>OY720240.1:12500-2810833 GCA_963082625.1 Pasiphila rectangulata | reverse complement strand
CGCAGGGGAGTGAGACAGGGAGATGTCATATCCCCGAAACTGTTCACTAACGCATTGGAGGATCTGTTTAAGACGCTGGACTGGAAAACAACGGGCATAAACATCAATGGCGAGTACATCTCACACCTACGATTCGCGGATGACATAGTCCTAATGGCGGAGTCGCTGGAAGTGCTACAGGAAATGCTGAATGGCCTAGCCGATTCTTCACGACGAATTGGACTCCAGATGAACATGGATAAAACAAAAGTCATGTTCAACAACCACATAAGTCCGGGTCCTATCATCGTTGCAGGTTTCCCACTCGAAGCTGTTCAAGAGTATATCTACCTCGGGCAGACACTGCAGTTGGGTAGAAACAACTTCGAGAAGGAAGCCAAAAGAAGAATCCAGCTGGGCTGGGCCGCTTTCGGCAAATTACGTCGCGTCTTAACGTCGTCCATCCCACAATGCCTGAAAACCCAAGTTTTCAATCAGTGCGTCCTACCTGTTATGACATACGGAGCCGAGACGTGGACACTCACGGTTGGACTAGTCCACCAGTTCAAAGTCGCTCAGCGAGCTATGGAAAGGGCTATGTTGGGAGTATCTCTGAAGGATAAAATCAGAAATGAGGTCATTCGACAGAGAACTAAAGTTACCGACATAGCTCTCAAGATTAGCAAACTGAAGTGGCAGTGGGCTGGCCACATATGCAAAAAGACTCAAACTGTCGTAAATATTGCGTTGCATATTAATTAATATTCACAACCTTGTTATGTTCAAAAATCATAATGGTCTTCTTAAAAAATCTTACGAAACGTTTAAATATTTGTCGAATTGTTTTAACTGCATTGTATTGTCGGAATTTTAAAATAGATTTTGAAATTTTCAGGTTTATTACATATTTTGTCTAAGTCGCGTGTCGTCTCAAGCGAACAAAAACACTTATGTGCTTTAATCATGTAATTTAAGCACATAATTTAATCAATATTATAAAGAGGAAAGAATTGATTGTTTGTTTGTATGCATTGAATAGGCTCCGAAACTACTGGACAAAATTCTATATTCTAAATAATATTTTATCCCCGTATTCTCACGGGAAGGGGAACTACACATGTGAAACTGTGGAGTGCGGCTAGCATTTTATAAATTGACGTACATATGATCTAACTGAATACAGCTTTTTTAAGTTTGATTTTGAAACAAAATCAAATTCTTAAAAGCTTTGAATCCCTCCGTCATGCTGAATCACTTATCATTCCATTGAAATCTTTTTTGCTCAGGACTAGGTCGAATATTACTTTTGAACTCATAAAACAAAATGCCAACTGCAATCATATTTCTGACAGCATGCGCATTCATCCATCAATCTGTTGATAAAAATAATGCACAATGAATCACGAATGCATTCATTCCAATAAATAAAACAAAAGAAGTTTGTATGCTGTAGAAATACATTTTGCAATTAAAGGCTTTAGGGAAAGTGATGACCAATGTTGCTAAAGTAATTATTATTCATTCGAAACCCAATAAAAGCAAATGCAATATTTATACCTCGTCATAAGCGTACGAGTGGACATACTAATGTCCATAATTATGTCTTTGTGTAAAAATTATATTTTGGCAGTTTTCTACATTGACAAAATTTATTGTTGGCATTTTTACACATCGACATTTTTATACAAGTGGACATTATTATACGTTGTTATTTTTCATTTTAGACCAAAGTCGCCAAACTCAATCAATTTCATATACATTTATATGCTTGCATGAACATACATTTTAAAAAGCTTTCGTCTTATTCTATTATCTTAATAATTAAGTAAAGTGCATAAGTGTACAAGAGTATATTTCGATTATCGACAATTATGCCATCACCATTATAAGACTTAATAGTTGTAATGAACATGGTCCTATGGGTGCATACAACAATTATAAGACTTAATAGTTGTAATGAACATGGTCCTATGGGTGCATACAACACTTTGTATATAGCATAGGACCATGTTCATTACAACTATTAAGTCTTATAATGGTGATGGCATAATTGTCGATAATCGAAATATACTATTTCGATAGAATACCTAGTCATCGAAATGGTATGTGACAAAATAAACGTATCTTTGCCTTTTATATTTATCTTTACATACTTTCCCATCCCTACAACCGCAGAAAGTTAGTCGGTATTTGGGTAAGGCGTAAAACCGTTTGAGAATTTATCAAGGGTTTCTTACTTTTCACAAACCTTTGCTTTTCGGTAAGTTTGAGCACGAATTTAGGTAAAGGAGAAATTACATGATTTGAAGGATTTAAACTTTGGGCAGTTGACGCTGGTTTTCTTTATCTTGCAAATTGTACCCAAGTAGCTTAGTATCATTATTTGTAGTTCTTTTTAAAAAATAAACCGGGCAAGAGCGAGTCGGACTCGCGCACCGAGGTTCCCGTGCTATTATACAATATCATAATTTCAGCCGTAAAACGTCCACTACTGAACACAGGCCTCCCTCATGGATCTCCATGAGGGGTAGTTGCCATACACACCACGCTTGGCAGGCGGGTTAGCGAATGCAGTACGGGATGTAGACACACGGAAAGACGCTGCTGTCCATCTTCCGGAGGGATCCCTTAGCAGACTCTTATTGCATCCACGGGCATGAGAGGAGGGGTAACATTCGGAAGCCGGCACTCCACGTCATAATATATGATAAAGGCAGTTCCTATCTATCTATCTATATATATTGGTTTGAGAACCTTGACAGCGCCATCTCTTGTCTGATAGCGGAACTTATGTAGATTTTTTACACTTTGATGATTTCAAAAAAACTGTGCAAATTAGAAAATTCGTTATAATTTTCCTGTAATTTTTACATCCTTTAGCTAAAAAAGATACATGGGGTGTTACTTTTATAGCTAATGGAAGTTTCCGCAAACTTTGGAGATACCCTTATCTTTCTTTGAAGATTGCGCAGATACACCCAGTAACTTTTTTTCAACATTTTTATAAATAAGTCGAAAATTATACGGCTTAAAGGAAAACAAAAAACTGTTTATAAATGTGTAAATAAAGGCCTTTCATATAACCTAGTAACTTCACTTAACATTTTCGGGATCCCCTTTCCGCCCCCCATGCAATCATAATAAAAATATTTTTTTTGCATTTTTTAATATTTTAATATTGGTAAAAAAGCGTTATATATTATACTTACCATTTAAAATCTGCAGTCGATAGCATCAGCAGTTCTCAAGATAACTCTTCTCATATACGCCAAAAATGACCTACCTCACATTTTTTCCAGACATATATTGCAGGTGCGTCTTTTCCCCCTAGTTTCGGCAATAGTGTAACTCAAATTTTGAAAAATGTAACATATGCCCTTTTTACTATAAGGGGCAGACTGTCCTCAGACAAACTAATCTGGCGATACATAAAACGGACGGCCGTCTCCAAATAAGAGTAAGGTTTATTACGCCAACATAAAAACACATTTGGGACTAAATTTGCACTTTACTAATTGAAAAACCCTAAGGGATGACTCCCTCACGGCTTTTAAAGGGTATACCAACATATATTTACCCACTTAATATGTCGCCCATAGATTTAAAAGGTTTTGTAGCTCCATGTTAATCTCGGAGAGGTTGTCCGCCATGCCCAGTCAGCTGTACTTCTGTACCTATCATCATCATCATTTCAGCCGTAAAACGTCCACTACTGGACACAGGCCTCCCTCATGGATCTCCATGAGGTGTAGTTGCTATACTCACCACGCTTGGCGGGAGGGTTGGCGAACGCAGTACGGTATGTTGATTCACGGAAAGACGCTGCTGCCCATCTTCTGGAGGTATCCCTTAGCTGGCTCTTACTGCATCCACGGGCAGGAGAGGAGGGGTTACATTCTACTGCCGGCATCCCATGGCTGTACCTATACTTCTGTAAAATTAATTGTGAACATAATGCGAACATTATAACTTAAAATTTGCTTGCTTAGTTTTGTGTTTTTGACAGAACTGAGAACATAATTAACATAGATGGAAAGATCTGTATAGAAATAAACGATGTTTCCCATTACCGTTCATGCACGTGAATATACATAATTATGCATAATACACTTTTACAGAAAAATCCATTGGTTCACGACCGGTATCGAACCTACGATCTTCGGATTGAAAGTCGGGGGTACATATCACTCGGCCAACACGACTATTTAGTTAGCTACAACTTTAAACCTATGTGTAATCTCAAAAGTGCTGTTTTAAGCCCTGGACTTAACCTGTAAAAGGGTTGGACTCATCAGGTTTTGTAAACACAAAGCCATTCTAACATCATACGCCACTAAATTTTAACCAGATTAAGCCTGTTTTGTCCCATTTCTTATTTATCCCAGCCAGGGACGGGTGGGATAGGAAGGACCCTTGTTTGCTTTGCTAATTGAATTCATTGTCGCTGCTTAAATGATGTTTAAAACTCTGTTTGGCGTGGGTTGATTATGTCCCGGTTTTACGCTTGAGGATGATGTCACGATGTTTGGATTTAGTACATTTTTAACCGACTTCATAAAAAGGATAGTTGTGAAGCTCCTTCGGTTTTCTAAGTTTTTATTAATCTTTATAGTTCAAAGCTCCTTCAGAATAGATATACTTCCACATTGATTTTCGAACTTAGCTGTGACGATGAGATTCAATAAGAAATATATGAGTCTGCTGGAGTGCTTAGATACTTACTCTTAACCGCAGTTGGGCTTTTAACCGACTTCAAGAAAGGAGGAGGTTCTCGAGCCGTTTGTATTGTTTTAATATCTTTGATACTCGTACTTCAGAACTCCGTCGTTTATGAATTGAAAAAATCCGATATGAAAAATTCTTTTTGAGTTCGAATAGATCAGTTTATTCTATCTATCAGGTCCCATTTTTATCAAAACTTAGTTCTGATCATGGGATCATAATATAATTTGGTGAAGTGGAACTGATGAAGAAGACCACATAATGTTTATCGAATCTCTTCAATAATACGAAATTCGCGGGTCATCGAAAGATGTCTAAGATAATAATATTCACTAACTATTAAGTAATCATTAAATATGCCTACACATTATTAACTAATCATTAAACTTGCCTACACATTATTAACTAATCATTAAACTTGCCTACACATTATTAACTAATCATTAAACTTGCCTACACATTATTATCGTAATCATTAGGGTCATTGAAATTAAATAAAATGGAATGAATGCATCGTAATAGTACCTACTGGTTTAGTTATATGCTTAATTTAAACTTTCATAATATAGTTTTTGGTCCACTTAATAATGTTTGCTTGCTTTTAAACCTAGTTCTGATGATAGCATCCATATATTATAAATTTTATAATTTTTTTATAAATGTTTATTTGTATAAATAGTGTATATATACAGGGTGAATTTTTGAGACGGGACAGTAAGGGCAGGTACCTTAACCGTTATAGTTGCAGGAAAACGTTTTTAAAAGACTATCCATAATTTTTTAAGATATTCTGAACTGCATTTACAGATTTTGGAAAAAATGTACAGTCAGCAAGAAAATGGTCATTTTACACAAAAAATTTTTTTGATGCCAATCGATCCTCTTTCTTATTAGGATCAAAAGTCTCTACTGGACCGACTGAGGTTTGAGTACTAGGAATGTCAGAAATTGCGAAAAACTTTTTCCATACATTTCGGTAAGTGTCAAACTTCTAAATTAGCCAAACTTTTTGTAATGGGTAGATTCGCTATAATCCGCTTTTAAGAAGACTGACTGAAGAAAGTAGATACTTAAGTAAAAAAAAGTTTTAAATTTCAAACTTCGAATTCGATTTGAATTCTTGGGTTATTTCAGATCATTCTTATGTTTGTGCTGAGAAAATTCTAGATTAGACTTCTTGTTAGAAAATGTCTTTAAATCGCAAACGTTTGCACTTAATTGAAGCGTATTTTGTGAATAATAGGAACACGGAATCTTCATTGGTGTGGTACACGAATTAGTACCCATTGCGACATGTACCATCAAGAAAGGTAATTAAAAACCTTTTGAGTGAACTTATGTATTCGTGAAAACGGCGGTCATTTTGAGCCATTTATTTCGTAGATCATATTAATGTAATTTATTTTTGTGTGTCTAAAATACATTAAAATGGTTTATTTTGTTATTATTTCTTTTAGTTCTAATACAGAGGATTATCGATGCAACTTTGATGATTTTCTTCTTAGGTAGGCTCTTGCTTTTAGGTACAGTAAGCCATGAGGCCAGCTTGACAAAAACTGTAATTATCTTATACCCCCTGTATTTTCGTACAAATGTAAGTATTTGAAAAGTTTTTCGCAATTTCTGACATTTCTAGTACTCAAACCTCAGTCGGTCCAGTAGAGACTTTTGATTCTAATAAGAAAGAGGATCGATTGGCATCAAAAAAAGTTTTTGTGTAAAATGACCAGTTTCTTGCTGACTGTACATTTTTTCCAAAATCTGTAAATGCAGTTCAAAATATCTTAAAAGTTTATGGATAGTCTTCTCAAAACGTTTTCCTGTAACTATAACGGTTAAGGTACCTGCCCTTACTGTCCCGTCTCGAAAATTCACCCTGTATATTAAATGTCTATCTGTAGGTAATTCAAAAAGTAGTTTGTAATTAAATTTAATATAAGTTTTTCATTTTTCCGATTTTATGTAAGCAATTGCCGTTTCTATTTTGTTATTTTTTTTTCTATAAGTATATAAGTTTATGATTTTTTTTTTTGTGTAAACGTCAAAGGTTCCGTCAGAATACCAGCGCGACTCTGCCCGCTCCTGAGCGGTGCGGGTGGAGTAGCATAAAGCTGAGACGGGACCTTTTGACGCATGTTGTTACAGCGACTATTTCTAAGTTGTAACTATTAGATTCTACTCTCTGTACATACTGTATTTTTTGTTTTTTTTTCTGTAGGTAAGTGTCATTACAATTATAGGTGACGACTGCATGCTATTAAAAAATAATAATAATAAAAATAAAAAAATAAATAAAAATAAATATTAATAATAATAGTTCTGAGTAAAGTCTCCAGCATTTTTATGTTTGCGGTTGTAGTTCATAAAAGTCTAGTGTTCTACTGGAGATAATAGATGCCTTAATGCAATGCAAGCTTCCAAAGCCTTAAGAGCTGTATGTAACTAATATCAACATTATCCCTCTGTAGCTGAGCAAGCGTAGGCCCATACAGGTTCTAAATTAAAACAGGCTTCCAGTTTCTATGTTTTGTTTGAATATCCCAGAATGCTGACGTATGCGTGAGGTGTCAGTCGTCAAGCGGCTTGACGCGGACGGACGTGTGAATGGCGCTCGCCACTTAGAGGTGCTGATGGTGTGGCCAGGATCTGCTATTGTCTGGGTACCTCGAGGCTTGGTATTCATAAGGCAGCTTAAAGCCGCTCGTCACTTTTTAGGGTTCCGTAGGACAAAAAGAAGTAAGGCGTTTGCATGTATTATAGATGATTTATACAGAGTCAGCAACTTGTAATCATGCTGTACGGGACGCTGCAGTGCCTGGGACATGGTTAGATGGTTTAGGCTTGGCCAGCACGTATACCATCCTCCCAGCTCAGTCAACAGAGGAAAGAACAGGTCAATGCGTCGTAAGCTAACTGTTGGCCGAGTGGTATGTACCCCGACAACAAGGAACTCTTATAGTTTTGCTTTGTCAATTGTTAATAACAATTAATAAAACACTCTCTTGCACACCTTAAAAAATAACAGAAAAAGGTAACGTTGAGAAATTGGTACTATGGGCGGTCTTATTATACTTTCAAAATTAACGTGATATATACTATTCATTTTGTAAAAACGGGAATTACTCACGTAGTATTGTAACGTCGAAGATTATTCCGACACGTTTCGATGACTCGACACTAGTGTCGTGTCGGCCCCATGCGCGGACGGGCATTCCCATGATGATGATTTTCTTGAAAAATCGAAACGTGTCGGAATAATCTTCGACGTTACAATACTACGTGAGTATTTCCCGGTCTTATTATAATTATATTATATATGCCTACTAGAAGAATTTCTTACATAATTATATGTGACATAACTTTATGTAATTTGGGATTCTCCCCCTTAATGGTTAATTATTAAATAAACGACAATCTCTCTCCTCCCTTAATCGTGGATGCAGTAAGAATCTGCCAAGGGATAAAGGGATACAACATGAGCAGCAGCGTCTTTCCGTGTATCAACATCCCGTACTGCGCTCGCCAACCCGCCTGCCAGGTGTATGGCAACAACACCCTTTATGATCTTGGAGGTCCATAAGGGAGGCCTATGTCCAGCAGTGGGCGTGGACAGAATTAATTTAATTATTATTTATTTTAATTAATTTCCTACGGCTGAGATGAATTTATTAAAGGTTAATCGTAGACTCAAAAGGAATTTAAACACTGCGAAATATCAACTAAGACGCACAGTGAATGTCCAGCCTTATTCCCATGTAATGGATGGCCTGCCTGCGTGAAGAGTGGGTTTGATTATCGCGTCGGCATACCCTTATGAGGAAGCGGAATTATTTATTCACTCTGTGCCTTAATAAGGCAGCTGAATGATTTGCCTGGTTCTTTAGAAGGGTTTTTGACGTGATCGAAAGGGTAAGGAAATAGTTTGCTTGATCAAAAATGCTGAACATTTAACATCATGCCGTGGGGTGCCGGCAGTAGAATGGCCTCTCCTCTTTTGCCCGTGGATGCAGTAAGAAGATACCTCCGGAAAAACATAGATTACAGGTGGACGAAACTGATTTATGCCTCTAAACGAGAATTTTTGGCGCTTTCAACTTTTCAATTCAACTTTTCGGGTAAAAGATCCAGGGCCCATAGGCACTTGGTATTTGAAGCCCCTCTCTGCCTTAAAATATGTCTAGATGCGCTAATTTTTCGGGCAAGGCAGACTTTAGGGGTATGAATGTTCCGCCATGAAGGCCCCTAGGCTTGAAGGGCCTCTAGGCCCGGGCCTTGTGGACCTAGGGGTTAATCCAGGCCTGACCTCAGTTCGCGTTTTACCATTGTAATTTAAGGCGCTGTATCGTTCTGTACGAGGAACGAAACTCTCAGTCATTGGCTCACGACTTTGAGAGTTTTGTTGCTTGTTGTAGGAAGAGTTTAAAGTTTTATCCTTGCGCACGGTCGTATTTGCAATAATAATTCATGATAAATTCAATGTTATAATTCTTTTAATAATTTTACGGGCACTTTGGTTATAAATAAATTATCTAGCCGTTAGTGTAAAAATAATAAAAAAATATTACCTGTGTTTTAGAAGAAGATAAAGGTCTTTTTTTTTAGGTTTCGTTGAGAATTTATACTGAAGTAAACGATGTTTAAGCAAAATTTTAAACGGGGACTCTAAACATAAAATGTCGAATATTTTTAATAGCCTTTCAGTTATTTTCCACTACCTGTATTTATAGAGGGTTGATTTTATTATATGTTACTAACAAATGGATTGCAATGTCTGAATAAATATATTTTCAATTTCAATTAGTGTGAACTTAATATATTATTACCTACTTATTCATTGTTTTAGCATTGTATTGTAGCATCTGAAGAACAGCAAAACTGCGCAGTCAGCTCCCTACCGCGCCTTAAACAGTAACAATCAAATAATTGTTTATCAATGCTGCGATTTAATCTAAGAATTATCGCTTAGATTCCGCAAACCGACTCGATCGTTTTCGGACGTCACTAGTTGTGTAACAGCAGATAGCTCGCATCTCGGAGGAAATCTCCCGGAGTGCATACCTGCTCGTACGTCCAGGCATTTCTCGGAAGACGGGGAATTAAATTAAGTTGCCTTTGCGGTTGGTTTTCATTGTAGGTAAGTTATTATAGTACTAGAGAAATCCACTAGCCTTGCTGTATTACCTATACCTACATTTGTGAGATATTACAATCTTATAATGGAACAGAACGCATCAAAATGTATTGTGATCGTAAAAAGTTAAAAAATAGGTACAAAAAATTATAATATTATTACCACTTTTAGGAGACTCATGTTTAACAGTGGGATATGGGCCCGTACAGTGACTATTACGGGCTCTTTATGATTGTACGAATATTGCTCATACATCAGTTTTACTTGATGCATTAGTAAACTGTCTTCAACAGTCGTAACGAATCCTTCGCCAAGCGCCGACGTGTTGGTCATTTACATACTTAACATTACGTGCTGCTCAGATTATTAAACTTACATAAACTAACGAGTCATCATCATCATCATCATCTCAGCCGTACGTGGAAATCCACTGCTGGACAAAGGCCTCCCTCATGCATGGTAGTACTGATCATGAGCGGTTGTTGCCATACTCACCACGCTTGGCAGGCGGGTTGGCGAGCGCAGTACGTGACGTTGATAGGCGGAACGACGCTGCTGCCCATCTTCCGGAGGTATCCTTTGGCAGATTCTTACTGCATCCACGGGCAAGAGAGGAGAGGTAATATTCTACGGCCGGCACCCACGGCAAAACTAACGAGTATTTCTTAATAAATCTATAACTATAACAAGTGGTTTGGTGAGAACTACATATTACCTACAAATTTACTATATCTGGAGTAACAACGAGGAGAAAACCCCAACATGACAATGTTAATGTTCATAGCCTTTAAACGAAAACCCAGCAACACAAAAAGCGTTGAAAACAGCCTTTGCGTCCACACAAACATCTGTACTAATTTTGTAGCTAGCCCTCCCATTCTCCCCACAACAATACATTAGTACTGAAATACCTAACAGGCCTCGCAATCATTTCACAATCAAAATTGTCACAACAAAGTGTCACAGCCTCATTATGTAACATTTCCCAAAAAACCTGACAAAGAAGGCATTTTCATTTACGAAAAACTCTAACCCACAAAGGTCCCTCGTGAAAAATTATTAGGAAAATTCGTAACGCCTCGAATTTTGTGAAAAAATATGTTTTCTCTTTGTGTTCGGCCATTTCTCCTCGGCTGGCAGCGACAGTGACGGCGAAGTGTAGAAATATTGGACAGGCTGAGGGTAGATTAATACTTGTACCTACCTCGTTTGGTATAGGAATACAGCCAGGAAAGGCATGGTCGGGTTTTCTTATTTCCTTGCGCGCCCACATCAATGTTGACATGTTGCGAGGAGATTGGGCTTAGATAGTGCAACGGCACTGATATTATTATTTATTATTTTGTAAAGGGCCATTATTTTGTAAAGCCAGTGGCCGGGTCGCAGTAGTAAAATCGCCCCTGGCTAAATTAGAAATATTGTTATGCAAGTTTATTTGTTTTATTATAAGATATAATTTTGCTGAATATTAAGCCTTAAATACTTACGATACCGCCGTGGGGTGCCGGCAGTAGAATGATACCCCTCCTCTCATGCCCATGGATGCAGTAAGAGCCTGCTAAGGGATACCTCCGGAAAATGGGCAGCAGCGTCTATCCGTGTATCAACATCCCATACTGCGCTCACCAACCCGCCTGCCAAGCGTGGTGAGTATGGCAAACTACCCCTCATGGAGATCCATGAGGGAGGCCTGTTGTCATCAGTGGACGTTTTATGGCTGAAATGATGACTAACGATAAGCGAAATAATAAAAAAAAAATAAAAATCAGTTTTTAATTTTTATTAACCAAACTACTTTATCGATTGACATGTCCTTTGGATATTTTCTACATGTATTTCAGATACATACATTTATAAAAAAAAAAAATTAAGGTCCTAGCGTCTTTTGAAGTCAACATTTTTGGCTGTTTAAGTTTTTATTTTTAATTTTTTTTACTTGCAAGTTAGCGACACCTACCATATTTTGATATAATATACACATTTTAATATTCTATTACATATATTTTTTTCTAAAATGTTAGTTGGGATCAACAAAGTTGAAATAAGCTATTTGTATAGGAGTGTTATTCAAATCGATTCCGTACTTACTTTGTACCGATCATTATTTAATAATAAACAGAGAAAGTAAGTTGTTCCATCGTGTTCGAATTTTTTTATTTTTTGAAATTATTTCGCTTATCTTAAGTATTTATGGCTTAATATTCAGCAAAATTATATCTTATAATAAAACAAATAAACATGCATAACAATAAAAAAAAAAAAAAAAAATTCTTTTTCAGCCAGGGGCGATTTCACTACTGCGACCCTAGGGCCAGGCCCTTTAAGTATTCAAAGTAAAATTATACAATCTTTTTAGATAGGTGAACGAATATCGCTAACTACCTACTTGGTCATTACAACTAGAACTTTAACAGTGGGACTCACTTAGGTCATAAAAAAAATTACTATCGTGTGTGTTTATAGTAAAGGTAGCACAGTAGTAGGCCTTTCACATATTATTATGCAGTTGACAAGCTGATGCCTGCGGCTGTATTTTTTGCGCGGAACCCTATTTATTTTTCTAAAATGTTAGTAGCCTAAGTTACGTCTTATAAAATAGCTATACTCTACCAGTGTCCCGTCAAAATTGGCCGTGTCGAAGGTATGTACGAAAGAATAATAATTTTTCTTTACATGTAAAATAAGGTAATAAAAATAAATTATTTCTTTTTCTATAAAATAACAATTCTACCTTTTATCGGGTTACAACGTGCGCCAAGTCGTGAACAAAAACTCGTCATTATATATACAGTGGAACATTTATAACAGGCCTATTTCAATGAATTCAAACAGGAAAAATAATTTTCAACATAAAATTCAAGGTGGGAAATCGGAACACAAATTATAAAAGAAAATGGTCGTAATTTTTCCGTCACGTTAGCTTTTTTAAATGAAATTTCAACTGAAATCAAATAAGCCGGGCCGTTTCACAATGAACTCATTATTGAAATTAACTGACCTAATTATTATTTACCGCAGAAAATAAAATCCTGAGATATTTTTCACTGAGATTTATTTTAAAGGAACGAATAATACGAAAACGGGAGAAGGAAAAATCTTAGTACCTGCTTAAAATAAATAACTTTGGGAAGAGAAAATAATGATCTACTTATTTACAGAGTACTCACCTCAGTGCAACATTTTCAAGTATTTTGTACAACCTTGCTTCATTTTCTAGATGAAAAGAAAATTCGAGAATGTTGTGTCTTTTGTTGTTTGATCTTGTGTTGAATTTATCTCACTAATATTATAAAGCCGAAAGTTTGTTTGTATAGAGGTTTGTTACCTCTGCACGCAAAAACTGGCGCACGCATCGAGCTGAAATTTTGCAAACTTATAGGTGTTGACTAGGATTAACACATAGGCTACTTTTTATCCGGCTACAACGCATGCGAAGCGGCGGGCACAAGCTAGGCTTTTATATATCAAAAAATTGCATGCAATATTTTGGACTTGTCATTTGTCGTTGTGAAATTAAATAAACTTAACCTTCCCACACTTTTGTACGTTAGGTATAATTTGTGTTTTATCTTAATCTAAATGTTATAATTTTAATTAATTTTGAAAAATATGGACTCTAGGTTAGAAGTACTTCTTAACGATTTGTAAAATCAAGCTCTTTTTCAGCTTTTCAAAACTTGAATTAAATTTTAACTAGGTGTTTTGTAACAATAAAAATAAATTGTTCAAAGTATTTTTGAGTACTTCTTTATAAAACCTGATGAATCAGAAATATTATTGTCCAAAATTTGTAAATGCAAGGTATTGCATTTACAAAAAAAAAGGTATTTTTTATTTCTGATAGGCGTTTGGCCACCATCTCACCTGATGATAAGCGAAGACACTCTTGAATTAAAAAGGCTTAAAAGACTCTTAAGTAAACCTCTTTAGAGGTTGTTTTCAAAGAGAACGGAAGGCAGCGATTTCATTTGAGCAGTTCTTCATACAGCCAGTAGTAATGAGCAGTTAGCGGTTGTAAATCTCACCTGATGGTCACTCTTGACTTGACAGGTCCAGGTTGTAGTTTTCCGGGAAAACAGAAGGCAGCGAGTTCATTTAAGCAGATCTTCATACAGCCAGTAGTATCAAGCAGTCAGCGGTTGTCAGGCACAGCGCCGAGACAATGGATGGAGTCCTTTGTGCGTCCGCTGCAGTGGGCGCGATAAATCAAACCACTTGCCCGCCACTAGACAATTGCACGAATTATAACGGACGCTATTGGCCGTGACTTGGAGCGGATTTTCAGTCGGATTTTACAGTCGGTTTCCGACGGTAATTTGGAGAGTATGATCATGATATTTCATGGGTATATAAGTTAATTAATGTATTCATAGATTAATGAGCACACTGAAATAAAAAAAAAACAGTAGAAGATAAAGCAATAATATAAATAAGGCCTTAACGCTAAGAGCAATTTCTCCCAGAAAGCAAGAAATATATAAGCATAACTAGAATCTTTATGCTTGGAGATCCATGAGGGAGGCCTATGTTCAGCAGTGGACGTCCTACGGCGGAGATGAGAAATGATGCCTAAATCATATACCATAAAAAAATTAAAGTTTTTTAAAACACATATCGTGGACTCTTCCATTATTTACGATTCGTCAAATAACACAATTGGCAATCAAACAATACCACCTGTAAAACAATTCGTGTAAGCATCAATTTAATTCTTGATAATCCTCGCTTACAAATCAAGTTTATTATTCAGTAAAAGGGACAATTCAAAATGCTACAAAATAACAGAACATTCCCGTCCCGCGACAATACAAGAGTGCCATTAGCTGTCATATTATTTTTGTCCCGGACATTTTGTACGAATGATTTGCAGTCCTGGGGGAGGGAGGGGAAACAACAGAATAAATAAAATTAAATTTTAATAGCCGCAAATGGAATGGATATTAATAAATGTTTAATTTAATATTCGCATTGGCAGGTCCAAGTATTTATTTAGTAGATTCCTTTGTTCCGGAATTTCAATTTGTTGGTTTTGTTTTATCTTAACGATTACATTTCGATTACGGTGTGGCAACAGTTATAAATTGAATGGTGAGCTTTGTAGGGCACAATTCCGATATGTTGATTATAGTCATACATCTGGCAAACGTTACAAATGATCTCTATAAATGTTATATATTGTCGAGCGCCTTCGACACTGTATCTCCTAACAACTCAATAGGGGTCATAATCGCCTATCAATGCGTCAACGTCGGCGTATGAAGTGTATGCGTTAACTCGGCGCGGTGTCGCGCTATTCTAGCTCTAGAGTGCTGAACATTAGACTAATGCTTTCGCTCTATCTACGTCCGCCGCGAATTGTAGAGTTAGCTTCACTAACAAATCCATGGGTACTCAACATTTTTAATATCAAAGAAGAAAAACCTGTGGTCAGTTTTACGATACGAGTACTGTAGGGTATGGTAGGCAGATTAGAAAAGCACAATTACGTGTTATATAAGTAGAATATTTTTATTTATCTACAAATTGGCATTTCAGATCCGAAGTTTTCTTTGAATCTTAAATTATGAGGAAGTAGTACGATAAACAATAAACAAACACAAATTACCAATACCCTTACATGCAGAAACGTTTATTTAAAAATAAACAAATAAAATCGACTAGTTTCAACAAAATCATTTTCAACATCACCTGCTGGCCTCCCTCATGGATCTTCAAGATCATGATAGGGTTGTTGCCATACTCGCCACGCTTGGCAGTAGGGTTTGTGAGCGCAGCACGAGATATTGATACACGGGAAGACGCTGCTATCTTCCGTAGGTATCCCTGGCAGATTCTTACTGCATCCACAGGCAAGATTTCTACTGGCATGCCGGCACAACAATGGTAACAAAATCATTAATATTGATATATCCAGAAGAATAAAAAAAAAACTCATCCCACTTCATCAACAACTCTAGCCCTTTGAAGTTGGACAGCCAGTAGAACTCAACACGTTCATAATGTGATAATGTAGGCACGACACTGTTTTTTCACCGTTTTTTTTTTATATTTACCATTAGTTTTATGTAACCATAAGTGATAACTATTTAAGGCTTTTTTGTTTCCATCATTTGTTTTGTTACTTTGTAAGCAGCTGTTTGTTTTCCGTGTAATTTAAAAATAAAAATAAAATAAACGCCAGAATACCATCTCTTTGCTATTGCAAAGAGAACTTAAATAAAAGCCATTTCAGTAAACTTCAGAATGTGCCAACTGTGCACTACCCCTGCAGGTGGCGAGTTTTGTATGCAGTGCAGTAATTCTCGGCTCCACGTCCAGCGCATACGATCTGAACTAGTTAATAGAGTGCCACTTTCTTATACAGCCTGTGTAATGGGCATAAAAAGCAAATTTATACTGGGAATTTAATATACGCTTTTTGACAGCCGTGTTGGCCGAGTGGTATGCAACTTTGACTTTCAATCCGAAAGTAGTGTGTTCGATACTGGCCGTGTACCAATTGATTGTTTTCTTGAAAGGTGTAGGTAAGTCTTTAACGGTGAAGGAAAAGATTGTGAGGAAACCCGCGGCTTAGTCAGCTTCAGACGTATTGATCTGTTCTTTCCTCTAACTTATAGCCGACTAAGCTGAGAGAATGCTATAGTGTATAAGATGACCCTGAGGTCATATTCTGCAATGAACGTATAATTTTAAAGCTAATTATATTCCAATATTTTTGTTACTTACTAAAAAAACCGCTATGTCGTTATGTATTTTATTTGTACCCGTGCGAAAACTTTTTGAGGCGGTCAATGATAAAAATCAGCTAGCGTTTCGGTTGCGATTTTCAAAACAGGTGCTGAAGTTAAAACTTTCGTACTAATCTTTCCATAAATGAAAATGACAAATCCTGAAAAGTCGTAAAATTAAAGTTGTTCCTTGGGTGGTCATAGATAGATAGATAGATAGATAGATAAACTCTTTATTGTACATTCACCATATAACATAAATTTCACAAAGAGAAACACAGACAAATATAACATACAATGGGCGGTCTTATCTCTAAAAGCGATTTCGTCCAGACAACCTTTGGATGGACAGGATATAAGATAATAAAAACGGCGGTGTACGAATAATACATACGCAAAAATAGATAAATAAAATATATGTACCTCTACATAACAAACATAATTACCACTGTTCGGCTTAGTACACATTTATAATAAACCCAGTGATACATAACGCAACCAATATCGCACAAATCCCATAAATACAAAATGTAACCTATCACCTTTCATAAAAATTTATATCTATTGTCTCGGCCGCCATTTGTCGAGCTGTACGTCACACGTCACTGACGTGACGTCATTATTCACGCCCCCCCAGCTTACGTGCTATCACTCAAGTGCGACCTGTAATGCGAGAATTTTCCTGGTACCGCTTTTACCCGGACTCCTCTTAAATAGGTTGCGTTATTTTATGATTGTAACAAATTTTCACAAAAAATTTAAATGCTATCTTTTTAGGATTCCGAACCTCGAGAGGAAAACCCGGGACCCTTAAGGGATCACTCGTTTGTACACCTGTCTGTCAATCTGTTAAGACCCTTTTTCCGAAACGGCTGAAGCTATATCACCTCAAGGCATTTATAAGTTATAGAGGTAGCAACAAGTGTAATTTTTTTTATGAAATTTGCATGAAAACCTTTAGGAAACTTCCAGAAGTTACACGACTCCGAAATTTGGAATGCTGGGAGCTTTTGTGGCACAAGTAAAGGAAAAATTCTGAAATTAAGGAATTTAAATTTTATTTTTTAACTTCCTATCTCTTCTTATAAATAGTACTGTATTGAAGATTAAGGAAAAAATACGCTTAAAATTGAAAAGGACTTGATTTATTCATACAATTAAATACATAAATAAATAATGCTGGACAATTTACACAGCATCATCTAGCCCCAAGCTAAGCAGAGCTTGTGTTATGGGTACTAGATGACTGACATACTTAATACATTAGACTACATAGATATATATTTTTTGTTATATATAGAAAAACACCCAGAACACCCTGAACAAATATCTGCAGATCATACAGACATTTGTTCCGAAGCGAGAATCGAACCCGCAACCTCTTGCGTTGCAGGCGGACCTTCGCCCGCTGCGCCACAGAGGTCGTCAATTATTTAAACATTGGATGTATTTTAAATTAAGAAATATATATATCGCTGTTGAAATTAAGTTCATGTCTTTTTAATAAAGTTCATAACTTTCATAGTTCATGGCGTCATGTAGCGTAAAGGTTTTTGGGGTTCCTTACATGAAAAGGTAAAAAACGGAACCTTTATAGGATCACTTTGTTGTCCGTCTGTCTGTCTGTCTGTCTGTCGGTATGTCAAGAACCTTTATCTCGAGAACGTGTAAAGGTATCGAGTTGAAACTAAGACCATGTACATAAATCTACAGCCGCTTTAAGCTGTTAAAAAAAAACAATATTCTAAGTTAACCTGAAAAAAGATACGGTCGTTTATGCCGCAAAAAACGCATGTTTCGACATTCTCAAAGGAATCAAAATACGTGGGGTACTTCCCGTAAACCTAGAACTGTGAAATTTAACAAGTTATACCGTCTTATACTGTAAAACTATACATTTCCAATGGAATAATAAAAAAAATCGTCCCTAAAAAGTACGAAATCGATCATCGATACGAAATTAAGCAACCCTACGCGCGGTCATAAATTGGATGGGTGAACGTAACTTTTTGTACATTTTAAAAACTTTTACTAATATTTATTATGTTCTTACATACCTACGGAACCCTCGGTGGGCGAGTCCAGCTCGCACTTGTCCGGTTTTTTTGATAAGTATTGCTGAATAGTCCTCTCATGCCCGTGGATGCAGTAAGAGCTTGCTAAGGGATACCTCCGAAAGATGGGCAGCAGCGTCTTTCCATAGATCAACATCCCGTACTGCGCTCGCCAACCCGCCTGCCAAGCGCGGTGAGTATGGCAACTACCCCTCATGAGACCCATGAGGGAGGCCTTTGTTCATTAGTGGACGTTTTTTGGCTGAAATGATGATGATGATGATGATTGCTGAATACTCAAAATAGATATAATAAGCGATTTAGACTAGATTTCTGGAATCCTTACCAAAAACGTTGTCCAAATCGCTACGTAATTTACGTACATTTGAACTTGATTTCAAATGCAATGGAAAAAGTAAATCTCGCTCGTTCTAAGATCGAGGCGAACAACTAGTAATAAAAAAAACCTCTGTGGGTTTTAGGTACTTTTATTGGTACTCGTACGGCAACACTTATTTTCGGAGGTCAGTAACCCTGTGAAGAATCAGCTGTAATGCAACAGCCATTATGATATAGACAGCTGCTGTTGAAGTTAAAACTTTCGTCGTCATTTCTTGAACAAAAATCATCGAATCCTGAAAAGTCGTACAATTAAAGTTGTTCCTTGGGGTGATCAGAATCACCTCCATAATACACCCTGTATATAGGTTTAGTTCTATCCAAATAGGTCTAATTATGCTTCGAAATTTGTGCAAAAAACAAAATGGCGGCTTCGAACATTTTGGCATAGTGTCTACGCCGACTATGGCAAAATGTTAAAAGCCCTTTCTTAGGCAATGTTCCTTGACCGTATAACCTCGGTAACGAGGCTCGAAATAAGATGTAATCTTATAACAAAGGCTGCACGCAGGCCTTCCAATTAAGGGCTGAGACGCGTCAGGATCGGGATCTGACGTCATCACGCAAGGGCTTGGGTGGTCTTACCCAGGTAAGAAAAGTGAATCTTTTAAACTGTACCTACATACTTCGTACGTGAGGCCTTTGCATCTATTGTAGATGATTTATGCAGCGTCTGCAACTGGTATTTATTCTGCATAGGACGCTCCAGTGTCAACATTTTTAGATGGATTAGGCTTGCCCAGTACCTATATCTTACTTTCGGCTTAGTCAGCTATTAGTCGGAAGAAAGAACTGGTCAATACGTGTAAAGCTAACTAAGCCGCGGGTTTACTCACGATGTTTTCCTTCACCGTTAGAGCACGTATTAAATCTGCTCATAATTTTTTCATGAAAGAAAAATCTATTGGTGCACCACCGGTATCGAATCTACGAACTTCGGATTGAAAGTCGGGGGCACATACCACTCGGCCAACACGGCTTCAATCTACTCACTTATATTTTAGATTTTTAGGGTTCCGTAGATCCTACTTTATACAAACAAAAACTCTTCAATAGTCACTTCGAATGCAATAAATTCCCAGCGAATTTTCAAGGCAATTCCACCACTACTATCTTCTACGGGTGCCCATTTTGTCTCCGAAAATCAATTGTCGGAAAATCACAATCAATAAATAGTATCTCCGAAACATCACCATCCATAATATTATGGTCCCATAAATATCATCAATAATATAAAACTCTTCCGTTACTGACTGAGTGACTGACAGATAACGCATAGCCTAAACTACTTGACTCAGAGACTTGAAATTTGGCACACATACCTTGAGTATCCTAGAGGTGCACTATGGAGGGATTTTTCGAAATTCCTACGGGAACGGGAACTACGCAGGTGAAACTGCGGGGTGCGGCTAGTGTACAATAAGATATTGTTCATCCTAATGTTCTTAACGCATGAAGTTATTTTACCTAATATATTATTTCCATATTTTTTATCGTTATAAACATAATGTATCAAATAACGAATCATAAAACTAATTCCTACGAATATTTTCGAAATATTATAAAACCTTCCAGTCGCAGAACCGAGACGAAAAGACAGTAGGTTATTAGGTTTTTTTTATAACCATCCGAAACACTGCTTGTGACAGAACCGAGATAGACAGACAGTAAGTTATTAGGTTTTTTTTATAACCATCCGAAACACTGCTTGTGACAGAACCGAAGTAGACAGACAGTAGGTTATTAGGTTTTTTTTTATAGTCAACCAAAATTCTGCCTTTGACAGAACCGTAACTCAGTTACGAGTATTATTTATAAGATTATTTTGTCTCTTGTGACCAATCGTAGTCAGCGGCCGCCTATGATTATTTTATTTTATTTTAATTAAAAATCTCAAAAATATTTACAGCTATAGGTATACGAACCACTTCACATGCAAAAGAATCTGCATGCTCTTAGCCAATTAAAAGTTTCCACAGATAGGTTATACAAATAAAAATAAGCTTAATCTAAACACCACAATATGTGGACGACAGATGAAAAAGTAATAAAAGTACAAAATTAAATAATACACAGATAAAAAAAAATAAAAAAATACGAGCCTAGAATAAAATTCACTAAACATTATGAAAATAATATTACTGCTTTTTTTAACTTCCTTTTGAAGTGTTAAATACATAAACATACAATGATAAGCATATTAAAATTATTCTAATAAATAATTAGGAAAAATATTTTATGAGTTAATAATGTTATGGATTTCATTATTTATTGCGAATGACTTTATGCATGTTAATAATTATGGAGACCGATATTAGTGGTAACTATTATTATGGATCGTTATATTATTATTCCGGCAAACGATGATTATGAAAATACATTTTATGGATGTTACGGACATAAAATTTCGGAGACAAAATAGAGAACCGGGAGGCCTTTTCTGTACGTGATGATGATAATGATGATGGCAAAAAAACTATTAGGACCGACAATTCGGCCAAAATAAAATTAATAGTACAATAGATCCCGGAATAAGGACTGTAGTGTGTTTGAAACGATAAAACTTCCAAATTCAACATCGAACAGAATTAAATTAAACATTTGAGCAGAAATCAAATCGCACAAACATCAATCAAAACTTGGGCCGTAACGGAACTTTAGACCAATCCCTAATAAAAACGATCCCGTAACTTTGGGGAATTGCACCGATACCGAACATATGTTTCGAGTTATCGCTAAAGTTATTGTACAATTTCAATGGTCACTGAAATATTGAGAAGATTTGTTTAAAACATTTTGAATGTTATAGTTTGTAATAGTGTTTAACCACACTTAGGTAGAACATTTTAAAGAAATGAAAAACCTTATCAAAAATTTACGATTCCGTTGGGATTAGAACCCACGTCTGCCAAATCGATCCTTGACGCTTCCTAAAGCCGGAAGTGCTTTAACCACTAAGCTACAGAACCCATGTCGGGTACCGTTGAAATTCTTGATAAAGTGATATCGGGTTGAGCACCGATTAGAGCGCCAACATTTTCGATAAGGTTTTTGATTACTTTAAATGTTGATTGAAGCAGTGCTGGTGCGATAGTACTAATACGCCTTTGAAGTTATCTGTTCTAATAAGGGTGGAGTGGAAATAAAATATACCTCTATGTTTTATTATAATTATAACAGTCTTAGGACTGCTGTCCATGTCCACAGGAAGACGATGCTGCCTATCTTCCGGAGGTATACCCGGGTAGATTTTTACTGCACCCATGGACAAGAAAGGAGGGGCATCCTTCTACTGCCGGCACACCACGGCGGTAAATAAAATTAATATGTGGAAGTAAATTAATAAAATAAATAATGTTGGAAATTTCACACAAGAAAAATGTAGCCCTTAAGTAAGGTGAGCTTTTGTTAGGGAACCTAGTTTACTGTCAGTATACTTTTATACAGGGTTTGCAAAGGGTAACCGGAAAAAATGGGCCGGCCAATAGTTCGGATTGAAATATGCACATTAAGGTAAATAAAAAATTGTTACATATTAAAATGTCTGAGAAATTCGACAAAGTTTAAGTGCCTAGTTTGTCGAAAAATATATTTTACACTGTTGCATATGATATCCCCAAGCGTATAAAGGTGCCTCCAACCTTCATGTTTATTTCAATCTGAACTATTGGCCGGCCGATTTTTTCCGGTTAACCTTTGCAAACCCTATATATTACATAGTTAACACTAGAAAAATATTGAGACCGGGTTAGATACGAGGGTGGTTTTATAAGTCAAAATTACTTTTTGAACAAATTATATTTTTTTTGGCAAAAAATAGCGTTTTTTTTCTTAACATAGTCTTCTTTAAATCTATACATTTAGTCTAGCTTTTTTCCAATTCTTTTATTCTTTCCAAATAAATTTTAAAATGGCGCGACACGAGACGGCATCCTGGGGCAAGAGAGGAGGGCAATATTCTACTGCCAGCACCTCACGGAAACCACACAAAATTATTTAAACAGACAAGAATAAAGTCCCTACCTAACACAAGAAGGTAAGTTTCTACGTATTCCCACATAAATTGCAACAACGTGCCCACTAAGCAAATATCCATCATCATTCCCGAAAGATTTATGTATATTAATAGCACATATTTCGGGCCGTAATCAGAAAACCATATTACCAGAAGCCCATCAAAGTAAGCAACATACGAATAAATGGGTACAACTTTTCCCCATTATTTGCTATGCCCGTTATCTCATAATGATTTCGGGATATAAAGCTGAAAGTAAAAGTGCAGTAATCAGTCCTTTTTATGAGCAGCTGAAGTAGTTTTGGCAACTATAGTTTTGATTAGAGTTTTGGGAGGTAGAAGTTTAATCATAAAGCTATTAGCTGCTTAAGTGCGCAAAGTACACAAAATGACCACAGGTGGTACAATTGTTTCTACAGAATACTGACGAAACTGTTGGACATTGGAATGACAACTAGTTGAGCAGGTCGGTTCATTGGGAGCCCCCGAGGTGAAACAAAGGGAATGAGAGTTCTAGCATTGAAAAGCTATTTACACATTACCCTTACTTAAAAATTCTAGTGAGATAATAAGTAGGTGGGTCTATCAGACTTTGTTAAACAATTTGGTACTCACCAAGATAAGGTCAATAAAATCAATAAACTTGAAAGTATTAATGGAGGCAGCAGTCGGCATAATAGTGTATGAACGTTTTTTACATATACATAATAAACATTTATGAATTAGTTTTCGGTGTACAGTATTCCGGTATGTTTGTTAAGATGACGCATCGGGCCGAGAAACACGAAAACGGCGAAAACGAGTACTTTTGAATGCGCGATGTGAGAGGATGAATGATATTGATTCAAATTTAAAAAATGTCATAGATAAGGGAAAATCTTGAAAAATTTAATGAACCGGACAAAATTTTGAAAAGTAACCGGCTTTACTAAAAAAAAAATTACAAATTTCTCACCAAAAAAAAGTTTAATAATTCGAATGCTCAGAATTATCCGCGACAACACCCCATTATTTTTTACGATTAAAATAGCCAGATCACTTTTCTATTTTACAGTCCGAGAATTTTTTTTTTGTAATGTGTATATTATGAGTAATTAATTAAAAACTCAATCAAATCTATTTGCGCCTACTCTAGTTTACTATACCCAACAATGTTTGCTCAGAAAATTTGACCAGGCGCTATCTGGGCCGCCGCGCGCCGGCGCGCACCGGTGCGACGGCGACGTTGCGACTCCGACGAACGCACGATTGCCTGTTCGCTCACCGTCGGGCTGGCAACGCCGCACCGTACGGACGGCGGCGGCGCGAGACGCGTGCTGTTTGTTTTGGTTATTGTCTTGTACTCTGTGCGACGACAAACGAGTGATTTACTTCAGAATTATTTTCAAAATTATAACTTAGACTTTAGTGTACCTACTATATTATATTGTAGCTTCAGAACATTATTGGTAGTAAGTTAGGTAATATTTTTATTGACGATGGTCAACCCACATCCTCAACAGAGCCAGTAGATAGAGAGTGAGTACTGAGTAGGTACCTAATACCTATTTATCATTTCAGCAATCAATTTAAAGTACCTATCTAATAATAATACTCCGTCTATTTTTTATTTTCAAGTGTGTAGGTACTAAGACTTGTCTGTACAAAGTAACCATACTGTAGGAAACAAATATCAGAACAAAAAGCTATGGAGTCGTCTCTTGATATTTTAGAAACCTATCTAAAATAATAATATTTATTACTTAGGTGATGTTCTATCACCTAATAAATATTATTCGAATCCGACGGTTATTGTGTTAGCTTTAACTTTTTAATAATTATAATGTAATTATGACCTTATTTATAAGGTCTATTTATGGAAAAAACCCGAAATCCCGAATTTTTGGATTAGGTCACTATATTTGTGAAGGTGCGATATAATTACATCATTTTATTTTGTAGCCACCCAGAAATATCACCAACTTACGCAGAGTTACACAATGTGTTGCCGACATTTGAGGATTCAGAAAAACGGTAAACTTAACACTTTTTTTAAATAATCACGGTTATTTTATTGTCTTTTTACCGACTTCAAAAAAGAGGAAGTTGTCGATTGGGTTATTATTTTTTCCTCTTTTAAATAAACGAAAGTAAAATTACTCTCACTGATTTATCACAAAGATTTTCCAGGTATTTAGTAAGTATTTAGTACCCATCCCTCCGCCACTGTACTCTAGTCATATGGTAGATGTCTACTTCCTTTAATAGTACTGTAAGTAATTTTGTTTCAGTTAAAAAAACCAAATCCTGAAAATGAAGAGTTACAAAATGTGTTGCCCACATCTGAGGATTCGGGAAACGGTAAACTTAAGTACCTTTTTAAACTATAGCGATTATTGTCTTGTCTTTTTACCGACTTCAAAAAAGAAGAAGTGGTCGATTTGGTTATATTTTTTAAATGTCGTTGACTGAATAATTTAGTATTTATTCAGTCAACGACATTTAATTTATTAATATGTGCTTAAATGTCAGATTCAAACAGAAACACCCGACTTGGGGCATCGAGTAATAGATGTTAATCATTTTACATCACAACTAATACAACTCTCTTAACATGAATCTCTGTTTGACTGCGGATCAGCCTCAATTAAATTAGTTTCTGAACATCGAATAGGATTACAATCGGAATTTACATTTGTCTGCTCTATGTGTAAATATAAAAACAAAATAAAATCTTTGGCTGATGTAAACAAAGATGCTGTTGCAGAAATAATGGCAGCAGGTTGTGGTCACGCGCAACTGAAGCATTTTTCCGCAGCAGTAGGATTACCCATTATATCTGAACACACTTACAATAAAATGCAGGACGATGTTTGTGTCGATTGGGAAGAAACTGCCTGGGAGGAAATTAAAATAGCCGGAGAAAAAGTAAAAGGTTGTATACTTTTAGGGGTTTATTTTGTACATCAAAACTAACAACATTTGTTCTGCGACTTTTGTCAAAAGTAATAAAATAAAACCGGGCAAGAGCGAGTCGGACCGAGGGTTCCGTGCCATCATACAATATAATATATGACAAAGGCGGTTTTATATTTGTTGGAGAACCTTGACAGCGCCATCTCTTGTCTGATAGTGAAACTTATGTAGATTTTTTACACTTTCGATGATTTCTAAAAAAGTATGCTATGTAGAGAGATTGTAATAAATTCCCTCTAATCTTTACATACACTTCTAATAGCAATAAAAGTTTCAGAGGTTTATCTCCGCAAACTTCGGAGATAAGGGGGGGGAACGCTATTTTTATTAACATTTTTGTAAATGACTCAAAAACTATACGACTTAAAGGAAAACTAAAAACTGTTTATTAATGTGCAAATAAATACCTTTGATATGATACCCCACACGGCCTAATAACTTTACTTAAAATTTTTGAAATCCCCTATCCGCCCCCCTGCAATCAAAATAAGAATGTTTTTCAACATTTTCATATATGCTATATTAGTAAAAAAAGTGTTGTCTTTTACCATTTCAAATTTCAAGTTGATAGCATCAGTAGTTCTCGAGATATCCATTTGTGACAGACAGACAGACAGACAGAGTGATTCTATAAGGGTTCCTTTTTACCATTTTGGTCCGGAACCCTAAAAATCAGCTGTTCCATACATTTTGTCGCGGGTGAACGATATTTTCTATGGAACAACAAAAATTTTTTTGAGTTTTGAATTAAAAATTGATATTGGCATTGATAAACTATTGTTTCAAAAGTCGCAGAACAAAAGTTTTTAGTTTTGATGCACAGAATAAGCCCCTAAAAGGATGCTAATTGATTAGAAATAAGCCTGTATTGTATGAAAAAAAAAAACAATCATTAAATAGTTCAATAGAATTTTTGCCTTTTTTTAAATGGTTGAATAAGAACAAGGCGACTCCATGATTATCAATGCTCTAGGCAAATCGAGTTGACGCGTGCCGCCGCCGCGCCGTTAGCAGCGCCACGTACGCTAGACTAGCGCTGCCGCCCGCTGCTAGGCGTGATCCTGTCGAGTGCGACCGCGTAAAATTTGTCCGAGTGAAGGGGCGCGGTACTCGATTTTTGAAACAATAGTTTATCAATGCGTCACCTTAACCGATCAGTACTAAAAAGCGAGCTTAACTGTTAAAGTTTTCCTAGAAAGTTCGAAGTTTTTATGATTACATTTCTTTTGCTTTTTGCTTATTTATTTGTACCGTTATCTCAGCTTCATTATTTTATAGGTCCATGTAAAATTACCCCTTTCTAGGACTAATAATATCTTCGTATGCTTTTTTTGTAAATACACACCTTTCATGCATAGAAAAATAACTTAGACAAATATATGCTGAAAAGCAAACATTTGTTCACCGGCGGGAATAGAACCCAACCTCTTGCGTATCAGTCGGTTATTAGATCTACTAAGCAAAGAAGGTCGTCGTTATGGACTAAAATTAAAAAATAACTCTCTGCTAGAGTGCTATTTATTTATTTACCTATCAATAAGCTCCTAATGGGCCTAACCAGCAGGAACAGCATGCCGCACGTAGCCTCCTTATTTACACCTAACGTTTGCCTCCAACTGATTGCAAACCGATACCATCAATTTTCATCGCAAACCTATAGAGGTTCCAAAAGCATACCCTCAATTTGGACCTTATGCCTCTTTGTATAAGAGTGACAAAAGCTACGGATATGAAAATATGCGTGTTGAACATGCGAATAGGTTGGCAGGTGAGAGTGATGTGGGAAGGATTTCAGGAAATGTAAGGAATTTCTTTTGATATGTTGAGGTTTTGAGAGATGGAAAGTTTGGAAAGGAAATCAAGGTAGAAGAAATACATGAATATGTGGAGGTTCCGAGAGATGTCTAAGAAAAATAAAAGAGTAGGTACATTTGTGACAGGAGATAAGGTGAAAATAGGGTGGTATTAAAATATAAATAATTAAGGTTCATGTTTCGCAGTATTATAATATTATATAATGCAAGTATCGACCAGTTCTTATTTAGTGAGATGGTCGTATTCATTTTTATGCTAAATATTGATAATGAATGAATGTTGTAAATGAATGTTAAGCAGGAAGCACTTTTTTTCTTAAAAAACAGTTTCATAATGTGATTCATATTTCTTACATTATGCATTATTTCAGTTGTTGTGAATTTCAATGAATAAATTCGTAAGTAAAAAATTATCTTCAACGCATAGTTACAGGTAAACAGTTACAACTCTCTAAATTTATTCAAGCACCACGCAAGCGCCGCGGCTTGGTTAGCTTCAGACGTGTTGACCTGTTATTTTCTCCGACTTAGCTGACTAAGATCGGAGGATGATATAGGTAATAGGCAAGGCTAATCCATTTAACAATGTCCAAGGCACTGCAGCGTCTCATACAACATGAATACCAGTTCCTGTGGCTGCATAAATCAAATCATCAAATATGTTAATATAACACAACCGACTACTCACACACGCAATAGTATTACCTTGTTTTAAATGTTCCTACTTACTTTAGTTTTGTAAATATTTTAAATATTATACACTTACGTGTCTGTACTCTAGATATTAGTAACTAATAATTGAAGAGCGAGATCCTCTAAGACAGGTATTTTTTATACTTAAAAGAGGGTCCCAAACCCATGAAATGTATTTTTAGTTTAAGTTACAGAAATAAAAAATATTTGTATTTGTATAACGAATTGGCGATATTGGCTTCAGAGATTTCAACTTTTTTCAGCAATTACAAAACATTTGGATCTAATATTGTAATTTAAATAATTGTTTATCAATGCGTCATCGTTAAGGCCTCATGCAAGCAAAGCCCCAACGCAACAACAGTCTAAGTAGATTGAAACCCATATTCTAAAGGAAATCGGCCATCTCTCTTATCCCTTCTAATCTATAATCCGTCAAGTCATCATACCTTTTTTGGAGTTCCAACGCGATTGTGGCCGAGCAGATTCCCCTAGGCTGTTAGGTATTACTCAGCGACATTAAAAGCGGATTTGACCGCTTCAAGCGGATTTATCGAGACACTCGTCGACTCCTAAATATTAATTGGAACTGCAGACTGGGGTGTTGAATGAAGGAAGTAAATCAAATTACTGCAAAATTAATTCACGGTAAATCTGTTGGTTTAGTTCGGGAATGTTGCATGCAATTCGTGTATGGGATTTAGAATTACTACGCTGCTTTCTATTAAAGTTCTGTGATGTGAGAGTTATGAAAATTAATCGGTCTTCTGTAACTCATTTATTCACGGTTAGTGCAAGTTCTTGTTATTTTTGGTGGAACGGAAATTGTATTTAAGTCAAAAAATATTTTAAAATAATAAGCAAATAGAGGCCAAGGGTAACTTCATGATAATACGTGAGAAACTTCAAAGAAAACACAACAATCGCAGCTAATTGGGAAATTAGCGAGTGGGAATAGTCAAATCACATTAATAAGTTCCAAGCTGGTAACTGTTTCACAAAACCAAGGGAATTAAGTAATTGAATAATTATCATGAAATTGTCGACTTCTCAAAGTAAGCAAACAGAAACATACTCATATCTTCTACCAAAAGCTTGGAAACTTTAGCAAGGAACGTGAAATATACTTCGTGACGTTATTTCGCTTCTATTTGCAGAACATTGGCGAGAAGGTAAACAGGTGAATGTAAGATTTACTTCAGCAAAGTTGGCTTACGAGAAATTGTAAAGGGGTTCTCTCACAATTTGGCTCCGTCGCGTGTTCTAGTTTCAGTCGCGTAACTGAAAGGAAACCAAGAGATTCCACGCGATGTAAAACAACTGACCTTGTTTTCTGTTTCTCTTGGTACAATGCCGAGCAAAGGAATACTTGAGATATCTAACTATTCCTGTGTTTTTATGTGAGCATGAATGAGACTTTCATTTCGTATAACGTAAATTTAGTTAAACGTGTAGAAAGTAATTTACGCGATAAATACCCGGTTATATGTATGTTAATAATGTGTTGTGATCGCGAAAGTTTAAAAAAGAACACAAAGTACATAAAAGAATGTTGTTTACTTAAGAATTTAAGAGTACTCTTGTTCTCATATACCAAGCGAAACACAAAAAAATAATGTAACATAAAACTACATATAAATATTGCGAAAAAACGCATAATAGTAACTATCTAAGTAAAGCTACTTTGGGGACAGATCTAGGCAGTATTTTAATAACTACATATAAATATTGCGAAAAAGCGCATAATACTATCTGTCCTCAAAGTAGCTTTACTTTAGATAGTATTATGCGTTTTATCGCAATATTTACATGTAGTTTTATGTTACATTTATTTTTTGTGTTTCGCTTGGTACAGAGCTGGAACAGATCTGCAATAGATGGCCACACATCAAAACCCTGTCAAACCAAAGAGCGCTTAATGAACTACGTGGTTGGCGAATATGAAAACCTTAAGCTAATATTGTATGCTTCCCTTTGTATACACCTCCCAAGTCGGTCTTGTGATATACCAAGCAGGTTTTGGATGATGATGAGTACATAACGTTGTCTCGAAGTCTACGTCTATCGTAAAACGTTCCCCGTCACTCACCTGAATGCCTGCTGACGCCATTTTTCCATCGTAGGGTCCTACACCGGCATGTTTGCGCGACGCGTAGTAAGCGGGTTATTATGCTAATTCGAGGGGTCCCAACCTTTGGGAACAATCACCTCAATTTATGGCCTCTTGAATTTGGCGGGGTAACGCAGATTTAACTGAGACGTAATGAGCTTTGGGCTTATGGCGTATCCTGGAACTAGAATGTTACTGGGAGTGTAACGAAGCGAAGGAAATAGAATCTGTAGCGAATGTTGAAGGGATTCGGTGTAGGTAGGTGTATTGGTAGAGCAAGTGAAATTAACAGCAGGCTACGTATTTTTGTCACATTAAGAGACAAGTTTTAGATACTGTTTACAATCTCAATCAAAATGAAACGCTTTATGATCAATTATGAGAATGTGATTATTGCAATCTCAATGTAAATATTTTAATTTTACATTGTGCCTAACTGATGTTTTTGTATTTGTCCATTAAGTAATAAGAGTTTCGATTAAGTATGTGTTTGTCATCAAGTACAATCTATATTTTATGTGTACAATCTTTGTCATCAATTAATCTTCTGTTGAGGAAAAAAAAACAATGTAGTTACATCGTAAATGATAAAAGTCAATCAAGGAAATTGGAATAGCACGTGGGACCGGAATGTTGTGCCTTAAAAGAATGGACTGTTAACCACCAAAAAAAGGTTCTATCGACACTTAAACCGTACTGCAATGCAATGCAACACTGCCGAACCACCTTTTGTTTTGGAATACGGTGGCAATGGAGAATTCTGCCAAATTGCTTTTCGTTTATGCCACCACTGGCTCTCGCTTATTGGCCATCAATTCTTTTCCTAATTGGTCCGCCTGAAACGCTACTTCAAGTGCTAACGTGGATATCAAATTTTTAGAAGAGACTTTCAAGTTGTGCTTATGGAACTGATGTTTGTTTTATTTTAGCTTTTCATTCCGACTTTACAGAGTATTAGTATTCTATTATTTGAGTCTTGTTCATACTTTGTAAGTCCGGTTGTCTTTCGGCAAAAGCTTTCTTTAGCCTTCTCCATTCCCGTTTATATCTTGCTACTCTATTTCAAGTTATGCCGGCGGCCCGGCTCTAGTCGTGAGCGTATCATTTTAATAATAAATAATAATAAATAATGCTGGACAAATCACACAGCATCATCTAGCCCCAAGCTAAGCAGAGCTTGTGTTATGGGTACTAGATGACTGATATACTTAATACATTATACTATATAGATAGATATTTTTATTATATATAGAAAAACACCCAGAACACCCTGAACAAATATCTGCAGATCGTACAGACATTTGTCCCGAGGCAGGAATCGAACCCGCAACTCCTTGCGTCGCAGGCGGACCTTCGCCCGCTGCGCCACAGAGCTCGTCAAACATTTTAAGATCTGCCTCTCTTTCGTCTGCCTTCTCTTGGGTGACATTATGTTATTGTTTTACAGCACTTCTCCATTCTAATCGTATTAACTGCGATCTTTTATTAAAGTTTAGATTTCTACACCAAAACCTTTTTGTCTAGAAATCGGAAAGTAAATCGAACAAATGTTCCAATCTTTGGGGTCTCCTAGACAACAACAAGTCTAATTACCGAGCTTTTAAAAACAAAAAGTCACATCCAGTTACTCAAAAGAAGTCTATGAAAACGTAGGTACAACAGGGTAGCCAACAATTTTAGAGTCTCCACCATTGCAATAAAGTTCAATTCTCTGCACCACCATACCAATGTCGATAACAATTTAATTGGAAAAGCGTCTTTCTATTCCGACGACTTTTGTTGGCGAGTAGCCTTGTTTGTGACTTGAGTTAGATTGCCTTGACTTTTACTCATTTTATGTCTTTCTGATCGGAATCGATGGAATGATGACATCGTAAAGATTTCAGTTACCCATTAAACATTTTTAGATATAGTATTTCTGTCTATTTGTTATAGTTTTTATAGCGGTAATTTCAAATAAGGAATTCTTAGTAACTAACAGAATAAATTATTATACCAAACATAATGGCAGCCGATAGACACATCCGAAGTCGCAATGATCGTCAGTGTTTAACTCAGACATTATCTTGTTTAATTAGAAATTAGCATAGATACATATATCTTAAAAAAAATGTAGAGCAGCATGCGAAACTGCAACCGTTTTTACCGATTTTGAAATACGTAGATTACACACATAATTAATATGTGAGTAATCTTAAAATAACGTCTAAGTTTAACGCGGCAAGTTTAGATCTTTTTTAAAAGTGCTAGGGCGTCAATACCACATCACTTTTTTAAGCAAAATAGTCATGATGAGTCAACTTATTTTACTCCTGGTCCCCCCATCAAACACCAAAACACAATCCCCAATATCTTTTAACGAAATATTTTCAGGGAACTCCACAATACGAACTCCACAACAATAGATGGAGGTCCACCTGTCCAAAATAAATTACGAACAGACGGACAAAGGCCTCTTCAGCGCATTAAACTGATTCTCAACACGAGAATCTTGACACTTTTAATCGTGAGGGCCCGTACGAACCAACATACAAACCAATTAACTTAGAGCCCGGAAATAAATTGGAGAGTGGAAGGAAGAGGCTCTTCCAAAAATGGCAGTGTCCCCTGATCTTTAAGAGCCTTAAGGTTCATTATTCTAATTGGTTTTTCATTCTGAAATATTTCGAGTGGTCCTTTCTTTGCGAGTGAAAAACGCGATAATTTAATTATTTAGAGTCGCGTGAGCTTGGAGAGGTTTTACACCTTCTGCGAAGGGGACGCATCGTGCACTTGTTGCCGTCAATTAGCGTCAAAGATATGTATGGAGAAGACCCTTGAAACAATGAGCTGTGACTAAGAGATGTTCATAATACTTGCTTGACGATGCTCGTGGCATTTTTTGGCAGTGGTTAGTAGGTATAAATGATCAAATTATGCTATCGATTACACAGACGCGATTCTTCCTTTTCGTAATTCCCATACAATATGTTATTGTGATGCAATCGGGATTCTTTAACTATTCGGAATTCTACACAATATGGGTTAAACTTTTGGAACGAAGAAGAAAAAGACCACAGATGGTTATCGAAACTCTTCAATATTACAATATTCACGAGTGACGACGTCGAAAGATGGCAAAGTTAAAAAATTCCTTCTAATCATCATACTTACCCAAACTTCATCATCATCAAGGTCATTGGAATGAAATAATGTACTGGACTCCCTTAAGGTAGAGAGTTATGCACTAAATTTAAACTTGCGGTTGGGTTTTTTGTTTCCCATAATAATGTTTGCTAGCTGTTAAGCCTTGTTCTGATGATGCGATACACCATAAATCGATGGGAATACTAAAATATTAGTAAGTATTACAGTATTGTTGAAGTCGGTTTCTTTTGCTGAATTATTAAACAATTATTATTTGTCACTTCTGAGTAAAATTAAAACTGGTCGAATATTTTTGGCAATATTTTATATATTTTATTTTTATTTTATGAATTTTAGGAAAACTTACATTTTCATTTTCGATTTTACAATAAGGTCTTTACTTAAGATAACATGCATGATACATGCATGATAATTATGATACTGAAGGCTAATTACAAGTTTTCACATATAATACACTGAAAAAAAGAACTTAATAATCAATAGACGACGATATAGGGAAAGTATTGCTTATGCTACATAAACACACAACAAGGTAGATGCACAAATTTTAAATAAAATTTAGAAAAAAATGTATATAAAATAAAGATAAAAGGCTAATTACAAAATATAGTCCTACGTATAATCTTAGTTTAGCCGCTGTCCAAAAAGAAGATATTGCATGAAATTCTTAGTGCAAAATTTGGAGACCATGACGCTGGTGTGACGGCGCGGTCAGTGATTGGCCAAAGGGCCAATAGTGTTTTTTTTCTAAGGGGCCAAGATTGAGAATACTGTTGAACTTAGAAATAATAAAAATCGGCCAAGTGCCAGTTGGATTCGCGTATAGTATATCCGTTTGTTGTATGGCAATGCCCTTAAATATTTATTTTATTCTGTTTTTAACAATATATACTTATTGTTATAGCGGTAACACAAACACATCATCTGTGAAAATTTCAACTGCCTAGCTATTATGGTTCATGAGATATAGCCTGGTCACAGGCGGACAGACGAACGAACAGACGGACAGCGGAGTCTTAGTAATAGAGTCCCGTTTTTACCCTTTGGGTAAGGAACCCTAAAAAATAAGTGGAAGATTTTTTTGAATGCCGCGAATAAAACTAATTCAAATCACATAATTATGCAAAATTTCAGCTCAATCGGTGACCGGGAAGTCGATCAAAATTAACTAGCAAGATTTACAGACAGACATCGGGACAGGTGAAACTAAATAAAAGCTTGTAATAAATGCAAAGGCCTTTTTTATTTCCACCGTTCTTAAAACTCTTATATCTTTCCGTTACGTCATCATCACGTCACGGGTGCCTGTAATAAATAAATACATAGGCAGCTTGCAGTCAGCTCTCTCAGTCTTATTTATTTTTCATTTACTTTTATCTGCCGAACAATACTCTGATTTTGGAGGTAAACAGATGAAGGCGTTTGTTTTGTTCGAGGAAAACCGGTTTGTAGTAATGTTGAGACAATACACAAAAGCGCTTCTCGGTGTTTTGTCAAGTCTGTGCTATGATTAATTAGATTCTCTTTTGGTAAAACCCTCTTGATTAAAGGGACTTAAACTTCCCGAATTTGGATTGGAACGGACGGAGGTAATGTTGAAATCATCAAAGCTTATTATCACTTGGTGATTCTTAATTTTTCATCATTTCAGCCGTAAAAACTTCTACTACTGAACACAGGTAGTTGCCATGCCCACCACGCTTGGCAGGCGGGTTAGCGAGCGGAGTACGAGGTGTTGATACACGGTAAGACGCTGCTACCCATCTTCCGGAGGTATCCCTTGGCAGATTTTTACTGCGTCCACGGGTAATAGAGGAGAGGCTACATTTTACGGTCGGCACCCCAAAGCAACAATGTAAAATCATGTAAAATCATCCTGTGGATGGGAATTACAAAAAAATACTTCCAACGTGTTTGATGAAAAAATCATCAATTATTTGTAAGTATTAAAAAAATCGCCTAACCACATATTTTTCGTTTGTCTTTCTCTGATTTCCTATTCCCATTAGTGAGTTATCATCAGTAGCCAAGATCAAGTCCAAAGTTAAGGGAAAGAGATGTCTAGTACACATAAGTCGCGCATAACTTTTCATTAATCAATGTGTCTTCACCCTTAGAGACCTGATGATTTGTTATGATCGCTCCTGCACAGCGGGAAGCCAAAAACTGCAGCACAAACCAATTTAAACTTTAACAATTTAACTTTAGCTTCAAAATTGCACAACCGAAATCGCAAAACAAACTAAACGGTATGGCTGTTACAATTAAGGAGAAGATAATGAAATGAATGCTATTTCTAATTTCAACACTATGTGGACAAAGTTAGGGTGTAAGTTTAAGTGTAGTCTGATATGCAAAATTAAATACTGGTTGGTAACATCTCTGTTCCGTATAATAATTTCAATGTTAAGACAAGAGTGAATAATTTATTCCGTTTTAACTGCTTGTAAGTTTATATTGTTAAAAACTTTAAAAACAATTAAAGAACATCCGCACTGGAGATAAAATAAAGTACCGATAATTAAAATCAAACATTTGTATTAACTAGAGTTACTGGGACGTGTTTGCCGTAGCGTGCCAGCAGTAGAATGTTGCCTCTCCTCTCTTTCCCGTGGAAGCAGTAACAATCTGCCAAGGGATACCTCCGGAGGATAGACAGCAGCGTCTTTCCGCGTATCAACATACTGCGCTTGCCAACATGCCTGCCAAGTTTATCAAAGATTTTGTTGACGTATCGCGTTGGGGTATATTTAGTAGTTATTTTTGTTTTATTTACTGTATGATTTACATAATAAATAGTTTATCTATCTATATTGTGTCTACACTATCCGGATCCCAGCCAGCCCAACGCCTTTAAATAGCAGAGTCCGCATTCCTGAGGTTTCTTTCTTCTTCTTCTTTTCTTTCTTTCCCTCACTTAGAATAAAAAAGTTAGGTACCTATCTGAAGCGAACGAATGCATTATGTGTTGTTTTTCTTCTGTAAATTGACTTTTGAATTTCTAAGTAGTTTTTGTTTGAGCAGATGGCGGGATGAGCTGGACATGTACTGTGCTGACTGGTCGACCAACGCCTTGGACCGGGAAGTATGGAGAGAGGGAAGGGAGGCCTTTGCCCAGCAGTGGGATCCTACAGGCTGATTAGATTAGATTAGATTTTGTGTGAGTAATTCTTCTTCTTCTTATTTTTCTGGCTTCTGTTCTGTGACTAGCGGTCACAGTTATTCCAGTGTCCATACAAAGATACTTCTATAAATCACGCCGGATGATAAAAAAAAATATGGTTGGTGTTTTAGGAGAGATATGTACATCATGTGAGTTATTTGTGCCCTAGTGAGTAAACACTTTATTAACTATGACAGCCCCGAAAGAGATGTAGTAGTAGAAGATCATGACTCGATGAGTTGAAAAAGGCGTTTATACGATTACACTGTGACACCTATGCTCCAGCCACTCGAAAGGTAGTGGACAAAAATCCCCAATAATTGACACATAGACATAAAAACCAATAGAAAGTAAGCTATTATATAGGTTAAATATTAACAGTTTGTTCACAAACATACTAATTTTTGACCTAAAATAACTTTATTCTATTGGTTTTTATATATCATCATCATCATTTCAGCCGTAAAACGTCCACTACTGAACACAGGCCTTCCTCATGGATCTCTATAAGGGGCAGTTGCCATACTCACCACGCTTGGCAGACGAGTTGGCGAGCGCAGTATCGGATGTTGATACACGGGATGACGCTGCTGCCCATCTTCGAGGTAGCTCTTAGCAGGCTCTTACTGAATCCATGGGCAAGAGAGGAGGGGCAACATTCTATTGCACCCTACGGCGATTTTCGGTCTAGGCTCGGTCGGAAAACCAACCCTTAGGAAGGATCACTCTCACTAGATCAAGTCAACAGATCCAGCCTGGATCTAGTGAGAGTTTTCATTTTAGAAATCTCTCACTAGATCCAGTATTTAAAATTTTTCGAATGCTGGATCTAGTGAGAGTTTTTTATTTGTTTGTACTCTTTTTGACAGTTTGTTTACAAACATTTTACAACGAAAATGGCTAGAGTATCAATATGCATACAGTACAGTACGTACATATGTAAGTGCAAGCGTAGGTACAATTAGTCGCAAATAGCTGCACCCACATAAATCCCCACACACACAAAATATCAGGAATGTAGCGACGCCCAGCCACACTAATCTTTGGCGCTGCTTCGTTTTGTAGAATATGTCCGCGGAATTTATCGCACGTTGCTGGGTGGCTTTGGCTTGTAATTCTTGGCTGTATAACGTATGAGAAGTTAACGTACGATTAAAAACTTTTGTGAAGCAGTGATACATTTGACACTCTGCAATAAATAAATATTAGGTTATAAATATTATAATGATATCGATGCCTTCCAAAAAGACTGGTGGAAAGCGGCCGGTGATCGTAAGTAGTGGAAGGAGGTGGGAAAGAGATCTTTGCCCAGCAGTGGGACAAGGTTATAAAAATAAAAACGGTATAAATAATGTTGATTTCATACAACACTACGAGTATATGTATGTATATAGTCACCTACTCATCATTTCAGTCGTAAAACGTCCACCACTGAACACAGGCCTCCCTCGTGGATATCCATGAGGGGTAGTTGCCATACTCACCACGCTTGGCAGGCGGGTTGGCGAGCGCAGTATGGGATGTTGATACACGGAAAGAAGCTGCTGCCCATCTTCCGGTGGTATCCCTTAGCAGGCTCTTACTGCATCCACGGGCATGAGAGGTGAGGTAACATTCTACTGCCGGCACCCCACGGCACGGATGTCACCTGCTGTGGTAACTAAATTACTTTTATGATAAAATATAGTATTTTATTCGAACAATACAGGAGGCCACGGACCAGCACGTACGACGTCCAGCTACAAAAAGGGCACACGACGTGGTGAGAACCGCTGGCCGGTGGTGGATGCAGACGGCTTCCAACCGCAGTACTTGGAGATCAATGAGGGAGCGTATGTCCAGCAGTGGACGACCTACGGCTGATATGATGAATACAAATCAAAATATAGCAGTAAGTATCATAGCGCTATTCCACCGTTTTCCAACTAGAAAATTTTAATGCTCTCTACACGTGGAATGTTCGCACAATCTTAGAATTCTAAAGGTAAAATACATTTAATTTTAAATAGTGGCAAGCATAAAAGTTAAAATTATAATGCATGTACGTGGAAGGTTCAATACATTCCATTTAAAATACTGGCAAATATTTCCTACAAGCCTATAAGTAAGCAAGGAGATTGAATTATGGAATTGATTATCAATTTGCAACATCAAGAGGCGAAATCACAATAAATCCTTTCAATTCGGTTTATTGTTGGGGTCGACGGGCGTCCCACGGGGCTGTTGATAGATTAATTCGTTCAGGCCTTTGTGGTGACCTCAGGGATATTCTTTCGAAACTTATTGATTGAAAAAGTAATTCATGATGTACAGTCAGCATCAAATGTATCTCAGCTTCCAAACTTACCGAAATTATCTCATTTAGAAAACTTCATTTTTGACGGACTTCAAAAAAAATATAGAACTGTGGTCTTCTATTGTTATCAAAACTCGTCAATATTACAAAATTCACGGACAACATGATGGCTAAGATGATATATCCCTATCCACTAATCATCAAACTTACCTACAGACCATTATTATCATCATCAGAGTCATTGAAATTAAATTTAATGGAATGAAATAATGTAATAGTGTGTACTAGATTCCTACAAGGTAAAGTGTTATACCCTAAATTTTAACTAGCGGTTGGGTTCTTTGTTTTACTTAATAATGTTTGCTTGCTTGTTAACCTAGTTTTGATTATAGCATCCATGATAAATCAAAGGAAATATTGAAATGTAGAGGTAATATATAAATACAAGGGTATTTTCAGGAACATTTTAGATTTTCTCATTGAAGTCGGTTTTTTTGTTAACAAATTAAATAATTATTATCTATGCTACCAGAGTCTCCATAATAATCGATGCCCCACAGTGTTCAAAATATCTTAGCAACTATTAATTGAATTATTATGTTATACCTTTAAACAATTTGACTGCTCACATAACAATTAATACCTTGGTAACGGAGATATTTATGACATTGACAGGCTTAAATTTTTTAACACCTTGGGTTCTTAGATCAATGTCAAAGTCAATAAGTGTTTATTCAATAGAGATACTTAGAATAGTCACTTCACAAAATAAAAAAAAAACACACATAAATTGAATAAAGCACTTAATAATTGAATCGTTCGCTTCGGAAAACTTTTTTCCAAGCGAGGGGAAGAAGTGAACTTTCACTTATAACATTTTGCATTTCTGTAAGTGAGATCGTTTTGGCTACCGATTGGGATACGATTGATGCCGACTGTACCTATAATTGCATGGGATATGCTAACCAAGCAGATGCATGGCATTATCATAAAAAAACGGAGTATGTTAATAGGTAAGCAATACTATGATGACGATAGATAAACATAAAGAGCATATTCGTTTATACAGGCTGTATTATAATTTGTAATATGTGTACCCGAAAGGGGTGATACTGGCCACCTCAGAAAATAACTTTAGTTTTATGACTTTTCAGTTTATGACCTTCGCGGAAAGTTGTCGTTGCCGCTTTTTTTTATCTTTATTATTTATTTATAAAAGGAACGCCAACAGTATATACATAACACATTCAACATTGAAATTGCAAGAACCAGTTCTTATATAATTCCAATAAATTATAGGTGCATTAACTACTAAAAATTCAAACAATAAAAATAATCAAAAACTATACGTTTTTGTTCACCCTGAAACTACCTTTTTGGCTTAGAAAAAAAAAGAACTTAGAACACGTGTTATAATACATCCTGTATACGTAAAAGTATCTCGATACTATAATTGTACAAGAATTTAGTAAGTGCTTCCGAGATACTTGAAATTTTACAAGAATTTCTTGTTACAAGTAATAAGATAATATAGACTTTCAGGGCAACTTAATAACAAAGGTCAAATCCTACCTCGATAGATTAACTTTTCAATTACCCATAAGCTCAGGCTCCCCGGGGCTTCAATAGCCGTGATAAATTGATACCGAGCCACGGAGTAATCATTAATCAATTAGAGAAGATTTTGAAAGTTTCGGTGATTGAGGTAACCGAGGGAGGTCATTACTTGAGGAAATAGTTGTTTCGGTCTTTATGAGATTTGCAGAGATCTAGACACGCGAAAGCGTGTCCAGCCCAGTCCAAGCAAAGCGCTTAGCTTGGGGCTAGATGATGCTATGTGAATTGTCCAGTATTATTTATTTATCACCTGCACAGCCTGTGGCCTCATAATATATGAGGGGGTTTTTACCATACTCATCACGCTTGGCAGGCGGGTTGGCAAGGGCAGTACTGGATGTTGATACACGAAATGACGCTGCTGCCCATTTCCCGGAGGTATCCCTTGGCAGATTTTTACTGCATCTACGGGCAAGAGAGGAGGGGTAACATTCTACTGCCGGCACCTCAATGCTGACACTACTTCATATAACTCCACTAAGTATATTAAATTAACGATTCCGCTAAAAGCTTCTATAAATTTCGCGTGATAATGCATAGCTATTAACATACCTAATCTTATGTTATTTACGACATGGCTAAATTAATGATTGGGATTCAATTAAGTTTATTATTACTACGGCAATTAATCAACACAGGTACAGTTGGTTTGCCTAGGGCTGTGGGTCGGTACGTGGTGCAAATTGTGTCTAAGTATTTTGCACAATTATTACTCGTTTCAGGTACATTGCATGCTTTTAATGTCAAAGCGGTGTGCGGTGTACAATGAAACCTCTAATGTACAGAGACTATAATATCTAAAAGTACTAATAATTATAAAGCTGAAGCTAAAGCTGTTTGTTTGTTTGGTTGAACGCGCTCAACCAAAGGAACAACTGGATAGTGGAAATAATGTTTTATTGTTGGATAGCACAATTATCGAGGAAGGTTTTAAATGCTTATAGTAAATAAATAAGGCCAGGTGCGTGTCGGGACACGCACTGTGTAGGGTTCCGTAGTTACCCGTCAACCTGTTTTTAGATGTTGGTTGTTGGATGTTGTATGTATTTGCATGCCAATTTGGCTATACTACCGCGTTTGTTCAAATAAGTGAATAAAATGATTATAATTAAAGGAATCATGTTTATTTTCCAATATTTTCCAATTCACTGCTAGGCCTCCTCCCCATCTCTCCATTCCATGCTTCTCGATCTGCTGTCAATTCGACCCATGCGCACATGCGACCATGCGGTCATGCATATAGGTCTAACTCGTCACGCCATCGTTTCTTCGGTCTGCCGCGGCGTCTTACCGTGTCGGGCTTCCACTAGGTGATCTTAGCCCACAGATCTTCGGGCATGCGGCAGACATGACCAGCCCAGCTCCATTTCAGTTTCGCAACTTTCTGAGCTACGTCGACAATTGTTTATTTAAACTGATCAAAACTTTTCTGTATACTTTATTTATTTATTTATTTAACACTTTAACACATAACAATTGTGTAAGGAGGACTTAATGCCAAAGCATTCTCTGCCAGTCATCCTAGGCGTGCAGAAATAATTAAAATTACTACTTTAATAACTTTTTTGTATACTTATATTAAATGTAATGAGAAGTTTCAACCCGAGATAAATGGATGTTGACTACATATAACCGCCCATGGGAAAAACACTGCTTTCTCAGGTTAATACCCACCAGAGAGAATTTTTGACCCCTGGTAGTAGGGGCAAAAGAGAAACGTTTTTAAATTTGGAGCTGTCAGCGTAAAATTGTCCGTAAATTGTTCCGTTTTAATTTTAGAACGACACTAACCGAATAGCTATACGTCATTTTAGTCAGTTTTACGTCAATTAAATTAGCTTTAGCTAGTTAGTGCAACAACAGAATCGCCACCAGTGTAGCCTCAAAATATTAACGTCTTGTTTAAGAAAAAAGCCGTCTAAAAGAAATATCACTCAATAGATAACGACACGGTCGCGGTTCCACACCTATGTCGTATATTAACAGACGGCTACCAAATACCACCTGTCTATGTCCACCGTACCCTCCGGACCTTGCTCCAACAGATTATTATATAATATATATAAAAAAACGACTTTACATTCCTCTCATACAAAACGCCAATTTCATATGTAACGGCCTAATATTAGTACATATGTATATCTGTGGCGACATTATTGACAAAGCAATTTACCACGAGATTAATCGCACACGCGAAAACTGATTTCATAATCTTCCAAGTCAATGTAATGTTCCACGAATTCTGGAAGCTACATAGACTTATAAACTTCTATCTATCTATCTATATACAGCCATACAAGCGAGAGCGTTCAATGTTTTGTTAAGTTTTGAAACCACGTCAGTGCATAATTTCAATCATTGGTGGGTAAAGCATTGCTGATGCTCTATACACCAATGATGAACTCCTGAACGCTCAATTTGTTTTGAGTAGACGATATGTAAAGGTAAGACTAACTCGTTTGCGTCTCCTTTGGTACTTTATACTCTAAGGTAAATTAGTTTTCAGCACCGAAAATACATATACAGGAAGCTTCAACCCAAAACAACATAACACTTGTCAGCGAATAGCTGAAATATACCGGCTTCCCGTGGCGCGTACTGGGCGGGCCCGAATCCTATGATTCATGCCCACTGCGGCTTTAATTAGAAAACTTTCGGGACATCTAGCTTTTAGAATAGTAACAGTGACTGTTCGCGCTTAATGAAACTTAGCTGTGATTTAAGTGGCGACATTTTTATTGTTGTCATAAATTTTATGAAGATTTTTTTTATTTTTATTCCTATGCACATGTTAGAATTGTTAAGAATAGTCGTTCGGTCGTGTTAGATTACTTGAAAAAAAAATATTTTTGAGTATGTATGCAATAATTTTCATAATTTCTGCCGTAAAACGTCCTATTGAACACAGGCCTCCCTTATGGATCTCCAAGAGGGGTAGTTGCCATACTCACCACGCTTGGCAGGCGGGTTGGCGAGTACGGGATGTTGATACATGGAAAGACGCTGCTGTCCATCTTCCGGAGGTATCTCTTAGCAGACTCTTACTGCATCCTTGGGCATAAGAGGAGCCTGCCGGTACCCCACCGCTAAGGAGACAATGTTTCGTTATAAATTATACCTTATTTGTTTCATTGTTTACTTTAGTTTACACCCGGATTCATACGGGTTGGTAAACAACAAGAATCACGCATGAATGTGTGTGCGCAAGGTATGTATATAAGCTATATACTACTTTAAACTACATACTGATCAACTAAGGCGTATATGTATTAATTGTATATAGTAGAAGGCTTAAGATCAGTGGCGATTCAAAAAAAATATAGCAAACATTATTTTTAATTTGTAATAGGTGATGAATGACCTGTTTAGAAAGAAAACTAGGGTTTCTTAATAGCATAGGCTGAATGTACATTATAATCAAATATCACTCGTCATCGACAGACTGCTCTACTTGAACCCGCCCCCTTTTAGAGTCATACAGCGGGTTCCTAAACGCGGTACGAGATGGCACAACCGCCGAGATGCTGGAGTCTCTCCTGGTTAGCGACACCACGCTGTCAGACCGGTACTGGAACCTCGAGAACATTCCAGATGTCCCTCCTCCCATCGCAGGGATGCGGACTTGAGGCAACTTGTAGTAATATAGATACAAACCACCCATTACGATCATGACCGCAAAGAACATGGAAACAAATATCTTTCCACCCAAACCTTGCTTCGACAGAGGAGTGCCACTGATTTGGGCCAGCTTCTCTCCTTTGTACCAATGCCCCAGAATTTTATTGTTGATGATAGTCACGGCTTCAGCACTATAACCGTCATACTCTCCTTTGTCGACGATCACTAATTGCACTTTGTATTTAGGACTCGTCGACACGACACCGATATGATAATCTACACTTGCACCATATCCACCGACGGTATTGTCCACTAGCTCTTTGAAAGAGATCATGTCGAACCCTTCGTCTAAATCGAACAAGATATGTCCGCCACAAAAGGAACAGCAGTATCCATTTGGCTTGATCGGAGCGACGCAAGTTGGCTTGGGACAGAATTTGACTGTGCAATCGATATCAGGAGCATTTTGCTGGCATGGACAGCCAAACCTCATTTGGCAGTTTGGTTGCACAATATGCAAACCACTTTCATAGTTAGAATTGAAAACAAATTGCTGCATTTGATCTGACTGCCTCAACATCATGAGTGCGAGCTTATTAGAACTGTAACTCTCATTGCCTATTTTTAATCCTCGGATTGACTGGTATTGGTCTGGGAGTCTCACTGTGTACTTTGCGTCCGTGGAGAATTCCGCAACATCGTCGTAGCAGGGCAGGCGCTCCGTATCGGGCGTGGCTTCTGTGAATCTTGAGGAACTCCACACACCGGCTTGTGCCCAGGACGATGAAGCTTTGTCCAGATAATATGAGTTCCCTTCTGTACAGTTTGTCTCCAACAGATCTTTTCCAAGTTCTATAATAGCGTCGTCAAGAACGATTTCTCCGTTTTCAGGAAGAATGAGCGAAGCAATATCCATAACCGACTGCAATCCAACTGACCCCGAGACTGACTGTGGGAAGACCACGTTATTCTTCGAGCAGGGAAGTTTTCCATCCTTGAAGTTGATAGGTAAGTTGAAGCTTGAGTTCGGTACCCATTTGACGACAGCAGGAGAGGTGGAAGACACAAGGCTTAGGATGATTAGTTTGTAAATGAGCGTGTCCATATTGATCGAGTGTCAGCGTACGAATGGCGTAATGTATTGTAATGCGATACGGGACGTCTGTCTGTTTATCGCGAGTGTTTGATGTCCGTGACACAATCGGAATCAGGCCTGGGGGCGGTTCTGGTGTAAACATGACTGGTTCGAGCCAACGTGATCTTTACAAGCCACTGAATTTGGCTTATTTAGGCAGTGGTCACAGCTGCGTTGTCTGTGTTTTGAGGCTGTAGATTGGTTTAATTTTCCCGGATTTGCTTAGTGTGTAACGGTAAAGAAACAAACATTTTAAACATAGGGAATTATAGGAATTTTAATTTCATTAAACAGAATAATAATTATGCTAGCTTATTTTCTGTTAGCTTTTTTAATAAACTAGGTTCTAATGTATGCTACAATGATTTGGAATTGAACATTTATGCACCAGTTATAAATATCTAAAATAGGTTTATGGGTCAGAATAATAATAAGAATAAAAAATGTTTATTGCCTGAACAATCCTTACTCTAAAAGTAGTGAGGTACACTAAATTTATAAGAGTACAACGGTTTAACATGCAGGTTCATCATCATCATTTCAGCCATAAAATGTCCACTGATGAACACAGGCCTCCCTCATGGATCTCCATGAGGGGTAGTTGCCATTCTCACCACGCTTGGCAGGCGGGTTGGTGAGCGCAGTATGGGATGTTGATACACGGATAGACGCTGCTGCCCATCTTCCGGAGGTATCCCTTAGCAGGCTCTTACTGCATCCACGGGCATGAGAGGAGGGGTATCATTCTACTGCCGGCACCCCACGGCGATGCAAGTTATATATATATATAACATGCAGGTTAATAACAATAATCAAAAATAACAACGAAAAGACAACTAAGGCAATATATTCAGGCAATTGTTATGTTATTTTATGCTTGTACAGCGCTGATTTTCAGCATACCCTTATGCTCGTTTACAAAGGAAAGTGTTTTATTTAAGTTAAAAGTTGATGTTATGTAAGGTGCGTGTGAAAAGTGTGTGTGTGTGTATGTTGGGGCTGTAAAAGTCCAGTCTCATGGTCTGGGTAGTACGTACCCATGATGTCCGTTATAATCTTTAAAAGGCACCAATTTTTGTAAGCCAAGTACACAAAAGTAAAAAAATACTGTTATACCGAAACTTCATAGCAATATCTTGAAGCAGTGAGAGGCACGTAGTATCGCTATGATTTATGGCACGATAACATCGGTAGGTGGTTAAATACAAACCATTAATGACTTTTCGAGGGGTGGAAATTTAATAAGAAGCTGCGGCTGCCTCTGAGCGTAGTTATGCAAATTTTATTGCAGGGAAAGCCGTATTGAAATACACGGGAGGAGATTGTGTGCGGAACATATTTTTAGAACATTTTTTTAGGCTTGCGAGATGGTTTAGACTTCTATAAAGCAATAGAGGAAATGAAAAAAGACAAAGAAATAAAACAGACACAGTTAAGTTAAAAAAAACTCAATTTTTCTCAATTCCTCGTGTAGGTGAGATAAGATAAATATAAGTTTTGTTAGTGGACGTTATTCTAGGGATTGATAAATTATTGGGCATTCATGTATATATTCTATGATTGTTTACTAAGAGTCATAAAGCTTAGAAACAGGGTCTTTAGATTTTATATTAAACCCAAAATATTTTGGGAGTATACCTGGCATGATCTGGATCATGCCAGGCTATACTCTTCCAGTATAGCTGGCTATACTCCTTAAATATTTTAGGATTTTCGTCTTGTTTAAAATACACAGGGTCAAATTCTGTATCTACTAATTCTGTCACTACCTCGATCCTTATCAGCCCTACTCCTTAAAATACCGGAGAAGAACTCTGGCACCGTTCTATCAGCGTCCCCGATGGATATGCAGATGTTTATCTTTATTCAAATTACAGTTTTTTAATAAATGTTTTTTGTGTTATTGATACTCTCTCTCTCTTTTGTTTAGGGGTTGCTTCAGTGACATCACAGTCAGTTCTAGTGAAAGATCAGCGTTAGTTATTTCATGCTGCTAGATATAATAACAAAATAATGCTAAGTTAGGTTCGGTTTGTGATAGTGTGTGTTTAAATTTCTTGTCGAGTATTGTTATTTTTTTAGATTTACATCATTACCATCATCATCATCATCCACAACCCGACTTCCCTAAGTTTGTGCCATCCACCACGATCCTATGCCAGTCGCATCCATTGACGCCCCGCGATGTGTACTAGTTCACATATGTATAAACATACATTTATATCATTATAGAAGTTGTAGAAGAAGGAGTCTCGATGACCTCTTGTACGTTATCCCTGAGCCAGACTTATAACCGCCCGTATGTTTCCATCCAACGCATTTCAGCGATCGTAACAAGCCGCTGAAACTCACAATATGCCGATGGGAAGATTACAGCGGTCGGTAAGTGTACGGGCTTACTCTGGGCGTAAAACTGCGGGGCGTAAACGCCTTTGTCGTTCGCGCGGCTTATGTCAGGTTTCATAGGCCTTATTGCAAGGGTGACGACAGAAATGAGCAATTCTGCTTTTTTGGTGTCGTTGAGCAAAGGAATGACGATATTAGGTAGGTTTAAGGTTTCCACGTTAACATAAGTAGGTAGCGAGTAAACTCTTTACTGAATATTTAATGATAGAGTCATGCCAAACGTTGGTACTTTACATACCTCTAGAGACAACCAACCTTCCTACACAATCTCTATGCCGAAGCAAAGGGAAGCTATTAAACCTTATTCTGAGTATTAAACCAAATTGTGAATAGAGAGTGGGTAATGTAAGTTCTGAGCTAAAGTACGCGCTACCACTGAAATCCAATAGACGCGGCGCTGCTTTCATAGAATGAAGACTGCTCGGATTAAAGAATGTGAAAAATGAAGACTTCAGACTGTTCTGTAGAGTTTAGTTCCCGCCTTTGCCGTAAGACTTCATTGTTTCGGTGGTGGTGTGAAGTCCTGACAGAACTTCTGTCAAAGTCAGAACTTCTGTCGGATTTTGGGTCCGAATGCATAAACACTGTCTTATGCATTCGGACCCAAAGGCCACATCATCATTGTCATCAAAATTTCAGAATTTGCGACAAGACCATCCATAATTATGAATTTATATTCGTTACTGCCAGACACCTCCAGGGTTGACATTTTATAGGTGCTTACCCTAGAATTCAAGGCTTCAAAAGGTTATTTGACACTCCAGGGCCCTTTGTACTTCTCTCTCCTCTCAATAGGATTGGGTTCTCGAAATCCGTAAGATCGTTAATCATTTCCTTTTGAATATTGGGTCGAGTTGAGACTTTGAGACTTTCAGTTTGAAAACTTCGTCGACCTTTATCGGTACCGAAAATAGAGGGTCTATTTCTGGTGTAACTTTCTTGTGTTTCTGCTCCAAATTCAGGATAACGGTGGCTGATAAAGTTGATTTCACCTTGGATTTATAAAAAAACAAGCAACATTTCAAGCTTTCTTTGGCCTTTAATTGGTAGGCACGATAAGAAATATCTACAGAGTATAAAAGTGAAGCTTTGCACTAGGATTTGACAAATATTTGTGTACTTACTTTCAGTCACTTCATGAAGTATAATTATTAATCTAATAATATTTTTTTCAAGGAATAAATTTACAACAATAGTAACATTAGCACCACACTATTGGAAAACAAGTTTTCCGAAGCGAACGAATTTGATTAGGTAATGAGCTTTATTCAATTTTAATGTGTTTTGTTTTTATTTTGTAAACTACTATATAGAGGTACAAAAGGCGTTTTGCTTTATTGACTTTGACTTAGACCGTATTGTAATAATAACAATAATAATCTATCTAAAACGCCTTCTTTAGGTAACAAAAGTGTAAAGATTTAACTGGCTTTACTCGTAACGTTTAAAACTAGCTATACTTAAATACTAATATTATAAAGAGGTAAAGTTTGTGAGTTTGTGAGGTTGTAGGGGGTAATCTCTGGATCTACTGAACCGATTTTCAAAATTATTTAATATATAATAGAAAGCCACAGTATTTGTGAGTGTCATAGGCTATTAATTACCGCCCAACGAAGTGGGCACCGGGTCAGCTAGTTATGTATAAAGCTACCCAGTATGAATCTACTGAAACTCTTTAAAAAGAAACAAAAGAACTTAAAACACTGTAATACAATTTTAATGGAGCTGAGCCAACTTAAGAAAAACAACTTGGAAAAACCTAACTCATAGTACAAAGCCTGCCCTAGTTACGTCGGACTAACCATACTTGTAAAACTTACTGTATTTAATTTACGTCAAATTTCTACGTGCCGTAACCTTCGGTGGCTAATAAAATAAGTGTGAGTCGGACTGGCGCACGAAGGGTTCCGTAGTGTAAATATTCTTTGAATATTTCAAGCGTCTATGTGTTGCCATTATTAATATCGAACACAAAAATCACGTTTGTTGTATGGGAGCCCCCTCAAATATTTGTTTTATTTTAATTAAATTATTTATTTTTAAAGTGAATATACAACTAAATATTCTTAGGATATTTCACGCGTTATTAATATCGAGCAAAAAACGGCAAAAAATCACGTTTTTTGTATGGGAGGGAGCCCCCTTAAATATTTATTTTATTCTGTTTTTAGGGTTCCGTATCCAAAGGGAGTATTACTAAGACCCCGCTGCCCGTCTGTCCGTTTGTCTGTCTGTCTGTCACCAGGCTGTATCTCATGAACCGTGATAGCTAGACCTTAAAAACGGGACCCTATTACTAAGACTCTGTTGTCCGTCTGTCTGTCTGTCTCTCTGCCCGTCTGTCTATCACCAGGCTGTATCGCATGAACCGAGATAGCTAGACAGTTGACATTTCTACGGATGTTGTCTTTCTGTTGCAGCTCCTACTAAAACCGACGGACGGACAGACAGACGGACAGCGTAGTCTTAGTAATAGAGTCCCGTTTTTACCCTTTGCGTACGGTACCCTAAAAGCAACGTAACAAGCTTCGCCATTTCAATTAATATTTCATATAAGTGAATTATATTAATTAATTATATTATGTTATGGTTTATTATTAATGCCTACGGCATTATGTTCGCCTTTTGTGCATCTTTGTTAAAATTTTGTGCAATAAAGAATTTATAAATAAATAATAAATAAATTATGCGTTGAGGTATTAAAGGAATATGCTAGAATTCAACTTTAAGTTAGTTGCGGAGTGGAGCAAGGTAATACTTTGTTGTATAAATTAGGCATTTCTAGAAGCCATTTATACTCATCATCATTATCATCACAACCGTAGGTCGTACAATGCTGGACATAGGCCTCCACCATGGATCTCCATGAACTGATCATGGTTGTTGTCATACTCACCACGCTGGGCAGGCGGGTTGGCGAGTACTCGATGTTGATAATGTTGTAGATTTATGAAAAGTTCTTTTTTCTTTTCCAAGAAGATAAGAAAGAAGTCTAAACCATCCCACTGCTGGGCAAAAGCCTCCCTTAAATCCTTCCAGAAATCACAGGCTTTTGTGGTTTCACACAACTAAAAGAGATTAAAAAACAAAATGTTCAACAATAATATCGAAGTCTCCTGAAACTGACAGATACGAACAAAAATTCGCATTTTTATCGTTCAATCAAACTTCAGTTGTCGTTTTCAGATTCTCATTTCCACCGTCGGCTGTCATTTCATCTATAGGTCTACCATGAGTTTTCACTATGTATACTCGCTAGCGACTGTAGTTAAAAAATGTATGAAAACTTGTACAGCGCCTCTAGCGTATAGTTTGGTACTAAAATACGCAGTAAACTATAAATACTACGACTGTAGTTTGGGCTTCATTTGCTTAGAATTTGGTACCATGAGTTACAAATCTGACAGATGTCATAGTAACGTACTATTGCTACTGGTAACGGCCGGCGATCTAACAGTGACAACTCATGGTAGACACTCCATATTTGACCCAAACCAATCGGTTTGGGTCGCATATGAATAATCTAATCTAATCTAATCAGCTTGTAGGATCCCATTGCTGGGCAAAGGCCTCCCTTCCCTCTCTCCATACTTCCCGGTCCAAGGCGTTGGTCGACCAGTCAGCACAGTACATGTCCAGCTCATCCCGCCATCTGCGCCTGGGCCGGCCGCGCGGTCGTCGTACCGCATGTGGGACCCACTCGGTGGCTATCTTTGCCCACATTTCTTCCGACATGCGACACACATGTCCGGCCCAGTCCCACTTCAGTTTAGCATTCGAATATGAATAGCAGGGGAATATTCGAATGGTGCTGCCGTGGGGTGCCGGCAGTAGAATGTTATCCCTCCTCTCATGTCCGTGGATGCAGTAAGAGCCTGCTAAGGGATACCTCCGAAAGATGGGCAGCAGCGACTTTCCGTGTATCAACATCCCGTACTGCGCTCGCCAACCCGCCTAGCGTGGTGAGTATGGCAACTACCCCTCATGCAGATCATGGAGATCATGGAGATGATCGGTCGTTGGACCTTGTGAGAGATACACACACTTGATTTAGCTCTTCAATTTTATTTAGTAAATCTAAGTTTAAAGTTCGATTTGAGACGCAAATTATATATCAGTGAACTCGTAAAATAACCATTTATCCGGTAGTGCAACTTAAAACCAGAAACTATTGTGAACTAGTGGCAAAACTTGTGCAAATACTTTCAAAATACTCGTTCAAAAGTGAATGTCATTGTTGTTGTGTAGTCGATACGATAAGCTTATTTCGACTTACAACTCAACAGGAATCGTGGTCGAGCGTGTGCCTGGTTGGAATTGCGTTTCCGAAGGAGGTGGTTCAAGTCTAGCATACGGGAACTTTTTGCTTTTTATTATTTTTTATTTTTTGCACATTTGACAACGAAAAATAAGCGTTTCATCGATGGAGTTTAAGAAGATCTCATGCGCAGGGTGTCTGAAGGCAATCACGGGTAGGGACGCTTTAAAATGTTGCTTTTGTAATCAACATTATGATATAGAATGTGCTGATGTCTCTCAACGCTCATACACTTCCATGAGACAGACGCTCAAAGATAATTGGAAATGTCATGGATGCCGAAGTAAGGAGCGTCGAGGAGACAACAGTAACACACCCGTTCGTGCTTCTGTACAGCCCAGCACCCAGGAAGATACGGTGCAAGGGGACCCCTGTAGCTCGAACGTCACGAGGCGGAAGCCGTTGAGCACACCAGTCCTGGAGGCTACCACCGAGGACGCATTAGGCTTGACGAAGGATAACCTACGATCTATTATCAAAGATGAGATCAATAAAGCCGTGGCAGAGTCTGTGGGGAGAGTGGTCAGGGAGCAGCTGCAGTGTATGAACGACATTCTAGGGAGTTTTCGTACCTCTCTTACGTCTATTGACTCACAGTTAGAAAGCCTTAAATCCTCTTTGGAGGAGAAATCAAAGACCATAGACGCATTAAAGAAAGAGAATGGATCGCTCCGGGAGAGCGTTCGGCGTTTAGAAGACCAAATACGTCACTCAGAACAGCAGTGTCTTGTCAACGACGTAGACATTGTGGGAGTTCCGGAATCAAAAGGGGAAGCTGTCGTTCATATAGTGCTAACCCTTGCACGGAAGTTGGGAGTATCGTTAACCGAAGGCGACGTCGTAAGCGCGAACCGTGTAGGTGCTATTCGCGACGAAACGACGGGACGCGCGCGTGCGCGGCCGATCGCCGTGCGATTTGTGCGACGCGCGCTCCGTGACGACCTACTACGTGCGGCGCGTGTACGAAGAGGCGTAACAACAGCTGATGCCGGCTTGAACGGTGAATCACGTCGCTTTTACATTAATGAAAGACTTACCAGACAAAATAGACAAATCTTTCTGAAGGCACGGGAAACCGGTGCCCGACTAAACTAGAAATTTGTCTGGTCCAAAGATGGACGAGTGTACGCACGTCAACATCAAAGCGAAGACGCCCCCCGTCACTACATCCGTTCAGAAGCTGACTTAGTGCGGGTTTTTGGGGCTGATGCCGTTGGCTCTAATGATGGCAAGAACACCTCCTAGTAGTGCTATTATAAGTAGTAATAACTTAATATTACTTACCATCCAGTTTTTTTCATATTTTCTTATAAAGCATATACTTTTTGTGAGAAGCATTACGTTACATCTTTTTTTTTTTTATTTATATTTTTTTATTACTTTATTTTCTGTGTTGTTTTACATAAATATAAAGCATATAATTATTGTGAGAAGCAGCCATAAGAAATTAAATTTTGTTTTTTGCATTTTTGCTATTTTTGCTATGGTCAAACAGTTTTCAAATTTTCTTAGTGGTTTTATTGAAGATAAAATGCATATACAATGTTATTATCAAACTAACCTTATATTTTTTGCTGGCTGTGTGTTACAGCAAACATCAAAAACTAATTTTACTGTATATGTTGCTACAGTAGCAAACATTATTTTAACACCAACTGTGTTATTTAATAGCAAACGCCTGCTGCCGCACACTACACAAGTATTTTTTTATATATTATTTTTTTGTTATATCTTCATGTTTTGTTTTTATATACTAATATCGCTTATACCTCTACATTCAAACCCTCACGTATTTTGCAAATCAAAAATAGCATATTCCCATAACAGGCTTAATAATAATAATATCATTGTCCTTTCAGGTTTTTACGATGAACGTCAGTTAAACCCTCATAATGTGTTCTAAGTTTAAGTTCTGTTCTTTTGGTCTTTATAATGCAGGTTCTCTTAATACTGGACACAATAATTTGCTAAATGCAATGCAAAATTTTAAAAATGATATTGTTGCCATCAACGAAACCTGGATTAAAGCCGGACAAGAAGCGCGTGTGACAGATTAGTTGTTTCTGATCAATAACATAAATTGAAATCAAATAAAATCAATATAGAAATTAAGATCTTTAATAACTTAGGTTTAAAATAATTAACTATAAACACTAATTATCGAATATTTATAGATTTTATGTAAATAAGGAATGGTTCTGATAGGCGCTATCTTGTGACAAGAGATTGAAACGTTATTAGCAAACATACAACTTAGTTCATCCACTGTGTAACAGAGGTCGCTTATCTTGATATTATATAAACCACTATGAGTAAACTAAACATTTCGTTATTGTTTAAATGTATAGCTTGTTAATCTGTTCATTAGATAAGTTGTAAATCAATATTTGAATTTAGAAATGACCCCATTGTGTTAAATTTAGTTTTAAGAATACTTTTGTACCACGTGTGTTTACTAAGGATCAGATATTGTTAAATATTGGCTTGAAATAAACAATATTTATGTTTTTATAAATAAGAATGATCTTAGAATAAGTTTCAACATAAGTCTAGTATATTATATGATGTTAAAATAGTTATATTTTGCATATAACTATTTTAACATCATATAATATACTAGACTTATGTTGAAACTTATTCTAAAATATAACTATTTTAACATCATATAATATACTAGACTTATGTTGAAACTTATTCTAAGATCATTCTTATTTATAAAAACATAAATATTGTTTATTTCAAGCCAATATTTAACAATATCTGATCCTTAGTAAACACACGTGGTACAAAAGTATTCTTAAAACTAAATTTAACACAATGGGGTCATTTCTAAATTCAAATATTGATTTACAACTTATCTAATGAACAGATTAACAAGCTATACATTTAAACAATAACGAAATGTTTAGTTTACTCATAGTGGTTTATATAATATCAAGATAAGCGACCTCTGTTACACAGTGGATGAACTAAGTTGTATGTTTGCTAATAACGTTTCAATCTCTTGTCACAAGATAGCGCCTATCAGAACCATTCCTTATTTACATAAAATCTATAAATATTCGATAATTAGTGTTTATAGTTAATTATTTTAAACCTAAGTTATTAAAGATCTTAATTTCTATATTGATTTTATTTGATTTCAATTTATGTTATTGATCAGAAACAACTAATCTGTCACGGCCATTCTGAAACAAACTTCGTCCCGGAGTTTTTATTTTTTTATTTTTATTTTATTTATATGTTATTATTGTTATTTATTTATAGTTCTATCCACAGCCCTATCCGCATCCCTATCCACAGCCCTATCCCTATATCCACCAGCGTTAACCGCATTAACCGCTGTTTTTCAGTTATTTGTTACGTTACGTTGTTATCTACAGTTATTTGTTTTATTTTTTTTTTATAGCCCTATCCACAGCATCAATTCATAACTTTATCCACAAAGCTATCTTCAACGTTATCTACAATGATTTGTAGCGCCATCCACAGCATCAACCGCTGTTATTCATAGCTTTATCCACAAAGCTTCAACGTTATCTACAACATTTGCTTTGTTTTTTTTTTTATTTTATTTTATTTTTTTATTTAATCCGCAAATTCTCCAGGCCATAATCTTAGTTGGTCTTTTGCAACAGTTATATTTCTTAAATTTTCAGTACCTTTTAATAAATATCGATCATGACAAGTAATTAAACTTATTTCATAAGGTCCTTTGAATCGAGGACTCAGTTTATCATATCGTCGATGATCCTGATTAACATAGACAATATTTCCAATCTCAAAATTTTTGTTATTTCGTCTAGTATCGTCAAATCGCTTTTTAAATTTATCTGCTTCTAGACATAAACGCTGGCGAGCGGTGTCACGATCTGCGGTAACATCGATATTAGGCTCTGTAATATCTACCTCATTGAGACGGGATTGAATACACGGAATATTTGCATTACAGCCAATTAGTAAGCGAATGGGAGTAAAACCTGTAGATTTCTGAATTGTTGTGTTAATAGTTTGTTGTACTTTCCATAAACCGCTTGGCCAATCTGACGACCCATTGCAAGAGGTATTTAACATATCAATAACAGTAATGACATACCGTTCTACCTGTCCATTTACTCTTGGTGTACCCGTCGACACCATGTGGTGTTCGACATGTAATTCTTTAAAAAAAATTCTAAACAGAATTGGAATTGAAATTACTTCCTCTGTCAGTTATTACTACGGATGGAGAACCAAATATGGTAATAGTATCACGCAGAAGTGGCACAAGTTCAAGTGCATTTAACGATTTAAGAGGTTTTAATAAACAAAATTTAGTGAATCCATCGACCATGAGTAATATGTACTTATACCCTTCGTTTGTAACGGAAAATGGACCTGTACAATCTAGGTGTAATGTGTGAAAAGGAACCGGAGTTTTATCTATAGGATGCAAAAATCCTTGTTTAGGTCCAGAGTGGCTTTTTCGTTCAATACACAATAAACAATGACTTAAATACTTTTTTACAAATACGGCCATTTTTGGAAACCAGAAATGTTCACTTAGCTTAGAAATAGTCTTTTCAAAGCCTACGTAACAGTTTTTGTCATGAAAAAGTTTTAAAAGGTCTACCTAGGTATTCTATTTTATCTACAAAAAATTAACATTTCGCAAGATTAATGAATAAACCTGCAACGGATAATGCTTGTACTGTTTCTTCTAAATAACGTAATCCCTCTTCTATTGTTGAGAAAGGTATAAGAACGTCATCTACATATATATATCAAAAGGAATTTCAGATGTTGTACAGCTTTTGTTATAGCTCTCTGAAAGACGGGGGGTCCGTTACAAATACCAAATGGCATTTTCAAAAATTCCTAGTGTCCACTAGTGGTTACAAAAACAGTGTATTTAATTGATTCTTTGCCTATCGGCATTTGATACAAAACATTCTTCACATCAATTGATAAAAAAAAACTGAGCATTTCCTAATCTGTCAATTTGGTCTTCAATTAGGGGAAGAGGGTACCTATCTTTTTCTAAAATTTTATTTAATGCCCGGTAATCAATGCACATTCTATCACTACCATCCTTCTTTTTCACTAATATTACTGGGCTAGCATAAGGGGAGCTACTTTCTCGTATTATTCGTTTATCCAATAGTTCTTGTATCATCATATCAATTAATTTTTTTTTTTTTATTTGAGCCAATCTATATAGTCGATAGTGAATAATGTCATTTTTTCGCAAACGTATGTTTAACTCGCCAGTGTTAACGGTACTATTGCTATTTAGGATTGAAGGAAATTTTCTGAAAATGCTTATAATGTTTTCTTGTAAATGTATATCTAAATGTGCCAGTTTGGGTGTTAATTCAGAAAAATCAAAGTATGAAAAAAATCGCATTGATTGACAATTCACACTCAATAGGTTTTTGAATAAGGCGACTGCCAGACATATCTGTAACGATTTCGATATCCGGATATCGCACTGCATTTCTCCCTATCAAGAGATCAAACTGAAAGTTTTTGTCTCTCGTGACGTGTAAATCTAATTCTAATGAAATATCTTCAAATTTAACGATTGCTGTAATAATGGCAAAAACGTGAACATAATTCCGTCCAATTCCCTGTAAGTACATAGAAGTAGGCGTAATTTTGCAACCTAATTTTTTTGCTATCGATTCTTTAATCAAACTACAACTAGCTCCTGTATCGATAAGAGTTGCAAAAGGCACATCGCTAATGGTTACATTGTTTAATTTTAACTCTATTTTCCGTGTCCTAAAAAAGTATTATCATTGCTTTGGGCCTCAGTCGTTGAAGGTACCGAAGCAGATTTGTCCATGTCAGCGCGAATTTTATAGAAACATATTGATTCGGAGTGACCAATTTCTTTACAATAAAAACATGTCCTATCCTGAGAAGGCCTAGACCGTTTGGTTACTACGGGGCCATCACTATTTTCGCTGGCTTCCTCTTTGTTTTAACGTTCGTTGAAAGCAAAGAAATCAGACCAGAAATTGTTGTTACATTGTTATTTAAGGTCGCCATGCGAACATCAACATTAGATATACCCCCGCAAATCAATTCAATTAATTCTAAATCAGTAAAGGAAATTCTTGTAGCTTTGTACAATCTTATTTTCTCCCTCACATATTCGCCATAAGATTCCGCAGGTTCCGATACATATAATACAGCTTTTCTAAGCCTTTCGGCTAAATTCTTCTTATCAGGATAAGTATTGATAATGTTGGCACACAAAGTCTCCCAAGATCTACCCTCAGTAGGCATCCATCCCTCGAACCAGGTTGAAGCAGAGCCCTTGAGAGCCTTGCCGGCTTTTGCTGCTGTCTTGATACTGCTCCACTTAAACTCTTTGGTTATAATGTCTATGCTATTACACCAACCTGCTGCACCGCAGTCACTCTTCTCAGGATCGAAGACAGGAAGTGCGATGTCATCGTCTCTGTGTGGCGTAGCGGAAACCGCATCACGAATCGCCATGAGCAGACTTGATTGTTGGTGGATCCATTCTGAAATATACAACATATTAATAAAGATAGTCAGGAAGTATCCCACTTCTGATGTCGGATTTATTATTAATCCCTAGGTATATTCCTAGAGTTTCCTAAATTAATGAGTATATTATATCTACTAAGATATCTAACAATACCTAAACTCAGCCAGGCAGCAATCTGTTTAGTCAAAACTATTTAGCCTACAGCAGGGAATGAGGGTGGATTTAATAATGTAAAACACATGCTATAAAAGTTTAAGTACCAAGGCTATATTAATTCTATACATACATCTCATGGTACAGACAAGCAAAAGTTACTAACACAATTTTAATCAATATACGTTATTGCAAGTAGGCAGAGTACAATCTTTCAATCAACCTTTGGGGTTGTGTTATGTAAAACATATTCTAAAGGAAGGTAATAAGCACATACAATATGAATTTATAAAAGAACATAAGGTATAATAGTAGCTTGGACTCTTCCACTAATAGTCGGACATAAAGGATTCTAAAGTTCCACAGGACACAAGGATAGTTATAAAGTACTTACATGAGAAAATAATAATAAGTTCACTTAACTTTGTTCTGCGACCGAGTTCCACCAAAGATATGTGTGTCTCTCTAGTCAGTTTTACCTTTTATACAATGATCATAACAACTTTATTCGACCAATCACAACAGAATAAAAAATATATTTTGCATATAACTATTTTAACATCATATAATATACTAGACTTATGTTGAAACTTATTCTAAGATCATTCTTATTTATAAAAACATAAATATTGTTTATTTCAAGCCAATATTTAACAATATCTGATCCTTAGTAAACACACGTGGTACAAAAGTATTCTTAAAACTAAATTTAACACAATGGGGTCATTTCTAAATTCAAATATTGATTTACAACTTATCTAATGAACAGATTAACAAGCTATACATTTAAACAATAACGAAATGTTTAGTTTACTCATAGTGGTTTATATAATATCAAGATAAGCGACCTCTGTTACACAGTGGATGAACTAAGTTGTATGTTTGCTAATAACGTTTCAATCTCTTGTCACAAGATAGCGCCTATCAGAACCATTCCTTATTTACATAAAATCTATAAATATTCGATAATTAGTGTTTATAGTTAATTATTTTAAACCTAAGTTATTAAAGATCTTAATTTCTATATTGATTTTATTTGATTTCAATTTATGTTATTGATCAGAAACAACTAATCTGTCACGTGCACCGAAGGTTCCCGGGTATAGATTTCGTAACAACCCGCGCCCGTTACACATGAGTCAAGGGAGGGGGGGTGGAGTAGGCTTTTTCATTAGGCGCGGCATAAATGCCCGTATTATTAGTCATCCTGATTCTGTTCAAATTGAACAAATGTGGTTATTAGTAACTTTAAATAACTTACGTATAGCGGTTGGTACTGCGTATCGTACGCAGTGGGTCAAAGAGGATACATTCCTGGATGCACTTACAGAATCTGTTGCACATTTCTCTAGCTATGATGGCATCGTCATTATGGGAGATTTTAATATGGATTTGCTGTGTCCGAACAACGGAGGGGCTAAAAAGTTAGTTGAGTTTTTATCTTACACTGGTCTTTCCCAAGTTGTGACATCACCGACCCATTTTACGGATCATAGTGAAACACTTATTGATGTCATTTGTACGGATTATCGCGTTCGTAGTGTTGCTGTCACTAATATTTCTGGTACTCTTGGACATTCCTATGTATCGGCAATACTTAATATCAAACGAGATAAAATCGTCCCCCCAACCATGTTTTTAAGGCCACTTAAGGACATCAACCGGGAGCAGTTTGACAGAGACCTTATGGATATTGATTGGAATATTGTCACTAATGCGGCGTCTGTGGACGCAATGGTAGATGCTTTTACGTGTTTTGTCACTTCTCTTCTTGATCTGCACGCTCCACTAAAAACAATTAAATTAAGAGATAAACGAGTGCCGTGGATTACTAATACAATCAAGATAATGATGAAGTGTCGCAATGAAGCGCATGATAAATACCGGCGAACCAAGTTAGAAACTCATAAGACTATTTACAAGGATTTAAAATCATTTGTCGAGCATAGTTTAAACCACGAAATGCGTGCCTACTATGACCATCGAATTAACTCACAGATAGGAAATGAAAAGAAGTTATGGAAGAATTTAAAAGATGACGTGCTAACTACTTCAAAAGATACTTACTTACCAAGCCATTTTGACAAACCCGATGACATAAATGACCATTTCTTAAACATTCCAGGCCCAAATATTATCCCTTTTTCCAATATGACATATTTTGAATTTAATAGACATAATAATAATAATAATACGGATTACGGAGTTCGGATGCTTCCCTTGTTTCAGGCTCTTGAACCAAGCCTGAACGTTACCGCGCAACGACTGTCTGATCAAGTGCGTGTGATCCAGCGTTCGAAAACACTGGATGATAGTGTACTTGATCAGCTCCGACGTGAAGTGTTAAGTGCTCAAGTGATTGATCATTCACAACGTGACCCAAGTGTCGCGCCGCCGACCACAACACCTACGGCACCGTTGACCTCTCGGAGTGGATCCGTTAATGATATGGTCAATTACGTGAGTGCAAACACAAACGTAAGTACCCAAGATAATGGGCAATTGAGGAGGGCTTTGGAAGATGCGATTCTTCAGTACAGATTAGTAGAAGTCAAGCCACGTCTTCCTCGCTTGCCGACCCATAGACGAAATTTAGCGTTAATGGGGGCCTTGGACTCTCTGCTAGCTCCTTATTTGTTGACTAGCAGAAATCTTATTGATACACACTCTATCCTTTATTGTGGGGCTATCGCAGCTTGCCGCGTTGCACGTGTCAAGCTACCGGACACTGACCGTGCACCGCGCCGGGGGAGTGATACCCCTGCTTGGCAGTTAAGGATAGAGCGGCGTATTAATACGTTCAGGACTCTCATTGCAAAGCTAATTTGCTTTAGAGAGGGCAATCGTCGTCCTAGGGTTATGCGTTTTGTGACTCAGGCTTTCTCTGGAACAGACATTGATCCACGAGATTATTTGGCCTGTGTCACAGAACGCATAGATTATCTAAAGCAAAAAGTCTATGCGTGGGCAAGTCGAATAAGACGCTATAGGAAACGTATTGACAGGTACTGGCAGAATCGCAACTTTCAAAGTGATCAAAGGAAGGTTTACAGAAATTGGGAGAAACCAGATCAAAGTGCTCTGAATGGTCACGTACCAGATGCTGAAACCGGCAATAATTTTTGGCGCAGCATCTGGTCTGTCCCTATTCACCACACAGAAGCTGACTGGATGAATGTAGTGAGTGCAGAGTGTGAGCAAATCGAAACCATGGAGAATATTACCATCTGTCCAATGGATGTTACTAGCGCAATCCGTTCGGCCCAGAACTGGAAAAGTCCTGGACCGGATGGATTGCATAACTTTTGGGTAAAATGGTTTCGTTGCTCACACTCCGTTCTGGCTACACAATTCCAAGAAGCTATTGAACTCGGGTCTCTTCCAATTTTCATGACAACTGGTGTAACCTTCTTGCTCCATAAGTCCGGTAGTACCGCGGAACCCAAGAATTACAGACCAATTACATGCTTACCCACCATCTATAAGCTTCTCACATCCATTCTAACAGTAAAAATTAACACACACATTGTTGCAAACAATATTTTGGCACCTGTTCAGAATGGATGTAGAGTTGGGTCTCGCGGTACTAAGGAGCTCCTCCTCATTGACATGGCCATTAGCGAAAAGGTCAAGCGTAGCAAGGAAAACCTCTTTGCTGCTTGGATTGACTATAAGAAGGCATATGATTCAGTGCCACATACATGGCTTGAGAGAGTCTTAGAGTTGTATAAAGTAGATACTACTCTAAGATCATTCTTAGGTGCGTGTATGAGGCAGTGGACCACAGTACTTCGTCATCCAGGAAGTATATGGGATTCTCTTGCTACGCAAGACCTGATAAGGATTGAGAGGGGTATATTCCAGGGTGATAGTCTGAGTCCTTTGTGGTTTTGCCTAGCACTGAACCCGCTTAGTACTTTACTAAAGGATTCAGGGCTAGGTTATCGCCTTCGCAGAGGTGGTGAGAGCATATCTCACTTGTTGTATATGGATGATCTCAAACTTTTCGCGCCGAAAAAATCTGAGTTGATAGCTCTGCTTAATATTACACAGATATTTAGCAGCGCTATTAACATGGAGTTTGGTGTTGAAAAGTGTGCAATCATACATATTCAACATGGAAAAGTTGTAAATTCAACAAATTTACAGCTTTCCCAAAATATGTCTCTCAGGTGTCTCTCCGAAGGCGAAACATACAAGTACCTTGGTATGTCTGAATCGTTGGGTATAGTGGATAAGGACATAAAACAGGCAGTGAAGGAACGTTTCTTTTGTCGCCTCACAAAAGTTCTAAATAGTCTTTTGTCAGGCGGTAACAAGGTGCGTGCTTACAATGGCTGGGTTATGCCCCTACTCATCTACACGTTCGGCATACTAAGGTGGTCTCAGACAGAATTGGATGCCCTGGATTGTAAAGTTCGTCAAATGCTAACTGCTCACCGCATGAGACACCCTCGTTCGTCGGTTATGAGAATGTACATCCCGCGGAAGTGTGGAGGCCGGGGCTTTCTTAACGCGAAAACCCTCCACAACCGCGAGGTGTGCAATCTCAGGAGTTACTTTCTCCAAGCAGAGTGCGAGGTGCATCGTGATGTGGTTGCAGTTGACAAAAACTTTACTCCTCTCTCCTTAGCTAAAGAGAACTGGCGCCAACCACTGGTGATGAGCATCCAGGATCGTAGGGCAATATGGGAGAGCAAGGAGCTACATGGGAGATTCTATAAGACCCTTATGGGGCCTGATGTAGATCTCCTAGCTTCAGTGAATTGGCTACGTTTCGGTGATCTCTTCGGAGAAACTGAAGGGTTTGTCTGTGCAATTATGGATGAGGTAATCAAGACGAACAACTACCGAAAGTACATCATGAAAGATGGGACAATTGACATATGTCGGGCATGTCACCACCCTGGGGAGTCCCTCAGGCATGTACTTTCGGGTTGTTCGCATCTTGCTAATTCTGAGTATTTGCACAGACATAATCAAGTAGCCAAGATCATTCACCAGCAACTTGCTCTTCGATATGGCCTTACGGGCCCTGAAGTTCCGTATTATAAATACGCACCGGAGCCGGTTCTTGAAAATGGCCTTGCCACGCTCTATTGGGACCGATCTATAATTACGGACAGGACTATTCTTGCGAATAAGCCTGATATCGTTCTGATAGATCGGTTGGAGCGGAAGGCAATACTCGTTGATGTCACCATTCCACATGATGCCAATCTCGTCAAAGCCGAGAAAGATAAGCTCAGCAAATATCTTGATTTAGCCCACGAGATTGCCACCATGTGGGATGTTGACTCAGCGACTATTGTTCCGATAGTCGTTTCCGTTAACGGACTCATAGCGAAGAGTCTCGATCAACATCTCGAGAGACTTTCGCTAGGCAGTTGGATCAAGAGCCAGATCCAAAAGGCAGTACTCCTGGACTCGGCACGTATAGTAAGGAGATTCCTCTCCCTGCAGCCCTAGTCACCGACCGCTTGAGCCTTGCTTCGCGGCCGGTGATTCACCGTTTTGATATATTTTTTACTGTAGAGTATTTGTTTTTGTATTTCTTTATAGTAAAAAATGTATTTTTATGAGTTTACAAATAAATGATGTGGAATAATAATACATTTTCTTTACAAACAGTAAATGATCAAGAAGTTGCGAATATTCTTTTATCAATTAAGACTAACGCGATAGGTGTGGATGGGTTATCAATGGACATGATTTTGTTAACACTGCCCTACACTCTAACATTTATAACATCTATTGTTAATAGTTCTATTACCTCTTCAACCTTTCCGAGTCAATGGAAAATTGCATCGGTGAACCCGATACCCAAGGTATCTCACCCTACTAACATTAAGGACTTGAGGCCGATTAGTATACTTCCAATTCTCTCAAAGGTAATTGAAAGGGTTGTCTTCAATCAACTTAGTCGATATGTCGAGCGGAATCATATTTTGCCAGATGTTCAGTCTGGTTTTCGAAAGAACCGAGGGACAGTGACGGCTTTGCTGGATGTTGTCGACAACGTTCTAACTCAGCAAGATCAGGGGTTGGGATCATTATTGGTATTGTTAGACTTTTCTCGTGCATTTGACTCAATAAGTGTTCCACTTCTGCTTTCAAAACTGTCATACTACGGTGTTGATGCTTTATCTGTAAGGTGGTTCAACAGTTATTTAAGTGGCCGATCTCAATTTGTACGTATTGTTAGAGAGGATGGTTCCAGGCTAATGTCATCATCAAAGGCACTAAGTCGTGGCGTGCCACAGGGATCAATACTTGGGCCACTACTGTTTATTATTTATAGTGCTGACCTCTGTTGGCACATTAAGCATTGCAAATTCCACCTCTATGCCGACGATGTACAGCTATACCTTCCGGTGCATCCAGGAAATGTTACTCGTGAATCCGAAAAGATCAACGAGGATCTAGACCGAATAGCGGTTTGGTCCCAGAATAATGCCCTGGTTCTAAACCCTTCTAAATCAAAGTTTTTATTACTTGGCTCAAAAAATATAATTAACAAAATTAAAGTGCAATCGCTTCACATACATATACGGGGTCAGAGTATAGAACAAGTTGAACAAGCCAGGAATCTAGGTATTCTAATTGACGGTACACTTCGTTTCGAGGACCATATTGTCAATCTAGCGAAAAATTGTTTTTTTAGGTTAAAACTTCTCTATAAGATAAGAGGCTTGTTAAAAGAAGAAGTTCGCTTAAAGGTTTGTGAGGCCTTAGTTTTGTCAAAATTGAACTATGGAGATGTTTTATACGGCCCACGCCTTACATCGAAATCAATCCGCTTAGTACAAAGAATTCAAAATGCATGCTGCCGTTTTTGTTATGATATACCACCGCGAACACACGTCACGCCATACCTTAACGGTTCTTCAACAATGAATATGGCTTCGCGGCGACATCTACACATGGCAGCACTAGTTCACTGTATTATGTTTTCTGGTGCACCTGACTATCTTTACTCCAAGCTGGATCACACCGTAAGTAGGTATAGTCAAAGATCAACGAGAAATTTATTGCACTATAGTAAATTCAAGACTCAAGCGTTTAGGGGGAGTTTTAGATACCAGGCAACCAAGTGCTGGAACAATATTCCACCACCACTCCGGCACTTGAAATCCAAGTACGTTTTCAAAAAGAAATTCAAAGCTTTTTTACTGGATCAACAAAAGACTGGGTTGTCTGGTGTAAATTACTATAGTGCACCTTTTACTTGTTAAGTCAATAACTGCTACATCATTATTACTGTTATAATTTAGTGTATGTAATAGATATTATATTTCAATATGTTTTATGATTTAATTATATGCTTACATAAGCTAGTAGGTATTCGATTATTTATTTATTTTATTAAATTATGACTACACACACACACACACACACACACACCTAAGTCTTTTTTTTTAATTTCAGCTTCTACTTCACAAATCCTTGATGTTCCCTCACAGGGTCTATGGACCACAAGGCCACGGCAGAATACCAGCGCCTAGCTACCTCCCAGTGGTTAGGCATTATGCTGAGCCGTGACCGATTTGCTACTGTAGCACATAAACACAATACCTTTTTCTGTGTAATATATATAAATTCATTTGTTAGTTTAGCATAAAATTATTATCTTCTACTTATAATCTCTGTATCTGTTCTTTCACTGTAATTATTGTATATGTATGTGTGCTATACAAGCAAATAAACGAATGTCTATGTCTATGTCTATGAGGGAGGACTGTTCAGTAGTGGACTCTTTACGGCTGAAACGAACGAATTCGAATGGTAGAAATAAATTGGAACCGAATAATAGACAATTTGCCATCATCTGACTGCTGTCCACGTCCACTGCTGAACCTCCCTCGTGAATATCCATGTGATCTAGGCTGGCGAGTATGGCACCCCCTCATGGGTGCCATACTCGCCACGCTTAGCAGGCGCTGTACGGGATGCGAGGAAGGTTGTTGTGTGCACCAACCTGAACCACTTTTGTTCCATTTCACTTTCAAAATAAACGTGAGGTGAACATTCATTTTGTAAAATACTGGAATTACTCACGTACGTAGTTAGAACGTCTAAGCTTATTCCGACAAGTTTCGATTTTTCAAGAAAATCATCTCACTTTTGTTCCACTCTCTATACAAGATGGCCGATGATCGATGATAACCGTAACTTTGTTTTAGTGTAGAAGTTTATTGAAGTTCTTTGTGAACCCTTTGTGATTGTGTCTTTCTACAGATTTTTTCAATGCAAGTTGCAAAAACCGTAGTATTGCATGCTCCGTCACCAGTTCGGACTTAACATATTATGAATAATTAGTTATAATCTCATTTTAAGTGAACTGTACTGTTCTTAAGAAAAATAAATTCTTTAAACCGATGATTGATTCATCCGAACACCTGTGCGAGGCACGGGCGGGTTGCTAGTTTCATTCATTCATTCATTTCAGCCGTAAAACGTCCACTACTGAACACAAGCCTCCCTCATGGATCTCCATGAGAGGTGGTTGCCATACTCACCACGCTTGGCAGGCGGGTTGGCGAGCGCAGTACGGGATGTTGATACACGGAAAGACGCTGCTGCCCATCTTCCGGAGGTATCCCTTAGCAGGCTCTTACTGCATCCATGGACCGGTATGAGAGGAGGGGTAGCATTCTACTGCCGGCACCCCACGGCAGCGGCACAGTTGCTAGTTTATTATATTATAATGATAAGTTTCACTGTAAATCCAAACTGAGCTGTGAAATATCCAGCATTATCAGTTTTAGATCGGACATTCCTCAGGCAGCTCTCGTAAAATATATCCGCGACACTATCCCACTAACAAGCCCTAAAAACGCATTTATCAAAACGGGGCTAGCACTTGACGCTATAAATTTCGCAGCTACGGGGTGTCGACTGTGCGAGATTAATGGATAATGGATCTGGTTTTTATTTATATAGATAACCGGCGACAATGCTCGCTTGATATATGAGAGTGTGCTTTTAACTTTCAGCCTGGAACAAAGGATTATAGCGGAGTCGCCGAGTAATTTTAATAGGTGTGTTGGGCCACACTGATCTGGCTAAAAGACTGGTTTTGTTTTAAATTATTGTTATTATGAGCCCCGCTGCTGGGCAAACGCTCCATTCCATCCATGCATCTCGATACTGAGCCTAAATAATGATAATAATAATGATAAATAATGCCGGACAATTCACACAGCATCATCTAGCTCCAAGCTGAGCAGAGCTTATGTTATGGGTTCTAGATGATAAACTTAATAATTATACTATAGTTTGTAATTTTTGTAGTGTTTTAATGCACAGGGTAAACATTTCAAGGAAATTAAAAATAATTAATTAAGTATTCTAATCAGTGCTCAACCGATATCATCTTATTAAGAGGTTAACAGCCAAAAGGGGCTAAGCGACATTTTTGCGAAATTGACTTATAAAATATGGTTGGAATCGTAATGTTTTTCTGCGTCTTTTGATCTGGGAATAATGGCTCTACGATAGATTTTTTGCCACTTACGCAGAAAAAAAACACGTTTTTTGACCTTATTTTATTACTTTGGTAGTTAGATGTAAAGAAGTTTTGAGAAATTGAGACTTACGTAATTTGCGCTTTCTGGATTATTTTGTCAACTGGAACTTTAATATTTCGCAAACGAAACCCTAACTCTAAAACTTATTCGCATCCCCTAAATGATTTTAAAATACTATCCAACGATACCCCACACGATGGGAAAATCAATAAAAAATTTCATCCCCACCATTATTTTTTATAGCATTTTTTTGTAGCGTTATCTCGGCGTTGTTATTTTATAATGTCAGCTGAAATATCAGCTTTCTAGGATTAATAGTCTCTTCAAAAAGCCGGTGACGAACGTACGGACAGACAAGACAAAGAGAAACTATAAGGGTTTCTTGTTTTATTACAAAAGCCAAAGAAAGTTGTCTCATGTTCATGTTCTCAAGTCGTCTGTATGTTTTTTAAAGTCTTTGTTACCCCAGAACTCCTTCGTTTATGAACCTACGTTGTTATTATTTTTTATTTAAATTACAAAAGGACTTTGTCGCTTAGCGACTATATCGTCCCGAAAAGGCTACACAATAATCAACAACAAACTTATAACTTAATTTTTATCTAGTCCTAATTCTAGCAGCGTAATTTACATTTATGATTCGTCCATGGAAAATTATTTTTGTTTTCGAATAGATACACCTTCAATTAGGTCCTATTTGTTTTCATTCAGTTCTGATGGTTCTCCATCCTTATAAATCCCTCGAATCCTCATAAATAGGGATATTTATTGACAAGTTTACAAAATTTATAACAGTATTTGAGACCTTCTTTTAAGTTTTAAATACTTGTATAAGGAGGCATCACTCTTCCTTAACATACTTGTACTTATTATTTTATTATATTTATCCATAAATACTGATCATAATCGGGTTGCTGCCATACTCACCACGCTTGGCAGGCGGTTGGCGAGCACTATACGGGATGTTGATACACGGAAAGACGCCGCTACCCATCATCCGGAGGTATCCCTTAGCAGATTCTTACTGCATCCACAGGGCAAGAGAGGAGGGGCAACATTCTACGGCCGGTACACGCAAACGCCACGGTCATCATACGTTGCTACCGTAACTGTTTTACTGCGAACATTCAAGAACTTACGCACATTTCATAGTGTCTTCAACTAGTTCAGCTTTGAACTTGTGAAGTAGATAATAAAATACTTCCATGCGGGTAATAACTTCTCTTTCATGCGTTGCCAAATGCTTCCCTGTAAATCTATGGCGTGTGCTCATTTGTCACAGTAAACGGCGAAACGTGCCAACTTGCACTTTTGCAAGTTTTCTACGATATTATTATGACAATTGCTTTGTCGACCCTTTTCTTCGTGTAGGTACTGCCCGTTTGTTCTCCGCTCGCCTGCAACGCCATATGACTAAGTCGCGTTATGGCTAAAATTCAATTTTCAGGAGCAGTATGACTATATAGCTTACCTGACTATTTCGCTGATTTTCTATAAAGTAGATTGCCTTTTTTGAGAATGTGTCTAATTTTAAAACTGGCACTATCCTATGATATCCAGCTTTGCTTGCTCAAACACTTATAGTGTAACTTGTGTTTAGACACTCCTAAAACACAAGTTACACTATAAGTGTTTGGGCAAGCAAAGCTGAATATCATTGGCAGTAAGTACCTACACAAAGAAAATAGTGAAAGAGTGAGGTTTCTTGTTCGCTTCTTTCCCTCACTGGGAAAAAAGTTATCTGAAGCGAACGAATTAAATTATGTGCCTTATTAAATTTATGTCTTGTTCTTCTTTTGTAAAATGGCTATTCTATGTGGCGTTTTGCTCTATTGAAAAAACACTTATTGACTTTGACTTTCTTCTTCTTCTTCTTCTCAGCCCGGAATCACCCACTGCTGGGTATAGGCCTCCCTAAGTTTTTGCCAGCCTCCTCTGTCCTGTGCATTTATTTCTGACTTTGACTTTAACAGTCTTAATATCTGAAATTGGGCAGAACGAACGTCCACTGCTAGACATACACCCTTATGGATCTCCAAGGACTGGTCGCGAGGGTTGTTGCCATACTAGCCACTAGTATATTTGAATACTGACGAGCTCTAGTAGAACAAAACGATATAAAGCAATTTCGCATACCTAATAACATTATCCCGCCGTGAGGTGCCGGCAGTAGAATGATACCCCTCCTCTCATGCCCATGGATGCAGTAATAGCCTGCTAAGGGAAACCTCCGGAAGATGGGCAGCAGCGTCTATCCGTGTACATCCCATACTGCGCTCGCCAACCCGCCTGCCAAGCGTGGTGAGTATGGCAACTACCCCTCATGGAGATCCATGAGGGAGGCCTGTGTTCATCAGTGGACGTTTTATGGCTGAAATGATGAATAACATTATCTATTCTTAATTTTATTTACAGTTTAGGGCGTAGTGTACGCCACAAGTCACAACTACAGTGCAGCACCCCAACTCGATTACACCTCGACTCATTTCTCCCGAGACGCTGCGGTTCGGGAATAATTCGGGATTTACCGAATAGGGTCCTAAGTGAATTGAGATGGACGAGGGCTAAGATTTAAACCGTTCGATACGCCCTTAACGTAACGACGGCCAGGCTGATTACGTATCTCGCGACGGGTTTGCAACAGGCGTATATTAACTCGCGATATGTAGAAAATTTACCATTGACAGCGATGTTTGCGAGATTTATGCCTGTTGCAGCGTTGATCCCGAGTTATAAGCCGATTGCAAAACTGTCGCGAGATACGTAATCACTCTGCGGGCCTGCGCCCTCGTGTTTCCACAGAAATTAGATGAGCTAGCTCGCTCATTTGGAATCAGCGTACCTTTGTAGAAATATTTAAATTGTTATATATACGCAATTAGACAGCTCAGTTTTGTTGCCACTCAAAATACAGTGTACATCGAAACACAGTGTTAGCCGGACGTGGTGTGTTATTTTATCACGAAAGTTATATTTATATGGTAACACGGAAGTACAGTTTGGTTTATTGGCAAAACCAGTGTGTGCGCGTCGTCATTATTGTTTACACACATTATAAAGACAATTAAATTAGATTCATCATCATCATTCCAGCCGTAAAAAGCCCACTACTGAAAAGGCCTCCCTCATGGATCTCCATGAGGGGTAGTTGCCATACTCACCACGCTTGGCAGGCGGGTTGGCGAGCGCAGTACGGGATGTTGATACACGGAAAGACGCTGCTGCCCATCTTCCGGAGGTATCCCTTAGCAGGCTCTTACTGCATCCACGGGCATGAGAGGAGGGGTAACATTCTACTGCCGGCAACCCACGGCATATTAAACGTGCCAACTTGCAACTTGCTAAAATTAGATTAAATAAACTTTATTTCAGGCAAATAACTTTGTTTATTACAAGATGTTATAATACTAAAGCTCCAGCCCATAAGGTCAAAGTCAATCAGTGTTTATGCAATAGAGCAAAACATCTAACTATTTAAATCTTTGGCCAAGGGCTTGTAATGATATGGGGGATTTTTCAAGTTTCATGCTGCTTTTAATATTCTTTATTCAATAATATTTATTCGGCTGCGAGATTGGATGAGGTTCGTTACCGAGTGTAAAATATCGCTCGGAAATGAAATGTGAAATGTTAAGGAAATAAATATTCGCAACGACTCCATTAGATAAAATATCATTGTATTCTAATTTAATAAGATCGGCCTCCCTCATGCATCTCCAAGATCAAGAATGTTGATACACGGAAAGACGCTGCTGCCCATCTTTCGGAGCAGAGCAGACCCTTAGCAGATTCATACCGCAACCACGGGCAAGAGAGGAGAGGAAACATTCTAATGCCGGCACCTCACGGCTATGTTATTGGTTATTACAGTTTTAATAACAGTTAAAAAATTACTAAGAGATACTTACATTCTAGGTTTCTCCACGTCCACTGCTGGATTTAGGTCTCCTTAATGGATCTCTAAGAGGGGAAGGCATACTAGCCACGCTTAACAATCGGGTTGGCGAGCGCTGTATGGATTGTTGATATAAGGAGAGACGCTGCTGCCCATCTTCTGGACATAACCCTTAGCAGGTACTTACCGCATCCAAGGGCAAGAGAGGCGAGGCTACATTCTGCTGCCGGCATCCCACAGATCTTAAATTACAAACCCATAAAGTTGATACAATTTTAATCTTACCATCTGGATTGATGATATGTTTAGAAGTTACAAATTTGCATTAACGCTTTTCTAAAAAAAAGTTGAGCCGTCACGGGACGCCTGGCAGATGTAAAACATTTTCACCACAGTCGCCATAGTCGTTACAGTCATCAACGACGCCACAGTCGCTATTGTAGACCCAGGTGCCATAGTCACCACAGTCGCTACAGTCGCCATAATAGCCACAGTCAACACGATGGACACGATAGACGAAGGGCAGTCGCCCTAGTACTAACTCGCACATCTCCAAGCGTCACGCGTCACCTCTCGTCCGATCGGCTTCCGTATTACGTATCTAGCGACAGGTTTGTAACAGGCGCAAATCTCGTGATCATTGCTATTAAACGTAAATTTTGATAGAGTTAACATATTGTTGTATATACGACAGTTATATCATCATCATTTCAGCCGTTAAACGTCCACTACTGAACACAGGCCTCCCTCATGGATCTTCATGAGGGGTAGTTGCCATACTCACCACGCTTGGCAGGCGTGTTGGCGAGCGCAGTTCTGGATGTTGATATATAGGAAGACGCTGCTGCCCATTTTTCGGAGGTATCCCTTAGCAGGCTCTTACTGCATCCACGGGCATGAGAGGAGGTGTAACATTCTACTGCCGGCACCCCACGGCATACACAAAGTTAATTCACGAATTGACGTTTGACAGTGATGATCGCGACATTTACGCCTGTTGCAAATCTGTCGCGAGAAACGTAATCAGCCAACGGGTTTTACCCGCCGCAAAAGATGTTTCACATCAAAAAATTGTCTTCACGTCTGTTCTATTTCGAAACCATTCAGCGCCGCAGCTCGTTGAGCATAACATAGGCGCCCTTCCGCAGGCAAACAGTCGCACTTACAATTTTTTTCGCATACGATTTTAAGAGGCACACTCGCCACCTGCCATCTCACCCCATCGAATCCGTAATGCTCCGTAATCAGCCGCGAGAGGCGTCGAGTGCCGCCGCTAGTTGCCACAGAGCTAATAGCAGTACCACTACTACTGATGTGGTGGAGTTTCACTTTAAAGTAAGCCTTTACATCTATTATACAAAATTCAAAGTCCTGACTGACTCACTGACTGACTGACTGATATATCAACGCACAGCCTAAACCACTAGACCTAAAGACTTGAAATTTGGCACACATATACCTTGGTGAGAATGGCAACTACCCCTCATGGAGATCCATGAGGGAGGCCTGTGTTCATCAGTGGACGTTTTATGGCTGAAATGATGATGATGATACATTGATTATGACATATGCCGTGGGGTGCCGGCAGTAGAATGTTACCCCTCCTGTCATGCCCGTGGATGCAGTAAGAGCCTGGTAAGGGATAACTCCGAAAGATGGGCAACAGCGTCTTTCCGTGTATCAACATTCCGTACTGCGCTCGCCAACCCGCCTGCCAAGCGTGGTGAGTATTGCAACTACCCCTCATGGAGATCCATGAGGGAGGCCTGTTCTGTAGTGGACTTTTTACGGCTGGAATGATGATTATACCTTGAATATCCTAGAGGTGCACTAAGAAGGGATTTTTCGAAATTCCCACGGGATAGGGAATAAATGGGATTTATATTTTCGAATCAAAGTGGCTCTGCGTGAAAAAGGGGATCCACGCGGACGAAGTCGCGGGCAAAAGCTAGTTTATTATTATTTATTATAGTTTATTGTTTGTACAGCGTCAGCAACTGGGATTTTGTACAAAATGCATTAGTTTTAACCACAAAGACAACAGCTGGTGACTGTGGTTTTTTTAAGTACATAGTAATTGATATCTAGACATTGACCTGTCGAAAACCGAGACTCTGTGTGGGTTTTTGGCGATGACTCCCACGAGAGCCAACGGGGTTCGAAAGTGTTTCGGGGACAAGTGTCTATTAATATCCTTGTTTCTTTCCCTATACTTTGTGCAAGTTAGAGCAGTTAAAATAAAGTCTATGGTATCATCATTATCATAATCACAGTCGTAGGACATCCACTTCTGGACATAGCCTTGGACTTGGAGATCCAGGACCAGTTGCCATACTCACCACGCGTAGCAGGCGGGTCGGCGAGCGCAGTACGGGATGTTGATACACGGAAAGACGCTACTGCCCATCTTCCGGAAGTATCCCTTAGCAGGCTCTTACTGCATCCGCGGGCAGAGGAGGGGTAACATTCTACTGCCGGCACCCCACGGCAATGGTTTTATGAAGCACTGCCGAAACCGTTAATTAATTCCTGTTTTCATTTAATCAGCCTCTATGAGGAAAGCAGTAAGTATTACCGGGTAAATACACAGTACAATAAAGCTTATAATAATATATCAGATTACCTAGAGGCCAAAACCACTTGGGACGGAATCTGCTCCAACTCCGTCCAACGTAACATAAGACAAAATAAAATTGTTACATGATGACTATAACGATCGAGTTGAACTTGGCTGGACATGCCACCGCGTGTCTAGATACAAAGCATTTTTTATCATGTAAGTGACACAGACACCCACCTAACCTGTAAAGGGCCCTCCACACAAGCGCTCTCGAACATCTGCCGCGAGTCGCTTTGTGCAGGGTCCTTAAGCATGCATTATTGAGCCGAGGGCGGAACAGTTTTACAAGCTCCGAGGAATGTCGGGAGGAGGAAAGACCTTTGAATCTGGAATTGGTGATAAGCTAAGAAGACTTACATGTCTAATATACATATTTGACTAGCTGGTGCCCGTGACTTCGTCTGCTTATTTCGCAAGAATAAGTCTTAAAAAAAATAAGTCAACATCATCATTTCAGCCGTAAAACGTCCGCTACTGAACACAGGCTTCCCCCATGGATCTCCATGAGGGGTAGTTGCCATATACACCACGCTTGGCAGGCGGGTTGGCGAGCGCAGTTCAGGATGTTGATACACGGAAAGGCGCCTATCTTCCGGAGGTATCACTTAGCAGGCTCTTACTGATTCCACGGCCATGAGAGGGGTAACATTCTACTGCCATTTTCTGGTGCGTGACAGCCCCAACAGTTACCTGTGTCTGACAGCGGAGAGGTTGGACACAAACTGTATGTTTATGGAGTACTGGACGAGAAAGCATGTCAAGCTTTCTTGACCTTTTTTTTTTGTTTTTTATTCTTGTTTATAATATAGTTTTAGCTTTAATATGTGAACAAAATTGTCATAATTATGGATTACTGTATTGAATTTTTCACTCTGTAATCTGAAATAAACGTTTTTTAATTTTAATTTAATTTAACAATGTCCCAGGCACTGCGTACAGCATGAATACCAGTTGTTGACGCTGTATAAATTATCTTTAATAGATGCAAAGCCTCAGCCGTAGGATATCCACTGCTGGGCACAGCTGGACTTTGCCGTGGGGTGCCGGCAGTAGAGTGTGCTGCCAATCCGCCTGCCAATCGTGGTGAGTATGGCAACAGCCTCTCACGATCACATGTAGATCGATGAGGGAGGCCTACGTCTAGCAGTGATGATGATGTGAGATACCTTGCATCCCCGAGAAGTGACCCACTGTGACCTCGCAACACAGACTCCTTCCAGAGATCTAGTGCGGGGAACAGCGCTCATCAAGGTACACTCGTCATAGAGAATATCTGCTCATTCGATGTATAAAAATATTACAACTTGTACCAGTGTTTTTCGCTTTTATTAAATAAACTTTTGCTGGTGCCGTGGGGTGCCGGCAGTAGAATGTTGCCCCTCCTATCTTGCCCGTGGATGCAGTAAGAGCCTGCTAAGCCTCCTCCGGAAGATGGGCAGCAGCGTCATCCCGTGTATCAACATCCCGTACTGCGCTCGCCAACCCGCCTGCCAAGCGTGGTGAGTATGGCAACTACCCCTTATGGAGATCCATGAGGGAGGCCTGCGTTCAGTAGTGGACGTTTTATGGCTGAAATGATGAAATAGACTTTATTTTATTTATCATAATCCACATTATGTTAATATCCATAATAACTGAAGCCGTAAATTCAATTTCCACCGATACTCTCAACTACGGGGCAATAAAGTCATGTTTCCTCCTAATAACCACCATTAAGTACACTGGACACCTGACCTGCCATCCATGAGGGTCGTAAGCCCGTAACACGATAGCCATTAGGGCTATAATTGCTTACATAATAATGCTGAGACAAATAGTGGTTAACTTGAATATAAAATACTAGCCGCACTCCGCAGTTTTACCCGCGTAGTTCCCGTTCCCGTGGGAATACGGGGATAAAGTAAAGTCTAGGTTAATCAGAAGGGTCGTAAGCCCGTAACACGATAGCCACTAGGGCTATAATTGCTTACATAATAATGCTGAGACAAATAGTAGTTAACTTGAATATTAAATACTAGCCGCACACCGCAGTTTTACCCGCGTAGTTCCCGTTCCCGTAAGAATACGGGGAAAAAGTATAGTCTAGGTTAATCAGGGGAATGTAGCATTCTAACGGTAAAAGAATTTTGAAAATCTGTTCAGTTGTTTTTGAGTTTATTCGTTACAAACATACAAAATACAACACACAGATTACAAATGTTTCCTCTTTATATTATTTGTATGGATATTATACCTTGGTGGCGTTGTTGGCTTAATAGCCGGCTGAGACAGTGGAGGGTTCGAACCCGCCTGGGGACAAAGTGTTTGCTTTATCTGCAGATATTTGTAGAATGGCCTGTATGCAGTAAGAATCTGCTAAGGGATATCTCCGGAATTTGGACAGCAGCTACTTTCTATGTATCAACCTCCCGTAAAGTACTTGCCAATCCGCCTGCTAAGCGTGGTGAGTATGGCAACAACCCCTCATGGTGAGTACTTGGATCTTTTAGTCCATAAGGAAGGCCTATGTCCAGCAGTGGATGTCTAACGGCTGGGATGATGATGATAATTTATCGCGTGTTTTTCTATGTATGATAAGTACTAGCGATTTCGAATGACTTCGTACCGCCTCAGAATCGACTTCCTACACCAACTCTACAACTACTCTACTATCTCTCACTACAACTCTATTACTACTCTACTACCACTACTCTACTATTCATCATTTCAGCCATTAAACGTCCACTGATGACAACAGGCCTCCCTCATGGATCTCCATGAGGGGTAGTTTGCCATACTCACCACGCTTGGCAGGCGGGTTTGGTGAGCGCAGTATGGGATGTTGATACACGGATAGACGCTGCTGCCCATCTTCCGGAGGTGTCCCTTAGCAGGCTCTTACTGCATCCACGGGTAGGAGAGGAGGGGTAACATTCTACTGCCGGCACCCCACGGCATCTATCTCTCACGACTCTACTATTACTCAACTACAATTACTCTACGACTTTCTACTTCTACTCTATTACTGCTTTACAACTACTCTACTTCTACTACTAGCGACTACTATTTTATATAGCCAAAAATATACACGTTCACACTACAATGTTTAGGTAAACACTGACATTCGGAATATTTAGGTGACCTAGATTTTTTTTAAATGTACTTTAGCCAAATTAGATGTGTACAAAATGTAAACAAATTGCCAGTAAGTACTACACCTAAAAATCTCTTACGTCATGTCGATTTAATGCAGAATTTTTATTCATTGTCAAAGTCAATAAGGGTTTAAAGGAAAGAGCTGTATAGAATAGTCAGATTACAAAATAAAAACAAAACACATTTAAATTGAATAAAGCACAACATTGTGGATTGTTGACTACTCTCCCATCAATGAAAATTGTTCATCATCATTCATTATTTCTGCCGTAAAATGTCCAATACTGAAAACATACACCTCCCTCCCATGAGCGGCAGTTGCCATAATCACCACGCTCTGTAGGCGGGTTGGCGAGCGCAATAAGGGATGTTAATACACGTAAAAACGCTGCTGCCTACCTTCCGGAGGTATCCCTTAGCAGGCTCTTACTGCATTCATGGGTTTGAGAGGAGGGGTAACATTTTACTACCTTCAAAATCGATTCAAAAATCAATACTACATTTCGCCCACATTTTTCCTTACTTTAGCATTGTTACAGCAACGTCTTTCCGTATCCCGTACTGCGCTCGCAAGCCTGCCAAGCGTGGTGAGTATGGCAACAACCCTCATGATCACTTGGATATCCATCATGGAGGCCTAGGTCCAGCAGTGGGCATCCTACTGAGATGATGATCATGGCTGTTTTCCTACATTACTGCAAAGCAATCGGTACCAATAAAGTTCAGAATGCATTTGAGCGGGAAGCATGAAAGCCTACTATCCACAATTCATTAGCCCCCACATTACTGGAGGTAATTTATTTTTATTGCTAACCAAAGGAGGCTGTGTTTATTGCCCATGGCCGCTGCAGTGCCTTGCTTTGGTTGTGGGGAACAGATAGATCACTACGGACTACTAGGCTAGGGAAAGAACGATTTAAATCCTTAACATACATATAACCGGGTATTTATCGCGTAAATTACCTTTATTATTTCCCGAGGTTTCGCTTGGATTGCACCAAGCATGGTCCCGGGAATACCCGGTTATACATACATATGTATGTTAATAATGTGTTGTGATCGCGAAAGATTTAAATCTTTGAGGCTACTTTGACAAAACAATACGCAGAATTAGGGTTCCCATCCCGTACCACTAAAATCTTGAAACGCAACAAAGTATTTTTAGTTTTAAAATTACAGGATTTTATCGCGTACCTTTTTTATTACTTTCCCGACGTTTCGAACACATTTCAGCGTTCTTGGTCGCGGGAGGACAAGTTATAACGCAACAAAGTGTCTTGAACACAACCCTTGCGTATAAATGCAAATGTTGTGTTTCAAGGCAGACAAATTTTCCAAGGCTCGGTTTCTTAGGGACGAGTGGAGGTATAAAGTTGAAATTCAATTCAAGAGATAAACTGTCAAAGTCAATTAAACATTATAACTAATTAAACTTTATAAAAACGGGACCCTGTTACTAAGACTCCGCTGTCCGTCTGTCACCAGGCTGTATCTCATGAACCGTGATAGCTAGTTGAAGTTTTCACAGATGATGTATGTATGTTGCCGCTATAACCACAAATACTGAAAACAGAATAAAATAATTATTTAGTTGGGCTCCCACACAGCTGTCTTTGCTGTTTTTCTCGATATTAATAACGGCAACAGGTTTGAAACATTCACAAAATATTAGATGTATATTTATTTATGGATCCCACATGCAGTACAACGACCGCGCGGCCGGCCCAGGCGCAGATGGCGGGATGAGCTGGACATGTACTGTGCTGACTGGTCGACCAACGCCTTGGACCGGGAAGTATGGAGAGAGGGAAGGGAGACCTTTGCCCAGCAGTGGGATCCTACAGGCTGATTAGATTTAGATAATATTCATTTAAATAAATGAAATGAAGTAAAAAATATATATAATTATATGGGGGGCTCCCATACAGCAACCGTATTTATTTTGCCTTTTTTGCTCGATATATAACGCCCACAGGTAGACGCTTGAAATATTCACAGAATATTTAAATTGTTTTGCCAAATAATGGAACGGAACGCTCCGTGCGCGAGCCCGACTCGCGCTTAGCCGATTTTTGGAGGGACGGAATCTGCTCCAACTCCGTCCAACGTAACACAAGACAAAATAAAATTGTTAAATGATGACTATAACGACCGAGTTAGGTTCTTCTGTTCACTTCTTTTCCTAACTCGCGTGTCATCTGAAGTGAACAGATTCAATTATGTGCTTTATTCTATTTACTTGTGTTGTTTTATTTTGTAATTTGTGACGCGTCAATAAGGTCCATGCGGCCGCACTGAATAAAGTATTTTTTGATTCTTGATCCTTTATGCTCTGTTTATGCAAGAAAGTATAATACCCACAAAATGGCGATTTTGCTGATATAATGACAAAATTTCTTTATTGTTTTGACTCTCCGCTTACAGATTAAATTACAAATAATGACAAAACAATAGAAAATTATTTGAAATTGATTAATGTTACATCAGTGCCCTGATAAACGTCTTCGACAAAATATTCTGCCAGTATTCTTTGCCACATTAAATTGAAGTAAGACAAACAAAACATATTAGAATTGAGCACAATTTAATTCGTTCGCTTCAGAACTTTTTTTCTAAGTGAGGGAAAGAAGCGACAAAAGAAATCTCACACTTTTCCTAGTGTTTAATCTATTTATTGTTATAATTTTTTGTTCTCATATTATGCTTTATTTAATGTCCGCAAGGATATTGGATAGTTTGGATAATGCAAGATGATTGTAAATATAAAGTTAACAGTCATAATATTTCTTAAGCTCTCTCGATCACAAATATTGATTTAACATGGCCAAATTATGGAAAATTACGCGAAGCCGAGAAAAAGAATATTACCCCTCCTCTCTTGCCCGTGGATAGAATAAGAATCTGCTAGGGGATACCTCCGTAAGATGGGCAGCAGCGTCTTTCCGTGTATAAACAACCGTACCGCACTCGCCAACCCGCCTGCCAAGCGTGGTGAGTATGGCAACAACCCCTCATGATCAGTACTTGGCATACCGTCCTTTGTATGATGACGCGATAAATTCCCGAATAATAAATATCCGCCGTGGGGTGCCGGCAGTAGAATGATACCCCTCCTCTCATGCCCATGGATGCAGTAAGAGATACCTCCACTCTAAGGGATACCTCCGGAAGATGGGCAGCAGCGTCTATCCGTGTATCAACATCCCATACTGCGCTCACCAATCCGCCTGCCAAGCGTGGTGAGAATGGCAACTACCCCTCATGGAGATCAATGAGGGAGGCCTGTGTTCATCAGTGGACGTTTTATGGCTGAAATGATGATGATGAAATATCCTAGTGAGCTAGCTGACTCCACATAGTAAAGAGCCGCGTCGCCAAATTTACAGGGCCGGCCTGACCTCACCCGTTTGTAAGGCTTCCACGCCAGCTCGGAATGCACTGAGTTCACCTGCCTTAATGAAATTGGATTTTATTTTGAGCCGATTTATCCCGCTGGTATACTTATCTGAAATCAACTGTAAGTGTGTAAGTGTAGAGACGAAAATCGGGTAAATTGTTATGGTATACTCTTTAAGTAAGCTGTGTTGGCCGAGTGGTATGTACACCCGACTTTCAATCCGAAGGTCGTGCACTTAACACGTGCTTTAACGGTGAAGGAAACATCGTGAGGAAACCCGCGGCTTAGTTAGCTTCAGACGTATTGACCTATTCTTTCCTCTGAATAATAGCTGACTGAGCTGAGAGGATGGTATAGGTGCTGGGCAAGCCTAATCCATCTAACAAAGTCCCAGGCACTGCAGCGTCCCGTACAGCATGATTACCAGTTGCTGATGCTGTATAAATCATCTATAATAGATGCTCCTGTACATCAATAGATACAAGTTGAGAGTATAAGTAAGGTTTTTGCATCTATTACAGATGATTTATACAGCGTCAGCTGGTAATCATGCTGTACGAGACGCTGCAGTGCCTGGGACATTGTTAGATGGATTTGACTTGCCCAGCACCTATACCATCCTCTCAGCTTCGTCAACTATTAGTCAGAGGAGAGAAAAGTCAATAATAACAAGCTAACTAAGCCGCGGGTTTCCTCACGATGTTTCATTCACCGTTATAGCACGTGTTAAGTGTGCACATACATACATTTTTGCTAGAAAGAAAAATTCATTGGTGCACGGCCGGTATCAAACTCACGACCTTCGGATTGATAGTCGAGGGTACATACCACTCGGCCAACATGACTTAAGATAAGAAAGTATAAGATTATGAGAAAAAACTATTTCCTTAAGGATTTTTGTGCCATGGAAGTCCTGAAACGTCGCCGTAACGTTCTCAAATATTCGTATTATGGTGTATTCGTATTGATAGTCGGACTATGACTTTCAAAATAATATTCTTAGAAAATTCACCATCATCATCATTTCAGCTGTAGGGCTGCTGATTTCCAGTGCTGAATAACGGTCTCATTATAGAACTCCAAATACTGGCCCCCTCCAAACATGAGGGGTTTTTGCTATCCGGAAAATCTGCCAAGGGTATACACCCTTGGCAGATTTTTACTGCATCCACGGGCAAAATTTTACTGCGGGCAACCTATGGAGTATACTATCAAACTGTAATAACATATAAACACTAGCATATAAGGTATAACACTATAAAAATTACAAAGTATAGACTTCTACTTGTGCTTCATTTTTTCACCTTACCTAAATACCCACTTCTTATCTTAGGGCTCAATACAAGTTGTCTCCGACGCGCCGTCGAGTCGGGCAACCGTAGTTGAAAAGTGTTTCCCAATAGCACAACCTATTTTGTAGACGTTTAAATTGAATGTCAGTTGCACTCGTTAATTCTTATTGAATAACATGGATTAGTGAAGTCCAAATTAGGACTGCCGATAGCGCGTTACAGGCAAAGTGGAAATCTCGGTAGTTTCCTACGAGTTGCCTATTAAAGTCTATTTCGTATTGTAGAACACCAATAGTACTGTACAAAGTTATTAACATACATATAACCGGGTATTTATCAAGTAAATTACCTTTATTATTTCCCGACGTTTCGATTGCATGTTTGGATTGCAAAAAGCATGGTCCCGGGAAGACTGACGTAATGGTGGTATCGCAGCAAAGCGAAGGCGTTTGTTGAACTACCCTCACTTGATCTTAATAAAAATTATTAGGGCCGGTTCCCACTGGGACAGCACACTATACTGACTGTATCCACATACTGCATTATATCTGTACAAAGTTGTATCTAAAATACAATAATGCTGGACACTACACAGCACTTACCTATCCATCCATCTCAGCTATTGAACGTCCACCTTCGTTAGTTTGTGCCATTCGCCACGATCCTGCTCTAGTCTGATCCATCGTCTGCCCGCGACTTTATCAATGTCGTCTGCTCATCTTGCTGCCGGACGACCAAGGTTTCTATGTCTTTTTCTCGGCTATCATTCAGTTATAGCTTTACTCCAACTGCCATTACCACGCCTCGCCATGTGTCCCTCCCAGCTCAATCTGAGTTCTAAATTCTATTACCAACATCTTTTATTTAATATCTATCTAATTATCTCTTTTTTTCATTATTTGCGTGGGTAAAGCAGATCGGACGAGAGTAGCGAAAGTATCAAATATTTCTCCATGCCTTCATCAAATCCAACAAAAACTAGACACTATCCAAAACCGCCATGTCACAGCGAGAGAGCAGCATAATGGTGAAAGTGTGTTCCTTACACGGTGGATGTGGCTTTCACATAATTTGCCCCTTAGTAGTCGTACGAGGATCGAACCGACCGTTGATTGGACCGCTAGAGTCACTACGAACAAGATATAGGCAATATGAATAAAATATACGACCAAATGACGAGGCAAGCCGACGGCCTACCGCTTCGTAGCTCGTTGCACCGCTTTATACCTGTTATAAAGCGGTAACTTCTACTTATTACAACTGCAAATTTGTTATTGATATTTAGAGTTAGTTTTTTAGTTTCATAATATGTATGTACGTGTATGTGTCTGTAAGGTATATAATTATTTATCTTACTAATTATAGTTGCCTGAATTAAAAATTATATAATATGTTCTCAACAACCACGCTGTGAATTGAATATCAAAGTCAGATTGATAATGAAGATTGCTTATAAATGTTGCCTCTCCGATCTTTATTTGTGTTGTTTTCATTCATTATTTCTGCCGTAAAATGTCCAATACTGAAAACATACACCTCCCTCCCATGAGCGGCAGTTGCCATAATCACCACGCTCTGTAGGCGGGTTGGCGAGCGCAATAAGGGATGTTAATACACGTAAAAACGCTGCTGCCTACCTTCCGGAGGTATCCCTTAGCAGGCTCTTACTGCATTCATGGGTTTGAGAGGAGGGGTAACATTTTACTACCTTCAAAATCGATTCAAAAATCAATACTACATTTCGCCCACATTTTTCCTTACTTTAGCATTGTTACAGCAACGTCTTTCCGTATCCCGTACTGCGCTCGCAAGCCTGCCAAGCGTGGTGAGTATGGCAACAACCCTCATGATCACTTGGATATCCATCATGGAGGCCTAGGTCCAGCAGTGGGCATCCTACTGAGATGATGATCATGGCTGTTTTCCTACATTACTGCAAAGCAATCGGTACCAATAAAGTTCAGAATGCATTTGAGCGGGAAGCATGAAAGCCTACTATCCACAATTCATTAGCCCCCACATTACTGGAGGTAATTTATTTTTATTGCTAACCAAAGGAGGCTGTGTTTATTGCCCATGGCCGCTGCAGTGCCTTGCTTTGGTTGTGGGGAACAGATAGATCACTACGGACTACTAGGCTAGGGAAAGAACGATTTAAATCCTTAACATACATATAACCGGGTATTTATCGCGTAAATTACCTTTATTATTTCCCGAGGTTTCGCTTGGATTGCACCAAGCATGGTCCCGGGAATACCCGGTTATACATACATATGTATGTTAATAATGTGTTGTGATCGCGAAAGATTTAAATCTTTGAGGCTACTTTGACAAAACAATACGCAGAATTAGGGTTCCCATCCCGTACCACTAAAATCTTGAAACGCAACAAAGTATTTTTAGTTTTAAAATTACAGGATTTTATCGCGTACCTTTTTTATTACTTTCCCGACGTTTCGAACACATTTCAGCGTTCTTGGTCGCGGGAGGACAAGTTATAACGCAACAAAGTGTCTTGAACACAACCCTTGCGTATAAATGCAAATGTTGTGTTTCAAGGCAGACAAATTTTCCAAGGCTCGGTTTCTTAGGGACGAGTGGAGGTATAAAGTTGAAATTCAATTCAAGAGATAAACTGTCAAAGTCAATTAAACATTATAACTAATTAAACTTTATAAAAACGGGACCCTGTTACTAAGACTCCGCTGTCCGTCTGTCACCAGGCTGTATCTCATGAACCGTGATAGCTAGTTGAAGTTTTCACAGATGATGTATGTATGTTGCCGCTATAACCACAAATACTGAAAACAGAATAAAATAATTATTTAGTTGGGCTCCCACACAGCTGTCTTTGCTGTTTTTCTCGATATTAATAACGGCAACAGGTTTGAAACATTCACAAAATATTAGATGTATATTTATTTATGGATCCCACATGCAGTACAACGACCGCGCGGCCGGCCCAGGCGCAGATGGCGGGATGAGCTGGACATGTACTGTGCTGACTGGTCGACCAACGCCTTGGACCGGGAAGTATGGAGAGAGGGAAGGGAGACCTTTGCCCAGCAGTGGGATCCTACAGGCTGATTAGATTTAGATAATATTCATTTAAATAAATGAAATGAAGTAAAAAATATATATAATTATATGGGGGGCTCCCATACAGCAACCGTATTTATTTTGCCTTTTTTGCTCGATATATAACGCCCACAGGTAGACGCTTGAAATATTCACAGAATATTTAAATTGTTTTGCCAAATAATGGAACGGAACGCTCCGTGCGCGAGCCCGACTCGCGCTTAGCCGATTTTTGGAGGGACGGAATCTGCTCCAACTCCGTCCAACGTAACACAAGACAAAATAAAATTGTTAAATGATGACTATAACGACCGAGTTAGGTTCTTCTGTTCACTTCTTTTCCTAACTCGCGTGTCATCTGAAGTGAACAGATTCAATTATGTGCTTTATTCTATTTACTTGTGTTGTTTTATTTTGTAATTTGTGACGCGTCAATAAGGTCCATGCGGCCGCACTGAATAAAGTATTTTTTGATTCTTGATCCTTTATGCTCTGTTTATGCAAGAAAGTATAATACCCACAAAATGGCGATTTTGCTGATATAATGACAAAATTTCTTTATTGTTTTGACTCTCCGCTTACAGATTAAATTACAAATAATGACAAAACAATAGAAAATTATTTGAAATTGATTAATGTTACATCAGTGCCCTGATAAACGTCTTCGACAAAATATTCTGCCAGTATTCTTTGCCACATTAAATTGAAGTAAGACAAACAAAACATATTAGAATTGAGCACAATTTAATTCGTTCGCTTCAGAACTTTTTTTCTAAGTGAGGGAAAGAAGCGACAAAAGAAATCTCACACTTTTCCTAGTGTTTAATCTATTTATTGTTATAATTTTTTGTTCTCATATTATGCTTTATTTAATGTCCGCAAGGATATTGGATAGTTTGGATAATGCAAGATGATTGTAAATATAAAGTTAACAGTCATAATATTTCTTAAGCTCTCTCGATCACAAATATTGATTTAACATGGCCAAATTATGGAAAATTACGCGAAGCCGAGAAAAAGAATATTACCCCTCCTCTCTTGCCCGTGGATAGAATAAGAATCTGCTAGGGGATACCTCCGTAAGATGGGCAGCAGCGTCTTTCCGTGTATAAACAACCGTACCGCACTCGCCAACCCGCCTGCCAAGCGTGGTGAGTATGGCAACAACCCCTCATGATCAGTACTTGGCATACCGTCCTTTGTATGATGACGCGATAAATTCCCGAATAATAAATATCCGCCGTGGGGTGCCGGCAGTAGAATGATACCCCTCCTCTCATGCCCATGGATGCAGTAAGAGATACCTCCACTCTAAGGGATACCTCCGGAAGATGGGCAGCAGCGTCTATCCGTGTATCAACATCCCATACTGCGCTCACCAATCCGCCTGCCAAGCGTGGTGAGAATGGCAACTACCCCTCATGGAGATCAATGAGGGAGGCCTGTGTTCATCAGTGGACGTTTTATGGCTGAAATGATGATGATGAAATATCCTAGTGAGCTAGCTGACTCCACATAGTAAAGAGCCGCGTCGCCAAATTTACAGGGCCGGCCTGACCTCACCCGTTTGTAAGGCTTCCACGCCAGCTCGGAATGCACTGAGTTCACCTGCCTTAATGAAATTGGATTTTATTTTGAGCCGATTTATCCCGCTGGTATACTTATCTGAAATCAACTGTAAGTGTGTAAGTGTAGAGACGAAAATCGGGTAAATTGTTATGGTATACTCTTTAAGTAAGCTGTGTTGGCCGAGTGGTATGTACACCCGACTTTCAATCCGAAGGTCGTGCACTTAACACGTGCTTTAACGGTGAAGGAAACATCGTGAGGAAACCCGCGGCTTAGTTAGCTTCAGACGTATTGACCTATTCTTTCCTCTGAATAATAGCTGACTGAGCTGAGAGGATGGTATAGGTGCTGGGCAAGCCTAATCCATCTAACAAAGTCCCAGGCACTGCAGCGTCCCGTACAGCATGATTACCAGTTGCTGATGCTGTATAAATCATCTATAATAGATGCTCCTGTACATCAATAGATACAAGTTGAGAGTATAAGTAAGGTTTTTGCATCTATTACAGATGATTTATACAGCGTCAGCTGGTAATCATGCTGTACGAGACGCTGCAGTGCCTGGGACATTGTTAGATGGATTTGACTTGCCCAGCACCTATACCATCCTCTCAGCTTCGTCAACTATTAGTCAGAGGAGAGAAAAGTCAATAATAACAAGCTAACTAAGCCGCGGGTTTCCTCACGATGTTTCATTCACCGTTATAGCACGTGTTAAGTGTGCACATACATACATTTTTGCTAGAAAGAAAAATTCATTGGTGCACGGCCGGTATCAAACTCACGACCTTCGGATTGATAGTCGAGGGTACATACCACTCGGCCAACATGACTTAAGATAAGAAAGTATAAGATTATGAGAAAAAACTATTTCCTTAAGGATTTTTGTGCCATGGAAGTCCTGAAACGTCGCCGTAACGTTCTCAAATATTCGTATTATGGTGTATTCGTATTGATAGTCGGACTATGACTTTCAAAATAATATTCTTAGAAAATTCACCATCATCATCATTTCAGCTGTAGGGCTGCTGATTTCCAGTGCTGAATAACGGTCTCATTATAGAACTCCAAATACTGGCCCCCTCCAAACATGAGGGGTTTTTGCTATCCGGAAAATCTGCCAAGGGTATACACCCTTGGCAGATTTTTACTGCATCCACGGGCAAAATTTTACTGCGGGCAACCTATGGAGTATACTATCAAACTGTAATAACATATAAACACTAGCATATAAGGTATAACACTATAAAAATTACAAAGTATAGACTTCTACTTGTGCTTCATTTTTTCACCTTACCTAAATACCCACTTCTTATCTTAGGGCTCAATACAAGTTGTCTCCGACGCGCCGTCGAGTCGGGCAACCGTAGTTGAAAAGTGTTTCCCAATAGCACAACCTATTTTGTAGACGTTTAAATTGAATGTCAGTTGCACTCGTTAATTCTTATTGAATAACATGGATTAGTGAAGTCCAAATTAGGACTGCCGATAGCGCGTTACAGGCAAAGTGGAAATCTCGGTAGTTTCCTACGAGTTGCCTATTAAAGTCTATTTCGTATTGTAGAACACCAATAGTACTGTACAAAGTTATTAACATACATATAACCGGGTATTTATCAAGTAAATTACCTTTATTATTTCCCGACGTTTCGATTGCATGTTTGGATTGCAAAAAGCATGGTCCCGGGAAGACTGACGTAATGGTGGTATCGCAGCAAAGCGAAGGCGTTTGTTGAACTACCCTCACTTGATCTTAATAAAAATTATTAGGGCCGGTTCCCACTGGGACAGCACACTATACTGACTGTATCCACATACTGCATTATATCTGTACAAAGTTGTATCTAAAATACAATAATGCTGGACACTACACAGCACTTACCTATCCATCCATCTCAGCTATTGAACGTCCACCTTCGTTAGTTTGTGCCATTCGCCACGATCCTGCTCTAGTCTGATCCATCGTCTGCCCGCGACTTTATCAATGTCGTCTGCTCATCTTGCTGCCGGACGACCAAGGTTTCTGTCTTTTTCTCGGCTATCATTCAGTTATAGCTTTACTCCAACTGCCATTACCACGCCTCGCCATGTGTCCCTCCCAGCTCAATCTGAGTTCTAAATTCTATTACCAACATCTTTTATTTAATATCTATCTAATTATCTCTTTTTTTCATTATTTGCGTGGGTAAAGCAGATCGGACGAGAGTAGCGAAAGTATCAAATATTTCTCCATGCCTTCATCAAATCCAACAAAAACTAGACACTATCCAAAACCGCCATGTCACAGCGAGAGAGCAGCATAATGGTGAAAGTGTGTTCCTTACACGGTGGATGTGGCTTTCACATAATTTGCCCCTTAGTAGTCGTACGAGGATCGAACCGACCGTTGATTGGACCGCTAGAGTCACTACGAACAAGATATAGGCAATATGAATAAAATATACGACCAAATGACGAGGCAAGCCGACGGCCTACCGCTTCGTAGCTCGTTGCACCGCTTTATACCTGTTATAAAGCGGTAACTTCTACTTATTACAACTGCAAATTTGTTATTGATATTTAGAGTTAGTTTTTTAGTTTCATAATATGTATGTACGTGTATGTGTCTGTAAGGTATATAATTATTTATCTTACTAATTATAGTTGCCTGAATTAAAAATTATATAATATGTTCTCAACAACCACGCTGTGAATTGAATATCAAAGTCAGATTGATAATGAAGATTGCTTATAAATGTTGCCTCTCCGATCTTTATTTGTGTTGTTTTATTTTGTAATTTGTGACGCGTCAATAAGGTCCACGCGGCCGCTCTGATTAAAGTATATTTTGATTCTTGATTCTTGATTCAGTGCTTGTAGATTCATGAGGGAGGCTACCTACGGCTGAGATGAATAAATTCGAGTTCAGTTCTACAGTTTGATTAGTTCTACAATTGGATCATAAAGTAATAAAAAAGAGCTCCCTCTAAGATTGGTTCTAAAAACGCTATCTCCTATCTTATTACTCCGCCACTGGCCCCGGTGGATTATAATTTTGTTCCTTCCTAATAAAGCTTGTAATTGTATGTACCGAGTATGTATGTATATGGAAACGTATTTCTCATTCCATCGGGTTTCTATTACGTTTCGTAATGGATTCTGTAATGACGTGTCGTTATTATTTAGATGCTGCTTTGTTTGTTGTGTTTTCATTTGTGGAGGACTGAGATGGAAGGAACAGGGTGAAAATGTGTGTTTAGGTATCATTTTTTCATCATTTTAGCCATAAAACGTCCACTGATGAACACAGGCCTCCCTCATGGATCTCCATGAGGGGTAGTTGCCATTCTCACCACGCTTGGCAGGCGGGTTGGTGAGCGCAGTATGGGATGTTGATACACGGATAGACGCTGCTGCCCATCTTCCGGAGGTGTCCCTTAGCAGACTCTTACTGCATCCACGGGTAGGAGAGGAGGGGCAACATTCTACTGCTGGCACCCCACGGCAGTTTAGGCACGTTTAGGTATCAAGATACAAGAACTTTTATCATCATCATCTCAGCCGTAGGGCTGCTGGCCACGTCCACTGCTGGACACAGGCCTCCATCGTGGACCTCCAAGATCATGAGGGGCTTGGTGCCATACTCGCCAAGCTGCGCAGGCGGGTCGGCGATCGCAGTAGGGGATGTTGATACACGGAAAGACGACGCTGTAGGTACATCTTCCGGAGGTATCCCTTGGCAGAATCTTACTGCATCCACGGGCCCTCACTTGCCCGGGGATGCAGTAAGAGGCAACATTCTACTACCGGCACCCATAACTTAAGACAACAAGAGCTTTATTTGTACGAAACATAATTTTACAATAATATTGTAGTCTTAGTTCAGCTACGTCTTGCCGTAGATGGGCATACGAAAAATATTAAAAGGAAGAAAGATAACATGCTGACTTTGAAAATAAAATTGAGTAACATGCAAATAATAGTAAGTACATTATATTTAATAAATATAATACGGCTTACACCACATACCTAACTTATTATCATCTTGCTGACGTTTCGTAGCGCCCTCGGAGTCGGCCACGAACGGTGCTCATGAAGAAGGGCCTCTAAATGGTCTACGAAACGTCAGCAAGATGATAATAAGTTAGGTACGTGGTGTAAGCCGTATTATATTTATTAAATGATGTCTAGCCACGATAATTTCAATTCAGTACATTATATTGTTAAAACAATGATTAATGTAACAATGTCATACGAGGTAAGTAATTCTTAGGCTAGCTCGCTCCAGACGTATTGTCTGGCTAACTGTCGTTTCGGATCACTCTCAGTATATCCAGTTTCAAAATAACCAAAACATGTACCTATATAACTGTATCTATGTATGTAAATGTGCACGAGCGCAGCCCTCGTGGTCATGGGTAGACCGGAATTAAATAAAGTGGGGAAATAATAATATAAGATTAGGAAAAAAAAAAAAGTTTTTACTTCTGAACTTAATAGATGAAGCGCGTCGTCTAAGAGCTAACAGCGGAGGAAGCGAGGTAACAATAACTCTAGTGTATACCAAGAGCACATAATTATACACTAGTAAAAGTAATTAGATAATGTAGTAAAATAACGTTTTGAAGGAGTTTAAATATATTTTTTTTTATTGTAATCGTAAAAAGACAATATATTTATAAATTTATAATTGTACACAAAGGACTAAAAATTTATAGGAGCACAATTTATTATATCAGATAGCCTCGATTTTTGTCTGGTTAAAAAAATGTCTTTAAATGTTTGCCTAAAATTAGGCTTAGATTTCAGATTTCAGATTTTGAGATGATAAGAAAAACCTTGCATTTATAACATAAATAATTGATTATTTTATTGTTTTTGTATTATAGATACACAAGTGTACAAAAATGTTATTTTTAGTTAGTACTTACACAAAGCAAGCTTAAATTAATGATGAAATCTATCCTTCTACTACAATATAGTTATGATGATAATTCATTGTATTTGTTTATAAGTTTTGTTTTAAAATGTAATATTGAAACATGTCTATAAATTATATTATATAATCTGTAAAACACGCTCAAATTATGGATATGTATTAAAGTTAATCTCTGTCATGGTAAACGCAAAAGTGATTGTGCGTCACAACGGGTTAAATGTTTCAAAGCAAGAACTATGTATCGCACGCTGACGACACGACACGATGCGATCGCAGGCCTACCCTCTTGTTTACACTTGTGTTGATGATTTTATTGTTAATAATAATTAATGTATGCTCAGTTATTTAGTGTAAAATATGTTGTAGATCAACTTGATTTTTTTAGTCTGGTGCAGTGTTAAACTATAGTTACTGTTATTACATGTCATTACATCAAATTAAGTATGTAGGTTCTTAGTACTTTGTAAACATATGCGATCTGTGTTTCGAAACGTCGGGAAATAATAAAATAAGGTAATTAAGCGATAAAGTCATTGCAGAAGATTAATCAGTTTACAAATATGTAAGTTCTATCTTAAAAGACTGAGCTAACATGTGTTGTGTTGATGCAGGTTTCAAACATATTGTACGTAGATAGCTGGTAAGTTTGTTTCTGTATCTGGTTAAATAAGATTCTGAAAAGAATCTAACTTTGCAGACCGTAACACAGGTTGCAAAAGAAAATAGATTGTTGTTTTGCACCCCTAAATAATTAACATATAGTATTTAGTACCTATCTATATCATTTCCTTGTATTTTGTGTTTCTGTATTGAAAATAAATAAATTGAAAAAATTTAAAAATTTCGAAGTAGTGGTATGTTATTCCAGGAGTTGGTTGTTGAAATGTCTTCAGTTTGACTTGAGACGATAAATTTACTTATTTTAATAAGAATTCATAATCGTCGATAATAGAACCAATAATCATCACCTTACAATTTAAATTATTTTTAATAAATAAACGACTTTTTGTAACTTAAATATGAAAGTTAGACATAGGATGTCTTGACTTTTTTGGAGGTAGTATCAAGTTATTTAACTTTTATCTAGAACTCAATCATATACCTCTCATCATTAAGGCAGCGTTCGTAAGAAACGTTTTCGTTGAGCCGTTGTTTCTCTGACTTACTTTGCAAATCCAACTACCACAAAAGGTTTCTTAATTTTTCGGGTAAATTTATAGCCTATGGCACTCACTAATACTGTAGCTTTCTATTAGTAAATTAATTTTTAAAATCGGATCAGTAGGTCCAGAGCCCATACCCCCCTACAACGTCACAAACTCACAAATCACAAACTTTACCTCTTTATAATATTAGTATAGATTAACTATTGAGCACTATTTTTGAGGTTTTTTTTTATTTTTTTACAAAATGCCTGATCGGACAACGCAGTCAAGTAAAAGCAACCTAATAGACACGTCTCACATTCCCTAGAAATCAAACTTTACGTTATCTCTAATTTACATAATTAAATTTATTGTCGCCTCAATTAGTGTGATTTGTGTGCACTGGTCAGTAATTGGGACGTTGATTTATTAGCTAATACATAATATATTGGTAATTATGATTTATGTGCCTAACCCTTTTATTGGATATCAATTTGGTTTTTAAATATCCTGATCTAGTACTTAATTCCCATTTCATTTAGTTTTAAAATTTAGTATATGTGAGATTTTTATTTTGTTACCCCTCCTCTCCTACCCGTGGATGCAGTAAGAGCCTGCTAAGGGACACCTCCGGAAGATGGGCAGCAGCGTCTATCCGTGTATCAACATCCCATACTGCGCTCACCAACCCGCCTGCCAAGCGTGGTGAGTATGGCAAACTACCCCTCATGGAGATCCATGAGGGAGGCCTGTTGTCATCAGTGGACGTTTTATGGCTGAAATGATATGTGAGATTTTTAGAAAAGTTTAAACGTCTACGGATTGCGAAAGATCACGATTTTTTTAATACTAGAAACGGCTTTTTACCAAAGTGGAACTTTTATACCTATTAAGGGGCGAATACCCCTATTATGCATAAGGCTGTCTGTCTGTCTGCTTGTCTGTGCATAGACGCAACTACCTGCATACCTTGCAATTGTAACAGAAAGACCAAAGTCCGCGTATTGTTTGGTCTATTAAGTTTGTAATTTTTATAGTGTTTAACCACACTTAGGTAGAACAACCGTCAAGTATCGATTTGACGGACGTGGCTTCGAATTCCACCGGTATCGTAAAATTTTGATAAGGTTATTCATTTCAAGTTTGGTCTGGCGAGGCACTTGGCTTTTATTAGAAATAAAAACTAATGTCTCAGAAAAGGGTCGCCGTCATCGAGATCCATGAGGACGACTATTAAAAATCTTCCGTTACTGACTGAGTGACAGTATCCTAGAGGTGCACTAAGGAGGGATTTTTTGAAATTCCCACGGGAACGGGAACTACGCGGGTGAAACTGTGGGTGCGGCTAGTATATTATAAAATTGCAACAATTGCATGAGCTTACTTTGAGTCTGTGTGAAATGTCCAGCATTATTTATATTATCATTATTATTATATGCATAATACGTTGTTTCGGATTTTCCGTCTTTTTAATATATTTAAGAGAAAATTTCATTGCAAGCGTTGCAATGAAACGAAAAAAAAACATAAGTCTAAGACAAAAACTTTCCAATTTGTAAAAGTACATGATGGAGTTAAAAGTCTTTCAAAAACATTAAAAAGAATTCTTAACAAAAGATGATTAATATTTCAAGGAGAATACTTCAAGTTCACCCTTGTAATCAAGAAAGCAAGCGCCGTAAATAAACTGATTGATAGACTAAGGGTCGGGTAGACGGGCCACCAGTGGCGGATTTACAAATTTGCCGCCAGTAGGCTATCACATTTTTCCCGCCCCTACTGACCTAATAAGAAATTACAAAAAAAACAATTAAATTGCAAATTTATGATTTGTGCTCTATCGTAGGTACTCATTACATCAGCTTTTTCCGTTAGTAGGTAGTGGTATGATTATAAAATTTCCGGGATTCGTTTTCCTCTGTGTATAAAATTTGTTTTTGTTTCTTTAAGACTAAAGAAATAATCTAAATATGCCGCCCCCTAGAATCTGCCGCCCTAGGCTCCAGCTTACTCAGCCTATTGGTATATCCGGCACTGCGGGCCACTAATCTTGCCAACCTCGGATATCTGTCGGCAAGCGCTATTCCGAATCAACAGCAAAAAATTTTTCAATTCGATTGTATGATTTTTTATATGTTTGCTACGCGATTACTCCACCAGTTATGACTGGATTTAGATGATTATTATAGAGCGCAATGGCTGAACTGCCACATATCTGCGTGGATATCACTAAAAGTGGCCCGTTTGCGCCAACCATAGCCCTCTCTCTGCTGACGCGTGGGCGGGTAGGGTTGGGATATCTTACTTTGCTTTTATCAAGGGCTTTTAATTTGTGCTCGAAATATTAAAACTTAATTTGTTAAGCTGTGTTTTGAGATCTAGGTGCGTCTTATGATCTGATTAACTTTGAAGAGCGTGCTTGACGAGCTAAGGCCGGTGGTTTCGTTCGTACACGAATAGATGTAGCCTTATTGATGTTTCAAAGTACTATTTCTTGACCAAGAGTACTTCTATTTTACTATACTAGGAAGCGACACTTTAGCTTTTCTTGGCCAGTTTGTTCTTCTTGAATGTTCTCGTACTCACATGTACTGTACATTTAAATGGGAAAGAAAAACGTGTTTTGATCTGATCATTTTATCGAGGAGGACTTCATTACCATGTCAGCCGTAGGACTTCTGTCCACGTCCACTGCCGGAGATAGGCCTCCGTCATGGGTCTCCAAGATCATGAGGGGGTTGTTGCCATACTCGCCACGCTTGGCAGGCGGGTTGGCGAGCGAAGTACGGGATGTTGATACGCGGGAAGAGACTGCTGCCATCTTCCGGAGGTATCCCTTGGACTTTGATTCTTACTTCATCCAAGGGTAAGCGAGGGGACAACATTCTACTGCCGATACCCCACGGTATTACACCAACTCACTCACACAGGTCGTTGTTATAAAACTTTACGTGAATAAAATAAAGAACACGAATGTCAAAAATCCACTGCAAAATCGAACCAAATCATAACTTCGCCCGCAAATCGGCTCACAATAACAATTTGAGGGCATCTTAACAGAATTACCTTATTAGGCAACTCGGCCCACAAAATATCGCCGCAACTTTTTCAAACTCAAGCAACAAGCTGTTGCCGTTCGAAATTCAATTTATAAACAAGTTAGGGGTCTCGTTAAAATTCTTGCGATGTAATAAGGAGAGTTGGCTAGGCATTCGTTGAATTTAGATCTTTGGCGGTCGCGACCGACGCCCCTAGTTCAGGAGCGGGGTTTACGAAATATTGCGTAGCTTGCAGTGAGCAGTTTCACCTGCTAAAATTATTTATTTATGCAAATACTAGCTGTCACGGCAAATTTAGTACCACCTCGGAATCAACTACCAAAAAGGGCGTTTTGAAATATTTAAAGATGCAGCGCGAATGTGTTTCCTCTGGTGTCGCAAGCGTCCATAGGCTACGGTAACCGGTTACCAGCAGGGGCGCCGTACGCTAATCTGCTTAGTACGCTTGGTAGCACCTTAGTATCATAAAAAAAACAACGATCACAAAGAAGAAATGAAAGAACCACAAGAATGAAATAAAATCACAAATATAGGTATATCAGGTTATTATGGCTTTGGCTTTACAGTTCAGGTAGCTTACCAAACTCATCTACGAGTAAGTCATCTCTCATCTGTAAAACACCCCTTCCATAACCACATTTTAATTTAATTTAATTTTATTAATGTAACTTTTGTTTTTTAGTTTTGGCTTTGTTGTTTTGAATAATTTTGAAGTGTTTGTATTACATGCATAACGACATTGTAACTTTTTTTTAACCTATGTATATTGGTAAGTTTATATTGTATGCATAAGTATAGTGTAGGTACGTTTATTGACTCATTGTGCCGCGCTGCTGCACACACAGGCACCACTGAAAACCAGCGCAATAATAGTGCCATGTAGCTATTACTGAAATACTGAGTGGCGACCTTTTTTGAAGTCATTTAATTTTAATTGTCTGTTCTTGTATATTACGTAACAAATATTTTGCACAATTTTTTTATTTCTGTATAAGAAGCCAAGGAAGCAGCTTCATGTATTCGTTCTGTCAATCAGAAGGGCCCAGAATGTACATAGATTTTTTGGATTCATTAGTGTGAGTCCAGCAGTGGACGTTCTACTGAGATGATTTATTATTTAATAACAGACTCCCGGTCTACAACTAGGCCGGGAACATTCCCGCGAAAGTTATGCACAACAGGAGATTGCCCAGCGATTAATAAGCGCTCCAGCGAATGTACTCTTTTCGATCAACTGTTTGCTTTGCCGAGGATGTTGAGTAACTTTTACATTCTCTTAGTTTTATTTTAATTTTATTATTTATTAGTTTAACGAGATGGACAGACTACTTGGTGAGAGCCGTAGGTCGGCGGTGGAAGCAGGCTGCTTCCAACCGCAGTACTTGGAGATCAATGAAGCCTTCTCCTGCAGTGGAAGTCCTACGGCTGATATGATGATGATGAGTATGGCAAGCGTGGTGAGTATGGCAACTACCTCCTCATGGAGAATGAGTGAGGCCTGTGCTCAGCATAGAATGAAGAAGAAAGAAGAAGAAGAAGAAAATAATTTATTTACCCTGTGGTAAATAGTAGTAGATGTTATATGCACACGCACAGTACAATATAACCACAAAGTAAATAAAAAAAAATTACACTTATAAACAAACAAACAAAGAAAACAAAACACAAATAAAACTCAATAAACATTAAAATATGGACAGGAAGAAAAGGATGTAGCGCGGGTAAATGGGTCCCCAACTCAGCATTGTGTAGCACCTGGCCAGGCTCAGACGCTACGCTGGAATGGTGAAACTAGTGTTTCTTCTAAACATTTTTTGAAACAATAAAAAGACAGAAAAGTGACTATAAGAAACTACCTTCACGACCAGCTTAGCCTTATCAGAAGTTCAAAGTAGCTTCCAGTAAATCCCCGTCCGAAGGAGGTTTTTCTACCATTTGGTAGAAAAACCTCCTTGATAGGAGTAAAAACACTAATTACTGTGGAGCTACCCCGTTGATCGCCAATGAGCGGCCCCGCTGGCAGGGAAGTAATCACTGGACACAGGGCAATTGTAGATGGCTGGTTTGGTAAGCGCAAGAACACTTTTATTTACTATCTGGTGACTGGCACAGGATCGTGGTAGATGGCACAAACTTAGACCTATACTACTAGTGTATTATACCTCTATTATCTGTACCTATACCCAGCAGTGGGGGAAATCGGGCTATGGATGATGATGACGACTGAATTCGTTCGCGAGTACTCAAGAATTAGAGGGTTAAGAATAAGTTTCCGTGTATATAAAAAGTTTAGCAATAAAGAGAGACATTACGCACTCTGCTGTGTTTATAAAGAATTAAATAAATTAATAAATAAACTGAAATTCATATAATATTACAGAAGGAGGTATAATTTTATTTCAATACGTTGTCCCCTTAGTAAATTGCATCCCCTATATAATAAGTTTATTTTTGCTAGGAAAAGTTGCCTATGTCCATCTCCGGTCTTTTTTAAATCTAATCTACGTCCATGCTAAAATTGCCCAGAATGCGTTCAGCCGTTTGAACGTTATTTTTTATGTTTAGCCCATTTCGTCACAACTTAGTGTTCTGCACAGCTGTGCAAAGGCCTCCCCTAACTCCTTCCAGACATCAGTAAAACTTTATAAATATAACAAAAATAATGCTGGAAACTATATATGTATGTACATCATCATCTGGTGGCCACCCTCATGGATCTCCAAGAGGGGTATTTGCCACCACGCTTAGCAGGCGGGTTGGCGAGCGCAGTACGGGATGTTGATACGCGAAAGACGCTGCCGCCCATCTTCCGGAGGTGTCCCTTAGCAGGCTCTTATTGCATCCACGGGCTTGATAGGAGGAGTAACATTCTTCTGCCGGCACCCCACTACAATACTTACATACATTGTCATTTTTTCAGATTGTTATGATGTTAAACCTCACTAAGGTAGATAAGAAAAATTATCGTACACCTCCGGGATCTAAACTTTTTATAAGGATAATGAAAAAATTTGTAGATTCCGGTGAACATTGACTAAGCTGTTCATCTAGGACTGTGTCTGCAGTCTAATGCAGTTCTTTCGGCAAGATTAATGTCGTTTTGATGAATAGTCGCGTGTAATGGAGCAAGGAGATAGTGCACTCTGTGGACTGCTTTAATGAGCGTGTTGTCGGGTTTACAAGCTATGCATCATGGGGGATAGAGATTATACTACATCAGTAAACTCGCCTTTCAAATCTATTGTATATATGATTTATTCAGCGTCAGTGATTTCGCCAGTGATTTTGCAGAAATGAAAAGTATGGATGCATCACGGCGCCGCAACCATCTCGCTCCGTCGCTTTTCCACGAAAATTGTAGAACAGGTAAAATGGCGAAAATTGCAGTTTAATCTCTGACGAGAACACAAAGGTTTTCTGAAATAAAATTACATATAAATTTCGAGGCTATGCATTTTCGAGGGAGAGGGCAAATCAGGTTTTTTGATAGACTGACCGAGGATACCAAATTCTAGTTCCGGTTCTCATGTGAGGATGAGAACTGAAATATGTTATTCTTTATTCTTCTCTAAACTTTCGCGATCACAACACAAAATTACTATATTGTATTATGGAGTACTTCTTATCGCCTACCTACCATTCCTAGCCGTGGAGTACCGGCAGTTGAATGTCCTCTCTTGCCCGTGCAGTAAGAATCTGCCAAGGCATAGCTCCGGAAAATGGGCAGCGGCCTCTTTCCGTATATCGAATATCCCGTACGCGATAAATACCCCATGTTCCAATATAGTAATTATCTGATGAACATGTGCACGCAAGAGCAACCTAAGTCATCTCTGGAATGGTATTTTTTATGGAATTGAGTGTTGATTATACCTCATGTTTTTGAATAGAATTTTATATTTGTATTTATTAATTGAATCGAATATTTATATTTATGAAATTTTGTATTGTAGCTTAATTTTAAGTACCTTGATGACTGCCATATTGTATTAGGATAATCCTGTCAAAATAGGTGTAATGTTGATAAATAAATAAATAATTCTCTGACAACGGTTTAGGCTTATACAATAAAATAATTAATTCATTTGATTTCCTTTGTTTGTAATTACAAAAAGTAGTAAAAGGCATAGACGTATGGCATTGGCATAATACAACATGCCATGTTTCATAAGATATTCTGCTAAAGGCGGGTACAGACTGCTGTAACGTAACATGCAATGTAATATGAAAGGAGCATTTCATAAATGTGGACGCAGCGCGCGCACAAACCGAGCATGTACGGACTCGCATCTTTTCCGGCATGCGCGCGGCGAATATAGCTCAGTCTGCCGAGAACACGCAAAGTGGATCGTGACGACCAATTATTACTAGCTACGATGATTGTCGGTGCTTCATTAATTATCACCAACCATGTGATAAAAAAACGCCGAAGACCTCGACGATGGTGGCGTACAGAGTTGTACAGTCAGAGAGCTGGTGCACAATTAATGGCCGACATGAGATTAACCGGACAATTTCAAAATTTCACAAGGATGACTCCAACGACATTCGAAAATCTGCTCAGATTGGTCGGACCAAGAATTTATCGGAATTGCACACATTTAAGGGCTTCAATTTCAATCCAAGACCGACTGGCAATAACACTTCGTTTTTTAGCTAGTGGTGACTCTTACACAAGTTTACAATATACCTTCAGGGTATCGAAACAAGCCATAAGTGGTATTATTCCAGAAGTTTGCTCCGCTATAATTGAGGAATTAAAAGAATATATCAAGGTAAGTTTTATTTATAATCAAGTTTTAAACAAAATTTTAAGTGGTAAAATCACAAACCCTTCATCAGGCCCAAATCATTATAATCGTCTAAGGATTGCTGAGATTCAAGTGAAGTAACAGACGATGGCTGTTGATCAGTATCGTATTCTTCATTCCTTGCAGTGGTATAGCCATAGTGTGCTTGTTGATTTGTGTCTGGAGGCAGTGCGGAAGTCGACTGACGAAATGCGGAAGTTCCAGGACGATTCCCATAGCCGGTCAAATCGACATAATCTTGTCTTGTCTTCGGTGGTGCACAGTAGGATTCTTGGTATGAAGTCGGATAGTTATCCTGCTGACGATATGAGCCTTCGTAGAAGCCTTTGTCAGCTTTCATTAGGATGTCAAAAATTGCGTGTTCCACAGAATTTCTAGTTTGAGTAGAATAAGTTTTCATTTTAGCTGCTACATATGACGCGAAAGTAGTAGTTAAATCTACAGCGCTTGAACTTCCTAACTTATTAGCAGTAGTTTGTAATATGCCCACAACTTCTGAAAGTACACTGTTGTCATCCTTTTTGGCTTGCTTAGCTCGCGTAGGTATATAATCATTCCGTTGAGGTGGAGCAATAAATTCGTTCAGTGGATTTTCTTGGGCAATTGGTTGTTGAACCGCCACCTGAAAAACATAAAAATAATTTATAACTGTAGACTGTAAGGACTAACTTTTGATATAAACTACTAGACAGGAGGATGTAACTTTAAGGGCTACTAAGTATAATCACATCCTCGTATCTATCTATTAATAATCGTTTTTGTTTTAGATTCCAACGACAGAAGAATCTTGGTTAAATATAAGCAACCAATTTGAAGAGAAATGGAATTTCCCACACTGTTTAGGGGCATTGGACGGAAAACACGTTGTGCTTGAAGCACCTATCAAAAGTGGAACCGAATTCTACAACTATAAAAACTTTTTTAGCATCGTGCTTTTTGCTTTGGTTGACGCCGATTACAATTTTTTATTTGTAGATGTGGGATGCCAAGGGAGGATCTCAGACGGGGGTGTCTTTAGGGATACAAAACTTTATGATTTGATAGAAAATCGTTTAATAAACTTTCCATCACCTCATCCACTCCCAGAAAGACATATCCCAATACCCTACTTCTTTGTGGGGGATAGTGCCTTTGCTTTAAGTGAAAATCTGATGAAACCATATGCTGGGACACATCCAAAAGGAACTTCAAAGAGAGTATTTAATTACAGACTAAGCAGAGCTAGAAGAACAGTTGAAAATGCATTTGGTATCATATCGTCTGTCTTTAGAGTTCTAAGGAAACCAATGCTTTTACAGCCTGATAAAGCTGAGCTAGTAGTTATGACAATTGTTCTTTTACATAATTATTTGAGACGTCACTCTAGAACTACATACTTTAATCAAGAATTAATTGAAACTGAAGAAGGTATGAATGAAGAAACATGGAGGCAAAGTAATGAAGACCTGAGATCACTACTACCTTTAAGAAATATTCCTCGACGATCACCTGCACATTTAAATGCATTGAGAGATGAACTCTCTGATTATTTTATAAAAGAAGGGAAGATTTCTTGGCAAGACAGATATTAATAAGAAAAAAAAATCAAACCAGTCTTTACGTACCGAGTTCATTCTCTTTCTCGGTTTGTTACGGTCGTCTAAGAACTTTAACGCTTCATAAGCAAACCATCTGCTTGTGTATCTCTCCGAAGCACCTGTAAATAAAAAAGATAAAATTGATTTTAAACATAAAAAACACAATCATTATCTTCCTGTAAAAACACAATAACTAAAAATAAAGAGGTACAGCTCAGTAATTTTTAGTAATAAATAAAATAAATAAGTATTTTTTTACTGCCGTAGGTAGATAGTATTATTGTTTTCTATATCACACTATTTTGACACTAGGTGACTATTCGAACATCGAACACGAACAAAAATAACGTGTGATTAGAATAATATTATGAATAAATAATAATTAAGTGTTTTCTTACCTTTTCCTGTTCCTTTCGATTTTTTTTCCCTCAGTTTTTCACGACGGTAGGATGATAGGAGACTAATAATTTTGTTGTTACATTTTTCTTGCGTTGTTTCCATCAAGTTGGCAATTTCTAACCAAGCGTCCAGTTTCAGATGTTTTTTGTAAAAAGATTCATTTTGTGGATTCCACAAAATGTCTCTTGTTCTATACGCCTCAATTAACTGCAATACTTTCTCTTCACTCCATAATTCATGTGTAGGCTCTGCCGAAGCTGTGTTTTCTTCCATGGTTCGCGCGCGTACCACAGTACAGACACAGACAACCCGTCCTCACTGACGCTCCGTGCACACTGCGCGCCCCTTTGTGTTCGGCGAAAAAACCGACAAATGGTGGATCGCGGCGCTCACGTGTTGAAATGCTCTGTTCGTGCGCGTAGTGTGCACGGTTCGTGCGCGCAAGGCGTCTAGACTAAGGGAATTATGTTACATTGCATGATACATTGCGACAATATGGACGGCAAATTCTTTCATTGCGTGTTACATTGCATGTTACGTTACAGCAGTCTGTACCCGCCTTACGTGTCAAAATGGTCAATCGTAGGTTTGATTCTGTCAGATTTTGTAAAGTGCTAGTCAAAGCCAGGGTGAACTCTCCTCTCTTGCCCGTGTTGGTATGCAGTAAGCAGATACCTTCGGAAGTTGGGCAGCAGCGACTTTCCGTGAATAAACAACAAGTACTGCGCTCGCCAGCCCACCAACCAAGGATGGTGAGTATGACAACAACCCCCATACTATACCTGGAGATTCACGAGGGAGGGCCATGACCAACAGTAGATGTCGGCTGAGACGATGATGATGAAATGCTTACCTTGAATACACGGGCCAAAAACACCCTTACATTATGTACAGTCAACGTTCTACTACCGGCACCCCACGGCATCTATGTAATCGTTAATTAAAAACAAAAATCATGTTGTTGTCCCCGAAATATCCGACATTAGGACCAAGCGCTGCGAAATTAAAAACCATAATTTAATTTTAATTTGTGCAATGGAGGAAAAATAGGAGAATACTGAGCCTCTTTGATCTCGATTTAATTGGCGAAAGGGTAAAGTAGGTACTTCTAGTACGGGGTTTGAGTTCCAGGCCCGGTAATTCCAGCGGCGGGATACTGAAGGACTGCACGCGGGTGCGGCCTACTTAAATTCTATAAATAAGTAATCCTTTTAATTTGTTTTATTAGGTTTTCAGTAAAACTAACCGTTGAATACTCTTCTAAACGTTGTTGCCTATTTTCTGAGATGTTTTTAGAGAGATTCGGCCCTAGTTCTGATTAGAATAATTAATAATGTTTATCTTTCACTTATAAAAGTATAACTTATTTATTCCGATCAAAACAAAGGATATCGTTTAAAATTGAATCAAAAATTGTCTAATTTGGAATATTGTGGCCTTAATTTAATTTAGCAAATCGCGGACTTTGCCAGTCGATGCCCGCGGCTTTGTTTACATTGTTTCGTAGAAATTTCCTGTAATTCGTTCATGACAATAATTAAGGCAGACATTGCCAGTCAGTCAAGCATGTTTTAATTTGAAGTCTTAGAGATAAATAAATAAATAATGCTGGACATTCCACACAGCACCATCTAGACCCAAGGTAAGCAGAGCTTGTAACTTGTTGTAAGTCTGTTTGAAATATTTTATCTCTTAGTAAATTTCGCTTACGAATATCTTTTTTTTTAATTTGTAATTATTTTCTTTGTAAGAGGACGTTATGATAGTTAACTCTTTAGTATTTAGTGACTCCTTACCGCGAACTTAATTTGGAGGTTAGCAATTTTCCTTTGCTGAGTTTTTTTTGGGACTTAGAATATTTATCCTAAAGCGACAGGTAACTCTAGATATAGTTAAAATAAGAACAATATAACATATCCATTGAGTAAATAAAATAAAACCATGATATGTTTCCTTTTACAGCATTTACTTTCACGCAAAAGAAATAAAGTTGTGACAGGGTCACAACTTTTTTTCACACACACAAAACAAAACTTTAAATTGATTTTTCTCAAAATAGCCCTTAGGCACGTTAGTAGTTTAGCCTATTCAGCGACGATATAATTAAAAATATCTATCTATGTCGCTGCTGTCATCAGAAAAAAGTACATACGTGGTAGTACCTTAGTTTATGTTAGAAATTCCATCAAAGCCAAAAACAGACAAGACATAGTTGATCTCTCTATTGATAAAGTGTTCGAGGTTGGATGTGTAGAGTTGAAGGATATGTTCATATTGGCTGTTTATAGATCCCCATCGGCGTGCATAAATAATTTCAATGATAGACTTGATGAATGTTTGGATAGAATCACTAAAAATAATAATAAGACACTCGTTGTGTGTGGCGACTTTAACGTGGACTTTCCGGTAACGAAGAGCAACGTGTCACATCCTCTTAGTGACATAATGCAAGCTTATTTATTAAACCAAACTATATTCGGTTATACCAGAATCACATCCGCAACAAGAACTGCGATTGATAATATACTAACTGACGGGAAAGTTATACAGTGGTCAATCTCACTTGGTATAAAATCAGACCACAGAGCTCAATTAGCAATTTTTGAAAGAAAATCAAAAGATAATATAAGTGAAACACGTACAACAAAACGGAGAATTATACCTAAAAATAGGATTGAACAACTGAAATTTACACTTAACAATCTCCCAGCTATACAAGAAAAACAAAATTTTTATGATTTTTTCAGAGAAACTATTGCACAAATAAACAGTATTTTGCCTTTGACTATTATAAAGCCCAAAAGCTATACAAAAAGAGGAGCTGATTGGGTATTGGCAGATTGGGCTGCTGATTGGGGAAAGGCATATTAATATCACGTGAGAAACTTTTTGCGATGTACGATCTCCTGCAAAATTACGAAAACGATAGATTAAGAGATTATGTAAAACAATACAGTAAAATTTTCAAACAAGTTTCTCTCTTGGCTAAGAAAAACTCACTCAGGGACAGGATACTCAAATCTGATAATGTTGTAAAAACTTCTTGGGCCATAATTAAAGAAATAACAGGTAAATCTACTGACGTAACAGTCGATACCATTAAAATACGTCTCCCAAGTGGAAAAATATGTGAGGATAAAGAAAAAATTGCACACCATCTCAACAATTTCTTTATAAATATTCCGGTAGAATCTACTAGACACCTAAAAAATGACTTAAACTTGTCAAAATGCTACACGGAATCTTATATAAAAGAAAATAATTTGGTTATAGAAAATAATCACAGTATATTTTATCAGGCCACTTGTAACGAGATTTTAAAAATAATAAAATCAATTAAGTCGAAGACGTCGACTGACTTTTGGGGAATTTCGTCTAAAATCATCAAGTCAAGCAAGTGAGATTACTGTCCCGCTCACAGATGTTATTAATGACTCCTTGACAACAGGTAACTTCCCTGATTTCCTTAAACTCGCTAAGATCAGTCCACTTTACAAAAAAGGGGACAATCATGACGCTCAGAATTATAGACCTATATCTCTGCTACCGATCTTTAGCAAAGTTCTAGAAAAACTCATGTTTAAAAGACTTGAAAAATTCTTAGCAGAGCATAAAATTCTTAGCCATAGACAATACGGATTTCGCAAATGTCGGTCAACAACAGATGCAGTTGCTGATATAGTTAAAAATATTCATGCCTCACTTGAAAAAAAGCTAATAACGTACGGAATGTTTTGTGATCTATCCAAAGCCTTTGACTGTGTCAGTCATGATATTCTTCTGGCCAAACTCGAACTGTACGGTATTAAAAACATGGATTTATTACTTTGCCAATCATATCTGTCATCTAGAAAACAGTTGGTAGAAATTAATGGGACTGTATCTGGTGAAGAAAGTGTGAAGTATGGGGTTCCACAAGGCTCAATACTTGGACCATTGTTATTTTTATTATATATTAACGACATTACTACATGTAATTTAAGCAAAGATACTGACATTTATATGTTTGCGGATGACATATCTCTAATAATTCACTGTGACAAAAAAAATGATATTGTGAGCAAAATTAACTGTGTAATTAATCAGTTGACACAATGGTTCGAATGTAATAACCTACTATTAAACGTAGGTAAAACAAATCTTATCCATTTCTCGCTAGCTACAAACGCTATTCAAACAAAACAGGCAATCAATAGCCTGCCAATCAAACCAATTAATTCAATTACTTTTCTTGGAATTAGACTAGACTCAAAACTAACGTGGAAAGAGCATATTGATATACTTGCCAGTAAATTAAGCTCTGCTTGCTACGCTATTAAAAAGGTAAAGGAACTTTGTGGACTGAAGGCTGCTAAATCGGTCTATTTCGCATATTTTCACAGTTTAATGACATATGGCCTTCTAATATGGGGAAATGCAGCTGATATTCAAAGAATTTTTATTTTACAAAAAAGGGCTGTTAGATACATTTTAGGACTTAAAACTAGGGACACATGTCGTATGGCATTCAACAAATTAAATATTGCTACCTTAACTGGAGCATATATACTTCAATGTCTTAAATATGTAAAGCTAAATCAAAGTACCTTACCAACATTGGGAGGATCACATGAGTATTATACTAGGCATGGTGGCAACATTCAGCGTCCAAATTGTAGGCTAAGCAGAGTGTCAAAAAGTTACCTCTGCAATGGTATAAAACTTTTTAACAAACTTTCTAAAGAAGTTAGAGATTTAAGCTGTGGGTTATTTATGAACAAAATGAAACAAATAATAACTCAAAAGAGTTACTACACTTTACGAGAAGCTTTTGACGACGAAAGCATTGCCTGATGTACCATTTTAGTTATAGATCTATGTTGTTGTTTGTTGTTTTTTGTTGTTCAATTCAATTATTTAATAACCAATCTGACGTGCAAAATGTATTAGAAAATTATACAATGCCCCTTTACAGCAGCTATCTTAGACATCATATTATTATTATTATTTTTTATTTTAGACATAACACCATTATTATTTTTTCCTTTTATCTAAGCATTTTATTTTAGCATATTATTTTTAATGTAAGTTTTATTTGACAATGCCCCTTTACAGCAGATTTTTTTGTTTATTTTATTTAGAATGTAAGTCTTACTTTATACTGATATGATACTATGCTTGGCTTGTCTGCTTTTGGACTTAAATGAATTTTGTATTTTAGTTTTTAATTTATTGTGTAACTTTGACGTATCCAAGTGTTGTTAATTGTTTATTGTTTATTGTTCAAAAAAAATAAATGTAACATAACAGATACTTAATCTAAATCATTACATCCATCATATCTAAAAAAAAAAAAAATTCAGGTTAGAGTTGCATATTGCACGACAAAGGAACTTATTCATAACTATAATATACACTTTCAAAATTCATGCAATAACAACATACTACACTTTAAAATCAAATATATAAAAATAGCAATGAAGTAGAACAAAAATAAAGCACACAATTCTCATTATTAAAACATAGAAATAATAATATGGTAATAATAATAAATTAAATGTTCTCACAATAGGTTAGGCAAGATCTTTCTAGTGCCCGCCATCTATCTACAAATATATCTACATATTTAAGTGTCCCTATGGAAAAATAATACATAGTTAAGTGTCCCTATGGAAAAATAAATGAGTATGAGTATGAGTCATACAGGAAATGTGTAACACCTTAAAATGGAGGAAAACTCCCACTCGCAGGAAAAAGTAATTACCCACCGTACTACTACCGTATGGGCCTTACAGGCCCTTCGTACTACCGGAGGGTCTGTAACGTTTCTTATCTATGTAGTATAATGTATTATATATTTTATTTGTTAACTATACCAGTCATTTAGTACCTATAACACAAGCATTTTTGTTAAGTAATTATTCTCTACCTATATAATTTTAAAATCCCACCCAACCCTTCAGGTACCTATGTATTAAGGCCTTTGCATCTATTATAGATGATTTATACAGCGTCAGCAACTGGAAATCATGCTGTACGGGACGCTGCAGTGCCTGGGACATTGTTTGATGGATTAGGCTTGCCCAGCACCTCTACCGTCCTCTCAGCTTAGTCAGCTGTTAGTCAGAGGAAAGAACAGGTCAATACGTCTGAAGCTAACTAAGCCGCGGGTTTCCTCACGATGTTTCCTTCACCGTTAAGCACGTGTTAAATGTAAACATACACTTTTCAAGATAGAAAAATCCATTGGTTTCATTCAGCCGGTATCGAACCCACGACTTTCGGATTGAAAGTCGGGGTTACCTATGTACACCAGCAAATATCCACATCATGCATTTACCAGATACCCCGGTTCTTACACTTCCCCTTTCAAGGTTTGGCAAATTATTTTCGTATAGAAGACAAATCGCGGTGCAGAAATTCGTTCATCCTTCCCTTGGCCACATAGACAAAGCTTCGAGTACATGCTTATATTTTTTAATACTCCCTCTGATACACGGTACAATGGCTGTCTGAAATGACAGGCCATTTTAGCGCAACCCTAGACGTTCTTTTGTGTTCCTACAGTACGGATTACCGCAGGTACTTATATTTAGCAGAGGACATCTCATATTTCCCTTATATTTATCAGAAAAGTCTGTTCCAGATCCACCCTTCTCAAGGTTTCTAGTATAGTTTGTTATTTTTATACAGTGTTTAACCACACTTATGTAGAACATTTTCAAAGAAATGAATAACCTTATCAATCATTTTAGTTACGGTGGGATTCGAGCCCATGTCCGTCAAACCAATACTTGACGCTTCCTAATGCCGGAAGTGCTTTGACCGCTAGTAGTTCGGTTGCTCAACATCACCCGACATTACCTTATCAAGAATTTCAGCGTGTCCAACATACACAATGAATAGGTTTCTAATAGTCAAGAGTAGTTTTTTTTTAATTGATTAGTGTACAAAAAATACATAATTGTAGTCTAATAGTATTATAATCTAGCCATCTCTCAGGCTATCTCTATATCTTTATCGGGGGGTTAAAAATAAATATTTGTATAAGTAGTGTGTACGCTCCCTACACGTCACGGTAAAAGCACTCGCGCAATGCCGTGTTAGAGACACAAAAGAGTTACATTTACGAAGGCCGATATAATGGCTCACTCTCTATTTAAAACTTTTAATTTTGATAGAGAAAGAAGATAACCCGTACATCATCTGGTTATTGTCTTTTTTGAACTTTCGCGATCACAAAACATAATTAAAACACATTTCAGTCTTACCAGGACCTTGCTTGGTGCAATCCAAGCGAAACGTCGGGAAATAATAAAATTACGCGATAAATACCCGGATAAATGTATTTTATTAAGCACAGGAGATAGAAAAAATACTTTTTGATGAAGTAAATATGTACACAGTTGTTATTTTAGTTGTACCTACGACACTCGATTTACCTTAGTATAAATATAACAAACGGTATGTATGTATCACATCCTTCATCATCATCATTTCAGCCGTAAAACGTCCACTACTGAACACAGGCCTCCCTTATGGATCTCCATGAGAATAAGTTCGTATGCTCACCACGCTTGGCAGGCGAGTTGGCGAGCGCAGTTCACATCCTTGATCTATCAATAATTCATACGCAAATCTTATAATCCACATTTGCATCTTGTCAGATAGTTCACATTCCGATAATTTAAATGATCCCTCGCTAATTATGAATCATGTCCCCATTGTCATCGCCATAAAAATATCTCCATAACACAGAAGGGGTTGTGCTGTGACTAAATTGTCATTTGCAAGTTACTGCGAGGTACACCCACGCCTGCATTTCATAAAACATGATTCATGTACGCACATGGGCAGATTTTAGCGAAATTAAAGCAGCCCTTTTCGAAGAATTGATAATTATTTTATTTTTGGGGTTCTTAGAATGGTCGCGTGCCTTCATAATTTTGTAATTAAGTGGAGGGTTGGGTTCAACATATTTTTCTAACGGCTGTTATTTGTGGTTTGCGCTGCTTCGTGATGGTTTCTGTTACTGTTGGTAAAAAGTCAGACCTTTAACATATATGTATAAGGTGCCGTGGGCTGCCGGCAGTAGAATGTTGCCCCTCTCTTGATGCAGTAAGAATCTGCCAAGGGATACTCCGTAAAATGGGTAGCAGCTTCTTTCCGTATATTAACAACACCCCGTACTGCGCTCGCCAACCCGCCTGCCAAGACAACGCTACATAAATCGTCTTTCATCATATCAGCCGTAGGACGGCTATCCATATTTTTTAGTTTTAAAATTACAGGATTTTATCGCGTACCTTTTTTATTATTTTCCCGACGTTTCGAACACATTTCAGCGTTCTTGGTCGCGGGAGGACTCCCGATTTAAGCGGCATAGTGTCCGGTAGAGAAGAATAGCATTTTTATGACAGAAAGAGACGACGCATTGAGGAATGTTTTGATCTGTTCTTTCCTCTAACTAATAGCTGACTTAGCTGGGAGTATGGTATAGGTGCTGGAAAAGCCTAATCCATCTAACAATGTCCCAGGAACTGCAGTGTCCCATACAGCATAAATACCATTCGCTGTCGCTGTATTCATCATTCCAGCCTAGCGTCCACTACTGGACCCAGGCCTCCCTCATGGATCTCCATGAGGGGCAGTTGCCATACTCACCACGCTTGGCAGGCGGGTTGGCGAGCGCAGTTTGCGATTTTAATACACGAAAAGACGCTGCTGCCCATCTTCCGAAAGTATCCCTTAGCAAGCTCTTACTGCATCCATGGGCATGAGAGGAGGGGTATCATTCTACTGCCGGCACCCCACGGCATTCGCAGTCGCTGTATTAATCATCTACAATTGAAGGCACCAATTTTTTACAGCATAAGGCTGTAAGTTAACTTTAACGAGTTCCACGAATACCATATCCATTAATCATCTCCAATACACTCAAAAATATGAAACTTTAATACCTCTTTTACAGCAGCGCTTAAACCGACCTAAAGCTGTTCTAGCCCTGTCATAGTGCCAAATTCAACTTCGCAAAGTTAATACCCCGTGATGACAATATGAAAATGTTTATGATCGCTTTATACGGACCGGTTTATGATCGGCACGCGATGACAGAAGCACTTTATGCTTGCTTTCGTCATACGGCCCCGAATTCTTGATGCATGCGGTCTTTGGGGGGTGTCTATCTTAAATGACAACTTTGAGTAAAGGAATTCGTTTTTACATATATAATTATGTTTTGCGTGATTTCCGATAACGGAACGTACTGTTGGCTCAAAAAATTTGATTGGACGAAATGTATCATAATTATTAATTTTTCATATCCTATAATTATTCTTTAGATTAGAACTATCACTATCATCATTATCATCATCGGCACACGTTAATCCACTGCTGGACATGCATGCCTCTGGGATAAGCGCTACTGGGAACGTTTTGTCAAAAATGATTTAAACAGATATAAAATAAACATAAAATAGTGTAAGTATTATAGAAGATGGATTATGTATTTAGTGCACTTACTCGTGACACAAAATTAAATTCAAATTAAAGATACTAAGATAGCTAGTAAATGTAGCAAAAATAACGTTTTGGATGGGTTTGTCTGAGTAATCAGGTAATCATCATTTCAGCCATAAAACGTCCACTGATGAACACAGGCCTCCCTCATGAATCTCCATGAGAGGTAGTTGCCATTCTCACCACGCTTGGCAGGCGGGTTGGTGAGCGCAGTATGGGATGTTGATACACGGATAGACGCTGCTGATCATCTTCCGGAGGTGTCCCTTAGCAGGCTCTTACTGCATCCACGGGTAGGAGAGGAGGGGTAACATTCTACTGCCGGCACCCCACGGCATCATCAGGTAATGTAATAAATATTTTACTTCACAATCAAAAAGTAATGATCTCAAGACCGAGAATGCCTTCAAAAATATAATTCAATACAAAATATAAGGTCGGAAGCCTCGTAACACATCAGAAGAGATCCATATATCACAGGCGTACACGACGTTTATTACTCCCCCGTCATATCTTTGATGTAGGTGTCAACGAAAACAATAAAACACATAGCGACTTAAAGATTTTACTTACACACTGAATTTAATGTACAGTTCAAGGAATACACAAATATACTTAAGCCAAATTTGATGTGTACAAACTGTAAGCAAACGGCCAGTTCTAAAACCTAAAACCACATTCTATTTGATATCTATTAACACTTCTACATTTATATTATAAAGAGGAAAGATTTCATTGTTTCAAAAATCAAAAAAATCAAAATGCATTTATTTCGTTACCAAAAATAAATAAAGGGTTTATCGTGGTGGGAACCTCCTTTTAAGTATGAAATACCTGTGTTAGGAGGTTCCGATCTTCATATCATAAAAATTACATAAAACATTCATGAATTAAAATAAAATAAAATAAAACATTCAAAATAATAAATCTGGAAAGTGTAGTTGTATGTGGGTGAGATGTGTGTGTGTAGTTGAGTATGGGGATGTGTTGTCTGATATGCAAGGGTGAGGATGTGTGCAGGTGAGTAGGGTCTTCTCCAATAGCGCCAGTCTCGTAGGAGTCTGGGCACCAGAGGAGACCCGTGTGTGATGTGTAGGTATGCGTAAAATGTAGTCATGTAAATGTATTAGTATACATTAGTTGATTATGAATAAGCGAAAGGGACGAGGGTGTTCATTATGATACAATTTTACAGTTTTGATTCTTTCATATTTATAAATGATGATTTTTTCCTGTTTTTAGTTATTTACAAGATTAATTATTAAATTAGGCCAAAAAATTCAAAATGGATTCTGTCTCTTCATAGGTCTGTGTTAGCAACCAGTCTGGGTTAGCAATTAGATACAATATTTTTACAGTCATGGTATTGTTTAGGGTTGATATTTCATGTTTTGTTAACTGTATTATAAATATGAGCCGACTGTTTGTTTGTATGCATTGAATAGGCTTCGAAAATACTGGAACAATTTGAAACATTTTTTCACCATTAGAATCCTACATTATTTCTGATGAACAGAGGCTACTTTTTATCCGAACGGGAACCAGGCGGGATAAACCGCGGAGTGCGGCTAGTACAGAATATTTTGTTTATTGTGGACTGTTGATCAATCCCATCAATGCTTCGACTTGATAACCATCAATATAATGTTGAAATAAAGTTATTAGTTTCTTTTACCTGAAAAATCCTTAACATTTCAGAATTTTTATGACAATATATTAAAATAACTCACTACTTAATTAACTTAGTATATGCTGCAAAACGCCTCTCTTTTTCGTGAACATCCTGTACTGCACTCGCCAACTCGCCTGTCAAGCGTGGTTAGTATGTCAAAAACCCCACATCGAGATTAATGAGGGGAGGCTTATCTCCAGCGGACTTTCTGTGACTGAGGTGATGTTGATGATGGTACAATACGCAGTAAACAAACTAAACATTTAACTAATAAGTAGGTTGCATCATTATAAAGTAAGTACAAATGAAACACTAATATAACATAATATAAAAAGCGAAGACAATCAGCATAAACATATAGCCGGTCGAATTGAGAAACTTCCTTCTTTTTTCTCGTCGGTTAAAAATGTGTGATAGCACAAGCAATAATTTGAAGAGGAGTAACATGATCTAAAGTTAACGCACAATTCAATCCTATGCGTTGCTTGATGTAATGCAATACAAAACTACTTATATAGTTACACATATAATCATGATAAAACTGCAAAAGTTAAAGCTCTTACCACGAGTAGATGCTTTTTACATATAAGAGTAATTTTACAATAAGATACAATAACACCATACCTATCCGCTCGTTTGGTTTCGCGAAAATAATATTTCGACAGTAAATATTGTATAATTATAGTCGTGGGGTGCCGGCAGTAGAATGTTACCCCTCCTCTCATGTTTCTCGTGGATGTAGTATGAATCTGTTAAGAGAAACATCCGAAGGATGGACAGCAGCGTCTTTCCGTGTAGCAACATTTTGCAGCCGTTTTGCGCTCGCCAACCCGCCTGCCAAGCTCGGTGAGTATGGCACCACCCCTTGGAGATCCATTAGGGAGTCCTGTGTCCAGTAGTGGACGTTTTACGGCTGTAATGACGAAAAAAAATATGATTGAATATAGTGTTCACGATCATAGTTTCATAACAGATACAATAACTTCAGCCGATCGTTAAATATAACGTATTCATAATACCTCCATAATAATACGTGCCCTATTCGTTCGACTGTATGTGGGAGTGCAGTAAAATTTACGAAGTGTAAGGAGATTCACGCTGTTTTTACGGGCGGGGTTTATGGCGTGGCTGGAATAGCATCATGTCTCATGTAATCTTCAGGTATGGTTTTATAAAATAATCTTCTAATTTTATACAGTGACTCGTTATTGACTTTAAGAAAAGGAACAACTCCTTTTCTTTTAACTCTCGAGTCGTCTGTTGATTGTCTCGAGTCGATTTTAACATCTTTGTTAAAGGATTGAAAAAAACATACAGACGACTCGAGAGTTAAAAGAAAAGGAGTTGTTCCTTTTCGTAACCCTCAGAACTCCGTTGTTTATTATCTGATTTAAAAATGAAGGTGTACCTCGTCAAACTCAGAGAGATTTTTTTTGTATGCAAGTGTAAACCCACACTAAGGTATCATTTATGAAACTGAAAAATGCAATCAAAATGTTTCTTTCTTTCAACTTTATTGATATCTTTGAGTTCAACCTTATGGGAAGTGTACCTAACTTTCAATAAGGTTACACATTTTTCAAAACTAGGTTCCGTAGATGGGATCTATGAGGAATCATGGGAACTCCTCAAATATTGTAGGTACTGTAGGTAGGGTTTTGTGTCAAATGACTATAACACTGATTTAGTTTAGATACGTGTGTATTGGTGTAAGACAATAGTGGGTAAACAATTAACATGCACGGAACTTAATATTACGACGCGACAAAATGTGACGACACGCGGGGCTCCGGTGCGCAGAGAAAATTAAGCGCGTGCGTCGATCGCGAAGGTGGGTGCCGGACTCCCTGGGCAAGCGTCGAAGCCTATACGAGCTTGTACGAGAGTAGACGAACAGGCAAACGGCGCTTGCGAGAGATGCGCGGAGTTGCAATATTCTTACGCGCTACATCCTCCCCCTCCAAGTCAGCAGAAGGCTCTGGCGCTGGCTTGGGATCCGGTAATTTACGGGGTCTACCTTTCTTCCTATTATGGACTGCAACGTCCGAATCACCTACGTACGGTGTTAGGAGACTGGCATGATACTTGCCTCGAGGGGCATCATCTTTATCAACGACTTCATACGTGGTTGGGGAAACAATTTTACTAATCCTATAAGGACCTTCGCGTCTCGGGGCAAACTTGCTGGTAAATCCTTTGGAGGCCTGACTAAGACGATGGCTTTCGACGAGCACGAGGTCACCCTCCTGGTGATTGGGACTGGGGCGTCGATTCTTGTCTGCAGCATCCTTACGGGCGTCCTGCTGACTTTCAACTCTCCACTTGGTCTCTTGCAGGCGCTGTACAAAGTCACGCAAGTAAGGTGTGATTTGAGGCACATAATTCTCTTGATCGACAATGGTGCGTAGGTCATGGGCTACATCTACTGGAGACCGGAACTCGCGGGCAAATGTAAGAAAAGCAGCTGAGTGTCCAGTGCCTTGGTTAGGTGCTGTATTTAGGGCGAAACGCACCGCAGGCAGCACCTCGGGCCAACGGCGATGCTCGGGATCAATCAGTATAGCCAACATTTTCTTCATTTCGCGGTTTTTTCTTTCCGCGGGATTGGCCTCAGGATGGTAAACTGGTATCAGACTTTGTGAAACACCTAGGACGAGCATCGCTTTTTGCATTACTGCTGACACAAACTGCGTCCCGTTGTCGGAGATCACTCTCCGAGGGAACCCATACCTCATAAATATTTCCTCAATTAATATTTTAGCACAATTTCCAGCATTGGCCTCAGCCAATGGAAACAACTCTACCCATCTGCTCGCAGTGTCCTCAATCAGAAGGATCCACTTCTCTCCCTGACTACCTTCAGGCAGAGGACCAAATAAATCCATTGCGAGGAGTTCAAATCGTTGCTGCGGGACCGGTGTTTGTAGAAGACCAGCCGGTTTAAGATTGGTAGCCTTAAATTTCTGACATAGGTCACATGTCTTCAGATATTTCGAGACGTATTGACGCATGTTGGGAAAGTAAAATCGCTCTTTGATCTTCTTCAAAGTACGCTCCAAACCCAAGTGTCCGGCTGTGGGCGCATCATGAAGTTCTTTCATGATCTCACGGCGCATGGACTCTGGTACGACCAGCTGGGGTTCCTCAGATTCTCCATCCGGATTGAAGCGAAAGAGAACACCTTGCGTCAAGTAATATCCACGATCTGTCCATCGAGCAGCAGCATCGTTATCTTCGAAGTCGGTAAGTATTTTCTTTATTTCAGGGTCTTCAAGCTGAGCAGCGCGCAACTCTTCTGAGCTACGGTGAGGTAAGTCAATGGAAACTGGACACAGATCACAGCTAGGAGTCTCATCCGTCGAGGACGTGCATACCGGACGACTGAGAGTGTCCGCCACAACATTAACTTTTCCCGGAGTATATTCAACATCTAGGTTAAAAGCTTGAATTTTCAGGGCCCAACGAGCTAGACGGCCACTTGGAGTCTTCAGAGATAACAGCCACTTCAGAGGTTGGTGATCAGTTGCAACGCGAACCTGAGCGCCTTCCAGGTAACCACGGAACTTATCGAGGGCCCATACCACGGCCAAAGCTTCCCTCTCTGTCGTCGAATAATTTATCTCTGCCGACGTCAATAATCGGCTCGCATATTCAATGGGCTTCTCAGACTTCGGATCAGGACCTTGCATGAGCACCGCACCCAGCGCGTATGCACTGGCGTCCGTGCGCAGAATAAAGGGTTGCTCGAAGTCTGGCTGTCGCAGAATCGGACTTGTGGTAAGTCTCTGTTTGAGCTTGTTATATGCTTTGACCTCCGTTTCACCCCATTTCCAAGGTTTGTTTTTCTTCGTGAGGTCAGTTAACGGTTGAGCAACTTCAGAGAAGTGGGGGATAAATTTTCGAAACCATGCACAGGTTTGTAAAAAGGTTAGTAACTCTTTCAGATTAGTAGGAGGCACCATATCCACAACTGCTTGGATCTTCGTTGGGTCGGGCTCAATACCTTGGGCTGTAATTACGTGCCCTAGATAGGTAACTCTCTCTCTGGCAAAAACACACTTATCTCGATTTGCTTTGAGTTTAAATTGACGAAGACGATCGAATACCTGGTTGAGATCTCGTAAATGAGCATCCAGGTCAGCTGAAATAATCAGAATGTCATCTAAATATGCCACTACCTTTACATCTCCTAATCCAGCACGAAAGCGATCCATCAAACGCTGGAAAGTCGATGGCGAATTCTTCAAACCAAAAGGCATGCGCCGAAACTGGAATGTGCCAAATGGCGAGACAAATGCTGTCTTATGTCGGTCCTCAGGGGACACTTCTATCTGCCAGTAGCCAGATTTTAAATCGATGGTGGACATCACGCAATTACTTTTCGTGGTAGATAAGATGTCATCGATTAGAGGCAGCGGATATTTGTCCGTTCGCGTCACAGCGTTTAATTTCCTGTAATCGACGCAAAATCTGGTCTCACCATTTTTCTTAGGTACCAACACGATTGGAGAAGTCCATTCCGACTCAGCTTCTTCTATAATTTCCAATTCTAACATTTTGTCGATTTCTGCCTTTATTATCTCCTTCTTAGTGGGGTTCACCCGATAAGGTGGTGTAGAGATAGGCGTGGCGTTCCCTGTATCAATCCTGTGTAAAGCGAAGGGCGTCGGCCCTCCCCCTGCACTGAAGATATCAGTGTTTTCCTCTAGGAGTTCAGCCAACTTCTCTCTATCAGCTGGTGGCAGAAGAACACCCTCACACTCGCGTAGGCTAATCGCAGAACTTACCGCAATGCGGTCCTCGCGTTCATACTGAATGTCGTAAAACCCTAACGAATGTAAGGAGTACTGATTCCTATCGAAATCAAGTATCATGCCAGCGTCCCGTATAAAATTCATCCCTAACAATGACTCGGTGGCGCCGGGCAAGACCATGAAGAGTGTTGATATTGCAACTCCCTGCACCTTTACATCAACTAAGGCTGTTTCGACTAACTGAACACGGTGGGAGCCATCCGCGAATTTTAACTCGGTTTTTACTTTCTTAAACACTTGGCCATTGGCCTGCAAAAGTTCGGATAGATTTTCACTAGCAACGGATTGTTTCGCTCCCGTATCTAACAACGCGGTTTTCACAACACCAAACACTTCTATATTTAATAACGGACGCACTCGCGGGTCCAACACTGTATTACACGCAGACACTGATTGTAACGAAGACGTTGTGGGCAGTGGCGCCGTGCGTTTTCCTTTACACACTGCGCAATTTGACCGTATTACACCGGGCGCACCGCATCCGAAACAAGTGACGGACGGGCGCTGCTCCGACTGTGCAGCATCTGGTTCACTTTTAACAGGTTCCGAAGTGACTTTACTTTTATTTGCTAATCTGCGGCAGTCATCTTTGATATGGCCGAACATCTTACAAAAGGAACATTTCGGTCTAGTCTTGCCTTGCGATGTTCTAACATTATTTTGCACCGCTGGGCCAGCAGCAGAAGACGACGAAGCATAGCCTGTAATCAATGGTGGTGACGGGGCAGTAGACGTAGGCGTATGGTTCTTTGCAGGTGCAGCAACGCATACTTCCTCGAGTACATCCTCCACTACTCGAGCTTGTTGGAGCAGCTCGGCGAACGAAGTGAAGGCACTCCTTACTACCCTCTCCCGTATCCTTCTATGGAGTAGTCCATACACCATATCAAGCTGAACTGGATTTTCAGGTAATGAGTTCGGCGGTAGCTGGGCGATTATGGCTCTTATGCGACACACGAAGACATCAGTACGCTCTTCACCTTGCTCCCGACTGAAAATCTCTCTGTATACTCTGTGAGGTGGGAGACGCGGACCAAAGGTTTGCTGAAGTAAAGAAATAGCTTCTTGCCAACTCAATACGGAGTGCTTAACACCTTGCCACCAGGTGGCGGCAAAATCTGTGAGCAGCATTGGCAGTCCTCTCAGTGCGATATCATCATGAATGCCAACACAATCTTTATAAATTTGAACAGCGTCTATGAACGCCAATACATCGCCAGCACCATTATATCTCGCCGTACAATTAGAAAGATTTGCACTTACAGTCGTCGTCGGCGGTGGCGGCGCGCCCTGTGTAGGCGGCAGCGACCGCATGGCTTGTAGTAGGAATACCAGTTGTTGGTCCGTCATTACAACGGGTGCGGCTGACACTGGTGGCTGCGGCGCGGCGACGGGCGGAGCCTGCCCGTGCAGTGGCATCTGCGAGTACACAGGCAGCTCACGCCCGTACTGCGGTGGTGGAGATGGAGATGAGGCGCCGGCGGACGACGGTCGTCCAGCCAGCGGCGGCGTTGACGATCGCACGTCAACGATTTCACCATACGAAGTCGACGGCATCGCACCGTCAGACTGCTCACCAGCCAACGAGTACATCTCGGGTTGCTGTGTAGCACGTGACGCACTATTTGCACGCGACCTTGTAAGCACCATGTCTATAAATGCACAATACACCAAGTTCCGACACAACAATAGGTATTAGCGTACCTGGATAACTCAGGTCGTCACTAGAGTCCCACGACTGTTCGTACACAACGCAATAGGTACGTACCGTCCTATGGTAAACACTTGTCTCGTATATCTGAGACACTATACTAAAATAAACAAAGTTCTACGTAGGTAACTCAATGCTTTTTATTCTAAGCCGCAATGTTATAATATAAATAAACAAAGAGTCACCACACCGACACAGGTAGGTACACAAATGTTCGGGTTACGACTTGCAGCACGACTATTCTAGTCAATATAAACTAGAATGAAAAAACGTGTTAGATCAAGTACGTAACAATTATAACAAAGTTGGTAAAAACACTAGGCACTTTGCCGGTAGATTGTTGTAACTAGGTGCACGACTGTTCTAGGAAGTAATATAAGCACTAGAACGACTAAACACGTGAAATAACTAGTTCGTAACACTAAATACACTACACCAAAAGTTCCGTGATTTTTGTTTTTTTATTGTGCATAAAACGTACCAACAGTGCGGGCGGCGGCGTAGTAGGTATATAACGTTACCCACGGACGCGAAGAAAACCCGCAAAAGTCACTGTTTTATCACTAAAACACTATGTTGAGTCTTACACAGTAACAGTCTTGTATAGTACACATGAAACTTCTAGATTTTAGACCGGTAACTAGGGAACACGGCCGTACGCTGGGCGCCAGATGTAGGTAGGGTTTTGTGTCAAATGACTATGACACTGATTTAGTTTAGATACGTGTGTATTGGTGTAAGACAATAGTGGGTAAACAATTAACATGCACGGAACTTAATATTACGACGCGACAAAATGTGACGACACGCGGGGCTCCGGTGCGCAGAGAAAATTAAGCGCGTGCGTCGATCGCGAAGGTGGGTGCCGGACTCCCTGGGCAAGCGTCGAAGCCTATACGAGCTTGTACGAGAGTAGACGAACAGGCAAACGGCGCTTGCGAGAGATGCGCGGAGTTGCAATATTCTTACGCGCTACAGTACACATATATTGATTTTGGCATAACAAGAACGAGTATATAACTTTTGAAACTATTATGGTTGTTAACATTATATGCAATGTTTACGGGATATTTACCATGATTTGAGTCTTTTTGAGTTTTCCGATATTTCAACGCAGTTTCACACGTCATGATCACTGATAAACTACGTGTGAAACTGCGTCAAAATATCGGAAAACAAATCGGACAAATCAGAAAAATATAGGGATACTCAAAAGACTCAAATCATGGTAAATATCTCGTATATATTGCATATAAAGTACGAGTATGATTTGGTGAAGTGGAACCGATGAAGAAGACTACCTTATGGTTATTGAAACTCTTCATAAACAAAAGTCATGGATGACGACATCGAAAGATGGGTAAGTTAATATATCCCTATCCACTACCAGTCATCATCATCAGAAATCAGTCTACTAGAGTCCGTTAAGGTTCTAAATTTAAACTTGCGATAGGTTTTTCCTTTAACTTAAAATAGGTTTGCTTGCTTTTAAAATCAGTTCTGATAATTATTATTTATTCATGATAAATCCAGGGAAATACTCAGATACATAATATCATAAGCATACATATTAGTCGTCGTTTCAGCCGTAAACGTCCACTACTGAACACGAGCCTCCCTCATGGAAATCCATGAGGGGTATTTGCCATGCTCACCACGCTTGGCAGGCGTGTTGTGCGATGTTGATACACGGAAAGACGCTGCTGCCCATCTTCCGGAGGTACCCCTTAGCAGGCTCTTACTGCATCCACGGGCATGAGAGGAGGGGTAACATTCTACTGCCGGCACCCCACGGCTAACATATTACTGGTTTGGGTATTTTCAGTGACATTTAGATTTAATAATTGAGGTGGGTTTTTGTTTGTTGAAACGAACAATTACTTATTTGTAGTAAACAAATTATACCCGGAAATAGTTCACCACTTATGTTTCTAATAATCAGTAAAATAGCTAATTGTTTGTTATTTTTTTAGATTTAACTGGGACAGACTTGTTGAAATAATGGAATCATCATCATTCAGTCGTAGAAAGTCCACTGCTGGACATAGGCCTCCCTCTTGGATCTCCAAGTAACACTTGGCAGGCGGGTTGACGAGCGCAGAACGGGATGTTGTTTGTTGAAAGATGCTGCTGCCGGAGATATCCGGAGATGTCCCTTGATAGATAAAGAAATAATTAATGTAAAAATAGAATACAAACTCTACATTTTAAGAATCGGATTTTTTCTTTTCTGCCGTTATGTAATCATAATTATGGTGTCCTAATAGTGATCCTTGAGTATTCTGAGATTTTAGGCCCGTCATATCCTGTTGTGGCCTGCGTGCCGTCAAAACGGTTTGGAGCTATCACCCTCACCCTAGAATGTCGGCTCTGGAATTCATGAATGGGACTCTTCTATGGTTTCTGCCATTTCTTGCCATTTAGTAATTGAAAACTACATTCAAAAAAACTATATATACGGTTTCATTGAGAAACCTCCTTCTTATTTTTCATCGCTTAATTAATCATTATTCTTCTAAAAATCTTGAAACTGTTTTTTAGTTTTAAAATTACAGGATTTTATCGCGTTCCTTTTTTATTATTTTCCCGACATTTCGAACAAATTTCAGCGTTCTTGGTCGCGGGAGGACTGATGTGCTGGGAGCTACGGCCGTGAATTGATGGCAGGATCCACGACTACCCTCAATTTGTCTTCAGATTAAAAAAATATGTTATATGATTTGAATAAAAAATATGTTAACAAATCGCGAAATCTTAACAAGTTATCTTGAAACTGAATCTGATTTCCAATATTGTCAGACCATCCTTTCCAATACACAAAAACGAACATAACCAGAACATAGTGCAAGAGGCTAGCCTACAGAATCCCCTTCAATAAAACACGAGATACGGCAGAAATAAAAATGGCCGCCTTTCACCGAATAAGCGTTACCATAAAAAAGGTTTTCAGTGAGCAAGTGAATCATAATTTATGAATTCCGGTGTCCGGGTGGCCGCGGGAGATTTACGCCGGGTCATTGTGTCGGCTCCTAGTCTATGCAGAGCTACTAACGGATTTGCAAGACTGTAAAAAAAATAGGCCAGGTGCGTGTCGGGCCACGAGCATGTAGGGTTCCGTAGTTAACCGTAGACATGTTGTTAGAAAATGGTGAATGTTTTTTTCGTAAATAACAGCTTTCTGGGACTAATAGCTAGTCTCTTCGCAAAGCCGGCGACAGACAGACAGACAGACATTGAAATTATAAGGGTTTCTTGTTTTACTACGAAACCCTAAAAAGCCGTTTTGGCCGAGTGTTATGTAGCTCTGGTCATGCTGTACGGGACGCTGCAGTACCTAGGACATTGGCAGATGGATTAAGCTTGCTCATCAACTATACCATGCTCCCACCTGTTCTTTCCTCTGACTAACATCTGACTATAGATGTTAGTCAGAGGAAAGAACAGGTCGATACGTCTAAAGCCGACTAAGCCGCAAGTTTCCTCGATGTTTTCCTTCACCGTCAAGCACGTGTTATACATATGTGAACTACATTTTTCAAAAAAGAAACGTCCGTTGGTGCACCGCTGGTTTTGAACCCACGGCCTTCCGATAGAAAACATACTCGGCCAACATAGCAATTTCAAAATTTCCTAAATATTTGTTTACGAAAAATTACTAGATATTTAGACCAATTCACATAATGCCACGCACTGCCGGCACAGTATAATATTGCTCTTGCCTGTGGATGCAGTATCTGCTGAGAGATACCTCCAGACGGACAGCAGCGTCTTTCTGTGTATCAACATTTTGTACTGCGCTAGCCAACCCGCCTGTCAAGCGTGGTATGGCAACAACCCCTCATGATCGGTCAAGATCAATGAGGGAGGTCCAAGCAGTGAACGTCCTACGGCTAAGAGATATGTTATTGGTTTTTATAAGAGCAGTTGAGGGGCTTATAGTTCATAGTACTTTATAAATAATAATATGTTACAAGTCACATATTATTGGTACTCACACTTATAATAACATTAAAATAATTAAATATAAATTATTAAATAATAAAACGCAAACTATTGAAATCATTAAAGAAGAATAAATAATTATTAAACGTAAAAAAATTCATTAGGTTAAAATTAATAGAATAAAAATAAAAATTAAATACAATTTAACAACATAAATTCAATAAAATTATAAATTGTTTGGCAAATTAGCCACTTCTTTAATTTATCCTTAAAAGTGTGGACGGTGCACTCGTGATAGACTCCGGAATTCGGTTGTACACAGCCGTCCCCATCACGTGCAGCAGCTTCGACGTCTTTGCAAGCCGCCGTGGCAGCGCTTTTAGCCGTTGTCTGTGCCGTGTGTCGTATTTGTGACCATCTCCGCACCTTGTATACTCATCTAAGTGATTTCGTACATGCATAGCAGACTGTATAACAAGGGCGGGTTAATGTGTCGGTTACCTAGAGTTCGACTCACATATTAATGAAACTTCATAATAGAACGGCCAAGCTTACCTTGGAATGGGCCACATCATCCCAACCGTTAAGTCTAAGCCTGCAGTACTCCTTCTAAAACATTAGGTACCTTTAACTTATTCATGAGAGCATCATTAACATACATATAACCGGGTATTTATCGCGTCCTTTATTATTTCCCGACGTTTCGCTTGGATTGCACCAAGCATGGTCCCGGGAAGACTTCATGAGAGCAATTTCAGTCTTGCCATTTCTACGGCCGTTTAGCTCTACGGCAAACAATCGTTAATGAAACATAAGGGGTGTGCTGCATCCCTTCGTTCATCCCTCTATATCTCGCTCATCCGCGGGGGTACCCTGTACCTATAGCTATATAAGCATAGGTCTTGTTTGGTTACAACCTAAAGCTTCATTCTGGCGGTGGTCTCGGATATTTACCAGATTATAAAATGTCTAAGCGCGGGGACTATGGCAACTACCCCTTATGGAGATCTATGAGGGAGGCCAGTGTTCAGTAGTGGAAGTTTACGGCTAAAATGATCAAATGTCTGGGTATCATGGAAGCCGTCTTTTTTAGGGTTTCGTAGTATAACAAGAAACCTTTATACTTTCGCTTTGTCTGTCTGTCTGTCCGTCCATCACCGGCTCTGCGAAGATACTATTAGTTCTAGAAAACTGTTATTTTGCATGCATAATAAAATGACAACACTGAGATGATGCTACAAAAAATGCTGAAAAAATAATTAATTTGGGGTACTCTCATACACGTAAGGTGGGAAATGAACTTTTTGTCTTGATTTTCCCATCGTGTGGGGTATCGATGAAAAGGTATTATTTGAACCATGTGAGGGTGACACAGACTTATTATTCGATTTAGGGTTCTGTTTACGATATACTAAAGTTTTAAACTTTTTCTGAGCGTTTTTTCCCTTCCTCTAAAATCTAAACTGCTAGCTTTACATTTTTTATACTTTCTGCGGCCGCAAGCGCATGCGAGCGAACGTATCGGTAGTGACTCATCAATTCGCGATGACGTCTCATGTAGTGAAATGCAGTAATTGCAACATAGTTATCTGTGAGGTTCTCGCCTTTATCCAAAATAAAGTGGATGTAATGTCGGAGGAATCCCTAGTGCAGATTTGTAGCACATCGTTCACGCCGGAGGATATCAAACGCGCAAAGTCTTTGCTGTTTGAATCCATAACGACGGCCAAACGGAAGATAACTCGCAAGAAGGATGGGAGGTCGCAGCGAGATCTCTTTGATGTTATTGGTGTTTTTAAGGAGACAGATCCTGATGAAACTCCAATCTTCGTGGCCAGAGAGTTGCAAAAACTACCACCCGTCACCTTTGATCATGTAGACGCCACACGGCTGCTCAAAGATATACTTGTGATTCAAAAAGAGCTTAAGACGCTGAAGGAAACCTACGTGTCTATTAATCATTTAGAAGACCTAAAAAGTGAGCTACAAAACCTAAAACAAGCGTCTTTTACCAGTAATTCCGAGTGCTTTGTGAATAAAAACCGCGGTGGTGGCGGTACATACAATAGTTATATTATCGATAGCGGGCCCCCCGGCCTACCGCACATAACGGAACAAAGTATGACGCATAACCTCACAGCTGATACATCACCATCGTATACTTGTATTGACTCTGAGAAGCAATTATCTTTCCCGCCGACTCAAAATCTAGTGGAAAATAATGTAGCTTCGCCTGTTGCAATAACATCACCGACGATAACTCCACAAAAAAGTGTACGACAAGAAGAAAAACTACCTTATAGTCAAACTAACAGTGGTCATCAAGATCAGATAGTTTTGAAGCCGGCTGTGTGTAAAAGTTACGCGGAAACGGTTATTGCAAAAGGCGAATGGAAGAAAGTAAAGCCCAGCGATGACTGGATAATAGCACAGCAAAGACGATTGAAAAATCGTTTTAGCACGTTACAGGGAAAAGCGCAAACTAAACCTGATGAAAAATTTAAAGCCGCCGATATTAGGGTACCATTATTTATAAATAATGTGGATAAAAGTACCCGTGAAAACGATATAATTGAGTACATATCGCAGAAAACGCAAGTTAAGATATCTTTACACAAAATAAATACAAAGTATCAAAAGCAATACAATGCGTATAAAATGTATGTACCTAATAGTAAATTATCGTTATTTTTAGAAGATAGCCTGTGGCCAGAAGGCGTTACTTTTAGAAAATTTGTTGACTTTAGAAACAACAATGGAGGACACAGTAAACAAGAAAATAAGTGATGCAACATTTGTCACATACAACTGTCGCTCTGTTACGAGATCTATAGACTGTGTTAGGTCATTATGTCGAACAGCTGACATCGTGGCCTTACAGGAAACGTGGCTCCTGCCGCACGACATCGCCTACTTGGATACAATAGACCAGGATTTCTCCTACGTTGGCAAATCGGCAGTGGACACTTCTGCGGGCATGCTGCGAGGCCGGCCGTACGGCGGCGTCGCTATACTGTGGCGTAAAAATGTATTTCGTTCGGTTTCAGTTGTGCAGTGTGTAAGTGTACGTATCGCAGCGATCAAAATAGTGCTAGATGATCGTCAGCTGTTAGTATTCTCGGTATACATGTCGACGGATGCGACGGATAATGTCGCCGAGTTCACTGAGTGTTTAAGTGAAATAAGTGCAGTGATTGACAATTACTGTAGTGTGGATACAGTGTTTATTATGGGTGATTTTAACGCTCATCCGAGTGCACCATTTGGTAAGCAACTTGAAAACTTTTCTATGGATCAAAACTGGACTTGTGCAGACATAGACTTTTTGGGGTTACTATCAGACTCGTTCACTTATATAAGTGATGCACACGGAACAAAGTCGTGGTTAGATCACATCCTTACGACAGAAGCTGCAAAAAAGACTATTGTAAATATTAGAATTAATTATAGTACATCTTGGTCTGACCATTTTCCAGTTGAAATTAAGTGTAATTTGAATATGGTTTTACCTAAAGTTTCTATAAATAAGTTTGTACCAAATCCTGTTGTCTGGGGGGAAAGGGATAGTGCACAGATTAAAAAGTACACTGAACTATGTACAGTGAAGTTACGTAAAATCCATTTTCCTCACGAATTTATTAAATGTAGTGATTTTGCCTGTTCTAGATCGGAACATAAGCTAATTATTGATAAAATGTACAGTAATATTGTAGCAATACTAAAGTCTGCTGCCTCACATTGTAATGTTAAAAAAGATGTTCATAAAAATAGGAAAAAGAAAATGTATCTTGCTGGTTGGAATAAATATGTAAGGGAAGCTCACAGGGATGCTAGGCTCTGGTTTCAGGAATGGGTTACGCACGGGAAACCATCATCTGGCTACATAAACAAGATGATGCGTGAGTCGCGAACTTAAGTGGTGCCAAAATAATCAAAGTCAGATTAAAATGGATATTGTAGCATCTCTACACAAGTCTAAAGATTTTGGAAAATTTTGGAAACAGACCAACAAACTGAATCCGAAGCCTAGTATACCAGTGAGTGTAGAAGGTATTAGCGATCCCGTCCAGATTGCCAACAGGTTTAAAGAGCAATTTACAGTGACATCTGAGTTGGAGCCCGATTCCACTAGAGCTGATCAGAATATGGTGCGTGACGGCGACCCTATTCTGCTGATAACAGCTAAGGAGGTGAGGCGGGTGGTGAAGGACATGAAGCGGGGAAAATCCCCTGGCCACGACTCCTTGAGTATCGAGCACCTTAAACATGCTGGTGTTCACCTGCCAGGGGTGCTTGCTCTGTTTTTCACCCTCTGCATCGGCCACTCCTACCTACCGGAGGCGATGATGCGAACTATGGTTGTTCCTGTAATTAAGAATAGAACTGGAGATGCTTCCAGCTTAAATAACTACAGGCCTATATCACTCGCGACAGTAATAGCCAAAGTATTGGATGGTGTGATTGATAAAAACTTAGAAAAACAGTTAAACTTACATGACGCTCAGTTCGGTTTTAGAGCTGGGCTGTCCACTGAAACCGCAGTCTTAACTCTCAAACACACCGTCCAATATTATACAAGCAGAAGCACACCCGTATATGCTATATGCGTATATGCTTGCTATTTAGACCTATCAAAGGCCTTTGATCTTGTTGATTATGACATGCTGTGGCATAAGCTCTCCACTCAAACTAAATTGCCTCCAGAGCTCATATCACTTTTTAAATACTGGTATGGTAATCAAGACAATTGTGTGAAATGGGCGGGATCAATATCGGACACGTATAGGCTGAGATGCGGGGTTAGGCAGGGAGGGGGGACCTCGCCCCGGTTGTTCTGCCTGTACATAGACTGCCTGATCCGTGAGCTCAGCAGCACACAGGTCGGCTGTTCAATCAATGGGGTTACCATGAACAACATAAGTTACGCTGACGACATGGTGCTGCTGAGCCCATCGATCAGCGCCCTTAGGAAACTGATAGGTATCTGTGAGCGTTATGCGGTGACACATGGGCTCAGGTACAATGCTAGCAAGAGTGAACTGATGGTTTTTAAGGCGGGATCAAAAACCTATGACACAGTCCCTCCAGTGTCACTTAATAACAGTGAGCTAAAACGAGTGGCAAAATTCAAGTAGGTACCTGGGCCACTGGGTCACCGAGACACTCACAGATGATTTGGATATGGAAAGGGAGCGGAGGGCGTTATCAGTCCGAGCTAACATGCTGGCCCGTAGGTTTGCTCGGTGCAGTACGTCGGTAAAAACTACTTTGTTTAGAGCCTACTGTCAATCGTTCTATACTTGCAGCTTATGGGTCAGGCATACGCGAAAGACATGGAACGCCCTGCGCGTCCAATACAATAACGCTTACAGGACGCTGATGGGGCTGCCGCGTTTCTGTAGCGCTTCAAGCATGTTCGCCATCGCGCAAGTAGATGGGTTCGCAGCGATCATGCGCAAGAGAGCTGCCTCACTGGAGCGCAGGGTGCGCGACAGCCCCAACAGCTGCCTGCAAGTTATTGCTGGGAGGCTTGATTGTGCCTGTCCCTTCATGGAGCACTGGACGAGGGCATACATTGTGCCTGTTTAGTGTTGTTTTGTGTAATGTGCGTCTTTCAACTATGTGTTATTTGTATTGTATGTGTTATGTGTTATAATCTAATATGGACTATGTATATGTTCTTCTTTACTTGTACAATGTCTGAAATAAAATTTTATTTAATTTAATTAATTTACAAACATACCGGAATACTTTAAACTGAAAACTCTATTAATTACTGGTAATATACTTTGGAAAACGTAAAAAAACATACACCAACTGCTAAAAATAAGTCTAGGTACAGTTAACCACGGAACCCTACATAGCGCGTGGCCCGACACGCACCTGGCCTAATTTATTTATATCAATCACTAACTGCTGCCCGCGCCTTTGCCCGTGTTTTTATTTTTATTATTATAGCATGTAGCCTTCGTAGAATGTTCCCTCTCCTCTCTTACCCGTGGATGCAGTAAGAATCTGCCAAGGGATACCCCCGGAAGATGGGCAGCAGCGGCTTTCCGTGTATCAACATCCCGTACTCCGCTCGCAAACCCGCCTGCCAACGTGGTGGGTATGTATGGCAATAATCCCCTTATGATCTTGGAGATTCATGAGTGAGGCCTATGTTCAACAGTGGACGTGGACAGCAGTCCTACGGCTGAGATGATGATGATGATAGCTGAGCAGACTTTGCACAAGTAATTTAAAAACTGCTTAGTATTCCAGGAGGATCCCCACTCAAATATTAAAAAGCGTGTTTCGGGCACTTCTGTCGAATGACGTCACACGTCCGTTTTTATACCTACCCTCGGACGACCGATGGAATATTGATGACCGGCTTAGGTTTATTAGGATTCGATGGAGTTAGGGTTAGACACTGCACATCTCTTCTAAAAAACTACACTCCGCTGTTTCATCCGCGTAGCTTCCGTTCCCGAGTGAATACGAGGACGATAAAATACAGGATGTTTATAACATGTGTACTAACACGAAAATAAGTAAATTTAGAGGAAAAAATATACGAAATTTGCAATTATTTTTTTAACATATTTTTATTTATAAAAACCACCAGATGGTGTAATGTGAAAATGATCCCGTAGTCATGATCGGATTTTATTTTTTTAACCTTTTAAAAAAAACCTTAGCTTTTTAATGATGAAAGGATCTTGAAAATCGGTCCAGTAGTTTATGAGTTTATTCGTTGCAAACATACAACATACAACACACAAAATAAAATTTTTCTTCAGTATTATTATTAGTATAAAAGTATAGATATAGTCGTATCTTTAGGATTTTAATCGTAATAAAACCTTCTTATTGCATAACGAAATAAAGTAGATGCTTAAAAACTACTTCTTCTTCTTCTTCTTTATTTAATGGCGTGTGTAACAGGATAAAAACTACTTGCTTGGGTTGACTCCAAATTCTGACAACCTCCAGGATGAAGTTTCGCGTAGCAACACATTCAAATGTCAAAGTCAGACCATATGATGGTATGTCATAGACAACACGATGTCTATGGGTTTTATCAGTATCTATGGTTCGGAGAGGAAAAAGGCGGGGAAGTCATTGTAGTTTAGGAAACAACTCCGTTTCGTTTTGTAATATTATCTTTTCTAAATTTAATTACAAAACTGTATGTAAAAGTCTTATTCTGAGTAAAAAAATAAGCACAGACCACAGCTGGACTCTTTGTGCTAGTTTTCCTAGGATTTCGTCCATGAAATGTCTGAAATTGACATCGAGGTCTATGTCCTGTTTACATATAAAACAAATAAATATTAGACAATGAGGCGTTTTCATTAAGAAGTAAAAACTTCAAAAATAGTTACATCGAACTACTATATAGATGGCGTTAGTTTTCTTTTACTGGTAGGCACAATTCGACAATGACAGGATTAATCACAAACTTGCTTACTCCGCTTGCCAGCTCCATCTATTAGGTTTAGTAGAAAACCCTTTTTCTTTTTTTACTGAAAACGGCTCATTACTAGTCATTTACTAACAAGCAGAGAAAGCAAGTTTGTGATTGATTACGATTGCTGTCATTGTCAAATTGTGTTTCCTACCAGTAAAAGAAAACTTTGATAGTATAGATAGAGCATGCTCCCAATTAGCAATTAGCTGGAATTATAATATTTGTCAAGTAAGTTTTCTGTTAGTCGGAAATAGATTTTTAAGTTCAAGGTATTACTCGGGATGGGAATCCAATCCGGAAACACAGCCATATTGAGGCTTTTTCCTCTGCTCGTTAGCCCTTTGTGGGCAATACTGTTAAGAAAAGTGCCAAGATTCCATTCTTGACCGAAAGTGCCTTGAATATCTGACGATCTTTAGAACGGGGACATACGGACCAGAATTGTGTACGATCCCTATTATAAGTACATATTTCAAATCTTTTGTAGTAGTAGAACTTTTTATGAGGAGTTCATCAGGAGAAGAACTACCACCATACCCATTTCTGCTGCCAAGCAGCAATGTCTGCATTCCTGTGTTTGAAGGTTAAGGGGGCCGGGGAAATTACGGGCACTTGAGACCTGTCTCAGGATGACGGGCGCAATGTAATGCAGCGTTGGTTACAGGTTGGTTATAGTTGTAATTGGTAGAGGTTACCGTAGGTTGCCTTCCGCTTGTCTCTTTATTTAGTCGTATAAAAAAACCTAAGATACGCCCTAACCGTAATGAGACCGCGCTATTTTCCTTCCACCCGAAATGAGATAGCTCGCTCATTTTGAAACGATGTACCTTTAAACACAGTTAGCCGGACGTGTGTGTGATATTTTTTTTTCGAAATTTTGGTCAATATGATTGCATAATGAATATGAGGGTAACAACTACAGCTTAGCTTATTGTCAAAACCAGTGTGCATGCGACGGCATTATTGTTAACAAACATCAATTAAATCATTATATTGTACACGTAGGTCGTACAATAGTAAGGGTAAGAGAGGCAAAATTCTACTGCCGGCACGTCACGGTACTATAAAACATATTATTAGTATTGTGATGAGCCATTTGGGTCCCACTGCTGGGCAAAGGCCTCCCCATACCTCTACTTCCCGATCCTGAGCCACTCCCTCCAGTCAACCATGTGCTGATCGAGTTCGTCGCGCCATCTGCACTTGGTCTGCCGCGTCGCCTTCTCAGGCCGCCACTCTTAAAAAACATAATTATAGATAAACCGGTTATGCTCGTACAAACTAGCATCCCGTGAGTTTACCACGCCGACCGCGCCCGCGGCAGGAATCCGTTTGTCACCGGCCTTTGACGAAACGTATTTAGGACAAACCCTTCAGGAATGGACTCCTATTTCATCTTGTTTGCTGTTTACCCTTCACGGCAAATTGACTGACTTTTGCTCTTATTTAGTTTATTATAGAGCTTAATACATAAATAAGTTTTTGTGAGAAATTGACTAACTTATGTAGTACTAGCTGACCCGGTGCCCACTTCATTGGGCAGTAATTTATAGCCTATGACACTCACAAATACTGTGGCTTTCTATTAGTAAAATATTTTTGAAAATCGGTTCAGTAGATCCAGAGATTACGTACCCCTACAACCTCACAAACTCACAAACTTCACCTCTTTAGAATATTAGTATAGACTATCATTACATTTTTGACATTGTATAAATTACTTTTTATCAATAGTTATGTACCTAAATGATTTGATTTGATGAGATTTTTGTAGTTTTTTGATTTTCTTAACAACGGACGAGATAGATAGGTTAACTCTTATTGTACGTACACTTTATGCAGAACTAACAAAAGTAGACAAAAATATTAACATGGAACGGGCTTATATAAATTCCCAGACCCGGAAAGAAATATCTACAGTTCTTACCTCTTTTCTCAAGACAGAACAAACTTGAAAATCTTCTTCGTATTCTTTATTACTATATATCACGCAATATCACGCCTGTCTTGAAATGCCTTTACCTAGATCTTGACTAGCTGCTTCCTGCTACACCACTCTGTTTTTGGCTTGTCTCAATGCAGTAGTAAGTGGATCTCGACTTTATTTGATCGGACCATAGAGTAGGTGATCGTCCACGTGGTTTCTTTAGAGAGGTAAAAAAAAAGACATTCTTTAAAATCTACTACAACCAGCTCGTCCAAATTATCTGGTTATCCTCATAACAGTAAACAGAATTAGCGACATCAATGGTGGCGATTCGTTGTTGCACTAGCTAGCTAAAGCTAATTGTTACTCGTAACTATTGTTATACCTAACCTACTGCGCAATTATTTACTTTCATCTTCATTCAACGTCATGGTGTACTTGTTTAATGTAATAACTTAATATTATTTGGAAATTATTAATGTGCTACCCAAATGTTTGCCATTATTTAAACAATGTGCACTGCCTATGTATAGTAATTAAGTTAAATTAAGACGAATGTATGTGCCAAGACAAACCTCGTACGGTTTTTATGGCACTGATTTTAATAACCATGTATTTAAGTTTTTGAGTATAAATAAATAAAAAAAAAAAAAAAAAAAAATTAAATTGACGTAAAACGGACTAATATGACATTAAGCTATTCGGTTAGTAAAGTTCTAAAATTAAAACGGTAACGTTCTAAAAAAACAAAATGTACTTCATTTTACACTGACAGCTCTCAATTTTTTTTCGCTCCTTTCGGAGCAGGCTATAGTGACAGCTCTCAATTTAGAAACGTCATATCTCTAATTATTGTAGGTAATTCGATATAGGAATTGTAAAACCGAATCAACACCAACATCAATCAACGTTGCGATTATCATAAGATAGTCGATTATGATAACTTAGAACGGAACACGACGTCGTAAACATGGCCATCAATTCTGCAAGTTTCCAAGCTAAGCCGGTAAGTATGTGAGACGTGTTAAACAGGGTCGCTTCCAACAGGCATACAACTTGTAACAAGTTCTTGCAAGTTGAGGCTACTTAAGTGCCAGATACTACAAGTCCTATAACAGTATATTACCTAGTTTCAAGTTTGAGTAGGATGCCTTAGGAGCGATGCTTTGTTTGTGAAGGAAGGCATTCAAAAAGGTACACCATTCAAGGACTTTTTTTTTATGTTAGATAGGTTAGCTCTTGATTTCATCCTTGCTATCGCAAGAATGAGATCGACGATGGAGCGAGCTTCCCTAGAAAATGCCTATTATATGATTTTGCTGCTGTTGCGAGTCATCTGTCAATCTAAGCCACTGGGAGCTTAGGCCACGAACCCTTTCTATGTACTTAGTATATAACCTAATTCACCTTTCCTAATTTGTTATTGTACTTCATAAATATGACAAAATTGTTGATAATCTTAGATCTTTCAGGTCTTCATGTATTTGTACCCAAAGATTTAAAGCTTTGTTTGTACCTACACAATTTAACAATAAAGCTTTTCTTATTACTTAAAGCTCTAGATAGATCTCTGATATAATTGGAAATTAGTGTCCACTAATGATTATAATAACAAGCATTGGTACGGGGGTGCCAGAATAGGGGGCGAAAGCCTCAAAAGGTCACCAAAGGTAAAAAATGGCATTTTTATTTTTGGGTTTTTGGACGTTTTCGGCCATTTGAAGACTTTTACTTTTTTGGTGACCTTTTGAGGTCACAATTGGCAGGCAGGCTGTTGATGCATGGAAAGACGCTGCTGTCCATCTCCTGGAGGTATCCTTTAGCAGGCAGAGGAGAGGCAACATTCTACAGCTGGCACCCACCCCAGGGCAACCGAAAGTAATATTGGAATATTGGTATGTATTGAGACTCTTTTTGTTTAAACTTTCTTAACTCTGTTTTTTTTAAACTTTCGCGATCACAGCACATTATTAACATACATATAACCGGGTATTTATCGCATACCCATTACCTATATTATTTCCCGACGTTTCGCTTGGATTGCACCAAGCATGGTCCCGGGAAGACTCTTTTTGTTTAGTTCTCAGAGAAATTAGAATATTAATTACTTAAATATAACAAAGTACAAAGAGAAATAAAAGTTATATCCCCATAGCAGAAAGTCTCTTGTGTTATTTTCTAAAAGTTTAGCCATCCAGCCATCCAAGTCTAGAGTAGTCATCCAAGTATTCTGCCGGACTTTAAGCCCTAACCCCACAATCCAAGTCGAAGCCAATACAGCTTTGTTCGGCGAAACAAGTTGGTTGGACCCTAGAGACAGACGCACATGATTTATATGTATGTGGCTATTTAAAACGTAATCTTGTACTGGTAACTTGCAAACGAAGTTTCAAATCTATGCGGAAAGGAACTACTCTTATGAAAAGGTCCCGTTGCTTAAGGAATTAAAATATTTGGCGCAGTCGGTAGGATTTAAATATCACCAAAAAAAACAACAAGCATTGGTACGGGGGTACCAGAAAAGGGGGCGAAGGCCTCAATAGGTCACCAAAGGTCAAAAATGGCATTTTTGGGTTTTTGGACGTTTTTGGCCATTTGAAGACTTTTTTGGTGTCCCTTTGAGGTCACAATAACTCCGGTCCCGGTGACCCTGGTCAACAAAATCCCCGTAAATATCAAAATACCCGTCTCTCGTTAAGACGGTGCTAGCAAAAAAGGTTTCACGTAAATCGGTCAACGCGTTCGGTTGTAATCGCATAATATATAATATCAATGATTGAATTTTTATCTATACAGGTTTTTAAATATTATGTAATTTAAGTGAATAATCTAAGGAAAGTATTCTTAAAAATAAGTTCAAATAAATATTAGTTGCCTCAATGAAATTATTATTCATCATCATCATTTAAGCCGTAGGACGTCCACTGCTGGACATAGGCCTCCCTCATGGATTTCCAGTTATTGCGGTTGGAAGCGATCTGCATCCACCGTCGACCTGCGGTCTTCACCAGCTCATCATCCCGTCTTGTTGGTGGACGTCCTACGCTGCGCTTACCGGTCCGTGGCCTCCACTCGAGAACTTTTCGGCCCCATCGGCCATCTGTTCTGCGAGCTACAAGGCCTGCCCATTGCGACTTCAACGTTCTAATCCGTTTGGCTATGTCGGTGACCCGAGTTCTTCTACGTATCTCCTTATTTCTGATTCGATCGCGTAAAGAAACCCCGAGCATATCCCTCATCCATAGCTCGTTGAGCGACTCTGAGCTTATTCATGAGGCCAATCGTGAATGACTACGTCTCGGTTCCATATGTCATCACTGATTGTAGACTTTCGTCTTAAGGCACTGAGGAATTTTGGACGAAAAGACTAATTTATTATCAATAATTTATTATTAACAGTAAATTTTAGTTATACGCTGCAAAAAATTAAAATGACGACCTTAAACTGTGGTTTCACCTCAAGATGTTCAGTTCACTTCGACTTTAAAATCGTAGTTACTTTTCCAATTGTAACTACCAACTGCCCAAGTATCTACAGTTCGTCGGCAATTGTGCTTCTCGGCCGACTTCGATAATTTCAGACGATATTATTAGCTGAAGTTGTATGTCTGATTATCTATTTTGGTGTTTCTTTTTTTTCATCATCATTTCAGGCGTAAAACGTCCGCTACTGAACACAGGCCTCTCTCATGGGTCTTCATGAGGGGTATTTGCCATACTTACCTCGCTTGGCAGGCGGGTTGGCGAGCGCAGTACGGGATGTTGATACACGGATACACGCTGCTGCCCATCTTACGGAGGTATCCCTTAGCAGGCTCTTACTGCATCCACGGGCATGAGAGGAGGGGTAACATTCTTCTGCCGGAACCCCACGGCATCTTTTATGTATTTTTTATTAGAGTTAGGTTCAGATTGACTGAAAAACTCTTAAACAGTCATACTATAAGTCCATTATCTACACCTGTCGCTGATCGCTCTAAACCCGACCGTGTGCCCTTTAAAGTTGTATGAAGTTTGCCTGTAGGCCACTTAGTATAGGTATTGTGGTTACTTTATCTATCTAGTCATCATCATCATCATCATCCTCATCTCAGCCGTAGGACAGCAGTCCACATCCACTGCTGGACATATGAACCTCTAAAATCATGAGAGGGTAGTTGCTATACTCGCCACGCTTGGCAGGCAGTACTGGATATTCACACAGAAAGACGCTGCTGCCCATCTTCGTATCCCTTGACAGATTCTTACTGCAGCCATGGGCAAGAGAGGAGAGGCGACATTCTACCGCCGGTACCCATGGCAATTTATCTAGGTATTCAAAATAGCTTGTTAAACTGGTTATTAACGTTGGTTATTAACGTTTATGAACACGTTACATGTTCGAAACGTCATGAAAATAATAAAAAAGTTACGCGATAGAATCTTGTTTTTAAAAGTAGCAAGTAATTCAATACTCGAATTTTAAAAATATTGACATGATGACTGAGGCTTTGACAATAGTTCGTTGAATTAGAACATAACCTTAGTAAGAATACTCAAATCACTTCTTAGGAAAAGTCCTGTTAACAAAAAATGCGTAATAACCTCCGTGTCTACGTAACTCCCACTGGTTCCCACTGGGACAGCAAACTACATTAACAGCAGGTAGGTAGGTAGGTATAGGTAACCGCACACTAAGGTAAATATCTACGTTAGTTAAACTTAAATCATCAAATATGTAAAGGAGGTGAGATGAGGTCATGTTACCGTGAAGTATTCATTGCAAATAACGAAGGTAGCTATCTAATTTATATCTCAACATGTAACTCCTACTCATCACCATGGAGCATGAACGTTCGGGTTCATGTAGACTAGCAAAACCCAAGTACCAATTAAATTTCGACCTCTGAGACGAACTCCATGCAAGAGGTTGCGGGTTCGATTCCCGCCTCGGGATAAATGTATGTACGATCTGCAGATGCAGTTTAGGGTGTTCTGGATGTTTCTCGATATATAATAAAAAATACCAACAAATAATATCAAATATCGGTACGGGTATGCTTTGGTTTCATGGATCTTGAATTATTACACATTAATTAAACAGTCCGCGAAACAGTGAAGCCGTGGGGTGCCGGCAGAAGAATGTTACCCCTCCTCTCATTGCTCGTGGATGCAGTAAGAGCCTGCTAAGAGATGCCTCCGGAAGATGGGCAGCAGCGTCTTTCCGTGTATCAACATCTCATACTGCGCTCGTCAACCCGCCTGCCAAGCGTGGTGAGTATGGCAACTACCCCTCATGGAGATCTATGAGGGAGGCCAGAGTTCAGTAGTGGACGTTTTACGGCTGACATGATGATGATGATGAAACAGTCCGCAGTTTGTACAGCGCCCCTACAAACTAAATAAATAAATAATGTTGGATACAGCACCAACAAGTTTTAAATTAAGCATATATTATACGTACTATGGAAACCAAATAACTGATAAAATACTTAAATACATATCTATTACTACGTACATTCTTATACATACTCGCAGAAAACACCCAGGCCTGATATTATCTGGATATTTTAGGTTTTGATAATTGCGCTATAGAAATTGTTTAATAATAATATTATTATATTATACAACATAATTATAATAATATAAACTAAAAAAAATAAAATAGTTTGTGTTATATTTATTACTAACCGCACTCCGCAGTTTCACTCGCGTAATTCTCGTTCCCGTAGGAATACGGGGATAAAATATAGCCTATATCACTCAGGGATAATGTAGCATTCTATTGGTGGAAAGAAGTTTGAAAATCGGTCCAGTAGTTTTTGAGTTTATTCGCCAGTAGTTTTTGAGTAAAAACATACCATAATACAACATACAAATCTTTCCTCTTTTTAATATTGAGTGATGAATAAATACTTTTTGATTTTAGATATCTGCAAAGGAACGAACTCGAAGCCTATTGCGTCTCAGCCAGTTTTTATACCAACTGAGTCACTCAATTCGTTTCTATGTACGCACAGTTTCCTTATATTCACTTGCCCCAATTCCAACTCTCTATCCGCACGGAGGTGAATCTTAATCAACGCTAACAAACTCATTAGGAGGCGTTAGTACGTTTGCTTTAATTAGGTGCCTAATTGCTGATAAATTGCAAATTGCTGTTTTGCTTTGGAAGGCTCTGTGTTGCTTAGTGAGCTGTGACGTTTTGACCTTCCTCTGATAGCTGACTAAGCTGAGGAGATTGTAGAGGAGAAGAAGAAGAAATACATTTATTAGACACACACAAAACTTAAAAATAACTATAGTAAAAAAACTGACTTATTTCTAATTTTTATCTAGGAGTACCTACCCAGTTAAATATTCTGCGACATGTGACGAATACATGGTAAGCAGCTCACTCAGCGGGTCAAAGCAGAATAATACGATTTCAAGTAATGAACAACCAGTTCACAAAGTTGTGTGAGTCCAAAGGGGCCTGACTCAGCATTATGCTCCCACACATAAGGGATGCTAGGAAGCGCTGGTTTTCAATCATACCCTATTTATTATCTATCTCTGTATAAAAAAAAACTAATAAAAAAATGAATAAATAGTGAAAAATAAAGAAGCTGACAGCCTCATCCATCAAACAATGTCCCAGGCACTGCAGCGTCCGGTAAAGCATGTATAGCAGTTGCTAACGCTTTTTAAATCATAGATCTAAAGATTATTTTTTAATTTTAATAGATTTAAAGGGATGAACGGAAGTGAAGTAGCGAGGACGTTTATAGGTTGTTTCTGTGTTTGGCATATAAATAAAACTAAATTTTATTTTTTGTAGATTGTAATGTCAAAAAACAGCTTTTAACTCCTTAGTAAAATATATGAAAGTGTATTTTTTTGCCTGTCTGTCTACCTTTTTGTTTCAGCTAATCTTCGAAACGGTCAGACCGCTTTTTACAGGGCTGCCACTAGCAGATGGTTGTTATAAATACATATGCTACCAACGTTCTAGAAAAATAAAAATGTGGATAAAGCCACAGTCAGCAGCTTCTATAGTATAAAAACTAATTTGCAGATTTTATTTTTTCTCAATTCTATCTGTCTGATCTCATTGACGGGCAAAGGTCTCCCCCAAACTCTTCCAACCGTCTCAATCCTAGCTCTATCCCACGATCCTTCGTCAAAAACTTGTTGAAAAAATTACATACGATAATTCACGTTGCAAACTCGAATACTCATAACATATCCAGGCTCGGGCGTTCTAATAGTCCGTGACGTCATAAATAAGGGATGTTTGGATGCTAGGGGACGTGATTTAGATGTAACTGCCTTGTGCCGCTTTGTTTTGGCGGTGAAAGAAAATGACGGGGAAAAGTTTTCGTGGAACTTTACGGAATAATAAGATTGAATGCCGTGCGGTGCCGGCGGTAGAATGTTGCTACTCCTCTCTTGCCTGTGGATGCAGTAAGATTCTGCCAAAGGATACCTCCGGAAGATGGGCAGCAGCGTCTTTCCGTGTTTCAACATTCTGTACTGCGCTCGCCTACCCGGCTGCAGAAGGGAACGAGAAGGGAACGAGAAGCGTGGCGAGTATGGCAATAAACCCTTCATAATCTTGGAGATTCATGAGGGAGGCCGAATGAGGAGGTGGAATGATGATTGAAAATACGTAAGTGCAGTCTTTAAGCTAATTCGTTTTTAAAAGTATCAGGAGAACATATTAATAAAAGAGTTTCAACATTTTCCTTGATGAAAACACAACAATGAAATATTTCGATTTAAAAGCATACAAACCTTCATGAACTTATTTTCTCGCATCGAAGCCGCGGACAATTCAGTCAAATTAAACTCCCCAAAAGTGTTCAGATCGCTAACGATCGGAGATTCAAGATTTATCTCAGGATCTGAACACGCCCGCGGCTCGCGGTTTCGCTTCTCCTGTTCAGGTATTACTTTACTGTCTGTTTTCATCATCATCATCATCTCGGCCGTAGGACATCCACAGCACATAGGCACAGAATATAGGCCTCCCCCATTGATCCAAGTTCTGATAATGAGGCTTTGTTGTCATTCTCACCACGGTTGTCGAGCGCAGTACGGGATATTGATACACGGGAAAACGCTGCTGCCCATCTTCCGGAGGCATCCCTTAGCATATTTTTACTGTATCCACGGGCAAGAGAGTAGAGGCATCATTCTATTGCCGACACCCCACGACACTTAATTTTACTGACTGTTTTATTGTCTGCATCCTCGACACATCCCTAGCATTTTGGGACCCTCTTAACAGTGACGTGGCATAGTAAAATTTATGACGTCACGGATAAGTTATTCTACATAATACATAAATAATTCATCTTAATACTTAAACGAATAACAGCATACTTTTCTTACATCATTGTTAGATTCTGACTAGATCTATAAATGAGAATTTGAATCTGGAAGAAAATGGTTAATATTATTACGGTTTTAAGTAAATATTGGTAGGTATCACGGGACGCTGTGATCTCCTCCAGACTGGGGCCAAAGATGAAAGTTCGTAGGTACGATTATTGCCGCATCAATGAGGTTTTATTACTGTACTATCTTTGTACTGTACTATTTATTGTATCTGACACGAGAGAGATTGGCTCGTAGGCACCTCTGCAATTTTACTATGCGCGCGCGGTAGAACTGTGATATCTTCTAAGATAGTAAGGCCTTTTTATCTATTATAGATTATTTATATTACAGCATCAGCAGTTGCTGGTTATCCATTGACCAGTTGGTTATCATGCTGTTCAGAATGCTGCAGTGCCTGGGACATTGTTAGATAGATTAGGCTTGCCCAGCACCTATACCATCTTCTAAGATATTCCTTGAATGCAAATGTTGTAAAAGAAATTCTGTTAAAACTTATAATTAATTGTTTCACAGGTCAGAAAGGTTTTAGTGAGAGAACCTCAAAAGATAAATATATTTTTTTTCGTTCAAGAGATATTTTTTCAGAACTTCTTAATTAGAACAATTCCGCCAAACAACTGTGTTACTTTAACTGTGTTTAGCATGCGCAAAGGAGGCTCTCAAGTGGAATAAATTTTCCCTGTTTATGCAACATTTTCAATCATACTATTGATCTAAGCGTGGTGTTAAGAGTTAAAGAGTTCAACTTCTATAGCCTTCCTCGACAATTGGACTATCGAACGCCAAAATCATTTTTAAGTTCGGACCATTCCCAGTTCCTGAGATAAGCCCGTTCAACCTCTTTGGCTTTATAATATTAGTATAGATAAAAATATTATAATTAAAAATAATAATTTTGAACTGTACTAGCTGTTCAACTAAAATTATCCTAAGAATGGTCAATCTTTTTTCATTAAAATATATCAATCTGTTCTATAGTGAACTCTGGGTGCAATAGCATTTTGGCACCCTTTGAACAAGTGACGTGGCGCATCGTGCAATTTATGACGTCACGGATAATTAGTGACTGTGTTGTTTGCAGGGATTCGTTAGGGCACTTGTCTGTATGCGACTTAAACAGACGCCGAATAAAATGAATTTCATGCTCTTTTAAAGAAAAAAACAATAACTGGCGGATGGAAACAAAAACATTTAATATATTGTTATGTTAAACGGGTTTTCTACTCACGTTAAATATTCGTTGAAATTAGGTATCCAACGTGTTCAGTTCCTCCCAGGGGAACTTTCGTCAGGGAATGGAGCTTTTTACGCGGTACCGTCTCCTTCCCTCTCACGCGCTCGCGTTGCACAATTAATTTAGATAATGTCACTTGATGAACGTCAAAAACTTAAATAAGGCGACATAACATCACGCTGTGACTGATAGGAACGGAGCATTATTGAAAAATGTTGCTTTAACGGGAAAAAATATTCCTTTTGAGAGCTTCCGTTGCGAGCGCTACGTAAACGATTAAAGCTATGAAGACACCATAATATGACAGAATTGTTTCCCTTAAAAAAATCAAAAAATTTAACCGACCAAGAGCGAATCAGACTCATGCACTGAAGGTTCCGTGCCATCATACAATATAATACGATATACAATATGATAAAAGCGGTTTATATTTGTTGGAGAACCTTGACAGCGTTATTTCCTGTCTGATAACGGAACTTTTGTAGATTAATAAAAGTTTCAGAGGTTTATCTACGCAAACTTCGGAGATAAGGGGGGAGGGAACGCTATTTTTTTAACGTTTTTTTTAAAAAGTCGAAATTTTTATGGCTTTAAGCAAGACTAAAAACTGTTTAAATGTGCAAATGAATACGTTTCATATGACAGTAACTTCACTTAAATTTTTGAGACCCCTTTTCCACCCCCTGGTCTATAAAACTATGCAAATAGAGAGTTCGCCATAATTTGACTGTAATCTTTACATACACTTCTATAAAAGTTTCGAGGGTTTATCTCTGCAAACTACGGAGATAAGGGGGGGGGCTATTTTTTATAGTGATATTTGTGTATATATCTCGAAAACTATACGGCTTAAAGGAAAACTAAAAACTTTTAATAATGTGCATACCTTTGACATAATATCCCACATGACCTAGTAACTTCACTTAAAAATTTTGAGACACCCTTTCCACCCCCCTTGCAATCATAATAAGAATATATTTCATTATTTTTATATATTCCATATTAGTGAAAAAGCGTTATCTTATACCATTTCAAATTGAAGGTCGATAGCATCAGTAGTCTCAAGATATCTATTTGTAACAGAGAGACAAAGTGATATCATAAGAGTTTCTTGTTAACATTTTAATCGGGAACCCTAAAAAAAATCTCTTTAGGTTGACTCACATTATAACCAATAATCTTTTCTATGGTAATAAAAGTTCTTCTTAAACATACTAGCGACGCGCCCCGGCTTCGCACGGTGCACCCGTGCGATACTAATACGAATACTACATAATATACCATCGCGGACTTTTTTGTAAACCTTTTTAAGGTGTTCAATACTGTAGTACATTATTTTGATCTCAGCGTTTGCAATGTAAGCGCAAAAAATATGTTTATTTACGACCTCACATTAGAAATCTCTAAAATGATTAGTGTTTCTCTACTATATTATGCATGTGTTATACATAGAAACCTTCCTCTTGAATCTCTTTATCTATCGAAAAAACCGCATCAAAATTCGTTGCGTAGTTTTAAAGATCTAAACAAATAGGAACATACAGACAACGGGAAGTGACTTTGTTTTATACTATAAGATAAGATAGATAAATTTTATTTCACATATACCAACATTGCTTATTACATAAATAACACAGAGTCGCTTACACTAAGATACCAGTGCAGGGAGGAAGAGCATAGGCACCCAAACTAGGAAAAATCCTGTATGATGGCATACCCCTTTACATTTACATTACATGCGTTTAGGTTCTCATTAACAGTTAAACAAAGTGTTTTAATTTGATTTCTATGTATTAATTATCGATCCTTATCCAAATAAATACGTTATTCATCATTAGTTTTAAAGTTTAGTTGTCCAGCAGTAGATGTCCTACGGCTGCAAGAGAAGAGACAGGACCTACTTACATACTATAATTCGTACTGAAGCAGCAGCCTCCTACCTCAACTCTCAGTCAGTATTCGCACTATGCTACGGTAATCGCCAAAGTGAAGTAATACTTCCATAGTTTCCTTTGTTTATTTCCCCTGAAAGTTTCAACACCTACCACAAACGCCATTTCCAGTTTATGTTGTTACAAAGTTTTAATGCCAAGGTTTAGTCGTGGTTAGCAGTGTTCATTTGCAAAGTGCATTGGGATTGTTGGTCCGCTGTTTCAACATGGAAAGTTCAGCGAATACGTGAGGTTTATTTGAAACTTGATGAAATAATAAGCTATACTCTGATGCTAAAACGTAAATATTTTTTGATAACAAAACCTAAGGAATATTGGTGGAAAATATTTAACGACATTGGTTTCATCTAAGCTAGGCACAGAAGCTCGAAACAATTTTTGGATTTGGAAGTTTTCATTAATTATTTAAATTACTTCTGTTTCGTTTTAGAATTCAAATTTAAACATTTTTGTGTGAGATTAGGTACGCGTTGTTGAAGTTAGTGTTTTAGTTTTTAGCGATGACCTAGCTATTGCCTTGTTGTTTTCATTTATTGTCATGAGGTTTTGTTAAGTTTTCATTGATGTCTTTGTTGAGATAAAATGTTTTGTATTCTGAATCGGAGTATAGAGTTGGTAACATTAGTCGGATATTAGCAAAAAAAAGAACAGATCGATACGTAAAACATATCGATCTGCTGACTAAGCCGCGGGTTTCCTCACGTGTTTCATGTGCAGATACATTATTCAAGAAATAAAATTCATTATGCATGGCTCGTATCCACAACTTTCAGATCGAAAGTCTAGCGTATACATATACCACTAGGCCAATACTTACAGCTAAGCTGCGAGGATGGTATAGGTGCTGGGCAAGCCTAATCCGTCTGTCAACGTCCCAGGCACTGCTGCGTCACGTACAGCATGAATATCTGTAGCTGAAGCTGTATATTTAGGTAGCCCCAGCAAAGGCCTGGTAACATTGATCATATTTGTAGTTTAAAGTCTTGTTGCCTTAAACAAGGTGTATTATACAGGGTGTATTATAATATGTGTGATTCTGACCATCCCAGGGAACAACTTTTGTTCTACGACTTTTCAGGATTCAGTGATTTTCATTCAAGAAAAGACCACGGAAGTTTTAACTACTACAGCTGATTAAACGATAATGACAACCTCAAAGCCAGCTGATTCTTTACAGGGCTATTGACCTCCGCGAAGAGTTGCCGTGCAGGTACAAATAAAACAAAACCTATAACCACAAATAGGTTTATATTTGATAATAATGTAAAAAAATAAATAAATCCGATTATGACCTCAGGATCATTTTCACACCACACCTAGTAAAATCATGAATAAAAATATAAGAAAAAAAATGAAAAAAATACGACTTCCCGATTTTTTGCATTGCGCATTTATTACAGTTTATTAAAACACAAGTTATCTATCCACCGTGTATGTCGTGTATATCTTTGCATCATCAATCTTTGTTTCCCCAAGTATCAAACACAACAGCATTACAAACAAATCGTTTATCTGTCCAACAACCTACGCACCGCGCGTGCCGGGAGCGACTTTACAACTTTGTGCGTGAGTCACCGCAACTTTACTTGCACAACAATCTGGCTGGTCCCTCCTGTCAGAAGATTTCTACTCGATCATCCCTCTAAACTAGTACATGGTGTTTTATGGCAGTCCGACTAGGTTTTGGAGTGTGTTAAGAATTTAAATTGAAACAGTATCAGTTTCTAGTTTTGGCTATACATTTATTAAATGAGTGACGTCATCAAGATTCTTCTGGAATCGGTAACTTCGTTCTAAACTTTATAGAACGCAATATCTAGGCCCACATCAGTTGGGCGGCAGCAGCCTCAGACTAATTTTGGTCGTCATAAAAACCTGAAAAGATAACAAATTGATTGACGAGCTCTGTGGCGCAGCGGGCGAAGGTCCACCTGCGACGCAAGGGGTTGCGGGTTCGATTCCCGCCTCGGGACAAATGTCTGCACGATCTGCAGATATTTGTTCAGGGTGTTCTGGATGTTTTTCTATATATAATAAAAATATCTATCTATGTTGTATAATGAATTAAGTATATCAGTCATCTAGTACCCATAACACAAGCTCTACTTAGCTTGGGGCTAGATGATGCTGTGTGATTTGTCCAGCATTATTTATTTATTTATTGACATATTGTGTTATATTATATACCTATACAACTGATTCTGTCAAGGCTTCAATTGGCCAATCCTTAGATGAACATTAGTCACAGCTATGCAATTTAAGATGGACATCTATTCCGCCCGTCTCTCTGCTAGCTCTGAGTTTCCAACCGTGTGAGTACACGTCGGGGTAGACCTTTCAGACACCCCAAAACGTTTCCCTGTGGAAGAATGCACTCAAAGAGGATATTAAACTCAAATCATGTGAGGGTGGCGCACTTAGGGAGCGATGCAAATGTAGGTGAGGAGACAACCGTTTTGTTAGTACTTAGAGGTATCTTTTTCGCTTCTTTCCTAAAGCATTTACAGCGGCGATAGAACTTATTTGTTAATTCAAGTCATTCAGTAAGAATCTGCCAAGAGAAACCTCCCATCGTAAGGTGGGCAGCAGCGTCTTTCAGTGTATCAACATCCCGAACAGCGAATGCCAACCCGCCTGCCAATCGTGGTGAGTATAGAAAATACTTCAATAAATAAATAAATAAATAAATAATGCTGGACAAATCACACAGCATCATCTAGCCCCAAGGTAAGCAGAGCTTGTGTTATGGGTACTAGATGACTGATATACTTAATACATTATACTACATAGATAGATATTTTTATTATATATAGAAAAACACCCAGAACACCCTGAACAAATATCTGCAGACCGTACAGACATTTGTCCCGAGGCGGGAATCGAACCCGCAACCCCTTGCGTCGCAGGCGGACCTTCGCCCGCTGCGCCACATCAGAGCTCAATCATGATCACTTGGAGATCCATGAGGGAGGCCTACGTCCAGCAAATAGATGAAGATGAAAACAAAATCTCAGCATGGTAATAAAGAATATCTGAAAAACAAAGTTTTTATGTCATACGACTTTAAAATCTTTATAGTGTAGATAAATATTCTAAAAAGCCTTCCAATCACAGTTAGGGCACTTATACTAATCCTCTTGGCAATGAAGTCAAGGTTCTAACCCTTGCTTCTACACTACACCTTCTCAAATGCAACAAGCTTACCATATCCTGTGCGAGGGTCACCGGGGTCGTCGGGACCCCTGGGCCTGTCATCGACGGACGGTAGGGATGGTCGGAATGACCCTGAGTGCCCGCATCTCGGGTAATGGGGCGGAACAGTCTTATTGAATTTTGATGGTGTTTTGTTTCAAGCTGGGTATCGAAAGGAAATGTTAATGAGTGAAAATAGATTGGATTCGCTTTTGTCTATGGTTTGTTTGGGTCTTGCTCTTTGATTATATCCAAATAAGGTCTTGCTACACAAGGAGATAGTAAAATGACGAATCTATAGTAAAATATAATGCTTGCTGTTTTCTGTGACATGGAATGTCTTAATAAACAAAATGTAAACATTATATTTCTAGGGTCAAAAGTCAATAAATTTATTGATTCTAATCAAATGATTCTAATCAAATTACTCTAGCAAAGAGTTGAATAGTCTATTCACAAATTATCAAACAATTATTAAATTGAATAATTCACATTAATGAATTTGTTCACTTCAGATTTTTTTTTACACTTACAATTCATTGATAAAAAAAATGCCCATATATTATGTTTTTTTAGCTGTCCTGGGAACTTCGTACCGCATACTACTACTACTCTACAACTACTATACCAATACTCACTACTACTACTACTACAACTAAAACCTTACTAAGCCAATAATATAAACAGTTTGTGTTTAAATTTCGTCACAAAATAAAATTTCTGAATAAATATTTGATACGCAAAAAATGTCACCGTCTCAAATATATGAGAAAATAAATTTACGTTATAATATGTTTTTCAGTGAACTTTTACTTGTTTCAATCTCATTTTTTTTCCATAGGGACATTAACATTATGACGTTAGGACATTATGCCGTGGGGTGCCGGCAGTAGAATGTCACCCCTCCTCTCCTGCCCGTGGATGCAGTAAGAATCTGCTAAGGGATATCTCCGGAAGATGGGCAGCAGCGTCTTTCCGTGTAAGAACATCCCGAACTGCGCTCATCAACCCGCCTGCCAAGCGTGGTGAGTATGGCAACAACCCCTCATGCACTTGGATCTCTAAGTCAATGAGGGAGGCCTATGTCCAGCAGTGGATATCTTACGGCTGTAATGATGATGATGATGATGAATGATGATGAGGGGCATTAAAGAAAATTTGGATAGGTCGACGTTGTACGGCTGAAATGATGAAGCACATGCCTGAATTCGTTCGCTTCAGAAATATTTTTTTCCAAGTGCGGGAAAGAAGCGCTAAAAAATCTAAAAGATCAGTCTGTTTTTCCTTCCATTTAATCTAAAGTCTCGTTATTTAAATCGAAAATCGAATGCATAAACTGAAGAGAACAACCCAATGACTTTGAACGGAACTTCACCAACTATTTCATCACTTCCAGGCAACTTATTCGTTTCAAAAGAACAAAAGCTGCATTCTACGGACAACTACAGCGTAGCATCTCGTCTAGGATACAAAAGGAAGAGCCTAAATTAAAATCATTCACTTTGAGTCTGAGCGCGAGCTACTCGTATCAGTAGCTATTCACTAAGAGCTATCAGTAGGTCTACCATGAGTTTTCACAATCTATACTCGCTAGCGACTGTAGTTACAAAAATTTAGGTATAAAAACTTGTACGCGCTCTAGCGGATAGTTTGGTACTTAAATATGCAGTAAATTATAACTACAGTGACTGTAGTTTGGGCTTCATTTGCTTAGAATTTGGTACCATGGGTTACAAATCTGACAGATGTCAATAGTTACGTAGGTACTACTGTACTGTACTGTAGGTATTACTACTGTAGTAACGGCAGGCGATCTAACAGTGACAACTCATGGTCATGAGTTGTTGAAAGTATTCTGCTGCTTTTCTGTAGCGGAATGACACATTTCCCGTACCGTGGGGTGCCGGCAGTAGAATGTTGCCCCTCCTGTCTTGCCCGTGGATGCAGTAATAATCTGCGAAGGGACACCTTGATGGGCAGCAGCGTCTTACCGTGTATGCCAGTGAAAGATTTTGTAACTTTGCCACTGTTATGATTTGAGTCCTGTGTATTTTTAAAATTGGGATAATGTTTTTAAAAATACACAGGACTAAAAATAATATAAATAATGTTTTTATAACGGAGCGCGAGTTATCGATAGCTATTCCCTGAGAGCTATTAGAGGGTTTGACGACTTTGGTCTAAAATTAAATAAAGTAAAAGTAAAAAAAAAAAAATTAACAAACAAGCTTTATTTAAATGTACACACCCACTAAAAATAATAAAATAAACATTTACCATTAAAGTTTAATGTCAACTTAAAACGTCCTTACACAATATATGTAACAAAAAAGCTTGTCGCGAGATTAACCTGTGTACCTGTAACTTGATCAAATATATTTAATTTTTTTTCAAACAATGTAAATACGAGTACTTGCTTAAATCTCGCAAAAAGCTTTTTTATCGCGTAAATTGTGTAAAGACGTTTTAATTTGACATTAAACTTTAATGGAATATGTTGATTTTATTATTTTTCGTAGGCACGTTAATATAAAAGCTTGTTAACCTTGTACTGTTAACCTGTAACTTGATCAAGTTAATTTTTTTTTTCATACAATGTAAATACGAGTAAGTACCTGCTTAAATCTATCTAAAATTTATCTAATATCCCTGCGGACATAAAATTAAGCATAATAATATGAAAAAAATTGTAACAATAAATACAAGTAAAACAGTGAGCATTCTTCTCTCTTTCTCTGAAGGAAAGAAGCTACTTTCCTTCACTTGGACAGTTTTAACGAAACGAACGAATTCAATTGTGTGTCTTATTCAATATTAATGTGTCTTGTTCTTCTTTTGTACGTATACTATTTATTCTATGTAGCTTTTTGATTTACATATTCAATAAATATATATATATATATATATATATATATATATATATCTATATGAATACTTATTCTGAAATTGTCTATCATTATCTTGCCATAGCAACTGCCAAACGATATGTACTTGATCCTCTTTAGTTCGACTCAAATACAATAAACCTTTTTTTTCTGACTACCCACTGATAACTCATCAATACTCATCATTTTTAATACTCGTAACAAAAGAAAATTGTTCTAGGAAACTCAATGCGAATAATTTTTGTGTTGTAAGGTACCTAATCATTTATTTTAAGTATGTAGCTGTGTGTTTAAAGTAGCTTATTGATTAAGTTAGTTCTGCACGAATTACGCTGTAATAATTTAAGCTTATCTTGTATTTCTCTTTTAAGTGAATGTATATTCTTTTGAGAAATAAATTTCTAAAACCGTAATAAACACTTATCGACTTTGACTTTGTTACAGTCATAGAAAATATTGTGCTTAAACCCGCGGCTTAGTCAGCTTCAGAATTTATGTACGTAAACCTGCCAGGATATCTTTGCGCCAAGTCGGATATGTACAAAAAACACTACTACGTGACCTCATATCAAAATTAACAAGTGTTTTGGCATTTAGTTTTAATTTCGGATATCAACCTGGCAGGCGCAAAGTAACCCCGATTCACCGGTATGTTATTTTTTCAGGGAAATTATTACATGTTAATTAATGTTTCTAATAATTTAACAGAAGAATACCTTTTATTATATTTTATTTGTTCTTTTTCTAATATCTTGTTTTTGGACTAAGCGTTATCATTCTATACTTGGCAGTGTGAGTGCGTTACTGCTCACAACGCACTATGTAGAGGTATATAGGAAAGATTTGTCTGTAACGAATAATCACAAATCCTTCTGGACCGATTTTCAAAATTCTATTACCATTACAAAGCTACATTATCCCTGAGTAACATAGGTTATAATTTATCCCCGAATTTCTACGGGAATGGGAACTACGCGGGTGAAACTTTCGGAGTGCGGCTAGAAATATATATTTATGCCTGCATTGTCTTGGCCTTTGTAGGTGGCTTAGATATTTGTATGTTAGTAAATAATGTAGTAGTGTAAATTATTTTAAGAACCTGTGTAATGTATTTCTTTTAATCAATTAAAATTAATTCTATGTGTTTATCTCGGCTAAGCCGCTTCAGCCGTATTTAACGAATATCGAGTATTCATCTAGTTTTTTTTATTTGTAGGATTTATTTATTTTGATAATATATATCATAAATCCAAATCCACCTACAATTTCGCATTGCGTGCGGAACACCTGGTTTTACCTAGAAATAATGAATATAGCTGTACACTCAGCACCAAATGTCTATCTGGAATTCACTCTCAATATCACTTTCAGAAATTCAATATACACTCTCAGACTATTGAACAAATTACATTCATCTAAGAACTCAAGGTGTTCAAAAGATTAAAGCAACTGGCCTAATAAAACGGAAGGAGTTAAGATCGTCACGCCACCGCGACTTTTCTGTGGGACCCATGTTGTTGATAAACTAGCCCATCTCTCTGAATTTATTCGGCGGATGTGTCCAGCCCACTGCCATTTTGAGTTTGACCGTTTTGACTCCAACGTTGGCAATATCGGTTAGAGAGCGTAGCGTCCTATTCCTAACACGATCAAACCCAGAATGCTACGCTCCATTGCCCTCTGGCCGATCTTGAGTTTGAACTTTTGCAACTTGTGTTGTGTATGTCTGCGCACCGTAGGTTAGGATGGGCAGAATACACAAACACATTGTTTGCGCTTCAGTTAGTGGTCGGTAGGTTGAAAAACTGATAATAATAATAAAAAAATGAAGACTACACAGGACAAAATCACAAAGTCACAAACATTTTGTCATTCCGCTACAGAAAAGCAGCAAAATTCTCTCACGTCAAAAACTATCACAGCCTGATAGCTCTCAGGGAATAGCTATCGATAGCTAGCGCTCGAAGACTCAAAGTGAATAATTTTAGAATTTCTGTGTTTGCAAATGAGATAATTTTGGTTAGTTTGGAGGCTGAGATACTATACTGAGATATATTTGCTGCTGACTGTACCACGCACTGGCTAGGCTTTAGGTTTTAAATGAGTAGCGGCAGATTTACGATGAGTTCTATTAAATTCCCATTGAATTTACTGCCGGTAGGTGGCGCCACAATGCAGGACGTTATTGAATTGCGCTGCATTTTATGATACGGAACGGCTTTCACCAATGATGCTTTGGTATCAGGAATTGAGATATGAAATGTTTTTGAACGACTAAATTAAAACAATATTTTATTAATGTTTACATTTTGAGATGGAAGGAAAAAAGTTTGAAGTAGTACCTGATCTATTTATCAATATATTATTAAGCCATCGTAATATTTTACCGTTAGTTTGTTTATAAACTAACCAGTCAGATTATTAACTTATATAACGTTTCCAATTTAACGTATATATTTTCGTCAGTTTACAAACGCACGATGAACATCCGACATATTGTACTATCTTTCAGTACTTTCATTTGATTGGTCGTATGATTACGTGGGGTGCGACAGTGGAATAATACTCCTCTTCTCATGCCCATGGATGCAGTAAGAGCCTGCTAAGGGATACCTCCGGAAGATGGGCAGCAGCGTTTTTCCCGTACTGCGTTCACCAACCCCGCCTGCCAAGCGTGGTGGATCTCTCCATGAGGGGTACATACCCTCATGGGGAGATCCATGAGGGAGGCCTGTGTTCAGTAGTGGACGTTTTACGACTGGAATGATAAATGATGAAGAGTCGCGAAGGGAGTGCAGTGCAATCAGCTGTAGCACCGGACCCTTGTTACGCGATAGCGGAGAGGCTGCACTTCCCGCAGCGCTGTCACCACGATGCTAAGTGTATCCCCAGAAAAATAATTAAGAACTACCCCGATACAAAGCACAGCGACATAAAGTTGATGCTGACAGACAACGCACAGCCTAAACCACAGGACCTAGAGACTTGAAATTTGGCACACATATACCTTGAGTATCCTTGAGGTGCACTAAGGAGGGAATTTTTGAAATTCCCATGGAAACGGGAACTACGCGGGTGAAACTGCGGGATGCGGCTAGTGAATTTATAAACCCACGAAAATGTATAAGTTCAATTGTAAATTCTTTCGTCTGTGAACAATTTATCAGAAATTGATAATCTGACTAGTTAGTTTGTAAACGAAAAGTTTGTACGAACTAACGATGTATTAAAAAAATAATAGTAAAAAAAAAACTTTTTAACAAATAAGTTTTTTTTTAAACGTACCTACTAAAAATAATAAAATAAACAATTGACAACATTAAATTTTAATGGAAAATGTTTATTTTATTAATTTTATTAAGTACGTTTAGATAAAAGCTTGTTTGTTACAAAGTTTTTTTTTACTTTAAATTTATTTTTTACTTTTTAGTTATCACTGGACAGTTGGTTTCTTGTCTGTTTATCTCATGCCCGCCATGTTGGATTTAGAGTGATGTCATATTGTAATTTATGAGTAACTCTCAGCAAGCCCTTTTATTTGATATACATATTGTAAAAGTGCATTACTAAATAAAATCTGGCTGAGAATTACTCGAAAAATTAAATGACATCACTCTAAATCAAACATGGCGGGCATGAGAGTTATTTAATTTTTCGAATTAGTCCACCATTTTGAGTATACCGCCATGTTCGATTTAGAGTGATGACATTTAATTTTTCAAATAATTCTCAGCAAGGCCTTTCATTTGATACCCATATTGTAAGAGTGCATTAAGAATAACTAGCCCGCCATCTTGAGTATACCGCCATGTTGGAGATAGAGTGATGTCATATAATTTTTCAAGGAACTCTCAGCAAGGCCTTTCATTTGACACCCATATTATGAGAGTGCATTAAGAATAACTAGTCCGCCATCTAGGATGTTTCGCCATGTTGGATTCAGAGTATCGTCATTTCATTTTAGAATTATTCTCAGCAAGCCCTTTCATTTTATACCTGTATTGTAGGAGTCCATTAAAAATAACTAGTCCACCATCTTGGGTGTTCCGCCATGTTGGATTCAGAGTGACGTCACATAGCTGACCATGCATTGTCATCCAAAGAAAACATGTATACAAAATTTTAGCTCAATTGGCTGAAGATACCTGCTTCAAAATTGAGTTGCAATATTCCGCGAACAAACATAGATACAGGGCCATTATAACAATGTACAGGGCAAGCTTGATAAAAAAGCTTGTAATATGTAATACGTTTTACTTTTTAATATATTTTTTTGACAAAGTTCACGGTTTTTAGTCAAAACAATAATATCCTTAAAATGATATGATATGAAGTTGTCATGGCAATGTTTTGAAAGCGTAGCAAAGCAAAAATGGATAGGTACTGTGAACCGGAATCCCAACGCATATGTTATTATCAATTTAATAAAAAAAAATGCGCTATCGACTCTCACTCTCGTAGGGAACCCGGGTACTTATAAAGTCCGCATTTTATCAGCTCAAAAGTATGGGTATACACAGAAACGGCAATAGTGTCATGGAAACGTTATCCTTACCTTCATATGCTTAGCGTACAATTTTAATTACCATACAGTGTCAAATGGTATTTATTCATTGTAACATTGTGTCAATGCTTCCATTATAATAGCCGGTACTGTGTATTCTGTGCTAATAGGGACTTCCATCGAGTTACTTCATGCCTCATCGAATTACGTCATGCGAAATGAACCAACCGCTGCTCTTGAAATGTTCTTGACGAAATAGCCCTTATTCGCTGTTTTTCTGAATGAAAGCTAATTTTTTACAATCATAAATATGAGGTTAATGCTTAAATTATGATGTAGCTTCAAATTTTAGTTTTTTCAATGAATGGCTAAGGAGTTATTAGTCACTAATGTTTGGATCCTGGACCGCGCAAGCGAAGTTTTCTCGGCGGTTAGGACATATACAAGAATATGTGTCAAATTGTTGTCCCTCCCCCGGGTTCCCTCGTTGACTGACTCCATATCCGCAGTCTACGTTCTAGGCAAGGTCATATCGGTCTCGGACGCCTTTAAAACCAACCCAACATAACTCCTCTGGGTAAATAGTTCGGCGTTCGGGGCGCAATATTGACCGGCTTAGGCAGGACAATGGCCATGGATGGGATCCTTCGGGATCGTGGCAGCATGCTTGCTGACGACTGTGTGTGGAAGAGTATAGACGTTATAAGACGTTGGCCATTCACGCTGCTGTTCTTAGAAAACGATGGGGGCCCGGGGGAGGCACCCGCTGTTAACCCGGGGAAGGGTCAAAAATTTGTCACTTATTCTTGTATCTTGTTTCTTGTAACCTAACCTCCGAGAAAACAGCAATAAGTATCCAGTGCGTGTAAGCGCTTTGGGTGCTTTTTGTTTTTTCTTGATTAGATAAATCCAGTCGTCAGTAGTTATCGTGTCTCTTCTAAAAAAAATAAGTTCATCGTCAAAACTTCATTCATATTTTTTTAGACCTGTGAAGCCAGCAGCTTAGATTTAATAAGGCTCGAAATTTTTTTGAAAATTTAATGTTTCGCCAACGGAACCTTAAATCGAAAACATGTCTTCGCAATCCCAAAAACGTTTTAAAATACCTATCCAACGATACCCTACACGATGGGAAATCAAGAAAAATAATTTATCCCCATCTTATGTGTAGAATAATAATTAATAATTACGAATTAATTATTAGACAAAATAACTTAAGTTACTTTTAAATTTTCAACAAAAAAAAATTAACAGTACAAAAACAAAAAAACAAAAAAATTAAGTTTTGACGAAAACAACATAAATATTATTTGGGATCTAGCGATTTATTGTTATAACTATGCGTGTTTTAGTGTACCTAATGGTGTTTGAAGAATATATTAATATATAAGTTTATATTTGGGACGAAATCTGCTCCAACTCCGTCAAACGTAACATAAGACAAAATAAAATTGTTAAATGATGACTATAACGACCGAGTTAGGTTCTTCTGTTCACTTCTTTTCCTAACTCGCGTGTCATCTGAAGTGAACAGATTCAATTATGTACTTTATTCTATTTATTTGGGTTGTTTTATTTTGTAATTTGTGACGCGTCAATAAGGTCCATGCGGCCGCACTAAATAAAGTATTTTTTGATTCTTGATTCTATAAGTACGTATACATATTTTAAATTATTTTTATTTATTATATTGTGGCTATGCCACAAACTCTTTAATCGCATTATGTGCGATGTTCGAACACCTGAGCAATGGAAATATGCCATCGTCACCATTATGCATAAGAAAGGTGACATAATCCAAGCTTGAGAGTTACCTCCCCTTAAGTTTGCTATCCCACATATATAAATTGTTTGCCAAAATCCTTAATGTTTGACTCACCCGTCAGCTGGTTGAAGCGCAGCACGTAGAACAGGCCGGCTTCCGGAGTGGATACTCGACCATAGATCATATCCACGCGGTGAAGCAGCTGATGGAGAAGTGTCATAAATTCAACCGGCCCTTTGTTATGACCTTCGTCGATTACGAGAAGGCCTTCGACAGTATCGAACATTGGGCCGTGTTTCACGCTCTCCATCGCTGTTACATCGATTCTCGCTATTTGGATGTACTTCGGGAGCTCTACGCTACGGCCACTTTGCAAGTACGAATTCAGGCCCTGACCAACCCAGTAGCAATAAAGCGGGGGGTAAGACAAGGAGACACCATTTTCCTTAATCTGTTTACAGTTGTTCTAGTAGATGTCTTAAAAACGTTAGAATGGGAAAAATATGGAGTTAATATCAATGGTGTCAAATTGTCGCACCTTAGGTTTGCGCACGATTTAGTATTGTTTGCTGAGAACTTCCATGATCTCCAAATTATGGTACAACAGCTCTATGATGCTTCCTTGAATGGCCTTAGGATGAATATGTCCAAGACGAAGATAATGTCCGGTATTTCGAACAGCATAAATCCATCTGTTAAAGTGGGAAATGTGTTGTTGGAAATGGTGGATCAGTAGGTACGTCTATCTTGGTTATATTCTTTCTTTTGGAAAGGAACACCAACAAAAAAAGATCACCAGAAGGATTCAACTGGGTTGGGTTGCCTTCGGTAAGCTTGAAGATATCCTTAAATCACGCAATACTCCACAATGCCTGAGGACCCGCTTATACAACCAATGCGTCCTACCCACCATGACTTACGGTGCCGAAACAAGGACGTGCACCCAGGAGGCTGTGTGCCGAATGAGAGTTGCACAGAGAGCCTTGATGCGCTATGTTAGGCATCAAACTTATCGACCGAGTTCCAAATGTCGGAATCCGAAAACGAACAAAAGTTAAAGATGTTGGTAATCGGATTTTGGAACTCAAATGGAGCTCAAAAGGGCGGGAAACATGGCGAGGCGTGGTGATGGCAGGTGGTGTAAAGCTATAACTGAATGGTGGCCGAAACAAGGATACAGAAACGTTGGTCGTCTGGCAACAAGATGGGCAGATGACATTGATAAAGTCGCGGGAAGGCGATGGATAGGACTGGCGCAGGATCATGGCGGATAGCACAAACTAAGGGAGGCCAGCGATAACCAGCAGTGGGTGAAGTCGGGCTGTGGATGATGATGATGATGATTACTAAGACTCCGCTGTCCGTCTGTTTGTCTCTATCTATCACCAGGCTGTGTCTCATGAACCGTGATTTGAGCATGACAGTAAAATTTTCACAGATGTTGTATTTATTTTGCCCTATAACAACAAATACTAAAAACAGAATAAAATAAATATTTAAGGGGGCTCCCATACAACAAAATTGTTTTTTTTGTCTTTTTTTGCTCGATAATAATAACGGAAACAGGTAGACGCTTGAAATATTCACAGAATATTTAGTTTTATATTCATTTAAAAAATAAATAATTGAATTGAAATAAAATACGTATTTCAGGGGGGCTCCCGTACAACAAACGTGATTTTATTGCCGTTTTTTGCTCGATATTAATAACGGTAACAGGTAAGCAGCCAAATAATGGTACGGAACCCTTTGTGCGCGAGTCCGACTTGCACTTGGCCGATTTGTTTGTTATTGCTCTCTCATTTATTTCTATGCGCTCCGAGCCGTCTGGAGAGGCGCCTAGCTCATTATTAGTCATTATGTATTTATTTAGACATTTATTTATTTAAAATAACAGTAGTTAGCTTACAGTCTACACCAAAACAATTACTACATTTTTACAAAAGAAAATTCATATCACAAATACAATTGACCAGACATCTTATAAACCAATATCTTTTACAAATAAATTATTATTAAACATTTATTAATATTAACAAATTGAAAAATAAAATAGAAACAATCAAATATAATATAAATATGAATATAAATTGATATACATTTAACTACAAGTAAGGTAACATCTTAGGGCATAAATTTAACTAATATTGTCATTAAATATGTCGACATGTTGGAACTCCTTCAAGAAACAGTTAAGTAGCGCAATGCGCATGGTCACATGTTACACCTATATACTTATATGTAATACAACTTTTTAAACTAATGATATCAAGACTATCGCAACCACATAGCTGCAACACCACTGCAGATATAGCATGATAGCTGGATGCCGCGGAGACGCCACGATGACGAAGACTCGCCTTCATCTGGAAGAGACACGACAAGACTACTAATGTTAATGCTTAGGAAAAAAAAGTTAAAAAAAGTTCAGCAGGAAAGGTTCGGAACATGGTCGGCCGATCCGTGCCTACTGGCTCGCTGTCATTTTTATTCTAATAGGGAATTAAATAAAAATAATCACGGGACTGAAAGGATTAAGCATTAAAGATATGGGCCTCCTGTTTAATTCCTAGCCCAGCAATTCTTTCGATTTAGGGTTTCTTTTGCGAAATATTAAAGTTTTAAACTCGTTTTCGACCGTCCACTCCCCTCTAAAATCTAAACTAAAAAATTTAAGCTTTAAAATTCTAACAAAAATCATGTTTGCAGTTTTAACCATGAACATTCTAGAAAAAAATGGTAAAGCTTGCTTTTTGAATTTCGGAGAAATCGTCGCTCAAATAAGTGATGCGGTTTACCAAGCATACTTAACGGAATATTTTAAACTGAAAACACAATTATTGCTGATATGTTTTGGTCAGAGTATAAAAACATACACCAATTTCTAACAACAGGTATACGGGGGCAAAGCGCGTGGCCCGATACGCTGGCCTAATTTATTTGAATTTAACACAGCGAATTCCAGCCCTGTCTAAAGGCGTGTCCATATCTGACGAACGCGCCGCTCGCGAGCTGCGCGCGGGACGCACGCGACGTGCGTACAAAGGGCGCGCTAGCGGCGCTCGGTCTGCGCCGCCGGAGCGTTGCGCGAACTAATACATATTGTGAACAGATACACGCGAGCTGCGCATTCGTCAGATCTGGACATACGGCCTAAGCGTAGTTTTGTAGTAAGTAGTAGAACTTTTGTGTGAAGAGTTCGCCCCGGGAAGTACTACCACCATACCTATTTCTGCCGCCCAGCAGTAGTGTCTACATTGCTGTGTCCCGGTTTGAAGGGTAAGGGGGCCGGTGAAATTACGGGAGACCATGCAATGCAGCGTTGGTCACGTACTTAGTGAACATGATTAACGCAGTATTGAAGTTGTAATAGAGGTTACCGCTCAACATCAGGGGGACCTTTGGCATGTCTTGTCATTTAGAAGTATAAAAAATAAGCTATATTAAGGCACTTCCAGGTGTCGCTAACTCACCTCGTCTACCTATACTAAGGATGTTCCCTCACCACCTGACCTAGATTTTTTATTTCACTTCAGAGAGAATGAAATTGCTCGGTGAGGGCTGTGTTTTTATTGTACACGGAAACACTTTTTGTTTTCATATTACGGGCCAGTTGGAAATAATGAAATGCTCTACCAGTGACTACTTAGGTATAACATGAACGTTATACTAGTATGTGCACTGTACAGTGGGCTTCAAATCTGCAGTGATTGTATAAAGACGGAGATACAGCTTTTAGACTGTGTATCAGAGTCACAATAATGCGGGTTGTCCACTGCTAGATTCCACACGGGGAGAGACACGGGCAAGCCTAAAATTGCTGGCATTGATTGTCAATTTTCGAATGAATGCGCAAGTGTATTAAATAAGAAATACTGAATATTTCACACAGCACCATCTAGCGCCAAAGTAAGCAAAGCTATGGGTTGATTGAATGTTTAATATACCTACATTGTTATCTAAATGCATTCATTTTAAATAGAAAACACTTAAGATAAATATTTGGGGATAAACCAATTATTTTGTCCCCCCGACGAAGATCAAACCCGCTACTTCCTGCGGCTCAGTCGGCGATTTGACCAACTACCATATCTAAAAGGTAAAAGGTAAAAGTAGGTACTGCGGCCTTATCAACCCGTGTTGTTATCAAACCATGACAGCATTTATGCAGCCTATAGTACCTATGTACATGTACAACCATAAAAATGCGGTTTTGTTCCATTGTGCGGGTTTTCTGTGCGGTTTGTGTGATTAAAAAAAATTGAGCTTGTTTCTGAGGGATAATAATTGCAGAGTACTGAGTGTGCGGTGTAGTCGCTATTTGCTTTGCGGGACTTTTTTATAATAAAGCGTGATATTTGTTCCTGTAGGAACTTTTTTCTCATTAGTCCATCAGGATACCGTAGGATCATCATCTCATCATTTAATTACCCAGGACTGAGTATCACAACTCCTTGATCATTTTAAACGTTAATAAGTTATTATCTTTAAATAACTTTTATTTTAATATGTGCTCTGACTTTCGCAGTCCGTGAGGGTCCGCAGTGCCGTGGGGCGCCGGCAGTAGAATGTTGCCTCTTCTCTCTTGCCCGTGGATGCAGTAAGATTCTGTCAAAGGGATACCTCCGGAAGATGGGCAGTGGCATCTTTCCGTGTATCCGTGTACTGCGCTCGCCATTCTGCCTGCCAAGCGTGGCGATAATGGCAATAACCTCATGATCTTGGAGGTCAATGAGGCAGGCCTATGCCCAGCTGTGGTCGTATGCAGTGGTCCCACGGCCAAGATTATTATGAATTACCCAGGCCTAAGTGACACGATTCCTTCATCATAAACGTTATTTTGTTTTTTTTCTCCATAGAACTTGTAGGCGATAAAATTTTGACATTTAATAACCAGGGGCCGATTATTCAATCTTCAGATAAACAGTTCAACGTTTCACTTCTTTGAACGTAGTCTAACCATAATTAAAATATGTAACCATATTTAAAATATTCGGTCAGATAGTTCGTGGAATAGATTACAATTGAAAAATCCATACGATAGATAGATAGATAGATAGACATTTATTTGGCAACAAAAGCAGCACCGACAAAATCAGTACATAAAAAAACAACTTAAATAATAGACTTAAACAATTGAAAATCAAAAAGAAAAGAAATATAATATAAAACACAGATTATAACATTACTTAATAATTACACATATTTCAATGAACAATAATATAGTCGGGCAGGGCACCAGTAGGTAGGTCTGTTCTGTGCCGTTGTTGACCAAAAAGGATCAGTATCAGCTATGTGCTGCTTCGCACCATAAGTACTTATTAGACTGATAAACAATAAATTACTTTATTCGTTGGATAGGTATTCGACCTAATCTGATGATTGAAAAGACGTCCCTAAAACAAACATAAATTTCAACATCACAGTGCTACAACGATGGAGTTACTCAACTACAGCCCCTATCTCTTCAAAGCTGAGTTCACAATCGGATGCGGCTATCGTACCGGACTAATTGCCGACTGGAAACTATCTGACGGTAGCTGGAAGTTATGCTTGTATCTACTTAAAGTGGATGAACGGTTTGTCTGTATGAATTTGTGGTTAAGTATACTTAGTTAAGTATTTCGTAGTCGACTAAGCTGGGAGGATGGTATAGGTGCTGGGCAAGCCTAATCCATGTAACAATGTTCCAGGCACTGCAGCGTCCTGTACAGCATTATTACCAGCTGACGCTGTATAAATCATGAATGATAAATGTAAAGGCCTACATAGGCCCCTACGTAAGTTGAAGTGCTTGTGTTATGGATACAACATGAAACAAGCATTTCTAACTTTTTTAGCAGAGATAAACACCTGAATGCCGTGGGGTGCCGGCACTAGAATATCACCCCTCCTCTCATGCCCGTGGATGCAGTAAGAGCCTGCTAAGGGATACCTCCGGAAGATGGGCAGCAGCGTCTTTCCATGTAACAACATCTTATACTGCGCTCGCCAACCCGCTTGCCAAGCGTGGTGAGTATGGCAACTACCCCTCATGGATTTCCATGAGGGAGGCCTGTCTTCAGTAGTGGACGTTTTACGGCTGAAATGATGATGATGATGATGAAACACCTGAAGTTAATAGAAGTATATTATGTAAAGGTTACAGGATTATATTAAGAACTCTCTAATTATCATAGCTTTTTAAATATCATCGAAAGTTTAAAAAACTACATAAGTTCAGGCAAGAGATGGCTCCGTCAAGGTTCTCCAACAAATATAAACCGCCTTTAACACAAATTATCTTTATTATGGCACGGAACCCTCCGGACATCTGTCACAAGCCAGGAATCGGACCCACTACCTCTAACTTCGACTAAGGGAACATACGTTGACTTTAGGTAGCCTAATAGTGGGCACTAAGAGTGTAAAATGAGTAGTCTAAGAGTGAAACCGAGTGTAGTACGAGTAGCTCGGGTGTGAGGGCTATCGGTGCGAATGTGCACTCGAGTGGAGGACGTATCACCGACGACTAGAGGGGGTGTGGGCGGTACAGATATTAACTTGCATAACGTCTCAATTCACAACCGGATTTGGATCCCTCTCAGTTTGTCGTCAGATCCAGCCTGGATCTAGGTGAGAGTTTTCCCGTTAGGAAACTCTCAGTAAATCTGGTTTCTAGAACAGCAATAAATTATGGATCTAGTGGAAGTTTTTACCTGTTTTTACTCTCAGTAGATCCAGTTTCGAAGTTTACAAAAAAATTAACTGTACTCGTATGTAAATGCGATTGGTAACCATAGAACTAGATACAGACAACAGACTGTACTATAGAGTTTAGTTCCCGCTTTTGCCGTAAGACTTGAGTTGTGGCGCCGACTCTAACTTGAATCTTCAAGTTCTAACTCGATTTTCTGACTGATGTCAAAAAGGACATAATAATATTAAAAATTACAGATGAATAAGTGACAGAATTAGAAAAAATAAAAATTTAATGAAAAATTATGAAGTAAATTTTTAAATAAATTTTAAATAAATAAAGGAGATGTTTCACGAATGTATGGAATCCAGGCTAACTAGGTGTACACGTGCACAAAAATGGCTAAATATTTATTAAACATTTTCCCACTATCAGTTTTTTAATATGTTGCTTAGTTTGATGCATTTTCCTAAAAATAACTAGCCTAAGTCGAGCAACACAAAACTGTAGAACAATATGGTGGACCAATACAGTTGGTGACGTCATTTTGACAGCTGTTGACATAATAGTGAAATGAATGATTTATGATAGAAGCTAAATCAAGTCAACCTGAGGTATTTCAATTTTCGAGTACCTAAGTACCTCAGGCTACCTACGTAAACTACATTAAGAGCCTAGCTACTGTTAAAAACTTTAAAATCTTTAACTCAAACACGTAAAACCATCTGTCAAAATCATTAGGCAGTGACAGTTACAAGAATTTATTAGAAACTTGGCTGCCTAGTGAAAATGTTACCAGTGATAATTATGCCTCGTATTTAAAACATTAATAAAACAATCATTTTAGTTTAAATTAAATAAAGAGTATTTTTTCCGAAATCACCGATTTTTGCGCAATTTTTCAGTCTGGGTACATAGACCTAGCCCATTTTGAAACATCTCCTTTTTATCTATCATCAACAAAAATTATACAATATTAGGAAGTTCGTTCATTCAGTTGCTCCAAGGAACATATGTAACTTGGAGCATTCGGTGCATTTTTAACATATCTATACTCGTAACAGTACTCTCAGAGTGCTTAGACAAAACGATTATGAGAAAGAAACCTTTATCTTTATCAGCTTAGTCAACTGTTAGTCAGAGGACAGAACACGTCAATACGTCTGAAGCTAAGTAAGCCGCGGGTTTCCTCACGATGTTTCTTTCACCGTTAAGCACGTGTTAAATGTGAACTTACACTTCTAAGAAAGAAAAATTCATTAGTTCACGGCCGGTATCGAACCCACAAACTTCGGATTGAAAGTCGGGGGTACATACCATTCGGCCAACACGACTGTTAAGTTTGTTAAGTTGTATTATAACAATAATCATTATAATGTCTTAATTCCTTGATTTTGTGACGATTTTGTTTGTCTGTCTGTTGTATCTTTGACATCCGAGGTTTTATATCTTTGTTTAATATCTTACAACGTCGCTGTATGTTTTATATAATCTAGATCAAGGCTGTTGCAACCACATTTACACTTAATGTGCCGTAAGAAAGCATTTACTAGATACCTGATAGATGGTTCTAGCGAGTTCACGAATTTCCAAAAGTCCTGTAATTGTCAATTACAGCTGGCTGCAGCAGGCTGAGATTATTAAAGTTTCATTATCTCAGCCGAAGGACCGCTGTCCACATACACTGCTGGACATAGGCCTCCCTCATAGATCTCCGAAGAAATGAGGGAGTTTTTTAGGGGGCGAAGCCCCCTATTTTCCATAGCGCTGTCTGTCTGTCTGTGCATGACACGATTACAACCGAACGCCTTGACCGATTTACATGAAACCTTTTTTGTTAGCACTGTCTTAGTGATAGAAGAGTATTGGTTGATTTGGTGACCTTAGGGTCACAGGGACCGGAGTTATTGTGACCTCAAAAGGTCACCAAAGGTCTAAAATGGCATTTTTCGGAAACCTTCGCCCCCTTTTCTGGTAACCCCGTACCAATGCTTGTTGCTATACTCACCATGGCAGGCGGGTTGGCGCAGTATGGATTGTTGACACACGTAAGACGCTGCTGCCCATCTTACAGATGTATCTCTAGGCAGATTCTTACTGCATCCACGGGTAAGAGAGGAGAGTCCAGCACCCCACGGTACAGTCTTGTTGGCTCAATTGTGTTTACTAACAGAAAAGTACCACCAACTCCATCGATCAGATAATATCATATCATCAGGAAACTATTTCTGACGCTTAATAAAAACGCCTCATTCGCGAAATGCCGTTGGGTGCCGGCAGTAGAATGTTACCCCTCCGCTCATACCGGTGGATGCAGTAAGTGCCTGCTAAGGGATACCTCCGGATAATGGGCAGCAGCGTCTTTCCGTGTATCAACATCCCGTACTGCGCTCGCCAAACCGCCTGCCAAGCATGGTGAGTTTGGCAACTACCCCTCATGGAGATCCATGAGGGAGGCCTATGTTCAGTAGTGGACGTGTTACAGCTGAAATTATTCGCAAAATAGCGAATACGTTCAACCACCGTCTAAGCCACTTGCTTGCAAGGATCAAAGGAATCCGCCGGGAATATAACTCGCCCATACATTCTGAAACTTCAGTGAATCCATTGTGCATCGCCGGTAGCTCCATTGGTATTCATACTCCCATCCTATTCTCGAAGCTTCCACATTCAACCTCTACGTACTGCTTGCTACGTCTCAAACTCAAACTCCTGAAATACTTTTTCAGTGCGGTCGCAGGGACCTTTTTGATGAGTCTGTTTACAAAATAAAACAACACGATAGCAATATAAACAATAGAAATATAACAATTTTACAAGCTTTTATTTAGCTTGCCCTGTATGTACCTCTATGTATGTAACTATGTTTGTTCGCGGAATCTTGCAACTCAATTTTGAAGGTGATATATCAGTGCCTAGACACTGTAGTAATACTAAAATTGTAGGAAATTCTTAGGCTTGCACAGTACCTACTCCGAGTTTTGGGCTAGCCTAATCCGTCTAACAAAGTATCTAGGATATTGTTAGGCGTATTAGGCTTGTCCTGCACCTATACCATCTCCTATTAACTAAGCCACAGGTTTCTTCACGATGTTTTCTCTCCATTTTCCACGCGTTGTAGGTAAAAAAAGAGTGCCGAATGTGTCAATTCTCAGAATTTGAGCAGTGGGGTGCTGGCAGTAGAATGTTGCGCTCCCTCTCTTGCAGTAAGTATCTGCAGCAGCTGCATTGTTTTTGCTATTGACATTCCTCTACTGCCCGCCCGCCAAGCGTGGCAAGTTAGGAACAAACATCTCGTGAGATTCGAGATCCATAAGGGAGGCCTATGTCCAACAGTGTATGCAGATAGCAGTCTTACGGCTGAGGTGATGATGATGATAATGACTTTAAAAAAAACAAATAAACAGATAGGTTCTTTCTGTTTATTTGTTTTTTTTTAAGTGTATGAACAAACCTTCTGATTATGAATAGTGAGCCAATTAAACTTCACGGATGCTTCAAATGACCTAAGGGGGTACTAGAAGAGGGTGATGATGTCCTCAAAAAAGGCCTATTAAATAAAAAACTCAACAAAATGGGAAAACCTTAAAACGTGTTGGCTTAAAATCGTAAAGAAATAGGTGCGTAAAATTTTCCAGAGATCCTCAGATAAATTGAAATAAATTGAAATTAATCGTCTTTTAAAAATGCGTTTCGTCAATTAAAACAAGGAAAGGGTTGGCCCTAAATAATATAAAGGTCGTTAGAACGAGTGCAACCAGCCGTCATTATCTTAGGGTGGTGTGGGGTGCGACATTAAGCGATTTTTCTAGTTTCCAAAACTGGGACTTGGTATTTTTTATGTGTTTTTTTTTATTAAACCTCTACTTGGCTGCTAATATATCTCTTAACACACAGGTTTATTGATCTCGATTAGTGGAAAGACAGACATGATGTAACACGCATTGGCTTTATACATTAAAAAAAACATCTACTGGTTGTACAGTACAATCCAAAAAAGTTTAATAAATTTTTAATTTTAATTAAAAAAAAACATCTACTGGTTGTACAATACAATCCGAAAAAGTTTATTAAATTTTAGTAAAGTTCATTATTTTGACTACTCTATCGTGTTAGGTCATACCTGTAAAAAATGTTGTTGTGTTTTTGAATAAATACATAAATAAATAAAATCCTTCAAGTATCTATCTACCTCTATGTAGTATAATGTATTAAGTATATCAGTCATCTAGTACCCATAACACAAGCTCTGCTTAGCTTGGGGCTAGATGATGCTGTGTGATCTGTCCAGCATTATTTATTATTATTATTATTATTTGCTACGTAATTATAAGGACGACGCCTGGAGTTCCCAAAAAAAACCGAAATAAATTTAATACTTTTAATGAAACTTCGATAGTTACAATGTAAAGTTATAAGCTAATTAAACTAAGTAGTTGACGGACTCGATGCAAGAGTCGAAGTGATGCGCGGGGCGACGGCTTCGATGGGCTTCGATGTCGGGCCTCGTGGTGCTGCGTCAGCGTGTCCTCGATTCCGCATTTGCGTCATTGCCTTCAGTGTTCGTATTGGATATATTCAAAGGTCGGCGGATTGGGTAGAGTCGATGGGTATAACATCTCCCCCCTCAGATCAACGACTATTTTTGAAGATTGGGAAAAAATGTCGTTGGCAGCCTCCTCTGATTCTGAGATGAATCTGGTTCTGCGTAAGTTGGTATCTGAGTTAGTTCTATTTCAGTTTTAGTGCTCTTCATCGTTCGGTGTAAGTAAAATCTTCGACTAAGTACGATGGCTGCGAGTACTAGTGCACCGGATAGTATAGCGTAGAATGGGATCGTCGTATGATAGAACGTTGTAGGTTGTTCTATCTGAATGGGGTCCAGTTGGTGAATTTTATCTTGAATATCGTGTAGCTTTTTTAGGTTGACTGAGTTGACCTTGAGGGTAATGGGTGCAGAATCTTCATCCAGATGAGCAGGAAATTTGGATATCTTCATAGGTTGTCCTTTGATATGGTCGTCGGCATTAACGATGGTGAAGTCATCTGTGCGCAGCTTACAACTGTGTGGGATAGTTGCTAAGTAGCTGCCGTTGAGGGTATTAAATTCATCTCGTTCACAGGTAAGTCGAACTTGAGTTGGTTTCGGGAACACGATGGCATAGTGGCGGTCGTCCAGTTTCTCCATGGCGGGCTTCATTAGATCGATGGTGGTCATCTCGCAGGGTTTGTCTCCGGTCATCTCGCCTTCGATGATGTTGCAGATGCAATCCGGTTGAGGTTTCAGTTGATGGTTGAGATGATCTTCGCATATGTACCTAGTACCTGACTTCGGGCATTCAGCCTCTATGTACACGTGAATATTACCAGTGATTGCAAGAAGTGGGAAAGGTGGGATGATTGCCTGCCTATTTTTATTCGGTACAATAATTAATTTATATAAGGTATAAGTAAGCGGAGAAACTACTGGAAATTTAAAGGCAAAAACTAATTGATCTCCGTTGTAATATGATACTGGTTTGATAACATCATAGTACTCTCTGACTTCTAAGTCTAATAACTGATCTTTACTATAAAAAGATTTCAGTTTACCTAACATATGTTTCATTACATTTAAACTTAACATAGAATGATGAGTGCGCGAAGCACTGCAAAATGCAAGCGCATTTTCTAACCTACTTATTTCGCTTACTAATCTACCTACGTTGTTGCTAGTTATCGCCAATGTTTGTGCGAATTTAGCAACTTTGATTAACTCGTGTTGAGGAAACGAATCGGGGTCAAGTAACATTAGCAAAGTTTTATTTATTGCGACTTGATTATCTACGATTTTAGCTATAATTGTATTTTGTTCATCCATCCAATCTTTACTCAGACTGATATGATGATTTTGTTCGATTACAATTTTATCTTGATTTTTCTTAAGAACTGAAAGGGCATCATTATACTTTACAGCATCCGTATAGTCTAGATTCCCTGTAATACTCTTAATAACTGATCCAAGGCTGTCTACTAAACCTCTTCTAAAACGAATCGGCTCTAAAGTTTTTAATTGAAGCATAGCAGTATTTAATTCGTTATTTAAATGATCGACCTGAGATTCATAGATAGCGTAAGTATGATTATCTAACTTAAGTTTTATATCAGTTAGTTGAGACTGTACTAAGTTAATGTTAGAGTTAATTTCTTTAAGTTCTATGTATTGCAAAAACGTATGATAATGGGTGGTTAGTCGCATGGGGCCTAGTTTAAATGGTAAAAGCCCTGGTCCATCTCCAAGTCCTTCAAGTTTTATCTCGTGAGCCTGTATTAGGCTGAGAGTCAGCATCAGGATCCTGCAACAATTTCGCGGTCTTAGGGACTCGTTTCAACCTGTTCTTAGCTATTGGACCCTTTTTCTTAGATGTATAGATATGAATGGGGAGGTCTGCTAAGACAGTGTCCTGGGTGTATCTAGGAGCAAGCTTAGATCTACTAGCGCAAGGATTGCTAATAAAAATCTGTTGATCAGGTTGGTATTCTACTTCGGGTTCGCGAGACTTGTTGCGATTTTCAATTATCGCTGTCCTATTAGCTAGAGATGTCTCGTTTATGAGATCATAAACTTGTTTCATCTGCTCTCTATGGGACTGTGTATACTGCTGCAATAAGTGTCCTGTAATATCTATGTCAGTCGGATCACGTGGGTCTGTATGTCCTAGTATAAGGTCATAGGGTTTACATTTAGTAAAGCTGTGAACTGAACTATTATATGCAATCAAAGCGTATGGCATTAGATTAATAACAGGTTGGTCTTTCTGCTTCAACTTTAAAATACGAAGGTGCTCGAGTAAAGTCGAATGAAAACGTTCTATATTTCCGTTAGCGTTAGGTGAATGTGCTAATGTCTGATGATGGGTGATTTTATGTATTTTACAGAACTCTGAAAACATTTGATTAGTAAATTCGGTACCTTGATCGGTTATGATAGTGAGTGGCAAGCCATGATGCGTGCTAAATGTGAGTAAGGCCTGTATTACACTAAGCGCAGTGCCATCCCTAAGTAAATACGCTTGGCCATATTTAGAGAAAACGTCTATAAAGGTTACATACTTTTCGTTTTGGGCAGTGAAGCTGTCCATGTGAACTATCTCAAAAGGTTTTGTAGCTGGTGGCACAATGTTAAGTTTAGGCCTTATGGGATTCCTATCATATTTAGCTTGTCCGCAAATTATACATTCATTTATGAATTTAGTTACGTGCTCTTTCATCTTTGGCCAAAAGTAACGTGCTGACAAGGTCAGATAACATTCGCTAATGCCACGGTGGTTAGTTTTTCCTTCGTGGTAGTTGCGAATTATTTCTTGTTGCCTGAGATAATCCTTGACATTTTCAAGTTCCCTTTTAGCAAGTACTAATTTCATAGATGAACTCTTAAACTTTTCCTGTAAAATTGGGACAATTTTGTACATACCTAAAGGAGGGTTAATAAAAATACCTGTCCTTATTTTAGGGTTAACGTATCGAGTTGTATTTTGAAATTGGACTCGCGTAGTCTTTGAAATACCTTTTCAAGGTTCACCATATGTTCCTGTAGTGATGTAGAAAAAACAATGATGTCATCAAGGTAAACGAGGCAAATGACATTTTGTAGGCCTCGGAGGACATTGTCCATTACTCTCTGGAATGTAGAAGGACTTCCCTTTAATCCCATAGCCATTCTTAAAAATTCATACCTTCCGTTTTCTACACTAAAAGCTGTCTTGTGGATGTCATTGGGGTCCATCTCGACCTGGTAAAATCCAGATGCGAGGTCAAGGGTCGTAAAGTACTGACATTTCCCTAACTTGTCAAGAACGTCTGTAATGTTAGGGATGGGGTACTTGTCGTCAATAGTCTTTTCATTAACCTTTCGAAAATCTACGACTAACCTCCATTTCTGTTTTCCCGAGGCGTCGATTTTCTTTGGGACAATCCAAATCGGCGAGCTCCACGCAGACTCGGATGGTCGAATAATACCCTGATCTAACATTTTATTAATTTGATCCTGAACCTCCTCACGGTGTACGTAAGGATAGCGGTAGCTCTTTGTGTAAACGGGAATTTCGTCGTGAGTTCGAATCTTATGTTTAATTTTATTCGTAAAAGTTAACGCTTCGCCTTCAACATAAAACACATCGGCGTATTTCGTACATAGCGTGATTAAATTAGCTAATTCCTCGGCGTTTAAATGGTCAGTTCGTAATCGTGATGTTACATCCCTAGCGCGCGATGACGTCGGCTCCGACGCGGTGCGCGTGCACTCGATATTGAATACAGTCGCCTGTGTGGCTTGTTCTAGCGAAAAAATGATGTCGTTCTGCGTTGAATTTATAACTTCTACTATTCCGCGGCTATTATAAACGTTTGTTATACACTCGCTTATTAAACAATTACAAATTAACTGTTCCGGGACTAATACTTCGCCATCCGGGGCGTTAATAGGTAATCTAAGCAATTTTGATGTGTGAGCCGGTATAATATCTTCGTAGAGATTAAGGTTCCGCGAGTTATACATACGAATAGGGTTCACTGCACCTTTAGTGATAAGCGCTCGATCTTTAAGGTCTAGTTTCGCTTCCCATTTCGTTAGTAAGTCCATACCTAATAAACCGTCAAAATGTTCATGAAACCTATACACAAATAACTTAATTTCCTCTACATCTCTGAACTCTGGAAAGCAGGGAATGGTAATAGAGTATTCATTCCTAGTTGTAGCATGAACATTGGTTACTTCGAACGGGTCGTAGTTCAATGGTACGTGCGAAAAAAAATTTTCCACTGCCTCCGGACTAATAAAAGACTGATTCGCGCCTGTATCTATAAGGAAATTTAAAGGAGGGTTTGTTAGACGAATATAAGGTAGCTGTCTCTGGGTTTGCAAATTTAACTCTATTTTAACCTTTTTGTAGTCAAAGCCTTCTGAAAATCCTGACTGGAAGATTCCTGGTTAGATTGTTCGGGCTGTTCACCTACTTCCTGTACCGTAACGTCGCTGTCGGGTTGGTAGTCGTATTCGGCGGGGTACGCGTAATAGTCAGTATAACATCCGTCGTAATAAGTACCATAGTCATAGTCATTGTAGTCGTAATATTCGTTACCGTCGTAGTCATAGCCAGAACACTCATTCACATTTACATCACGTGTCTTAAAATAATTGGACGGGGGCGGATTGCCTTGCTTAGCCCAATTCCAACCACTGGGACCTGCTGGGATTGGTCTCTCCCTAGTTACAAAGTGGGATACACCACTCATAGGTTTAGGACCTTGAAATGAGGGTTGAGGCCTGGTTGGCATTTGGAATCCACGTTGGTAATTAGCTGGAGGCGCACTGAACATTTGTTGAGTGCGTGATGGCATTCGGGGTTGATTTAAAGGCATTCTAAACTGATTCGGTGGTGGAGGTAATTTAAATATAGGCTGAGTAGTAGCGTGTGCACTTTGTCCGGGCATATTAAAACTCATAGGCCTGAATGGTAGATTTTGGCCGGCCATCCTAAATCCTGAACCAGATGGGATCATTTGACTTTCACCTAGCCTCCTATCGGGCAAATGCGCATTTCTACTCTGAATATAAAGTGTGTTCATTTCATCGTGAACGAACTCCAACGCCTTTTCAGTAGTTTCAGGACGCATGCATCTAATACGCGATCCTAGGGGGTCCTTTAACCCGCGTAAAAAGGCTTGAAGGGTTAGTTTTTTATAAAGCTCCCGCTTAGCATCTATGGTAGTAGGCAATGTTTCGTGCAAAGACACATAGGTTATGATAGTGCTGAATAGGTTCTGGCACCGCTCATAAAATTCCTGGGGGGTGCTAGAGCCTTGTGTTAGGATTGCCAAATCGTTATAGAGGGCAGTTTCGTCTCGTTGGTCGGCAAAATTATTAATAAGGGAATTACGGATACTAGTCCAATCATTCGGGATGCCGTTTGCATTAATCTGTCGCGCTGCTGGACCCACGACCTTGTTAAGGATACCGTTTAAAAGTCCTGAATTAACCAACGGATTTCCTTCTTGTCCATACGTTGCCACTAACTGGTCACACAAATTCACGAACCTAACTAACACATGGGGATTTCCATCAAATTCGGGAACCAAACGGAGGGCTTTACAAATATCGTCTAAGCTAGTCATTGTGCTATTTCCAATATTACTAGTACTTTCACTATTTTCTAAATTATCTAAATTTCGTCTGCTATCGACTAAATTTTTCCTACGGCTAACTAACATAGAACTCGTTGATTTTCTTGGATGAAAAAAAATGTTGAGTTTTTATAAATCTAGGTTATTTTATAGGGAAGGGACGCAAGCAACCACTAGAAAATTCAGTGTACTTACATAAGCTGCATCTCGGTACTTCTTGAGAGGTAATCGATTTTTGGATTCCCCGGCGAACGCCTGAGTTCAGGAAAAACCCGGTTCGACTTTGAAACGTCTATCCTCTTCCAGAATTTTCGTCCTGATAGTCCTGGATGTCCTGGAATGACCCGGATTTTCCTACCGCCTGCGCCAATTATAAGGACGACGCCTGGAGTTCCCAAAAAAAACCGAAATAAATTTAATACTTTTAATGAAACTTCGATAGTTACAATGTAAAGTTATAAGCTAATTAAACTAAGTAGTTGACGGACTCGATGCAAGAGTCGAAGTGATGCGCGGGGCGACGGCTTCGATGGGCTTCGATGTCGGGCCTCGTGGTGCTGCGTCAGCGTGTCCTCGATTCCGCATTTGCGTCATTGCCTTCAGTGTTCGTATTGGATATATTCAAAGGTCGGCGGATTGGGTAGAGTCGATGGGTATAACAACGTGTTCAAAATGTATTGTTTGTTAATAACAAATATCTACAAATAGGTCTTAATAATGTCAATATGCCGTGGGGTGCCGGCAGTAGAATGTTAACCCTCCTCTCCCACCCGTGGATGCAGTAAGAGCCTGCTAAGGGACACCTCTGGAAGATGGGCAGCTGCGTCTTTCCGTATATCAACATCCCGTACTGCGCTCACCAACCTGCCTGCCAAGCGTGGTGAGTAAGGCAACTACCCCTCATGGAGATCCGTGAGGGAGGCCTTATTTCAGTAGTGGACGCTTTACGGCTGAAATGATGAATGTAAATATAAGGTAATCTAATACATTCTGCCTTAATAAGGCTGTAATAACCTTAATAATGTTTCAATTTATTAACTTGGAACTTGATTATGTGGTCGACCGCTAAATTAGTTAAAGCATTGTTAACTCTATGACCACAAAATGTATAAACCAAACTACTCGTATTACCGAAGGTAATGTTTATCATCTAATACGTTCTAACACTTAACATTAAGGACCTAAAACTGTGACAAATTATCTATTAAATTGAAGGAAATGTTTAGCCCATTCATACTTCTGAACACGGTCGACTAACATTCATCATCATCATCATCTCAGCCGTAGGACGTCACAACTAGACATAGGCCTCCCTCATAAATCTCCAAGTACGTATCACGATTGCCATATACAATACGCTTGGCAGGCACGTTGGCGAACGCAGTAGAGGATGTCGATAACAAAAAGACTGCTGCGGCACTGATGTTGATACAAGGGTAGACGCTGCTGCCCATCTTACGGAGGTATCCTTTGTGATATTCTTACTGCTTCTACGGGCAAGAGAGGAGAGGCGACATTCTTCTGCCGGCAATATAAAGGTTCCTGACTTACATTAAGGACCTTTCATTGTGACACATTTGCAATTGATCTTTATATCTAAGCTGAGAAGACGGTATAGGCGCTGGGTGGAACTTTATTGGATTGTGTAATGTATATTTAAGATTTAGATTGTATTATGTGATGTATATTTAAGATTAAGATTGTTTTATTGTTAGCTATTTTTTGTATTTTAAGTGTAAAACCACACTCTTAACAACACTGGCAACTCGGTGCTACAAAAACCGATAAAGGCAGTCAAGAACTTCGATCCGACCCCACGCGACGGTTAGTTTCTCTGTAGCCGAATTGGTAAAGGCAGCCTGCGTTAACAGTCTGAAAGCTACGGGTACAATTCCCGTCGGAGATAAAATTTTGATTGCGTTTTTCATTTCTGTATTATTGTTCTGTGTGTTTTCCTAAATGAACTTAAATAAATAAAACGTTTCGCTCATAAACCCGCTCTCACTCGCGCCGCACTAATCACACGGTTTCCTTTTTTCAGACGAAGCAATTAGAAGCAAAGTCCTCTTAGAGAGCAAAAAGAACTTAATATAAAAAGTAAAATGTTATCGGGTAAGAATTTATTTATCGCCTTGATGAAAAAGATAATGACGATTAAAATATAAATATTTATATACGAAATAATAGATTCATTTTTTAGAGAGATCGACCAAGCGTGGTGGGTATGGCAACAAACCCTCACGATCAGAACTTCTAGATCTATGAAGGAGGCCTATGTGGGCGTAATACGGTTTAGAGAGAGGTAGATGAACACAACAGTGTTCATGTTTTTTTAAATCTACTGATTTAAAAAAATGGGTGGACGCACTCGCAATGGGGTACACGAAACTCCTTATGTTTAAACGCTTAACCCAATCTAATGCGTTGCCTGTAGAGTCGAACATGTAGAAAGACGAAGATCTTGCAACCGGATTGCCACGATCTCAGTTCTTGCATACCACCGTAACAGACCGTAACGCTCAAAATTAGTTTTTGAGCGTTACGGTCTGTTACGGTGGTGCATTATTACAATAACGCGGTGGCACCAAAGTCTGGCAGTTGTCAAATTTCTGCAAAAATCTAAGCCCTTTTTCAGGCTCGAGCAGACCAGATGCGTATGCGTAGACGTAAGCGTAGACGTGCACGTACCACTGAGTTGTAATGTATGGAACTGTATGAGACAGGACACACCGCGTAACGTAGACGTGCGCGTCATATGTCAGTTCTATACATTACAACTCAGTGGTACGTGCATGTCTACGCATACGCATCCGGTCTGCTCGAGCCTTTACTGCTGACTCACGCTAGACCGTGTCGTGTCCTAGCCGAGTGTCGACCGTAGCACGGTCAACTAATATTACATAATTATATTTTGTATAGACACACTCACGCTATACCGAGCGGCAACTGAGTGACGGCCGAGCAACGGACAGCGCTCGGAAAAATTGCTCGGACGAGTACTGCATCATGGCGCAACAGTAATTTCCCGGTCGAGGTCCGTCTTTGTAATTTGAGACACGGGACCGGCTCGGTGACCGTGCTGCGGTTAACACCCGGCTCGGTCACGACACGGTCTAGCGTGAGTCATCCTAAAATGAAGGAGGATGTTTCTCAAGTCGATCGTATGTATGTTTAACGCTATGACTTTAAATAGTCGCATGTAAGGGTTCTATGGTACACCTACAGCGATGTTTTATATCAAAAAGTGATATATGAAAAAACACTTTAGCGATAGTTATTTTTCTTCCATGCATCATTAATGATAACACTAGCGTAAACTACTTAGTACGAGTAGTTTACGCTAGTGTTATCTATCATCATTCCAGCCGTAAAACGTCTAATACTGAACACGGGTCTCCCTATGGATTTCCATGACTAACTACCCCAGTTACCATCTCACCACGCTTGGCAGGCGGGTTGGCGAGCGCAGTACGGGATGTTGATACATGGAAAGATGCTGCTGCCCATCTTCCGGAGGGATCCCTTAGCAGGCTCGTACTGCATCCACGGGCATGAGAGGAGGGGTAACATTCTACTGCCGGCACTCCACGGCATACTTTATAATAATAGGCGATGTCGTCATAACCATACTTCGTTCCGTGTCGAACGGGGAGCCGATTTCTCCTGAAGATGCCTTGTAGAGAGATGAAACACGTGTCGAATTATTATTGAGTTTTTTTCAAGGCCTCATTAGATTAAGGATTTGTTACTATATATTTATTGTTTATTTAGATATTATAATGGATTTCTGCAAAGTCACCTCTGAATGTATACATTTATTACATTTTTGCCAACTAGCCTATTGCCCTGCTGTGGATATCGAACCCGCTACCCGCGTCTCAGTCAGCTTTTAACTTGCTCGTATAAAATACAAACTTTAAAGAATCTAAGTGTACATTTGTCCCGTTATAATGTCTCTGATAAATGTGTCAGCTACTTTCCTAAAATCGAAAGCTTTAAAACAATAATTTAATTGAAAGAACCGAAATCCTGATTCTTCTCCCCTTATAACACTTCATAAGTCTCTTCAATATGCTAATAGGTTTACAAACAGCATACTTAACGTTCTGTTGCTTAAGTGATTCTGAATCATCGGATTTTGTTAAAAGTTCATGTAGAGCGGGATGGCAAAGGGGAAAACATATCTGATCTTGTGCCGTGAATGGTGATTTTGGTTTTCTTCACATTAATAGTTTTCCTATTGTAAAATCAATATATGCACGGTATCTAAGCACGTTTAGCAAAAATAAATGATATGAATGCTTTAACGACAATAATTAAAGCAATAAAAGTCAATGTTTCATCAATAATAGGCAATATTTAGCACCATTATGCTAAAAATTGCTAAGTTTACCCGCAAATTTACTAATAACAAAAACTACTGTAAAACTGAAAAATGTTTATAATAATATTATAAACATTTTTCATTAAAGTTTAATATCAACTTAAAACGTCTTAACACAATATATGTATGTAATAAAAAACCTGTAACTTGATGTAATTGATTTAATATTTTTTTCAAACAATGTAAATACGAGTACCTGCTTAAATCTCGCTACAAGCTTTTTTTATTACATATATTGTGTAAAGACGTTTTAAGTTGACATTAAACTTTAATGGAAAATTTTATTTTATTATTTTTAGCACCTGCGTTTAAATAAAAGCTTGTTTGTTGAAAAGTTTTTTTTTACATTCAATTTATTTTTTACTTTTTAGTTATCACCGGACAGTTGTTTTCTTGTCTGTTCATCTCATGACCGCCATGTTGGATTTAGAGTGATGTGATGTCATATAATTTTTAAAGTAACTCTCAGCAAGGCTTTTCATTATTTAGATACACATATTGTAAGAGTGCATTAAGAATAACTAGTCCGCCATCTTGGATGTTCCGCCATGTTTGATTCAGAGTATCATCATTTCATTTCCTAATTATTCTTAGCATTTGATACCCATATTATAGGATTACATTAAAAATAAGTAGTCCGCCATGTTGGGTGTTCCGCCATGTTAGATTCAGAGTGACGACATTTAATTTTTTGAGTTATTCTCAGTAAGCCCTTTCATTTGATACCCATATTATAGGAGTACATTAAAAATAAGTAGTTCGCCATCTAGGGTGTTCCGCCATGTTGGATTCAGAGTGAAGCTATTTAATTTTTTGAGTTATTCTCAGCAAGCCCTTTTATTTGAAACCCATATTATAGGAGTAGACTAAAATAGTCCGCCATCTTGGGTGTTCCGCCGTGTTGGATTCAGAGTAATGTCATTTAATTTTTCTCAGCAAGCCCTTTCATTTGATACCCATATTATAGGGGTTCATTAAAATTATGTAGTCCGCTATCTTGAGTGTTCCACCATGTTGGATTCAGAGTGACGTCCATGTATTGTCATCCAAAGTTAAGATGTATACAACATTTCAGCTCAATTGGTTGAAGATATCTGCTTTAAAATTGAGTTGCAAGATTCCGCGAACAAACAGATTTACATACATACATATAAGGCAAGCTAAATAAAAGTTTGTAAGAAAAAGCTACAGCTAAACAATTACAGCTACTGACTTACTTATTCTACAATTAACAGAATCAGAATAATTACAATAAACAATAAAAACAATAAACTCTTTTCCCACTAAAAATACCTGCACGTACGCGAAATATGTATTGGTAACGGTCGAGTTTCAACTTAAAATAGTACCAATCACAATATTTCTAAATTATTTATGAACTAACTTAGATATACTTAACTAGATATACCACAAGTGAGTTGCAGAAGTTATCATTGAATAAATTCAAAAACATTATTAAACGCAATCTGTGCAATAAAGCTTATTATAAAATATCAGATTACCTAGAGGACAAAACCACTTGGGACGGAATCTGCTCCAACTCCGTCAAACGTAACATAAGACAAAATAAAATTGTTAAATGATGACTATAACGACCGAGTTAGGTTCTTCTGTTCACTTCTTTTCCTAACTCGCGTGTCATCTGAAGTGAACAGATTCAATTATGTGCTTTATTCTATTTATTTGTGTTGTTTTATTTTGTAATTTGTGACGCGTCAATAAGGTCCATGCGGCCGCACTGAATAAAGTATTTTTTGATTCTTGATTCTTGATTCTAGATTCACAGATTGAGCTTAATAGATGCCGTCGCAAAAAAAACATCTTGAAGGGATTTGCTCTTCAATCAGGCGTTTTTAATAACAAGAAAGTACTTCAAAATTAGTTCCCTCGAACCATATAAATGGCGTTAGTTTTGCTTTCTCCGCTTGCCAGTTCCATCTATTAGTAAAAAAACACTTTTTTTATTTTTTACTGAAAACGGCTCATTAAATCTAGATGTATCAACGGTCGAAGGTACAAGATCAGATACATCTTTCTCAATCATCTCTTTACCTAGCCGTAGTCCTTCCATAGGCACGAGCGGAGTCAGGTGAACTTTGCACTCAAAACGATCGCAAATCGAGATAAATGTTTGATGGGATTCGAAACTTGGCGAGCGTTTCGCGAGGAAATATTTAAAAGTACTTTGGAAACTCCGAAAACACTCCGTTATTCGGAGTGATGCAGTTTCGAAGTGGGACAGGGTTTTATGAAAATAACGCTGGAAACTTTGGCGGTTTGTGATCTATGGGATGTTATTCGTATAGAGCTGTGAAACGGAGCCGCCTACGACTTTCTGTAAGTGGTTCACAGGTCTGCTGTCTTTTTTGTATGGCGAAACTGTTAAAACATTAGGGTAAATCGCAGTAGGCGCAGAAAATTATGAATAATTTCAGCCGTAAAACGTCCACTACTGAACACATGAGGGAGACCTCATAGATCTCCATGAGGGGTAGTTACCATACTCACCACGCTTGGCAGGCGGATCGGCGAGCGCAGTACAGGATGCTGATATACGGAAAGACGCTGCTGCCTATCATCCGAAGGTATCCCTTAGCAGACTCTTACTGCATCCAGGAGGAGGGGTAAAATTCTACTGCCGGCACCCCACGGCATCGCTCTCAAAATCAATCTTTTTAACTGAAGTATTGTATTATGCCAAAGTCCCTGCTACAAAGTCACCTCACTGATGATATACCTATTCCGCAATAGGCAATTTGACACGTGAGCGCGCACCGTAATACTCTCTAGCCCACCTAGATTAACTAGGCCAAAGCAGAGTTTATACGAAGCCAGTAATGCTGGCGCCAGTAAAAATAGACGGGTGCTCTATTCTCGTTAGCGTTGGAAGCCAGCGCTGGCTTGGCTTAAAAAACTGTTTACACAAAGCAAATAACAAGCCAGCGCTGGCTGCCAGTCAGACTGGCAGCCAACGATGGCCTCGTGTAAACTAGGCATAACTGTCTATTAGGTCATGACCTGCCTAGATTGATACTAATACGAATACGAGCTAAGTATTACGTGTACTACCACTAGGCTACTAGCTTCTGCCCGCAGCTTCGCACGCTTTGTATCCGGATAAAAAACCTGTTTTAATAACGGTCTATATCTATAAATGTACAAAGTTTCAGCTAAATCCGTTCAGTAGTTTGTGCGTGAAGAGGTAACAAACATCCATACGTCTATACTATACAAAGTTTCGGCTTTATAATATTAGTAAGATCAGTGAAATAGTGTAGTATACTCTGAAGTTGACTTAATGAGGCATTTCACGTTAAACGGGCATCGAAAACAGTCATTATCATCATCTCAGGCCTCAGGTGTAGAAGTCTACTGCTGGACATAGGCCTCCCTCATTGATCTACAAGTACTTGACTTCAGAGTATACTATTATTATTAGGAGGGAACTGTTGCCATACCCACCACGAACGACAGGCGGGTGCAGTACGGGATGTAGTAGATACACGGAAAACGAATTTTATTATGTGCTTTATTCAATTTAAATGTGTCTTGTTCTTCTTTTGTTAATTGACTATTCTATGTAGCTTTTTGCTATATTGAATAAAAACTTATTGACTTAAACTTTGAAAGACAATGCTGCCCAGATGGTCTGGAAAGTTCCTTGGCATATTTACAGCATTCTTCTAACGTCACCACGGCACTAACTATTATCTAACTTTTATGCCTAGAGAAAAAAAATATCTCAGTTCACCGGCTTAATGATATATTACATTCAGAAAACTGTGAGTCATCCCGAAATCTTTCCCCTAAACTACCAACCAATACTTAATTACTACCAAGAAAGCAATACCAAGGAATGAATTTCCTTAGCAACCCCCCAACCATCGGGATGCATTATCGACGAACAAAAGAAGATCGCGAGTGACGTCAGACGTCACTGCCAATGCTCACGTCGACTTTCCAGAACTTTCCACCGGTACCGCCTCTGTAGAACTTTAGCAGGAAGGAAATAAGGTCGGTTTTTGATTGTTTTTCTGTTATGGAGAGGTAATGTTGGGAGCTAGTGAGCAGGAATGGAGGGATAATCGACTGTATTGTGGTCGTAGCGAAGTGAAGCGGATAGGTATGGATCAGGGATTTTAGTTAATCTGAGGATACCTTAGAAGCTACCAATTTATACACTAGCTTCAAGTTGTTTATACAATAAACTAATCGGAAAAATTACTTATATACGCTGATTGAATGAATAGGTTTATTAGGTTTAGGGACATATTTTTAAAAAGACAAAAGTCACTTACCAGGTACATGAGAACTAACTTAGTCAATGTACAGTTTATGGCTCAAGTTGATATTGACAATATGAACCTTCTTTAAATAAATTAAAAGTAAAAAAACTTAGAAAATAACGAATCTTAAAAATCTAACACATGCATTTTGCGCGCACTGAATAAGTTTTCTGGAGCGACCAAGAAGGCATCTCGAACTTCGTTTGGAGAAAATGTTCTTCAAAATTCATAGACCCGTCCATAAGTAAACCTAGATTGCGAACCTCGGTTTCTCGGTCATGTCAAGGAAATGTCGCCAACATTTCCTTTAAGGGTTTTTGCGATATTATTTGATTTGTTTTTTAGATCCTAATATCTTTTTTAAAGCACTCCTACAATATGGATATCAAATAAAATTGCTTTGTGGAATTACACAAAAAATTTAATGAGATCACTCTACATCCAACATGGCGGTTTACTCAAGATGGCGGACGAAGCGTACGGTCGACCATGGCATTGTAGCGAAGACCTTAGAGCCCAGTATGGGCTCGAAGCTTTTTGCTGATGGTAACATCATTAGAAGGTCTACTTATATACTTCGTCTAGGAGGGCCTAGACGAAGTATATTATAAGATATACGAAGAACGAAGTATATTATTATAAGAAATAGATAAAAATATTTATTTACAGCCTACCTAAATTAACTTAAATACAAATACACTTGAAATATAAAAATAAAAAAAAATCCTAAGTATGGTAAAATTGTGTAAAACTATTGAGTGCAGTTCGGTTATAGCTTTTAGAACTTCTTCTGTTTTGTCATATGACAAAGTAGCTAGCCACTTTTGTATGGTGTGTTTAGCTTCAGTAATATTTAAGTTTTTGATATAACAGTCCTTAGCTACATTGTTATACACGCGAATTTTCATAAAACTACCTGTACGTTGTGCAAACTTTGAGTTAATGGAGGGAGTAATCAACCTGAAAACTCTACGATTTGACACGAACTCAAAATCAGGAGAGTAACTGAAGGATTTGTGTACTGATAAGGCAATTTTCAGTACATAGAGTTGGCGAGATTAAAAAACAAATAGTCCGCCATCTTGGGTGTTCCGCCATATTGGATTCAGAGTGACGTTATTTCATTTTTCGAGTTTTTATCACCAAGCCCTTTCATTTGATACCATATTGTAGGAGTACATTAAAAATAAGTAGTCCGCCATCTTGAGTGTTCCGCCATGTATTTAGAATTCAGAGTGACGTCACATAGCTGATTGTCATCCAAACAAAACGTGTATAAAAAAATCAGCTCAATTGGTTGAACATACCTGCTTCAAAATTGAGTTGCAAGATTCCACCCGAACAAACATAGTTAGATACATACGTACATGGTAAGTAAATAAAAGCTGTAAAAGAAGCATTATGTTAGAGAATTAAATAAAGAAATAAATAATTAATTCTGTATACACGTCACCATCTAGTCCCAGACTAAGTAAAGCTGCTATGGAAACCAGATGATTGATAGAATAATCCCAAAGCTGAGAACTAAACGCTTCCAATCGTCTTTTATAATGCGCACTGCTCTCGACTGGAACAAACTACCATCGTCTGTGTTTCCAACCTCTTATGACCCGATTACGTTTAAGAAAAGAGTTAATAGGCATTTTCTAGGGAAGCTCGCTCCATCGTCGATCTCTTTCTTGCGATAGCAAGGATGAAATCAAGAGCTAACCTATCTAACGTAAAAAAAAATACTTAAATACTTTTTTTTGTAAATACGTAGGTTACGTAACATACATAGAAAAAAATCAAAATTGTAATTCATTTCGTCAAAGTGAATAATAGGTTTCTGCAACAGCGTTTAAGAAACTTACTTTTTAAAATGGGACAAGTCCATCAGTCAGTAAATGCATTCAGTCTTTAATTTCTCAGGGAAAGTGCTTTCTTATGTCTTGAAAATGAGAAACATTTTTGTCTGCATTAATGAAGATGTTTAGCATAAATTACCAAACTTTACCTCATAAAATTTACGGACAGAGTTTTGAAGATTTTAGCTTATACAACGAGTATTATAACAGTGTACTAACCCAAAAGGGCCAATGCAAACAAGTAGTTTTAGAAGGAAAAAAATTCGAAAATTCATATTTTTTTTATTTATATTTTTGTTAATAATTTCACTAGATGGTGTGATGTGAAAATGATCTTGACGTCATAACTCGACTTTTTATTTTTTTTACTCTTTAATAAATAAAAAACCTGTTGTTATAGGTATTTTTATTTGTACCTGTATGGCAGTTCTTTGCGGAGTTCAATGACCCTGTCAAGAATCAAATCGCTTTTAGGTTGTCATTATCGTATAATCAGCTGTTGAAGTTAAAACTTTCGTGTTCTTTTCTTAAATGAAATTCACTGAATCCTGAAAAGTCGTATAACAAAAGTTGTTCCTGGATGGTCAAAATCACCCCCTTTCAGCTTAGTACACATTCTGGTTGCGAACCCTTAAATACAATGTGTATAATACTCGTTGTATTTTATGGTTCGCAACTAGAATGATTATAAAAAAAACAGACCTGAAATGACTTGCCACTGAATACACTTACAGCGCTATATGCACGCATATTCTATTTGTCTATTTTTCTCGATATATCATGAACCGCAGCATCAGATGGGTATAAAAACAAGCAAACATCACTTTGTTTCACTTTATAAGTGAAACCAAAAAACAACAGCAAGGTTAAATTTAGTACATGAAATCATGAGAGACTCCAGTGTCTACTTTTATAATTATTTAATTTCTCATGGATCCCATCATTAGTTTCCTCGTACCCTCGAATTCTCATGGAACCCACCAACCCAGTAGGTATATCGAAGTCGAACCCAAAAATGTTTTTTTAAATCGGTTCATAAACGAAGAAGTACTAAGGGCACACAAAAAATACAAACGACTTGAGAACCTCCTTCTTTATTGAAGTCGGTAAAAATGGGGAATGAAGATAATAAATTAGAGGTACAAAATAAAAAGATACTTCTTTCTTTTTATTTTGTACCTCTTTATCATTTCCGAATGAGAATAAAACATAATGAATATTTTAACGTCTGAATGCAGTTTTCTCTTGGACCGTTTACTGTGTGATAGCGGGATAGTAGCTGGAACGCTATACCGGTTTGTATAATAATAATAATTCTAGACATTTTACTTTGGGGCTATATGGTGCGTGTAAAAATGCACCATTTAGCTCCAAAGTAGGCAGAGCTTATGTCATGGGTAATTACTTACTTTTATACACATAAAAATATCCAGGCAAATGCCTGCAGATAAAGCAAACATATTGTCCCGGCGGGGATCGAACCCGCAGTTATCTGCGTCTTCTATTGCGTTACGGTGGTTCACCGAGGCCTCGAAACAAACTGCGCCACGGAGGTCGCCACGGTTATTGAGATAATGCTTTATATTCATGCCTATGAAAATAACATTAAAAAAAAACTAAATAAATGCTAGTGGTAGCCGTAAAACGTCCACTACTGAACACAGGCCTCCCTCATGCATCGCCATTAGGGGTGGTTGCCATACTCACCACGCTTGGAAGTCGGGTTGGTGAGCGCAGTGCGGGATGGTGATACACGGAAAGACGCTGCTGTCCATCTTCCGGAGATATCCCTTAGCAGGTTTTTACTGCATCCACGGGTATGAAAGGAAGGGTAACATTCTACTACCGGTACCCCACGGCACAAAAAACAGGTAGTTTTTTGGGCCACTTGTGTGTGCAAATAATAACTTTTCTTTGATCCCAATAATAACTGTTTTACTGTGGTTTAAGGTAATGAATATTCGCAGTGCTAGTAAAATAGTAGAGCGTAGTGTATACGCTTTACACTATCATAACTAACTATGCCACGTATTCGCTACGAGAAGTGCTACGCAATATAGTTGCTACGAGTAAAAAATACCACGCAGCGCAGAAGTCTTATATTGCTACGCCACGTTATCGCTACAAAAATGCAACGTCATGTAAATTATCCTAATACACCGAATTAAGCAACCTAACGACCTCTGTAGTGCAGTTAATAGCCTACTGAGACGCAGGAGGATGCGGCTTCGATCCCACCGAGGGACAAATGTTTTTTTTTTTGCAGATATGTATATTTATATAAGGCAATCTTTTTTTTCGCACCACCAATCACTTTCCACTTAATTGCTAGATTGAACGCGCCATCGCTTTCAGACAGAACTGGTCCTAGGGGCATTCAGGAATGGTTTAACGCTGTTTGTATTTAATTTGCTTTAGCTTAAGACGTCTTGCTGCAAAACGCAAAACATTATCTCGTTTATAGTGCATTATATAAGATTCGCTTTTTCTTTTAATTCGCTTTTTTAAGTGGCACTTTTCTTTCGCTTTGGCTTAAGAAAATTACGATACTCCTGCTCGAACGAAGTTTCAACAACAAATACGCCGTTACTGAAAACCAGAGCTATGTCAATGCACAGCATTTATAAAAAAAAAAGTTTATTTATGACTCATATACAAGCTAAAAAATAACAAAGATTGAAAATATACGAAAATACAGGAATCGTTCGCTGAGTTGGCGAACGATTCCTTGTCTGCGATCTTATTTTCTTATTTTTCAATGTCAATATATATGTTTATCGCCGTTGGGTGCCGGCAATAGAATGATACCCCTCCTCTCATGCCCATGGATGCAGTAAGAGCCTGCTAAGGGATGCCTCCGGAAGATGGGCAGCAGCGTCTATCCGTGTATTAACATCCCATACTGCGCTCACCAACCCGCCTGCCAAGCGTGGTGAGTATGGCAACTACCCCTCATGGAGATCCATGAGGGAGGCCTGTGTTCATCAGTGGACGTTTTATGGCTGAAATGATGATATGTTTATTAGCTAATAAATAAACACACTGCGGTCCCTGGGACATTGTTAGATGGCTTAGGCTTGCCCAGCACCAATAGCAACATCCCAGCTCAGTTGGCTCATTAGTACAGAACAGGTAATTTGAACATACATACATTTTCAAGAAAGAAAAATCCATTTGTTTACGACCGGTATGGAACCCACTTCCCTTCCCCCTTCGGATCAAAAGTGTGTAGTACATACCACGCGGTCAACACAGCTGATGATGATGAACATGAATGTAAACGAAGCGCTAATCTATATATATAAAATTCAAAGTCCTGACTGACTGATATATCAACGCACAGCCTAAACCACTGGACCTAAAGACTTGAAATTTGGCACACATATATGTATATACCTTAAGTATCCTAGAGGTGCACTAAGAAGGGATTTTCCTAAATTCCTACGGGATAGGGAATAAATGGGATTTATATTTTCGAATCAAAGTGGCTCTGCGTGAAAAAGGGGATTTTACGTTTTATGACTTCCACGCGCACGAAGTCGCATGCAAAAGCTAGTTACATAATATCACTGTTAAGGCACCGCATTGATAATCCCACTATTATTTTATAAAGCCAAAGTTTGTTTGTATGGTGGTTTGTTACCTCTTCACGCAAAAACTAGGCTACGGATTGAGCTGAATCTTTGCACACGCATTGATGTTGACTAGGATTAACACATGGGCTACTTTTTATCCGGGTATAATGCATGCGAAGCGGCGGGCAGAAGCTAGTCAATTATATTGCTGTGGGGTGCTAGTAGTAGAATATTACCCCTTCTCTCATGCCCGTGGATGCAGTAAGAGCCTGCTAAGGTATACTTCCGGAAGATGGGAAGCAGCGTCTTTCCGTGTATCAACATCCCGTACTGTGTGCTTGTGTTTGTGCGTACTCGTTGTGTGTGGCGACTTTAACGTGGACTTTCCGGTAACGAAGAGCAACGTGTCACATCCTCTTAGTGACATAATGCAATCTTATTTATTAAACCAAACTATATTCGGTTATACCAGAATCACATCCACAACAAGAACTGCGATTGATAATATACTAACTGACGGGAAAGTTATACAGTGGTCAATCTCACTTGGTATAAAATCAGACCACAGAGCTCAATTAGCAATTTTTGAAAGAAAATCAAAAGATAATATAAGTGAAACACGTACAACAAAACGGAGAATTATATCTAAAAATAGGATTGAACAACTGAAATTTACACTTAACAATCTCCCAGCTATACAAGAAAAACAAAATTTTTATGATTTTTTCAGAGAAACTATTGCACAAATAAACAGTATTTTGCCTTTGACTATTATAAAGCCCAAAAGCTATACAAAAAGAGGAGCTGATTGGGTTACAAAAGGCATATTAATATCACGTGAGAAACTTTTTGCGATGTACGATCTCCTGCAAAATTACGAAAACGATAGATTAAGAGATTATGTAAAACAATACAGTAAAATTTTCAAACAAGTTTCTCTCTTGGCTAAGAAAAACTCACTCAGGGACAGGATACTCAAATCTGATAATGTTGTAAAAACTTCTTGGGCCATAATTAAAGAAATAACAGGTAAATCTACTGACGTAACAGTCGATACCATTAAAATACGTCTCCCAAGTGGAAAACTATGTGAGGATAAAGAAAAAATTGCACACCATTTCAACAATTTCTTTATAAATATTCCGGTAGAATCTACTAGACACCTAAAAAATGACTTAAACTTGTCAAAATGCTACACGGAATCTTATATAAAAGAAAATAATTTGGTTATAGAAAATAATCACAGTATATTTTATCAGGCCACTTGTAACGAGATTTTAAAAATAATAAAATCAATTAAGTCGAAGACGTCGACTGACTTTTGGGGAATTTCGTCTAAAATCATCAAGTCTATCGCAAGTGAGATTACTGTCCCGCTCACAGATGTTATTAATGACTCCTTGACAACAGGTAACTTCCCTGATTTCCTTAAACTCGCTAAGATCATTCCACTTTACAAAAAAGGGGACAATCATGACGCTCAGAATTATAGACCTATATCTCTGCTACCGATCTTTAGCAAAGTTCTAGAAAAACTCATGTTTAAAAGACTTGAAAAATTCTTAGCAGAGCATAAAATTCTTAGCCATAGACAATACGGATTTCGCAAATGTCGGTCAACAACAGATGCAATTGCTGATATAGTTAAAAATATTCATGCCTCACTTGAAAAAAAGCTAATAACGTACGGAATGTTTTGTGATCTATCCAAAGCCTTTGACTGTGTCAGTCATGATATTCTTCTGGCCAAACTCGAACTGTACGGTATTAAAAACATGGATTTATTACTTTGCCAATCATATCTGTCATCTAGAAAACAGTTGGTAGAAATTAATGGGACTGTATCTGGTGAAGAAAGTGTGAAGTATGGGGTTCCACAAGGCTCAATACTTGGACCATTGTTATTTTTATTATATATTAACGACATTACTACATGTAATTTAAGCAAAGATACTGACATTTATATGTTTGCGGATGACATATCTCTAATAATTCACTGTGACAAAAAAAATGATATTGTGAGCAAAATTAACTGTGTAATTAATCAGTTGACACAATGGTTCGAATGTAATAACCTACTATTAAACGTAGGTAAAACAAATCTTATCCATTTCTCGCTAGCTACAAACACTATTCAAACAAAACAGGCAATCAATAGCCTGCCAATCAAACCAATTGACTCAATTACTTTTCTTGGAATTAGACTAGACTCAAAACTAACGTGGAAAGAGCATATTGATATACTTGCCAGTAAATTAAGCTCTGCTTGCTACGCTATTAAAAAGGTAAAGGAACTTTGTGGACTGAAGGCTGCTAAATCGGTCTATTTCGCATATTTTCACAGTTTAATGACATATGGCCTTCTAATATGGGGAAATGCAGCTGATATTCAAAGAATTTTTATTTTACAAAAAAGGGCTGTTAGATACATTTTAGGACTTAAAACTAGGGACACATGTCGTATGGCATTCAACAAATTAAATATTGCTACCTTAACTGGAGCATATATACTTCAATGTCTTAAATATGTAAAGCTAAATCAAAGTACCTTACCAACATTGGGAGGATCACATGAGTATTATACTAGGCATGGTGGCAACATTCAGCGTACAAATTGTAGGCTAAGCAGAGTGTCAAAAAGTTACCTCTGCAATGGTATAAAACTTTTTAACAAACTTTCTAAAGAAGTTAGAGATTTAAGCTGTGTATTATTTATGAACAAAATGAAACAAATAATAACTCAAAAGAGTTACTACACTTTACGAGAAGCTTTTGACGACGAAAGCATTGCCTGATGTACCATTTTAGTTATAGATCTATGTTGTTGTTTGTTGTTTTTTGTTGTTCAATTCAATTATTTATTAACCAATCTGACGTGCAAAATGTATTAGAAAATTATACAATGCCCCTTTACAGCAGCTATCTTAGACATCATATTATTATTATTATTTTTTATTTTAGACATAACACCATTATTATTTTTTCCTTATAACTAAGCATTTTATTTTAGCATATTATTTTTAATGTAAGTTTTATTTGACAATGCCCCTTTACAGCAGATTTTTTTTTTTTTTTATTTTATTTTATTTAGAATGTAAGTCTTACTTACATTCTAAATAAAATAATGCCGTGGGGCGCCGGCAGTAGAATGTTGCCTCTCCTCTCTTACCCATGGATGCAGTAAGAATCTGCTAAGGGATACCTCCGGAAGATGGGCAGCAGCATCTTTCCGTGTTTTTTCACTACCCTATACTGCGCTCGCCAACCCGCCTGCCAAGCGTGGTGAGTATGGCATCAACCCCCTCATGACAATACAACAAAAAACCAGGCCCCGAGTCCCCGGCGGCCCCGCTTATCCTGGCTACGGTAGCAGTCACGGTAACGGCGGGGCTAGGGGTGCTAAGAATCCCCGGGAGACGATCGGCTACCAACCCCTACGACGACCACTGGCCCTGGTAACACACAACATCCGCACTTTGAGGACAGACGATAAGATTGTTGAGCTGGAAGAAGAAATTAGTAGATTACACTGGGACATTTTGGGGCTATCAGAAGTCCGTAGAGAGGGCGAGGACACGATATCCCTTAAGTCCGGTAACCTACTATACTACCGGGAGGGCGACCAACAGTCCCAAGGTGGTGTCGGGTTTCTCGTTCACAAGTCACTCATTAACAACATTGTCACCATCGACAGTGTGTCGAGCAGGGTCGCGTACCTAACACTCAGAATATCTAAGCGATATTTGCTGAAGGTCGTTCAGGTATATGCGCCGACCTCGTCACACCCAGATGAAGAAGTAGAGTCTATGTATGAGGACATCAGTAGAGCCATACATACGAACAACACTCACTTCACTGTTGTAATGGGGGACTTCAATGCAAAGCTAGGCATGAGAAGCGATGATGAGTTGAGAGTGGGGCAATTTGGGTATGGGCAACGGAACCCCAGGGGACAGAGGCTGGCCGATTTTCTGGAGAAAGAAGGACTCTTTATGATGAATTCTTTCTTCCAGAAGCCGCCTCACAGGAAATGGACCTGGATGAGTCCCAATGGTTCTACGAGAAATGAGATTGATTTCATCCTGACCAACAAGAAACGAATATTCAATGATGTCTCTGTGATTCACAGGGTGAAAACCGGCAGTGATCACCGAATTGTAAGGGGCACATTGAATATGAACGTTAAACTTGAAAGGTCCCGTTTGATGAAATCTACGCTCCGACCCACTCGCGCACATATCCAAAACCTCGAGAGCTTTCAACTCGAACTCGCAAATCGCTTTGACTGTCTAGGAGTAGATGCATCGGTGGACGAGATCAATAACAGGTTCGTAGAAACCGTCCATACGGTGGGGTCCCAGTTCTTTAATACCCCCCGTACTAATAGACCTCAGAAACTTTCTGATGACACCCTTAACCTCATGGCTGAACGACGTTCTTTGCGACTGCAGTCTCCCGATGATGCTCAGTCACACAGGCAGCTCAATAGACAAATTTGGAAATCCTTGCGGCACGATATTCGTACCTTTAATACAGCCAGTATTAAAGATACGATAGAGCGGAATAAAGGCTCCAAAGTGTTCGCGAGAGATAGTTCTATTGGGCAGAGCCAGATGACGAAGCTGAAGAGGGAAGATGGCAGCATAACGTCAAGTAAAGCAGAAGTGTTAAGGGAAGTCGAAAGGTTCTATGGACGGCTCTACGATTCGGTCACTAAACCTGTTTGCAGTGCGGCCAACGACCCAAGAGCTAAACTGACCCGACATTATACCGAGGATATCCCGGACATCAGCCTGTACGAGATCAGGATGGCCTTGAAACAGCTTAAGAACGACAAGGCGCCGGGTGAGGACGGAATCACTTCAGAGCTTCTGAAAGCGGGTGGATCACCGGTACTTAAAGTCCTTCAGAAGCTATTTAATTCCGCCTTGCTTGAAGGTACGACGCCAAAAGCATGGAACAAGGGCGTGGTGGTTCTGTTCTTCAAGAAAGGTGACAAAACCTTACTTAAGAATTACAGACCCATCTCGCTGTTGAGCCATGTTTATAAGCTGTTTTCAAGGGTCATCGCGAACCGTCTCGAACGCAGGTTTGATGACTTCCAGCCTCCCGAACAAGCCGGGTTCCGAAAAGGCTACAGTACCATAGACCACATACATACGCTGCGGCAAGTCATACAGAAGACCGAAGAGTATAACTTGCCGCTATGTCTTGCGTTTGTGGACTATGAGAAAGCCTTCGATTCGATCGAAACATGGGCGGTGCTTGAGTCTCTCCAACGATGCCGAATTGACTATCGGTACATCGAAGTGTTGAAGTGTTTGTATACAAACGCCACTATGTCAGTCCGAGTACAAGAACAGAGCTCGAAGGCGATTCCCTTAAAAAGAGGCGTAAGACAGGGAGACGTAATCTCTCCGAAACTGTTTACGACCGCTTTGGAAGATGCCTTCAAGCTCCTGGAATGGAAAGGGCTGGGCATCAATATTAACGGCGAATACATCACTCACCTTCGATTTGCCGACGATATTGTGGTCATGGCAAAGTCGATGGAAGAGCTCAGCACGATGCTCGAAGGCCTCAATCGAGTCTCCCAGCGGGTAGGCCTTAAAATGAACATGGACAAGACGAAAATCATGTCAAATGTCCATGTCGTGCCTGCCCCAGTTATGGTTGAGAACTCGGCTCTTGAAGTTGTCGACGCGTACGTATACCTAGGACAAACAGTCCAATTAGGTAGGTCCAACTTCGAGAAAGAGGTCAATCGTCGAATCCAACTCGGATGGGCAGCGTTTGGGAAACTTCGCAACGTCTTTTCGTCCAACATACCTCAGTGCCTTAAGACGAAAGTCTACAACCAGTGTGTGTTACCAGTGATGACATATGGAACCGAGACGTGGTCCTTCACTATTGGCCTTATGAACAAGCTCAGAGTCGCTCAACGAGCTATGGAGAGGGCTATGCTCGGGGTTTCACTACGGGATCGAATCAGAAATGAGGAGATACGTAGGAGAACTCGGGTCACCGACATAGCCAAACGGATTAGCACGTTGAAGTGGCAATGGGCAGGCCATATAGCGCGCAGAACTGACGGCCGATGGGGCAGCAAAGTTCTCGAATGGAGGCCACGGATCGGCAAGCGCAGCGTAGGACGTCCACCTACAAGATGGGCAGACGACTTGGTGAGAACTGCTGGTCGGCGGTGGATGCAGACGGCTTCCAACCGCAGTACTTGGAGATCAATGAGGGAGGCCTTTGTCCAGCAGTGGACGTCCTACGGCTGAAATGATGATGATGATGATGAAGTCTTACTTTATACTGATATGATACTATGCTTGGCTTGTCTGTTTTTGGACTGGCTTTTAAATGAATTTTGTATTTTAGTTTTTAATTTATTGTGTAACTTTGACGTATCCAAGTGTTCTTAAGTGTCCCTATGGAAAAATAAATGAGTATGAGTATGAGTATGAGTATGTGCTCGCCAATCCACCTGCTAAGCGTGGTGAGTAAAGTAAAAGTACAAAAGTAAAGTATAACCAAGAACTAACCATTAAAATTATTTTTATGTAACTGTTCGAGTTACAACTGTAAAAAATGCGTACAAACTGACACGAAAAGCTAGCATGAAATGAAAAGGTGTCCTTAAAATAAATACTTATAGTATTTTTGTATTTGTACAGAAATAAGAAAATTTTGTGCCATCAATCGGTTTCGTTCACTTATAAAGTGAAAATCTATTTTACATTATTATTATAAAGAGGAAGATTTGTATTTTATGTGTTGCTGTATTTTGTATGTACATATGTAACAAATAAACTTAAAATCTACTAGATCGTTTTTTTTAAATTCTTTCACCATTAGAACGCTGAATTATTCCTGAGTAACACAGGCTATATTTTATCTCCTATTCATACGGGAACGGGAACTACGCGAGTGAAAACTCCGCGTTTTCACAGATCATCATTTAAATCAGTAGTTGGTTAAAAACTACTACAGTAGTTTTTGTAACTACTGATTTAAAGTTAACACATGAAAATTCCAAAACATTTACATTACAATTAGCCATAAGTGTCCCACAAGGCCTCCCCTCCATCGCTCCATGCATCCCGATCTGCCGTCAATTCGACCCATGCGCTGTTATGTTGGTCTAACTCGTCACGCCAACGCATCTTCGGTCTGTCGCGGCGCCTCACCGTGTTGGCGCTCCACATTTTCAAATTGCTGAAAGAGACGAAATCCCTGACGGTAATTTATCGTCAATGCGTCGTCTAACGCCTCGTATTAATTACAAATGTACAATCAAATTTGTATTCAATTACAATGGCTGTGACGATTCTGAAGCTACAGGCGGATTTACCGTTGCCATCCCCGAAATTAATTTGAGAATTAATTTTGAGATTAATATTTGAACGTGATTGTAAGCGACGCGTACTTACTGGCGTACATAGTTAGTTTATATTACAATGTTATCTAATTTTCTGTAGGCTTTGTTAATTGTATTCCATATTTGAATTTTATAAATAAATAGTTATTATATAGAATTGGCGCGCGCGGGGAGGATACATTTGGGTGCGGTGCGGGGGGAGGTACCCCGATCGGCGGGAACGGCGCGCGGCGTCGACCGAGAAAGCGCGGCTTTTCAGTATCGTCCAACGCGACCGACCGCCCGCACGCGCGTTTCTCGTGAATTCTTTCCGCTCGCCAGCCTTCGAACTAAAGCGGTGTTTTAGTCAGCCCTCCTATCAGCTACAGTGATGTTGCTAGGGCCTTTGATGAATGTACTAGTACGCTCTCTGTAGGATTTCATCATCAGTTCAGCTGTAGTTTTGATTTCAGACTTCACTATAACTGTTCATCATCATCATCATCGGCCTATATTAGTCCACTGGTGGACATTGGCCTCCCCAAATCTACGCCATTTCATCCTGTCTTCAGCATGCCGCATCCAGCGTCTACCAGCGACCGTCCGCAAGTCATCACTCCATCTAGCTAGTGGGCGTCCTACACTACGCTTACCAAGCTGCGGTCTCCACTCAAGAACTCGTTTACCCCAACGGTTATCGGTTCTTCGGCAGATATGGCCAGCCCACTGCCACTTCAGCTTGCTAATCCTATGTGCTATAGGTCGACGACTTTGGTTCTCTGTCGGATAACCTCTTTGCGTATTTTATGGACTTTGCACAATTGTCTCAGGGAATGATTTTCATCAATAAGCTGGTTTTCTTTTAGACTCAAACTCATAAATTACTTTATGCAGTGCGGCCGCAGGGACCTTTATGATGCGTTAATTTATAAAATACTAGCCGCACTCTGTGATTTCACCCGCGTAGTTCCCGTTCCCGTAGGAATACGGAGATAAAATATAGCCTCTGTTACATTAAAGCGTATACGTCGCCATGCATACACATGATGTGTGGGCACAGCGAGTTTATTTCTTATGATTAAATTGTGGTAAATTTATATAAAACCATAAGACAACATTTTAATTGTTAGTCCGTTATGTAATTAACAAAATCTTTTTGATTCTACTTTTTTTAGGGTTCTGTACCTTGAATGGAAAAAACGGACCCCTTATAGGATCGCTTCGTTGTCCGTCCGTCTGTCTGTCAAGACCTTTTTCTCAGAAACGCGTGGAGGTATCACGCTAGAATATATATAAAATACTCAGGTCTATGTCCCTTATAGTTGTGATAAAATCAAACTTCTAAGCCAATGCAATCAAATAATATAACCGTTTATGCCACAACTTTCCGCAAATTTTCGACACTCGCAAGGAAAACGAAATCTTGAAGTTTGGTACGAAGCAATGTCTTATAGCACAGATAAAGGAAAAATTGCGAAAACCGTAAATTTTTAGTTACATGATATAATTAAAAATATTTTTATTAATTTTAAACTTCCTTCCCCTTTCCACATAAACGCGTAGAGGTATTAAATTGAAATTCATATCAAATACTCAGGTCTTATATACCTACAGGTTTGTACGGAACCCTCAGTGCGCGAGTCCGACTCGCACTTGACCGTTTTTTTATTTCATCTACGCTTGCGTTTGATCACATCTTGCCTGATGTTAAGCAATGACGGTCTTGGATGGTACACGCTTGCCTAGAAAGTATTCTTTAACGTAATTCAAAATTAACTACGATACATCGAAATTTCTTGTGAAGTCACACGCTGGTGCACGCCAATCTGCCTCGGTTCAGTATTATGACGTCACGTCTAAACTTTATCTCGCTATAAGTATCTAAATATTGTTTCATTTGTTTGAAAAAGAAATATATACGTGTCAATTACTTTTGTATTATCTAATTGTAGGAGGAAACAGAATTCTTAATTAAAATTATTCTTAGAATTCGCCTGCTGTCGAACTCTACATCATTTTGTAGGTACTAGATAAATAAATAAATAAATAATTAAATATTCCTGGATTTAATCCAATTTACATCATCTAGCCACAAGCTAAACAGAGTTGTGTTATGGGTACTAGATGACTGTTATACTTAATACATTATACAGCATAGACAGATAATTTTTATTAAACATAGAAAAACATCCAGAACACCCTGCAGATCGTACAAACATCGAACCCGTAACCTCTTGCGTCGCAGGCGGACCTTCGCCCGCTGCGCCACAGTAGTCGACATACCCTAATGTACCGAGCTCAATGCAATTACGGAAATAAAAGCTTTCCTCTTGCCAATAATTAAATATCTCCCTCGCGTCATAAAACCACCGTTAAATTCTTCACTTCCTAAAGCAGGCATTACATTTTAAAATTACATCGTTGGGTAAGGAATTTTAGCAATTATTCTCTTCAGATAATTATAGGATGATAAAATGACCACCATCTCAGTTTGGTGTACAAGATATACCTATATAGCTTTTTTACACGAATAAATGACGAGACATAATTTAGTTTTTAGTAGTAAGGCCTTTGCATCTATTATAGATGATTTATGAAGCGTCAGCAACTGGTAATCATGCTGTACGGACGACGAACCTATACCATCCTCTCAGCTTAGTTAGCTGTTAGTCAGAGGAAAGAACAGGTCAATACGTCTGAAGCTAACTAAGCCGCGGGTTTCCTCACGATGTTTCCTTCACCGTTAAGAACGTGTAAAATGTGAACTTACACTTTTCAAGAAAGAAAAACCCATTGGTTCACGTCCGGTATCGAACCCACAAAAAGCCGTGAAGGCCGACTTGGTTTTTAACCACTTAAATATTCAACATTTATGAGGTTAAAAACCTAAATTCCTAAATTGTATGCCACAAAAGCTAGCAGTTTATACCTACAGCCGCCGTTTCGGAGAAAAAGGTTTTCGGTTTCCTTTTTGAGGTTCGGAACCCTTAAAAAGAAGAATGGCTCGAAAAACTTTATAATACCTATGGCATCGTGAAAACTGCTTGCTTTTTTGCCGCCGTGGGGTGCCGGCAGTAGAATGTTACCCCTCCTCTCATGCCTGTGGATGCAGTGAGAGCCTGCTAAGGTATACCTGCGGAAGATGGGCAGCAGCGTCTTTCCGTGTGAACACTACCGTGTACTGCACTCGCCAACCCGGCTGCCAAGCGTGGTGAGTATGGCAACTACCCCTCATGAAGATCCATGAGGGAGGTCCGTTTTCAGTAGTGGACGTTTTACGGCTGAAATGATGATTATAAAATAAAAAAAACTGCATGCAAATCTGTCCACTCGTTTAGGAGCTACGGTGACACAGACAGACAGACACACATAGCGGTCAAACTTATATATAACACCCCTCTTTTTGGTCGGAGTTAAAATGTGTAAGTTTAACCCGAAACACCGAAACCGAAGCAGAACCATGAAACAATTCAAAAGATTACACGTCGCTCTGGCACACACCTACCAATTTTAATCCCCATAGTTCTCTGTCATTGGAACGCAAAATCGCTGCCCGCAGACGTAATGCCGTTTCCACACTGTGCGTTCTGAACGCTCAATTTGACGTTCTAAATGCATAGTTTGGCGAATAGTGCGGTACCAAGTTTCAGGAGGGGAGCCGTGGGGTGCCGGCAGTAGAATGTTGCCTCTCCTCTATTGCCCGTGGATGCAGTAAAAATCTGATAAGGGATACCTCCGGAAGATGGGCAGAGGCGTTCCGTGCATCAACATACCGCACTGCGCACTCATGATCAGTACTTGCAGATCCATGAGGGAGGCTTATGTCCTGACAGTGGACGTCTAACGGCTGAGATGATGAAGTTTCGGGAACTGCCTAGTGACGACTCCCTTAAATTGTACTGAAATAGAAACATGCTAGTATTTTATAAAGGAGATCATATCGAACCACGTGATACTAATATCAGAATGCAGTATGTATTATGTGTACTAACCCGAAAGGGGGCCCAGGAAAACAACTACTTTTTGAAGGAAAAAATTCGGTAAATGGTATATTTTTTTTCATGTTTTAATTTTTTTTTAAATATTTTTATTTACAAAAAGGCATTTATCCGGGTATTTATCGCGTAAATTACCTTTATTATATCCGACGTTTCGCTTGGATTGCACCAAGCATGGTCCCGGGAAGACTGGTAATTTACGCGATAAAAACCCGGAAAAATTTGTTTTAATAATGTGTTGTGATTGCGAAAGTTTAAAAATAGTTCGTGTTATATAAAATGATTCTCAGGTCAAAATTGTTTTTTTTTTATTTTTATAAATACCTGTTTGTGATTATAGGTATTTTTTTGTACCTGTACGGCAACACTTCGCGGAGTTCAATGACCCTGTCAAGAATCAGCTGGCGTTAAGGTTGTCATTATTGTAAAATCATCTGTTTAGCTGTGAAGGTTAAACTTCAACAGCTGAAAAATCGTAGTACAAAAATTGTTTCATGGGATGGTCAGAATCACCCCCTTTCGGCTTAGTACACATACATCCTGTATACTTGGATATTTCTAGGAGTATATTTTATTTTAACTTTAAAGTTCTTTGCGCGATCAAACTGAAATGATACCTGCACGTATGCGCCAATTGGGAAAATGCACGGTTTTTCTATGTTCATAAAATAAACATCTTAATCTAAAATAAATATCTTACCTACGCCAATAAAATCAATCTGCTCTATAATAATGCAAGACCTAAAATCAAATATACAGCAACTGGTATTCATGCTGTAGGAGAAGGACGCTGCTTTCAGTGACTGGGACATGTGCAATGTATTGGTACCTAGGGACCTAGGTTACTTTTAAAACTCGTCAGTTGTTTAGAGCCTTTTCCGTTGTCGTTTATAACATTAAAAACACAAAAAATACATGTAATCGCGTAAATTACCCTTTAAATACATATTTTCTTTTCATTATTTTGAATGCTTTTCCGGCGCTACGACAGGATTGCACCAGTCATGGTCCCAGGAAGACTATTGTAGATAATTGAATATTAGTATCCATTGGACGGACGTGGGTTCGAATCCCACCGGAACCGTAAAATTTTTGATAAGGTTATTCATTTCCTTGAAAATGTTCTACCTAAGCGTGGTTAAACACTATAAAAATAACAAACTAAAGGTAATTTAATAAATAAATGCCCATATCGCGTAAATAACCTATATATACAACTATTCCATTCACGTTTCGTTATTACCGAAACATAACCAGGCGAATTTATCGCAACGTTGAATGGTTGAATGTATACAAGCCGTTACCTACATTCTAAAAATGAAAAACAATTTGAATTGTGTACGTCAACCGTTTGAATTTGGAGTGGAAGGCGTCGGAGCGTGGCGCGCGTTCGGGCGTCTATTGCGACGGTTGCGGAAGCGACGTCGGAATGTTCTGGTAATATTGGAGGTGGCATGTCTTCGTGATATGCAAAGTATTCTGCTTTGAAGCTGACTACTTTCTAAATCCGACTGCCTGAACCTCGAATATTTTTTGACTCTTCTCTACAAATGTTGTCTCATGGATTTATAAAAGCCGCTATTACAGCTAGCTGTAATGCATTTTTTCAAACAAATTATGCCTCAGAATAAACTATATAATGCTACGACTACTACTCTTATATGTACTAATTAACTACAACTACTCTACAACAAATATTCAACTAGTCTATAACTACTTTACATGGTCACATTCTTAGTGAACGTGATTACCGCGGTATTGCAATTATAAAAGGTTACCACAACATCAGATGGTCCATCTGATGTTCGGCTTGTCTCGTCATTTAACCGTAATTAAAAAACTGCAGCCGGGGTTGTTGATTCATAATATCCAGGTATCCAAATAATCGGTGTTACAAACGCGCCCTGGTATCCGGAACTGCGATTCGGCGTCGCATATTCGGGGCATAGTCGTGTCCACATTTCGAGACGTTACGGAACGTTCCCGGCATGCGACTGACGAGGAACTAGGAACTTGAAGCTTACTCAATATGGAGCCGGTACTTTTATGTATGTTCCATGGTGTGACTTGTAACTTAATAGATTTTAATGACAGCATGTCATTATCATCACTTCGGACCTACCATACCCCTGGCCATACCCCTAGGTGTAGGGTGGAACGAAACCATACCACTATAGTAGTGTTGGGCATTATTTATTTATTCTATTATTCTTAAGTTAGATCTATAACATAAAACGAAATTACGGGCACATGAGACCTTACAACTCTGTCTTAGGGTGACGGGCGCAATGCAATGCAGCGTTGGACACATAGTCGCATGCTTCGTGGCCGTGATCACCGCGGTATTGCAGTTGTAATAGGTAGAGAGAGGTTACCACTTTACATCAGGTGGCCCATCGGCTTGTCTCGTCATTATCGTTTAAAAAAAACTGCAACACATATTCGCAACTTAAAAAATCATTTCCACTAGACTAACTCCCTAACTAGCCATATCAAACACATGTAATCGTAGATCCATGTACACCGTACACCGGCTTCTAGTTTGACGTGACAGTATTACCACTACGCCGTATGTGCGGTCCCGGCGTTGTCGCTTACGTGTCTCGACGTACCACAAAGTTATACTCAATTCCGGCTGCGGCTGACTTTGCATTATTACATTAAAAACGCCGGGTATTCAAGTGTTTAAATATTTACTATTATCCTTGAATAAGTGCTATAACACAAAACTGCGATAAAATGCAATGAAAATATTTAGTTTAATTCTGCTTATGCTGAGATGCATGAGCACTGCCCTCCCGCCCGCTAATTTTGCACATGCAGGGAGAACTAGGTTGTCAGTACAGCATGCATACCCAAACCTATACGACACGTGTTTCGCCTCTCCGCGAGGCATCATCAGGTGAGACGCTGAGGTGTGGACTGGTACTTTCGTTCATGCTCCACTGACAACCTAATTCTCCCTGCATGTGCATAGTTAGCGGGCGAGAGGGCGGTGCTCCTGCATCTCAGCATAAGCGGAATTAAAACTAAATATACATTATATTTTATTGTCATGGATTTCCCCAAAGTAACGCCTGATTCCATTAATCACAAAACTGCGTTACATATTCGCAACTTACAAAAACCGTTTCCGCCGTATGTGCGGTCCCGGCGTTGTCGCTTGCCTGTCTCGACGCACCACAAAATTATACTCACTTCGGGCTGCGGCTAACTTTGCAGTATTACATTAGATACCCTGTTAAGACATTGACTATGTTGGCGTCGGGGATTTCAAACACAGTAGTTACACATCATCATCATCATCATCATTGGGGCCGTTTTTTTTAATCATTCTTGGACATAGGCCTCTTCCCGTTTTCTCCATTCCTGGCGATCTTGTGCCCGTCTTATCCAGTCGTGTCCTCCGTGTCGTCTGACGTCGTCTACCCAACGGTTTGGTGGTCGGCCGCGTCCTCGGGTGTCCGCTCTGGGTCTCCATTCTAACACACGCCTGGTCCAGCGAGATGCGTCCATTCTGGCAATCTGTCCCTAGTAGTTACACAACATTCAGAATTGTTACGTTTAGTTTTGATTTCATGTGATTTACTTTAAATTGGTATTTGGTTTCCACGATTGGTTAACTATTACAACTGAAAAATACTCAAAAACTGCTCTATAAAATTTTGCCTTTTTACTTTACATGTGAACGCAAGCGATATATGCCTCTAGAATTTCTGTTCATATAAGTCTATATATTCTTTTCAAAATGGTGGTTGGTATTTATAAAGTTACCAATAGTTTTTGTTTTAAACCAGAAATACTGTTTTTGCGCTTTCGAATTTTCATTCCAAAACAATTACATTCAATTAATCGTTTATCAAGGTATCGACTTAATCTGACGATGCAAAAACATCATTATATACCAAACACATAATGCTGTAAATCGTGTCCACATATAAAAACCTTGATTCAAGTTATAATCGCATTAACATAGATACAGTATTTTTTTTTTAATTTCGAAACTGGACTTTTTTATTACTGTGATTATAAACATGTAAAAACTCTTACTAGATCCATAATTTATTGCTTTTCTAAAAACTGGATCTAGTGACAGTTTCCTGAAGGGAAAACTCTCACTAGATCCAGACTGGGTCTGTTGACTGGATCTACTGAGAGTGATCCCTTTTTGGCGTAACCTAGTAAATCTCAGGTACTTTACCTAGTTCTTTAGGCACAATGCAATGCATCTACAACATAAATAAACAATAATCATAATCATCATCGTCATCCTGCCGAATGACTGCTGACCACGTCCACTTCTGGAGATAGGCCTTCCTCATGGATCTCCAAGATCATGAAAGGGTTGTAACCATATTCGCCACGCTTGACAGGCGGGTTGGCGAGTACGGGATTTCGATACACGGACAGACGCTGCTGCCCATCTTCCGGAGGTTAGATAGATATATAGATTATGCTTTATTGTACACCATATACACAAAAAATACAAACGGTAGAAAATCACAAAATGACAAATAATGAGGCACAATGGGCGGCCTCATCGCTAAAAGCGATCTCTTCCAGGCTTTGCCTGGAATAAATTGCTTTGAGCAATAAGGCCGCCAGTTGGTACATATGTTTTCTCTTGTTTTTTTCCTAAGTGTGTGTTCTTTATGCATTAATAAAGTGTCAATTCATTCATTCATTCCTTTGGATGGACTCGAATAGGTGAAGAAGAGTAGACGTACTGCGGGTGGCGTGCTGAGAAGTTTATAGTCAAAAATGTATAAATATATATAATTAAAATAAACATATATATTCGACAAATATAATATAATACATACATTAAAATATATATCTGCTAACAATATATATATGTATATATATTTAGTAACATATATTTGTACAGTGTATATATTATGTACATATATATAATATAAACTATGTGGAAAAGGAAATACTATGAATGAGAAGAGGTGTCCCTATTCACGGGCCAGAGAGGAGTGGCAACATACACTACTGCTGGCACTCTGCGGCATTAACCAATGAGCCTAGCTAATATTTTTTAACTTAGTGACATTCGGGCACGTACCACGCGTTATATTTGTACAACACAACTCATCTATATAAAAAAAAACATCTTAGATCTGTACTTACATTTACTTTGTAAAGAAATATTTAAATGAGCTCTAATCAGGATATCACTTACCTTAATTGATTGTACAAGAATATCTTAACCATTTACATCTCAGGTTGTCATTCCGTGATCTCGGATCTTGGAAGAGGCAATTATCGACCTAATTACATTTTATAAGGGGAAAATGTACTAAGATGGATGTTTATAAAAAGATAAGTTTTGCATATCAGTTACCTTAGGGCAAAACACGAAACGCGATGTTGCATCGCAAAAATGTGCGGGCTTACGACGCTTCGCATAAACAAGCGAATTCAATCGCATGCGAATAAAATTCTATTATTTGCTATCAATTTAACTTGATTTACTCTGTTCTTTTTTTCTGTCTGTTCTGTCTTTATCTTTTCTAGTCGAGGGACATCCACTGTTAGACAAAGGCCTCCCTGATTGATCACTAAGTACTGATCATGGGTGGTTGTTGTCATACTTACCATGCTTGGCAAGCTTGGCGAACGCTGAACAGATTTTGATACATGGAATGACGCTGCTGTAGCATTCTACTGCCACGACAGATTAACTCAATAAATTAAAATTTGTTTTATTATTATAAATAAAAAAAAAAAATAGGTTTGTTTTAGTAACTCAATCTATACAATACATTTTGTGCATTGGAAACCCCCTTTTAAGTAGATAGATACCTGTGTTAGGGGGTATCGCTCTTGCCAAGAGTAACTAGGTAAATACAGATAATATCAACATAACAACAGTGCGTGTTTTGTTTATGGGTGTTTATACATAATGTGTGTTTTTTGTGCATGGATGTATCTTTTTGTGTATAAATGAGTATGTATGTATGTGTATATATGCTTTATGTGTACGGGAAAGTGTGAGTGTCTTAATATTTATTTTATGTGGATGTATGTATGTATGTGTGTGATTATGTGGTTGGAGGGTAATTTTACGAGACGAACTCCAGAAGTTCTTCCGTGTCCTGATAGGAAAGGCTGAGAAGCCAGTCAGTAAGAATAGTTTTAGTTGCGTGTTTAGTAAGTGGATAAATATTTAAAGTTTTATTGATTTTATCATTGCCTTTAAACATCTATTATAGATGATTTATACAGCGACAGCTACCTGGCATTCATGTTATACGTTCACGTGCTGCATGAATGGGATATTGTTAGACGGATTAGACTTGTCCAGCAACTAAACTATCCTCCCAGCTAAGTATCTCAACTTAGCTGGGAAAGAACTTAGTCCAGAAAAGAACAGGTCATAAGCCGTGGTTTACATTACGAGTTGTTTTCCTTCAGGTTGTTTTCCTGCACCAAAACAGAAAACAATATAGAAACCAAATGAAAACAGACATATGTTTAGAATGAGAGAACAGTTCATAATCGTGAAATGGTTAGCTGATATCTGAATCGATTGAAAGACATTGCCGTTTAAATTCATTGTTTTGTGTATTTTTTTTAAACCATGTTGGCCGAATGTATGTACGTGAAGGAAACATCGTGAGGAAACCCGCGGCTTAGTTAGCTTCAGACGTATTGACCTGTACTTTCCTCTGACTAACAGCTGACTAAGCTGAGAGGATGGTATAGGCACTGCAGCGTCCCGAACAGCATGATTACCAGTTACTGACGCTGCATAAATCATCTATAATAGATGCAAAGGCCTAACTTTTTTTTGTGTATTTTTATAATTACACTTTTGCAAGAGATAAATAAATTCATAATAATAAATGAAACTGGACAATTCACACAGCATCATCTAGCCCTAAGTTAAGCAGATCTTGTGTTATGGGTACTAGATGACTGATATACCTACTTATTATATTATACTCGTACTACATAGATATCTTTTTTACTATAAATAGAAAAACATCCAGAAAACCGTGAACAAATATCTGCAGGTCATACAGACTTTTGTTCAACGGGAATCGAACCCGTTGCGTTACAGAGGTTAAAAATAAAGATTTTATTCAATTCTATAGCACCGCATCGCAGTTTTTTGCGTTGCGATTATGTGTCACAGACTTTACTCAAGGGAAACAGTTAATACTTTAACCACCTGCCAATCCATGTACTTTGCACAGGCGTTACTTTGCGTTAACTTTTTTTTAAATTATTTTCTTTGCCAACCCCCAAAAGTTAACGTCCATTTACCGTGTTACAATACATAGGTCTGTCTTTTTATTTTATGGCTTTTTGTGTTTGGTTTTACACAATTCCGCCAGTGTCAAGTTAATTTATAAATTATTATGTTATTTGGCTGGCCATGTAGGCGGCCCTTTTCTAATGTTTTATATTTGGGTATGAAAAAATGGTTTGACGTTTGTTGACTGTCACATTGCAATATTACGTAATTGTTATGCCTATTAGAACTACCCTGGAAGATTCATCATCATCTCAGCCGTAAGACTGCTGTCCACGTCAAAGTCAATAAGTGTTTATTCAATAGAGCAAAACGCTACTTAGAATAGTCAGTTTACAAAATAATAAAATGCAATGAAAATTTATTGTCATGGATTTCCGCAAAGTAACGCCTGATTCCATTAATTACATAAAAAAAACAAAACACATTTAAATTGAACAAAGCACATAATTGAATTCGTTCGCTTCGGAAAACTCTTTTTCTAAGTGAGAGAAAAAAGCGAACAAGAAACCTCACTCTTTCACTTCTATTCATTGTTACAATAGTTGTCTTAATATTATGCTTAATTTAATTCACACCACACGTCCACTGCAGAACTTCATGAGGTGGTTGTTGCCATACTCGCCACGCTTGGCAGGCGGGTTGGCAAGCGCAGTACGGGGAGTTGATACATGGAAAGACACCTCTGCCTATGTTCGGAGGTATCCCTTGGCAGAGTCTTACTGCATCCACGGGCCAGAGAAGGTGCAACATTCTGCCGGCACCCGTCGGCAATCAGAAACAATTTTTTGTGCTCTCGAACATTTCGTTAACGATAATATCGCTTTTAGCGACATCGCCCATTGTTTGTTATTATGTGGTTGGATCCTTATGTTTTTTGAAAGTCGGGGGTCGTGGGTTCGATACCAGCCGTGCACCAATGGATTTTTCTTTCTTGAAAAGTGTATGTGCACACTTAACACGTGCCTTAACGGCGAAGGAAACATCGTGAGGAAACTCGCGGCTTAGTTAGCTTCAGCGTATTGACCTGTTCTTTCCTCTGACTAATAGTTGACAAGTTGAGAGCATGGTATAGGTGCTGGGCAAGCCTTATCCATCTAACAATGTCCCAGGCACTGCAGCGTCCCGTACAGCATGATAACCAGTTGCTGACACTGTATAAATTATCTATAATAGATGCAAAGGCCTTACTTTTTATGTTTTTTACTCTCTATGGTGTACGTACTTGTACAATAAAGAGTTAATCTTATCTATATCTATACTAATATTATTAATTGTGAAGATTCTTTTTGTATGTTGGTAACGAATAAACTCTGAACGACTGGACCGATTTTCTAAACTAAAACAGGCTATATTTTATCCCCGTATTCCCATGGGAACGGTAACTGCGCGGCTGAAACCGCGGAGCGCGGCTAGTCTATAATAATCTACATAACTAGTCTTCGTGGTAGTACCATGCAGTACTATGTAGCACTACAATCGGTGAAGCACATTAACTTTTATTGCTTCTAGTCGGTACGGAATTGTGAATTGACGTCGTGCTGCACCCGTGTGCATTGTTCTGCGAGATTGCATGTTAGTATTGCAAATTAGCCGTGGGGTGCCGGCGGTAGAATGTTACCCCTCCTCTCCTACCCGTGGATGCAATAAGAGCCTGCTAAGAGCAACCTCCGGAAGATGGGCAGTAGCGTCATTCCGTGTATCAACATTCCATACTGCGCTCGGCAACCCGCCTGCCAAGCGTGGTGAGTATGGCAACTGCCCCTTATGGAGATCCATGAGAGAGGCCTGTGTTCAATAGTGGACGTTTTACGGCTGAAATAAATGAATGAATGAATTGCACATTAGGTAACGTATAATGAGCCTGAGCTCTCCTTATGTAGTAGATCAATTATGGAGGTTAAGGCGACGCATTGATGAACAATTATTTTAATCATCATTCATCATTTCAGCCGTAAAACGTCCACTACTGAACGCGCCTTCCTGAAAATCAGCGCTGCAACCGCGTAGCTTGCTACGTGATTGCGGTAATACTGAGGCAGTGTCCATTTTTTGACCTGACGCAGCATTGACCTATGTTTAAAATTTTGTTTAACAGTGTAAGCCTAATTTGATTCTTTTATGTTTTCTTTATAATTTGTGTATGTTGTGTGTGTATCAAAAATAAATGATTTTCTTCTTCTTCTTCCCTCATGGATCTCCATGAGGGGTAGTTGCCATACTCACCACCCTTGGCAGGCGGGTTGGCGAGCGCTGTACGGATATGAGTAGCCTGCTGCGTACAAACTAACGCGAAAAGCAAGCTTCAAATCAAAAGTCGTTGGCGCCGAAACAGTAATTCTCGTTTAAAACAAAAACTATTGGCAATATGTAAAATACAACTCATTATGTACAGAACATTCGTTTTACTAAAATGCACCAGAATATTGAGAAAAAACACGTGATCCAAGTCAAGTAACGTATTCTCGTATCCAGTAGGACAATCAAACCGCACACCACTGCGACTATCATGTTACTGTTCGCATTACATTTTATTGCATTAGATAGCATTGAGTGCAAAGCTTCTTCCCTTCGATACTATTTAATCTGAACTTAATTACTTGATAATTAGGGATAGTTTAGTCCTGTTATTTCCCTCTGAGCTGTACGACGTCCACTGAACTTAAGCTTCCCTGGTAGATCTAGAAGTAATGACCGTGAGGGTCTTATTGCATACACACCACGCTTGGCAGGCGGGTTGGCGAGCGCAGTACAGTAGGCGCTGTATCTACCATGAGTTTTCACAATCTATACTCGCTAGCGACTATAGTTAAGAAAATGTATGAAAACTTGTACAGCGCCTCTAGTGTATAGTTTGATACTAAAATTCGCAGTAAACTACTACAGCGACTGTAGTTTGGGCTTCATTTTCTTAGAGGTACCATGAGTTACAAATCTGACAGATGTCATAGTAACGTACTATTACTACTGTAGTAACGGCAGGCGATCTAACAGTGACAACTCATGGTAGACACACAGGATCTTGATACACGAAATGACTCCGGCGGCTGCTGCCCATCTTCCGGAGATATCTCTTAACAGATTTTTACTGCATCCACGGTATCTGCATTTCTCAATAATGAAAAATTTCATACCTTACATATCAATGTGCTTTGTTTAATTATCTGCAACGTCGACCCGTGAATTCTACCACGGAGTTTTATTTAATTTTCATACAGTTGCAACACTGGTTTGAACTTGTTAATGAATGTATCATCTGCCCTCGTTTTCTAAGTTTTCTGTATGTTAATATATTACTCTCCTGTTCGTGTTTTTGTAACTTGACTCCTTCTAAACGGCTGGACCGATTTGGATAAAACGTTGTATCACAAAATCAGCGGACAGGTCGACGTCTGCCGGGTTCTTTGGCAGATTCTTACTGTGTCCACGGAAAACAGAGGATGAACAACATTCTATTGAAGTGGCCCCATGGCAATTATACTAGATTTATATTATAGATGATTTGTACACCGTCAGCTATGACGAGACTACCTAGATGAATTTAAGTCCACCTGGCCAGAACCAGAAATATAAAAGGACCGTGAGAAGTCTAAGAAGAAAGGGGAGTCCTCTGCCTAGAAGAGAAACAGTTTAGATTTAGAAAAAAAAATCCTAAGGTATAATGGCTTAATATGTATCAAAGATCTTATTGAGTAGTTCGAACATAGAAAAGCCATTACCCAACCAGTAAGTAACACTCCTCAGAAAAATAATGAAGCAAACTATATCATTACCCACAATTCGACAATAGAATATTCAAGAAGCGATCCGGTACGGTTCAGGTAGGAACCGGTGTAAACCGCTGCGCTGTATACCGGTAACCGTCGGATCTGTTTGTAACCACAGTTCGCTCACCGGTAGCTGCCTTACAGTAGGCCTATTTAATATGCAACTGTATACAGGTGTCATATTATTAAATCAGTAATTATTTTGAGATTCTATCAAAACATATTAAGTAATTTTTGAAGATGTTGTCTCTTAGTAACTTTGCGATCACAACAAATAATACGTTTTATCGCGTTTTTGACTGGATTGCACAAAGTCGAAGTCAAAGTCGATAAGTGCTAATTCAAAAGAGCAAAAGCCTACACAGCACAGTCAATTTACAAAAGAAGAACAAGTTAAATTTTAAATTTATTAAAGCACATTGTATTTGTTCGCTTCAAAAATCTTCTTTTCAAGTTAGGGAAAGAAGCGAAGAAGAAACCTTATTCTTTCACTTCTATCAATAATCGAATTAATCATTTATGGGAAACTGTGTGCGTTTCTGTAATAAGCTTCCATCTGAGGTGACCAAACTATCGCTTCATAGGCTTAAGCTTTTTATAAAACAAAATCTCATAGAAAAAGCTTATTATTCCATAGATGCTTATTCGAATGATATTGACCCTTGGCGGAGTGTTGCTCGGTTCAACCGCGATAAGAAATGATGTTAACTTGCAATATTCAAATTATCCAAATATATATTTGCGGACATTAAGGACATTAAGCATAATATTAAGACAAATATTGTAACAATGAATAGAAGTGAAAGAGTGAGGTTTCTCGTTCGCTTCTTTCCCTCACTTGGAAAAAAAGTTTTCCGAAGTGAACGAATTCAATTATGTGCTATAATAAATGTAAATGTGTTATGTTCTTAATTTTTTAACCGACTACTCTAAGTAGCGTTTTGCTCTATTGAATAAACTCTTATTGACTTTGACTGTGACTTTCTCATATAGAGATTTTGTAGTGTCACTACTGCGTAACGCTGTTCTGTGTAATCCCAAACACGCTTTATCAATAATGCAAGTCTAACAGAACGACTGAGCATTCCTCAATAATACAGGACCGGACAGGTTCATATTGAATTGTTGTACCTACTGTAGTAATGGTTTTGATTGACACGCTATAAATCAATTCGTATTATGCAGAGCTCTGAGTCAGTTATTACTTACTAGGACTGCGCGGTTTCAGCTGCGTAGTTCCCGTTCCCGTGGGATTACGGGAATAAAATATAACTTATGTTACTCAGGGATAATATAGCATTCTTATGGTGATATAATTTGAAAATCGGTTTAGTAGTTTTAGAGTTTATTCGTTACAAACACACAAAATACAAATCTTTCTTCTTTATTATTAATATAATCTATAATTCTATACTAATGTATAGAAGTATAGATTTTAGCTTATGCCCGCCGCTTCGCATGCGTTGTATCCAGAAAAAAATTAGCCTATGTGTTAATCTTGGCCAACAGCTATACGTGTGCCAAATTTCAGCTCAATCCGTATGCTAGTTTTTGCGTAACATACATCCTACATACATAGGTACATACAAATATTCGTGTTTATAATATTAGTAGGCCTATTTTCAGCCGCTACTGCTGAGCAAGTTGCCATTCAGTGGAGTGCTGGCAGTAGAATGTTGCCCCTCCTCTCTTACACGTGGATGCAGTAAGAATCTGCCAAGTGATACCTCCGGAAGATGGGCAGCAGACAGTAGAATGTTGCACATCTACTCTTACACGTGGATGCAGTAAGAATCTGCCAAGTGATACCTCCGGAAGATAGGCAGCAGTTTCTATCCGTGTATTAACATCCCGTACTGCGCTCGCCAACCCGCGTGCCAAGCGTGGCGAGTATGGTAACAAACCCCTCATAATCACTACTTAGTGGCCATTGAGGGAGACCTTTGTCCAACAGTGGATGTCCTACGGCTAGCAGAGATCTAAAAACATATTTACTTCTTACAAGTACAAACTCTCTCAAGTTTAAGTTACAAAGTCTTTTCGAAATTGATTTTCCAGCAAAAGTAATACGAACTTTAAAATAAATATGTCAATAAAATATATCCCTCCATACTCCATACAATTGGGAATCGAAATAAATCCTACATGATATTGAGTAGACCGAAACCGGCGTGGCTGCCGGAATTGTGTCCAGGGACGGACTCAGTAATTGTCGTCGCATCAAAAGGGGCGGTCGCACTGAATTAATTATTTTACAAGCTTTTATTTAGCTTGCCCTGTATGTATGTAGGTATCTATGTAACTATGTTTGTTCGCGGAATCTTGCTACTAAATTTTTAAGCAGATATCTTCAACCAATTGAGCTGTTGTATACATGTTTTCTTCGGATGACAATGCATGGTCAGCTATGTGACGTCACTCTGAATCCAACATGGCGGAACACTCAAGATGGTGGACTACTTATATTTAATGTACTCCTATAATATGGGTATCAAATGAAAGGTTGAAAGCTCGCGCTGCTTGATAAGTGCTGCTAAGTGATGGTTCATGTCCTAATCTGAACCTGGTAGGACTGAGTACTAATTAGTATAGGTTGCTGTTACGAAACATAACTGTAAATAATTCTGCAGGTCCAGACTGATTTAGATTTGTAAGGGACTCACACATCTCCAAGCATCTCGCGTCACCTCTCGTCCGATCGGTATTACCCCCGCGAAAGATGTTTTACAATAAGAAAACAAAACTCTACTGTTATTTTTTGTGCCCTAGCCCATAGATCCGTTCTGACTACGTCCCTGCATCCACTACCTTATTGATCCGGAGCTAATGCCCTATAATCCACTTAGCGTCTCCTTGTAAGTCTGACTGACGGGGATTATAAGAATTACGTAAAAGAAATTCCTTTTATTTGACGTATAATCGGTTTCAATTACAAAATCAATTAACGGGTTTGCAGTTCAGCGTTTGGTTTTGTAAAATCACTTTGATCAAAGAAATGTAACAGTTAAGGAAGATATTAGAAAGCCGTTTAGTTATCTCCAGACATTGATTATCAATTGATCATTTCAGCCGTAACTACATCGTCCACTACTGAACACCGGCCTCCCGCATGTGTTAGATTTATGGATAATTTTGATAAAAGAAATCATAAACTTATGCTTCTGAAATCTATGGTTTAACACTTGAATAATGTAATATTTTTACGAGTAAGGCTGGTTTTACATTAATGTTAGTTCTCTGTTTTACACAAGTAATCAATGTATATAGAACTTGTTATATACATATTTTCATTGTATTTATTATGTTAAACACATACTTTGCACTATTTTTGTATAATTACAACTAGATAACAAGTTGTTCGACTCGACAACGTGGTAGTTGTTTACTTGCTTCTATAAAAAGGCCGTCGCTAGAGCAACGGGGGCCACGTCTTTCCTCCGTCGACCGAGACACGTTCTCGGCTTGCCCGTTGACGAGATCACCGCCGCTAACCCGGAGGTGACGTCAACCAGTCCCACATTAGCTGCTAGACACATTTTCAAAAACCGGTCCCGCCGGCGGGGCCGAAGAATACGTTCTTCCGTCTTAAGGTGCAGTTTTGCACCTAGACGCTAACCCTCAGTAGATTCAAAAAATCTGGCAACAGTCCAAGCCGTGGTTCGAACCTAAGTGGTGCCCTTGAGCTTGTTGTCCCAACCTAACTTTTGCGGCTGGGCGCCTTCTGCGCTCGCCATAGTCCGGTAACGTTGTCATGGCCATCTGCGGTCAACAACATTTTTGTCATTTCGAAAAAAAAAAAAGATGGGGGCCACTTTAGTTTCAACTGTCGGACAGAACGGAGCTCTGCAAATATCACGGAGTCAAAGCTAAGTTAAATTACTTAAAGATTTACGGTATTTATTAAACTATGTAATTACTTATTAGAAGTTTTAGTTTAGAGTCATTTAGTTAGTAAATGTGGTAACGTATGTAACTGAATAACGTAGTATTATAATGATGATGATGACGATGATGATGATGACGATAATAATGATGATGATGGTAATGACGAATAAAATACAACGTTTAAATAAGTGTTGTTTTAATAAGTATCCAAAAGTTAGTTATATTCCTGGCCACAGTATATATACCTTTATATTTATTTTTAAAATCATACAATAAGACCCAATCTCTTAATTAATAAAGGTAATTGCCATACTCAGCACGGTTGGCGGGCGGGTTGGCGAGCGCAGTACGGGATGTTGATACACGGAAAGACGCTGCTGCCCATCTTCTGGAGGTATCCCTTGGCAGGCTCTTACTGCATCCACAGGCATGAGAGGAGAGGTAACATTCTACAGCCGGCACCCCACGGCATATTCATATTATCTCATCATATTGACAACTTCCGTGGCTAGTTAGTCTAATAGCCGACTGATAGGCAGGAGGTAGCGGGTTCGATTGCCACCGCGGGACAAATATTTGTAATTGTTCTGCAGATATTTGTATTTTTCTATGTATGATAAGTATGAACTTATAAAAAAAAAGGAATTAAGTATTCTATCAATAATCATAGTACAAACTATGAAAACAAGATGATTGATAAAATAAATAAATAATGCTGGACAATTCTCACAGCATCATCTAGCCCGTGGATGCAGTAAAACCCTTCTATGGGATACCGCCGGAAGATGGGCAGCAGCGTCTTTCCGTGTATCAACATCCCGTACTGCGCTCGCCAAACCGCCTGCCAAGCGTGGTGAGTATGGCAACTACCCTCATGGAGATCTATGAGGGAATGCGTTCCGTAGGGAACGTTTTACGGCTGAAATGATGATGATGGCAACATAAAATAACCAGAGAAAAACCTTCTACTTCGAAGTCGGTTAAAAGGATTTCCTAGCCTTTGTTTTTAGCTTCATCAATCGAATATTCCATCGGATAGTCCAAGAAAAAACTGACATTATTTCTTTTTTAAGGCCGCCGTACATCATAGCGGCTTCGCAGCAGCCATCAATAATTCATCTCGCGTGAATTATAGCGGGATCCTCGGGATTTCCTCCGCCGTATCTAAGGCTTGCTATTGTTGACGTAATGCCGCTACTTTGGCCGATGCTGGCCCGAGGAAATGTCTCCTCATTGTGGAGATGTGAAAGAGGATGCTTAGGGCCGGATGTGATAATAGATAGGAGTGTAGTGACTGACATTAACCGCAGTAAAGTTTGGTATCTTTAGTATTAACAAAACTATTCTTATTTCTAAACATTTGCGATCAGTACACTAATCTTAAAACTGTTTAACGGGACTATATCGAGGAATGCCGTGTGCTGCCGGCAGTAGGATGATGCCCTCTTACCTGTGGATGCAGTAGTACCCCTCATGGAGATCTATGAGGGAGGCCTGTGTTCAGTAGCGGACGTTTTACGGCTTAAATGACGAATGATGATTATATCTGAATAACAGAATAATTGCAGTTTAGACTTGACATTTTTGCCGACAGATGGCCATTCCTGAAACAGTTATGTTGGCAATACTGTGAACAACCAAGTCAAGTGTCGTAGTAACTACCTGTTTTGTTTTGTTTCTTGTGTTAAGTTCAACGGTTTATTGTTACTGATTATTATTTTATTAATCAGTTGTCATTTAATCTTTTATTTTACTCCACTGTCAGTCTGTCTCATATGCCATGAAGAAGAAAGCTTTATGATTCAATTAGGTTAATATTGCTGTCATTCATTATGATATGCTATTATCTAAGTGTTTATTTAATTTTACTATAATTTGACCAAAACTATATTAGAATAATGTTGTTTTTATTAGTAAGGTGTTCTGTTTTTTCTATTTTTAGTATGATTTTTTTGTTATTGCCTTGTTTTGGTATGTAAGAAGTACCCACTCAACTCCATAATTACCTTCTTCATTTTGTACTGTTATCCGTCATTGCTTTTATTTTAAGTTTTTATCTTACTTTAAGATTAGGACCATGTAACGCCTTGGATTATAAATATCTGTACCTAATGCTACTTGTGATAACATTAATAAAGAACTACTGTGGTTATGCACTATAAAAATTACAAACTACGGAAAGATAAATATTCAAATTAGTAAAAACTAACATTTGTTATGAAGACGGTGCTGAGAAAGCCTAATCCATCTAAACAATGTCCTCTTAATGTGGCACCGGACCGTCCCGTACAGCATAAATACCAGTTGCTGACGCTGTATTATTAACATACATATTATAACCGGGTACTTATCGCGTAAATTACCTTTATTATTCGTCTCGGGAAGACTCAAGTCTTCCCGGGACCATGCTTGGTGCAATCCAAGCGAAACGTCGGGAAATAGTAAAGGTAATTTACGCGATAAATACCCGGTTATATGTATGTCAATAATGTGTTGTGATCGCGAAGGTTTTAAAAAGACAAAAGACGCTGTATTAATAGTTATATAATAATTAATAGTTATATAATATAATATATAATAATTAATAGATGTAAAGGACTTTTTATATATATGTATACTTAAGTAAAAGTTTTATTTATCACGTTTTTTACCTCTTCGTGGTCGCGAGAAGACTGCCGCCATGCAACCTAGGTGCACGGCGATTAACGTCATAAAACCCGTTTACAAAAGTATATATTTTGTGTCGTAATAGCGAACGTTTAATATAAGACTAAATAATAGTTTTATCAAATAATTGCATTGCAAAGCGCTTTATAACTCGGATCTTTATTTATTCATGGCATTCCTACCGATAAAGTGAATAGTTCCGCTCTGAAAATGGCAAGAAAACTATCGTAAGTTTTTAGTTCGTTTATTTTATTTACGAGTAGTCTCCAGCTATAAGATTAAGTTCTCGCTCCATTCGGGATTGTAAACTTTTAATGAGTCGCTGTACAGTCTCCTGTTTACTCAGAGTTAAAGTTATTGTCTTCCGAGCTAGTTACTCGGTTGCTTAACAGTTAAGTTGGCTATCTGGTTAATGGTTGACGCCATTTATTAAATTACTAGAAGTCGCCCGCGGTTTCACCCGCATCTTTGGTTACTGCTCCGCTCCCGTAGGTCGTAGCGTGATGTTATATAGCCTTCCACGATAAATGGGCTATCTAACACTGAAATAATTTTTCATATCGGGCCAGAAGTTCCTAAGATTAGCGCGTTCAAGCAAACAAACAAACTCTTCAGCTTTATATATTAGCATAAAAGTTTAGATACGTGAATTTTCAGAGCGTAAAAAACGTAAAACTAAAGGTTGATTTTATCTCTCCCAACACAAAATTGGAACCTACAAAACTAGGTCACGCTTTTGTGACCAAGACGAAGATTTATATAGAAGTGAGAGAAGAGCTCTATTTCCACTAGGGGGCAAAAAGTTTGTTAATCGACATACTAGCTTATGCCTGCAGCTTCGCTCGCGCTTTAAATAATGCTTATGTAAATTTTGAAGTTGATTATACTAAGGAATCACGTTGTTCCATACAATCTTTGCCACAAATTTTCATCCTCTTAGGGGTGGAATTTTTAAAAATCCTTTCTTATTGCCTACGTCACATAGAGAGTACACCCTCCACATTTCAGGTCTCTACGACTAGCGGTTTATCCTGTGCGATCCGACAGTCAGTCATTCAGGATAAAGCGTTTCATATAGAAGATACTTACGTGAATTTTCAGAGCGTAAACAATTTAGAACTAAAGGTTAATTTTATCTCTCCGAACTCAAAAGTGGAATCTACAAAACTAGGTCTTTTGTGACGAACACGAAGATGAAGATTTAGTATATAGAAGTGGATATCAGAGAGCTTTTCGATAATAACACTTATTTCGAGTTCCATTTCCGCTCGGGGACAGATGTTTGTATAACGACAATATTTGTCTTAGGTCTGAGTGTTTTTGCTGTACATATTGATTATTCTGTGGTCAAATGAAACACGAAAGTCAAAGTAGAATCAAATGCAATTCCGCATTGCATAAGAATTTGTTAAATATCAAACCGAAGTCGAACCTGTTATATCGACATTCGACACATAGTGGTCATAATGCTTTCATAACTTTTTCATGTTCCTATTTCCGCATTATCATCATCATCATCATTTCAGCCGTAAAACGTCCACTACTGAACACAGGCCTCCCTAAAGGATCTCCATGAGGGGTAGTTACCATACTCACCACGCTTGGCAGGCGGGTTGGCGAGCGCAGTACGGGATGTTGATACACGGATAGACGCTGCTGCTCATCCTCCGGAGTTATCCCTTAGCAGGCAGGGGTTACATTCAATTGCCGGAACCCCACGGCCGATTATATTATATATATTTCCGCCTATCCGAGTGTTAATTCATGCAGATTTTACTGGAATCAAGACGACTGGAAGTATAATTTACAATTGAAATAGAATTTGGAAGGTCGATTCTAAATCGAAAATGAGCAATAATTAGAAACGCTACATATTATTAGCCAAGCAAAGAGTTGCAGGTGAACACACGCACAGAAGGGCATATGCGTATTTTTAGTCATTGTAGATGGACTGGATGGTGTTGTGTGTAGTATCCAGTATTATTTATTAATGGTGTCCGTTGGCTATTTTGGGTAAGAAGACCAATATTTTTTTTAATTGGAGGGCCTTTAGAGGCAGTTAAAAGTGAGCTTATATTTTTTTACCAAATACCAGTTTACATATGTAGCTTTATTATTTTTTGACAAACCTCTACCCATAAGTGTGTATTATTTGGTGTATTATCACGCTTAAGAAGAAAATTTCAAGGGCCTTAAAATTTTTAATTTAAAAACCTTATACAATTTTTTTTCCTTTATAATTTCCTTGAAACCTCTATCCACCTCGAAAGTTTATGCCGAGTTTGTCCTCGTAGTTTTACAATACAAAATGGCGCCTAAACAAACGCTGCTTATAAAAACAACTGAAAATCTAAATTTTCGTACAACATTTCGTATTCGAAAATGTACAAAACGCTCGCAAAACTTTTATTAAATCGGCGTCGTCCTGTCGCCGCGGGTCTCCAACTAGGTATCCTATTTTAAATTTCCTCTTCAAAACTTGCGTATTTTTACCGGAAACACTCGCATTTCCAATAACGGGATGTTTATGTTTTAAAGGCTAGATTCAGGATTAAGTTTTGAAATGTAGGAGAAGATACTTGGGGTGGAATTGCCTTGGAAATTCGCTGGGAAGTTATTGCGTTTGAAATGACTGTTGAAGGGTTTTGAGATGCTAGGAGTACGAGTATGTCATGGCCGTAGATTGGATGTTAAACTGAGGAAGGAAACGGGGATTTTATAAGAGGTAAATGTTTCGAGTTGTGGTTAAATTTTTGTTTTTGAAAAGAAGATTGAGAGCTGGAATGTAAAAACTTACATTAGTTTTAGATTTTGGCGGGGTTCTACCCTGTGTCGATCAAATCGATACTTGACCTGTCATAGTGTAGATGGCACTAAGTCAGTGCTTATCCGATAATATACCTTTTCAAGAATATCAACTTAGCTCGATAGGATTTTGTAATTTTGATAAAGTTTTATGCTCATTAAAATCTACATTCAGGATTAAGTTTTGAAATGTAGAAGATGGTTCTCTATTTTGTCTCCGAAATATTAATGTTATCGCTAATATAATAATCCATGAAATTTATTTTCATAATCATCGATTGCCGAATAATCATAATCTATAATCCTTACATTATAGATTGTGATTTTTCGGCAATTGATGCCTCTCAATCGATCCTTATTATAGTTTCCACTAATATTGGTATCCATAATGATTACAATCTTTAAAGTGATTCGCAATAAGTACAGAAATCCATAACATTATTAATTCATAAACATTATTCTCATTATTATTTATTAGAATAATTTTCACGTTCATTATTTTGTTGGCGGCTGCTAGTAATTTTTTTACTAGCCTAATAGCGAGTTCACCTTATTATTCACCCACCTGCTTTATATAACCAGCAACTACTGTCTCTCCATCACGGTTCTGCCACTGGAAGGTTTTATAATAGTTCGAAACTATTCGGAAGAATATGTTTTATGATTCGTTATTATTATTACACATATGTTTATAACGATGAAAATTATGGAAATAATATATTAAGTAGGTAAAATAACTTTATGCATAAAGAGCATTAGGTTGAACAATATCTTATTGTAAATGATATTTATGGGACCACAATATTATGGATTGTGATTTTTGGACAATCGATTTTCGGAGACAAAATGGGCACCCGTAGAAGATACTTGTGATGGAATCGCCTTAAAAATTCTCTGGAAATTTATTGAATTTGAAGTGACTGTTGAAGGGTTTTGAGATACCCGAGTATGCCAGGAACTCAGAACGTAGCTTTGCTGTGGAAATAAATGGGAATTTTGTAAAAGGTTCAACTTTGTTTTGAGTTGTAGATACAATAATTTGCTTTTGGAACGAAGATAGAAGATAATAGAGATAGCACACTTAAATACATTTTTTTGTGAAGACATAACTTTAATATATTTTTTTGTATGTTAACTACTAATATTATGCAACTCACTTCAGCACATCCTCGTTGAAAGGTTGACAATACTTCAAGGTACAAAATGCTTCACTTCGTTTCGCGCATATAAACTGGCATACAGGGTGTATTTATACCATGTGTACTAAGCCGAAAGGGGGTGATTCTGACCATCCCAAGGATAAGATAAAGGCCTTTGCATCTATTATAGATGATTTATACAGCGTCAGCAACTGGTAATCATGCTGTAAGGGACGCTGCAGTGCCTGGGACATTGTAAGATGGGTTAGGCTTGCCCAGCACCTATACCATCCTCTCAGCTTAGTCAGCTATTATTCAGAGGAAAGAACAGGTCAATACGTCTGAAGCTAACTAAGCCGCGGGTTTCCTCACGATGTTTCCTTCACCGTTAAAACTCGTGTTAAGAGTGCACATACATTTTTCAAGAAAGAAAAATCCCAACGAACAACTTTTGTTTTACGACTTTTCAGGATTCAGTGATTTTCATTCAAGAAAAGACCACGAAAGTTTTACTTCAACAACTGATTATACGATAACGACAACCTAAAAGCCAGCTGATTCTTGACAGGGTCCTTAACCTCCGCGAAAAGTTGCCTTACTGGATCAAATAAAAATTATTACAAACAAATTGATTTTTTTAATAAAAATTAAAACAAAAATAGAAATCCGATTATCTGATCATTTTCACATCACAACATCTAGTAAAATTATAAACAAAAACATGCCTATAAAAAAATTGTGAAAATGCATTTCCCGTACAGTTTTATAGTATTCAAAAAACCAACAACGCATAGAGAGACCTAAGCCCTCGTACGTATACACGTTTAACTCTGCGGGCCAACTCTACTGCCATACGTGTCGTAGGGTATTTAAAACCAAGTTTGGTCTAGCGAGCCATATCAGAGCTCATATAAGAAATATTCGGTAATAATTAGTTTAGAGTCGCCGTCATCGAAACCGATGAGGAGGACTTTATACTATATATATATGTACATAGTATTCACAACAAAGTCCTTTTGAGTACCTATAACTCTCTTCCAGCAGTATGACATCCACTGCTGGACAAAGGCTCCCTCATTGATCACTACGTACTGGTTATGAGGGGTCTTTGCCATACTCACCATGTTTGGTAGGCGGGTTGGCGAGTGCAGTACAAGATGTTGATACACGGAAAGACGCTGCTGCCCATCTTCCGGAGGTATTCCTTTGACAGATTCTTACTGCGTCCACAGGCAAGAGAGGAAGGGCAACATTCTACTGCCGGCATCCCAGGAAAACCTAATCTGCCTCAATAGAATCCAGATGAATCTTTGACTGCAGTTTCACAGTTCCCAATCCTTTGACCTCAAGCCGCCAATTGTAAACCAATAAGAGATGCTGCATTCCGCCCACGTGCGCGCCCAGTCTGAATAGGAATCGGGTCATGGATGCACTGATAGGATTTCAGTGCACAAATTGTTTGGGGCAGTTGGTGTTTCCTAGTATTTCAATAATTGGGCGAAGGGTTGAAGGCTTTTAAATCCCGATAAGTGTAGGTGTGGTTCTTGTGTAGTATCACCAACCCAGCAAGAGCGCAAGGGCAGCGGGCTTACAGCGCACTCCTCGCCGGTAAGGTTTAAAGCTATCAGTCTTTGACAGAGAGTTCCATTCAATGTTTTGATAATTTTGGAATCTATAGCTTTTTCTCCGCCTATGCCTTCCACGTGGTTGTCGTTTTTGGGGAACCCAATCAGTGGTTGTTTTTGTCTAGAGTTCTGGGGGCATACGACTCACGTGCCCAGCCCAGGGACGAGCTAGACTCCTACAGCAAAAATTGGCACCAGAAAGCACATGATAGGGATCAGTGGAGAGAGGGAAGGGAGGCTTTTGCCCTGCAGTGGGAAGAATCAGGCTCATAAATAAAAAATAATAATAATAGTAGCCTTATGTTCCGCACGTTGTTGATAGGTTGACGTTTACTTAACATGGAAATGGCATCGCCTCGCTTGTGCCTACTGCACTTCTGCGCCTTTTATTCAGCATTAACTTCAAATACGCTCATTTGTTAAAACTACGTGAGTTCTTTGGATATTCTTCGTATGCCAAACTCAATAGAATCTAGATTTCTCTATTCGTTTTTGCTCTTTATTTATTTTTAGCAACAATAGTTGTTTCTTTTTTATTGATCTAAGTTTGTCTCCCTCAATAGAATCTAGACAACAATTTTACAGCAGTTTCACGATTTATCCCCTGACCTCAGGCCAATTGTAACCCATTATGAGAGGCTGCATTCCGCTCACGTGCGCGCCCAGTCTGAATAGGAATCAGGGCATGGATGCACTGGTGGGACTTCAGTGCACGGATTGCTTAACATTGCTCAGGGCAAATAGGGTTAAGTGTTTGAATAATTGGGAAAGTATGAACGTTTTTGGCAATGTGGGCAAAAAATACATTTTTCTTTAATTTTTCAAAGTCAAGGTCAATAAGTGTTCAATAAAGCAGAATCAAGAACCAAGAATCAAAAAATATTTTATTCAGCGCGGCCGCATGGACCTTATTGACGCGTTTAACCTTCGAACCCGACATAGGTTCTGTAGCTTAGCGGTCGAAGCACTTCAAGCTTACGGAAGTGTCAAGTATCGATTTGACGGACGTGGGTTCGAATCCCACTGGAACCGTAAAGTTTTAAGGTTATTCATTTCTTTGAAAATTTTCTACCTAAGTGTGGTTAAACACTATAAAAATAACAATGTTTCGTTTTCGTACTATTATCGTTGAAATATGTGCATCGGAATATGTCGTGGTTATTTTGTTCGCAATAGATTTCAAGGTCTACGAAAGCTTTCGCTAGATGGCGTTACTGGTAGCGATTTGCGAATCAAGAAACAAGTCAAGAAATTTCTGTGCGGGTAGAAATAAAATGGATGCGCGACAATTGAAACCTACCGTCGCTGTCGAGAGGACAGCGACTGACGTTCTTTTTTCGTGTGTGGACGGTGCGCGACACGCCTTTGAGCAAAAAGCTTTCTAACGTATTAATTCTTCCGTAAACGAACATATTATCGTGAATAACTTCTAAAAAGTGTTGTGATTCAGAATATTGTGCATATACATTGTGGAAATACATTGTGGATAGGGCGAACTATCAGCAGACTTCCCGGAGGCTCCAGGACCTGTATGGCAAGGTTAGTAGTGGACTTAGTCATTCTTGCGCGTTCTTATTTCCTCACATTTTCATGGTGCACATTATTCTCAACGTGTAGACGATTGTTCGAGATTCCCGGCAATCAGATTTAAAGTAATATTATTTACGCAGCGCCTATTTAATCTGATTGACCCTTGTGTCGAAGCCTTCTCGACACATTATTTGGTGCCGAAACCAGGGATCTTCAGATAGTTTATTTATTTACTAGTATATATAAAATATTTATTTAGTATATATAAAATATCGTTTTATTATAAAACTAAACATTTTTAGTTTTCGAATTTTGTCATGTCATGTTTATCAGTCTCGTAAAATTATTGCGTACTTCGTCCATCTTGAATCGTTAAGTATATTGTTAAGTATATTTCGTATGCGTTTTTTCTTTCGAATTTAATAGTTGCACCAAATTCATAGTAAACAATCACATCAGTTATAACGGTGTTTGCTATAATAATCGCGGTTGGTGTAATTAGGCGGTTCATACGTTGCCAACGTAATTACTTAGACTGAAATTAATTTTAACCATTATACAACTTCAGTTTATTATATATTTTATAACTAACTTTGTATTTTAAAGAGCGGTTACCTGAAGTATTTCATTTCTAGCGTCTTATTAAAAGCTCCACTCCCATTCTAGTTAAATTCCTCCTATAGAAATGTCGTATTCCAAGCGTAAAGCCAGTTTAACGAAAAAATCAAAGTCACGGGATATTGATTGGCACTACACATCAGAAGACCTGCCGTCATTACGCAGAAAACGTACCTTGGCTTTTAATCGCATATCTAAAGCGCGCGAAATAGGTGATTTAGCCTTACAGGATAGCTTAAAAACGGAACTTTTTTTGTCATACCATCAAGAAATAAAAAAGATATCTACTAGTTTCGAGGATGCACATCTCTCGATTCTTGAGCTAGTTGAAGAATCTGCGGAGGATGAAGACCTAGGAAAAAAATTTGATGATTTGTACTTTGAGGTAATTCGAATCCATAGAACTTTAAATAGGTCAGAACTAAACTCGATAGCCGTTAGTGCCCGAAACGTCGACAACACTTCTCACGTGAAGCTACCAAAAATCGCACTACCTACATTTTCGGGTAATATTAAAGAATGGCCCGAGTTCTTATCAACCTATAATGCTTTAATTCACAACACTCAATTCAGTGATGCTGAAAAGTTTCAATACTTAATATCGGTTCTAAAAGGGGATGCCCTCGCACTGATTCGTACCTTTCCAACATCTAGCGAGCATTATCGCGATGCATATCAAGCGTTGCTCGCGCGTTACGAGAACACACGAGATCTTGCATTTACATGTTGGCGGGATATCTTGAGCACTAACTTTAAATTAAACAGTGCTCACGATCTCCGTCGCTCGTTGGATTCATTTGACGAAAATTTAACCATTCTCAAGCGATTAAAATTGCCCGTGGATCAGTGGGATTTTGTGCTCTCTTATCATATATTATCAAAGTTGGACTCTAAATTGCGTCGCGACTTTGAAGAAAAACACACGGAAATCGAGCTACCTAGATACCACGATGTAAAGCTTTTTTTGCACTCTAAGTGCGAAGCACTCATTCGCGACACCCATTTTACCGATCTCGCCCAGTCAAGCACCCAGAAAGATCTACCGTCAAAACCCGTGCAAAATAATATGAGTTTTTATAAACCTAAAGTGACTAATACGCTTCTCGTGTCTCAGGACAAGGAGTCCTCCGAGTTTAGTAATGCTTCGTCAAGTGAGAACAAGCCGATTCCAAAGTGTACCTTTTGTTCGGAGGATCATTCAATTTCAGCGTGCGAACAATTCTTAAACAAACCCATCGATGAGCGAATGACCGTCGCAAGTGAAAAAAGATGGTGTTTTAATTGTTTAAGACCTTCGCATCAGATTAGGGATTGTAGATCCATTTTTAGCTGCCAGAAGTGCAAACACCGACACCACACGCTTCTTCACAAGGATCGTGACCAAAATAAGGAACCCGTCAGCAGTGTAACATTGATGGCGCGTCATCCCCTTCAGCAGGTGCATCCTACCGTACTTTTAGCCACAGCTATTGTCTATGTAAAGGATTCATCTGGCTGCTCGCAATCTTTTCGCGCTATTTTCGACACAGGAAGCCAAAATAACTTCATAACTGAGCAAGCCGTCAAACGATTAAGCGTTCCTCTCAAGCCTACCTCTTTAAGCGTAAACGGCTTGGGCGGCTTGGAAACTTCAATAACTGGTGCGGTGTGCTGCGATGTAGGCAAGCGTGACTCAACATTGTTCACCTTGAATATGTTCGTAATACCAAAAATTTGTGGCGAGCAACCAATTGCTAGGTTAGATACTAATAGCTGGGCTAATATCAGGTCGCTACCTCTCGCAGACCCGGGATTCGACATTCCAGCGCCCATAGACATTTTATTAGGTGCTGACGTGTTTGCTGAATCGCTTCTGAATCAACGTTTGAAAGGCAACGGTTCACAACCACCCGCCCTCTATTCAGTGTTTGGCTGGTTATTGCTTGGTAAGACGTCTTTGGTCGCAAACACATCGTTAATTGGTACTTGCGGCATAAATGAATCAGACCAGCTGACTGGTCTCGTTCAAAAGTTTTGGGAAGTTGATACCATGCCGCAGGCGTTAAAGCTAACTCTGGACGAAAAGCTGTGCGAAGAAAAGTTTGCCAGCGAACATTATCGCGATGAGTCTGGACGCTATGGAGTCCGTCTTCCATTCAAAGGTGAGTGCGAACCAACATTCGAGGGCTCGCGTGATATCGCGCTACGACGTTTTTATGCAACCGAAAGAAGACTCTCTCGCGATCCAAGCCTAAAGTCCAAATACGTTGACTTCATGGCAGATTATCTGCAAAGTGGGCACATGACTCGCGTACCAGCTACAGAATTAGGGATGGGCAGATATTTCATTCCGCATCATTGTATTTTGCGCCCCGAGAGTGCCACGACAAAACTTAGAATCGTGTTTGATGCTTCTGCTAAGGACGTGCATTCAAACAGCTTAAACGAGTGTCTTCTTATCGGGCCAAAATTACAGAATGATATAATGACCATTTTGTTGCGTTTTCGAGAACATAAAGTAGTTTTTATGGCTGATGTGCGCCAGATGTATAGACAAATACTTGTAGCTCCTGAGCACCGCCATTACCAGCGCATTCTGTGGCGATCAAATCCGGACTCTCCGCTTCAAGAATACGCCTTAAATACAATAACGTACGGCACCGCAGCGGCTAGTTTCTTAGCGTGTCGTTCGTTGCAGCAACTCGCTCATGACGAAGGAGACGCCTACCCGTTGGCAAAACAAATCCTACTTTCAGATGTATACGTTGACGATGTCGTCAGTGGTAGCCAATCAATATCGAGCGCCCAAGAAGCTAAATCCCAAGTGATTAGCCTTTTTAAACAAGGTTGTTTTGAACTTCGTAAGTGGGCCAGTAACGTTCCTGAATTATTGGCTGATATACCAACTGAACATCGCATGTTGGAAAGTGTAAGCTTTGACGAAGCTGAAGACACCACACTAAAGGTTCTCGGACTTCGATGGGAACCTTCGTACGACTCATTTGTGTTTAACGTCAAACCTCTTGAACAACCATGCACCAAACGCACAATATTAAGTGAACTGGCCAGAATCTTCGACCCACTCGGTTTCCTCTCTCCACTGACAATACAGGCAAAATGCCTTATCCAAAAACTTTGGGTGATCGGTGTCACGTGGGATGAGAAACCCCCGGATGAAATCGTGAATGCTTGGAAGCAATATACGCAGCAATTGCCCGTGCTTCGAAGTATAAAAGTTCCTCGTTGGATCGCCACTAGTGAACCCGCGTCATATGAGCTACACGGGTTCTGTGACAGCTCTGAAATCGCTTATGGGGCGGTTCTGTACGTACGCGTCACCGATATATCCGGTTCAGTTCAGATATTCTTTCACTGTGCTAAAGCCCGTGTAGCTCCGGTAAAAAGAATTTCACTGCCCCGCCTAGAGCTCTGCGCAGCAGTGTTACTGGCTGACCTTGTAACCACCGTCAAAGCCGCACTTCGAATTCCACTCAGCGCTACGTTTTTATGGTCAGACTCAACCGTAGTTTTATCTTGGCTTAAGTCCCATTCATCTCGATGGGTGACATTCGTAGCAAATCGTGTAAGTCACATCCAGGACATTGTACCCACAGGGTCTTGGCGTCATGTCCCCACGACTGACAACCCAGCTGATATCTGCTCTAGAGGTCAATTGCCTTCGGAATTAGTTGGCAATTCGCTATGGTGGTCGGGCCCGCTATGGCTATCACATACATCAGATTCATGGCCGATCAACATAGTAAATGGTGAACACAACGAAGCGATCGAATCTGAGCAGCGAGCTAAAACCGTGTTAGTAAACGACCAACCGGTTGACTCAGTGGCAGTCATCGACATTCTGTTTGACAAGTTTTCTTCCTTAGATAAAATACTCAATGTGCTTTCATTCGTTTATAGATTCACCCTTAACACTCGGAATAGAAATTCCAGCCCTGATAGTTATATCGTAACTGATGTGGAACGACATGCGACTTTGGGTATGGTAGTTAAGTTTTATCAAAACCGATACCTTCGTGACGAGATCGACGCGTTGCAAGGTGGCCGAGCTTTGCACAAACATTTGCGCAAGCTCAACCCATTTATCGATGCAGATGGAATTCTTAGGGTAGGGGGTCGAATTTCTCGTTCCGGATTGGAGTATGAGCATAAGCATCCCGCGTTGCTACCAAGTAGATGCCCATTAACAACCCGGTACATTGAAGCGGTTCATGAAAAATACTGTCATCCTGGCATAAACACAACTATGTATTTGATTTTACAGAAATTTTGGATTCTAGCGGCAAAACGTGTTATCAGGCATCACTTATCAAAATGCATACGTTGCTATAAAACTCGTCCTAAACCGCTGCAACCATTCATGAGCGACCTACCGAGGTGTCGAATAAACCAGGTCAAAGCGTTCTCAATAGTGGGAGTGGATTTTGGAGGTCCTTTTCGCATAAAGCTGGGTAGTCACCGCGGAGCTAAAATAGACAAAGCATATCTTTGTCTATTCGTTTGTTTGACCACCAAGGCTGTACACCTTGAGGTAGTGTCAAGCTTGTCATCTGACGCATTCATAGCGGCCCTACGGCGTTTCATTTCCCGTCGTGGCAGATGTAATTTAATCCACGCCGATTGCGGGACCAATTTCGTGGGCGCGAGCAATGTGCTTTCTAAGTCTATGAGCGAAGCCGCACAGAAAGAACGTATAGATTTCAGATTTAATCCCCCGTCTAGTCCTCACTTTGGTGGAGTGTGGGAAATTCAAATTAAGGCCGCGAAAACTCACCTGTACCGCGTCATCGGAGAACAGGTGCTCACGTTCGAGGAACTGACCACTCTGTTCACTCAAATAGAAGCTATCCTCAATTCGAGGCCGCTTTGTCCGCTGAGTTCGGATCCTAATGACATGAACGTCTTAACCCCCGGACACTTCCTCACATTAGAACCATTAACTGCGATTCCCGATGACAATTTAACAGACATAAACCCGCGGCGGTTAAACCGTTGGCAACTGTTACAGGCGTTTCACCAGCATTTTTGGCTTCGATGGAAAAACGAATATTTAAACTCAATAACACAACGCGCAAAATGGACGAAGGATAGTCAACCCTTGCAATTAAATTCGTTAGTAATCATCAAGGATGACAATCGTGTTCCATTACAGTGGTCTCTAGGTCGTATCACAGACCTACACGCCGGCCCCGATGGGGTAGTTCGTTTAGCCTCGGTGAGGTTGGCTAATAACCATATTCTAAAGCGCCCGTTGGTCAAACTTTGTCCCCTGCCTATCGAATAACGGCAACATTGCAAAACTTTCTTATTATGTTTTAGTACTTATCTTATTTCATATTTAGTTACATAGTGATATATATTTTTACTATATTCTATATTATTTTTTCATTGCGTTAAAAATACCATCGTATTTTGGTGGCCGATATGTTTCGTTTTCGTACTATTATCGTTGAAATATGTGCATCGGAATATGTCGTGGTTATTTTGTTCGCAATAGATTTCAAGGTCTACGAAAGCTTTCGCTAGATGGCGTTACTGGTAGCGATTTGCGAATCAAGAAACAAGTCAAGAAATTTCTGTGCGGGTAGAAATAAAATGGATGCGCGACAATTGAAACCTACCGTCGCTGTCGAGAGGACAGCGACTGACGTTCTTTTTTCGTGTGTGGACGGTGCGCGACACGCCTTTGAGCAAAAAGCTTTCTAACGTATTAATTCTTCCGTAAACGAACATATTATCGTGAATAACTTCTAAAAAGTGTTGTGATTCAGAATATTGTGCATATACATTGTGGAAATACATTGTGGATAGGGCGAACTATCAGCAGACTTCCCGGAGGCTCCAGGACCTGTATGGCAAGGTTAGTAGTGGACTTAGTCATTCTTGCGCGTTCTTATTTCCTCACATTTTCATGGTGCACATTATTCTCAACGTGTAGACGATTGTTCGAGATTCCCGGCAATCAGATTTAAAGTAATATTATTTACGCAGCGCCTATTTAATCTGATTGACCCTTGTGTCGAAGCCTTCTCGACACAAACAAATTTGTGTTTTTTTATTATAAGTAATCCGTCCTTCAAAGGTTTACGTACATCGTAAAGTTATAGCCTTCGCCTCTGGGGAGCACTAAATACTGTGGAACTACCCTCATTGCTGTAACTAAGTTATTATGAAGCATTACCTGAAGTGGTGATATTCATTTAAGTAAGGGCGTCTTCGTTTTACAGTTAGGGATGTTTGAAGAACATAAATTATTTGAAAGAAATACAAAATAAAACAAATCATTCTATACATCTCAGAATATTTTTTGATTATCAGTTCTTATTCATTTGTTATAACATTATTATTATAACATTTTATGGTTATAGTTTAAAGTAATTTAGTAAAAAAATGGACGGAATTAAAAATATTTTTTTTAATTGCAAGCAATTACTTTTATGGCAAGAAACAGATTCCAAAAATTATCAAAATAGTTAAAAATTGCTAGTTATATTATCAGTAGAATATAACATTAAGTTTTCGTGTCCCAGACAAACGTAACTACTGAAGGAAAATATACCCAAAAATGATCGTGAGTTATAATAAAACTGTCTCTAATTATCTAGGTATTTTCCGACCTAGATTATTTGAGTCGTTAGGTTCCACCGACTAAGTTTGCTCATAAATCATAACTAAGCTTCCAAAGCTCAGAAACTTAAGAAAGACTCGTAAAAACTTGATGTTTGATCATAATTACGTGACGCAGTGCAGCAAAGTTTTTCCTCGAAACAGGTTTTTTTTCTTAATCCAATCCCACTATTAGTTTAAGGTCTAAGCTTACACGGTGACTTTTATTAATCTGTGGTACAAAGAATGTTGTAGTGATGTGACGAAAGTGCCTAATATACGGAAATCACGGATACGATGACCTACGTGGCTCAGTGGTATAATAGTCGGCTGAGACGCAGGAGGCTGTTGGTTAGATGTCCGTCAAATGCTTTATTTTATGCAGATGTTTTTCACAGATTTAGGTGTGTTTTCTATGTTATTATATCATAATAGTATGTTTAAAAATTCAAAAAGACAAAATTACCATATTAATAGAATAAAGCAGATAATTAAAGAAAAGAAAGAAAGAAAGAAAGAAACCGTTTATTTGTACCAAAGTCTTAATAACACACATAAAATTATAATTATCTTAAGTTTACATTGGCACAAATCGGTCACCACTCAGCATAAGATAAGATAAGATAAGATAATCATTTATTTGCTGAATGTAGGTACAATAGATCTTAAAATAATATCAACAATTTCCAATACATTCTACCTCGTAAGGGCGTGCAAAATAGAATATAATAATTATAGATTAAGATTCATGCAAGATAGGTTCTAAAATTAACAATTATTTACTATTTATGGTCATCGCTTTAGTTAATGTCAAATAAAATAAAATTAATGCAATGTCAACATTTATAATCTAAATATTCTTTTATGTCATAAAAACATTTGTCATGTAGCCAATATTTTAATTTTAATTTAAATAAATTTAATTGCAAATTTTTTATGTCACTGGGTAATTTGTTAAAAATTGTAATTGCCTGCTGATAAACATTATTTTTGATAAGTTTTAATCTACAATGTGGAACGTAAAGCCTGTCATTATGTCTTGTTTGTCTTTCCAACATATCTGAATTGGTTTTAAAATAATACGGATATTGTTTCACAAACACGCATATTTCTCTTATGTACATGCACGGCAGCGGAAGAATATTGTACATCTTAAACAAGGGCTTACAGCTATCAGTACTCCTAGCGCCACTTATGGCCCTCACACACTTTTTTTGAATAAGAAACGCCATTTCAATGTCGGTTGAATTTCCCCACAACATTAATCCATATGCTAAATATGATGATACATATCCGTGATACACTTTCAGCGCTGCATCTGTAGATACGCGAAGCCTTATGCTTTTTATAGCAAAAACGAATCTATCCAGCTTATCACAAATATATTTAACGTGTGTTTTCCAGTTGCAATGTTGATCAAGCCAAATGCAGGAGGCATAACATTAAGCAGGAATAACATTGCTCAGCAAGCTGTTACTGCGCTGGTTTTCTGTGGCGCCGTATTAAACCTGTTCACTTCAGATGACACGCGAGTTAGGAAAAGAAGCGAACAGAAGAACCTAACTCGGTCGTTATATTCATCATCTAACAATTTTCTTTTGTCTTATGTTACGTTGGACGGAGTTGGAGCAGTTTTAATAAAAAATATGTATTTATGTGTCCTATGAATAATTATTATGGGTTCATAACACAAGCTTTGCTTATTTGGAACTGAACACTAACTGATGCTGTGTCTTAAAAAATGATCTTTTAGAATGTTGCTATCGTTTTTTACAATTTCCTTGTAAAACAAGAAAAACTTAATTTTCTTCTTCTTCTTTTGTGGCTTTTATGTTTGGTTTTACACAATTCTGGCACTGTCAAGTATCATAATCTTTAGAAAAATCTAATTAGAGGTTACAGATCAAGAAGCCCTTATAGTTTCGCTTTGAAAAGCCACAAAAAAAGGAGAAGAAGAAAAATGAAATGAAAAAAAAAAGTTTCGCTTTGTCCGTCTGTCATTCCGTCTGTCTGAGTGTCACGTGAAATAGGCACATTTTTATAGTTTATCCCATCGTGTGGGTTATCGATATATAGGTATTTTAAAACCATGAGGGGTTTCAAAGACAATTTTTCGATTTAGTTGTTCTGTTTGCAATATTTACAGGGGTGAAAATCATGGTTGTAGTTTTAACCATGATCTTTTTAGGACAACTATAACGGCTTAGCTAACTCTTTTAGTTACGGACAAACTGTAGCTCAAATAAGTAATACGGTTTACCAAACATACCGGAATATTTTGAACCGAAAACTCAATGAATAGCAGTTAATACTTTTATGTTTTAATAAACGTAAAAAACACACACCGACTTCTTACAACATGTTTTCGGGTAACTACGGAATCCTACACAGCGCGTGGCTCGACACGCACTTGACTTAATTTATTATAATATTTTTTATTTAAATTTAAGTACTGGAGATGTGTAGCTGCGACAAATCACCCATAACAAGATTCAATATTACTTTTGTTTAAAAATACAAAATAACCTAACTAGAGTTACATCTTTTTTTTTTTAGTTAACCCTTGACACATAACATTCCCTGTTCCCCATTTATAACTAACTATACGTCGAAACGATGCACAAATTTGGGGCTTTTAATTTTTACTAATAATACAAGTTTTCATTATTTTAATGACTTGATGAATGAATGAATGAATGATTGATAACTTTATTGTACACCATAAAATAAAAGAAATAACAGTAGAGGATAAAATACTTAACTAAATGCACAATGGGCGGCTTTATCGTATAACCTTATCGTGATCACATTTATTAACTATTATTTTAGTAAATAAAACTAAAAAAATATATTTCTTATTCGTAATTTCTTATTTTTTACCTTAAATCGTGAGACACTAGTTTTTCAAGAATACTTTCTTACGAAGATATTTTTTTTATAAAAAACTACACAATATAGATGTTTATTCTTTGGCGAACTTGAAATATGGCAGTTCTACTATATTGGTGAACATGTCAAAAAATATATTTCAATGCACAATTGACGTTATAATCTACATCTACTCTGGTAACATTATCAGAAATGTATCCCAGCAACTCTGTTTGAAATGCGCCCCTTGTTGGTGGCCAAAACAGAACCAGGTGCACAGGATATTGAAATTGCTGACTGAGCTTTCTGTTGATACGCCTGAAAGGTCCGCAAGGCACATCGTCTCGCTAAGCAGAATATGAGCGACCTTGAGTATCTTCATGATCGGAAGGGTCACATGATGCATCATCCACCTCCAGATTATCACCTGTTTTGCTTTCAGATACCTCCTTTAATGTATCTCCATCTTTCTCACCCAGTAATAAACACGTAATATATTCATCGGATAGTGTTATTGTTTAGAAACCATTGTAAATGCTGCAAAAATGTATACATACTAGTTGTAAAAAAATAAACAGGAAAACTAACTATTCATCAAAACGACGACTATTTTTGTGACATAATGAAAAATAAAGTACTTACCTCCCTAAAGAGCTCGACAAACACATACTTAGCTCAAAAGCGCGGGAAGATCGATACATGCGCCTAATAAATATGACCATTTTTTTGTTGTGTACTCGTCGATTCGACGAAGGTTATGTGTCTAGGGTACACATCAATTCAACGACACGAAAGAAAATCCCAAAACCAACAGACTTTACATATAACTTACAATAACTCTACGCCCATGAAAAGTAATACAATTTTTTTCTAATTTCCCGCTTGCCTCACTGAATAAACGTAAGAAAATACTTTATATTCCTTTCATCCACGTTCTAATAATTTTAAATAAGGAAGTACACCTGGATACGGCAGTAAGTCACATCCCTACCGTACAGCTGTTCCTCAAGGATTGCAAAGACAAAGAAAAATGTCTTTTGCACTCCGTAAAGCCGGGAAATGTTAGCCGTAGAGAACACACTGGAGCTTTTACCATCAATTTGAAATTCAATGAGGTTTGAGAAAACAAGAATAAGCATTTAATAACAACAATATAATAAAATTCAATTTGTAAAAACGGGGATTATTCACGTATTATTGTAACGTGCCGTGCTGAAGGCCGGCAGTAGAATGTTACCCCTCCTCTCCTACCCGTGGATGCAGTAAGAGCCTGCTAAGGGACACCTCCGGAAGATGGGCAGCAGCGTCTATCCGTATATCAACATCCCGTACTGCGCTCACCAACCCGCCTGCCAAGCGTGGTGAGTATGGCAACTACCCCTCATGGAGATCCATGAGCCTTAGTTCTGTAGTGGATGTTTTACGGCTGAAATGATGATTGTAACGTCGCAGATTGTTCCGAGATGTTTCGATCTTTCAAGAAGATCATCATTATGGGATTGAATCCGCGCGTGAGGCCAACTAATAGTAGTCTATCTCACGTTAATTTTAAGAGAAAAGTATTTAAAATTGAGTAAGATGACCAAGAACGCTGAAATATGTTCAAAACGTCGGCAAAATAATAAAAAAAGCGTGTGCGACTCGGGACGCACGACAGAAGCGATAACTTAGGCTAGCGATGCAGGTTAGAGTGAGAGAGGAGGAGCGTGCCTACCGCTGCCGCATGCGTGAGAGGAAGGGACGCCACACTGGCGCCGTGACGCGTTACGTAACGAAGCGGTTTACCCTCCCATAAGAAGTTATCACTTCAAAAAAGTTACGCGATAAAATCCTGTAATTTTAAAAATAAATAAAATGTTAACAAATCGCGAAAATTTAACACGTTGAACTTTATAACTACAAATCACGTTCAGTGCTATACATACCAATTTTGACATGTACCGTTTTTTCTTCTGGCGCGATACAAGACTATTATAATGGTTTGTAAACAAATGAATAAGTTTTGCCCAATATATCTTTGTTTTTAATAAAAAAATATAATTTTATGGTTGCAATAGCAAGTTGACATATTCATTTAGATATATTTGCTGTCGCCACAGAATTAGAACTTTAATTTAGTAATTATATGACGTTTAAATAACAATACGTATTCGTCTTGTACCGCATCACGGCGGTAGGGCAAGGTTTGTTGTGTCGATAGTTTTATAGGGAAGGGAAATATAGTAAAACAAAATATCGCCATCGATGTTTATAATTATTTACGGCAAACGGATTCTTTTTTCGACAATAATTTTATCAGTTAGTTTAGTTTTGGTCAGAGCTTCTATTATAGGTTCAGTGAAATTCAGCAAGTGAACTTTTTTTTGCATCTAGTGTTATAGACGATCCATGCATTTACTATACACATAGCGAAGAGAGTACACATCATTAGCTTTCAGTACCACTTCAGCTCCCTCTTTATGGATGAATAGTAAGATGTCATTTGGTCACTGTAGTCGTCTCCTTTTTTAGTGTTGTTGTACATTATCACACATTTAGGTTAAGATTGGTTTCCGGTCATCACTTTGGTCACTTTTTCCTGAATGTTCAAACAATTTTAGCAAAATTTTCCGCGATCTTTTCCTGAGCGCATTCATTGTGACGATCAAACAAAATACGTCAGTATCTAATCACTGCACTAGCCTGTACTGACTAGTTCCTGTGGTGCGGTACAAGGCGGTAGCGTACAAAACAGTTTTGTCTGGTACCGCACCGTTTGTAATTTTTTATCATCTGGTGCGGTACAAGTCGAGTTTGTCTTGTATACTTTAAACCTACCGATCGAATACAATTTGAAGTAACAAACCTAAATGTATACTTGACTCTTTCTGGACTAAAGGATTTCAATGTCAAATCACCCCCGCACCAGACAGAGAACACCTACTTTCAACGCCGCATCAAACGAAATTCTAATACAAGTCGAAATTGGCATGTACAGCATTCAACGTGTTAACAAGTTATACAGGCTAGGTAACGTTACGTTATGCAGTGATACAATTATTATTGCCATAACTAGTCTGATCGGTAAATGAAAGAAAAATATACGTTATGGAGTTGTACCTCTAGAATGTAATTAATAGAATCAGGCGTTACTTTGCGGAAATCCATATTATTATGATAAACAAAGAAAAATATCTAGTTTTAATTCCGCTAATGCTGAGATGCATATGCACCGCCCTCCCGCCCGCTAATTATGCACATGCAGGGGGAACGTACGAAATGTCTTTCGTTCCAGCCGCCGACCAGTCAACATCTCGGCGTTTAACCTGAAGATGCCTCGCGGAGAGGCGAAACACGTGTCGTCGTGTGGGTTTGGGTATGCATGTTGCACTAACAGCCTGGTTCCCCCTGCATGTGCATAATTAGCGGGCGGGAGGGCGGTGCATATGCATCTCAGCATTAGCGGAATTAAAACTAGATATTTTTCTTTGTTTATCATAACTCTAGAATGTGTTATTGCACTATACACAAAGTATTTAGTACCTATCTATATAATTTCCTTGTATCTTGTGTTTTTATATTGAAACAAGCCGCACCCCGCAGTTTCACCCGCGTAGTTCCCGTTCCCGTGGGAATTTCGAAAAATCCCTCCTCAGGTACACCTCTAGGATACTCAAGGTATATGTGTGCCAAATTTCAAGTCTCTAGGTCCAGTGGTTTAGGCTGTGCGTTGTCTGTCAGTCATTCAGTCACTCAGTCAGTAACGGAAGAGTTTTATACATATTGATGATAAATCATTTGAATTTGAAATTTGAATTGAACTTTATATCAGGTGGACCTTTGGCTTGTCTCTTTTTGTTTTTGTTTGCTCTGCATTTGGTCGTATAAAAAAAAGCTGTTCGCGTCAGTATGTACCTATGCAGGCGACCCGTGTCGTGTGCAGATAATTTAAATAGTTGCAAAGTGAGACGATAACTCAAACCAGCTTCCAAACGTACTGCATCCAACCAGATTTCGCCCACCGCCGTATTAAGACGTTAATTGTACGAGGGGCGGATCTGTCATTGTCATGCTAATGTCTTCTGACAGTGACAACCTGGTTATAGGCCCGGTTCGGTATTAAAGATGATGCATTTGTTCTAACGGTGCTTAATGCCTACTCCACTGTACTAGTGATTGTCTAGAGCCTAGGTCACACTTACAAAAAGCATTTTTGTACACAGAGTGCCGTGGAGTGCCGGCTGTAGAATGTTACTCCTCCTCTTATAGCCGTGGATGCAGTCAGAGCCTGCTGAGGAATACCTCCGGAAAATGGGCAGCAGCGTCTTTCCGTGTATTAACATCCCGTACTGCGCTCGCCTACCCGCCTGCCAAGCGTGCTGAGTATGGCAACTAGCCCTCATGGAGATCATGAGGGAGGCCTGTGTTCAGTAGTGGACGTTTTACGGCTGAAATGATGATGAATGAAGATGATGCATTTGTTCTAACGGTGCTTAATGCCTTCTCTACTTCACTAAGAACCACTTACTTTATAATACAATACAAAATACTTTTTTGTACACAGAAAAAATACTTAGGCTCATACTTAAGTGCCTTGGGGCAGTAAAATGTAACCCCTCCTTCCTTGCCCGTTGATGCAGTAAGAATCTGCCAGGGAACTCCAGAAGGTGGGCAGCAAAGTCTTTTCGTGTCTCAACATCCCGTACTGCGCTTGCTAACCCGCCTGCGTGTTGGGTTATGTGGTGAGGATGGCAACAACCTCTCATGACCCCCTGGTTATGAGAGGTTGTTGCCATGCCTCCCTCATGGATCTCCTAATACCTATTAGGAGATCCATGAGGGAGGCTTATGTCCAGCAGTGGACGCGGATAGGAATGCTATGGCTGAAATGATGATTCCTTTGCTGGTCCTACAACTTAAACAAAGTGTCACTTTAAATATCACAAAATATATTAATAGAGTGAAGTTTTGAGAGAAGGTACAATTGTTTAACTGTCTCTGGAAGAATTCGCAGCCCCAAAATATGGTAATCAGAGCTTGTGTTATGATTAACAGATGGTTGTTAGAATACTTAAAAAATATTTTTTTGTAAATACATACTTATACATAGAAGAATATCTAGACCGTGACAAATATAATCTGCTGTAAAATCACAAACATTTGTTCCGCGACTGGATTTGAACCCGCAACCTGATTTTTTAAAAAGGTTTACGTTATTTGCCGCATCCGTCGATTCCAAAACAAAAAAAAAACAGAAAAAATGCTTGCCATAAAATGTACCCAACCAAATAAAAATGCAAAATTAAAGTTAACGAATGCCGATGCCGCCATTTTTAGTTTCTCCGCAACTTTAAATTACAATTCGCTCGACCTCTATGCAAGTTTAATAGCTTCCACCATCATGTTACTGGACCATCAATACCTTTATCACCCCATCACTACGATTGAAACATCCCGGAGCGCAACGCCTCCTTCCCCATTCATTGCTGGTTACGTTCGCGGTAACTTCAACAGTGTTGTACTTACCGCGCAGTGGATGCTCAAGTCGGAAGAACCATTTGTTCAGAAAGGTGCCTGGGTAGAGAGAATGCTGTGTTTGCTCTGCAGTTCATTCAATCAAACGGGCCAGTGGATGCTGATTGGTAAATAAGGTGGTGCACATGTTTTTTTAACGAAATAATCCGTTCATATCATGAAGCTTAACAATGTGTCAACATCAGTCGATATGTGTATGCAGCTTTAAACATACTAACAATGAAGAAATAAAACAGTTGAGATCTCTTGGCATACTGCATGACGGGCAAGAGAGGATAGGCACCATTCTACTACCGTGAGGAAGGCAAGGAACAGATCTGCCTGGCTGCATCGGCCTTGTCCTTGGACTCACTGCACCAAGAAGGTCACAGGGTACAAATACATTTTATATCAGTAACACGTGCGAAAACTCTTTTCAAAGGAAAATTTACCCCATCCAAACTCCCCAAATGAGCGTTTCTCTCGTCATTTATTGTTAAATTCTTTTTCCTCGTCACTCGAAAATGATACAAAGTTAAGCCTCTCGGCATGGCCATAAGCAGTTTTATAACCCCTATATATTCAGTATGAGAATGTATTGGAATATCTACAAGGAACTCGCCCGTTTGATCTTCAAATAGAGAGATTTTCAATTTACATCGTATTTCTGAAGAGGTGCTCGATCAAAGCACCTATTCTGAATAAGGCGTTTTGTAATAATGCGATTTCGAAGTGATATTGGTAAGGCGATCGTAGGTAATCTAAAGCGTCCAGTTTTATAAAAAGCAGTGCTGGCCAAGACGTATTCTTATTTAGTCATATATTTATTTTTATTTATTTATACAATTAATTAGCACGACTTACATAAATCAATTACACTAATTAAATAGAATAGAATAAAAATAGAATAAATTAGTGAAATTCCGAAATAATAAAACAAGTACAGATTCAATCACTCATTCATTCTTCAATCTTCCAAAACCTCATGCATACCAACATAATCTTCTTCCACTCATCAGCAAAAATATCACAGTCAGGGTTCTGGTCAAGAAGCCTATTCAGGGCTGCGAGGGTGCGAGGCAGAGGAGAATTGGCGCGGGCTACGGTTCGGCTATAGGGCACAGAAAAAAGTCTATATATAATATAGTCCTCCTCGCCTGTTTCGATGACGGCGATCCTGAAAAAATATTACTTATCCCCTTACAGGACTTGTCTGTGACCATCGGCCCAAGTCCCTGTCTGTTGCACATGCTTCTAAAGCCGATTGGGTCTTGATTCGTTCGTTTGAAAAGTTTTATACTATAAACTTTATTTTAACTGCTCTAGCTTGCACAAAATATAGGGAAAGAAACAAGGATAATGATAATGGACACTTGTTTAATTATAAGCCCTGATATGGCTCGCTAGACCAAACTTGGTTTGGCCCTATGACACGTGTGGTAGGAGGGCTTACGTTTCTCGAGGTACATAATATATATATACCTTGAGATACCGGCCGTGCATTAGGTTCTTATTTCTTTAACAATGTGTGTTCATATTTACACACGTGAAGGAAAACATCGTAAGGCAAAAGGTTAGCTTCAGACGTACACACAAGACGAAAACTTACCTAGGAAATTACTTAGGTGCAGCCTAATCCATCCAATAATGACCCAGGCACTGGAAAATCCCGTATAATATGCAGTTGCTGACGCTATACAAATTGTAACTGCGGTGTAGGTATACGATTTTTATTTTGGTGCTTTGAAAAGTATCTAGCATAATTTATTTATCAACCTCGTTATGTCAACTTTATCACAAACTAAAAGCAGTCGATAAACCCATCGGAAATCCGTAATACGGAGGGAGCCGACGAAAGGGGATCCTTACGGTGCGAATTCTAATATCGACAAGACGTATACTGCCCTCTGTAGGAGAAAAAGCACAACTGCTGTAACCTAAGTTTCGAGATAAATTGAAAAAACTTTGCGCTTTAGTTCAATTGCTTTAGAGATGAGTTACGACGCTGAATCTTTTTTTATCGTACGTATTAATGATATAGAATTTTTACTATAACATAATTTTATAGTTAAGATTTAAATTAAATTAACTATTTAGAAAAAAACATTCCTACCTCCTATTTAATATACCTTTTGAGTTAAGGAAGGAAGAAAAAAAGCACAACTACACACATGTGTTTTTTTAATGTACTATGTAGTAATTTTAGGAAGCAAAAAAAACACAAACACGTAATTGTGCTTTATTATTTAGTAATCTTTAATGTATTTAGGGAAATAGTAAAACAAAAAAAAACTTATAAAACTTTAAAGTATTTATTAAAATCAAATCACATAAAAGAGTATCTATTTATTTTCATTATTATATCTTAAGGTTATATGGAGAACAATTAAGCAACAATTTAAAAAGGTTTTATTAACTTTGCATCCAATTTCACATATTAATGTTTATTTTTTTGGCTCTTTAGTCAACTGGCCCCGGTAAAAACTGGCCCTACGGAGCCAGTTGACCTAATGCATTTAATTTATTACTTTTCTTTAGTCGACTGGGCCCATTACTAATTTTAACAATATCTATTGTATAATTTCAAACCCGTGTACAGATGTGAACAAAACGTACTCATAATAAACAAAAATGAAACACCATGGTTATAAATATTAAGATATTTATGTTTATTGTGGCCGATTTTAGCCAAAGTAGCCTATTAAGCCCTACTTTTTTTTAATGATTATGAAAGCTGAGTCTCGCCCATTTTTAAGGCTTACTAAGAAACCATGAAGTGACCCGTCTAGATTTTTAATTTAATGTTGAAAAATTAAGTCATAATTCACCGAACGTAAATTTTTCACTTTGGACTAACATTTTTATAACTTTTATCAAATTTACGAAGCTGATTATTTTATGCATTAAAGAACAACTTATGAAGATTCAGTTGCGCAGAAAAACTCTAAAAAGTCATAAACTTAAAAAAAAAAATTAAGTGGCTCAGGTCGAAAATTTTCAAAAATTCAGAAAAAAAATCATAACTTGAAAACTATGAAAAGTCGCGGAACATACATGGGGGTGATTCGGATACCCCACGATACGAGGGACCTAGTTTTTTCTTTTTGACGTCATTGTTCTGGCCATCCTGTATAATCCATGATAATAACGACAAAAGTTGAAACACTTTTCTTCTTGTCTATTCTAATAACAAATTCTGTAAGCGGGGCCAGTTGACCAATTCAAAACATGCATTAGGTCAACTGGACTCGAGGGGCCAGTTTGAGCGGGGCCAGTCGACAAAAGAGCCATTTTTTTTACGTAGATACACTCAAGTGTCATAATCTTTCTTTCCAAATAATACACCGCCTGTGTCTCACCAATTTGATCACCAATTTGATAAAAGCGCGCGTAAGTACATAACACGTGCATCCGATCGGTTGATCGGTAACTTGTGACACGAATGAACAGGTAGCGGGGGGCAAGGAGCAAAGAGGTAGGGGGTAGCTACTAAGCTAAAAGAACATAACTTACAAATAAATTATTGAAAAACAAATCAAGTTCATATTATTACGTTGGCTACTAAGCAAGAAAATCATAATATATTACTTGTACGAATCAGAAAACCCATAACTATGTTCATATGCTTATTTAGTTTCTGAAAGTTATTGTAATTTTTTTTAGCATTACAATGAAAAAGCATTTGTTCACATTATGTGTTTATTCTGCTTACTATTCAATCTTATGCGTTTTCAGAATAGAAGTCAATCATTTCGTGCAAATCGTATACCAATAAAAAAAATCATATGTGGTTACTTAAGTTGTTTTCTGCGTCTGATGTCAGGGTTATGTTTTTTCTTCATCAAACAGAAAGTACTTTTGAGAAAATGTAGTGCACTTGTGCTTGTCTAACTTGGCTCCTATGGGAAATATCGCCAGTATTCCTAGACAGAAAAATCACATTTTTTTTGCTGAGCCCGGGAATGTATGTAACTCCATTTCACAAAATTTGTCACTTGTGCTTTTTCTCCTACAGAGGGCAGTATAGTCGACACGATTATTAATACTTATTTTGAATATTGAATGCCTGCATGTCTGAGCAGTTGGGCCACAAAAGGGACAAAGGCTCACCTTTTGGAAGATTGAGAGGTTGTTTGTAGATGTCTTTTTTAGTTTAAGCGTAGTTTCCTGCTGGTGCAAATTGGCCTTGTGGGGTTTATTCTTCGCTTCATTCCCTCACTTTGAAAAAAAATATCTGAAGCGAACGAAATCATTTATGTGCTCTAATTTTATTAAAATGTGGTTTGTTTTTCCTTTGTAAATTGACTATCCTCTGTAGCTTTTCCTGCTATTGAAAAAACGCTAATTGAAAGATAGGAGAGGCAACATTCTACTGCCGGTACCCCACGGCAATTCTTGGTATGATATTGGACAAACATATAAATTGGAAATCGCATATAGAGCAAATTGGCAAAAAACTTAATCGTTTTGTTTTTGCTCTTAAAAGATTAAGAAGAACATCAGGCCAACAAACGGCATCAACCGCATATTTTGGCTACGTCACCTCAGTACTAGGGTATGGTCTTTTGCTTTTCAGTAAATCTACGCACATAAAAAGCGCTCATTATTAAAAAAAAGTGTGTAAGAGCCGTTTTTGGAATAGGCCCATTAGAGTCATGCAAGCCTCTCTTTAAGAAACATAAACTATTAACGCTCACTAGTATAAACATCTTCCAAATTGGCTGTTTTGTAAAAGAGCACGTTTCATTTTTTAACCAATTTAAAGATAAAAATAACTCAGTCATAAAAAATAGAGACCCCACTAGGCTTTTACTGCCCCCACACAAGACTACACTGAGTAGGAAAAATTGCTCTACCATGACTGTTAAAATATTTAACAAAATTCCTGGAGATATAAGAGAACTGCCTACTAGTAAATTTAAGACAAAACTCCGTAGGTGGCTTTTAGATACCTACATGTTTTTATGACATTAAATAATTTTATAATCGAGAAATTACCTAGTTATATGTATAAGTTAAATATTGTACGTTGATACACGGAAAGACGCTGCTGCCCATATTCTGCAGGTATCCCATTGCGAAAAGAGAGGAGGGCTAATATTCTACTGCCAGCACCCCACGATCATTTATATATACTGCATTAAGACAAATAAATTATACTATATGAAAGTCAGTTACGTAAAAACATCTTGCCTTCAGAAAAATACATAGGCTGATTTATATATGGTTGGAAAAAATCCATGCCAAATACAACTTTTTCCTCATTTATTAAAACAAGACTGTGGAACTCTTTAAAGACATTAAATCAAATTCCTTTTAACTCGCCACTGGAAACTGTGTTGATAACACATAAACTATAGAACTTAAACTAACACAACTAACACATGCGCTTAGAGGACAAGTTTCAACCATTACCATACACACTGATTTGTCGCGCCGCAATGCGCGATTGAGTCTGCTAACTGAAGTTAGGTGCAGTTCACAACGAGAATCTCGCTCTCGTGTGTTGTTACTTGAAGTTTGTAATAAATAGATGCAATTTCCAGTTTGGAACTGAATTTGCAATCAATGTACTAAAATAATGCAGACACTTGGAAATTGCATTCTGTTTACAAAGAGTGCCGAGAGTAGATTGTTACTCTTCCTCTCTTGCCCGTGGATGCAGTAAGAAGCCAAGGGATATATCTAGAAGATGGGCAGTAGCGTCTTTCCGTTTAGCAACGTAACAACGTAACAATACGTATTTTTACGTATAAATTATCATTTATTTTACTCCAACAGGGCCTTGAAATGTCAAGGCCCTGTTGGATAGTGGATATGGGGGTTTTTGCCATAATTGGCACATATTTGGCATAGTTTGCGAGTGCAGTACGGGATGATAATTTATACGGGTATGATAATTTATACGTAAAAATACGTATAAATTATCATTTATCCAGAATAGATTGTAACTGGGCAGTCTCCTATCTAAACAAACTTTTTTCGCAATACTTTCTGAGTGGCCTGGTACCTTCAAAAGAACTGCAATATGAACTTTGGCAACAAAGACAAGAGTTGTAAAAATTGGGATTCGAACCCAGTAACCATTTCAGGGATCCATTAAATCAGGTTTATGGGAAAAATGATAAGTTGCCCTAAAAACTCCATAAAAGAGGATTCCTCTCGTAAAATCGTTTACGTCCATATTTTATGTTCTTTTGATAACCCATTGAGATTTGTTTGTTTTAGTTTCTTGTTCATTGTGAGTTGTTTGACAAAGTACCTACAAGTGTTTCCCTGAGGGCTTCCATTGTAATTTTATTAGTTGTAGTAGTTTAGTACGTATGAAAGATAAGTATCTGTGGTTTTTTAATCAAATATTGAACTATTCTATCAATCATCTGGTTTCCATAGTACAAGATTTGCTTAGTTTGGGACTAGATGTTGCTGTGTGCAGTGTCCAGCATTATTTATTTAGTTGTCTAGCGGGCTGTCTACTATGAGATGAGGGGCAAATTATGACTCGTTCAAATGGCATCGGAGGCATTTATTGCCATTTTTGTAACTGATTTTAAAATAAACTTTTTTTTTAGATTTTTAATTTCAATTTACCATGTCTCTTACAGAGATTTGATATACATATATCTATACATAAAATGACCATATCAATTAATGACATAAAAACACTGGTTGTTGTTTTTAGAGTTTCAGCCGGTTCTATTCCTAAAGGTTCAAAAATGTTTGAATTTTGCATATCTACAAAAATAAAGGAATTATTTCCTTAAGTGATTTTTGCTATCTCCATTGTTTAGAAAAAAAAATCCAGGTGGCATTATAATATGTATATAAACCTCTATATATTATATACATATAATAAGTTTCAGCTTGTAGGTTTGCCTTTACCTTTAAGTACCGACGTACCGTTTTTGTAACATAAGTACCGACTAACGTCGGTATGATGATGGCCCATTGGACCTCATGGTCAATGGGCCATCATAGTTTCACTAGGTACATTGTTTTTTTCTAAAAGTTTTGTTTTAGGTGTTATTTACACATAAACTATTTTATGAATCAAACGAATATGTTACGAATATGCATAAAATGTTACGCATTAGAATCGCAGACATCGATTTAGACAAAAAAATACTTTTATTTTTTATTTTCTTACCATAAATAGCTAATAAATATTTATTCAACAGGTTAAGTTTCTCAAAAACAAATCTATAATCAAATATTAATAGTTAATCGACTCACTGTGATACATCTCTAAATCATTTGAAAGAGCTGCTGTTAAACCCTTCGGCATCCTAAATACGCGAAGAATTTAGGAGTTTAAACACAAACGACCCCGCAAAAATAATTCCATGATAAATTGTATGTATCCGTAAAGATAGAACCTCGTTCCCATAATCCCCCGAAGCCTACAAGTATATCTAGCGACCTTTATATGAAGTTTAGACGATCTGCCTGACTGTCAATGTCGTTTAGGCAAAAAAATTGTGATATCTTGTCGTTTATAAATATAGCATTAAAATAATAAATAACAGACCCATCTCGCCTAATAATCTAAGTAAATTACTATGGAAATCAGATAATTGTTACTTAATGTATTTATATAAATACTACCTTGGAAAATATGCAAATCAACAAACTATAGAATAGCAAAACAATGTAACATGCAATCGCAAAGCTATTGTTTTTTTTATTTTTTTTTTTATTTTTAACATGGGAGATTTGGCAAATAATGGCCATGTCACTCCCGTAAATCTAACAACACATTATAATTATATTATTATTTTCATCTCAACCCCTTAATTTGTAATTAGTCGTGAGGACCAATAATTGGCTTTTCATTTTATCTATATATAAGTGTAATATTGTGTTAGATATAAGCTGTCGGTCTTCCTTAACAATAAATAAATAAATAAATAAATAAATAAATAACCAAGCAGTTCGTATTTCTATTTGATTCCTTTCTTTTGAATTGCACAGACTTGATGCGGTTTACCAATATTTTTCTCTTAATGATACATCATTATGGAAAGTCAGATAAATACATTCCTAACCTAAGCATTACCTGCAATGAAGCATTTACTTCAAATCTTGCGCGCGCTGGAGAATTGCCTAACGATGCATTTATGATGCGTCTGCCAAGATACAAGAACTTTATTTGTACGAAACATAGGTATACAATTGTGGTCTTAAATTATAATATGTTCGGCTATGTTCCGCCGTAGTTAGGCATACAAATGTTACAAGGTACATTATAATAAAAAATAATAAATAATAATAAATAAATAAGCCCCAAGCTAAGCATGAGCTTGTGTTATGGGTACTAGATGACTGATATACTTAACACATTATACTACATAGATAGATATTTTTATTAGTATATAGAAAAACACCCAGAACACCCTGAACAAATATCTGCAGATCGTACAGACATTTGTCCCGAGGCGGGAATCGAACCCGCAACCCCTTGCGTCGCAGGCGGACCTTCGCCCGCCGCGCCACAGAGCTCGTCAACTAATGAGCACTAATGAGCATGTTCATTTAAACTAATGAGCATGCAAAAAATATAAGATAAAAAAAATATTTGTCACAATGTCAGAAACCCAACACGAGACAAGTTTATTAGTTATCCTACAATCTGGGTTTCTTAGTACCTAACTCCGTATTCATTTTGAGGGTTCCATACCTAAAGGGTGAAAACGGGACCATAATACTAAAACTCCGCTGTCCGTCTGTGTGTCTGTTTGTCTCCAGGCTGTATCTCATGAACCGTGATAGCTAGACAGTTGAGATTTTCACAGATGATGTATTTCTATTGCGACTATAACAAAAAATAATAAAACATAATAAATATTAAAGGGGGTCTCCCATATAACAAACGTTTTTTTTTTTTTTTAATGCCGTTTTTTGCAGATTATTAACGGTAACAGGTACACGCTTGAAATATTCACAGAATATTTAGTTGTCGTGGGGTGCCGACAGTAGAATGTTACCCCACCTCTCATGACCGTGGATGCAGTAAGAGCCTGCTAAGGGATACCTTCGAAAAATGGGCAGCAGCGTCTTTCCGTGTATCAAACATCCCATACTGCGCTCGCCAACCCGCCTGCCAAGCGTGGTGAGTATGGCAACTACCCCTGATGGGGATCCCCTGATGGGGATGGGCCATGAGGCCTATGTTCAGTGGTGGACGTTTATCGGCTGAAATGATGATTTAGTTGTATATTCATTTCAAAAATAAATAATTAAATTAAAATAAAACAAATATTTGAGGGGGGTTCCCATACAATAGACGTGATTTTTTTGCCGTTATTTGCTCGATGGTAAGGAACCCTTCGTGCGCGAGTCCGACTCGCGCTTAACCGATTTTTAGCCTGTAGATAAGATGGCGTGAATGTAAGAGCTTAGTACTATCCGGAAAGCTTACTTAATGATCTAATATTAAATAAGGCTAACCTTTAACCCTGGGGTGCTGGCAGCAGAAAAATCCACCTCCTTTCTTACCCGTAGATGAAGTAAGAATCAGCCAAGGGATACCTCCAGAAGATAGGTGGCAGCGTCATTCCGTGTATCAACATCCAGTACTGCGCTCGCCAATTCGCCTGCCAAGCGGAACAACCGCAGTACCGAATTTAAATACATGGAAAGACGTTGCTGCTTATCTTCCTTGGCAGATTCCTACTGCGTCCACGGGTAAGAGTGGAGGAGCCACAATCTTCAGACCAAATTACATAAATATAATTAATAACAAACAATACCTATTATGTCTGATTGGTTGACCAAAAAGTCCTGCCTCACCATAATGTTGTCTCATACATTTCTATGGACCAACGCTAATATTCTGGCAGGAATCGTGAACGTTTAAAAACTTTACCTAAAAAGCTTATCCATACCTTATTATTCACGAAAAGAACAGACCGCGTTACGTGCGTTCCACTAGTCAATCACGGAGGGGTAAATACCCCACATATAAGTATTGTATACGTTTGGTATAGATATGTCCCGAACCCCACGCATTAAACCGTGTGTCCCCTACAATGGCTCGATATTGGCATTCCATGGGACAATACCACCATTGTTGGTGGACTAATGGTAGATCGCTGAAATCTCGGTACGTGTGGAATTGATTTTGTAATATTGATAGTTTGGCTTTATGGGCGGAGTAAGCGGATTGTTATAGCCTCATGGTGTTATTCAAATTAAATTTGAAATTTAATAAAATATTTTTTTTTGTCATTAAAGTAAGGCCTTTGCATCTATTATAGATGATTTATAATACAGCGTCAGCAACTGGTAATCATGCTGTACGGGACGCTGCAGTGCCTGGGACATTGTAAGATGGATTAGGATTGCCCAGCACCTATACCATCCTCTCAGCTTAGTCAGCTATTATTCAGAGGAAAGAACAGGTCAATACGTCTGAAGCTAACTAAGCCGCAGGTTTCCTCACGATGTTTCCTTCACCGTTAAAGCACATGTTAAGTGTGCACATACATTTTTCGAGAAAGACAAATCCATTGGTGCACGGCCGGTATTGAACCCACGACCTTCGGATTGAAAGTCGGGGGTACATACCACTCGGCCAACACGGCAATTTTTTGTCATCAACAAACACTAGGCACGGCCAGGTGATTATCCTAGGCTTAATCAACTAGTTGAGTTAAGGTAGTAATTAAAAAATAATAATAGACTTGGCACAAGTCATTAAGGTCGCTTGTAAAAAAATTGGTAAGTATACTGAACTCACCTACGTTAATTTTTTTTTCAATCCTTTGATTGTATTGTTTGTTGATGATCAAAAAACAGGGTGCCGGCAGTAGAATTAATCTGCAATGGGATACCTCCGGATGTTGGGCAGCAGCGACTTTCCGAACATCAACATCTATATTGTGCTCGCCAACCCGCTTGCCAAGCGTGGTAATAACGGCAAATAATCCTCATAAGATACTACTACTTGGTCACTACTTGGACATCTATAAGGAAAGCCTATGTCCAGCAGTGGACGTTCTATGGCTGAGATTATGACTCAAATTATTAACTGTGAGATCCATGTTAATTCATTCCAAAAATTTTCCATGTGTTTTTTATACGACTTAATGACGAGACAAGCCGAAGGCCCACCTGCTGTTAAGCGGTAACCTCTACCTATAAAAATTGCAATGCCGCGGTGATCAAGTTCACAAAGCACGTGACCAACGCTGCATTGCAATGCGCCCGTCATCCTAGAGTTGTAAGGTCACATGTGCCTGTAATTTCTACGGCCTCCTTGCCCTTCCAACCGGAACACAGCAATGCAGGCATTACTGCTTGACGGCAGAAATAGGTATGGTGGTAGTACTTCCCCGGATTAACTCTTCACAAAAAGTTCTACTACTCAAAACAATTATTCCCGGACCATAATAAAAAGTCTACGCCGCCCAATATTAATGATGTCCAATTTTTATCAATACGAAAACAACTAGTTAGTTAAGCATACGATACAGATAAATGATACTTTTATTGCGTTAATTTCTCCCCTATCGGTACAAAGCTGACCTTTCTATTAATATTAATAAATTATCACATTTAAGGGCAGTTGGTGGTCCCAAATTTTTTGTAATCGAATTACTATACAGGGTGTATAATGTGTACTAAGCTGAAAAGTTGTGATTTAGACCACCTCAAGGAACAACTTTAGTTGTACGACTTTTCAGGATTTAGTGATTTTCATTCAAGAAAAGACCACGAAATAAATAAATAAAAATAACAAAAATAATGCCAGGTTTTTTTCAAAACTACTGGTTTTCTGAACTGAACGGGTGTGTACAAACACAAAAGGGGAGGTCCCTGTCGGATTACTACACAATACTTACACGGTAAGACGCTGCTGCTCATCTTACGGAGGTATCCTTCAGCAGATTCTTACTGCATCCGCCGACATGAGAGGAGAGGCTTTTCCCACGGCATACTTGCCCTTGCCGATTTCCTTAAAACATTTTAAGGTAAAACTTGGTTATACATCAAAAGTTAATAAAAAAAACATAATATAAGGTTTACAAAATACATAAATTGTAGCTAGGATTAGGTAGCTTAGATAAGCTCTCCAAAAAAATAGAAAATAACAGCTCACGTGAATATTGTAAACCGAACATTACAAAATGGACACTGACTCAGCATTGAGTTGATTGTCTAGCACGCTAGGCAACCAACGCTGATCTTCCGTCAGCGCCGTTTTGTGACATTACGGATATCTTACCTACCCACTCAGAGAAAAACTAATAATTCAGTATATTTTTCATAACAATACCTCCACAACATCATTATCGTGGACTGCAGACATAAACCCATTAGGCAGGTTGGAAATTCCAATATATTATTAAAACGGAAGCGATTGCCGTCTTGATACTTTTTCTTCGGAGTCAAAAGTTTCGGGGTGCATAAAATATCGATGCTCGCTTCGCTCCGATCGGATTCACAGAATTTAAGGGTTCTTTTTAAATGACTTCGAGGTTGGAGGGACAATACAATGGCTCAGAAATACACATCACGTAAGCCCTAGTTAAAAGTCATACTTATATATGTCAGTCTGTAAGGTATTTATTCTATGGCCTTAGATCTAGTAGTTTGTTTGTAAACATTAGGTATAAAATATTATAAACATACAAAATCCAAATATTTCTTGTTTATAATATTGGGGTACAGCCGTGGGGAGCCGGTAGTAGAATATTACCCCTCCTCTCTTGCCCGTGGATGCAGTAAGGATCTGCCAAGGCATACCTCAGGTAGGCAGCAGCGTCTTTTCGTGTATTTGTGTTATTATATTATTAATATTTCGTGTATTGTGCATTAGTTAATAGGCATTTTCTAGGGAAGCTCGCTCCATCGTCGATCTCATTCTAATTCAAGAGCTAACCTAATATAAAAAAAAATACCTTGTACTACGCCCGCCAACCTGCCTGTCAAGCGTAGCGAGTAAAGCAAAAACCCCCTTATTATCTTTTGTACATCCATGAGGGAGGCTTATGCCCAGCAGTGGATGTGTGAGAGTACCTAAAATTATCGCTTCGCTCCGATAAACTTAATATATGTGACCAAGAACGCTGTGACGTGGTTGATAAGTATAAAATAATAAGAAAGGTACGCGATAAAATCCTCTAATCTGAAAACTAATTAATATCGTAACAATTGCTCTTAATAAAGCATGACTTTACACCAACCATGTAACCATGTAAGACTAGTAATTCGCCCCGAACTTTGATCTAGTGACATGTTTTTCCTTCAATGAAGTAAATTGAATTTTAACTAGATTTCACAGATTTTAAGTGGAATCATAGTTAGTAATGTTTATAGAGGTAGTGTTTAACCACACTCAGGTAGAACATTTCAAGAAAATGAAAAAAATATCAAAAATTAACGATTCCGGTGGGATTCAAGCCCACGTCCGTCAAATCGATCCTTGACGCTTTCTTAAGCCGGAAGTGCTGTCGGCTGAAATGATGATGATAACACAACATTTAAGCTATAGGCACGCATCTTTTACCAAAAACAACACAACACAACATAGAAGCGAAAACTCTCAAACTTGTGGGAGGAAAGTAAATAATGAACAGTATTACGACACACGTCATGTTGTACATCAGGCCATGTGGCTGTTCTGCGGATATTCATCATCACACGCACAAGTACAGGGTGCCCTAGAAATAGTAGTTAAATAGCCCTAGCTCTAAATTCATTCATTTCAGCCGTAACACGTCCACTACTGAACACAGGCTTCCCTCATGGATCTCCATGAGGGGTAGTTGCCATACTCACCACGCTTGGCAGGCGGGTTGGCGAGCGCAGTACGGGATGTTCATACACGGAAAGGCGCATCCCTTACTTACGTATCGAACCTCGACCCTCGAATTTAAAGTCAAGGGGTACCCACTCATCCAACACGGCGTTTTAATGCAGAAATACGAGTATAATTATATACATATACTAAGTACGTTTTACCCTCTTGTGCTTGTGCTTATAATAAATCTTACTGTTTTCTCCCCTTTTGGGAATAATAGGATTGTCGTTGTCTCACCGTGTACCATACTTTTATTACATTACGCTCTGAATGGTGAGGTGTAACGAGTAATGGGTACTTGTAATAATATCATTATTACCGTTATAAGATCAGCATTGTTTTCCTTTTTTTAAGAATTAGGTAGGTATAATAGAGTTGCGTATATCATCTGTTTGCTGAATAAATTTCAAACACTACGACACACACACATACATACACACACACACACACACATGCCGATATAAGCACGTCCACACAAACACACACAACAGGATTATATACATTTTGTTAGTATGTTAACAATTGGAAATGCGTTCTCTTTGCCTTGGAGGTAGGTACGACACATGTACCTTATGGATAAAGGAGATGTTTCAAAATGGGCTAGGTCTATGTACCCAGACTGAAAAATTGCGCAAAAATCGGTGATTTCGGAAAAAATACTCTTTATTTAATTTAAACTAAAATGATTGTTTTATTAATGTTTTAAATACGAGGCATAATTTATCACTGGTAACATTTTTACTAGGCAGCCAAGACAGTTTCTAATAAATTCTTTTTCATATTCATATTCATTTATTTGCGAAACATGAGTTACATAAGATGTCAATAGTATTAAAGTATAGTACAGTCATGATCAGCTCTTAAGCATGCAAAAAATATTATCGGCTACAATTTGATTACAATTCTTTATGTCACGATTTAAATTAATATGTATATAATGTCAGACAGGAAGTAATATTATGCACCATAAACCAAAACAAGACAATGCCAAAAAAATAAAAAATAAACATAAAATAGGTATGTAATTAAAACATGATGTCAAGAAAATTTGTCCATAAAATACTCATTGACATTATAATAAGCCTTTTTTGTTAAGCATTTTTTAAGTCTTGCTTTAAAACTATTATTGTCACTTATCTCTACGATGTTATTAGGTAAGTGGTTGTATATCCGGGGTGCCATACAAAATACACTCTTATTGTACATTGCTGTCTTATTTAGTGGACATCTGATTTTAAGAACTTTCCTCTTGCTATTAAACTTTTTAAATAATTGTATATTGTTTCTTACAAATAACGCTACTTCATAAATATATAATGAAGGCAATGTCAAAATATTAAGATTAATAAAATGCTCCCTACAACTATCTGTACGTTTTAGGTTACATATGGCCCTTACGCATTTCTTCTGTGCCACGAAAATGGCTTCTTTTCCGGTAGAATTGCCCCAGAATATAATACCATATCTTAGGATAGAGGCAACATAACCGTGATATGCAGTTATGACTGTAGAAGTGTTTGCTACCTTAGATAGCATGTATAAAGCGTATGAATGTTGACTTAACTTTTGACATAAACTATCAATATGTGAGTTCCAGTTTAAATTTACGTCAATGTTTATACCTAAAAACTTTGTGTTATCAAGTTGTTTTATTTTTTGTCCTAAGTAGCTTACGTCAATATCATGAATTCTTATAGTTCTATTCCTGAATATCATCATTCTTGTAACTGTCACTGCCTAATGATTTTGACAGATGGTTTTACGTGTTTGAGTTGAAGATTTTTAACAGTAGCTAGGCTCTTAATGTAGTTTACGTAGGTAGCCTGAGGTACTTAGGTACTCGAAAATTGAAATACCTCAGGTTGACTTGATTTAGCTTCTATCATAAATCATTCATTTCACTATTATGTCAACAGCTGTCAAAATGACGTCACCAACTGTATTGGTCCGCCATATTGTTCTACAGTTTTGTGTTGCTCGACTTAGACTAGTTATTTTTAGAAAAATGCATCAAACGAAGCAACCTATTAAAAAACTGATAGTGGGAAAATGTTTAATAAATATTTAGCCATGTTTGTGCACGTGTACACCTAGTTAGCCTGGATTCCATACATTCGTGAAACGTCTCCTTTACATGTGCAGGTTTTTTATGTACATTATTTTATTTACCTCGAAATGGAACTGACATAGCATAAAATTATTTTGTTTCGTTAATTAAAATAGATGTAGATAAGCTAACGTATAAAATACCCATTTTGTTTACTATTTAAAATTATTTGGAATAGTCGGCGAACTAAGACGGAGCCATGGCGTCTATTTCCACAAAATTTTTGCTTTTATTTTTAGTTTTTGAAGCCACTGCTATCTCGAGTATTTTTTGTCGAGAGTTTATCTTTGAATTTGGTAAGTTTTTCGTAACATTTCTTAAGCAAATATGGCAAGTATTGCCGTGGGGTGTCGGCGGTAAAATGTTGCCTCTATATTGCCCGTGGTACTGTAAGAATCTGCTAAGGATACCTCCAGAAGATGGGCAGCAGCGTCTTTCCGTGTATCAACATCCTGTACTGCGCTCGTTAACCAGCCTGCTAGGCGGGTTGGTCAATGAGGGAGGCTTTTGTATAGCCAGGGAATGTTCTATGGCTGGAAGTATTGTCGAGGAAGGCTACAAAATATAATTCTACTACAAATAGTATACAAGACACAGAGCATCAAAACGCAGACGACGTCGCGAGGAACATCTAGTAATATTATATGTATAATCAATAATTGTTAGCATAATAACTAATTATGTTGATGTAAGTTAGTACTAAGTACTATTTAAGAAGTTAAATCAAAAACTAAACAAAGCAATTTTTATCTTTCTAAATAATCATAATTAATAATAAATAATCAAATTAGCCGTGGGGTGCCGGCAGAAGAATGTTTTTGCTCATGCTCGTGGATGCAGTAAGAGCCTGCAAAGAAATGCCTCCTGAAGATGGGCAGCAGCGTCTTTCCGTGTATCAACATCTCATACTGCGCTCGCCAACCCGCCTGCCAAGCGTGGTATGGCAACTACCCCTCATGGAGATCTATGATGGAGGCCTTGTAATTTGACAGGTTGTTATAGAATCACAGAATTTTAAGTCACTAATCAACAAGCTTAGACGATCACGCCCGTTCCATCACAGCCTGAATTCAGTAGTGGACGTTTTATGCCTGAGATGATGATGATGAAATAATCATAATGTTACCCAATGTTTTTAATAGACTATTTTTTTAGGCAACCGAGACTACTCTCAAAGTCTTCACATTTACACAGGAAGGATAGTTAAGGAATTCATGGGATTCTCGGAAACTACTATAAAAATACCGGTAAGTATAATATAAACTATCATACATTATTGTTACGCCTTTTACACTAACGTATGATAGTCTATTATAGATGATTTATACAGCAACAGCAACATGCTATACAGAACGCTGCAGTACCTGGAACATTGTTAGAGCTCTTACACACGAGCGGCATGTTACCAACGGCATAGGTAACTGCAGCCGTCGACACGCGTCGACGGCAGCCGTCGACGCGTCGGCGGCAGCAGTCAATACGTCGCTATATTTCGACTGCTGCCGTTGACGCGTCGGCGGCAGCAGTCAATACGTCGCTATAGTTCGACTGCAGCCGTCGACGCGTCGGCGGCAGCAGTCAATACGTCGCTATAGTTCGACTGCTGCCGTTGACGCGTCGGCGGCAGCAGTCAATACGTCGCTATAGTTCGACTGCTGCCGTTGACGCGTCGGCGGCAGCAGTCAATACGTCGCTATAGTTCGACTGCTGCCGTTGACGCGTCGGCGGCAGCAGTCAATACGTCGCTATAGTTCGACTGCAGCCGTCGACGCGTTGACGGCTGCAGTTACCTATGCCGTTGGCAACATGCCGTTCGTGTGTAAGAGCTCTTAGATGGATTAGACTTGCCCAGTATCTATGTACATATATCATCCTCCCAGCTTAGCCGGCTATTAGTTAGAGGAAAGAAAAGTTGAATACATCTGAAGCTGACTAAGCCGCAGGTTTCCTTACGATGTTTTCCTTCACGGCTAATCACGTGTTAAATGTGATCATACATTTTCCTAGAAAGAAAAATCCATTGGTGCATAGGCGGTATCGAGCCCACGTTCTTCAAATTAAAAGTCAGTGTATATACCACTCGGTCAATACGGCTGTTACATTAATTATAATAGGTATGTTTTCACAAAAAAAAATGAAAGTATTCTATGAACCATCTGGTTTTTATAGTGCAAGCTCTGTTTAATTTGGGACTAGATTGCGCTGTGTGTATTGTTTCTGTAATCTGTGGTATTATAATAAGCGAAGTCGAAGTCAAACTCGTGTTTATTCAATAAAGCAAAAAGCCACACAGAATAGTCAATTTACAAAAGAGAAACAAGACACATTTTAATTGAATAAAGGACATAACTGAATTCGTTCGCTTCAGATAACTTTTCTTAAAATATTAATGTTCTCTTTATTCAATGAATATAAAAATTAATTGAATAAAGAGAACATTAATATATTATCTCTTTATCAAATTCAAAGAAAAAAAAAATTTCCTCACTTGAAAAAAAGTTATCTGAAGCGAACGAATTCAGTTATGTCCTTTATTTAATTAAAATATGTCTTGTTTCTCTTTTGTAAATTGACTATTCTATGTGGCTTTTTGCTTTTACAAACATTTTACCGGACAAGCGTATTTAACTATGATGACTTATTTAATGTGTTATGAGGATGTAATAAAATTGTTTGTTTTTATTATTTTAATATGACACTTACTATTCCAACAGGTAGAGATGAATTGGAAAGTAGAAGCAGTTAAAGTAACAGTCCGTTCTCTCTTTGCACCGGTAGTTACATACAATGGAAGGGAGTATAAGGTAGTTATCAAATATAAATGGTGGTCGCAGTTCAGTTCAAATTATGTTGTTGAAGTTTTTGGTAAGAAACAACATATTATGCCTGGAAAAGAAATGATTTTGCAAAAGATTTTACATAAATCATAGTTCTTTCTTTTATGCCCAGTTCCTATAGTAAAACTTTTTTTAGACGTCATTTAAACTGTCAAACTTATCATCCGAACGAAGCTAGCTTATAGCTCGATTTTGGCCGGTACACTACGAAACTATTCGTTAATAGCTCGGTAGAAACTAGGCGTATCCTTTTCCGTTGAATTTAGAAACTGGGCATTAGTGACTCTCCGTTGGAGGTTAGCTGTCATCTTGAAAATTTCCATTTCCTTTTCTAAACAGATCTTCTACTCTCCTAAGTCCAACCTCTTATATATTTATTTATTACAAAGCCTTCAGCCTATAAAAGTGCGTTCTGTCCGATGACTGGTTCAATTTGATTTGATAAATTATTAATTTAACAACGATTGTCAATGTTAATTTGAAATTTTTTTTAGTTTCTGTACTTATGCGAAAACATATCAATGGTCTTAAGTTCTAACTACTATTGTTCATTGTAAAATTGTATTGTATAAAAGTGTATCATTGATACCTACTGTTAACTGAAAATGTGCGTTGCTTTGTAGTTTGTGAATCAATTCTTTGGTGTCTGTTTCACCACCGTTTTTAAAACGATTGGTAGGTACCAAGTAATTCAAATCAATATTCCTTACTGTTATAACAATTAAAAAGCTGTTCTTATGTTGTTTTTTCTTTTCTTTTCCTCTATGGCTGCCAGTTATGCACAATTTAAATAATTATCATTATAAACTTAGTCGATAAGGTAACTAAAAAGTTAGAGTGCTTAGGCATTCGTGGCAATGCATTAAGCTGGTTTAAAAGCAAACAGTGTCTCAAAGTCGGTGCAACAGTAAGCAGGCCACAAAATGTGCATTGTCCCCCAGGGTAGTACTTTGGGTCCAGTACTTTGGTAGTATTTTGGGTCGTGGAAACCGTATGCTACGCTGATGACACTGCTCTTTCATTCATTTCATTCGGTCATTTTGAGGCCCTACCTGGAAAGATGCACATTTTGCTGCTGAGGATTCTTTCTTTTAAAAACCTCAAAAATAACCTCCTGACCTTAAGCACAAAGAAAACTACCTATGTATATTTGTTTTCACAAAACTAAAGCTTCCCGGCCCACTAGTTCACAACCTCCCGTAAAAATTGCATGTTCTGAACATGGGGCTTACTGTAATTGGGGGAATCTTAATAGAGCAGGATCAGTGAGGTATTTGGGTGTCATCATCGATGAGAACTTATCCTTCAAGAAGCACATCGACGTACTTTCTGGTCGGGTTAGGAAGGCCATTTTATGTAATTAAACAACTTCGATGCCTGGCCATAATGGAAACATTGTTAACTGTTTACTACGCATTGTGCCAATCACTATTGATGTATTGTGTTACTTGTTGGGGCTCGGCAGGAAAAATATTCCTCCTACAGGCTGAACGCGCTCAAGGCTCGGTTTTAAACGATATATTAAACAAAACCGCGAAAGTACTCGATTGATGAGGTCTACAAGGAATGCCGCGTGTTATCTGTGAGAAAACTGTTCATTCTCAAGATCTTTCTTTCAGCACAATCGTCAGTCTTTTTTAAATAAATACCGCTCAAGAAGTAAGCTTTATAGGATACTGCTTCCCTTAGTCTCCACATCTTTTGCTCAGCGTTTTGGTTATTTTATCTGATGTTTCATTTATAATAAGGTAAGGTAAGTAAGGTAACACAATGGCAAATATGAAGAATGGTGAACTTCGTTTATTAACTACCCGTCAGGCTAAATCTACTGTGCAAATGTAGTTGCAAACGTTGTCATATGATGACACCAAGAAATCGTTAACCATATCAAAATAATATCATAACTTCTATCTCCATATTATTACTGTCATTCATTACTATTGTTTTTAAAAATATATTTTTTTTAAATTATCAATATAAAAAACGAATATAAAGTATATGAAAGTCGTGTTAGTTACACTATTAAGACTTACGGCTGAACCGATTTGGCTGAAAATGGGTGGGGAGGTAGCTTAGAAACAGGAGACGGACGTAGGTTTTTCGTTGTGTAAAATAAATCAAAAGGGGTTAAAATAGGGGAAAAATCGTTATTTTATACTTGAAAAACTTAAAATTATGCATATAATATTACAATTTAAAACTTAATGAACCTGTGTATCAGAATCCCTCAAAAATCATCTCCTAAGTGAAAATATGGGGCATGAAAATTTGTTGGGGAATATTTTTTTTCACTTGATTTACGTGATATTGCACATAAATAGATAACTACCAAAATTATTAAACACTGTTTCAGCGTTAGTTGTAGCGTAGTTGTAGGGTAAGTTGTAAGTGGTGGTTGTAGTAGAGGCGATACAAAGTTCGCCGGGACAGCTAGTATAATACAAAAGTCGGTTGAGGCTCTTTTTTGATAACCGTTTTCAGGGTCCCACGATACAGGCATAGCCTAAGGAGTCATTGGAAATCTATTTCAGTATAAACCTAGTTGTCTATAACAGTTAAATAACTTTTAAATTGTTAGTTATCTAAGTTGTTAACAAATAAATTTTCATTTCATTGTAACTTTTATCCAACTATAAAAATCGCTTCTTAGTGAAATACAAGTCCTGTGGCAATACCATCAGAAATCAATTTCCACAATAGCTCAATACGACCTAAATAACATCCAATTTCAGAGCTGTGGACCTGAATGCACGGCGCGCAGACTATTACAGTAATGGAATCTAGGGACCACTACAATAGATTTTTAGTTCTTAGGTAAGTTTTGATGTTAGGTCTAGATAAAGTATCATTGGTGAACGTAGATGTCTATGGTAAAAGCTTTTAGGCTAGGTTAGATCTGATGCCTCAAACAGATAATATTTTTTTTAAAATTCATGTTTTAACTAACTTAAAGCATTGTTTTATTTGTATTAAGAAGAAGAGTCAATTACGGGAGCCATAGCGGATGGCTTAGAAATATTTTTTTTTGAATTTTAAGGAATTAATTTTACTTTGAATTACAAAATGATCGTAAGAATATTCTAAGTTTTTTTTTTTTTTTTTTCTTTATTTAAAGAGCTTAGTCACAAAGTGATTATGTCGCTCTAAGTTAAAACTAACATAGAGACTACGCTAGGTCAATGCAAGTACCCAGGATAGAATGACGATCCGTGGATTCATATTCATTAGAATCCAAGTACAAATCAATGCTACATCGCTGAATCGGCGATCGTCTTGTACCGCCCGAACACAATGCAAACTGCAACGCTGCAGTTTGAGTCAGCTGGATAGGTATACATATGTGCCGCGTGTAACAATTCTCTAAATAGTTTAATAAATAAAGAGTTTTATACTTATCTAGACAGGAACAAGGTAACCAAAGTGCCGTTTAGAATAAAGAGACTCGAAGACTATGTACAAAGTATCATCATCATAATCATTATTACAGCCGTAGGAATATATCCACTTCTACTGCTGCGGATTCTTGCCATACTCACCACGATTTCTATGAAATTTAAACATAGCATTTTACCAGAAACTAACATATACATCACTTCAATACAAAAGCGAAAATACCTACGCTTTATTAGCCTACAAAATTGTATTAATAATACCAGCAGATCACAGCGCGAAACACAGCCCGCCGTGGAGTGCCGGCACCGCCGTGGGGTGCCGGCAGTAGAATCATACCCCTCCTCTCATGCCCATGGATGCAGTAAGAGCCTGCTAAGGGATACCTTCGGAAGATGGGCAGCAGCGTCTATCCGTGTATCAACATCCCATACTGCGCTCACCAACCCGCCTGCCAAGCGTGGTGAGAATGGCAACTGCCCCTCATGGAGATCCATGAGGGAGGCCTGTGTTCATCAGTGGACGTTTTATGGCTAAAATTATGACAGCGCGAAAGAGTGTACCATAAGCATGCAAGCATAGAGTTGAGATTGCTTTGCTCACCCGCCTCACTTACTTGCAAGTAATCTGTGACGCGGCATCGAATGAGTGGCTAGCGTACAATACACTTTACAACCATATTATACAAAATAAAGTAAAAGAAAATATATAGTTTAGATCTTGATTATAAAATAAACATTTGTACGCACAGCTATAATATAAAATGTAAATGATTCGTAAAAAAGTTAAATCGAACAATTATTAATTGTAACCTTTAATTTGATCTTGTGTCTTTGATTACCTTAATTATTTCCCGACATTTCGACTGGATTGCACAAGGCACCAGGCAGTCTTACCGAAAACATGCCTGGCCAAAACAAGCTAAATACCCGGTTATAAATATGTATATTAACAATGAGTTGTGATCGCGAAAGCTAAAACAGACGAATCTTATGATGTTTCGATTTTTAATGATCACAAACAGTCAGTCACGTACTCGATTGAATTAAACCTGTGACCGGTTCATACCGACGTTGCAATAAGGTTACCGCTGGCAGTCGGGCACAGTCCGGGTCGGCAGTCGACGGCTACAATTCGGTTAGTTTGGTTTGCCTCAAGTCGAGACTAACAGGGTTTGGGCTGATTGAGTTGACCAATCTCGTAGTGGAATTGATTACGTAGCTACGTAATTATGGAGTTGTAACTTGGAGAACCACTGCCGTGGCATTCTACTGGCACCCAGTAGAATGCTGCCTCTCCTCTCTTGCCCGTGGATGCAGTAAGAATCCGCTAAGGGATATCTCCGGAGGATGGGCAGCTGCGTCTTTCCGTGTATCAACATGGTGAGTATGGCAGAAACCCCTCATCAGTATTTGCAGATTCACGAGGGAGGCCTATTAGACGTCTTAGAGCTGAGATGATGAACTTGGAGATGTGACTTATATAAAGGTCTTACTTCGATGATTTATTCGGCGTCAGCAACTGGTATGTGCATGCATGTAAGGGACGCTGCAGTGCCCAGGAGATTAGTTAGATGGATAAGGCAGACCCAGCACCTATACCATTCTCCTAGCTTAGTCGGCTATTAATCAGAGAAAAGTAGAGGTCAATACGTCTGAATCTGACCAAGTCGCAGGCTTTTTCATGATCCGATACAAATATTGTAGATATTGTAAAATAAAATTAAGTAATCTTTGAATCATCTTGGACGCATAACGCAAAATGGGCTATAGATGGTGCTGTAGATGGTGCTGTAGAAAATGTCAAGCATTATCAAACGTTTGAGAAAACCAAACGATATTCTTAGTTGCAACTAGGGGTTTCGGGTGAATGTTTGCATGTATGCAATTTTTTTCCGAGGATGACTCTTGAACGGATGTTCGGATTTTGATGAAATTTAAAACTTAAGGAGATTGCATCAAATTAATTGTTATGTGGGAATATTGATTTATGGGGTAGTTTTTGGATGGTTTAATCGTTTTTTTTTGTCCGGGGAATAACTTTGAATGGATGATCGGATTTTGATGAAATTTAAAATTTAAGTAGATTCATATCAGCCGTAAGACGTCCACTGCTGGACAAAGGCCTCCCTCATTAATCTCCAAGTACTGGGGTTGGAAGCGGCCTGCATCCAACGCCGACCTGCGGTTCTTGCCTAGTCGTCTGCCCATCTTGTAGGTGGATGTCCTACGCTGTAAGTAGATTATCAATATATATTAATTATCGTGAGGGATTTTAATAAGTGGTGTAGTTGTTACGATATGGGGATTATTAATGGATGTTATTTGGTCCGAGCATAACTTTTAATTTTTTTCCCGGATTTTTATGAAATTTAAACACAGCATTTTACCAACACATTTTACTAACCTAAGCTAGCCGATCCTGAAACGCAGAAGGGTGCAGGTTTTATTCTCGCCACAAATAAAGTTCCAATGCATTAATATAATCATTGAAAGTCGTCGCTCGCTCGTTTTAAGTTCGTGCCGAACAAGCCTCACTCCAACAAAGTTCTAGACTTTTGATGTGGTTAGAGTTCGCCATCTCGGAATAGCTTAACAAGTTTTTATTTTGTAAAGTCAAAATCAGTTCAACCGTTGGAGAACCGATGCTAAAGACAGATGTCCAGACACACGCCAACTTTCAACATCCTCATTTTTGCGTTGGGGGTTATATTATAGAAAATATGAATTATTTTTACAAAAATAGCACGGCAATTCTGCATGACGGTAAAACATCGATTATCCCACAACGAGACTCAGTTCTTAACCCTATCTTATAAGAACTGAATCATACAATCAACCTTACCTCCATTAGAATAAAGTTGAAGTTCTAAACAACGCCGCGTATTAAATTTTCGATAATGCTGTCTCCAAAGCTAAGAAGATTGCATACGGTCTCATGCATCTGCTCCCGGCATTTCGTTAACGGACCCTTTGTAGCTACCGTTCAACCTGGACCTCTATCACGATTAAGTTCTTTAAAAAAACAATTCACAACATTCATAATAAATAGCGAGAATGTTCACGTACTTGTTATTGTTGGTGGAAGCACCAACTGTTTCGACCCTTATCGAGGGCCTTCGTCAGGGTGAACTCGGTTCGCGACCCGCCACCTCCGCGACCACGATAACAAGTTATTAACACATATTTAAACGGGTATTTATCGCGCTATTTACCTTTATTATTGCCCGACGTTTCGACAGGATTGCACCCATCGTGGTCCCGGGAAGATTCTTCCCGGGACCGAAAGTTTAAAAAAGACTACACGATAACAAGTACGTGAACATTCCCGCTATTTAATATGAATGTAATAAGTCACGAAAGTTACTTTAGTAAAATTCACAACATGTAACATTACAGACACTAGTCTAAGGCATTACATGATTATACTCATATTAAAAGAGAAACACAAAATATTGACGGGTATTATTCAAATTAGTTCAGTAGCTTGGCTACAGCTTAATTAGGAGAACATAACAGTAACGAAATAAAATCGGCCAAGAGCGAGTCGGACTCGCGCACCGAGGATTCCGTGCCATCATACAATATAACTTGTGTAAAAGGCGCGCCGATTTATTTGTTGGAGAACCTTGACAGCAATAACTCTTGTCTGATATGCGAAACTTATGTGACGACGTGTCTATGTCTTGTAATTACAAACTATGGAAATAAAGGAACTAATTTCTGAATTTCTGTAATTTTTTTGAAATATTTAGTTTTTAGGGTTCCGTAGTACAACAAGGAACCCTAACCCATCCCATTCAGGTCCAAACGTATCGCGAAGAGAAAAGGTACATATGTTAAAACTATTTCGGGGCTGTGAACACAATTTTTCGATTATTAAAGTTTTAAATTAATTTATGAGTTATTTAAGTTATTTATGTAGTTATTTATGAGTTTCTCTAAAATTTTATATTACAGTCTTACGAAATAAACTTAAACATATCAGAAACAATCAAATACAAGAATTTTATCAAACTTACTGTATTTTATCACTTTTCATACTACACTTGCTCTTTGCCTTAATTCTTATGCTTATAATTTTGTACTCTACTGTTCACTACCTGTCCTGCCGATATAATGGAATAATACCTAAAAACGTTAGGCCGCCATGTCGCCTAATAATACTTGCGTCTTATTGGCGGAGAATGCGAGCCTCTCATTGGACAGACATTCCTTAGCCAATCAAGAGACATCGGAAGTAACAATTGTTTATTAAAACTTATTATATAGGTACGAATAAATCATTGTACTGTTATTAATAGTAATAATTCAATATTCGAATATTACAGCAGTTATACACATTGTTTGGCAATTCCTTGTCAATGAGTGGTAAACGGCTAAACAATGTATTTACCTAAAACTTGTCTCTAACATCAGTTGCAAAACATCATACCTTTAAGTTTACCTAATAACTTTAATGTTAAAATAGTTATTATTTAAATGGTAATATAAACTGTAACACTAAACTGCTAACAAATCTGACAAAATCATAGATGTTTAACCATGAACTTTCTAGGAAAACTAGAACTGTAACGTTCATAGAAACTTACAAGCTTATGCCCGTTGCTTCGTATGCGTTATACCCAGGTCAAAAGTAGCCTATGTGTTAATCCGGGTCAATATCGATACGTGTGCAAAATTTCAGCTTAATCCGTAGCCTAGTTTTTGCGTGAAGAGGTAACAAACATCCATACATCTATACAAACTTTCGGCTTTATAATATTAGGGATTATGATAAGGCCGATTTGTACTAGAAAATTGAATTTTTTTTTTTTAATTAAACATATTTATTCAAAATAATTGCCATTATTATCTATACATTGCTGCCATCTAATAGGAAGGTCATTTATGCTATTGCGATAGAACTCTGGTGGTCTAGATTCGACAAACTGTGTGAAAGCATTTGTACTGCTTGCTGAGAAGAAAACTTTTGATCACGCAAAATATTGTCATAAAATATATGAACTTCACCATTATAAAATATTGAATATTATAATGGTGAAGATCGATTCATGAGTCGGGGCTGTTTCAATGATAGTTTTGCTATCATTGTTCGGAGTTCGGCACAATAAGTATCTATGCAGGATACTCATTCCAAGGTTGCCTAGAAGAGATCGCTCATAGCGATAAGGCCGCTCTTTGTACTCCTGTGTTGTGTTTTACCATATTTCTAAATTTTTTATGTTCTTTTTATGTGGTGTGCAATAAGGAGTTTTCTATCTATCTATCTATACAGTATTTTAACTCGGCCGTATTTTTGAAATAAATACCTACAGCCGCGCGGTACGTAAACATGCGATAAGGCTGCCCGCCTCCAGCATTTTAATTACCTACATTTGCCTACTTTGTGTTTCCATTTAGTTTTGTGATTGTAAATATACTTTTTTTATATAAACAAATATAATACTTTGTGAATTGAAAAGATAAACTGAAAATATAGTGTACGCAGAAGTACTACAAAATAACATAGATATGAATTATAAGAATAACTTACAATCTAAATTATATAAGATAATAAGACCCAGTACTTTTACCTAACGTTTTAAAGTTCCACTCTTACTGATGAAAGCGTGATGTAGGTACCTACCTAAAAGTACGCTTAACGTAGGTATTATTTAAAATATTTTCACCTTCTACGTAAACGAAGTCGTGGGTAGAAGTTAGCGTTAGCCCAAAGAAACTATTCCACGCGGACGAAGTCGCGCGCAGAAGCTAGTTAATAATAAATAAAATACCACGTCTTAACTTTGAATTATACAAACTAACAAAACGAAACACACATGCCCCGAGGTTTTTACACAAGCGTACCTACCGTATCATGATTCATGAACCGCCTATAACTACCTATTTCACTCGTGTCAATCACTTTATTCACTTTATTTGAGAATCCAGACATCTTTTTTTTCGGGAGATAAAAGGAAATACTTGTCCATTAAAAAGACACATATTATGTACCTACCTACTAGGTAGTAAGTAAAATTATTTTATAGTCTTACCTTTCAGAGTTTCCAGGTAATCTGAAAAAAGTTATCTCTGGGTGCGTTCTTGAAGATTTCATGCAACCAAAAACAGCACAATATATCCTACTCGACTTATTAAATACGTAGGTAGGTACTTGAACTTATTTTTTTTTGTGAAAAAATCGAGCGGTTATTATTAAAAAAACAACACACCTCCGTTCGTCACTGCGGCAAAGTCGCGACTGTTTACGTGCCGAGCGCGTGCCGAGATCGAGGCGCGTAGGTATAGCTCGCGCTTCGTCCGTTTGTATGAAGTTGGACCACTGTATAGATAATTCCGCCGTGATAGTAGACATCTGCTGTTATTGTTTGACCAGATCGGAGAAAGCTATAGTGAATAACACCATGCTGAGACCACCAAACAGTTACCATTACCTATTTATTGCTTTAGGACACTGTTGCGGCGTTTGACCTGGGGTCAGCCTTTGCATTTTTTGCTTACGGTTATTGTAAAGAATCCACTTTTCATCACATGTCACAATTCGATCCAATATTCCTTCATTTCTGTATCGATTCAAGAAGGCAACACAAGTTTCAACACGCGTTTCTTTCTACAGATCAGACAAATCATGAGGCACCTATTTTTCATATTTTATTTTATTTTATTTTATTGATTTGATGCAAATCACTCAATATTGTTGGTAAGGTAACGTTAAACCATGCCGCTAATTCCTGGGTAGTTTGGCTCGGATCAGCATCCAAGTTTGTGGGCGGTCTTCCACGTGGTTCGTTCTTCAAATCAAAGTTTCCATCACGAAAGCGTTTAAACCAAAATCGCACGATGCGTTCATTAGCAGTCCCCTCTCCAAACGCAACATTGATATTGCGAGCTGTTTCTGCCGCGTTAGTTCGTATTCAAAAATCACTCGAATTTTCGAAGTACCTATCCATCTTTCTTGTCTAAACTGAATTAAAAAAACAACTGAAAGTCGATAATAGAAGTTGCACATTTTTTTAAAGAAGAACTTCATAGGCACCATGTAAAAAAGATTTTGCTCAAAAATCTCATACCATGAAGGTTCTATGTCAACTCGAAGTACCTATTACAATCATCATCAACATTTCAGCCGTAAGAAGTCCACTACTGAACACAGGTCTCCCTCATGGATCTCCATGAGGGGTAGTTGCCATACTCACCACGCTTGGCAGGCGGGTTGGCGAGCGCAGTGCGGGATGTTGATACACGACAAGACGCTGCTGCCCATCTTCCGGAGGTATCCCTTAGCAGGCTCTTACTGCTTCCACGGGCATGAGAGGAGCCTATTACATGCATACCTATTACAATAAAACGGCAATAGCGCAGTGGACTACAATGTTAATAACATTATGCTTATAATTAAGTATTCTAATATTGTAACCTTTACTATACACAATGTTGTCGTTTGTTATTCCTAAAATAAATAAATAAATTTCAATCTTTAACCCCTATTATTAGTGAGATTTTTACCACATTTATCACCACTTGTCACAGAGCCGCGTTGGCCGAGTGGTATGTATACTATCAATCCGAACGTGGGTTCGATACCGGCCGTGCACCAATGGATTTTTCTCGTGAAAAATGTATTTTCACCCATAACACGTGCTTTAACGGTAAAGGAAACATCGTGAGGAAACTCGCGGCTTAGTTAGCTTTAGACGTATTGACCTGTTCTTTCCTCTGATTAATAGCTGACTAAGCTGAGAGGATGGTATAGGTGCTGGGCAAGCCTAATCCAAATAACAATATCCCAGGCACTGCAGCGTCCCGTACAGGATGATTACCAGATGACGCTGCATAAATCATCTATAATAGATGCAAAGGCCTTTTTATCACTTACTATCGGCACGATTTCTACACGTTAACGATATGATTTTGTGATAGAGTTGTCGTCTGGTCTTGGTAAGGGCCTTGTATTGAACCTGCATTTTTGTACGAGTAGAATAAACGGGTTGTTCGTATGTCAGTGGTTTTTGAAGGGCAACAATTGTGAGCTCAAACTACATCATCATCATCTCAGTCACCCCTTGCCGTGGGGTGCCGGCAGTAGAATGTTGCTTCTCCTCTTTTCCACATGGATGCTGTACGAATCTGCCTCCTGAAGATAAGCAGCAGCGTCTTTCCGTGTAACATCACGTACTGCGCTCGCCAACATTGCACTATACAATACTATCAAATTTCTAATTATAATAGATTTATATATAGCTAATTATAATTAGAAATTTCACGTTCCTAAATTTAGAACTGTCAACGAAAAATTAGACAAATTGGTCCGATTACTTGAAAGTCAAAGTCAATAAGTATTTATTAGAGTATAGAATTCTTTATATATTTAAAACATTCAAATTTTTAAAAGGAAAACTAAACACATTTAAATTTAATAAAGCCCATATTGACTTGGTTCGTTCGAATTTAAATCGGCAACAACGGAATAGCATTAAGTAATTTTACGCAATTTTAATTAGCTATAGTATAAGAAGTGTGTCAACAAGATCATGCGCTGTTATTTCAATTTAAAACAAAAAAATACGCTGGTTTTATCCGAACCTGAAATAACACCGTATATAAACCAAACGACTATTTTCAAAGGACTGGCCTGTAGATATCTGTACACTGCTCCTCTGATTGATTCAGGCCGTCCTGTTACTTTCATTAGGGCCCAGGCCTTCCATTAAACTAATAGACTCTTGCACGTGGAAGCAGTATGCATCTGCCAAAGGATACCTCTGGAAGATGGGCATCAGCGTCTTTCCGTGTATCAACATCACGTACTGCGCTCGCCAACCCGTCGGCTATGCATGGTGAGTTCATTCATTGCAAGTCATAAAGCTAATTATAATTAGAAATGTGACGTTCCTAAATTTAGAAATGTCAACGAAAAATTGGTTAAATTCGTCCTGCTTAATTTAAAGTCATGGTCAGGTATAAAAACTTTATAAAAGTAGTAAAAACTTTATACAAAAGTCAATTAACAAAAGAAAAAAAAACTTCATTTAAATTGAATAAAGCACATACCTGGTTAATTTAGATCGGCATCAACGGAATAGCAATAAGTAATTTTACCCAATTTGAATAAGCTTTAGTCAAAAAGTGTGCGAACATAAGTGATACCAATATTATACCTACATACCGTACATCTGCAGGTTTCGAGATCCCTAGGACATCAGCCCTAGGACTGCTGTTCAAGGCCCAGACATAGGCCTCCCTCGTGGATCTCCAAGATATAAGAAGTTGTTGCCATACTGGCCACGATAGGCAGACGGGTTTGGCCACCGGACTACCAGATCTAGATACCCGGAAAGACGCTGCTGCCCTTCTTCTGGAGGTACCCCTTGACAGATTCATACTGCATCCACGGACAAGAGAGAAGAGGCAACATTCTACCTGCCGGCACCCCACGGCTAGCGCTGGTATTTATTTAAATTCAATACATATGCATAATTATGCAGATTTCGAGATAACCTGCGTTGGTATTAGAATAAAAAAAAAACTCTTGTTTGATCCGACCCTGAATGCCTACATAACCAAACGACTGTTTTCAAAGGACTGGCCTGTAGATATCTGTACACTGCTCCACTGATTGATTCAAGCCGTCCTGTTGCTTTCATTAGGGTCCAGACCTTCCATTAACCTAATGGACTTTCATTTGCCTTGCAAATCTTTACATCAAAGCCAATTTTTTAGGGTTAGTTGTGGTGCTGACGACATTTTCAGCGTTGTGGACCTTAGAACGACGAGTAAGGGTCAGCGCAGACAGAACAAAGCGCAGCGGAGAGGATTTTATTAACGCACTTGAAAATAAACTATAAAATTGTTACAATAAAGTGCATAAATGCTTGAACCTGACAAAAATGCTCGCGCGTCCTCGAAGATACGCGGGGATCCCCGCGCGGCGTTTTGCACTTTATTCTAATAATTTTAAAGTTTATTTTCAAGTGCGTCAATAAAATCATCTCCGTTGCGCTCCGTTCTGTCTGCGCTGACCCTAAGTAAAAAATACATGGAACCTTTGAGCAAATTGCCTTTTCACTTGAGAGGATGTTAAAGGTGCTGGGCAAGCGTAATCCTGAGACTCAAACAATGTCTCAGGCACTGCGTCCCGAACAGCATGATTACCAGTTGCTGACGCTGTATAAATCATGTACAATAGATGCAAAGGCCTTTTTTACCATTCGATTGTAGAGAGCAAGTTGCGTCATGTAAGAAACTCTTTCGTACATTATATAGCGTGTCCCGTAATTGGGGTACTAAGCCGAAAGGGGGGTTTTCTACCCCCCCTGGCAAACAACGTTTGTTCTACGACTTTCTTGATTTTCAAGTTTTTCAGTGATAAGATAACGTTCAAAGTTTATACCAATTTCATAAGAGTGACAACCCTGCTCTCAGCTGTTACGGGCAATGACCTATTGCCCGCCGGAGATTCCCGCGGCGCGCCCGCAACGCGCTTGTGCGAATATTGAATGTGGGTATAGGTGCGTGGTGTGCGTAGGCGCGTAGGTATGTATTACGGACACACGTCTGTTATACATTAGGGTTGACAGCGACTTGGAAAACTTTAATTTTGTATGGAAACCTGAAAATACGTTTTTCTGAAATCTTTCTTCGCCTTTGCATTCCATTGGTGGGGGGTAATTTGCAGCTCCTGGCTTCATACCCCAGTTACGGGACACCTTGTACACTAGCTTCTGCCCGCCGCTTCGCATGCGTTGTACCCAAATAAAAAGCCTATGTGTTAATCCTGGTCAACATCAATATGTGTGCAAAGTTTCAGCTAAATCCGTAGCCTAGTTTTTGCGTGAAGAGGTAACAAACCTCCATCCAAACAAACTTTCGGCTTTATAATATTAGTGGCATAATTAAATCTGTTCGTACCGTCTCTATAGGTAAATTCAAAACCCGCTTAATTTACATTTCAGTTGTAAAGCCTATTTATTACAGTTATGAACTAAATAAAATATTAAGGACAGAATATTGTTGAAACTTGATGTCGATTCTGTTTTAAGCTTCTTAAAACTAATTAAAATTCGAGGCATGACGTTTATTAATTTAGATCTTACGGCGCAAATATAATTTAGAGCATTCAGCGTAAAATTAGGTATATTTGTTCCGTTTTTATTTTATAACTAGCTTGTGCCCGCAGCATCGCATGCGTTGTTCCCTAATAAAAAGTAGCCTATGTGATATTCCAAGTCAACATCTATAAGTTTGCAAAATTTTAGCTCGATACGTACGCTAGTTTTCGCGTGAAGAAGTAATAAACCTCCATACAAACAAACTTTCGGCTTTTTAATATTAGTGAGCTTAGAGCATTCAGCGTCAAATTGGGTATATTTTTTACGTTTTTAGGGTTCCGGACCAAAATGGTAAAAAGGAACCCTTATAGAATCACTCTGTCTGTCTGTCTGTCTGTCTGTCTGTCACAACTGGATATCTCGAGAACTACTGATGCTATCGACTTAAAATTTGAAATGGTAAAAGACAACACTTTTTTACTAACATAGCATATATGAAAATGTTAATAAATATCCTTATTTTGACTGCAGGGGGGCGGATAGGGGATCTCAAAATTTTTAAGTGAAGTTACTAGGCCGTATGGGGTATCATATGAAAGGTATTCATTTGTACATTAATAAACAGTTTTTAGTTTTCCTTTAAGTCGTATCGTTTTTGAGTTATTCACAAAAATGTTGAAAAAAATAGCGTTCCCCCCCTTATCTCCGAAGTTTGCGGAGATAAACCTCTGAAACTTTTATTACTATTAGAAGTAAATGTAAAGATTAGAGGAAATTTATTACAATCTCTCTACTTAGCATACTTTTTTAGAAATCATCGAAAGTGTAAATCTCTACATAATTTCCGCTATCAGACAAGAGATGGCGCTGTCAAGGTTCTCCAACAAATATAAAACCGCCTTTGTCATATATTATATTGTATGATGGCACGGAACCCTCGGTGCGCGAGTCCGACTCGCTCTTGCCCGGTTTTATTATTTTATAACGTTACAAACCGAGTAGCTGTATGTCATTTCATCATCATCATTTCAGCCGTAGGACGTCCACTGCTGGACAAAGGCCTCCCTCATTGATCTCCAAGTACTGCGGTTGGAAGCCGTCTGCATCCACCGCCGACCAGCAGTTCTCACCAAGTCGTCTGCCCATCTTGTAGGTGGACGTCCTACGCTGCGCTTGCCGATCCGTGGCCTCCATTCGAGAACTTTGCTGCCCCATCGGCCGTCAGTTCTGCGCGCTATATGGCCTGCCCATTGCCACTTCAACGTGCTAATCCGTTTGGCTATGTCGGTGACCCGAGTTCTCCTACGTATCTCCTCATTTCTGATTCGATCCCGTAGTGAAACCCCGAGCATAGCCCTCTCCATAGCTCGTTGAGCGACTCTGAGCTTGTTCATAAGGCCAATAGTGAAGGACCACGTCTCGGTTCCATATGTCATCACTGGTAACACACACTGGTTGTAGACTTTCGTCTTAAGGCACTGAGGTATGTTGGACGAAAAGACGTTGCGAAGTTTCCCAAACGCTGCCCATCCGAGTTGGATTCGACGATTGACCTCTTTCTCGAAGTTGGACCTACCTAATTGGACTGTTTGTCCTAGGTATACGTACGCGTCGACAACTTCAAGAGCCGAGTTCTCAACCATAACTGGGGCAGGCACGACATGGACATTTGACATGATTTTCGTCTTGTCCATGTTCATTTTAAGGCCTACCCGCTGGGAGACTCGATTGAGGCCTTCGAGCATCGTGCTGAGCTCTTCCATCGACTTTGCCATGACCACAATATCGTCGGCAAATCGAAGGTGAGTGATGTATTCGCCGTTAATATTGATGCCCAGCCCTTTCCATTCCAGGAGCTTGAAGGCATCTTCCAAAGCGGTCGTAAACAGTTTCGGAGAGATTACGTCTCCCTGTCTTACGCCTCTTTTTAAGGGAATCGCCTTCGAGCTCTGTTCTTGTACTCGGACTGACATAGTGGCGTTTGTATACAAACACTTCAACACTTCGATGTACCGATAGTCAATTCGGCATCGTTGGAGAGACTCAAGCACCGCCCATGTTTCGATCGAATCGAAGGCTTTCTCATAGTCCACAAACGCAAGACATAGCGGCAAGTTATACTCTTCGGTCTTCTGTATGACTTGCCGCAGCGTATGTATGTGGTCTATGGTACTGTAGCCTTTTCGGAACCCGGCTTGTTCGGGAGGCTGGAAGTCATCAAACCTGCGTTCGAGACGGTTCGCGATGACCCTTGAAAACAGCTTATAAACATGGCTCAACAGCGAGATGGGTCTGTAATTCTTAAGTAAGGTTTTGTCACCTTTCTTGAAGAACAGAACCACCACGCCCTTGTTCCATGCTTTTGGCGTCGTACCTTCAAGCAAGGCGGAATTAAATAGCTTCTGAAGGACTTTAAGTACCGGTGATCCACCCGCTTTCAGAAGCTCTGAAGTGATTCCGTCCTCACCCGGCGCCTTGTCGTTCTTAAGCTGTTTCAAGGCCATCCTGATCTCGTACAGGCTGATGTCCGGGATATCCTCGGTATAATGTCGGGTCAGTTTAGCTCTCGGGTCGTTGGCCGCACTGCAAACAGGTTTAGTGACCGAATCGTAGAGCCGTCCATAGAACCTTTCGACTTCCCTTAACACTTCTGCTTTACTTGACGTTATGCTGCCATCTTCCCTCTTCAGCTTCGTCATCTGGCTCTGCCCAATAGAACTATCTCTCGCGAACACTTTGGAGCCTTTATTCCGCTCTATCGTATCTTTAATACTGGCTGTATTAAAGGTACGAATATCGTGCCGCAAGGATTTCCAAATTTGTCTATTGAGCTGCCTGTGTGACTGAGCATCATCGGGAGACTGCAGTCGCAAAGAACGTCGTTCAGCCATGAGGTTTAGGGTGTCATCAGAAAGTTTCTGAGGTCTATTAGTACGGGGGGTCTTAAAAAACTGGGACCCCACCGTATGGACGGTTTCTACGAACCTGTTATTGATCTCGTCCACCGATGCATCTACTCGTAGACAGTCAAAGCGATTTGCGAGTTCGAGTTGAAAGCTCTCGAGGTTTTGGATATGTGCGCGAGTGGGTCGGAGCGTAGATTTCATCAAACGGGACCTTTCAAGTTTAACGTTCATATTCAATGTGCCCCTTACAATTCGGTGATCACTGCCGGTTTTCACCCTGTGAATCACAGAGACATCATTGAATATTCGTTTCTTGTTGGTCAGGATGAAATCAATCTCATTTCTCGTAGAACCATTGGGACTTATCCAGGTCCATTTCCTGTGAGGCGGCTTCTGGAAGAAAGAATTCATCATAAAGAGTCCTTCTTTCTCCAGAAAATCGGCCAGCCTCTGTCCCCTGGGGTTCCGTTGCCCATACCCAAATTGCCCCACTCTCAACTCATCATCGCTTCTCATGCCTAGCTTTGCATTGAAGTCCCCCATTACAACAGTGAAGTGAGTGTTGTTCGTATGTATGGCTCTACTGATGTCCTCATACATAGACTCTACTTCTTCATCTGGGTGTGACGAGGTCGGCGCATATACCTGAACGACCTTCAGCAAATATCGCTTAGATATTCTGAGTGTTAGGTACGCGACCCTGCTCGACACACTGTCGATGGTGACAATGTTGTTAATGAGTGACTTGTGAACGAGAAACCCGACACCACCTTGGGACTGTTGGTCGCCCTCCCGGTAGTATAGTAGGTTACCGGACTTAAGGGATATCGTGTCCTCGCCCTCTCTACGGACTTCTGATAGCCCCAAAATGTCCCAGTGTAATCTACTAATTTCTTCTTCCAGCTCAACAATCTTATCGTCTGTCCTCAAAGTGCGGATGTTGTGTGTTACCAGGGCCAGTGGTCGTCGTAGGGGTTGGTAGCCGATCGTCTCCCGGGGATTCTTAGCACCCCTAGCCCCGCCGTTACCGTGACTGCTACCGTAGCCAGGATAAGCGGGGCCGCCGGGGACTCGGGGCCTGGTTTTTTGTTGTATTGTCATGAGGGGGTTGTCATGGGGGGGTCACGGGGGGGTATGTCATTTAACGTCAATTATTTAGCTTTAGATAGTAAGTGCAACAAGAGAATTGACACCATTATAAAGTAATAAGACATATTCTTAAATTGATTTCTTGAACTGACCTGCGGAAGTTGTCATTATAAACTGACTACGCTTGGCAGGCGGGTTAGCTAGTCTTTCAGTGCTGTAGTACGGGATGTTGAAGCACTGAAAGACGGTACTGCCCATCTCGGGTAAGAGGATATGCATCATTCTACTGCCGCCTCCCCACGGCTCAACTAAAACATTTAGCATCTATTCACAGATTATTCACACAGCTTCAGCTACTGAATAAATAAATACAGTATTCATATTTTTTTGTTGTGAAGTAGTTCGTTTGTTTAAGTTTGCTTATTAATTTATTAAAAATTGACTTACAGAATCACATTCCAAAACGTCATTTTATATCATAAAAATTCAATTAGGTACGTAAAATTAAATAAAATTACATATTAATAAATAGATGGGACGCTGCAGTGCATGGGACAATGATAGATGGACGAGGCTTCATCATCATCATTTCAGCCATAAAACGTCCACTGATGAACACAGGCCTCCCTCATGGATCTCCATGAGGGGTAGCTGCCATTCTCACCACGCTTGGCAGGCGGGTTGGTGAGCGCAGTATGGGATGTTGATACACGGATAGACGCTGCTGCCCATCTTCCGGAGGTATCCCTTAGCAGGCTCTTACTGCATCCATGGGCATGAGAGGAGGGGTATCATTCTACTGCTGGCACCCCACGGCGGACGAGGCTTGCCGCACCAAAAATATTTAATCAGCGTGGACGTCAAAAATTTGAACGAAAATAATCGTCATTATAAAACCAACGAACATATTAAGCCGCCTGTTTATGTTTATTAGTTTTGCTCAGGGAATCTTGAAAATCCATCTTCGGATTTTCGGCGATCAGACGAAACCCTTCGGGAAATTCGATGCAGTATCGATTGAGGGTATAGGGATGTACCTGAGTAATTACATCGATAACGATGATATTCCGTTTGTGGGAATGAAACAGACTAAAGACAAATAAACAGAAGAAATTGGTGTATGTTTTTTGTACATTTACCAAAACATATTAACAGCGTTTAATTGAGTTTTCGGTTTAAAATATCTATTCGACGATTCCAGGGATTTCTCTACAGGATCGAATCAGAAACGAGGAGATACGAAGAAGAACTCGGGTCACCGACATAGCCAAACGGATTAGCACGTTGAAGTGGCAATGGGCACTACAGCGCGCAGAACAGATGAGGCCGCAATGTCTGAAATTCGAAGAATGGAGGCCACGGACCGGCAAGTACTTCCATCTGAAATATGGGCAGGCGACTTGTTAGGAACCGCAGGTCGGCGGTAGATGCAGGCCCCTTCCAACCGCAGTACTTGGACATCAATTAAAAAATTATAATGATTTATTAATAAAATCTTTATTTTATATTTTATCCATAAGGAAGACCTATAAATGTCTGTAGGACGTCCTACGGCTGATATGGTGTATAATCATCATCATTTCAGCCGTAAAACATCTACTATTGAACACAAGCCTCTCTCATGATCTCCATCTACTGCCTGCACCCTACGGCATACATGGTGTATACATATATATATTAACAATGTGTTGTGTACGCGAAAGTTAATACAATAATAAAAATATTATCACATGGTGTATATCGCTTCTGCCGTAGGGTGCCGGCAGTAGAATGTTACGAGTATTATACGAGCCTGCGCTACTACCCATCTTCCGGAGGTATCCCTTAATACCTCCGGAAGATGGATAGTAGCGCTGTGTATCAAAATCCCGTCCAGCTAGTTATCAAATCCTCGCCAACCCGCCTGCCAAGCGTGGTAAATATGGCAACTACCCCTCATGGAGATGGCCTTTGTTCAGTAGTGGACGTTTTACGGCTGAAATTATAGAATGAATATCGCTTCATCGATAAATTCGATAGCAGCCCTTGCCCCGGTAGGATTACACATGCGCTACCTGCAAATATTCACCGCCGCACATTCATCTGTATGAAGATTGGCAGCCACTCGAATTACTACGGGATTACCTATAGAATCGCATTCTCATGTTCGCTGGAATTCCATAAAGCCTTTCATAGAATTGTAATGAATTTTACCATAAAAGCAATGGCGGCCTTTTTTAATATGGTTTTTAAGTTTATTTTTTAATATTTCAGCTTTACCAGTGACGTATACGGTTGTTTGGAAATATTTATTTATTTATTTATGAACAAAACCCACAGCCCTTATAGATAAAATGATAGCACTTATAGACATAGCTTACAGCCAATTATGGGATTAACATTTTGTAAATGGTACTTAATTAAATGCTTACGACGGTCTCTTCACGCTTTTGAAATAAATCAAGACTACCTATCTAACTTACATTTAAAGGAAAGTAATAATTATAATTTATATTAAATTATCATACGAAAGGTTTCCGTAGGTATTCTGCAGTAGTGCAGTAGGTAAAAATGCTGCGTATAGGCCTCTTTTCGCTAGACAAATAGTCTAGCGAAAAGAGGCCTATACGCAGCCAAGCAATTTTGTACTTCTGGCATCCAGGAGTGCCCAGCAACTTTAACTATGTTATCCTTTCTATGACCTAGCTGCGGCCACCACTCAGTCAAGGTCTAATCCATCGGCAATGCAGCATAAATGGTCACGTGCTTAGGAGGACATGATCACCGCGGTATTGCAGGTGTAATAGGTAGAGGTGACCGCTTAACCGGTGGTTCAGGTGTCAAATCAGGTGGTCCTTCAGCTTGTCTCGTCATTTAGAGGTATAAAAATACGATTTATTACCATCATCATCATTATTTCAGCCGTAAGACGTCCTGTACATTACATGGATCTTCATGAGGGGTAGTTGCCATACTCATCACGCTTGACAGGCGGGTTGGCGAGCGCAGTACGGAATGTACGGATGAAACGGATACATGGTAAGATGCTGCTGCCCATATTTCGGAGGTATCCCTTAGCAGGCTCTTACTGCATCCATGGGTATGAGAAGAGTAATATTATACTGTCGGCACCTCACGGTTCTGGCTAATTACCATCAAAACCTTATGAACCCTTCGTTTGTTACATTTTCGTATTGGTTCATATTGTTGAAAAAGTTAAACAACAGACTATGATATTACCGAGCCGTTTTGACAAGATGTTGCTAGAATTTTACATACAAAGTTTTCGGCCAAACACCAATGTGATATTTAATTGAATCCTCTCTCTCACAGCGACTCACTCTCTCACATAACTCTTTACAATTGCTTTTCAAAGCAATTGAAAGATAATAATGTCGCATAATTTTATTTAAATATCCATGCGTTTATCATAGTCAAATGAAAAGTAACAGCTACCAGCAAAAACAAGTTGGAGCCAACAATAAGAAAATATTTATGTGACACTATAACATGTAAGTACAAATACTCGTATGTCGTAGTCACAAATAATACCCAAGAATTACGATCTAGGGATTCGAGGAAAACAACCCCTGGGGAAGTTAGGCTCGCGGCCAGAAAACTTAGCAAAAACTGGATAGTATTGTCGTTTACATGTTTTCGTACTTTTGTCGCACTTTGGAGAATGCTATGGAAAAATGAGATATTGTCTGCTAAATTTGTCTTGAAAATCTCTATTTTGGTGTAGACAAAAAGCTGTGGTTTTGGGCTTAGTACCGCTATTTTTCTAGACGTTTCGTAAGTATGGAATAAAATGCCCAGGGATACTTCGAAACATGGGCAGCAGCGTCTTTCCGGAACGTACTACGGTTAACAAAAAATATTATTTGCAATGGCACCATCGATGTAATGGAACGACGGCAAACAATAATTGCCACCGTACCATTGATGGTACCATGGCGAGCCAGTACGGGATGGTAATCCCGTACTGCGCTCGCCAACCCACCTGTCAAGTCAATGTCAAAGTCAGTAAATGTTAATTTAATAGAGCAAAAAGCTACATAGTCAGTAAGTGTGGCGAGATTGGCAACAAACCCCAAATGATGGAGGCCTATGTCCAGTAGTGGACTATCATCATTTCAGCCATAAAACGTCCACTGATGAACACAGGCCTTCCTCATGGATCTCCATGAGGGGTAGTTGCCATTCTCACCACGCTTGGCAGGCGGGTTGGTGAGCGCAGTATGGGATGTTGATACACGAATAGACGCTGCTGCCCATCTTCCGGAGGTATCCCTTAGCAGGCTCTTACTGCATCCATGGGCTATAGTAGTGGACTATACTACGGCTGAAATGATGATGATTATAGCTTTAATTGCCACTTCTATAACGTTGCTCTACCTTTGCCGATAGCTTCCAACGTGTTCCGCCATCAAGGGTGTCTTGAGACTGATGCCTCAATTTAACTAATGGCTTCTTATTAGAGGGTAGTGGATATTTGGAGCAAACTTCTGAATTCCTGATTGAAGGTAATGGCTGGTATTCAGTTTGATTGAGTTTGGCGGAATTTACTTGTTACATTGGAAACTGTAGAAGATTGTAAGTAAGTTAACATTCATCATCATTTCAGCCGTAGAACTTTCACTCCTGAATACAGGCCTCCCTCGTGGATCTCCATAAGGGGTAGTTGCCATACTCACCACGCTTGGTAGGCGGGTTGACAAGCGCAGTCCAGGGTGTTGATACACGGAAAGACGCTGCTTCCCATCTACCGGGGGTATCCCTTACCAGGTTCTTATTGCATCCACAGGCATGAGACGAGAGAGGGGTAACATTCTACTGCTGGCACCTCACGGTACTAGAGTAAGTAAACACATTTATTGGCACACATAGCACACAGTTAAACATAAACAACAAACAACACAAAGATCAAAGTCAGTAAGTGTTTATTCAATAGAGCAAAAAGCTTCATAGAATAGACAATTTACAAAAGAAGAACAAGACACATTTAAATTGAATAAACCACATAATAAAACGAAATAAACGAATTTATCGTTTGCTTCAGATAACTATTTTTTCAAGTGAGGGAAAGAAGCGAACAACTTACTTCACATTAACAGGAAAATGAAATGTCAAGAAGAAACAAATCAATAATAATCAATATATCTCTTCCGTTACTGACTGAGTGACTGACAGACAACGCACAGCCTAAACCACTGGACCTAGAGACTTGAAATTTGGCACACATATACCTTAAGTATCCTAGAGGTGCACTAAGGAGGGTTTTTTCGAAATTCCCACGGGAACGGGAACTACTCAGGTGAAACTGCGGGGTGCGGCAGTACGCGATGTTAATACTTGGAAAGACACTGCTGCCCATCTGCCAGAGGTATTCCTTGGCAGATTTTTACTGTATCCAAGGGCAAGAGAGGAGGGGCAACATTCTACAGCTGGCAGCCTATGTCAATTGCTGGTATGTAATTTGTGTGTTCAGAGGTATGTACATCAAACGTAACCTGTCTACTACTTTGTATTGAATTAACGCTAGATGGTGGTTTGCTTCCATACAGTGACACCTTCGATACCTGCGGCGATTTGTGAAGCAGCACCTAAGGGGACGGGACGTGCTTTTTGTAAGTAAAGATGGAAGGGTTTGTGCCAGGCGCATGACAACTGGTTTTCCACAATGATCTGTGAACCTATGCTCTGGAACATCGGCTATGATTGGGTTCTTCGCGGTGCGATGCTTCCGGTTTTATCTGCTACGCAGCTATGAGGAAACTGCGCATCTGGCGTCAGTGGGCTCAACCCTCCTGGTCAGTCCAATTCAACTTCTGGGTATTAAGGTATCTTTTGAGAAAACAGAAGCCCTTCTGTTTTATGGAAGAAGAGGTAAACCACCACCTGGTGGTACCTGGAGCCTATATTAGCTAGCGTGCGGACTCAGTTGTCAACCCGTATGAAATACTTGGGGCTTACATTGGACAGCTAAGACGTGTTGGTCGAGTGGTATGTACCCCCGACTTTCAATCCGAAGGTCGTGGGTTCGATACCGGCCATGCACCAATAATAATAATAATAATGCTGGACAATTCACACAGCATCATCTAGCCCCAAGCTAAGCAGAGCTTGTGTTATGGGTACTAGATGACTGACATACTTAATAACATAATACTACATAGATAGATATTTTTATTATATATAGAAAAATACCCAGAACACCCTGAACAAATATCTGCAGATCATACAGACATTTGTTCCGAGGCGGGAATCGAACCCGCAACCTCTTGCGTCGCAGGCGGACCTTCACCCGCTGCGCCACAAAGCTCGTCAAATGAACCAATGGATTTTCTTTCTTGAAAAATGTATGTGCATCCTAAACACGTGCTTTAACGGTGAAGGAAACATCGTGAGGAAACTTGCGGCTTAAAAAGCTTCAAACGTATTGACCTATTCTTTCCTGTGAATAATAGCTGACTAATCTGAGAGGATGGTATAGGTGCTGGGCAATCCTATTCCATCTTACAATGTCCCAGGCACTGCAGAGTCCCGCACAGCATAATTACCAGTTGCTGACGCTGTATAAATCATCTCAGATCTCAAATCAGATGCAAAAAAGGCCTTACTTTACATTGGACAGGGCTTGGAAACTTACCGAGCACTTCCAGCTTCTGAGTCCCAAGATACAAAGCAATCAATCACTCGATTTTTACACAATCTGAGTGTCTGATATTATGAAGGTAAGTCCAAAATACCCTTTCGGTTCTCCTCGGGCAGAAGGGATGCATAATATGCATTTTCCCATCGTTAAAAAAAAGATGGCGATAGCGGTTATAAACTTTATTAAAAAGACGCATAAATTTTAAAATTAGAACTTTTAAAATTAGAAGACTGATTTATATTTTACACTTGTTGCTAACTTCTGAACGCCCTGAGGTAGAATATAGTTTTTTATTAATCTACATGACGGACTTAACATTTCAATTTAGTTAATGGGTTTTTTCTTGTTTTTTTTATTTCATATAGGCTTGCGTTTAACCACATCTTGCCTTGGATATGCTTGCCTAGAAAGTACCTGTTTAGCCGCTAAAGCAAGCCGACCTGAACTTGATATAAAAAATATAATTTGGTATTTTCAAATTATATATATATATTTGAAGGCTTCGTCCGTAGCCAATTCAAATGCCTTTGATCTATTTTCGAAGTCCCATGTACTCAATTTTGCTATGAATTTACAGCCTTGTGTGGGCGTAACTATCATAAATTGTTTGCTAAAGTTTGAAACTTTGAGATTAGTCAAGTTACCAACTGTGTTAAACTTATGATTTCTGGGCTTATTAATAAATAAACTGAATTCCACGAACACCACCCAACTGAAAGATATTACGGTATTTGATGTGAATATGAAGACAGCAAAACGACGTCCTCGCGTATAGCGACGCGGCGCCCGTGCGACTTCCAATTGTATACCTATCATCATCATAATTTCAGCCGTAAAGCATCCATTACTGAACACAGGCCTCCCTCTTGGATTTCCATGAGGGGTAGTTGCCATACACCACGCTTGGCAGGCAGATTGGCGAACGCAGTACGGGATGTTGATATACGGAGACGCTGCTGCCCATCTTCCGGCGGTATCCCCTAGCAGGCTCTTACTGCATTCGGGCATGAGAGGCAGTAGTATGTTGCCTCTCCTCTCTTGCCCGTGGATGCAGTAAGAGCCTGCTAAGAGCTACCTCCGGAAGATAGGCAGCAGCGTCATTCCGTGTATCAACATCCAATACTGCGCTCGCCAACCCGCCTGCCAAGCGTGGTGAGTATGACAACTGCCCCTTTTAGAGATGGCCTGTGTTCAGTAGTGGACGTTTTACGGCTGAAATGACGATATATCATGGAATTTGTCACTGGTACAAAATACTCGTACAATATACAGTTAATGTTATTTCGAACAAAAGATTGATTCAGAAGTGAGTTTGTTTTGTCCGAAACCAGTGGTCCCGCCCGACTGAATGAACATTATATAATTAAATGTACACAATGGAGGATGTGTATAAATCGGAAGTCCACGTGTGATGTTAACTTGATAGTTAACTTTGCCTCAATCTCTGTCAACAGTCACTGCATTAGTTAATAATTCCCTTGTTAGTGGCAATTTCCCAGAGGCATGGAAGATAGCTGTTGTTAATCCAATTCCTAAGAACAAGCAGGCTATTTCTGTGGGAGACTTAAGGCCAATTAGTCTTCTTCTATGCCTCTCTAAAATACCGGAGAAGGTGGTGAGCATACAGATGATAAAGTTTTTGGAGGAGAATTGTATTCTGCCTCAGTTACAGTCGGGTTTCCGTAAAGATCACAGTACATCCACTGCCCTGCTTGATGTTATTGATAATCTTCTAACGGCAAAGGATAATGGTGGTGCAGTGTTCTTGTCCTGCTTGACTATACACGGACATTTGATGCAATAAATGCACCATTGCTTTTGTCTATGCTGGCTTATTATGATTTTGACACAAATCCCATAAAATGGTACTCTAGTTACCTCAGTAGTAGATTTCAGTGTGTTGTACTGAATTCTTCCAACGGTTGTCCACTGAGATCCTCTTGAGAAAGGTTTGTGAAAGGTTCCGTCAGAATACCAGCGCTACACTACGCGCTTGTACGCGGGTAGTGTAGCATAAAGCTGAGACGGAACCTTTTGACCTATACTGCTACAGTGAGCATAGGTTACACTGTTTTTTTTTCTTTATTTCTTTATATATTGGCCTTGTTACTCTTAAGTATGTATATTTTTTTCTATTTGTTTGTTTTGTTAACCTTTTTGTGCTGTACTTTATGTAGTCAATAAATACTTCATTCATTCATTCATGTGTTCAATCGCTTTTCAAAAATTCTATTTTTAATTAAAAATTTATTAAATTGTTTCGCAATCAAAAGTAGTAAAGCTATTATTAAGATCCTGACAAATTGTCTTGGCAGGCGGGTAGTTAGCACGCAGTATGGGATGCCGATACACGTGAAAGACGCTGCTCCCCATCTTTCGAAGATTCTTACTGTATCCACAGGCAAGGGAGGAGACACTTAGTGTACTTTTTGTTACGTAAAAACACTGTTTTGGAAATACCTCCCCCCATTCCCTCCACTCCTACCTGTCTACCTTGGTAGCGTCCAGTTCGTTCCGCTTTGTGCACAATAAAATATTTTAGTGCATAATTTTGCGGTCACTTCTAGTTCTTGTAAGTACACTAGCTATGCATAATTATGCATAGCTAGAACATTTAAAAAAGCCATTTTAAATCAAAAAGTAACCTGATATGTCGTAATTATTCAAAACGTAAATACTCTGCATTGTTAAAATATTGATTGATGCACGCTGTGGCACATCCAATTATTTTGCACGCGCGTACACACATATACATCAATAACGCGTCACGCTTCAACTAATGCAGGTAAAGTTTACATACCGTACACTTCAGTGCAAATAAAACTGAACATCGCTCTGGTTAAAATTTCACGAGTTTCGAATGCACTGTTATTGCGAAGTTGGAGCGCGGAACAGTTTTTGAATAATTTAGTAAGGACCGTTTGTTTTGAATCCGGCCTGTGGTACGTTTAATTTGGTTCGATGATCGTGTTGCGATTTAATTACACGTGGTTGAATGGTTTGGTTTGTTTGTTTTATCCAGTTAATTACTTGGTAATTAGCTGTGAAGGTATTTCGAATACATAAATAAAGATTGATAATTTAAACTAATTGTCCTCCGCGAACTTAAACGAGCGAGATTTACTGTTTTCAATGAAGTCCCATTGCATTTTACTATTATTATTTAATTCTTCAAACACTCTTATCTTATAAAGTCGACTAAACCCCCATATCTAAAAATACAAACATTGTATGGGTTTTAGAAAGGGGACTTATCCATAACCCCCAAGTGAAACAACTTGTATTGATGTCATCACCATAAGTAATTAAAAATCCCCGCGACAATCGGCTTGCTTTATGTTATCTCCATAGGTTTTAAATTTTATCAAAACCGTTCAGGAATTATTCTCGGACAAAGAAAATCTATTGAACCTCCATAACTCAAAAGCTATCCCATAAATCAAAATCCATCAACAAAAATCGATTTTTATTGATGTAATCTCCTTAAGTTTTTAATTTCATCAAAGTTCGACCATCCGCTAAGGCGTTATCCTCGGATAAAAATTGCATACAAACATTTAGCCGGAACGCCTAGTTGCCACTAAGAACTTCGTAAGCTTCGCTCACTCGTTCGATTATCAAAAATACCTCACGAAAAATTATAATTTTTTTAGTTTGTCCGACATAAAAACATTCATACTTTTTTATAAGTGTTTTGATAACACTGTTGCTTATTTATTTATTTATTACTCATACATAATTATAACATTACAGAGCTTATTCTATTGCGTTATATTATGACACTTTATAAATAGTAATATATTATAATAAACATGCTTAGTCTTTGCTTAGCTGACAGAAAAAACTGTAACTGACGCAACTGGAAAGATTTAGTTAATCCTACTAATATATATAAGTTAAAGTAAGAATGTATGTATGTAAGTTCCCTTTTCACGTCAAAACCGCTGAACCGATTTGGATGAATTTTAGAATAGGAGTAGATTAGACCATGGAGACAGACATAAGCTACTTTTCGTTGCGTAAATTAAAAAGAGGAAAAATAGGGGATGAAAGTTTGTATGGAAAAATCTTTTTTTTTTCACTTGAAAAACTTAAAATTTTGCATATATATTAGAAGATACCAAAATTATTAAACACATGTTTCAGCTTTACGTTGTAGCGTATTAAGTAGGGTAGTTGCAGAGTAGTTGTAGGGTATTTGTAAGGTAGTAGTAGGGTAGTTGTAGGATTAGTTGTATGTGGTTGTAGTTAAGTACTAAAATATATTAATAATATCTTAGCAAATAAATCAAAAGATAAAAAGCTTTTGATTATTATATCTGCTTAGATATTTTACTGACAACTGTTTTTTTTCCAGCGTTCGTCAAGGTGGGTTCCTATCCACTATACTAATAATAATTCTAAAAATATAATGCAACCCAGGAAGATTAATTTCTAGATTGGAAACGGCAGTTCCATAATTAAAATGTTAGACTGAAAGGTTCTCAAGCTAGTACCTGAACAGTTATCAACTCATTCAATGCAGTTCTAAAGGTATCATGCATTCAGCGAAAGAGAAAATTTAATCCTGACTGGATTCAAAGTCGCTGCTCAAAACATGGAACTAGGAAATTCTGGATGTGGCATTTCTTTGTGTCCCGCCCAAAAGTCTATTACAGTGGCCTGTGTATTGGGTATCTGACCGCCCAGGCCACTAGGAATACTGCAGGCTGCCTATTGTACCACATTACGTATGAACTATTGATTAATATGTACTTTTTTGTGTTAGAATGTAATACTATACCTACTATAAATTCATTAATTTATAATCACTTCGTAACCTTAGTACCTAAGTACTTTTATGAATTTAATTGTTTTATACCATTCTAATGAAAATATTTAATATAAGTATTTTTGTCTCATGATAAACGCTTTGCTTAGTTCAGGGCTGTATAATAATAATAATAATAAACTTTATATAGTAACTTACACAATGTTTTTTACAAACTTAAAGATGAAACAATGTTTTTTACAAACTTATAGAATTAATAGGTAAATACATACACTTTTAATATTACGCATCGCATATACACTTTTATCTTATTTTAAGTTTTTATGTGATTTTTTTGTTGGATGTCCTAAAATAAATAAATAAATAAGTTAATAAGATAAAATAATGTATTGTCATACAAAAGATACATGAAGAAAACGTTTTCGTTAGGAATCTCTCGCTAAGAAACGGCCTGAAAGGAGACGGCATGTACAGGAAAATATAGATGCTTTTGAAGATGAAAGAAGGCAAGAACTATATTTATAACATGACCAACCTAAAGCAAGTCCGCCTTGAAATATTAAATTATATTTTGTTATGTACCCTATAACGTGCCCTGCTTCCAGTCGTACATACATTTAGTGCTAAGATCTCCCACAACGAGAAACAGAAAGATAACCAATACTTTGCTTAAGATGACAAGACCTACAAATGATGGTAGGCGTCATCACGGGACACTGTGATCTCAACTACCATCTTCTCAAGACCAAGGTGCCACAGACAGTGGAATTTGTCGCGGGAGTCTTGGAGCACGTGCTACTGCACTGTGGTGCCACGAGACAGACTAGATTAGAGACAGGTCTTCAGGAGTTCATTGAGTCATGTCATCAGGGTGCTCATGGAATGCTGCCGGCGACCCCGAGTCCTTCTCCGGTATTTCAAGGAGTTGGGCTGGTTAGGTTAGGGTCGGGGCAGTACCTTGGGGGCAATGCACAATACAACCTAATGCGGGACATCAGTGCAGATCTGGTGACCCTCCCTAGAATTAGAATTAGAGAACTAATGGATTTTTTTTCATTAAACAATTAGGTACGTGCACATTCAACACGTTCGTTTGACGATGAAGCTTCAGGCGTATTGACCTGTTCTTTCTTCTGACCTATAGCCGACTAAACTGAGAAGATGGTATAAGTGCTGAGCAAGCCTGATCCATATAACAATGTCCCAGGAACTGCAGCGTCCCGTATCTCATGAATACCAGTTGCTGACGCTGTATAAATCATCTAAGATGTAAAAATGGGTTCTGTAAATGCCTTAGTCAAACTAAATTTGGTTGACATACCAAAGCATAAATACCTTCTTCCTGATCTTCCTAGCTCCAAGTAGGACTAAATCTAGTAAATTAGTTTCATTATCACTGTGCCCCAGGTGCCTCAGCTTTCGGGCCGACAGGGGGCGCCTTAACTGGCTTTATTACTTCAAGTCTTTAGTGCGGGTAGTTTTAACTTGGCGATTACTTACACTGTTGTTTGTGAATGAAGTGTTGTTTGTTTGAAACAAGAGTTAAACTTCGGAGTTATGGAGATCCAAATTATATCTCTTGGGAGGGTTTTGTGAAACCTTCTTTTGAAACTCTGAAGTACTCATAGCTATGTTAATTAAATTACTCGGGAGCTCTCTGAAATAATTCTGAGTTTTTGAGTATTTTTTGTGCTGGTGTAATTTTGGAGTTTTATTAATAAAAATGTGTTACCTACCTAGAAACAAGGTATTTTATATTTATATATTAAGAAGAGAGAAAGAAAGATAATACATATTAATATTATTTTTGACTCACACACAACACTTACATATTATATAATGTTAAATAATTATATATTTTAAATTTTTATGTATTTAAATTAATGTCATTGATTAGTGTAATTGGTGTAAACCGTTGAACTAATTGAAGAAATAAATTGAAATTGAATATAAGAAAACGCATAAAATAATCAAATTAGGTGCACTAATGGTCTTATTAACTTATTTTAACAACATGTTGCGTGGGGTCAAAACATGGACTCTGCCTCAGTATTACCGCAATCACATAGCAAGCTATGAGTTTGTGGTGCTGATTTTCTGGCAGGTCCGTGTGACCTAGTAAGTAAATATGAATGTTTAAAATTATGAATAGAAACTTTATTGGAAAATTGATATTGCTGAATCTTAGCACACCTTGGAGACCCAAGGTGTAATCTATGCCTAATGACCGTCTGGTCATAGGCTCCTTGTTATTGCCAAAATTAAACTTTATGGGGTTGAAGAGGGTGATGGAAGTTTGTATGGAAAATCGTGTTTTCATCGGACCAGTGCTTAAAATTTTCCATAAATATGATAATTAAAACAAAATAAACCTGTGTTTCAGCATGTATCAAAAACCACGTGAAAATTATTAGGTATATTTTCAATTTGGAGGGTGATTTTTGAGAAATGTTGGAACACAGGTATACAATTTTGTATGGGAAATATTTATTTTATTGGAATTTTGCATAAAAATAATAAGAGTATAAAAATAATCAAACATGTAATATAGAATTTTTCAAATAAGTGTAAATATAGGTCTTAACGCGGGCAAAGGCAACGGGTCATCTAGTTATCTATAAATTTATATAAAGGTCGATTCCGGAGGAAGGATGTCAAGCTAAAATGAGACAGGGCGGGTCTTATATCAATTAAAACTCAACGGTCCTCAATTAAATTATAATATATCCCGATTTTCGTACACTGCAAACGAAAAATAGGGCCAGTATTAATTAAAATCATGTTTTCTTCGCACCCACTTATCATAATGAGCACGTGCCTCAAGTGTTAATAACCTGACAATTAACGGGAATATTTAAAATTAATTATGTCCTGGTTAGCGTAAAAGGTGAATGAATGCATCAGCGTACTTGAACGCTCTCGGTGTAAAATTTAATGGAGTTTGGTGGATGGTGCAAGCTGAAAAATTCTCTGAATTTTAAGGCTACAGTATTTTTGAAAAGATTTTAAAATATAAATAGATTTGTTTCGAAGAAATAAGAATCTGCCAGGTATAGCGCTAGAAGACCGGCAGCTGCGCCTTTCCTTGTTTCAACATCCCGTACTGCACTCGCCAACCCGTCTGTCAAGCGTGACAATTTTGGCAACAACCTTGTTAAGTTTGATTTGCGCCAGCTAAGATTATGCTACTATATAATCTAAACAGAATTAAATGCAGCGCGAAAATTCGACAACGGTTATTATAATTAGATGTCATTATTTACTGTAACTGACAGGGTGACTCTTATCGCTTAACCTGGTACCTGCTAAGCAAAAATAGCTGAGCAACTCTTGAGACAAAGTTATGACGCGTCAGGGGTTAAACCGAAGACCAGAAGATTCGGGGTTATTCAGTGATTAATATTACCGAGGGGTGCGGCAGTAGAATGTTAACCGTCCTCTCATGCCTGTGGATGCAGTAAGAGCCTGCTAAGGGATACCTCCGGAAGATGGCAGCAGCGTCTTTTCGAGTATCAACACCCCATACTACCGACAACCCGCCTGCGTGGCGTGGTGAGGGGAGTGTTGCCATACCTCCGGAAGATGGGCAGCAGCGTCTTTTCGTGTATCAACATCCCGTACTGCGCTCGCCAACCCGCCTGCCAAGCGTAGTGAGTATGGCAGCTACCTCTCATGGAGATCCATCATGGAAGCCTGTTTTCAGTAGTGGACGTTTTATAGCTGATACGATGAATTAACCAAAGATCTTAACCTTTATTGTGTCACTAACTCGTGAGGTCCAGAATGTTTGGGCCTGCCGTATGGATCTCAACTTGAGGAATTAAGGTCAGATAGGTAGTTCTCGGGTATACAGCCGATTTATAGATAGTTCAAAAATTCTAAAATAAGTCTTGTTAATACTCTGCGTTTTTACCTGAGCGATCAACAATTTGAACATTTTTAGCTGTTCTGGTTGCTCAGCTTTTTCCGATTGCATACCTGCTGATTAATCTGTGTAAAGATAGCTTTGTTCACGGAGGCTTTCACGGGTAATGAGTTGTCTTTGTGCGCGGTTTTGAGCTGTTTGTTTTGGCGGGAGTTCGCGGGCAGTCTGAGGGAAGAGATAGAATCGCTGTTCAGGGTGAAGGGAATCAGTTGGTTGTGCGAAAGGGTCAGGTTTTAGTTTCAAGTTTCAAGTCGCAGCGTTTCTCTATGAAACAAGTGAAATGACATGTTAATTTTATGCAGAACATTTTATTTTTAGGCCTCATTTTCCATGTATCAAGTCAATGTCTAGGATGTTATAAATAATGCTAGATATACCTATGCGTGTTTGTATTTTTCTGACTTGATGATTCTAATTTCTCTTTCTATGTTATATTGGTTTTATAATTAATTCAAATGTGTGCTTATTGTACTATATTTTTTATTGTTGATGATTAATGTGTACCAAAAAAAAAATGTCTTTACAGGCGACCTTCATCCCCCAAGTAATAGAGGTTCTTTTTGTTACTGCCTTTATTCACCTAGGTGATTTAGCTTAGATGATAAAGGTGAAACAATCCTGAATTACACATTTCTGTTTCTAGAACACAAGTATCATCATCATCATTTCAGCCGTAAAACGTCCACTACTGAACTAAGGCCTCCCTCATCTCATCTCCCGGATCTCCATGAGGGGTAGTTGCCATACTCACCACGCTTGGCAGGCGGGTTGGTGAGCGCAGTACGGGATGTTGATATACGGAAAGACGCTGCTGCCCATCTTCCGGAGGTGTCTCTTAGCAGGCTCTTACTGCAACCACGGGTAGGAGAGGAAAGGTAACATTCTAATGCCGGCACCCCACGGCAAACACATGTATAAATTAGCTTAATCTGTCTTCATAAAAAATTAAAATGCGTTTAGTGACTGGCTGTCCTAAAACAATCAGTCTAAAATATTTATGTTATCGACCGGGCACTGAAATGACACTGAAATGCAAACTTTACGAGCGAAAAAACTTCTAAAACGAACCATGCATTATTAAAACTTTCATCACCTGTAAAAAAGGCACAATTCGTTTTTCTGTATTAGTCCCCGTCCGAATAAATCCCCGGTATATCGGGGCACGCACGATCACAATGGCCGCGGGATTTCCTATAAAATATTTAGAGTTTGTCCGTTTGTACGGTTTATTAATGTTTTTAGGGTTCGATGCCGTGTAAGCCTCCTAACGACCGAGTGGCGCATGGTTTGATTCCTGCACAAAATGTCTACTTTATCTGCAGTTAGGTACTTATCTCACTTGTCTCGGGTCTGGGAGTTTCTCTATTGATTAAAAGTATATAATATACATTTATAAAACATTGCCGTGGGGTGCTGGCAGTAGAATGTTGCCCCTTCTCTCTCACTCATGGATGCATTAAGAATCTGCCAAGGGATACCTCCGGAAGATGGGCAGCAGCGTCTTTCCGTGTATCAACATCCCGTACTGCGCGCGCCAACCCACCTGCCAAGCCTGGCGAGTATGGCAACAACCCCTCGTGATCTTGGAGATGCTTGAGGGAGGCCTATCATGTCCAGCAGTGGAACAAGCTTCGCTTAGTTTGGGACTAGATGGTGTTGCGCGTAGTGTCGAGCATTATTTATTTATTTTGTTTTATTTATGTAATAACCTAAAATATTATTTAATATTTTTAAACAAAATGTTAATGGAATTCAAAATATCAACTTAAGCTAAAATTACTATAAACAAAACACAAGTGACAAAGTAAGTTTCGCGCATGGCCAGTTAAATAAATAATGCAGGACAAAATTCACACAGCATCATCTAGCCCCAAACAAAGCACAGCTTGTGTAATGAATAATAGATTACTGATATACTTAATACATTGTAATACATTACTTATATGTATATAGAAATATACATATTTCCGTGGGGTGCCGGCAGTAGAATGTTACCCTACGTCTTTCCGTGTATTAACATCCCACACTGCGCTCACCAACCCGCCTGTCAAGCGTAGTGAGTATGGCAACTACTCCTCATGGAGATATGGAAATATATGATATGAAATGAGGGAGGCCTGTGTTCATCAGCGGACGATAAAATATATCTAGAACACCCTGAACAAATATCTGCAGATCTACAGACATTTGTTCCGAGGCGGGAATCGGACCCGCAACCTCTTGCGTTGCAGGCGGACCTTCGCCCTCTGCGCCACAGAGGTCTTCCGTCATTATTACGTCTGTCACCATTCTGTTACATTGCCAGTTAAAAGTAATATACTGTACATTGTCATCGCCATCATCATTTCAGCTGTTATACGTTTACTACTGAGAGGGGAGGTGACATTCTACTGCCGGCATCCCACAGCAATAATTTAGGTACTGTACAGTGTATTATTTTTTACTAGCAATCTGACGTGCGCGTGGAATGGCGACGCAGTAGAGTAACTTTTCGGGTAAACTTTCGGGAGAAACATGACAAGCAGCTCAACTTTTCCTAAACTTCGTCTCACAGTATAGGAATAATGTTGCATTTTGTGGATTGCGGGGAAAAGTATGATATGTGACGGTTAGTCGGTTGCGGAAAAAATGCAGATGAGACTGTGCTGACTCTAAGACAGGGGGATAACCTCGAAACTGCTTTAAAGTACGCTATAGTGCCTGTTCAAGATGCGGGATTGGAAACCTTTCCAGTCTAGCCACCTATGAGCATTAACATGAACGGTGATCACATCTGGCAAGACTTGCGAGGTTTGTTTCTTTGATTTACGCCACTTTTCCTAAACTTCGTCCCACAATATGGGTATAATGCTGCATTTTTGTGGAGTCCACGTTTATTGTAATGTCCGCTAAAGTGCGATCCCAGTGTTTTTAAGAACTGGTTTCGAATTTTGGTTTCGTAAGTGGCCGAAGGGGTATGTGCTTCCTGTTAGCAACATTTTGTTGTCTGGGGGAGAGTGAACAAGGCACTTTTGGACAAGAGAACTTCATACTTAGGTTAGGTTAGATTATATAATTATAATATATTATACATATGACTCATATTTGGTGGAGGTACACAAAAAGGTACAATGTACTCCCCCTTCCAATTCTAATTCTAATTCTAGTGAGGGTAATCAGATCTGCACTGACGTCCCGCATGGGGGTGTATTGTGCTTTGTCCCTCGTGTGCCCGACCCTAGCCAGCCCAACTCCTTTAAGTACCGGAGAAGGACTCTGGGCCGCCGGCAGCATTCCACGAGCATTCCCGAAGGATATGCAGGTGTTGCAGAAGAAGATGGGCATGACTCTATGAGCTCCTGTAGTCCCGTTTCCGATCTGGCGTCCTTTGTGTCAGTACAATGCAATACCACGTTTTCCAGGTCTCCTCCTCCTTAAGACACCCGAGAAATAGTCCACTGTCTATAGAAGATGGTGGTTTAGATCACAGTGCTCCGTGATGATGCCCACCATCATCCGTAGGTCTTGTTTTGTCATCTTGAGCAGAGTATTGCTTTGGGTAGTAGTAGCCTAAGCGGGGATTTGGGGATTTCATAAAGCTCGGGAGTTTAATATAAGGGGGAGTCCCTCATATTAAACTCCAGAGCTTCATGAAATCCGCAAATCCCCGCTTGGGCTACTACTACAAAATGTATACTATTGAAAAGGGCTGTAGAATATACAAGTTAGACATGTTTACTGTTGGGTTTGACAGTAGAATCTAGCTCTTGCCTGTAAACGTAGCAAGAATCTGCCTAGGGACACTTCTAGAATATATAAAATATTCGAGAAGCGAAAGTATCTAGATTCATACTCAAAAAATTAACAGATAAACAATCTTGTTTACAACTGCGCTATTGTTTTGAAAACCAGCCTTTCTAGTTATGTTCTAAAAATAGAAGTGACCTTTCAACTCTTTATAAGGTGTTAACACATACGCCGGTCCTCTTCCTCTCCATCTTTCACTAAGTTTGCGTTTGCGCACGGCGTAACACTACTAACTGTTACTATTGGCTGTGGATCTAGGTTCTTATTTATAACAAAGCCAGTTTACGTATTCACTCCAGAAAAACTTAATGCAACACTTAATTTCCTCAGTTCCTTCCTAATAGAGCCGTTCAGTCTAGCCTTTTCTTGTCACTTCTGAAGCTGTAGAAAACGAAGCACTTTGCTATAATTTAAACACTCAAAATAAATGAACTGTAGTAGTTCTTTGTATTCGAGGCGCCTTTGACTCTATCACGGATGCCGTAAAATTATATTGCATAGAATCAGCGTGTTGTGTGTCAGGTTTTATGTGGTGGCGTGATGCCAAAAGTTTATGCATAGCAGGAACTGTGTGGATTTGATAGTCCCTGAAACAAATGATTGTATAAGTTAAGGTTTCTAAGAAAATTGGGAGTATATCGAAAGTTTTGTATACATATTTAAAATTTATACAATTATATTTTTACGAAACTTCACAGTATATTTAAGTCACCAACAGAAGATATACAAAAAAATTAAAAATATAAAAACAATAAGCCTGGGCTAGTGTTCTCCAAATTCCAATTGAAGCTGATTGAAGTTTGTTTTTTTGAACGCGTTAATCTCAGAAACTACTTGGTGTGGGATAGACATTATTGAGAAAGGCTATAAAGCATAATATAACACGCTATGATCAATACGAGCGGAGCATCATTAGAAAACGTTGCTTGAACGAGGAGAATGTATTCCTTTTGAGAGATTGCGTTGCGTACGCTGCGTAAACAGTTGATGTTATGCATATCATAATATGGCGGAATTGTTCCCCATAAAAAGTTCTAAAAAAGCTGGCAGCTGTACAAATTATAAATTCTCGAGTTCTTGAGACTGAGGTTTGCTTGTTCCTTCTAGACCTTACAAATAACTGGCGCGCTGTAGACTTCACTTAGTCGGCGTCATTTCCTGTACCTCTCATTTACAGCAAGCAATTATAAACGCTGTCCAGCGCGCCGTTCAAAATGCAAATGGGTGCGCGATTGACGAAGTTTCCTTCAGACTTGTTAACAAATTGCGGTCGGTTTAACCTAGAAGTCGTTTCGAACGAACCATATAAATGGCATACGTAAACAAGCTACCCGCCTGCAAAGCGTGGTCAGTATGGCAATAACTCCCACATGATCCGTACTTGGAGATCCATGAGAGAGGTGCTAGGTGCAGCAATACTACAGGAGTGAACGTCTTACGGCTGAGATGATGATGAATCAGTAGGAAATGGATCTGGCGAAAATGATTTCACCTGCAGAATTTTCCCCTAGTAATTACCATCTAGCCATTCAAGGGGGGCAACATTCTACTGCTGGCACCCCACGGCTCTTACAGATTACAGAGCCAATATCAATAAAACCATGTAGCACCACTACATAAACTTTATCGCCAGCACTCATAAGAATGTATACAAACGAGTGCATAGTATTATACAAGGAGAAAGGTTGAAGTACTCATACGTAACACTGACAAGCCTTAAGCCAGACTCATAAAGCCAAATTAGGCGTGTCTTAGATGCTACACACGGTTGCGCAGATCGTGAAGTAAAATAAGATTTTCTAACGAAGTTTTTTACGCAACTGCCATGCTGCGCAATCCCACTTGATTCAGGCTGAAAGAGCGCAGCGATCAGTCCTGAGAGTAATACTATGTAAGCCTTACAGATATTCCACCACCACCCTGTACTTGGATGCTGGAGTTCTTAGTGTTCGCCAACTCTATGTTCTTAAGATGTAACTCCAAATGCACAAGTTAGTCATAGTATCTCCGGAATATAATCACCTACTCAGCCGGCGAGTTTTTAGGTTGCCAACTCCACCAGTGAAAACTAAATTCTCACAACGTTTGGGCTGTTTTATGAAATTGCATATTTACAACAAGCTTTCAAAACTAACTGACCTAAACAATAAATCGCTTAAAGCTGCTTAAACTTATCATAGCAAAATGTTATCATCATTAACACACGACGGCACTTAAAATGTGTAAAATAGATATCATCAGAATGACATGATTTTAACACGCATTTCTTTCTGTAGATCAGTCAAATCATGAGGCACCAATTTTTCATATTTTTTTTATTTTATTGATTTGACGCAAATGAGTCATTATTGTTGGTAAGGTAACGTTAAACCATGCCGCTAATTCCTGGGTAGTTTGGCTTGGATTGAGTTCCACCATCTCTTTCAATTCATTGTTATTCACCTTTGTAGTCATCGTGTGGGCGGTCTTCTATGTGGTTTGTTCTTCAAATCAAAGTTTCCATCACGAAAACGTTTAAACCAAAATCGCACGATGCGTTCATTAGCAGTCCCCGCTCCAAACGCAACATTGATATTGCGAGCTGTTTCGGTCGCGTTAGTTCCGCGTCGGAACTCGTATTCAAAAATCACTTGAATTTTCGAAATATCCATCTTTCTTGTCTAAGTTGAATAAAAAAAACAACTGAAAGTCAATAATCGAATGTTGCACATTTTTTAAAAGAACTTTAAAGGTACCATGTGAAAAAAGTTTTACTCAAAACTCTCAAACCATGAAGGTTCTATGTCAATTCGAAGTACCTATTACAATAAAACGGCAATTTCATACTTTAACCCCTATTATCTACAACGACGACGCAAATGTATGACGAGTGACATTGGAGAACGAGAAAAAATTATGTACCGACCCCACGTAGGATTAGGGAAAGAATGATCAAACAAACTGCTCGCTGCTCTTCAATCCCGCGTATCCCTTTCCCAAGACTCACCTGAAGCTTCTCCAAAATGCTGCATTTTCCCACAGCCCCTGCCAAGCGAACAACAACCTTCCACCCCGGACTTAAGAACTATCCTCTACGAACATTAACATTACCTATGTATATTTTTGTACCGTACACGTGTTATGCTCAAGTTTTAATGTGGGTAGGATCCTATTTCTTTGTTACTGGCACACCTTGTACTAGTTTAGGTTAGTTTTATTTTACGTGGCAAATTCTGGATTATCTCCTGTTAGAATAACGGAGGAGGTCATTTAATTATGAAGGAACGAACTTGATGGTTTTCTGTGTTTCTTCTAGTTTGTAAGGTTATTCTCCAAAAGCATAGACAATTTTAATTAACTCATTCATCTCAGCCGTAGGACGCACATTATGTCAAGTCAATGTCAAGCTGCCGTGGGGTGCCGGCAGTAGAATGCACATCCTCTCATGCCCGTGGATACAGTAAGAACTAAGGCATACCTCCGGGAGATAGGCAGCAGCATCTTTCCGTGTATCACCATCTCATACTGCGCTCGCCAACCCGCCTGCCAAGCGTGGCGAGCATGGCAACAACCTCCTCATGTTCTTGGAGATCCATGAGGGAGGCCTATATCCAGCAGTGGACGTGGACAGGAGTCCTACAGCTGAGATGATTCGTACGAATGTTTGAAAATAAAATAATTAAATACGTGCTGCAGCACATCTCAAAAGCCATTATTTAAGTTGAAATAAATACTTAATTAGGAGATGAAATGACTTTGTCTATAATGTAGCCTAGACATTATTAAAGAATCTATTGTCACTTCATTCATCGAAATTGGTAACCGGTAATAAACCTGCCGTGGGGTGCCGGCAGTAGAATGTTACCCCTTCTCGCTTGCCCGTGGATGCAGTAAGAATCTGCCAAGGGATATCTCCGGAAGATGGGTAGCAGCGTCTTTCCGTGTATCAACATCCCTTACTGCGCTCGCCAACCCGTCTGCCAAGCGTGGCGAGTATGGCAACAAACCCCTCATGTTCTTGGAGATCCATGAGGGAGGACTACGTCCAGCGGTGGCCGTGGACTAGTCCTGTGGAGTGGAGTAGTCCTAAGTCTGAGATGATGATGATAATGATGAATAAACCTATATATAGACTGCTATGATAATGACTCTTTCCAATTAATGTTGTCTTAACGCGGGTGAATAGTTATATTGCTATTGCAGATCAGTTGTCAAACACAAGATAAAAGTTAATAAAATAATAAGTTTATTGTTTTTAATTACAAAAAACCTTTCGAAGTTTTAAAAAAAATCTTTTATAGTTTTTTTGTGTTGCTTTGAGGACAGACGGGCCTCCTGATAGTAGACATTTGCATCACTAGAGGCGAGTCTGATGCGCCGGCTTTTGGGAAAGGACTCGCCCTTTGTCGCCCACTCTGGTGATGTTCGTTTAAAGCCTAATATCCGATTACAAAGTTATTAAAAACATCCCCTACTTATCCTTTTAGTGCTTTTGCTTAGCGATTCTTTTAAAATCTTCATGAAGTTTCCGACACGAAATAAAAATATGCAATAAATCCTTTTTATTTCAACGTTAATGAGTTCCCAGACCGCGGCCCGCCTGCGGATTAAGGAGTAAATAACATGGGTTCTCGATCGGTATTCACATTATCGAAGTAACATATATTTTAGATAAGGTATATATATAATTTACCTATAATTTTAGTTTTTCTTTATTAACTGTAACTAGTCCTAATCGCTGTTTAACATTGAAAGGACTGTCGCCTCTAACCCTCTAAGGTTCATCAAGTATGTATTTTGTTTATATTATACTTCATTTAGTTTTCTATGATTTAAATTTATGGATTTTTAACAATGATTTTTTTTTAATTATGCAACATTCTGAATTTATAATAATTCAATGAATGAATGAATGAATAAATGTATTTATTTCAGATTAAAGATACAAAATATTTATAAAATTATTTTACGAACCAAAAATTACCATATGGGCGAAGATAATCTATGAGCTATAGTTTTTAGGATGCTGTTTGGACTGTCCCGCACTCTGCGAATCAGGGATGATGTCTTTTTGCGAACTAAGGCTGCAAAGCCATCCACTTGATATTCCACAAACCTCCCTGAAGCACTGCAGAATCGAGGCAGCCTCAACATCATCCTAAAAATGTTGTTGTACTCTGCACACGCAACCAATCTAGTATTCTTTTAGAATATCTGACCCTTAAGTTTCCCGTGTACAAGCTTTGCCAGTCCGATTTGAAAAGTGTTAATTTTATCTTCTGTACATCGGGTAATCCTACGGATCAGCATATTTCCTCTGACCGCCGCTCTCTTCTCTCTCGGTGTTGGTTCACACGTTGGGTTAACTTTAACAAAAGAAAAAAAAAACAAATAAACTGTTTTATATAAACAGAGATTTCCACTTTACAGGTGCACGAAACCAATTTATGCCTATTCATTTTCTGTACTTAAAAGTCTATTATACACCCTTTAAAAAATGGTAGTTGCATTTTACATAGTCACCAGTAATAATTTTAAATGAGATTTACTGTTTTGGCGCTTATTTCTTCTTTTTAAGCAATTTTCCCCGTCAATTTATATGCAGGTGGCCCCCCCTCCGTCCGCGTTTTACCATTGTTATTTAAACAATTATATTTAAATAATTGTTTATCAACACGTCGCCCCAACTGCGCCACAGAGTTTGTCAGTTTAATGATATTTAAAAATCGAGAACCCGTCGTAGCTCCCCGTAAAAACTGCAACTCAGCTTGATGAGTATGAATCTTTTTGCCGTCGTAAAGGTGATTTAGCAGAGAAATTAATAAGACACGCCTCCGAGATTGATTAGGAGTGAAGTAAGGAGATCCTTACGTTTAATGACTTGAAGTTTTGTGTTACAGCCTTTGCAGTCTTGCCTGAAAGGTTGTTATTATGCGGGATTTTCTTGATGATGTAACTTTTTGTGACCAGTAAACACCGATACAAAGCTCCACTAAAATCCGTGGAGGTTGCTTTGTATTTTGGCGGGTTAATAAAACATTTTCGATTCCAGAGTCTAACACTTAAAAACTCAAGACAATGAGATTAAAACAGTTGACAGTCTTGTCTCTGCTCTTATTGTCATTTCTAAACATTCGCGATCACAGCACTCAATGAATATAATCGAACAAGTGAGCGAATCGACGAAGTTATTTGCCCGAGGATGACTTTTGAACGGATTTTCGGAATAAGATGAAATTTAAAACGTAAGTAGATTACATCAATACAAATCGATTGTCTTGGGGGAGTTTTGATTTATAGGGTAGTTTTTGAGATAGGTACTAGGTTAAAATTAACAATCAATAATGCATTAAAGTTTACACAGCACAGGTAACATAAGCACGCGCTATTGTTATTGATGCCTTTCAAAATTGCATAGACTTGAGAATAGAATGGAATTTACGGGATTTTAATCTCAGATGTGATCTAAATCAGTTGGATAACATAGCGAAGTGATACTGTTAGGCTCGAAATAAAAAATAATAAATTTAAATCATTTAATAAATCTCAATAAAATTGATCGTGTCAATCCAACTCTAAAATTTTGCATATAAATAATGGTTTAAAAACCTGAAAAGCACGGTTTGACCTGGTCGAAATAAAAAAGGTGAAAATAATTTTCTAGTATTGAGAAGGAACAGGATAAAAAGGCAACCAAGTCCATAAAATGAAATAATTTTCAGACGATTTGCTAAAACAGTAAAGTGATAAAAAATAATACAAAAAGCGTAAAAAAGGAAAGAATAGAAGAAACAAAAACTTTTAAGCATGTTGTAGGATTTGAAATATCTATGCTACTCGTAGCACGGCAGGTAAGGTCAAAACACCACCATGCGATCCTGTGCAGGTAATCTGAACTAAGGATGTAGTTTTTGCCTATTTTTAGCCAGTCCATCGTTAGTTTTTTTGTTGCTAGGTGTCGCCTTAAAAGTATTCAAATTATAAATCACGCTAACGAAAACGCAGTGCTGTGAATGACACCCAGGTCCAACTTCGCCCTGCCCTGTGCTTTCCTCCGTCGACCGAGAAACGTTCTCGGTATGCCCGTTGACCCACTCACCGCCGCTAACGTCACCTCCGGAAAGGTGACGTCATACCGTCCCAAAAAAAACATTCATACGGTCAAATTGAGAAACCTCCTCCTTTTTTTAGAGTCCCGTACCTCAAAAGGAAAAAGACGGATCCCTTATAGGATCACATTGTCTGTCTGTCCGTCTAAGCTGTCTGCCTGTCCGTCATATTCTGAGTTAACCTGAACAAAAGATACGAACGTATGTATGTATATGCCGCAAAAAACGCATGTTTCGACATTCTCAATGGAATCAAAATTCATAGGATACTTCCCGTAGACCTAGAACTATGAAATTTGGTAAGGTATAACGTCTTATACTGTAGGTATAGAGAAAAATTAAAAAACTATACAATTAAAAACTCATAAAAAAATCGTTTTGAAAAAGTACGAAATCATTCAACCGGGTTAAGCAACCCTACGCGCGGCCAATTAATTGGATGGGTGACCGAACCTTTTTGTGAATTTTTAAAACTTTTACTAAATCTGATTTCCTAATATTGATAATAATTATTATGTTACTTTTTTTACCGTGGGGTAGCAAAATGTTACCCGTCCTCCCATGCCCGTGGATGCAGCACGAGCCTGCTAAGGGATACCTCCGGAAGATGGGTAGGAGCGTCTTTCCGTATATCAACATCCCATACCGCGCTCGCCAACCCGCCTGCCAAGTGTGGTGAGTATGGCAACTACCCCTCATGGAAATCCACGAGGGAGGCCTGTGTTCAGTAGTGGACGTTTTGCGGCTGAAATGATGATGATAATTATGTTCCTACATACCTACGAAACCCTCGGTGGGCGAGTCCAGCTCGCACTTATCCGGTTTTATTTTGAAGTCGGTTAAAAACCGATCCCGCCGGCGGGGTCCAAGAATAAAATTTTCCGTCATATAGTGCAATTTTGCAACTAGACGTTAAACATCATTAAAAATTATTCTGGCAACATTCCAAGCCGTGGTTTGTACTTAAGTAAAACCCTTGTACAAAAGTTATGATGAGGCAACAAGCCCCATCATAGTCCGCGTACGTTTTCATTTCATTTTCATCTGCGGTCAACAACTTAAATAGTCAATCGGAAAAAAAATACTGCCCTGTACCATTAAAAGATAATGTTAGACCATAATTAATTATAGCCATATAGTAGCCGTGGGGCGCCGGCTGTAGAATGTTGCCCCTCCTCTCATCCACGGGGATGCAGTAAGAGCCTGCTAAGGGATACCTCCGAAAGATGGGCAGCAGTGTCTTTCCATAGATCAATTGATTGACCATAGATTATCCCGTACTGCGCTCGCCAACCCGCCTGCCAAGCGCGGTGAGTATGGCAACTACCCCTCATGGAGACCCATGTTTTTAAACTTTGTTCATTAGTGGACGTTTTTTGGCTGAAATGATGATGATAATTAATTTGTTTTGTGTCTTAATGGTTGAATGAATTATACGCGGTGTAGATGACACACAATCCAGTCCAAATCCAGATCGCTACGTAAAATCAAGTTCAAATGCATTGAAAGAAGTCGCTCGCTCGTTTTAGTTCATGGCAAACAACTAGCAAATCTTTTCTTATTGCTAAATGAAAAAAAATGACAATTACCCACAAACAACTGAAACAGGAAACAAAGTCGGCAATAAATTCGAAATAGTACCCTAAAACCGCAGATTACAAATGTACGAAACCCTTTGATATGGAATCAGGTCAGGCGGTCTTTTAGAGTTCCGTTCGTATTGAGGGTTGCGGTTCACAAAGAACTTAAAGCGAATGCAGTAAACAGATATCAAAGGAATACTTTGCCTCTGTTGAAGTATTTACAACAATCGATTGAGGGATAGGTACCTGAGCGCTTAGCACCGCTGTGTTTTGGTTTAAAATTCATCATCATCTCACCCGTGAGACTGCTGTGCTACTACTTGAATGCTAATTGTGATAAGTCGAAATCGTTTTCTAGAGTAGGGGCCCAGCAGCGGATGTCTTACGTCTGAGATTTTTTTTTTCTTATTATTTGGTTCACAATTTGAAATTATACACTAAAACGAAATACTTATCATCAATCTTTGTTAAAAACATTTTCTGTGGAATTTCTTATGACAATACCTCTAAATACAACATGCATTTAAGAGGGGCCAATCCAACTTACTCAAACCTAAAATCAAAATTTGGAGAAACAAATTCAGTATAAAATTTGTTTCTCCAAATTTTGATTTTTTGTTTGGATAGAAACCTAGATATAGTGCACAAGATACCAATTAGATCAAAAGTTTCATAGAAAGATCTATTACGACGCCACACCCACGTACGAGCGGTTGTATGAAAAGTAAGTTGGATTGGCCCCTCTTAACGAACAATCTTTAAATTTTTTTTAGCAATTTAATTTTTTTTAGGCTTTTTGTTTAGATTTACCTAAGTTAGACATAATTAGTATCACAGATTGTTGGAGAAGCCACTGGCTCCTGAAACACAGTTATTAACTACATAGTTCGTGGACCTATGGATTCATTAATAATTGTAACACCCTACTTATGTCGATAAAACATTTTTTTCTTTTTTATGCAAAATAAAAACAAAACTACAAAAATAATTAAAAGTAAGTAATAATTAATTGGTTAAATTTATTATCTATAAACAAATTTTTAATTCTAATTTTAGCTGAGGCTAGAGAACCAAAAAATGTGTCGTACTCTTTATATACCATTGTAGGTTTTAAGCATTCGGTACAATGAGATAATGAGAATGACTTATCTCAAGATTTTAGAATGCTTAGAAGTGGCTGAGATACACATTTAATTCTAAGGTGTGCCGTGTTGACCGAGTGGGTTCGATACAGATCGTGCACCAATGGATTTTTCTTCCTTGAAAATGTACTCGTATGTAAATAAATAAATAAATAATGCTGGATTCACACGCCATCATCTAGCCCCAAGCTAAGCAGAGCTTGTGTTATGGGTACTAGATGACTGATATACTTAAATACATTGTACTTCATAGATAGATATTTTAGTTGTAAAAACATCCAGAACCCCTGAACAAACATCTGCAGATCGCATAGATATTTTCCCAAGGCGGGTATCGAACCCGCAACTGCTTGCGTCGCAGGCGGACCTTCGCCCGTTGCACCACAGAGGTCGTTTTTGTTTTATTGCTTTAACGGTGAAGGAAATCTTCGTATTAAAACCTACTGCTTTAGACGTTCAAACCTGTTATTTCCTCTGACTAATAGCCTAATATGCTGGAGGATGCATATCCATCTATGTACACGGCACTGCAGCATTCCTAAGAGCATTGTACTAGTTGCTAAAGCTGTAAAAAGCATCTATAATAGACAGTTCATCCGGGGAAGTACTACCTCCATACCTATTTCTGCCGCCAAGCAGTAATGTCTTACTCACGCGATAAATACCCGATAATCCAATATAGTAATAAAGTGTTGTGATCGCGAAAGTTTGAAAAAGACTAGTAATGTCTTAGTTACTGTGTTCCGGTCTGAAGGGTAAAGGGACCGAGGATATTACGGGCACGTAAGACCTTACAACTCTATGTCTCAGGGTGACGGGCGCAATGCAATGCAGCGTTGGTCACGTGCTTAGTGAACTTGATTACCGCGGTTTTGCAGTTGTGGTGCATGTTGTTGAAATAGGTAGAGGTTACTGCTTAACACCAGATGAGACAAATTCAAAGTCAGAGTTCATTTATTGCTTAAATACATGTTAAAATAGGATGTTAATTTAAAATTTTAGATCAAATGTATTTTGACGCCATTGCACGCGTGAAATTTTCTAATGTTTATAACTAATATTTGGCATAACAATAAAATAATCAATAAAAAATATACAAGTCAATATAAGAAAAAGCAATTAAAAAATAGAATACAAGTCAAAATAGGAAAATAATGAAATGGTCTTCGGCTTGTCTCCTCATTTTGTAGTATCATAAAAAAATAAAAGCCCTTTTAAAGGTGAATGTAAAATATTGGTGCCATTTCACTGTACAGATTACTGTAAAAAAAACACCTAACTCGTACAGCAGTCAAATACCTTCTAAGCCTCTGATGAAATTCCAAAAGCTGACCTTTAGGTCGGATGAAGCTTAAGATAAAATGTTACGTGGAAATGTGAAGCAGGCCGCCCTATCCCAGTCACGGCTCTGAGCATGGGCATACTTCGGAATGAAATATAATAAACTGTGAAAACATACGTGGAGATAATATTTCTGGTAACATTTTGATAAAGCTTGTTAACCTATTGATATATTTGTTAGATGTTGTTTAGATATTTTTTCAGGGTGTTCTGGATGTTTTTCTATATATAATAAAAAATTTCTACCTATGTAATATAATGTATTAATTATAACAGTCATCTGGTACCCATACACAAGTTCTGCTTAGCTTGGGGCTAGATGATGCTATGTGAATTGTCCAGCATTATTTATTTTTGAGATTTGTTAACATTTTTGTTTCGAGTTCAGGATTTTAGACGATAAAACATCTTTCAAACTAAATTACATTTTTATGTTTTTTAGTAAAATTTACCATAAACTGTTATTGTGCCGGTAACGAATTTTACACCATTATTGTTTAAGAATGCCTTTATGCAGTGTGAGAGGGACGATAGCTGAGAATTAACGTGATCAACTTTGTTCTCAAATATCAATACATAGTATAAAACAAAATCGCTTCCCGCTGTCTGTTTGTCCCTATGTTTGCTTAGATCTTTAAAACTACGCAACGAATTTCGATTCGGTTTTTTTAATAGATGGAGTGATTCAAGAGAAAGGTTGATATGTATTATGAAAGCCTCTAACTCGTTTAACTTATTGGCAAAAGAACACAAAGAGGTTGATCTGTTCAACACAAATCCAAGTAAGCTCAAACGCTTACTATGTGATACATTTTTCATTGTTTAGATTGGGTACCCAATCATTTTTGTTTTTAAGTCTTTTGTGTTAGTTTAATTATATTTAATATTACATGTGTGTTTTACCTATGTATTGTTTTTTATTTGTTTTTCTCTAGCGTTGTCTACTTTACTGTTCGTTCTTAAACTTAAATTCTTTAAATATTTGTGAAAACTTTTTAATTGGCAACATGCTATGAATAATTTTAGCAACATTATTAAAATATTAAGCACATTATGAAACATTTTTAACAGAGCTCTTTCGTCGTTAGCAAAGCACACCCGTATGTTTCCATATACAGTTGGTGCACAACTTATTGGAGTGTTTTCCTTTAAATTTAGGGCACGGTACGTGACCTAGCCGGGACGCGGCGAGACGAATTACGAGCGAACTTTACGGAACTCTAAATTTAATATAGTATGTTGTAAATACAGGCAAGTGCCTAGGAGTTGTCTTCTAATGATAGCGATGTTCGGCGTTTTTTCTACGTATTTTTGGTTGAAAACTTTGGTCGTTGTCGTGGGGTGCTGTCCGTCCTCTGTTGCCCGTGGATGCCGTAAAAATCTGCTAAGGGATACCTCCGGAAGATGGGCTGGGCAGCAGCGTCTTTCCGTGTATCAACATACCGTAATGCGCTCGCCAACCCGCCTGCCAAGCGTGGTGTGTATGGCAACAACCCCTCATGATCTGAACTTAAGGATCCATAGGGAAGGCCTACGTCCAGCATTGGGCTTTTCACGACTGAGATGATGATTTTGGTGAGAAGGTGCTTAGGTTGTTTTACAAATACAATGCTATTAAGATGCTTAAGGTCTAATCAAATTAAGTTGTGGAAAGTGTGTAATGGGCAGCCACATCTGCCCAGTAATCACCATTGGAGTAAACGAGTTCTCGGATAGAGACCGCGACTCGGCAAGCCGTTGGCAGCTACTGAATATGGCAAGTCGAATACAGGGTGAAATGGCGTAGATTTAGGGAGGCCTATGTTCAGCTGTGGACTGGTAGGCTGATTTCGTATCTCGCGACAGGTTTGCAACAGGCGTATATCTGGCGATCATTGCTGTCAAACGTCAATATTTTCTTTTATATAATTGACCATTGACATTGTTGATCGCGAGATATGCGCCTGTTGCAAACCTGTCGCGAGATACGTAATCACCCTGCGGGAATGTACAGTGATTGGGGTAAGATAGCCTACCTATGATGATGATGCGGATGATAAGCGTACCAGATGAGTGGAACACAATCTTCATCTAAGGCCGTACATAAGTGACGTATTTTGTTAATACGTTTAGGCCTAGAAACCCATCTTTGCGAATTGTGCGAGCGTGCAGTACGAGCAGATGGGGTCTCATCATCATCATTATCATGATTGTGTGCTGTGGGACGTTCACTGCTGGATATAGGCTTCCTCATGGATTTCGAAGTACCACGCTTGGCAGGCAGGTGAGCGAGCACAGTACTGGATGTTGATACACAGAAAGACGCTGACAGAGTCCCTCCTGTCTCAACCGTGGATGGATTAGGAATTTGCCAACGGATACCTCCGGAATCCCGAAAAACCCGAAAACTCCGAAAAGACGCTGCTGCCATCTTTCCGTGTATCGTTATGAACATCCCGTACTGCGCTCGCCAAGGCGCCTGCCAAGCGTCATAGTGAGTATGGCATCCCCTCATGATCAGTACTTGACAATCCATGAGGGAGTCCTATTTCCAGCTGTGGACGTCACAAGATGATGATCAGTATTTGGAGACTTTTTAACGCTGAAATGATGATGATTAAGGAATCATCTTCAGCGATAGATCACTGCTGGACATGCCCTTTTGGACCTCCAAGTACTGATCATGAGGGGTTGTTGCCATACTCACCACGCTTGGCAGGCGGGTTGGCGAGCGCAGTACGGGATGTTGATAATGATATGTGTACATCATCATCACTGTCCCAGCACGGAACTACGTAGGTACTACCGGTAGTACGTGGGTACTACCGGTAGTACGTGGGTTTCCCGGCTGCCAATAATGGTAAATATTGCTACATTGGTACTAACCTACGTAGCATGGAACTACGTAGATAATACCTTGTAGTGCCTAAACACGCAGTTCCGTGCTGAGACAATGACGATGAATTGCAAATTAAAGTTTCATTCATTTCTCTTATTCATCAAAACTAAAGATTTAAATCGTGAGATACGCCCTTACCGTAATAAGGCCGTTATGTTTCTACACTAAATGCGTGAGCTCACTCATTTGGAACCAGTGTACCCCTAAACAGTGTTAGATGTGGCGTGGTGTCTGTTATTTTTTTCACGAAAGTTCGTGAAAAATTATTACACAAAAAATGGTAACAATATTAGTTTGGTTTATTGGCAAAACCAGTCGAAGTGCGTCGATGTTATGTTAACACACATATAAAGAAAATGTATCAGTTTTTAGTGTCAGGGCATATCGTAAAATTGAAAACTTTGATCAAAACACGTTTCCAAAGCTTCAAATGCAAATAAGATATATGGAAACGGTACCCAATAGCGATCTATCATCCAAAACCTAAAACTTGGCAAGGAAGCCGCCACATTAAGATAACCGAAATGTTAATTTATTATTTACACTACATTAAACCCCGACTTCGCTTGCTCAGGCGGCAATCTGCCATAACTTTGTAATAGGATTGTATTGTTTTTATGAATCCCTTTTATTATTAACGTGATGTCTCCATAAAACTGGTCGTGAAAGTGCAGAGTTAAATAAAACGATGTATTATGTATTCATGGTAGTAAAATAAAACTTTTCTTGCTAGGTCATTAATAAGGCATTAGTATTATACTGAATGGTGGCCGAGACATATGTAGATACAGAAACGTTGGTCGTCCGGCAGCATGATGGGCAGACGAGATTGACAAAGTTGCGGGCAGAAAATGGATAGGACTGGCGAAGAATCGTGCCAGATGACAGAAACTAAGAGAGTCCTATACCCAGCAGTGGCTGAAGTCGAGCTTTGAATGATGGCGATGATGATAGTATTATATTGGAAATCTATGAAATGTTGTAGGTACTCGGATACTTAGTATTCTATCTTACTAATCTGTATCTGAAAGTTTGTTTGTATAGATGTATGGAGGTTTGTTACCTTTTCACGCAAAATCTAGCCTACGGATTGAGTTGAAACTTTGCACATGTATTGATGTTGACTAGGACTAACACACACAGCCTCTAACAACATCTAACATGGCGAGACTGGCCAAAGACGACAGAGGAATATGTCATTATTGGCCGTACAACTGTTTTGTAAAGTGTCACTTTATTTCTAAAGGACATTTTACTCTTCGAGTTGAGAAGACTGTTTAACCGGCCAAGCACGAATTTGGCGCGATTAGTGATAGTCCTTATGTGGGGATATAAGGTAAGACTCCTCTATCTAGGATTACTCCTAGATAGCGAGCTGACCTAACCCATGGGATGAGTGTCAAAGAGGAGGAGAGGCTGGGTCAAGAGGGGAGACTCCGAGTAAAGTACGGTGCTGCACTTTGCGTTGGGTTCACCTCTATGCGACATTTGCTGAACTAGGCACCTTGGGTGTCCAGTGGAGCCTGCAGCCTTATACCAGGCGTCCGTCACTCGCTCAAGGGCACGCGTTAAATGCCTACCGCTTTGCGAGCAGTCCGCGATACGCCAGTAGTTAAGGCTGCCACACGCCCGCTTGAGCGCACGCACGTTAAATGTTAAAACGTTTCTTTAGATGCCGAGACCGCGTAACTATTGTGCAGTGGATGGATGCCAAAGTAAAAAACGAATAAAAAATTGTAATTTTTTTCTTTATTATCAAATATATTTTAAATCTTAAGTTTTTAGAATCATTTTTTCTCTTTCCTCTAAAAATGGTCAGAACGTAGGAAGGTACTATGTAAATATTCGTAAATAAAGGAGTTCAGCTATTAAAACAGTATTGTTTGTTTAAAAAATAGCTACCTATCACACACAAAATATGCCTGTAAAACTGTGGCTTTAAAAACAACAGTCCTAAATTCAAGCCAAAAAGTAGTAGGTACCCACCGGAGAACAAAGATTCAAATCTTTGCTGGCGAAGTATTTGAATACCTAGGTTAAAGATAAAGTGTGGTGTTATGTCCTAGTTCGTTATGTCAAAGAATATAACTACTACCATAGTACACCTATTACTATACTGCGTACGGAGAGTAGGTAAGCGACCTTTGTATAGAGAGGTAAGGACCTCCTTACCTCCCTATACAAAGGTCGCTTTTCTTAACCGACTTAAAAAAGAGGAGGTTGTTGAAATAACTGTTTTTTTCACCACATTCGTTTTATTATAAAAATTATCGTAGAAGCAACCCTAGCCACTTATTCGATGCCGCGTCACAGATTACTTGCAAGTAAGTGAGGCGGGTACACTCGTTCGCTCTGTGAACTGCTGGTATTATTAATACAATTTTGTAGGCTATTATAGCGTAGGTATTTTCGCTTTTGTATTGAAGTGATGTATCTGTTAGTTTCTGTAATCTGTGCTTATACGTACGCGACTCGAGTTCTTATTGAACGCAAGGATACGGCGATAAGTTGGCGGTGAGTCCCAACCCAGTCCATGAAACGCTTCGATAGCGCGATCTACACTTTGAACAAATTTTGCAGCGACATCAAGTAGCAGATAAATAGGTAACCTACTTGCACCAAAAATTGTTACCAACTTTTGAAAACTTCAAGTGCCTTTTAATTACCCAAAACTCCGAACAAGACCGAAGTTTCAATTCCGGAAGTTACAGTTAAGGCGCAGTACAGACGAGCTACTTGAAAAGAACTTGAGTACTTTTGTCAAAACTGGTAGACCACTTTCTTCGCTCACCGTTACTACCCCCGACTTGCGATTCTAAGGTCATGGGTTCGATACCGGCCTTGAAACAATGGATTTTTCTTTCTTGAAAAATGTATTGTTAACACGTGCCTTAACGGTGTAGGAAAACATCGTAAGAAAACCCGCGGCTTAATCAGCTTCAGTCCTGTTCTTTCTTCTGACTATTATCGCCGACTACGCTGGGAGGATGGTATAGGTGCTGGGCAAGCCATTTATCAACTTTCCTAATACTGGTCAACATCTATACGTGTGCAAAATTTCAGCTCAATCCGCAGGCTTGTTTTTGCGTGAACGTAGAAAAACATCCTACATACTCACAAACACGAAAGTGTGTGAAACTCTGTGGATATAGGAAATAATATCCAAAGTAACTCATTTACGCGACAGTCCTTCAATTAAATAATAAAAAAAAACTCATTTACGTCATAATTTTACCCTTGCGCCAGTTCTTAGCCCTGGCCCGTTTGCTCCAACCAAAGTGTTCAAACTTCGCTGGACTTGAAGGGGACTGGAACTCACAATGGTTCACACTGATTGATGGAGGAAACTGAACTTCAGAATGGAAGATTTCGGATATTTGGGTGTTCAAGTTTCTTATGAGTTTTCAAAGAGAATAAATACAAAAGCTCATAAGAATCTGTATGTAAGGTAAAGTCAGTGATACGCTCATATGAATCTGTATGTAATCTGTATGTAAGCCAGTGATATCACTGAATTAACCTTACTAAAGTATAAAACCTCATATTGAATCTATATGTAAGGTAAAGTCAGTGATACAAAAGCTCATAAGAATCTGTATGTAAGGTATAGTCAGTGATACGCTCATATGAATCTGTATGTAATCTGTATGTAAGCCAGTGATATCACTGACTTTACCTTACTAAAGTATAAAACCTCATATTGAATCTATATGTGAGGTAAAGTCAGTGATACAAAAGCTCATAAGAATCTGTATGTAAGGTATAGTCAGTGATACGCTCATATGAATCTGTGTGTAAGATAAAGTCAGTGATACAAAAGCTCACAATAATCTGTATGTAAAGTAAAGTCAGTGATACGCTCATATGAATCTGTGTGAAAGGTAAAGTCAATGATACAAAAGCTCATATGAGTCTGTATGTCAGGTAAAGTCAGTTATACAAAAGCTCATATGAATCTGTGTGTAAGGTAAAGTCAAAGATACAAAATCTCATATGATCTGTGTTTAAGGTAAAGTCAGTGATACAATAGCTCATATGAATTTGTGTGTAAGGTAAAGTAAGTAATACAACAGCTCATATGAATCTATATGTAAGGTAAAGTCAGTGGATGCGACGAGTAATACGTTAAAATAAAATTTATTTCACAAAAATTACAATATCAGACTGAAGTTGTTGCTTTTCGACGTGACAAAAGAATAAAAAACGTTTTTTCGTTCCATTATCAATTAACGCCGTGGGGTGACGGCAGTAGAATCTTAGTCACCTCTCATACTCATGAATGCAGTAAGAACCTGCTAAGGGATTACTCCGGAAGATGGGTAGCAGCATCTTTCCGTGTATCAACATACCGTACTGCGCTAGCTAACCCGCCTGCCGGCGGTGAGTATGGCAACTACCCCTCATGGAGATCCATGAGGGAGGCCTGTGTTCAGTAGTGGACGTATTACGGCCGAAATGATGATGATGATATCAATTATAGAGCTAATATAGGCACATTAAATCGGTCACCATTTAGCTTAAGAAATATATCTCAACAAGTCTGCACGGCCAGTATGGAACCTACGAATACTAGAAGACAGAGTTCGTACAAAAACATTGGTTATTTTTGTTTGTCGTTTTGTGTCGTTACGCGTAATCTGCAGGATATTAACAAGGCAGAAGGATAACACGCAGCCCTTTACTAACCGTTCACAGCTCTACCAGCCTAAGCGTCACCGCACTTGATCAAGCAAAGCATAGCTATTAAGAAAGCACGCCAACAGGCTACAAGTTAAAGCTGAATGTACACTGCTGAAGCTGAGTTTGCAAGTTCAAAACGTGCTGGAGCAAGCATTCGCAAACAGATTATTAACTAAGAGCAAAACAGTGTTGCGAGGGACCCGTCATGCATAAAATAAGCGAGCGTTAAGAAATTTCAAGCACCTATGCTTCTAAGGATGGGGGCTCACATACTTTGCTGTGTTTATGTTGAAGAGCTCATTTTATGCTGTACGGCTTTTTGGGTCGACGTCTGTTTTGGAAAATACAAAGACGTGGTGTATAGGAGTGATTCTATCAAATGAAAATTTAGTGGATTTACCTTAGTCCTGCTTTTTTGAAGGGGCATTTTTTGGGTTTATAATATGCTTTTAATAGAAGGAAATATAAACAGACTCAGTGAAAATATCTGCAGATAATGCAAACATTTAGTCAACAAATACTGGACAATTCACACAGCATTATCTAGTCTCAAGCTAAGCAGAGCTTGTGTTATGGTTACTAGATCACTGATATGCCTAATACATTATAGTACATAGATATATATTTTTTATTATATATAGAAAAACATCCAGAACACCCTGAACAAATATCTGCAGATCATACAGACATTTGTTCTGGGGATAGAACACGCAACCTCTTGCGTCGTAGGCGGACCTTCGCCCGCTGCGTCACTGAGGTCGTCATTTACAGTATACAATATATACAGTAGTGTTAACATAAGTTAGGTACTGGAGCGTCTCGTACTTCATAAATACCAGTTTTTGACGCTGAATTAATCATCTATAGTAGATATAAAGGCCTTACGTTTTTTAGGAGGCGAAGCCCCCTATTATGCATAGCGCTGTCTGTCTGTCAGTCTGTCTGTCTGTGCATGACACGATTACAACCGAACGCGGTGAACGATTTACACGAAACCTTTTTTTTCGTCGTGGGTAGTCTTACTATACACATATCAAAGTTGCTATTGTTTTGTAAATAAATAAAACAATTAGTTTAACAGAACTTACATAATATATTTCAATTCCACATGAACCATTAACAGTTTTCATCTGCCAAAAAGTGTTATCTCCTGTATTTAACACTCATTCACTTCACAATTCTACTTTGTTTGCCATAACCTCACTTTTGCTGCACCAAGTTTATCCAGTTTCTAATATGGACTCTGCACCATTGTTATCCACTGCTCAGCAGCTGATGTGTGATCTCAAGCAGCGCATGGAGTACTTCGAGGCTGAACTCCAGAAGAACACTAACCCTTCACCAACAGTGGCATCTCTTGCAGCTGAGTTTGCCAATTATAAGGCCTTTACAATGACAGTATTCCGTGCATGGCAAGAGCAAATGGAACAAGCCACACAGGCTATTGACAGGCTGGAGATGCGGTCACGACGCAAGATTCTCCTTGTGCATGGAGTCCCTGAAGAGCAGAGGGAAAACACAGCTGCTGTTGTGTCTAAGGTGGTAAGCAGCAAACTTAAGTTGCCCTTTTCAGACGGAGACATCAGTCGCTGTAATCGTATAGGTCGCTCAGCTTCTAATAGGCCTAGGCCTATTCTTTTGAAATTAAAAGATGTGACTCTGCGAGACAAGATTTGGTTTACCAAGGTGCAGTTAAAAAACACAGGCATCACCCTCTCTGAGTTTCTAACAAGATCCCGCCATGAAGTATTCATGACAGCCAGGCAACACTATGGAGTCAACAAATGCTGGACTCGGGAGGGAAATGTGTATGTGGTCGGCGATGACACCACTCGCCATCGCGTGAACTGGATGGGTGATCTGCGGAAGTTGATGGGTCAACCGCAGCCAAGCGCGGTTCCGGCGGCCTCTCCGCGGCCAGCTGAATCTTCCTCTGTACTGGCGGCCACCAAGCCAGCAACTGATGTGGCGGCAGTGGCGGCGCCTGCACTGAAATCCCGTCGGGCAGCGGCGACATCGAGAAAGTAGCTAATTTTTCTGTAAATTCTTGTTTTCATTTCGTCTTTTCATAAATCCAAAAGGCTCTCATAGTAATAAGTAACCATTGTGTTGTATAGCGCTCAATACTTTTGTTTTTTTTTTTTTTTCAAATGGGGGGTTGTCCAATTGTTAATTTATCTTCAATTATTTCGCCACCCCCATCAAATTCTAAAATAATTTTCTGGTTGTTTTGTTTCACTGTACTGACAGCTATCATTTGACACTTATCATTTCTGAAAGCAACCGTTATGTCAATGTCACTTGGAACATCGAATGTCAATGTCGCACAGAATTAAATTAAAATTGAATAACTTCATTGCCTAACTCTACGGGATGTGATGTGAACTACTCATAGTAAGTAACATTAGTTTTTAATTTTAATAATGTACATATATGGTTTGTTAGTGTTACTTTTAAACGATTTGATGTGTGATTAATTGCTAAACTATTTAGAGCCTTTGTCTTGATTTGTTTTGTAAAATTGTTTTTCTCTTTCCTATGGCACAACCGGCAGATGGACCTATTCATTGTAGATTTGGTTTTACATTGTTATAGGTATAATATTTTTAAGATTATAATTAAATTATAATTATATAGATAGGTACATATACAAACATTTATATATTTATTTATTATTATTAGGTATTGATGAGCTCTGCTGATGATGAAGATGGTTCTTTTATATCGTGTTCTTCTTCTTCTTCCTCACGCACTGACGATAGCTTTCGCAGCATCCCCACTCTTTCTGAGAACATAGAGTTCCACTTTTCTGACTGTCCTAAAAATTTCAACGTTGTTCACATCAACGCTCAGAGTATTCCTGCTCATTATCCGGATATGCTAGCGTCCTTTGATTTAAAAACAGTTGATGCTATATTGATCTCGGAGACTTTCTTAAAACCTACACTTCCATCGACTAGTTACTCTCTCCCTGGGTTTATTCTCATTAGGAACGATCGTGTTCACTGTGGAGGGGGAGGTGTCGCAATTTATCTTCGATCGCACATACCCTACTCTATAGTCAGCACATCCTCCTCACCACCACCGTCTGATGCCGGTGAACATCTTTTTATTGAACTAAGCTTGTCTCATACTAAACTCTTACTTGGTGTTTATTACAGTCCTTCCCTTCGTGTTAATTTCTTTAGCTCCTTTGAAAAACTCCTTGAAGACCTAGTCCCTATATACACTCACACAATCTTCATGGGTGACTTCAATACCTGCCTACTAAAACTTGACTCACGTACGCGTAGTATGAAGTCCCTCGTTTCAGCCAACAATCTCAGTATTCTTCCGTTAAGCTCCACGCACCACTTTCCCAACTGTACTCCTTCTCTTCTCGACCTTATCCTTGTTTCTTCGATTAATAATGTCCATAAACATGGGCAATGTCCGGCTGACGCTTTTTCCTATCACGACTTAATATTCCTTTCATATAAAATTCGCCCCCCGAAAGCTAAGCCAAAAATCATCATGCAGCGTAACTTTAGTGGTATAGATACAGAGCGTCTTCGTGGTGATGCGCGACAAATCGACTGGTCGGAGGTGGAGAACGCTACCACTGTTGATGGCAAGATTAACTCGTTCAACTCGGCCATAATAGGCCTGTACGATAAGCATGCGCCTCTGAGGAAAATTAAGCTAAAACATCTCCCAGCGCCTTGGCTAACCGACCGAATTAAACAAATTATCCATCAAAAGAACGTGGCCAAGTTTAAAGCAAAATGTTGTCCTTCGGAGGCGAATGTTTCAAAATACATTGAGCGACGGAACTATTGCAATAAGGTATGCAGGGACGCACAGCGTCGCTTCATTCATAGATCGCTTGAGAACGTCGAACCTTCTAAAGCTTGGAGGTTTCTAAAAACATTGGGAGTCGGTAAATCTCGAAACGATAACCTTCCTAAAGATTTAGATATTGAATCTCTCAATCTTCATTTCTCATCGTCTTCCCAATTTGACGGGATCTTAAAATCAAATACTTTACAGCTTCTTTCACTATCATCACCCCCTATTTCTTCTCCATTCTTTCTGAGTCAGTTTTCGGATAGTGACGTTAAAAAGAGCGTGATGTCAATCACATCAAATGCGGTCGGCGATGACAACATTAGTCGCAATATGTTGGTGCCCATTCTCGACGATGTTATTCACATCCTTGTCCACATCCTTAATCATTCCATTTCCAGCAGCACATTTCCAAGCACTTGGAAAGATGCACACATAATCCCTCTTCCCAAAAAGTTTAGACCTTCTGCACTTTCCGATTTTCGTCCGATCTCTATTCTTCCCTTCCTCTCCAAGGTGCTTGAGCGCCTTGTTCATAACCAACTCAATGTATTCCTCTCCAGAAATTGTCTCATGAATCCTCTCCAATCCGGCTTCCGTCATGCTCACAGTACCGTTACTGCCCTCACAAAAATCACGGATGACATTCGTCAAGGTATGGACAGTGGACTTGTGACAGTGTTGTCATTGCTTGATTTTAGCAACGCGTTTAACAATGTTGATTTTGACATTCTGCTTGCAGTGCTACGCTCTCTTAACGTATCTCCGACCGTCACTGACTGGTTTCATAGTTACCTGGTTGGTCGCCGACAGCGCATCCGCTTTGAGGAAAGGTATTCATCATGGTGCGATGTGACTGCCGGTGTACCGCAGGGCGGTGTTCTTTCTCCTCTCCTTTTTGCTATCTTTATAAACTCCATTTCTGAATCTCTTTCTAGCTCCTATCACCTCTACGCTGACGATCTGCAGATCTACAAACAAGCTCCGGTATCTGATCTTAACTCAGCAATACACTTTATTAACTGCGATCTCTCACGTATCTTAGTCTGGAGTAAGGCCCATGGACTTATGGTGAACCCAAAGAAGACTCAAGTCATCATTATCGGTAGTCCCAAAATGATTCGCAGAATCGATATGTCGACTCTACTGCCTATCACCTTTGATGGGGTCTCCATACCTATCAGCAAGTCTATCAAAAACCTGGGCTTAATCTTGGATGATGAGATGACTTGGGTCCCACAGTTGGCCGAACTGAGCCGTAAGATGTTTGCGTCTGCTGCTTCATTGAGGCGACTTCGTAATTTTCTCCCAACTACCACTAAAGTTATGCTCGCCCAATCCCTCCTACTCCCTATCCTTGACTATGCCGATGTATGCTATCTAGATCTCACTGAAGACCAATTGAACAGAATAGAGCGCCTTCAGAACTTCTGCATCAGGTTCATATTTGGTCTCCGAAAATATGACCATGTATCAGAATATCGCAGAAAGCTAAAGTGGTTGCCTATCCGGTATCGCAGGAATACTCATACACTATCCTTTCTTTACAATATTCTTTTCCATCCACCTAGTCCGTACTACCTCAAAGAGAACTTCGAGTTTCTCTCAGACTCCCATTCCCGTTCCTTGCGCTCCTCTGAAACTCTGACCTTAAAAATTCCATCTCACTCAACTTCCTTCTTTGAGAAATCCTTCACTGTGCAAGCTATTCGTCTGTGGAACGCTCTCCCCCTGAACATCAGAGGTGCAAAATCTCTGCCTATTTTCAAAAATCTTTTATATCAATATTATTTATCACTATAATTATTTTATGATATAGATATTTATTAATATTTTATGTTTATGTGTTATATTTTCGGGTTAAATACCTCTGTACCTAATATTAGATTATTTACTTATTTATTCATGTTAGTTTTATTTCTTTACTTATATTATTTTGTTACGCCACGATATAGCCTCCTTCATTTTCCTGTCCATCCCAAGGTTGCCTGGAAGAGATCGCTCATAGCGATAAGGCCGCCCTTTGTACTCCTGTGTTGTTTTTTACATTATTTCTAAATTGTTTATGTTCTTTTAATGTGGTGTGCAATAAAGAGTTTTCTATCTATCTATCTATCTATCTTTTTTAGTGACCCAAGGTCACAGGGACCGGAGTTTTCTGGCCTTAATGTATCTGAAATTTTGAATTTTAAAATAATATTTTTGTTTTCTAGGAAACCTTCGCCCCTTTTTCTGGTACCCCCGTACCAATGCTTGTTACAACAAGCATTGGTACGGGGTTGCAACTGTAATCGTCACTACTGTATACATACAGTAGTGACGATTACAGTTGCACCTTAAGCTGCTTAGTTGGCTACTTTCACACTTCATGAAATCGGTACCTATCAGTACACTATCACATACACGATATGTAAATGTAAAAAAAACTAGTCTCTACATAAAAGCTCACCTAAAGAGAGGGTATATACATAGGTATCACATTAGGTAAACACTAACATCTTTAAGGCTCTCCGAAGGTCGTTTTAACTTTGAAGAGCTAGAAATATGGCGAAAGAGACTACCAATCGTCAGATATAGATACCTAACACAACAAAAGACCCTAAACATTATTTTCCCTAATAACTTATGCCACTCCCACGTGGCTATTAGCACTAAAGTCCATCATTCGCGGACGGTGTATAATTGAAAACTGGCAGTTATTATGGGCGTAGGCAGACTGAGAAACTCAATAAGCGAGGCTGTTGCAGATGGCATGGCGCCGTGGTTCGTTACCTTGTTGGACAGACCGAGTTTTAAGTTTCCAATTCATAATCGGTAACTCCGTGGGGTGCCGGCAGTAGTGTGTTACCCCTCCTTTCATACCCGTGGATGCAGTAAGAGCCTATGCTAAGGGAAAACTTCGCAAGATGGGCAGCAGCGTCTTTTCGTGTATCAACATCCTCTACTGTGCTCGCCAACCCGCCTGCCAAGCGAGGTAAGTACGGCAATTACCCCTCATGTAGGTCCATGATAGAGGACTGTGTTCAGTAGTGGACTTTTACGGCTGAAATGATGAACTGGTAACTTGTCTAACTTTTGAATTTGGTTTTGCATCTTCCTTATCGGTGCTCTTGTTTTATCAAATAAATGTATTATGCTCGACGTTTCTCACAACTCCATTGAATCCCACACTAAACAAAGCTTGTGTTATAGAAACCAGGCGACTGATAGATATATTGTCTCTTTATTGTACGTACACCATAAACAAAAATGACACATTTACTGGTTTAGGACAGCTTCGGACACAGATAATAAGTCCCCAAGCCACGTCAGAGGGCCGTATGGACCTTGAGAAATATGCTTTGAAGTTTTAGAACTTAGTTTCGAACTGTTTATGATCCTAATTTATAATAAAGGAAAGTATCTGCCTTTGTAATAAATATTAATAAATGATAGACATTTCATACTGCACCATTAAGCCACCAAATAAGCAGAGCTTGTGTTAAGTGGGTACCAGATACTTAATAGAATATGCACCTGGTACCTACTTAAATATGTTTTTGTACATACAAATCTTTCATACATTGAGAATACCTGGACCCGGGACAAATATTTGTATTAAAAGCAACTATTTTGTTCCCCGGTAGGAACCGAATCTCCCTCCCTCTTGCGTGGGGATCGCGAATAGCCTGGAGAACTAATGGGCCACGGAGGTCGCCTAATAAAGACGAAGAGCTATGTTTTCTAATCGCTTTATATCACACTGTTTAAAACAGGGAAGCAAACAGATTAATTCATGTAAGTACCTTATTGTATATTACAATTACAATTACAATTAGCCATAAGTGTCCCACTGCTTTATTATTATTTATTGTATATTATCTTAACAAAAAATATCTTTTTTTGCTGTTGTGTGCTGACGTGTCTAAGTTTTGTAATTACAGACTATTAAAGTAAAGTGAATAATTTTAGGTAATATTTGAAGTGGGATGCCAGTAGTAGAATGGTACCCCTCCTCTCTTGCCCATGGATACTGTAAAAATCTGTCAAGAGATACTCGTACTTCCGGAAGATGGGCGGCAGCGTCTTTCCGTGTATCAAACATCCCGTACTTTAAGATCCACGAGGGAGGTCTTTATTCCAGCAGTGGACGTCCTACGACTGAGTCGATAAACATCTATAAAAAATATATTTTAAGTGTTTCCTTCAACATCGCAGCAACTGTTAAATGTGTACATATTTTTTATAGAATGAAAAATCAGGCTACTCATTATGAACCTTCGGATGAAAAGTCTGGGGTACGTTCCCCTGAGCCAATGCAACGACTTATTAAACTTTAGCCCTTGAATAAAGCTTAAGATTCACAGTATATCTTCTCGGAACCTGTCAACGAAACCTAAGTACGTAATAGGATTTAATCTTTCCAACATTAAGATGCATTTATCCCTACTCCCTATACTAATATTTAAAATCGAAAGTAGGAATGTATGTTCGTTCCTTGTTCACATCATAACGTCTGAACGGATTTTGAGTTTCAGCATAGAATAAATTAAGGATAAACAATGGCAACTTTTTCGTTGAGAAAATTAATTTATAGGTGTTTAAATACTCGTAGGATGCATCTAACGAGTATTCAAGCCCCTTCTTAAATAAATTATTACAATAAATTAAATATATATTAAAAAAAAAACACAATAACTTACTACAGGAAAATATTATCGAAAGATATACTTCTTGCAGTCTTGCATTCCAGTCTATTATTACAGTTTTTATTTACACTTACTGAACCAAACAGTAGTACCAGAACTTTTTGTGAAGAGTTCATCCGGGTAGTAAGTACCTTAACTATTTCTGGCGCCAAGCTTAAAAGACCTTCTTGCTATGTTTCGGTTAGAAGGGGGCCGATGAAAATACGGCCACATAAGACTTTACAACTCTGTCTCAGGGTGACCGGCGCAGAGTTGATCACGTGATTAGTGAACGTGATCACCGCGGTATCGCAGTTGTTATAGGAAGAGGTTACCGCTTCACATCAGATAGGCCTTTGGCATGTCTCGTTTTTATTTAGTCGTAAAAAGTATTCTGTAGTCCTCGCGGACGAAGTCGCAGGCACCAGCTGGTATATAATAAAATGTATAGTGCTCAGCTCAGTCTCGCGTAATAACAGGCTTTTTCGACGCAATCTCGGTATTTACGCGCCGTGTGTGGAGGCCTTAAAAGCTTCCAGTTTATAAGTACGTCTTTCGACTAAATTATTACTTTTGGTCGTGGAAAAAGGATTAAAAATTAGGTACGTGACACTCTTTAAAGAGTTTTCTTTGCCATAGTTCAGGTGATTTACTCTAACATTTGAATCACAGCTTTAATATTGGATATAGAGGTACATATCGATTGTGTGAATTTTGAAAAATATAACAAAATTAAGGCCCAAGAGAAAAGACCCCAGGTCGACGGTGGACGCAGATCACTTTCAACCGCAGTTACTGGAAATCCATGAGGGAGGCCTATGTCCAGCAGTGGAAGCCCTAAGCACTTAATGGATTACAGAATATGTCAATTGAATCAATTCAATTCAACAATACTAATTTTCAGGTAACAATAGCAAAGCACGAAGATCTTAAATAACTTAATGTTCTTTTTATATTATGTGTAAAAATAATATGTTGCATAACTTTTTATTTTTAATCGATTAAAAAAAAAGGAAGAATCGCGTCATCTGTATTTGTTATTACCTCAGAACTACGTTGTTTAAGAACCAATTTTGGAAAAATCATCACGAAAAATCAGCTGTGGCATCCCTGCTCAGCTAGAGCTCATTCAATCCCAAAATAAGCTTCGGAGTTCTCCCCATATTTTACAAAATGAAACAAAATATTTTTTTATTTTTATTTTTATCCAACAAAAAATGATTATTGAAAAAAATAACTAGAAATAGTTTTGTATGTTCTTCAATTTTCACTAGAACTTTCCGAACAATATAAAATTTAAAAGACGAAAATTCTAGTTTTAAAATAATAAAAACACAAACACCTATTCATCATTTACAATAGCTTGGTAAGTACACTCTGGGAAAGCGAAATAGCAAAACAGTGAAATGGCGCTGGTCCGTATAATGCACCCTAGTGTACCGCATGAAGCCCGCTTAGATTTCATATGCGCGTTGCAGCCTAAGAAAATTATAGGTTTGGATAGAAATAGCTATTATTGTGCTTTTTCATTAAGTTTTTATATATATTCCAAATACAATTCCTCAAAGATGAACGTAGCATCAACATACAGGAATCAATTAATTATGTGTGTAAAACCTCTTTAATTCAATAAATTATAAAAATAGGAGCTAATACAAAGACAAAATATGACACACTTAGGTACGTAAGTATCCAAAAAAAAAGCGTGTGCGTCTAAGTTATCACTTCGAAAATATGATATGCTAATTCCATGGATAATCATCAAACAGTAAACTATAATACTAGAGCAATTGTAGTTTGGGCTTCATTTGCTTAGAATTTGGTACCATGAGTTACAAATCTGTCATAGTAACGTGTTATTGCTACTGCAGTAATGGCAGGCGATCTAAGAGTGATAACTCATGGTAGACACACACTAAGTGAAAACTTACGCCATCTCGGTTCGAGGGAACTATTTTTGAATTTTAAAAGAAGCCTGATTATTAGTGTGATTTAAGAGTAACGAAATCTAGATAATTTAAATATTGGCTAAAATTTTGAAAGTGACTGTAGCATGAATACTTTTGTCAGTCTATTGTGCAAAGACAATAGGTTGAGCGTTTTCATGTTTTTGCTGTCATTTTATTTTCGGTTTTCAAATTTCAGATTTTGCCGTTTATTCAAACAAAGGAGTAATGGATAACTGCATGTGGCAGGTCGGTTTGCTGAGCAATAATATACCTTAAGATTTAGAGATTACGTGTGTATATCGTATAGGGACTGGAATAGTATTTAGGATTTAGCGAAAGGAATGTAGTAATACGATTTGACCTTTGTGGGGGAACATTTTGAATCTGCAATGGCATTTACTAGACTTATTTGACGAGCTCTGTGGCGCAGCGGGCGAAGGTCCGCCTGCGACGCAAGGGGTTGCGGGTTCGATTCCCGCCTCGGGACAAATGTCTGTACGATCTGCAGATATTTGTTCAGGGTGTTCTGGCTTGTTTTTCTATATATAATAAAAATATCTATCTATGTAGTTTAATGTATTAAGTATATCAGTCATCTAGTACCCATAACACAAGCTCTGCTTAGCTTGGGGCTAGATGATGCTGTGTGATTTGTCCAGCATTATTTATTTATTATTTATTTATTTGTGGCAATATCACTTTGACTTTTATGATTCTTAGGAATTGTATAGGTATTACCGCATAAGGTGGCATTTCTGTACATCTAAGCGATATGGCATGATAGATAAATAAGAATTATTATAATTTTAGCGAAGCTTTTGCTGATAAAAATTTGTTTAAAGATGATGAAAATTTGATTTTATTATTATAATTACCTATGTTATTTATTAAAGATATTATTATAACATCCCTTTACAATTTGACGATGCTTTTGGTGATAATATTAATAATTAGGATTATCTATTCTGTATTGTAAATTTTTGTTTTTATTATTTATTGTATTCAAATTTCAAAATTAATATTATGTTACTTTTATAAGTAGGCTTACATTTTTTTTATTTTATTTTAAACTGACTTGTCCAAGAACATGTAATTTGTCAAAGGATATGAATAAATAAACAAATAAACAAATAAATAGATCGTGTTTATTTAAACGTTTAAAAAGAAGGCTGTAACCTTCTTTTTTGTAAGTTTTTAACATATAGCAAGTCAATTATAGATGATTAATACAGCGTTAGCAACTGGTATTCATGCTTTACGATACACTGCAGTGCCTGGGACATTGTTAGATAGATTAAGCTTGCCCAGCACCCATACCAACCTCACAGCTTGGTCAGCTATTAGCCAGAGGAAAGAAAGAGACAACTAAGCCGCGGGTTTCGCCACGGTGTTTTCCTTCACCGTTAAGGCACGTGTTAAGGGTACACATACATTTTTCAAGATAGATAAATCGTTTGGTGCGCGGCCGGTATCGAACCCACGATCTTCAAATTGAAAGTCAGGGGTACATACCACTCGGCTAACCTGGCTCAGGCACGGCTCGCAATCACAACAGTACCAGTAACATTAGTTTACATGTATCCAGGTATTTATCGTGTAAATTACCTTTATTATTTTCCGACGTCTAAATATCCACTGAATACTAATACTTATACAAAAATTCAAATTCACAATTCATTTATTCAATTCTATTATATTATACGAAAGGGAATTTTCCAGAGTCTAAATGCAGTTATTGAAAAAGACCTATCACAAAAAGATGTTCTGTGAGCCGGGATTTCAACAACAATATCTATTGCTGGTTGATCTGAGTGACCTGTCGTGTGAGTCACTTAAAAATTTAAAGCGATTTTTTAGATAGACAGGGGCAAAAGGATCTTTCATGACAGAACATAGTAGACAAATAACTCTGCTGTTCCTACGCTCACAAATGGGCAGCCACTCAAGCTTGGCTCGGTATTCGCTTATGTGGTCGTATTTATCACGTAAAGTCGTCAGACAGTAAAGACGTGTTTGTTATTAAAATTAGCATTGTTACGCTAACATCAAAATAGTTAACATTCGATTTATTTAAATTCTTCATAGTGGGTTTAAGATTTCTTTGGATAGCAGTCCCTTCAATCGGAGCGGAAGGACTGCGCGCACACCGCCTCCAAGCAGTCCCGCGCCCACGCCCACACCCGCCGCCACCCCTCGCCCTCAAGTACCGACCTAACTGGAGGAGGTGGACCTCGTGCATACCCCAGAATTACAGAACTGGTTGTCCGCTGTTGACGAGTGCTGAGGCGAGGTGTGCGCTGTAGCCGAAAGCAGTAAGCTCAACTCAGAGCAAAAGTTGAAATATTTGTTATTTCAAACTTTCTCTCCCCTCATCTTAAAGTTATTGGATGTGATGAAATCCTATCATATTTGTAATCAACTGTGGTGTAACGAACACACCTATAAAAATGTATAATTATCCGTGGAGCGCGGGTCTGGTGACCTGTACCACAGGTTTGAAATATACCGGATCCGTGGCCTCTACTTGAGAACATTTCGCCTCATCGGCCATCTGTTCTTTGAACTACATGGCGTGCCCATTGCCACTTCAACGTGCTAAACCGTTAATAAAATAGAAGATTACAAAAAAGTGGGAAAATTCATTAGTATAATTAATTTGGCAACAACTAGAGCTGTATGTGTGGGGATATCGAAGCTAACGATATAATAACATTTACGGTGATCGATAAAGAAGTACTTCTTCAGATCGGCGGTGGATGCAGGTCGCTTCCAGCCGCAAACTCAAAAGTCCATAAGGCAGGTTTATATCCAACAGTGGACGTCCTATGGCTGATGATACTATTATAGCAATTGGAATTTCCAAAATAGCAGCAAATTAAAAATTAAGTGAACCACAACGTCAGTAATATGGCGCGGAGCGACGCAACTGCCATATTACTTTTTTAATCATCATTATCATCTCAGCCGTAGGACTTCCTCTGCTGGAGACAGTTCTTACTAGTAGATTCATAAGGGAGGCTTGTGAATCTACTAGTAAGAACTGATCATGAGGGGTTGTTGGCATACTCACGCTTGGCAGCGTGTTGGCGAGCGCAGTACTGAACATGCACATTGTAAGGGCTAAAACAACACAAAATGTTAAAACTAATGACACGAAAATGGCCAACACTTAGCGTCAGCTGAGACAGAATACTTCCTGCCACAGCGCTGGTCTTCCGTGGTTACTCAACGCCGTCATCCAAATACCTACTAGTTCTAATTTTAAACATACGATAGTTTACTATCTACAAGTATAATATATAATACCATTTCAATATCGTCCTCCTAATACCCCCGTCGCAACACCGCGTTGGCAGCCTCCCAACTAGGGTACCGTGCTAATTAGTGAAGACTATTTGAATTCAAGTGATATCTTGGCGAGGGCAGCGCTGCCCAAGTACTGGGCACAACGCAGTGTCGCCCACCAGGGGCCTATGCGGTAAAGTTTTGCGAGTAAATTACGTATGTCACCCAGACTTGCTCTGGGAGGCTTATAAAAAGTAGCTCAAAGTAGAAATATAAAGTATGGCGGCTTTGCCCGCTTTTTATTCTTTTTAATATATGCGTGCGGTACCGCTATTTTTATAAAATGTTAGTAACCTAAGTTACTTCTTATAATATAAGCTATCTGTCAGTGTAAGTCTTGTGAAAATCGGTCTAGCCATTTCAGAGATTCGATCAGAAAAATATACAAGATTGTATTTTAACTATGGGTATACTTTTAGGCATTTAGTAAAAGGATTAAGGATTTAGTAGTAAAACAAGAAACCTATAAAGTTTCTCTTTGTCTGCCTGTCCGTCACCGGCTTTGCGAAGAGACTATTAGTCCTAAAAAGCTGTTATTTTGCATGGACATATAAAATGACAACGCCGAGATAACGCTACTAAAATGCTTAAACAATATTAAATTTGTGGTACCGCCCATACACGTAAGGTAGGGATGAACTTTTTATTCTTGATTTTCTATTGTGTGGGGTATCGTTAAATAGGTATTTTAAAACCATTTAGGAGTTGCGAAGATAATGTTTCGATTTAGGGTACCATTTTTTTCTGCTTTAAAAACAAAAACTTTTTACCGAGCGTCGCTCTACTCTAAAATCTAAACTGCCCAACAAATCTGCAAAAATCATTAATTTAGTTTTAACCATTAACTTTCTAGGAGTAGGTACTATACGAAAACCAAACGATAGAATACGAAGAATAATTTTATTTAAATGTAAAGTAAGACACGCAACTTCAGTACAAACTTCATATTAAATAATGTTATTTTACCCTTATGTTTAGCACATCAAAAGCAGAAGTTATTCGAAACTGTACTGAACAGGTAATTTAAATCCCTCGCCGTGTATCCAGGTCGGGTAAGTATTAATATTATAGGGAGGAGAATCAACTGCTGAATATTACAGGGATCGTGTCATTTCACGTGTATGTGTTGGCGGGCAAGTCGCTTGTTCTGGCATGTACAAGAATGACTAATACGCAATATTCATCACCGTCATCTCAGCCGTAGAACTGGTCCAGGTCTAACCGCTGGACAGTCATGGATCTCCAAGATTATGAAGGAATTGTTGCTATACTCGCCTCGTTTGGAAGGCGGTTTGGTGAACGCAGTACGGGGTGACATGGGAAAACGCTGCTGCCTATCTTCTGCAGGTATTCCTTGGATTCTTACTGCATCCACGGGCATGAGAGGAGGAATAAAATTCTACTGCCGGAACCTCATGGCTTTTGATTGCATACCGTTTATAGTCCACGTGTATCAAGGATGTAGCTGCAGCGGGTCCAATGGTTTATTAGTAGAATGTTGCCTCTGCCGCAGTAGACTCGAAATGGGACACGTTGACAAATTCTCAACTATTCAAATAATAGAATATAATGTCGAAAAATATGTCGATAAACACTTGTGTCATTGGTGGATACAGCTATCGTTATGGCTTCTTAAAGTCTATTAGTAAAGGTAGAAATATTTACTCGACATTAATGCAATATTTACGGGACATTTACCATGATTTGAGTCTTTCTGAGTTCACCTATATTTTGACGCTGTTTCTCACGACATAACACTGACAAACTAGTTCTGAAAATATTGCAAATAATGTTTAGAACTATAATAGTTTCAAGTTACGGAAGCACCAGGCTATTACCGTTTTTATACCTGCATTATGTGTAACGCTGTGTTGGATGTCTAATCTTAAATAAATCAAGTTATATTCGCTCAACAGTTCGACAAACCCCAAATTGCCCATTTTCACTAATCGCCTACGACATACACGTTAACTGTAAATGAGTTCGCGGAATTCTGTTATGAAGGCAGCTAATATTTTACGGCTCTCGCTTTTACGTTCGTTGATTGTTTTTCTTCGCTGGCTCTTTTAGGGTTATCAAAGAGCGAGAACCCTAAAAATAAATACTCTTGTTGGCCCCTACGGTGCTGGCAGTAAAATGTTGTGTCATATATTTGCCCGTGGATGCAGTTAAAATCTGCCAAGGGATACCTCTGGATGATGGGCAGCAGTGGCTTTGCCTATATGAACATCCCGTACTGCCAAGCGTGCTGAGTCTCCCGTACAACAAACGTGATTGTGATTTAATAATGCTACGGACCCTTAATATTGTTAATAATGCCGTGGGGTGCCGGCAGTAGAATGTTGCCCCTCCTCTCATGCCAATGGATGCAGTAAGAGCCTGCTAAGGGATACTTCTGGAAGATGGGCAGCAGCATCTTTCCGTGTACCTAACAACATCCCGTACTGCGCTCACCAACCCGCCTGCCAAGCGTGGTGAGTATGGCAACTACCCCTCATGGAGATCCATGAGGGAGGCCTGTGTTCAGTAGTGGACGTATTATGGCTGAAATGATGATCACGAAAGTTTAAAAAGACATTCTACTGCCGGCAAGACAGTAAGGGCCAAATGGTATTGAATATTTTAAAATTGTTACAACTTTGTTGAAGAGATAACTTGGAACCGTGTCGAGGCCAATCGCCATTTTGAATGTTACTATTCAAACTCAAACATTCCGAAGGTATCCCAATTAAAAAGTTCTACAAATCCGGAAATCTCTGAATTTTGTCTGATAGATTTCCTTGGAGAAGTTGTCCTATTATAGGCGAACTTTATTTTCCTAATTATTTCCTACTGTTTTACTACGTGCCTCGTTTTTATCTTAAAATTAAGATGTCTTTTTTATTTAGGCCGTGTAAGCCCCGAGATACCGGCAGTAGAATGTTGTCTCTACTCTCTTACCCGTGGATGCAGTAAAAACCTGCTAAGGGATAGCTCCTGAAGATGAGCAGCGTCTTTCTGTGTATCAGCATCCTATACTGCGCTCGCCAACCCGCCTGCCGAGCGTGGCGAGTACGGAAAAACTCCCCTCATGATCTTGGAGATGGATGAGGGAGGCCTGTGTCCAGCAGTGAACGTGGATAGTAGTCCTACGGGTGTGATGATGATGATGGCCTTGTTCTACGTAAAGGTTGCTACAGACAAGCACCTGCCTTTATTTCACGCCAAGTGAGGTGCACAACATGTTTTTTTAAGTCCAAGCGTTATACCCTGCCTTATCCTCATTTTATTTCATTCATTTCCTTTCTCATAACGTTCCAGTGTCACTAAGCTAGCCAGATGGAGTGATGAGTCACGAACAGTCGCTGGCAGACGCTGGATGCGGCAAGCAGAAGACGACACAATGACACAAATGGTGTAGATTGTGGCTTTATGTCCCGCAGTTGACTATATGGTACTAAAAATCAGTTTTCGCTCTAAGTGTAAACTCATGTTAAGCCATGTTGCAACACTGTGTGCGTTGCAGCATCAAAAGATCCAGTATTTTTAATAGAACATTGTATATAAATCTCTTGTATCTTTTTTTTCATAAAGCTAATTCTACCATTATTATTGTTACCAGATCTGCACTGACGTCCCGCATTGGGGTGTATTGTGCATTGTCCCCCGAGATACTGCCCCGAACCTTACCTAACAAGCCCAACTCCTTGAAATACCGGAGAAGGACTCGGGGTCGTCGGCAGCATTACACAAGCATCCCTGAAGGGTATACAGATGTTGTAGAAGAATAAGGGCATGACTCCATGAGCTCCTGCAGCCCTGTTTCTAATCTAGCCTGCCTTGTGACACCGCAGTGCAGCACGTGCTCCACGGTTCCTTCCTCTTCAAGACACTTGCGCCATAGTCCACTGTCTGCGACACCTGTCTTCAAAAGATGGTGGTTGAGATCACAGTTTCCTGTGATTTATTTATTTATTTATCTACATTACACCTATTTTGACAGGATTATCCTAATACAATAGTGTAGTCATCTTACTTAACAATTAAATTACAATTAGTACCTACTCACTTTCATATATAAATATTCGATTAAATTCGTAAATATTGCATTAAATAAAAAAACAATTAATTTCACAAACACAATACAAATAACCATTCAATCACATTAAAAATTGATACTCAATTCCATTAAACATTTAAAATACCATACTCATTATAAAACTATATTAAAAAATGAATTACAACACACAATTTCATTAAATGATGACGCCCATCATCCGTAGGTCTTGTGTTGTCATCGTGTGTGTGTGCTGAAGTTGCTAATAAATATTTTATTTATCTATAGGCTGATGATACAAATACAATAATTTATGCAATACAAGTAATTTTTTTCACCATCTTAAATGTAAATGCATATGAGAACCCCTTTTTAACCGACTTCAAAACAGGAGGAGGTTCTATGTTCGACTGCATATCTTTTTTTATGTAAGTATGTTCACCGATTTTACCGTCAAAATTGTGGACCGATTTTCAAAACTATTTTTATATGTGCACTTCCGAGGTGGTCCCATTGGAACCAAGTCAGCATCTGATGGTGGAATCTTGGGGAATCGAGGGAAACCCTTGATTTTTACCATTTGAAGTCGGTTTTAGTTTTTTGAAAAAAATAATTATAAGCGATGAAATATGTGTTTAAGCGGCTCCCGCTCTCCGAGAATCAAAATTATTTTATGTACCTAAGATATAGCGGGATGAACAAAGTTTGAATATACTTATACAATTTTTGTAAGTGTGTATTTGGGTGTGTGTGTGTATGTTTCAGTATGAGTCTGTTATTATTACGAAAAAATCTCCAGTATCTTCTCAGTCTCTTCGTAGGTAAGCGTTAATAGTTAGTTCGTTTCTTAGATGATGATGATGATGATGATTTTTTTAGGTTATGTCAGAACATAAACAGAACTGCAAGTCATGAATAGATAAAGTCAGACTGCCCTTCATTAGCAGATCTCCGGAATACCTGTCGGTTTGTTCAGCTCTAACAGCCGTCAGTGGTCAAATTATAACTTTCAACTGTTAGTAAGGTGCATTCCTTGCGTTTTCGCTTTAAACGCAAGTCAAAAGAGCTAGCGAATGTTAATGATCTTTTGGCGTATTCTGAACGGGATCGAATGTTTTTTTTATTAATGTTTTTGATTAAGTTAATGAAAAATAAATAAATTTAAAGTAAAAAAAAAACTTTTTAACAAACAAGCTTTTATTTAAACGCACCTAATAAAAATAATAAAATAAACATTTTCCATTAAAGTTTAATGTCAACTCAAAACGTCTTTACTCAATTTATGTGATAAAATAGCTTGTCGCGAGATTAACCTGTGTACCTGTAACTTGATCTAATTGAAGAATTATTTTTTCAAATAATACATCCCGAACTGCGCTCACCAACCCGCCTGCCAAGCGTGGTGAGTATGGCAACAACCCCTCATGCACTTGGATCTCTAAGTCAATGAGGGAGGCCTATGTCCAGCAGTGGATGTCTTACGGCTGTAATGATGATGATGAATGTATCATACGAGTACCTGCTTAAATCATGTGTTAAAAATAGAAACACTAAGAATAAAATAGCAGACTAGAGCCCTTATAAAAACTAAACCTGGAACTAAAATCGAATTATCTAGAAAAATTTACAAAATTCACTGATGCGACGTCAAAAGATCGCTAAGCTAATAAATCCCTATCCACTAATCATAAAATACTTACCTACGCATCATCATCATCATAAGAATCAGGGTCATTGGAATGGAATGAAATAATGTCAAATATATGTATACATATATACTGGAGTCCCTTAAGGTAATATTTATCACCTAAATTTAAGCATGCAGTTTGATTTTTGTTTCACATAATAATCTTTGCTTGCTTATCCCCTATCTGTCGCCACCTGGCTGCTCGTCGCTTCATCTATTACGCATTTTCCGTTAAAAAATTGCACGACGGCAGTCCTGATGATAAATTGAGTCAAATACTCAAATGTAATAAGCATACATTATATGGCGGTTTGGGCATTTTTAACAAAATTTTAAATAATATTGTTGATTTTTTTTTGTTGATGAATTAGGGAATTATTTTGTTCTGTCTATTTTCTATTTTAAATCTGTCGCACTTTAGTTACGTTTCCTCTCATAACTTGGACCATTATTGTAAACTGGAACTTTTCCAATAAATGTTACGGGATGTCCCTAGCGGTCAGGGCTGCATTGTACCCTTTGATTAAAGGCCTTAACCGCTTTTAACTGGTTTTAATCTTTTAACCCCACTTGCTTTTGTTCCGAATTGGCTTAGGCAGGTGAAACATTCTTTTGTAATGTTGAATTTAATGTAAGGCTAAAGTTCACCGTTACTTGACGAGGGGTTAGAATTTGTTCTTGAACAACCAAATGGGTATTAGGGTCCCTGTTTGAGAATACGAGTTTTACTAACTTTTAATGTATTTAACACAGGAGCTATTTATAAGGAGACAAATGCCTGATTTTTTGTGCTAGTAGTGTATCAGAGGAAGTTTCGCGTCAGTTTTTATGCCCCCTCAGTCCAAGTTTTGCCATTTTAATGCAAACAATTACATTCTTATTATTGTTTAACAATGCGTCGCCTTAATTAAGCGACTTCAAAAAAAGAAAGAGGATCTCAAGTTGTCGGTATTTTTTAATTTTATCTTTGTTACCTCAGAACTCCGTCGTTTATGAACCGACTTGAAAAAATATCGCGTAATATCACAGATTACAGAAACTAAGTAATATCTCGTAAAAAATCTATCATGTAACTATTCAAACTTAAAATATTTTAATTAGGTCTTAATTCTAAATTAAATTCTGATGATGCGATCTATAAGGAATAAAGGGAACTTCTGAAATATTGTAACAAAACATATGTATATCGATTTTGGCGTTATATATGTAGCTCAAGGACAACAGATGGTTATTAGATGGCATTTGCTTTCAGAAAGTATGATTTGGAATTGTGTATAGTAGGTATTTGGAACTGTGAAGAAGAACACAGATGGTTATTAAAACTCTTCAATATTACAAAATTCACGGGTAACATCGGATGATGGCTAAGAAAATTTATGCCTATACACTCATTAGCATCATTAGACGACCTCTGTGACGCAGCGGGCGAATGTCCGCCTGCGACGCAAGTAGTTGCGGGTTCGATTCCCGCCTCGAGACAAATTTATGTACGATCTGCAGATATTAGTTCCGGGTGTTCTGGGTGTTTATCTTTATAATAAAAATATATTTCTTTGTAGTATATGACTGTATTAAGTATATTAATAAGTCATCTAGTACCCATAACACAAGCTCTGCTTAGCTTGGGACTAGATGTGTGAATTGTCCAACCTTATTTATTTATTTATATTTATTATCAATATAATCAGGATCATAAATAATAATAATAAATCAAATAATTGCGAAAGTGTCTAATGGAGTCCTTTAAAGTAAAGTTGTATGCAGCAGTTTAAGGTTTCACTTAATAATTTTTGACAAACCCAGTTCTGACGATGGGATCCATAGCAAACCGAGGGAAATACGCAAACGTAACAAGCGTACATGCGGCGGTTAGGGTGTTCTCAGCAACATTTTAGATTGTATCATTGAACTTGGCTTTGTAAAAGTAACCCTTATAGAATCACTATATCTGTCTGTCTGTCACAAATGGATATCTCGAGAACTACAGATGCTATCGAATTTAAATTTATAATGGTTAAAGAAACCACTTTTTTACTAATATAGCATATATGAAAGTGTTAAAAAATATTCTTATTGTGATTGCAGGGAGGCGGATAGGGGATCTTAATTTTTTTTTAAGTAATGTTACTAGGCCGTGTGTGGTGTCATATGAAAGGTAAATAAAAAGTGAATAAAAGTTAAATTTGCACATTAATAAATAGTTTTTATTTTTCCTTTAAACTGTATCGTTTCCGAGTTATTTACAAAAATATAGAAAAGACAACCCCCCCCCCCCCTTATCTCCGAAGTTTGCAGAGATAAACCCGTGAAATTTTTATAGTTTATAGAAGTGAATGTAAAGTTTATAGGAAAATTATAGAAAACTCTCTTATACTCATAGTTTTTAGACAAGGGGTGGAAGGGGGTTTTCAAAAATTTTGTGAAGTATGAAAGGTATTCATTAGCACATTAATAAACAGTATTTTAAAACTCCTTTAAACGGTATCGTTTTTGAGTTATTTACAAAAAAAAATAAAAAACGACTGTCTTAGAAACCGTTTTTAGAAATCATCGAATGTGTAAAAATCTACATAAGTTACGCTATCAGACAAGAAATGGCGCTGTCAAGGTTCTCCAACAAATATAAACCGCCTTTGTCATATATTATATTGTATGATGGCACGGAGTCTTCGTTTATTTATTATAATAGGATACCCAACACAGGTTTACACATAAAATAATAAGAAAAAATTAAAAAACAATTTATAGCATTGTGCTCCCGTACTTAAAGGGTACCACAGCATGCAAGAAAACAAGGCAACAGACAACTTAAGAGTTGTGATTAAAAACTAATAGTAAAACGTAGAAAGGCGCATTCATAATACAATAGTAATTACATATATATGTATATATATACAATAGTAATAGTATTATAGTAATCTAATACAATAGATAATTAAGTAACAAACTATATGTACTAAGAATAATATGAAATATTACAAATTGAATATAAATGAATAAATAAATAATGCTGGACAAATCACACAGCATCATCTAGCCCCAAGCTAAGCAGAGCTTGTGTTATGGGTACTAGATGACTGATATACTTAATACATTATACTACATAGATAGATATTTTTATTATACCTCTATATAGAAAAACACCCAGAACACCCTGAACAAATGTCTGCAGGTCGTACAGACATTTGTCCCGAGGCGGGAATCGAACCCGCAACCCCTTGCGTCGCAGGCGGACCTTCGCCCGCTGCGCCACAGAGCTCGTCTTAAATTGTATATCAATTTAACTTATACTCGTACAATGGTACTTTTTTTGTTTAAAATTATATTTAATAATAATGTATTTAAATAATACCCAAATATTATGCAGACTTTTCCAAATATTCCAAATATTATTCGTTGCGCGAGTCCGACTCGCTCTTGCCCGGTTTTATTTTAGTGATATTACACTCGGTTATTCGTCGATGAAGTTCAGCCTTCGTTTGGGAAACCAAACAATGCTGATTGGAACTCAAGATCTCGCGTGGTGTTTCTATCAGCAGCATTCAATGAAAGCTGTTCTCTCAATTGGAAATGTCTTGATAAAGATGTTTTGATGTTATTTTTTGCTTGTGTTTATTGTGAAGCCGGTTTTTTAATCGCTGAGCAGTGGGAGATATAGTAAAGTGACCGATTCGTGCTTTAGTTAGTTTTAAAGCCGACTTATCCTGTCCATCCAAAGATTGTCTGGAAGAAATCACTTTTAGCGATAAAACCGCCCATTGTATGTTATATTTGTCTGTGTTTCTCTTTGTGAAATTTATGTTATATGGTGAATGTACAATAAAGAGTTTATTTATCTATCTATAACAACAGACTTATCAGCAAAGGAGGTAGCAGATTCGATTGTGTATTAGACTTTTCTTAATAACATTTTTAGGGTGCAGTAAAAATCTGCCAAGGGACACCTCCGGCAGATGAGCAGCAGAGTTTTTACGTGTATCAGCATCTCGTTGTCAACTCACCTGCCAAACGTGGCGGTGTGGGAAGAACCTTCCCATCATCTTGAACGTGAACAGCAGTCCTACGGCTAAAAGAGAGAGAGAGAGATTCTCATCTAGTATTATTATAACTAATGGTTACTAATATTGGCTCATTGGCACTACCGTGAGGTGCCGGCAGTGGAATGTTGCACCTCCTCTCTTGCCCATGTATGCAGTAAGATTATGCTAACAGATACCTTAGGAAGATGGGCAGCAGCGTCTTTCCGAGTGTCATCCTGTACTGCGCTCGCCGAACCGCCTGCCATGCGTGGTGAGTATGGCAACAACTCCTCATGATCAGTATTTAGACATCTATGAGAGAGGTCTGTGTCCAGAAGTGGACGTTCTACAGCTGAGATGACTAACAATGACTGTTTGCTGTTTGATAATTAATGGTGATGATGGTGATGCCGTGGGATGCCGGCAGTAGAATGTTACCCCTCCTCTAATGCCCGTGGATGCAGTAAGAGCCTGCTAAGGGGTACCTCCGGAAGATGGGCAGCAGCATCTTTCCGTGTATTAACATCTTTTACTGCGCTCGCCAACCCGCCTGCCAAGCATGGTGAGTATGGCAACTACCCCTTATTCCATGAGGGATGCCTGTGTTCAGTAGTGAACGTTTTACGGCTGAAATTAAATTGTGTAACTTTGACGTATCCAAGTGTTCTTAAGTGTCCCTATGGAAAAATAAATGTGTATGAGTATATATGGAATACCATCATTTTAGCTGTAAAACGTCCACTACTGAGCACAGGACTCCCTCATGGATCTCCGTGAGGGGTAGTTGCCTTACTCACCACTCTTGGCAGGCGGGTTGGCGAGCGCAGTTGTATACGATACACGGAAAGAAGCTGCTGCCCATCTTCCGGAAGTATCCTTTAGCAGGATTTTACTGCATCCACTAGCATGAGAGGAGGGTTAACATTCTACAGCCGGCACCACACGGCTAACACTGGAATATAATAGCACGGAATTCCCTTTTAGCCAAGTTTTATCTTAATTATCTATGTAGTTGGTTGTTGGTATCAACTTTCACAATCAAATTACTAAAAAGTTGACAAACCGTTAATCAACTCAACCAATCAAGATGTCTAGAAAGCAGACAACAAAAAAATAAAATAGTAAAGTCAGAGAATAGTTTCGGCGCGGCGGCAACTAAACCGAAAGTGACACAAAACAATTAAGGCGACGCATTGATAAAAGTGCCGTGGGGTGCTGGCAGTAGAATCTTACCCATCCTGTCATGCCCGTGGATGTAAGAGCCTGCTAAGGGATACCTCCGGAAGATGGGCAGCAGTGTCTTTCCGTGTATCAACATCCCGTACTGCGCTCGCCAACCCGCCTGCCAAGCGTGGTGAGCATGGACCCCTCAAGATCAGAACGAAGATCTATGGGGCTTTTGTCCAGCACAGTTGACGTCCTATGGCTGAGACGAGAAATTGTTTGAATGTAAGAAATTGTTCAAACAAGCATTGGTACGAGGGTACCAGAAAAGGGGGCGAAGGTTTCTGAAAAATGGCTTTTTTGACCTTTGGTGTACTTTTGAGGTCACAATAATCAATCAGTTCCCTTCTCTCATTAAGATAGTGCTAACAAAGAAGGTTTCATGTAAATCGGTTAACGCGTTCGGTTGTAATCCTGTCATGCACAGACAGACAGACAGACAGCGCTATGCATAATGCTTCGCCCCTTAAATTACAATGGTTAAACACGGACTGTGGGCCGCCTGCATACGAGAACTGACGCGAAAAGCTATCTTGAAATTAAAATGTGTAAGCGCGAAAACAGTAATTCTCGTTTAAATAAAAACTATTATATATAATGTAAAATCCTATTAACATGTCAACAATTGTATATAGACTAACATATGTATGTATATGTATGTATATAAAATTTCGAGGCATAAATAGGCTGGATTTCCCCAGAAAGTGACAGTCTATATTTGTAACCCCCGAGAAAACAGAGGGGTGTTATAAGTTTGACCGCGATGTGTGTCTGTGGGTGACACCGTAGCTATTGGCTAAGAAGTTCACAAGATATAGGGGGGGGGAAGGTTTTTTCTGCTGTAAGTTAACCAATCGTGTTTAACAATTGCCAATTCAATGGTTAAACACGATATCAATTGAAATAAAAACTTTAAAAAGTATCAATTCCAAATATTTTGTAACTGCTGAAAAGGCAGAAATCGGCTACATCGCCAACGCGTCCTCTTAAATAAAGTCCAATACTAGGTTACGGCGGCCACTAATCCGAAAGCGACACAAAACAATTAAATATAAAAGCAAATCACGTTTCTCGCCGCCTTTGTCAGAAACTCATCAAACACCCGATACTGTGTCAAAACGAGAGTTCACAGAAACGTAATTAGCATGTGGTACAAGACAAAGGAGATACAGTTTGTACGCTTAGTGCAATTATTGTGAACGGGCTAGCAAGCAACAATTAGACATTATACACTCAGTTTAATAATAACTTACCCTTAGTTTAGATTTACGTAACAACCAACTACGTAAACTTAAAAAAATAATAATAAGATCTTATAAGTAATTACCTTCTTATCTATAATTAAATTAGCACCCCAATTACATAACTATTTTGTATTAGCCCAATTCCAATACTATCTTTAGTTTATTTAAATGATAATTTGATAAAGTACGTTACATATTATGTTTAATGTATTTGTTATAGTTATAATTAAATGTTTTTTGCTCTATCAGCTAGGACACGCCCGAGTGGTTTTTATTTTTTTATTTATAATTACTTTATTAAAACTTTTAAAAGTACTCGTAATGATACGAGATGTACTATATATTTTCATGAATAATGTAATTTTGAGTTTCCCGACATTTCAGCGCAGTCTCACCTGCTATCACGCATAAACATTAGATTCTATGGGATACTTTATTAAATTTTCTGAGATACTTTTTTAGATTCTCTGCGATACTTCATTAGATTCTAAAATCCCGCTTTGCGCTCTGATTCTGTCCCACAGTCAACCGCTACACTTAGTATACATTACAGATTATACAGTTTTTTTCCTATTCTCGTCACGCGACACCGCGCGCCGTCCAGTGTCGAATATTATTTTCCTTGTTAGCAACCCGATACCAATAATCGAGGATCAATGTCGAAACCTTATAAAGAAAAGTCATTACATTTTAACGTGTGGCTGTGACAGGTGTGGTGCTGTAACAATAATTGATTATGAAATACGAATATAGACCTTGTGACGTAAGAAATAAGAGCTTTGAGGTGTAAGAGCTTTATGAATGAAATAAATACACATAGGGAGGCCCGTACTTAGTTGTGGGTAAAGTGTGGCTGCGGATGATGATGACAATAAAGTGGTGAAACTAGTTCTATGCGGTTTGACCGATCTGCAAAGCGAAGTGAGAATTCTTTGGTAATGTCGTGTGTTATTAATCTTAATTTTCACCTCTCTCTCTCTCTCTCTCTCTCAGACTCTAAATTGACTATATTCGTAGTCACGGAAAAAAATAATAGTCTTGTTTCACATAATGAAAACGAGTGCATGAACAATAAAACGCCTCTTAAGTTATATATTCTTAGGAAGCACTTACTTGAACGTGATGAAATTATAGGATGTTTAAATGCTTTTCAAAACTCAAAAACCTATCTTCTAGTTTATCATTCCCTTTCTACTGGTTGTGGTTAATAAAAGGCACCAACTTCAGCAGTGGCTACAACTAGGAAGAATTCCAAAATTCTTTAAAGCAATCCAAACATGTGAATGATTCAGCATAGACCACAAAGCCGGATATCGGCGAACTAAACATTCCTTAGCACGTCAAGTTTCCAACAATAGTTCCGAGGCATGTTAGAGTCGATTCCGAGGCAAAGGTACTTATTAATAACATAACTACACGAGTAACTTCCTCGATCGTTCTCAGAAACATAGCCGTAGATAATGTAGTATACACTAATGTATTGAAACACTGCAACCAAGCAAGCGACTTTGTAAGTTCTATTGAAACTGAACTCTAAAGATATGATGTTAAAGATGAATTTGCTTTTATCTAAGTAAAGGTGTGAGATGATAATCCGACGTGAAATAATAATGAATTGAAGAAAATGCTATAAGACACTTGGTAATTAATGATGTGGTATTAAAATATCCACAAATCCGTTGTGCTTGCCAAAAGAACAAAGGAATGATAATGATGAGTTATATACTATTAGACTTATCCAATTAAAACATCTAAACATACCAAAGAAAACAAAGGCTTCTCATAATTCAGAAACGTACCTATAAGTTTCTCAGTAAGAATGAGTAACTTATAGGTAGGTTTTTGATTTTTTTTCTATTCGAGATGTAAATAGAAAGAAGCCAACTGCATCGGTCTCATTATAACAAAGAATTTCTAAGTTCTTGAACGTAATTTTAACAAATGAGTTGGTTTAGCATTGACCACAAATCAAGATATAGGCGAACTAAACATTCCTAAGCATGTCAAGCTTTTAACAATAGTTTCAAGGCATGTTCGAGTCGATTCCGAGGCAAAGGTACGTATTAATAACGTAACTACACGAGTAACTTCCTCGGTCGTTCTCAGAAACCTTACCGTGGATGATATCGTAGACACTTATGTATTGTAACACTGCAACCAATCAAGAGGCTTCGTATGTGCTATTGAAACTGAACTTAAAGTTAGAATGTGATTCTTGAAATTGCACTTATCGAAGTCGTTGAGTGCGGTGGTAAAGCGCAAGAAAAATATTTTAATAACAACGTCGAAAAATTTATTTAAAATATTACATTGTAAATTTACTCATCTCTGCCACTAAAACAATGCGCCATGGAGGTTGTCAAAGTCTGTAATCGTAGTTATGGCTCCAAAGTCAAAGCACTAAAGCTCACAACCAACAAAGACAAAGTTGGAGTGACAAGGGCCCTGCACAAGTGAGGTGAATACTAATTGTGTAGAAATAACTTTAAACTATTCGCTATTGGTAATAACAGTAGGAGGTTTGTTGCTACGAGGAATCGTAGTAAACTGCATGCTTACATTACAAACAGCTTACATGTAATTAATGTTATTTTCTTTGATGAACTTAAGTAAAGGCTTTACATCTAGATCATTTATACAGCGTCAGCAACTGATATTCATGATATTTCTTTAATAGACCTTCTGATACGGAGCGGATATAAGTACAGGACGCTGCAGTGCCTGGGACATGGTTAGATAGATTAGGCCCAGCGCATATACCATCCTCCCAGCTTAGTCGGCTATTTGTTAGAAGAGAGAGGGTAGGCGAATCCGTTACAAAAAATACCTCATAATGTTACGCTTACTATTGAGTTAGACGGCATTAACAGGTCAATACGTCCTAGAAGGTAATATAACTAGTTATCAACTATCTATAAACTTAAAAAAATTGATATCGCCGAAATGTATAAATTAGATATTGCTTTTTCTTGTGTTCCTTTTAGTATTGTGTACGAACACAAAAAAAAACTTTTATATAAGCATTGCATCCATGTTGGGTAGGTTTGTATACTACCTGCTAACTAGGAAATCATCATCATCATAATCTCAGCCGTAGACGATAATTTAGATATAAGTCTACCTCATGATTATCCATGAGAGGTTGTTGCCATACTACACTTGACAGGCAGGTTGGCAAGCGCATTTGGTACAGGATGCACGAAAAGACGCTGCTGCCCATGTTCTGGAGGTATTCCTTGGAAGATTTCTTGCATCCACGGGCAAGAGAGGAGAGCCAACATTCTACTGTCAAACTAGGATATACCTGATTTATTTTATTCAAACTGGCAATTCCGATTCAACACCAACATTTCTGTGTCGAATTGGCATTTTGACTCGAGCCATGAAAAATCGCTATTCGTCCAACCTGTAGACACTAAAAGCTCACTGAGCCGTGTATTTCCAACCTTTTGTTATTGAAATAAGGTCTAAAATGGCCGCTTGATTTATGTAAATGCACGCTGGGAAAAGGTAATTGGAAAACAAATGAAGTAAATTAATTTGGTTAGTTCCGCTTTTTCAGTGTTTGAATAACTTAATTTTATTAAGGGTGGCTTTTGTTATAATTAATGTGGAATTTGCTGTGGGATGCCGGCAGTAGAATTGTGCCCCTCCACTCTTGCCAACAGCAAGGGACATCTCCGGAAGATGGGCAGCAACCTCTTTCCCCGTATCAATATCCCGAACTGCCCTCGCAAACCCGCCTGCCAAGCGTGGTGAGTTCGGCAACAACCCCTTCATATTCAGTACTTGGAAATTCATGATGGAGACTTACGTATAGCAGTGGACGTTCTACGGTTGAGATGATGATGATAGATAGATAGAAAATGCTTTATTGCACACCTTAAACTAACAATGAAGATTATGATAATATATTTATACAGCGATATATATTATGCTTTGTGGGATGCTACACTGCCTGAGATATTATTAGATAGATTAGGCTTGTTTGATGAGTTCGGCTGTATCTTTATCATCCTCTCAGCTTATTCAACTATATTCAGAGGAAATAAAATGTCAATACGTCTGAAGCTGACTGAGTGTTTAATTATTAGACGTGTTTAATAAGCACATCAATTTTCCAACAAAGAAAAATTCATTGGTACACGACTGGTATCGAACCGACGACCATCCGGTCGAAAGTCAGAGGTACGCACATACCACTCGGACAAAGTCGAAAGTCAGGAGATTGTCAAAGTCAAAAGGCTGAATGATAGCCGACCTCGCGCAACGGGTGACACTAGAGATGGTATTACAAACTGAAAACTTTATAAAATGGTTTAATAAATAAACCTGAAGTCAGCAAAGTCTGCCATGTTCCTACAACCATGGAAATCTACTGACAATGTCCATTAAAATCCCCTCGTTCTAGACTTTAAGTGGCTTTTGTTGCTATAGAGATAACTGGTTGCTAGATCCCAGTTCAAGCTGAGTAGTAGTAATTTCTAGTGCCGGGAAATATCCGGAAAATACCTCTCGAATCCGGAATTCCGGCCGACAGCGCTACATTGAGTTATTACCGGACAAATTGGACAAATAATTCCTATTGAATTCCTATTTTAGCTTAAAATGGGCAAGCCTTTGTAATGGGATAATTTAGTGTTCTGTTGTTTCTCCTTTGAAAATGTTTTCATTTGTTTATTTACAGTTAGGTCTAAGTTACTCCACATTAAAAATTAGAGGCTAGATTAACAAATTCTATTACACACGTTTTTTTAACGCTATCCATAATTAACCGCGATACACAAAAATGACACGTGAATACACAAAATGTCGCGTGAACTCACACGCTGGTACGCGACGTGGCTCGGTACGGAATGATGACGTCACGAGTCTCCGCAACTTCAACTCGCTTTATCTAAGTATTGTTTCATTCATTCGAAAAAGCAAAAAAAAACGAGTCTATTATTCCGGTATGATTTAACTGACGGACTAAATAAAATGCTCATAAAGAAATAAAACATTTATAGGTCCACAGACAAACAATTAGGGACATGATGAATTTTATAAATATGATCGTAATTGTCTCTACGTTTGTGGACCTAAAGATCATACCTCAGCATAATGTTAATTCTTAAAAAAATTGCTAAGTGCAAGTCGGACTCGCGCACAAAGGGTTCTGTACCATTATTTGGCAAAACCGTTATTATGTTGAGCAAAAACGGCATTAAAGTCACGTTTGTTACTTTAATGCCATTTATGTTGTGTCTGTTTTTTTTAATGAATATACAACTAAATGTTCTGTAAATATTTCAAGCCTGTTGCCGTTATTAATATCGAACAAAAAACAGTAAAAAGTCACGTTTATTGTATGGAGCCCCCCTTAAATATTTACTTTATTACGCTTTTGATATTTGTTGTTATAGCGGAAACAGAAATACATCATCTGTGTATTTTACGTTAGATTTGTTAGCACTGTTCATGAGATACAGCCTGGTGACAGACAGACAGACGAACGGACAGCGGAGTCTTAGTAATGCGGTCCCGTTTTTACCCATTGGGTACGGAACCCTCAAAATTAAGGATCAACGCTGGTTTTCAGGTTTTCAATTTACGTACCCTGTCATCATGCTTAAAAATTGATTTATCAAATTATTTTTTATTTTTAAACAATATTAATACAAGTACCAGCTTAAATCTCGCGACAAGCTTTTTTATCGCATAAATTGTGTAAAGACGTTTTAATTTGACATTAAACTATAACATAACAAAACATTAACGTAAATGCTAATAAAAGCTTGTTTGTTAAAAAGTTTTTTTTATGATCTTGTTAACTTATGTTATAATTACGTTTATATTATGTTATATTAGAGTCTTTTATACATAAATAAAAAATGAAAACCCGCCTGCCAAGCGTGGTGAGTATGGCAAGAACCCTATATGGAGATCCATGAGGGAGGCCTGTGTTCAGTACTAAAAGTTTTACGCCTGAAATTTTGAAAATGGTGATCTGTTTAGAATAGCAATGTCGGGTTAGTAAGTAGCCCGACTTATCGGTTGGTTTCTCCCAGTGTTGTAATACCAGTAATACGCCGTGATATTGTCGAAGCTAGTGTTGACGTCGAGTGACACACGGACTTACAGTTCAGTGGGCGTGTCGAACAAGTAAGTCTAATTAGGCAATGGCTTACGTGATAAATTAAATGTGTAAGATCGTATCACTTAAACTATTTAGTTTAGAGTACAGCAAGGAAAAGAAGGCAGAAAGGAGTAGACATATCTATCTTCTTTTTATCCTTTTATCTTTCCTGTGGAGATAATCATGATAATTATGCTACCAGGGATACGAAGGCCTTTTCCGGTAGTGCCACGGGGGAGAACGCACAATACACCACAACGCGACACGTCTCAATACAGTTCTGGTATGAAGCATACCAGAATCAGAATAAGAATGGCTCCAAGGAAAATTTCACTATGTACATACCTGTAACAGGAAAGTGACTTTGGTTATTAACGGCGCGGCGCGCGTTTTAAAACGTCTGCGCATCCGTGCATCGCATCGGCATCGCTGCTCGTTTAAATACTATTTCTCGAACGCATTCTCTCGTCTTATTTTAAATGGTTGTATGTAACAAATTCGTTTGTTGTTCATACTACTTCGTTTCTTATCTTGTGTAGTTAAAATTAGTTCTTTGACTATATGCTGCCTTAAAAATGGCTCCTAAAACTATTTAACCGTGTGTCCGTGTAACAGCGAAGTGACAGCCGGATTTGTTCCGGTTATTTCCGGCGCGGCGTTCGGAAACGTCGCACCGGTCTGGCTTTTCCGGAATCGCTCCTATTCGGGCATGAAATGTCCGATTGTTATCCATTTAGACATTTTCATAATTTTACATTTATAGTTTTTTTGCAGACCTTTGTGAGGAAATGTAATTATTTCCTTTATGATATACATGTTATACCTATATCACCCTGAGGTGCCGGCAGTAGAATGTTACCCCTCCTCTCATACCCTTGGATGGAGTAAGAGCCTGCTAAGAGATACCTCCTGAAGATGGGCAGCAGCGTCTTTCCGTGTATCAATATCTCGTGCTGCGCTCGCCGACTCGCCTGCCAAGCGTGGTGAGTATAACAGCTACCCCTTATGGAGATCCATGAGGCATGTGACCAGTAGTGGACGTTTTACTGCTGAACTTTTCGAGATTTCAGCCCTAAAGTTGACTTTGTATAATACCATTATCTTTTCTGCACACTGCAAACATTTTCAACAAAATAGCGATATTTCCCGTTCTTTCGGGTAAAATTTTGTAGTGTCGGGTAAACACGTCCCTTCCATTTACAACTAACATTGGGGTAATGGAAGTGCGCTGCGAACAAGCGCTCCAATTGCCTGATTTATGTGGAAATAGGCATACGCTATGAATTGGGGAAAATTATACCGCTATCGGATTTGATTTAGGTCACACATTTGTTTTGTCGTTTTGAGCGGGTTCTTTGGACTATCGAAATATCACACGAAATCTTTTGATTTACAATCCCGGTAAAAATTATTAAAAATCAAATAGAGTATAATTTAATACAGTTTAAGCAGATCAGGAAAGAGCGAGATCCCCTAATACAGGTATCTTATTACTTAAAAGGGGATTTCAAATGTAATTATTTGTTAAGTATAGATTAAGTTAAAGAAATAAACAATTTGTATTGTATTGTTGTAAGCAGATCCCGTCTCTAGTGATTCATTATCAATTCATCATTTTAGCCGTAAAACGTTCAGTACGGAACACAGGCCACCTTCATGGATCACCACGCTTGGCAGGCGGGTTTGGCGAGCGCAATTCGGGATGTTGAAAGATTCAAAATTCCAAAAATAATTTATTCAGTGCGGCCGCATGTACCATCATGACGCGTCACAAATTACAAAATACAACAATACAATTATTAGAATAAAGCATCTAATGAGCCGTTTTCAGTAAAAAACAAAAAAGTGTTTCCTACTAAATTTAACAGATGGAGCTGGCAAGCGGAGAAAGCAAGTTTTTGATTAATCACAAATTGCTGTCATTGTCAAATTGTGTTACCTACCAGGCAAATAAAACTAACGCCATCTATATGGTTCGAGGGAACTATTTTTGAAGTTTTTACTTTTTAATGAAAACACCTCATTGAATCTGTTCACTTCAGATGACACGCGTACATATAAAACGTACATATATTATACGTTTTAAGTTGACATTAAACTTTAATGGAAAATGTTTATTTTATTAATTTTAGTGGGTACGTTTAAATAAAAGCTGATTGTTAAAAAGTTTTTTTTTTACTTTTTAGTTATTTTATTAACACTACTACTCGAACTTAAATAATTAGACTTAGCAACATGGTAGGGCTGAAAATGTTTGAGTAAATTTTTATCTTTTCTTTGAACTCATTATTATTATTATTTAGCCTCCACTGTCCCACTGCAGGGCAAAGGCCTCCCTTCCCTTCTTCCACTCTTCGCGATTTAACACTGTGACAGGCCACGTGCTCATATGAGTGTCCAGCTCATCCCGCCATCTCCTCCTGGGTCGTCCGCGCGGCCGACATGCGTTTGGGGTCCACTCTGTGGTTATTTTCGCCCAAAAATCGTCGGGCATGCGGCATACGTGTCCGGCCCAGTTCCACTTTAGGCTTGCTGCTTTCTGAACTCATTACTAAAATTATATTTTTTTTCATTATAAAGAGCATATCATTTTTGTCTACCTTCTATGTTATACCAACTCATTAAAGTTTATCTGTGACCATTATCGACTTTGATGTAAATATTGAATTGAACATATTGCTAAAAACATTAAAATATTGCAATATGACTTATTAGGGTTGCTATTTGAGTTGTAAGGTGGAAATTTTGTATGGAATTTACATTTAAGTTATTCAGATCGATGCATGGTCACAGTATAAAAGTATTTTTCTTTTTACATCTTGTTTTTGTGGCTGTTTCATTTGAATTACATTTAAGTGTATATGAATGCAGACGACTGTGGATGCAGACGGCTTCCAACCGCAGTACTTAGAGATTAATGTGGGAGGCCTTTGTCCAGCAGTGGACGTCCTACGGCTGATATGATGATGATGATGGTTAATTTGAATGTGCTGGCCTAAATGGTTGATGCACGGAAAGACGCTGCTGCCCATCTTACGGAGGTATCCCTGAGCAGGCTCTTACTGCATCCACGGGCATGAGAGGAGAGGTAACATTCTACTGCTGGTACCCCTTGGCATCGATGATGATTATTTCCCAAATATAGGCCTACATTTCAAACCATTATGAGCCTCTCGGCATACAATAGCACTTCCTGAGGAGATATGGAGAGCTCACAAAGGCACATGTGTCGCCGTGACGCGACCGGAACACTTTGACGGGGACATGCTTTGTAGACGGTGGTTGGGCCCCGGAATTTGGCGTAAAAGGTTCTAATATAGGCATGGTATAGCCTATGCATGGATGCCTCATTTAAGGAATAGAGAGGTTGCTATGGCGATATTATGTATAAATCTTTCCTTAGCCAGGTTTAATTTACTGCTACGATATGTTAAAACTAGCCATGGTCAGAATAAGTTGGTTGTTACCTTGTGCGTAACGACCCTGCACTGTAGGTAAACACCCAACGAACAGATATTTGGTATTTGTTTCATATTAATTTATAATGTTTGCTTGTTTTTAAAACCAGTTCTGATGATAAATCTTGGGAAATACTGAAAATTTGGGTATGTTCACCAACAAGTCGAGGATTTTATCATTGTAGGTAGTCGGATTTCAGGGTTCCGTACTCAAATTATAAAAACGGGACCTTATTACTAAGACTCCGCTGTCCGTCTGTCTGTCAACAGGCTGAACCGTGATAGCTGGACAGTTGAAATTTTTAAAGCGTCTTGCGACTTCTCCAACAATCATAGATATGCGAGATTAACTCTTTAACGGCATCAGTAGTGAAAAACTGCGTGTAAAGTCTAATTGCTTTCAGTAAAGCAATTTGTTATCGTTAAGTGTTTAGATGGCTAATTTAAAATAAGATTTTCAAAAATTTTATTAGTGTCGGCACTACTGATATCGGCCTAAAGTTAGTGGGGTACTACTTAGAACCTGATTTGAATAAAGGTATTATTTTACTGCCGTGGGGTGCCGGCACTAGAATGTTACCCCTCCTCTCATGCCCGTTTATGCAGTAAGAGCCTGCTAAGGGATACCTCCGGAAGACGAGCAGCAGCGTCTTTCCGTGTAAAAACATCTCGTACTGCGCTCGCCAACTCGCTTGCCAAGCGTGGTGAGTAAAGCAGCTACCTCTCATGGATGTCCATGAGGGAGGCCTGTCTTCAGTAGTGGACGTTTTACGGCTGAAATGATGATTATTTTACAGTGTTTCATTATATCAGGAAATACGCCACAGTCAATGCATTCAATAAATATAAAAGCCAGCTCAGGTGCGATTGTGTCTACCAAAGGTTGTGCAATGTTTACAGAAATACCCCAGGGATCTGCAATTTTCTTAACATTTAAGGTTTTAAAAGCTTTAACTATATCGCTGCTGTCTACATATTGGATATTAAAATGATAATCGCATTTAGGTACATTTTTGTTAAGAGGACTCGGTGATCAGATGCGAAGAGTTTAAAGACTGCGGTAGAAACTAGAATGTAAGTAAAAAAAACAATAAAAAATCGATATTTGATTTAGAGCACATGACGATCTTGAACATTCATTTCAAAACACCCTGAACAAATATCTGCAGATCGTACAGACAATTGTCCCGAGGCGGGAAGGAGACCTCTTGCATCGCAGGCGGACCTCCGCCCGCTGCGCCACAGAGCTTGTCGATAATAATGTCTTGTCTTTTGAGGGTTGTTGTGATGGAGCAAATTTGGCGTGAAAGATTTCGGTTTAAGGGCTATGCATGGTTGCCTAATTTTAGGAGTAGATATGGGTGGTTTGACAGCCTCTGTTGGTCCAATAGCCGACTGAGAAAGACGCAGAAGTATAATGATGAAATCCATTTTGGAAACCAACAATATTCAGATAAAGCCTCAAGACTTTACTCAAACAATTTTGACATGTGCCCGCAGAATATCTTCACGATAAGAAGCTTGGATTTTACTTGCAAGTTCACATTGTGTCTGGACAAATGTATGGGCATACTGATACCCGGTAGCTGAGTCACGAAATATGGCTAGGCCTTAGGATTATACGGAGCAGCTAATAAAATATATGTGCGACTGCCCTGCACACTCCATCTAACAGATTGGGTCGATATTATTTTCCTCCAATGCATAGCCATTTGCGCCGCCGCGGATTGCCGACAGTGGAATGTTGCCTTTCAATTTCGCCCGTGGAAACAGTAAGAATCTTACAAGGGATACCACCGGAAGATGGGCATCAGCGTTTTTCCGTATCAACATCCCGTACTGTGCTCGCCAACCCGCCTACCAAGCGTGGTGAGTATGGCAACAACCCCCTCATTATTTGAAGAGCCATGAGGGAGGAGTTTAGTAGTGAACGTCCTTCGGCTGAGATAATGATGATAGGTACTTACGGAATATACATTCTACTTTACACGACTTTACATACAAAGTTCGTTGGTTCGATACCGGATGTGCAGCAATGGATTTTCGCTAATTAAAAAATGTAAGTCCCTGTTACACGAGCATTAACGGTAAAGAAAACATCGTGAGGCAACCGTCAGTTTCACAGGAAAATAAGCCTACTTTATAATTGTATTTTTAATTTTTTTACATAAAAAATACATCTCTCTAGGTTTATGTATTTTTTATTTGTATCTCTACTGCAACTCTTTGCGTAAATCAATGTGGATAAATGTGTTTTAATAACGCAGTAGGCTGTCACACGCGGTCTGACAGCTTATTTATTTATTTATTTATTTAATACATTTGATTAGAACGGCTTACACCACTTACACCAATCAATCAATATTAACAAAAAAAATAACTTACAATAGTCAAGCAAAAATTTCCCTACAAACTAAAATCAATAATACAAAATAAACATGTCAATAAAATGTCAATATGAAATGGTCAGGTAACATTAATTAATTAAATCGAAATACAATTATTTTTAAATACAATTTAAATACAATTACTTGAATAAAATAAAGCTGAACACATTATTATTATTATTTTCTAGCCATCGTCTCTCTCACACTGTCTTAGGCATTCTGACATTATGGCATAGAACTCGTCAGCAAACACATCGAATTCTGGGTTAGCTTGGAGGAGTTTGTTGAGGGAGTTGAGAGCTCTTGGTATGGGAGAGGCCGCACGCGCGACGGTGCGACACCTGGGCTGAGCAAAGAGGTTGTGCTTTCTACCCCGAAGATATCTGTCCGGAACAAAGAGTAGAAGTGACTCATTAAACAGATCTGGCGCGTCGATTTTGCCGCGGAAAATCTTACAGAAGGTGGTGATCTGTTCCAGTGCTCTTCTGGTTTGCAAAGAGTTATATCCTAGGCATCCTTGGAGAAATTTAGTCGGATACATAAAAGGATAATAACCGAACTTGCGTTTGTATAGGAACCTTAAAAAGGCTTTCTGAATCTTTTCTAGAAGCAGAGCGTAGGTGCTTTCATGGGGATTCCAAACGCATGAGCTGGACTCTAATTTGCTTCGGACCAGAGCACTGAACAGCAGCCTGATAACGTGCTCGCTCTGAAAATCTCGAGCATTTCTCAGAACAAAACCAAGTCTCTGGAAGGATTCCTTCGCAACCACCGTAATGTATCACCATAATATCTAGGATACTGCGCTCCATAGCTCGCTGGCATACCCCGAGGGCAGACTTCTGAATCTTATTTTTCTACCCTGTCAAGAATCAGCTGGCGCTTAGGTTGTCATTATAGTAAAATCAATTGTAAAAGTTAAAACTTTCGTGATCTTTTCTCCATTGAATCACTGAATCCTGGAAGGTCGTTTTACTAAACTTATTCCTTGGAATGGTCAGAATCACCCCTTTAAAGTACGCATATAATACACCCTGCAGGCGACTTAGATAAGAAGGTATAGGTGCTGGGCTAGCCTTATCCATCGAACAATGTCCCAAGCCCGGCAACGTCTCGTACAGCATAAATACCAGTTGCTGACGCTCTATAAATCAACTACATCTATAAATGTATATTAAAGAACCAACTCTCTACACAATTAAACTTAACACCTTCCATGTTTAATATACATAAAGAAATAACGCTTCGAAGTCTTGAAATGTTCTTCTAAATAGTGTTTTAATAATTTAGTACGAAAAACCACCATTGACAGAGATTATCTTTACACACCAGTAGATCTGTCTATGCCCATATCTGTAGCTCTTAATTCAACGACATAAGATTAATTTTTCAAAAGTTCATCTAAACTCTTCATACGAGGACAGATGTCCAAATCATCCCCAACACTCGAGAGTACTAGAGAATTGATTATGTTGTTAGAGCCCTTAAGCGGATTTTGTTGAAATAGTTTTCTTTCAAAGCGATGCGGTAGGTAGGGGAAAGTTGTAAGGGGTCAAAGAAACTTACAAAGAACGGTTTCTTTTGAAAATAAAATGAAATTCGTTTTTTGAAAATGAAAAGCCTAATAACAATGTTGTTAATAATTAAACGAGACAAGGTACCTGTCCGCGCTGGGCAAGACTAATCCATCTAACAATGTCCCAGGCACTGCAGCGTTCCGTACAACATGAATACCAGTTGCTAACGCAGCAGCAACCACGCAGCATAAAAAATCTATTATTATGTAAAGGACGTTTTAGGGTTCCGTACCAAAAGTGTAAAAACGAGACCCTATTACTAAGACTCCACTGTCCATATATCTGTCCGTCTGTCTGTCTGTCTGTTTATTTGTCACCAGGCTGTATCTCATGAACTGTGATAGCTAGAGAGTTAAAATTTTCCCAGATTATGTATTTGTTTTGCCGTTAAAACAACAAATACTAAAAATAAAATTAATATTTGAAGGGAGCTCCCATACAACAAACGTGATTTTTTTGCCGTTTATTGCTCAATATTAATAACGGAAACAGGGAGACGCTTGAAATATACAGAGAATATTTAATTGTATTTTAAATTTTGAAAATAAAATCATCATCATTATCATTTCAGCCATCTGTGTTCTATGTCCACTTCTGAACGCAGGCCTCTCATGGATCTCCATGAGGGGTAGTTGCCATACTCACCACGCTTGGCAGGCGGGTTGGCGAGCGCAGTACGGGATGTTGATACATGAACAGACGCTGCTGCCCATCTTCCACATGTGTCCCTTAGCAGTCTCTTACTACATCCACGGTTATGAGAGTAGGTGTAACATTCTACTGCCAGCACCCCACGGCAACAGGTATAAATAACTAATTAAAATAAAATAATTATCTAAGAGGGTTTCCCATACAACAAACGTAATTTTAATGCCGTTTTTTGCTCGATATTAATAACAGCAACAGGTAGACGCTTAAAATATTCACAGACTATTTGGTACGGAACCCTTAGTGCGCAAGTCCGACTCGCACTTAACCGATTTAATTATTAAAGCATGTGCTGTGTGGAATGTCCAGCGACATTTTATTCGTTGTCATGATACAAAACTCAGGATTCATCATTCATCATTTCAGCCATAAAACGTCCACTGATGAACACAGGCCTCCCTCATGGATCTCCATGAGGGGTAGTTGCCATTCTCACCACGCTTGGCAGGCGGGTTGGTGAGCGCAGTATGGGATGTTGATACACGGATAGACGCTGCTGCCCATCTTCCGGAGGTGTCCCTTAGCAGGCTCTTACTGCATCCACGGGCAGGAGAGGAGGGGTAACATTCTACTGCCGGCACCCCACGGCATACTCAGGATTGCCAAAGGCCAAATTTCGAGGCCAGTGTTCGAAAACTTCTGTAAATAGCCAAATCGGAATCCATGTTTATTCTATTTATATTTTTAACCTTTCCCGTTTGATGTGACACCTCCTGTTTATTCTGTCAGTCCGTCCATTTAAAACAATGTCAATTTTAGTCGCTGTGACAGAAAATGAGTATTAAAAATTGTTTAGTGAACGGATTTGGATGCGTCTGCTTTTAGATAATTGGGTGAGTTAATGTTATTATATTTTTAGTGCTACGAGTAGTAATGCTTTCAGTGTGCTATTAATAATTTGAAGTAAGTCTGTCATTGAAGAGGAGGCCTATAGTAGTTTTTTTTTTTTTAGGTGTGGAAATCATCTAATGACTTCTCCCGCTCTTCGTGTCAGACTTTTACTGACTAAAACCACACCTGTGTCCTTCAGTTGCCCCTTGCGTTCTAGGACTACGGGTTTCCTTTTCAGAAATTCCCCGTAGTGGGTGTCAACAAGCTGATATGATGATGATGAAGTCTGACGTAGTTTTGTAATTACAAACTATTGAAATAAAGTGAATTAAATTAGAACTTTGGATGGAGTATGTCATCAACTCCCTCATAATCACTACTTGATTATCCACGTGGAAGGCTTATGCCCAGCAGTGGACGGCCTGCCGCTGAAATGATGAAACTAAATTGTGTGAATGATGTAAATAAACAAGACGAATTTACAACTTTATATTACAATATTGAATTCCCTACATATGTATATAACTGGTGTAAGCCAAGACCTACACGGGAGGCAAGACCAAGCCAATAAAACTTTACAATCGACCGAGTCGTGGGCGGCAACTAGTCCAATCTTACAATCCAATTACGCTTTATATCTCGATCCGTAAATAAGACAGCGTAGAGTCAGATCCCGGAGGGAAGCTCTATCACGAGAACAACGTTGTCGCACGACGGGGGCGATGCGGAGGGGCAACATTCTACTGTCGGCACCCCATGGCAATATAAAATAGAAGTAAAACATATTAATTTAAAATTTAAACACTTTAATGTTATTTGACGGTTATTTCTTTGTTATTATCATTATTATAATTAAGAGCCTGTACTGTTTCACTGCAGGGCAAAGGCTTTCCTTCCTTCCATCCTTCTCTGTATGGAGCTATGTGGTCCAGTCTTGCAAGTGTGCGTCGAGTTCTTCTCTCCATCGACATTTTGGTCTGCCGCGAGGTCGCTTTCTGTCTTGTGCGATCCATCCTGTGGAGGACTTAGGCCATGACATATCCGGCCTGAGGCCATGACATATCCGGCCTGAGGCAGGCACGTGACCCGCCCAATCCCACTTTAACTGTCCCGATTTTTGCACTATTTTTCTATATTACCTTTTGATAATTTCGAAACGGCTGAACCGATTAAACATTCCTAAAATTACCGCCAAAAAAACCTGCTTTTAAATGAAAAAAACTGCGTCCGATTCGCAGATAAACGCACACAAATATTAGTCAAATCTCTACTCTTTTTAAGTCGAGGAGACAAAAGCGCTGCGAAGTATAAATGAAAATTGAGCCGTCACGGGACGCCTGGTAGATGTAAAACAGTTTTTTTTACCACAGTCGCCATAGTCGCCACAATCGCTACCGTCACCACAGTAGCCCAGTCGCCGCAATCGCCCCAGTCGCCACAGTCACTTGCACATCTCCAAGCGTCACGCGTCACCTCTCGTCCAATCGGATTTATCCCCCGCAAAAGATGGTATTACATAAAAAAAAACTAGCAATAGTAAATGAATAAGGGATGGATACACAATAGATTAAAAGATCGAGGATATGCCTTAAGAGTAAAATAAGGTGTTCATAAATGACCGAATCTTCTAAATAAAATAATAATCTAATTAGTAATACTAGGAATTACAATTTGTTGGTTCACGGCGGGTATCGAACTCACGACCAGTTCGAATATTGCGGGCAAATACCACAAAGACAGCATGGTTTCGCGTGGTCTTTAACTGAGAAGAGATAGGTTCAACTTGTAACATAGAACATGGTATAGTATTGCTGGATGCAACAAAGGATATGTAAACATATTTAAGAATTAATCTAATCTAGTAAACCTAAACTAAAATTTGCATGAAGTCACTCGGATATATCGCACTGTTCACTTTCGTAGCCAAATCAAGACTGTCCCTCGGCAAACACGCTCCCATATACATACATATATATCGCACTTTAAGAAAATTCTAGTCACCGAAGTATCTAGATTCACAGACAATAGAGACAGGACAACAATAGACAAGTAAACAACTCTTTACAACTTTATTTAAAACCCGCAATATTGTTTCAATTTATAAACTTAATATTTTTATAATACATATAAAAAGTTGTAAGGTAATTGTTATGACATTTATGAATTTATTAGTTTACATATTTTATTGGTTTAATAGTAAGGCATAGACATAAGTTATTTAAATGCATGCTAATGAATAGTTAAACATGAGTTCATCACATAATCTTATTCACCTTAAATACCATGTTTTATGTAATAAGAATATCATTTCATTTCTTTTTATTCAATGTACACTTATGAGACTGCCGTGGGGTGCCGGCACTAGAATGTTACCCCTCCTCTCATGCCCGTGGATGCAGTAAGAGCTTGCCAAGCGTGGTGAGTATGGCAATTACCCCTCATGGAGATCCATGCGGGAGGCCTGTGTTCAATAGCGGACGTTTAACTGCTGAAATGATGATGATGACACAGCCTCGCTTTCTCCGCTTGTTAGTTTATTGCCACTTCATGTTAGTTTTAGTAGAAAATACTTTTATCGTTATAAATAAAAATGACCCAATGTAACGTTAACGCCTATTCTACTTGATAGGTCCTTGAAGCTGGAAGAAAGAATTTCTTGACAGATTTATCTATGTTTTGTTGTGACTTTTAACGTGATCGTACATTGTAAGGGACATAAAACATACCTATTGAGTGTTTGTATTTGCTTAAGATTTCTCATATTTAATTAAGTTTATTGAGTTAGGTTTTGCGAGACAAAATATTTTTATGCGATTATATGACGATACTATCGGCCCACCTGTTTAAGCGGCAATCTTTACAAATAACATATTATTTGGACTCTGGCGCGGAACATATCATATTCTCAACTCAGCCGTAGGATGGCTAACCTCGTCCACTGCTACACAGGCCTTCCTCATGGATCTCCAAGACCAGGGCCATACTCGCCACGCTTATTTTATTTTATTTATTTAAACAAAATCCACAGTCCTTAATCTACCTTATCCTAAATTACATATGTATCCTACGACCAATAACGGATTTACATTATATATAAGGCAGGCGGGTTGGCGAGCGCAGTACGAGTTATGTTGATATAAAAAGATGCTACTGCTCATTCATTTTTAATCATTCTTAATTCTTTATTGTACACATTGAAAATACACAGACAAAAGTTTAAATAAATGACTCATCTACCACAGGTATCCCTTGATAGATTCTTACTGCATTCACGGGCAAGAGAAGAGGGGGCAACATTCTACAGCCAGCACCCCACGGCATATTATATTATGCAGATAATAATACGTTCCTAGATCCGGTTGATTTAGACACATAAAATAATCTAATTTGAGTATATTTTTAAGGTGTTTCTATAAATACTTACAACACCGCTGGCTCAGGTAACAGAAGACGTCGCTATTCGCTCCTATCTTGAGTACGCGCCAATCCCCGTTGTAGAGTTCTTGCAGTTCTTTTCTACCTTATCTCTCTTGCGATACCGGGGACGCCCAACGGGGTAGCGCCCAATGGCGCCAGAAAAGATAGGAATTCTGCACCATACGACCTTTTGATAGATACATTAATTCTCTATTTGCTGCTTCAGCACACATATGCAACTTTTACAAAAATGCGAATCAAACATAATACATTCTTGCATTGGAACAAACACAATAATAAAACAAAATGCAATGGCTATGATTAAGCTGCATATAAATAGTAAATTCGAAATAAACAAACGTTAAGAACAAAGACATAAAAAATGCAAGAAAATAAAAACCTTTGTCCAAATGAAAGGCAAACAATACTAGGTACCTGTAAACGCTTTCGCTTTGTGACTGTGGTTAATCTTCTACCGCGAACTTCAGTTTATTATAGGTAGGTATCATAAGTACTCAGGTTGTTTTTTTTTGTTTTTGAAAAGACTTTAAGTGTTGTTGACCACTGATGGATATGACAACATTACCAGACTATGGCTAGCGCAGAGGACGCCGCAAGCTGCAAGATTTATGATGGGGCAACAAGCACAAGGGCACCACGGCTTAGGTACGAACCACGGCTTGGACTATTCATCATTTCAGCCATAAAACGTCCACTGATGAACATAGGCCTCCCTCATGGATCTCCTTAAGGGATAGTTGCCATTCTCACCACGCTTGGCAGGCGGGTTGGTGAGCGCAGTATGGGATGTTGATACACAGATAGACGCTGCTGCCCATCTTCCGGAGGTATCCCTTAGCAGGCTCTTACTGCATCCATGGGCATGAGAGGAGTGATATCATTCTACTGCCGGCACCCCACGGCGGACTATTGCCAGATTTTAATATGTAATGTGATGTAATTAGTAATGATGGTTAACGTCTTCTTCGACCCTGCCGGCGGGATCGGTTATTAAATGTGTGTCTTAACAGCTAATGTGGGACGGTTTGACATCACCTCCGTACTGAGGTTGTTTACCTTCTCATAGTTTTTATAGATGGTCATGCCAGCGAAGTCTGTAAGCTTTAGCAAAGACATCATTTGGAATTCGATACAAATAAAACGCCAAAAGACGTCACCGCTACCATTCCCTCGTAAGAATTTTACTCAAAAAGCTAAAATGATATTCATAGCGCAAGCGCAAATCCCATATAAGGCGATAAAATAAGGTTGTCACTTATCTGCACATTTGTTGAACCAGCCCCGTACGAACTGCACGGGGGGGAAATGCAATTAATTTTATCACAATAGCCTTTTCAAACCCCCCAGCCGTAAGAATGTGTATGTTGTCTTAATTCTTGCGAGGGTAGGATTGTCAGTTTATTGGTATAGAATCGGGAAAAATAAGAAAGTTGGTATTTGATTCAATGTTTTACGTTTTACTTTGATTGTTCTGGTAAATTAAATTCTGTGTCCGTACTCTCTGTATTGTTCGGAAATTTGTTGAGGAATTTAGAACACATCATCAACATCAACGCAGACGTAGCACTGGCTTTCCACGTCCACTACTGGACATAGGCCTCCCTCAGGGTCTCTAAGATCATGAAGGGGCTGTTTCCATACTCGCCACGCTTGGGAGGCGGGTTGGCAAGCGCAGTACTGGATGTGTATCAACACGGAATGACGCTCCTGCCCATCTTCCGGAGGTATCATACCAGATTCTTGCTGCATCCACGGGCAAGAAAGGACATGCAACATTCTACTGCCAGCACCTTACGGAATTTAGAACACATGTACGGCGAAAGATATCGGTATGTCATACATAATACATGTAAAATCTAGTTTGGGTGCGTATATCTCTTAAACATTGAATTAATGTTTATTAATTGAGTGGCCGTGGGGTACCAGCAGTAGAATGTTACCCCTCCTCTCATGCCCGTGGAAGCAGTAAGAGCCTGCTAAGGGATACCTCCGGAAGATGGGCAGCCTATCATCCGTGTATCGACATCCCGTACTGCGCTCGCCAACCCGCCTGCTAAGCGTGGTGAGTATAGCAACTACCCCTCATGAAGATCCATGACGGAGGCCTGTGTACAGTAGTGGACGTCTTACGGCTGAAATGATGAATTGAGTGTAAATCAAAAACGTCTAGGATTAATTTAGTATCTTTAGTTATTGTGTTCTGTTAGTAGATTTAAGGGAAATACAATTATTTTCAATCATTCACCAATTTAGGGATTTCAAAATGTAAGTGCATGAAAAATTGTTTTTTTTTTAAATAAACCTATTTACGTTTTTGCTTCAAAATAGTACTGATCTGTTCAGAAATTGTTTATTTACTGTGCACCCGTATAGCCAACGTAAATATACAATTTGCAGAAAAACGCTGCAATGCATTCTGTTTGCCATTTTCGTCCGTCTGTCACTTCACATGCTTCTGTTTATGTACTCGTGTAATAAATCGGTAGAGATTAATGATAAATATAACTTTATTTTGTAATTTGTGACGCGTCAATAAGGTCCATGCGGCCGCACTGAATAAAGTATTTTTTGATTCTTTGATTCTTTGATTCTTTAGATACTTACTACATGTTTTTGTACGTTATAATGCAATATTCACGGGATATTCACCATGGTTAAGGTCATTTTGAGTTTTCTGATATTTCAAAAAAGCTCAAGTCATGGTAAGGCCTTCGCATCTATTATAGATGATTTATACAGCGTCAGCAACCGGTAATCATGCTGTACGGGACGCTGCAGTGCCTGGGACATTGTAAGATGGATTAGGCTTGCCCAGCACCTAAACCATCCTCTCAGCTTAGTCAGCTGTTATTCAGAGGAAAGAACAGGTCAATACGTCTAAAGCTAACTAAGCCGCGGGTTTCCTCACGATGTTTCCTTCACCGTAAGTCATGGTACATACCCCGTAAATATAGGATGTAAGGTGTTACTATGGCCTCAATAACGACTTTATAAAAAAACGAACGTTATAATCCGGGATTAATCCACGTCACTTAATTTTGTTTTCGCATTATGTACGGAAATCGAAGTGATGCTAAAACATTAATGTTTTTATAATGACGTCATCAATCTGAATCGAATCCAAGTTGATTCATTTATCAAACAAAAACGCCTAACAAAATGAACATTGACACATTGACAATTTTAACGCACATGGTGTATATTGTATAGGGAGGCCCTAGAGTTAGCCACCTTTTTCAAAATTTGGAAATAATAACATTCAGAAAATCAAAAGTGCTTGGTTTCGGCGGAGCTGGAACCCGCGTTGGTAAAATCAATACTTGACCCTACCTTAAGCAAGTAACCCTAAGCTAACCGCTAAGTTATAGGACTGGCTAAGTTATCGAGTCGAAATTGTTGATAAGTTCATATTATCGCTTAGACACCGGTTACCTACTCTATTTCTTAATTAGGCATAAGTCGTCTTATGTAAAAACCTAGCTTTAACATGACACTCTACCGGACACATCTTGTCTCCGTAAAACAATAAAAGAAAGCCTTCTGACCTCCACATCCGAAACAGCCTGTGCCACTCAAATCCGGGTCTATCCGGAAGCGAGCAGGTCCTTTAAAATTAAAATAGGCCATTATCGGGCGGTCCAAATCCGGTACTTTAGGCCGCCCAGGTGACCGGACTGACCTTTGTTCCCCATTTAAAATGCAAATTTTGAAGCCTTGGTATTGGTGGTTTTGAAGCCTTGGTGGAACGATATTAGAACGGCTTGGAAACGTTCTCGTTTTTATGGTTCCGGACCATAATAGTAAAAAGGAACCCACCCCCCAAAGGTTACTCAAAAATTTGTGAAGTTACAGGTACATTGGGGTATGGTATATGAAAGGTATTAATTTGTATCATTAATAAACCGTTTTTAGTTTTGCTTCAAACTTATTTTTAGTTTTCGACTTATTTACAAAAAACTTTGAAAAAACTAGAGTTCCCCTCCTTATCTCCGAAGTTTGCAGAGATAAACCTATAAAACTTTTAAAGCTAATAGAAGTGTATGTAAAGATTATAGGAAAAGTATAACTAACTCTCTAATTTGTACATTAGTACTACATTGTACTAGTTTTTTTTATAAAATAATGTGTAAAAAATCTATCTAAAAATCTTAATAATAAAATATCTAAATACTGTTACGCACTATCCACTCTTAGTCAATATCATCAAAAAATATTTAAAAACAGGCATATTATGGTTTAGTTGATTCTCAATTAAGTTATGGGATCATATTCTAGGGAAACTCTGTAGATGTCCAAACAACCTTTTTGATGCAAAAATGAACATTAAGATGCATATTATAACATAAAAAGATTCAATCCGTGATATCTTTAGAAATGCGAATATTCTTACGCTTACTTGTATATATATTTTAGAAATTTGCATTTTTATAAGAAACAATAAAAAAATATTTATTTTATTGCCTGCTATAAAAATATTTTTTTACAAACGTATATGTTCTTTTTTGATGTTATATCGTTCGTCCAAATATTCCCCCAGCAAAAGCTACTTCGCAACTCTTATCTTCTCTGAATAAAATTTATAGCAACGTTGATGCTCAATTTGTATTTAATTAAAAGATAGGAAGTTCTGATTGGGTTCTTTTATTTTAAGTTAACGAGTTATCGCAACTTTTGAAAACGTTACTTAGGGCTGTTTAGGTAGCCGGTCATAAAACTACAAAGGATTTCTGACTTTTAAAACTATCATGGTTGTGATAATTTTATGGATATTTAACATGGTTGTAGCCATATTGAGTGTGCAGATACTTGAACGCAGTTTCACATGCCTTCATCATCATTATCATCATTTTCAGCCCGTGTTAACCCAATGCTGGGTTTAGGCCTTCTCCATTCCTTCTTCAGGGGTTGGGCCGATAGCATCAAAGTTTTGTTGACGACCTTAACGATGTCATCCATCCATCCAGCAGATGGTCTGCCAGCATTGCGTTTAAGACCACTGGGATTCCATATGGTTAAGGTCTTGCTCCATCTGCCGTCACCACGTCTTGCAAAACAGCCCGCCCATCTCCACACATGTATTCATCATTCAGCCATAAAACGTCCACTGATGAACACAGGCCTCACTCATGGATCTTCATGAGGGGTAGTTGCCATACTCACCACGCTTGGCAGGCGGGTTGGCGAGCGCAGTACGGGATGTTGATACACGGCAAGACGCTGCTGCCCATCTTCCAGAGGTATGCCTTAGCAGGCTCTTACTGCTTCCACGGGCATGAGAGGAGGGGTATCATTCTACTGCCGGCACCCCACCACACATGTATTGAACATGGATAATCAGTTTATACGTGATCATGACGTATGAAACTCCATCGTAATATCTACTTTGAATTTACATCTTTTTGAGTTTCCCGGTATTTCGACGCAGACGACCTCTGTGGTGCAGCGGGCGAATGTCCGCCTGCGATTTGAGACGCAACGACAAAACAACTTTAAGATTGCAAATGTGAATCGTTAGATAGCGTGTTTAATTATTTACACCTCACATAACGAGGCAATAAAATTATAATTTGAAATGATCAAACAATTAAGCTTCAGTTTATGTTTGGACACGTGGTTCAAAATGCAATATAACTGATGTGGTAGTGACACCTACGATGTTACGATCTAGATAGTAAGAAATGCGAATTTAAAGTATTTGGTGTTTTACGGCTGTCGTGGGGTGCCGGCAGTAGAATGTTGCCCTCTTCTCTTGCCCGTGGTTAGTAAGAATCTGCCAAGGGATACCACCAGATGATTTGCAGCAGCGTCTTTACGTGTATCAACATCCTGTAATGCGCTCTCCAAGCCAAGCGTGGTGAGTACGGCGACAGTCATGATCCGTATTAGTGGTCAATGAGAGAGGGCTTTGTCCAGCAATGGACGTCCTATGGCTGACAGGACCCGGTTAAATAATATCCTTCGATAATCCTCAAGTTTTTTTTTTGCTTACTGCAGCTATATCTGAGCTCAGTTTTGGCCTCAGTTCATGGCGTTCATAGGGTTCTCCTGCGATAGTTTTGTGAGTGGAAAATACAACATTGGAAACTCGAAATCAATTATCTCAAAATAATACATGTTTGTTGATGTGGTGGCAGTAGAAAGTAGTTCTTCCTCTCATGCCCTCTCTCATGCAGTAAGAGCCTGCAAAGGGATACCTCCGGAAGATGGGCAGCAGAGTCTTTTCGTGTATCAACATCCCGTACTGCGCCCTCCAACCCGCCCGCCAAGTGTGGTGAGTATGGCAACTACCCCTCATGGAGATACATGAGGGAGGCCTGTGTTCCGTAGTGGTCGTTTACGGCTGAAATTACGATGAATGCTGTTTTTAGTCCACTCTAAAATCAAAATAATACAAGTTCGAGTTCAAAATCGAGTCGAAAGCGAGTTTCAAAAGTACAGTCCAAGTATTTATTCAGTCGATTATGCGTGCAAAGGTGGTTTTAATTCACAGTATAACATGGCACCATTTCCAATCAGTAAAGCTACGTGTACACGAATGATTTATGACGTAATTTCACTCACGCAAATTGAAATATTACTATATTATATTAAATTATGCTCCAGTTGTCTTGTTTCGAAATTTTACGGTACTAATGATTAAGTTACAGCTGGTTTATTCACTCATTTTGTGTCAGAAATATTGTTTGTGTTTAAAATAGGATCAATGCAATATGGTTTAAAAATTTATTAGGTACTAGCACAACGGCACATACATTTGTGCGAACTACAGGTACGACGACATCTGTGGCACATTGGTTAAGTAGCTATCTGAGAAACAGGAGGTTGCGGCTTCGATCCCCACCGGTGGACAAAGTTTAGTCTGTGCAAATGCTACGGTGGATAATAATAGGTTTGTTTTTCTGTAAAAACTATAAGATTTGTTTCTGGGATCCTGGATGTTTAATAGCTGTAATTACAAAGAAAATAAGTTTTTAAGCATATTATTAACCACTAGATTACCTATAACACAAGTTCTGCTTACTTTAGGGTTGTATGAAACGTCCAGCATTACTGAAATAAGATATAAGTATTTCGAACCCACGTCCGTCAAATCGATCCTTGACAGCACTTTAAAGCACTTCCGGCTTTAGGGCTTCCTAAAACCGGAAGTGCTTTAATCACTAAGCTGCGGAATCTGTGTCGGGCTACGCCGAAACTCTTGATAAGGTGATATCAGTTGCGCACCGATTAAAGCGCCATCTACAGGTAACTACTAGAGTTCTCTTAAGGTTTGATAAGGTTTTTCATTTCCTTGATATATACCTCAGTGTGGTTAATAACGTGAATACAATAAACAAGCAAACATTATAAGGTAAAACGAAAAACCCAACCGCAAACACATTCTCCAATTTAAAGCCAAAATACGTCCATTAATATGCATTGATTACAAAAATATTGAACTTCATACAATTTGGCGATTTTCGCAATTTTTTTAATACTTATTTATAGGGCACTTGGATTTTTGAGACAAATCTGACGATACCTTAACCGTCGAAATCCATCCAGCCGTTTCGAAGAGGCAATAATTAAATTTACAAACAAACATACATACATACATACGCGCGAAAAACAATACCCTTCCTTGGCAGTCGGGTAAAAAATACAGTATAGTCTTAATAAGATGGTAAAATACGTTCATATCTTTCAAGAATCAAGAATCAAAAAATACTTTATTCAGTGCGGCCGCATGGACCTTATTGACGCGTCACAAATTACAAAATAAAACAACACAAATAAATAGAATAAAGCACATAATTGAATCTGTTCACTTCAGATGACACGCGAGTTAGGTAAAGAAGTGAACAGAAGAACCTAACTCGGTCGTTATAGTCATCATTTAACAATTTTATTTTGTCTTTATTTTGTAGGCGCTTGATATTACCATGTTAAAGTTACCTAAACAAATATCTTGTTACATAACGTCACATAAAACAACGTCAATTTATGTTTATCAAGTATTTTCATAGAAAGCCAATCACAAAGTTCGTCATAAATTCCAAAGACAATAATTACGTAACAACTCTGTAATTACAAGATGTAATAAATACATACATAGTACCCAGCGTGGACGCCTCCTTCCGAGGCCGCGGCGTTTGATCGAGTTATGCATTATTAATGAACATCGACGTATAATTACGGTGCGTACTGATTTATCGTCTTGTATGGCGTACGGGGAAATAGCTCGTGTGTGTTCGGCTTTATTGAGATGTTTCTCTATTTTGTTTAAGTTGGTATTTTTTAATAAACAACCTATAAATATATGTTCAATCTTTTACTCGACTAAATGACGCGTTGTAGTTTGAGAGAGTAATTGCCGTGGGGTACCGGCTGTAGAATGTTACCCCTCCTCTCATGCCCGTGGATGCAGTAAGAGCCTGCCAAGGGATACCCCCGAAAGATGGACAGCAGCGTCTTTCCGTTTATCAACATCTTATACTGCGCTCGCTAACCCGCCTGCCAAGCGTGGTGAGTATGGCAACAACCCCCTTATGATTCATCATCATTTCAGCCGTAAAACGTCTACTACTGAACTATGGCCTCCCTCATGGATCTCCATGAGGGGTAGTTGCCATACTCACCACGCTTGGCAGGCGGGTTGTTGAGCGCAGTACGGGATGTTGATATATTTATTTATTTATTTATTTTATTTATTTGAACAATAACATCATTACAGGTTAATCCTAATGCGATGCTATTTGTACGAACTTACACTTAACGAGCTATTTAGAAACATTTTCTATGGTAAGCTGTGCTATTTCTATGAATTTCGGCAGACTATGGTGAAAAACATCCACTCCGTTCTCAGATAGGATGTTGAGCAGGGAGATAGCGAGTGACAAGGGGGCGAACTTAAGTAGCTTGGTTCTGGCTAGCGGCGCGGCGAACATGGCGGGGCGGCGGCGTAAACCGACGAAGTCGCGGGGCGCGCGCAGGCGCAGTGCCGCCAGCACCTCCGGGTGGTGCACGGCCCCGCGCAGCACTCGCACCACGTACTTGACCACTGCCATGTCCCGCCTGACAGCTAACCGACAGTACCCACACATACCCATGACGAATAGGCTAGGATACATGAGAGGGAAAAATGGATAAACTCCGAACTCTTTCAAATAAAGAAAACGCGTAAATTTATTTTGAATTTTTTCAATCATTTGCCTATACTTCGCTTCATGAGGATTCCAAATGATAGCATTTGTTTCCAAATGGCTCCGTACAAGGGCATTGTATAAAATTTTTATAATATTTATGTTCTTGAAATTATTACACTGTCTTAGAACAAAACCTAAATTTCTAAACGATTTGGCGCATATATTTACTATGTGGCGGCGAAACCTTAAGTCGGGTACCATCTCGAGACCTAGATCCCGGACCGCCATAGTTCTCGGTATCCCTTTTCCTTCCAAAACGTATTGATACTGTAGGGGGGCGTTTGCACGACTGTAGCTCATCACAGAACACTTATCTATATTAAACAGTAGTTTATTAGACTTGCTCCACTGATCCACCCTATCTATGTCACCCTGAAGTCGCTCACAGTCTGTTGGACTTGACACGGTTAAAAATAATTTTAGATCGTCCGCAAAAAGTAGACATCCTGCCTCCCTTACTATCCCCGGAAGATCATTTATCATTATAGCGAATTCCAAAGGACCAAGATTGCTGCCCTGACTAACCCCTGAAAACGTATAATAAGGGGCCGATTTGTATCCTGCATATTCTACATACTGCCGGCGTTCGCTGAGGTAGCTCGCGAACAATTTGAGCAAATGCGGGGTGAAACCTATCTCTGATAACTTCGACAAAAGCACATCATTGTCAACAGCATCGAACGCCTTCTGGAAGTCGAAGTAGGCACAGTCCACCTGTCCACCCGCGTCGACAACTGGAGCCAGGTGCGACATGAACGACAGCAAGTTACTTGTCGTGCTGCGACCCGGCCGAAAGCCGTGCTGGGCGTCAGATAGTCGTGCACTTACTTGCGAATAAATACCTTTATGTAATATCGACTCAAATACCTTAGCGAAGGCCGACAGCACGGCAATCGGGCGGTACTTGCTTACATCAGACTTAGCCCCTGATTTGGGTATAGGAATGACTCGCGTCGTTTTCCATCGTTCAGGATAATGGCCTTCATCTAAACATAGGTTAAAAATATGTAATAGAGGTTTCTCAAATACCACCCGACAATCTTTAATAATGTACGGAGGGATACTATCGGGACCTATTGAGTGCTTTGGCTTCAGAGCACGAAGTGCAGCGCGGACCTCGCTGAGACCAAGCCGTGCAATATGGACCCGGGTAGCATCAGCCCCCGAAGCTGACGCCTCCGCAGGGTCTAGGTTAGGTCGAACCGGACTGTACACAGAGCTGAAATATGAGGCAAAACATTCAGCACACTGTTCATCACTCAACTCCTTGCCGTCTTTAGTGATGCGAGTGTTATTACGCCTAGATTGTTTTTGTCTAATAAAATTCCAAAAAGACTTTGGATCATTTTTAAAGTTAATTTGTAGCCTATCCTGGTGGGCATTAAACGCTTCAGATAATTTAATTTTAACTATAGACCTAGATTTAGAAAAGACTTCGTAATCACTTTTTAATCCTGTTATTTTAAATATTTTATGATAACGCCATTTCTGTTTAATATTGTATATTAATTCCGCCGTGTACCAGGTTGGGTAGCAGTAACGAGGCTTGTTTGTACTTACATTTGTGTGTTTTATAGGTGTACATTCGGAAATAGTCTCGTTAACAACCTCGTAAAAATATGCCAAAGCCGACTCCGAACTCTCATAAGTATATAAAGATTTCCAATCAAAGCATTCTAGCTTGTAGTATAACAGAGAAAAGTTACATTTAAAAAAGTTCCAGCTGAGATGATCAGTAGAATTGTATTTTTTACTAGAAAATGGTTCATGGGTACCTCTGTGTGCAATTGTCAATAAACAAACGAGCGGCGGGTGTTGTACGTCTATAGGTACCAAGGGATCGTCAGACAAAATTACCTCCAAGTCACTCGCTGGTAATGAAGACAACACTAAATCTAGAATATGATTATTACAGTTAGTTAAATTGTTTACCTGCCGAAATCCACAGAAAGCATTCACATATTCCAAGTAATTTTGAATCTCCACGGTTGTCGAAGGCATATTAAAATCTCCAATTACTAACACTTTGTTAAATTTTACACAAATTGTTTCGATAATATGAAATAAATTCATGTATTCACTAACATCACTTTTTGGTGGAATATATACTACACATAACATAAACAACAAGTGATTTCTAAGATGTACTGTAGCACTGATTATCTCAAATGGAAATGGAAAGACGCTGCTGCCCATCTTCCGGAGGTGTCCCTTAGCAGGCTCTTACTGCATCCACGGGTAGGAGAGGAGGGGTAACATTTTACTGCCGGCACCCCACGGCCCTCATGATTAGTACTTGGTAATTCATGAGTGAGGCCTATGTCCAGCAGTGGATGTCCTATGGCTGAAGTGATGAAGAAAATGATTATGATAATGATGTTACATAGCTTTTTAAATAAATGGGCTATCCAACTCTAAAATATTAATTTTATTCTAACCAGTAGTTCCTGAGATTAGCACGTTTAATGAAACTAACTTCCGCTGTGGGGTGCTGGCAGAAGAATTTTACTTCTCCTCTCTTGTCCGTGGATGCTGTAAGAATCCAAGATGGGATTCTTCCGGAAGACGGGCTGCAGAGTCTTCCGTGTATTAACACCTCGTTCTGCGCTCGCCAACCCGCCTGACAAGCGTGGTGAGTATGGCAACAACCCCCTCATGATGAGATTTATGATGGAGGTGATAAATATGATGAATCACGACGAAGATCCTAACTCGCGTGTCATCTGAAGTGAACAGATTCAATTATGTGCTTTATTCTATTAATTTGTGTTGTTTTATTTTGTAATTTGTGACGCGTCAATAAGATCCATGCGGCCGCACTGAACAAAGTATTTTTTGAATCTTAATTCTTTAAAATGTACTTTTGATTAATTATATTAGTATAAGATGTAATGGAATGGAAATTTGTGTCCATAACCGCGTTTTTGTTGTAGTTTCTAAACGTTTTACCACAAAAGTAATAATATAAATTTTACCATCCCATACTCCATTAACACTTCATTAGAGCGGGATCAAGACATTTTACTACTTAACTCATACAAAAGCTGTATAACTTTAAGACATACATAATTAAGCCTTCATTCTTAACTCACGTTATTTTACGTTGACACTGGCAGTAATAATCGTCATCGTAACTTACAGGCAGCATTAATAAGGCATTATGGAGATAAAATACAGATTTTAAGGAACGTTCAAATTATTTGTTTAATTCTGATCGCTTGAAAAACCAATTAAAGTTTACGATTTTACAGTGTCGGTCATTGGTATGGCTCGAGCGAGACGTTTCACTCTTCTCTTGTCCCTTGCAGAGTTGCCTTCAAAGGGTTGTTTTGGGTCTAAACCTTGAGAGAGGAAAGATCGAAACCCATCACTCATTTGTCTGTTTGTCTGTCTTTGCGCCTTTATCTCCAGTTTGTTTTATAATTTACTATAAATGTTGTTGACCGCAGATGATATATATTACATGGCCATAGTAATATCTCATCGATTTCGATGACGGCGACTCATTTCTGAGTTATTTGATTTCATTTCTAATATGAGCCCTGATTTGGATCGCCAGACCAAACTTGCTGGCCATGACAACGTTACCGGACTCTGGCGAGCGCAGGGTGCCCTGCCAAAAATTTAGGTTGGGGCAACAAGCGCAAGGGTACTTAGAGGTACTTAAGGGTTACACTTAGGTACGAAACACGGCTTAGCCAGTTGCCAGATGTTTTATATGTATTGATGGTTAATGTCTAGGTGCACCTTTATCTCCAGAAGGTATCTACTTTAAATGTATACCAAACATTATTATATAATCAAATTATAGCAATATATCTTATATATTTTTTGTTTTTTCGGAAACCTTCGCCCCCTTTTCTGGTACCCCCGTATCAATGCTTGTTTGAAGTATTTCTTTACAATGTTGTGGAAAAAGTAAGGAAAAGTGTGTTTTTTGGCGGAAAACTCGAATTAAACAAAAAAAATAATGATAATAAATAATCTACAGTTCACACAGTATCACCTAGTCTCAAGCTAATCAGAACTTGTGTTATGGGTATCAGATGACTGATATACTTAATACATTATACCTACTTCGTACATACATAGATATATTTAATTATATATAGAAAACCATCCAGAACACCCTGAATAAATATCTGCAGATCGTACGGACATTTGTCCCGAGGTGGGAATCCGCAACCTCATGTGTCGCAGGTGGACCGTCGCCCGCTGCACTACAGAGGTCGTAAACAGCATGTGCCATACTAAGCGCCACACAAAGCCTACTTGCAATTATGGCAACGTAAAACGGGCGAATGTTATTATGCTTATTATCATCGAGAAGTGTCTGCAAATATATGTTTTGAAGATTACCGTCCATTGGGAAGATTAAAGTTATGCGACGAAAATTGGACGCTTTCAAATTTTAGTACAAATTAAAGAAATTTTAAGTCGGTTATTTAAGCTCGTAACTTTTAAGTATTTAGCTTCATATAGTATCTATATGGCTTTAAGTAAGCATCATTTTATACGTAGACCGTCCTCTGCTTGGACATAGGCCTCTCTTGTAGACCTCCAAGTACTGATCATGATGGTTTGTTACCATACTCACTACGCATCGCAGGCGGGTAGGTGAGTGCAGTGTACGGGTGGTTGATACACGGAGAGACGCTGCTGGCCATCTTCCGGAGGTATTCTTTAGCAGATTCTTACTGCAAGAGAGAAGGGAAAACATTCTACTGCCAGCACCTCAAGGCATATTTAAATAAATTACAAACAAATTAAAGAAATTTTAAGTCGGTTATTTTAGCTCGTAATTTTTAAGTATTTAGCTTCATAAAGCTTTTAGGTTATGCATATACGTCAATAAATAATGATCTGCTAAGCTCAGCCGGCGCATACGCAAAAGGATGCCTTTTGAAGAGCTTGACTTACAAAGAATAAAGCGGAGAAGTGCGAGTAAGATTCGGGCCTTCCGAAATTAAAAGATTTATTAGGCAAGATTTTGCTAGTAGGCAAGAGTGGCAGGCTAAATTTTAGGTTTTAGTCCGTCATATGCATAACAAAATCTATTGGACACGTACTGTTTGTTGTACAACTATGTCAAAAGTGTACAACAACAGTACGTGTCCAATGGATTTTGTTATGCATAGAGTAACAGTACGTAACAGTGGACGTTTTACGGTTGGAACGATGATGATTATGATGATGATGACGATGAGATGGTGTTGGAATGCCCAGCTTTATGTTTATACCTCTACAATACCTCTACAATACCAAGATACGTACACATAAGTCAAATGTTCTAGATGAGTTATACGTTTCTGTAATCTGTGGTTATACACAGAATTTAAATGCTACTGTAACCAAACCCGTATCAATGGCTGCCAAAATTATATCACTTAACTCGAGCGAAATGCAAATGTGCTATTAAAATGTCGATGACGGACGCTATTGAACAAACGGTTATGGAAAAGTGCGTTAAAAACTAATTAATATGCGATTCCATTCAATCAACAAACTTGATAATGGAGACAAAAGGATTGTGTTAAAAAGCCGAATGGAAATACGCTTAACTGCTTACCATGTTAGCGCAGTACCTAGGTTTTCTCAAAAAATATATTTTGTAAGAATAAAGTAAAAAGTTAAAAATATTATTTTGCAAGAAATTTCTATTTTTTTATAAAATTGATAATTTTCTTTTTCTACAAAAAGCCGACTTTATTAAATATTATTATTATTTTTATGAGCCATTTGGGTCCCACTGCTAGGCAAAGGCCTCAACCAATTCCCTTCATATACCCCGACCCTGAGCTGCTTCCCTCCAGTCAACGATGTGCTACTGATCGAGTTCATCCCGTCATAGTCATAATAAATATATTTTTTTAACCTATTTTGTCCCTCTGCTGGGCAAAGGCCTCTCAAACTACTCCAACCATTGCTAATGATGCAATAAACAACTGAAGAATGATGATGACATGAGGGAAGCCTACGTGCAACTGCGGACGTCCTACGCCTGAAATGACTGATCGAACGAGAAAGCATGTTAAGCTTTCTTGACCTTCAATGGTGTAGTTTTAGTATGTGCACAGATTTTATTTTAATATAATCAAATTATGGCCATGAAACGAAATAAAATATTACAGAGAAAAAAATGATTTTTTCTCTGTAATATTTTATTTCATTAAATGACCCTTCAAGGCTTGCGATACATTAATTACCCCGCACCGCAGTGGATGGCTCGCTTGACATTGGGTGCTAAACTACTAATTGCAACTTGAATTTATTATGTTGTGTATTATTTCGTTAAGTAAAAAAGTTAAATAAATAAATAAATAAATAATGCTCGACAAATCACACAGCATCATCTAGCCCCAAGCTAAGCAGAGCTTGTGTTATGGGTACTAGATGACTGATATACTTAATACATTATACTACATAGATAGATATTTTTACTATATATAGAAAAACACCCAGAACACCCTGAACAAATATCTCCAGATCGTACAGACATTTGTCCCGAGGCGGGAATCGAACCCGCAAAAAATGGTTATTTACGTATGTAATGTCTATTTTATATTCAATGTGCTTTGTTTTATTTTAATCTAGATTATGAATGAAACATAACTAACTGTAATAAACAAAATTTTAAACTTTTCGTTTCGCTTTCACTCTGACCTCCGCATGTCGCATTGGTCAAATAAAAATGGCGCGCACGGGAGGATTTTTACGTTAATCGAATTATGGTTTATTAAATTGGTTTCGGGCTCGGCATTTTCACATTTTCCACGGTAATTATGCGCGGTCACAACATACTCCTTTTATTGAGGCGTACGTAGGTATTACATGGGTTTATACTTGGTAAAATGTACGTATATTACCAAATGGATCTATTCCACTATGTTCAACTGGGAGTTCATCCAGTTGAACAAATTGGACAATAATCGGCTTGCCTCTTTATTAAGTCGTTTAATAAAATCTTTAATTTATAAAAAAGACGACTTTAGATGATACTTGACTCGTTGATGAAAGCACCCAAACCGCTATATGAACGCCTTTTGTATTTGATTATTTTCTTCGAATTGTCATGGATCTCATCAGAACTGGATATAAAAATAAACAAACATTATGAAGTGCACAAAAACCCAACTGCTAGGTTAAATTTAAGGGTATGAAACCATGCCTTGAGGGACACCAGTAGGACTCTTCTATTACAATTATTTAATTTCTCATAGATCCAATCACCAAAATCGATTTTCGACCTACATGAAATAATATGTTATAATTAGTATAATATATGTACAAAATACTATCCATTTATTGTTAGACGAATACTTAATTCGAATGTTCCCGCCTAAATTGTAAGGTAGGTGGCTCTTGAACTGAAGGCTATCCGTGAATGTCGGTAAGACACAAGCGGTGGCCTTCACTCGGAAGCACACCGACACACTGGAACACCTGTCACTCTTCGACCGGCTCATCACGTGGTCGAAGTTGGCCAAGTACCTCAGAGTGACAATAGATAAAGGCTTGACAATGGCTATACAAGCTAAAAATGCCTGCATATCGACGAAAGCAGCGAGGATAGCGCTGCGACCGACTATGACCGCTCCACAGATTCCTCTACGGATGAGGCAAGCCTCATCCGGTACAGGGCAAGCCCTGTACCAGACGTACATCCGCTCGTGGCTGACGTACGCATCCCCAGCCTGGTACGCCTTCGCCAGCGAACGCCAAAGACGGCAGCTGAGAGCGCAGGAGAACTTGTGCGTACGGGCAATGGTGGACGCGCCTCGCTTCATCCGGAACGCCACCATACAGCGTGATCTCAAGATAGAGACCCAGGACACCTTCATCACCCGCCTAGCGGACAAGCGAAAGCCTTTCCAGCGAAGCGACGCCTCATCCTATAGCCACTTACAAGACCTAGCACCAAAAAACGACCACTTACCAAACAGCAGATCATACGCCCGGGAGCTGCTGCTCACCGATCACGACAACAGCGATACCACGGACACCGAACCCGAGCCCGACACTCGGGCACTAACACACGGCCCAGATGGGCCCACCCAAAGACCCCTTAGTTGTAACTAAAGGCGGACCAGAAGAACCGCAGTAAGGGGTTAACGCCAGAAACTGCCTCCCCACTACTAATTCAGGAATGGGAAGATGATATTAGAAAAGTAGCCGGTCTGGTATGGATCCGTGCGGCAAAAGACAAAACTTTATGGAAATCTTTGGAGGAGGTCTTTGTCGCAAGAAAAGTTGTAACAGAACCAATGTTTGCCGATATTTAACACAAATAAAAACAATACAAGAATTAATTATAATTAATTTATTATAAAGCATAGTTTATAAACACTAAATGTAGACAACAATAAAGGCTTATTTTATTTTTATAATCCCAAATGTCACATTTAAAAAAATATCACGAAGGGAACCGGAAATGCAGCTCCCTATCACACCACTACACCACGGAAGTCGTTTTGCAATAATACGTGAAGCCTCGTTAACCCTTAAAACCAGGATGAGTGTCCATTGTTGCCGGATTACCATTACCATTACCACCTACGTCCAATTAAGTATTTAAATGGGTTTGAATTATGTTAATTTGCTGTGTTCTTGATTTTATTTTTACGTTTATTTAAACTAGTGGACATTAGTGTATAAGTTTAAATGACGTCACTATTATTGGTAAAACATACTCGCTTATAGGAGAATGCTTTGATTTTCACAGGTAATTCATAAAACAAATTCAAATAGGCACAACTTTTGCGATCACAATACATTTTAACTAACAAAACACGAGAATTTATCGCGTAATACTTATAGTTAACCAGCATCGCTCTTTGACGAACACCCCAATGAAACCTCCAGCCTACCCGGGACCACGGTTGTTAAAACACAGTCGCAACGCTCTGAATAATCAAAGTTCATCATTTCAGGCATAGCACGTCCACTGTTTGACATTAGGCCTCCCTTATGGACTTCCAAGTGTTGCAGTTGGAAGCAACCTGCATCCCTTTGCAGGCCCCATCGGCCATCTATTCTTCGGGCTACATGGGTTGCCCATTGCCACTTCAGCGCGCTAATCTGTGGCTATGTCGGTGACCCGAGTTCTTCTATGTATCTCCTCATTTCTGATTTGATCCCGTAGAGAAACCCCGAGCGTAGCCCTCTCCATAGCGCGCTGAGCGACTTCTAGTTTATTTATGAGGCCAGTAGTGAAGGACCACGTCTCGGTTCCATTAATAATAAAAGGTCGCAAAAACGCAATAAATTCCCGTGTTTTTGATGTTTAATAAGTAAGTAATTAATGTTGATCTGATGTGATATTTTATCATCTTCACAAGGTTAAAATAGAGATAGGATGCACTTGGTGCGAAGGGACGTCGGAAGATGTGCTAAAGCCGTAACAGAATGGTGGTCAAGAGACACGGTGCGACCTAGAGGCAGACCACGCGCCCGATGGTCTAATGACATTATTAGTTCTGATGGGAGTTAGTGGACGAGAATCGCAAGGGACCGTACACAATGGCGCATTAAATAAGAGGCTTATACTTAGCAGTAGGTACAAACGGGCTGAAATGATGATGATGATGACAAGAATTAGGCCCTGGGACTTAAAGGTGAGCACGACCATCTAGATTGGTTCTGCTGCGAGTAGAACTTCTCATCGGCTAGTTTATACGAATAAAATAAACGTTTTATTACACATTACACAAAAAAATGCCATGAGGTGCCGGCATTAGAATGTTGTCTCTCCTCTCTTGCCCGTGGATGCAATAACAATCTGCGTGTCTGCTCTGCTCCGGAAGATGGGCGGCAGCGTCTTTCCGTGTATCAACGGCCTATACTGCGCTCGCGAAACCGCCTGCAAAGCGTGGCGTGTATGGCAACAATCCCCTCATGATCTTGGAGATGTATAAGAGAGGTCTGTGTCCAGCAGTGGACGTGGACAGCAGACCTACGGCTGTGATGATGATGATGACACACAACATTTCGTTCGTTTCAGCCGTAAAACGTCCACTACTGAACACAGGCCTCGCTCATGGATCTCCATGCGAGGTAGTTGCCATACTCACCACGCTTGGCAGGCGGGTTGGCGAGCGCAGTACGGGATGTTAATACACGGAAAGACGCTGCTGCCCATCTTCCGGAGGTGTCCCTTAGCAGGCTCTTACTGCATCCATGGGTATGACAGGAGGGGTAACATTCTACTGCCGGCAACACACGGCGCACAACATTAAACGTTAGTTAAAGGTTAAGTGAAGGCGTTAATATCTGTCCAGTAACAAGAATACCCATTACCCTCCTTCTGTCGCAGTCAGGTAAGAACATTCTCGTGTCGTTATCGTTATTATGATACTGGCTGCTGCGCGCGGCTTAGTTCGAGTTTTTTTTAATTATTTTAGTTTATAACTATTTTCCACAAATGTATAGCTTTTGTTTATATATTATATTGACTTTTTTTATTAATTACAAATATATTGCTATTCCTAATAAATTTGCTAGTAAAAGTCCTGTCAAAACCGGTCCAGCCATTTCAGATATTAAAAAAAACAAGCAGACTTACAGACCAAAATACACAGAAGGACAGAAAGGCAGAAATACAGATTGACATAGAGAACGACACATTTTTTTGCTAAAGATTTTGTATTTGAAAACTATATATACATACATTCATATTAAAATACCTGGTATTGTGACATTCATTACATAAAAAATAAAATAAATATAGTAAAATAAATTTATTCAAATAATTATTACGGCTAAGAGCCTGATACTTATATCTAATAATAACAAAAAACCTTAGGTATTTGTCGTGTGCCCGAACTAGGTAATCCTGTTTTTTGTACAAACGGACACTTCAATTTTATTTATTCGTGTAGATATTTCGATACAGTCGGGATCTTTGTCTGCAACAGCTTTTACCTGTTTTGTCGAAACAATTTTATCGAAAAGTGTTTTAACATTTTATTGAGTTTTTATTGGCCTGATAAAAGATAGCTCCCCACTGAGAGTATTTTGGGAATTCGCTTGTTTTAAAAGATATTTACATCGTTAAGGGTAAAATACCAGCTTTTTTATTTTAATTGGGTAGAATGGTTGGGTGACTGTTAATGTTACTTGGGCCTTTTGAAACCGACATCTGATTATCACTTGTAAATTCAGTTTTTAGGTAAATTAATAATAAATAAATAAATAATGCTGGACAAATCACACAGCATCATCTAGACCCAAGCTAAGCAGAGCTTGTGTTATGGGTACTAGATGACTGATATACTTAATACATTATACTACATAGATAGATATTTTTATTATATATAAAAAAACACCCAGAACACCCTGAACAAATATCTGCAGATCGTACAGACATTTGTCCCGAGGCGGGAATCGAACCCAGCGGGCGAATGTCCGCCTGCGATGCAAGGAGCTGTCCCTCTGCGTCGCAGGCGGACTTTCGCCCGCTGCGCCACAGAGCTCGTCATAATGCTTGGCAATTCACATAGCATCTCTAGCCCCAAGCTAAGCAGAGTTTTGTGTTAAGGATAAGGGGATGGCTGGTAACGGCTGGTATACTAAATACATTATTTTATATAGGTATTTTTATTGTATATAGAAAAACATAGATCACCCTGAACAATTATCTGCAGATCGAAATTTGTCCCCAGGCGGGAATTGAACCCGCAACCTCTTGCGTCGCCGGCGAACCTTCGCCTGCTGCGCCACAGAGGCCGGCAAAGGTTTGTACTTACGAGTAGTATGTCTTGGCGTGTGCTGTACCTTGAGCCTGTACTGTCCCACTGCAGGGCAAAGGCCTCCCTCCTTCCTTCCACCCTTCTCTGTTTTGAGCTACTGTGGTCCAGTATCCCAAGTATGCGTCGAGTTCGTCTCTCCATCGACGTCTCGGTCTGCCGCGAGGTCGTTTCCTGTCTTGTGGGATCCATTCGGTAGTGGATTTAGCCCATGACTTATCCGGCCTGCGGCAGACGTGACCCGCCCAATCCCACTTCAATTGTATTGCAGCGGGCGAAGATCCGCCTGCGACGCAAGGGGTTGCGGGTTCGATTCCCGCCTCGGGACAAATGTCTGTACGATCTGCAGATATTTGTTCAGGGTGTTCTGGGTGTTTTTCTATATTATAATAAAAATATCTATCTATGTAGTATAATGTATTAAGTATATTAGTCATCTAGTACCCATAACACAAGCTCTGCTTAGCTTGGGGCTAGATGATGATGTGTGATCTGTCCAGCATTATTTATTTATTTATTATTATTTATTTATTTTCCGTGGGGTGCCGGCAGTAGAATGTTACTCCTCCTCTCCTACCCGTGGATGCAGTAAGAGCCTGCTAAGGGACACCTCCGGAAGATGGGCAGCAGCGTCTATCCGTGTATCAACATCCCATACTGCGCTCACCAACCCGCCTGCCAAGCGTGGTGAGAACGGCAACTACCCCTCATGGAGATCCATGAGGGAGGCCTGTGTTCATCAGTGGACGTTTTATGGCTGAAATGATGATGATGATGATGATGATGATGAATGCTAAAAAGTTCACGGATGACAACATCGAAAGATAGGTACTTGTAGTTAAATTATTTATTTACTTATTATAATAATTTAAGTTGAGTTTCGATGGCCGATTGGCCATCTGTAGACTTCTTCACCAGTAAGTATTACTTCATCAAAACATATTGTTGAAGTTACTATTTCTGTATGAAGACTGTTTTTAGTTGATATATTTATTATTATGATATATATTTATTACAAGATAGTCTACAATCAGTGTGTGTTACCAGTGATGACATATGGAACCGAGACGTGGTCATTCACGATTGGCCTCATGAATAAGCTCAGAGTCGCTCAACGAGCTATGGAGAGGGCTATGCTCGGGGTTTCTTTACGCGATCGAATCAGAAATGAGGAGATACGTAGAAGAACTCGGGTCACCGACATAGCCAAACGGATTAGCACGTTGAAGTGGCAATGGGCAGGCCATGTAGCTCGCAGAACAGATGGCCGATGGGGCCGAAAAGTTCTCGAGTGGAGGCCACGGACCGGCAAGCGCAGCGTAGGACGTCCACCAACAAGATGGGATGATGACCTGGTGAAGACCGCAGGTCGACGGTGGATGCAGATCGCTTCCAACCGCATTAACTGGATATCCATGAGGGAGGCCTATGTCCAGCAGTGGACGTCCTACGGCTGAAATGATGATGATGATGATATTTATTATGTTTATTCCCTATATATTATCAGATTAATCTATGATTTATGTTATTGTTGCATACCTTCTGGAGTAATTGAGACATCAGAGCCTCAAAAAGGACGAAGATTTTAAAGGTGCTATAAATATTTTATGGCCCTTTAATTTATTATGATCAAGACCATTTGCAGGTTTATTTGAAAACCTTTAAGCTTTTAAAATCGTATTGTAATGTCACTGTCACTGCTTTCGTACATTTTATGACAGAAATAATTACGGTTGGTGCTTAAGAAAATCATTTGAGTGACTCACCACGATGTTTCTAAAACGAAAAGAGCTACATGACTGATTTTTTGCATGTAGATTTCTATTATAATATAACTTCGGAAACATGACTGTGAAAATTTTGTGTACAGATTCACAATAAATGCTCAGAAAAAAGATAATCTATTTATAAAAAATTCAAAGTCCTGACTGACTCACTGACTGACTGACTGACTGACTGATATATCAACTCACAGCCTAAACCACTGGACCTAAAGACTTGAAATTCGGCACACATACATATACCTTGAGTATCCTAGAGGTGCACTAAGAAGGGATTTTTCGAAATTCCCACGAGACAGGGAATTAATGGGATCTATATTTTCTCTGCGTGAAAAAGGGGATTTTACGTTTTATGACTTTGACGCGGACGAAGTCACGGGCTAGTACTTTAATATTTCGCAAACGGAACGCTAAATAGACAACTTGTCTTTGCAACCCCTAAATAGTTTTAAAATAACTATTCAACGACGGAAAAATCATCCTCATCTTACGTGCAAAGGAGGTCCCCAAATCAATTTGTTATTCAGCATTTTTTTCACTGTTGTGTCGGCGTCATTTTTATATTTGTCCACGCGAAATACCAGTTTTCTATGACTAATAGTCTCTTTGTTCAGCCGCAGACAGACGGAGAGATAGTACATCTATAGAACAAGTACCATTTGTTAATATTTTATAATTTTTTTTTGTTTTATTATTAAGGTGTAAGATGTTTGTTATTTGTGTAAATTTGAGTGTTTACTTTACATTTGTATAGCATAGCGCATTGGTTGTACTGCAATGCTGTGTTATTTCTTGAATAAATAAATAAAATATAAGGCATCCAAGTTGTATTACGGAACCCTAAAAATCAATTATTCTCCTTGTTGCTCCAAACATCACCAAAGCACACCCGTAGCTCCAAACAAGTCAAAATATCCAAATCCCCCCAAAGATTTACAGCCGAACAAAAAGTTGAGAACTCCAATCACCCGACCACGTGACGTATAGAGGTCGCAAATCACCCACCCTCGTCATAATAAAACCGGGTATTAAATTGTTTTACGTCATCGTTTTGTTTGCGTTGTTTTTCTGAAATATCAACGGGTTGCGGCTTGTGGCGGCTCAGGTTTGATGAATAATTTTTACAAAAATATTTATTATGGAAAAATACAGAAAACCATTGCCGTGAATACCGGCAGTAAATTGCTGCCTCTCCTCTCTTGCTCGTGGATGTAGTAAGAATCTGCCAAGGAATACCTCTGGAAGATGGACAGTAGCGCCTTTCCGTGTATCAATTCAACATCCCACACTGCGGCGTATCTGCCTGCTAAGCGTGACAAATATGGCAATAACCCCTTATGGTCTTGGAGATCCATGAGGGAGGCCTATGTCTTGCAATGGACATTGACATCAGTTCTACGGCTGAGATGAATTCAAAAACAGATTAAATAAATTATGCCGCGCTACGGAACCCTACATGGGTCCGATTTAAAAGTAGACCTGTTGTTAGAAGTTGGTGTATGCTTTTTTGCGTTTACCAAAACATATTAACAGAATTAATTGATTTTGGGTTAAAAGTATTCCGGTATGTTTGGGAAACTGCATCACTTATTTGAGCGACTAATTCTCCGAAAATAAAAAAGCTTACTTAACCCTTAGTTTTCCTTAGAATTCCCGCCTCGGGACAAATTTCGATCTGCAGATAATTGTTCAGGGTGATCTATGTTTTTCTATATATAATAAAAATATCTATATAAAATATAGTTTACCTAGAAAGCTAATGATTAAAACCACATTAATGGTTAGTTTCAATTTTTAAATCTAGCAGTCTAGATTTTATAAGGCTTATTTTTGACAACATCTATTCGTGTACAAAGTTTCAGCTATGTCCGTAGCGTAGTTTTTGCGTAAAGATGTAAGAAAGTCAAATTTCCATACAAAAGAAAACTGTTTACGTCATATCTAGAGGTATCTTCGGGAACTCAATTTTGGAACAAAAAGTAGCTTATGTGTTATTTCTAGTCCACATCTATATGTGTGCAAAATTGCAACTCAATCAGTTGGGTAGTTTTTGCGTGAAGAGGCAACAAACTTCCATGCATCTATAAAAACAAACTTTCGGATTTATAGTATTAGGGAAATAATACGCTATATTTCGTTTCTAAAACTGTATGCCATAAACGAAAGCTCTATGCTTTAACGATTAACTTTGCGCCTATTGCATTCTCTGCCTTAAATCTAAGATTCTAAGACAACCTGACTTCCGAAGCTACCAAGCTGACTCTAATGAAGTAAATAAAAGATGAATAGACAAAGTTGCGGGTCCAGGGGGTCAAGTAAAGAGGACGATGTTATCAAATGTCGCAGAGGCTTGTTCGGCGCTCGTGACTTACCTTACTTGACCGGGTGCGGGACAAGTCAAGAGAAAACTATACCAATATGAGTTTTAGTGAGTCGTCAGGGCACAACCTCACATAACCATGCTGTGCCCTTACGCAGCATGGTATCTAGTAGTAGGGCATTTGTAGGATAAGTTGTAAGTGGTGGTTGAGTAATAGGTGCGATACGAAATTCGAACATAATTATATAAATAACTAGCTGACCCGGCTAGTTATTTATATAATTATGTTTGTTTTTCTGGGTGTTTTTCTATATATAATAAAAATATCTATCTATGTAGTATAATGTATTAAGTATATCAGTCATCTAGTACCCATAACACAAGCTCTGCTTAGCTTGGGGCTAGATGATGCTGTGTGATTTGTCCAGCATTATTTATTTATTATTTATTTTATTTATTTATTAGCCATTAGTGTCCCACTGCTGGGAAATTAAAAAAAAATCTGGACATCTCGTCCCAAGTTAATAATATTGTATTCTGGATGTTTTTCTAAAAAGTATTATATTATACTTTTTAGAAAAACATCCAGAATACCCTAAACAAATATCTGCGGATCGTACAGACATTTGTCCCAAAACGGGAATTGGACCCGCAACCTCTTAGGTTGCAGGCAGATCTTCGCCCGCTGCGCCACAGAGGTTAATTATGTATTTTAAAAATAAAAAGAACTATCATATCCTTATTGGTACACCTATTTACATCAAGTAGATTCAGACAATTTGCATAATCTGCTGATATTTATTCCATGACTGCTGTGCTACCGTGGTATGGTGGTAGGGAACAGTCTTGAGAACTTGTTGATTAGAACATACAAATATTGCTTCATTTAAGAACAACAGCGACAGTAACAATGGTAATCAAGAAACATAAATGAACTCGCTGTCCCCACTACTAGACTCCTTAAGGTTAGAATATCTTAGGGCCATGTATACGTTTCTACAACAAACTGCTAGGTTGCAGAAGTTATCATTGAATATATTTCAAAACTTTGTGAAACGCAATCTTTGCAATAAAGCATATTATAAAAAAAAATCTAAATGATGGCTATTATGATTGAGTTAGTTTCTTCTGTTCGCTTATTTTCTTAACGGAAATAAAGAAATGAGAAAATTTTATTGTTAAATTGTGTAGGTACATATACATGAAGGTCTTAAATAAATTTAGGTATCAACAATTTTATCATATCTATGACATACAATAATAAAGTAATAAGCATCATACGCTTATTACTTAACCCCTAGTCCAGACTAGTTCGGACAAAGCCGTGGGCGGAGGGCTGACGCGCGTTCACGATTGTTTCATTTAAGAATGGACTCTTCATCTCAGCTTAATGAGTCATCAGATTCGGATAGTCTATTGTCATTCTTTGAACTATGCCTCTTATTTTATTTTTAGCCGTCTTGAAAAAAGGTGGAGGTTCCTAAGTCATCTATATAGTTTTATAAACTTATAAACTTCGTCATCTCAGAACTCCATCGTTTATGAACCGATTTTTTTAAGAAACCAGCGGTTCTCATGTTATCTGTATGTTTTTTTAATCTTTGTATGTTTTTCGAACCTTAGAACTCTTTTTCCTTCTTTTTGTGTTTTAATGTATTAAAACTCAATTCTGATGATGGGGTCTATGAGGAATTACATACTACTGCTGGCACCCTAAGGCATATTTATATTTTATTTCTATAAAGTATTTTCATCTACTCGTTAAAGGCCATTCAATCCTGCAATAAAACTAGTAAGAACACAAACTCAAAAAAATACCATATTCAGAGCGGTCGCAAGGGCATACAATATGAAATAATACAAATATAAAATAATAAAGCACATTATTTAATTTGTTCGCTTCAGATGTCTAGCGAGTTAAGAAAATAAGCGAACAGAAGAACCTTACTCGGTCGTTATAGTCATATTTTTTTTTTATAATAAGCTTTATTGCAAAGATTGCGTTTCACAACGTTTTGAAATATATACAGTGATAACTTTTGCAACGCACCTAGCAGTTTGTTGTAGAAACGTGTACATGGCCCTAAGATATTCTAACCTTAAGGAGCCTATAGTAGTAGTGGGGACAGCGAGTTCATTTATATTTCTTTAATTACCATTGTTACTGTCGCTGTTGTTCTTAAATGAAGCAATATTTGTATGTTCTAATCAACAAGTTCTCAAGACTGCTCCCTACCGTGGGTAGAAATGACAAGAATCTTACAATTCCACCATACCACGGTAGCACAGCAGTCATGGAATAAATATCAGCAGATTATGCAAATTGTCTAGATCTACTTGATGCAAATAGGTGTACCAATAAGGATATGATAGTTCTTTTTATTTCAAAAATACAAGGATTACTAAAGTTATAATTTAACGTCATAAATCATGCCTACAAGTTAGATTTACAAGAAAACCATCTTCAGGGCGAATGGGCACATTCGCGAATGCGCGCGTTAGACTTAGTGCCGGCTCGGTGGCAAATTTCGTGATTTGCGGGGCGCGGTAACAGACGCGAAATCTCCGGTGAAATCGGTAAGAACCACAAATCTAATACTCTTATAAAAGTAATATAATCTAATCAGAATCTCCTGTGATTCATCTAAACGTGAAGCCCCCAATGCTGCAATAAAACGAGTCAGTAACAAAACTTTTTCCTAAACGTGGGTAGAAATCACAAGGATCTAACAATTCCACCACACCACGGTAGCACACCCAGTCATGGAATAAATATCAGCAGATTATGCAAATTACCTGGATCTGCTTGCTAGAAATAGGTACCAGTGAGGATCTGATTGTGATAGTTCTAGTAATAAAAAGCTATATTAGGTGCAGCAGAAGTATATGGCCTTTTAGGCTCTAGCATCATAACACGGCAGGCGGGTGGCAAGCGCAGTAAAGATGCTGCTGCCCATCTTCCGGCAAAGATATAAATCTTTAGATATGCCCTGACACCAAAAACTGTGGCATCGTCTTTATTATGTGTGTTAACAATAATGCCGACGCACGCGCACTGATTTTTCCAATAAAACAAACTGTTATTGTTATATGCATATTATTCTTTTAATGTCATCATCATCATCATCATTACAGCCGTAAGATATCCACTGCTGGACATAGGCCTCCATCATTGACTTATCCAGATCCAAGTACATGAGGGGTTGTTGCCATACTCACCGCGCTTGGCAGGCGGGTTGGTGAGCGCAGTTCGGGATGTTCTTACACGGAAAGACGCTGCTGCCCATCTTCCGGAGATATCCCTTAGCAGATTCTTACTGCATCCACGGGCAGGAGAGGAGGGGTGACATTCTACTGCCGGCACCCCATTCTTTTAATGTAATGTAAGTAAATATTTTTTTCCTCATCCTCTTCCAAGATTGGACATTCATTTTTTACCGCCAGAAAAGATAAGATTTATTTGCATAGCCCCAAAAACCTCGGAGCAATAACAAGTAAAACTACTAATAAACGAAGTCACCCAGTAAAAACCGACTAATAATCTAATCCAATCCAACCCATAAACAAGGGCGGCTGTTTACGATCACGTACCCTTTGGTATTAGGGTCTGGACATCTTAGTGTCTGTCCGATACTTCGATAAATGGTGTATAAGTATTACTCTGACCATCCGCCTTCGATAGTAAAATGTGAGTATCTCATATTTTTCAGATTTGAGTTCGTAACTACAAAAGGTTATTGTTTTAGCTTACTATAAAATATTTGATTATCTAGAAGACTAAAATGCTTGCAATGAAATTTGCTCCAACTCCGAAACAACTAAAAAACGAACATATAAAATAACTGTGTTTTATAATCGCTTCTTATCACAGTGCTTAAAACAGGGAAGCGAACAGATTAATTCATGTGCCTTATTTCCTGTTAACATATAATAAGAATAAATACTTATGTTTTAATTTTTACTAGGTACTTAGGTACTCACCGAAGCAACCATGTCCGATGAGTACCTGAGTAAGTCGATAGGTGACGTTACCTCCCTCCCTCCCTAGCCAGGCTTCGAAGCTAGGCAGAACAGCGCCGACGGCGCGTTGGCGCGAGCTTCTCGGCTCCTCGAGCCGCTCGCGCCACTTCCCAAGCGCACGTCGACGCTCCTCTTGCCGCACTTCAGCTGGCGCAGCCCCACCCTCGCCCTCCTGCCGGAGACGAACGTACACTCGTGCGTCCATCTCCGCCAGGAGGTCGAGCGGCGGGAGCCGCGCCAATAATGTCGCCGCCTCATGCGAAATCGTGCGGTAACCGCGAACGATTCTGATGGCAATAGAACGCTGCAGGCTACTAAACATAGCCCTGCAGCGCCTAACACCCGTCAGTCTTTTAGACCAGACGGGCGCTCCGTAGAGTACATTATATATTTTATATATTGATTAAGTAGGATTAGTAGGAAGTAAGATTGCTGAGGATGCTGCAGTGCCTGGGACATTGTTAGATGGAATAGGCTCCTATATCGTCTTCCCAGCTTAGTTGTACATAATTGGAAAGAAAGAAGGAACTCCACTTTTCACAGTCCATGGCAATTTTATGTATCTTTTAGATATCCAGCATAATATATAACCACAATAAGACACCCATTCATTGTTTTGTTAATCCATGAATAACATGCCCTTTTGTGTTCACCTTATCTTCAATCTTGTTCTGATAACAGCATGGATGTTTCTGATACCATCGTGGATAAAACAGAGATTTTAACCAGAGCTCTGATCAAACATTGGGTGATTAATCAAGTTACTGCGATGTAGCTGATAGGAGTGACCACCAGCGGCGCTGGGAATGTTATTGATAAAAGCCTGCGTTCGTGTCGTGTATTCCCTTCTATTGATAGAGATAATAGTTAACGTTTTTGCCGTGACGTGCCGGCAGAAGAATGTTACTCCTCCTCTTATGCCCGTGGATACATTAAAAGTCTGGTAAGGGATACCTCCGGAAAGGCAGCAGCGTCTTTCTGTGTATCAACATTCGGCACTGCGCACGCCAACCCGCCAGCCAAGTGTGGTGAGTATGGCAACTGATTCGACAGTATTGTTGCTTCACTCACCTTCTGACACATAGGCCGACTAAAGCATGTGTCAGCCGTCATACCGTACGGCATACCGTATAAACTTTATCTATGTAGTTTTGGAAGGCTTAATTATTCCTGTCTAATGCTAGAAATAAGTAAATATATTTTCAATACAGGCAAGGTGGTGGAACCCCCCCCCTCTGGCTTTTACAAAGGGCTTTTTCTACGTCTTCACTTACAACTGACTATTAATCTTCCTTCGTAACCTTATAGTGTTTCAACTATTCATTTCCTGCCGAATAGGTTCAGAAATTAATTATAGCAACAAAAACTACGGCCTTGCCTTTTGTTGATGACCTTACATCAACTGGTGCATTGACGCGTTATGTAGGGTAACCACGATGGCATGATTTTGAGCATTCATTTACATCAGAGGACGGAAATTGCTCCTTTTTAGACATTTTATTATGCTTCTGCGAGGTATGATTGAGAACCCATTGACTCTGCAACAATTGGGCCTGGCGGAGCCGCGGTGGCACATGCTAGGCACAGAGGGCACACTAGGTCGCCGCTCCCCATTGTTTGCACGACTGTCTTAAGTAAGAACTTGCGCTGGCGCTTCCGCTCCAACGCCACGAGCGATTGCTCTCCTCAATACATTTCAAGTACATTTCGATGATGCTGATATATTATCTGACAGTGTGCATAAACTTTACAGATAAACTTTACAGATAAATTTTACTATTTCCAAATTTTATTTGACTTTTATATATTTTGCTTGACTTAATTATCAATTTATTTTATATTTTATAATTATTATTCAACGAAATTTAAATTAAATTGTTTTGACACTAAGATATTTATTATGTTCTTTGTTTTGTTCAATAATTATAAATATTAAATTACTATTGTTTTATAGTTACATTTTATATTTATAATAGCTCTTGGATGTTTTGGCTAAGGCTGTAAGTCCACCTGTGTCTGAACAAATGAATTATGAAAAACAAATACATTTTTATACGACTAAAAAAGCCGTGTTTGCCGAATGGTATGAACCCCCGACTTTCAATCGATACCGGCCGTGAACCAATGGATTTTTCTTTCTTGAAAAGTGTATGTTCGCATTTAACACGTGCTTAACGGTGAAGGAAACATCGTCAGTAAACCCGCGGCTTAGTTAGCTTCAGACGTATTGACCTGTTCTTTCCTCTAACAGCTGACTAAGCTAAGAGAATGGTATAGATGCTGGGCAACCCTAATTCATCTAACAATGTCACATGCACTGCAGCATGTTTACCAGTTGCTGATGTTGTATAAATCATCTATAATAGGTGCAAAGGTCTTAAAGACGAGACAAGCCTAGGCCCTACTTATGTAAAGCGGTAACCTCTATTTCTACAACTGCAATACCGCAATGATCACGTTTACGAAGCACGTGATTAAAATTAAGTCGATTGATCGCGAAAGTTTACTAAGGACGTACGGTGGTAGCACTTTCACTGATGAACTCTTAACAAAAAGTTCTACTACTATGATAATCTAAATAAATAATGCTGGATATTGTACAGTGCCTTCCGGACCCAAGGCAGAACTACTATGCTCAACAATCAATGTACATACATGCCGTGCAGGCAGTAATACGTTGTCTCTCTGGTCTTGCCCGTCGATGCAGTAAGAACTTTCCAAGGATACCTCCGGAAGATGGGCAGCACTTTTTTTACATACATAGTATTTATTTTGCACCTTGTTTTTGTGTCCGAAGCGTACTGTTTATAGTTTTTTCTCTTATTACTTTCTTATATCTATTCGTGATAACCTATTACTTGCTTTATGTTTTCACACTGTTGTATACTAGTTTATTATAGCTGTTGGTTGTCCTAATATATAAATAAATACATTTCTATATTTCTAACCTACAGTTTCTAACCCTGAAACTCATGGGACATGTGGTAGAGGTAAGCACTCTGCAATACTATGTACATCATCAGCCGTTAAACGTCTACCACTATAGGGATAGTTACATACTCACCACGCTTGGCAGGCGGGTGTTGGCGCAGTTCGGGATGTTGATATACGGAAAGACGCTGCTGTCCATCTTTGGTATCCCTTAGCAGGCTCCTACTCTTCCTACTCTACCGGGCATGAATGGAGGGATAACATTTTGCTGCCGGCACCCCACGGCACTGATATACTATTATTTACAGCTACTGACAGCCATACGGTACTGATAGCCATATCAAAACGTTAATTCTGACAGGTGCGTCTAACAGTACTGTCAAATATGACCACAAAGTCAATGGAAAGTATGTCACGCTCAAAAAATAGACGTAAAATTCCGGCCTCATAGTAACGTATTTATTTTACGCGACACGAGTGAAATTTATTGCTTCATTTATTTTAATAAATTGTTGCTGTAAATCAGTGAGATACAAATTGGATATTGTTTTATGTAAAGTTTATAGTTTTTGGAAGTTACGCTTTTTAAAATTGGCGATGTAACGTTAATGTATTATGTGATGGAGTTTTATTGATTCAGTTCATTATCGCTCTAACGACGTGAGCATTTGTTTTTTTTTCGCACAGTGAAAAATAGTACTAATAAAAAAAGTTATTCGCCGATTAGGACGACCGCTTTACAAAAACAAGAATAAAGGCGTATTTTTTTCATTTCACCTTCAAGAAAATTGGTCGTTTGTTTAAGTCCAGAAAAGTTTCTCAAAGAACGTCACCCTACAGAGCTCCTTTGTCGCCGTCTGCCCTTTGCGATTGATTAGCCGACATTTTACCCCCTTCCATCCCCTTAGTAAGGCGTCTCGGAAGCCGCACAAAGTAGGGGTTGAGTTTAAGGGCTGAATGCAGTGAATGAGCTCGCTATTCACATGGACTTCCTACAAAGTGTTGATTAAATAGAAGTGGTGTTGGTTTATCGGGGAAATTATTTTATTTTATTTTATGGATGGAATAGTTTCTGGCGTCGACTTGGATCGTCTTTGTTTTTTAAACTTTAGTTAGGTACCTTTCACTGGAGTTTAAAGATTCAAAAACCTTGAATCAATTTAAGAGCAGAATCAAGAATCAAAAAATACTTTATTCAGTGCGGCCGCATGGACCTTATTGACGCGTCACAAATTACAAAATAAAACAACACAAATAAATAGAATAAAGCACATAATTGAATCTGTTCACTTCAGATGACACGCGAGTTAGGAAAAGAAGTGAACAGAAGAACCTAACTCGGTCGTTATAGTCATCATTTAACAATTTTATTTTGTCTTATGTTACGTTTGACGGAGTTGGAGCAGATTCCGTCCCAAGTGGTTTTGTCATCTAGGTAATCTGATATTTTATAATAAGCTTTATTGCACAGATTGCGTTTAATAATGTTTTTGAATTTATTCAATGATAACTTCTGCAACTCACTTGGGAGTTTGTTGTAGAAGCGTATACATTGCCCTTTAAAATATATTTTCACCTTATGGAGCCTAGTAGTGGGCACAGCGAGTTTATTCTTATTTCTTGTATTTACATTGTGATTGTCGCTGTTTTTCTTAAACGAAGCAATATTTTTATGGGTGTACAACAGGTTCTCATAAATATAGAGTTAAACACTACATCTTAAAATTAAAGAAAATCGAAAGAAAATCTTTTATTAATCCACAACATAGGTACGTCAATTATAAATTTAAAAATAAAAGTGAGTTTGTGGACCAAAAGGTTCTACCTCAGCATAATGTTGATCCAAGTAAGGATTAACGCTGGTTTTGATGTAGGACCTTTGGCGAGTCGACATAGGTATTTTACACATTAAATATCAATGCTTAATGTATAAAAGTTTAAAACCTATCTATTCAAATATGGTTTATTGTATTATATCAGTTATCTATGTATATGGCATACGAAATTGTACATTTATTATATGCTCGTTACAAACTGAAACTACTATTACTGTGATGTTTCTCGCAAGTGTTTTGTAATTGTGAAGAGAAATATAAATAAAGATCTTAAACCATTTAGAGTCTTCAAGTCATGTTTTACATTAAGTGTGGTTTTCACAACATATCCTGCTCCAACTTATGACTATAGTGTTTAGTCAGCCATGCGTTTGTATGACATGCTATCTGTCTGATAGCCGTGTTGGCTAAGTGGTATGTACCCCTGACTTTCGATCCAAAGGTCGTGGGTACGATCCCAACCGAGAACCAAATGCATGTTCACATTTAACACGTGCTTTAACAGTGTAAGAAAACATTGTCAGGAAACCCGCGGCTTGGTTAGCTTCAGACGCATTGACCTGTTCTTTCCTCTCACTAACAGCTGACTAAGCTGAGAGGATAGTATAGATGCTGGGCAAACCTAATCCATTTGACAAGGCCCCAGGCAGTACAGCATCCTGTAGAGAGTAAATATAAGTGCCGCACTATATATCGTGTATAACAGATGTAAAGGCCTGACCATCTGCCTGACATTAGGAATGAGGCCACGTCTGTCTGAGCACCGAAGGTGTCGGTTGATAGACATATGTATACATTAATTTATTTATTCATTGGACGAGCTCTGTGGCGCAGCGGGCGAAGGTCCGCCTGCGACGCAAGGGGTTGCGGGTTCGATTCCCGCCTCGGGACAAATGTCTGTACGATCTGCAGATATTTGTTCAGGGTGTTCTGGATGTTTTTCTATATATAATAAAAATATGTATCTATGTAGTATAATGTATTAAGTATATCAGTCATCTAGTACCCATAACACAAGCTCTGCTTAGCTTGGGGCTAGATAGATAGATAGATAGATAGATAAAACATTTATTTGTAACACTCATAACAAAACACATAAAAAATAAAAGACACAACAGGAGAGACAAAATAACAAAATAACAAATTAAACTAAGAAAAATTGTTACAAAAAGGATGATGTTGTGTGATTTGTCCAGCATTATTTATTTATTATTTAATTTATTTGCTATAGAGCGCACAAACAACATAACTAATTACAAACAATCTTAGTTAATAAGGATTGCGTGGTTGTAGGTGACTTGAATATAGATATCCTAGGCCATATGAACAATGATCAGAAAACTCTTTCTGCCATGGTGACTACTCGGAACTATTGAAACATAGTATATTTTAAAGCTAAATTAAAGAAGTGTCTGATTTCACAATCAATTTATAATTTAATGATGTTGTAAAATTGTACTTAATTTTTATTTTATCCTATTTATGTTAATCTAATGAATTTATAACGTTTAATTAATATTTATTGTTATATAATGATTTTTATTTCATTATTTTGATGTTATTATAAGTGTGATTACCTACCAATATTATGTGACCTGTAACATATTAATAATAATAAAGTACTATGAACTCTGAAATATAATAAAAAATACTAGAAATAAAAACAAATACGAAAAAAAATTATACAAAAACCACAACTATTAATCATCTATGTGCTGCAGTGGCAAATGGATCCCGACTCAGCATTTTGTCTACTGTGTTAGCAGTAAAAGGTAGGTCTCATTGGGATCAATAGATGTATGTAACGTAAACCTCCGGAAGATCGGCAGCACCGTTTTTCCGTGTATCAACATCCCGTACTGCGCTCGCCAACGCGCCTGCCAAGCGTGGTGAGTATGGCAATAACCCCTAATGATCAGCACAAAGATCCAAGATTGAAGCCAATGTCCAGCAGTGGATATCCTAGGCTTAGATAATATTAATTATAGGTTTGTCGAAGGGCTTAGGTCTCTTCGTAGGCGCCGTTATTTAAACATGCTAAGACTCTGCGAAATTTGCATGATATTTAATCAAAGTATATTGAAACTTTTTTATTTTAAAAATAGCATTCATTAATTTCATTTCATAAAAAAGTTCGCTCAATATAGGAAATAATTATGAGGGTAAGTATAAACTTCCTTTTAAACAGTAAAGTAAAGTAAGGCCTTTGCATCTATTATAGATGATTTATACAGCGTCAGCAACTGGTACTCATGCTGTACAGGACGCTGCGGTGCCTGGGACATAGTTAGATGGATTAGGCTTGCCCAGCACCTATACCATCCCCTTAGCTTAATCAGCTATTATTCAGAGGAAAGAACAGGTCAATACGTCTGAAGCTAACTAAGCCGCGGGTTTCCTCGCGATGTTTCCTTCACTGTTAAAGCACGTGTTAAGTGTGCACATACATTTTTCAAGAAAGAAAAATCCATTGGTGCACGGCCGGTATCGGACACACGACCTTCGGATTGAAAGTCGGGGGTACATACCACTCGGCTACACGGCCAGAGACAGTACTTTACGTAAATTACCTTCGTAAAGCAGGCAGAAGTAAACACCTTTTAGAAACTGCAGGTGTATTTTACCCACTGAATAACGAATATTCATAACCCTACGAGATCCTATCTTCACCTCCTAATGTGTGAAGTGGTGTCCAGTCCTCCCTACAAAACTAGTAGCCTTAATGCGCATTTTATAGCTGCACCTGCCTATTTATAACCCCTGTACGAATGGTGTTATAATGTTATTTAAATGCATGCCCGAAATGTTTGGGGTTTGGTTGCGGTGCTGGCGACAAGCGGTATTTGGACCTTGTTAGTTGAACTTTTCGTAAATGGAATTTCAAACACAGCTTTGTCCGATAAAAATGTTTATGTGTATAATTATATATAGTTTACAATATTAACAAAATCTTTCAAACTCCAAAAGTCACATGAGCCAAGAGGTTCGTTCAGAAACTCTACCGCCACAAAATGAAAAGTTTTGTCGTGGATTTAAATTTCTTGTTAAAAAATTTGTAGACACAAAAATCTCTTATTTTGACAACACTTGTCAAGTCATTTATGTAAATAGGGTGAAGAAATTCTTACCTTCACAAATTTTCAGCCTTTTCTGTTGCTATGACTACAAAAATTGCACCGCCGTGGGGTGCCGGCAGTAGAGTGATACCCCTTCTCTCATGCCCATGGATGCAGTAAGAGCCTGCTAAGGGATACCTCCGGAAGATGGGCAGCAGCGTCTATCCGTGTATCAACATCCCATACTGCGCTTACCAACCCGCCTGCCACCAGTATGACAACTACCCCTCATGGAGATCCATGAGGGAGCCCTGTGTTCATCAGTGGACGTTTTATGGCTGAAATGATGACTACAAAAATTAACAAATCATTGAATGATACTTTGTCTACAGCTGTGGACGTTTTTAAATCTTAACTGGTGAGTTTGGACTTGCTCAAAAATAGATTATGACCTTAATGTTGCATTAAAGTGGCCAAGCCTACGCTCACTACGCAGGTATTCCTGCCGCGTTTCGCGACCAAACCCCCAATCGGTCACAGAAGCAAGACAAACTGACTTGCGTTCAGTGGCGTAACAATAGGGTGGCAGGGCTGGCAAAATGCCACGGGCCCCCGACCCAAGAGGGCCCCGGCCCAAGAAGCCGCGAGCTCAAAAATATTTTTATACATTGTACCTGAGTATTTTATTTTATTTGAAAAGTATATTTTTATAAGTTCTACTTAAAATCCAAAGTGAGACAACAAAAGACCATAATACAATTTCAAATTAATCGTTAAGCATTTCAACCAACCTAAACAAAAAGATGTTGATTCATTTTTAGAGATGTACACGTTACCCGCGACGAGTAATTTTACGTAGGTAATCCGATCTTTCAAGTGCCTTAAAATGTTTGAAAATTTGTCTAGAAGAATTGGAATTATCGACATGAATTTGAAAATTTAAAAATAGAAGCAAATAGTGTAGCGGAAAAATGGTCCATCACCCCTGAATTTTCTAAAACTCGTCAGTGGAAGGTAAAACGCCATTTTGATGAGCTTTGCGAAGATGAGCGTCTCCAAGATCCGGAAAGTTTGTTCAAAGTGAACATATTTTATCGAGTATTGGACATTATTATAAACCAACTGAAATCGCGTTTCCTCCCAATGAATGAAATTGTTTCAAATTTCAGTGTTTTACAGCCTTCCACTTTAAAAGTTTTAAATGTCAAAGTCAAATAGTTTATTGTAACCTGTAAAATGTTGTACAAAAGATCTTATTAAATAAAAGTTTCAGACATGGACCCGGCTAGGGCACAACAATGAGCCGTTTTCATTAAAAAGTATAAACTTCAATAATAGTGTTTCGTTAGTGTTTTTTTACTGGTAGGAAACACAGTTTGACAATGATATTAAAAAAAGCTCTAGAATTTGTTGAGATATATAAAAAAGACATATCTGAATCATTTTCCAGAGAAATTCTCAGTTTTCGATCCACTTTCAGAGACGAAATAGAAAAATCTTCGTGTTCTTGCTGATTTATTAATAATAAAAAATCATTTTATGTCCTGCAGCTTTCCTGAAGTATGCAATGCATTCATGTTATTTCTTACAATTCCTGTGACTACAGCTAGTGCTGAACGATCATTTTCAAAATTAAAATTGATAAAAACCTGTTTAAGAAACTCTATGAGACAAGACAGGTTATGTAACTTGGCTATTCTGTCTATTGAAAATGCTATAGCCCGATCTTTAAACTTTGTTGATGTTATAGACGCTTTTGCGGAACAGAAAGCTCGAAAAAAGAATTTTCTTAATAAATATCTTATTGAAATTAAATTGTTATTCTTATTTCATTGTAAATGTATGAAGGTTTCCTCACGATGTTGTTCCTTCACCGAAAAGCTAGCGAACAGATGATGATCGCATTGAGATATTATGTTCTATGGATGAATGTGAAGTCTCCAATACGCTAGCGTGGGGACTACAGACCATTCCCTCTCGCCTAGGAGAGGAGGCTTATGGCCATTAGTGGGACATATACAATGTGTAATTGAGTACGCTGAAAATCTCTAAGTTTATTTCAATTAAACTGAGTACAACGTGACGATTTTTACTGATAGGGCCCCATCAAAAGAATTTGCCACGGGCCCCAGATGATAAAGTTACGCCACTGCTTGCGTTAAAATATTTTAGCCAACGCTTACTCGCTTCGCTCACTACACGTATGTATTCGTAATTGCAGTTTTGTTTGCAAGTATGACGAAATGCAATCGATCACAGAAGAAGCTATGCAGACTCCGTTGCGTTAAAGTAGTCTAGTCTACCTACCCTCACCTACTACGCTCCTACAACACGTAGGTATGTATTCTTGCCGCGTTTCTCGGTAACTGCGACCAAACCCCAATTGGTCATAGAAGCCAGACTCGCGTCAACATAAAGGCAAGCGCACACCTGCCCTTCACCGCTACAATACTTTATTCCTATTTACATTCTATAGAACACTATTGTAAGTAAAAATTTACGAAGTTTTCTCGCCTGTCGCTTAACCGTTCCGAGTTTTTTCAAGGATTCCGGCTTTTGTTTGAAATTGAATTTTAATGGGTTTGTGGGATACACGGAATATTAATCAATATTTTAAATGAGTTAAGGTTAGTGTTGAACGAATCGTTAGTTTTATTGACTTAAGGAAGATAATTTAAAACGAACAAGGCTGTGAACATTGTAAGCTTGTAACTACGGAATATTTACTAAAGTTTGATTATGTTTCCTGATGAGCTCGTTGGATCGGTTCCTGTCGCGGGACAAACGTATGAACTGTCGATATTTGTTTTGGGTCTGGATGATTTCGTATATTCTTAACCAAGTATGCATAGTCCCCAAGTAAGCGAAGCTTGTGCTATGGAAACCAGATGATTTATGGAATACTTGAATACATTTCTTTTGTATATTTTATTTATCATACACAGGAAACACCCAGACTCGAGACTTTTACATTACTCAAGTTGAACACATTTGTGCCTGCCTACTGGCAGGCACAAATTACTACTAAACTTTTCATCAAAAATTGCTTCTGATAAAATTTATCGTAGCTAATCCAAATCGGAGGAGAACGATACGGGTGAATACGGGACCGCGTGACAAAGAAAAAAACCCCTAAATTTTAAATTTTAAACGGAGCCACGGAGGCCTTCGTGGCCTGGACTGTAGTCATAGGTGGTGACCATAGTTAGAACAGTAGACCCAGAGGCGGCGCGCGTGATACTTCACACGTGCTTTACAAAGAGAGACCAAACTTGACCAAAAGACTTGGGCCTGATATTAGGCCAGTGCTGCTGAGACTGCGGAAGATTGAGCAAGCGTACCCGTGTATAGTCTCGGCAAGACTGCACGTTTAAAGAAACATGGTGGTTAGGTTTAGCCGGTAAGAGTCCGGCATAATCATTTTTCTTCCCTTAGAAAGGTGATATACATGAAGGATACCCCCACCACAAAAAAGGGAGTCCTTCGTTCTCTCTATAGATCTGCTTACATCTTGCATAAGTTTTTCAAAAATTGTTAAATTTAAACGATATATAATTGTTGCAAATATTGTTTTAGTTAGCTCATCGTCCTCCATAAGCTTCGGTGTTCGTATGAGCTACACTTTTACTATTACAAACGAAATTTGAAACCTTATTCAACTCTCTTATCATAATTAATGGACTCAATTAAATCAAATCAAATATTATTAATAGGTGATTAACACAAAATATTCCAACAATACCACCACATTTTACTCGCTGAGTGAAATTAAACTACAAAATGCACAGTTAAACATAATTTATTTAAAATTATTTAATTATCACAGATTCATTTATTTTAATAGTCATCACTTTAACAAAAATATAATATAAGGTAGTCTACTGGTGTGAACACCATCAGAGCTCTCACACTATAAGATACGACAACCGTTAAAAAAAGTTTAAGAATTTTTTTCATGCGCATTATCGGGACATCGGACAAAGCATCAAAATATCTATAAAAGTTCTCTAATCATAATCGGACTCACGGCTATCGTATCGGATAACGTAAAAGCACTCTTTAGTCAATCCCACTCGCCTGACGTACTTTGATGACATGATGAACACGATTTTTTTCATAATTCGTGCGAAGGAATGTTTCTGATTTTCTTTAGGTCTTTTAGAAATGGTGTTAGATTCGCGTGAAAAATAATGGTTTTGCGAATGTGTTAAAATTATTATGTAACGTCAGTCGTGTGGTGTTGGATTTACAAAAACGTGGTTAATTATTGTTTTCTACATGTTGGCAAAGGTTTTATTGCAACTTAGGGAGATTAATTTACCATATTTTATTCATACATACATAGTACTCTTAATCTATTTGTTATAATAAGTAGATTCAAGATTTTTTTACGTATTTACGTTATGCAAATATGTATAATTACGTATTACAATCATAGTTTTGAATTCGTACAAGAATATACAACTCTATACGGAGAAAACATAAACTCATAAACGTAATTAAAACAAAATCTAAACACAGAGCTTAGTTTCCTTCTTCATTAATTCCCAAGAACAAAAACGTATACGTCTATTGTTCCAGACGAACAGAGAAATGAATATTAAAAAAATAAGTCCCGAGATTCACTGCTTATTTACTGGTTACAATAAAACCTTTGTTGTACAATATTTACAATCTAGACTTTATATACAAGTTATATGCAATCTAAGATAATAGTCACATAGAAAATGTTAAGAATTTGTGAAGTATAAATGCAATTGAAGTCTTTATAGTGACAGAAGTTGTATTGTTAAAGGCAAAGATTAAAAGGAGTGCCACTCAGACGCTAAGATATGCACAAGAATATAATAATGTTCGCAGTGGGATATTTTCGTTGCACTGTCTCAGCGTGAGTCTAGACATAGCTTTAAGAATACAAAAGTAACAATACGTAGCTCCATTTACATTAAGCTCACAATTATCGCCAAAATGGCATCACTCATTTGGCACAAGTTCGAAACATCAAGCAAAACAAAAGCAAATAGTCATTCAGATTCTAGGCATATACGATAAACACTCAAACACTTTTAAAAAATAACAAAATAACCAACGGTTTACCGACGAATCGGTTTCTTTTTAAGATTGTAGGCACTATTATTGCTAAATATAATTTATTCGCCGCTAACCTACAGCGTAGAATGTCTTTACAAAATATACTACAAGACTTTACATGAGCCGCTGGCCGAACTATACTTTCTATACGTTAACATTTATACTAATACACTTTACTATAATCTTTTACAAGTCTCATCCAATTTCTTAACACGCTTTCGAAAATATTTTTTTTTCTTGACAATACACTTTCTTCCCTTGACAAAGCTCTCAACGACCGACATTAGAGTTTAAAATGAAGTAAAAAAGAGGTGTGTCACAATTATAAGCGATTCATAAGTTTATAGCCAGGAAGGGCGGCTCTGAAGCATGTCCGCAGCGTCATGCCTGTCCATCTGTCTCAAAGCAACAGCAAGGGCCGCTGTGGCCCCTGCCCCTCTCTCCCTGCACTCCCAAAGTTCCAAAATCGCCTCCGTAGGGGAACTCTTTGTGGCAAACCACGTCGTATACCGATCCACTCCCAATCTAGCCGCTAAAGCCCTCCAGTCGTTCCCCCTCGCGTTTGGCGGATCCAAAATCGAACACAACTGTCTCTTAACCCTTGCACTCAACTTAAACGGCCCTTCACCGCACTCGTTCACCCCAGACTCGCTTACCACTACAGGAACACTCCGTTTAGCGCTGCTGTCGCTACCTTCCTCACTTCTGCACATTCTAGCCTCTAATAAGTTTTCTGTGATATTGAAACTGCGCTGGGATTCCGCCCGTGGCGACCTGCCTCGGGGCGAGCGGCTCCGAACGTCCTCAAGCGATATTCTAAACGTTTGCTTGTAAGAAGGATTGGTTCTCTGACACGCCGATATTGTGAAGTCAATATTGTCACAGTCGTGCGTCCTTTCTAACGCAAAGCTGCAATGTAGGGCGTTGTAGTTCGAACACCAGACGTGATGGAATGGTATTTCCTGGTAACCTATACCCGGTTTCGCTTTCCAGCCGGGGCTGACGTGATCCAAATTCAAACACAAGTTGGACCCTCCGTCTTGGAACAGAAGTACCTTCGGGCGTTCGAGTAAAACGCCGCCGAGTTTCTTTTCTTGCTCCTGGCAGTAGTATGCGGCGCAAGGCGTGTCTTCGAACACGTACAATCTGATATTGTATTCTGGGCTGGTCTCGCTCAGCGCGGCGGGGGCGTATATTGCTAATTGAAGCTTTTTGACAGCTTTTCCATTGAAACTTTCGCCTACAAGCACAAAGGTGGAAAGCATGTCCGTGACTAGGTATATTTTGTCATTGTCTAGTTGTGTGAAAACGGGTGTATTGATTGTCTCTTGGCCGAGGCCGACAATTTTCTTCCATTGAGGAGGAGTGCCGTCCGGCTGTTTGTTGTGATCTATGGCGTAAAGTGAAAGGTTCCAAAAGCCGTGTTTGAGACTCGCGCAGTGCGGAATCTGAAGAATGACCGACTTGTTCAGCTGGAGACGCGGAGGGCCGCATTTAACTACCGGGCTCAGTTGCGTGATACCTGCGGGGCGAAATTCGTTTTAATACGATGCCTTTAATAGACCAAGTGTAGGAGCGGTGACCGCCGGGGGCAGTCGACATTTTTCAACATAAATACCAGCCACTTTATCGTGTTGCGAAATCAATGTGTTTTTATTAAGTCTATGAATATTCATAGGCTTAGGGGTTAATAAATACAAATACGGGTATGGCTAATGAAAATATTATGCAGGACTTACCTTTTCCGAGTCGCGGTCGGTATCTGTCGTCTTTGACTACGGCTACGTAGATTTGTTCCCTTCTGCCCCTGCCGAGGGCTCCTTCGGCTATTGACAGGGCTACTCCGGCTGCCGGCAAGGCCAGTCTTGCTCCTCCACTTGACACTGACAGTGATTGTGAGGTAGGGGAGTTTGACACCAGCTCTGCTAGTTGTAGTGTGACTGACTCATTAGCAGCGTCGTACATTGATCCAGCTGGAAGCAATGCTGAGGTTACTCTCTAGAATAATCTTCAAGGTTTGATAACAACTTGTAAAATTTTATCACGAGATAATAACAGTCGTTAAAAGTATTTCACTGTCCTCATTTTGGCAAAAGCTTTGTTGGATATAGTTTTGTTTTGTATTGTTATACAAATACGAAATAAATGACTTGTAGGTAATAATCGAATGAAAAGCATTTTGCTTTTCAGATATCAAACTATAACAGGATTTTTACTAACTTCAGTTGAGTCAAGTATCAAAATAAGTAAATAAGTTAGTTGGTTTAAAACCGATTTTTCAAGTTCTGTAGTCAGATACGTCATACAATTTTACGTAAACATTTGACGTTCTAAATCGAGAAACATCAAATCTCTAATTATACCTTAATAGCTTTAGGAAATGCAAAAACAGAATCGATGCCATTAGCTATCTGTCTATCGATAAATTTTAAATTACGCTATCATTTAATATTAAATGCTATCAACCCTATGTCTGTTAAGTTTTTAGGTTATAAGAAGATAGGTTAAGTTGAAAGAGATAGGAATGAACTTCTTTTAAGGTTAGGTGAAGTTAGATTAACTTCTGAAAGAGAAGGAAGAAGAAATAGAGATACTCACAGCTAGTAAAGCAGCTGGAGACGGAATGCTCAGACTCGCTGTATGGCTTACTGTCATACTCATCGCTCTGCCCTTTACTGGACGCGCACGGAGTCACCTGGTGGTCTACTGGGGACGCGTAGCTGCAAAGAAGGTGATCGTTAGACTCTTGCGAATGCCTATGTGCCTTTCAGTAGTAGTAGAATTTATTGTGAGGAGTTTATACAGGGAAGACCATTATATCTCGTCAGACGACCTCTGTGGCGCAGCGGTTGAAGGTCCGCCTGCGAAGCAGGAGGTTCAATTCCGGCCTCGAGACAAATGCCTGTATTATCTGCAGATATTTGTTCGGGGTATTCTGGATGTTGTTCGTTATATAATAAAAATATCTATCCATGTATATTGTATATCAGTGATCTCGTACCTACAACACAATCTCTGCTTGGGGCTAGATGATGCAACGTAAATTGTCAAGCATTATTTATTTATTATTATTTTTTTACTATAGATCTCAACTCTATGTTTTGCTAGCTATGAATACATCAAACTTTAACCCTCATAAACGCTGATAAAATTTATCAATAGTTAATCCGTTTTGTCACATATTTTCATACAAAACTGTCATAAAATACGTCAATAAGGTGTTGGAAGGTTGAACCAGCGTTAGTTGGGAAGTCTTTTGTATTATGTGGGTAACTACTACAATGATATTGCTATTGTCTATTGTCTTAAGGCCTATTGAGCACTTGCTACTTTCCTCGTGTTTTGAGAACTCTCGCAATAAAATAGGAAACCATTCACGAGTCTACGTTCAAAAACAAGACTTGAGACCCGTTAGCTCTCACCAGTAAATTACACAGATGCAAGCAACATTATTCTAGGTAAAGTTTTATAAAGGGTTTCAAACCTGTACCACTAAAATATTGTAACACTGGTAATTGTTATAAGATTTTACAATGTTGCAGGATGGGAATTACGAAAAACGTGTACCACTGGTATACGATCGAAATCAATTTCTAAATGCAGAATACAGTGTCTTTTCTTGACATTCATATTTGTATCATTGGGAATCGAAACACAATGACCTCATGAGTATTTGTTCATGGCAGGTCGTTTTTGTAGCCGTAGGGTGCCGACAGTAGAATGTTGCCTCTCCCCTCTTGCCCATGGATGCAGTAAGAATCTGCCAAGGGATACATCTGTAAGATGGGCATCAGTGTCTTTCCGAGTATTAACGTTCCGTACTGCGCTCGCCAACCCGCCTCGACGATCTTCTCATGATCCTGAAGCTCCTTGAGGGAGGCCTTTGTATGCCCAGAAGTGGACGTAGACAGCGGTCTAATAATCATCATCATCATCATTACAGCCGTAAGACATCCACTGCTGGACATAGGCCTCCCTCATTGACTTAGAGATCCAAGTGCATGAGGGGTTGTTGCCATACTCACCACGCTTGGCAGGCGGGTTGGTGAGCGCAGTTCGGGATGTTCTTACACGGAAAGACGCTGCTGCCCATCTTCCGGAGATATCCCTTAGCAGATTCTTACTGCATCCACGGGCAGGAGAGGAGGGGTGAAATTCTACTGCCGGCACCCCACGGCCAGCGGTCTAATGATTGATGATAATCTCATAAAAAACGTTTCGTTAACGTATCTTATCGTTATAAAAGTTAAGTTAACAAACATTAACATACACAACGCAATGTTACATATACAAATTACATTTATTTTGCGAAAATGGGTAAATACAAAAGATGATAAATAGTCAATTAAGTTCAGCCATTATCTACATAAAGCATGCAAAATTTATCACTTGTCAATTAAAATTATTAAAATATTTAGATCATTTAAATAACCAATTAAAATTATAATTAGATATATGCACATATTAAAATTAAATACATTACAATGACAATATCAGATAAACAGTCAAATTAAATTCAAAAACATTTCACTCGAACACTTGTTACCTGTTAGTAAGATGCGGCACGTCGTAATGGTGCTCCGCTCTGGTGTCGATGGGCGGATGCTCGTATCTCGGGGGCCGGTGCTGCATCAGGTCAGGAGCCAGAGACAGGGACTGCTTCTCCACCGTCGGGTACATCTCCGGTTGGAAATCTGTTACGAGATGAGGGTTTAAGCAAATGCGGCAGGAGTTCGCTGTATGAAGAATGTCTCTTATTTTAATTCTGGTGGTATTTGCATTGACGTTGCGCATAGGAGTGTATTGTGCATTGACCCGCAACTACTCAGACCCTAGCTAGCATCCTTAAAATAATGGAGAAGGACTCTGTGTCGTCGGCAACATTCCATGAGCATCCCTGAAGGGGTTGCTGATGTTGTTGATGTGGATGGGGTTGGTTCAATTCTGACGTTACTGTGTAGCAATACGGAAGGAATAAAAAAACTTTAGGAACAAACTTTTTAAAACTTCGAACTTAAGACGACGTATTGACGATGTTGGCGTCAGTTATAAAACATAATCATCATTTCAGCCATAAAACGTCCACTAATGAACAAAGGCCTCCCTCATGGATCTCCATGAGGGGTAGTTGCCATACTCACCACGCTTGGCAGGCGGGTTGGCGAGCGCAGTATGGGATGTTGATATATGGAAAGACGCTGCTGCCCATCTTTCAGAGGTATCCCTTAGCAGGCTCTTACTGCATCCACGGGCATGAGAGGAGGGGCAACATTCTACTGCCGGCGCCCCACGGCTTTAAAACATAATACTCTATGTTAAAGTTTTTCAAGTTTTTTACTTAAAATTTGTAGTTGGTTACACGGTCGATTAACTATTACAACAGAAAAAGCCCAAAAACTGCTCCATCAAAACAAAGATTTTATATCTGTGGTTCAACAATAAGTTTTATTCATGGTCATTTGCATCCAGCTTTTACCTTATCCGGAAATTTAAGCCGGGTACTCACTAGCGAGCGGTAATCGAAATAAACAAAATAACGTTGATTTGACACACACACACACACACACAAACACACACACACACACACTCACACACACACGCACCGGCACACAATGCACACGCATGATAAATAAGAAACAATGAAAATTACAGCCAAACAGGTAAATACGACAAAAGATAAACACCTGCGTAGTGATCACTCGCATGTGGCCAAATAGGTGCTATCTCAGCTTAATGCTGCTTCTTTGTAACCAGCGCTAGTTTTCAAATAGCACCTGTATTTGATTTTGTATGCATATTGTTGTGCGTGTCAAACCGCGTGCAAGCCGAACTGAAGCTGAACTGGGTCGGGCAAATTTACCGCATGCCCAACGGCTTTTGGGTGAAAAAAACACAGACAAGCATGTTGACCGCGTGGGGGAAGTGCTGGATACTCACCTGAAGATGTGGCCTGTCACACCGCCAGATTGCGAAAAGTGAAAGCAAGGAAAGAATGCCTAGTTTGCCTTGCAGTTTTTTTATTCAGCGAAATGATAAGCCGAAGGCCCACTTGATGTTAAGCGATAACCTCTACCTATAACAACTGCAATACCGCGGGAATCACGTTCATTAAGCACGTGACCAACGCTGTACAATAGTTATAAGGTCTCATGAAATATAAGTTGTACAGTAGGGGCTAACAAACGAATCCTCTTTTTGGCGCAGTCTATTAAATTGTCTTACCGGTCCTAGTCATAGTATACAGCGAGTGGTCCCTGGTCTTCCTTTGAAGCAGCTTGTAGACCACCGCGGCTCCAGCGAGGAATACCACCACGGCGACCGCTATTCCGATGTACAGGGGTATGTCGCTGTGCGCTGCTACTGTGGACAACATAACATTATAAGATAATATGAATGAATGAATGAAGTATTTATTGACCACATAAAGATACAGCACAAAAAGGTTAACAATACAAACAAATAGAAGAAACATATTATAAGAGTAAACCAAAAAAAAAAGAAATAAAGAAAAAACAATGTAACCTATGCTCACTGTAACAGTATGGGTCAAAAGGTCCCGCCTCAGCTTTATGCTTTTGAAACTATCATGGATGTGAACACATTATTCTATATTAACGCGATATTTAACATAACTTGAGAACAGAGACTTAGAAAGAGGGTAGACTCTTTCATTTATCAATGACTACCCACCACTCGCAAATGACTTTAGTTTATCCGTTATCATGGCGTGTGAAACTGCGCTAAAATATCAAGAAACTCAAAAGATATACCGTAAGTATTAAATATGTTGTTAGTAAACTAACAACATATTTAATACTTACGGTATATCTAAGAAACTCAAAAGATATACCGTAAGTATTAAATATGTTGTTAGTAAACTAACAACATATGTAATACTTACGGTATATCTTTTGAGTTTCTTGATATTTTAGCCTACCCTTGCACCTACCATTGTAGAGAAGCATGTAGCGACTCTTAGCGGAACATTGGTCTTCACGTAGTATGCTGACGCTAACACTAACCTAACTTGTGAGAGCAAACCAGCATCTTTCGGCGCCTAAGGTCAGCGAGTCTTTGATTTGGTAAATGGTGTATAAATGTTCCTTCTCCCACCACTATGGACTTTTAGAATAGTGTGTATTACCGAGTATAATAGAATGTTTGTGTAACGCACTATTCTGGCACTAGGCTACGACAAAAAATGTACGTAGTGCCGACAACCCCTACGACCATATATTGCCATATGAGGAAGGGTATCAAATCTTTTGGAGCCAAAGCCTAACGGTGGCACCCCCTTTATAGAAAATTCACAAATCAATCAATCAGTCTATATCAAGTTTATTGGTTTTAAATATTTACAAAGTATTACATATTATGGTAATAACTTACATATTGTTAACATGGAAAAAAAGGATGACAGAGTATGGCACTCAAGCAAATAACTTTCTCGTTAAAACAAAGAGACATAAATTACTAAGAAACAAAAGTTTTCTAACATCGTGTGAGAGAAAATCTAAGCATCATTTTACGCTGAAATATGTGATAGATACAATTCAATAGCATCTTTATTTCCGTGGAATAAGATTTAAAATAGATTGAGTTTTCCTCTGCAAGGATTCAAAAAACAGCAATAAACCGTAACCTCAAAATAAGCCACCTGCATTTGATAAGCTTTAATGATTAGTTGTAAAAATAACGTTTTTTACACACAGAAACATGTGCTTTATTGTCTACTGAACACGACACGTAATCGCTTGTATAATCTTTATTTTTTAAAGGATCCCAACTTAAGATTCAACGGAGCTTTTAATATTATTTATGTCATCGTATTTACGTTTAACGATAACGGCTTTTAACAATTTTATGTGATAACTAGTTTTTTCGATAACGTTATTTTAACGACGCTACGGGGGATGCAGTTGGAATTTGAATAGTTCTTTGAGTAGGTGCCGAGTCGAGTTCCATGTGGCGTTATTATATCGTGAGTTGTCGTAGATCAGTCACATAGCCTTCAATAAAGATATTTTAAAAGTTAAATTGTGAACATGTTCTGTACAGAGTCAAAGTCAATAAGTAATTAATCAATAGAGCAAAATGTTACGAAGAATAGTCAATTTACAAAAGAAAATTAAAACACATTTAAATAGAATAAAGCACATAATTTCATTCGTTCGCTTCAGAGAACGTTATTTTCCAAGTATTAAAAATTAAAGTGAAATTGTTCCAACAATTTGTATCCTTTTAGGACATAAAATAACTTATTATACAATTTACCTTATTGAACATACAATACACATGATTAATTATCATAAAAATCTTTCAATTTATAATGAACCTCATTAATAAGTCACCTTCTTAGTCTTATCATTTAGCTCCTTCAACTCAAGATGCAAATAATTAAAAACTTTAATTGCTGTAATATAAGTACTTTTATGGTTTTATAGTTTCGAAAACCGTTATAAGCTCGAAGGTGGACCAGGTCGAATTATTACGCGTTACTGAACTTCTCATTTCAAAGTGATTGCTTCAAGTTACGGTTAAGAACGAAATAACTAGTTTATAGCTCTTAAGTGCGTGAAATTGCGCCTCCGATGAGCGTTATTTCAGACGGAAAATTTCAGGCTCTTTTAACTTTAATTAATGGAATGGCGCGGTACGAGCTTGACGCTTATTTACCATCTTGGCCTGTGACTGCGTTGAGTTGCGAGGAGTGGGAGGAATGGGAGGTCTTTGCCCAGCAGTGGGAAAAATAGCATAATTGCTTCATATTTCGCACGCAACCAAGCTCAAACCTTACCAAAATAGAAAATGAAGTAAAGCTTTTAATACTTAATAAACATGGAAATTACGTAGAGCCAGAAAAAATATCAGCAGAACATTTAACAATTTGTCCCGTAGTGGAAACCAAACCGCCATCCCCCGTCTGAGACGGCAATTCTCCCACTGCACCACAGAGTACTCTAGAATATTCTAGAACCTGCAGAAGGCGCTAATTAACTGAATTGCGTCATAAGCCATGGGGCCAGTCATAGAACGTTGCCTCTCCTCTCTTGCCCGTGGAGTAATTATCTGCCAACAGATATCTCCGGAAGATATGCAACAGTGTCTTTTTGAAAGAAGAAAGAAAGAAAATAATATTTATTTATGTCTCATTTACAAATACACAAACGGAACTGTTACAATAAAATATTTATAGACATAAATCGGTCGCCAACTCAGCGTACGCTGCGTTAGACACAGCACTGGTTTTCAGTGGCGCCGTGGGAGAGTTTGCGCGGAACACACCCGACACAGTACAATTTTTAACATGAAACTTATTAAACACAAACTTCACATAAATGCACTATACTTAGTAAATACGATTAAAAAAAAAATTAAAAGCTTAAATCCAAACAAATAAGGGTAAAATTATAATTGTACATCTATTTATAATAACATTATTACGTTCATTCATATATAATGGCTCAATTTACATAATTTTGAATTCTGTAGGTAATAGAAAGCCAGAAAACTCAGAACGACTAGGGAGTTTTTTGAGAAATTAAAAGAATTTTCTTTAGAGAAGTTTTAAACGTGTCGATAGATTTCATATTTCTTAATGGTGGAGGTAAGTTATTCCAACACTTCGTGGCAGCATATCTAAAACTGCCACGAAATGCAGTCGTTCTGTGCTTGGGGCAAATAAGACGTGTGGAAAAACGTATATGTCGGTCGGAGAAATGAAGTTTTTCGTAAAGATACGAAGGATGTTGGTGCTTAATTATACCAAAAAGTAAACAAGAAAAATGTAACGATCGACGTGATGTCATATTAAGCAAACCGTGACTATTTATATACGGAGAAATGTGTGTACGTTTTGGAATTGGGTAGCAAAATCTCATGCAGGCATTTTGTAAACGTTGAATTAGCTTTTTAGATCGCGCTAGCAAACATTCGCCAAAGACGGTATCAACGTAACTTAATTTGGAAAGAATAAGAGAATCACATAACCTATTTCGTAAATCTATGCTAAGAAATTCTTTCCGCATATCAACATATACTGCGCTCACAAACCTGCCTGCCAAGCGTGGTGAGTGTGGCAACAATCCCCTCATGATCTTTTAGATCGATGAGGGAGGCTGTCCAGCAGTGGACATAGATAGTCCTAAGGCTGGGAAGAGAAAGAGACTAAACAAGGAACTGTTTTCAAATACATTTTTCCAATGAAATAAGCGTGTGTTTTTAAAGTATAGGTAGTCTAAGTCTTATATATGTATGTCTAGACGCGAAGTAAAAACTTTCTTGGCACAGCGTATTCACTTGCTCAGTGAATCTATTTAGATAAATTAAATTTCAATCGGCATTTTAACTATCCATAAACCATTTTCAATTGTTTAATAGAAATTGTCTTTTTTAAACCCTCAATCACAACACATTCATCATTTCAGCCGTAAAACGTCCACTACTGAACTAAGGCCTCTCTCATGGATCTGCATGAGGGGTAGTTGCCATACTCACCACGCTTGGCAGGCGGGTTGGTGAGCGCAGTACGGGATGTTGATATACGGAAAGACGCTGCTGCCCATCTTCCGGAGTTGTCCCTTAGCATGCTCTTACTGCATCCACGGGTAGGAGAGGAGGGGTAACATTCTACTGCCGGCACCCCACGGCACAACACATTATCAAAATACTTTTATCCGAGTATTTATAACGTAACCGAATGGTCGCGGGAAACTATGTCGACCATGCTTGGCGCAATTCGGGCGAAACGTCGGAAAATCATCATCATTTCAGTCGTAAAACGTCCACAACTGAACACAGGCCAGCCTCAAGGAGATCCATGCGTAGGCAGTTGAGGTAGTTGCCATACTCACCACGCTTGGCAGACGGGTTGGCGAGCGCAGGACGCTGCTGCCCATCTTCCGGAGGTATTCCTTTGTGCATCCTAGTGCATACGCATGAGAGGAGGAGTAACATTCTACTGCCGGCATCCCACGTCGGGAAATAATAAAGTTAATTTACGTGATAAATACCCCGATATATGTATGTTTTTTTAATAAATATAAGTTGTTTAATTATAATTGTTTTAACAGAGGATGGTGGGAGTCTACAAAGGATCGGGATGGTTGGAAGACTTTAGGGGAGATCTTTGCCCAGCAGTGGAACAACATATGTTAAATAAAAAAATAAAAAATAAAATGTTTACTTAATAATGTTAGTAAAATAAATACCGGGGCAGACATAATCGGAGATTGCGGGACGAATTGTCGAAGTAAAAGCTCTGGGGGAAAACTGCGCTCGCCAACCCGCCTGCCAAGCGTGGTGAGTATGGCTACTCCCCTCATGGAGATCCATGGCTTCTGTTGATTAGTGGACGTTTTACAGCTGAAATGATGATTCATTCCCTTGTTTTACTTCCAGCTCAGAATATTTCCTGGCATAAAAAGTATTTGCTCGAAATAAAACCTGAATCAAAGCAATATAAAGTGCAGGAGTATTTTCCACCGCGATGCGAATGTAGTTTTACTTATCGGTCGGAAGCGAGCGCGCTACATCGCAACCCCTTTTTACAGGGGCTTGTTACAGTTGGCTCTCTTAAATGTTAGATTGAATTTTGTTTTACTGCACACTGTAATGCCTGAAGTTATTTTGAGTGTAATGTCCTAAAAATAAAAAAATAAAACACAAAGCTTTCAAGACGATATTTATGTTATTTTAGGTTTTCATTGTGATTTCTTCCTTAGATGTCCTCAATAAATAGTGGCACTGTAATATTTGGACTAAATTTATTTTTAGTGTGACGTACTAAAAATAAACACATAGTTTGTTAAACAATGTTATAGTAATTTAAGGTTTTATTGTGTTTTTTCGTTTGATGTCCTTAATAAATAGGGTTTAGAAATCCGACAGTTTGAAACGAATATTACTTCCACATATAAGTTATAGCTTTGAACGGTGATGTTAATTAGCAAATTTTTTATGATATAGTTGTTTACGCGACCTAAAAAAATGCTATAACGTAAAACAAACAAAACAATAATTCAAACTGATTTCTACTTTTTTCTTCTTTGTCAATAAATAATTGTAGGTAATACAATGATTTCTAGAAAATTATGACGGTAAATGAGATAAAAGGCCTGTGGCTGCAAACAGGCCAACGTAGGCTTGTGCTCCCTTCTTTGGCCCCATTTGATACCTACGAATAGGCATATAAGTTCCCTTTTGTATCGTTTGGATACTTAAAGAACTCTACAATGAAAGTGGCTTGTGCTCCCTTCTATGGCCCCATTTGATACCTACGAATAGGCATAAGTTCCCTTTTGTATCATTTGGATACTTAAATAACTCTACAATGATAGTGGCTTGTGCTCCCTTATTTGGCCCCATTTGATGTCTACGAATAGGCATAAGTTCCCTTTTGTATCATTTGGATACTTAAAGAACTCTACAATGATAGTGGCTTGTGCTCCCTTCTTTGGCCCCATTTGATACCTACGAATAGGCATAAGTTCCCTCATGTATCATTTGGGTACTTAAATAACTCTACAATGATAGTGGCTTGTGCTCCCTTCTTTGGCCCCATTTGATACCTACGAATAGGCATAAGTTCCCTTTTGTATCATTTGGATACTTAAAGAACTCTACAATGATAGTGGCTTGTGCTCCCTTATTTGGCCCCATTTGATACCTACGAATAGGCATAAGTTCCCTTTTGTATCATTTGGATACTTAAATAACTCTACAATGATAGCGATAATAATAGTTTTATCAATAAAATACCGCGGTGCTAAATGTAACACCCCAACCGCTCCTAGCTTTTAATTACTCAGCCAACATGCGCCAACGGATTGTTATCGAGTTATCGAATGCGATGACTCCATTCATTCATTCACCGTTCAAATGGGTTAAGAGCTGATTTAAATGTAGAACACGGATGGGAATTGTTTGTTGCAAGAACCAAGGAGTATATGTATATAGGTACATATTATATTTATTTGAAAAGCAGAATGTATTCGATTTATTTAAAAAATGTTTAGAATTTTTGCAAGATAATAATTCTTACGTAGAAAATTCAAATTCAGAACACGAGTGTCGTTTGTTGTAAAAACCGAAGAGATTTATTTATTCACTTAAAACTAACAAAGATTATTTGCTTATGTTCGCTTATTTTAATTTTTCAGTCAGAATATTAAAAATTATTGCATAGAAACGACTTATTATGTAGAGATGATCATCATGAGTATATTTTGTACAGGAATGCCTAAGTGATTAAAAGGTGAACTAGCCCAGTATCTACAACAACTTAGGTACAACTCAGCATACAATTTAGGTTATATTTTTAATGTTTACGTTAAAATAAAAAAAAAACTTCGTTGTTCAGGGTTTATTTAATTGATTTTAATTGTGGGATAAAATACAGTAGTGGACGTTTTATGGCTGAGATGATGCCCATTACAACATGAATGATTAACTAGACTAGTAGGTATTCGTAAGATTTATATTTCGAACAACGTATGACTCAGATCTTATTTGAGCTTATTTTACAAATTAAGCACGTGCTCACTAATAAGTTAAATAATGGATTCATTGATACGTTCTTTTCCTACTTGTAAATAGGTTAAGAGCTGTTACGTAATGTGGAGTAAGCATATACAATGTAAGGCCTTTACGACTATTATAGATGACTAGCCGCACCCCGCAGTTTCACCCGCGTTGTTTCCGTTCCCGTGGGAATTCAGAAAAATCCCTCCTTAGTGCACCTCTAGGATACTCAAGGTATACATATGTGTGCCAAATTTCAAGTCTCTAGGTCCAGTGGTTTAGGCTGTGCGTTGTCTGTCAGTCAGTCAGTAACGGAAGAGTTTTATATATATATTGATTATTCAGCGTCAGCCGTGCGGTGCCGGCAATAGAATGTTACCCTTCGTCGTTTCCTCGTGGATGCAGTAAGAGCCTGCTAAATGATACCTCCGGAAAATGGGCAGCAACGTCTTTCCGTGTATCAATATCCTGTACTGCGCTCGCCAACCCGCCTGCCAAGCGTGGCGAGTATGGCAACAACCCCCTTTTCTTGGAGATCTAACGGAGGCCTATGTCCAGCAGTAGACGCAGACAGGTAGTCCTACGGCTCAGATCATGATCTAAGCCGGATTGATTTAGCTCTGGTCCACCGAATGAGTTCAAAGACGTTTATTTGATGCCTTGAAGATATCATATTCTATATGTTTCTAAGAAGGTACAGTCAAGTAGTAAATCATTCTACGATCACTCATATTGAGTCACTCATGGAATAAATCAAAACACTCAATACCAGTGGAAAATAAAATGCAAGGCAGTAAATACATGACCCACTTCACAGCAATCAAACATTTTATGGGCGCACTAATGCACGGATGTCCGATAAAATTCAATGATGGAAATTGATTGAGATTCATAGCTAGTGCTAATATTTATGACCTATGTCTTGGTAACCATTGAATGTGCAGAGCGTACCTATATACTGCTGTTTCTTTAGTCGGCTTTGCTTTGACCACTTTAATAGTTAAGGCAATGTGCGTAAAACTTAGCTTGATTGTCATCGAAATCCCGCTTAGTTTTACAAATAATAAAGCTTTTCATGATTTTGGGTCAGATTTTTCTCCGGCTGATTGCATCAGCCAACTAGCACGATAGATAATACAAAATTTTATTCAAATCGGTTCAGCCGTTTTGGAGGAGTCAGTTGACAAATACGTACTGAAATATATTAACATACAGAAAACAGAGACTTCAGTTTTGAACCTCAAAGTACGTATGCGATAAAAAAAGTATTTTTCAGCTAAATATCGTTTAGATAACCCAGAACAGGCGATTTCATATAATGGAGTATCGTACATTCATTATTTTCATTGCCATTGCCGTGGGGTGCCGGCAGTAGAATGTTACCCCTCCTCTCGTGCCCGTGAGGTGGATGCAGTAAGCGCCTGCTAAGGGATACCTCCGGAAGATGGGCAGCAGCGTCTTTCCGTGTATCATCCGGTACTAGCCGGCAATGTTACCCCTCCTCTCATACATATGGATGTAATAAGAGTGAAACCTTCGGAAGATGGACAGCAGCGTCTTTCCGTGTACAAACATCCCATACTACGCTCGCCAATCCGGTACAAGCGTGGTGAGTATAGCAACTACCACTCATGGAGATCCATGAGGGAGGCCTGTTCAGTAGTGGACTTTTTACGGCTGGAATAATGATGATGATTATTTTCATTCATTCGTTCCTACATTCATTAACAAGTTCGAACCAGTGTTGCAACTGTATGAAAATTAAATTAAACTCCGTGGTAGAATGCACGAGTCGACGTTGCAGATAATGAAACAGAGCACATGGATATATGTAGGGCGCGTATGAAATTTTTCATTATTTAAAAAATGCAGATAGCAACGGTCATTGTTACGGAAGAAATGTGTAAGTATGACGTAAGTGTGCGTATAACGATTCTGCACAGGAAATTAATTTGTTAGAACGTTCTAATATGTGAAACATTGTCAAGATAGAAATAAGAAAAGCTTATTTTGATATGCGTGTAACGATTTCGCGTAGGAAATTAAATTGTAAGAATGGTTAATAAAATAAAGATGTGATTCATGATATAACAAAAACAGATATATAAAAGCTTTTACAAGTAAGATGAAGCTATAAAGCATTTTAAAACAACGATACCTTGCAGATATAAAATTTACAAAGTTGGACTTTTTTCTGTAAATTGAGAACAGGTTCTTATGTATTTTATGTAATGGTATTTTACAGATAAGTTAATTTATAGGTAAGCCGTATTGGCCGAGTGGTATGCACCTCCAACTTTCAATCGGAAGGTCATTGGTGTGATACCGGCCGTGCACCAATAAATTTTTCTTTCTCGAAAAAAATATGTGCCCCTTTCACACGTACTTTAACGGTGAAGGAAAACACCGTGAGGACACCCGCAGCTTAGTCAGCTTTAGAAGTATTAACCTGTTATTTCCTCCGACTCATAACCGCCTGAGCTGGAGTTATGCTATAGGTGCTTGGCAAGCCTACTCCACCCAACAAATGTCCCAGGCACTGCAGTGTCCCGTAAAGCATAAATATGTACCAGTTACTGGCGCTGTATAAATCGTCTATAAAAGATGTAGACTTTAATTATTTTACAGACATTATGAATCTCGTTAATATACGCTAGATTTTATTATTTTACATTCGACTAAATGACGAGACAAGCTGAAGGCCACCCTGATGTAAAGTGGTAACTTCTGCCTATTACAATCGCAATAACGCGGTGAATTGATTCTAAACTTGAGATCCGTGATAAAATTATAGTGACTCATACTATCTAGTCTATAAACCATCGCATCAAATCACTGACTTGATTATTTAATGATCAAGAGAAAACTAATATTAAATGAATCTTGCAGCATCCGAGCCATGGCGCAACGCAGTAAACTATCCATATCAATAAATCTCAAATATAAACAAGTTTTAAGTTTATTGCTGACCGATGTTTGAAATTCAATAAATCACAACATATCCGCTACTTGCTTCCAACCACACTCAGTTCTCGGTTACTCGTATTAAATTGATTTCTACTACGATTAGTGCGGGTTTATAGGATTAATTTCGAAATTTGTTCTCTGTGTAAACATTCGTCTACGTCGCTCGTATATTCGTGTCCGATTCAGAGATCCGAGATAGGAAATCCAGACGAAATTTACAAACCCTTGTCGTTCTGCCCATAACGTGGTAGGAGGGCTGGTGGAATTTAATTCTACGAATGGACAGCTCAATCGAAACCCACCCTTGAAGCTGAAGGATAAAGGCGATAGTTGCGTGGAAGATGAGTATATGTGTATGCAGTTTGCGATCGCCTGCTGCGTTCTCTCGACGAAATCACAACAAATCATTTACGGGACCCACCTCCGATAATGACTGCTGCATCGCATATAAATTGGATTTTACCCATGTATGCTTATTCATTAATCTCTGCGTTGTCAAAACTGATGATAAATTTTACAACAAAACAAGAAGAACAATAACATTGAATGCGATACAGACACGAATAAAAGGGATTCCTCAAGAAATATCATTTTGGAAAGTGTCTACATAGACACTATTCAAAATGATATTTATTACTTTGGAAAGTACATTTTCGTAAGCCGATAATGTTATCTGCTTATGAAAATATATGCGGAAAACGTATAGTGAGTCTATTCACACGGAGCTTAAAATAGGTACAACACACTATTAGAAACGTCGTTTCACAAATCAAGAATCGCTATAAAAGCGGAAGCGTCGACACATACTTAATATGTAACCAACCATCACAAAACGCCAATAAATATCTCAATAATGAATTATTAACACTTTTGAATAACAATGAACGTGCAGTATTTTATAATAACGATAAAGTTTCTACAGAACATAGGCTGTAAAAGCCTATAAATCTAATCGCAAACGATAAAAGCAGCGCGAGGTATAAAGCCAAGCTAAACGGCTATGGAGGTACTAATGACGGCCTCTCCATTCTCGATATAAGCGGGAATATCGTGGTACATTGGGGTAAGATAACAAAAGGAGAAAAGGTTATAATCGTAAATGTCTTCCAATATTACAGTGAAGCGTTTATGTAAGATGGGAACGAGTAATTTTGTCTTGTTATACAATATTATTATACAGCCTATTATGACAATTGGATAGTGATACAAACATTTGGTGGAATAGAAGTGTCGATTTGAGTCAGTCTGCCGTTTCAGTCGGCTCTGACATCCGAATTTAATAATTAACGTATGTTTATGAAAATCAATAAATATTTCAAAAATAGGCTAGATGACTAAATTTGTTAACAGTCTTCTTTTTTAACGTTATCCAAAAATAACCGCGATCCTCTCTAAAGAAATGTCACGTGAGGTCACAGTATGCGCCAACGTGCCTCGGTACAGTACCCCTAAATAGCAACTCGCTTTATAAAAGTATTGTCTCATTTATTTGAAAAAGCAAATAATATTGTTTTTGTATCATCGAACTGATGACAGATCATACAAAATTTAGATTTTCATACCTGTCGTCATGCTTATTCAGACTACACAAAAATGTACAAGTTAGGAAATGCCGAAAATGTGTGTAGACAAATATGAGAAGATATCTCATAGATAAAGAACAAGATCAAGCTGCAAGAAACATACAAAGTCTGCCAAGATAGCAGCACAGCACAAAATTGTTTCGGCAAGAAAAGTTGAGCAATACAACTCTAACATTACCATTCCACCATTTCCTCTGAACAGCAATTAGGCTAATGAAGTGGAGGGTCGAGGTGGAAATGAATGCCCTCCTCTTTGCATTCAGAACTTTCATGTGGGTAATTCACTGACAGTCCACATTCTATGCGAATACTTGAATCTAGGTAATGGATGAGAATATAAAAGATGTTTGCTGGCGGGTGGGAATATTTTTACGTTAATGTGAAACGGTTTATTTGGCAATAAAATACATTTACGAATACGCGTTCTCTCATTGCCGTAAGGTGCCGGGTGAATAATGTTGCCCCTCCTTTCATGCCCGTGGATATAGTAGAATCTGGCAAGGGATAGCTCCGGTAGATGGGCAGAAGCGTCTTTTTGTGTATCAACATCCCGTTCTGCGCTCGCTAACCCGCCTGCCAAGCGTGGCAAGTATGGCAAAAACCCTCGTGGGTCATGGAGATGGTCTTGGAGATCCATGAGGGAGGCTGATATCCAGCCGTGGATGTGAACAGGCAGTCCTACGGCTAAGATGATGATGATGATTACACGTTCATGCTCTTGACAATGTTAATTTTAGAGGTTATTTTTCTCTGTGTCTTCATCACCACTAGAGCTCGTCCATGTCCACTGCATGGGTTTCCCTCATGGATCTAGTATTCTATCAAGACTCCGCTCGCACACAACACAAGCTCTGTTTGCTTTGGAGCGAAATTTCCAGCATAATTTTATTTATTTTACTTCTAAGGTTTCAAAAGAAAAAATAATTATATCTTGTTCTGGAAATCAATGCCCCTGTCGAGTAGTTTGCATAGATTAAAGTTTGCGTTCCAGACTACAGCATAATCAAGAAAGTTGAATCAATCTCTCACAAGCTTCTAAGTAGGTAGTATGTAAACCACAAAAGACTATCTCATAGCACAGTAAATAACAATCAATCTGCAGACGAAGATAAACAAAAGCAATTTACAAACAAACGCAGTAGATTGCCGGTTTATTTAGCGTGAAAATCGAAAGCTGAGAAGAAATCGTACAAACCAAACAACTCACGAGGCTTCGGGCTATTTATCAAACGCACGATAACCAGAGTGGGGAAATTGAAACCGAGTCAACGGGGTACAGGGAAATGATTTATTGCCATTATAAACAAAATATCGACTGATCATTTTCCATTTGGAGATTGAATTTGGACCGCCAAGGGAGTCTAACACGAGTCATAACGTATTCCGTTTAACATTGTGCATTTTGTCGGCGTTGATTTCATATTGTGATATGGCATGTTTACATTCTGTTTGCATTTAGAATGGATAAGAATGGTTTATGGTCAATCTATTCAAATTGGTAACCTGTTTTCATTATTGGCTGCTCAATATGTAAATTTAAATAAAGTAGCCTAGGACATGGCATGGGTAGAACATAGCGAGACAACAAAGAGCCTAACAAACGAGACCTAAAACGTTTATAGAAAGCCATCAAAAAGCCACACAATAGAGAATATGACCAATTTTGGTCATAAAACATTAGGATGATAAAAGTTTACCTCGAAAGTTTTCGTAAGCACAGTATAAAATTTTAGTCCATCGTCTATATTTAGATGTGATACGACCCAGATGGTCATGGCTCTGATATTAGTATCTCTCGAATCTTTTTCAACGCGTCCAGTTACATGTGACCTACGCTATACCTTTCCTTCACCTTCAACTCTATTACAGCTGTACCACTAAGAGAAAAGAAGAAGGTCTACTAAGAATGGTTCGTGTAAAATTACGCCCGATAGCCTGCTATGAAGACCGTCCTAGCATTTGATAGTTATGAGCGGGCGCGGAAAAGGAAGTGTATATTTAGTTATGGCATCTGGTACCAAAAGCTTTTCATGGAATTCAGTTAATTAACGTGTCCCTTGAGGAACAGTTTCATAATTTGTACCGCACACGCCAAGACGTCATAAAGTTTTACCCGAAAGTTTCTGGCCTATGTTTAGAGCGGTTCTATCGTGCGTTATAAATGTGATATATTGCGTCAATTAGCGCAAATATTTTAGGAGAGGAAATGTGAGACTTTATGAAAAATGAAGAGATTATAGGCTGAAATATTTCAAGATATAAAATACGATAGCACGTTAATCGGAATGGACTGATGGAAATGTTGTGCTGGAAGTTTCAACCAAAAATATATTTGGATTCTTTTATAATTAAACCATTTATCATTTAGACTCATCTGCGTTTTATAAATCATTTTGGACTCTTAATTAAAAGATTAATAACTCCGTTATCGAGGCATAAATAGTTTTGAAATATTGGGTTGATGATGCCACATAGCCCTTTATAGACTGAGCTACAAAGTTACCAAATACCTATTTGAAATCATCATCTCAGCTGTAAGACGTCCACTGCCAGAAGCCTCCCACATGGTATCTCTAAGTACTGATCATGAGGGGTTTGTTGGCGTACTCACCACCCTTGGCACGCGAGTTGGCGAGCGCTGTTCGTGATGTTAATAATGATACACCGAAAGACATTGCTATCTATCGTCTGGAGGTTTAGTAGATTCGTACTGCATCCATGGGTGAGTGCTTGAGTGGGCAATAAGTACCTAGTCCTTAACGGTTATGGTAATAAATACGAAGGCCTAAACAATAGGCAAACGTACGTTCCATGAGTTCTTCGAGTATCTTAGTTCCTATAGCGATAGTAGGGATGATAAAGGATGGGCTCAACTCACGAGGCCCACTGTCCCGGATAATTCAACCGCTGTCTCATCCAAGCTTTGTGTTGTAGTTTCCAAACTTAGTTCACGCATAATATTAAACAAGAATTGGTACGGGGGTACCAGAAAAGGGGGCGAAGGTCTTAAAATGTCATTAAAGGTCAAAAATGGCATTCTTGGGTTTTTGAACGTTTTCAGCCATTTGAAGATTTTTATTTTTTTGACCCTAGGGTCACCTAAATTCCTTCTCCAAAGAGACTTGAAAGGAAAACAAGTTTTTGGAAATGGGCAGAGCTAAAGTAATTTCGAATAACTATTAAATACGAAGGGACTCTGTACGGTTTTTGAAGCTCTATTCGAAAGGGTAGAAGTTCTCGAAGTGAATCCAAGTGCTGCAGAAGAACTAAACCAGACAAGAGCAGGGGATCTTGAACAGATCCCTGTGGTAGGACCTAGCAACAGGTTTGCAACAGGCGCAAATCTCGTCATCATCGATATCAGACGTCAACTTTGATTTATTTAACAGGTGTTGTTGTATATTCGTCACAAAGTTAATTTACGAATTGACGCTTGACTGCGATGGTAGCGAGATTTGCGCCTGTTGCAAACAGAGTATGTTGGAATATAGTTATAAAACTATAGCAAGCCACGACAATTTTAATTAAGTGAAAAGGCTTACCTCCATGAACTCCACAGTAGTCCCCCACGCAGTCGGCTTGCTGGGTGTAAGCTCCGGAGCAGGGGGTGTCTCCAGTGCAGGACCGTCTCCTGGTCTGCCTGCAGTCGGCTCCACAGACTGACCATTCCGACCAGGCGCCCCAACGGCCGGGAAGAGCTATGGAAAGGATTAGGTTAGATGGTTAAGCTGAAAGTATAGGTTGCAAGTCTGCCATGCCTAAGAAATTAAAATTGCATGAAATCTCTTGAAGAAGTCAACTACGAGTATATCGTTGTTTGTAATATTTAATACCGTCCGGTGCTTACAGGAGAATGTTTCTTTTTATTCTCGATGTATTTACAACAGGAGAATGTTGCTTTCCTCTCCTGCATGTAGTAAGAATCTGCCAAGGGATACCCCCAGAAGATGGGCAGCAGTCTCCCCCTGTTTCAACATCTCGTATGGGCGTATCTTGTACTCCTCATCATCATCATCAAAGCGGTAGGTCTGCTGTCCACGTCCACTGCAAGACCTAGGCCTCCCCCATGGATCTCTAAGATCATGAAGGGATTGTTGCCATACTAGCACTGGGCCTATGTCTAGCATTAGACGTGGACAGTTAGTCCTAAGGCATATAAGTTCAAATTTTTTCATATCAAGGCATATGAAAATAAGTCTATAATGAGTGTCATGTAACCAAAACCCTGTATAAATAATAAATGATTTAAAAAAGCCATATGAAAAAAAACCTTAGAATAAAAAAGGCTTAGACCCGAGACACAACTGCAGAAAAGCAAAAAATTATCCCTGAGCGCGAATCGAACCTCTCTCGCCACGGAGGTCCTCAAATATCAAATGTCATTTACTGGTAACAAATTGTTATAAGAGTACATACATCAACCAAACCCCAACACTTACTTCCAAGTACGGACAAAAATAGCTCCAGAAATACTCTAAGGCAATTGCTGCATCGTTTAACATTATAAATGGAGTATCTAATAATACGCTTATGACGTATTGCTCTATAAATTGAAATAAAATATCGTGTTGCCCATACCGAGCGCGGGGTACAAATCACATGCTTTTACAAAAGAAATGATAGTTCTAGTTCGTTTGGAACAAGTGGTTATTGGAGCAATATTGCATTGTTTGTAAGAAATAAGAAAGTTAATATAATTTCATTTATTTGAGGGGTCCAGATCCCGCTGTAAGACAAAAAAGTGTGATTTTTTATACTTCTAAATGCTACTAAATGGTTCTGGCAGTAGAATGTCGCCTCTTCTCTCTTGCCCGTGGATGCAGTATGCTAAGAGATACCCCTAAGGGATGGGCAGCAGAGTTTATCCGTGTATCAACAACCCGAACTGCGCTCGCCAACCTGCCTGCCAAGCGTGGCGAGTATGGCAACGACCTCTCATGATCAATCAACGAGGTAGGCCTTTGTCAGTGGACATCCTATGGCTGAGATGACTGCGTTGTTTGTAAAGAGTAAGAAATTTAACAAAATGACTTTTATTTGAGGGATCCAGACCTACGTCCAGCCATGAGACGAAAAAAAGTGTGACTATTTTATACTACTACTAGCGACCCGCTCCGGCTTCGCACGGGTGCAATGCTGATATAGGTATATAATATACTATAGAATATACTCCGCGGACTTTTTTGCAGACCTTTTTAAGATGTACAATACTGTAATACATTATTTTGATCTATTTTTATTTTTATTTTATTTATTTAAACAAAATCCACAGTCCTTAATCTACATTATCCTAAATTACATATGTATCCTACGACCAATAACGGATTTACATTATATATAAGAAAAAATTAAGCAGACAGTTAAAGCAAACTTAAATTAATAAATCTATCTCGTAGGGTTCAGCCAGCGTTTGCAATGTGAGCGCAAAAAAATGTGTTTATTTACCCACATTAGAAACCACCAAATTTATCAGTGTTTCTCTACTAAATTATGCATTTATTATACATTATAAACCTTTCTCTTGAATCACTCTATCTATTGAATAACCGCATCAAAATCTGTTTCGTAGTTTTAATCTAAGCAAATATAGGGACAGACAGACAACGGGAAGCGACTTTGTTTTATACTATGTATTAAAATGCCGAGACAAGGCAAAGGCCCACCTTATGGTAAGCCGTGTCTGCTATAACAACTGCAATACCACGGTGATCACATTCATTAAGCACGTGACCAAGGCTGCATTGCGCCCGTCACCTCAGTCATAGAGTTGTTAGGTCTCATATGCTCGTAATTTTACCGGCCCCCTTAACTTTCAAACCGGAACAGAGCAATACAGACATAACTGCTTGGCGGCAGATATAGGTATGGTGGTAGTACTTGTCTGGATGAATTCTTCGCAAAAAGTTCTACTACTAGTAACACTCTTTGAAATAATGTTTTGATTGGTTATAAGACAAGTATTATTGGGACTATCTTCTGTTAAGGTTTTATAAGATGGGTTCCCTACATAAGTGAGGGTTAATAGTACGACATTACGAGTTCGCTGTTTTTACACAACTCACAACTTTGAAATTATTGTGATGATGCGTTTTCATTACAAAAGAAAAGACTTCATAAATAGTTCCCTCGAATCTTATAGATAGTTTACATTACTTCTTGTTGTAATAAACACAGTTTGACAATGACAGCAAATTGTGATTAATCACAAACTCGCTTTCTCCGCTTGTCAACTCCATCTGTTAGGTCTAGTAGAAAACAGTTTTTTTTAATTTTTACTGAAAACAGCTCATTGTTCACATTTCACTTTTTTATATTTCAGATGGTCAAAGAAATGTCGTTTATATCATGACGCTTCAATCCAAAGCCATTCGTCTGCCAATAATCAAATATACTTATTTCTTTTTCAAAGCATTTTTTTTTCTTCATTTCATTCTTTTTAATCATGATTATAATATGATAAGCTTTAATAACACATACAAGATCCTTAGTTCCAAGCGAACACCTTTTCAGCATATGATATAACGCAATTATCACAACACAATAATTACACACATGTTTAGATATTAATCCAAGCACAAAAGATCTTATCACTTAACCCAACTACATTTTATGTGGGTGCATCGCAGAGTATGTTAAGGCGCGGTCGCTACGAACGAGTTTGAGCGACTCGAGCCTAATCAAAAGCATCGTTTCGGCCATAAAACGTCCGCTACTAAACACAGGCCTCCCTCATGGATCTCCATGAGGGGTAGTTGCTATATTCACCACGCTTGGCAGGCGGGTTGGTGAGCGCAGTACGGGATGTTGCAACACGGAAATACTCTGATGCCCATCTTCCGGAGGCATACCGTAGCAGGCTCTTACTGCATCCACGGGCAAAAAAGGAGGGGTGACATTCTACTGCCCCCCCACTGCTAGCCATAATACCGGGCATCAAACAAAGTCACGATTCACGAGTATATCACAGTGCTTACTCTGAACTTGTCAAATCACTCTTAAAGGCTCTTCTCTTTACCAGTCAATGCATCACGACGGTTTGGAATAGACATTTGTCTATTGTGAGATGACGAGAATGCAGAAAGTTTGTTTTAATAGAGATTTTATCTTCCTGGTCTTTCCGTGTATCAACATCCCATACTGCGCTCACCAACCAGCATGCCAAGCGTAGTAAGTATGGCAACTACCCCTCATGGAGATGCATGAGAAAGGCCTGTGCTCATCAGTGGACGTTTTATTGCTGAAATGATGATCCTACGGCTGAGAAGAATTCTTATTAAACACAACTCCTGAAAATTTCCAATTAAATGTCAAGTTATTTCGTTCGTCGTTGTGAACTTACATTTAAATGGCTTAAGTTATGAGTTTATTCCAATTATCCTAAGGATGCCTTGCCGTGGGGTACCGGTACTAGAATGTTACCCCTCCTCTCATGCCCGTGGATGCAGTAAGAGCCTGCTAAGGGATACCTCCGGAAGATGGGCAGCAGCGTCTTTCCGTGTAACAACATCTCGTACTGCGCTCGCCAACCCGCTTGCCTAGCGTGGTGAGTATGGCAACTACCCCCTATGGATGGCCATGAGGGAGGCCCGTCTTCAGTAGTGGACGTTTTACGGCTGAAATGATGATGATGAACCTAAGGATATCTGACCTTTTGTTTTGTACGTTATATTTATTACTGTCATCAACCAACAAATTCATTCATGTGCCCTAATCAATTGTGTTTTTGTTTGTACTCGTAAGTTGTCTTGTCAAAACGCTATTAAGAAGGATACACGTTTTACAAAAAGTTCTACTACTGCTAGATCTCCCTCAGCTCGTTTAATAAGAAGGGAGAATACGAGCCTTTTATCCAGCTGTTGTATCTTTTACCCAGCTGTTGTATCTTTTCCCCAGCTGTTGTAAGCACGACTGGACCCTGGACACCGAGACTGCACCCTAACTGCACTCAATCGCGCACGCCTCATACAAACGTACCTTTATTAATTAATGCGCGCGCACATAAATCAGTCCTGGTTCGTTAGAGAAACGACAAAGGATCCTCGTGTATGGTAAAACGCATTATTTTCTCTTTTTAAAGTTATACAAATAAATTGTATGTAATTGCGTCTGCGACACTGTATTCCAATATTTTGAGGAGATAATAGTCCTTTATGACTCACTTTTTCAGAGTTTCTGGTTCTGGTTAGCTTTCAAGTGTTAACCAAGAGACGGAAAAAACAAATGGTCTTATAAAGCAAACCCCAGCGAAGTTCTTTTAAATTGTCTCTTAAGGTACTTTGCATGCGCAGTGCGTTGTTAGTGAATTATTTATACCGTGTAGATATGTACGTAGAAGTTCAGATAATTCAGTAAAGACTTTTTGCGAGCTGAGTATGTGGGGAATTTCGTTCGCAGCGAAATAGCAGAAATTTTAGCGCAACCGACGGTGAAATTATTGTAATCCAATTCCTTTTATTCTTTTAGGTGCTTTTAGTTTAAATTAAAACTTGAACTATCTTTATGGGGATCAAATTATATAAGGAATGTTTAAGTTCTTTACAAATCCTATGAAGAAGGAAGGTAACTAAGTAATGAATAACTTAAATTTGCGTTTATTTTGAAACCTGGAATAAATATTTCACTCAGCATTAATCTGGTATGTAAGACTTATCTCTTAATCATGATTTAAAGTATATAAAATATTATTTTAAGTTTGGAATGGATTAAAAAAGACCATAACTGGAACAAACATATTTTACGGATATTGTTTATGTTCTCTATCTCTCCCTCTCTTGGCAATTATTATATCTAATTGTGGGGTCTGGTTTTTCTGATCACTCTACTTTGTCTAATTTCACTCGTTGTCTTAGGCAGTGTTATATTCTTTAGGTTCTGATTTTGTGACGTCTTTCATCATCATTTCAGCCATAAAACGTCCACTGATGAACACAGGCCTCCCTCATGGATCTCCATGAGGGGTAGTTGCCATTCTCACCACGCTTGGCAGGCGGGTTGGTGAGCGCAGTATGGGATGTTGATACACGGATAGACGCTGCTGCCCATCTTCCGGAGGTATCCCTTAGCAGGCTCTTACTGCATCCATGGGCATGAGAGGAGGGGCATCATTCTACTGCCGGCACCCCACGGCGTCTTTATCTACGTCTTAATTGGTTTCAGTACCCTGAAAGTCAGAATGATAGCTTTTGGAGTGAAATGCTCTGGTGGCCTTTTTCTATACGTGTACCAGTACCAGTGTTTGTTCTTTTATGACCACTGCATCAGCATTAAACCAGTGAATGTTAATTTCACATTCAGCTTTAAGTTCACACAGCAAACCGCTACACGTGGTCCTAATTACAACAATGCCGAGCAGTCGTAACGATCACTTGATTGTGTTTTATTGTGCGCGCGGTTGGTCTAGTCGAGACACACTGGTTTATAGTGGAGACATCAGTCGCTAACTGCTTAGAATCACCTCCAGAAGAATAGAATGCAACGATGAATATGATGAGAGTCATCATCATTTCAGCCGGCAACGTCCACTACTGAACACATGCCTCCCTCATCTCCATGAGGGGTAGTTGCCAGTCTCACCACGCTTGGCATGCGGGTTGGCGAGCGCTGTACGGGAGTTGATACACGGAAAGACGCTGCTGCCTATCCGGAGGTATCCCTTAGCAGGCTCTTACTGCGCCCATGGGCATGAAAGGAAGGGTAACATTCTACTTAATACTTTTTCGTTAGCTTTGATTCTAAGCCTTATAGGTACTTAAAGTCAAATTACCAGACCAGCGGTACCACTTGTTATAGTTCACTTTATCGATAACAATAACAACACTTGTACTGTTCTCAATATCTACATTTCATAACACTCATTTAACCAACCTCTTCAGTTTATAGCGCTGAGTACAAAGAGGTTTAATGGTAAATATTCCACTTAACCGGTCATCTCGAGACATGTGTTCTTTATGTGTACTATTTATTTTACTTTTTAAATTGATGTTTTTTTTATTGCTCTCGACTTTAAATGGTATGTCTTCCTCTCTATGGATATCATTATAAATAAATAAATAAATAATGCTGGACAAATCACACAGCATCATCTAGCCCCAAGCTAAGCAGAGCTTGTGTTATGGGTACTAGATGACTGATATACTTAATACATTATACTATATAGATAGATATTTTTATTATATATAGAAAAACACCCAGAACACCCTGAAAAAATATCTGCAGATCGTGCAGACATTTGTCCCAAGGCGGGAATCGAACTCGCAACCCCTTGCGTCGCAGGCGGACCTTCGCCCGCTGCGCTACAGAGCTCGTCGAATTATATCATTCGCGTCAGTAGTGCTTGCGATGATTTTCTAAGCATGTGGTATTTTGTCGTGGAGGGCAGTAGAAGGTTGTACCCGGATAAAAGTAGCTTACAAGTAAATCCTGGTCCGCTTCGTATATCTCAGCAAAGTTTTAAACTGGATATGTCTAATACGTATAACAGTGCAAAATTTCAATTTAATATGTCTGGTAGTTTTCGCTTGGAGAGGTAATAAAAATAGTGGGATCCTATTCAGTACTATGCAGTTGGTACGTACGTAATATTTGATTACGGGTCTAACTTTAATTACATTTCTGATAACTATTTCAAACGACATCAAAGTAACAGAAGATCAGATCGTGTCGTAGAACTAGTGTTAGCTCATTTTTTACGATTATTATAGACTCGGACAGATACTGGCCATACATAAAAAACAACATGAAAAATTCAGCAATGGGATCAATTATATTACTTTGAAAATTATTTGTAAACTTACCACTTAGTAACTGTTGTGTGCTATCATATCCCTGAAGATCCATGTATCCGTCTTCATAGAAAGCAGTGAAAAAAACGACTTTATTAGCTTAACCAATCCAATTTTAGGTCTAACCATGATATTTTTTTTTATCTACTGGGCAAAACAAATTATTTCTATCAGAAACGATGTCCTATTGTTCTCCACTAAAGGTGTCTAGATTGTCCTGCCAACTTTTTTATTATAAAAGGTCGTAACTCTATTCTACCCTGCTCATAAGTAGGGTGTCACGCTGTCTTTATTATGCGTGGGGTATCTGGCCTAGCTTAGCCAGCTTAACTATGATCTGGACAGCAAAATCTTCTGTGGATCTTCATAAAGTTTGCGTGTTTGGGTGTTTAAGGATATCAAGACGTTGTGCTGTTACACCCTTTAGGTAATTTGAATTTAGAAGTCTTTAGATCTAGTATTCTTGAACCTACCATTTCGACAATGCACACAACTCCCTTTCAATCAGGACTTTGTGGGCATTTTGAATTCAAAAGTCTTTTAAGATCTAGTATTCCAGAACCTACCATTCTGACAAGGCACGCAGTCTCCGGTCCTCTGCACAGCTGGTCCCTGGCAGGGAGCGCCGCCGTTCAGCGGATGCGGCTCGGTGCAGGTTCGAGTCCGGCGCTGGCCGAGCGCGACGCGGCCATTGCAGCGGCATTGAGTCCACGGGCCCCAAGAGGTCCAACCACCGTTAACTGTTGACAAGGAATGTAAATTAGTTTATTTTAATCTGAGAATCCAAGAACTGTTAGATACCTTTATATTAAGTAAGTGGCAGTAGAATATTGCCTCCTTCCTCTCTTGCCCGTGAATGCAGTAAGAATCAGCCAAGAAATATGTACCTCCAGCAGACGGGCCGCAGCGTATTTTCGCCAACCCGCCTGCCAAGCGTATGGCCACAACCCTCTCTTGATCTTGGAGATCTATGATGGAAATCTTTGTCCAGGAGTGGATGTGTACTAAAATGATGTAGTCAGTTTGGAGCAAAGACACGACTGAATGTAGCTGAGGATGGGTTAAAGTCGTGTCGAGTAGTAAGGTCGACACAGTTCATTAAATCTACTGAAGCTGCCTTAGAGTTTGATGACCAGCCTACCTGACGTCAACTTTATGAATTCTGATTAAAATTCGATAAAGCCTGTAGAAAGCCAGGAACCAATCAACGGCTCGCGGTTTCCTGTAACTATAGAGTTATCATCACCATACATTCAACTCTTTATTTATTATTTATGATTTGACGCTTTTTGAGTTCCCAATTATTGTTATATGCACCTATAGTCACGCTAGAACTGAAATCGCATTCAATTAAGTTAATCAGTGCAGGCGAATAAAAGTCAGCCGTAAAACTCATTCAAGATTCAGTTGTTTTAGCGAAACATTTATTAGCCACACGCACAACTAAAATGCCTGGGGTAACGATCAATTTCATACCACTACTACCTCGCTACGTTACCCATAACAGCTTCATCAAAACCCTTACTTGAAATGCAAATTAAAACTATAAACTCCTGGCTTTACGTCCAATGGTAACGAAGTAATGTTTCTATGCTATTTCATGCTCATAATAAATATGTACACGGAGTATAAATACTATCATTGACTGGCCCTTATTTATGTACGCGTCGTTTGTGCATCACTGATTAGCAATTTAAATTATTCTGTCTATGGCCTGCGCCGATTCATTTGTGGGGTCAACGAGTTGTTTAAATGATACTCGTTGTTAATACAAAGATTCCTCGGAGCTGTTTGCAATTACTGTTTATTGTTTATTGCACGGGTCTATCATGTTGTTAACGAGAACCATCGTGTTTGGGCAAACTTAATAATAGGCTTAAAAAAAAGGAAGGCCTTTGCATCTATTATAGATGATTAATGCAGCGTCAGCAACTGGTAATCATGCTGTACGGGACGCTGCAGTTCCTGGGATATTGTTTGATGGATTAGGCTTGCCCAGTACCTATACCATCCTCTCAGCTTAGTCAGCTGTTAGTCAGAGGAAAGAACAGGTCAATACGTCTGAAGCTACCTAAGCCGCGGGTTTCCTCACGATGTTTCCTTCACCACGCACATTAAGCACGTGTTAAATGTGAACTTACACTTTTCAAGAAAGAAAAATCCATTGGTTCACGGTCGGTATCGATCCCACGATCTTCGGATTGAAAGTCGGGGGTACATACCATTCGGCCAACACGGATTAAAACACTACTAACAATATTGATAAAATGACTTAACAAATAGAGTAAATAAATAAAATAACATGTAAATCGCAGCCAAAAGCAATTTTGCCCATGTTCAAACATTCTGCTGCGGTAGCTTTTAGCATGTTGAAACTCAATGCATTTTTTTGTTTGCATAGTAGGTTTACAAAAGGTAACATAGACAATTATATTATTTTTTTTTTTTTATTTAACCTATGTTGTCCCACTGCTGGGCACAAAGGTCTCCCCTAAGCCCTTCCAACCATCCCGATCCTTATTAGTAACTTTATTATTATGGGCACTAAAATAAGTTTCAAGAGAGTTCAACTAAACCTATCTCCATTGTTTGACGAACTCTGTGGTGCGGGCGAAGGTCCGCCTGCGACGCGAGAGATTGCAATTGAGCCCAGGGTTCGATTCTCGTCTCAAGAAGACTGTATGATCCGCAGATATAAAGTTAAGGGTGTTCTGGGTGTTTTTCTATACATAATAAAAGAAATATTTATGTATGTAGTATAATTTATCAAGTATAACAGTTATTTAGAACGGTGGCAGCAGCCGATGGTCATTATTAAAGAGAATACCACAGTTTTCGGTGTCAAGTCACATGTAACGATTTAAATCGTTGCCCGGGACCGCAGGAGTTGCTCAGCGGATATGCCATCTATCACAAACAAGGTGACCATGGAAGACCAGCGCTGTGGTTTTATTTACTTTGCCACAGCACAAGCTGAATGGTGACCTTTTTGTCACTTTGACTTAGTTCTAAAAATAATTTTATAATTTTGTTAATTGTTCGTAATAAAAAAAGTAAGGCCTTTGCATCTATTAAGATAATTGTGGTAATCATGCTGTACGGGATGCTGCAGTGCCTAGGACATTGTTAGATGGATTAGGCTTGCCCAGCACCTATACCATCCTCTCAGCTTAGTCAGCTATCATTCAGAGGAAAGAACAGGTCAATACGTCTCAAGCTAACTAAGCCGCGGGTTTCGTTTCGTTTTTTTTGTAATAAGTGACAGAATAAACATATTATTATCTTTTATTTTTATCTTTATCAGAAACTTTATTTGCGCTATGCCTCAAAAAACTGCAGCAATCATCATCATCATCATTCCAGCCGTAAAACGTCCACTACTGAACTAAGGTCTCCCTCATGGATATCCATGAGGGGTAGTTGCCATACTCACCACGCTTGGCAGGCGGGTTGGTGAGCGCAGTACGGGATGTTGATATACGGAAAGACGCTGCTGCCCATCTTCCGAAGATATCCTTTAGCAGGCTCTTACTGCATCCACGGGTAGGAGAGGAGAGGTAACATTCTACTGCCGGCACCCCACGGCAAATGCAATGCTTAAAAGTTATATAATAAAGGCGTGTCGACACGACATCATCACCTTTGCACAGTTCCCGGAATGTCCAATTACTCGCAGTGATAATGAATGTAGCGACACCCGGAGCTGGTTGTTAGTTCGACTGCCCATGCCTGTCGTGATACATGTCACAGCTATCGTGATTCGACTTAAAACAAGGGCTTAAATACATACATTAATGGTGACTGGTTGACCGAGAATGTACTCTAAATTTCGATCTTTGGATTTGAAACAGGCCGTGCAACAATGGTTTTTGTCTTGGAAATTTAAGTGGGCATTGAACACGTTCGAATGGTGAAGGAAAATATTATGAGGATATTACATCATCATTTCAGCCGTAAAAAGTCCACACCACGCTTGGCAGGCGGGTTGGCGACCGCAGTACGGGATGTCGATACACGGAAAGACGCTGCTTCCCATCTTCCGGCGTAGCAGGCTCTTACTGCATCCACAGGCATGAGAGGTGGGGTAACATTCTACTGCCGGCACCCCACGGCCGAGTATATCACATGGATATCACTTATTGACATGATTCACCATTTAGTATAGCCGACACAGTTGAGAGGATGGTGTAGGTGCTATCTAGTTATAATACATTTAAGAATCATCTAGGCAGCGGCAGCGTCCTGATCAGCACAAATTTGTTGCTGAAAAAACTGTTAGTACCTATTTCTGGCGCCAAGCAATAATGTTGTGTTCCGGTAAAGGGGCTGGTGAAATTACGGGCACATGTGACCTTACAACTCTGTCTCGGGACACGGGCGCAATGCAATATGCTTAGTAAACGTGATCACTGCTGTATTGCAGTTTCAATAGGTAGAGGTTACCGCTTTAGATCAGGTAGGCTTTGGGCTTGTCTCGTCATTAAATAAAAAATTAGTAAAAAGTCAAACTGAATTTTGTTCATCATTGAAAATTCCAGTTATTGCGGTTGGAAGCGATCTGCATCCACCGTCGACCTGCGGTCTTCACCAGTTCATCAGTCCATCTTGTTGGTGGACGTCCTACGCTGCGCTTGCCGGTCCGTGGACTCCACTCGAGAACTTTAAGCGCCATCGGCCATCTGTTCTGCGAGCTACATGACCTGCCCATAACCACTTCAACGTGCTAATCCGCTTGGTTATGTCGGTGACCCGAGTTCTATTTCTATCTCCTCATTTCTGATTCGATCCCGTAAAGAGACCCGAGCTTATTCATGAGGCCAATCGTGAATGACCACGTCTCGGTTTCATACGTCATCACTGGTAACACATGTTATTTACTTAGTTATTTTATTTATTTATATCACGAGCACAGAAAAGAGGTTAAATTGACTTAAAAGTAGAGCTCCCTGTCCTTATAATAAATTGTACACCTTGTTTTATTGAAAATAAGCTTTTTTTTGGTTTTATTATTGATTAGCGCCAACATATATTTTGAGATGTATCAACTATGGAGCTAGGCAAGGATCGAACACACGATACCAAAAGTCTCTCCCCAGCTCATAGGATGGTACAATCTTGATACTAATAAAGCACATACTAACAAGCAAGTAAGTCCGCGCACAGTAGCTAGTGCTAATCTACAGTTAGAATCAGCATGCAAGTCTAGCACGCGAAGTGGCGTGTCTCACCTAGCTTCTAAATTTTAGCCCTAACGACCTAGGAATTTACTAAGCGTATTGTACCCATTCTCGTGTGATAAGTTTTGCTCTGTAACTCTAATAACAATAAAGTTTGAATAGTGTCCATTATTTCGATTATAATCTGTACAACCGGGGTAATATACCTAAAAACTATTACAGTCACTCGCCCAACTAGGCCTGCCTAAACACACATTTGCTCTTTTTCAGAAATCAGTAATCCTTAGCACGTGTAGGTAAAAGAAAGAGTTTTTTTCAAACCGATGTTTCTTCTGGTGCACCACAGTAACTACTGGTTCTTACTGTGGTGCAACTATAAATATAACTACCGTACACTTTAGGTAAATTCCGGTCCTGTAAGAGCAGAGCTGTTGAAAATCTATACCCAAATATTACACTCAACAACTATTGTCCTGATAGTCGTTTCCGTTAACGGACTCATAGCGAAGAGTCAAAGTATGTCTAAAGTCTCGAGAGACTTTCGCTAGGTAGTTAGATCAAGAGCCGGATCCAAAAATCAGTACTCCTAGACTTGACACGTATAGTGAGCAGATTTCTCTCCCTGGAGTCCTAGTCATGATACGAATCAATGCGTGTCTCGTTCTGAAATTCAGACCTAAAAGTTCAAATCTAGAAAAGACTATTTCAGCAAAAACAAAGTTAACGTTTTAATTTCGCTCTCACCAAACGCAATTTATCGTATATGTTGTTATCGAAATCAAGAAACGAAACTGAAATGTCTGGAAATGAACGGTTGATTGCAATAACTTCACCTGTCATGACAGCTGTCAAAATCAGTTAGATTGCCGATGAAAATTAATACGCCCCGTGCATACTGTCATTGGATTGAGATCTCTGTAACTTGATTCGCAAAAAAAATTTTACACTTATAACATTTTGATACTTTCGATCGGACGGTCGTGACGATCGATACTGACAAATGGATTTTTATTTCTTCTTCTCCAATGTTATGCACATTTAACACGTTTTTTTATGTTATAAGCAGGGAGACGAGCAGACGGGCCACCTGATGGGAAGTGGTCACCGTCGCCCATAGACATCTGCAACACCAGAGGCGAAGCTGATGCGCTGCCGGCTTTTAAGGAGGGAGAATACCCGCCTTTTAAAGGACTCCATATTGTAGCTCCGAGGGAATACCGCAGATGGGAGTTCGTTCCACAGCTTGATCGTCCGCGGCAAAAAAGAGCACGAAAAACGAGTGGTTCTAGAGAACCAGCTATCCAGATGGTGCTGATGAAAATTCGCTTTATGGCGAGTAGTGCGGTGATGGAAGTTAGCTGCGGGTATTAAGCTGAATAGTTCTTCAGAACATTCCCCATTATACAGACGATATAGAACACACAGAGAACCTAAGTCTCTTCGAAGGCTTAAGGGCTCCAGATCGTCTGTAAGTTTGGAATCGCCGAAAATACGGGTTGCTCTGCGTTGTATCCGATCAAGTGGAAGGAGTTGGTATTGTGGCGCGCCTGCCCAGAGATGGGAGTTGTACTCAACGTGCGGTCGTACTTGCGCTTGTAAAGCATGAGTTTTTGGACCGACGTGAAGTACCGACTCGCCCTGTTGACAACGTTATATAAAGTTTTTTAGAGGCTAATTTGGCCTTACTTTCTAAATGATCACGGAACTGGATGCTACTCGAAATGACGACACCTAGGATTCCAATACTCTTGGACATGCTTTAACGGTAAACGAAAACGTCGTCAGAACCCATGGGTTCGGCTTAATCAGCTTCCGACGTATTGACCTCCTCTTCATGACAATCCTCTGATTATTAATCTACGAAGCTGTGAAGATGGTTTAAGTGCTGGGCAAGCCTTATCCATCTTAAAATGGTCCAGGCACTGCAACGTCCCGTACAGCATGACGTTGCTATCCTAAAGGCCATCAGTTTTGATAGGCAAAAAAACTTGATCACCTCATGTAAGTATTTCTTCCAGCCATAGGACGTCCACTACTGGACAAAGGCCTCCCTCATTGATCACTAAGTGCTGATCGTAAGGAGTTGTTACCATACTCACCACTTGACAGGCGGGTTGGCGAGAGCATCACAGGATGATGATTCAAGGAAAAACGCTGCTGCCCATCTTACGGAGGTATCCCGTGCAGAGACTTACTGCACCCAAAGTCAAAAGAGGAGGGGCAACATTCTACTGCCTTCATCCCACGGTAAGTATGGAGTACGTTTTATATGTAAAAAGATTAGCTGAATAAGCTTATTCACGTTACCTAATTCAATTATTATGAAGTTGAAATTACTAAAGTAGAATTTACCGAGGTTGATGTAGCAAAAAGCATTTGATAGATAGGACTTACAAAAGTCTACTGAACCATGGACTAGTTAGGGTTAAGCTGGCTTATAATTGAAACACGTAAGCTCTTCGTTTAATATTTAACAACTTACGCCAAATAAACTTTTAACTAATAACTACGAATATAGGAATTAGGTAAAGTATATTAAACATGCTTTAAATGTCTATTATAAAGGTACACGTATGTTATATGCAGCTTTAGTAACTGGTATTTATGCTGTACAGAACGTTGCAGTGCCTAAGACATTGTTAGATGGATACGGCATGCCCGCGGTCATGCGGCTATGAGTCAGAGGAAAGAACAGGTCAATGCATATATAATAATATATGCATAAAAAATAAAGCTGACTAAGCTACAGGATGATCAAGATGTTGTCACTTACCGATAAGAACATAATTATGTTTGCACTATTTTTATCAAGAAAGAAAAGTAATTTGGTGGTTGGCCGGTATCGTACCCACGACCTTTTTGTTTACCCGGTTTGAAAATCGGGGGTACATACCACAATCGGCTAGCACGGCTTTTTCCTATTATGTATATTATATGTAATCTAGGTTGCCATGGAGCGCCAGCAGTAGAATGTTGCCTCCACTCATGGCGGTGGATGCAGTAATCGTCAGCAGTCTCATGCCAGTGGAGCATCCACGGGCATGAGAGGAGGGGTAACATTCTACTGCCGGCACCCAACGGCAATAATATAATAATTATAATAATATAGAATTAGTATGCTTTCATATTAATAATTTATATGACTATCATCCATCACACATAAAACTGTTGATCTGGCACACTCAAGATTATAAAAGCTTTTAGAGGTAGCTTATAAACCAGACACTTCAATAATAATGTGCGAGGCTTACGGGCTTTACTGCACATTACTTATAATAAGATACTTCTACACGGCAGAAAATTATCCACAATGTTCAATACGTTACACTAATATTAAGTTGATGGACTTTATCTATGAAACAGTGTATTGGGCTATACCCTCAAACCATCTTACTTAAGGCCACGATATTCCAAATAAGCAATTTCGATTTTAATTTTATATGATCGAATATCCTTTGTTTTGATCGGAAAAGATATATGATAAATTTCAATAAACTTAATTGATTATTTATTTGTTAAAACCGCGATATTTTTCACTTCACCTGATAATAAAAAATATGAAGGTATAGGATAGGTTTTGCTCGTTTTTGTGGTTGTACCTCAAGTGTATGGATGTTATTTTTATTTTGTTTTAGAAAGAAAACCAACAGCATTTGTTATAAAATTAACTTAAAATTAGTCTCTTAATATAAAACAGCCAACTACAGGTTTTTCCTGATTATATTTAACTAATTCATCTGTGTAGCATAAATACATTGTACACAGTCATATTAGATAATATTATACTCTTAAATAACATAATAAGATAATAGGCAGCGACGTTCAGAAGAATATTAAATGGTTATCCTTTTCTGGAAACCTATTTAAAATTTCTGAAACGAACTTTCATAGAATTTGATTAGGCCGCGTCCCCGCGCACTCCTTCAGTCGTCCGCCTTTGGAATAACCTGGCCTTAACGTATTGAGGTTTAGCGTACAAACATAATTTGTATAATTAAGACTCGAACTAAATTAAGATTGATAGTTAATTTCACAGGTCAAATATTTTATGTCTGGCACTAAAATTTAAAGGCCATTCTAATATCCTCTAGGGCTAGGGATATATCTAATATAAATTATCACTCAAGATTATATCTGAATAATCAAATCGTACATTAAAATATAGACACCAACAACCAATTTAAAATCAATAACTAATAAATAAAATAAATAAAAATATTATTAACACATATTTAAACGGGTATTTATACCCGGGAAGACTCAGTCTTCCCGGGACCACGATGAAACGTCGGGCAATAATAAAGGTAAATAGCGCGATAAATACCCGTTTAAATATGTGTTAATAATGTGTCGTGATCGCGAAAGTTTAAAAAAGACTAAATAAAAATATATTTATTCACTAATAGTAAGGTTAACAAAACAAAGTATAAAATTATGCGCTATTATTAGATTGTTCAAAGCTAAGATTTACGTGACATAATTCATACCCTGCCTATGACAACACCGTATACAATGCCTCTTCTCGTTCTAACTAAGTTGAAAACTTGTGATTAGATATAAGGGAAAACTCTGCTCCGGCATCACATAGAAACGGTATTTATTATATTAAATGCAAGAGAGTCGAATCTAACTATGTCAACATCGCATCATCTCAGCCATGGGAAGGCCACTGCTGGACATAGGTCTCCCTCATATCTTGGAGATCCCTCCAAGATCACGAGAAGGTTGTTGGCATACTCGGCGCCGTACGGGATTTTGATACACGGAAAGACGCCACTGCCCATCTTCCAGGGGTATCCCTTAGCAGGTTCAAAAGAAGAGGAACAGCAAAACTTATAAAGCATTATTGATGGAATAATGATTTATTAGTAACAGGGCAAACAGTTTATGACGCCATTTTAAGGTAGAAACTTTTTAGACTGTTAAGATAGAATAAATTTAATACTACGTGCTAACAAACTAAAACCAAACAACTTACTTTATTCAATGAAATAATTTTATAAAATTACTAGCTTGTGCCAGCCGCTTCGCATGCATTGTACCCAAATAAAAAGTAGTCTATGTGTTAATCCTAGTCAACATCTATACGTTTGCGAAATTTCAGCTCGATAAGTACGGTATTTTTTGCGCGATGAGGTAACAAACCTCCATACATACAAAATTTCGGCTTTATAATATTAGTGAGATTAATGTCAGTATTAAATAACAACAGTTATATCCGAAACATTTATTATCTGTGGTTTTAAGTTCTGACTGCGTTTCTGAACGACTAATTTTATGTTAAATGAACTCTTAGTTATTTTCTTTGCCTTTATGACTTGATGTCAACCAACATAGTGACCTTACCTGGCGCTTTTTATTTGTTTACCAGTAAGTAAATCCCTAAAAATTAAAGTTAATACATCAATTAAACAAAGTTTATTTCTTTTATACTTTGAGAGTAGAAAATTATAGGTCTCTACACTAATAACATTGAGAGATATTATGTACGTACATCGGCAAAGTGAAACGCTTTATTAATATTAACCGTGCGTTTATAGGTTAATAACAGAACAGTTAATGGTGTAATCAATTTTTGTTTAGAGAATATGTCGACCGCGGGTGGTCTGCGTCGCGATGGCCAACTATTGATTTAATTATTATATTTTAGACATGGGATGCCGGCAGTAGAATGTGGTGTCTCCTTCCCCACGCGGATGAATCTGCCAAGAAATACCAGCGGAAGATGGGCGACGTCTTTCCGTGCATCAATCATCATCATCATCATTTCAGTCGTAAAAAGTCCACTTCTGAACAGGCCTCCCTCATGGATCTCCATGAGGGGTAGTTGCCATACTCACCACGCTTGGCAGGCGGGTTGACGAGCGCAGTACGGGATGTTGATAGACGGAAAGACGCTGCTGCCCATCTTCCGGAGGTATCCTTTAGCAGGCTCTTACTGCATCCATCTGCAGTTTTCTGTTGATTGCTAGTGATGCTCAATAGAAATCGTGAGATTTGTATGCTCACATAAAATAGGAGATTTTTTTTTTTTAATGTTTATATTATTTGTAAAAAGCTTTTGCCGTAGTAATAATCTGTCAAGCGATACCTCCGGAATATATATATATGTATAATATGTACATATATCAATAATGTTGTCAAACCCTAGTGATCTAGACATCTCAGATTCAGTGCATAACTTCAAAAAACAACTATCAAAGATCATGGAGGTATAAATGATACCATAAACATTAAAATTTACTTATTTTTAAATATTTACGTACAAACTCGAATATAATGCCATTGTGTTTCTTTCTTTACTATTCATTTTAATTAAAATGTTTTATTTTCTAACCTACTGAATTCATTGATTGATCTTAATGTACCTAAAGTTTATGTTATAATTTTTCATACTTGCTTTATATACTGTTTATAATTTTATTAACCTAAAGTTTATGTTACAATTTTTCTTATATGCTCTAAATACTGTTTAAAAAATAACACTTTTTATCAGTTGTCGCTCTAACTTTGTACATGCTGTGACGTCCTGTATTTACGGGAGCACCAGGCTAATAACATTTAAACCTTAGTATTATGTGCATTATGTGTAACCCTGTGTTGGATGCCCTATTTTAATAAATAAATAACTATGGGCAGCAGCGTCTTTCCGTGTATCAAAATCCCGTATCCCGCCTGCCAAGCGTGGAGAGTATGGCAACAGCCCTCTCAGGATCTTGTAGATATATGAGGAGGCCTGTTTAGGAGTGGACTTGGACATCAGTCCTACGGCTTAAATGTTAAAAAAAACTAAATTAATTTTAAAAGTTTGTACCCTATTTTTTTGTGTATTTAAAGTGTACTAAGGTATCATTTATAGAAATGAAAATAGCAATCAAAATTTTGTCTCCGACGAACACCTTTAACGCAGGCTGCCTTTACCAATTCGGTAACAGAGCAAGCTAACCGTCGGGTCGAAAATATTGACTGCCTTTATAGGTTTTGTAGCACCGAGTATTTTTAAATGAAAATTTTGAATGCATTTTTCATTTCTATAAGTTCGTACCCATTTAAATTCGTGCATTCAAAGCGATCTAACACGCAATAGCTAAAACAAAAGAATACACGGAATTGTTTTTTAATTAAAACCTTCATTGTTTACAAAACAATTACGTGGAAACCCAATTATTCGTTCGTAAAATCCTATTGACATACAATCAAATAAAGGTTGAAACGTGGTATTTGAAACACAAAATAACATGAACTCTATCGATGTAATTCATATTCTTATGTATTCTAATAAAATAAAGACAAGAGTTTTGTATGTTTGTATAGAATTAACTTCAAACCCACTAGACCTATTTCAAAATTATTTTATAAAAAACTACATTATATATAAGTGAGTAACAACAGGCTAAACAGGGTGTATTATAATTCAGATTCAGATTCATTTATTAGTATACACATATACACGTCAAACCTTTTAGTAAACATTTAAAAAAATAATAATAAAATAAAATAAATTAATTACGCACAATGCTCAAAGTCAGATACCTATAGTAACCAGAAAATAGAATATACTAATAGTATTACCTATATTATAATAATAATAATGTACATGTCAAAACAGATTGAATTAAAGTATGTCATATAAATCATTATTCTAGTTATTATGTCATACATAACCTACATTCCCTAGGGTATATATAGTGTATATATATATAAAATGGTGTACTAAGCCAAACGGGGATGATTCTGACCATCCCAAGAAACAACTTTTGTTCTACGACTTTTTAGGATTCCGCAACATGTTCGGCAACAATACGGCAATTCCTTACGGAGGACAATGAACCTGTCACGAATCAGCTGCCATTTAGGTTGTCATTGTAGTATTATCAGCTGTTAAAGTTATAACTTTCGTGGTCTTTTCTTGAATGAATCACTGAATCCTGTAAAGTCGTACCAACTAGTAAAAATTGAAAATAAAAGCATAAAAACTAATGAAAAAAAAGTCTCCTCCACAACTACTTGTATTCATGGGCTGAAACCGGGTTATTACACATATTATAATACACCGTGTAGTTTTGGCCCCGGTATGTAACGGTGCATCATATTTATTTAATACATTGTACAAAAAAATATTCAGTGTAGGAGGATTAGAGGAGGGAGATTATATTTAACAATGTTTATGTATAAAATGCCTCATTAGTTTATATTATGAAGTAAAGCCTTTACAAGATATATATTATCTGTTATATATAATATAATCGTAACATTCTCTCAGCTAAGCCAGCTATAGTTCAGAGGAAAGAATAGGTTGATACGACTGAAGCTAACTAAGCCGCGGGTTTCCTCACGATGTTTTTCGCACGTATTTAATGTGACATCAAACATCATTTTTATTAACCACTGTCGAACCCGACACCCCCGGATTGAAAGTTGGGGTACATACTATCGCCAATATGGCCGTCAGTTTAAATTATAAGTACTTATAAAACAGACACCTAAATTGTTTGCTGGTTTTGTAAGAGAGTCATAAATTTAAGTTTATAAATCAAATCCACGTAAAACTCAGCTATCAAAAGAATTCTAACTTTATAACTCCTAAAAGTTGGGTACGTACTACCGCCAATATGGCTCGTCAGTTAAAATTATTAGTACTTATAAAACAGACACCTATTGTTTGCTGGTTTTGTAAGAGAGTTATAAACTTAAATTTTATAAATCAAATCCACGTAAACCTCAGCTATTAAAATCATTCTAACGTAATAACTCCTAAAAGCCCCAACGATAAATATTTCCAAAGAAACTTAGCACCATTTAAAACTTGTCAGCTCAAAGAATCTTTAGAAAGAACACTAACAAAAGAGAGGAGTATTCTTATAAATCTCGTAATTGTATAAAGTGATAAAGTATTGTACAGCCCACGCGAGTGTATAGCTGGATTTGAACTTTATAACAATGTTTAGCTCAATTTGAACGTAAGTGGCACAATTTGTTTATGGCACGCATACCGTACGCAGAGGGGTGATTATCATTAGTGGAATTTTGAAATAATATTATGGAAGATATAAGTATCTCTAACTAAGAATTTTGAGCAGTGTTAAAGATTGAGTGGAGATTTCCTTTAATAGGTGCCTAGGATACCTCCGAAAAATGTGCAGCAGCGTCTTTCCGTGTATCAACATCCCAAACTGCGTTCGCCAACACGCCTGCCAAGCGTGGTGAGTATGTATTCATGTAGATCCGTGAGGGAGGCCAAGTGTTCAGTAGTGGACGTATTACGGCTGAAATGATTATTGTTTTAAAGCAAAATAAATTTAATACTATACTAGCTGTCCCGCGCCACTTCACCTGCGTCAGATTAGAGAGAGTGGCTCATACTCACCTATATACATATAAAATCAACGTCCTGTACTGCGCTCGCCAACCCGCACGTTTTGTCCTACGTATTTTTTTCATTTGATCCAGAAAATATAGTAATTATGTTGAATGCCCATTGTACCTGAACCTAGGTATGTAAAGGTAAGTATGACATTTGATACCAAAAAATGTTGACTAAACAAATTGTGTCATTTTTGACATCTGTCAAAAAAAAAGATTGTAGTTAAAATAATTTTTTTTTACATACCTCTAGATACATAATTTTTTTTTGTTAATTTCGAAACTGGATCTACTGAGAGTCAAGACTCTCACTAGATCCAGACTGGAGTGATCGACCCGATTTACTAGTTCCGATTCCCTGCACCAAACAAAAGGGCAGAAGGGCTCTAATAAAGGTAATTGGTGCAAGTTCCAACAATTAGGACGCCGTGACAGAATGTTTATGTTTGAGTGTGTCCGCTAATTGGACCCAACAGCGCTTCAAATGGATGTAGCTTGCAACTCGGGTACTGATCGGGACTGAAAGTTAGCTCAATCATGCTACATTTTTGAATCTCTTGAAAATCCGAGCATATGCCCCTCTTGAGCAAAAACATTTATTAATAAATCCCCATATCTCAACAACTACAGCACTCATAAAAAATTATTCTTGACCATCGATTTGTATTGATGTAATCTTCCAATGTTTCAAATTTCATCACAATCTGATCATCCTTTCAAGAGTTATCCTCGAACAAAAATTTCGTATAAACAGACATACAAGCATTTATTTACTTTATTGCACAATCACAAAAGGTGGGCTTAATGCTAAAGCATTCTCTACCAGCCAAACCTGTAGTTAAGAGTGGATTGTGGTTGGCGTGCTATAATGGTACTTACTTAACATTCAGCAGACACGCCTATGAAGTTACCACTAAGAACTTCGTCAGCGACAAAGAACGCTCACTCGTTCTATAAATAGATATTGTTTCATGGTAATAATGTACTAATTAATAGATGTATTAATAAAAAGTGTACAATATAGATAGATATATAGAAGATAGAAAATACTTTATTGCACACCTTAAAACTAAACATGATAACAAGAAACACTGAAAAACAAAGTGATAATTGGCGGCCTTATCGCTAAAGAGCGATCTCTACCAGGCAACCTTGGGATGGATTGGATTGTAATATATGACAAGGTGTTATAATATAATAACAATATATATAATATAATAATACATGTAGGTTAAACTAATTACATAATATACCATACATAATATACATTATAAGTACATAACATGAGTACATATAAAACTTAATTAAGGTTTGTATTGCGGTAGCCAACAACAGCACATTTTAATAACTAAGGAAGACCAGTGATGTTGCACGACCCGCTCTGCACATGCTGAGTAGTGACTATTTTTGGCACTGGTTCTTAAACTAAATATTTTATTTTGACGAAAAAGCTCGCGTTACAACCCTATCAAACAAAGCCGATGAAACCAAATACACACAAGCCTCAACTAAATCTAATTGAAGTACATACAGCAGTGCCGCTAATAGCAGCGCCATAGCCCGTACCGTACAACATGGCTAACATATAGCATCTATGACTCTCATGGCTTCACACGCCGTCCGCGATGTGTGCGGCTTGTGGGTCCTCATCATCATCATTATCCTTATTCCGTAAAACGTCCACTACTGCACACAGGCCTCTCTCATGGATCTCCATAAGATTTAGTTGCCATACTCACCACGCTTGGCGAGCGCAGTACAGAATGTTAATGCGAGGAAAGACGCCGCTGCCTATCTTCTGTTGTTATCCCTTAGCAGATTCTTAGTGCATCTACGTGATGAATGTGAATTGTAAGTACTTATTAGTTTGTGGAAATTAGTAGTATTCCTATCATACAAACGACTTGCCAAAAAGGAAGGTCATTTTGGCAAGTCATTTGTATGTTAAGATTGTGACCAGACCTGTAAATTAAGTCGGGTCACAACCCTAACATACAAAGCGAATAAATAAATTGCAAGTAAGTAATAGATTAATATTATTTTATTATATATAGAAAACATTCAGATTTCACACACTGTCCGTGATGAATGCGACTTGTAGATAATTATTAGTTTGTTGAAATTTCATATTTCAATTATTTTGCTTTACATGTACATATTTTATATAGCTTAGATCTAAAATAGCCTTAAGTAAGTACATGTACCCTGCAAGGGCACTGCAATTGTGTTTGGGCCTATGTTAACAATATAAAATAAATCGTCAAATTCTAAAAATATTATAATACAATTATGAATATGTCAATATAATTACGAAAATAAGATTCAAATAAAAAATGTCAATTGTCAATATGAATGAATGTGAATGTCAATATAATTACGAAAATAAGATTCAAATAAAAAATGTCAAACATGTCATACGATAGAAACATTCAAAAATAGTAGGTACATATAGAAAATTTAAATTAAAAGTCAGTTAAATTATAATTCAAAAGGTAAATAAGAATAATAATCCACAAAATTTAAATATAGTATCTAAAATCAAAAAAATGTCACAGAAAAAAAAAAAAAAAATGTCAAGGATATTATTGTTTGTCGGAGAGAAATTGGTCAACTGTATAATAACATTTTTCCAATAAAAATAATGTTAAATGTTTGCAGAACGATGTCGTCTTTTCCTCATTTTTAATTTCGTCGGGAAGTTTATTATAAATTTTTACCAATCTGTAATTTGGGCTATTATTAAGTTTAGTCGCGGGAGTTGAGTCGTTGAGTGAAATTGTGGAGTCACAAGGGTGTTCGGCAGGGTGATTACGTATCTCGCGACAGGTTTTGCAACAGGCATTTGATAGCAACGATTCATGTCAAATGTCAATTCCTTGGTGTTCTCTAATACAAAATTGACATTTGACAGCAACCGTTGCTGTCAAATGCCTGTTGCAAAACCTGTCGCGAGATACGTTATCACCCTGCGGGTCAAGTCGGACGGGTCCCGTGTTTAATAAGATGATTTGTTCAAACTTTCTATGACGGGTGGTAGCGGAATAGTCAAGATAGATAAATAGATAGAGATAGAGTATGCTTTATTGTACACCATATACACAAAAAATACAAACAGTAGAAATTAACAAAAATACAAATAATGAGGCACGATAGGCGGCCTTATCGCTAAAAGCGATCTCTTCCAGGCAACCTCTGGATGGACTCGAATAGGTGAAGAAGAGTAGACGGTGGCGTACTGAGAAGTTCATAGGCAAAAATTAAAATAAACAAGCTGTTCCGCTACTACCACTTCAGTCGTGTAATCGTGGTTAAAAGAAACAGAATTCCGAAATTTCATGTTTTTTTATTTACTCTTCTCTTTCTATGTCTCACATAGAAGCTTCCAGCATTTCAAATTTCAGAGTCGTGACTTCTGAGACTTCTGTTTTCCATTTTTGGCATTTTCATACAAAACATTTATACTTTTGCTATAACTTCTGAACGCCCTGAGGTAGACCCTTGATTGTTAACGGGCATCATCTGCCCACAGACTTTTTTATGTTTGGTATAAATTTTAATTTGAGAACTTCAGTTGTAGTAAATACAGACAGAACGAGTAATCCAACAATGGTTCTAGTTTTTCCTATAAATGTTACCTTATACAGGTACTTCTGTTTGAAGCTTCGCATGTGTCACATTTGAATAAAAATAGCCTTTGTTTTAAACTTGGTACATTTCATCAAGTTTCAGCTTGATCTGTGCCGTAGGTTTTGCTCGATGATTTTACAAACGAACAAACTTTTAGATTTATGTATAACATTAGCAGAATTTACTTAGCCCGGAACTAAATATAGAGCTGTGTCACTGACTAGTAGAACGACAATGTAGTCCTGCAATTTCCCGGTGCAACAGTCGTATCCACACTAAAACACCTATTGTTTAGTAGCTGGCAAGTTCCAACAATATTTCAGTCAACGTGTGGGTGAACCAGACCATCCTAATGATCTCCCATGCTCGCTGCAATTATTGCAGCATCGCCGCCTGCCCTTTGATCTCGCTAAAGATAGTTATTACACACAACCGAGGGTGAAATGAGCTTTAAGGTGCTGGGAATAGAGAGCGAATTGTAATTACAATACGTAAGATTATTGGCTAGCTTTACAATCGAAAATATGACTGTGATACGTGTGAATTGATCCTTAAGGTATTTGTAATTACTATATAGATACACACACAAGCGCGCAAGTTAAAGTCAAAAGTATATTATCAGTGATAATGATAGGTGAATTGAATAGAATTAGCATGTTATCTAAATATATAAAATTCAAAGTCCTGACTGACTCACTGACTGACTGACTGATATATCAACGCACAACCTAAACGACTAGACCTAGACTTGAAATTTGGCACACATACATATACCTTGAGTATCCTAAAGGTGCACTAAGAAGGGATTTTTCGAAATTCCCACGGTATAGGGAATAAATTGGATTTATATTTTCGAATCAAAGTGGCTCTGCGTGAAAAAGGGGATTTTACGTTTTATGACTTCCACGCGGACGAAGTCGCGGGCAAAAGCTAGTATCCATATAATTTATCATGTTCTACTGGTATTTCAGGTAGAGAGCGAAATTCTATTATTAACATACATATAACGGGGTATTTATCGCGTAAATTACCTTTATTATTTCCCGACGTTTCGCTTGGATTGCGAAGTGCGAAGTGTTAAGGAGCACATAGCTGCGGTGAAAAATCGACAAATAAACAAGTCTGCTATAGCAGAGCATATAGTAGACTCAGGACCTAATCACTGGATTGAATTACACAACCCAAAAATCCTAGCCAACGAGAGGCACTATTATAAGAGAATGGTTCGGGAAGCGATTGAGATTAAGAAGCATCCTAATTTCAATCGTGAAGACGGCTTCAGACTCTCTGCCTCATGGAATCCAGTGATAGCAAAGTGTACTCGGCGTGAAAAATCAACTCAGTATGTGGATACAGTCAGTGTTGTGTGCTGTCCCAGTGGGAACCGGCCCTAATATTTTTTATGAAGATCAAGTGAGGGTAGTTCAACAAACGCCTTCGCTTTGCTGCGGTACCTCCATCACATCAGTCTTCCCGGGACCATGCTTGGTGCAATCCAAGCGAAACGTCGGGAAATAATAAAGGTAATTTACGCGATAAATACCCGGTTATACAGGGTGATTGGAAGGTGGGTGCAAAGCTGTAAGGTGAAGGTAGTGTGGACCATTTAGAACTATTTAAGCCATAGTTGTCTTAGACGAAGTCTGACTATTTCTTTTTACTAATTTTTTATGATTTTCGGGGAAAAAACCCGAAATTTTACAGTTATTTGGTAATCATTGCCAGTTTGAAAGGTAAGTGAATTATTTTTTATTTAATTTAAGTTAAGTTATGTGTAAGCAATCTAAAAAAACATGTTCTTAGGTAACTGAGTCATCAGCCATTTTTTTAAAGACATTTAAAACTCACGAAAATTTTCAATGATTTAAGAAAACCATTTTTAACGTTATTTAAAAAAAAAACAGACGGTACCTTTTTTGTTCAAACCTTTTTAAAAACATGTTTGGTTATTACTCTTTCTTTTGAGGTATCACCTAGGCGGATATCTCACAAATTATTAAATTTAACACCTACAAACCAAATTGAAGGAGAAAATTTGAAGCAACATTATTACAAAAAAAAAAACGTTTTGCGTCCGAAGTTTAATTCTAAGAATTTATTCATGTAAAAAAAATAAACTAAGGGATCTTACTAAACAAAACAAAGGCCACCGCGCGCGGTATGACGTCAATAACGACTTCCCAGGTAGGGCGCCTAGCAAGTGAATAGAGAGAATGGGGATAGGTTCATTGGTTTATTTTGCAGTAAAATCGACTTAGATGCTGAGGCAACAAAGTCGTGTTTCTTTGTTTAGGCTCAGGAAGGGACTCGTCATCTTCACATCACACTGTTTATTATTATTTAGTCAAGTAACAACTGTTCTTGCGACTGGATGTTATTTTGCTTATTCGTGTTAATTCTCAATTCTCCGTGTTCAGTTGTAGCCCCGCTCCTGCATGTGTTGATTGATATTGTTACCTAGTGATGGACATTTTTGTTTCACCGTGTTCAGTCGTAGCCATAGCCCTAGCTTTGCGCTCCTGCACGTGTTGATTTTGGACTAACTTGTTTTTAATTGTATTGAGTTGACATTTAGTGCGCTCCTACGCTGTTTTGTGATTTGTGAAGTGACTATGGCTACTTTTTCCAATGAGGAATATGCGGATATCGTTTTCATGTATGGCAGAGCAGACGGCAATGGATCTTTGGCGCGACAAATGTATGAAGAGCGCTATCCAAATCGCAGATTACCGAATGTCCGAGTGTTTTACAACACATTTCGTCGGCTTGCTGAAGTTGGTATACACCGCGTGGAACCTGGAGTCAACCCAGGCAGACACAATCCTAACGTAGAGGAAGAGATTTTGGCAGCGTTCGAAGCGGATCCTCATACCAGCACTAGAGCAGTAGCTCGCAATTTAAACATTTCGCAATGGAAGGTGTGGAGTACAATGCATAAAAATGACAAATATCCGTTCCATGGGACGGGTGTGCAAGATTTGGAAGAGCAAGATCCCGTAAGAAGAATTCAATTCTGCCGTTTCCTACTAAACAGAGACATTGAAGATGGGTGGTTTTTGAAATCAATCTTGTGGACGGATGAAAGCAAATTTTCTAGGGAGGGCATAACAAACTTTCACAACCTCCATCAATGGGCCAACAAGGACAGAAATCCACACTGGAAAAAGCAGGTGTCGGTACAGAGGAAATTCTCTGTCAATGTGTGGGCTGGAGTAATTGGCAGAACTTTGATTGGGCCCCACTTCTTACCAGACACCTTAAATGGCACCAATTATTTGGAATTTCTACAGAATGATCTTCCAATGCTCGTAGAGGAATCCGGTGCCCCGATATTTGAAACAGACCGTGAAATCATCTTTCAGCAAGACGGCTGTCCAGCGCATTGGACACTAAATGTAAGGGAACATCTTAACAACTGCTTCCCTGATAGCTGGATCGGTAGAGATGGGCCCTTCCCTTGGCCCGCTCGGTCACCAGACCTGACTCCACTGGACTTTTTCGTGTGGGGTCGGGCCAAGGAACTGGTTTATACCAGTGTAGAAATAAATACAAAAGAAGAGCTAGTAGAAAGAATTATTTCGGCGTTTGAAACGATGAAGCTGGAGATGATGTTAAAAACAACAACAACAGAAGTAAGACGACGGGCCCGTGCATGTGTTAGGAATCGCGGCAGTCATTTTGAACATCAATTAAAATGATATCAATTGAAATGTGGTTTTAATTAGTCAGCCTGCATTTTAATTAAAATATTTTTTTCTTTCTCAACCTGTTTGTAGGTCATCATTTCAATAATTTGTGAGATATCCGCCTAGATGATACCTCAAAAGAAAGAGTAATATCCAAACATGTTTTTAAAAAGGTTTGAACAAAAAAGGCACCATCTGTTTTTTTTTTAAATAACGTCAAAAATGGTTTTCCTAAATCATTGAAAATTTTCGTGAGTTTTAAATGTCCGTAAAAAAATGGATGATGACTCAGATACCTAAAAACATGTTTTTTTAGATTGCTTACACATAACTTAACCTAAATCAAATAAAAAAGAGTTCACTTACTTTTCAAACTGGCAATGATTAACAAATAACTGTAAAATTTCGGGTTTTTTCCCCGAAAATCTTAAAAAATTAGTAAAAAGAAATAGTCAGACTTCGTCTAAGACAACTATGGCTTAAATGGTTCTAAATGGTCTACACTACCTTCACCTTACAGCTTTGCACCCACCTTCCAATCACCCTATGTATGTTAATAATTTGTTGTGATCGCGAAAGTTTAAAAAAGACAAGCGAAATTCTATTTTTTTATACACTGATTTTTAAATATTTCTTAAGTTTACTTGTCTTCGTACTATTCGTTTTTGTTGTTGTTGAACCCTTTCGCAATCGTAATGTCGAGATAAAATCTCGTCGTGTCTTGTGGTCAATTGAAACTGACTTCATTTGTCGACCAATCACTCCACCCGTCATCAGGGTCCACTTTTTTCATAATACCAATCATATCACATCGCATCAGATTTCCCGCCAACTCACGTCACTGCACTTAATTAATTCGACTGCAAATACAAACCCATTAAAAATCTTATCTCATAAAAATGGTAAAGATTTTTTTGAATTAAGAATAATTTTAATGATATTTACTCATGACCGGGTGTTGTTCGGTTCGTACGCGATATCGACGTTGAATAATCAATACCTCGCAACTAAATTTTTTGGAATTTTGTTTTTTTTTGCATGAAAAAATATAATATTGAGGCTATGCAGACAAATACGAAGCATAATTTCAAAATATATTTTAAAAGCTCCTTCCCTCCCAAAAAATATTCTAAATGAAACAAATCCAAGATTTTATTGTTAAATCTTTAATAATTTTGCATAGATATGTAAAAGTTACGTTAAAGTGATAAACATCACAATTTATCTGGTTTTAAATAAATCATAATAATAAATTTAAAATCAAATAGTTTATTCATTAAAACCTAAATAACACATTACCGTAATTATCAAGATTAAACGTCGATGCACACTTCTATACTAACCGCGCCTTAACCGCAGAATGCACGGCTGTCTAATAAATTGCGTTTGAAATAATGTAACGCTAGATATTGTCTTGTTGGCGGCTAAATTGTCTGTTATGACGTGATTGCTTCTAATGCCGGAGATATTGCAGCTCATTTACTCACATTCAACCATTTGGTATCAGATAATGAGGTAAGTTTGGGTCTGGGAGAGGTGATTGTGACCAAAGGGAGAAGAGAAGGGTGACTTAACTATTTAATTATAAACTCTATGCTGATGATGCTTCGGTTGTTAAACCGAAAAAAGAAAAAGTGCTTGCAATTTTATCGCCTGGAAAAATAGAAAGTACTTTTTATTGTATAAAAAAATAAAATAACAACTTTGGGTTGATGGTGATTGGGTTCAATTAGCGGAATTTATCTGAGGTGGTTTTTCTTATACTTTCGCTATCACAATACATTTTAAATATCGAAAACACGGGATTTTATTGCGTAATACCTTTGATTATCTACTCTAATAATTATAAAGAGGAAAGATTTGTTTGTTTGTTTGTATGCATTGACTAGGCTCCGTAACAACTAGACCGATTTTCAAAAATCTTTCACCATTAGAATGCTACATTATCCCTGAGTAACATTGGTCATATTTAAGCCCCGTATTCCCACGGGAACGGGAACTATGAGGGTGAAACTGCGGATTGCGGCTAGTTCTAATGATGATGATGACAAACACTGTGGTCCCGGATAGACCAATAATTATATCATTCATTAGTCATCTGAGTGGTCTCCTTGGGCTACATAAAATAATTTTAAGTAATTCCTGCATTGATATATTTCTGTTTTATATTTATTTATTTTTGTGTGTTCTCTCGCGGGACTCTGTCAGAATTCCAACGTTCTTTAATACTAGCTGCAACTAATACTGCGACATAATCTTTTGACACATTGTAGGCTTGGAAGTTATAAACATGTAACCTCAAAACCAGTATATTTACGTGCACTGAATTAGCTATTAAATTATATATTTAAGGTGTGGTGTATCAATAAACGCATTTCATTCGCTTACCGTAAACTGTTAGAAGAGCCGGTTCCGAAATCCTTTTCCCCGCAATATTTTCAGCAACACAACTATAGTTTGCCATATCCTGTGAACAAAAAGAAAATTTAAGTTTTTTATAATTTTTTACAACGAAAATAAAATTCGAAAATGAACCTTGTGTAACGACCAACTGTTTTGTAAATTTCTGCTATACTAAGATACACATTTCGTGAACAGAGATGCCGAAAGGCACGTGTTCGAAAATATCGCAGCTTAAATTCAAATAGGTACAAAGATAATACACTAATGCGGCGTGTCCACTCCGAGACGCGCGAGGACTCGCAAGCCTTACAATTGTAGAACTGTCATGTTTCCAACCTATGAAAAAAATTACAATAAATCCCAGCTATGCCATTGGAGCAAGCCATTGCGTCTCGGAGCAGACAACCCGCTTAATGAGTAATGTATTTCATATTGCATCACGAAAACAAATTACAATTACCCAAAAAGTGTGGTAACAACCACTGCACGTCTATCCCATAGACATATAATTTTTTTTACTAACTTACATAGACCTACCCAGGGTGCGAGGGAGAAGAAAATATATTTCATAGCAAGATAGAAAAGGAAAACGAATCTATTAAATTGGAACTACTTTCGCTTGACAATTATGTTTAAGGCGCAAATGTTTTTTTTTTTTATAAACGCTGTGAGCTTTCATACAACTTATAAATTCATTCACATCACTAAAAGGTAGTCTCGGATTAAACTTAATTTTTAGTCGATGTTGACATCAACAACTTTAATTTATGAGATTAAAGTTGTTAAATTTTCATTATCCTAACTTTTTTTTACTAAGTATTTATCATCAAAATATCATCGGTAGTCCTTAAAATCAAAAGTTTATTATCACTAGCACACGCTAAATAGAAAAATCTAATTCAGTTACACGATATCGAGCTGTCAGTCTATCTATCTACTTACTTACTCTACGGTATATCCGTACAAAGACCGATATACTGCGATCAACGCGAACACACAGCATCCGTCAACGAAACCCGAGTGAAAATGAACTCGCTAGGAAGTTTGTTTATTTCTAACATAACCGTAAGTGCCGTCATACAATGCTGAATTTACGTAAGTGCAAGCATTTTAGTGTTGTGTGATGAAAGTCGTATATATTACGGAAGTCATTTGTAGGTTCTAAAACCCTAAGGCATGTTTAGATCTTTAACGTCTATTAACTGGTATTTATCTACGCGGTTCTAACAAATGGAGTAAAAACAACATACACTGGTATTCCAGAAATAGGAAAAGGAAACGACGAGGCCAATTTAAGAGATGGGAAGACGAAATATCAAAGGTGGCAGAAAAAAACATCAGGTCCAGAACCGCACAATCAAAACAAACATGGAAGCAGTTAGAAGAGGCCTTTGTCAAACAAACACAAAAGAAAATCAAAACATTTAAAATAATCTATAATCAAATAAATACACAAGTAAAAGAATAAATAAGTTAGAAATTAAGTAAACATGTTATTAAATTGTATGAAAAGGCTTATTATTATTATTATAATAACTGATATTCATGCTGTGTACAGCAATACAGGACGTTGCAGAGCCCGGGACATTGTTTAATGGAGTAGGCTTGCCCAGTACCTTTAACATCCTTTACTATCTTAGTCGGCTATTAGTCATAGGAAACAAAGGTCAATACGTCTGAAGCCAACTAAGTCACGGTTTTACTAACAATGTTTTCCTTCACCGTTAAAGCACTTTTTAAATGCGCACATACATTTTCAAGAAATAATGTATCGAACCGACGACTTTCGGAACAAAAGTCGGGGATAAAAATCACTCGGCCAACACGGCTAGTAGTATACGATACACTATATTTTTATTAATATATAGCTACCTTATATTTGCCCAGCAGTGGGATACTAATGACTGTTATTAATAATATACGAACAATAAACACAAAGAACAACACAGTCCTCGAAGCAAACAAAATTTACTGAATTAAATCCACGAAAGCCGAATCTCTACCGCAAAGCAACTCTACACACGAGAGCGTTAAAATTACAGAGGACGTAGCCATTAATATGAAAGCATATTACGTTAATTAAGATGTGCCTAACACCTTTGTGTAAGGTTACTGAGTTACGCGATGAGATGAGACAGAAAAGACAAAACAAATTCACGTGTATGTTAAACATACCATCATATTTACGCAAAGGGCTCTTTGAATTAAGCTTTTGTAGATTGTAAAAAGGCCTTTACAATTTTCCATGCTTTCGGAAAGGGCGGCTGAAAAGAATGAAGCAAAACAAATAACTTTGAAATAGTTTTAAACACCCATTAATGAGAGAAGACCAGCGAAATGTTATCAAGACCCATAGAAAAAAAAGAAAAAACACATAGAATTACGAAAAATATGAATAATGACTTTCCTAATAGATTATTCCAGACTTTTCTGTTCGGCAGTTTGGATTTTAACAAGAGCAGCCCTGTTTGTGAATCTTTGCCTCTGAATATAATTAGTAAAAATGGACCCAACAGAATTCCTACGGCTTTCATCCAACTTGAAGATTTGGAATAAATGTTTGATTAGCAACCATTCTTAGTAGATCAGCAAAGAAAGGGATCTTATCCTTTTGTTCCGTCTAATTTGGAATTAGGCGCGAGAATACACGGACGACACGGCTTGCAATTAATCCATGTCTGCGTGTGCTCTCTAATTAGTCGGTGCTTCGTACCGGAAAGCGGAGATGGAATGGTTATTTGCAATGGTAACGCGAAGATGGACGTATAAGTGGAGCGTATTGGGAGAGGCAATTATTAAAATGTGGTAGCAATTATTAGGCTTATAGCCGAAATTGAAAACATCTGCAGTGATTTTCGTTTTTATTTCGTATGCTTCAGTATTTTCTTTATGAAATTCGTTGAGAATTATTGTTTCGTGAGTTAATGGTTTAATGAAGTTTAGTGCCAATAAGGAAAACTTAATTCGTAGTGCTTTTTTCGTAAGGAATATGCTTTATAGGTCTGCAATGCCGTGGGGTGCTGGCAGTAGATGGTGACTCTCCTCTCTGGCCCGTGGATGCAGTAAGAATCTGCGAAGGGACACCTCCGGGAGACCACCTCCTACAACTTTTGTTTTGTTTGGGACTAGACGGTGCTGTGTAGTGTCCAACATTAATTATTTATGTCCTAGGATTTCTATTACGCGCGGCATAGTATAAGCCAAATGCCAAGTCAAATCTTACCCACGTCACTTCCTCTGTGCAGATTACGTGAATGGGTAAACTGATAAATATATAATTTACTCGGTCTATCCTGCCTTGCCGTTTATCAGTTTATTATCATCATCATCACCATCATCATCATCTCAGCCGCAGGACGTTCACTAATCTTCAAGTATGATCGTGTTTGGTTGTTGCCATACTCAATAGGTTTAATAGACGCTCCCCAGCGTACGAGATGTTGATACACGGAAAGCTGCTGCTGCTTATCTTCCGAAAATATTCCTTGGCCGATTCTTACTGTCAGCACTCCACGGCATCAGTTTATAGCCGCTGCAAATTATGTATCTCTCTTGACATGTCATAACTTAGTTATGATATCACCGGTAATGAACAAGATCATGCAGACCATGTCCAGGTATTGTTAACGTGACTTTATTGCGACAGCGACTAATTAGTCAAGCACAGTGGACGTTTATTAATTGCAACGCGGAGCAACACGGCTTGCGCTGTCTTCTTCTTTTTGCCGTGTACCCTTTCAAAGCTGATAAAAGTGAGCTAATTTTAAACAACATTTTAGTCTTATCTGGCGCTCGGCTCATTATTTATTTTCTGCATGTAGCGTGTAATTTTGTGCCACCGTTTTTTCAAAAATGTGGTCGTTGGACATTCGTCTTAATCATGTCTAATTAGAAAATAGGGAAATAGATGGGAAATTGGATATTTTGTTTAATTTCGTCAATACGACAAGTGATAACTATATTATTGAGAAACTTGTGAGATTGAACGAGAAACATTCTATATAGATAAAATAAATAGTCGCCGTGGGGTGCCGGCAGTAGAATGATACCCCTCCTCTCATGCCCATGGATGCAGTAAGAGCCTGCTAAGGGATACCTCCGGAAGATGGGCAGCAGCGTCTATCCGTGTATCAACATCCCATACTGCGCTCACCAACCCGCCTGCCAAGCGTGGTGAGTATGGCAACTACCCTTCATGGAGATCCATGAGGGAGACCTGTGTTCATCAGTGGACGTTTTAAGGCTGTAATGATGAAAATAAATACTAATGTTAAAATAACAGTTTTTTAGGCATTCATAAAAAATGTGTTTTTCCGTCCCTATGAAACAGTAGAACCTATTTAGACGCAAGTTTCACTGGCTGATGCTCATTATCTTACAGAGTAACTGAAACTACTTTAACTCTAAAAAAATAATTAAGGCGCCGAGCAAAAATATTTAATCCAATAAAGTTGTAACCCAAATCGATCAAAACATTCAACGGGACTAAAACGCAAAGCCCGAAGCAGAAGGTAGTTGAAACTCAAACAGCAAATATAAAACAAATCCCTATTCGCAGAAGAATGAGTAACCAACTAGTGCATTGGACGAACGTCTCCGATCTTGCGATTGTAAGACTTGACGCTTGAGCATGCTAATGAGATCACTAAGAGCATGCTTCTCAGATCACTTACACGTAGAACTTAAATCACTGCTTTAGGTTAGGAAGAAACGGCTATTTCACTATTCATCTCGGAAATGTGAGCTTGAGAAATAGTCTAGTAGTTCAAACGACGTCCACTTACAAGATGGGTAGACTAATTGGTAAGAACCGCAGGTAGGCGTAAGGTACTTATAAATAAATAAGTAGCTTCAGTTACTCTGTATGATAGTGAGCATCAGCCAGTTAAACTTCCGCCTAAATTGGTTCTACTCTTTCATAGGGACATTTTTAGGCATTCATAAAATATGTATCTGTCCACATATTTTATAAATGCCTAAAAAAATGTTATTTTAACATTACTATTTATTTTATTTCTATAGAATGTTTCTCGTTCAATCGGCTGTAATTGCGTTTGAAAGACTTGAAGATTAAGCATGTCAATGAAAACGCTAAGAGTATGCTTTTCAGATCACTTATACGTGATATCTAAGTTACTACTTTAGGTAAGAAAGAATCGGCAATCTAACTTTTCTGAGTATTAATAGTGAACTATATAATGAATACTCAGAAAAGTTAGATGTCGTATGCAATAATGAGACTCAGAATGTAATACTTTAGTTCACACAAAAGCATGATGTGTGATATTTTTACATTGCATTGTTTGTAGTTTAAGGTAAAATAAGTTAAAAAAATACGAAAAGAGAACAAATGCCTCTTCCGAAACTGAAAAGTTTCTTGCCTCTGCAAAGAGCAGTTTTTTTGTGCAGAATAAGTACGCAACTGACGCTTTTATGGTGTACTTAGGCAAATACAAGACGCTGTAAAAAAATACTGAGCACACTATCTGAGACCTTCATACATAAGAAATTGCATTAAATAAAAAAAACATAAAAATAATGTATTTTTTTTTCTTTTCTATATTGACATTTCTTTGTCCTTTTGGCCCAAACGCATACACATATTTTACTTTGATTTCGATTGTCGATGTTGACGATAATTTATGTGCCATAACCAGACCTTGCGTCGAAGGCTTAGTTACTTTTGACCACATCACATAAAACAAAAGTGCATTAGCTATTTCCCCTGTCCTGTGCTAACAAGTCCACCGATACCTTGAAACAAGCGCTGTTTGTGCTAATTGAATGAGACTTTATTCGCGTCTGCAATTTGCTTATCCTGCTGTAAGTGCATGAAATCTGCTTGCAAATGAACGTGCCAGATAGTACTATAACAAGTAGGTAGTAAACAGATAAGTGTTTATCTAGAGCTGAACAGCAATGCTAAGTTGTTAGTGGTATCTGTTTCAAAAGATCATATAAATACATGGTGATAACTTGACATGGAAATGTGGTTTCTATTTAAAACATTTCACATTTTCTATTTCAGAATCTGGCAAAGTACAAAAGCACTTACTTGTTCCACACGTAGATACAAGACGATTGAGCATTTTATTTCGAAGCAGATTGTCTAAGATTTCAGAAAACAGGAAAATGGAGTGTTAAAATTGTTCTTTTAAACGCTTTCTGTCATTACAATATCTCCAAGCGACAAGCGTAGACACAATTATCAAATCTTCCGGTCCTTGCTTGTCAGGCTCATTTCTAACAATGGGTATGTTTCAGCCTGCCTTAAAATTAAAATGTTTTTCTTAAATTCTTAAACATTTATCCAAAGAACTGGTTAGAATGCTTTAGTAATAATGATGGCCAAGCAGAGATTTTTAGTTAACATGTAAGCTTAGTTGTGACAGACTAAGCTTACTATTACAAACGAGAGACATCGTCTGAAATCAGATGTTATGGATCTATTCAAGTCACTTGTAAACCATTATAACAAATGCCATATCTTTTTCATGAAATATTTATGTCTTCATAAATTATAATAATCACACGATTCTTTGAAATTAGAGCATATTCTAAAACATAAGAGGCACTTGGCGTTATTCCTGGATCACTTGAAGTATCACCATGTGTGTCCTGTGACTCATGTTTTGCTTTGAATCCAGCATTCTTACATCCATCTTCGTGAAACTCGAATATAAACTCTCATTCCGTGATAGTAGAGTTTATTTTTGACTGGTCATTATCAATCTCAGTAACAGCTTCAATCATTTTGATGGGGTTTTAGAATAATAGTGTCCAAACACATGTTTTAGTTTTAAAAGGATGTTTAAGTTATTGTTTATGTTTGCGGTTTCCAACCACAGATGAAAACAAGGGAATAGTAATACAAGCGGTAATGTTTCTTGTAATTTATGGGCAATTAAATTTCGCGGAACAAGTGTGTGGGTGATAATAGTCGGAGTCATTGTAATAAAGATAGAACGTAGACTTCGTTTTATTATCAAAAATAAACCTTTTAAACTTATTTAAACGTTATTCATTAGACATTCCGAATTGGAAAAGGGAAAAGCGGTCTTGTGTGAGGTAAATATCTTTTGTTGTTGAATTAAAAAATATATCTGTATAAATTAAGATAATAAATGTTGTTTTCCTTTGCTTTGTCTCAAAATCGATTGAATTTAACATTTTTGCATTGGAATCTTGTCCTAGTTGCATGTTTAATTAATATTCGATAAAACGTGCGACTGGGTCGACTAATTTAAGACAAATCCAAAATGGACTGTCTACTGCGAGATGCAATGGCTCATTTGTGCTTTGAATGAAATTGCTGGAATTTTTGATGCCTCTGTACCTATGTATATGTAGCCTTATTGGTATTTTCGATTATTGAAATGTTTTTTTAGTGTGGTTTTTAACATTAAACAAACTTAAACTCAAAGTTACCTGCAAAGTAGCTCTAGATATGAGCAGGTTCCCCTCCGCCGATATAAGCACATTGTGATCCTGTTGCAGTGGAGCACCGTGCTTTAGCCAGGTCACTCTTGGCGACGGGGCGGCGGCAGGCGGTGAGCAGCGGAGTGAGGCAGCTGAACCAGCCTCCACTGACATCGGAGACGGTGACGTGGAGAAGGGTTTCTTGAGATCTGTAAAAAAAACGTTTGAAACTATCATGGTTGTGAACATTATGCAATATTTACGGGATATTTAAAAAATATTAAACGACAATGTCTTCTTCTTTTTTCATGTCTGTTTGTGTTTGGATTTACACAATTCTAGCAGTCTCAAGTATTATAAGAAGGGTAACTTTATCGCTTTTTTCAACATCATGGGTTTGCCATTTCCCTATTGGTCACTCGCTAAGTCATTTCGTTGCAACTTTCCGTCCCTCACGTGGCATGTGTGGTCAGCACGGACGTGGAGTTGCGCTTTGAGGGGTGAACACCAATGTCTTCACAATATATTTTGGCGAATCTGACCACAGCAAGGTGGCCAGACGACATTGACAAAGTCACAAGCAAACGATGGATCTAACTTAAACAGAATCGTGGTAAATATAGCAATGGAACAATTCAAGACTTTAGTTCTATAACCGTTTACGAAAGAAGAATAACTAAATATGTACGTATATTTTTTGGTAACACTAACGCAACTAAGTAGGAAAAATGCCTACCTAGTTTTGTTCTTTTCTAAGGTTCTTTTTCATTTCCTTTCCAAAGGAAATCAAAAATATAATAAACTTGTTTTCGTTTTCTTATAGTACTAAGAAAATAATATTATGATTACTAAGATATCAGTAATAATTGCTATAATTTTAATATATAAATGTGTAATATTCCGAGAGAAAACCTTGACACTCAGAAACTATCGTATAAAGTCAATAAATCATTATATAATTATTATACAAAAAATCCCGGATCAATCATTTAAAACGAAACAAGCCAACAATACTTTAAAAAGGATCTCAAATGATTAAACCGTCAAGTGTCAATATCAATTAAGAGCTGTGACGTTTCGATGAAAATTCCAAAAGCTTGATCTAATTCGTTAATTGTCACACAATAGGCCGCCACTCTTGCGCAATTTGGAGCATGGTTTAAGTCAGCAACTTCATGATCGTTTTACTCAGAAACATGATTTACAATTTGCCAATTCAATGAAGTATCGAAGACTGGAAAATACAATATTCTCATAGTGAATTTAGACTGAAAACCTATCAACTTAAGTTGGTGTTTGTTGATTTTTAGGGTTCCGTACCTCAAAAGGAAAAAACGGAACTCTTATAGGATCACTTTGTTGTCCGTATGTCTGTCGGTCTGTCAAAACCTTTTATCTCTATAACGTATTAAGGTATCGAATTGAAATTAAAATCATATACTCAAATCTACAGCTTCTTCAGGCTGTACAAAATCAAAATTCTAAGTTAACCTTAAAAAAAGATACGGCTGCAGAAAACGCATGTTTCGACATTCTCAGAGGAATCAAAATTTATAGGGTCCTATGACTATATGGTCCTAGAACTATGTAAGTTGGCAAGTTATATCGTCTTATACCGTAGATACTGAGAAAAATCCAAAAGCTATACATTTGCGATAAAATCATAAAAAAAATCGTTCATAAAAAAAGTACGAAATCAATCATCGAGGTTAAGCAACCCTAAGCGCGGTTATAACTTGGATGGGTGACCGAATCTTTTTGTGCATTTTAAAAACTTTTACTAAGATGCATTATGTTCCTACATACCTACGGAACCCTCGGTGGGTGACTCTAGCTCGCACTTGACCGGTTTTAATTATTATCTATCATCTATTGCATCCGTCAAATATATTAGCATTTTATTTTAGGCTGCCTATACCACACTCTAGTTTGAGATTTTTTTATAAACGCTTTCTTTTCCAACACGTTCCACCCCCTCAATCTCCAGACTTCTCACGTCAATCTCAATAACCGCAAAATGAGTCGGCCGATTATACAATTGACTGACGGTTGTCCAACATTCAACGACGATAATTATTATTGTTGTTCCATTAAATAATTTAGCTGTATTGAAAACGTTCGAATCTACTTTATTTATCAATAGACCAATTTGTGCCGGGTCTATGTGACCTATAAAACTTGATTCATTATTATTTCCATTTGGGGCAAGTATCAAAAGTATTGTTTCTTTTCATATTATTCTTTGATCTAGAAATATACTATCCCTAAATATTTTTTTTTTAATTTCAACCATTTACCAATTATTCAACGTAACCTACCTATCTTTTATAACCTTCATACGCAATCTATGGCAAAGTGAAAACGGGGGTTAATCAACGTTAACTTATGCACCTGAGATTATTCACCTACCTGCATTAAATTTACTGTTAGTAAACTTTAAACACCTGTTCAAAAAACAAATGACAGCGCATGCTTAGCACCTCAAACAATATTCAGGGTTCACTTTGAACTATTCTAATACCTTTTCCACACAATACTAATAACGTAGTATTCTGTGCTGGGAGCAATACAGCGTCCTCTAACAGATTTATGGCCTCCCTGCGTTGAAACTCAAGACTGCTGCTACCATGAAAGCCTACACATAGTACCTCTATACATGTTTGAAACCTGAAATTGTTCAAACTGGTGAATAGTTGCTCAATTCAGGGTAATGCATTTAGCAAAACAGTTTCAAATTTAAACCTTTGTTCATCATCATCATCATCATCAGCCTTTATCGACCCACTGCTGGGCATAGGCCTCCCTTTGATTTTGCCATTCGCCTCTGTCATAAGCTATTCTTAGCCAGGTGCAACCAACGGTCTTCCGAACATCGTCAACCCATCGGGATGGTGGACGACCCCTTTTTCTGTGCCCTTTGTTACCATATGATAAAATAACAATGTTTCTAGTTGTTATTAAATATTTGTTATTTTTTACCAAGGAGGTTAAATATATTTAATTATACCAGTTTTGTTGTTAAATCTTAAACGCTTTTATAAAACACATATCCAACTGTTAATTGGTATAACGTCTAGCTACTGTGGTAAAAACTAATTACGGCGGGCAATTTATTTGTTTATGAGTTTTAGAGCAGAAGTTTAGTGTCCATATTGCTTTAAGCCTCAAAATGATGCAAGCCTCAACATAAAAAATATATCGTATCAATATTCATTAACTGTGAGGTCCATGTGAAATAACTTTGAAAATAAAATTCATTTTGAACTGCGATCACAAAATTTGAAACACTGTCGCTGGCAGCGACACCATCACAAATCCAATTTTTATTTTTCCATAGTTTCCGACCCAAAAACTAGGTTGAAAAATACAATTGTACTGCTCACCTAGGGAGTTCATATCACAACATAAAGTTGAATATTAGTTTTTCTCGAGTTGATTTATTTGGCTTCACGAATTCACAGTCACAGTTCGAAGAGAGTTGTGAGCTTTTGTTCGTTTGTATATGGCTTCTTGCTTTACGTTTTTAAGCAATGAGTATTTCAGAGTATTCAAACTTGTAGGTATTAATAATAACAAAAGCCAGTGACGTTAGGATCATGCCTACTCCATCCCTTCTTTATTTTTGCTTAAGAATTACTTCTATAATATTGCTTAAGTTTAAGAAATTCCAAAGACCACAATCTCAAAGTAAAAACAAAAATAATACTAGAATACAAAATTCACTTAAAATATATTTAATTAAACAAGAAGAGCTCACTAGAGTTTAAATTTAAGCCGTAGTAACTCTGATGGGCGTAAATGATAAGTGTTAGGTGGATCCGGCTGAGTTCGTGTAAAGCCATAAATTACAAGGTACGTTTCATTTCCTCCTATCTGCAGAAACGAGGTGAGATGGAAAAGGCTCGCGGTTTAATGTAGATAGAAGCTTGATTATAATTAAATAAATGCACGAAATGCTTATGCATTTTGAACAAGGTTACTAAATGTTTACTTATAAATTATGTAGTTATAAACTAGGTATAAATAACGAGAATAAAAATGGAAAATAATTTTGCTAGCATCAAACAACTATAAATTAATAGTAAAAGGAAAAGAGCAATATTTTTTATTCCTTCTATTATGATTAATGAATGATGTACATTCTTAAGTGTCTTAATAAATGAAAGGCAAAAAACCGTTGATTAAAATTATATTTCCTTAAATATCATATTATGACGTACCGGCCATGATGACGTAGACGATCTCGATCATCAAGAATAACAAAACAACAACAAAGATTCAAAAACAAATGCAAGAAGTCAGTCCATTCGGCCACCAACCAACGACCCAACTTTAACAGCCGCCTATCCAAGTGAATAAAGATTTTAAAATACACCCTCAAGTGGCATCTTCCTGAGAGTAAGTGCACGTAAAAATGTCAGTGGTAATTCTTCTGTCAGGATTTACTGCCTCGAATGTGATGTTTTCATGTTTATGTCCATGCTTGTAAGTTTAATGGATATGTAACGTGGGCCAGAAATAGATATTAAAAGGTGGGGTAATGCTGATTAGTGTTTTGTTGTGATGTCATCTATGGTTCAACTAGTAGCCTAGAATTTGAACCTTCTTCTCGAAGGCAAAAATAGTGGAGGCCTGTGTTAATCAGTGGACGTTTTATGGCTGAAATGATGAATCCACAGTGTAAGGTAGAAATGCGCTATTAGAAAATGCCAGTTGCTACAGTCACCTGTGTATTATTTAAGAGTTCTAAATGTTTCTAATGAGTGATAAGTACCCCCGACTTTCAATCCGAAGGTCGTGGGTTCGATATGGGCCGTGTACCAATGGATTTTTTTTCTTGAAAAATGTATGTGCACACTTAACACTAGCTTTAACGGTGAAGGAAACATCGTGAGGAAACCCGCGGCTTAGTTAGCTTCAGACGTATTGACCTCCTCTGAATAATAGCTGACTAAGCTGAGAGGATGGTATAGGTGCTGGGCAAGACTAATCCATCTAACAATGTCCCAGACACTGCAGCGTTCCATACAGCATGATTACCATTGATTGCTGACGCTGTATAAATCGACTATAATAGATACAAAGACCTTACTTTTCTAAATGTTTACAAGATGAATCACTCTATAAGATAAGTTGCACTAAAAATTGTTCAATAAATAATAATCGAAATGAATTATGGAACGAAATTATTAAGAACATTAGACCAATTGACTATTATAATTATCCTTAGGTCCGAAATCAAGAACTCCTACTCACTTATCAGAATGTTCTAGATTAATTTGTCAAAATATGCCTATTCAAATAATTGATACCATTAAAGAGAGGATCCGACCAGTATTTAAAAATCTCTACAATCCTGAAGCATCCAACTGGATTTCCAAGACACCCTAGACCTGATCACGATGAAAACATTTTCATAGCGACCAAATAAAATAATCCATAAATCCCAACACAAAAGGAATTGGATCTCTCAGTTATTTACCACAATACCGTTATACAGAGCTATTTAAACAAACCCTCATCACTTTATAAGCTCTCTGCCAGCTTTATCTCAGACGGGAGGACGAACGGTGTATCTGGCGTGATACTGACCGCAGAAACGCACTGACTCTCCGGACTCGGCCGTTAGACAATTGATATTATGCTGTGGAGCTACTGGTTTTGAATACTGCGATGAATATGAAGCTTTGTGACAACTAAATATATGTAATCTGGACGGATTTTAGAGAAGGCTCAGGAATCGATACATTATAGGCAGGACTCAGGTGTAAGTTAGACCATTGCTCTTATTTTTTCACCTCCGAACATAGTTTAAAACAATATAAAATTTAATCTGCCTGACTTTATAATGTAAATAACAAAATTCTAAACTTTTATTCTTTAAAATTTTATACAAGTAAAGATATATTGACTAAATGGCTGTTGTCGAAAACTCATGAAGAAACCGAGGCACTGATGAAAGTTGTAAGCTAATATATCATATGTGCACATATATAATATACCTATTTTATTATACACCAATACAATATAAATACAATTCAACACGCAAATAATACGTAATTAATAAAATGATCAATAAATAAAATGTAATTTTGTAATTCAAAGTTATTATTTTAAAACTATTTTTATAATTCTACTTTTAATCATTGTTATGTATGATTTATAACTTATTTAGCTTTGAATACTGTAAAAATTATAAAACTATCATAGAAGAGCGAGACCTTCTAACACAAGTATTTTATGCTCAAAGGAAGGTATCTATCACTGTCATGTTATTGTAACTAATTTTACAGATATAAACTTTATTATTTATGTTTTTAATTTTATTTATTTTATTAAAATTTAATTAATTTTATTAAAATTTTATTATTATGTTCAATATTTTTTTTTAAATTTTATTAAACATAATGGAACGAAAAGACCACAAAATTGATTACTGTGGAGCAGCCTCTGCGCCCGCCTCCATGATATTACATTGTTCTATTTATTTTTATTTTCTAATTATGATTATAAATAAGTTTACGATATGATAAATAAGTTTAATTTATGGGAGGTGAAAGAGGGGATGAATAATCGAAAGTTTACAAATATACCCAAGTTTGTTATTAAATAAAAGGAAATTATGTATAGTAATTATGAGGAAATTATGTATAGTTAAAAACTGAAAGCTATATAGAAATCAGTTGAGCCCTTCATGAGATATGGGAGTTGAAAGTAGAGGGTGAACAATCCAATGTTTTCAAATATACCCAAGTGTGGTAATCAAATGAAAGGGCATGATGTGTAGATAATAAAACTAAGGACGGCCTGATGATGGATCCATAAATTGAGGGAAATATTTAAATGTTGCCTGCATAAATGATGCCGTGGGGTGCCGGCAGTAGAATGTTACCCCTCCTCTCATGCCCGTGGATGCAGTAAGAGCCTGCTAAGGGATACCTCCGGAAGATGGTCAGCAGCGTCTTTCCGTGTATCAACATCCCATACTGCGCTCGCCAACCCGCCTGCCAAGCGTGGTGAGTATGGCAACTACCCCTCATGGAGATCCACGAGGGAGGCCTGTGTTCAGTAGTGGACGTTTTACGGCTGAAATGATGATTTAAATGTAGTAAGGATACAAAGACCTTTGCCCAGCAGTGGGACAAAATTGGTTAAAAAAAGGATAGGTACATAGATGTTTAGGTATTTCCACACTTTAGTTTTTATCATTGAAGTCGGATTTTTGTTGAAAAATTCAAGAATTATTCTAACTATAACATATAAAACATTTGCAAATACAAAAGGCAGATATATGTATAAATAACTAGGTACCATTATTTGGGTAGGTAGAGTAAAATGCGATCAATGTCACAGTAAAAAACTAGTACAATCCATTAACAAAATACCTCAGCCTGTAACCCCGCTGAGCAGAGAATTTTGATCGACCGAGTTTAATCGAGTGCTTAATTGCATTGAATATGTATGGGAGACCATACACCAAATGATTTGATCTGCCACTAGGTTAATATAAACAAGAAACTGATAAATCTGACTACCGTCAAGTATGTAGCCTGTGAGGTAATCATCATCATCATTTCAGCCATCAGACCTCCACTGCTGAACGTAAGCCTTCCTCATGGAGGCAAAAAAATTAGTAGTCTTATCTTAATCGTGGTGGCTTCTCTATGTCTGTACCGAATCACAACGTTAAAATTTTAAACCGACCCGCATTTACTGTGTTGTACTTGTAATTAGTGCACAAGTTAACTAAAAAAATATTTTAGTGTTTCGTATGACTTCGATCATAATGTTTGTTTACATATATTATGTTTTGTATATTCTTGAGTAGTTATTATTGTTAGCAGTGTGCCAGTGGCGTAAGTCGTAAGGAATTATTAGCAGTCCGTAACACAGGCTCTGCCTAGCACGGCTGTTAAAGTACATGCTCGGTTCAGTTTATGTAAGTTTATCCACAATTGTCATTTGTCATTCAAATTCAAATTCAAATTCAAAAAATACTTTATTCAGTGCGGCCGCATGGACCTTATTGACGCGTCACAACTTACAAAATAAAACAACACAAATAAATAGAATAAAGCACATAATTGAACCTGTTCACTTCAGATGACACGCGAGTTAGGAAAAGAAGTGAACAGAAGAACCTAACTCGGTCGTTATAGTCATCATTTAACAATTTGATTTTGTCTTATGCTACGTTTGACGGAGTTGGAGCAGATTCCGTCCCAAGTGGTTTTGTCCTCTAGGTAATCTGATATTTTATAATAAGCTTTATCGCACAGATTGCGTTTAATAATGTTTTTGAATTTATTTAATGATAACTTCTGCAACTCACTTGGGAGTTTGTTGTAGAAGCGTATACATTGCCCTTTAAAAGATTTTTTTACCTTATGGAGCCTAGTAGTGGGCACAGCGAGTTTATTCTTATTTCTTGTATTTACATTGTGATTGTCGCTGTTTTTCTTAAACGAAGCAATATTTTTATGGGTGTACAACAGGTTCTCATAAATATATTGACAAGCTACTGTCATTATATTTATTTCTTTAAATTTAGTGCGAAGTGATTCTCTGGGACCCATATTGTAGATAGAACGAATAGCCCTCTTCTGCAGCACAAATACGGTGTCTATATCTGCAGCACATCCCCACAGCAGTAAGCCATAAGACATAATGCTGTGGAAATAGCTGAAGTAAACAAGTCTAGCGGTATCTACGTCTGTAAGAAGGCGGATTTTTTTGACTGCATATGCTGCAGAACTAAGCCTACCCGATAGTTGTTCTATATGCGGGCCCCATTGAAGCTTATTGTCCAAAGTTATGCCTAAAAATACAGTTTTTTCTACAAGGTTTAAACTTTCACCTTTCAATTTAATGTTGGCATCAGCCTGTTTTACATTCGGGAGAGTAAATCTAATGCATTTTGTTTTATTTTCATTAAGTAATAGGTTATTGACATTAAACCAATTAACAACTTCTGAGATTGCATTATTCACCTCGTCATAATCGGTGGTACGTCGTTTCATTTTGAACAAAAGTGAAGTGTCATCAGCAAACAATACAATCTCATGATTGTTTTTGACAAGATGAGGTAGATCATTAATGTAAATTAAAAATAGAAAAGGCCCAAGAATTGATCCCTGCGGTACACCCATTGTAACTACAGATCCCGAAGAACGTTTTCCATTAACATCAACTCTTTGTATCCTGTTACTGAGATAAGAATTAAGTAGATCTAAAGAGATATCTCTAACACCATAGTGGCGCAATTTCCCGATCAATGTTTCATGGTGTACACAGTCAAATGCTTTTGAAAGGTCGCAAAAAACACCTATAGCGTCTTGCGACTTCTCCCAAGCATCATAGATATGCGAGATTAACTCTATACCGGCATCAGTAGTGGAACGACCGCGTGTAAAGCCAAATTGCTTGCAGTGAAGCAACTTGTTGTCGTTAAAGTGCTTAGATAGCTGATTTAAAATAAGCTTTTCAAAAATTTTACTAAATGTCGGCAGTACTGATATCGGCCTAAAGTTAGTGGGATCCGACTTAGAACCTGATTTGAATAAAGGTATTATTTTACTGTGTTTCATTAGATCAGGAAATACGCCACAGTCAATGCATTCATTAAATATAAAAGCCAGTTCAGGTGCGATTGTGTCTACTAATGGTTTTACAATGTTTACAGAAATACCCCAGAGATCTGCAGTTTTCTTGACATTTAACATTTTAAAGGCTTTAACTATATCGCCGCTGTCCACATATTGGAATTTAAAATTACTATCACATTTAGGTACATTTTCGCTAAGTAAGGACTCGGCGATCAGGTGAGAAGAGTTTAAAGACTTTGTGGTAGAAATTGGAATGTCAGTAAAAAATGTTTCAAATGCTTGGGCTACATCTTCATCACTTTTGTAGGTGGTATTATTATAATTTAATTTGAATTGGTTGTTAAAGTTACTCACATTTCCAGTTTCTTTGTTTATTATTTTCCAAGTAGCTTTAATTTTATTATCACTATTTTTAATTTTTGAACTTATATAATTAGACTTAGCAATATGGCAGACTTTTCTAAAAATTTTTGAGTAATTTTTAACCTTTTCTTTAAATTCTTCACTAAAATTATAATGTTTTTCACTATAAAGATCATATAATTTTTGTCTACTTCTATGTATACCCACTGTTGCCCACTCATTAAAGTTAAGATTATCTGTGACCATTATCGACTTTGATGTAAATATTGAATTGAACATATTGCTAAATGCATTGAAAAAATTGCAATATGACTCATTAGGGTTGTTATTTGAGTAGTGAGGTGGAAATTTTGTATTCAATTTACATTTCAGTTGTTCAGATCGATGCATGGTCACAGGTATAAAAGTAATTTTTCTTTTTACATTTTGTTTTTTTTGCTGTTTAATTTGAATGTGCTGGCCTAAATGGTCTGACTTTATATTGCTAATCAAGCCCTTATGGAGAATTTTTGTATTAGAATTTACAAAGATATTGTCAATACATTTAGCTGATGTTTCAGTTATTCTAGTAGGCTCCATAAACAATGGTTTTAGGTTATATGAATTAAAAAGGCATGTTAATCTAGTACTAAAAGAGTAATTTTCTAAGAGATTAACATTGAAATCTCCACATGTAATTATGTTTTTATTTGACTTTGATGCTTTGAATAAGATTTCATCCATGACTTTTTCAAATGTCTCAAACGAAGCTGACGGTGGGCTGTATACACTTATGATAATAACTTGCTCCAACTCCACACATGCTATTTCGATTTGGCTCTCAACAGACAGACAGACAATGTCTTTACGTTCTTTGTACTTAAGATGTTTATTAAGTAGCACTAAAGAACCTCCACGAATAGCATGTGATCTACAAAAGGAGCTACCAACAAGATGGTTGTTGAAACTGAACATAACCTCATGACTTTTCAGCCAATGTTCAGTAATACATAAAATATCAATATTATACAAGTTTATGTATAGTTCCAACTCTAACAATTTACTGCTTATTCCTTGAATATTTTGGTGCACCAAGTTGGTAACCTTTGTATATATTTTAAATGTTTTATTTATTGCTTTTTCATTTTGACACAAGATATTATTTGACTTGTTCTGGCTAGAGATTTCCTCTGTTGTCTTATGATCTAATTTAAATGACTTGGAATAATTTCCAGAGTCTTAATTAATTGGTTTTGAGAATGCTCAAAAGAAGCATTCTGTTTAGCCAAATTTTTGGCTGTCATGCAAAAATAATATGATAGCGACATAGCTATCTGTCGTTTGTAATAATTAGAAAGGTAATAATTACCTTTAGTCAAATAATATTTTTTACTAACAATAGAGTTAGTGTCAATCACATGAATAGGATTATTGCACGATATTGTATGCAAAAGCATATTTAGCTTAAATCTAGTATTATTTTCTGACTGTGGCAAACTATTACTATAGGGGAATGTATACATTACAATTTCTTTAAATTTCAATGAACAAAGTTTATCAATATATTTTATCAAATCAGACTTGTTAACATTACCCCTATTTCCAAGACAGATTATTAAATTAGTATTCTCATTAGATGAATTTTTAGAAATTTTTTGCATTATATCATGCAAACTACAGTTTGGTAAGCAATTATTTAAAACTGAATGTTCCATATGCAAACTCAAAAGTTGGCCCATATTTTTTCCAATTTCATCGCAGTACATTATTGATTTTTCTTGTGAGAATGATGAGTTTACATCCAGACTGCGCATGGCCGTTGTAATACTCACTGAATCAGTGTTATCATGATCCAGTCCAGCATCACACCGGCATCTTGCTAAGTGGGACTGGAGCTCTCTTTCATTCTCCCAAGATCCCTGGAGCACTTGGTCCATGGCCAGGTTGTATTCCCTTACCTCAATTCTGGACTTATCATATAGGCTTGTAATATGTTTTAGGGAATGTTCCAACCGGCCAAGTTCACAATTCAACTCCAAGATTTCAGCCTCATACTTAATTTTATTACTTTTTAGCTGTAGAGTACATAGATCAAGTTTGTCAAATATTTTTCTACAGGTGTATTGTCTAGTTACTACATTTTTTTGATTTTTTATCATTCTTTTTGTTTTCCTAATAAATTTATTTATTTTAAAGTATTTTTTTAGCTTATTTTTGCTTAAACTGTGTATGTTGTCATTGGTGCATGCTTGTGAATTATATACAGTGTCATATTTACATTTGTCAACAGTTTTCATAGCATGAAACTCACAGCCCACACCATTGGCAAGGCCTCTAGTTAAATTATCCGATACAAGCTCATCATATAAGCAAATCGTTTCCATAGTGGCAGAGCATTGAGCCGCTTCTTCCAGCTGTGTGATCTTGATATTAGCCTCACATAGTGCCTTTTCTAAATCTGAGGTTTTCCGTAGTGCCAACTCAAACTCAATGCCACAGTTATGGTCAAAGCTATCTATGATGGATTGAAGCCTATTACATTCCTGAACTACTGTCATATTTTCTGAGTGTAACGCTGCTAGTTCACTCCTAAGCTTTTTATTACTATTTAGTGTATCTAAGAGAATCTGTTCATTATCTTCTCTCTCCAGGGATAATTGTTGACATTGCTCCTTGAATTTTTTTAGTTCCAGCAAGGCCTGCTGAAGTTTAGAAGTCTCCTCTTTGCGTAATAGGGCCTTACGTGTTAGCATTTTGAGTTTTAGTTATTGTAAAACAAAAATCAAGGAACAAATCAACCTACCTAACCTATATTTTTGTAATACTTTGGAAGGGTCGTACTTACTTACGTGGCTTTGGGAATTATGTTAGAAATAGTATTCGGATGTAAAACAGTCCTCCGTGTTAGTACAGCACCCTTACAATGCACAAAAACAGCAAATTTTTCAAATTCACAACGATAAAACTACGGAATTTTATATGGCCAATTACATTCACAATACACAGTTTCTACCAACTTATACTAAATGTACATTATTAAAACGTTATTTTGATACGACTTAATTGGAAAAGTCTGCTTATTTATAGTTTAAAATCAATAAAAACTAATATTTGATATGGAACAGCTGTTACTCGATAGTGTTGCCACAACCAAAAAAATTTAATTTAATTTAAAAATTAAACATTGTTATTAATAACCTACATTCTTAAATTAGCTTTTAGGCTTAAGATAGTTATAAGTCTGATTCTAGTTTATGTATCGTAAATAAATCTATAAATCTAATCTATGGATCTCCAAGTACAGATCATGAGTTACCAATCAGGTTAGGAGTGTGTATAGCACAGAATATTTATCTATAAATATTCTGTGGGCGTTTGAAGCCGTTCTGGCCAAGTGGTATGTACTCCTGACTTTTAATAGAAGGTCGTGGGTTCGATACCGGCCGTGAACCAATGGATTTTACTTTCTTGAAAAGTGTAAGTTCACATTTAACACGTGCTTAACGGTAAAGGAAACATCGTGAGGAAACCCGCGGCTTAGTTAGCTTCAGACGAATTGACCTGTTATTTCCTCTGACTAACAGCCGAGTGAGAGGATGGTATAGGTGCTGGGCAAGCTTAATCCAACAAACAATGTCCCAGGCACTGCAGCGTCCCGTACAGCATGATTACCAGTTGCTGACGCTTCATAAATCATCTATAATAGATGCAAAGGCCTTACTTTTTAGGAGTGTTATAATGAAGATGTACAAAATAAAAAATAACGTATTGAGTTGTTCATATACTCACCACTGCTTGCCGTGGGGTGCCGGCAGTAGAATGTTACCCCTCCTTTCCTACCCGTGGATGCAGTAAGAGCCTGCTAAGGGATACCTCCGGAAGATGGGCAGCAGCGTCTTTCCGTATATCAACATCCCTTACTGCGCTCACCAAGCCTGGTGAGTATGGCAACTACCCCTCATGAAGATCCATGAGGGAAGCCTTAGTTCAGTAGTGGACGTTTTACGGCTGAAATGATGATGATGATATACTCACCACGCTTGGCAAGTGGAATTGGCAAGGTCAGTACGGGATTGATTAACGGAAGGACGCTGCTGCCCATCTTTTTAAGGACCCATGGATTCTTACTGCATCCACAGAAACAGGGGCATACGTCTTATGCCGGCGCCCCACGGCTGAACATACTCATAAGTCATAATATTTGCAAGGATTGTCAATCCCCTCAACACGAGTTGTATTAAATTCGATGGATTATTAGTTTCGGCCATTGCTGTCCCACTGCTGAGATAGTTCTTAACATAATAATAACAAGTTTGTTAAATAAAAAATTGTAAGTATTCCCCGATAATAAGTAAGAGCAAGAATACCGGCTTTCATATAAAAAACAGCCTTTTATGTCACATTCACTTTTGCGATTGCCCCCTATTATGCATAGCGCTGTCTGTCTGGCTGTCTGTCTGTGCATGACACGATAACAACCGAACTCGTTGACCGATTTACATGAAACCTTTTTTGTTAGCACTGTCTTAATGAGAGAAGGGTACTAATTGATTTTGGTGACCTTAAGGTCACAGGGACCGGAGTTATTGTGACCTTCGCCCCCTTTTTAATACCCCTTTTTTTCTGAGTTGGTTATCCTTTTTTGCTACAACCTTTATTGTATTTGTTTGTTACATTTTAATAATTGCTGTATTTGTTGTTGCAAAATAAATATTATTCTTATTATTTTCTGGTACCCCCGTACCAACGCTTGTTTCATATCAAACTTGGGTATATTTAAAAATAATTGATTGTTCATCCCCACTTTCACCCCCATATCTTGTAAGTGGTTTAACCGATTCTGATAAGACATGCTTAAGAACCACCGCAAGGAGTAATGCTTTCAAATAAATAAACTGCATTAAAATCTGGTCCTCTCGTTTTAGAGCTACGGTGCCACAGACAGACAGACCTCATCATCATCATGTCAGCCATAAAACGTCCACTACTGAACTAAGGCCTCCCTAATAGATCTCCATGAGAGGTAGTTGCCATACTCACCACGCTTGGCAGGCGGGTTGGCGAGCGCAGAATGAGATGTTGATACACGGAAAGACGCTGCTGCCCATCTTCCGGAGGTATCTCTTAACAGGCTCTTACTGCATCCACGAGCATGAGAGGAGAGGTAACATTCTTCTGCCGGCACCCCACGGCTACGACAGACACACAAAGCGGTCAAGCTTATAACACCCCTCTTTTGTCGGGTATTTCTCGGTGTCTACCGTGAACGTCATCGCCTGATAAACCGCGTAATAAATTTGCACCTCGCTTCATAAGTCTGTGGCGTTAAATCGTATACACTGCAAATGGGTAAATAACTATTTCAATTTTACGACTAAAATAGCTTTAAAACACCTTGCTCATAGATATTTCAATTTATTCACATTTAAACTACTGTTTTATTCTCTGTTTAACTGACTGTTGGCAAACCGGTGATATGTATTATTTATATAAACGGATAAGTAATAAAGTGGCGGATTAATGTTACAAGCTCTAAAACATTCTGCGCAATTGAAAATTTAAAGAGCATTTTATTGCGACACTACCGTGTTAAGGCAATACACTGTATGTCAAGTTACAGTGTTTTGCCTTAACAGGGCTCAATCGTTTTCTTTTTATGTGTTCTATAAAACTGTATAATTTTTTTTTCGATACCTGTTACCAACACTGAGAAAATACAGTTTAAATAACACTGTATTCAAGAAATCTATAAAATTTAAAATTCCAAAACACGGTAAACAAATATACCGTGTAATGCCAAAATAAAATAACGCGCGAAAAAGATACAGTGTTCTATTATTCGAATTATCGAGACCTGTGCAACGCAAGCGCGTGGGTCTATTAGAGAGGTCTACTTATAGTGGCGTGCACCCAAAAGGCTTGACCGGGGAGGAGTGCGGGGTGCGCGGGCCGATAGGTGGGAGACAGAGAGTTAAATAAGTTAATTATGAAAGAGAGTTGATAAGTTTACGCTAATGAGTGGTTTGTTAAAAAAATGCGCGGTTTTCGCACTAAATACCTGCTTGATTTGTCACAAAGAAATGTACAACATCACAATATTTCTTCATCTGCAACGATGGCCTCCGAGTTGATGGTTAAGTGCAGAACTTGAAAATTTTAGGTTGATGTTGTTAGAAAGGTTGATGTTTTAGATCACACGGATATGATTTTAATGCCCAACGATTCAAAAGTAGCATACCAAAAAGGATTCAATATACCTACAAAATATGAAAATTGTAGAGTTTCGAAGAGGTGAAGTGGCAATGTTTGCCAAAAACGATTGTCAAGGAGAATATGAGAAAATAAACTTTCTGAAAAGAAACGTCGCTTCTAAATTGATAAGTGACATAAATTCTGGTAAATCTGTTCATATGTTCGATGTGATTCAAAGAGAACAGGAACCGAAAGGAATCAGTGATTTGAAGAAGAAGGAGTTGTTATTACTCTGCAAGTCCATGCCGCAATCAAGGAGATTTTTTTACGAAAATCTTGTTATATCTGGATTGCCTGAAGATAAGAATAAGAATAAGAATAACTTTATTAATCTTTTCAAAAAACACAGAGTTGTATACTTAACTAACACATAAACTAAGGTGACAGATTATTTAAAAAAAATAAAAATACTTATAGACTATTAGAAACAGTTGGGAATTCACAATATAATTTTGATTCAGCATAGGTGTATAAAATAAACAAACAAAAAGGGCAGTAGGTAAGTATACTTTACCGTCTAGAAAATCCTTACCTCCCGTGCTAGTTTAGAACTGTGTTACAGCAAGGTAAGGGTTACAGCAAGGTAAGGAAAGATAAGATGATGAATGAACATTGAATATAAACGTAAAATGGTGATTTTAATAATAATCATAATTACGGCTTATTCCATTTAAACAGTAATATTTAAATGTTATTTTTTTCCAATTGATAATTAAGAAGACGGTTCTTTTGTGACTGATTGTTAACTGATCTTTTGTCCACTATTGCAATAAATGATACTTAGGGCCGGTTTTTTGATCCGTAACATTTTACATTTTTTTAACCCATGTCAATGGGCACAATGGTCATATTTTGACATTATTTCAACCACATAAATGTCAAAATGTGACAATTGGTTAGATTTTTAACCATTTATTATATATATACATACATATGTATATATATAACATAACTAGCTAACGTAGTTAACCAACAAATGGTTAAAAATCTCATCTTTCTCTCATCTCATCTCTCTCCTGGTTGAGATTTTTAACCATTGATAGTTAATTTTCATTTCGTTTATGATAGTTTTTTTTTTTAATAATATGTTTATATTTTATTGTTTAAAATAAATGTAAGTTGTTTTAATATGTGCGGAATAGTTGTTTATTTGTCTGACTGTTACATTTCTAATTGTTTATTAGTATAGCAAAAATTTCAAACAAACTGATTTTTTCGTTCTGCTACCTACCTTCAATAACTTTAAGGAACAGTTTTAGGGTTTACTTGATAGTTAATAGGAGTTACAGTAAAATGACTTCATTGTTTATGAGATAAACTAATTTAAAAGTAAAATATAACTCTAATTTAAAAGGGCAATACACTGTAATATCATATAATAGTGTTTTGCCATAACTAAATAGCACCATTACTGCGAGGACTGGAAAGGTAAAACAATTTTTTAAAGATATATCATTTATTTCTAAAAATATCGCATTGAAAGTAATATGAATAGATAGATAATTAAAAATACTTTTAAATAATACCAAACACTTTATACTTTAGAAAAGAGATGAAAGAACTATCGAATAAAAACCGAAAAAAGTTTATTTGCGTGTTTACTCAAATTGGACTTTTTCAATATACAGTGTATTGGCTTTACACGGCAGAGTTGTGAGTCCTAATAGTAATTTAAGTATTTTACAATGCCGTGGGGTGCAGTAAGAATTTGCCAAGGGATACCTTCGGAAGATAGGCAGAGCGTCATTTCGTGTATCAAGATGCGCTCGCCAACCCGCCAAGCCTGGTGAGCATGGCAACAACCCCTTCATCATTAGATTAGATATTATATATTTACATAAAAGCAATACAATAACTTACATATTTATATTTATAAATATATATAAAACTCTTCGCCGTGGGGTGCCGGCAGTAGAATGATACCCCTCCTCTCACGCCCATGGATGCAGTAAGAGCCTGCTAAGGGATACCTTCGGAAGATGGGCAGCAGCGTCTATCCGTGTATCAACATCCCATACTTCGCTCACCAAACCCCCGTCCAAGCGTGGTGAGAATGGCAACTACCCCTCATGGAGATCCATGAGAGAGGCCTGTGTTCATCAGTGGACGTTTTATGATGAAATTATGATAAAACTCTTCCGTTACTGACTGAGTCATTAACAGACAACGCACAGCCTAAACCACTGAACCTAACGACTTGAAATTTGGCACACATTATACCTTGAGTATCCTAGAGGTGCACTAAGGAGGGATTTTTGAAATTCCCACGGGAACGGGAACTACGCGAGTGAAACTGCGGGGTGCGGCTCATATAAATAAAAATTAAATCACCTGCTACATTTTAAGGCTCGTCTGGTAGGTATAAGTTTCATTATAAGTAGGTATAGAGAATAAGTTATTACAATAAAATAAAAAAATAATATTTAATATTGGTACGCTGTATAGAGGCGTCAAAAAATAAACATAAATAATTATAAAGTTACAGTCAGGCGAAAAGGAAAAAGTAAAATTAACAATTAAATTTATCATCATCATCTTAGCCTTAGGACTACTGTCCACATCCACTGCTGGAGATAGGCCTACCTCATGGATCTCCAAGAACATGAAGGGTTTGTTGCCATACTCGCCACGCTTGGCAGACGGGTTGGCAAGCGCAGTACGGGATGTTATGATACACTGAAAGACACTGCTGCCAATCTTCCGGAGATATCCCTTGGCAGATTCTTACTGCATCCACGGGCAAGAGAGGAAGGGTAACATTCTACTGCCGGGGCATTATATTTATAACGGTTTTAAATAAATAAATAAAATGTTTTTATTTTCAGACAACAAGATCCATAAGTGTTAGTATCACCTTAAAACTATGTTAGTAGGCAGAATAAGTCCTATACCATCATTAATTTTATGCAATGTCTTAACATTGGGCTGTCCCATTTATTGACCAATGTGTGCAGGATGCTGTTGGAGCTCGCGCGCCACCTGCGCAGTAGTGAGGCAGTTCTTTTCCGCATGCAGGCGTGAAACCCATCGGTCCGCGCCTCAGCGAACATGCCTGAGGCGCTGCAGAACCGCGGGAGCCTCAGCAACATCCTAAACGCATTGTTGTATTGGACACGAAGGGCGCTCACCGCTTTTTGAGTATATGTGATCCAAAGGCTACTCGTATAGAAGGTTTGGCAGTATGATTTGAACAGCGTAATTTTGACCTCTTCTGAACAACGGTGGAACCTTCGAACCAGCATATTAGCTCTCACGGCCAGCGCCCTTCGTTCCCTTTCTATATCTAGCTCGTCACTAAGATTGTCACTCACAATATGACCTAGGTACTTAAAATAAGAAACCTGTTTTAATGCAGTTCCATTTAAATTAAACACTGGTAGATATTTAATGTTTCCACTTCTTGGCGCAAATACCATGAATTCACTTTTTTTAACATTATATTGCAGACCATGACTCTCAGCATATGTCTCACATGTCTGCAATAGTTTTCTAAGTGCGCTGACAGATGGTGCCAGCAGCACCATATCGTCGGCGTAACTAATGTTATTCACACAAGTTCCATCGATATAGCACCCGATTGGTTGGCTGCTGAGACCATATATCAGGTCGTTCACATAAAAGTTGAACAGGTGGGGAGAGGATACCCCTCCCTGCCTTACACCACATTCCAGCCCATAGGCTTCTGAAAAGGTCCCGGACCATTTAACTTGATTGGATTGATTGTTGTACCAATATTCAAAAATAGAACAAACTTCCCTAGGGAGGCCTGTGGCACGAAGCTTTCTCCACAGTATGTCATAGCATACTGTATCAAAAGCTCGTGACAGGTCTAGAAAACAGGCAAATACCGGCGTCTTTCTATCCACATAGTACCTGACCGTTTGTTTAAGGCTTAGAATAGCAGTCTCAGTAAATAGTTCAGGTCTAAACCCAAACTGCCCATCATGCATCTGTAGGTGCAGGTCTAGGTGTTTAGTCAGAAGCCGGTCCAGAAGCTTAGCCAAGATAGTCGCTAGGGATATTGGTCTATAGTTATTTCTGTCTGATATATCTCCAGTCCTATTTTTGACTATGGGCACAACAATAGTTTTCATACAGTCTGGTGGTAAATATACATGACTAATGCACAAAGAGTAGAACATAGCCAGTACCCTAGGTAAGTGCACTCCAGCATGCCGCAGGTGCTCAATGCTCAGACCATCATGTCCCGGTGACTTGCCCGCGCTAATTTCCCGTATAACCTTTCTCACTTCACTAGCTGTTACTTGAGTCAGGGTAGCACCGGTACCCTGACTGGTCTCAGCACTGGTCAGCTGCTGCATAGCTGTCTGTCCCATGGCTGACTTTACAGTGAAGTGGTTCCTAAATGAGTCAGCTATCTGTTTCAGGTCAGATTGACCTGCAATACTTGCAGGGAGACTAGATTTTGGGTCAAGCTTCTTAATGGATCTCCAAAAATTTGTAAAATGTTTTGCTTTTCTGTGACTAGCTATTAAATCCATTTTTATTTGCTCCTGGTTTTGTTGGCACCATTTTAATTTAGCTTTAAATATTCTACGGCTATTAGACATGTCCTCATAAATTATACCATTATTAGGCTTTCCGGACCAACACCACAAATGAAATTTTTCCCTTGCCTCTTTATGTGCTGCATACACATGCTTGTTCCACCCAATTAAATGATGTTTTTTAGATTGATTAGATTTAGATTTATTACATGTCCTGATGGCAGCATTTTGCAAAATATGTACAATGTCATGGTATAAGTTGTCAATTAAGGATCTATGTGATATGTCAATACAATTCTTATCTGCACATAATGTCAACTTACTAGGTAAATTAATTAATTTTAAATTGTCATGGCAAAAATTTGAATAATTATTAATTTGATTTAAGTCCCGTTCCCCCCAGATAATTTGATTATTTATATGAAAATTATTAATTGGAGATATTTTTTTACGAACTAACTTCATGTCACAGCTTACTAATAATGGGAAATGATCCGACCACATAACATCGTAGCATACCTTAGTGTCCACTATAGTGTCCCAGGCCGATTGCGTCACGACGCAGTGGTCCAGCCACCGGCGAGAGCCGTGTGCCTCACTCACAAAAGTGTACTCACTTGCACTCATACCTAATTTACGCATATCCGCACAACACCACTTCTGTTCCTCGCAGAAACTTATTAGTTCATTACTAAACAACTCGTACGGATGTGCATTAAAGTCTCCCAGTACAAAAACAGTTTCTACGGCACTATTTTCGATAATCGCACTTATTTCACTTAAGCACTCTGTAAATTCCGGGAGGTTATCTATCGCCTGCGTAGGCATGTAAACACTGACCACTATGAAAAACCGGTTTCTTATTTCGAACCGCACAGCTGTGATACGATCACTTACGCAGTCAATTTGTAACACGGAATTGAATGTTTGTTTACGCCACAACAGAGCTATTCCACCGTACGGCCGTCCGCGAAGGATGCCGGTTGTTGTGTCTACCGATGACTTGCCAGTATACTCGAAATCTGGATGAATAGTTCCTAGGAAAGGTATGTCCTGCGGAAGTAGCCAAGTCTCTTGTAAGGCAAGGATATCCGCGAGGCCACACAGCTGATTTACACACATTGCAGACCTCTTTACAGACTTACAGTTAAAAGTAATTAAATTGCATACATCCATTATTGGTTTGTTTGATATCTCGAGCTGTCTTCGTCGCGCCTATACAGGCTGACGAACCGTCTAAATTCTATGCCGTCAGGCCATAGCTTTGCTTCTAGAAATAATGCAAGCTTGCTTCTAGGTACTAATACTTTATATGCGTCATAGTCACGGGGATATTTAGGTTTTATCTTTTCTAAGCACACTATGGTATTTGTTTTGTGTAGAATGTAGTCAGATATATCTTTAGCTGTTGTGCCCCTATCAACATTGTTTATAAACAAAGGAACTTTTATATCCGCTGCTCTAAATTTGCTTTCCGGATCTAAGGTGGCTTGTCCCTTCAAAGTCTCAAGCTTATTTCTGTATCTCTTTCTTTGCACAGTTTTCCATTCTTCACTATCCTCTTTCACTTTCCATTCTCCTTCCTGGCTGGCCAGTTGAGCAAACGATTTATGCTTTGGTGTCGGGCCTTTGGACACCTTTGATGCTGAGGGGGGCCTCGAACTTGGGCTTGATGGAGGTCCAGGTCTATTTGGTTTTTGAAAAACCTTCGGCGAAGACAACACTTGCGTAGCTTGCAATATAGGCCTGTAAGCCACTTCGATGTCAGGTGTCGGCAAAGGTTCGTCTTGATTACTACGCATGGTTTGTGGTTCATTTTCTTTTGAGACAGTTATTTGAGGCTCGGGGATATGGAGTAACCCTACCGGGCCACTGTGATATGTATCTATATGGTCCATTATTTTTGAACCTCTACGCAAAGTGTTTACGTTATTCAATTCAAAGTTGTTTACTATAGATGCCGTCTTAATATTCTCCAGGTCAGTTTTCATAATATCTACTTCTTCATTTTTAGCATAGTTTTGTTTTATGTACTGAACATCCTTTTGTAGTACCAGTAAATCTTTTAACAGTTTTGAAACATCGATGTGATCAAAATGTACTGCGGGTAGTTTATTGATGTTCCGTACAACAAAAATAGGGAATTCGCTTGGTTCCAGCTCACGAAACATTCCTATGATGTCTTCTAAATCCCTTTGAGTCCTTCCATCCCTTTTACGTTGAGTCTTCTTCTTTGCCGACTTTACACTTTCAAACAAAAGGTTTTTGGCTTCTGTGATGTCGTCCGCAGTAAAGGCACTCAAACAAAGTTGTGACAAACTTATTTGATCCATGACTTCTAGTTTACACTGTATGAAAGCTAAAACTTCGCTAATTACGATACCACAACTCTCACACTTTGAACTAGACATTTTTTAATCTCTTTCTATTACTAGCGCAGTGACCGACAAGAACGCGTGCGTCACCAAGGTCGCGCATGCGATGACTGGTTTTGAAATGGTTTTAAATTAGTACTTTAGTACTAACTACCCCGTCTTTAGTAGTAGTACGCCGTGGGGCGCCGGCGGTAGAATGTTGCCCCTCCTCTTATGCCCGTGGATGCAGTAAGAGCCTGCTAAGGGATACCTCCGGAAGATGGGCGGCAGCGTCTTTCCGTATATCATTCCGTACTGCGCTCGCCAACCCGCCTGCCAAGCGTAGTGAGTATGGCAACTACCTCTCATGGAGACCCATGAGGGAGTCCTTTGTTCATTGACGACCTCTGTGGCGCAGCGGGCGAAGGTCCGCCTGCCACGCAAGAGGTTGCGGGTCGAATCCCGCCTCGGAACAAATGTCTGTATGACCTGCAGATATTTGTTCAGGGTGTTCTGGATGTTTTCTATATATAATAAAAAATATCTATCTATGTAGTATATTGTATTAAGTATATCAGTCATCTAGTACCCATAACACAAGCTCTGCTTAGCTTGGGGCTAGGTGATGCTGTGTGAATTGTTCAGCATTATTTATTTATTTATTTATTATTAGTGGACGTTTTTATGGCTGAAATGATGATGATGAAATTAGTACTTGGAAGCCAGCAGTGGACGTCCTACGTCTCAGATGATGATGATAAAACTACCACAACCGTTTAGTGCATCTTTGCAGTTCAGTTTCCATTAATTAAGAACAGCAACAACCTAATATATTTACACCAATGACTTCTCGTAATTTACAACAGCCGAGCCCACGAGATCTATGCTACACATTAATAGAACAATTAAAGCTGTCAAGTAAAATAACTGCAGTTTGCAGCAATTATAGTCTTCAGGCAAACTTCGGGTATATTAAGATAATTGTCCCAATCTATATTACTATTGTTGAATGAAAGACAGAAGCAGCAGCGATACCAGTTTATTCATCAGCGGACGAAAAGGAAAAGAGAGCTGTACAACATTTTTTCTTAATTTATAGCCTTGTTCTATTGCCACCTTCGCTTGGTCGGGCCTACCGACATTCGTCGTGCCGGCCCTCTCGCGACAGATGGCAGCACTAGTCTTAACGTATCCGATTCGTAACATTTCTTATAAATTATTTTAATTGTGGCCACACTGTGACAAATACCATGGAATGATTTAAAACGAAATGTCAACGTCAGGACCAGCTGTCACAAGTCACTTTACTGTCAATACATGTTCACAAGTTTGATTCTCGCAAATTAGCACTTGAACGGAACATTAGAAAATAGCCGCCTACATGGCCAGCAAAATAACATAAGAATTTATAAATTAACTTGACACTGGCGGAATTGTGTAAAACTAAACACAAAAAGCCATAAAATAAGAAGATAGATAGGTAGCACTTGAACTGTTTACATTTGAAAATATCAATTATAATGCATGAGATTGCGGTTAAAATATTGTAAAAGTTACTATTAATGACAGTAAATAACAAGAATAGTGAATACTAGGTTACAAAAAGCTGCAAAGCTTGCTTTCAGACATAGTGAATACATGGATTACTGAATTTATTTTAAATGATGGCTTACAAGTATATAACTCTATAAGACCGTCTATGCTTCCATATGGGGTTCATAAGTTAAGCCCCATAATACCCATATTACATAATGAATTACCCTAATGGTTTTGTTTTTTGTAAATAGATACTTATCATGCGTATAACACACGAAATGACGGGCATTTGGAATCAATGTAGGTACCTAACTTCTTATTCCAGTATTAGCCGGACATGTTATTTTTTGTACGAAAGATCGTACAGCATTATTTCATAATAAATGCACATCTAATTATTTCAGTATTTGCCTCGGATGCCATAATAACAGCAATGAATTTTCATTACGTACATACGTAACAGTCGAGTTCAAGAGATCTATGGCATATATTAATAGAACAATTAAAGATGTCAAGCATTATACGCTGCAACAGCAATTACAGTCTTCAGGCAAACTTCGGGTATATTTAGACACTAAGCCCCATATGGGTGAAGAATTGTTTGTTTTGAAAGTTGTGAAGTTCGGAGCGTAGTTGGACTTAAGAGTTTAAGGATTATAACTTTGCTCAAGTCAAGTTTTATTAACACTACAGCTAAAATCATAGACTTACAGATATCAGAAGCTCTATTACGTGAGATCATTTAATATAAAGTGTCACCATTTATCGAGATTAAGTGTTATCTAATATATGTAAAGATAACAGGAAAATTAAAGCAGACTCTTACATAGTTTTTAAGATATGATCGAATGTTTAAAATTTTCTACATAAGTTCCGCTATCTCAGACACGAGATGGCGCTGTCAAGGTTTTCCAACAAATATAAAACGCTTTTAACGCAAGGTGCGCGAGTCCGACTCGCTCTTGACCGGTTTTATTTAAGCTAAGGCAACTAACATAATTAAAAAATATATACCGAGACCGTGAAAAATACAATAATTCTACAACTAAACCAGGTGCGCTAATAAATAACAAATCGTTGACATGTTCACGACTCGGTCAAGCCCTACTATCAATCAACTCGGCGGCCATATTTAATACGAAATAATAAATACAGAGATTAGTATCTCAATACAAAGGCGGTAATTATGAGCCCTTGCCTTTAAATAATATTTATTGCGCAACAAGTTTGGATGGAATTTTGCCGTTAGAGCTACATACCAAAGAAGAGATTACGTTGAAATAGCCTAGGAAGAATAACATATATGTTCGAGTAGTTCCTTTAAATCTATTAAAGATGATTTTTACATCTGCAACTGGTATAATATCCTGTACAGGGCGCTGCAGTGCCTGTGACATTGTTAGATGGATTAGGCTTGCCCAGCACCAGCCTATACCATCCACCCAGCTTAGTCAACTATTAGTCAGAGAAAAGGACATTGACCTGTCCTTCTTTTTTGTTACATTATATTGTGTAAAGACATTTTAAGTTGACATTTAAATTTAATGTAAAATGTTTATTTTATTATTTTTAGTGGTAAGATTTAAGCAGGTACTCGTATTTACATTGTTTGAAAAAAAAATTATCAATTAGATCAAGTTATAGGCACACAGGTTAATCTCGCGACAAGCTTTTTTTATTACATATATTGTGTAAAGACGTTTTAAGTGGACATTAAAATTTAATGAAAAATATTTATTTTATTATTTTTAGTGGGTACATTTAGATAAAAGCTTGTTTGTTAAAAAGTTTTATTTACTTTTAATTTATTTAATCTAAAATAATACAAAAGACATAATTATAAATAACAAGAGATGAAACGCAGCTTACTGCGGCCAAAATAACCACTGTACACCCCTGTACCATCCGCTCATCCGACATTTTAAGTTGACAATAAACTTTAATGTAAAATAATTATTTTATTTAGTAGGTACGTTATAAAAGGTTCTGTGTTAATAAGTTTTTTTTTTATTTATTTTTTACTTTTTAGTTATCACTGGACAGTTGGTTTCTTGTCTGTTCATCTCATGACCGCCATGTTGGATTTAGAGTGATGTCATATAATTTTTCAAGTTACTCTCAGCAAGGCCTTTCATTTGATACCCATTTTGTCATCAAACACCTATCTTCCTACTATCGCCTTTGTTACATTACAAAGATTTACCAAGTGCACGTTATGCAGAACACTGCAAAACCAGTGTTTTTACTTCCGGCAGTGTCGATAGCTCAGAACACAATACAATGAACTTTATCTACGGTAGTAAAACCAAGAGTAGCACTCGCAGTTATCAGTGGATATTGCAAAATGCAATCTCGTGAACCTTATGCGGATAAATCATAGGCTTTCTTAGAATGATACCAAATTGGAATTGATAGATGTATTTGGAAATTGGTGTAGCCTTCGATTTTGTTTTACACTTCCTACAATTAAATATTATTAGAGATACGAGGTTTATATATTTAAATTTTACAACAGAAAATTAAATTGTTCCGTTATAATATAATAAAAAAAACACTAACTGAATATCTCGTAATTTTAGTTTAGTTTTTTTTAAACATATACTGTCCCACTGCTGGGCAAAGGTCTACCCCAAATCCTTCCAGGAATCACGTTTAATGTATAAATAGATTTATGCTAAAATAAAATGCAATTAAAATATTTAGTTTTAATTCCGCTTATGCTGAGATGCATCTCAGCAAAATAACATGCAATTAAAACTAAATATTTTTATTACATTTTATTGTCATGGATTTCCGCAATGTAACGCCTGATTCCATTAATTATATATTTATGTTATCTATCAATTCAATTTTTACGCAGTTTTCATTAGTTTTAGTAAGAAAGTGTACCAACACCAAAAAGGACATAAAATTAACTATCAATGTGTAAGCCCACGCTAAGTTATCGATTGAATAATGAAAAGCACAATCAAAATTTTTGATTCTGACGGGACTCAAACCCGCATCGATAGCACATCGACGGTTTTGAGTCCCATCGGAATCGAAAATTTTAATTGCATTTTCCAATAAACATTTCGAATCAGTTTGTATTTTTAATGGTAACAAAGTTGACACAAACACTTTGTTACCACAAAGTTTCGGTAAGACTATTTTGCTGCTATTAGAGATTTATGGAAAAGGAGTGTGATTAACTGTTTTAGTCATTTTTTAAACATTCGCGATGACAAAACATTTTGATTATTATTAAACTCGAGAATTTAACGCAAAAATCAGAGGTATTACACCTTTGATTTTCCCGCTCGACACGTTGCGACTGTTGTATAGCAGCCGTAGGCCCAAGTTATCATCCTAGGTTATCGCCGTATCGGCCATCGCTATAAAATCCCGTGTTATTTATATTTAAAATTCAATGTCTTGTTAAATTGGAAACCGATATCCGATACACCAACAGGTAAAAATGATGCACTGAAGTGCTGATAGCAAACTATGTTTGAAAGGTAAACAATTCCACATTGGAATCTATATTTCTATAGAATGATATATTTTTTTATACGATAGCGCCATGATTTTTTAGATTCATTGATTTTTTAATTCTATAGTATTTATGTTAATAGTAAAATCTTACTATCACGTATTTTGTTTTCAATATGCAATACACAACGTAGTTTCATTATAAATCCATTCAAGAGCATCGCACGTCATAACTACAGCAATAAACCTTCGAACTGCATACTACAACGAAATAGTACAATTACACACACTTGATCCGTTTTTACATTGCCAAACAACAGACTATAAATCTAAGGTACGGTCAGACATTTAATATGCATAGAAGATTTACGTTTTCCACTGTATTGAATTAAATCGTAGTGTTATTGCCCGTAATGCTCTTTATGAACATTAAAGCAATAGTCTGGCCTCAAACTGATGGGACTATTCGTCTTGTCAAACAATTTCATAGGCTTGATAGAAAATTATGGATCGCCCACTGTAAGGCGTTTTCTGAAGATTTATATTTAAATTGATGTATGCTCTTCGTTGGACAGCTAGGAGATGCCTCATCTTCTTTTTAATTTTTATTCCCGTGAACAAAATAATAATCTCTTTCGTTTTGTGGCACTATGGAATGCACGCCCGATGAATTTGAAATTTAAAATAGGTTTCCGAAATAAAACAATTTGAGGCCGTCAAAATTCATGTTAATGTTCTGTCAGAATTAAAATTACCTGTCACTTCAACTGTCAAAAGCAAAAAAAAATTAAATGCCCAACGGAAGATCTTCGTGTCTGTTGAACAAAATAATACGACACAATGATGAACTCCGGACACAGATCAGAGTGAAGTTAGTATGGTTTTACGACTAATTGTCACAGAATATTATACAGTAAAGCCCTACGATGTTTCAGAAGTGACCGGAGATGAGACTAACTGGGTTATTCAAAAATAAACTGCGGAAACTTTCAGAAATTATGAGTTTTGATGAAACGTCCAACGCCCTAGATCCACCGGAAATAATATATTTTTATACTACCTCGATATCGAGCTGTTCCTAGAATATTGAGTCTGTTAGATTTCACGGCGCTTGTTACATAAAATTTGATAGCTCTATTTGTTTGTGTAATTTGAATTCTGCTACAATAAAATTGCTCCAAGACATTCCAAATGGAAATTGGTTTCGTAAGACCAATACCGATCGCATTATTTTAGAAGTTTATGTCTTTGTTACAACAACGATGCTTTACTCAGAAAATCCTTGAAAGGAGCTTTTATTACCCTTTATCTAGAACCCAACAATGTTTATTACATTTAAAAACCTGTGACAAGACCAAGAGACTTTAAGCCACATTGATAGACAGTTAAACAATTTACAAAATGCATTCGCCTAGCAACTATTTATAGAACGAATGACAGATCTATTTAAAATTTAAACTCACATGATAATTCGACGACGGCCGGCTGACTCCTGATGTCACCCCTACTACTCCAAGCGTAGCACGTGCAAGTAAATCTGTCTTCACCGAAATACTCGTCTAACTGATCCCTTGTCACGTTACACTCTGCTTCAACGATCCTGACACCACTCTGCGGGTCCACGAACTCAAACTGCGTGCTTTTCACTGATCTAACGTCGTTGCATTTAAAGTATACTTGGAGTGCGTTGGCAGCTCTGCATCGAAGCATTGCAGGTTTGTTTCTTACGACATACGCATGCTGCGGTTCAAGCAAGAACATTGGTAAATCATCTGTGGAGCCTTGAAGCAAATGATCTCCTGATAGAGACGGTAATTCGTCGGCGTCTTCCCTGTTTTCATGTTCGTCTTCTTTGTGAGATTCTTCGTAATCTTCATCGTACTCTCTCTGACCAGCTTGTTGGTTTGTTTTCTCAGAATTGTACGGGTCTAGAGCCTCTACTCCCGCTGGATGGGCGTATTCGGGTCTAAGCGGTATGGGTGGTGTTGGCACTGCTGTGCTATGCTCAGGTTCCGTGGAACTTGGTGCGTCTGTAACAAAACATAAAGCGTTAGAAAAAGAATACAAAACCCACTTAGAACTACACCTAAAAACATTGTATATCCACACAAATTAGATAATTATCCTGATATTTCTATCACTGACATTGATATCGCTTATTGGGATATAAAGGTTCGCTATCTATTTTTTTGGATACCCTCTTCAGTAGGCTTCTAAAGATCTAATAACTATCAAACGTTTTTTACCTTAAGTGAGAAATATCTTGTACAACAATTTGTAAACATTACGTAAAGACTTGGTGTGCCACCAAGTAATATAAATAATGAGCAATAATATCTGAGCAGCAACGGAAAAGTTTTCATCGTGAAATTGTCAAACCAACGCCAAAGCAGCCGAAACTTTATGAAACATGATAGCTTTAATAGCTTCCCTTTCGCACTCACTCTAATTACGGAACGGTGAAATACATATATTCATGTCATCCTGAAGCTTCGAATAAATAGCATCTGTCATAATAACATGTACCCTCCAAGTTTCGCCATCGATTTCACTCAAAGTCCGCACCTGGTTTGACGCCTCACTCGCGCCTATTTACATGCAAAACATAGATATTTAGATACCGTGCACCCTACATTATGATTCTTACACGCCTCTACTCTAAAGCTGCTCGTAATTTTACAGTTTAGAGTTGAAATTCCAATGTTGCTGAAATAAAAATGTATCTCTCGAGAATTTCGCTTGGCGTTATCAACATCAGTGTATGTTACTCATCCCGTGTTGACAGTGTTACAACAATTGTTATTTGAACAAGAGAAATGAACAAAAATACACCGCAATAATCTCAAACCGTGGATAAGTTAATTAGTTTCACTTCCGCTGGGTTTATTTCTATTTCCGTTTTCGTGGGGAACGATATTTCCTTCTCGGATCTATTTTTCCTTAATAGGATTTGTTTCGAGTTTTTCCCGTTCCGAGACGCTTAGCGCCCGCTATATTGGAATCATTAAAATTTTAATTTCTTCGGGGAATTCTCAGGTGTCGTTGTGCTGTATTATTATAAATTCCTTTCTTTTTTAACGGATATGTTTTTACTTAGTTAATTAAATGAAAGAAATGGGGGAACGTCGTTGCCCAACAGTGGGACCCAAATAGCTTGTAACAAAAATAAAATATAAAAAAATCAAACTGTCTTAGGTCAATGTGTAATTTGTAGACAAAAAAGACAATGATTAAGATAACACAATACATCTCAATGCTAATGAATCCCTCGGAAATAAAATGAATTGAAGATTCCATTGCGGACGTTGATTAAGTACATCTCATCAATAAAGTCCTCTATCTAGAATAGCGTCGAACCTTTAATTATTCGAATACCGGACAAAACGACAGGAGGCGGCCTCAAACGACGGGATGGTGCCGATTCGATGAGTTTTAAGTTTGTTTTTAGATCTTGTTAGGAGGCGCCTTGGGAATCCGGACATTCATCAGGCGAAACATATCTTACATGTCACGATACTATTTCCCATTTACATTCATTCGGTAATCTTGGTATTTTAAAATAAAGAAAACAAACGTTTTATTTAATTGTATTTAAAGACTTTAAGTTAAATTTGTAAGTGAATTATGATCGAAAGGTCGGTTCGAGAAAGTAAGTACATTGATCGATCATGAGCATTGAACACTCGAAGCAGTCGTTTATTTATAAATTACAATCGCTTCGTGAGGCATGCGCCCTTTTTAGTTACGCGTAACAGTAAATCTAAATGGAGTTTCGTCACTTGACGAGATAACACTTAAAAAGAACAGCTCTTTATAAGGACGACCTAGTTTTGAGAGTAAAAGAAACGCACTTCAATACGATAACAGCTGTCGAAGAATCTTTAAACGTTAATTAAAATACGGATAAAGAAATCCGCTTGTCGAATCTATCAAAAGCAGTTATGAAATCGATGACTCGGTATATTCCTCGGTCATTTTTGTAGCAACATCACAGTCGATCGAATGCTCGCAAAATCAGAGATTTTGTAAAGATTATCTTTGACACTTCGCTAGTCCTTATATGTGGATGACACTTGAATCCACAACGAAGCTGAACACGAACAAAGATGTCAATGGTAAGGACAAGAGACACTCCAAGAAACATAAATTGTCATTTTTATTAGGTTAATCAAATCTGAGTGCTAAAACTCAATTAAAAGTGAGGAACCAGTTACAGAAGTAGTAAGGCGAGCTAACCAGAGCTTAATCAAACGCAAGTTGGGATTAAATAGAATAATAATTAAGCACCTTCGTCAGGGTTTGTTGTGTGTGACGTTTGTGAGATTGCTTTTTGAACGCTCCGCTTTATTTATTTTGGATATTGAAACAAGTATAGACAGTTTTTACGGGTTGAAAAAACAAAGTTACTTGGTTTCTGCTTTCACTTATTATAAAACAGTCCTCGTTTTTCGACGTTTTTGGTTACATAACTTGCAAAGATCTTCGATTATATTTGAACGACAATTTTAATAAAACAGATGCTTCAAATAAACTTAATTTATTTTTGAGTACCACGATTACCTTAACCAAACATTTTAAAGAAGTAAAAAGAGATAAAATAAACGCTTATGTAAAAATCCATAAGCTGTTGCCTGAGATACTGTATCTAAAGTACCACCACGGCACCTCCAATTTATATAACCCCGTTATAATTTTAAGCGGCCTCTCACACGTTTTTATCACTGAAACATTACAGATGCGTGCAACGTAAGTGCCAGCAAATGCGGAACGAATGAAATAAAAGCGTCTAATGGTACAGATATCGGACATTAAACTCGCCTGTTTTTGAGTGCACTGATAAACGAAAGTTTAGAAGAGGTTATAAATAAAGATGATAAATTAGAATTCAGAGCTGCGTCAAAACAGAATAAGCTTTACATATTTAATGGTTAGGCAATAAAATAAGTGATAGAGGCATTTAATAACGGGGTTCAGTTAATATACGACTCTAACAAGAAGTCAGTTTCAATAATAAATTAGAATTGACTTGTAAAATGACGAGACTGTTTTGATGTGCCCTGTATAACATGAGTACTAACGTCCGTTAACCGAGAATAGGCTACTCGTAAATGCACTTAGCGCTAAAAGAGACATAAAGGATGCACTCGATCTATTTAATGTGGTGTAGGCGTGTGCTTCAGAGAACACAGACACCCAGAGTGACTTGAAAGCTGCCACGTGTTCCCAAGGTCTGGGGGACATTTTTTGTGTCTCATGGGTAATTAATGACCAAATGTGGTCTAGTTTCAAACCCTGGCAGTTTGCCGTTTGGTCTAATTATGTGCCATAAAAATTTAACGACTTTTGACATCCCCCAAACAGTAGCAAAGGTTTGTTAAAATAAAGGAAACACCAAAAGAACACAGGAAAGGATGCGAAAGAAAACCGGTGAACAGCAAGCACAATAGAACGAGATATATTTTAAATAACACTGGTACCGCCATAATAGTGTGCAAACAATAAACAAGGTGCAAGTAAAATGCTTTGAGCTGTCCGACAAATTCTCACCCTAATGCAAGATCTGATCACAAAAGGACCACACCCACAAAAACTGAATAGCCACCTTTGCTTGAAATGTAACACGATACAAGAGTCGAGAGCTCGTCAAGAGGTTCCCAAACAAGATAATCCCTTTGTTAGCGGTTATAATGGAGTCTCCTGAGTCCTGCGACACAGTTTATGTAGCATTTGATATTTCAGTTTTTAATCCCTATGCCAAATGGGTATTTAAGATTTGTGTATTGTTGCTTAATCTCATGATACAGCAAGCACCAATGCTTATATTGCATTGTCTTTACATTGTTAAAATTACTTATTATTATAATAAGTAGTAGTAGTTAAATGTCTCGAAACATTCTCCATAACGGTTTATTCAATTTGCTTACATTATACGATTCTGACCCCTCAGTTATTTTTTTTTCTTACAGTTATTTTACATATTATTATTTTGCGAAGCATGGTCATAACCACGCTAAATTTTGTTCTGTATTCTGGTTATTTGGTAAATTTGGTTCTGAATACAAGTAAAATCCCTCATCTCTAATTCCAAGTAGTTCACCGTGAATCAAGAGACCCCTTAATCGTAGACTCAAGTCTTCAAGTTTTTCTGTTTCGTTCATGCAAGCAGCTGCGAGGTGTGCCTGAGTGGCCGTTTCCTATTTCCACGTTAATGGGAATCCGATTCTTGCATTAGCAAAATTGTCTTGCCATTTTTTGTTATAAAATTTAATCCTGGAAGTGGGTTTGCATGTCCAATGAAAAGGTGTAGCCGTTCAATGGAGGCAAAAAATGAACGAAACTGTTGTAAAAACTAAGATAGGAGGAAGAGACGCAACACTTTTGAGTAACTATAAAAAGTCTGAGATAAAAGACCCCTTTTAGGTGATGAGTGATTATGAAACGAAGAATGTTACTTTAAACAACAAACCATAGCGAGCAATATTGATCGCTTGCGTCAATGTTTCAAAATGTTTAAAAATAAGACGGTTATTTTTGCATGAAATATTTCAAAATTTCAGTTCTTTTGAACCTTACTGCCATGGATACAGAGTTAAAGTTAAACTTCCGAATATTCATCGGTAAAGTCAGTGATATCCGTATTGAAAATAGAAAAGTCAAACTGGCGGAGAGCCGCAGAGCAATTTTCAGAATGGACCTCTCTTGACTTGCTCGTTTTAGATCACGATATAGAGGTTTATCATGAATTTAGAATTCTAACATAGCCGAATATATCTCAACATGTCACGGCAAGTTATGAAACGTCTAAAACTGACCTTTATATTATTATCTTTGACTGCCTGCGGCTAAATAAAGCATTTCAATTAAATTGTTGACTTTGTGTAACAATTTAACCAACTTATAATGCTATTGACTACTAATACACTAGCATTATATAAGTACTCGGAAATTAGTGGATGGTTGAAGTGATTTAGTTTTATTTGATTAAGTTGCATTTGCTAAACGGAGCCTACCTTATAGTATACAATGTATATTTACTGCTATTATTTTTTCTTCTTACCTACTCTTTAATATATTTTTGTATTGTTGCTTCTATGTTATCTGTCTTTGGTCGCTTGCGCTCTATAGTCTATAACTTAATTAATTCGCTCTATAGTTATAATTTATGTTAATCCAGAGGTTACGTCCGTGATGCCACCATCGGCCCTGGTGGAAGATCAGCGTTAGTTGTGCATACAACTAACATTATGCTGAACCAGGACCATTTTGTGATACTTATTAGTTGTCTCTTAGATTAAGATTTCACTGTTTAAGTTTGTAAGTGTTGCAAATAAATCATTTTTCATTTCATTTTTCATTTCATTTCATTTCATTTTATTTCATCATAATATTGAAATGCTATATCGACTGCCTCCGTGGCTCAGTTGGTCTAAAAGCCGACTGAGACGCAGGAAGCAGCGGGTTCAATTGTTTGTAATTATTCTGTATATACTTGTCCGGGTCTAGGTATTTTTCTATTTACTTTATGTATGTATTTACGAAAAAAAATGTATGTAGGTTTTCTATGAATCATCTGGTTTCCATATTACAAGCTTTTCATAGTTTGGGACTAGATGGTTTTGTGTCCTGTAGGTATTATTTATTTCTTATGATAATAATTAACTTGTGAACACTTTGACAAAATTTACATATAAAATTATACCAATTCGTTAATGTAACTAGGTAGGGTAATTTTAATTAAACTTCAATCTCACTTCACTTTCGAGATTTCAAAATTTATTCTGAAACCTCAAATATTATTATAAAACAATTTTTACTTCCTGACGAAATACATATGTATTTAAATATTTTTTATCTTAATCGAAAGAACCCATTTTTTTAACAAATATTTATGACTACGCGGTAGAATAATAATTTTAACTACAAGTTGCATTGACAAAAAAAATTGTGCAGAAAAATAAAGCAAGGGTAGGTGAGGAAAAGTAAATATATGCGTATTAATACATGAGTCATCTTGCTTCAAAGGGGTTGGTGGTACGCAGACGAACGCCATACTTAAAATGTTATTCATTTATTCCATGATAAAAGTCTTGACAATAAAGATGTATTCGTAAGATAAAACGTGTCAATCATCAATCTCTTGGCCCGTGGATGCAGTAAGAATCTGCCAAGGGATACCTCCGGAAGATCGGCAGCAGCGTCTTTCCGTGTATCAAAATCCCGTACTGCGCTCGCCAACCCGCATGCCAAGCGTGGCGAGTATGGCAAAAACCCTTCATGATCAGTACTTAGAAATCAATGAGGGAGGCATATGTCCAGCAGTGGATATCCAGCGGCCGAGAGAGAGAGAGAGAGTATCACAGTTCCTAGTTCAAAATAAACACTTTTTCATTTCGCACTTAAACATATCACGAAAACTCGACCTCTTTTTGTACAAGAATTAAACCTCCGTGCTCTCCTGATACCTACATAATGTAAAGCTATTGTAGATGGTACCGAACAAAAAGTAAAGACAAAAACGGTGGTCACGAACGAAAAGTAACAAAGGAAACCTATTGAAGACAAAAAGGGAGGTTCACGAACATCGTGGCTATAACATTGCAGGCATAAAACGTTAATGAGAAGCGTTTAGCGCGAATGTGGGTCAGTGATACCTGATGTGTGAAAAACGCTCATTTGCAAACGTCTAATGGAATAGACGCAGCTTTGATGTAGTCAAAGAACGATAGTAGTTGTAAAGCTATGCTCCTTACTACCTTACTCACATATGGAAATGACGTCGATGATAAGATGAAATCTGATCGCCAAGATTTAATGGTATGATCGTGGGGTACCGGCAGTAAAATGTTACATTCTCATGCACGGGGATGCAGCATAAGAGCCTGGTAAGGGATACCTCCGGAAGATAGGCAGCAGCGTCTTCCCGTGTATCCACATCCCGTACTGCGCTCTCTAACCCGCCTGCCAAGCATGGTTGAGTATATGAAGTGTTCTATGTTCAGTGGACGTTTTACGGCTAAAATGATGATGACGAATGGAATAGCTTTGATGTACTCAAAGAACGATTTGTAAAGTAATGCTTCTTACTCACAAACACACTCTCTTAAAGAAATGACGTCGATTATAAGATGAAATCTAACCGCCAAGATCTGGGCAAGTATTAAGGGTATTATTTAAATTGATATCCAATTCAAATTTGGAGATATAAGTATAGTGTGCGTGTGCGTTTCACGTCAATACATAAAGTAATGGCCAAGGTTTAAAAAATCATCATTTTCTCAGACGTAGGACGACAAAGGCCTCCCTCATGGATCTTCGAGAGTTGATCATGAAGGGTTGTTGCCATACTCAACACGCTTGCCCGACAGCTGGCGAATGAAATTCGAATGTTGATACAGGAAAAGACGCTGCTGCCTAATACCCGTAGGTATCCTTTGGCCGACTCTTACTGCATCCTCGGGTAAGAGAGTAGAGGCAACATTATACTGCCGGCACACCACGCGAGATTTTTTTTACTCCTTACTTAAAATAAAAGTACTCGGCACACTCACCATGTTTACCATCAGCGACAACCGCGACCACCCATAGCAAGAGGAGCACTCCCCCCCGCGCCATGCCTTCACCTGCGCGCGCGCATCACCTAAAACAATACACACTGTTTACACAACTAATATTTAATGAAGAAAGCAGGTTGGTTAAGTACTTTTTTTTGTTAAGTGACCACGAGACAATATTGGTCATAAGGTTTTTTGTTCAATTTGAAAAATACGAGAATACATCCCAGATCGTAAGTGGTTATCGTTGCCTGTAACAAAGCGGTAGTAAGAAGGATGAAGCAATGAAATGTCATGTGACGAATCTAAACCTATATTATTAAAGCCTTTGCATCTATTATAGATGATTTATGCAGCGTCAGCAACTGGTAATCATGCTTGTACGGGACGCTGCAGTGCCTGGGACATTGTTTGATGGATGAGGCTTGCCCAGCACCTATACCATCCTCTTAGCTTAGTCAGCTGTTACTCAGAGGAAAGAACAGGTCAATATGTCTGAAGCTAACTAACCTATACTAATTTTAATAATGAATACCCTAAATATGCATGGATTAGTTGATAATTTAGAAATAATATGACTTGGTCATGCATAATTTTATGATAGAGCCGTATTTCAGCCGTAGGACGTCCACTGCTGGATTTAGGCCTCCCTCATGGCTTTCCAGTTAATGCTGTTGGAAGCGACCTGCATCCAACGTCGACCTGCGGTCTTCACCAGGTCATCAGCCCATTTTGTTGGTGGACGTCCTATACTGCGCTTGCCAGTTCTTAGCCTCCACTCAAGAACTTTTCAGCCCATTGCCACTTCAACGTGCAAATCCGCTTGGCTATATCGGTGACCCGAGTTCTTCTACGTATCTCCTCATTTCTGATTTGACCCCGAAAAGAAACCCGAAGCATAGCCCTTCTCCATAGCTCGTTGAGCGACTCTGAGCTTATTCATGATAATAGTGTATAACTACATCTCGGTTCCATATGTCATCCATGACTGGTAACCCACAGAATTTATTTACAGGACTTTTATATTTGATGGTATGTCAGTAATATCATACCCTCAATACTTATAGGTTACATCCAAATAATAATATTAACGACAATAACAAGATTTGACTATTGCTTTTTATAAATGGTTCCTACCTATACCACTAAAATCATGTAACACTGGTACAGGATGGGAATTACAAAAAATTACTTCCAAACATGTACCACCTGGGGGCAGACCACCTGCTCGCTGGTCGGATGATATTGTTAAGGCACTAAGGGAACAGTGGATTCGCCTGGCACAAGACCGCCAGGAGTGGCGTACAAGAGAAGAGGCCTTTACCAAAAGTGTGTGTTACCCGCTGAGATAGAACATGTACTACTGGTTACACGATGGAAATAAATTTCAACGTCAACCTATTATGAAAGTCCTTGTTATAATCGACCAATATTTAAAGGTGTGGTTGAATTGGGAGCCGAAAGATGTTGCTTGGCTCCCCTTTGCGCCCCAACAAGCTTATTCACCAGAACAACCACTACCTCTAACTTTCTATACAGTGATAGGAAAATCGTTTAAATAACAAGAAACGAAGAAGTGCCGAAACCAAAACAATTCAAATGAGCTTTCGTACATTTCACAACCAAAATCAAGAAGGTAGCATCACCAAATTACAACAAAAACATCAAAGGCCTGGAAATCATAACTTTAACATAAAGGAAGCCGCATCATTCTCGATAGTCATAATTTTGGAAACAAGCCCTCGATATATCATTAGGTTGTATCTGTTTCTACAGTTCTCGGAAACTCTAGTGGCACATCAAGCAAACGACAATTTGCTTGAAAAAAAAAATGAAAAACTATGTGTGAAACTATGCTTTCAAAGATACCCTAGCTTTCTAGTATTTCTAAATTAGGTTTGAATCTATCATCTGATTATAATAATTACACAAACAGTTCAACTTTGTAGTTGAATTCAGTTCATGGTAGCTATATGTGTGCGATCTATTATACTATAGTATGTTTGGAGCGCTCAGAATAATAAGGCAAAGATTTTCTTTTTGGAATTCTTGATATATGAATATGACCGACATATTATTTCTTTCGAGAAGTCACATCAAAGTCTTTATAAGAATAATCTGCAGCGTCAGCATGAATACCAGTTCCTGACGCTGTATAAACCATCCAAAATTAATGTAAAACCCTTCTCATATGAATATCATAATAATGGCATTAAAAATTATGTCATTATGATAATCGTCTCTCGTTCGGTTTAATAGTGCCGTTTGAAACGTCGTGTACTGTAGCTAGTTCTGTGTGCCACCGCACCATGACTAATTGGACCCTTTTTGATGGAGCAGACGAAAAAAACCCTTAAAACGGTTACGAGCAAGAAATTGTGGTGAGAAATCGATTTCTGGGTGATAGGGACACGAAGAAACAATGTATTTTATGGTTCTTGCGGGCAATCCATTTATAATAACAGCTGTTCTTTTATGACAGAAGCGGTTCATTACAAGAAGATTGAAACGCGATGTTTGGTAAATGTTGGACTGCATTGAGGATAAAAAAAATAAGGCCTTTGCATCTATTATAGATGATTTATACAGCGTCAGCAATTGGTAATCATGCTGTACGAGACACTGCAGTGCCTGGGACATTGTTTGATGGATTAGGCTTGCCTAGCACCTATACCATCCTCTCAGCTTAGTCAGTTATTATTCAGAGGAAAGAACAGGTCAATACGTCCGAAGCTAGCTAAGCCGCGGGTTTACTCACGATGTTTCATTCACCGTTAAAGCACATACATTTTTCAAGAAAGAAAAATCCATTGATGCACTGCTGGTATTGAACCCACGACCTTCGGATTGAAAGTCGGGGGTACATACATCATTGAGGATATTGTTGTCTGAATATAACCAAATAAACTGAGAGGATGTACAGGCTCTGACAAACCTTATCCATCTGACAACGTTCTAGGCACTGCAACGTCTGGTAAAGCATGAATACCATAACATTGCTGACGCTTTATAAATCATCTAGAGGCCAATTTACTTTTATATTGCAATTTTGGTGCAGCGTTAAACTATTTGATATCTATGCCACTTGCTTCTTATGAGGTGCCGGCAGGAGAATTTTGCCTCTTCTCTCTTGCCCGTGGATGCAAAAAGAATCTACCAAGGGATACCTCCGGAAGATTGGCATCATCGTCTGTAATGGATTAACAACTTGTACTCTCCAACCCGCTTGCCAAGCGCGGCGAGTATGGCAACAACATCATTATCTTGGAGATCCATGAGGGAAGCCTATGTCCAGCAGTAAACGTGGACAGCAGTCCTATAGCTAGAATGACGATGTAATGCCATATACCAATTGTTTAACTTGCATACCTTCAAGGTGGGCTTCGTAAAAGGTATAGATTAAGACTCTTTAAGAAAGACATTGGCAGCATATTCAGTTGCGTTAAAACGTTACACTAACAACTTTCGCAGTCACTTAGAACACCCGTCAGCCAACCGTGTGGTAGTAAGGCCTAAACATCTATTATAGATGATTTATACAGCGTCAGCAACTGGTAATAATGCTGTACAGGACGCAGCAGTACCTGGGACCTTGTTAAATGGATAAGTCATTCCCAGCACCTATTATACCATCTTCCCAGCTTAGTCGCTATCTTCGTTTCATTCCCTCACTTAAAATAAAACCGGGCAAGAGCGAGTCGGACTCGCGCACCGAGGGTTCCGTGCCATCATACAATATAATGTATGACAAAGGCAGTTTTATATTTGTTGGAGAACCTTGACAGCGCCATCTCTTGTCTGATAGCGGAACTTATGTAGATTTTTTACACTTTCGATGATTTCTAAAAAAGTATGCTAAGTAGAGAGTTTGTAATAAATTTCCTATAAAGTTTACATACACTTCTATTAGGTATAAAAGTATCACGGGTTTATCTCTGCAAATTTCGGAGATAAGGGGGGGAACGGTAATTTTTTCAACATTTTTGTAAATATCACAAAAACGATACGGCTTTAAGGAAAATTAAAAACTGTTTATTAATGTGCAAGTAAATACCTTTCATATGATACCCCACATCACCTAGTAGCTTCACAATTTTTTTGAAAACCACCCTTCCAACCCCCTTGTCTAAAAAACTATGCAAATTAGAGAGTTCGCTATAATTTTCCTATAAAGTTTACATACACTTCTATTAGCAATAAAAATATCACGCGAAGAAGAAGGAAACTTGCGTTGAAACAGTCCTTACGGAAGACCAGCGCAGACTCTGCAAACTTCGGAGATAAGGGGGGGGGGGGGGGGGAACGGTCGTTTTTTCAACATTTTTGTAAATGACTCAAAAACGATACGGCTTAAAGAATAAATAAAAACTGTTTATTAATGTGCAAATAAATACCTTTCATATGATACCCTACACGGCCTAGTAACTACACTTAAAAATTTTGAGATCCCCTATCCGCCCCCCTGCAATCAAAATAAGAGTACTTTTTAACATTTTTATATATGCTATATTAGTAAAAAAGTGTTGTCTTTTACCATTTCAAATTTCAAGTCGATAGCATTAGTAGTTCTCGAGATATCCAGTTGTGACAGACAGACAGAGTGATTCTATAAGGGTTCCTTTTTACTATTTTGGTCCGGAACCCTAAAAAGGTTATCTGAAGCGAACTTAATGAAAAAAATAAATTCTAAAATGTGCTGTATTCAATTTGAGTGTGTTTTGTTTTTATTTTGTAAATTGAATATTCACCGTACGCTTGCTTGCAACTCTTTGAAGTACTTTGGGCCGCTGGCAGCATTCCATGACAGCATTCTCGAAGGATATGTAGAAGTAGAAGTGCATGACTTTATGAGCTACTGTTGTATGGTTTTTGATAAAAATATAGGTAATTTCTCGATACATTCCCGAAATTTTTTTATAGTAATAATACTTTTGCTTCTCGTAAACGCAATCAAATATTACACAGGTAAGTAGATGTTGAGTTCTGCATGCAGATGTTGATTTTATCGTTGCTTTTAGCTATAATAATAAATTGCTATATTTGCGCTAATAAGCTACTGTAATCGTAAACGCGGCTCTGTTTACCAGCGAACGTAAATAAACCGCCCATATATAAAGTCATTAAACTAAACAAACGCTTATGGTCAGAGTAACTATTCCGGAAATTGAATAATCTAACTTTTGCACTATATTTCATAACGTTTTGTTTTACGATTTCTGCTCTAAAGTAGCAACTTAAGGGTTTTGCGGTTTGTTGGCGTGACTTATTTAGCAATAGAGATTTGATTTTATCAGTCATATTTTGACCAAGAACATTATTAAATCTTGTATTGAATTCGGTAAAATCGAATTTGACGTGAAGAAGGAAACAGGCGTTGAAGCGGTCCTTACGGAAGACCAGCGTGGACTTGCCCTATAGCCCGCAATATGCTGAGTAAGGACCCTTTTGCAGCGACAAACCTATATCATACATAAATTTATTAAACCTGTATGTAATGTTTGTTTTGTAGTTGCAATTAAATGATTATCTATCTATCTATCTTTGGCAGCTTCAACTATTCATTCCTCGGAATATGAACTGATCGGCTAATCTTAGAGGATGTTAGACGTGCTAGGCAAGTCCAATCTAAGAAAGTCCTAGGAAAATCAACGGTGTATGTGTAAAATAAAACAGATTAAAATAGTAAGAGTAAGAATATCGGTTAATACATGGCTTGTATGAGTGAAGTTAAAAAGTTTAAAGTCTAACAAGTACTTATGCTCTAAAACGTGGATACTTTTGTACGGAAGTTGTATTGCGGAGTTACTCACAAATAAAAAGCACGATAAGAATGCCACAGAAGCAAGTCTTATCAAAAGGCATTATTACTCGGAAATCAACATGGGAGTTCTTAGTATTGATATCACTAATAATAATCGATTCATTTAAAAAACTTACGTATAAACAATTCTTACTTTTAAAAGGTACTGTCAAAATTTTTAATTTACAACAGGAAGTCGAGAATGTTATCAGTAACGATTAAAATGTTCTCTAAAAAATATATTACATGCATCAGTTAGACCGACACGAGTGACACCGAAACCCTCAAATCAGAAGAAAATATGTTAATATTACAGAGTGTATTAAATGCTGTTTAAGTGCTAAAGGTTTTAGTACTGTTGATATAACGGGTGAAGAGAATGGAGAATAAAACGAAGTAAACAAGAAGAAACGACTCAACTTAGATTAATGAAAAAAAATAGATTTTATCACGCGTTTATTAGCTTTATCTGTATCTATGTTACTAGTGTCTATGTAACGAAATATTCTAACGTAGTTTTAACCCTCTTTAAGACAACATGGAACTTTGCGTACCTACGTATCAAGGACCGATGACAATGCAATAATTCTAAAGCTATTTTTATTGAAAATATAGGAACTAGTCTTGAAACCAAATCGCGATTGCTGATTCATAGATAGCAAAACATCAATCTAAAACTAACCAGCACAACAACCAATCATACTATCAACGAATTGATCAAACAATTTGATTCCCGTAAACCGAATTAACGGTTACACCGCTAATCCGATAACCCTTATTACTTTTACGATAGAGTTCAGAATGGTTTCCCTATTGGTCATTAGTCCAATGAATTGTGCAAACAGTTTAGCGTTTACAAGGTCCCAAGAATTACGGTAACTTTGTTGTGTAAGTTCGGATCGTTGCAGACGTGAAGCAGATTGACTGAGATTGAAGACGACCCGCTTTGAGGGACCTATGTGGTTTCTTGTTTTTTGTAGCTAAGTTTTGTAATGTTTAACCCTAGAACCTAAATCGTATTGCGTAAATTGTCGTGCATTGAAAATTGTATGTGTATGGTGATTTATAGCACAGGTTATAGAGTTTTGTTTATAAGCTGTCTTTACCTGAATAAAGCCGACTGAGCTGAGAGGATGGTATAGCTGGTCTCGTTTCAGCCGTAAAACGTCCATTACTGAGCACAGGCCTCGCTCATGGATCTCCATGAGGGGTAGTTGCCATACTCACCCCGCTTGGCAGGCGGGTTGGCGAGCGCAGTACGGGATGTTGGTATACGAAAAGACGCTGCTACCCATCTTCCGGAGGTATCCCTTAGCAGGCTCTTACTGCATCCATGGGTATGAGAGGAGGAGTAACATTCTACTGCCGGCACCCCACGGCATAGCTGGTCTAACCAAATCTATTGATTATATTTCTGGTAGTAGTAGCGTGTAGTAACGGAATCTTCGTAAATTTTCTTGATAAACGTGAAAGGTCATTCACAAGTTGTGGTCTTAAGTATACTTCGCAACTTCACTTTTTTGAAACGGAATGAAGTGCGCAGTCATTTTCCAAAAGTGTGTTTTTTTGCACGTCACGTCTAAACAATAGACACTAAAGTTTTGAGCTGTGATCAAAAGTCGCTTACACTCATCTACTTGGTACTCATTATATGTCTCTAATCTTGATTTACTCGTGAGAGCAGCTTTCAACCATTCACGGAAGCTTACAAAAATAATTCATTATTACGTCGGCGATGTATCATTGTAATGATCGCCATTAGGTTAATCGCTGTAATCTGGACACGTGCTGCTGTAAACGTGTGGTTTATAGGTGTAACAATGTTATCAGGGATTTGATGAACTTGGCTAAAATTTGTTTAGTTTTTTTCAAGTTGTAGAGAACAGAAGAGGAATTATATGATTGGCCATCGTTTAGGACATGAGTTCAAATTAGGTTCATAAAGAATATAATTAAAGAAGAATTGGAAGGAAGAGGACGATGAGGAAGACTAGTAAGGCCTTTGCAAAGCCTAATAAAACTATTTTTTGTATTACTATGACATAAGCTTCCTAAAAATCCACTTTTCATAACTGAACAATATAATGAAGGAACGATAACTCAACCATTTCATCACATCGTTACCAGCTCATAATATAAATCACTTGCAGGATATCAGGCTAATCTGTGGACACGCGTAACCCGAGCTTATCAGGGTAGGAGCGCTACCGGCTATTATCAGCTGATCTATTGTTGACACTTTGGATAATTTTTGTGGATGACAAACTATTGCTTTTGTTATATATATAAGCTCTAAAGTCTAGTCAATGAAATAATTATTATCACAGAACATAAGTAATTACATTATTGACTACATAACTTCTTGAAAATGTATTAACTTATCAGTCATTTAGTAACCATAACACTAGATTAGCTTGGGGCTAGATGATGCTGTAAAATTGCACAGCATTATTTATTGTATAATTATTTATTTTCTGTGTTCACTTGATAATCAGCTGATTACAGATTTTAATGTTTAATTCATCATCATTCTTCATGTATCACAACCGTAAGACGTTCAACGCTGGACATAGGCCTATCTCAGAGATCTCTAAGTGATTTATTCATTTATTTGAGCCAGCAACAAAATATACACAAAGAAAAATTACAAAAGTAAAAACAATAAAGAGCATGGGCTAGTGATCATGAGAAACTCACCACGTTTGGCAAGCGGGTTTGCGAGCGCAGTACGGGATATTGACACAGACAGTCACTGCTGCCCATCTTCTGGAAGTATCCCTTGGCAGATCCTTACTACCTTTATGGGCAAAGAAGGAGGGGCAACATTCTACTGCCGGCATTCCGGAGTTTTTAAATTATTATTAAGTGAGATACAAGAAAACGTTTTGGGGCTCTCATAGTGCGTTGCAAAAGAGAAAAGAAAAAGACAAGAAAAAACAATGCATGTCCTGGAAGACACGAAATTCTAGACTGGGTTAAGTGAAAGAGTCGAGGAGACCAGGATCTAATTGTTTTTGATACTTTTAGATTTTCAGCGGTTTCTTCCCTTCTTATTAACTTTTTAATTCTCAATACTTTCTGGCTCTTGTTCAATTTAAAGTAATGATTTACAAAGTACACACTTTGTTGAGTTTTTGTTCTACATCTAATCTAATTCTTAAGGGTCCCTAATCACACGTTTGCAGAACATTAATTTTCTAGGCGGGCGGTGGAGCGTTCAGTTTTTGCCGCCATTAATTTAAAATATCCACATTACCATAATATTTTAAGACATCGATGAATTTGGCGAAGGTTTTTTAGCGGACAAAAAACTCTGTTCGGAACTGTAATGGGTTTTTGTGCTAGGAGCTGATCAAATGGTATTATTAGATGATTGCTATGCCAATTCGCCGTGGGGTGCCGGTAGTATGTTACCCCTCCTCTCATACCCATGGATGCAGTAAGAGCCTGCTTAGGGATACCTCCGGAAGATGGGCTGCAGCGTCTATCCGTGTATCAACATCCGGTACTGCGCTCGCTAATCCGCCTGCCAAGCGTGGTGAGTATTAGCAAATACCCCTCTCCCCCGCGGATTTCAATTTGCAATTTAGCAATCACAAAACATTCGGTATTTGTAGCTTACGTTTTAAATTTTTTATGTTTTTTATTTCAAATTGGTTGTTGGTTTACGCCATTGGATTACTAATAAATAATATTACAACGGAATAAAAAATCCCTGAAACTACTCTGTAAAAACAGATCGATTTTCGCATTACTGATGAACGAAACCGATTTCCAACTCTAAAATCGAATTCTGTACATATATACAGTATTATTAGTATGTATTATAATATGTGTACCAAGCCAAAAGGGGGTGATTCTCACTACCCCGGGGAACAACATTGGTTCTACGACTTTTAAGGATTCGGTGATTTTCATTCAAGGAATATCACGAAAGTTTTAACTTCAACTGCTGATTATAAGACACTGACGACCTATTATACTCTAGCTGATTATTGAAAGGATCATTTAGTATTTTCCGTGAAGAGCTGCCGTAGATGTGCAAGAAAAAATACCTAAAACCACAAAGGTTTTTTCAAAATGTTTAAAAAAACTTTAAAATCCAAGTATGAACTCAGGATCATGTTCAGTCAACATCAACTAGTAAAAATGTAATTAAAAATAAAATATTTGTATGAAAAAAATACGAATTCCCGATTTATTCCCCTTGAAAATGACTTGTTTAAAAGGGCAGAAACCTCCCCTTTCGGGTTAGTACACAAACATGTTATAATACACCCTGTATAAGTCTATACACACATTTTAAAATAGTCGTTGAATTCTTTACAAATACCATAGTTAACTAAAAAAAGTTTACTGGAATTACTGTTTTGGCGCTTACGACTTTTCATTTCAAGTCTCTTAACTTTCTATGTCGTACCCGTAAATTTTGAAATATTGACGAGATTCCATAAGCATAAGGTCTTATTCATCAGTTTAACTTATCAAATCCCATCCCCAGACTGAGTATCATAAAAATAGGGCCTAAAATTGTATCTATTCGAACTCAAAACGAATTTTCCCATAAGAAGAAATTACCTGTAATAATAAAATAATTCTGATAACAATTAAAAGATGACTTAAGAACTTCTGCTTTTTTAAATTCGGCACATAATGATTTCAAAGTCAAAGTCATACATAACATAAGTGTTCATTCAATAGAGCAAAACGTTACATAGAATATGCAATTTACAAAAGAAGAACAAGACATATTATAACTGAATTCGTTCGCTTCAGATAACTTTTTTTTCCAAGTGAGGGAAAGAAGTGAACAGGAAACCTTCAATTTCATAAAGCAAAGCCGCTAACATAAATGTATCAGATAGATAAAAATTCAATTACACCTAGCCTTGGCCAAGTTAGAAGGGCCCAACAATATAGTCCGCCATTATGTATGTACGCACGTACCTTGTACAATGTAGGTACGTGTGTATGTTGTATCGAATAAGGCCATTTGCCCAATGAAAAGATATATCTTGTGCCTATAATTAATCTTTACGAATTTCTGATTGATACATCGTTTTACCGGCCGTGAATATCAAAGCAATGCTTTTTTAGTTTTTATATATTGTATTATAGGTTAGGTCCGCTTCGCATGCGTTGTACCCGAATAAAAGGTAGCCTATGTGGTAATCCTGGTCAACACCTATACGTATGCAAAACTTTAGCTCAATCTGCTAGTTTCTGCGTGAAAGAGTTACAAACATCCATACATAATTACTAACTTTCGCGATTACAATATTAATTTCGGTTAGTTTTATTTGAAAAAAATATAATTATTCAGTTTTTAAATTCGGAAAATATCAGAAATTGACAGGTTGTAGAGTGAAATGGATTTACAAACCACTTTTGATACAAAATGGCATATGTGAACCTAGTAAACTGTGCCGAGCTAGACATCTCTCGCATCTTTATCACAAGTCTAGTACTTAGCTAGTTCGGTTGTTGAAACAAAGACTTGTTATTTATTTATTTATATTAGGAAGACCATCGGCATAATAATGCTTAAATAGAAACAAGGTAAAACAGTTTATGAAGCCATTTAAAGGTCTCCACAGCAAGGTAGTACCTTTTTGGAAATATACATTTATTTTTACTTTCTTGGTAAATGTACATATGTGCACATTAAATACGTGCTTTAACGTTGAAGGAAATATGACGAGCTCTCTGGCGCAGCGGGCGTAGGTCCGCCTGCGACGCAAGAGGTTGCGGGTTTGATTCCCGCCTCGGGACAAATTTCTGTACGATCTGCAGATATTTGTTCAGGGTGTTCTGGGTGTTTTTCTATATATAATAAAAATATCTATCTATGTAGTATAATGTATTAAGTATATCAGTCATCTAGTACCCATAACACAAGCTCTGCTTAGCTTGGGGCTAGATGATGCTGTGTGATTTGTCGAGCATTATTTATTTATTTATTTATTTATTATTTGTTCAGGGTTTTCTGGATGTTTTTCAATATATAATAAAAATATGCATCTATGTAGTAATATGTATTAAGTATCTAAGCATCTAGTACCCATAACACAAGCTCTGCTTACCTTGGGGCTAGATGATGCTGTGTGAATTGTCCAGCATTATTAATTTACATCGTGAGACGTATTGACCTGCTCGTTCCTCTGACTAATAGACGACTAAACCAAAATTATGATATAGATTCTGGGCAAGCCATTTAATATTGTTTATGCGACCCATGCAGCATGAATACCAGTTGCGGACGCTTCATATATCATCTATAATAGATGTTAAAGGCCTTAATTTTTTGTACAATGTGTGTATGTTGAATCGAAGAAGGTCATTTGCTAATCAAAAGATTTATCTTGCTTGTACCTAAAATTAATCAATACGAAACTCTGATTGGTACATCGCTTTTTGTGTGTATGTGCCTTGGCTATTTATCTTAATTAGAGGTGTTGTGACACTTGCTCTTGAACATTTTTTTTCTATATATATAAAATTCTAAGCCCTAACTGACTCACTGACTGACGGATATATCAACGCACAGCCTAAACCACTAGACCTAAGGACTTGAAATTTGGCACACATATACTTTGAGTATCCTAGAGGTGCACTAAGAAGGGATTTTTCGAAATTCCCACGGGATAGGGAATAAATGGGATTTATGTTTTCGAATCAAAGTGGCTCTGCGTGAAAAAGGGGATTTTTTACGTTTTATGACTTCCACGCGGACGAAGTCGCGGGCAAAATCTAGTAATATACAAAGGTGTTGATAGTTATTTGATAAAATCAAGTACGTTGTACGTTTCAAGGTTTCCTTTGAATAATTAGTTTTTTCAGTTAAAAAAAAATAATGTATCAATTTGATTGTGCCGTGGGGTGCCGGCAGTAGAACGTTACCCCTCCTCTCACGCCCGTGGCTGCGGTAAGAGCCTGCTAAGGGATGCCTCTGGAAGATTGGCAGCAGCGTCTTTCCGTGTATCAATATCTCGTACTGCGCTCGCCAACCCGCCTGCCAAGCGTGGTTGAGTATGGCAACTACCCCTGATGGAGATTCATGAGGGAGGCCTGTGTTCAGTAGTGGACCTTTTACGGCTGAAATGATGATGATGAATTGAACTCGAATCACTTAAATGTTTATAAAGGAGAAATCAGCTTTATAGCTGTTTTCAAGTTTAGTTTTATAGACAGTAACTTAATAAAATCAATTTTTATAGCATTGGATCACAAACCACTTAAGTGCTTAACATGTTCTTTGTTTCGAAATAAAATCGCTGTTGGGAAATAAACAGATGTTTGAACTCAACACTATGAATTGTTTTAAGAGATTGTTACTACGGAATCTGATATTATACCTTTTGGTGATTCAATTAAGTCTCAAATTCCTGTGTATTCGTGAACCTTTTTTTAATACTAGGTATCGAGAATTTTCTTGTTCGATTTACTAGCTAGTTCACTGAATAGACGTAATGAGGAATCATGTCGTTTTGCTTATTACATCGATAAAAAGAAATAATTAAGTAACTATACGCAGTTTTCCATGTAAATATTAAAGTTATTAGGTACTTTTTAAACTAGCGTTGTTATCAAGCCGTGGAGTTCTGGCAGTAGAATGTTGCCTCTCTTGCCCGTAGATGCAGTAAGAATCTGCCAAGGCATTCCACCGGAAGATAGGCAGCAGCGTCTTTCTGTGTACCAATATACCGTACTGCGCTCGCCAACCCGCCTGCTAAGCGTGGCGAGTATGCCAACTTGATCTTAGAGATCCGTGAGGAAGGCCTTTGTCAAGACGTGGGCAGCAGTCAGCAGACAAGGCGAGTTGTTATCAAAACTACTCGTATAAGCGACGATCCTAAGTTCTTTGCGTTTCATTCTCACTTCAATTCACGATCACTGAAAACCTTCATATTCTTCAGTTCTATATTCGTAGCGCGTAGTGAGTTCAAATACTAGTCTCAAAACTCCCGTTTTGAACCGTTCAAAGTTCTCAAAATGTTTTCTCCTAACATTGATAGCATCAGAACCGCCATGGATAATCTCATGGTTAGTAACAATGACAATATCATCGTAACGAGCTTTCTGCGTCCCTATCTCGAAACCATCTTCACGTGACAAAACAACCTAATGGGAATCGACATTAGCCTATTTATGCTTTGGGACACCTTATCGTACTTTAAAATCGCAATTGTTGCATCGCTCATACAGAATTAAGGTGCTATCTGGTTTTTAAATGTACCATGTATTTTTTGTATATTTTTTATAAATGTATTTGATGTAGCTATCGAAAGCAAATGATATTTTAGGGATTATGTCTGTAAATTTGAATACCCATTGAAAACGTTAATGCTAGGACCATTGGAAAACATAACAGACTATGTGATATATTAATATTTGAGGGTAATTGATTACTAATCTACCAAATTATATGTTGTATTGATTTCATATTGTATTGGTTTTGAATTGGAATCCATGTTTGTGTTGTTAAAGTTATTATTCTGTATTTGATATTAAATTCTACAAACGAAGTTTTACTAGGAAATAAGTTTGCTCTTTTCAAAACAGAAGAAATATACTTACATGTGCCTACGCCTATAACATCCTACTGTTCTAAGAACACGCCGTACTTAAAAAATAGTTAGGTGCCCGCGATAACTTCGTGACCGAGCTTTTGACGTTGTAGTTGAAGCAATAAATAAGATAGTATCGTTGAGTCATGTGAAGACAATACTGATAGCGATAACTTAACTAGACTACGTAAACAAGAAAACAAGTTGGGAGCTTTAGTGAAAGCTTTTTTGTTCGACTGTAAAATTTAATTTTGGTAAATCGTAAACAGCTTTTATTTTATAAAAACATAAGTTGAGCATAAATATAAAGCAAGTCAGTTACCTTTAATAAAATAATGATGTTTTGTCTCTAGTTATTTCTAAACAAACTCACACTAAACGCACAATCCAGAACACTTCACCGTTCGAATCTCATTAATTCGTAACATCCAATACACAGCAGTCACAACACACGCGTCAAAATCGAAATTGGTTTCACTTCACATATGCAAATGACACGAAGGAAAACTGTTTTCACGATTTCGCGGAAGCTACGGAGCGAGCAGTGACACGTCCGGCGCGTACCACCGCCGTGCTTAGACTGGCTGGAATGGATGAGATCGGGGGAATGGGGAGGACAGAAGGGGGACTCTCCAAGATAACTTTTGATCTTTTTGGAGCCAAAGAAGATTTTAATGATGCACTCACATCTGTAGATAGAACAGAAAAAGTTGTAAGTGTTAATGCATGTCAAGGGCTTGGAGTGATAGAAAATGGAAGTAGGATTGCGGGTGACATTTTAAAATAGCTTGGGAGAGAAATAGGCGAGATTGATTGGTGATAAAGTCGAAGTAGGAAATGCTTTTTGGTTCTAGATAAGGATCGAGTAAGCTTGGCATTTTCACAAGGGTTTTTGGATATATTCAGTTACCTAATACAAGTGTACGACCACACTTGTTTCCATGATTTCGTATTCTAGTGCTTAACTTGGGCTTTACGTAAGTATATTTGCGTGTCAAGAAACTATTTCATTGTACCCTGTCTGTATCATGTCAGAACTGAATATAGGGCCGAGTAAGGTTTATACGGAACTCAAATTGCTGACCCAACAAGAACACGAATATATAAGTACCTACCTACACTCTATATTATGGGGCTAAGAGATATTTGGGATAGATAAGTAGGTATCTGAGAAAATGTTTCTTGGAGTTATAGCTTCAGATATTGGAGTTGAAGCGTATTATTTTCAAATCATCTAAGGAAAGAGAATATTGCGCAAGCTTTTTGTCCCAGCACATGTCAGAGGGGCGAGCAGGTACAAAAGCCCAACCCCGCTCAAGTTACGGCCTTTAGATTAATGACGGGAACATTGTGGAGTTAAGAACCCAAAAATTTACAACTGCATTGTGTTGTATAGCCAACAAAAGGAGACAAAAGAACAGATCAGCTCCCGTTATTACCTTATCTATGATTTCTCTCACTTTTCGAGTAATACGAGATCTATTATTGATAGGGATTTCTTTAACTTTAAATTTTGAATTCGATCATTGAAACTCATAATATATCTGTGGCGTACAGATGTTTGAAGGCGTACCGTTACCATACAAATAATCATATTGTTAATCTTTTTGTGCATCTCAAGTATTCTTGAATAAGTTGCATTTTTGAAAGGATTTTTTGTATGTACCTAATTATTTTTCAATTTGTTACTTCTCACGATATTATTTATTCTACCTATTCGTTTTGTCCTTCAGTTCTGTAACGGGTAGGTTTATAATTATATTATTAGTAAATGTGTGAGATCATCTCATGCTTATGGTTTACTAATCCGACCTGAATAGATTAGCAAACTTTATATTCCAATCACTCAATCACTTAGCATTATTTCCTATACACGACAGCTGATTTAGAATGCGTATTGGTGATTGATAGCCTCTGTTCTATTCGTAACTGCCCTTGAAAAAGGATTATACTTTTTACCTATGGGGTTTCATAGTACATTTTTTTGTCGATTTTTTCATTGTTAGTACCAAAGCTTTAGATAATGTAAGATAATTAAGCAATCTGGCAGTTAAAGAGTGATATTTTAAAACTTAACATAAGTGAACTTGATAGATACTTGGTTGACTGGAGGGAAGTGGCTCAAGATTGAGAGCAGAGGTATCAGATATAAATGAAGCTTGTAATAATAACGATAATACGTGCTATTTTTAGAAATAATATTACCGAAATGGTAACAGCAAAACTAAACAGCATCGTCAATCATTTTTTAAACCAAGACAAACGATTAAACTATAAAACAGACAAATCCAACGTAACTTCACGGCATCCCAAAAACAATACCCGTCAAAAGCAGAAGAACAGACTGATTAATACATCTCTGTACAACCACAATAAATCATATGAACAGTAGTGCGCTGAAATAAGGCCGCTTCACACTGGTAATGAGTAATGGATGAAGGTTCATTACTCTGTGGCGTCCTGCAGTTTGCAGTGGGAGCTCCGGTATGGGTTTCGCAACTCGATGATGCCTTAATTTTACATGGAGCTTAATTAACCAGTTAAAGCTTGCGGATGAAATTGATCTAGTCGCAGACTGAATTGATTTTGGATTTATCGTTGCGTTCACTCAAACCACTAGCCACATCGGTGCGTTTGCTGTGTTTACTTACAGATATGTATATTAACAATGTTTACTCACTGGAATGACTCAATGACTTACTGAACTACTTTATGGAAAAACCATTGTTTTCAAAAATGTATAGGATATTTACTTCGGTAGGCTCTACATTAAATTTTTTTTCCACGAAAATTCTACTAGATTATCAAAAAAATATATCGTATTGAAATTACAATCTGGTACTTAATATATTTGATTTCACTGATACCTTTTACACATCCATTTCTTCGATACTCGAAGTTTGCATATCTCTATTATAATAACCTTAACCATAATAATAATTATAAAAATAAAATAAATATGTTTGTCTGTTATATAATGATATTGTTTTTTATGTAATGTTGAGCTTGATGTAATATAAATAAATGAAAGCTATTGACACTTGACATTTCGTCCATAATTTTTAATATAAATAGAAAGCATTATAATTTTGATTTTTTCATAACATTGTTCTGTTTAAGTAAATTAATTATTAAAAGTGCTTTAATTAAAGTGATTGATATGTGTTATTGGTGTAAGCCGTGCTTTTATATAATTTCGACATTGTTATTAATAATGCTAGTCAGGTTAATGTTTAAACCGCAGAGCTCACACTACAGCCGATCTGTCGTCGGTGGCTTCTCGTCTGCACCGGTCCTAATGCCCACTTGAGCACTTGTCACGAGTGGAAAAAGTGTGAACCGGGAGATGTATGGATTTTGAATGCTTTTTGCGGTTGCATCGCGTTTGACAGATGAGCATCTGCCAGGGTCTTATGCCTTGAGTTTAACAGTGGTGTTGATTCTGTTGTTGCACTTACTTAGGTTTATTTTAGTTAAAGAAATTACGTAAGTTAAATAAATTACGTTAGTTAAAGAAATAACGTTAGTTAAAGAAATTACGTTAGTTAAAGAAATTACGTAAGTTAAAGAAATTACGTTAGTTAAAGAAATTACGTTAGTTAAAGAAATTTCGTTTCTTGACTTAGAGCTGTTAACGTAAAACCACCGCTTAAGGTATGACCCGTTCCGCCATTATTGTCACTAGTTTTAGGACCGAATAAGTGTATTTTGTTTGATTGTTCAAATGTATATTAAACGTTTCCTCGCCTTAACCTTTATCCTCACAATTTCTGCGTTTAATTTTAGAAAGACAAACCAAATGCCGTTAAAAATCGTTTGAGCCCACAACGGAAAGTCTACGTTTTCTGTATTGTTTTAAGTACACTGAACTTTCTGAAATGGTAGTCAATCGTATAAATTAAGATGATATCTCCCATTAAAAAATAAACCTTTTTGTTTCCATACCTACCAAAGATTAAGTTCCGATAAGTACCAATTTCATTGCCATCGCTTGTGAAATCCCATGATACTATTACCCAGACGAAAAAGACGAAAAAAGGGCGGCTAATATTCTACGTGACTCTTCTAATAGATCTCGTTTTTGTCGTGCCCTTTTGTTAGAGAGAAATCGGTTGGAACTCGTAGCTTTTCCGCATTTCCCTCCGCCTATTGAATCTTTGTCGATAAAAAGTTAAGTAGACGCTCACGAGCTTAATACGTCGTGGAATGAAGATCGTGGTACAGAGATTCTTTCTGATACCAACAGTGCATACGTTCGAAATATTTCATGCGCTTTAGAAACCAAAAAAAATGTTTTGAAATTATATTAGATGGTCCTTTAAAACCACCACGGTTTGATAAAGTCGTGAATATATCTCCACACCTCTATCTTGAAATCAGTTGTAAAAGTTATTTATTTATTCAAACAAATAAAACGAATGTGTCTGCGTTTTTTGTAATGTTATTAACAAATTGTGGGTTCGATGAAATCATGCATAGACCGATGCTCACATCTCTAACTTGAAATCAGTTTGTATATCATTTTGTTTGTTCTTAGGTCGTAAAAATGAAAAGAATCATTAATTGTATTGATGATTTTTTCCTGATGCACAAATGGAACATGCTATCATACCCCAATTTGTCAACTGTGATAAGATTTATAACTGAATTGAAATTATCGTGGCTAGACATCATTTAATAAATATAATACGGCTTACACCACGTACCTAACTTATTATCATCTTGCTGACGTTTCGTAGACCATTTAGAGGCCCTTCTTCATGAGCACCGTTCGTGGCCGACTCCGAGGGCCGCGAGACGAGAACTCCTCCACGAACGGTGCTCATGAAGAAGGGCCTCTAAATGGTCTACGAAAGGTCAGCAAGATGATAATAAGTTAGGTACGTAGTGTAAGCCGTATTATATTTATTAAAAGATTAATAACCCTAATTTAATGCGTTATTTATGACTATTCTAATACTTTTGATGTATATGTGTACTACGCTGCGCTCGCCAAACCGCCTGCCAGCATGGTGAGTATATTAAACTTAAGCTTAACTACCCCTCATGGAGATCCTTGAGGAAGGCCTGTGTTCAGTAATGAACGACTTACGGCTGAAATGATGATGATGATGTGTACTATAAGTAAATAAATATATTCTTGTACAACTATTTAACGTTTTTCTTATTAGCAGATGGTTCTGTAATTATTATACCTACAAATATTAATCAAGATAGGAAAAAGAAATTGACGATTCAACATTACACATTCTTGCTCAACCATTTAAAATGCAAGTCCCTGCATTAGAGGTTGGTAGACGCGCTACGAATAACAATACTCTGAGGCAATCAGAACTGCGGTAAGACCCTACAGACGAATTGTAAAGCTTAATTAGTAAGGGTAGAAGTTGCGGTCTTTTAATTATCTGGAGACTAATAAATATAAGGCTGTGACCTCAAACCGATATACTTGAAGGAATATATTTGTTCTTATATTTCTTAGTAATAGAAGTTACATGAAGCCAAGACACCAAACTTTTTAACGCCAAAGCAGGGAATAGTACAGGATAGAAACTGTATCAAAAAGCTTAATTGAGATTAATTAAGTTATCTTTCTTGCCGCGGAGTGCCGGCAGTAAACTGATTCCTCTCATTTCTTGCCCATGGTTGCAGTAAGAATTTGTCAAGATACCTCCGGAAGATGAGCAGTAGCGTCATTCCGTGTATCAACATCCAGTACTGCGCTCGCCAACCCGCCTGCCAAGCGTGGTGAGTATGGCATCAACCTCTTATGATCGATACTTACCTGTACATTCATGAGGGAGGCCTATGTCTAACAGTGGACGCGTTGTACGGCTGAAATGATGATGATGAATCTTTATATGAGTACTTGACAATTGCGCTGCATTATGTAATATTTTGTTTAGGTTGGTAGAAAATTAATCTTCGGTAATGAAATAAAACTATAAAACGCAAGTCAGTTCACTGAAAACCCTTCACCAACTTAAACTGAAAAACTACTAAATTCTTCTCACACTAGCCGCAATCCGCGGTGTCACCCGCGTGGTTTTTGATCTCCGTGGGAGTACGGAGAGAAAATATAACCTATGTTACTCATGGATAATGTAGCATTCTAATGGTGAAAGAATTATGAAAATCTGTGTTGTAGTTTTTGTATTTATTCGTTACAAACATAAAAAATACAACATACAAATATTTCCTCCTTAAAAATTGAGTATAATAGAATAGAATAGAATACGCTTTATTGAAACAACATAAAACATACAAACAGGTATTAACAAGTGGGTAATAAATAACACATTATGCTGCTCAATGGGCGACCTTATCGCTAAAAGCGATCTCTTCCAGGCAACCTTATAGAGTATCAATTAGTATAGATATTAGTATATAGAATAAACTCTTTTAATGTGCAATATTTATATTATATTCCGTGTCTTAAATTTGTAATTGTCTAATATGTTTACCCAAAATATAAACTACTACTAACGCCATCTATTAGGTTCTGCAGAACTATTTGACGTATTTTCTTATTAATTTAAAATATTAGTCGTGGTCGTGGCCTTTTCATGTTCCCTTAAATTTTATGTAATGAGAAGTAACGATAATTGCACAAGCGAAAAAATAAGGCAATTTGTATAACGTATCCGGCTTATCAGGAGGCTGGCGAAGAGATCGGGATTCTTGTGATAAATTTCCGAAAGTCGACTTGAGATTGCTATCAGTACTCGTATAAGGTCTGCGGTTGCGTGCAGCAGGACTTGATAACGCAGAAAATATGATTCGCTGATATTGATTTGGTAGCTGTGTTCGCCGTGGACGACAGTAGCAACTTTCACCCTCCTTTTTTGCCTGTGGATGAAGTACCTACCTAACAATCTGCAAAATGATACCTACGGAAGACGGGCAGTAGAATCTTGCACCCTTCTCTTTTGCCTGAGGATGACAAAAAACCTCCAAAGGGATACCTCCGGAAGATGGGCAGCTGCGTTTTTCTGTTACAACAATTCGCCTGCCAAGCGTGTTGAGCATGATAATATGACCTTATGACCTTATGACCTTATAAGATTGTGCTTAGGTTTGGTTAATTTTTGGAAATCGTTTTGAAAAAGTTAAAACTGGCATTACGCACTGGCGATGTGCTAAAATAATAATTTGTTTGTAAAGTTTATTTGTCTGGGTTAAAATGATTCGACCCTCCTTTTTTGAGAAATGAAGAGGATTTATGGTGATATGTGGGTAAATTATGTCGTGTGGGCAAGCTTAATCAATCCAAGTCCCAGGCACTGCATCGTTTAGTAAGAATATCAGTCACTGACGCCGTCTGAAGGTCGATTCACAGTGATCGATAATAGATGTGAAATTCGCAATCCAAACCTTTACTAGCCATGTGATCTATCCATTCCGTGGGGTGCCGGCAGTGGAATGTTCCCTCTCCTTTTTGCCCGTTGATGCAGTAAAAATCTGCCAGTACATCCAGAAGATGCGCAGCAGCTATGCATCAAAATCTCTTACTGCGCTCGCCAACCTGCCTGACAAGTGTGGTGAGTATTGCGACAACCCCCTGATGATCGTTACTTGGAGATCCAAGAGAGAGGCCTATGTCCAGCAGCAGTGGATATTCTACGGCTGAGATCCATCCATCAATAAACATGACCCCAAAGAGATTTGGCTCAAGTTCATCATCATTTCAGCCGTAAAACGTCCACTGATGAACACAAGCCTCCCTTGTGGATCTCCATTAGGGGTAGTTGCTATACTCACCACGCTTGGCAGGCGGATTGTTGAGCGCAGTATGGGATGTTGATACACGGAAAGACGCTCCTGACCATCTTCCGGAGGTATCCCTTAGCAGGGTTATACTGCATCCATGGGCATGAGAGAAGGCGTAACATTCTACTGCCAGCACTCCACGGCATAAAAACTTCTTTTCCAAAAGCCGTAAAACTGAGATTGCAATCTATGCACACATGTTATACAGTTGCACACAGCACACAGTTGTAAAAAATATTAACGCTAAAATTGCGAACAAGAAATTCTTTGTAAGATCGTGCGATGGTATGATGTAACTATTGCGAGGATGCGTACATTTGTTTCACGGATTCGTAAAAGATGTACGAGTTCTGTAAAGGTTCTGTAGTTGGCTTAAAGTCACCAAGATACTCTATGATTGTTTGTTTTTAAACTAACAGTATACTTATTTAGAACACCATGTTGCGTTACATTATCCTGTGCATCCCAAGGTCGCTCTTTAGCGATTAGACCATCGATTATTACTTTATATTCAGTGTTTTTTCAAGTTGTTAATTTTGTATATGTTTGTTAAAAGGAAGGAAACAAAACGTAAAAGGAGAGTAAAACGTGGAAGGCCCAGAAGGAGATGGCGCGATGAGCTAGACATCCATCTAAGATCTTAGCCTGTAACTGCGTTAAATTATGGTATTTTAAATGTTTAATGGAATTGAGTATAAATTTTTAATGTGATTGAATGGTTTTCTGTATTTGAGTTTGTGAAATGAATTGTTTTTTTATTTAATGCAATATTTACGAATTTAATCGAATATTTATATATGAAAGTGAGTACTAATTGTAATTTAATTGTTAAGTAAGATGACTACACTATTGTATTAGGATAATCCTGTCAAAATAAGTGTAATGTAGATAAATAAATAAATAAAATAAATAAATCACGAAGAGCGGAAGAAGGGAAGGGAGACCTTTGCCCTGCAGTGGGACACAAATGACTAAAAAATAAATAAACAAATAATTGTTTAAAGTGCTGTGCTCGGGGTTTCTTTACGGTATCCAATCAGAAATGAGGAGATACGTAGAAAAACTCGAGTCACTGACATAGCACGTCGAAGTGGCAATGGGCAGGCCATGTACCTAGTAGCTTAAAAAACTGATGGCCGATGGTGCGGAAAAGTTCTCGAATGGGGGCCACAGACTGACGGGCGACCTGGTTAGGACTGCAGGCAACTACCAGCCGCAATAACTTGGAGATCCATAAGGAAGGCCTAGGTCCAGCAGAAATAGTAATGAAGCTGTGCAATACAGCATTACTATCCATCAGTATTTAACGCCGTGGCCGTGGGGTGCCGGCTGTAGAATGTTACCCCTCCTCTCATGCCCGTGGATGCAGTAAGAGCCTGCTAAGGGATACCTCCGGAAGATGGGCAGCAGCGTCTTTTCGTGTATCAACATCCCGTACTGCGCTCGCCAACCCGCCTGCCAAGCGTGGTGAGTATGGCAACTACACCTCATGGATATCCATGAGGGAGGTTTGTGTTCAGTAGTGGACGTTTACGGCTGAAATGATGATGATGAATACTTAACGAAAACAAAACGTATAAAGTTACTACGCATCTTTTGATCTCATGGATCTATAAGTCTGACTCATAATTAACCATTTTAAACTCATACCAGTCGCAACCAATAAACTATAAATACCAGTAGTTCTAGCAGCACATTTTTGCGTTCCATTACGATCCATGGAACCATCTTTAAAGAACCTGATTTTTCTAAATAAACTTTAGAGCTAACATGATAAAACTCAATTTTCTCTGAAAGCTCACGAGACTGTCCGTTCCATCGGAATCCAAGTGAGCGATCGGAAAACAAACAAAGTGGGCAGTTAACGAAGTAAACTGGGGATTAATTTTCTCGTGTTTGAGTTGAAACTGCGCTGTTAAGGCGCCAATCTACAGAATCTTCTGATACTGTTCAAATGACTATATACTTACCTATGTAGAAAGTTAAAAAAAATTAAATAGTTAAAGAAATACGTAAAACGGTCTTGGTATTTTTAATTTTTTTCTAACCCCCCACAAAAAGAGGGGTGTTATAAGTTTGACCGCTATGTGTGTCTGTCTGTGTGTTTGTCCGTAGCTCTTAAAACGAGCGGACCGATTTGCATGCGGTTTTGTTTGTTAAAAGCAGGTTTTCTGGCGGTGGTACTTAAACATGTTTTATAAAAATCAGCTAAGAAGTTTACAAGATATGGAGGGTGAAAGGGGGATGAATAATCTAATGTTTCCAAAGATACCCGCATTTGGTATCAAATGAAAGGGAATAATGTGTAGATTGCAAAACTGAGGGTACACCATTACAAAATAGGTAACCTCAGAGACAAGGTAAAGTGTCGTGGGTTACTTTTTTTTTGTTTAACCTATGTTGTCCCACTGCTGGGCAAAGGTCTCCCCCAGTCTTCCAACCATCCCGATTCTTTGCAGACTCCCACCATCCTCTGTCAAAGGTAACAAGTTCATCCCGCCAACGCTTCCTCGGTCGACCCCGACACCGCGTTCCCTCATCAGGGAGCCAAGGTCAAGCTCTGAGCCCATTTCTCATTTTTTTGGGTTACTTAAAATTTTTAATTTTAAAAACTTGTATTATGTATACACATGGGCGTTTTTGAAACGTTTTGTTACAAATAGCAAAGGCTTTTCAGTATTCTTAGTCATCTTAGCAAAATATATGGCGCTGGATGGTGTTGTGTAAACAGTCCAGGATTTCACTTTCAAAATTAACGTGAGGTGTACTATTCATTTTGTAAAATATGGGGACCACTACTCACATAGTATTTACTCGTATAACGTCGAAGCTTATTCCGACAAGTTTAGATTTTTCAAGAAAATCATCTTCATAGGATTGAATGAGGAGCCCCTTCCGCACGTAGGGATGCAAATTAATAGTCCAGGATTATTATTAAATATATCAAACGACTGAGCGAGGCGAACGTAGTTCTTAGTGGCGACTAGGCGTTTAGGCTGAAAGTTTGTTTATACATATGTATGTATGTATCCGCAATTTTGAAAAAAATTAAAGCTTAACATGATTACATCAATTAAAAGATTATTGCAGGGGATTTTTGATAAATAAGGTATTCTTTGCAGCTATCCAGCCCAAATCGCTACGTAAAATGAAGTAGAAATGCAATGGAACTTCATTAAAAAAGCAAATATCGCTCGTTTTAAGACAACAACTAGTTACCCTAACAAAACTGCATTTTTACGGTGCAACTACAGCATTAAAGTATGTAATTTTTATAGATTTTAACCACAATTAGGTGAAATATTTTGAGGAAAAAAAAAATTAAAAAAAATTATCAAAAATTTACGATTGCAACACGGGCTCCGTCGCATAGTGGTTAAAGCACTTCCGGCTTAAGGAAGCGTTAGGGAATGATTTGACGGACGTGGGTTCGAACGCCACCAGAATCGTACATTTTTTGTTAATATTCTCCATTTCCTCGAAACCATTGCATTATTACAGCGAGTGTTCATCGCGTGCCTGTTGGACAAACTACCAACTAGAAATGTCACAGTCACGCCAGTCAACATCGCTACGGATCTTACCTCACAAAAAGACAATCTAGAACGCTTTTATTCATTTTATCCGAGTGCCGCAATGGGCTCGTAGCCTAGATTTATGAGCGATGGGCTCGCCCGAGGCCAGAAGTCAACAGTCAAGCGATATAATTTCAAACTTGCAATATTATTACAGTAGATATAATCTTATATATATGTACATATACATACACCTCAGTTCACTTAAAAGATTAAATTTAGGAAAGAAAAAAAAGGAAGTAAAGTAAGAGTTAGGTATGGCAAAGAACAACAAGGACTCTCGAATCGATCTTACTTTTTAAGCTTTTACGGACGCTCGAATACTCAAACTGCTGGAACAGGGTTCAGCCAGATGATATAAAAAAATTTAATCCGCCATTTCGTGTTGGCGGCCATGGTGTGTACCACAGATCAATCGGTCAATAGGGAGAACACATTTTAATTAGGTACTAGAGGTAGATTTGACCCAATAAAAAATGCTAAATGAAACCGAATAAATTACTGTGTTTTATTAAATGCCTAACATTGGTGACGATACTGTTTTGCACTTCCTAAATCTAACTATAATAAGAGATATGACGTTTCTAAATTAATAGCTATCAGCGTAAAATTGGGTTTTTTTGTTTTTAGAACTGCACTAACGAAAAAGCTCTATGTCATTTTAGACTGTTTTACGTCAATTTAATTAGCTTTAGTCAGTTAATTCAAAAACAGAATCGCCACCAATGCTACGTTATATACCTACTGCTTCCCTAATATCTAGTGACTATTCATGATGATGATGATGATTCAGGTCAAGTGCTTACATTATCAATGATGTAATGTAACTGCTTTCCTCAATAACACGCGACCTATAAATGCATTGTTATCTGAAGTCGCAACCTCTACACTTCAAAGAGCCGATTATATCAGTCTGTCAGGAGTCCAGATTGTTTGTTCATCAATCAGAAAAGTTAGCTTCCTACCAATATAAATAATCATCATTTCAGCCGTAAAACATCCACTACAACTGAACACAGGCCATGGAGATCCATGCAGGGTAGTTGCCATACTCTCCACGCTTCGCAAGCGGGTTGGCGAGCGTAGTACGGAATGTTGATACACGGAAAGACGCTGCTGTCCATCTTCCGGAGGTATCCCTTAGTCCCTTCATCATTTCAGCCATAAAACGTCCACTGATGAACACAGGCCTCTCTCATGGATCGCCATGAGGGGTAGTTGCCATTCTCACCACGCTTGGCAGGCGGGTTGGTGAGCGCAGTATGGGATGTTGATACACGGATAGACGCTGCTGCCCATCTTCAGGAGGTATCCCTTAGCAAGCTTTATCTGCACCCATGGGCATGAGAGGAGGGGTAATATTCCACTGCACTCCACGGCAGTAATGAATACCATTCATTCATCGAAAAGATAATTTCCGCAATGTTTTTATCATAATTATAAATAATATTCCAGAAGTACCCACTTTTTACTCAAGGAGTCCAAACTCATAATCAAAGTTCCTTGTTTATTACATGTGGTTGGAACAACATGACCTTGCACTTCCTCTACATGGAAAGTATCTTCTAGCCGCAATACTTGGAAGTCCATGAGAGAGGCCTATGAGAGGCAGTGAAAGTCCTATGGCTGAAATGATAATGATGAAAAGCAATAATCAAAGTGAATAAGTATTGGCTATTGTATTAGATAAGCAATGAATAAGCTGACGATTCAAAATTTTGCAGACGCCAGCTTTGAAATCTACCTCAGATATTCTATTGAAAGATATATTTGTCAGCAAATCTCCCGGTTGATTTGAGTTAAATAGTAATTCCACAGTTGTCGATAAAACTGGTTTGTAGCTTTCCGTTCAATTATATATTTAGTAGTGAACAAATCTAGACTGAATCCCGTCGAGACAAGAGGTTTTGCTGCAAGCAAATAAAACTCTTTTATTGTGCCTTATAAAATCTCCTAGGTTCCGATACTGGGGTTTTGAATTAACAACGGGTTAAGATGGCGTTTCGCTAGATAGCGACGGTTGCATAAGTCACGATTTAACATGATCATCATCATTCATAATTTCAGCCGTTAAACGTCCACTACTGAACACAGGCCTCCCTCATGGATCTTCATGAGGGGTAGTTGCCATACTCACCACGCTTGGCAGGCGGGTTGGCGAGCGCAGTTCTGGATGTTGATATATAGGAAGACGCTGCTGCCCATCTTTCGGAGGTATCCCTTAGCAGGCTCTAACTGCATCCTCGGGCATGAGAGGAGGGGCAACATTCTACTGCCGGAACGATTTAACATGAAAATACTTTATTTTCTGTGTAGTATTTCGTTAACTTTGGCAAGCTGCGGACAGTTAAAATAATAAAGGTAATTAATGTTTTTTTTTTCCGTACTACTAAATGACTAGCCAAGCCGAATGCTTATCTGATGTAACCGCTGCCTATAACCTGCAATAACGCGGTGATCACGTTCACTCAGTTTTACAAAAAAAAAAATGTAAGGCCTTTGCATCTATTATAGATGATTTATACAGCGTCAGCAACTGGTAATCATGCTGTACGGGACGCTGCAGTGCCTGGGGCATTGTTAGATGGATTAGGCTTGCCCAGCACCTATACCATCCTCTCAGCTTAGTCAGCTATTATTCAGAGGAAAGAACAGGTCAATACACGGCTTTTTTTTTATAATGTATACTATTATTAATGCATACTGTTTTTTTTATGTCTAAGGTCGTGGGTACGATACCGGCCGTGAACCAATGGATTTTTCTTTCTTGAAAAGTGTAAGTTCACATTTAACACGTGCTTAACGGTGAAGGAAACATCGTGAGGAAACCCGCGGCTTAGTTAGCTTCAGACGTATAGACCTGTTCTTTCCTCTGACTAACAGCTGACTAAGCTGAGAGGATGGTATAGGTGCTGGGCAAGCCTATGCCATCAATAAATATCCCAAGCACTGCAGCGTACCGTACAGCATGATTATCAGTTGCTGACGCTGCATAAATAATCTATAATAGATGCAAAGGCCTTACTTATTTTTTTATGTCTAATCCATCCAATTATTACAAGTACCTATGTAACGTCCGATTTTATCTGACGCTGAAACTCTTTGCATGTTAAGCCTCATTCATACAGCTGATGAAAAGCTCAAACATCCCACCACCCGGGTATGGTTAAGCTGTTCCGGAGGTCTTGTTAAGTGATAAACCTTGACAAGACCCCTGTAAAATAACCTTTCATGATACTACTAACTATTTGATTGTTAACACCTATTGATACAAATTTCTTTACAGATTACTCATAGAAAACCATTTCCAACCAAAACAGCAATGTCAGCTCATACCCACTGCTGGGCAAAAGCCTCCTTCCCTAACTGCCATTCAGTTCTACTCGTCTCGGCAACTATAATCGTCCACTCTCGCAACGTGAATAATAGTTAAAATGTCTTATCAGATTTCTCTGTCGCCTGCTTCTATCACATCCCTTAAGAACGTAAAGCCTGCAAACGGAGCTCACGAAGTAATCTGTCTTGCGGCTTGCGCAATTTGCATGTAACATTAACGTCTCGGCTTCCGTTAATTTTTGATGCGACCGCCTATTTAGCGTCACATTTGCGTCGAGTAGTCTTTGGTCTCTGAGGGACGGTGGCTCTTTGCTTTAGATTTTCTACGTGTAGAAGATTGCGAGTATGATTCAATTAGAATTTCTACGTGTGTTTTGACTTGCGATTGTTCCGTTGTTTAGTCATTCAAATTAATCTCTAGTTAGAGTTCCTAACATTAATAAATCAATAATAAAAACAAACTCCAACTTAATAAAGTACGTACAAACTACGGGCGGAAAACAATAGTTTTCGAGGGAGTGCAATTATAGAACCATTTACCGAACGATATTAAAGAATGCGATAATATTATTATTATTATTAGTATCTTCAAGCAAAAACTAAAAAAATATATTTACACATTAATTTAATCGTTAGTAGATTTTGCACGGATTTATTTTATACCTACATTATATTATACCTATGGATTATATACCTGGATTTATTTTAAACCTATGATAATCAGCCCCAGAGGCATAACGATACTTTTAAGTATCAAGCATATGTAAGCACTTTTTGTATCTCATTATAAGTGAACAATTGTTTATATGAGAATAAATGTCTTTAAACCGAACTTTTCAGCGACAAAAAAGCATACATACACCTACCATTACAAACTAACATGCGTGCTTATACCTCACTAGAGAATCTACAATTCTGACCGCCTCAATAGAGTTTCCGGGGTGTGACACCAATATATCCCGAAGCCTTTGAAAGCAATCTCATACCTTGTTTATCGAAGCAAATTCAACAGTCCGTTGAGGATTTATCCTCTCAATTGCAACAGAGGCACTGTCCAACCCGATGAAATTACCGTGCGCCTCCAGCCAAAGAAATTTCACTCACAGTCGCACCATCAATAACGATTGTCACAGCCTTGTCCAGTTATTCATACTGGGAGCACAAACACGCTAGGTCCTTGCTTATAGCTAGAGGAAACGGCCGAGTCACTTCGTAGCTGCACTGCATTATCAAGTAGATAAGGTCGTTTTTGGAATGAAATTGGAAACAAATATTTCCTGAGCTAGAGAGATTTTATTGTGTATTTAGTCTTCAACAATATAAATGTTGTATAGCCAAATGGCGTGGTGGCGTAATAAAGAAGCGGCCTATTATACTCAGCGGAGGGTGTTTCAGGCTGGTTATGTAGATAGATAAGATAAGTTGTTAATGTAAGCAAATTCGAAAACTTGTTGAGGATTTATCCTCTCAGTTGCAAAAGAGGCTCTGTTTCGATAAAATTACCGTGCACCACCAGCTAAAGAAATTTCTTCCGCAGTCGCACCATCAATAACGATTGTCACAACCTTGTCCATTCATTCATACTGGGAGCACAAACACGCTAGGTCCTTGCTTGTAGCTAGAGAAAATGGCCAAGACATGTTGTAGCTGTACTGCAATAAAAAGTATTTCCTATTAATAAACGAAAAAACTACTACCTCATCTGCTTCATATATTCATTTCAATAATTGACATTGTCAATTCCATAAAATGTATTCTCAGATGAGGTAGTATTTTTTTGTTTATAGTAGGAAATACTTGTTATTGCAGTACAGCTACAACATGTCTTGGCCGCTTTAACCAGATACAAGCAAGCATTAAATAACGGTATTTACTTGATCGAAAAAGATGTTTTATTTTCTATATTCGGAAATAAGAATAAAAAAGAACATTATTTAACTCTTCTACACATCAAACTTCACCTCTAAAAACTAGTGTGGATGTAATAGGTTTACAAGTCACTTACGTAAGAGCAAACAAACTCTACTTGGACAATCCTTCGCGAATGCAGAGGTAATAAATTAATGAAAGCCTTAGTAACTGGATAAACAATAGAAGAGCAAGCCATACTTTTCCTCTCTGTGGTCACCCCGCAGCAGGACTGAAGATCATGGGCTACTGGTGCGGTTGGCTTACGCTAAGCCGACAACCATGCCCAACGGCTTCCATACAATTCTTCCTTCAATGCTTTGGCTTGTTTCTTCAAATCAGTGGTATCCTTTTTCTTATAACAATGTCAATAAATATTATCTTTCTGCCAATCAATATTTTCCTACTGTATCATCTTTTGGGATTCAGTAAATACCTGCCAAAAGTGTCCACCATTATTTAATATGATTTAAACGAGTTTAAGGTGCGGTCATAAAATCAATAACAAACTAATTTATTTGGTTTTCACCTTTAAACCTATACACATCGCAATCAACATATAACATGAGGTAGTAAAAGTATAGTCTATGGTAATTTTACAAACAATGGAAGAACAAGCCATAGTTTTCCTCCCTGTGGTCACCCCGCGGCAGGACTGAAGATCGTGGGCTACCGGTGCGGTCGGCTCACGAAGCCATTTGTCTATCGCTCGAGGGCATTGCGCAATTTGCAAGGCAACCACGCCCAACGGCTTCCATACAATTGTTCCTTCAATGCATTGGCTTGCTTCTTCAGATTGAATGATAGCATTTTGTTTATAACTTCATTGTCATCAAATAAATACAGAAAAGGGGTGATGTTATATTATTAACAGTTTTTGGCTGGACGTGAGAGGTCCTATGAGGAAGGGAATGTGTGAATGCAAGTATCGTCTCTTTTAAGCCGAATTCAAGAAAGGAAAAGGATCTCTCAATACGATCGTTTTTAGTAAATGGTATTTTTTTATTCGCGTTTTTAATACTTTTAATTTTTGATATAGTTTTAATCTTATAATAGGCAAAATTCTGAATATTTGCAAAACAATTATTAACTATTACAACTGGCTTTTGTAATGCAAGCTTTGCTTAGAGCAGTGACAAGTTTTGAATATTTTTTTAATTAGTTGACCTATATGTGGGAAGGATGGGCAGGTAATCGTCCTATTACTATTACGTCGTGATTATTATAAAGTCAATAACTGATGCCAAATGTATATATATAAATATATATATGTATATATATAAATATATATATATATATATATATATATATATATATATATATATATATATATACATATATATATATATATATATAATAACTGATGCCAAATGTATATATATAAATATATATATGTATATATATAAATATATATATATATATATATATATATATATATATATATATATATATATATATATATTTGGCATCAGTTATTGACTTTATAATAATCACGACGTAATAGTAATAGGACGATTACCTGCCCATCCTTCCCACATATAGGTCAACTAATTAAAAAAAAAAATATATATATATATATATATATAAAAAGAAAAGGATACAGTTACGGTTTGATTTATGAATCAAAAATGATAAAATAATCTCTATCATACATTTTATCGAAATTTTTAGCTTGTGATATTTTTGTGTTGTACTAGGAAAAAAAATTAGTGCTGTTTATTTTTTTTTCATAGTTTATAAACTTTATTCGCAAATCATTTAACATATTTATTTATTTGACATATAATATTACAATTGTATTGTTGATTCCCTAGGATCTTGAACTAGCCTAGGTTGTGCTTCGAGATCCAAGGCCTCTCCTTATAATAAATTACTAATTATGTAATCCTATTCAGTTGTTTATTGCTTTCCATTGTAAACATAGGTCTTAAATATAGTTAAATAGTACAGAATGGTACCCTGATGGGCACTGCAATATAAATGTAGGTATAAGCAGGTAGATATCATGCAAGATAATGTCAGTTAAAGGGTACAATAATATTATTGAATTAGAAAATTAATCATAAAAATGATTATAGTATTAAATTTACAACTAAAAATTTGCCCTGAAAATAATGATGTAAGACTTATTTACAAGGTATATAAATTAGAGTAGCGGCACTGAAATTTCCTTTATAGACTGTTATAAAAAAAACTGTGTGCTTGTCATCAAAATATTCTTGCAAATTATAATAGCACTTTTGAAGAAGGTCGTGTTTGAGTTTCTTTTTATATATGTTTTCTGATTCTAAATCTTTTATAAATTTTGGTAGATGATAAAAAATCTTAATAACCATGACATGTGGACCTATGCATTACCAATGTAGAATATGGAAGCGCTAACCGGTTTCTGAGTCTTAGATTAATATTTAGATTGTCTGTATAATTATGTCCTTTGCTTTAATAAAAAAAGTTTGAACATTTTTTAACAAACTTTTACACCTCTAAGATGAAATGTTATTAAATAAATGCATGCAGTTGTTCGTATAAATTTTATAAAGTGGGGCCTACAAGTTTCCATACTTTTGATGTGTGCTAGAATGCGTATGCATCTTTTTTGATATCTATAATATATAAAGTCTTCGATATCGGTACCATTGCTGAACAAAATAATGCCGTATTGGCTTATTATATTATTGTGTTTTATATAATATAAAGGGTCTTGGGAACTAATATTTATAAGAATCATATCTTTTACCATTTTAATTGTAAAACATATTGATTGATGTGGCATGCAAATATTAAATTTTGAGCCGACTTTTAAATAGTATCTACGAGTTAACTCACGATTTGCGGTGACTGATATGTCTGAAAACCAATATTATCATACTCTTAATGTAAGAGGCTTTCACTGTCCATACAAGTAATATTTCGTTACAATGTAATCAGCATACACATACAATGTTACAAGATTTATTGGGCATAAATCTTCAATAGACATATGTAAGTAACATTGTTAGGGTTCCGGACCAAAATGGTAAAAAGGAACCCATAAGCTGTGACTTTGTCTGTCACAAATGGATATCTTGAGAACTAGTTAAGCTATCGACTTGTAATTTAATATAGAGGTAGTATAAGATAATGTTGTTTCACTAATATTAAATATATAAAATGTTAAAATATATTCTTATAATGACTACAAGGGGGCGGAAAGAAGGCCTTAAAAATGTTAAATGAAGTTACTAGTTTATGTACATGTATGGGTTATCATATGAAAGGGTTTTTTTATAAAGGGACTTATTTACAAAAATATTAAAAAAATACCGTTCCCCCTATACCGTTCCTCCCTATTCTTTGGAGTTTGCGAAGATAAACCCCTGACACTTTTATAGCTAATAAGAGTGCATGTAAAGATTACAGGATATAGGATTATAATGAACTATCTTATTTTGCATAGTTTTTTTAGAAATCATCGAGGTGTTAAAATCCTACATACTCCGCTATCAGACAAGAGATAGCGCTGTCAAGGTTCTCCAACAAATGTAAACCGCCTTTAACATTATAATTATGATGTTGTATGATAGCACGGAACCCTCGGTGCGCGAGTTCGAGTCGCTCTTCGCCGGTTTTATTTTTCTTCTGAATACTATTTAGTATCTGTTGCAGATATCACGTGACTAATGGTAATATTGATAAACGACGATCGGGAATGTTAACATAAAGCAAAAGTTACGGAGCCAAGCCCGCTGTCAAGTAAACTTACAAAACAATAATGCTGGGTGTCTATTGATAAGTTATGTCCCGGTTACCGGTAGTCGGTAAGTGCTGGGCTTGACGTTTATGCTAATGTCGTTAGTTTTGCAAGGCTTCGAAATCAGGGAAGTCATTGCTGAGCCCCAAATTATGGGCTGGTGTTATCTGGGTAGATAAATTATTGTGGACATTTTCAGCGCCTTCCGGTCATAGCGAAAGCAAAGCTTGGAAACTACTGATGGAATACTTTTTCGTGTTTAGTGAAAGCATAAGAATAAATGCGTGTCAGTTCGTATGCGGCATGGAGTAAATAATATACATGGCACCCAAATATTCGACCCACGGCGGGAATTAAACCTGTAGTTCTACCATGAGATTTCACAATCTATAGTCGCTAGCGACTGTAGTAAAAAAAATGTATGAAAACTTGTACAGCGCCTCTAGCGGATAGTTTGGTACTAATATACGCAGTAAACTACACTACAGCGACTGTAGTTTGGGCTTAATTTGCTTAAAGTTTGGTAGCATGAGTTACAAATCTGACAGATGTCATAGTAACGTACTATTACTACTGTAGTAACGGCAGGCGATCTAACAGTGACAACTCATGGTAGACACACTGTACTATCCAGCGTCTCGACTGGCAGGAAGACGTACTGCACCACCTGCAACCATTCGAAGTCAAAATACAAATATAAATACAAAATGGCTCCGAACTAATCATATGATTGTATTTCGGAGGCCAATGGCCTCTCCCCTGATATATTAAAACAAAAAATGATTTTACCTCGTTTACACAAAAAAATATATAAAAAAGAACTTTAAAATAATAGGGTGTAGAATAAGAATTGGAAATAATTATTATAATATAAATATCGTATTGCGTTATATAGCGTTGTGTATAATATAACTTATAATGTACATAAGAGTTTAAACAAAATACATGTTTGTGTGTAAATATAAGTAACTTATATAAATATATTATATATATGTGGGTGTGTGTGTGTGTGTGTGGGTTTGTGTGCGTTTGTATGTCAGTGTATGTGTGCGTGCGTGTGTGTGTGTTTGTGAAAAATACATTTACGTTTTAAAGAAACTATCGAGCATTTTCTCTAACCCGATATAGTCAAATCCATTTAGCCATTTGACTAGATTCTTTTTATGAGTCATTTGACTAGAGTCATAGTCGATCTTTGTCCATCATGAGGAAAATTACTTTTCTTAAAAGTTAGGGATTATTCTCAGTAGACGTGCTTTATCGGTGAAGGAAACATCGTGAGGAAACCCGCGGCTTAGTTAACTTCAGACGTGTTGATCTATTCTTTTCTCTGACTAACAGCTGACTAAACTGAGAGGATGGTATAGGTGCTGGGCAAGCCTAATCCATCTAACAATATTCCAGGCGCTACAACGTCCCGCAAATTATAGTTGCAGACGCTGCATCTATAATAAATGGTAATTACTAACTCCCAGTAGATCCAGTTTTAGGACAGAAATAATTGATGGATCTAGTCAGAGTTTTTACTCTCATTAGATCCAGTATCGAAATTAACAAAAAAATAAATGTATCTACGTAAACTTGAAGCACAAAAAAATATGTAACCTTTCCCTGTCCAATAGAAATTTGCAAGATCATCATCACCATTTCAGCCATAAAACGTCCACTACTGAACACAGGCCTCCCTAATGGATTTCCATAAGGACTAGTTGCCTTACTCACCACGCTTGGCAGGCGGGCTGGCGAGTGCAGTACGGCATGTTGATACATAGAAAAACGCTGCTGTCCATCTTCCGGATGTATCCCTTAGCAGGATCTTAGTGCATCTTGGGCATAAGAGGAGGGGTAACATTACTTTTGGCCTCCCACGTCCAAGCTGCGATTTGCAAGATGCGATCTATGAATCGTAAATTTACTGGCACGTATCTGCACAAAGGAGCTATTGGGATGATATGTGTGGGCTATGAAAACCTACAGCCCCTTTAAATTGATTGTTATAGACGCAGCCACTTCCCAGTAGCGTTCACCTACGGCCGGTCACCGACAATTCGTATTTGACTTACGACTTGTGTTGGTAGTTGTGGTAGCTCAATTGTATGGATCATTCTCACCGGTCCACTGGATATAAGGATAAGCAGATCCATATCCGTGGGGTGCGGACAGTGGAATATTGCCTCTTTCTTCTTGCCTACTAAGGGTTGCCTCCAGAAGATGGGCAGCAGCGTCTTTCCGTGTATTCCGATCTTTGACAGATCCATGAGAGAGGCCAATGTCAAGCAGTGGATGTGGACAGCAGTCCTACGGCTCAGAAGCAAGATCCATCACGGTAAAAGCTCTACTACATTGAATGTATTTGATGGAATGGCATAGGTAAGCTCAGTCCACAAACGACGTATAGAGTTATATTATATTTGAGTACTAGAAAGAGCTATCAAGGGATAAGAATCCCGCGTAATATGACATAAGCACAACGAGTTTTCTTTTGACCAAGGATCATGTTGTTTAAAGACTTGCCAACAGGCCATTTGCCTACAGTCAAAGCTTTGACGATTTAAAAAAAAAGTCTAATCATGAGCAGTTAAAGTCTCAGTTAATAGTAGTGCGCTTGCACACCCTTATCAATCACAACCAAAAGAGTTTCAACAGGAATTTCCTAAAACGCTCCAAAACAAACCAAAACAACCAACTCACAAGTTGATACGTATATCTAACAGATGTTAAAATCCTACAACTGTTCCCAAAGAAAAATAACACGGTCCCAAACAAAAAATTGGGACATAACGGGATAGTACGTGACGGGGCCTCCAGGGCACGAAGGCCTTAGAAAATTTGCCCTTTTGCTTCAAATAGGCTATTCTGTCATGATACGCCTCGGTAAGCTTGTTTAAGTAGTGAGGGTGGAAAATATTTGAACATTCTGTTTTTATTTTGTCTTCAAGGCTTTGTTTACTTTGTTTATGTTTGAATTAACTACGAAGACTGAACGGGCAACCATTATTGGTAATGTCTTGGAGTGTCTTTGAACCTTCCCTTAAAGATATATTTTGTTCCCTGAAAGATTATAAAAGTTCTTATATTAAAATACACTCAAAAAGCCTCTTTGGCCATGTCTAAAGTGTATTTAGACCCTCATAATTTAAATCTACGTGCGAACGTCTTAAACTAAACACTTATTAGTCAGGTAGTCATTAAATAGGTAAGACTAAAAGACCTACATCATTTTGGAAAAGAAAACATCAAAAATCTAATGTGAGACAATAAAGCGAAAATAAGGAAATCAGCCATATACCAAGTCAATAAGAATATGAACTACGAACTTATGTATATAAATATTCACCTTTTATTAGGTTTGTATAGGTATCTTAGTTTGTGACATCTGCTTCAATCCTGAGCTTGTCCAATTATCCTTTGCTCGCGACTACAACAATGTCGTCTGCCTATTTTGTCACCGGACCTCCAATCTTTCAACATCCTTGCCTTGGCAAACACACCTTTGCAAGGATAAAGATATGTATTTCATTCAGCACTTCATCATCTCAGCCAACGCTTGGACTGCCTGTCCACGTCCATTGCTGGACAAGGGCCTCCACTATAATAGATCTTTAAGAACATGAGGTTGTTGCCATAATCACTTTTCTTGGCAGGGGCGGGTTGGCGATTCCAGTACGGTATATTAATACACAAAAAGGCTGCCACCCGTCTTATTTCCTCCGTCGACCGAGACACGTTCTCGGCTTGCCCGTTGACGAGCTCACCGCCGCTAACCCGGAGGTGACGTCAACCCGTCCCATATTAGCTGCTAGGCACACCTTCAATAACCGGTCCCGCCGGCGGGGCCGAAGAATACACTTTTCAGTCTTAAGGTGCAGTTTTGCACCTGGACGTTAACCATCAATAGATATAAAATCTGGCAACAGCCCAAGCCGTGGTTCGAACCTAAGTGGTGCCCTTGAGCTTGTTGCCCCAACATAACTTTTGCGGCTGGGCGCCCTCTGCGCTGGCCATAGTCCGGTAACGTTGTCATGGCCATCTGCGCTCAACAACATTATATTATCATTTAAAAAAAAGAAAAAACCACCCGTCTTATCCATCCCTTGGCAGACTCTTACTGCATCCACGGACAAGAGAGAAGAGCCAAAATTCTATTGCCGGCCCACAACATTCACCACTTGCAGTGGTATAACAATCTAAATCTGACGGAAGATCAGCGTTGCGCTTAGGCTTAACATAGTGCTGAGTCAGACGCCTTTTTTAACTGTTTTTTTCTTTGTTTAATTTGTTATATTTTACTTTCTCTCTCCTGTTGTGTCTTTCATTTTGTTACGTGTTACGTTATGAGTATTAAAAATAAATGTTTTATCCATCTAACGAAAATCGAATAGTTTCCCTCCAACAGTTATATGATTTCATTATCGCAACTAGGAAAGCGGAGAATTTAAGTTTCATAATAAAGTTCTGCACACTTTTTGTTCGCATTTCGTTGAAATAGCACGTTGGGTTCATTTTTCAAACTGCAATAAATCTTGCAAATGGTTCTTACGTTGTGGTAAACGATTCGGTCAGAAATGTTCAGAAAGCTAGTGTTGAAAGAAATCTACGTACTATTCAAAACCTAAATCGTTTAACTGTGACTTAGGACATATGTAGCTGGTTACTGGAAACTCATTGGCATAAAAATGGGGTATCCAAAACGCTCGCAGTATCAGATATTTTGTATTTAAAGTGTAAACCCACACACTAAGGTATCATTTATAGAAATGAAAAATGCTAACCACGCTTGGCAGGCGGGTTAGCGAGCGCAGTACAGGCTGTTTATACACGATAGACGCTGCTGCCCAACTTCTGAAGGTATCCCTTCTCAATTTCTTACTGCATCCACTGGCAAAGAGGAGGGCCAACATTCTACTGCCAGCACACCACAGCAAGACTATCTTACTACAATAACGTCAACTGTCCGTGCACCCATATTACACCGACACATAGCATAATGTAGCATTGTGTGAGAAATGAGCGCTCCCGTCAAATAAAACATTACTCATAATCCCGCGAAGCCTGAAACATTATGATTTATTAAAGGAAACAGGGGCAATTCGCAAGGGACATGTGGGAATGAATGAATGAATTTATCTTTATTCACCACGCTTGGCAAGCGGGTTAGCGAGCGCAGTCGGGATGTTGATACACGGAAAGACGCTGCTGCCCATCTTACGGAAGTATCCCTCGGTAGACTCTTACTGTATCCACGGGTATTATCATGAGTGTGTATAAGTTTTAAAATTCAACAGTGTATAGAAGCAGTACTCAATCCTTTACCGAAACTGGATCTACCGAGACTACAAACAAATAAAAAGCTCTCACTAGATCCAGTATTAGAAAAACTTTAAATCTAGTGAGATTTGTCCACAATGAGCTCTCACTAGATCCAGGCTGGATCTGTTGACTTGATCTAGGGAGAGTGATCCAGCCGGACGTAACAAAATATAAGTATACACGTAAACACTCTTAATATAAATTTATTTAAAAAAACCGAGATAACCACATGAACAATACTTATAATATTATTAACGACCCATCAAAATGCAGTCAAACAAATTGGACAGGTCAACACATATTGGTAATGCTTTATAATATGCAAATGACCACTTTAAATGTTGAGACATCACTGAAGAAATAAAACGCAATAAAGTGTGAAACAAAATTGCTGAGAGATATAAATTATCTAAGGACCCTCGATACGATTATGTAAGATTAAGATAATATTAAGTTTATACAAAGAACAACAATTAATTGATTTAGGCGTGGCTTTGACAAAATCCATTTTGTTTATCAAAATGAAACAACAAAAACCTATGTAGTAACAAAATATCTGCTTACGTATATCTAAACATCGGATTATCCTAGAATAATAACACTATATATCATAGAGGTATATAGAGGTAGTATAGTGCATAGAATAATACCACTATACTATATATATGTATATTATATATAGTATAGTGGTATTATTCTATGCGGATTATATGCATTTCCTCTTTTCTGCGTTAAACGTCCACTACTGAACACAGGCCTCCTTCATGGATCTCCATTAGGGGTAGTTACCATAATTATCACGCTTGGCAGGCGGCTTGGCAAGCGTAGTATGTGGGATGTTGATACACAGAAAGACGCTGCTGCCCATCTTCCAGAGAAATCCCTTAGCAGATTCTTACTGCATCCACGGGCATGAGAGGAAAGGTAACATTCTACTGCCGGCAACCCAAGGCAAATACAAAGTGCCAAAATATGCATGCAAATATGCACTAAAAGAGCCCGAAATATGCACTAAAAGTCATAATATACCCAAAATAAGGTCAATGGAAAATAATACGTGTCGAATTCTTTTTGAGTGTTTTTCAAGAGCTAATTATATATTAGTTACTATAAATGTGTTGTTTATTTAGATATTCTGCTCGCAGTTTGTTTTTCGTGTCAGTTTTAATTTGCTGCCACGAAATGCTGGAATAATTTGCCTCCTCCGATAAGAAACTCTAGTGAATTCAAATACAAAAAACTCCTAAGAAACATCTTTTAATATCACAATAATTACAACCAGAAAGCATACGTTCTTAACCGATCTGTGTTAAGATTTATAAAATTGTTCTTAAATGTTTTGTTAATTTTATTTTAGCTCCTGTTTCACTTCGCCGTAAATGCACGCAAAACATGAGCACTTTTTTCGAACAAACAAACTCTATTGGTGCACAGTTGGTATCGAACCTACGACCTTTGGATCGAAAGTCAGGGGTACATTACCACAAGGCTAACACGGCTTATACAACACATTTTTTAGATGACAATTTTTTTAAAGGCAAGCCAATGGCCCATCTAATTCTTATTCTAATTCTAGGGGGGGTTACCAGATCTGCACTGACGTCCCGCATTGGGGTGTATTGTGCATTGTCCCCCGAGGTGCTGCCTCGACCCTAACCTAACCAGCCCAACTCCTTGAAATACCGGAGAAGGACTCGGGGTCGCCGGCAGCATTCCATGAGCATCCCCGAAGGGTACGCAAATGTTGTGGAAGAAGAAGGGCATGACTCCATGAGCTCCTGCAGTCCTGTCTCTATTCTGGCCAATGGCCCATTATTTGTTAAGCGATAACCTTTACCTATGACAACTGCAATACCGGTGATACGTTCACTAAGCACGTGACCAACGCAGCATTGCATGGCGCCCGTCTTACGTCACTCTGACACGCGAATAAATATTTAATACTGGACAATTCACACAGTATCGTCTAGTCCCAAGCTAATCAGAGCTTGTGTTATGGGTAGGTTCTAGATGACTGATATATTTATTACATCTATATAGATAAATATTTATATCATTTATACAAATACATCCAGTACACCCTGAACAAATATCTGCAACTCAGCATTTGTTCGGAAATCGAACCCACAAACTTTCGCGTCGCCGATCTTCGCCCGCTACGCTATAGAGTTCGTCAAATTAACTGATTACGTTGAAACTGATTACTTATAGAAAGGAAGGTACCATCTAAAATAAGTTGATATATAGGTCAACGACGTAGCTAAACTGCGTCGTAAACCTTGTAGTAAAGTCAATGACTGCTACAGAATCGTATCATGAAACTTATGAGGCCGGGCGTATCTTTTAATAATAAGTGCCAGCAGCAGAATGTTGCTTCTCTTGCCCGTGGATGCAGTAATAACCTGCTAAGTACCTGCGGAAAAATGAGCAGCAGTGTCTTACCGTTTACCAACATCTAGCACTGCGCTCGCCAACCCGCCTGCCAAGCGTGGCGAGTGCTATAACCCCCTTATGATCTAGGAGATCCACGAGGGAGGCCTATGTCCAGCAGCGGACGTGGGCAACCGTCCCACGGCTGAGATGGTGAATAATGGACACTACACACAACACCATCGTTTCCCAAACTAAGCAGCTGTACCTCTATTATGGTAACCAGATGATTGATAGAATAGTTAGATACATTTTTGTGAATGCATACTGATCATACATAGAAGATGTGTCTAAAATAAAAGATTTTAAGTAACCCCAGTGGGTATACATTTTCAAAGAAATAAATAACGTTATCAAAAAATTTTCTGTTTCGGAGGGATTCGAACCCACGTCCCTCAAATCTATACTTGACGCTTCCATAAAATGTTCTACTTAAGTGTTGTTAAGCACTATAAAAATAAAAAAAACTAACGCGTCATTATTTTTTTTGTAATGTGTATTCTTAGTTTCGCAATCGACACCACCATGCCTTTTCATATGATACCACGTTTGGGTATGTTTAGAAAACACTCGATTGTTCACCCGTACTTTCAACCCCCATACTTATCAATGGCTCGACTGATTCCTATATAACTTCCAGTTTTGCGTTCTACACAACATTTCTTATAATACTAACTAATAAAACTCGGTTTTATTTAGAAACATTACATTCATCATTACATCAGTTAAACGTCCACTGATGAACACAAGCCTCCCTCATGGATCTCCATGAGGGGTAGTTGCCATACTCACCACGCTTGACAGGCGGGTTGGCGAGCGCAGTACGGGATGTTGATACACGGAAAGACGCTGCTGCCCATCTTCCGGAGGTATCCCTTAGCAGGCTCATACAGCATCCACGGGCAAGAGAGGAGGGGCAACATTCTACTGCCGGTGCCCCACGGCAAAGGCTTATCAAAAAATTACATTATTTATCCCCTATTTCACCCCCCATATCTTGTAAACTTTCTAACAGACTTTGAATACTTGTTTAAGAACCACAGCTGGAAAGCCTGCTTTCAAATAAAAAACTGTATGCAAATTGTCTACTCGTTTAGAAGCTACGGTGCCACAGAGACACATAGACAGACACAGACACCAGAGACACACACATGGCGGTCAAACTAATAACACTCCTCTTTTTGTCGGAGGTTACAAATACCCAGAATCGGGACAATATCTGCAAAACTTACAACACAACTGTCCGGTTTGTAAAATCGAACCCGATATACGTAGGTATGCCGTGGGGTGCCGGCAGTAGAATGTTACCCCTCCTCTCCTACCCGTGGATGCAGTAAGAGCCTGCTAAGGGATACCTCCGGAAGATGGGCAGCAGCGTCTATCCGTGTATCAACATCCCATACTGCGATCACCAACCCGCCTGCCAAGCGTGGTGAGTATGGCAACTACCCCTCATGGAGATCCATGAGGGAGGCCTGTGTTCATCAGTGGACGTTTTATGGCTGAAATGATGATACGTAGGTGGTGGGTATCAGACAGCTGTTAGACCTTGTCCCGAGAATAGAACCCGCTATCTTCTGCGTATCAGTCGGCTATTAAACAAACTGAGGCTGAGGCAATCAAGTTTTAAAAAATAAATTTAATGTCTTTTCTATTACTTAAAGGCAAGAAATATAAAAGTGCCGGAAACAGACTAGACTAGGGAGTTGCGTTAATGAATTATAAACATCGTTCATTGTTGAAAGCCTTTTGCACTTTTTCTGGAAGCACGTTTTTGTATAATGAGTCCTCAGGATCTACTTTCTATTTAAATGTATTCGAAGGGAAATGTCTAGTATCACTAGTATCAAACTGATTTTGAAAGCTAATTAAAGCTATTTAGCGTTAACTAGCATTTTTTTTGTGTTAACTCTATTGGTACGATTTGTTTGTTAGTATATTATTATTATATTAATAGCTTATTACTACATAAATAATAAAAAAACACCATCAAGCCTCAATTTAAGCAAATCTTCATGCTTGCTATCCACGGGCAAAAGTGGAGAGGCAACGTTCTACTGCCGGCAGCCTACAATAAAACATTATTACTGCATAAATAAAGAGAATGCCGTGGGGTGCCGGCGGAATAACTTTGCCTCTTCTCTCTGACCCGAGGTTTCAGTCAGAATCTGCCAAAGGATACTTCCGGAAGTTGGGCAGCAGCGTCTTTCCGTGTATTAATATGCATTACAGCATTCTCCCTTCCATTCCTCCATGCCGAAGATGTTGCCATTCTCGCCTTTCTTGGTAGTTCTTGGTAGTTCTGATCTTGGAGATCCAAGAGGGAGGCCTCTGGTACAGCAGTCCTACCGCTGTAACGAACTTCAAAACTAATAAAAAAAACAACATCTGGCCTCGCTACTAGACATACTAGCAGTTTTCTGAAGCGAACAAATTCAATTATGTGCTTCTTAATTTGAGCGTCTTGTTCTTTTTTTGTAAATTGACTATTATTCTACGTAGTTTTTTGCTCTATTGAATAAAGACTTAGAGCGGATTTCACCGTTTGCATATCAAAACGAGTTTAATTAAACTAAGTTTAGCCTAAACGAGTTCAAGTGTCAGTTTTGATCTCGTTTAACGTCGAACCGATTTCACCAACAGTATTTTGATCGCGTTCACGTAAACCAAGTTCCGATGCCCTAGAACGTAAATGTCGTTACTTAAACATGGGTTTTGCATAGATTATATCATATATGTATATCATTTTGCATAGATAGATTATGTAGATTATATGCATTGCTTGGTTTGTTTGCGGTGTGTAGTTTTTCAGTTTTGTGTTATTAATTTTTTAGAACCGACCCTGCTGGACATTGTGATTCCCTCAACTACCACAACTTTTCTTGATGATTCTTTCCTACACGATACTTCGGCTTTGCTCAACGGACTTGATATTTTCACGTGTGATTTTATTTTGCTATCTATGTCCAAAAGAAAAAGAGACCCAACCTTTGCTGCCAGTGAATAAATGGCATTGATTGATTTGTTGGAAAAGGATTTCCATATTTTGGAGTCGAAAAAAACAGATGCTGTCAGGATAAGAATCATATCCGAGGAGTGGCGTTGATTCGCGGACGAATTTAACGCCATGTCTGTAGGAAACTCTATTTTATCTGCAATAGTGCAAATAAATACCATTCATATGTTACCCCACATCACATAGTAATTCCACAATTTTTTTTAAAACCCCCTTCCACCCCCCTTGTCTAAAAAACTATGCAAATTAGAGATTTTCATTTCATTTAATTTTCATATATGCTATATTAGTAAAAAAGTTTTATCTTTAATCATTTCAAATTTCAAGTCGTTAGCATCATTAGTTCTCGAGATATCCACTTGTGACAAACAGACAGACAGAGTGATTCTATAAGGGTTCCTTTTTACCATTTTGGTCCGGAACCCTAACAATTTTCCACCCACGAGTTGAATGATTGTTGAATGACGTGAAAGTGACAGCCCTTGAACGCGTTTATTGTGCTAAACGTCCAAAATCGGGCGTTCAGAAATTAAACTCGGTTCAGCTTAAACTCGGTTCAATTTATGCTCGTGAAATGCAAACTGGAGCGCTGAACGCAGTCAAACGCTTAAACTGAGTTTAGCTTGAATTGATCGCGTTCAGTTGCAACGGTGAAATCGGCCCTTATTGACTTTGAGTTTGACTTTGGGGTGAACAAACTTCAAAAATAATAAAAAAACACCATCTGGCCTCGCTACTAGATTTACTAGCAGTTTTCTGAAGCGAACAAATTCAATTATTTGCTCTCTTAATTTCAGCTTCTTGTTCTTTTTTTGTAAATTGACTATTATTCTACGTAGCTTTTTGCTATATTGAATAAAGACTTATTGACTTTGAGTTTGACTTTGGAGTGAACAAACTTCAAAAATAACAAAAAACACCATCTGGCCTCGCTACTAGACATACTAGCAGTTTTCTGAAGCGAACAAATTCAATTATGTGCTAAATTCGAGCGTCTTGTTCTGTTTTTGTAAATTGACTATTATTCTACGTAGCTTTTTGCTCTAATGAATACTTATTGACTTTGACTTTGACTTTGAAGTGGACGTAGACAGCAATCCTACGGCTGATGATAAACTGTTACATCAATGTACGTACAGTAATGTTTTGCTCGTCAATTTAACGTTTGCTTTCAATTTCTTGTTTCATATTGAATTGATGCAAGAAAATAATGGAATCCGAACATTCACTTCCATTAATAATAAATTGCCGTTGGGCCGGCAGTAGAATGTTGCTACTACTTTCTGGCCCGTGGATGCAAAAGAATCTGCAAAGGGATATCGCTGGCATCTTTCCGTGTATCGAAATCTCGTTCTGTGCTCGCCAACCCGCCTACTAAGCTTGGTGAGTATGGCAACAACCCTCTCATGATAGTCCTTAGATACCCATGAGGGCGGCCTATGTCCAACACTTACTCACCATCAAGTCCACTTTAAAGTCAAAGTCAAAGGGTTAAGCCTTATTGCATCCACAGGCAAGAGAGAGAGGGTGGATAACATTCTACTGCCGGCAACCCTCGGGAACGAGCATACTAACATGGAATTCTTATACACAGTTCACGGCATTTACTTAGTACCCATTCCTTATCCCTTAGTGGGCAGATTCTTACTGCATCCAAAGGTAAGAGAGGAGGGGCATCATTCTACTGCCGGCACCCCATGGCAACATCCTACTGCCGGCACCCCACGGCCACCCACACACCAACATGCAATGAGCTGATTCCAATAAAAAATAAAACCGGGCAAGAGCGAGTCGGACTCGCGCACCGAGGGTTCCGTGCCATCATACAATATAATATATGACAAAGGCGGTTTTATATTTGTTGGAGAACCTTGACAGCGCCATCTTTTGTCTGATAGCGGAACTTATGTAGATTTTTTACACTTTCGATGATTTCTAAAAAAGTATGCTATGTAGAGAGATTGTAATAAATTTCCTCTAATCTTTACATACACCTCTAATAGCAATAAAAGTTTCAGAGGTTTATCTCCGAAAACTTCGGAGATAAGGGGGGGGGAACGCTATTTTTTTCAACATTTTTGTAAATAACTCAAAAACTATACAACTTAAAGGAAAACTAAAAACTGTTTATTAATGTGCAAATGAATACCGTTCATATGATACCCCACATCACCTAGTAACTTTCCAAAAATTTTGAAAACGCCCCTTCCACCCCCCTTGTCTAAAAAACTATGCAAATTAGAGAGTTCGCTATAATTTTCCTATAAAGTTTACATATACTTCTATTAGCCTTAAAAGTATCACGGGTTTATCTCTGCAAACTTCGGAGATAAGGGGGGGGAACGGTAAATTTTTCAACATTTTTGTAAATAACTCAAAAACAATACGGCTTAAAGGAAAACTAAAAACTGTTTAATAATGTGCAAGTGAATACCTTTCATATGATACCCCACATCACCTATTAACATCACAAAATTTTTGAAAACCCCCTTTCCACCCCCCTTTTCTAAAAAAGTATGCAAATTAGAGAGTTCGCTATAATTTTCCTATAAAGTTTACATTTATTTCTATTAGCTATAAAAGTATCACGGATTTATCTCTGCAAACTTCGGAGATAAGGGGGGGGAATGGTCGTTTTTTCAACATTTTTGTAAATAACTCAAAAACGATACGGTTTAAAGGAAAACTAAAAACTGTTTATTAATGTGCAAATGAATACCTTTCATATAATACCCCACACAGCCTAGTAGCTTCACTTAAAAATTTTGAGATCCCCTATCCAAATTGCAATCAAAATAAGAATATTTTTTAACATTTTTATATATGCTATATTAGTAAAAAAGTGTTGTCTTTTACCATTATAAATTTCAAGACGATAGCATCAGTAGTTCTCGAGATATCCATGTGTGACAGACAGACAGATAGACAGACAGACAGACAGAGTGATTCTATAAGGGTTCCTTTTTACCATTTTGGTCCGGAACCCTAAAAATGATTTCTACTAAACCTAACAGATGAAGCTTGCAAGCGGTGAATACAAGTTTGTGACATCTGTCATTGTCAAATTGTTTATTACCAGTAAAAAAAAACTATCGCCATGTTTAAGGTTCGAGGGAACTAATTTTGAAGTTTCTACTTTTCTTTAATCGTTATCATTCTGAGGTAAGGTGCGAAAGGGATGGGTACTAAGGTACCCATCCCTTTCCTCTTTCGCACCAACCTTTAACACAACATTTAATACTCCAGCCAATTTGAACCTGTGAATAACTAAGCTATTATGAATCTCTAAACTGATAGCTCGCACGCACACATTTTCTAAGTTGCTTGAACTCAATCCAGCGTTGTCAAGATTTCAATCGGGTTCTGAACTCGGGGTCAGCCGCTACGTCTATATTAGAAAGCATGGAGATGTTTTGACTTGGCTAAGGGTTATCTGTTGACTGACATGCTCTGGAGAAGTGCGCTTATGATTTAATAACAGGGAATGGTAGAGTTACTCTCTTTGGACCTTATTTTAGGACGACTACCTCTCGCTCTGTGACGCAGTGAGCGAAGGTCCGACTGCTACGTAAGAGGTTGCCGGTCCGATTCCCGCATGTCTGTACATTCTGCAGATATTGTTCAGGGTGTTCTGGATGTTTTTCTATATATAATAAAAAGTATCTATCTGTGTATATCAGTAATCTAGTGCTACACAAGCCCTGCTTAGCTTGGGGCTAGATTATACTATAATATATAATTATTCAGCATTATTTATTTATTGTTTATTATTCTTATTTCACGACGTTCCGAGTCCTCAAACGTCACGTGTAGGCGAGGACCACGTGGGCTCAAAACGTCAGAAAATAATCAAATGATGTAACCAAATAAGTTAATGCGAAAATTTACCGTTAATCGGTTTTAAAATTATGTGTACAGTTCGCGTAAGTTTACGAAGTACTAGGGGGTAAATAGTTTTGATTCTACAGTTCAAGAAATTCCTATCTCCTGTCCAAAATATAGTGCAGGTGTTTATTGTAAATGTATCATTATCATCATCCACTGTTGGACATAGACCTCACTGTTAGTAAGACGTCCACTGTTGGACATAGACCTCACTCATGAATGGGTTGTCGAAGTACTTAACTGAGGTTGGCGAGCGCAGGATCTTCATAACGATACGCAAAGACGCTGATGCCTATCTTCATGCTCTTGGCAGACTTTTACTGCATCCACGGGCAAGAGATGAGGGGTAACATTTTACTGCCGGCACTCCACAGCATCGTTTTCCAAGACGTAAAATTTACTGAATAATGTGTATTAATGAACTGAACAGCCTGACTATAAGCTACTTTTTCCAAGAGATATTGTTTAAACATTATTTATAAGCAAAAGAATGAAAAATATTAAGTATTGAATCCTTAATGTGAGATTAGTTTCCAAGGACCCCAAAAGTCAGTCATTAATTCCGCTGATTAATTCAAGAATGAATTTTTGATCTTCAATACTCTAGATTGTTCTTTGAAGAACAAAATTCCAAGAATTTCTCAGCAAAAAAGTTATTTATTTTTAAAATAGTAGACACAGGACCTTCTGTTTTTTCACTTTTTATTGCATATTCCGTTGTTCAAAGGGTGGGCTTATTTACTGGCCTCGGGCAAAGGGGACCATTTTTTGCTTTTTTGGTGTTCCTTAGTGATGTAAGATCACCTGTTTTGCATTGTAATGTTTCTTTTGTTAGATATCGTCCTCCTATCGCCTATCTTCTTAACCGACTTAAAAAAAAAGCAGTAGGTTCTCAAGTAATCTGTATTTTTCTTATTTAAATAAATACACTTTCAATTTTAATTTTTTTCATTTTACGGTTTTTTGATGCTGTTATAACTTGTAATTCTTTTTAAGTTTGTTTTCTTAATTCAATAAATAAATAAAAAAAAAATAGATCCCATTTTTTTGGAACAGTTCTGAGGGAAACATATAGCGATTTTGGCATATTTAGCTCAAGTCAAGCATTTTCATTCAGACAGTATGATCTGGTGAAGTGGATCTGATGAAGAAGACCACAGATGGTTATCAAAACTCTTCAAAATTAAATATTGTAATCGATGTCGGTTTTTTTGTTAAAAAAATAATTAATCTCAGGCGTAGGACGTCCACAACTGCTGGGCATAGACATCTTCATGGACCGCCAAGAACTGATCAACAGATTAAGGGATCACCTGTCTTGCATTGTAATGTTTAAGCGTTTGTTGTGTTAGATGTCGTCTTCCTATAGTCAGGAAGACATCCGCAGCTGGTCGTAGACCTTCCTCATGGATCCCTAAACACTGATGATCATGAGAGGCTGTTACCATGCACCACACTTAGCAGGCGGATTTCATAATCATTTTAAATTTTAGCCACACATAAGTGCATAAAATGAAAACATAATTTTCAGGTTAAGAGTCAGTTCGTCTAAGCCTTTGTGGGTCAGAATAGAGGTAACATTTTCTCTCGATTATAAGCCAATCTCCAAATAGTACAAAATTATAACGAAAAAGGTAGGATGACATTACGAAGATTTTTTAAACGAGTTTGTTGCATAACTTAAATATTAATCTATAATTATAATCAAACCATCTTCTTCTAACAATTTTACGTATTAATAATATTCCCACATAATTTACAAAAGTTACACACCCCTCAAAGTTCATTGTTACAAAAAACCAAATTAAGTCAACTAAATGTTCAACTAAAACTCAATAATTCTTAATTACACTTTTCATGTGTATCTTTAAAGCGTAATTAAGTGCGTTCACATGCGCGTGAGCATTTATTTATAGTTTTAGAACACCATTTACATTCAAATCAGGTTTGACAGGTATCTTTGAAGACAGTGACACACAGACAGTGTTCTTTGGCTTCTGTATAAAACTATTGTATAAAGTATTGTTGTACCTAGCCGAAATAATAAGCAGACAATAAATAGATTAAAGTTATGGCTATATAATTATGTTTAAGTTTTATAAAAAACGTACAGTAGACTTCGTTGCGGTAATGTTCGTGAAAGCAGGATGAGTCCGGCGCTGCCTCGTACGGTGTGAGCAGCACGTAGCTGAGACTGGTTCTTTTTGGTCAACAGCGGCACAGAACAGACCTGCTGGAGCCCTGACCGACTATAATTTTTCAGTGATAGGTATGTGTAGTTGTCCATTATTTTTCTTTTTAATTTTTTCAATTGTTTAATGCCTATTGTTGTTCGTATGTTGTTTTTTCTAGGTACTGTTTTTGTCTGTGCTGTTTCGTTACCAAATAAATGTCTATCTATCTTATAAAATATACATACCAGTTACGGAAGTGAGCTTCAAAAAAACCAAAATATTGAAAGGAATATAAATTAATATAGCTCATCAATAATAAACATTATGTTGTTAAAGTCTCTTGGGTGATAAAGATGAGACCCAACAGTGGGTGAATGATAGATAGTATAGATAATATAGAATTTCGTAAAAAACAGTTCACAAACGAACTCGCCAATTATCTAAAGTGGCTTCGTAACCTTTAATGTATCCGTTGAAAAAACACTTAAGAGCCTAAATAAAAAGTACAGACGAAAAAGTGACATCTCGCCCGAGATCTAAAGAACTCGATAAATAATATATTGTTCTACTAAAAAGGCAACTTAGACATAACATAGGTAGATAGACAAAAAACCATGATCACAACAAACCATAGACCAGTATAAAAAATATCACAGTTGGTATTCTAATTTCCAATAAGATGATAAACAGCTGTATGTTATTCCAAAATTATCCGTAAAAACTATCTGACAGAACTAATTTAACCAAAATAACCAACGAAATCAATCCATACGTAAACAATAAAGATAATCTCAAAAACCAATTAACAAATCCACCCCACAGCGACGAGACAGTGATGAAAACCCAAAAATATTATCTAAATGAAGATACAATAAACTTAAAAAGCTAAAAAACTAACGCACAAAAACGCTACGGTACGCTATGTTTCTCATAGACGAACCATACAAGCGTTACCATATTCTGGAGTTTAAGGTACAATCAATCAATGTCCCTAAAAATAAAAAGGTGGGTCCTAACACGACCCACGTAAACTTCGAGATTGAAAAAAACTTTGACTTGTATATTTTTTGTTCGACCCAAACGGAGAATTGTTTTCGACGTTCTAATAGGGACACGGTTTGACTTAATGTGGGCTATATTTAGTTTGTTCTAGGTTTGGTGTAGTTTTTTTTAAGTATGGAACATCGAAAGTTATGAATTCTGTTACGAAAATAATGGTGTACTAGCCGCACCCCGCAGTTTCACCCGCTTTCACCCGCGTAGTTCCCGTTCCCGTGGGAATTATGAAAAATCCCTCCTTAGTACACTTCTAGGATACTCAAGGTATACATATGTGTGCTAAATTTCAAGTCTCTTGGTCTAGTGGTTAAGGCTGTGTGTTGTATGTCAGTCACTCAGTCACTCAGTCAGTAACGGAAGAGTTTTATATATATTGATTATGCTAAAAAAATCGGCCAAGTGCGAGTAAGACGCGAGTCTTACTAATTACTAACTAATTAGTTAATTAGTAATTTATAAATTACTTATTTACTAAAAAATGAAGACAGATGTATAATATATTATGTCATAGAAATAGGTAACTTTTTAATAACTTACTTTAACATACATAATAAATCCAAACATTACAACAACAGACGGCCTAAGCATAATGTAGAATAATTTATATACATTCCTACCTATCTGGTTTCTGCTGAAATGATTTGGTATTCATTTGCCGTCTTTATGGAATTGCATGTTTAGCCGTCACCTGTTCCCCTTTTTGTTAATCTATCTATCAGTCCATATTCACCCACAGCTATAGGCAGTATAGGCATTATATTTTTATCATCAATTTTAAAAAAAAAAAAGGCTGACCAACATCAAATAATGAGCTCATAAATTTAACAATAAAAGGTGAGACGATTGTCAAAACCACGGTAAAAAATATTATACGCAAAGGTTTGGTTTTTTCTCTCTAGTGTAATTGAAATTCAAATAAGATTAATCCAAGGTTGACTATAGTTATAACAAGTCTATCAATCATGTAGATAAAGGGAGCTCAACATTGTACGTTATGAGCTTAGAAAAACTATGTCACTACTGTATAACTTTTAATTGAAGGTTTGTATGGTAACTTTTTGGCTGTGTGTATTGTTGTGCATAATTTTTGGATTATCTAATTCCTAATTACATAGTTCTAAATAGAGTAATTGTATTGTTTGACTAGTTACTTTAAAAAGTTGCGTAATCTGCAGGTCTTTGAGCAGTGTGTTGAAAATGGCTGGAAAAATGATCATGAATTCCGATTATAGATAATAAACCTTATGATGTTGCTGCCCATCTACCGGAGGCATTCCTTGGCAGTTTCTTACTGCCTCCTCGGACAAAAGAGGAGAGGCAACATTCTACTACCAGCACCCGAAGGCGAAAAAATAATAGTATCATCAAAACAAAACCGACGAAAAACCAAAACTGACACAAGCCGAATAACGTAATTGAAATACAAATTATTTCATACAGCGAGATTGAGGACGTATAATTTCCCTAATATCCTCTCATACACAAGATACACGGACGATAAAGCATCGAACCCCCCATATTATTCATCAGTCGCCCCTCGCAGGCGGAACACAGTCGCTAAAAGAATTTTGATTACACTTCAGCTGAAGAAATGATATGAAGATAATTTAAGCATTTGCACAGTAACGATTTAGAAGAGAACAATGTGATAAATATCACTTTTTAAATATTGCTTTTAAGGGTTTCATAGTACATCAAAGAACCCTTATAATTTCGCTGTATCTGTCTGTCTGTCTTCGGCTTTACGGAGAGATTATTAGTCCCATAAAGCTGTAATATTGTATGGACATTAAAAACTATTATCACCAAAATAACGGTGCAAAAAAATTCTGAAAAAATAAAATAAAATTGCGTCACCACGTAAGATAGGGATGAACTTCTTTTCTTGATTTTCCCATCGTGTGGGGTATAGTTAAAAGGTATTTTAAAATATATTGCAACCCAATGATCATTTTTCGATTTAAAGTTCCGTTTTCGAAATATTAAGGTTTTGAACTTTTTTCGAGCGTCTCTCCCGCTCCCTACAACACACTTAACAACACAGCTTAACCGTTATACCTAATTTTCCTAGAAAGTTCACGGTAAAAACAACACTAGTAATTTTAGTGATAGTTGATGTTGTTTTTACCGTGAACTTTCTAGGAAAATTAGGTATAACGGAAATGAAAGCTAGCCAGACCTAAATTAAAACTGTTCACACGTGCATTTTTAAGACAAGGTACAGGCACTTAAGCCTTTACATTATAAAAAAGCTTGAATATTTACAACAAAGCCAACAGAAACAAGAATTCAAACTATCTCAACCGAGACTCACCAAAGGCCGTCTGTATGAGTTTTTATTTAACGTATAAATTAGGAGAGCTCACATCCCATATTTGGAAATGGGAAGGGAGACCGTATTTTCGTGTATTATACTTTCAAATTGCAAAATTCCCGAGTTGTTCTGAAGTATCGTTATACTGACGGGTTCTTGCAACGTCCTGTTACGGTTGAAGTTAAGGGGAGTTATTAAAGCCGTGGGTGTCGGCACTGAAATGCCGACACCCCATTCCTCTCATACATATACTTAATGCATCCACATGCATTAAGACCAACCTGCCTGCCAAGCGTGGTAAGTATGGCAACTATTCCCTCATGGAGATCCACGAGCGAGGCCTGTAAAAAATTATAAGTGATATTACAAAAATCACGAATTGTGGCCACGAACCGGAAAGCGCAGCGTGGGACGTCTACAAGCAACGAGGGCAGACGATCTGGTAAAGTCTGCAGGTCGGCGATTGATGCAAGCTGTTCCAGCCGCATACTTGGAGGTCCATGAGTAATGCCTATGTCCAGTAGTGGACATCCTACGACTGAAATGACGTATACAGTTGTAAAGCCTTTTGCATCTATAATAGATTATTTATACAGTGTTAGATTATAGTGTATAGATTATATATATATTATTATATATTAGTGTATAGATTATTTGACATTTTTCTCGTTGTCTGAGTGTAACTTTCATGTTGGTATCTTATGTAGATACGGATTCCGGAGATACACGAAAAATTTAAATTAAAACTTCAATCGCGTTGTTCTCGAAAAGTGTCAATACCTAGTTAATGCGCTTATGATAAGCACGGCAGCATAAATACCAAGTGCTTTAGTAGATGTAAAAGGCTAAGTAGGCAGAGCTTGTCTTATGGGTATCAGATGGTTGAGAGAAAGCTTATTTATTTATTATTTTATTGTTATTATATAATTATTATTTATTATAAGCCACTTTCATCTTACTGCTTCGAAAAGGCCTGTATTATAAAATATAAAAGCTTATTATTTTAATACATATTCAGCGCATATAGAAAAATACCCAGACCTGGGAAAATATGAACAGCAAAATGACAAACATTTGTCCCGCGAAGGAAGTGAACCCTGAGACTCATGTATTAGATGGCGGACAATTATACAAAAGAGCCTTATAGCCCACTTTCATTATCGCCTTCATTTCAATTCAATTACAATTCTAGACATAAAGTTAAACGTTAAAGCAAGCAGTCAAACAGAACCTTAAATACTTTCGGATTGAATCGGTTCATTGTAGAGGTATAGGTATTTGGGTAGACTATTTCATTTCTTTTTGATTAATTCTGTCTTTTATTTGCCAGCAAAGTTAAAAGTCGATATCTAGATTCAACGAACAAACAATTACTATACCATCGTAAAGTATTAGACTTCATTGATTTGGAGTGATATCTCACACGATACAGTTTTACAAGCAAAAATCAAATCTCAGCCTTTCTTGAGTAGTAGAACTATTTGTGAAGAGTTTATCCAGGGAAGTTATACCACCGTACCTATTTCTGCCGCCAAGCAGCAATGTTTACATGCTGCGTTTCGGTTTAAAGGGTAAGGGGCCGGTGAAATTACGAGCACATGAGTCAGGGTCTTCATTGGATCACCGTCCACTGCTGGACATTGTCCTCTCTGATTCATAGCATAAACTTACTCAGAGATATAGTAGATAACTAAGAATTTCTGCCATGAATATTGCCATGGAGTGCCGGAAAACATCGGAGCCACAGCCCCCTCTGCAGAGGATGTCTGAAGGAGGTCGAATCAGCTGCCCACGTAATCCTGGAATGCGAGGGAGTAACAGCACAAAGACAACAAATCTTCAAACAACCGAGGTCACTCCGTGAAGCCTGTGAAGATCCCAGGAAGATTCTGCGCTTCTGGTCGGAGTTGGGCTGGCTACGCTAGCCAACAGATACCTCACGCATAATGAACCAACTACGAGTCTAAATGCGGAAAACGGAGTCACATACAACACACACACATGGGGTGCCGGCAGTAAAATGTTGCTTCTTCTTTCTTGCCTATGCATACAGTACGAATCTGCGAAAGGATACCTCCGGAAGATGGGAAGTAGCGTCTTTCCTTGTATCAACATTGCATACTGCGCTCGCCAACCCGCCTGCCAAGTTTATTACTTGTTCTTATATAATAAATTTTAAACTTATTAGTCTATATTGAACATAGTTATATATTAAACGAGTACATTACATCTGATCAGTTTTCTATATTAATATTTACATTTCCACTAAATCAGAACCCTAATCAAACATGACCTGCCTAGTTCCAGGCTTACACCCGATACCGTTTACGACATAATTACATCCTGGCATCACCAAGAGAGATGACAATAGACCTTGTGATTAAGGCGTAGAGTTTAAAATTGCATGATGTGATAGTGTTGAATTTGAGCGTTATTCGTTAGGGCTTTAATCGTTTGCTTCTCACGTATCTATGATGTATCGGTACATCAGTCTGTGTCTAAAATTACCGACATTTGGGGATGGAATATTGAACCCTTTTTACTAAAAAATATGTGAAGATCATAGAGATGAATGATGATGATGCCGTGGGGTGCCGGCAGTAGAATGTTACCCCTCCTCTCATGCCCGTGGATGCAGTAAGAGCCTGCTAAGGGATACCTCCGGAAAATGGGCAGCAGCGTCTTTCCGTATATCAACATCCGGTACTGCGCTCACCAACCCGCCTGCCGAGCGTGGTGAGTATGGCAACTACCCCTCATGGAGATCCATGAGGGAGGCCTTAGTTCAGTAGTGGACGTTATACGGCTGAAATGATGATGATGATGATAGAGATGAATGTTTAAAAAGATTGAGACAATCCAACAATTTTACAAATGCAATGTAATGAAAAGGGAAAAAAATCTTATTGGTTCTGTATGTTGCAATCGCAGAGTTTTATTTTTACATTTAGTATAAGATAAAAGTAAGTATCCTAAAATATAATCAACGCACAGCCCAGACCGCTGAAGACTATAAAATTAAAAATTTGGCATGCCGGTTTATATACAGCAAAACTGAGTCTTTTTGAGCTTACCAATATTTCTTATAATGTTTGTTAGTAAATATTTGAAATATTGTTAAACTCATTTGAGTTTAATTATGTTCACAACGATGTTATTTTTAAAAGTTACAAATAAAGGCAGTTTACATATAAAACTTATGATAGATGCTCATTTATCTTTGAACTACATTGTAATTCATTTGAAAGCTGTTATCTTTATTAAGTTTCCTTTGAAATTTAATGTTTTCTATTTTAATATCCATAAAATATTCGTAGATAGTGCTTACTAAAGCGGCGTGGGTGGTCCTTCTAATGCAATGACGATATGCATCTTTTGGCGTATTGTTTTAATCGTAGCTAAACTTCCGGTTTGTGATAATTTCATGGTACTTAACGGTGCATATGGTTTGGTCGCAACGCGAGGTTGATTCATTACTGATGTTATCGTTATTTAATGTTTTGTTACAGTAGTAGTTCTGGTTGATTTCCATTTCTAACATTGTATAAAATCAATATAGTCTAGAAAGGAGAAGAGCACCAATCAGAAAATACTTTTCATTTTCCAAAGCATTTGCGTCAGTAACATCTATCTCATTTAATTTAAAGAGCCTGCTGTATCCCACTGCTGGGCAATAGCCTTCCTTATTATCCTCCACTTATCCCAATTTAGGGCATTTGTCCTCCAATCTATGCAATACGCATCTAGTAACTGGCGTTTCGTTTAATAAGACTACATCGTATCATATTACTGTGTGATCTATTTTACTGCCTCCCTTCAATTCGAGAGCACATAAGGCGAACATTTTAATCAATAATGCAAGCAATATTCCAACATCATCATCATCATTTCAGCCGTAAACCGTCCACTACTGAACACCGGCCTCCCTCACGGATCTTGACCATGGACCATGAGGGGTAGTTGCCATACTCACCACGCTTGGCAGGCGGGTTGGCGAGCGCAGTATGGTATGTTGATAGGTACACGGAAAGACGCTACTGCCCATTTTCCGGAGGTATCCCTTAGCAGGCTCTTACTGCATCCACGGGTATGAGAGGAGGGGTAGCATTCTACTGCCGGCACCCCACGGCGACAATTCCAACATAATTGTGCAGAAACACGTCAAAAACACTTTTTAACCCTCACAATAACGGGTGCTGCATTGACACGATACCAACGCTTTTAAAAGCAGCCCCTCGATAAACGCAACGCAGCACAAAAAGATATACTCATCAAAAAATGGCTTTTAAAGTCGCGTCCAAAACATAAAAGATTTTCGACACTGTTGATTTAGGCTTCACGATGCATGCTACTTAATTGGACGCATTTGCTCCGATGGTTCCGGTTGATACTGTCACTTCTGACATTTCCTTTGATAAGATACGTTTGAAAGGGTGTGCTGAGTGACACCATCCCGCGCGAATTTAATTAAAACCAATGCAACATCCTCCCAAATTTTGTGGCAAAAAAAAATACTACAATTTAATGGAGCATTGGACCAGATCTTATATCAAGCTCTCGTGATCAATGGTCCACCCGGTTTATCAATATTTTGCTTTGTATACCTTTACTTTGTTTTATTGTTCTTTTTTATATATTTTTATTGCCGTGGGGTTACCCCTCCTCTCATGCCCGTGGATGCAGTAAGAGCCTGCTAAGGGACACCTCCGGAAGATGGGCAGCAGCGTCTATCCGTGTATCAACATCCCGTACTACGCTCACCAACCCGCCTGCCAAGCGTGGTGAGAATGGCAACTACCCCTCATGGAGATCCATGAGGGAGGCCTGTGTTCATCAGTGGATGTTTTATGGCTGAAATGATGATATATTTTTATATTTTGGTATATCATCGTTTTATGGACTGTGAAGATTATAATGTTTTCTGAAATAAATTTAAATTTAAATAGACCAAATTTGCACACTTCGATAGGATTTAACAAGTCTGGTTTTCAAATTCAACACAAGAACCGATGTTGTGAATGATTCAGACTATACCGCCCATTTTATGTTATATTTATCTGTGTTTCTCTTTGTAAAATTTATGTTTTATGGTGAATGTACAATAAAGGGTTTATCTATCTATAATTTTAGTAAATTGCTATGTTTCGCTTTCATAACGATTTCTATGGTCATTCGCGGTCAGTGTTCATGTAGATGAGAACATGCTGACCTATTCGAAATTAAGTAACTCCTAATTTCTTTGTGTACCACTAGTGAAGGCCTGTTATTAGCTTACTGTTTCTAGTTTCGTTTTTAAGTAAATTGTGTTTCATAGCTGATGGTTTTTCGAAATAAAATAAATAAATAAATATCTAGATTTAAATGTGGTCAGCTTATGGAATTAAAGATTCATATTATAAAAATACTCTACATCTATACATACATACCTATTCTAAACCTAAAAGTTTTTTACGTATCACATTTTGAAATGCCATAATCCTTCAAAGAACACTTACAAATCGATACCTAAACCAGTTTTTGAGTGACTCTTTGGCTTTAGATTTATTCATCTTCTTTTTGTTCTGAGCATTGTGTTGAAACAATGGGTGTACTGTCATATCCGGAATTTATCATTCTAACACCATCGACGGAAACGCGAGGTGATATGTGATTATAATATGGAATCATTGCCAGTTTACTCTATAAATGTTGGTATAGGCCATTATGATGATGTAAGCTGCGTATTCCATCAAACACGTCAAGCATACCAAGTAAAATTAAAACTGTATGCCGAACTTTGACAATTTGTTTCGTGTATTCGGTTATATTGACAATCACAAGCCGTAAACAAAGCAAACTTTACCAACTTTCACAAAATTCCGAACAGTATTAAAAGTTTGAAAACAAACATCCGAAAACAAGAGAATGATGAATCGAGTCAATATTTTGAAAACCAGTTGAACTCGATCCCGACATAACAGAGCATGCTTATTTAAAAAACAAAGGGGATGGTGCTAAAAGTTGGTGTTTGTTCGGGACAAAAATTTTATTACAGAGGACGTCCGCCCCCGGAATCCAGGCGCCACTCACATTAGACAATCCGATACTGGCATCGGCCCCGACAATAACCTAACATAAAAATATTTAGCGTCACATAAATTGTACCCCAAAGGAGCCGATGAATTCACAGTTCCACAACATGTTTTATTACTAATGGATAACATAAAAAATATTATTACCGTCAGTATTACAAAACCGAAATTTTATAATGACGATAATGGTGTTACAAACCGTAAAATATCCCAAACTGTATAAATGGAAGACAGTAAATACGCTGTAAATTGATATAAAGCGTTTTCAAATCACCCCAACATTACCCACGCGTCCAGAGGTTTGGAACACAACAATACTTTTACATGGGGCTCGATTTGAAGGACGCGGAATAATGATATAGGTCTCGGAGGACTTCACAATGCAAGGCATAATAATAGTTGTAGATTTGAAAGTGATTTGAATATGAATGGCGCCCTCCCGCGCCAGTCCGTAATAACAAATATGAAGTGTTGCTTTTATTCCCCCAATGATTTTGACTCTAACGAATTGGGAGTTACAGTTTTAGTAATTATAGGTTTGGGTTTGAGTGTAATTGTGATTTTTGTTTGAGAAAGGGTTTGTTTACTTTCACTCTCCACGCTCTCATTGTTGCTAACGGTCAGTTGTATATTGTGTTTTAGAGTTTTTGTATTTTTGTTTTGTAAATTTTTTTTTGACTTTATGATTAACACAAAACTCGTGTGCCTATTGTAAGCTTAGTTTCTTAACTTGAGCTCTATAAACTACTAGGAAATATCTATTAGGCATCGGCAATTATCAACTATTGTAATAAATAAACTCTATCGAAATTGCGTTGGACTCAACCCCCACACAGGATTAGATAGCAAAAAACTTATTCCCTTATCTACCCTTGCCAAACTGATCGTATTTGGATAGTGTTTGAGGGACCGAGACGTACACATCATTATTTGTAAATTGTTCATTTACAGACAATTTCTACAACTTTGAATGACTATAAAACTTTGAAAAACGTTATGGTAATAAGATCATGTGAATAGTGGTTGTATAATTTGTCGTGACAAATCTTTACATCCGTCCGTTTGTTTTCAAACGATTCAACAACTCTGTTTAGCGAAGTAAAAGTTATAAAGACGCCTTGACCTGTTTAACATTTATTTCCATTAAGATAATAAGAATAGGAATAGAAAAAGAATATTTAAATTTCAATTTACTTAAAAAACATTTATTAATTCGAAAAATAATAACGAACTATCACTAAACTCCTTAAATATACGCATAAAATATTTACCGTGCTAGTTCATAACTGAGTTACGGCAAGATAATGGTGTTCCGTAAAAAATAAAGATCATATTAGCGTGTTTAAGCTACTTGACTTGTGGTCAAAGAGATCATAAACAAGATGGAAGATATAATCTCTGAAACAAGTCAGAGATATAAAATAATAATCAAAAGTGATCACCATGAGTATCACCAATCCCTCTTCACCCTACACCTATATCCTTAAAAAACGTAGATGACACATCTGCGTGATCCATATGCAAATTTGGAGCCCCGTTTTTAACTTGTTTGTTTTGCGTCTGAATACACATACATTTGTACTAATTTATGGATGGGGAGGGATTGATTAGAAGTCTGCGTAATCTAGGTTTATTTATAGGCATGAGGCTTACATCCAATTCATTCTGTTGCAGTTTTTGGGATTAGCTCTTTGTGTTCGGTTGCAGTGTCATTCCCGAAAGGATAATTTAATTGGTTTACATGAGACTATGTGCGACCAAAATGAATAGTGTGCCTTTTTTAAATATTTGCCAGTCACAGAACTATCGCTCTGGAGCGAGACAAACAGAGAAAGGGAAGGGAGTCCTTTGCTCAGAAGTGGAATCCGATGGGCTATTTATATTAGATATGATTATGGGTTATGTCCTAATTTTGTCTTGTTTTTTCTGACCTTTTCTTATCTCAGCATTATAATGTTTGATAGCATAAAAGTACTCTTTATTGATTTTGGGCTCTTACGAATTGGGCATTTAAAGTTCAGGCCTTAAACATTATTGTGCAAAAATTACTTTATTTTATTATTTTGATTCTCAGCTTGTCTAGGAAACCTAGTATTATTTTATAACTATTCCAATATGCAAAATATCAACAAGAACAGTATTTCTATCACCAAATTAACAATTTTCATCAAGCGCAGACTCTGTCGCTGCAAATTGCTCTGTCACGTCAAACAGCGTTGAGTTGACATGACAACTGCTGGCGTTCCGGGTGACACTGAATGCGGTTCTACCATTTCTCCCGAAATAGAAGATACTGATACGAAATAGAAGGATTTTATAATTATTACGAGTATTTGTTTGACCAACCATTATTTTATTTGACGGACTTGGTCGCTGGGCCACCATATCGTCTGAATACTTGAGTCATCATTTCAGCCGTAATACGTCTACTACTGAACACAGGCCTCCCTCACGGATCTCCATGAGGGGTAGTTGCCATACTCACCACGCTTGGTAGGCGGGTTGGCGAGCGCAGTTCGGATATTGATACACGTAAAGAAGCTGCTGCCCATCTTCCGGAGGTACCCCTTAGCAGGCTCTTACTGCATCCACGGGCATTAAAGGAGGGGTAACATTCTACCGCCGTAACCCCACGGCAAGCACGGAATACTTGAGTAGTCAACCGACCAACCGAGTACATTGCAAAATAAAGTAGGTATGAAGGATATCGAAACTTTATATATAAATAAAGTGAAAACAATAAAGTATTTTTGTTTGAAAAAAAAATATCCGGAATGTGTAGTTTTTTCTATTTGGGTCACGATGAAATTAACCTTAAGGAACAAAATTTAAGAGTTTATCTGTCACCATATTGCATTTTGTTTATTATAAACAAACGTTATTGGCGACAATGTACATGGTAGAATATACCTTCACCAAGTACAGTGTCAGTAAATACCTTATTTTTTATGAGTTGACCCATACACAAAAGTAACATGTACATATTTCATAATGTTCAAAGTATTTTTGGCAGAGGGAGAGCCCCTTTCAATAAAAATCCATTGCAAAATTCAAGTGCACGCAAATAATGTATTAAGTTGAACTTCGACTAAGGTACAATCAAAAGGCAACTTTATCGCACACATTTAAACTTCCATGTTACTTTCTGCTTTCAAAACTCTAAGCTCGTTCGTTTAAAAAGCAAGCTTGTTCCCTAGTACGGACAATTCGATTTTAAACGCATGCCATTTGGGCTATCATTATTCAAACACTAAAGTTATCGTTTTCTGTGATCTAGCGACACCTGCCGGCTTCCGAGGCTTGTTTGTGAATTAATACTTGAAAATGAAACCGCATTTGTTTCTAATTAGATTTTAACTCATTCATTAATTGAGTTTTAAAAAAAATATTTGATACATGTGATAGAAAAAATATATCTGCTTTTTATAGTAGAGTAGTAGTTCCCGTGAAGTGCCTGCAGTAGAATGAAAGTGCCCCTCCTCTCGTGACTGTTGATGCTGTAAGAATCAGCTAAGGGATACCTCCGAAAGATTGACAGCAATATCTTTTCGCGTAACAACATCCTATGCTGCGCTTGCCAACCCGCTTGCCAAGCGTGGCGAGTATGGCAACGACCCTCCATGGTCCTCATGTCCAGTAGTGGACGTCCTAAGGCTGAGATGATGATGATAGAGTAGATACGATTCATTGTTCTCTGTTAATAGAAATCAAAATGGTTAAGTACGACATTAGGATAGTTTTTATTACTTAGCTGCAGAAAATAAAAAACTAGCATGACAATATACTCCTAGTATGTAGAATTTGCATTTCCGTACCTAACCTTTCGTACATGCCTAATTATACGTACACAATCTTAGAAGCAGCTTAAATTATCATCAACTCATTCAAAGCATCTTTCTTAAATGCTGCTGCATCTTGCTCGAAAGCTTCAGTTAATTATTCACTAACCTGATACAATGCAAAGTAAGAAGCATAATCCACAAAAATTCAGTTCAGACTTGATACAAAACATATCCTTCAACTTAGTTGTCGAGTTTAATGAGTGAAACTTCAGCCTTCAGCCTGACTTGAACAAAAATCAATCAAATGGCTTCCAGTAAAGCATCAGAAAGGGAACTTGGCTTAACGAACTCATTATAAAGTTGGATGGTCTGTTGTGGAAGAGAAGACAAATATTATGCTTCAGTTGGTATTGAAATATGTTTCTGTGAACTTATCCAGCTGATAAACCCCAGAAATGTATATTAGTGTAGAGCGGCGTGCTAGGAAATTGTAACGTTGGTAACAAATTTTCATCTAAAGTACATACCCAAAGTATAATACATTCTTGCCCGTAGACGCAGTATCAATCTGCCAAGGGATACCACCGGAAGATGGGCAGTAGCATCTTTCCCTGTATCAACATTCCTACTGCGTTAGCCAAACTGCCTGCCAAGCGTGGCGAGTATGGCAACAACCCCTCACGGTCTTGAAAATCCATGAGGGCATTTGTCTAGCAGTAGTATTACGGCTGAGAAGAAGACTACTTTAACATTTTTCGTTTGACTATACTGTTTTTGCAAACAATCTATTTTATATTCATATCTGAGCAGTCCCAGTTGCCGGAAGAAAATTAAACCAATCCGGCAACTGGGACCTCAGTCCCAGTTGATTGCGGTCCCAGTAGCTGGAAGCCTCCTCGAAAAGCTTAAATTTAAACAAACAGTTATTATCTTAATCATTCACAATGTCAAAGCATAATTAAAGGTGTAGATAGGAGTGGTTTTTCGTTACAAGTCTTTTGTACTTTCCTTACAGTTTCCGTTTCTCCAAAACATTTTCTAGCACATTTTTTTCCACAGCTTGCACCAACCTCAAACCGGGAAAACTTTCTCACGGTTTCTAATTAATTGAAGTCTGCTTTCCATTGCACGTATGAGGGTGGTACTATTTGTATGAGTAATTGTATGGGTGTAACGTGACGCTTTTTAAAAGGGTGACCCATGTGGCGTTTGCTTTAATTTCGGCGTTTGTGTGCACGTAGGTGCGTTACGCAGTTGTTAGCATGATTGCTTTTTTGTACTAAAATTCTTGATGATTCACGCAACTACACAAACTGTACAAAGTTAGTATGTTTTGGTTGAAAGCCCAGATCACCACACGTTTTAATCAAGTAGAGAGTTTAGCTACTCATGCTTACATCTTTGCAAAGGGTTATTGTAACAGTATTCAATTGAGTTAATGGAACCTTGAATATAAATTTAATAGAGAAACGCGTTTTCTTTCAACTTAGATCGAGACTTTACACTAAGCTTGCGTTAAACTGTACTCAGTCCTTATGTTCTTTTATTATTTATTACTTACATAATACAATTTTCCAAGGCTTATACAAATCCGTTCATTGGTTTTGCGTTCAGTGGTTACAAGTCTTAATATTCTCTTAAACTTATAAGGGCTATAAACTTGGACCTTCCCTCGAGTACATTCAGTTTTGCAAAACCATCAGCAAAATTAATTCATCATTCAATACCCAAAGCACATTAACGCTATATATCTCTCCGTCCGCCGTAGTCGCCTCATTAATTCAAAATTTCATATTCCAGAGAGAATTTGAGCTCAAAATGTTATCTCTAAAACCGGTTGATGCACCAAAACTGGGATAGAAAATCCCGGGCTTAGTTTTTGAACCGCTAAATGAATTAAGCTTCGTACACCCCGTGCTGAGAATATTCTGTGGCCACCGCATAAAGTAAGCATTAATATCGGGTTTTCTATCGCTTAGGTAGAGGTTTCTGGTGCAAAGGTAGCGAATTGCGTCTTTCGTCTTAAAACTTAAGTAACCCAGCAAAGTTTGTATCTCATACGCCTATCACGTTACAGATTAGTAGAACTAGACTGTCCATCTCCAGCTTATTGTAGAACTAAAAGTAATTATGATAACCTCTGTGGCGCAGCAGGCGAAGCTCCGCCTGGAACGCAAAAGAGTTTTATTCCTGCCTCAGAACAAATGTCTGTACAATCTGCAGATATTTATTTGTTCAGGTTGTTCTGGATATAGAAAAACTCTATATATCATAAAAAATATCTCACTGTGTAGTATGTACTATGTATATCAGCTATCTAGTACCCATAACACAAGTCCTGCTTAGCTTGGGGCTAGACGATGCTGTGTCAATTTTATTTATTATTATTATTGATTAATTAGGTTATATGTGTCTCAATTTTATACAACTGTTAATGAATATAAAATGGTTTTACGTACCAATGTAAAGAAAGCTATGTGCCTTAGTTTTTTATTATATGTTTTATCCTAAATTCATTATTCTTAGTATTAATTATCTAATTTATTATTCCTAAGTTATTATGGTGAACGTACAATAAAGAGTTTATCTATCTATCTATCGTAGTAATTCCAGAGTTAAGGTACAAATACTCGTATATTATGATGACCGTCGACCCAAATGTAAACAACTTAAAACCTTGTAAGTACTTTCTATTAAGCCATGTTAAGTCGATAAAAGGTCTCGCTCTCGCCTTATTGAATGATATCATTCTGTCTATTGTCTAAGAACAATGCCAATTCTATCAATCAATTCATTAATCTATCAGACGTCTACTTATTGTCTCTAAAGTATGGCTTATTAGATGTTTCGTTTATTTCAACATCGTTTGATTGAGTCATAGGGTGAGCACAATAAGCATCTTTGGTCTTCGTTTTGTTCTATCCAAAATCATACTTAACGAAATTAGCTTGAAATGCATCAATTTGTTTGTTCAAAAAAGTAATGCTCAACTTCTTGTCAAAATTGAATTTGACGATGAAAATAGTATATAAAGAAATTCAACTCAAATAAGCAAATAAATAAATAAATATTTATGAATAATTAATAGCGAAAGAGGAACCATGTTGAAACTGTGGTGAACCAAGCCGGATTTAACATTATTTTCGTAAAATAATACGCGCACTTAGCCGCTCCATTAATTAGCATACTGAGATATTCCATTCAGTATTACCATGTAAACATTAGGAACGTTTTAAATGCCTTGAAACGCGTTTCCTTTGCCCTAAAGCTCACACCCAACGCCATGCTTGGAGCCTGTCCATATATTTCACTGGCGGTCTGCATTTAATAGCTCGACGGCAGCCCGATAATTTTATTATTGGCGGATTTTTTTTTTCCTTATGGCAATGACGTGCGGTCCCATTGAAAAAGTAGATTTAGTTTTTAACGTCTTCGTGGGGGTCTTTTTAATGGAGGAGTTCGGGTAAATGAGTGCGCATGATTGCCAGTTTATTATGTTGAGTGGATTATTAGGGAGATTTTTCGGTTATGGTTTTATTGTAGATTTTAGTTTATTGTTCGGGAGTGGACTGTTGGATTCGAATGGGGAATTTAGTAGCCCCTGGCTAGGTGGGGTTGGGTTTGGGTATGATGGTTCACACGTATGCATTTAATGTAAAACTAAAATAGTACATAACGTAGGATTATTTTTTATACTACTAAATGACGAGACAAGCCGAAGGCCCACCTGATGTTAAGCGGTTACCTCTACCTATAACAATTGCAATGTTCACGTTCAAAATTCACGTACTTACCAACGCTGCATTGCACCCGTACCCTGAAACAGAGTTGTAAGGTCTCATGTGCCCGTAATTTCACCGGCCTCCTTGCCCTTCAAACCGAAACACAGCAATAAAGACTGCTTGGCGGCAGAAATAGGTATGGTGGTAGTACTTCCCCGGATGAACCTTTCACAAAAAGTTCTACTACTACTGAAGGATGATCTGATAATTCTAATTATCGCAAAAATTATACAGATTTTGCAAACACATAACAATAATTAGACAATTGTGATTATAGTCTTTTTTAAACTTTTGCGATCACGACACATTATTAACACATATTTAACCGGGTATTTAGAGTCTTCCCGGGACCACGATGGGTGCAATCCTGTTGAAACGTTGGGCAATAATAAAGGTAAATAACGCGATAAATACCCGGTTAAATATGTGTTAATAATTGTGATTATGTACCATACGAGAACAGTGCCTGTGACAAAAGCAAGATGAACAGACTGTCAGCAAAATCTCTAGAATTTTCGCGATAATTCTAATTATCAAATCATCCTACGATATACACACTACCAGTTTATTTATATCTTCGACGTTATTATATGTACATAAGGAAGTAAATCATTGAAGTATTATATGGAACTAACATAATGAAGAGAATTTAAGTTTTAAAACATAATTCGATTCTTCATATGCTTAAGTGATGTTCGTTTCTGAAACCAAATTTAAAATCCACGCATTGTTGACATGCAAAGATGAATTTGTAAATGCCTTCTTATCTTCTTAGTATTATGCAGCTCAAAACGTCGTCAAAACACATTATTAACATATGTACGTATATACAATAACCGGGTATTTATCGCGTAAATTACCTTTATTTTTACCCGACGTTTCGCTTGGATTGATGGAACGTCGGGAAATAATAAAGGTAATTTACGCGATAAATACCCGGTTATATGTATGTTAATAACGTCGTCAAAACTTATTATGAACATAAAATAATGTTTACATTTCACATACTCGTAAAGCAATTCCATGGGAAGCAGCGATTCGGCTAATCCATAACGATGGCTACATTACAAAAAATTACTAACATGACATAAACGTTACCCCTTTCTAGTAAACTAGCTCGTATTTCCTACAGATAAGGGTTAAAGTAATAAAAGGAGAGTGTTAAACATGGGGTCAAAACGGAACGTGTGGGTAACAACAATAAAATGTAATGGATGAATGACTCGCGCACAATAGTAGGGTTCAAATCGATTAGTAGCCCGATAATAGAGGTTGAGGTGACCAAAATTCTCGAGGACTTCATAGACTTGAAAATATTACGTTTATATTGGGTTTTGTATATTGAAAAGAACAATTATTATAACTTGTCCATTTTTTCAGCTATGAATGTATCAATTCGCCGTGGGGTTCCGGCAGTAGAATGATATTCTCATGCCCATGGATGCAGTAAGAGCCTGCTATGGGATACCTCCGGAAGATGAGCAGCAGCGTCTATCCGTGTATCAACATCCCATACTGCGCTCACCAACCCGTCTGCCAAGCGTGGTGGGTATGGTAACTACCCCTCATGGAGATCCATGAGGGAGGCCTGTGTTCATCAGTGGACGTTTTATGGCTGAAATGATGTATGATAAGATGTATAATGTATCAAATACATAAACGTAGTCCTATTTTAACCGACTTTAATAAAGGAGATTCTTAAATATACTGTTTTTGTGTTTGTAACACGTTTTCTTGACCAATTATGTATGGCATTTGATGGAATTTATTTTTTCTCATCAACCGTGTTATTTGAAATTTTCACAGATGATTTTTTTCTGATGCCGCTATAACAACAAATACTAAAAAAAATATAAATAAATATTTATATTATTATTTTCTTTCCTATACAACAAACGCGATTTTTTTGCCATTTTTTACTTTTTATCATTCACGCTTCAAATATTCACAGAATATTTACACACGGATGGCACGGAACCCTTCGTGCGTGAGTCAGACTCGCACTTGGCTGATTTTTATATGGTACATTGCATAAAGCGGTTTACGTGTTTTCCAGAAACAAGTCGAGGATTTTATCATTTGCAGACGGTTTTTTTTTTAATTTAGGAATTATTTAAGCTTAATTTGCCGTGGGGTGCCGGCAGTAGAATGTTGCCCCTCCTCTCTTGCCCGTGGATGCAGTAAGAGCCTGCTAAGAGCTACCTCCGGAAGATGGGCAGCAGCGCCATTCCGTTTCAACATCCTATACTGCGCTCGCCAACCCGCCTGCCAAGCGTGGTGAGTATGGCAACTGCCCCTTATGGAGTTTCAGTAGGCCTGTGTTCAGTGGACGTTTTACGGCTGAAATGATGATGATGATGATGATGAATTTACCACAATCGTGAACTTCAAGATGTCACAATTTTCTTTACTGCATCTCTATTATCTATTATCGGCATAAACTACATTACCGCGAGAAGAGTCTCAACATCCATGCTGTCACTCCCTTGTTTTTGTTAGAAAACCAAATCGTATTGTGCTAGTACCACCCACGCCAGATCAGATGATCAATACATCACCCCTTCTCTTAATGAGCTTAGGATTAGTGACGCTTTTTATGTTTATTTCTATCTCTGGAGATAGATTGTCGTTGTTACAAGCTATTATTGCCGTGGGGTGCCGGCAGTAGAATGTTGCACCTCAAGTGAAGACCTGGGAATAAAGGCTCTCTTGCCTGTGGATTTTGTAAAAATCTGTCAAGGGATACCTCTGGTATATGGGCAGCTGTGTCTTGCCGAGTCATCCCATACTGCGCTCGCCAACCCGCCTGCCAAGCGTGGCGAGTACGGCAACACGGTTCATGATCTTAGAGATCCATGGATTAACTGATGCAGAAATTTAAAAACTTTTACTAAAACTCTTATAATAGAACGGGATGTGGACACACGGGAAGACTCTGCTGCCTATCTTCTGGAGATATCCGTTGGCAGATTTTTACTGCATCCACGGGCAAGAAAGTAGAAGCAACATCCTACTGCCGGCACCCCGTGGCAGTACAAATTAGTAATATTTATAAATATGTTGACGTAGCGTATAAAGCAGGCCAGCTCAAGTGGGACTGGGCTGGACACGTGAGTCGTATGCCCCCAGAACTCTGGGCAAAAACAACGACTGATTGGGCTCCCCAACACCGACGACCACGTGGAAGGCCTAGGCGGCGATGGAGGGACGAGATAGACTCCTACAGCGAAAATTGGCACCAGAAAGCACATGATAGGGACCAGTGGAGAGAGGGAAGGGAGGCCTTTGCCCTGCAGTGGGAAGAATCAGGCTCATAAATAAATAATAATAAATAATAAATATGTTCTTATAGTGAATTTTTGATTATGTGTTCTATTCTAACACCTAAGCGCACATGCGCAAGAAAAGCTTAGGTATCATTGATTGGTATCACTTAATAATGCTGTAAACTAAATAAGATACAATCAACAAAGGGAATCCATTCATTTATCATTCACTTAAACATTTTGACATTCTATCGTACATTCAATTGAATGGATCAAATGGAGAATTAAACAAACAACAGTCTGAGCGAATTTCAATCCTATGTCACATGAGCGTAGAGACGGAAATACCATAAAGTAAAGATAAAGGCATGCTTAACTCTATTTTCGCTGGATAACAATAAATCATTCATGAACTTAACACTTGAAAACAAATCGATTCAAAAAACTACGCGCATTGAATCAGCAACAATGAAATCGCTAGTACAAAAGCGGGTGGAGAGTGAGTAACAAAAAAATTGCAGAAAATATGCTCACGACACATTCAAGATTCTGAAAAGTATTGTCGAGAAAGACAACTTTAATATGCTTGGAATTTATTGATATAAATATATGTATGTTCTTTATTCAGATAATTAAAATCCATATTACACTTCTCAAGTAAAAAAATATACAATTAATAACACGTAAATACCATAAATTAAATACAATCATAACATATAGTAAATAATAAGAATAAAAAAATATGACTAAATCATAACAACATGCACACAGGGACTACAATGTTCAATCTCCGAAAAATGTGTTCGGAAATTACTCTCTTCACAAACTTTAGCCACTAGGGAGGTACATATTTAAATCAGTATATGTATATAAAACTCTTTCGTTACTTACTAAGTGACTGACAGACAACGCTTTGCCACTGGACCTAGAGACTTGAAATTTGACACACCTTGAGTATCCTAGAGGTGCACTAAGAAGGGATTTTTCTAAATTCCCACGAGAACGGGAACTACGCGGGTGAAACTGCGGGGTGCGGCTAGTGTTGAATAAATTAGGCAAGGTGCATGTCGGGCCACTTACAGTGCAGGGTTCCTTAGTTTTAGTTACCCGTAGACCTGTAGAAGGTGGTGTATGTGTTTAGGGTTGCCTAGTAAAACAAGAAACCCTCTTACCTCTTAGTTTTGATTTGTCTATCTGTCTGTCTGTCGCTGGCTTTGCAAAGATACTAATAAGTAGTCAATTAGAAAGTTTATTTTTGGAAATATAAAACAACAACGTCAAGATAACGCTACCTAAAATGCTGAAAAAATTATTTGTGGTACCTTCCATACACATAAAGTGGAGATGTTTTTTTTTCTTGATTTTCCCATCGTGTAAGGTATCGTTAAATAGGTATTTTAAAAACAATTTTTTGATTTAGTGTTCAGTTTATGAAGTTTTTTAAGTTTCAAACTTTTTTCCAAGCGTCGTCTTTAAAATCTAAAATGTTTACAAATCTGAAATACATCATGAATTTACTGTTAACCATCGATAAAAAAAAGTTTCAAATTTAAATAGGTATATCGCAAACGGAACCTTTAATCTGAAATTTGTCTTCGCAACCCGTTAACGGTTTAAAAAAGGAACCTATTTATCGATACCCTACACGCTGGGAAAATCAAGAACGGGACTCCCCTAATTAAAATTTTATCCGAATTTTTTGTGCTGTTATCTAGGAGTTAATTTATATGTCCATGAAAAAATACAGCTTTCTACGACTTCTACGCCTTCTCGCAAAGTTCAAGACAGACAGACAGAAAGACAAACAAAGCGAAACTATAAGGGTTCCTTGATATACTATCATCATCATAACAGCCGTAAGATATCCTCTGCTGGACATAGGCCTCCGTCATTAACCTAGAGATCCAAGTGCATGAGGGGTTGTTGCCATACTCACCACGCCTGGTAGGCGGGTTGGTAAGCGCAGTTCAGGATGTTTTTACACGGAAAGACGCTGCTGCCCATCTTCCGGAGATATCCCTTAGCAGATTCTTACTGCATCCACGAGCAGGAGAGGAGGGGTGACATTCTACTGCCGGCACCCCACGGCATACATCTTATGTTATGTAAATTAGACTATGCTGTAATAAATAAGTGTTCCGTGTTATACAATAAAACCCTAAAAATGAAATGAAAAGAACAGAAACGGATTTAGGTAAGCTTAAAACAGAAGTAAACCGTGCACATTATGAAATAAAAACAAATCATCATATAATTATAAACAACAATGTCACTTCACTTAAACCGTTCGCCGATAATGTTAATAGCCATAACAAAGAGTTAAGCAATAAGCTAGGCGACACAATAACAAGGAGAGCATTGTTTCATAAAAGTACGCAGAACAACGATACGTGACACTATTGTGCTTGGTGGCATTGGAATCAGGCATATTAAGATCGATTATATTACCAAAGTAGCTATTGCCCGTGAATTCGTCCACGGTGTAAAAAAGAAAATCACCGGTACTAAATTCTAGCTAAGTTATCAAAAATCCCTGTTGTGACATTTTTTGAATTGACAACTGAAAAATCCTAGGACACGCCATTGCTTATTTTGAATGAGTAGTCCATATTCCAAAGTTCAAGCGTCTACCGTGCATGGTTTTGGAGATATGACACATTAGCAAAAACAAATTTGAATTCCCTTTTGAACCCCTTAGAGTTAGAATTCTCAAAATCCCCTTCATAGTAGGCGGTTTTGCACCAAGACGATAAGTAAAGTAAGGCCTTTGCATCTATTATAGATGATTTATACAGCGTCAGCAACTGTTATTTATGCTCTACAGGACGCTGCAGTGCCTGGGACATTGTTAGAAGGATTAGTCTTGCCCAGCACCTATACCATCCTCTCAGCTTAGTCAACTTTTAGTCAGAGGAAAGAACAGGTCAATACGTCTGAAGCTAACTAAGCCGCGGGTTTCCTCACGGTGTTTCCTTCACCATTAAAGCACGTGTTAAGTGTGCACATATGTACATTTTTCAAGAAAGAAAAATCCATTGGTAAGTAAGGAAAGTCGGGGGTACATACCACTCGGCCAACACGGCTTTTTACCAAGACGAACGTACCCTGAAAATGTCTAGGATCAGTGGTTTATGCTGTACTTTGTCTGTCAGTGAACCTGATAGCATTTTATATGCATCATTTCAGCCATAAAACTTTCACTGATGAACACAGGCCCTCACTGATCTCCCTCATGGATCTCCATGAGGGGTCATCATCAGCCGACTTCACCCAATGCTGGGTATACGCCTTCCTTAGTTTGTGCCATCATCCACCATGATCCTGCGCCAGTCCTATCCATCGTCTGCCCGCGACTTTATGTCATCTGCTCATCTTGCTGCTGGACGACCAACGTTCCTGTATCCTTGTCTCGCCCACCATTCAGTTAAAGATTTAATACTTAATAATATTAATAATTCTCACATACCATGTGTCACACGTCACATACATTACGTGCTAGTAGATAAGTTTATTTTATATGTATGTTAGATTGTAAGGTATATCTATATATATAAAATTCAAGTCCTGACTGACTCACTGACTGACTGACTGATATATCAATGCACAGCCTAAACCACTGGACCTAAAGACTTGAAATTTGGCACACATATACGTTGAGTATCCTAGAGGATGTACTAAGAAGGAATTTTTTGAAATTCCCACGGGATAGGGAATAATGGGATTTATATTTTCCAATCAAAGTGGCTCTGCGTGAAAAAGGGGATTTTACGTTTTATGATTTCCACGCGGACGAAGTCGCGGGAAAAAGCTAGTATTTTATATGGGCCGTAGTTTTAAGTATTTTACATCTTGTAACTTGACTATTGTTGCCTGAAATAAATGAATTTTAATTTAATTTAATCCTGCAATTGCCCCGCCCCGCGAAGTTTAAGATGTTTTACTGTACATGTCTTGCGTGTTTACAGATTAAGCAAGAAACGATAATTTTCACGTTAACAGACAAACAATAGAATTTAGCATCTTTTTATTACCTTTCAACATATTCTCAGTATTTACAGTATAATATGACAGTCAGTTAACCGGTGTTTGTGAAAACATCGGTGCCTTGTGAATAAACAGAAAGCTGACTGCACTGTTCCTGATGTTGCGTAAGCTCTCCGAAATCGAAAAAGAAACATTTTGATAGGCAAAGTGCTTGTCGGAGATGGTAGAATTTAGTTTCACTAGAAAAATAAAATAGCTTTTAAGAAAGATTAAGATGGAGAGAAAATTCCTCAGTGCCTTAAGACGAAAGTCTACAATCAGTGTATGTTACCAGTGATGACATACGGAACCGAAACGTGGTCATTCACGATTGGCCTCATGAATAAGCTCAGAGTCGCTCAACGAGCTATGGAGAGGCCTATGCTCGGGTTTATTTACGGGATCGAATCAGAAATGAGGAGATACGTCGAAGAACTCGGGTCACTGACATAGCCAAACGGATTAGCACGTTGAAGTGGCAATGGGCAGGCCATGTATCTCGCAGAACAGATGGCCGATGGGGCCAAAAAGTTCTCGAGTGGAGGCCACGGACCGGCAAGCGCAGCGTAGGACGTCCACCAACAGGATGGGCTGATGACCTGGTGAAGACCGCAGGTCGACGGTGGATGCAGATCGCTTCCAACCGCAATAACTGGAAATCCATGAGGGAAGCCTATGTCCAGCAGTGGACGTCCTACGGCTGAAATGATGATGATGAAGATGGAGAGTAAAAATCTGCTAAAGGATATCTCCGGAAGATACGCAATAATAAAGGATACGCGCCTGCCGAGCGTTAAGAAATATTAGGAGTAGATAGAGGGTAAGAATCTGCTAAAAGATACCTCCAGAAGATCGCCAACGCTCTTGCTGAGTATGGTGATAATGGCAATAACTACTACAATCATGATCAGTTTTTCATCTCAGCCATATGTATGACACATAAAACACAAACATAAAAATAAATCGTTTATTTGACAAATTATATATTTTAACAAAGTTGAGCCCAAGTTTCCGAACTAGCCTGGGCTGTGTTTCAGCATCCAGTGGCTATTTTATAGTTACAACTTTACTTAAGTCTGATTCTTATTCATATTTTAAATCATTTATTTAATCAAATAAACTAAACAAATTGAATTATTTAATTACAAACACCAGGAAAAATATATTCATAAAAATAGATGTAGATTAAAAGTTATAGCGTTTTTGTATGTATCACATACAAAAACGTTACAAGAGATAATTAGTTATCTTACAATGTCGAGGAGTGCCAGCCTCCTCTCTTAAAAATCTGCCAAGCGATACCTCCGGAAGATGTGCAGCAGTGTCTTTCTGTGTATCAATATCCTCTAGCGCGCTCGCCAACTCGCCTGCCAAGCGTGGCGAGTATGGCAACAAACCCCTCTTGATCTTGCAGATTCATGAGGGAGGCCCATATCCATCAGTGTACGTGGACAGCAGTCCTAAAGCTGAGACGATGATGATAATCTTGCAAAGCAATTCGTACAAGAAATCATACGTAGATTCTATGCACCAAAGGTGGACATTCTTCCAGAGCCTCATAAAATCCTTAGCTTACGCAAACAAGTAGTCAAATCAATTAAGTCGACTGCAAATTCCCTGTTTATTTGATTATCGGGTAAAACTTATCGTAAAACGTCCACGTAACGGACTAGCCCCGGCTTGTTAGGTGCAACTTGTGTAAAAGTTCTTTCGAATAAACTGTTGGATCCAGTTATGAGATGCAAAATTTATTTTTATTTAAGATGGCAAAAGATGGCGTGATGTGGCGCAGTTGGTTTGATGCCTGGCCTGAGGTGCAGGAGGTTGCTGGTTCGATTCCCACCAGACTAATGTTTGCTTTTCAACAGCTATTGCATCAGGGTATAAATTTAGTAAGTAATTACAAGAATAGAATACATTTAAGTATTACATATTCTCTGCTTACTTTGGGGTTAGTTATTCTGTGTAAACAGTACAGAATGATAAAAAAATTGGCTGGAGAATTAATTACTGGATTTTTCCAATAGATCCGATCACTGGATCTATCCCCTCAGCTTCAAAGCACATAATACTAACACAGCCACATTCCTTAGTTAAATAACTATCAAACCATAGGTCAGTCTGTAATAAAAGTGGGCAAATAGTTATCATTCGAAGCACCGACATTTGCATGTGTATCCACACGCGATTCGATCGTACCGCTTAACATACAACCGGAAACCCATTAATGTTCCCAGTCGCTCACTTGTCCCGCTTATCGTATTGCGACAGCAATGTATGTTGTACAAGTCGATTTTGAATAAAACTGGTCCTCCGTTCGACCCGTAGCGAGCTTTAGTACAGAGCTATCAAGTCCCTTATCTGAGCTTATACGCGCTGCGGAGCACATTTGCTAATCGCCGCATCGTTTTACTCCCTATAGATGGATACAGCGATAATACAGTAGGGTTTTATACCAGGATTTGGGGAGAACCAGATTAGGAGCAATTTGCCATACGGCGTTTGAATGAGTTTGATGGGCACATATTTTGTGGGTGCAGATCGATTCCTCATTTGGATGAGATTGTTTGCCAGATTTAACACAGCTTTCAAGCGAGGTGATGTTATTATCTGGACCTGAACCATTTTCTGGAGTGCATAGTTACCATCTGACTCTCATTTAGTATTAAAATTACAGGATTTTATCGCGTACCTTTTGTTTTTTCCCCGACGTTTTTGCAGTCGGATTACCGCAAAAAAATATAACTGGCATTAAGCAACTTAACTGACGATTGATTGTAATTATTGTATCTTTTATTTCATTTTATTTCTCTGTCATAATCATAACGGACGCGTCTAATGACAATTCCAGTGGGGGTTACCTGATCGGCACTGACACCGCACTATGTATTGTCCGTTGTCCGTATTTGTGTATTGTCCCCCGAGAGACTACCCTGAACCCCTAACCTAACCAGCCCAATTCCTAGTTTCCTTTGTAGCACTACAATGCAGTAGCACTTACTCCACTGAAACCTCATCTCAAGACACCCGCGACATAGTCCACTGTCTGTAGCCCCTGTCTTGAAGATATGGTTGTTAAGATTACACTGTAATAATATCCAACATCATCCGTCTTGTTATGTGAAGCAAAGCATTGGTTAATTTTTTGTTAAGCGTAAGCGTGTTGTTTAGTATATTTTCAAACTCTTAAAAATACTTTTATAAAAGGTACCAATAATCTTCTAACGTGTTTGACAAATACTCGATATAAATATGTTTTCATTTTCCTCGAATGATGTACGTTTTGTCAGTAATAATTTTATTCGCCAGATACGTCGATATCTATAAATTCTCTGCCAAATAAATGCGCGACTTTTTTAACTATTTTATTTCGCCTTTGCCTCAAACCTATTGCACATTCCGCGATACTATTCACGATAAATTCTTTATCAAAGTCAAAGCGCCACTGAAGCACTGCGCCCTCCAGCAGTACAAACAGCAACTATTTGTGCAACCACAACTACCACGAAGCTCCCACCGACCAATCAACCAATTACCTACACAAAGAGGATTTATTCCATTAGCTCATGAAGGAAATTAACAATTGCTCTCCAAATAAACTCGTCAACTTAATACGTGATGTCAGTTATCGTTGGGCTGGGTTGATTGACTCATTTATTGGACACGTTGCTGTAATTTTTAGATGAAGCTGTGATTGCCTCTACTTTTTAAATTGATTTGAGATTGTTCTTGAAAAGAAGTTGACTCAAAAATTATTAATACCTCCATCCATTACAAAATGGGTCTAAACATAAATTGTCACTAGCCCCAATAGCAAATCTAATAAAATATTTTAGTCTGAATACTTTTCACTCGGTTCGTTATTGTGGTCTGTATTACGTCCTAGTCCTATACTATCAGATAATTCGTGTTAAAAAATGAAATAAACGTAGATCATTTATAAGAAAATAAAATGTTATGAATGAACAATGACACTTATTACACGGTATACATGTGGACATTATTATACTTTGTCATTTTTCATTTTAGACCAAAGTCGTCAAACTCTAAATAGGCTACATGACAGGGTAAGACAATCAAAATTATATTGAGTTCTTCAGTAAGATATTACAAAAACAAAGAACACGTATTTTTTATACCTTGTTATTATTATACTTGGTAATTTTGTCATGTGGACATTTTTATATTATGTCATTTTTTCATTTGGACATTTTTATATATTTGTAAATAAAATAAATAAATAAATAATACCAGACAAATCACACAGCATTATCTAGCCCCAAGCTAAGCAGAGCTTGTGTTATGGGTACTAGATGACTGATATACTTAATACATTATACTACATAGATAGATATTTTTATTATATATAGAAAAACACCCAGAACACCCTGAACAAATATCTGCAGATTGTACAGACATTACATACAGTCCCGAGGCGGGAATCGAACCCGCAACCCCTTGCGTCGCAGGCGGACCTTTGCCCGCTGCGCCACAGAGCTCGTCTCTTTAATACTAAAGTTGTAACAAAACGTATACCAGAATCGATTTTCATAAATATCACAGTTCTATGTGGTTTTATCACTGCTGTCGTAAACACAGATCTGTTTAGTTTAGACGATCAAAGGGCCACTAGAAAAAACGCCTGTATCTTTTTCATTTCGTTACTGCTCTCTATTTATAATTAATCTTCACATCAATCAGCGATGACCGTGGTATTTGGTTCGCTGAGTTCTGTAGGTAGATCATCATCATCAACATCATTGCAGCCGTATGACTTCCTCTGCTGGACATAGGCCTCTATCATGGTACTTTTAGAACTGGTCATGAGGTTGTTATTGCCATAATCACCACGCTTGGCAGACGAATTGGCAGTACGGAATGTTGATACCCCGAAGGACGCTGCTGTTAACTTTCCGTAGGTATCATTTGGCAGATTCTTACTGCATCCATATGCGAGAGAGGTGGGGCAATATTATTCTGCCCGCTTCCCACGGCGGCATATAGGTACATTGTAGTTTTAGGGTCATTTAATCGGAATCTACCTTTAAGTGCCTTTATGCGTCCTGTTTGAACAATTTTAGAAATTCATTGAAACTCCGCAAGCGACCAAACTCTTAGCAATTTAAAGTAGATAAAAACATGGCTTCCAAGTTATCGGAGCGGATCGGAGATAAAGCCTAGTGATAAGACTGAACGGGTGCCAGGGTCTTAGAGGAGAAATTGTAAAGGGCGAAGCAACATGACCTAGTGGCATTTTGGTTATTTACTTCGAAAGGTTAATGATGCTAGGGTAAAACTAATTTATAGCTTGTGAATCACAACGAAATTTTTGAAATAATTTTAAAAATTTTGAAATAACGATTCAGCTGAGATGATGATGGTGATTGAGTATAGAATAATTATAAGCGTAGATTTTAGAAAAGTGGATTTCATAATTTTCGTGAGTGTCTTCTTCGTATATAACAGTGCTACAGGGTGTGTTATAACTATTTATAACAGTGAGAATTACCCCCTTTCGGCAAACACATGTTAGTACGCCCTGTCATTTATAGTCATTTATTCAAAATTTGTTAAATCACACGTCAAACATATCCAAATACAATAAAATAAAAATAGTATAAATTTATGCTTATGTCTAATCGATAGAAATTAAATGAAATTAAATATAATATATGTACATACATGTCAAGAATTTCTTAATGTCAATACTGTATTCACTATTAATATAATATATCTATGGATATGAAATAGTAGGTACATAACAAAATCTTAATTTTAGAATCCAAGAGTGAGAACTATCAAGCATAGAAAGGTCATATTTGGGTCATACATTAGGTACGCCACGAGCGCCACAAACTGTACCAGTTGATCATGATGGGCAAAATACCTGGCAAACGAGGGGTTGGAGGACGAAGAACATCATGGCTTCGAAATATAAGAGATTGGACAGGAGTTAACAAAGCAGAAGATCTGTTTAGGCTAGCGCTAGACAAGGAAAAATTTTGAAAGATGACAGTGCTAACCTCCAGTAATGGAGTCACTAAAAGAAGAAGAAGAAGAAAGCTCGACGATGTTTAGAGGATATTATTGTGTCCGAATCTAAGGGTTTTAGAGGAGAAATTGTAAAGGGCAAAGGAGTAGCCTCGTGACATTTTGGTGTTGGTTACTTCGGAAGGTTAATTATGTACCACCTCATAGCGTCATTAGATATTTTAAAGGCTGAATTGGTTTGTTTATACATTTCATAAACATGAAAAGCGTAGTAATTGCTGTTGGAAGCCACCTGTATCCACCGTCGACCTGAGACTTTCACCAGGTCGTCAGTGCATCTTGTTGGTCCTACGCTGCGCTTGCCGGTCCGTGGCCTCCAATCGAGAACCTTTCGGCCCCATCGGCCATCTGTGCTGCGAGCTACATAGCCTGGCCATTGCCACTTCAACGTGCTAATCAGCTTGGCTACGTCGGTGACCCGAGTTCTTCTACGTATCTCCTCATTTCTGTTTCGATCCCGTAAAGAAACCCCGAGCATAGCCCTTTACGGGCCATGTCGTTGACTCTGAGCTTATTCGTGAGGCCAATAGTGAATGACATCAACACGAAACACACACTGATTTAAGACTTTCGCCTTAAGGCACTGAGGAATTTCGGGAGAAAAGACGTTGCGTAGTTGTTATGAATAACATAATTTTAGCATAAGGATTTATTGGCGATGGACAATCATCATTATTCCTTTGCCCATGCTCCGATGTGTGTGGTAGGCATAAAATGTCCTTCACTACTCTTTCACTATTTAGCAACTGCATCCGTGGTTCAATTGCCCTAATACCAGACTGATCTCCCGTCCGTCCCGTTTTTGGTTATGAGAGATATAAGATCGAATAAGAATCAGACATTAAAATAGAAAAAGCAAATTTAAGTTTATTTCTAACGGATAAACATATAGTAGATAAGTTTATAAAATACTGTAATAATATATCAATAATAGTAATAAACAGATTAAGAAAGATATGACTGTGAATTATATAAATATATGTCATATACTATGTAATCTAGATATATAAAATAGATTATTATGAAATAGTACTAAGAAAATAGATTTACGATACTAGATTAAGTGATAGGAAAACAATATTTTTTTATATAAGAAAAAGAAAACATGAAAATATATACAGCACTTTATTTTCCTTGAAAAAAGACTTTGTCATGTTCAGAGGTTTATAGATGAAAAAAAAAATCTGGACTTATACGCAGGAGAGTTCGATCTAGACACGTGGCAGCGTGTCCAGCCAAGTTCAAGCAAAGCGAACGGGCGACAACGCAGTAGTATGTATTTTACCCGAACAATTTGGAAGCGCTTTTGGTCCACAATTTTTTAATGAAGCAAATTTCATGAGACGAACTAGTAGCCCAAAAAACCGTGTAAGTAAGCCGTGAGCTATATTGATCCTAAGTTATCAGCAATATTCTATTAAATAAGTTTCAGGATTATCTACAGAACTTGGTGTCATTCTATTTTCAATTCTTTTGTGGACGAAGTCAACAACCACGCGATTCCTCCCATTTTCACATTTATGTCATTGGTAGGATTTCCACTACGGGGAATATGTTTGTAAATTTTGTTCTGAAGATATTTGTAAAATTCTGCTCAATTCATTTTCGGATACGTATGTTTATTTTTGGGATGTCTAAATATGGCTACATTAATTAGTATTTCATTATTTATATTATTTATTATTATTATGGCCTCTCATGGAGATCCATGAGTGAGGCCTGTCTGCAGTAGTGGACGTTTTACGGTTGAAATGATGATGATGATTATTATACGACAGACAGTGGCGGGACAGACAAAGGATCGGGACAGTTTTGGGGGAGATTTTTTCCTAGCAGTGGGATAGAATAGGTTATTAAAAAAAACATACACATAATACAATATTACAGCAAACCCTTTACTTTCATCTCTAATGTCTATACCGATTTGTTATACATATAGGCTAACTATATACCTCCATGAGTGCGCCATTGACACCCTGCATACCTTATTGAACGCTGATTTTAATGACGTCACAATCAGGTAATCGATGGGTACCTATTTTTCGCCCTCAAATATTTGTGTTGGCTGTAGATATGATTATTTGAACTCCTCTCAAACGGAACGGTTTCTAAGAAGTGGACGACTGGACGGTCTAATAGTTTGATGGGTTGACCCGAGGTAAATATTGAAGTATATCGCAGCTGAGATTAAGTTTTTATCTATTTCTTATCATAAAGTCCAGACTGCGTGACGGCAAGTTTTGTACCTACAAAGCTTAATGCTTAGTAGGTTTTTGTATGTCACTCGGCCACTCCTGAACACAGACCTGCCTCACGAATCTCCATTAGGTTTGGGAGGAGTTGTAGCATCTACTGCCGGCACCCCATGGCATCATCATTTCAGCCATAAAACGTCCACTGATGACAACAGGCCTCCCTCATGGATCTCCATGAGGGGTAGTTGCCATACTCACCACGCTTGGCAGGCGGGTTGGTGAGCGCAGTATGGGATGTTGATACACGGATAGACGCTGCTGCCCATCTTCCGGAGGTATCCCTTAGCAGGCACTTACTGCATCCATGGGCATGAGTGGAGGGGTAACATTCTACTGCCGGGACCCCACGGCATAGTTTTTATTTATTTATTTATTTATTTATTTAGAAAGTACTAATAATAATACTTTTATTACGTTTAAGAAAAGAGTTAATAGGTATTTTCTAGGGAAGCTCGCTCCATCGTCGATCTCATTCTTGCGATAGCAAGGATGAAATCAAGAGCTACCCTATCTAACATAAAAAAAAAGTTACACCAACAAAATTAACACTAAAAATACAACTTAGGCTAATAACAAATAAATCCAAGTAAAGTGACATTTCAATTAAAGGTGTATCCATAGGTTTCTAATAATTATAAATTTATATGGGGTTAAGGTTATAGGGAATCGATTTGTAAGGACAATGGTTTTTAAAATAATGTTTGCCCAAGTTTTAGTGATTTTAACACCGCTTTCGGTTTAAGATAAAAATAGTTTACATAAAAATGTATCTATGTTGATATTATAAAGAAGTAAGGATTGTGAGTTTGTGAGGTTGTAGGGGGTAATCTCCGGATCTACTAAACCGATTTTCAAAATTGATTTACTAATAGAAAGCTACAGTATTTGTGAGTGTCATAGGCTATAAATTACCGCCCAACGAAGTGGGCACCGGGCCAGCTAGTATTTAATATTCATATTTATGTATGCCCAAAATACTTTACAAAGTTACCATATTCACTTCTAGAAATATTCAATAGCTTTTATCAAAAATACCCTTTAAGAATACATTGTTAATTACAGTTACCTTGTTAGTAAACAGGAAACAGGTCGCGCTGAGTCAGGATCTAAGTCAGTAGTCCACTCGGTAGTTGCGCCCACTTACTTAATTTCAGCTTTGTTTAATTGCTCGGACATGGACGCTGAGCTGAATATTACACTCGCTAATGTTTTTGATTTCCATGATCACGTTTTATTTAAATGTTTGGAGCTTTGATTGCACAGAATTGCAGTAGGCGCAAACGACTCAAGCTCTTTTTAACCCCCAACCAAAAATAGGGTGTTGTTACAAGTTTGACCGCTATGTGCGTGTGTCTATGCAGGAACATAGACACACGCACGTCGTTTGCGCCTACTGCAATTCTACATATTATTTTACTTGACCTTTTATTTGACCATACAGGCGTATTTGGCACCGTAGATCTTAAACGAGTGGACCGAGTTGCATGCAGTTTTTTTTATTTAAAAGCAGGTTTTCCTGCGGTGTTTCTAAAACATATTTTATTAAAATACTTTTGGAAGTTTAGAAAATATGGTGGGTTATAGAGGAGATGAATAATACATAAATAAATAATGCTGGACAAATCATACAGCATCATCTAGCCCCAAGCTAAGCAGAGCTTGTGTTATGGGTACTAGATGACTGATATACTTAATACATTATACTACATAGATAGATATTTTTATTATATATAGAAAAACACCCAGAACACCCTGAACAAATATCTGCAGATCGTACAGACATTTGTACCGAGGCGGGAATCGAACCCGCAACCCCTTGCGTAGCAGGCGGACCTTCGCCCGCTGCGCCACAGAGCTCGTCAATAATCGAATGTTTGCAAAAATACTCGAGTTTGGTATAAAATGAAAGGTAATGATGTGTAGATTGCAATATTGAGGATACGTGGTATAAAATAAATTAAGGTAACCTCCGAGACTAGGTTAAGGTACATGAAATATTAAGTTGACATACTCGCCATGCTTGACAGGCGGGATGGCAAGCGCAGTGCGGTTTGTTGATAAACGGAAAGACGCTGCTTCCCATCTTCCGGAGGTATTCCTTGGCAGATTTTAACTGCATCCACGGGTAAGAGAGAAAGGGCAAAATTCTACTGACGGCATCCCACGGCGAAGTCTTCACACGAGAAAGAAGCACATGCTTTTTGCAAATTCTGACAGAAATAATTAACAGCTGTGCAAACATTACTTTGCAACTGTTGCTAAACTCCAGTAATTGTTTAAAAACTGCCTCAACTATTTAGCCAACTGCAAAGCAAAATGGTTATTTGAATAAAAAGCTGAATCCCGCTGCAAAGGAAAATCCCGAGGAAGAATTTGATAAAACTCCTGTTGCATAAAATTTCAGTCTGCGCCGAGATTCGTTTTAGTTTTATTACGCTTTTGTAAGCATTTTTTATTTGCATTATGTGCTCCTACATACTGTGCTTATTTTTGAAGAGACTTGAGTTTTAGAGCACTGTAATTATGAAATTATGTAAAGTACATCTAAGTTATTTAAATTTTTTGATTAGATTTCGAAATAGGTTCGATGAAGTCTTTTTAGTCAAAGAAGGTAGAATTGTGAGGCTAAAACGGATTCAACAAGGTTTTATTTCATATTTTATTTAGTTTTTAGGCTTTTATAATGGCCCTTGCGTGTAAAATAAAGATAATTACATTAATTCTTAATCTGTTTGATTGAAACTGTGTCGTTAATACTTCATAACAATGTAAAGCAATGCCTGTGAGTGAGTATAAAACTTCTTAAAATGTAAACAAAAATATGGAGGAATATTATCGGCATTTCAGAATTAAAGAAAGCTGTAAGTAAACACAATAAAACCAACATCTACACGATCAAGCGTTGTAGGCCCAACAACCGTTTCCCAAGGTCAAAATTCTGTTAACCCGAGAAATGAGGTCCCGAACATTTCGATGCAAATCTTCATCTTGTCAACCCACGATTACCTCCCACAAATTTGACCAGGAGGAACCTTATATGGGTCTAGTAAGCCGGGGGTGCCGGCATTAGAATGTTAACCCTCCTCTCATGTCCGTGGATGCAGTAAGAGCCTGCTAAGGGATACCTCCGGAGGATGCGCAGCAGCGTCTTTCCGTGTATCAACATCCCATACTGCGCTCGCCAACCCGCCTGGCAAGCGTGGTGAGTATGACAACGACCCCCTCATAATCTTGGAGATCCATACTGCCTTTGACCACCAGTTGATGTGTACAGCAGTCCTACAGCTAAAGTGAAAAAACTTAAACCATACAGTAGCGATCATTGTAAAGAATCTCACTAAGGTAAGGATACACTAAGGCTTAGTCTATATGTTCGATAGAATAATTGCCGCCCGTCTATGCACTCATCTCTCGCGGGTAGGTCCCAACCTGTCGGATGACCAGTACGGTTTCCGACGGGCGCGTTCGACAGTGGACGCGATTCTTCGTGTCCGTACACTGTCGGACCAGGTGGTGTCCCGAGGCGGGAGGGCGTTGGCGGTGTCCTTGGACATCGTTAATGCCTTCAACTCCCTGCCTTGGAGGGCGATCAGGGAGGCGCTCGTGTATCACGGAGTGCCTCTCTACCTGCAGCGCCTAGTTGGGTCCTACCTCCGCGACAGATGTGTGCAGTATGTGGGCAGGGACGGTACTACTCTGCGGAGGGAGGTCAGTTGTGGGGTTCCACAGGAGTCTGTCTTAGGACCACTCTTTTGGAACCTCGCATATGACGCGGTTCTGCGTGTCGATCTCCCCGCCGGCGTACACGTTGTCTGCTATGCAGACGACACTTTAGTGTTAGCCGGCGGGGACTCCTTTGAGAGGACCAAAGGGCTCGCCGAGCTTGGGGTGGCATGCGTCGTGGATAAAATCCACGAGCTGGGTCTTCGGATAGCGCCTCATAAGACCGAGGCGCTATGGTTCCACAAGCTCCCGAGGGGAAGGGAACCACCCAGCTTGTCGGTTCGCGTAGGTGACGTTGACGTCCAGGTGGGGCCGTACCTTAAGTCAATCAATCAATCAATCAATCAATTTATTTCATTTCAAGCCTAAATTACAAAATCAATATATGGAAAATAATCAAGTAAAAGTACATCATCTACATTTATGGCTTGCATTCATAAACTGGTCTACAGCACCTACACTAAGTGGTTAGACTTGTGTCGTAGGTGCTGCCTTCCTTCTAAGATTACAATATTGATAGTATCAAAGCCAGATTAGGATTTTATATAACCACGAATATAATTATTAAAGGTAATTAAAGGTATAGTTAAAGGTCATATCATCAAAACTTACATAATAGTGATTGTAAGTAGTTAATTAGTATAATGTGCAATAATTTAATTTAATAACAATCATAACCAATAATTCAATTTATTACCATTAATTAATGTCATAGTTTAATTATAAATATATCCAGTAAGTTAATTTCGATTATATGTTATAGTTAAATTTATTAACAATTGAGAACTTGGGCCTCACCTTGGATAGTCGTTGGGGCTTCGAAGAGCACTTCAGCCGCTCCGTCCCCCGGATCCAGAGGGTAGTGGGTGCTTTGCACAGACTGCTACCCAATCTCGGGAGACCAAGGGAGGGTGTTCGCCGCCTCTATGCGGGCGTCGTGCGGTCGATGGCACTCTACGGAGCGCCCGTCTGGTCCAAAAGACTGACGGGTGTTAGGCGCTGCAGGGCTATGTTTAGTAGCCTGCAGCGTTCTATTGCCATCAGAATCGTTCGCGGTTACCGCACGATTTCGCATGAGGCGGCGACATTATTGGCGCGGCTCCCGCCGCTCGACCTCCTGGCGGAGATGGACGCACGAGTGTACGTTCGTCTCCGGCAGGAGGGCGAGGGTGGGGCTGCGCCAGCTGAAGTGCGGCAAGAGGAGCGTCGACGTGCGCTTGGGAAGTGGCGCGAGCGGCTCGAGGAGCCGAGGAGCTCGCGTCAACGCGCTGTCGGCGCTGTTCTGCCTAGCTTCGAAGCCTGGCTAGGGAGGGAGGGAGGTAAACGTCACCTATCGACTTACTCAGATACTCACCGGGCATGGTTGCTTTGGTGAGTACCTGAGTAGGATCGGACGCGAACCGACACCGCAATGCAACCATTGTGGGTGGGGCCAGGATTCCGCCCAGCACACGCTCGAGGATTGCTCGGCGTGGTGCGTGGAAAGGCGGAATCTGGAACTCAGGATCGGGCAGGATCTCTCTCTGCCCAGCGTAGTTGCGGCTATGCTGGCAGATGAGACGGCGTGGAAGGCGGTGGCCTCTTTCTGTGAGACCGTAATGGTTCGGAAAGAGGCCGCGGAGCGGGATCGCGAGAGGGCTGATCCCGCTCGTAGAAGGCGGCGGCGGGGTGCAGGCAACGGTCGCCCCGCACCGCCTGCCCCGTGAGGCTTCGGCGTCATGGGGCTGCGGCATCCCCTATAGGGGACCATCTGGGTCCGTAGGGTAGTCAGAGTGAGGGCTCGGACTATCCCAGACGGACCCAGGGAGGGCGATGGTGCATGATATGGCTATGCACCATCGTGAGTTCCGCGAGACGTAGGGGGCGTTAGTTGTGGACGCCCCCGGGACGTGCTCAGGCAAGGTGCTATAGGGGCTCCGGAGTGTTCTTTATGAGGAGCCCCTAGTGCACCGAGGCCGGTCATCGGGGTGGTTTTAGTGAGTCGTCAGGAGACAACCTCACATAACCATGCTGTGCCCTTAACGCAGCATGGTAACTGACCTAGCAGATTTCCACTCCGTAACAAAAAAAAAGGCTTAGTCTATATACTTTATGAGCGCGACTGTACAACCGATCAAGCTAATGGAATCTACCAATTTTGATATTGACAGTAAGGGAAGGCTTGTCCAGCCGTAAAACGATAAAATGGATTTCCATGAGGGGTAGTTGCCATACTCACCACGAGGCTTGGAGACTTGTATTAATTACGCATACTGTATGACCTTGCCGTGGGGTTCCAGCAGTAGAATGTTACCCCTCCTCTCATACCTGTGGATGCCGTAAGAGACAGCGGATACCTCCGGAAGATGGGTAGCAGCGTCTTTCCGTGCCAAGCGTAAGTATCGCAACTCATGGAGTTCCATGGGGGATCTATGAGGGCCTGTGTTCAGTAGACGTTTTTACGGCTGAAATAATGATAAGTGTTGTGAAGTTTAAAATATACTGACAATGTACTGGATCGCATAATGACGGCATATCACACGTTACAACGAGGCTTGGAAGGTTGAATTCATTATTCATACCGTGCGACCTGAGACGATACCCGATGTTTGGCAAAAACTGCCGTCGATTCTAAGGGGCTTGTTCTTTGATGTAGTAGGTACTGTAATTGAATGTCTACTTTGGATTCGGCTTTTGGATTTCCATATTTGTTTGCTTGATGTTGTTTTTTTTATGTCGAAATGTTTTTGCGCGAAACATAGAAGATTGCGTTCAAGTTTTGCTGAATGCTTCATACAAAGAGTAACTTTAACTTTAATTTTAACTTTATAAGTTTCCCTGAATGTTTTAAAAAGGAGAGTTCAAGCTTTTATTGAAGAAAATTGTATTGTATAAAATAACACATCAGAAAACTGTTTCGAAAGTCGCTCCTTTATGACTTCATTCTACGTGTTTTTATTCTTGTAGTTGATAAGGTGCGTTTCCCGCCAAGGGACAAATGATTGTAGTTGTACCAGTACTGGGTATTTTTCTATTAAATTAAATAAAAAAAAATGTATTATCCACTAAAAGGTAAGGTTTACAAAACATAGTATAAATAAATTATGCGCTATTATTATTAATTATTAAATTATGCTGCCTATGAGAACCTCTTATGTACTATTGTAGGAACGATAAGTATGTTTTTACAAAAAAAATGCATTTAAATATTCTATCAATCATCTAATTGCCATAGTAAATAGTACAAGCTTTGGAAAATAATGAAATAATAAGTTAATTACGCGATAAAGACCCGTTATTCTGTTTTAAAATTAGGCTTTGCTTAGTTATGCTAAACACTACACACAACACCATCTAGTCCCTAAGGACTAGATGGTGTTGTGTGTAGTGTTTAGCATTATTTATTTATGTATTCAACTAAAGTTTCACAATTAGAGAACATGCCGTCGGGTTATCTAACCCTAGATAATAATCCTCAACTTGTCAATCAATTAGCCTTCGAAGCAAGCCCTAATTAGGCCCTGCCCAGTTCCGCCCGATAAATCCATTCAGTAGTTCCACGCCGGGGGAATGGTAATCTGACAACTAACAAAGCGCAATACAGGGGATACTTAGTAAACCTTTGTAGATTGAGCTCTGGATGTTGTTCCGCCCTGATATTGCGGAGAGCATTGCAGTTATTTGCCGTGGGGTGCCGGCAGTAGAATGTTACCCCTCCTCTCCTACCCGTGGATGCAGTAAGAGCCTGCTAAGGGACACCTCCGGAAGATGGGCAGCAGCGTCTTTCCGTATATCAACATCCCGTACTGCGCTCACCAACCCGCCTGCCAAGCGTGGTGAGTATGGCAACTACCCCTCATGGAGATCCATGAGGGAGGCCTTAGTTCAGTAGTGGACGTTTTACGGCTGAAATGATGATGATGATGATGATTGCAGTTAAACTCACGCGATGGAAAAATCAATAGAAAAAAGTTCGTCCCTATCGTGTATAGGAGGTACCCGAAATAAATATTTTTGTTCGCATTTTTCATTTTCCTAATGAAACCTTCGAAGATTAAAGATTTGCCTTGTTAACCCTTCGTCTGTTTGGCCCGTTTTGCGCGAATTGCCCTGTGGAGCGCTTTTTTGCCTCGCTCTTTTTTAGCGCGATACATCGGCCCCATGGACCAGGATTACGATTGAAATAACTCTAAAGTTTTGTATTGGAGATATTTTATATAATAATATATAAAAATAAAGATAGAGGTTACCGCTTTACATCAGGTGGGCTCTTTGACGTTTATTAAAAAAGTCTTGCGTGTGAAGGCATTATTTATTTATTTATTTACACAGTAGATTTCAAACATTACAGGATATGCACCCTAAGTCGTTAAAAATCTTTTTTAAGAAAATCCTTACAAGTCTAAATAGAAAAATAAGAAATATGAGTAAGCTAAATTATATGTACACAATATAGAAACATGTCATTTAGAGACATAATAATAAACAAATACAAGAAAAAAAATACATGAATTAATATAACAACAAGAACAAATAAATAAAAATAAAAATAAATAAATAAATAAATAAATAAATAAATAAATAAATAAATAAATAAATAAATAAATAAATAAATAAATAAATAAATAAATAAATAAATAAATAAATAAATAAATAAATAAATAAATAAATAAATAAATAAATAAATAAATAAATAAATAAAATAAATAATGCTGGACAAATCACAAATAAAGAAATAAAATACAAGAATTAATTGAATTTTATAATTACAATAAAAAGGAATCATAAAATATTAATCAACCTATGTTAAATGAGGTCTATTTTTAACATTTAGGCCCAAAACTCATAAGCCACTTAAGCCTTTTCCGTTATACAAAACCGAGCCCAAAATACCTATTTCCAGACCCTTTATTTCATCAGGAGCAATTCTAAGCACGAGAGCTTCGCCTAACGGTCGGTGCGGCCTTGTTAACGGCCCGTCAGTCCGCCAAGTAAGTTTCAATTAGAGTTCTTCCTTGACCCAGAGCACGAAGGACGATAATCCCTTGAGCTGAACAATTCTTTAGTTGTTTGGAGATATAAACCAATCAGCTGATGAAGGTTAGAGGGGTAAAAGGTTTTAAAACTTAGAAGTTAGTTTTAGTGGTTAATGTGAGTTGTTTAGTATTAAATTCTTCTGATAGAAATCGGAATAATAAATAATAATTATTTTTTTATTAAATTAAGGTGAAAAAATGCTTATCATTGTGTTGATGTTTTTAGCCCAAGTAATTACCTAATTGTAAGTTTACTCGTTTGTCGTACACGTTCCACTAGGATCGATTAATCGAACCTACTAAAAAAGTTCACATAGTCCAATTGATCGAACTATCAAGGGTCTCAAGAACACATGGTTCGATTAATCAAACCAACTGGAAAAAAAAGTTCACGTAGTCCGATTGGTCGAACTATCAGAAGTCTCAAAAACACATGGTTCGATTAATCGAACCAACTGGAAAAAAGTTCACGTAGTCCGATTGATCGAACCATGCGGTCGAACCACGTGGCCAGAAGCGAAACTATCTGCAGTTTAATGTTTTTTTTTGTTTTTTTTTTAAATTAATGTAATAATTGCCGTAATAATTGGTTGGCAGTAACATTTTGCTGGGATACCTTTGGAAGTTAGGCAGCAGCGTCTTTCCGTGTAATAAAATCCCGTACTGCAATCGTCAACCCGCCTGCCATGCGTAGTGAGTATGGCAACAATCCCATCATGATCAGTAGTAGATCCTTGAGGGAGGCCTATGTCCAGCAGTGGACGTCATACTGCCGAGATGAAGATGATGATGATGATGAAGAAATTAGCAAGTTTTACAGCTAACAGTTAATCAAACCCATCGCATAACTAAAGCCCCACTTATAAACTTCCCAACTTGCCATAGTGTACAAAGTTGTGCTTGACAGTTGACAAAACACAGTTTAATGGCGTGTCAACCACTCGACAATAAGTTGACAGCATCTACTGGTTTTGTTGACGGTGCTGTTTGAGTTTAGGAGCTATCTTTGATCACCAAGGGTTGAAGTTTACGGTTTTAGTGAATTTGCAGTTTCATGTAGTGTCTTGCACAAACTATCAGGGTTTCTTGTACTTTTGGTAGCAGAAACCTGTCAGTAGTTTAGTACCTACTATGCTACTATGTCACTCGACATACTATGACTTATTACTACACGCGCTTACTTAAACAGTGCCGTGGGGTGCCGGCAGTAGAATGTCACCCCTCCTTTTATGCCCGTGGATGCAGTAAGAGCCTGCTAAGGGATACCTCCGGAAGATGGGCAGCAGCGTCCTCCCGTGTATCAACTCCGTGCTGCGCTCGCCAACCCGCCTGCCAAGCGTAGTGAGTATGGCAACTACCCCTCATGGAGATCCATGAGGGAGGCCTGTGTTCAGTAGTGGACGTATTACAGCCGAAACGATTATGATGATGACTTATACAGGATGTATTATTATAGCATGTGTAACCCGAAAGGGCGGGCAAAAATAAAAACAAGTATTTTTGGATAAGAAAAAAAAACAGAAATTCGTATTATTTTCTTATTTATTTGTACCTGTACATCAACTTATTGCGGAGGTCAATGACCCTGTCAAAAATCAACTGGATAGGTTTTCACATAGGGAATCAGCTGTTATATTAAAAACTTTCGTGTTCTTTTCGTGAATGAGAATAATCGAATCCAGAAAAGTCGTAGAAACAAAGTTGTTTTTTTTTTGGTGGTTGGAATATCCTCTGTTGAGTATGATTGTTTTAGGCTGGTAAGGAATTGTTTTTGAAGGACCACTAATTAAAAAATAAATTAAAATATATGTATCTGTAACAACCAAGTAGTAAAATTTTGACAGTGGTTCTTTGCTCGCAAATGGGTAGATAATTAAGTCTGCCACCTACCTCAACTTCCAAACGTACGTTTCTTCACGAGGTCGTGGTCCTGGTATCGGCGGCAGTGGTGAGCGATAGCACTTAGCGATCCAAAAACACCATCAAAATTGGTACAGCACACTTGCGATAACGTCTCACACAATAGACACTGCACGGCAGCGTAAAAAATGAGTAATCTCAATAATCTGAGGCGCGACCGGAATCTTCAGGTCACGAAAGTCAACTGTTCGGTGCTCACTTGCGGAGGGTGCGCGATACGTAGGCTCACACTTCAAAACGACGGTAGTCGTTTAAAGCGGGTAGCAAAATATAAATTATCTACCCTCTAAAGTTGAGCAAAGATCCAACATCCTCCTTTCGGTTTAGTACACATATTCTAAACATATTTGTATCTTTTGTGCACTACCTTTAATCTAGTCCACATTACACACAGGTTAGCTGGAAGAGAATGCTACTTAGCATTAAGTTCGCCTATGTACAGTACTTTTAAGTTTGTGCAATAAAGAATTTTCTATCTATCTATCCATAAACCATTTTATATTATTCTTGTGTTTAGACCCTATTATATTGCTTGTGCTTGTGCGTGTCTCAAATTAATGTAAAATTTTTCCTTCAAGTCAGAAACATTTTTTCCTGCAAGTCAGAAACATCGATCTTTTAACGCCAAGAATTTGTGGCGTGCTGCTCCACATACTGAAAAGGTACCTAAATTATAATTATATCCCGGGAACCTACCTCGACTCTAAATACGACCCTGCAAAAATCCTTAGTGAGGACCTGTGAAATTGCCCCCACTACTTGCCACAGCGCCGCGGAGCTCGCTCGCGCCACCGTAGGCGGAACGAATGAACGAGGGAGTGAACAAAGGACTCGAAGCCGACCGCATGTCTGGAGGCAAGGACGCGCCCGCGTAACACGCCGCGATCTAGATACCTAGCCTGAACTTAGTAACTGTGCCGGTTTTGTGATAGCGTATACAGACATTCTTGTGTAAGCCAAATTGACTGTGTGTGTATCTACCTACGTACTAACCTATCTATGTGCCGTGTACCTATCTCAATAAACTTTGTAACTGTATCAACTGGTGTTTGGCTGTATAACTACCTGGCTACCTACCGAAGTACGATCTATTCTCCCGCTGCTATATTGGTGACCCCTCTGAAAATTACACGCTGACGCACGATGACAACCGAAGCGGAGAAGCAGCGCGTGGAAGATCAGAAGCCCGCAGAGTTGTTTCGGGTTGGAGTTAAAGTGCCGCCATTTTGGCCCGACGAACCTGAAATATGGTTCGCTCAAGTAGAAGGCCAATTCGCGATCTCCGGCATCACATCTGATATTACGAAATTTAACTACGTGATTGGACAACTCGACCATCAATTCTCAAAGGAAGTAAAAGATATTATTATCTCACCACCAGCCACAGATAAGTACGAGAAGCTCAAATCGGAGCTTATCAAAAGACTTAGCGCTTCACACGAAAAGAAGGTAAAACAGCTTCTGATGCACGAAGAGTTAGGTGAGCGAAGACCATCACAGTTCCTTCGCCACCTACAGGGCTTAGCTGGACCCAGTGTGCCTGAAGAGTTTGTGAAGACCATCTGGACCAGCCGTCTACCACGAAACATCCAAACGGTAATCGCCGCCCAACCTACATCGTCGCTAGAGGTACTTGCTGATTTGGCCGACAAAATACAGGACATTGCCACGCCTTCACCTCAAGTCGCAGCAGCTCAAGCAGGACCCGGATCCAACATGGACGCCATGGCTCGAGAAATCGCCGAGTTACGTAAGCAATTGCAAAATTTATCATCGCAGCTTAACTCACAGAACCGGCGATCTCGCTCTACACAGCAGCGCCGTGATCGAAGCCGATCAATGACTAGGTCTGTATCCAACTACCGCAAATTCCCGGAATGCTACTACCATTTCAAATTCGGCAGCGATGCAAGGAATTGTATAAAACCGTGTGACTACGAACCAGAATCCCGGGAAAACAGTCCCAGAAGATTCCCGGGAAATTCCCGGGATCCCGGGAAAATATCGGAAAACGCCAGGGGTGGTCAGTAATGGCGACAGATGACTGCCCCCACTCCTCTGGTCGCCTGTTCGTGGTAGATCGTCAGACCAAAGTACGATTTCTCGTAGATACGGGAAGCGACGTGTGCGTGTATCCGCGATCCGCCCTGTCAGAGCGACGTCATAAAACGGATTTTCAACTGTCCGCTGCTAACGGCACACCCATCAACACGTACGGATATGCAAATCTGGAGCTAAATTTAGGCTTAAGACGCGATTTTCCCTGGCGTTTCATCGTCGGAGATGTAACCAGGGCCATCATCGGAGCTGATTTTCTCAAACACTACGGCCTGATCGTCGACATCCGTAACCAGCGCCTACAAGACAGCATGACCTCAGTCTACGCTATAGGCAAACCAGTTAACTCGTCGAACACGATATCATCAATAAAAATACCACTCGGCAGCGGCTCCACCAGATACCTTAAACTACTCTGTGAGTTTCCAGAAATCACCAGCCCATCCGGACGTTATCAAGAGGTAAAACACAACACCGTTCATTACATCAGGACAACGCCAGGCCCACCAGTGTCATCTTCTCCTCGTAGACTTGCACCTGACAAACTGCTGATAGCTAAAAAAGAATTCGAGTCGATGCTTAAATCAGGAATCGCCCGTCCATCCGAAAGCCCTTGGGCCTCTCCACTCCACCTAGCCCCGAAGAAGGATAATGAGTGGAGGCCTTGCGGCGATTATCGCTCTCTGAACGCCCGGACTATCCCGGATAAATATCCGGTGAGACACGTCCACGACTGCACACACAATATCACAGGATGTAAAATTTTTTCCACCATTGATTTGGTAAAGGCCTTCAACCAGATACCTATCTTCCATGAGGACATCCAGAAGAGTGCCATAACGACCCCATTTGGCTTATATGAATTTCCATTCATGACATTTGGCCTTCGCAACGCTTGCCAGACGTTCCAGCGTTTCGTCGATGAGATTACCCGCGGTCTAGACTTCGTCTATCCATACATCGACGACTTTCTGTGCTTCTCCAGAAACGAACAAGAACATGAAGACCACCTCCGACAGCTGTTTGGCAGACTCAGGGACTACGGTGTCATCATTAACACCGCCAAATGCCGCTTCGGAGTATCTGAAGTCTCCTTTCTCGGATATTCTATCTCAGCCGAAGGAGTCAAGCCACTTGATACAAAGGTAGAAGCCATAAAATCATTTCCAGAACCAAAGACCGTACGATCATTGCGAAGATTCTTAGGAATGATCAACTTCTACCGAAGATTCATACCGGGTGCCGCTGAATATCAGACTCCACTAAACGCTCTTTTGACGGGATCTGTCAAAGGTTCTCACCCAGTGCACCTATCTGGTGATACACTGAGAGCTTTTCAGGAATGCAAAGACAGCTTATGACGCGCCACACTCCTAGCGCATCCTGACAGCCATTGTAAGCTCGCCCTAGTTACTGACGCATCGGACACGGCGATCGGAGCGGCCCTACAACAGCAAAAGGATCATGCATGGCAGCCACTAGCATTCTTTTCCCGCAAACTTTCACCAGCCCAGACGAAATATTCGCCCTACGACAGAGAGCTACTAGCGATCTATGAAGCTATCAATTACTTTAGACACATGTTAGAGGCCAAAGACTTTATCATTTACACAGATCACAAACCTTTGTGTTTCGCCTTCCATACTCGCAAGGACAAATGCTCACCCAGACAATTCCGACACCTAGATCTGATATCACAGTTCACCACTGATATACAACATATTTCTGGAAAAGACAACGTGGTCGCAGACACACTGTCACGTGTAGAGGAGGTAGAGTTTACCATAGACTACTCAGAGCTAGCCTGCTCCCAAGACGCTGATCCAGAACTAAAACAGATGTTAGACAGTGAAACCTCTCTACGCCTTGAAAAGATCAAGATCCCGGAATGTCGAACAGAACTCTACTGCGATACCAGCACCCAGACTCCAAGGCCCTACATCACGCCAATGCTGCGTAAACAAGTCTTTGAAAATCTTCATGGACTCAGTCACCCCGGTGCAAACGCCACGATCAAACTCATTACTGAAAGGTACATTTGGCCAGGGATCAACAAAGACTGCAGAGAGTGGACTCGCGCTTGCCTGGCTTGCCAACGATCTAAAGTCAACAGACATGTTTCTACTCCTCTTGGAACATACAAACTTCCGCATGCACGCTTCATGGATGTGCACATCGATCTCATCGGACCGCTACCCGTATGCGGTGGAAATCGTTTTTGCCTCACAGCAATCGACCGTTTTACTAGATGGCCCGAGGTAATGCCCATACCAGATGCAACAGCTGAAACCGTAGCGAAAGCTCTTCTCGGCGGGTGGATATCGCGGTTCGGGTGTCCCACTTCAATAGTCACCGACCGCGGTCGTCAATTTGAGTCTGCTCTGTTCCAGCATCTATCAAAATCAATAGGATTCCAACACAAAAAGACTACTGCTTATCACCCGCAATGTAACGGAGCCATAGAAAGATTTCATCGCCAGTTAAAAACCTCTATCACTTGTCATAGTACCGAAAACTGGATGGAAGTACTCCCGTTCGTCCTACTCGGAATAAGAAGCGCCTACAAGGATGACCTGAAAACAAGCGCAGCCGAACTAGTCTACGGAGAGCCACTTCGCTTACCTGGAGAATTTTTCGATCCGAACACCGCAGGAACGACCGATATTACAGATTACACAGCTCGTCTTCGTCAATTCGCCAATAACTTAAAACCAGTACCTGCTTCTAGACACACACGACAATCTGTCTTTGTCTACAAAGATTTAGCTTCCAGTAGTCATGTGTTCTTGAGAGAAGACGCGCTAAGAGCCTCTTTACAGCCTGCATATACTGGACCCCATCCAGTTATAGAAAGAAATGACAAATATTTTAAACTACAGATAAAAGGAAAACCTGTGACAGTAACAGTTGATCGCCTCAAGCCAGCATACATATTGCCTGAAAGAAGATCAGTAAGATTTCCCGAGCATCTCCGGGACTTTCAAACTTAATCGCCCTACTCGGTCTCTGGAGGGGGGTGATGTGGCGTGCTGCTCCACATACTGAAAAGGTACCTAAATTATAATTATATCCCGGGAACCTACCTCGACTCTAAATACGACCCTGCAAAAATCCTTAGTGAGGACCTGTGAAATTGCCCCCACTACTTGCCACAGCGCCGCGGAGCTCGCTCGCGCCACCGTAGGCGGAACGAATGAACGAGGGAGTGAACAAAGGACTCGAAGCCGACCGCATGTCTGGAGGCAAGGACGCGCCCGCGTAACACGCCGCGATCTAGATACCTAGCCTGAACTTAGTAACTGTGCCGGTTTTGTGATAGCGTATACAGACATTCTTGTGTAAGCCAAATTGACTGTGTGTGTATCTACCTACGTACTAACCTATCTATGTGCCGTGTACCTATCTCAATAAACTTTGTAACTGTATCAACTGGTGTTTGGCTGTATAACTACCTGGCTACCTACCGAAGTACGATCTATTCTCCCGCTGCTATAAATTCTTTGCTACTTTTAACTAAAACAAAAAACTTTTATTATGTCTACACTTGATAATGACTAAAGTCGATATAAACTTTACCCGCACAACAATTCACAAAGTACATTAAAATTGCCATAACTTTCCCAACACTAAAAACTTTAACATTACTTCCACTATCTTTACATTCTTGACCCGTGACACCAGTATCTTGCGAAGTGTCATAGTACACACTGTTACTTACACTTCAACAGATGACATAATAGTGTGGGGAGACAGTAGGTTCATTCAGATTCGAGAGACAGTGAGTTGGGTTACGGGGTTCATTCTTGGTTCATCAGTCACTGACATTCTGTTTTTACAAGCTTTTATTTAGCCTGCCCTGCATGTTTGTTCGCGGAATCTTGCAACTCAATTTTGAAGCAGATATCTTAAACCAATTGAGCTGAAATTTTGTATACATGTGTTCTTTGGATTACAATGAATGGTCAGCTATGTGACGTCATTCTGAATCCAACATGGCGGAACACCCAAGATGGCGGACTACTTATTTTTAAAGTATTCATATAATAAGGGTATCAAATGAAAGGGCTTTCTGATAATAATTCGAAAATTAAATGACGATACTCTGAATCCAACATGGCAGGACATCAAGATGGCGGACTAGTTATTCTTAATGCCTTTAATAAAAACAAAAAAAAATATTTGGTACACATTAACATAAAAAAAACTTTAAAGGAAACGATGGTCACTGCAAAAGTTAATGCAATCCTTTAATATGGGTATCAAATGAAAGGCCTTGCCGAGAGTTACTCGCACTCTAAATCCAACATGGCGGTATACTCAAGATGGCAGACTTATTCGAAAAATGAAATAACGTCGCTCTCAAGTCCAATATGGTAGAATGCCCCAGATGGCAGACTAGTTATTTTATTAATGGGCATGAGATGAACAGACAAAAAGCCAACTGTGATAGAGAAAAGTAATAACTAATAAGTAAAAAAAATATTAAAAGTTAAAAAAAACCTTTTAACAAACGATCTTTTATTTTAAACGTAATAACAATAATAAAATAAACATTTTCCATTAAAGTTCAATGCCAACTTAAAACGACTTTACACAAATTTATGTGATAAAAAAGCTGTTGCGAGATTTAAGGAGGTCGTATTTACATTGTTTGAAAAAAAATTAAATCAATTAGATCAAGTTACAGGTACACAGATTAAATTAGCGACCAGCTTTTCTGTCACATAAATTGTGTAAAGACGTTATACGTTGACATTAAACTTTACAGGAAAATGTTTATTTTAATTTTTTTAGTACGTTTAATAAAAGCCTGTTTGTTATTTTTTTTTACTTTTAATTTATTTAACCGACTATAAACCAAGGAGATTCTCAAGTTGTCTGTATTTGTTTTCTTTTTAATCCTTGTTATTGAATTGGAAAATTATTTTTGTGTTCGAATCGACACAGATTGGATCCATGACGAATCCAGGGAACTTCTCAAATATAGCAATTTTTGCATAATAAGCTCAATATCAAGCATTTGCATTAAAAAAGTATGATTCGATGAACTCGCTGAAATTGATGAAGAAGACCACATTGAGGGCATCGAGACTCCTTTGTGTAAAAGTCATGGGTGGTGATTTCAAAAGTTGGCTATGATGTATGTATATACCTAAGACCTATCCATTCATCGTACCGACTCATCATCATCATCTTCATCATAAAGTCGGTTTTTTTGTTGAAAAGTTCAAGACTGATCTTTGCCAGTTGATCTTGTTTGCACAGTTATTTATATCAAAATAAAAAAATAATAACAACTAAATAAATATATGATGCTAGAGATTAGCCGTGGGGTGCCGGCATAGCGTCTCTCCTCTCTTGCATGTGGATGTAGTAAGAATCATCCGAGGGATTCTTCCGGAAGCGTCTTTCCATGTATCAACATCCAGAACCGCGCTCACCAACCCGACTGCCAAGTGTGGTAAGTATGGCAACAACATCTCACAATCTATGTCCAACAGTGGACGTCCTACGGCTGAAATGATGACAGACAGATATCCTGTTCTGCAGAGTTTAGTTCCCGCTTATGCTGTAAGACTTTAGGGGTAGCCCCAACTCTACCCTGTTTCCCTAGTTTTTTTTGTCGACCGTGTCTTAAGCCAACGCAATAAACCTTATTTTACTTTGGACAACAAATCAATCAATCAATCTACTTTACTGGTAGCCCTGACTCTACCCTGTTACGCTGTTTTTTTTGTCGATCGTGTCTTAAGTCAACGCAATAAAGCTTATTTTACTTCAGACAACAATAGGCAATGACATAGGCCCTTATCTAGAAATTGCAACTATTGGTTATCGCGGCGCTCAGTTCTTGAATAATGGGTGTCATTGTACACTCAATAAGGTACAAACAGGGTTATTACCTTATCATCTAGCCGTGGGGTGCCGGAGTAGAATGTTGCCTCTTCTCTCATGCCTGTGGATACAGTAAGATTCTGCCAGGGGATACCTTCGAAAGATGGGCATGAGGGATAGGATGGTGCTGTGGGGTAACGGCTGTAGAATGTTCTCTCTCCTCTCGTGACTGTGGAAGCAGTAAGAGCCTGCTAAGGGATACCTCCGGAAGATGGACAGCAGCGTCTTTCCGTGTATAGCCATCCCGTACTGCGCTCGCCAATCCACCTTCCAAGGGTGGTGATTACCCGATTATCAGTACTTGGCTATGCAAAAGGCTTTAATCCAGCAACGATATAAAACCATAATGTTAATATAAAATTAAATTAAATTGACCTGATGAATACCAAACCATTGTATTATGTGAAAGCATAACCATAGCGGCTGTATAGCGATTAAACTGCATGGGACCGATTGTGAGCCTTGCAAGACCCATTCTCAGGTCATTTAACAACAATACTTCCTAATGGTCATGCGACTGACCACTGGTGACTTTAATTTATACTGTGCCACAGGAACTAAGCTAATTATTAGTAACTACTAAGCAAACAGCCGTGAGGTGCCGGCAGAAGAGTGTTACCCCTCCCCCTAGGATGCAATACGATGCATAAGAGATACCTCCGGAAGATGGGCAGCATCATCTTTCCGTGTATTAACATCATGTACTGCGCTCGCTAGCCCGCCTGACAAGCGTGGTGAGTATGGCAACTACCCCTCGTGGTGATCATGAGAGAGGCCTGTTTTCAGTAGTGGATGTTTTACGGCTGAAATGATCACTAAAGAAAAAGTCCATGGGCCAAAAAGTTCTCGAGTGGAGTCCACGCAGTTAAAATCAAAACATAGTAACTCGTTCCAACAAAAATGTTTAGGAGAGTCAAAAAACGGGTGGGCCACTTTAATTTGTTGGCCCGAAAAAACCAAAAATAGTAGCGATTGGGGTGTTTGGAGAAAAGTTTTACTATATTGTTGACTAGCTGACCCGGTGCCCACTTCGTTGGGCGGTAAGCATTTTTACTTGTGATGAAATTATGAGGTGGTTAGGTTAGTACTGAGTGCTACGATTTATTTCCTGACTGCCAGAAAGAGGGTTATATTTTTAAAGCATTATGTATGTTGTATGTATTTGCATGCCAATTTGGCTGTATTAATGCGTTACCTCAAATAAGCAAAAAAATTATTAAATAAATTAAATAAATCATGTTTATTTTCCAATTCCAATTAACTTTAAGTGTCCCACTGCTAGGCAAAGGCCTCCTCCCCATCTCTCCATGTTTCTCTACCTGCTGTTAATTCGACCCATGCGCACATGCGACCATGCGATCATGCATATTGGTCTAACTCGTCACGCCATCGTTTCTTCGGTAGCCGCGCCGTCTTACCGTGACGGGAATCCACTGGGTCAATACCCGATGATCTGTGGGCTAAGATCACAATCTTAGCCCACAGATCTTATCATCACGTCGCTGTACCTATGTCGTATTATCTCCTTAACCATTTGTCCAAATTATATGCAGAAAAAGGAAAAAGTCTTTTGTTTTAAATACTTGAGACGATTATTTTACCTATTTTGATAAGAATTCATAATTGTCGATAATATGACCAATAAAATCACTATAGAAAATGAAAAATGCAATCAAAATTTTGTCTCCGACGGGACTCGAACCCGTAACGTTCAGACGAACACCTTCAACGCAGGCTGCCTTTAACCGTTTCGGCTACAACCAGTAGTCAGTAGCAGTGAAGAGATGTCGCTTTAGTTAATTTTATAAGCAATGTTTTTTATTGAAAGTGTAAACCCACACTAAGGTATCATTATAGAAAATGAAAAATGCAATCAAAATTTTGTCTCCGACGGGACTCGAACCCGTAACGTTCAGACGAACACCTTCAACGCAGGCTGCCTTTAACCGTTTCGGCTACGGAGCAATTAACCGCCGGGTCGAAAATCTTGACTGCCTTTATCGGTTTCAAACCGAGTGGCGACATCTAGCTGAAATTCTTAGAATTAATTCTAGCCCACTGTCCGACAACCAGTAGTCAGTAGCAGTGAAGAGATGTCGCTTTAGTTAATTTTATAAGCAATGTTTTTTATTGAAAGTGTAAACCCACACTAAGGTATCATTATAGAAAATGAAAAATGCAATCAAAATTTTGTCTCCGACGGGACTCGAACCCGTAACGTTCAGACGAACACCTTCAACGCAGGCTGCCTTTAACCGTTTCGGCTACGGAGCAATTAACCGCCGGGTCGAAAATCTTGACTGCCTTTATCGGTTTCAAACCGAGTGGCGACATCTAGCTGAAATTCTTAGAATTAATTCTAGCCCACTGTCCGACAACCAGTAGTCAGTAGCAGTGAAGAGATGTCGCTTTAGTTAATTTTATAAGCAATGTTTTTTATTGAAAGTGTAAACCCACACTAAGGTATCATTATAGAAAATGAAAAATGCAATCAAAATTTTGTCTCCGACGGGACTCGAACCCGTAACGTTCAGACGAACACCTTCAACGCAGGCTGCCTTTAACCGTTTCGGCTACGGAGCAATTAACCGCCGGGTCGAAAATCTTGACTGCCTTTATCGGTTTCAAACCGAGTGGCGACATCTAGCTGAAATTCTTAGAATTAATTCTAGCCCACTGTCCGACAACCAGTAGTCAGTAGCAGTGAAGAGATGTCGCTTTAGTTAATTTTATAAGCAATGTTTTTTATTGAAAGTGTAAACCCACACTAAGGTATCATTATAGAAAATGAAAAATGCAATCAAAATTTTGTCTCCGACGGGACTCGAACCCGTAACGTTCAGACGAACACCTTCAACGCAGGCTGCCTTTAACCGTTTCGGCTACGGAGCAATTAACCGCCGGGTCGAAAATCTTGACTGCCTTTATCGGTTTCAAACCGAGTGGCGACATCTAGCTGAAATTCTTAGAATTAATTCTAGCCCACTGTCCGACAACCAGTAGTCAGTAGCAGTGAAGAGATGTCGCTTTAGTTAATTTTATAAGCAATGTTTTTTATTGAAAGTGTAAACCCACACTAAGGTATCATTATAGAAAATGAAAAATGCAATCAAAATTTTGTCTCCGACGGGACTCGAACCCGTAACGTTCAGACGAACACCTTCAACGCAGGCTGCCTTTAACCGTTTCGGCTACGGAGCAATTAACCGCCGGGTCGAAAATCTTGACTGCCTTTATCGGTTTCAAACCGAGTGGCGACATCTAGCTGAAATTCTTAGAATTAATTCTAGCCCACTGTCCGACAACCAGTAGTCAGTAGCAGTGAAGAGATGTCGCTTTAGTTAATTTTATAAGCAATGTTTTTTATTGAAAGTGTAAACCCACACTAAGGTATCATTATAGAAAATGAAAAATGCAATCAAAATTTTGTCTCCGACGGGACTCGAACCCGTAACGTTCAGACGAACACCTTCAACGCAGGCTGCCTTTAACCGTTTCGGCTACGGAGCAATTAACCGCCGGGTCGAAAATCTTGACTGCCTTTATCGGTTTCAAACCGAGTGGCGACATCTAGCTGAAATTCTTAGAATTAATTCTAGCCCACTGTCCGACAACCAGTAGTCAGTAGCAGTGAAGAGATGTCGCTTTAGTTAATTTTATAAGCAATGTTTTTTATTGAAAGTGTAAACCCACACTAAGGTATCATTATAGAAAATGAAAAATGCAATCAAAATTTTGTCTCCGACGGGACTCGAACCCGTAACGTTCAGACGAACACCTTCAACGCAGGCTGCCTTTAACCGTTTCGGCTACGGAGCAATTAACCGCCGGGTCGAAAATCTTGACTGCCTTTATCGGTTTCAAACCGAGTGGCGACATCTAGCTGAAATTCTTAGAATTAATTCTAGCCCACTGTCCGACAACCAGTAGTCAGTAGCAGTGAAGAGATGTCGCTTTAGTTAATTTTATAAGCAATGTTTTTTATTGAAAGTGTAAACCCACACTAAGGTATCATTATAGAAAATGAAAAATGCAATCAAAATTTTGTCTCCGACGGGACTCGAACCCGTAACGTTCAGACGAACACCTTCAACGCAGGCTGCCTTTAACCGTTTCGGCTACGGAGCAATTAACCGCCGGGTCGAAAATCTTGACTGCCTTTATCGGTTTCAAACCGAGTGGCGACATCTAGCTGAAATTCTTAGAATTAATTCTAGCCCACTGTCCGACAACCAGTAGTCAGTAGCAGTGAAGAGATGTCGCTTTAGTTAATTTTATAAGCAATGTTTTTTATTGAAAGTGTAAACCCACACTAAGGTATCATTATAGAAAATGAAAAATGCAATCAAAATTTTGTCTCCGACGGGACTCGAACCCGTAACGTTCAGACGAACACCTTCAACGCAGGCTGCCTTTAACCGTTTCGGCTACGGAGCAATTAACCGCCGGGTCGAAAATCTTGACTGCCTTTATCGGTTTCAAACCGAGTGGCGACATCTAGCTGAAATTCTTAGAATTAATTCTAGCCCACTGTCCGACAACCAGTAGTCAGTAGCAGTGAAGAGATGTCGCTTTAGTTAATTTTATAAGCAATGTTTTTTATTGAAAGTGTAAACCCACACTAAGGTATCATTATAGAAAATGAAAAATGCAATCAAAATTTTGTCTCCGACGGGACTCGAACCCGTAACGTTCAGACGAACACCTTCAACGCAGGCTGCCTTTAACCGTTTCGGCTACGGAGCAATTAACCGCCGGGTCGAAAATCTTGACTGCCTTTATCGGTTTCAAACCGAGTGGCGACATCTAGCTGAAATTCTTAGAATTAATTCTAGCCCACTGTCCGACAACCAGTAGTCAGTAGCAGTGAAGAGATGTCGCTTTAGTTAATTTTATAAGCAATGTTTTTTATTGAAAGTGTAAACCCACACTAAGGTATCATTATAGAAAATGAAAAATGCAATCAAAATTTTGTCTCCGACGGGACTCGAACCCGTAACGTTCAGACGAACACCTTCAACGCAGGCTGCCTTTAACCGTTTCGGCTACGGAGCAATTAACCGCCGGGTCGAAAATCTTGACTGCCTTTATCGGTTTCAAACCGAGTGGCGACATCTAGCTGAAATTCTTAGAATTAATTCTAGCCCACTGTCCGACAACCAGTAGTCAGTAGCAGTGAAGAGATGTCGCTTTAGTTAATTTTATAAGCAATGTTTTTTATTGAAAGTGTAAACCCACACTAAGGTATCATTATAGAAAATGAAAAATGCAATCAAAATTTTGTCTCCGACGGGACTCGAACCCGTAACGTTCAGACGAACACCTTCAACGCAGGCTGCCTTTAACCGTTTCGGCTACGGAGCAATTAACCGCCGGGTCGAAAATCTTGACTGCCTTTATCGGTTTCAAACCGAGTGGCGACATCTAGCTGAAATTCTTAGAATTAATTCTAGCCCACTGTCCGACAACCAGTAGTCAGTAGCAGTGAAGAGATGTCGCTTTAGTTAATTTTATAAGCAATGTTTTTTATTGAAAGTGTAAACCCACACTAAGGTATCATTATAGAAAATGAAAAATGCAATCAAAATTTTGTCTCCGACGGGACTCGAACCCGTAACGTTCAGACGAACACCTTCAACGCAGGCTGCCTTTAACCGTTTCGGCTACGGAGCAATTAACCGCCGGGTCGAAAATCTTGACTGCCTTTATCGGTTTCAAACCGAGTGGCGACATCTAGCTGAAATTCTTAGAATTAATTCTAGCCCACTGTCCGACAACCAGTAGTCAGTAGCAGTGAAGAGATGTCGCTTTAGTTAATTTTATAAGCAATGTTTTTTATTGAAAGTGTAAACCCACACTAAGGTATCATTATAGAAAATGAAAAATGCAATCAAAATTTTGTCTCCGACGGGACTCGAACCCGTAACGTTCAGACGAACACCTTCAACGCAGGCTGCCTTTAACCGTTTCGGCTACGGAGCAATTAACCGCCGGGTCGAAAATCTTGACTGCCTTTATCGGTTTCAAACCGAGTGGCGACATCTAGCTGAAATTCTTAGAATTAATTCTAGCCCACTGTCCGACAACCAGTAGTCAGTAGCAGTGAAGAGATGTCGCTTTAGTTAATTTTATAAGCAATGTTTTTTATTGAAAGTGTAAACCCACACTAAGGTATCATTATAGAAAATGAAAAATGCAATCAAAATTTTGTCTCCGACGGGACTCGAACCCGTAACGTTCAGACGAACACCTTCAACGCAGGCTGCCTTTAACCGTTTCGGCTACGGAGCAATTAACCGCCGGGTCGAAAATCTTGACTGCCTTTATCGGTTTCAAACCGAGTGGCGACATCTAGCTGAAATTCTTAGAATTAATTCTAGCCCACTGTCCGACAACCAGTAGTCAGTAGCAGTGAAGAGATGTCGCTTTAGTTAATTTTATAAGCAATGTTTTTTATTGAAAGTGTAAACCCACACTAAGGTATCATTATAGAAAATGAAAAATGCAATCAAAATTTTGTCTCCGACGGGACTCGAACCCGTAACGTTCAGACGAACACCTTCAACGCAGGCTGCCTTTAACCGTTTCGGCTACGGAGCAATTAACCGCCGGGTCGAAAATCTTGACTGCCTTTATCGGTTTCAAACCGAGTGGCGACATCTAGCTGAAATTCTTAGAATTAATTCTAGCCCACTGTCCGACAACCAGTAGTCAGTAGCAGTGAAGAGATGTCGCTTTAGTTAATTTTATAAGCAATGTTTTTTATTGAAAGTGTAAACCCACACTAAGGTATCATTATAGAAAATGAAAAATGCAATCAAAATTTTGTCTCCGACGGGACTCGAACCCGTAACGTTCAGACGAACACCTTCAACGCAGGCTGCCTTTAACCGTTTCGGCTACGGAGCAATTAACCGCCGGGTCGAAAATCTTGACTGCCTTTATCGGTTTCAAACCGAGTGGCGACATCTAGCTGAAATTCTTAGAATTAATTCTAGCCCACTGTCCGACAACCAGTAGTCAGTAGCAGTGAAGAGATGTCGCTTTAGTTAATTTTATAAGCAATGTTTTTTATTGAAAGTGTAAACCCACACTAAGGTATCATTATAGAAAATGAAAAATGCAATCAAAATTTTGTCTCCGACGGGACTCGAACCCGTAACGTTCAGACGAACACCTTCAACGCAGGCTGCCTTTAACCGTTTCGGCTACGGAGCAATTAACCGCCGGGTCGAAAATCTTGACTGCCTTTATCGGTTTCAAACCGAGTGGCGACATCTAGCTGAAATTCTTAGAATTAATTCTAGCCCACTGTCCGACAACCAGTAGTCAGTAGCAGTGAAGAGATGTCGCTTTAGTTAATTTTATAAGCAATGTTTTTTATTGAAAGTGTAAACCCACACTAAGGTATCATTATAGAAAATGAAAAATGCAATCAAAATTTTGTCTCCGACGGGACTCGAACCCGTAACGTTCAGACGAACACCTTCAACGCAGGCTGCCTTTAACCGTTTCGGCTACGGAGCAATTAACCGCCGGGTCGAAAATCTTGACTGCCTTTATCGGTTTCAAACCGAGTGGCGACATCTAGCTGAAATTCTTAGAATTAATTCTAGCCCACTGTCCGACAACCAGTAGTCAGTAGCAGTGAAGAGATGTCGCTTTAGTTAATTTTATAAGCAATGTTTTTTATTGAAAGTGTAAACCCACACTAAGGTATCATTATAGAAAATGAAAAATGCAATCAAAATTTTGTCTCCGACGGGACTCGAACCCGTAACGTTCAGACGAACACCTTCAACGCAGGCTGCCTTTAACCGTTTCGGCTACGGAGCAATTAACCGCCGGGTCGAAAATCTTGACTGCCTTTATCGGTTTCAAACCGAGTGGCGACATCTAGCTGAAATTCTTAGAATTAATTCTAGCCCACTGTCCGACAACCAGTAGTCAGTAGCAGTGAAGAGATGTCGCTTTAGTTAATTTTATAAGCAATGTTTTTTATTGAAAGTGTAAACCCACACTAAGGTATCATTATAGAAAATGAAAAATGCAATCAAAATTTTGTCTCCGACGGGACTCGAACCCGTAACGTTCAGACGAACACCTTCAACGCAGGCTGCCTTTAACCGTTTCGGCTACGGAGCAATTAACCGCCGGGTCGAAAATCTTGACTGCCTTTATCGGTTTCAAACCGAGTGGCGACATCTAGCTGAAATTCTTAGAATTAATTCTAGCCCACTGTCCGACAACCAGTAGTCAGTAGCAGTGAAGAGATGTCGCTTTAGTTAATTTTATAAGCAATGTTTTTTATTGAAAGTGTAAACCCACACTAAGGTATCATTATAGAAAATGAAAAATGCAATCAAAATTTTGTCTCCGACGGGACTCGAACCCGTAACGTTCAGACGAACACCTTCAACGCAGGCTGCCTTTAACCGTTTCGGCTACGGAGCAATTAACCGCCGGGTCGAAAATCTTGACTGCCTTTATCGGTTTCAAACCGAGTGGCGACATCTAGCTGAAATTCTTAGAATTAATTCTAGCCCACTGTCCGACAACCAGTAGTCAGTAGCAGTGAAGAGATGTCGCTTTAGTTAATTTTATAAGCAATGTTTTTTATTGAAAGTGTAAACCCACACTAAGGTATCATTATAGAAAATGAAAAATGCAATCAAAATTTTGTCTCCGACGGGACTCGAACCCGTAACGTTCAGACGAACACCTTCAACGCAGGCTGCCTTTAACCGTTCGGCTACGGAGCAATTAACCGCCGGGTCGAAAATCTTGACTGCCTTTATCGGTTTCAAACCGAGTGGCGACATCTAGCTGAAATTCTTAGAATTAATTCTAGCCCACTGTCCGACAACCAGTAGTCAGTAGCAGTGAAGAGATGTCGCTTTAGTTAATTTTATAAGCAATGTTTTTTATTGAAAGTGTAAACCCACACCTAAGGTATCATTATAGAAAATGAAAAATGCAATCAAAATTTTGGTCTCCGACGGGACTCGAACCCGTAACGTTCAGAGACGAACACCTTCAACGCAGGCTGCCTTTAACCGTTTCGGCTACGGAGCAATTAACCGCCGGGTCGAAAATCTTGACTGCCTTATCGGTTTCAAACCGAGTGGCGACATCTAGCTGAAATTCTTAGAATTAATTCTAGCCCACTGTCCGACAACCAGTAGTCAGTAGGCAGTGAAAAGATGTCGCTTTAGTTAATTTTATAAGCAATGTTTTTTTATTGAAAGTGTAAACCCACACTAAGGTATCATTATAGAAAATGAAAAATGCAATCAAAATTTTGTCTCCGACGGGACTCGAACCCGTAACGTTCAGACGAACACCTTCAACGCAGGCTGCCTTTAACCGTTTCGGCTACGGAGCAATTAACCGCCGGGTCGAAAATCTTGACTGCCTTTATCTTAATTGCTCCGTAGCCGAAACGGTTAAAGGCAGCCTGCGTTGAAGGTGTTCGTCTGAACGTTACGGGTTCGAGTCCCGTCGGAGACAAAATTTTGATTGCATTTTTCATTTTCTATAATGATACCTTAGTGTGGGTTTACACTTTCAATAAAAAACATTGCTTATAAAATTAACTAAAGCGACATCTCTTCACTGCTACTGACTACTGGTTGTCGGACAGTGGGCTAGAATTAATTCTAAGAATTTGAGCTAGATGTCGCCACTCGGTTTGAAACCGATAAAGGCAGTCAAGATTTTCGACCCGGCGGTTAATTGCTCCGTAGCCGAAACGGTTAAAGGCAGCCTGCGTTGAAGGTGTTCGTCTGAACGTTACGGGTTCGAGTCCCGTCGGAGACAAAATTTTGATTGCATTTTTCATTTTCTATAATGATACCTTAGTGTGGGTTTACACTTTCAATAAAAAACATTGCTTATAAAATTAACTAAAGCGACATCTCTTCACTGCTACTGACTACTGGTTGTCGGACAGTGGGCTAGAATTAATTCTAAGAATTTCAGCTAGATGTCGCCACTCGGTTTGAAACCGATAAAGGCAGTCAAGATTTTCGACCCGGCGGTTAATTGCTCCGTAGCCGAAACGGTTAAAGGCAGCCTGCGTTGAAGGTGTTCGTCTGAACGTTACGGGTTCGAGTCCCGTCGGAGACAAAATTTTGATTGCATTTTTCATTTTCTATAATGATACCTTAGTGTGGGTTTACACTTTCAATAAAAAACATTGCTTATAAAATTAACTAAAGCGACATCTCTTCACTGCTACTGACTACTGGTTGTCGGACAGTGGGCTAGAATTAATTCTAAGAATTTCAGCTAGATGTCGCCACTCGGTTTGAAACCGATAAAGGCAGTCAAGATTTTCGACCCGGCGGTTAATTGCTCCGTAGCCGAAACGGTTAAAGGCAGCCTGCGTTGAAGGTGTTCGTCTGAACGTTACGGGTTCGAGTCCCGTCGGAGACAAAATTTTGATTGCATTTTTCATTTTCTATAATGATACCTTAGTGTGGGTTTACACTTTCAATAAAAAACATTGCTTATAAAATTAACTAAAGCGACATCTCTTCACTGCTACTGACTACTGGTTGTCGGACAGTGGGCTAGAATTAATTCTAAGAATTTCAGCTAGATGTCGCCACTCGGTTTGAAACCGATAAAGGCAGTCAAGATTTTCGACCCGGCGGTTAATTGCTCCGTAGCCGAAACGGTTAAAGGCAGCCTGCGTTGAAGGTGTTCGTCTGAACGTTACGGGTTCGAGTCCCGTCGGAGACAAAATTTTGATTGCATTTTTCATTTTCTATAATGATACCTTAGTGTGGGTTTACACTTTCAATAAAAAACATTGCTTATAAAATTAACTAAAGCGACATCTCTTCACTGCTACTGACTACTGGTTGTCGGACAGTGGGCTAGAATTAATTCTAAGAATTTCAGCTAGATGTCGCCACTCGGTTTGAAACCGATAAAGGCAGTCAAGATTTTCGACCCGGCGGTTAATTGCTCCGTAGCCGAAACGGTTAAAGGCAGCCTGCGTTGAAGGTGTTCGTCTGAACGTTACGGGTTCGAGTCCCGTCGGAGACAAAATTTTGATTGCATTTTTCATTTTCTATAATGATACCTTAGTGTGGGTTTACACTTTCAATAAAAAACATTGCTTATAAAATTAACTAAAGCGACATCTCTTCACTGCTACTGACTACTGGTTGTCGGACAGTGGGCTAGAATTAATTCTAAGAATTTCAGCTAGATGTCGCCACTCGGTTTGAAACCGATAAAGGCAGTCAAGATTTTCGACCCGGCGGTTAATTGCTCCGTAGCCGAAACGGTTAAAGGCAGCCTGCGTTGAAGGTGTTCGTCTGAACGTTACGGGTTCGAGTCCCGTCGGAGACAAAATTTTGATTGCATTTTTCATTTTCTATAATGATACCTTAGTGTGGGTTTACACTTTCAATAAAAAACATTGCTTATAAAATTAACTAAAGCGACATCTCTTCACTGCTACTGACTACTGGTTGTCGGACAGTGGGCTAGAATTAATTCTAAGAATTTCAGCTAGATGTCGCCACTCGGTTTGAAACCGATAAAGGCAGTCAAGATTTTCGACCCGGCGGTTAATTGCTCCGTAGCCGAAACGGTTAAAGGCAGCCTGCGTTGAAGGTGTTCGTCTGAACGTTACGGGTTCGAGTCCCGTCGGAGACAAAATTTTGATTGCATTTTTCATTTTCTATAATGATACCTTAGTGTGGGTTTACACTTTCAATAAAAAACATTGCTTATAAAATTAACTAAAGCGACATCTCTTCACTGCTACTGACTACTGGTTGTCGGACAGTGGGCTAGAATTAATTCTAAGAATTTCAGCTAGATGTCGCCACTCGGTTTGAAACCGATAAAGGCAGTCAAGATTTTCGACCCGGCGGTTAATTGCTCCGTAGCCGAAACGGTTAAAGGCAGCCTGCGTTGAAGGTGTTCGTCTGAACGTTACGGGTTCGAGTCCCGTCGGAGACAAAATTTTGATTGCATTTTTCATTTTCTATAATGATACCTTAGTGTGGGTTTACACTTTCAATAAAAAACATTGCTTATAAAATTAACTAAAGCGACATCTCTTCACTGCTATTGACTACTGGTTGTCGGACAGTGGGCTAGAATTAATTCTAAGAATTTCAGCTAGATGTCGCCACTCGGTTTGAAACCGATAAAGGCAGTCAAGATTTTCGACCCGGCGGTTAATTGCTCCGTAGCCGAAACGGTTAAAGGCAGCCTGCGTTGAAGGTGTTCGTCTGAACGTTACGGGTTCGAGTCCTGTCGGAGACAAAATTTTGATTGCATTTTTCATTTTCTATAATGATACCTTAGTGTGGGTTTACACTTTTAATAAAAAACATTGCTTATAAAATTAACTAAAGCGACATCTCTTCACTGCTACTGACTACTGGTTGTCGGACAGTGGGCTAGAATTAATTCTAAGAATTTCAGCTAGATGTCGCCACTCGGTTTGAAACCGATAAAGGCAGTCAAGATTTTCGACCCGGCGGTTAATTGCTCCGTAGCCGAAACGGTTAAAGGCAGCCTGCGTTGAAGGTGTTCGTCTGAACGTTACGGGTTCGAGTCCCGTCGGAGACAAAATTTTGATTGCATTTTTCATTTTCTATAATGATACCTTAGTGTGGGTTTACACTTTCAATAAAAAACATTGCTTATAAAATTAACTAAAGCGACATCTCTTCACTGCTACTGACTACTGGTTGTCGGACAGTGGGCTAGAATTAATTCTAAGAATTTCAGCTAGATGTCGCCACTCGGTTTGAAACGGATAAAGGCAGTCAAGATTTTCGACCCGGCGGTTAATTGCTCCGTAGCCGAAACGGTTAAAGGCAGCCTGCGTTGAAGGTGTTCGTCTGAACGTTACGGGTTCGAGTCCCGTCGGAGACAAAATTTTGATTGCATTTTTCATTTTCTATAATGATACCTTAGTGTGGGTTTACACTTTCAATAAAAAACATTGCTTATAAAATTAACTAAAGCGACATCTCTTCACTGCTACTGACTACTGGTTGTCGGACAGTGGGCTAGAATTAATTCTAAGAATTTCAGCTAGATGTCGCCACTCGGTTTGAAACCGATAAAGGCAGTCAAGATTTTCGACCCGGCGGTTAATTGCTCCGTAGCCGAAACGGTTAAAGGCAGCCTGCGTTGAAGGTGTTCGTCTGAACGTTACGGGTTCGAGTCCCGTCGGAGACAAAATTTTGATTGCATTTTTCATTTTCTATAATGATACCTTAGTGTGGGTTTACACTTTCAATAAAAAACATTGCTTATAAAATTAACTAAAGCGACATCTCTTCACTGCTACTGACTACTGGTTGTCGGACAGTGGGCTAGAATTAATTCTAAGAATTTCAGCTAGATGTCGCCACTCGGTTTGAAACCGATAAAGGCAGTCAAGATTTTCGACCCGGCGGTTAATTGCTCCGTAGCCGAAACGGTTAAAGGCAGCCTGCGTTGAAGGTGTTCGTCTGAACGTTACGGGTTCGAGTCCCGTCGGAGACAAAATTTTGATTGCATTTTTCATTTTCTATAATGATACCTTAGTGTGGGTTTACACTTTCAATAAAAAACATTGCTTATAAAATTAACTAAAGCGACATCTCTTCACTGCTACTGACTACTGGTTGTCGGACAGTGGGCTAGAATTAATTCTAAGAATTTCAGCTAGATGTCGCCACTCGGTTTGAAACCGATAAAGGCAGTCAAGATTTTCGACCCGGCGGTTAATTGCTCCGTAGCCGAAACGGTTAAAGGCAGCCTGCGTTGAAGGTGTTCGTCTGAACGTTACGGGTTCGAGTCCCGTCGGAGACAAAATTTTGATTGCATTTTTCATTTTCTATAATGATACCTTAGTGTGGGTTTACACTTTCAATAAAAAACATTGCTTATAAAATTAACTAAAGCGACATCTCTTCACTGCTACTGACTACTGGTTGTCGGACAGTGGGCTAGAATTAATTCTAAGAATTTCAGCTAGATGTCGCCACTCGGTTTGAAACCGATAAAGGCAGTCAAGATTTTCGACCCGGCGGTTAATTGCTCCGTAGCCGAAACGGTTAAAGGCAGCCTGCGTTGAAGGTGTTCGTCTGAACGTTACGGGTTCGAGTCCTGTCGGAGACAAAATTTTGATTGCATTTTTCATTTTCTATAATGATACCTTAGTGTGGGTTTACACTTTCAATAAAAAACATTGCTTATAAAATTAACTAAAGCGACATCTCTTCACTGCTACTGACTACTGGTTGTCGGACAGTGGGCTAGAATTAATTCTAAGAATTTCAGCTAGATGTCGCCACTCGGTTTGAAACCGATAAAGGCAGTCAAGATTTTCGACCCGGCGGTTAATTGCTCCGTAGCCGAAACGGTTAAAGGCAGCCTGCGTTGAAGGTGTTCGTCTGAACGTTACGGGTTCGAGTCCCGTCGGAGACAAAATTTTGATTGCATTTTTCATTTTCTATAATGATACCTTAGTGTGGGTTTACACTTTCAATAAAAAACATTGCTTATAAAATTAACTAAAGCGACATCTCTTCACTGCTACTGACTACTGGTTGTCGGACAGTGGGCTAGAATTAATTCTAAGAATTTCAGCTAGATGTCGCCACTCGGTTTGAAACCGATAAAGGCAGTCAAGATTTTCGACCCGGCGGTTAATTGCTCCGTAGCCGAAACGGTTAAAGGCAGCCTGCGTTGAAGGTGTTCGTCTGAACGTTACGGGTTCGAGTCCCGTCGGAGACAAAATTTTGATTGCATTTTTCATTTTCTATAATGATACCTTAGTGTGGGTTTACACTTTCAATAAAAAACATTGCCAATAAAATCACTATTTGATTTAAATTATTTTTGATTATAAAAAACTACTTTTTGTAACTTAAATATGGAAGTTCGACATAGGCTGTCGTTGACTATTTTTTAGGCAGTATCAAGCTCTTTAACTTTTATATAGAACTCAATCACCTTTGATGATTATAGCAGCGTTCGTAAGAAAAAAAATATCTCCATCTTACGCGTATGGGAGATACCTCTAATTAATAATTCTTACAGCATTTTTTGTACCGTGTCATTTTTTCTATGTCCCTAATGCAAAACTACAGATGGTTTAGTAGTGTCGAAAACTTTGTCAAAATTAAGGGATAGCAAATATAAACACAGTAGTAAACCCAAGATGACGGAACGCAGTATCAATACTACCTTAGGTACGTTAGGAACTCGTTAATTTCCTCGTGTTGTGAATTGGCCGCGTCCTGGACGGATGGAGTTTGCACGAAGAGCCTGACCTGATGAGGAAATAGAGGAAATTAGGCTTCATAAATTCTGATTATGATGTGAATCTTCGCTGCATCCGTTACCTGAGGCCTTGTGGGGTAATTCTGTTTTTATTTTGAAGTTTTAAAACGAACTTACTAAATACCACGGAAGACCAGCGCTGTGGCATAATTCATTATGTCACGGCATACACTGAGTGGTGGCCTTTTTTGTTTACCATTATTCTCACTTTATATGTAACATCGTTTCATGTTGTTTGTAGTGACAAAATAAACATATAAATAAATAATAAATAATGCTGGACAATTCACACAGCATCACCTAGCCCCAAGCTAAGCAGAGCTTGTGTTATGGGTACTAGATGACTGATATACTTAATACAATATACTACATAGATAGATATTTTTTATTATATATAGAAAACATCCAGAACACCCTGAACAAATATCTACAGGTAATACAGACATTTGTTCCGAGGCGGGATTCGAACCCGCAACCTCTTGCGTAGCAGGCGGACCTTCGCCCGCTGCGCCACAGAGGTCGTCATGTTATGTTTATCTTTATCTTTATCTTTTTTTATCTTTATCTTATTTTATCTTTTATCTTTAAAATAACAACACGGTAGTACAGAATATCCAAAGGCTAACTTGCGCTCGCCAACCCGTCTGCCAAGCGTGGCGAGTATACTAACAAGCCCTTCTAATTCTAATTCTGGTGGGGGCTACCAGATCTGCACTGACGGTGCGTCAGCATTGAGGTGTATTGTACATTGTCCTTCGATATACTGCCCCGACCCTTACCTAAACAGCCCAACACCTTGAAATACTGGTCCTCTTCCAGGACTCAGGGCCGGCGGCAGTTAAAGAGCCCTTCATGATCAGCACTTGGAGATCGATGAGCGAGACCGATGATGATGATGTTTATAAAAGTGTCGAGTTACATTGAGTAGGTGTTAATAGTTGCATACTATCTCACTTGATTAATTCATGTTCCCTTTATGTCATCGCTAATATAATGACCATTCTCAATAAATCAGACTGTTACGATTATTGCTTTATGATTTATAGGCATGACAAGTACTTCGGTACATATTGTCCTCTTATTAATAGTTTCAACAACATGTTCAAAAGTATCTTTAACAACTTTCGTGAGTTTTCGCATTATACCAACACGCACGGCACCAACATAACAAGTACGTGAACAGTTTTGATAATTAATTTTGTCTGACGAACAATAATTTCACCTTGTTTACAGTCAGACAAAAAAGTAAAAGCTTCTGTTGTTCTGTTTGTCTGTTTTATTATAATAATTAAATATGAAATCGAACATTTAATAACTACGATAGCATCGAATGTTTGTATTCTGTTTTGGGATTTCCATAATTTTCAGTCCTCCCTATAAATACCCGTAAATCCTATATAGAAATCCCATCAAGTTCAATATTTAGAATGTCGTGGTTGTTGACTTCGCTCACAAAAGAAGAGTTCAAAATGACGCCAAGTTCTGTAGATAATCCTGAAACGTATTTAACAGGATATCGCTGATGACTTAGGATCAGTTTAAGCTGACGGTTTGGGCTACTATTTAGTCTAATGTAGCTTGATAATTGAACCAAATTTCAAGTATTTGTGTTTAATTGATTTTAAGTTATGAAGGGATCAAAAGCGTCTCCAAATGGTTCAGGTAAGGTACGCACTGCTGCGTTGTCGCCTGTTCACTTTGCTTGAACTTGGCTGGACACGTTACCGCGTGTCTAGATAATAAATGTCATTTCATTTCACGTAATAAGTTTCATAGTTCTTGACACCAAAGCGTCGTAAAACTTGAGTGTAAAGTTGCTGGCGCTGTTTAAATCATGTAAAGTCTCGATAATAGGTGTAACGTCTGAGATAAATTGGGTCAATAAGAAAGTTATGAAAGACCCTATCTTATGTATCTAATTGAATGAGTAATAAGACAAGTTGCGTAGGTCTTTCTTATTTACTGCGTCAGGGTTTCTAGAGGCGGTTTCAGACTAGCGTTTTATACACGCGTATAAGCTCGTTAGAAGCGCATGTATTAGGTCTACCGGAAAGTTCTGTCCGCTCCGGTTACAATCTGTTTCAACAAGTATGCGCATATTCCTGTGATACATATGTATACACATTTTCGTCGCAGATGAACTAAAACGAAGTTCATTCTTGTTAGTATTAAGTGAGACGCGATCGTGTACCCATGGCTACCGACAAAGTTCATTTACGCCACTGTATTTTGTACGAATTCCAACAAGGAAGAAATGCTACAGAAGCGTATAGAAATTTATTGAAAGTGTTTGGTGAAGGTACAGTTTCTGATAGAACATGCAGAAGATGGTTCAAAAAATTTCAAGTAGGTGATTTCGATCTTTCTGATAAGCCACGTTGTGGGCGACCATCTTTGATCGACGACGATACTGTCAAGATCATGTTAGAGCAAGATCCTTTTTTGACAACATCGGAGATTGCGGAAAGGCTTGATTCAGCTCAACAAACCATTTCCGACCATATTCGGAAACTAGGGTTTGTGTGGAAGTATTCGAGATGGGTGCCACACAAGTTAAGTGAGAAAAATTTGAATGATCGAATCATCATATGCACATCTCTGCTTGCACGCAACAAAATCGAACCCTTCTTGGACCGGATCATAACTGGGGATGAAAAGTGGATTACCTATGAAAACATCATAAGAAAAAGGGCATATTGTGAACCCGGAAAACCTGCCCCCTCTACCTCTAAACCGAAGTTGAGCCTGAACAAGAGAATGTTGTGTATATGGTGGGACATTCGAGGACCAATACATTTTGAGCTGTTAAAACCAAACGAAAGGCTAAATTCGGAGAGGTACTGTCAGCAAATGAATAAATTAAAAACAGCACTCCAAGAAAAGAGGCCGGCGATGTTCAATAGGAAGGACATCATACTGCTTCATGACAATGCCAGGCCACATGCTGCTTTGGGGACTCGTCAGAAAGTCGCAGAGCTAGGCTGGGAAATTCTGTCGCATCCACCATACTCCCCGGACCTAGCACCATCTGATTATCACTTGTTTCTGTCCTTACAAAATTTCTTGCAGGGCAAACAATTCAAGAACGAAGAAGATATCAGACAAGCACTGGTTGGTTGGTGGTTTTGGCCTCTAGAGATAAGACTTTTTTTAAAAATGGGATATACAAATTGCCATCACGGTGGCAAGAAGTCATTAATAATGATGGCAATTATATTATTCAATAAAGTTTATCCAAAGTATGAAAATATGTATTCCTTTGTTTCATTCTAAAACGGACAGAACTTTCCGGTAGACCTAATATGTAGGTACGTATAGGAGCGCCTTTTAACAGGCGCATCTCGTACGAGGGTTGTTGCGCTTATAAACTTGCATAAGCGCGCCCAAATAGAAAGGTTTTTCGTCAGAATCCATGTCGATACTGACACCACTATCAGTTCGAGCGAACACGCCGAAATATGGCCGTGTACGCGAATATTTTAAAGCGCGCGTGTAAGCGCGTTTGCCGAAACGACCGTATACGCGCAGAAAACGCTAGTCTGCAACCGCTCTTATGCTCGTTACTTATTGTCTTGATCCTAATTTATATTATCTAGGGCAACATTTTGTAACTTCTACTTATCGTAATAATGTAAGAACTGATTTCTTCCGTTCATTTAACAATTTTATTATTAGAATCCTAATCTTTATTCAAATTTATGTTTTTTCGTATTTATTGTGCCTTAAATTGGTGTGTTTTTGTTACGTTTAAGTGCAAGTAGGTACATCGGTAATCCTACTTAAATACCAACATATTTCTGATATTCTAAACAAAAACATTGTTTAAAGTATCTGGCTGGCTTAGAGAAGAAATAAGAAAATAAATGGTGACGAAATATGTATATTATTACAAATCGCATGGATATTGGACAAGGTAACTTTTATCTTATTTACAGAAGCATAAGGTAAATTCTACTTCACGGGGTGTATAGAAAAAAATACCTTTTTTAGCGGATACCTTTCAAATAAAATCACCATTTTATAAAGATTCTCGATTCATTATCACATGTCAATACAACATTGCTTCAAAGAATCGAAAGAATCGATGGAGTAGCATTTCGACCGACCAGTAAATCCAGAGCTTCCTCTCCCATCTTGCTTTAGAATGAACGCGCGTGTTAGGTGAAGTTTATTGGTCGTAAAGAGCTCCTTTAGTGCTGGTTACGGAGTTTTCAATGGTTAATATATCGTTGTTTAGCTTGTGTTGTGCATAGTTATTAACCGCACGACTATCTTAGGTCGATGTCCTGTTATTGGATACCGATATGGCCTTTATAAGGGGTGTGTTGTGGAATTATTCTTTATGCAACATTGTAACAGTAGAATTTACCAACATATTTTGAGGTCTGAATAATTTTACGGAATTATGGGTAAAATACTTCTCAAAAGTAAGATTCTAATTTATAAAAATATTTTTTTATTACAGCTTCTACTCAAGAAATGCTTGATGTTCTCCTACACGGTCTATGGACCACATGGCCACGGCAGAATACCAGCGCCTAGCACCTCCCAGTGGCTAGGCATTATGCTGAGCCGTGACCGATTTGCTACTATAGCACATAAACACAATACCTTTTTTGTGTAATATATATATTTTCATTTGTTAGTTTGGCATAAAATTATTATCTTCTACTTATAACCTCTGTATCTGTTCTTTCACTGTGTCATTATTATATATGTATGCTATACAAGCAAATAAACGAATGTCTATGTCTAATATGGTCATAGAAAATTTACAAAGACTAGAAAACCGGGAAAAAGTCACATTAAATTAGCAAAAGTTGATTTGTTCATACTTTCATAGAAGTTGTATGTTGTAAAAAAATTTAACATCTTGTTTGGAATATACAACAGATAAATTAGTAACATGTATCTCCTAACACGATCTCATTTGCATGGGCATGATTCATATCTGTGAATCATCGAAGAATATTTTTATGACGGGCACATCATGTATCTGTCTGTATGTTTGTATGTCGTACAGTATCACCTTCTTTGTTCTTCTCAGTAGGTACGTCAACGGATATCATTAGTCATTTAAAGTCTGCTTATGACTTTCTCACAAGTAATTTCATTATTCACAACAGCTCAAAAAATTCTTTCAGAAATGGTTGGTCATCTAATTTTCTGAGATTACATTGATGTTTTGGTATGAGAACCGAAGCAAATTTGAATTATTAATTGGTATACTGAGAACTTTTGTAGGTAGGTACACATTCAATTATTTATTTTATCAAAATGTTTTGGAAAATGTCGATGGCATAAGAAACAACTGAATACAAGTTAAATGTGTATATTTTTTTTAACTGGGGTGGTTAATTAGAACTTTATTAAAAACATCCTCATACCTTGGTCCTTGTCTAATTTTATAAATTATACTGAATATAAGACATTATTTCACAAAATATGCTGTAGTAATTTTGATTCAATCGTATCAAATCATGTTTCACTACAGTATTCGTTCGTACTTCCAGTACGATACAGAAGATTATTAGATTCTTAGTGTTGTATCAGACAATAGATAGTAAAACCAATCATAAATTAGTTACAGTACCTATTATAAACTGTATAGTACCCTTGAATAGACTATTCATTCGGACAAACAACATCATTAACTATACGTTCAATTTCATTCATCAATGTGTGTTCAGACACTGTAACATGCAGTTTTGATTTATGTATAGCATTATTTATAGCAATTATTATTATTTTTTGGTTTTTATGATTATGAAAAAGCTACTGCCCGCAGGTTTGCAGCATTCGGTTAAAAAGTAGCCTATGTGTTAAAAGTTTCAGCTAAATTCGTTTGGTAGTTTTCCTGTTTACATCCATACAAACAAACTTTCGGTTATATAACATTAGTCAGATCCAGTAAAAAATATTATACAATATCTATAAAATGATTTACGGGGCCAAATTCGTTCAAAATATTTTAAGGTTGTTTTATTTCTGCTCCTGCTTGCTTTTGATAAAAATTAAGATATCTGTTAGCTCAGTCTAAAACTTGAGGTCTACCATGATTAATTCTTAAATTCTTTATTGTACACACAAAGAAATAACTTAAAAAACATTGTATACTTATTAGTTATGTACAAAAGCGAGCTTAACCCTAAAAGAGTTTTCTCATAAAGAGATTAATGTACCTATAACTCCACGGGTCATTCAATAATTCAATTAGTTAAACAATCTAAGACGGGAATAGTCTTTGTGAACATAATTCCGAAACACTAACAGCAAACGATGCTTTGAAGGCCGGACAGGTTGTAAAGACTGGATGGGTCTTATCTGTCAGATTGGTATCCGTCAAAATCTACCACTTAATTTAATAAGACTCTAAAGTTTTTTTAGTCTTATAGAGGGGCTATGTCGCTTATGCGATTATGACACCCGACCATCGAGCACATATCCAATAGAGGGAAAATAAGGTCATAAGAATTCCTTAACAGATTAGTGCTTTGCACTAATGCATTGACAACTGTCTCTCGCCTTTGACAGTACAGCAGAGCCGACCTCTGTAGGTTTCCGTACAATTATGACATATTTTTGGTGGAATTGTTGTTTAGCCAAAATAAATGACATTTCCTTTCTATTGGATACGTCCTCGATGCGCCCGACTCACAAGTTGAATATGAAGTCGTTGAAAAGCTAGAAACACGTATAAATAAACATCAAACCCCAGCAAACGTTAACATTTCACTTATTGAATTTTACTTTTTATGTGATATAATGCTATAGAAGAAAATTGTTATGATAATAATAAAATAAAACCTCTCAAAACCACTTCCAACATCCAAAAGCCACTGAAATCAAACCCATTCCTGAGCAAGCCAGTTAAAAGTACAGATTTGAAGAACCGTTTAAACGTTTTAAAGTTTATCTCTCCAACTTCAACTTGCTCCAGTATTACTTCGACTTTGCTCCACTTCCTTCACAATTAGAGAAGTAACGTTAATAGTAATTATCGAAGTCGATAGCACAGCATATCAGAAAAGAGCTGATACAATTTAGAATTGGTTTATTCATTACTCAGTTCTAAATTGTATCAAACATTCAATTGGAGACACCATAATGTAACTTCAAGACGATAAAAAATATTTGTTTACTTATAAATGTAATTAAAAGTATCTTTATTAAAATAATGATGAGGTTTTAGTACCGAAATACCTGGTAAAATAAATGATCCTTGATATTCGTTGAATAATAATTTTAAATTTATGTCTATAATTTTCAATCTACGTCATAAATTGTGAAAATACGCGTTCACTTGATACTCGTAGCTTCTTTTGTTTTCGTCCCTTAATCCTCTCTCTCTCTCTTGATTAGCAGTTTGACAAGATAAGCAGTCACTCCTGATCAGTAGTGTCCCAACGATTTATCTTCGCCTGTGATCAGCCGTTCCCACTATCGATCGAAGTTCAATACAGGTATGCATACTAATAGCATTCTTAAAAGCCTTTGTCTCAGACTAGCCGTAAGTTTTTGTGGACTTGCCGAGTTTGGTCTAAGTTATACGCCGGCCGGCTTAGTTTTAGGAATAACTTAGTAGTTCGCCATCCGTATGTGGACGGCGCTTTTTGTTTCTTTTGTGTGTGTTGGAAGTTTTTACGCTTGCTAATATTGGTCTGGACTTAATATTTCTTTTAGAAAACTGTGAGTTTTCCTACTTATTTCTACACAATTCTATGATGGCCATCATTTTCCTGCTCTTATACCACATTGTGTTGGGTCGGCACAACATATAGATAATATTAATAATATTTGATAATATTTCTCCATTCTTCTTTATCAGTTTTTTTATCATAATGATAACAAAAATCTGAAAGGGATTTACAATGCAGTTGAAACGTCGGGAAATAAGAAAGGTAATTAACGCAACAAATCTCTACACCCTAGGATTATCGCTGTGTTTAAAATTTAGGACTATGTCGTGTAAAGATTTGGCTATATGTTTTACGACCGGCCGCCTGGCTGACATCAAAAAACAGATGATGACCGTTGGATTGATACTGTGACTGAGTGGTGGAAAAGATATGGGCATTGAAGTTGTAGTCGTCCGAAAGCGCATTAGTTTTAATTCAGTAAAAATACAACTCATATTGCATATCATAAGAAGTAGGGTCGGCACAACTGGATACGAAAGGCATAGGTCAGAAGAGGCTGGCAAGAAGAACAGAAGCTTACCTGGTATACCTGCAGTGGCGGATTCCGTGCTGAGATCGTGATGATAGACGGGGAATATATATGTATATATATATAAATATTACAAGAAATACATTTATTTTTGACACACACAACATATACAATATATATAAAAAATAAACAAAATAGATGAATTAGATGTCTAAAAGTTGTATAGGCATAACAATGTGTTGCGTGGGGACACTGCCTCAGTGTATAACCGCAATCAGGCTGGCCCGTATAACCGCCTCGTCTGTCCGTGTACATTGTAGGCGATAAAAATATAGAAATATCATAAAACAGTAATAATATTACATATATAAAATATAGTAATACAGTAATAATATACATAAAATAAATAAGGAGAGTTCTAATACTACAAAATACATACATGCATTCAAATTCAAATTACCTATGTACTTATTGTCTTTTGTTTCATATTTGGATAGAGGATTGGTGACCTATGCCCTGCACTGGGATAAAAGAGATTCATATATTTTATTATTTTATTAAATTATCGGGTGTTTATCGTGTTTGTCACCTTTATCCCGATATTTTGACCGGATTGCACCTGGTAGTGGTTGCGGACGAATGACGACTGAAGAAGACTGATGAAGACTGGACTATCCAATACAGTAATAATGATTAGTGATATCGAAAGTTTAAAAGATATTCATAGTATCTTTAGTAAGTGTAACACTTACTAAAGATATCATTATACCAACATTCAAATGTTCCTTTATAAGACCGTAAGTTCAATAACCATTAGTCAAAACTAATTAAAACGAATTTCCTTTCGTTCATTAGCGAGCTTCGCTACAATTACTGGCGAGTTGAACTCCTAATGAGTGGTCAAACAGTACTTCCGTATTAAGTTTCTACGAGAGCTTTTGTTACCTAAAGGTACCTGCAGTAATTTAATATGGAACTTTTATGTAAATAAGATCTTGTAGATTTTATAGGCGCAGTAAATTTTTCTCAAGCTCAATTTCTAGCGTAGGACCATCTGGGGTGGCTTTGAGCAATAAAGAATAGTCCTAGTCGGCAGTAAGTGCCACAGTGGGTGGGTTAGATATTTAGTATTCTCAGTGACAAACAAGAGATAATTTGAAAGTCAGTATTTACCAAGTCAAAGTTATTCAATAGAGCAAAACAGAATAGTAAATTTTCAAAATAAAGACAAAACACATTTTATAAAGCACACAATTAAATTCGTTCGTTTCAGAATTAGAACAACATTTACATATATTTTGATACAGTAAATACATGATAAATGTCTCTTCATAATTTTATTTTCATTCTGCTTTACATACTCCTACTTTAGTTATGCCTACAGAATGCCCTCCTATTCTAATAATAAGAAGCATGTCTAAAAAAAATTTAGCCTCACACACATCGAACCAATTCGTAAAAATTTTACATACTTAGCTTCGTCTGCTTGAAATTCATTGAAATTTATCATTGAACCAAACATGAAAATAAAAGATTTACGTACTATGCTACGTGGTAAATATTATCTGTGCTGGTTGGATTGAAATTGGTACCCGAACTAGAATAACCTGTGTGTTTGGGTACCAAAACCGCTTTTCTGGATTTTAGTAGTGATTGCAACATCATTAAGGTTATCAACAAGACCTGGATACGATCGGCTCAACACCGGAGGGAGTTACAAAAATGGAGAAGGCCTACACCCAACAGTGGGATGATACGGGCCAGAAATGATGATGAGCTTCGTCTGCTTACAGCGGGTACCACGAGCTGATGAATTTCAGTTGAATGGGTTTTTAAAGATTTTATTTTATTTATTTTTATTTTTTTTATATAGATGCCTCTGTATATTAAAAAAAAAAGTAAAAAAATGTTTTATTGACATATTGTTTTGAAGAATTACCAGAATTCTGTTACTGGAGGATGGAGTAAAGCATCTGTAGTTATAGTATTTTTATGACGACTACTGTGGCGCAGCGGGCAAAGGTCCGCCTGCCACGCAAGAAGTTGCGGGTTCTATTCCTGTCTCGCGACAAATCGACAATACGATCTAAGATTTTTGTTGTGGGTATTCTGGATGTTTTTCTATATATAAGAAAAAATATCTATCTATATAGGTATAATAATCATCATCATAATTTCAGTCGTAAAACGTCTACTAAAGAACAAAGGTCTCCCTTATGGATCGCCATAAGAGGTAGTTGTGTCACCACGCTAGGCAGGTGGGTTGACGAGCGCAGAACGGATGTTGATACACGGAAAGACGCTGCTGCCCATCTTCAAGAGGTATCCGTTAGCAGGCTCTTACTGCATCCACGGGCATGAGAGAAAAGGTAACATTCTACTGCCGGCACCCCACAGCAAATGCAAATGTATTATATCTAATGTATTAAGTGTATCAGTCATTTAATACCCATAACATAAGCTCTGCTTAGCTTGGGGCTAGATGATGCTGTGTAAATTATTCAGTATTAATAAATATATATGTGGCTACGGCTGTTTCAAATGAAAGATCAATTATATTTAATTAGATGTCTAAAAGCCTAAAAAACGCTCGGCTTGCCAAAACAGCTCAGCAAAAAGTCATAGCTCCAAAGACCTTACTAAATTCATCATAAATTCTTAATTACATGTTTAGATCCGCAAGTCATACGCATTGTAACATATCTGATTGAAGCACTGACATTTTGATTAATTATGATCTTTGTTATCTTGTAATGACCTCGCTTGCGAATGTAGAATCATCTATTGAACATCTGAGTTTACTTAGGACCTTTACCATGTAGTAGATGGGCCTTAATTCTCAATATGTCTATTGTGGTTTTAATAAGGTAATTACAGGTCGTCTTTGTGCTTAAGATTATTAAAACTGGCTTCTATGTTTGTCATAGGATGGCGATTTGTACGTGCGGCGTTTGATAGCAAAAAGCATTTAAATAAATAAAAACAAGCATTGGTACGGGGTTACCAGAAGAGGGGGCAAAGGTTTCCGAAAAATGCCATTTTTGACCTTTGGTGACCTTTTGAGGTCACAATAACTCGGGTCCCTGTGACCCTAGGGTCACAAAAATCAGTCAGTACTCTTTTCTTATTAAGACAGTGCTAACAAAAAAGGTTTCATGTAAATCGGTCAACGCGTTCGGTAGTAATCGCGTCATGCACAGACAGACAGACAGACAGCGCTATGTATAATAGGGGGTCATTGTAGGGGAGGGGGGGGGAGCTTCGCCCCCTAATAATAAATAACGATGGATAATTCACACAACATCATGCCCCAAGCTAAGGAGAGCCTGTGTTATGGGTACTAGATGACTGATATACTTAATATATTATACAACATAGATAGATATTGTTATTACACATAGAAAAATATCCAGAGCACCCAGAACAAATATCTGCAGATCGTACAGACATTTGTCCTGAGGCGGGAATCGAACCCGCAACCTCTTGCGTCGCAAGCGGACCTTCGCCCGCTGCGCCACAGAGGCCCACTGTCGATATCTGCTTACTAATCATAAGACATGACAAAATATCCAGACCAACTACGCCACGAACGTCGTCACTTCTCTTGTCTTCTATTCCCTTCCCTTCCCTTCCCTTCCCTTAAATTATATTACATAGGCGCATGGTTACCAGTTGCTGACGCTGTATGAATCATCCTTGGCCGTGCATTTAATGGCATTACTTTTGCATCTATTATAGACTTTCTTAAGGCATCTGGTTACTCTTAACGAAGTTGTAATAACACCTATAACTCAAGGTTCAACGCAAACGTAATAGGATAAATAGACAAAACCTCAAAAAAAAACTTTCATAAAACCTTTTATATTCAAATAGTTTTGTTGAACGTGAATATAACTGAGACTAGAAAACTAGTTGAAATCAAAAATAAAAATCATTTATTGCAAGAAAAATGGTTATAATAAAATCTTAAATTTAAGGATGGTTTCACATAGTTCACCAGAGTACATGGCATACAAAAATAATAGATGTCACTAGTATAATTTCACTAGTTTAAAACATCCTGTACATCCAATTTATTATAAAAAGGCGTAGTTAAGTTACAAATGGGAAAATGTTTCGAAACGTAAGAGTAAAAACTTGCAGTTGAAGTTGAATCGTGCTCATGACAAAACATTATGATAGCCATGTTATTCTTGCCACTGGCTATAAAAACAAACTCATTCTGGGTCACTCGAGTAAAAAGTAGAAGCCCTTTGCTTTTACGGCTTGGAAAAAAAAAAACAAAAAAAACCCGTCATTTTCTTTGGCACTTATTTCAATGTTATTTCATCATTATCCGGCAGTGGTGTTGCCTCTCCTCTCTAGCCCGTGAATGCAGTAAGAATCTTCCAAGGAATGCCACCGGAAGATGGACAACAGCGTCTTTCCGTGTGTCAACATCCCGTACTGCGATTGCCTACCTGCCTACTAAGCGTGGCAAGTGTGGCAACGGCCTCCTCATGATCTAGGAGAACCATGACGGAGGCCTATGTCCAGCAGTGGGCGTGGACAGCAGTCCTACGGCTGAGAGATGGACTGTAGACTGCTGGAAATACCTATTATAACAATAGCGCGATACCGCGGTAATCACATTACATTCTCTCAGCAGGTGACCAAAACTGAAACACCCTAAGACAGAGTTTTAAGGTCTCATGTGCCCGTAATGTCACCCCTTACCATTCATCCAAAACCGGCAGGATGATTACGTATCTCGCGACAGGTTTTTCAACAGGCAATTGACAGCAATATTGCTGTTTTAAGTCTTTAAGTTAAGTTTTTAAGTATTGCTGTCTGGAATTGACATTTGACAGCAATACTGCTGTCAATTACCTGTTGCAAAACCTGTCGTGAGATACGTAATCATCCTGCGGAACACAGCAATGCAGGCATTATTCCTTGACGGGAGAAATAGGTATGGTAGTAGTACTTCCCCGGATGAACTCTTAACAAAAAGTTCTACTACTAAAAATCTGTCTTGTACCAGGAGTCAAATCATCATCGTATGAGCCTGCTTAAGGCTACTTACGCCAAACATATTAAAAGATATTTTAAAATTAACGTGACGTAAACTTAAACAACGCGCGTGTGGCCGACATGACAGTCATAGTGTTCATACTAATGCATTTCTTTCTTTAACGTCAAATTGTGGGGTGATTCTTACCTGTTACCCCACACACTAAACGTCCAAGGAGGTCGACAGTAGTTGGTCGGCTATAGACGAAGAAGTGGTAATTTTAAAAAGTGGTAAATTTAAGAAGTGGTCATTTAAGAAACGGTCATTTTCAGAAGTGGTCTTTTTTTATTGTGGCTTTTCATTTCTAATTGTGATCATTAAACGCCGAAAGGACTGTGTCGTGTGTCCAGTCATCACCACGCGCGGACGGGCATTCAATCCCATGAAGATGATTTTCTTGAAAAATCTAAACGTGTCGTCATAACCTTCGACGTGATAATACTACGTGAGTAATCCCCGTATGTACAAAATGAATATTAAAAGATGTTTGGCGTAGCCTATAGCGGCCTTTTATTTCAAAACAGGTCGAGAATTTCCTAACAGGTGTTTTCGAAATAGCATGAAGCTCAAACAAATCTGTTTACTCATTCATACCGCTATTAAATCTGGCGGAATGTCTATGAATAAATCGATTCAACTCGAATAGAAATGCTCGTTTCAATCGAGATAAATATCGATCAATATCCAGTGACGGTCCAATTACATTGTGCTACAAGCATAGACTGCATCTTAAGATGCTTTCTCAATTTATTCTGTGGGTTAATCCTGTGTTCACACAGTTTAAATGTATAAGTTAAGATCGACTGTAAAATGTCATAACGGCCTCATTATTCACAATGCTTATTACTATTTTCGTCATCCTGATAATCTCAGCCGTAGTACAGATCTCCAAGTACTTCTGATGTTGCCATACTCACCACGCTTGGCAGGCGGGTTGGGGAGCGCAGCACGGGATGTCTACAAGGAAAGCCGCGGCTGCCCATCTTCCGCAGGTATCACTTGGCAGATTCTTACTGCATCCTAATTTATAATTTAATAACTTTTTACATTGTTAAAAAAGTTTTTTTTTTTCTTAGTTGGTTAAATATAATTGTGTTCTATTTTCTGGCTCTTATTTCTTTCTATCAAGCTGTCTAATAATTAATATCGCAGATCGTGGGAGAAGCCACTGGCTCCTGAAACGCAGTTATTACCTAGTTCAGGAGAATATCGATTCATTACTAAATGTAGGTATTACATTATTTATTGTAATGTGCCGTGCGTTGCCGGCAGTAGATACCCCTCCTCTCATACACGTGGATGCAGTAAGAGCCGGAAAATGGGCAGCAGCGTCTTTCCAAGCATGGTGAGTATGGAAACTACCACTCAGATCCATTAGGGAGGCCTGTGTTCAGTAGTGGGCGTGGCTGAAATGATGACAATTTATTTTAATAAAACATTTTTTACTTTATTTTACTCTATTTTACTTTAGAGAGTGTACAGTCTTCCTAACAGGACATATATTTAATTGTAACACGTACAGATTTACGACGCATTCGAAATCGGTTATCTCGTATCTGTCGGGCGATGATTTGTTTTTGTTCGACTTATAATGGTAAACGTATGGGGACTAGTTTGGATGGCAGGCAAGCACAGATACACCAGATCAGATATAAGGGTCTGATGTGATGCATCGATAAGTTTTTCTTTTTACCCGACTGCCAAGGAAGTGTATTGTTTTTCGCGCGTATCGTATATGTTCGTTTCTTTATTTACTTGTTTATTCTCTATTCCCACCTATCTTCCAAACGGCCGGATGGATTTCGTCAATTAAGGTATCGTTAGATTCGTCGGTATTAAAAAAAATGCGGATGTTTGGCGCCACGTTGTGAGAAGTTAAAAAAAATGTTAACCAAACCTTTCGAGTAGGGTATCAAAATAAAGGGAATTAGCAGAATGCTGAGTGAGAAATGGGTAATAATGCCAATGCCAATATTACAACACGGTGGCAGCTGGAAGATGGAAGGCGACGTCGGGGCAGGCCGAGGAAGCGATGGCGAGACTACCTCGATTCATTTGATAGTGATTGGTTCCATACTTCAAAGGATACTTCCAGTCATCTGGAGGAGTTTGGGGGAGACCTTTGCCCAGCAGTGGGACATAATAGGTTAACTAAAAAAAACAATGCATTTAACTGCTCATATTTTGGCTTTAAATCGGCCAAGTGTGTGGTTTGATCTTTGTTTTTTGTTTCACTTTATTACGTAATAACTTGCTGTTACGTCATCAGTCATCATCAGTTCAGCCGTAAAACGTCCATTACTGAACACAGGCCTCCCTAATAGATCTTCATGAGGGGTAGTTGCCATACTCACCACGCTTGGCAGGCGGGTTGGTGAGCGCAGTATAGGATGTTGATACACGGCAAGACGCTGCTGCCCATCTTCTGGAGGTATCCCTTAGCAGGCTCTTACTGCATCCATAGGCAGGAGAGGAGGGGTAACATTCTAATGCCGGCACCCCACAGCATATTATTGTTACGTGTTTGTTTGCAATTGAACTTTTGCACAGAACCCTAAGATCCACTTTCCTTCTGGATCTAGATCGAGAAGGAAAGAGATTGAGGGGATTGTTGCCATACTCACCACGCTTGAGAGGCGGGTTGGCAAGCGCAGTACTGTATGCTGTTCACGAAAAGACGCTCCTGCTTAGTTTCCGGAATATCCCTTAGCAGGCTCATACTGCATCTACGGGCATGAGTGCATGTTTTACGGCTGAAATAATGTCTCGCTATAAATTTAGAAACTACCTAACGCTAATTATAATTAGGTATAGTAGAACTAACAGAATAACGACAATGATGTCATTGTGGGTAAAACGAACATAGCTATCCCTACTCGGATCTATTATCAACAATTTGGGCATATCGATCACCCACAATGCATTGTCCTTGTCAAATCAATCATATTTCGGGAAACAACTCAATTGCGCGATAAAAAACAAGTTAACGTAAAAAAGACTTTGACAATATGACGTTAATTGACTGCGGATTATTGATAGGGGAATGATCGGGGTGATTGACGATTATGCGGCTTGTATTGCCGTTGGGTGCCGGCAGTAGAATGTTGCCCAACCTCTCTTGCTTCTAGGGAAAGGGATGTTTATGACTTTTAGGGTTCCGTAGTACTAAGGAAACCGTCGTAGTTTTGATTTGCCTGTCTGTCTGTCTTCGGCATTCCGAAGAGACTTTTAGTCCTAGAAAGCTGTTATTTTGCATAAACTTTAAAATAATTACGTCGAGGTAATAGTTCAAAAATACTTAAAAAATGAATTAATATGGGATACCTAAGATGGGTTTAAACTTTTTTCTGGATTTTCCTATCGTGTGGGATATCGTTGAATTGTTGTTTTAAAACCATTTAGTGGTTGCGAGATACATTTTTCGCTTTAGGATTTCTTATTTTTTTTGAAGGTCTTTCCTTCAAAACCAAACTACTAGCTTTAGAAATCATGTGATTTAACCATGTACTTACGAGGAAAACTATAGCGGTAACCTCCGGAAGATGGTCAGCAGCGTCTTTCCGTGTATCAACAGCGCTCGCCAACCCGCCTGCCAAGCGTGGTGAGTATGGCAACTGCCCCCTCGTGGAGATCCATGAGGGAGGCCTGTATTCAGTAGTGGACGTTATTAACATACATATAACCGGGTATTTATCGCGTAAATTTCCTTTATTATTTCCCGACGTTTCGCTTGGATTGCACCAAGTATGGTCCCGGGAAGTCTTCCCGGTAATTTACGCGATAAATACCCGGTTATATGTATGTTAGTAATGTGTTGTGATCGCGAAAGTTTAAAAAAGACAGTAGTGGACGTTTTACGGCTAAGTGATGTGATAACGGTTGAGCTAGTTTTTTTGACGAGCTCTGTGGCGCAGCGGACGAAGGTCCGCCTGCAACGAAAGGGGTTGCGGGTTCGATTCCCGCCTCGGGACAAATGTCTGTACGATCTGCAGATATTTGTTCAGGGTGTTCTGGGTGTTTTTCTATATATAATAAAAATATCTATCTATGTAGTATAATGTATTAAGTATATCAGTCATCTAGTACCCATAACACAAGCTCTGCTTAGCTTGGGGCTAGATGATGCTGTGTGATTTGTCCAGCATTATTTATTTATTATTAGTTGGATACGGTATGCCAATGCTTATCAAACATTGTACCATGAGAACTAGAGTCACCGGACACCGCAGATAGCTCCCAGTCTAAATTCACGAATTAGAGCAATAACTAGTAGGAGTGTATGAATAGTAATATTTCTTCATCTCTGTCCTAATTAATACGTCATGTAACATACACGCCCGCATGGGGCGTGACAATTACCATTGTCATCGACTATTTAGGCGTGAGATGATGCTTAGCTACTGGTGAAGTTGTGCGCCTGCCAAGAGATGTCGACCTTTACTTTAAACTAGCCGCACTCCACGCTTAGTTCCCGTTGCTGTGGGAATATAGGGATAATGTAGCATTCTAATGGTGAAAGAATTATGAAAATTGGTCCAGTAGTTTTTGAGGTTATTCGTTACAAACATACAAAATACAAATCTTTCCTCTTTTTAATAATGAGTATAGATTAGAGATAGCTTTAAGCGTTGCACTGCTTGTAAAGTTGTGCCACTACAAAAAAAAAATGTGTTGTGGTCGCGAAAGTTTAAAAAAGACCACTACCAAAAAGTCCAGAGATACGCACGGGGCTGTTAAACCTCACATTATGATGAAAATAATTTCCAAGTACAATTAGTAAGACAGAATCGGAAAAATCGGAAAATCGGAAAGTATTACCTAGACACGCAGCAGCGTGTCCAGCCAACTTCAAGAAAAGCGAACGGGCAACAACGCAGCAGTGTGTATTTAACCCGTACCATTTGGAGGCGCTTTTGGTCTCTACCTAACTCAAAATCTATTAAACACAAACACGTGAAAATACTGGCTATTTTTCACAACTGACAAGTTACTGTTTTAATAACCCCTGCGACGCAAGGGGTTGCGGGTTCGATTCCCGTCTCGGGACAAATGTCTGTACGATCTGCAGATATTCGTTCAGGGTGTTCTGGGTGTTTTTCTATTTATAATAAAAATATCTATCAATGTAGTATAATGTATTAAGTATATCAGTCATCTAGTACCCATAACACAAGCTCTGCTTAGCTTGGGGCTAGATGATGCTGTGTGATTCGTCCAGCATTATTTATTTATTTATTTTATTTATTTAATATTTGATAGATAGATAGATAAAACATTTATTTGTAATACAAATAACAAAACACATAAGAAATAAAAGACACAACAGGAGAGAGAAAATAACAAAATAACAAATTAATAAAAAAAAATAAATTAAATTAAGAAAAAACAGTTACAAAAAGACGTCTCACTCAGCCTAAGTTGAGCATAAGCACAACGCTGATCTTCCGTCAGAACCGGATTTGGAGCTATCAATTCTTAAATATGTTGTCAGTAAAGAGCCAATTTCAACCGTTAGCTTAAATACCCCCTGAGTTGCATAACTGAGCATTTAGATCTCAATTCTTTTGTGGGCGAAATCAACAACTACGATATTCTAAATATTGAACTTAGCTCCCATTTCCACATTTGTTTTTGATAGGATAATAATATTTCTAACATAGTTAAAATATCTAGGTTTTACAGTCGCATTGTTATGACGTAACAGTGCTCTCAACATAACAAATACAGCCCTCAAAACTTAAGACTCTTTCCGCACAGACACTGCAAGTAAGGCAAGGGTTTGTCCTGTGTTGAAATCTAATATAAAAAAAGAATCCGCTAACACCTACCTATCAGTCATCTATAAGACTAAATATGCCACAATTCATAGAAAATAAGTTTTGTTTTCATAATAATAACTTACTTATGTCATGGGGTGCCGGCAGTAGAACGTGGCCTCTCCTCCCTAGCCTGTGGATTCAGTAAAAATCTACTAAGAGATAGCTCCGAAAGATGGGCAGCAGCGTCTTTCCGTGTATTAACATTCCGTACTGCGCTCGCCAACCCGCCTAGCAAGCGTGGCAAAAAAGGTATGATAAAACGCCTTCATAATTTTGCAGATATATGATGGCTTATGTCCAACTGTGGGCGTGGACAGTACTATTATTGGCTGAGAGATGATAATGAATATACATAAATTTAACTTAACTTTATAATCATTATCATCTCATCAATAATCATCACTTAACTTAAACATTATTACATTATACGAAATACAATTAGGGTAAAATTAAGTGCCTTATATTGTCTCCTGACACACACGGCTAACGCTAGTTCTGGAGCCAGGGTTTTATACTTAATAGTACTAATTATAAATAAGTACCACCACTCTCTCAATAGGTAGTACGTACCTATTCAAAAGATCGTATTCAAGCGTCATATTATGATTTGCTAGGAATTGAGTTAACTAATGATGATATTTTAATTTAATTCACTGTCGTCTAATAAATACGTATAAAGCAGGCCAAAAAACTCCGATGAGAATTAAAACCTTTTTTCGGAATCGGTCAATAAGTTCGATAAACGGAATTATAATTCAACGATAAAAACGCCGAAAACAAATGAATTAACGACGCATTGTTTTCAAAAAAAGAACACGCGTTCGAATTTTGAAGTTGACATTCGTAATGGGCTCGTGCGCACGCTTGACACAGAATAGTGAAAAATATGGGTGAATGTAAAGTTGGCTCAATCATGTAAACAAAGTTTCATAATTTGTGTTTTATTTATAAGGAGTTTGGTATTAAATGTTTATTAAAACAAAATATTAGAAAATTATGATGGTAAGATTAAAAGTATGGGACTACTAGTCAGCTTCCCACTATTTAGGTCATTATTAGAGACTGACTTAAATATAGTACTTATAAGTTACTTATGATTGTCTGTGGTTTTTTTTTAACCTATTCTGTTCTACTGCTAACGCTAGGCAACGGTCTCCCTCAAACTACTCCAACCATCCCTATCTCTCGCAGTCTGTGGTTATGTAAATTTTCTTTACAGATATTAAACTTGGATGGTTTTGGATAAGCTCGATTTAACCGTGTTTGAAAATTTGGTGTAATCTGACATAACATAGAATTTAAAACTTTATTTGTGCGTGTCCATCCCATAAATAATTTGAACTGCAAAATAGATATTCACAAAGTTTTAATAATTGCCAACTTCGTTTGTATGCAATAAGCAGATGTGCGGGCCCTTAAAACACAGAATAATGACTACTCAGTAGGTGAAGTGAGATCAAAGCGGCGGCACTGCGCGTTGACGACAATGTCATAGAGTAAATGGAACAGAAGATTTGACGGCAGTGTTATTGTTCTAAATTAAGTGCGTTTTGGAATAAAGGATGATTGACGCATGCAGCTTAGAATATAATGGTTATTTAGGGTAAGGGAGTAGGTTTTCTTTTTGTGTTTAAAACGTTTAATTGGGTTATTTGCATAACAAAAATGGGCTCTACTGTTTTAACCAATTTATTTTTACGTTCTTTCACTATTTATATACTAGGTATATAGTAATATATATATAATATAGTAAGAACTGTTAATCTGGTTGCCGGGGTGATTGTTTATGAGTGTGTTAGAGTTAACATAAAAATATTCCCATAGTAAATTATTATGCATCTGGTGTTTGTAAAACGAGTTCTGCTTAATTTAGGTATAGATTGTCCAGCATAAAATTTATTTTTTTAGATTTCGGATAGGTTAAAGGCCTACAAGGAGATGGTGAGCTGAACGAACATGTAAGAACATGGCCTCTGATAGCATTAAATCGCAAAGAGTGGAAGAAGGAAAGGGAAGAATTAGCCTTGCAGTGAAAAATTATAACTAAAAAAATAATTTATATAATAACTGAAAACAAATTAACTAAAGATGAATACCTCAGTACATGTACCTAATAAATTTTTAAACTTCCGCGATTAGTAAACATAAGTGATATTATTTACTCTTTAAATGTGCAGGATTTTATCACGTACCTTTTTTATTATTTTCCCAAAGTTTCGAACACGTTTCAACGTTCTTGACCTAGGGAGGACTGCAATGCTGGGATAAAAAAGGTACGCGATAAAATCGTAATATTAACACTGTTTTACCTCGTCAACACGCACTGTCCCATCTGCCTGCAAACTCTCGCCTGACCACCGCAGTCGTGATACGTGGCGGAAGCTCGCCTGTCATTTTATTGAAATGTGGCCGGTTTGAGGAAACTATTCATAACCGTTAGCAACTACCTATCAAACAGTTTCGGTGTATTCAATCGGTATCTCGCTTGCTTCATCATTATCATCATCGTTTCAGCCGTAAAACGTCCACTACTAAAGAGAGGCCTCTGTCATGGATCTTCATGAGGGGTAGTTGCCATACCCACCACGCTTGGCAGTGGGTTGGCGAGTGCAGCACGGGATGTTGATATACGAAAAGATTCCGTAGCTACCCGCTACGGAACCCTGAACGTGGCGAGTATGGTAAAAACCCCCTCATGATCACTTGGAGATCCATGAGAGGGGCCTATGTCCACCACTAGACGCAGACAGCAGTCCCAACTGCTAAGATGAGTAATGATGAATGATCTTTCGGTAGGTATATTCTCAACTAAGTCCAAAAATAGTCAATATCATATCAAGCTAGATAGATCGTAGTAAACCGGAAAGGGTTTAAGGATGTTAACCCATTCTCACCCTCAATTTACTCATCCTGGGACCCCAGAAGAGGTTAGTGGATGTTTGTAAAGGACCAGTTTTAGCAAATACATGCATTGTCCCGCTCCGGGCCTTAATGTGTGTATAATCTATTAATAAGTCAAAGGATTAGGGAGTGGTGCTACTGTATGCTTCTGTATCTGTTTGATAAGAATCTAACAACGCCAACGCGGGCCCTCTGCTATAAGGTGGAACATATCTGCCTACGACGCCTGGTACGCCTGATACGCAGAAGGTAGCGGATTCGATTACCACGGGACAAAATAATTGTTTGTTATGGTTCTGTAGATATTTGTAGGGACGTTATTTTTTTTTTTTGAATTCTTACTTAACTGAACTAGAAAAATACCCAGACCCCCGGTCTGTATGTTCTTCTAATATAATAAAGAGGAAAGATTTGATTGTTTGTTTGTTTTTATGCATTGAATAAGCTCCGAAATATTGCAATGCCACACTCTGCCTGAGTAACATAGGCTATATTTTATACATATTCCTATGGGAACGGGAACTACGCGGGTGAAACTGCGGAGTGTAGCTTGTTTTTTTTTAAATGGATCTCATTCATTTAAATTACATCTTCTGGCAGACACCAGAAGGTTACTTTTTTTTTTTTTTTTTTTTCGAAATGACAATATATGTTGTTGACCGCAGATGGCCATGACAACGTTACCGGACTATGGCGAGCGCAGAAGGCGCCCAGCCGCAAAAGTTAGGTTGGGGCAACAAGCTCAAGGGCACCACTTAGGTTCGGACCACGGCTTGGACTGTTGCCAGAATTTTTGAATCTACTGAAGGATAGCGTCTAGGTGCAAAACTGCACCTTTAGACGGAAGAATGTATTCTTCGGCCCCGCCGGCGGGACCGGTTTTTGAAAATGTGTCTAACAGCTAGTGTGGGACGGGTTGACGTCACCTCCGGGTTAGCGGCGGTGAGCTCGTCAACGGGCAAGCCGAGAACGTGTCTCGGTCGACGGAGGAAAGAACTCGTGGGCAATGGCTCTATCGGGTAGTCGGAGGGTAATCCCGAGATAAGGGGATTGGAGTGTTCCGCCGCCACTTCATAAAAACGCTTTGAAGCAGTTTTATCATTGCCAGTAATATTAGGAACGCTACGGGCAATGTGCATTATCTATCGCTATCAGATCATGAAACAGCGCAAAGTCTAAAAGTTCCATTAAAAAAAAATATGAAATATCTCAATGGTTTGAATTTAGAAGAGACTTTTGTAAAGAGAATAAAATAAAATTTTTTGATTGTTTAGCAGCATTATCTTTTTCGGAGATGTTCGAAATAAAACACTAAATGAGGCTTTTAGTTACTTCCATGAAACATATAAACTGTTTTATGATCTCTGTTTTCCACTTATAAGACAGAAAAAAACAAATCGACGTGCTAAATGCAAATGGCTTACAAAAGGACTTAAAAAGTCAAGCATACACAAAAGACATTTGTATTTAAGTCTAAGATTAAATAAAAAAAAGTATGAAAATACTTATAAAAATTACAAAAATATTTTAAAAAGATGTTTCTATAAGTCTCAACAATTACAAAATATGAGGCACATATCAAATAGTGACAATAAATGTAAAGCGGCATGGGAGGTTATTAATGACATATCAGGAGATGTAGAACCTGCTAGGCAAATTGAGAAAATTATTAAAAATAATTTAACATACACTGACCCACATGACATTTGTGAACTGTTTAATCAATATTTTATCGACATAACAAATATTAACAATTTTAATTTTCACTCATCAGACATGGCGCAATACGTTGATTCCCACACATCATCAATATTTTTACATCCAACCGACAAAACAGAAGTGTCAAGAGTTATTAGAAGCCTCAAAAATACCAACTCTGTAGGTGAAGACGGAATCAATACCAAATTGATTAAATTAAGTGCTCCATATATTTCTGAAATAATTAGTTACTTGATTAATAGATCGTTTGAAGAAGGCGTATTTCCAAATATACTAAAGCAGTCTATAGTAAAGCCTCTATTTAAAAAGGGGGATAGGTCGGACCTAAATAATTATAGACCCGTAGCCTTAGTACCGGTTTTCTCAAAAATATTTGAGAGAATAATGTTAATAAGGTTGCAAAAATTTGTTTCAAAACATGATATATTGAAACCTGAGCAATTTGGATTTCGTAAAAATAGTTCTACCTCTCTGGCTTGCTTCAACGTTATTAAATTAGTGATGGAAGCCATAAATGACAAAGTTCCTGTAGTTGCTCTACTGCTAGATATGTCAAAGGCATTTGACTTTGTTGACCATACGTTACTGCTGTTTAAGCTAGACAAATACGGCATAAGAGGTACCGCAAATCAGTGGCTTCAAAGTTACCTAAGTCACCGACAGCAGTGTGTTGAGGTGTCAAGCATCATTAAAGGAAACAAAATAGATATACAATCAAGCTTCAAATTTAACAAATTTGGAGTACCACAAGGTAGCATTCTAGGACCATTCTTATTTCTTATGTACATAAATGACATTCCTTATATAACTAGACATAAAACTATCTTATTTGCTGACGATACTACAATTATTGTAAGAGGGGGAAATAATATAAATTTTGAAAATGAAATTAACATAACTTTATCTAAAACAATTGAATGGTTGACAAAAAATAACCTACAAATTAATTTGACAAAGACAAATATTATACAGTTCGGATCCTATAAACAAAAAAAAGTACAAGTTGCTGTTAATTATAATAACAATCCCATTGCTGAAGTTGATACAGCTAAGTTTTTAGGCATTTGGCTTGATCAACATTGCAACTGGAAAACACACGTTAAGTATATTTGTGATAAGCTGGATAGATTCGTTTTTGCTATAAAAAGCATAAGGCTTCGCGTATCTACAGATGCAGCGCTGAAAGTGTATCACGGATATGTATCATCATATTTAGCATATGGATTAATGTTGTGGGGAAACTCAACCGACATTGAAATGGCGTTTCTTATTCAAAAAAAGTGTGTGAGGGCCATAAGTGGCGCTAGGAGTACGGATAGCTGTAAGCCCTTGTTTAAGATGTACAATATTCTTCCGCTGCCGTGCATGTACATAAGGGAAATATGCGTGTTTGTGAAACAATATCCATATTATTTTAAAATCCATTCAGATATGTTAGAAAGACAAACTAGAGGTAGACATAATGACAGGCTTTACGTTCCACATTGTAGATTAAAACTTATCAAAAATAATGTTTATCAGCAGGCAATTACAATTTTTAATAAATTACCCAATGACATAAAAAAAATGCAATTACATTTATTTAAATTAAAATTAAAATATTGGCTACAAGACAAATGTTTTTATGACTTAAAAGAATATTTTGATTATAAATGTTGACATTGTATTAATTTTATTTTATTTTATTTGACATTAACTAAATCGATGACTTTAATGAATAAAAAAATAATTGTTAATTTTACTACCTATCTTGCATGAATCTTAATCATAATTATTATATTCTATTTTGCACGCCCTTACGAGGTAGAATGTATTGGAAATTGTTATTATTATATAAGACCTATTGTACCTACATTCAGCAAATAAATGATTATCTTATCTTATCTTATCTTATCTTATCTTATCTTATCTTATCTTTAATAAAGTGTTCGATGGACTCGAGTTTGAGATCTCGGTGGAGGTCTACATTGCGCATGTACCATGGGCAACCCGTGGCCCTGCGCAAGAAGTTATTTTGGACTACCTGAAGGCATCTAACATGACGGGACTGGCCAAAGACGACAGAGGAATATGTCATTATTGGCCGTACAACTGTCTTGTAAAGTGTCACTTTATTTCTAAAGGACATTTTACTTTTCGAGTTGAGAAGGCTGTTTAACCGGCTAAGCACGAACTTTGCACGATTAGTGACAGACCTTATGTGGGGATAGAAGGAGAGACGTCTATCTAGGATTACTCCTAGGTAGCGAGCTGACCTAACCCAAGGGATGGGTTTATCGAAGAGGAGGAGAGGCTGGGGCAAGAAGGGACTCCGAGTGAAGTACACTGCTGCACTTTTCGTCGGGTTCACCTCTATGCGCCACTTTCTGAACCAGGCACCTAGAGTGTCTAGTGCAGCCTGCAGCCTTATGTGTACGCGATTCCTGTTCTTTTCGGACGCGTCCAGAAGGTTACTGTTGGTACCTAATGGATAAAGTATTGGTGTAGATTCTGTAGTTGCACTTACTTCTCTTTATCTATCAGCCCACATTCCCCCACTGCTGGGTATAGGCCTCCTCTTTGTAACGCCATTGTTTCCAAGTCTGCGCCATCTGCATCCAGTTGCACTTACTTAAGCTAATTATAATTACAGGAGGACACCACTACACCCTTAACACGCTTAAAGTACGACCACAACCTTACAAGGAATAATCCTCCAAAACTCTTGTCTAAAACTCCGCTTAGGTGTTTAATCAGTTAAATCGTATTGATACAGGATTCCAATTAATGTTGCGCTAACACGTTATAGTTAAATGTGACTGTAGTTACCAATGTGTTGATTTTCGGAAGAGTTCTATAATTTACGAAGCGCTGTACAAATTTTCCTTATTTCAAGCTGTGGGGCACTGGCAATAAAATGTTGCCTCTTCTCTCAAGAGAGAATCTTACTGCAAGAATCTTACTATGTACTTACTATGTAACTACAAACCTTACGTACAGCGTCTTTCCGTGTATCAATCGCACTCACTCGCCAATCCGCCTGCCCAGCAGGGTTTCGTACTCAATCTCGAAAAACGTTAGCTCGATGTCTCTTCCTCGGCGGTAAGTCTCGTCGATGGGTCATTACTTTGAAAGATCAGTAACCTCGAAGTGTTTTTACCTCGACGGGTCTTTGCCTCACACACTGTACACTCACAGTACACCTTTATTGATGGGTTGTTACCTCAAAAAAACATCGTGGCGAGTATAGCGACGACCCCATCATGATCTAGGAGATCCATGACGATAGCCTACGTCCAGCAGTGTGCGTGAACAGCTGTCATCGACTGAGATGATGATGATATTTTTGTAGTTGAGAGCAGTTGTAACATCTGGCCTAGACGATTAATGGCAAATACAGAGTCCACCCGTGGTCTAATTATGACGATAATGACGGGTATTTCAAACGATAGCATATTTTCAAGCCTTACCACACACAGCCAAAATCGGTACGCAACAAAGCAAAGTTAAATGAGTGGGCGTGACGTCAAACTTTTGGACCGACATGTGAACAATTTTTTTGTGTAATATCTCACTGCAGGAAAGTTGGCTTTTGTAAAAAATATAACAATACAAATGGACGGTTCTTAATAACAAAAGAATCAGCCATGACGAATCGATTATCGTGCCGAAAGATAGGATCCATGCCAAAAAAATGTTTCAGCAGAAGCGACATAACTGCCTTCGTGGATCAGTTGGTCTTAAAGCCGACTGATACGCAGATGGTAGCGGTTTAGATTCCCGCCACGGGACAGATGCTTGTATTTGTGTCCCGGTTCTGGATTTTTTGTATCTATGATGATAGGTATGCATTTAGAGTATTCTACCGATCATCTGGTTTCTATAGTACAAGCTTTGCTAAGTTATGGACTAGATTTATTAAATAAAAATGTTTTATTTTAGCATTTTTGTAGTGTTATCTTGGCGTTGTTATTTTTTCTGTCCATGCAAAATAACGTTTACTAAGACTAATAGTCTCTTCGCAAAGCCGGTGACGAAAGGACAGAGAGACATACAGACATACAAAGTGACACTACAAGGGTTTCTTGTTTTACTATTTTAAAAATTTTAGTTACCCCCGAAAATTTACCTGGTCTCGAAGATTACTTAGATTTTTAGGGTTCCGGACCAAAATGGTAAAAAGGAACCCTTATGGTATCACTTTGTTTGTCTGTCTGTCAGAAATGGATATCTCGAGAACTTACTGATGCTATCGACTTAAAATTTGAAATTGTTAAAGATAACACTTTTTTTTAATAATATAGCATATATGACAATGTAATGGATAAAATGGATAGGGGATCTCCAATTTTTTAGGTGAAGTTACTAGGTCGTGTGGAGTATCATATGAAAGGTATTGATTTGCACATAAGTAAACAATTTTAAGATTTCTTTTAAACCCAATCGTTTTTGAGTAATTTACAAAAAAGTTGAAAATACAATTATTCCCCCCTCTCTATTATCTCCGAAGTTTGCAGAGATAAACCCGTGAAACTTTTAAAGGTAATAAAGGGTATGTAAAGTTTAAAGGAAAATTATAGCGAACTCTCTAATTTGCACAGATTTTTAGACAATGTTTTAAAAAAAATTTAAAGTTACTAAAGGTCATGTGAAATATCATAAGAAAAGTATTTTACATGAATAAACAGTATTTAGTTTTGTTTTAAGCCGTATAGTTTTCGACTTATTCACAAAAACGTTGAAAAAAAAGCGTTGCCACCTTAACTCCGAAGTTTGCAGAGATAAACCTCTGAAACTTTTATTGCTAATAGGAGTGTATGTAAAAATTACAACAAACCCTCTAATTTTCATAGTTTTTGAAAATCATCGAATGTGTAAAAAGTCTACATAAGTCCCGCTATCAGATAAGAGATGGCGCTGTTTGGGTTCTCCAACAAATATAAACCCCCTTTGTCATTATATTATACTGTATATTTTGTATGATGGCACGAAACCCTCGGTGCGCGAATCGCTCTTGCCCGGCTTTATCTTGTAATGTACATTATTTATACTACCATTAAAATAATCAATTGTTTATCCTCACTTTTACCCCTATATCATGTAAACGTCTGACTCGTTTTCGATAAAACATGTTTAAGAGCCACCGCTAGAAAACAAGCATTTAAATAAAAAAAAACTTTATTCAAATCGGTCCACACGTTAAGGAGCTACTACCTACGGTGCCACACAGATACACAGACACACACATAGCGGTCAAGCATATTACACCCCTCTTATTTATTGGGGATTCAAAATACGTGTCCAATAGTTTTTGTTAATATACATGACAGACTAAAAATTAAAATTTTATTAAGTAGCATAGACAGATAGATAGATAGAAAATGCTTTATTGCACACCTTAAACTAAACAAATTAACAAAAAAAAAGAGAAACACTATATAATATATAGCATATTGGTTTAGTAGCGGCTGAATAGACTAGAACATATAGCTCTCATCTATATAACCGAAGGCAAAAACTATCTATCTATGAACCGAAAGGCAACCATGAATTAATCAAAAAATAGTTAGATATTTCAAAAACGATTCATTTCTTACATACGAAGTCATCGAAATTTTGGAATTTATTTTAAATGATGAGTACATTTAAATGAATCTTTTTTATAAATTAAGGTAATAATAGGATTACAAACCATCTTAAGTTAGGTAATCCGATTAAACCGCTTGAGATAACTAATAAGAAAATTATACGAAATTCTTTAGAAGCACTTTTAAAAGCAGTTGCTATAAATGTCATTTTGGTATTGATCAAAAGGAAAGTATACCTTCAATAAAACCTTAACACCTTATGTTACTGCGCTGTCAAAGTGTTCTACAATATTAATGAATATTACGAAATCGACAGCGAGTACAAGAAATAGCAATGAATTGTTTATATAAAAATTTTATTGTTCAACTGTACATAATAAAGGTGTTTAGTAGGTAATAGTGTACATGTTTATACAGTTAATCCTATTCACTTACAATAAACAGAGACATTTAAAATATATATAAAAAACTAGACAATAATGGTTTATTGTCTTGTTACTAAATTTGATTTTTCAAATACTTAAATTATATAATAATAACATAAAAATAATAATTCTGCGCGCTATATGGCCTGCCCATTGCCACTTCAACGTGCAATGGGCAGGACATGTAGCGCGCAGAACAGATGGCCGATGGGGCCGTAAAGTTCTCGAATGGAGGCCACGGACCGGCAAGCGCAGCGTAGGACGTCCTACAAGACGACTTGGTAAGAACCGCAGGTCGGTGCTGGATGCAGGCCGCTTCCAACCGTTCCTGGAGATCAATGAGGGAGGCCTTTGTCCAGCAGTGGACGTCCTACGGCTGATATGATGACGATGATGATGAATAATAATTACATAATAACTTTAGTTATATAATATTTTGTCTATGTATAGCAGGTTATCTCGCAGTGGTTCTTAATTTTATTGTAAGTAACATTTAATTTTGTAAATAAAATAGTAATAAAGTAGATAGTAAGAAATAAGGGTTACATTTTTAATATAATGTAAATTGTATGATTTTAGTTAGTACCTTTGTGGCCCGCTAGAAGTCGATGTAGAGAGCCCTCGCATCTTAATATAAGTGAAAACTTAGTAAGCGTGAGGAGTCAATTATGTTTGACCCTAAAAGGTTTATCAAATTATACTTTACTTAAATATTTTACACTGTAATTAGCTTAAGTACCTTATAACTGTACCTTGTACTTAAACCTTTTTTTAAATAAATACATTATTATTATTATTAATTCTTTAAAAGATATGGTAAGTTAATGAGGGGATGAACAATAGAATATTTCTACCCAGGTTTATTGGGTCAAATGAACGAAAATGATGTGTAAAATTCAAAACTGAAAGTAATATTTATCTTTTAAGCCTTATTATTTTTAATGTTTATTATTTTTAATGTTTTACTCACCACGCTTGGCAGGCGGGTTGGCGAGCGCAGTACGGGATGTTGATACATGGAAAGACGCTGCTGCCCATCTTCCGGAGGTATCCCTTAGCAGGCTATTACTGCATCCACGGGCATGAGAGGAGGGGTAACATTCTACTGCTGGCACCCCACAGCTAAAAAAGATAAAGTCACGATGTCATACACGAATGTCAAAAGTTGATAACACTGTTTAGCCAGATACGACCACAGCAGGTGTAAATATACTTATGAAAATAAATAAACATAAGCATGAAAGTCAGGATCGTGACTCGGACGATTGTCAATAAATATGTATGAGAGAAATTAAAATAATACAAGAGAAAGGCAAAAAAATGGGTTACACCGATCTTACAAATACCTTGGTAGGAGCATTTTGTTTGACATATTTAGTATTAAGTTAGCTCTGGTGAGTCATCATCATCATCATCATCTCGACCGTAGGAGGTCCACAGCCGGACGTCCGATATGTATATCGTGTATATCCCGTGGAGGCAGTAAGAGCCTACCAAGAGATACCTCCGGCAGACCATGATCAGCACCGTCTTTCCGTGCATCAATATCCCATACTGCGCTCGCCAACCCGCCTGCCAATCGTGATGTAAGGCAAAAACTGCCCTTATGATCTTGGAAATCCATAAGGTAGGCCTATTTCCAGCAGTGAATGTGGACAGTAGTGTTACTGCTGAGACGATGATGATCCAGAGCTGAGTAAATACCAGAGACAGCCAAGACACTCGCTTCTTTTAAGTTATTAGGCTTGCCCAGAACCTCTTCCATTCTCGCTTTGTAAAACTAGATACAGTCCACGTATCCAGAGCTGACTAATCACTAAGGATAGGTATCGAACCACCGTAGAGTTTTGCCGTGGGGTGCCGGAAGTAGAATGTTACCCCTCCTATCATGCTTGTGGATGCAGTAAGAGCCTGCTAAGGGATATCTCCGGAAGGTGGGCAGCAGCGTCTTTCCGTGAATCAACATCTCATACTGCGCTCGCCTACCCGCCTGCCAAGCGTGGTGAGTGTGGCAACTGCCCCTCGTGGAGATCCACGAGGGAGGCCTGTGTTCAGTAGTGGACGTTTTACGGCTAAAATGGTATCAAACAAGCCTGCTCCTACCAAGTTATAAGGGAGCATTTGGCAGAAGAATGTTGCCTCTCCTCTCTTTCCCGTGGATGCAGTATGAATCTGCCAAAGGATACCACCGGCAGCACCGTCTTTCCGTGCATCAATATTCCGTACTGCGCTCGCTAACCCACCTGCCAGATAAACTAGCTTCTTCGAACTTATTAACTAGAAACAACATTCCACTGCCGGCACCTAACGGCAAATCTTCCTTACCTGCGATATAACACCACGAATTACCATAGAACAAGGAAAGTGATGTCACATTTAGTTTAACATCCGTAGATCTATCTTGTATCTATTTCTATTAGTTTTTTTATAAACAGGAAATTGTTATTGATGGATATATTCCGAGGAATTTACTTCTTACATGAATTGAAAATTATTCATGTCGTGTACAGGGTGATAATGAAATTATATACCAAAGAAATGTTAGCTCTAAGGAAAACTCACTTCACAAAGGCAACTTACGTGAAGTTTCTAGAAACTTCCACTGCAAGACACTGGCTTCCCTCGTAGATCTCATACGAATTGATGAAAAATTTTAAACATAAAATATCAATTCCGTAACTTTTGTCATACATCGTTTCAGCCATAACACGTCCACTACTACTAAATAACTACTGAACACAGGCCTTCCTCATGATCTCCATGAGGGGTAGTTGCCATACTCACCACGCTTGGAAGGCAGGTTGGCGAGCACAGTCCAGGATGCCGATACACGGAATGAAGCTGCCGCCCATCTTCCGGAGGTATCCCTTAGCAGGCTCTTACTGCATCCGCGGGCATGAGAGGAGGGGTAACATTCTACTGCCGGCACCCCACGGCAGAAATCAATCAATCAATGAATCAAATCAATCTTTTGTTTTTGTTGAAAAAAGTTGTCATTACTGACGCAACCATCGTCAATTATCATCATCCACTGCTGGAAACAGGCCTCCCTAATTGATCTCCAATTACTGCGGTAGGAAGCGGCCTGTATCCACCGTCGACCTGTGGTTCTTAGCAAGTCGTCTGCCCATCTTGTAGGTGGACGTCATATGCTGTGCTTGCCGGTACGTGGCCTCCACTCGGGAACTTTGCGGCCCCATCGGTCATCTGTTTTACGCGCTATATGCCCATTGCTAATTATTCAACGTGTTTATCCGTTTGGCTATGTCAGTGACCCGAGTTCTTCTACGTGTATCATCATTTCTGATTCGATCCCGTTGAGAAAACTCGAGAATAGCCCTCTCCATAGCTTGTTAAGCGATTCTTAGCCTATGCATAAGGCCAATAGTGAGGACCACGTCTTGGTTTTATCTTTGAGTGGGTTGTAGCCTACTCGCCACGCTTGGTAGGCGGGTTGACGAGTAAAGGGTGTTGAAGACGCGAAAAGTCGCCGCGGCCCCTCGTCCGCAGGTACCCTTAGCAGATTCTTACTACATCCACAGGCAAGAGAGGAGGGGGACATTCTACTGCCGGCACCCCATGGCAATGCATCGCCTTGATAAGCCATCTCATCTGTCTACTGCCAGGCACATTTATGACTCGATCTTAGAATTTGAAAAGCGGGTTTCTACTAAGAAAGTCAATGTCAGTAAGTGTTTATTCGATAAAGCAAAGAGCTTCATACATTGGTAAATAAGCAAAAAATAAAACCGGGCAAGAGCGAGTCGGACTCGCGCACCGAGGGTTCCGTGCCATCATACAATATAATATGACAAAGGCGGTTTTATATTTGTTGGAGAACCTTGACAGCGCTATCTCTTGTCTGATAGCGGAACTTATGTAGATTTTTACACTTTCGATGATTTCTAAAAAAGTATGCTCAGTAGAGAGTTTGTAATAAATTTCCTATAAAGTTTACATACAGTTCTATTAGGTATAAAAGTATCACGGGTTTATCTCTGCAAACTTCGGAGATAAGGGGGGGGAACGGTCAATTTTTCAACATTTTTGCAAATATCTCAAAAACAATACGGATTAAAGGAAAAATAAAAACAGTTTATTAATGTGCAAGTAAATACCTTTCATATGATACCCCACATCGCCTAGTAACTTCACAAATTTTTTGAAAACCCCCCTTCCAACCCCCTTGTCTAAAAAACTATGCACATAAGAGAGTTCGCTATAATTTTCCTATAAAGTTTACATACATTTCTATTAGCAATAAAAATATCACGGGTTCATCTCTGCAAACTTCGGAGATAAGGGGGGGGAACGGTCGTTTTTTCAACATTTTTGTAAATATCTCAATAACAATACGGCTTAAAGAAAAAATAAAAACTGTTTATTAATATGCAAGTGAATACCTCTCATATGATACCCCACATCATCTAGTAACTTCACAATTTTTTTATAAACCCCCCTTCCAACCCCCTTGTCTAAAAAACTATGCAAATTAGGGAGTTCGCTATAATTTTCCTATAAAGTTTACATACACTTCTATTAGCAATAAAAATATCACGGGTTTATCTCTGCAAACTTCGGAGATAAGGTGGGGGAACGGTCGTTTTTTCAACATTTTTGTAAATTACTCAAAAACGATACGGCTTAAAGAATAAATAATAACTGTTTATTAATGTGCAAATAAATACCTTTCATATGATACCCCACACGGCCTAGTGACTTCACTTTAAAATTTTGAGATCCCCTTTCCGCCCCCCTGCAATCAAAATTAGAATACTTTTTAACATTTTTATATATGCTATATTAGTAAAAAAGTGTTGTCTTTTACCATTTCAAATTTCAAGTCGATAGCATTAGTCGTTCTCGAGATATCCAGTTGTGACAGACAGACAGACAGACAGATAGACAGAGTGATTCTATAAGGGTTCCTTTTTACCATTTTGGTCCGGAACCCTAAAAAGGATACATTAAAGGTGAATAAACACTTTTGAATTCGTTGGCGTCTGAAAAGTTTTTTCCAAGAGAGTAAGAAGCGAAGAAGACTCCTCACTTTTTCACTTTACAAACCGCTCGTATAATTCCAAGATGCTGATGAAATAGAAGAGTCTATGTTTATACATATATACAGTCCAACATACAATGTATCACTCGGTACAAGTCTAAAATATGTATCCACCTGTCCATTTCTTGTAGCCGTTTGTTCCCGTTCCTTTATTTTGTTGTTTTGTACAGGAAACATTAATCGATTGTTGTTTGTTGAAAATGTTTGATTGTATAAATTATATGAGACGAATTTGATGAATTTAATCACTTTTTAAAGACTGAACTTTGCTTCTTTAAGTTAAATCTTTGGAAGTAAATATAATTGATGTGACAGTTTGTCATGTCGAAATAACAGGTTTTTTTATAATTTATGAAAGTGTATAAAGATAACTATACTATAAAAAATAATACAATTTTATTTTTTAGCTAATTTCATGATGAAATTCTTAATTTGTCTGTAAATACATAAACCACTTAATGTACGCCTTTTACATTTAAGTATCTACCTCGATTTATCAGTTCTGATGCCGAGGGGTGCCGGCAGTAGAATTTTGCTTCTCTTCTAATACCCGTGGATGCAGTAAGAGCCTCCTAAGGGATACTTCCGAAAGAAGCAGCGTCTTTGCGTGTATCAACATCCCGCACTGCGCTGGCCAACCCGCCTGCCAAGCGTGGTGAGTATAGCAACTACCCCTCAGGGAGATCCATGAGGGACCTGTGTTTAGTAGTGGACATTTTACGGCTGAAATGATGAATGATCATTTCTGTCGGTATACTGTCATTAGAGCTGGGTGTAAATTCAAGAAAACATTCATCATCATCATTTCAGCCATAAAACGTCCACTGATGAACACAGGCCTCCCTCATGGATCTCCATGAGGGGTTGTTGCCATACTCACCACGCTTGGCAGGCGGGTTGGTGAGCGCAGTATGGGATGTTGATACACGGATAGACGCTGCTGCCCATCTTCCGGAGGTATCCCTTAGCAGGCTCTTACTGCATTCATGGGCATGAGAGGAGGGGTATCATTCTACTGCCGGCACCCCACGGCGGAAGAAAACATTAATAAGGAAAAAAAGCGCTAGTTTCAATGTAGGGCATGATAATATGCCATAATGGACTCCAGTAGACACTTTTACATTATCTCATTCTATTTTATTATTTCAACGACCCTGAGTTTGATGACAATGATGCTGACGGTAGATAGATAGATAATTTAAGTCACGGGTACTATACGGGTAAAAATGACGTTTAACGCTTTTTAAAAAAAGTGGAGTGGCCAAGTGATCTGTATTTTTTAAGCTTTCATAAATCAAAAAGTGAAGTGAAGTGAAGTGAACAGATTCAATTATGTGCTTTATTCTATTTATTTGTGTTGTTTTATTTTGTAAGTTGTGACGCGTCAATAAGGTTCATGCGGCCGCACTGAATAAAGTATTTTTTGAATTTTGAATTTTTTAATTTTGAAAAAAATAAGTTACTGAAAACATTTTCTCGTATTCTTTGCGTTGATAAATAAATCTGTTCTCTTTTCCCAACATGCCCACCTTGGTGCCAAATGCCACAGTAAATGCCCATTATTGATCATTCAGCGCCATCATTAAAGAAATGTGTTTCAAATTAATGCGATTTCAAAATAAATTTCCATTTAAAATAAATGTGTTTTGTCCAGAAGTGGGCTTGTTAATTAAAAATGTCAATCAGCCGTATCCCGTGTGTGGCAAAGATGAAAAGTGTAGATGGTATACATTATTTTTAAATTTACATGGCACTCATCTCTTACTTTGCATGTTTTTATCGTTTCTTTTATTCACGTCTATTTTAATACCGAAGATAATAATAAAGTTTTTATAATAAAGTTCATTTCTGTAACAGTTGTACATTTAAATTTAAACAGTTTGTTGAGACCTTCATTAAAGTATAAAACTTGTGTTGGAAGATATGAGATTGTTCCATTTAAATCGATCGAAATAGATGAGTTAGCTTAGGTGATTTCATATTTAATATGAAATATGAAATCACCTAAGCTAACTCATCTAGGTGGGTTAAAATTGTAATTAGATGAAAGTATTTGCTGTACTTATTTTTATGTTATGTGTACCTATTTTGGGACTGTACATAACTTTATTTCCTTTTGTTATTTCATATGTACATACGTTTGCTAAGGTTTACGATATAGTTAATTAGTAATGAATTAATAATGAATTATATCGAACCCACCAACAATAGCGGAAGAATTTAACAACTACTGGATTGACTTAACGAACAAACAAAACAATAACCTTCATATGAACTACAAAAATAGTAACTTTATTAGTATGTTTATAGAGCCGTTTAGCTATAACGAGATAAAAAAAAAATGAAACTTTATGATACAAAATCAGTAGGCTACGACGATTTTTTACATCTATTCTAAAAACGTGTGTCAATGAGCTGGTGCCAGTAATAACTTTCATGATTAACTTGTCATTTGAGCTTTATATCAAATAATAAATTTACACAACATTAATCATACGCATAAAACACATAAGAATAAAGTCAAAGTCAAATTTATTGCATACAAATTTTAGTTCACCGTGGGGTGCCGGCAGTAGAATGTTATCCCTCCTCTTATGACCGTAGATGCTGTAAGAGCCTGCTAAAGGATACCTCCGGAAGATGGGCAGAAGTGTCTTTCCGTGCATCAACATCCCGTACTGCGCTCGCCAACCCGCCTGCCAAGTGTGGTGAGCATAACAACTACGCCTCATGGAAATCCATGAGTCCTGTGTTAAGTAGTGGACGTTTTACGGCTGAAATGATGATGATATTTACAATATGTCCACTGCTGGACATAGGTCTCATGGATCTTCAAGATCATGAGGGGGTCGTTGCCATACTCCTTAGGCAGGTGGCTTAGCGAGCGGAGTACGGAATGTTGATACTCGGAGAGCCACTGCTGCCCATTTTCCGCAGGTATCCCTTTTCAGAATCTTACTGCATCCACGGGGAAGAGAGGAAGGGCAACATTCTACTGCCGGCACCCCACGGCGCTGTCAGCAACCCACGTCACCTAAGTGGACCCTTAAGTGGTAACCATCGCTGAACAGTTTCTGTCCATTCTGTTGGTTACACTGTCAACTCTTTGAAATCCCCGAAACTTAACGATGAAAACAAATAAATCGTCAAATTAAAGCTCTTTAAAGTTAACAGCTTCACAGCTACGCGTTAATGAGACAACAGGTTTATAGTTATTTCCGTTTTATTTATTGCATTTGCATTTTGCTTGCGGTTGTACACACAGAATGTCAAAGTCATGTTAAACCACAGATAAAATAATACACTAAGTTATATTACGAAAATTTTCCTTTAAATACTTGCAAGCACGATCTTGATATTTGCGATCAAAATGTAGATACTACTATGTTAGGCTCATTATATATAAATAGTATTATAAACTTAGTGTCCCGACGAACTTCGTATCGCACCTACTATAACCACTGCTTACAACTACCCTATAGCCTTTCTCGATAAATGGGCTATCTAATACTGAAATAATTTTTCTAATCGCACCAGTTCCTGAGATTAGCGCGCTCAAGCAAACAAACAAACAAACTCTTCGGCTTTATAATATTATATAGTATATATTAAATAAAAATGTATACAAGGAAAAAAATCAAGTATACATTTTTATTTAATTTATAATACGACAGTGTCTTAATAGTTTTGAGATAATTAGTTGTCAATCTTTTAATGCCGGAAATAAATCTTATTCTGAAGTGAATGGATGGTAAAATCTCCGAACTGATTTACTAAGATGATGAATATTTGTTACATCTTAGCACAAACACTACCACGAACTACAACTGGAATTAACACACCACAGACTGACTGTCACTAGGTGACCAACGCTGCATTGCATTACGCCCGTCACCCTGAGACAAAATACTAAGGTCTTATGTGCCCGTAATTTCACCAGCCTCCTTACCCTTCAAACCGGAACACAGCAATGCAGACATTACTGCTTGGTGCCAGAAATAGGTATGGTGGTAGTACTTCCCCGCATGAACGGTTTACAAAAAGTTCTACTACTACAACTATTCGGCTTCCATCAACAAAAGTATGATACAACAAAAATATAATACGTACAAAAGGTGGCCTTATAATATACCTCTAGATACATAATAAAAACCCAACCAAAACTAGCACGGTGGCCCATCATAAAGATGGAGGTACGATAAAGCTCGGATCTCCTATTTACTGAACCATCAACGATACAAAGTCATATAATGATTATATATAATTTGTGACGTTTATATGGCACATAAAATAACGTAATTAGTCATCAAACATAAAATGTTTAATTTATGGATGTAATTATTTTGACTTATATAGACGACTTCTACCGCTGTGGGGTGCCCGCAGTAGAATGATACCCCTCCTCTCATGCCCATGGATGCAGTAAGAGCCTGCTAAGGGATACCTCCGGAAGATGGGCAGCAGCGTCTATCCGTGTATCAACATCCCATACTGCGCTCACCAACCCGCCTGCCAAGCGTGGTGAGAATGGCAACTACCCCTCATGGAGATCTATGAGGGAGGCCTGTGTTCATCAGTGGACGTTTTATGGCTGAAATGATGATGATGATATAGACGACTAGCAATTGCTTTTGGCTTCGTATACGTTCTACTTGACTAAAAAGCCTGAGTAAACCTATGTGTTAATCCCCTACTCTACATCTATCAGTTTTAGCTTGAACACTTTGGTAGTTTTTGCTTGAAGGGATAACAAACGTTCAAACAAACTTTCGATTTATCATATTAGAGGATTTATTATTGATCATGGTAAAGGTACTCACCTGCTTATAGATGCAGCTAAAAATCTGCCAAGGGTACCTCTGGATGGGCAGCAGCGTCTTGCTTTGTATCAATATCCCGTGCGCTCGCCAATTCGCCTGCGAAACACGGTGAGTATGGCAACAACCGCCTCATGATTACCAAGATCCATGAGGGTGGCCTGTGTTCAGTACCCCAACTGTCTACTTAATTTCTGCCATTAAACTTCCCCACGTTTAATGGCAGAAATCAAGAATCAAACATGTTTCTCAACAAGGTCAATGACAGTTTAGACACGTCGGGTGACAAACAAACAACACGATACAATAACAAAAAATAATTGATTTGTTATCTGTCTTCAAATACCTGCATTGCATTTTACCGTTTTTTCGCCGTGGGGTGTCGGCAGTAGAATGTTGCCCCTCCTCTCATGCCCGTAGATGCAGTAAGAGCCTGCTAATGGATACCTCCGGAAGATGGGCAGCAGCGCCTTTCCGTGTATCAACATTCCGTATTGCGCTCGCCAACTCGCCTGCCAAGCGTGGCGAGTATGGCAACTACTCCTCATGGGGATCTTTGAGGGAGGCCTGTATTCAGTAGTTGACGTTTTACGGCTGAAATGATGATGATCTTCAAATAATGAGCTGAAGTTCTTTTCTCTCAGCCAGCGCAGCTAACATCGTGAAACATGAGATGAAGATTAGCACACATATTAAAAGGAAATAAAGTAAACAATACACAAAGTACACAATCTTGCTAAAATAAGAAAAAACGGCCCAAAATAAAGATTGATGAGAAATCAATCGCCCCGCAGATAAAGCCGAACATCCACACAATCAATTTTAATCTGAGAACTTTGCACGTGCTCTCCCATCTCTCTCCCACTCATCGTATGATAACGTGTTAAACAGAGACAGAGAGATACTATATTTTGAATTTGCCACCGATGACGCCCAGTCTACTTACGGAATTAAATACTAAGGAAGATTGAGGGACCTTATCTACTAAGACAATGATGTAGGCTAAAACCGTGATGGATATTGAGGGAGAAAACTTTCGGGATGATGCGACGTTTTTTTGGAAAGGGTTGGTAATTTAGTATGTTGCTCGAAAAAGTTCAAGAAAAATTGTTAAAGTTTGATGCTGTACGTAAAGGGCGCTAGAGGAAATTTATTATCGGGCTGTATGTCTGTCCGTTCGTCAGCCGGAAAACGTCCACTACTGAACACAGGCCTCATGGATCCCCGTGAGGGGTAGTTGCCATACTCACCACGCTTGGCAGGCGAGTTAGGGCGTTGATACATGAAAAGACGCTGCTGCCCATCTTCCGGAGGACATGAGAGAAGGGGTAACATTTTACTGTCGGAACCCATGACAAGTCTCTATTATTATAATAGAGGTATATTATAAAAACGGTAACTATTCCATATATTTCATTTCATGTTTTTTATGGCACAAGATTTATGACGATGGTACCTGCAGAAGTACGAAACTGTGTCGCAGATACTAACGCTCTCATCCTTAACATTAAATACAGAATAAAATATAATAAAATAAGAAATGACAAAGAACTGAAATATTCTGTAAAAGTCTTGACTCGCTGTTTCGAAGAAATGAAAAACCCTATTATAAATGTTTTTGATTACTGTGAGGTTCAAACCCGCGTCGGTCAAATCGAGCCTTGACCTTTCATAAAGCCCGAAGAAATTTAACCATTTAAGCTACGCAACCCATGATGGGATTAGTGAATTTTTTGTTAAGAATGTAATAGAATATATATTTCACAGAATACTTTTGTCGATATCGATTCTATCACCACAATTAAATGTGAATCCTTGAAAATTCTTGTTACCATTCATAGCGCATATTATATTGTATGATGGAACGGAATCTGAGGGAGGGAGGGAGGCTGTTGGAGAACCTTGACAGCGTCATCTCTTGTCTGATAGCGCTAATTTGCATAGTTTTTTTAGAAATCATTGAAGGTGTAAAAAATGTACATATACATATAAGTTCGTACATTTTTTACACTTTCGATGATTTCTAAAAAAACTATGCAAATTAGAGACTATTTTTTATAATTTTCCAGTAATCTTTACATACACTTCTATTAGCTATAAAAGTTACAGGAGTTTATCTCCGCAAACTTCGGAGATTAACGGGGGAATGGTATTTTTTTCAAAGCAAACTAAAAACTGTTAATTAATATGAACCCTTGTTGGCCAACCATAGATACCGATGCCAATGGGTCGACCTCAACGAATAATAGATCAACTGAAATCAGGAATGTATCCTAAAATGGGGAACCACCTATATCGGGTTGCAGCTAAGTACCAACACCGCTGGCTTAATTCAAAGGTCTTCAAATGTTAAACTTGTTTTGCCCCAGTAAGTCATTTGAGAGTTTTCATTTATTCCCTAGATAAACGTACCCAAAACACTAAACTATTAAAATATAAGACCACCGAAGAATCACCGTGGGATGCCGATAGCAGAATTTTCCCTCTCCTTTCTTGCCCGTGGATGCAGAAAGAATCGGCTAAGGGATACCTCCAGAAGTTTAAAACGGGATGTTTATTATACGTCTCTCCGGGTATCAACATATCGTACTGCACTCGCCAACCCGCCTGCTATGCGTGGTGAGTATGACCACAACCCCTCGTGATCAGTACTTAGTGATCAATTAGCGCTTTTGGGTCAGCAGTGGACGTCCTACGGCTCGAAGAGAAGAAATGGTTTGTGAATGAAATGAATGAAATAGTTTATTGACTTCAGTACAGCATATAAAAAACAGTGAAGAAAAAATACAATTTCACGGTAGGTAACATGAAAACAAAGAAATTGTCGCTGTAGCAATATGCGTTAAAAGGTCCCGTCTCAGATTTATGCTACTCCACCCGCACAACTCACAGAGTCGCGCAAGTATTCTGACAGTTTACTGAGTTCGTGCCGTGGCCGTAGGGTGCCGGCAGTAGAATGTTATCCCTCCTCTCATGCATCGGATGCAGTAAGAGTATGCTAAAGGATACCTCCGAAAGATGGGCAGCAGCGTCTTTCCGTGTATCAACATCCCGTACTGCGCTCGCCCACCCGCCTGCCAAGCGTGGTGAGTATGGCAACTACCCCTCACGGAGTTCCATGTGGGAGGCCTATGTTCAGTAGTGGACGTTTAACGGCTGAAATGATGTCTGAGTTCGTATAACATTGTCAGTATCTTTCTGTTAAGATCACAAGCTGTCCTAAGATCAGCAGTACCATACAGTACCACCTACATCGAATCAGATAATCATAAGTAGCTGCCACATAGATTATGCGGGATTTATCTCGATTATGACAAAACAGGATGCCGAGGTATCCGCGTTATCTCGCCTGTGATGTCAGGCGACAGGCAGTTATGTCGACGATCGACATTGCGGCGTTATCGCTTTAACGCTTCAAGTATAAAACGTCTTAGGTCTATTCATTTGGTTTTTAGGTCTTATGTCAGAAACAGTAGGTCTACCATGAGTTTTCACAATAGCGGCTGTAGTTAAAATAATGTATGAAAACTTGTACAGCGCCTCTAGCGGATAATTTGGTACTAAAATACGCAGTAAACTATACTACAGCGACAGTAGTTTGGCCTTCATTTGCTTAGAATTTGGTGCCATGAGTTACAAATCTGACAGATGTCATAGTAACGTACGATTATACTGTAGTAACGGCAGGCGATCTAACAGTGACAACTCATGGTAGACACACAGATATAATTAACCGTGTTAAAAAGTGTAGGTATGTACTCGCGACTTTCGATTCAAGTATTGTGGGTTCAAATACCGGCCGTGCACATTAACATGTGATTTATCGGTGGAGGAAAACATCGTAAGGCAAGTGGTATGTAACCGCGACTTTCGATCCGAAGCCCGTGGATTCAATACCGGCCGCGCGCCAATGGATTTTTCATCCTCTAAGAAATAAGAAAACAAAATTAATCGGAAACAAAATTAAAATACTATTAATACCTTTAAAGTAAAAATAGTTTTAAAGTAAAATCAAAATAAAAAAAAAAACCTTTAAACCAAGTATTTCCCTTAATACCTTGTGAGTATTTTTAATCATGCTTAAAACTATTGTACCAATCATTACTCATTACAGATAAAAATTATTTATTAAAAATAAATGATTTCATATCTTATTACATTTTGTGTCTCATTAATTTGTAGCTGTAGTGTGTAGCACAAACCTATCCTTAAGGAGTCAAAACAAATGCCACACAGATTACTGTGTGGCATTTGTTTTGACTCCTTAAGGATAGGCTGGCTTCATCAAGCTCAAAACACGGATAAGTGGAAGGAGAGAAGGAAGGCTTTTGTCCTGCAGTGGGAAACATAAGGCTTATAAATAAATAAAAATATTAATTTGTACCTATAAAGGACTAAAAGAAATATAAGACTATATTTATCTTATAGTGTTTTGAAAGAGTGAAAATGCCTTACTTTCACTATACCAAAACATTTTAATAAATGAAAAAGGGTGGCGACATGCCGCCTAATATATTGTAACGTACGCAACAAGTCCATTACCAGTGTCACAATGCAAACAGCAACTTAACTAGCATTACTAAACCGGAAGTCTTAGTTATGACTGTTTCAACTTGCCCGATATTATCTGCAGGTCGTTACAATATTTTACACCCGATACCCTTTAGTACACTGTTACACGCAATGACACGCCTGAACGACGTAATTTGCTCCTTTGTTATTTAACGGGCCGTACATTGTAAGAAAATCAATCTAAAATGCCCAAATGACTCGCAAGCTTTACAAGCGTTGGTTGTCGTTTTTCGAAACAATGATATAATGTCAATATCTTGAAAGTTTCAAATGAAAATCTCATGATGATGATGATCATGATGATCATCATCAGTGCCTGCTGATTCTTGAAAGGGTTATTGAACTCCGCGAAGAGTTGCCGTACCGGTACAAATAAAAGTACTTTATTAGTAAAAAGGTAAAAACATGTGAAAATATGATTATGACCTCAGGATCATTTTCACTTCACCATCTAGTACATTTTTCCTTCTTAAACTACTTGTTTTCATGGGCTGAAACCCTGCTCTTTGGGTTAGTATACATGTTATAATACACATTACGGGCCATACGCGCGTTAGTGCGGATAAAGAGCGATGTCTCTGCGCGGCCGCACTTTAAGAGCCTAGGTATCCTCACTTTGCCTTGCTTAGTCATCTATCAAGTGGCGATGTATGTGAGAAATAACCTCGGCGCTTACGCGACTCACGCAGAATTCGCATACTGTACCCGTAACCAGCATAAACTGGTGTCACTACCGCGGACGCTTACCAAATCGTCTAAATTGACTCATTTTATGGGCCCGCAGGTGTACAATAGATTGCCAAAGCTCATTACGGAAGCTGCCAGCACCAATATATTTAAATTTCGTCTAAAACGCTGGCTGATCGACCAAACTTTTTATAGCTTTGAAGAATTTGTGACGTAAAATTGTGTTTGAATAATTATTAACAATCAATTTTTTAGACCTTTTTGACTTTGTTATTGTAATTGTTTATTTTATTCTTTATTTTATTTCCTACTAACTTTGTGTTCAAATATTACTCATTAATTAGGTTAAAACTATGTATTGCAAACAACCAGACATGTAACCTTTTGTTATGAATAAATAAACTATGAACTATGAACCATTTAACAAGAGCTTTAACGGTGAAGGAAACATCGTGAGGAAACCCGCGGTTTGGTTAGCTTCAGACGTATTGTATTGTTCTTTCCTCTGTATAATAGCTGACTAAGCTGAGAGGATGGTATAGGTACTGGGCAAACCTAATCCCTCTAACAATGTCCCAGGCACTGCAGCGTCCCGTACAGCATGATTACCAGTTGCTGACCCTGTATAAATCATCTAGAATAGATGCAAAGGCCTTACTTTTTTATAATACACCCTGTATTTATAAAAACAGTATCTTCCTTTTGTCCCTTAGCAGTCACTAAATTACTATTACATGTACCATCAATAAGCATGACAGCACATATATTCAACATCTAAACCAATACACCACAATCAGTCAGCACAAAGCCCACGACTCGGTCGCCACGCCCGTGGCTTGTACCTCATTATACAAGCCGGGTATTGAATAGTTGAATGCGTTACAGAGGTGTATCAGATTATAATCTCAACGCCAGGACTGTTTTCCACATCTACTGTTGGACAAAGGCTTCTCACACGTCTTTACTGTCTGATGACTCTACGTGAGTAGCCCAACCAGTAGTAGTATTTGTTGGTTTTAATATTATAGTAAGGACATATTGAGTTAATTTGATATTTTTTTTTACCAAACAGCAAATAAGAGAGTGCTCAATTAGAGACTACGGCCCGGCAAACGTAGTGTAGGACGCCGGCAGAGGCTGGACGCGGCAAAAATAGGACAAGGAGAAATGGGTGACTATGTCCAGCAATGGAATAACATAATTAATGTGTACCTAGCTATGTATGCGTTTCTGAAATTTTTGAGCAATCGCAAACTCGTAGTTTGTCACTCAAGCTATTGTGGCATAATATCCTCAGAGCGTCGTGCGTGACGTATTAAGTTTTCTTGTACTTACATGAATCTCCAAGATCATAAGAATACAGAATATATTGTTTAGTGTTGTACTTACATATGTAGATGTTGTGAAAGTATAGTATACAAGTTTATACATTCCATTCAAAACTGGACATGCAATAGATAAATGTAAAAAGTTTAGTTATTAACTAAAAATAAAAAGTTTAACAATAACAAATTAGGTATCTACTTAAAACGGTAACCTAGGGTAAACACGGTAAGGCGTCAAAATTAAATAAAAAAAATATTTATTAGACACACATAAGAAAAAACAGCTATTTAAAGGTTGCGCCAATGACTAATCATCAACATATCACGTCCACTGCTGGACAAAAGCCTTCCTCATTGACATCTAAGTACTGTGGTTGGAAGCGGCCTGCATCCACCGCCGGCCTGCGGTTCATACGACTCGTCTGCACATCTTGTAGGTAAACGTCTTACGCTGCGCTTGCCAGTCCGTGGCCTCCATTCGAGAACTTTTCGGCCTCATGGGCCATCCGTTCTGCTAGCTTTATGGCCTGCCCATTGCCACTTCCGTGCGGTTCCGGCGCCGTGGGGCGCCGGCAGTAGAATGTTGCCCCTCCTCTCATGCCCGTGGATGCAGTAAGAGCCTGCTAAGGGATTCTTCCGAAAGATGGGCAGCAGCGTCTTTCCATATATCAACATCCCATACTGCGCTCGCCAACCCGCCTGCCAAGCGTGGTGAGTATGGCAACTACCCCTCATGGAGACCCATGAGGGAGGCTTTTGTTCATTAGTGGACGTTTTATGGCTGAAATGATGATGATTGCCACTTCAACGTGCTAATCTGCTTGACTATGTCGGTGGTATCTCCTCATGTACCTGAATTGATCCCGTAGAGAAACCTGATACGCTGTGTAAATAACTTTACGTACACGGTTGATCTGTGTACGCTGTGTAAATAATAAATAATGTGAAGTCCCTTACTTTTTGTGTGATGCCAATTAAAAAGTTAGTCAGTTTTATCTATCCGTCTATCGATTGAGTAAAGTTTCCGACCATATAAAAAACTTCGTGTACAAAAACTCCCAAAGAGTTACCGGAACTCCATCAACCAATTAAAATTTAAAGTCAAATTTTCCTACCATTCCGTTTCCGGAAACCCTGGGAGTTTTTGTACACGATTTTTTTATTTGGTCGGAAACTTTACTCAATCGATAGCAGCCGTTCAAAAATCTTCGACGAACTTAGTAATTCACACCGATCCGGGAATTTCTATTAGCTTCATTACTTGGGTACTTAAGGGTCAAACCTAGGAAGCAGTGCTGCAATAATTGGTTGGCGATACGCTCGCCAATCCGCATGCCAAGTAAGGAATGTTGAAACACAAAAAGGCGCTGCTGCCCAGCTTTGGAGATTCTTACTACATCCACGTGGAAGAGAGGAGGGATAACATTCAACTGCCGGTACCCCACGGCATGCTAAGTCATTCATAAAACAATACTGCATTTATACGATGTTAGGTCGTTACATCTGCTATAGATGATTTATACAGCGTCAGCGACTGGTATTGTTAGATGGGTGAGGCTTGCCCAGCACCTATAAGGTGTAGGTGCTGGGCAAGCCTTATCCATCTAACATCTCTGAGAAAAGAACAGGTCAATATGTCTGAAACTAAATAAGCCGCGGTTTCCTCACGATGTTTTCCTTCACGCATCGTTAAGCAAAACTAAATGGACCTAATTAAGAATTCGATTTAACTCTTCTAACTTCTTCTAAAGCTGAAACTTAAACTTGTAAAAAATTCACAATTCAACTCCTGGAAAAGGAAACCAATGCAAACCTAAGGCTTCAGGGTGTGAATTTTTTATGGTGTAGGGTGCCTGCCCCCTTAGAAATACACCACCTTGCAAGGGAAAAGGCTAGCATAGTCCGGCGATACAATAATGTAAGAAAAACTGAAGGTACTAAGTTTTACTGAATTTTGACTTAGTATTCATCATCATTTCAGCTGTAGGACAGTTTCTGTCAGAATACCAGCGTTGCATCTTTTATCTTAGGTGCAACTATTGCTGAGACGGAACCTTTTGGCACACCACACTTTTATGAAAAACTGTAACCTTCATAAGTTAGATTATTAATTATGTTTAAGGTGTGGTGTACCAATAAACGTATTTTTATTTCATTTTATTTCATTTCATTTCATTTAGGACGTCTACTCCTCCCTGCTCCCTCATGGATTTCCAGATATTGCGGTTGGAAACGATCTGCATCCATCGTCGACCTGCGGTCTTCACCAGGTCGTCAGCCTATCTTGTTGGTATACATCCTACGCTGCGCTTGACGGTCCGTGGCCTCCACTCGAGTACTTTTCGGCCCCATCGGCCATCTTTTCTGCGAGCTACATGCCCTGCCCATTGCCACTTCAACGTGTATTTTTTGTAAATAAGTCGAAAACGTTACGGCTTAAGGAAAACCAAAAACTGATTAATAATTTGCAAATAAATTACATACATTTCTATAGCTATAAAAGTTTCAGGGGTTTATCTTTGCAAACTTCGGAGTTGAGGACGGTATTTTTTAATTTTTTTTTGTAAATAACTCCAAAACGATACGGCTTAAAAGTAAACTAAAAACTGATTATTAATGTGCAAATGAATGTACCTTTCATATAATATCCCACATGACTTAGTAACTTCACTTAAAATTTTTGAGACCCCCTTTTCGCCCCCTTGCAATCATAATAGGTATATTTAACATTTTTATATATTCCATATTAGCGAAAAAGCATAACGCTTTTTCGCTTTATGGAAACCACTTCAACACCATTTCAAACTTCAAGTCGATAGCATCTGTCGTCAAGTCATAGCAAGTTTTCCAAAAGCCTCATCCAAATTTACAACCCTCTATGTCAAACGGCACGGAACCATCTGTCGAGTCTCAGGGGTCCGCCGTGTAAACCCACGGTTAAAACTGCAATTGTAGGGTAAGCTGGATGTACAGCCGGGAGCTACTAATTTGTAGCCTATAGTTTGTATGGAAAATTGTATGGTGGGTCTATTAAATATTAATGGCATCGCTTTGTTTGAAGAAAGTATGAGTCAGTTGTTGAGGTTAAAGTTTGTTCTTGATTGGATTTCCTTACAGGTTTAAATGTTTATTAATAATATCGTTGTGTCCGTGGGGTGCCGGCAGTAGAATGTTACCCCTCCTCTCCTACCCGTGGATGCAGTAAGAGCCTGCTAAGGGACACCTCCGGAAGGTGGGCAGCAGCGTCTTTCCGTATATCAACATCCCGTACTGCTCTCACCAACCCGCCTGCCAAGCGTGGTGAGTATGGCAACTACCCCTCATGGAGATCCATGAGGGAGGCCTTAGTTCAGTAGTGGACGTTTTACGGCTGAAATGATGATCGTTGTGTCTGCCACGGCAGCGGCACGTGTCTGGTATCCGTCGGGTACTGGATGTTTGTAGTTATAAAGGGACCTTAAGGGCCTTGGGCTGTTGGATGCCGGCAGTAAAATGCTCCCTGGATGTGTTGCCTCTTCACACACACATAACCGCTTTACTTATTATCAAACGGAACACTAAATCAAAAAAATGTCTTCGCAACCCGAGAAAAATAAGTCCATTACCAACTTACGGCGCAAGAGGTTGCGGGTTCGATTCCCGCCTCGGAACAAATTGTATGTATGATCTGCAGATATTTTTTCATGGTGTTTTGGCTGGATGTTTTTCTATATATAATAAAAAAATATAATCTATCTATGTGGTATAATGTATTAAGTATATCAGTCATCCAGTACCCATAACACAAGCTCTTCTTAGCTTGGGGCTAGATGATGCTGTGTGAATTGTGCAGCATTATTTATTTATTATTAAAAATAAAAAAAAACTTACTTTTTCTCGTTCTCGTTCTCGTCTCGCGTTCTCGTCTCGCGGCCCCCGGAGTCGGCCACGAACGGTGCTCATGAAGAAGGGCCTCTAAATGGTCTACAAAACGTCAGCAAGATGATAATAAGTTAGGTACGTGGTGTAAGCCGTATTATATTTATTAAAAAAACTTAGGTTTATGGGAAGTACCCAAATTTATTATTTTTCCAAAACTAGACAAACAGTCTCTTCTTAAAGCCGAAGAGGGACAGACAAATCAAAATTATGAGAGTTCCTTGTTGTACTACGGAACCATTAAAAACAGTATTATTTTCATCATTCTGTATCATACTTGAAGTTCTGTTCTAAATCGTTACTGTGTAAATGCTAAAATGATCTTCATATCATTCCTTTAACCGAAGTGTAAAGAAAATTCTTTCAGCGATTTGTGTAACGCCTGCGAGAGGTGACTGATAAATAATATTATTCATAGCATACTTATGGCTATAATACTGCAATAGCAAAATACCACAGTAACCAGCTCAGTTCACGACACGTGAGTATTTTATAATCCTAACTATTTACAATCACTTTCGATCCGTTAAATGTTGGAAAACAATTTACTAAATGTGTCTTACAATGTTACCTTATCGGATCTTGATAATTGTTTTATCTCAAGATTATGCGGTTCTACTGTTCGACTTAGAATTGCAGATATCCTCAACATGGAATTTTATCAACTGCCCTTTGAAATAGTTGAGGATCTAAGAAGTAAGCTCTTTTGATATTATGGTCTCCTTACTTGGTTTTTAGCGTTCCGTACCCAAAGAATAAAAAAGCATCCTATTACTGTCTGTCCGTCGTACTGTCCATCTGTCTGTCTCCAGGCTGTATCTCATGAACCGTGATAGTTGAAATTTTCAGAGATGATATATTTCTGTTGCCGCTATAACAACGATTATAAAAACAGAATAAAATAAATAATGCTGGACAATTCACACAGCATCATCTAGCCCCAAGCTAAGTAGAGCTTGTGTTATGGGTACTAGACCTTTATGGTTTATGGTTAAAGATAATTATTTTTCTTATTATAAAATAAAATAAATAAATAAAGAATATAGCACATTCACTCACATGAAAAATACGATTTTGTGTAAATATAACTAATTAGCCTAGAAATGGACTAAATCGCCCGTGAATATAAAACAACAACTTAAAAGTAATATACATAGATATATTGGATATGTATGTTTATGGTACGATTGGCTACTTGTACCTGTATTGTAAAATATGTATTAAACTAAACTTGTCATAGTTTTTTTTGTAATACAGTGTATATGTCTGTTCACTGCAAAAAGTATCCAACGGAAGACCAGCGCTATTTGGCTCAACCAGCATTATGATGAGTTGGTCATCCTTTTTTATTACAACCTTTATTGCATTTGTTTGTTACATTTTAATAATTACTGTATTTGTTGTCGCTAAATAAATATTATTCTTATTTTTATTCTTAACATGGACAACCTCAAGAATTTAAGATAGTTGAAGTAATCTACAATGGTGGCATTTAGGACCGGCTTGCAAATTGATTAGAGACTTATAGCGCCTATTAATCTAGGAATGCGGTCACAGCCATAAAGTTTTTGTTGTTTACTTGAATCGCAATCAAAATGCGTTTAGCATTTGCTAAATAGCAGACCGTGATAACAAGATTGCCTACAACTATTTGGGCACAGCTGTGATCTGGGTTATCGATGAATATTTTGATATCAGCTTTTAATTTTTTACGATGAATATATCTCGTCTCAGCCGAAGCAGATCCACGGGTGGACCTAGTCCTCCCTCATGGATCTCTAAATTCTAATCGTGGGAGGGTTGGCGAGCGCAGTACCCAATATGAAAACACGGAAAGACGCTGCAGCAGCGCGCTGCTGCCCATCTTCCGGAGTTATCCCTTAGCAGATTCTTACTGTATCCACGGCAAGAAAAGAGGGGGCACTCTACTGCCGGTGCTCTACAGAGTTTGCCAAGGGATACTTCCCGAAGATGGATAGCAGCGACTTTCCGTGTATCAACATCCCGCGCTCGCCAACCCGCCTGTAAATCGTGGCGAGTATTGCAACAATTCCCTCGTGATCATGGATATGCCTGAGAGAGGCCTACGTCAAGCAGTGGATGATGATGATAGGTTACAAATTTACATACAAAACTTCACTAATTTCCTTCTGTATTTTCAGAATTCCGTACAGCAAAGCCCAAAAGCCCTTATTCCCAATAACATTGTCCACAGCAAAGTTCACTCCTGCCGTAAATATGGATAAATTTCCATTCAATATGGATCAGTTTGCAATATCTCAACTCAACAGTAGCAGTATTGGTATTGATAGTGGAGGTATTTGTATTATACGATCGCAATTTGATTTCAGACTTATGGGTCTGGGTTTATGGCACATTTAGTGGCACTAGGCGCCTTAGTGCGCTCTCAAACGGGCCATCGGCTACAAACGTAGATAGCAGCACCTTAAAGGCAGACTGAGTTTAAGGTGTTTGAACATTACGGGCTCGAGTCCCGTCGGAGACAAAGTTTTGATTGCATTTTTCATTTCGGGTTTAAAAACAAAAATAGCTTATAAAACTTAGATAGGGTAGAAATTGCTTTACAGCTCACTTTTATAATCTCAGCTGTAGGATGCCCACTAAGTGGAAATAATTTATTTGTTTTGAGATATTTGTCATTCAGAAGTTAATTTATAATTAATTAAGATCACAAATTTTGGCTAAGAATCTTAATTTAAGATACTTGAGTATCAAAATAATAAACACAATTCAATAAAAAATATGCCGTCAGTCATGAAGAAAAGTAAAAAATATTGTAATGTTAAACAATAGTTTTATTTGCAATATTAAATTACATAGAAGAAGAAGCAGAAGATTATAGCGTTTATTGATCCACAATAAGCATAAGTACATAAAATTAATAGGTACTAAAATAATTAACAAATTTAGTATTAACAAATTAACACAAGTAAAATTTGTGGACCAAAAGGTCCTACCTCAGCATAATGTTTTAACATACATACACTGGTTTAACATAGTTAAATAGTCATTAAATTTCATAAATATGTCAATTCAAAAACAGTAGAATAGAATAGAATACCAAGCACTAATAATTGGGGGTTCATCACTCCAGCCGTAAAAGGTCCACTACTGAACAGGCCTCCCTCATGGATCTCCATGAGGGGTAGTTGCCATACTCACCACGCTTGGCAGGCGGGTTGGCGAGCGCAGTACGGGATGTTGATACGCAGAAAGACGCTGCTGCCCATCTTCCGGAGGTATCCCTTAGCAGGCTCTTACTGCATCCACGGGTATGAGAGGAGAGGAGGAATTGGGGGTTATATAACAGAAAAGTAATTAACAGTAAATCAATTTTTCACCTTACGTCCATGTTACGGTGATCTCAAAAGTGTGTGAGGTTAGGGCTTGTAGAATATAGAGTCAGAAGCTTGGCTCTACATGAGATCTGATAACTTTTTGACAAAGCGAGCCATATGGTTTTTCGTTACGTTTTAGGCACATTTTACATAAAAATGTTATTGGTACGGAGGGGCTGATGTTAATCGAAAAGTTTATCTTGACTTTTCGATTAACATCAGTACCCTCCGCCGTGGCAATAATACGTAGAAGCCACTTGTGTCTGCGGTCGGTCGTCCGTTTGCCGTGCCCTAAGACATATCTGTTTGTATTACACTAGCTTCTCTAGAAATTAGCTCTTGCTTTTCCAGGATACTCCGAGTAATTCAAGCTCTATAACTTTAGCAGACAACATCTTGTAATATCTACAACTTCTTTGGGCAAGATGGGAAGACATTGATTAAATAGCAAGCGAATGGCGCGTTGGACTGGACTAGCACAGGATCACGTCTATGTACTCGTATTTACTTTGTTAAAGTTTTATAAAATACTAGCCGCACAGTTTCACACGCGTAGTTCTCGTTTTTGTGGGAATACGGGGATATAATATAGCCTATGTTACTCAGAAAAAATGTAGCATTCTAATAGTGAAAGTATGTTAAAAATTGGTCTAGGAGATTTTGAGTTCATTCGTTACAAACTTACAAAATACAGCACACAAAATACAAATCTTTCCTCTTTATAATATAAGTATAGGAATAGATGAGATTTGATTTGATTTTAATGATGAAAATAACATTTGTAGGCCTAAATATTGTGTTAAATCTTTAGAATATTTTTTGATCGTAGATATTACTATACACGCTTGCAGAATCACATATAATAATCATACCACTTCTTTATGCTCTTTTACCAGAGCTCCAAAGGATTGTAACTTGGAATTATTATATGTAACGAGTCGATTAACTTTTACATGCACGTATAAACTTCGTCGCTTTTTATTCCATTTATAACTTGCTCATATAGATTGCAAACATGAACAATTTCATCCACAACGAAGAATTAATATGCAATTTGATCGAAAAAGATACAACCACTTTTGCTTTATATGGTCTTGGATTAATTATTTTCATGTTATAAGTTACACAAGCCATTGGAGACCTTATTTTAATGTTAATAGAGTTTAAAACTTAGTATGAAAGTTGTTTAGTATATATTTATCAAGATAGCTGACAAGTGGTAATGGATTTGTCAAGAGAAAGGATTTATATCGGAGCACATGAATTGAAATGAAGCACAATTGAACAACTCATACATATTTAAGTGAATGAAGATTGAAATCTTTATGCTTACAATAAACATAGAAGATTTCGTTATAGTACAAGACAATTGATTATTACTTTCTCAGTTTCGATTCTCATAATAGATCTTCAGCTGTTGTTTAACATTTGAAACAGAGGAGGGGCAATTTTTTTGTCACCCCAAAGCCCACGTGGATAGATTAAGAATCTGCTACGGATACCTCCGGAAGATGGGCAGCAGCGACTTTTCGTGTATCAACATTCCGTACTGTGCTCGCCAACCCGCGTGTTAAGCGCGTTGTCTAGAGTCTCTAACACTGGGTAAGCTCGCGGTGTTCATACAGCCTATCGTGCAGTATGAACCAGTTGCTTACGTAATATGAATTTTCAATAATAGTTTTTGAAGGCCTCTTTACATACTTATGTAAAAGCCTCCTCTTAATTCTAATCACTGTCATTAGTTAGTTAAATTTAGTCCATAGTCTTACTTCTTGATAACTATCGCAATATTCTCTATTAAGCTGAGGTCCCGAAGTCAGCGGGCAGATCGCGTGGCGCTAGAGTGGCGTAACATACTTTGCGCCAAAAATTGTAGTGATGTTTGTATTGTCCTCTAAAATAAAAATAAAATATTATATGTATAGGACATTAATTAAAACAATTGGATATAATGTTTAAAATAGTGTATTTACTAGTACGACCTTATAACACAATAATCAGACTTCTTTAATTTTAATCAAAGTTTGGCGCAAAGTATCATATTTGGCGGAGACAATTTGCGCCATATTCTAAATCCGCCTATGACTTATCCATTAAAGCTATGGCGCAATAACTCCTTACGTGCTATATGGCGCAATGCCCTACTCTATGTTGTCCAGCAGCTCTTTGACGCTGAAAAAAACCGCGGCGGTTGATCATTTTTTGAGGGTCAATGCATCCAATGACGTCATTCCATCCAAAACCTTTTATTTTTGGCTATTTTCACGCCTTTACCGATTTCTGCATTGCGTACACAGTTGCTCCCAAGAGGGATCTTTTTTTTTATTGTTGACTTCGATGAAGAAATCGAAGTCAACAATCATACCAGGATACAATTTATTGTCATATTTTACGACCACAGAAGCGTCTTTTTCATGTCTAGCATCTTTGTTCTCGTCTTTATTGAGGATTGGATGGCCCAGGGCCATGCATATGGACTTTTTAAGTTTGTTAACTATGGATAGTCGCGGAATATTAAAATGCTCGCTAGCTTTTCTTTGTGTCATTTTTCCAGATTGTACAGCACCGATACATAGCTGTAATTGCTCTTTAGTGTAGTTTGCATACTTCCGATCATCCAGCTTTCGTTTATAAACTCTTGGCATTTTTGTATATCTGAAAAAAGATGAGTGTAGGTAAAAATAACATGAATGGGCCAGGTGCAAAGTCTCCCCGTGTTTTCTGACCTGATTCATAAAAAATATAAATAAATATATCGCCAGTTATTTGCCACAAAATACTTTCTAAATCGACTAGAAGTATACAAAACAGGTATAAAAACAAAAGTTTACCAATATTGGGCCGGTGATTATGCAGATACACTTGGATTTTGGCAGTATTCTTTTTTTGAATTTATATGCAATTTTACTCTGCGACTCATTCCAGAGAAAAGAACACTTTTAGCGCCCCCATTTCAAAATTGGGAAGTGTTCTGACATTTAGTTTCATGTTCGGATATTAATCATTCCGTTGAAGCAACAAGTTTTTTATTTATGACAAAAAAATAATTTATCCCATTTGGCGCAAAGATATTCTGGCAGGCGAAAAGTACCCCCGGTTTAAGTGTTGTGTTCACAGAGCTGTAAGTTGTGTTTATGAGAAACTAGTGTCTTTGTTCGTGAACAAAATTTCTAAATGCGATGACTTGCCTTAATATTTTTGCATAACGGCGGCGTACATCAAAAAATAAAACAATGCATCACAACATCAATGCAGACGTGCAGGCAGCCTTGACAGCCGCTCATCGCTCGTACGTACACCACCCCACGCAGCTGCCTTCGTGACCAGTTAGTAGTTCCATATAAATTTATGCTATAAACCGCACGTCTCCTCGCGCCGCTAACTTTGTGATCGCAGCCCCAAAGTCGTAACACAATTTAAAGCATATAACTCTATCTTTTTACTACCAATTGCAGAAGCAAATGTCAACGCAGCGTATGCCCATTAATGAATAGCCAGTTATAGACAAAGTAGAGGTTAAAACGGTGGAAAGGTCAACTTTGTTGTAGGTTTAACTCGACGCAATAAACGTCACCAGACCTGCAGCGATTGTAAAGCGAAGCTTTTAAAACTGTACAAATCCGATTAGGGTGGTGCAAGCTACAGACATTGGCGACAATTATGTTATGTTAAAGTTACTGATTACTTATGGAACCGAGACGTGGACCACGTCACTACTGGCCTCATGAATAAACTCAGAGTCGCTCAACGAGAGGATGCAGAGGGCTATGGTCGGGGTTTCTCTACGGGATCGAAATGAGAAGATACGTAGAAGAGATCGAGTCACCGACATAGCCAAACGGATTACCACGCTAAAGTGGTAATGGGCAGGCCTCAACGCCCGATGGGGCCGAAAAGTTCCGAGTAGAGGCCACGGAACGGCAAGCGCAGCGTAAGACGTCCAACAAGATGGGCAGACGACCTGGTAAGGTATGCAGGCCGCTTCCAGCCGCAATACTTGGAAGTCCAATATATAGGAAATGTCCAATGCCTGAAATGGTGATGATAAATACTGACACCTACATAATTAAACACTACATCTCAACTTTACCCACAGCAGTGTATCATCATCATCATCATCACCATTCCAGCCATAAAACGTCCACTACTAAACACATGCCTCCCTCATGGATCTCCATGAGGGGTAGTTGCCATACTCACCATGCTTGGCAGGCGGGTTGGCGAGCGCAGTTTGCGATGTTGATACATGGAAAGACGCTGCTTCCCATATTCTGGTGGTATCCCATAGCAGGATCTTACTGCATCCACGGGCATGAGAGGAGGGGTAACATTCTACTGCCGGCACCCCACAGCAGTGTATAGTTTGTGCTATCCGCTACGATCCTGTGCTATTCCGATCTATCGTTTGCCCGCGACTTTACAAATGTTGTCTGCCCATTTTTACTGCCGGACGATCAATATTTCAATATGCTTTAGACTAGCCACAATTCAGTTATACTCGTAGTTTGACTTATTTTATTTACAAGCGGTCCCGCGAAACGTCTTCTGCGTTACTCCTTTACTAAGATGATGATGATGATGATGGTCATTATTGAATCGCTAACTATACCGCTGTGCTCTCGTGCCTTGTGCCTTGATTCTGTGTACCAGTCTGTCGACTTAATAAGGTAGGTATTTGCATGCCAATTGTTTAAGTGTTAATTCCTTTTCTCTTATTGGATTCGCAATCACAATCCTTAGGTTTATGGGTTTCGTGCATCCGATGGTAAACGAAACCTTTGCAGGGTCGTTAATGTTGGAGTTATAGAATGGTCATCATCATTATCTAAGCCGTAGGACGTCCACTGCTAGACATAATGGGATGTTGATACACGGAAAGACGCTCATGCCCATCTTCCGAAGGTATCCCTTTGTAGGCTCTTACGGCATGAGAGGAGGGGTAACATTCTACTGCCGTACCCTACGGAAATTTGCACGACATTCATTATTTTTTATAAATTAAACTAGGTTCCCACTTCAACAATGCTCTCCAGACTAGACCGAACCTGTAACAGAAAGCTATTTCGAAATTCAGGATATGTAATGCAACAGCTTGTTATGAATAACAGAACTGTGCATAATCATAAATAGAAACTTTTAACAGCTGTCGTCAAATTCATACTAATAAACTGTCTCATAAAACATATCGTAAACTTAATGCGCACTAAATAAGAATTAAAATGAACTCTTCAAGAATAACAACAAGAGGGTGATATAAGGTAAAATCGGAATAGTAAGAGCAAGGTATAGGAAGCTTGCCGTGGGGTGACGGCAGTAGAATGATACCCCTCCTCTCATATCCTTGGATGCAGTAAGAGCCTAGTAAGGGATACCTCTGGAAGATGGGCAGCACCGTCTTTCCGTGTATCAACATCCAATACTGCGCTCACTAACCCACCTGCCAAGCGTGGTGAGTATGGCAACTACCCCTCATGAAGAACATGGAGGCCTGTGTTCATCAGTGGACGTTTTATGGCTGAAATGATGATAGGAAGCATCTAAAAATGTTTTATAACATCATAAGATAAAGATGAAAAACGTTCTTGTATTGCAATAAGTAGAACGGAGTATAAATTTATTCCTCATTTGTCAAGAAATAAAAACGGACTTCAATGAGAAAATCTAAAATGTTGCTGAAAATATCCAAACGGATATAATGTATGCTTGTTATATTTAAATATTTTCCGTGATTTATCATGGAGTCCATCATCAGAACTGGATTTAAAAGTAAGCAAACAGTCAACATCTTACAGTCAAATTTATTACGATTGCTATAAAGAGAGTGTATAGGAAGGAAGGTGATGGGCTAAAAATTTACAGAAAAATAGTTAACTTAGTGTAAAGAACTACTTAAACTAAACATACTTAATTTACCTAGAACTAATACATAACACTAATACTAAGACATAATTATAATATATGAAACCAACATAAACATAATATTATAATCAATATACTCGGGAATAGAAAGAAATTAAAAACTTAACAACCTAATTTAGAAATAAGTAATGTTATAGAAATGAAAGATGCAAACAAAACTTTGTTTCCGACGGGACTCTAACCCGTAACGTTAAGACGAACACCTTTAACGCAGGCTGCCTTTACCAATTCGACTACAGAGCAAAACAAGAAAATTTGATTTAATTTCTATAAATTATTATTTATAGAAATTAAATCAATTTTTTTTGTTTAGTGTGGGTTTACACTATAAATACAAAAAATAGCTTATAAATAATGTTGATAAACTTTATTGACAGCTTACTTGCAATTGTACATAATAGTTTTGGTTTCTTCTGTTCATGAAGCATTCTGACATCAATTTTAAATTTGAAATTTTACTAATTTATTCTATTTTTATTCTATTCTAGTTAATTAGTGTAATTGATTTATATAAGTCGTGCTAATTAATTAATTAATAAAATAAATAAATAAATCATGAGTCACTGGGTTGTAAGCCAACATCGGCCGCTAGTAACCTAATAACTATTGACATTTAAAAATTCAAATTTGCTCATATTTATGTTATGTTCATGACATCACAGTTATAAATAATTATTGTTATATGTTTTATTATTGTTATTAGTTTTTTTTGTTTTTTTTCTGCTTTGTAACTTTACTAACCATTTATTAATATCGGTTACTAACAAAATGGATGTCCTATGTCTGAATAAATTAATTTTAAATTTCTATTTTACAACTTAGTTTCAAATATTTCTTGTTCTTCGGCTGAAAAGCATAAATGTCTCTAAAGAGATTTAGGGGTGTTCAATGACTGTGTAGTAAGCACGATCGTCGATCAATCAAGATCGTTGTGGAGCAAGCACGGCCAGCCCTATAGTTGGCTATCACAATACAGGCAAGAGGTATCGAGTTCCCGCAAATAAGACGTTGGTTGTAACTGCAGGGAAGCTTGTGGGAGGTTTGAATGATCCCGCGATACCGGTGGCCGAAGGAACAAGAATATGCGAATCTGTATGGTTCAATCACGAAAATTAATAGCAACATATATGTAGTTTCAAAACTTGACAATAAATAAAAATAAATAAATAATGCTAGACAAATCACACAGCATCATCTAGCCCCAAGCTAAGCAGAGCTTGTGTTATGGGTACTAGATGACTGACATACTTAATACATTATACTACATAGATAGATATTTTTATTATACTATAGAAAAACACCCAGAACACCCTGAACAAATATCTGCAGATCGTACAGACATTTGTCCCGAGGCGGGAATCGAACCCGCAACCCCTGGCGTCGCAGGCGGACCTTCGCCCGCTGCGCCACAGAGCTCGTCAGAGACAATGCTACAGTCTTGTCGTGATTACTTAAAAGAGAGTTTCCTTTAAAAACGCTACTTCACAAGTAAGGAGGAGTAACTAAACTAATACGTAATAACGCTGGCAAAATACTAAAATAAAGATCATTTTAAAGTAAGCAAGACATATCACACAAGTTTTTATTTCTTTAATAAAATTCACTTCCAAGAGATATACAGGTAACTTTTATGTAACTTAATTTTCTAGGTAGTATAACATTTTATATAATATTATATTATATTAAATAGTTCGCTATCACAATATACAGGCAACAAATATGGGATTTCCGTAAATAAGACGTTTGCTGCAACAACAGGGAAGCTTGTGGGAGGTTTGAATGATCCCCACGATACCGGTGTCCGAAGGAACAAGATTATGAGAATCTGTATCATTTCTCACAAAGTTCCAAGTTTGTATTACAGAACGCTACGAAGACTTTACTAACACTACTAGTGTATTAAATTATATGAGGCTCACTTAACTGGAGATGCAGTGGGGTGCCGGCAGTAGAATATCTCTCCTTTCTTGCCCGTGGATGCAGTAAGAATCTGCTGAGGGATACCTGTGGAAGAGCAGAGTCTTTCCGTGCATCAACATCCCGTACTGCACTCGCTAACCCGCCTGCCAGGCGTGGTGATTATAGAATAAGAATATTTATTTCAACTTAGTTATAAAACATTTGTTTAGGAACTTAAATAACTAATACATTATTTTACAGAAAAATAATAATGTTTACCTAACATGCTACTAAAATGTATACAAAATAACCAGCTTACGCAAAATCAAGGTAACTATACTGTTTAAAAAATCTTTATCTTCCGTGATAGTTCATAACTGAGTTACGCCAAGATAGATAGATAGATAGATAAAACGTTTATTTACGACTGCAGACACACATACAAGAAACAAAAGCTGAATACAAGTGATAGTGAGTATGGCAACAACCCTCTGATCATGGAGATCCAGGAGGGAGTGCTATGTCCAGCTGTGGAGAACATGTCCCACAGTTGAGATGATTGAAAGCAAACACGCTTACGCTCGTGCCTTCCAAGTCCTTGCCAAAGGTAGATTAAGTTGTAACAGATCTGTATCACCTCTTTAACATGCGGGTTTTATGATTAAGTTTACTGGTTAGTGCAGATAGGTATAAAAATTTCAAGTATCGTAAAAGTAAACTTGATATTATTTCTTTATTGGTGTTATTGGAGACGTGTGATTCTCTGATATTGCAAAAGTTTAAACTTTTAACAATCGGTACGTGATCATGTCTGCGCACCGTAAGTTAGGACTATAATTTCGATATAATAAGGAAATATTTGAAAATAGGTAGGAAAATACATTTTCAACAAATAATTAACGAGAAAAGAAAACCCATTTAACATAAAAAGGACAACAATTTTTTCTTTAACCTACACTGTGAAGATTCTTACTACATCCACGGGTAAGAGAGAACCTTCTCTCTTGCCCGTGGATGCAGTAAGAATCCGACAACATTTTACCGCCGGCACCCCACGGCAATACATAATTAATATTAACTAGAATTATTTATACTCATACTAAAGCTTGCTAAGTAAACAGAAAATTAATTACTCCTTATAGGTATGACAGTGTCAACACTATAAACGTAAGATAACCCTCTTAAACATGTACTTCTGGAATTACCACTTTAAGCAACTCCTGCTTTAATCGAGACTCTTACATTCATGTTTTTATGATATTTTGATGGAATAAATTATTGTGACTGCTGATTTAATCATTTCCTAGACTATTTACTAGCCAAAGCTTATTTGTATGCGAAAATCTAAGTCGCATAATCCTCAGGCTGTTGTAGAGGTTGTTAATGTATAAGCTAAACAAATATTATGTAATTTTATTGGTGAAATGAAAAAACTTTCTAAAATCCTCTTTAGGTATAATTGCTAGGATAAGTATGACAGAAATGTTAAAGACGCATTCACGGGCATGAGAGGAGGGGTAACAAACTACTGCCGGCAACCCACGGCCACAAGTATCATCAATGAATAGTAGAACTTGGAACGCCCGTGGCCCATAATACCCCTAGATATTTAAGGAGCGGCCGAGCAAACGTGAAGGAACGATATAGTCCGGTAACGTTGTCATGGCCATCTGCGGTCAACAACATATATTGTCAATTCGACAAAAAAAACGTGAAGGAACGAAAGTGAAGCCACAACGCAGCGGCGCTGCACTTCACTTGCTGCGCTTCACTTGTTCTTTTCTTGTTCTCTGCGTTGTCGTTGTTTCTAGCGTATGTCGTTGATTTCTCCTGAAGGTGCCTTGTATTGAGGTGAAACAGTGTCGAATTATTTTCAAGTGTTTTTTCAAGCGCTCATTAGATATAAGGTGAGCGGATTTGTTACTAAATTATTTGTTGTTCATATAGATAGATCCATCGCGTCTCGCACTAGACAGCTCGCTTTATACTAGTACGTGCCAGCAACATACACATATTGCCAATAAACAGTTGGGTTATGAAGTGACTAGCCCGTAAACACTGCATTTAATACTTTAAAGTTTTCTACGCTCGCAGACTTAGAAATTGAATGCTTGTTTGTATCAAAGTATTTTATAATAGACGGAGAACTGGTATGTTTTCTTTTCTCAATGCAATAACAGCAGTCTAAGTAGAATAAATAATTCTGCGTATATTTGAATGATTTGAAAGAACGTGCCGTGTGGAGCCGGCAGTAGAATGTTATCTCTCATGCTCGTGGATGCAGTAAGACCCTGCTAAGGGTCTCTGGAAGATGGAAGGTATACCTTGAACACAGGCCCCGTAGTGGACGTTTTACGGCTGAAATGATGATGATATTTGTAAGAGATCTTGCATTTAGCTATAAACTGACTCGAAAATATGTATTGAAGTTTTTAACACCAATATTTTTTATTATTTTAACTTAGTAGATTAGTTTTACTTATTTTTTAAGGAAATACCACCAACAATATGATTACAAATTTATTTATTTTTGTAAATAATTACATTTCGTGTCAATTGAACGTGATAATCCCAATAAAAAGGTTATCAAACAAACTAAATAGTATTTTTTTTATCAACCTATATTGTCCCACTGCTGGACAAAGGGCCTTTCTCTCTCCATTTATCACGATCGATTGCTACTTCCGGCCATAATATTCCGAATGCATCCAGGTCGTCTCGCCATCTCTTTGGATCTACCGTGACGTTATTTTCCGCTTGGCACCCAATGTGTGATAGTGATTATACATATGTATATAAATAAAAATCGGCCAAGTACGAGTCGCACTCATGCACGAAGGGTTCCGTAATGTGAATATAATATATATGAATATAGTGAATAATGAATTCATTGAAAATCACGCTTTTTGTATATTTTTTTTGTCTTTTATTTTGTTTTTAGTATTTGTTGTTATAGCGGCAAAAGAAATAAATCAAATTTCAACTATCTTGCTATCACGTTTCATGAGATACAGCCTGGTGACATACCCCTAAAAAATATTATTTAATTACTCAAACAGAAACTTATTCACTGAGCATCGTTCAATTTTTTGAAGTAAACAACATTAACCGCAAACACGTCAGAGAACACACCAAGTGCGAAAGCACTAACAGGCATATACAGATGACTATACCCAAAATGGTGAACGCAGTAACAGTTCAACATACGGAAGCTAATGAGACGTAGCTGACTGACGGCACCGCCTTGAATGGTATTCGTTAGAGACAAAGAGTATCCGACGAGTGTAAAATGCTCCTTAAAAGCTTTTAAGTTTGATAATGAAGTTTTATGAATAGTGTCATGTTTGTGGAAACGGAGTGTAGTAATTTACAAGTTAGTTCTCTTTAATTAATTTACAGTAGTAGTTTGTTGTGAGAACCGCTGGTCCGCGTTGGATGCAGACGGCTTCCAACCGCAGTACTTGGAGATCAATGAACAACATGCTTTCATGCATTTCATGGGAGGGCTTTGTCCAGCAGTGGACGTCCTACGGCTGATGAGTCTCTTGTTACTTATTTTGTCGTGTCTACCGTGAGGTGCCGGCAGAAGGATGTTGCCCCTCCTCCCTTGCCTGTGTAGGCAGAAGCTGCCAAGGGTACTTCCGGAATTGGCTGCAGCGTCTTTCCGTATACCAACATCTCGTACTGCGCTATCCAATCCACATTTCAAGCGTGGTGAGTATGGCAAAATCCCATCAGGACCATGAGTGACGTCTATGTCGAGCTGTGGCCGTCCTACGGCTCAGATGGTGACTAAGTTTTTCTTTAAGTTAGGGTGACATTGTGTTTATCTATACTTCTATACTAATATATAAAGCTGAAGAGTTTGTTTGTTTGTTTGCTTGAACGCGATAATCTCAGAAACTACTGGTCCGATATGAAAAATTATTTCCGTGTTAGATAGCCCGTTTATCGTGGAAGGCTCTAGGCTATATAACATCACGCTACGACCTACTTGAGCGGAGCAGTAACCAAAGATGCGGGTGAAACCGCGGGCGACTTCTAGTAGTAAATAAAAGATTTAATTGTTAAGAAAGTAGCGTATTTTAACTTAGTAGAATCTCGTAGAAAGTTGAGTAACCACTTGATTGGAATTGTTTTTGTTAACATGACAATTGTTTATTTAATAACATTTGAATATTAACAATTGTTTTTGTAATAAACAAATCTCATAACAGTTGAATCCTTTGACTTTTAAACAAACAACACAGAAAAGCTCTTCCGTTTTCGTCGCGCTAAAATCAGACAAACTAAAATGGAAGAAACTGATAGCCTATTTCAAGTCTAAAGAATCACTGAATTGAATGTATCGACATGATTTAATAAAGATAAAGATACGTTTATTTTGTTAACAAATTACAATTAATCAATATTAACCTTGTGACAAAAATTGTCATTACTCACTACTTAGCATACTGTGGCAGAACGGGTCGTACCACAGAGCTGGTCTTCCGTAGTGATCAAAGTGTGCGGTTGGTGGCTGCCGCGATAAACAAATGCAAAACGACACTTAAAATTTAATAATATATGTACATACATATATACGGCTTACACTACGTACCTAACTCATTATTATTTTGCTGCTTGAACCATCAGCAAGATGATAATTATGTACGTAATACGGATATTTATTAAAAGTCTTAAGAAAGCAAAAGACAATACACCAATCAGTTGTTCAAAGAAAAGGCGGTATCGATTCATACACATGCATTATTGAATGGAAGGGAATGCGGGAATACACAATTGGATTATGATAGGAAGACGTTGTTCGACAAAACAGAGCTAACTTTTATTCTGGAGGATAAAAATGTACATATCTTGTTATTTAGGGCAAAAAATTCGTACTGCGATATCATATCCCAGGGTATCCAAAATAGAGGAAAATGTAACGCTCTCTCCTAAGCCAATGAAATAATAAAAAGTATCGAGTCGTCACGGGGCGCCTGGAGGATGAAAAATGATTTTTACCACAGTCGCCATCGTCACCAGTCACCACCGTCGCAACAGTCGCTACAGTAGCCCCAATCGCCATAGTCACCACAGTCGCTACAGTCGCTACAGTACCCCCAGTCGCCACAGTCACCACAGTCAAAACGATGGGCGCGATGGACAAAGGGCAATCGCCCGAGTGTCTATTTACTAGGGCAGCCTCTCTAGTACTAACTCGCACATCTCCAAGCGTCACGCGTCACCTCTCGTCCGATCGGTTTTACCACAAAAGACGTTTTACATCAAAATTCCGTGATGTACATATGTATTTTTAAAATTGTAACTTTGTAAGTTGATAATTATGAAGACCAAGTGAGGGTAGTCAGAAAAGATGTCTTGGCTTTGCTGCGGTTACCTCCAACATGCCAGTCTTCCCGGGACTACGATGGCTGCAATCCTGTCAAAACGTCGGGTAGTAATAAAGGTAAATAACGCGATAAATAACGGTTGAATACGTGTTAATAATGTGTCGTGATCGCGAAGGTTTAAAACAGACTACATTATAAGGAAACATTAATTATGGTACTATCATCGCTTTTGTCATTCCGCTATAATAAAGCTAATTACTGATAAATACACCTAAGTTCAATTTAATGCTGTTCCACCGCTAATTGAAGCGATTAAAAATTAAAGAGACTACTAACAAAAGATATATGAAAACTAAAATCTATTTCCGATACCTTTGTTGAAACTGAATATTAAATGATACTAGACAAAGTAAATAGTGGTCTTTCGTTTGACCGTATTTCCGGTCGGACATGTGAAATGTCATGTCTGTAATTAGCGTTGAATTATGTGTGACTTTTCTATGAAATTATAAGTTCTTTGAGTAGCAGCTGTTTGAATAAGTTATGGTTATGAGGGTTCCCAAGAATGTGACAAAATGTAACAAAACCTTTCAAATGAAATAATCAAAGTTTCCTGTAAGTTGTTGTTTTAAAAGCAGATGATATTTTGTGGCACTAATTACTTGTTTCTTAGACTTGAGTATTAAGATTATCTAAGGTTTCACTGCACCAGATAATAAGTGCTGCAAATTAATTTATCTTCATTTCGATGAACTCTGTGGCGCAGCGGTCGAAGGTCTGCCTGCAACGCAAGTAGTTGCGGGTTCAAATCACGCCTCGAGGCAAATGTCTGTACGATATGCAGATATTTGTTCAGGGTGTTCTAGATGTTTTCTATATAAAATAATAAATATCTATGTATAAAATATATTAAGTACATCAGTCATATAGTACCCATAACACAAGCTCAGCTTAGCTTGCGGCTAGATTATACTGTGTGAATTGTCCAGCATTTGTTTCATCAAAGTCTGAAAATTAAAATACCTCATGTACACACTCATGCGAAAAATCTGTTGCTTCTATTCTACTCCGGACACTATACAACTAAAGGTTTGTTATATAGGACTAATTGACAACCATTGTGCTGGTTGCTTGGGAGCCGCTGTAGTTTGGATGCATGAATTAATTCAACCCCAACAACTGCGTGATAGCTAAAGATTGCAAATACGCTTTTGTTGTAAGTTTTAGCAAAAATACTCTTAATAAGATGTCTTCTGCCAAGCCAGTGATGCGACTTAGGATAAGTATTTGTATTGTGATTATGATTATTATTTCTCTTTGTGGTTTATACATTAAACTTAATGCCTGTTTTTTGGTTAATGTCTCCCACAAAATTGTTTCTTTTGTCCTTATTATGTCCAGCATTGTTTGTTTTTGTCCTTATATACTTGCGTACGTGACAAATGATTTGTTTTGGCGATTCTGAGCAGTCTAGTTTGATTTCAAGTGTCCACCAAAAGAGTACGTACGAAATGCATTTAGCAGAAGAAATGTTACAGAAAAATCTATCAGCAATTTTAAAATAATTTGCACCAAGATTAGCTCTGCCCAGTCCGACCACGTGACTGAAATACAACAGTGTATGTATTTGAAATGGCGTTTGTTCCGGCAACGCTATCGCCCCGACGAAGTGCAAAAACAATACTCCGACTAAAATATTGGATTCCAATGTGGGTTGGGGGAGATATGTGTTTGTGTCACGGAATTTAGGAGTCTTGTCATTTGCATAATTTTGTTGGAGGGAGTGAATTTTTTTGTGGACGTTGTACGTCGACTAAATTGAGAGTTTCTAGGTTTTTATTGAGGTGGATGACAGATGTAGGGGACTTACTAGGTTCTTGACAAAACACCGTAAAGAAGTTAAAAGTTCTGGTTCTGGGTTTGGGATATGACCCATGTTCCAAAACTGTACTCAGATTCTTGGGGAAATTCTTCGTAAACTTTAATCTAATTCCTCCTACTGTCTTTTATAAGTGGAATTGTCTTACGTATGAATCTCAAATAAGAGGCCTGTGATATATACATTCAAGCAAATAATATAAATGTAAATTCTAAATTCTTTCTTTCCCGGAAACCACGTTTTACCCTAAACGAGGTCGAAATGTTAATTATAAACAAAAACAAGCCAGAATCTCATCACAATTAAAATGATTCACGCCACTACGTGACTAACAATAACCAAAATCAAAATTAGTATTCCGCCGTCAGATCTTGGACATCAAGATACAAATCTTTTGTATCGTCCACCCAAGGGTAATTTCAGACGAAGCATTCGAGAATTTCAACTTGCCGTGGGGTGCCAGCTAGAATGTTGCCCCTCCTCTCATGCCCGTGGATGCAGTAAGAGCCTGCTAAGGGATACCTCTGGAAGATGGACATCAGGGTCTTTCAGTGTATCGACATCCTTTACTGCGCTCGCCAACCTGCCTGCCAAGCGTGGTGTACGGAGCAGAGCAGACCCTTAGTAGATTCTTATTGCTTCCACGGGCAAGAGAGAAGAGGCTACATTCTAATGCCGGCACTAGCTGCACACAAATATATATTACTAACTGCACTCCGCGGTTTCCCCGCGTTGTTCTCGTTCCCGTTGGAAAATGGGGATATATATATCCTATGTAACTCAGGGATAATGTAGCATTCAAATGGTGAAAGAATTTTGAAATCGGTTCAGTAGTTTCTGAGTTTATTCGTTACAAACATACAAAATACAAACCTTTCCTCTTTATAATATTGAGAGATGAGAGATATAATATTTTTGAAAAATAAACGTCTCAATAACCAGTGTAAAAACCCTTTGTTCAAAACGACCCGAAGACGCCAATCTAGCAGCCAGAGATTAATTATAATTGTAAATGATCCAGCAGTAAGTCTCCTCAATCCTTCAAGTTAACTTCGAATCAAAATGTTTACTGAAAACAATCCCTTTGAAGATTAACTTAGAATTGGACCGGAATATTTATAAGGGATATTATTAGAAAACTGGCCTGGTACTATATCAACTGGAAAGGAGACTCAAGAAAAGACGCACGAAAATCAAAACAGAGTTATTAGTCCGTTAAATGTCTTGAAATCTCTAAATGAGGATGTTGGAATTCTGAATATAACCATGTCATTATTATTAGCTTACAACCCCATTAATTATAAATCAGAAAATACGAGAATTAAATGCTTGTAAACTCTTAAAGTTAAAACTTAAGATAAGCTATTATGTACGTAAAAGATGAATGATATATCCAAAAACCTAAAATTATAATATAAACAATATTTAATTGTTATTTAATAATTTAACTAGTCGGGTGCCGGCAGTAGAATGTTACGCCTCCTCTCATGCCCGTGGATGCAGTAAGAGCCTGCTAAGGGATACCTCCGGAAGATGGGCAGCAGCGTCTTACCGTGTATCAACATCCAGTAATGCGCGGCTGAAATGATGATAATACTTTTTTTATTATTTACAAAATTTTAGCCGTAAAACGTCCACTACTGAACGCAGGCCTCTCTCATGGATCTCCACGAGGGGTAGTTGCCATACTCGCCACGCTTGGAAGGCGGGTTGGCGAGCGCAGCACGGATGTTGATACACGGAAAGACACTGCTACCCATATTCCGTAAATATCCCTTGGAAGATTCTTACTGCATCCACGGGTAAGAAAGGAGGGGCAACATTCTACTGACGGCACCCTACGGCGATGATCATTCTGCGTTATATTTTATGGTAGCTTATTGTGTCTCAGCTTCGAGTATTAAAGGCGATTCCAAAATGTTTAATTATTCCACTGAAATATGGGCATTTCAAATTTAATTTATACCATTCTTAGGGATTATACTTCTCGACACCGATAACTGCTCTTCAACTCTTTCCGATAAGGTTTCTATTTCACGAGCGTTTAGATTTGTGCCCTTTTTCGTCCAGTTTCAGCCAAAGATTAAAAATGTTAGATGCGACCTTACCGTACAGACCCTTCCCTCTTAAGGTGCAATTTTGCACCTAGACGTTAACTATCATTACATATAAAAAATTCGCAACAGTCTAAGCCGTGGTTCGTACCTAAGATTGATGATTGGGCAACAAGACCACCTAACAACCTAAGACATTAATGATTGGGCAACAAGCACAAGGGCACCACCCTTGTGCTTGTTGCCCAATCATAACTTTTGCGGCTGGGCGCCCTCTGCGCTCGCCATAGTCCGGTAACGTTGTCACGGCCTTCTGCGGTCAACAACATTAAAAGTCAATTCGAAAAATATTTTACCGTAATGAGACCGCACTGTTTTGTTTAGCTGTTGATGAATAAAAATAACGAAATAAGAAAAATATTAGCTCACTCGTTTGGAATCATTGTACCTCTAAACTCAGTGTTAGCCGGACGCGGTGTGTCATTGTTTTTCATGAAAGTTGGTGCAACATGAAATGCACAATAAATGGTAACAGTTTAATTTATCACTATTTAATTTATTGGCAAAATCAGTGTGCGTACGTCGGCATTATTGTTAACTAACATCTACAGACAATTATTAATATATGGGATTATCGGGTATTTATCGCGTAATTACCTTTATTTTATTTTAGCAGTCTCCCCGCGACAACGACCATGTGCAATCCGGTCGAAACGTCGGGAATAAAATAAAATAAAGGTAATTACGCGATAAATACCCGATAATCCCATATTTTAATAATGTGTTGTGATCGCGAAAGTTTAAAAAATACTATTAACAGACAATGATAGAGTTTCTGGTGTCAGGGCATATCTAATGATTTCAATCTTTGCTTTCAGAATATTCAACTTGCTGCTTTATCAGATAGAAAATTACGTAGAAATTTTTGTTTTGACTTCTTGCGAGGGTGCCTGCTCTGTTTATTGTTTTTGAGTTGAAATGTTTGGCTCAGCGATTCGAGAAATTACTTTCGCTTGAGTTTGAGTGTTCCATCTTCATAATTTTGCAAATTATTGTCTGATATTATAGGCATTTTGCCTTCGTGCTTTAGAAAGATCTGCATTTCATTAAAAAAAAATAAGTAAAACTGTGCTGTCGGGTTCCGCAGTAGAATGTTGCCCTTTCTCTCTTGCCCGTGGATGCAGTAATAATCTGTTAAGAGATACCTTGCAGCGTTTTTCCGTGTTTAAACATTCTGTACAGCGCTCGCCAATCCCCAAATATGGATATGGACACAGATATGAAATCTGAAGCCAAAATCGTACATTACCAGTTTTAGTAATATAACTAGTTATTGTATTGTATTACGCGTTTCACACAATTTATTTATTTAATTATTTTATACTTTATTGCACAATTACAAAAGGTGAGCTTAATGCTAAAGCATTTCATCAGTTCATATCGACAACTATCTGCATTTTTTAGTATAAACAAACGAAAAATACACACACGAACATTTAAACAGTTAAGAAGTGAAAATTACTTTTGAAATGATCATGGTTGTAAACTCATTCAATAAGGTATTTTTTGTTTATATGTACCATTTATAGAAAATGAAAAATACAATCAAAATGTTGTCTCTGACAGGGCTCGAACATGCAACGTTCACACGACCACCTTTACCATTTCGGCTACAAAGACACTATAATGATGCGGGATCGAGCCCCGTCGAACAAAATTTTGATTGTATTTTTCATTTTATAGTAAACTAGCCGCACCCCGCAGTTTCACCCGCGTAGTTCCCGTTCTCGTGGAAATTTCGAAAAATTTCTCCTTAGTGCACCTCTAGAATACTCAAAGTATATGTATGCCAAATTTCAAGTCTCTAGGTCTAGTGGTTTAGGCTGTGCGTTGTCTGTAATTATAACACTCAGTCAGTAACAAAAGAGTTTTATATATATTAATGAGAAATGCAATATTATAATACACTAAAATATCGGTAAACAAAAAGAGTTTAATCATGGTAAATATTGCTTATTGCTTATGCTTAGTTTTGTAAAAATTCCTCCACAGCCATCACTCGTACTAACAAATGCTTCATCATCATTTCAGCCTTAAAACGTCCACTACTGAACTCAGGCCTCCCTCATGAGGGGTAGTTGCCATACTCACCACGCTTGCCAGGCGGGTTGGCGAGCGCAGTACAGGATGTTGATACACGGAAAAACGCTACTGCACACCTTCCGGAGGTGTCCCTTAGCAAACTCTTACTGCATCCACGGGCTTGAGAGGAGGGGTAACATTATATTGCACCCTCCGGCATGATTACATAAGTATTAAGTTTCCATCTGGTTCTATCACAAACAATCCGAATATAAACCAAGCAACTCCATAGATCACTATCTAATACAAAACACATACAACATATCGCTTCCAAATGTTATTTGAACTGAAGTAGTAAGCCATTACTTTGGAGGGGATTAACGGAGAAGGATTGTGTCCCACAGTTTGCTGAACACTCAGAGCAGCATCCAATATTTGCGTATCGCCAAACATACCACTGTCTTTGTCTTGGGATTCGCTTGTGAGTTGTGATGAGTTAGTTTGATGCATTTACTAGGTAGAGGAAATCTTATGGTTCCTTATAACTAGCTTCTCTTCCTATCCTACTAATTATATAAAATTTAAAGTAAGAATGTATGTTCACTTTTCACGTCACGTCAAAACCGTTAAACCGATTTGGATGATTTTTAGTACAGGAGTAGATTAAACCATGGAAACCGACATAGGCTACTTTTCGTTGCGAAAATTAGTAGTTGTAGGGTAGTTTTAGGGTAAGTTGTAAGTAGTGGTTGTAGTAGGTGCTATACGAAGTTCGCCGGGACACCTAGTTAATTACATAATTTATTTATGTACCTAAATTTAAACAATATTTTCCATAATTATAACATTTTATGTGCCGTGGGGTGCCGGCAGTAGAATTTTAACTCTCCTCTTCGTGGTACTGCCCGTGGATGCAGGCAGAGCCTGCAAAGGGATACCTTCGGAAGATGTGCAGCAACGTCCTTCCGTGCATCAACATCCCGTACTGCGCTTGCTTATCCGCCTGCCAAGCGGTGAGTATGGCAACTACCCCTCATGGAGAAACATAAGGGAGGCCTGTGTTCAGTAGGGGACGTTTTACGGCTGAAGTGACTAGGTAGAGGAAATCCTATAGTTCCTGTTATTTAGTATTTTAAAATGTATGTTCCTAAAAAGGTTGGTATGGCCACGATAGGAGACCGGTGAAATTACGGGCACATGGGACTTTAGAACTCTGTCTCAGGGTGACGGGCACGATGCGATGCAGCGTTGGTCACGTGCTTAGTGGACGTGATTACTGCAGTTGTAAACCTATTACAATTGCGATACTGCGGTACAAATTAAAGCTTAACATCAGGTGGACTTTCGGCTTGGCTCGTCATTTAGAACGATAAAAAAAATTCTTGCACCACACAAATTTAAAATTTTTATCCGCTGTATGTTGGATTTAAGTATGCCTGCAAAAGCCTTTCCATCATCATCATCATCATTATCTCAGCCGCAGGACGTTCACTACTGGACATAGGCCTGCCTCATGGATCTAAAGATCATGAGAGGTTGATGCCATACTCACCACGCTTGGCAAGCGGGTTAGCGAGTGCAGTACAGGATTTTTATAAACGAAAAGACACTGATATCCATTTTTCGAAGGCATCCCTTAGCAGATTCTTACTGCATCCACAGGCAAGAGAGCAGGGGTAACATTTTACTGCCGGCACTCCACGGCAAAGCGTTTTGATTTTTTTGGATTAACTGGTATTAGGTATCCCGATGGTTGTCCAATATTCATTTAAATTAGCCGCTCCTCTTGCCCGTAGATGCAGTAAGAATCTGCCAAAGGGATCCTCAGGAAGATGGGCAACAGCGTTTATCCGTGTACCAACATCCCGTACTGCACTTGCCAACCCGCTTTCCAAGCGTGGTAAGAATAGCAACAACCCTCTGATTATCAATACTTTGAGATTAATGTAGGAGGCCTATGTCCAACAGTACATGAGGCTTACAGCCGAGATAGATGGTAATGATGAATCTAATAGAGGTATAGTAATTTGCAGACCCAGAATAAACTTCTGGATTTTCTTGGGCATTTACTTCTAGGTATTTCTCGTATACCATACCTATACCTTACCCTAGGTACCTATAGCGCATATTAAAGGAACATCAAAAACTTATAAAAAATATTTTGTAAAAAAACTTTTAATTTCGTAAATTGCTCAACAAAATACAAAGTATTCAAAAGAAATATTCAACCCCCGAGCCCTAAACAGAGTTCAATAACAAATTGATTAAAATATCCCGAAAAGTTAACAATACCCGGGTTGATTGCACCCGTTTTATTAAAGAAGGTCGAAAAAGTCGAAATTAATAGAAACATTTGGAGGGAGGTGGGAAAATTGAGCCACATTTGTACGCACTGATCATCATCAAGGATAAAGGAACCTAAAAAACCTTCGACTATTATAGGGTTCAAACCCACATACTTAATTTAACACTATGAAATAATCTTAATTTTTTTCAATTTCAAAAACAACCCATACTCAAGAGTCTAACTATCATACGAGCTTAAACATGATAGCTCTATTTTCTTTTGTTCAGAAGTTCTTATGACCACCAACCGTCTCCATATTTAGACCCTGAAAATCATATAGCACCAGGCTGGAACCAAGACAAAACAAATGAGCCTAAACTCGATAACTTGTCTTGATTAGGAGTTCCTATATCCACCTTCATCCAGCTCCATGGTACCATATTATTGTATTATCTCCGAAGATACGCAAGTATACCAAATTTGAGTCCAATCAAGGCAACATAAAGCTTTTAAAAATAACAAATTATATCTATTAAGATTAAGCAGTCCAGATGATGATGATGATGAATGATATATACAACAGAAAACACTGCGTTCTATTTTCGAAAGTTGGACTTTACAAAATCTAAACATAAAAATAATAGGTCCTAGAAAATCTACTTTACAATTTTATAAATACAAACAAAGATGAAGAGTATGAAACTGTAAATGAAGAAAGAACATACAAATAATTTTATTATGCGAAATAATTAATAATGATAATTTTTTACGAATTATATAATTTACATACAAGATTATAATAAAGAAACAAGATAGAAAGGTCCTATTTTGTCTTGCAAAATTCAATCTTACTAACCATCTTCTTTCGCTGCATGCGCTGTTGAATTATACCTCTAGTTCAGTATAAAGTGCTGATTTGCGTTATTCAGTAAGGGTTTTCTACCTCAATGCGCAGACCCTGCGGATGGTCGTTGATATGAAATGTTGAGATAGAAGGAGCGCTCCCGGTTATGTGTTTCAGTTCGATGCTGAAACGCATAAAATAAAGAAAAAAATTGAGCCGCCACGGGACGCCTGACAAATGTAGAACATTTTTACCACAGTCGCTATAATCGCCATAGTTGATACAGTAGCCACAAGTGCCATTGTCACCACAGTCGCTACAGTCGCCACAGTCAACATGATTGGCACGAAAGACGAACGGCAGTCGCCCTAGTACTTACTCGCACTACTCCAAGCGTCACGCGTCACCACTCGTCCGATCGGTTTTATCCCCCGTAAAAAAAATTACACATCAAAACTATGGAAAAAAACTTATCTAGTCCATTGCATAACTCAGGCCTGTATTTGAAGACGAATCATCATCATCATCACAGCCGTAGGACGTCCACTGCTGGACAGAGGCCTCCCTCATGGACTTTGAGATCCAAGATGAATAGTTTCAACTAATAATGAGAAGTACGAACTCTGTTGCTAATTCAAGAAAAAGTCAAAGGGAAAAACCATCCTGAAGAAGACGTGCCTACCTCAAATCTTTCAACAATATCACACGATCCCTATTCCTTTGATGCTAAAACTAAAGTCCGAAAACCTCAATGACACATTAAGAAGAAGCAGATTTAATAAAATACAAACTAATTACATTTTTATGGTACCTATACCTGTGAAAACTTTTGCTAACTTAGTGAAGTAAACTGATCCCGCCCGACCCATTTTTGTAAAGTTCGCATTTTAAAGTATTTTTTAAAACTTTCGTGATCTCAACACATTATTAATTATATTGAATTATCGGGTACTGCCAAGTTAGTGTGGTGATGGAGAAGAGAGAGAGATGGAACACAGGCCTCCCTCATGGAGATCCATGAGGGAGGCCTGTGTTCAGTTGTGGACGTTTTACGACGAAATGATTATGAATGATCGGGTATTTGCCGCGTAATTACCTTTATTTTATTTTAGTATTTTTCTGTAATTCAATGTATTGTATTGTAATTTTCTTCATGCTAGTATCGAATACCCAGTCGTCAATAGAAGTACGCTCGAATGCAAAGCTACATGGCAATACCTCCGATAGCTCGGCTACCTGCATATTTCATACCCATGCCCAAATTGAATGGCGTTTTTAGGTAATTGGAGTCCAGACGCAGATACTCTGCATTAATATCCGAAAGTGCAAAATGATGGATACTTCTACCTATGATTTGGAGTACCTACCTATAATGGTTTGAATCCGTAATTTGCCTTACACATACATAGGTATAGGAGCACATAATAAATATTGTGACATTTACTTAATGAGAATACAAGATGTTTTAAATATAATGCATAAGATGATTTGTGAAACTTTTGTCCGGAAATCCCCTTTGCGTCCCCTTCGAGAACCGGAATGTTTGGACAAAAAGCCCAATAATCCCCTTCGCAGGGGATCGTCGCAGGGGATATCGGGAATGAGCTAATGTTTAAGAGCTGGTGTTGTGTGATTAGATTGGACATTTATTTACAGGGTGTATTATAAGTTTATAAGCTGTGTCGATCTGCAGATATTTGTTCAGGGTGTTCTGGATGTTTTCTATATAATAATAAAATAAATAAATAATCTATGTAGTTTATTGCATTATATCAGTCATGTATCGTGTAATGCATTATATCAGTATATCAGTCATGTAGTACCTATAACACAAGCTCTGCTTAGCTTGGGGCTAGATGATGTTGTGTGGATTGTCCAGCATTTTTTTTTATGTGTAGGTACTAAATTCATTTTTTTTATTTAAATTTTTACTAGTTTATATATTGTTTATGTACTGTGAGTTCAAATTTGATTTTTTTACCACATTTTGGCAAAAAAATACCAGTACTTTTAAATTCATCCTAAAACACCTCATCATAAAAAATCACCTCGCTTGGCAGGCGGGCGGCGAGCGCAGTACGGGATGTTGATACACGGAAAGACGCTGCTGCCCAGAGTTTATCCTCCGGAAGCCCTTGGCAAACTCTTACTGCATCCAGGGGAAGACAGGGGGGACAACATTCTACTGCCGGCACCCCCCGGCATGATTTAAAGATTTGCGAAAATCTTTCACTAACTAGATCTTAATTAGTACATTTATAAAGTATTTGCCCTAGTTCTTTAACTAAAGTAATAAAACAACGCCAACATCGCCCAAAGGTGCGAGTCCATTACTTTTAACGAACCCGCACATACGTCATCCGACATTACTTTGAAACGGTCATCCGTCTTGTCTAGAAAGTAACAGTAAACTTCTTAATTACCGTTTAAACCTTGCTTCCTATTAATCTTGTTGTCAGTAAAAATGGAACGGCTTTGCCCGTTCTGAGTTCTGGCTACCTCCGGAAGATGGTAGCGGCGTTTTTCGTGTTTCATCCTGAACTGCGCTCGCCAACCCGCCTGCCAAGCGTGGCGAGTATGGCAACCCCCTCATGATGTTTTCAGATTTGTGGGGTAGGCTTCAGCAGTGGACCTACTACGGCAGACCGTAGGACGTACTCCCCCACTTACTTAAAGTGCCATCTCTTATGTATCTCCAAGTTCACGAGGGGATTGTTGCCATACTCGCCACGCTTGGCAGTCGGGCACATATGTACGTCTTCCGAAATTACTATCAAACGACCATTTTGTCTGGAAAGTAACAGTAAACATCCTAATTACAGTTTAAAACTAATGCTTCATATTAATCATGCAGTCGTTAAAAATAAATCGGCTCTGCCCGTTCGGAGTCGTGAGTATCTACAGAAGATGGCAGCAGCATTTTTCCATGTATCATCGCCCTGTCTGCCTGTCTTCGCGTTAACGAAGAGACTAGTAGTCCTAGAAAGCTATAATTTTGCATTGACATATAAAATAGTAACGCTGAGATGGCGGTACAAAATAATAATACAGTAAAAAATGCTCAAGAGATACTTTGAGGTCGTAGCACACGTATCAACTCAGAAAGGGATCGTCACTGTATCAACTCGAGACGTTCAGTATATTTAGTTATATGAAACTGCCTACTGCAACGCACACTAATCGGAATCTTTACGTAGTCGCCTCGCCTCGGGACAAGCTAACGAACCGCGGTGCGGTGCGTGGTCGACTTGCCGTTCCCGCGCTTACGGTTCTCCGTACCCTAGTTTACGTCTCTTCGTTCACACTTAACGTTCGGATTCAAAATGATTGAACTAGCCGTCAACCAGCGGCTGGCGAGCCGTAAGCAGGGCGTCCGTCGCCTAGCCGTAGCCGAGTCGACGTATCGGAGCTTCTGATCCGCTTTGATTTCGTGCTTAGGTTGACGACTGTTTGACGGCGACGCGAAAGACGATATGGTTACGATCCCTTTCCGAGTTGATACATGTGCTACGACCTTTAATTTGGGATACCGCTCATTCACGTAAGATGGGGATGAACTTTTTTCTTGATTTTCCCATCATGTGGGTAACGTCCTAGCCATCTAAAATCAAGTCACTGCTAGCTTTACAAATCTGAAAAAATCATAACTGTATTTTAATTATTTAAAAACTTTATTACAAGTACAAAAGGTAGGTTTATTGCTAAAAGCATTGTAGTTTTAACCCTGAACATTCTTTAGCTAGCTATTTTAGTTTCGGAGAAATTATCGCTCAAATATGTGACATAAATACTTTAAACCGAAAACTCAATTAATGCGTAGTCAGTAGTAGTAGAACTTTCAGTGAAGACTTCATCCGGGGAAGTACTACCACCATATCCTATTTCTGCCGCCAAGCAGTAATATCTGCATTGCTGTGTTCCGGTTTGAAGGGTGAAATTACGGGAACATGAGAAATTACAACTCTGTCTCAGGGTGACAGGCGCAATGCAATGCAGCGTTGGTCACATAGTCACATGCTTCGTGACCGTGATCACCGCGGTATTAGAGGTTACCGCTTTACATAAGGTGGGCCATCGGCTTGTCTCGTCATTAAAATATATTTTTAAAAAAATGTGCTTGCGTCAGCATAATTTTTTAGACACATTTATAGACAATGCCATAGTTTTGGGTGTCAGGGCACATCTAACGATATAAATCTCTGGTTTTGATACCCTTGTACTTGATTTTTGATAAACGTAAAAAACATACACCAACTCCTGATCGGTAAATAGTTCCACGGATAACTGTGAAGTGCCGGCAGTAGAATGTTGTCCCTCATCTCTTGCCCGTAAATGCAGTAAGAATCAGCCAAGGGCTACTCCGGAAGACGGGCAGCAACGTCTTGCCGTGTATCAATATCCCGTACTGCGCTCCCCAACCCTGTAAACTCACGATCACATGGAGATCCATGAGGGAGGCCTACTTCCAGCAGTGATGATGATAATAGTCCAACTAACTAGCGCTCTGCATAATTACTAGCATTATATAAAAGCAAACTCATCATTACACCGCGATGAAAATTCAATTCCTTCAGTACAGTTAAAGGGAATTCTTTGAACACTGATATAATAATTTCAATAAATTCCAATAACGCTCAAGTAGCAATAACGTTGTCTTCAGTCAAAGGTCGCAGCTGGTAACCCCCAGTTAAGTACCTTGTTAGAAAAATGGAGGCTTTTCAGCAGAGAGGAATTTTTAGGTTTGTATTTTTCTTAATAGCTTTATGTAATGTTCTATTCCCTTGCTCAGAAGTAGGAGGTAGGACAAAGCAAATATTTTTCTATCGTAACTATAAGTAAACCTACGCTATTTGGCAAGGTATGCAAAACATAATTATATTTATACCAGATATTGTAATAACACGCCGTGGGGTGCCGGCAGTAGAATGTTACCCCTCCTCTCATGCCCATGGATGCAGTAAGAGCCTGCTAAGGGATACCTCCGGAAGATGGGCAGCCGCGTCTTTTCGTGTTCCAACAACCTGTACTGCGCTCGCCAACCCGCCTGCCAAGCGTGGTGAGTATGGCAACTACCCTCACGGAGATCCTTGAGCGAGGTCTATGTTCAGTAGTGGACGTTTTACGGCTGAAACGAACAACGATTGTAATAATTTACAAGTATAATTTAAAAACTCGACTCAAACACGAAACTCAGAAGTTCTTATCAATTTATATGAACAAAGTCCAAACACAAGGTAACTACTGTTAACCGTTGAGGAGTTACCTTAACTGTCTTTCGTCTTCATCATCAAACCCCTAGTGACAGTCACAATCCATTTTGGTGTAAAGTTCTCATCAATACAAATTATTCAAGCGCAAACATAAGGTAACTGCTGATAATCGTTGAAAAGTTCCCTTCACTGTCTTTCGGCTCCATCATCAGATTGATTCCAGACCTTCATTAAATTGTAGTGCTCTAAAATACCTAACGAAAAAATTAACAAACTTACTACGATTTTCGAAGGTTCCCCTCGATTGGTCTGGCATACAATCATTTGATCCTGATAAACAGTCAGATACTTATTGTCTATTCCTCTCTAACATTCATCAATACCTTATTAACCTATTGTTGTCTCACTTTCCATTCGTTGCTTAAGGATATCTGAGGATTAAAAATCGTATGCGTATTTCTTGAATTTCTTTTGATATTCGCGAATGTCACCAACCTTTACCCACTGCTACCAAATCTCCCAACACTAAAACGGAATCGATTCTGATTATCAAGCTCCCTTCAAACACTTAACGAAATTGCCGCGTGTAAAATTCAATTAACATACACAATATTTGCATTGCTCTCGCAGTAAACAATGCGCGTACATACAATGTTGTCTGGCACGGTAGTCAGGAAATAATACATTTTGGAGCAGAGTATTTCCTAAATAAAGGTTCTTTTGATAAATAATTTATTTTAATTCTTTTTAAATTTTCACAATTTTATTGCTATCGACATTTTTCTTTTATTGAATGACATTATTTTTGATTATTATATGACAAGCATGCACTAATATTATTGTTTTTTTCTATTGTTATTTTTAGTTATTTGTTATTATTAGTTTTAATTTTATTTTTATTAGTCGTATTGTTTTAAATTTTTAAATTTACAATAGCCATTATTTTATAAATATAAAAGAAAATGTAATTTACAGAACATTGCACACCCATTATGGGTAAATTACATTGAAACAATTATAAATGTGAGATCTTTAAACATGTAATAACGCAATAAATATACTTTGACTTTTGACTTTGAAGGATTGAAACATCCTTTGCCTGCAAAGTGTGAATCGACATCATCATCTCAGCTGTAGGGTTTCTGTCTACTTTCACTACTTCGACATACATGTATGATACATATAGGCCTTCCTCATGGGACTTCAAGATCATGAGGCGTGGTAGCCATACTCACCACGCTTGGCAGACGTGTTGGCTAGCGCAGTAATGTTGATACACGGAAAGACGATACTGCATTTTCCGGAGGTATTTTACAGCATGCCCGCGCAAGAGAGAGAGGAGGTATCCCTTAGCAGGTTTTTAGTGTATCCACGGGCAAAATAGGAGGGGCAACATTCTACTGCTGGCACCGGCTCGAGCTCCGTGGCTCGGCTAAGACGAAGGAGGTTGGAGATCTTTCTCTCGGTCTGCGTGGTTTCTTTGTGTGATAAGTATGTATTTTATCATCATCATCATCATCCCAGTGGTAGGTCGTCCACTGTTGGACGCGATAACGTCCCACATGAATCTATAGGTAACATGATAGGGTTGCTGATATCCTCACCACGCTTGGCAGACGGATTGTTGAGTGTAGTACGGGATGTTGATGGAAAGTAGCTGCCGGTGGTCATCCGGAGGTATCCCTTAGCAAACTCGTACTGCATCCACAGGCAAGGGAGGAGGGTCAACATCAATTATCTGGTAACACAAGCTCTGCTTACGTTGAGACTAAATGGAGCTGTGTGAAATGTCCAGCAGTATTAATTATAATTATTATTTATTTAGTCCCAAATTGGTATTTTTGTCGGTTAATGGTTCAAAAATGAAACTTCATCAATTCACTTCAACTTTATACCTACGATAGGGAGTTTTTGTGATTTATAAATAGCTTTCAATCAAATCAATGTAATCTTTATTCGCAGGAATGTATGTTGATAAGTTATATTTAAATATTATATTTTTATCAGAAAATAACAATTCATGACATACATTCAATTCCATAAAGCAAAGGCACTAATAAAATAAAAAAAAATGCGATAATCTCTCAAAAATCAAAGCAGTAGCCAAAATACAGTACCACGTAACTCACAGGAGCCTACACGATACAGTCATTAAGCATTCAATTAAGTAAAACGCATCACTGTTTGCCGAACACTCAGCGCGCCTCTATTTGCAGACATTTGAATGCGAGGGGTTGTGATTGGAATACACTTTGGATGATTTTGGAATGAAAAATCAAAAATGCATCATTTTGCCAAAGGACCATTCAATGGACATCCCTTGCTGTATTGGTTTCGGAAATACCATTGTCTGTTACTAAACGTATTTATTTTATAATCATCATTATAATCATCAATATCTTAGTTGCTGGACGTCCACTGGTGGACATGGGCTCTCTCATGGATCTCCAAGAACTGAGGGGGTTGTTGCCATACGCGCTACGCTTGACAGGTGGGTTGGCGTAGTATAGGATTTTGATACACAAATAGACGCTGCTGCCTACATATCTTCCTGAGGTATCACCGCGTTCAGTGAGAATATTTGTTCGGGGACATCCTTCTACCGGGCACCCTACGACAACTGTAATTATGTTATATTAAAATAAATTTGCAATAATTTTAGTTATATTGAAATAATAAATTGTGGAGTTTGAAGTTACGATTTGTAGTTTAGAGTTTAAAACGAAATCTTTGTATTTTTTATTTTATTAAAATGTTGATATAATTAATGGAATCAGGCGTTACTTTGCGGAAATCCATGACATAATATCATGCTTACGCGTAGCATAAACGGAATCAAAACTAAATCTTTTCATTCCAAGTTTCATAACTTTTACTGCCTAACTAACTACTGGAATTTTGACGATTAATATACGTAATTGAAAAGTGAAACGGTAAAGTCACATACCTCGTTATTCTATTTCATTTTTACTGCAGCTATTTCATAGTTTTTATCTATTTTTAACTGCAACTTTAATCAATTACTTTTGTATCTATCAGAGATCTTTTTAAAGCCACTCTACCTGTCGATTTTATGACAGGCAAGTAGCCAGGTATCTATACAGGGTTATAAAATTGATATGCAAACTTGTATTTAAATCACGCCTTATACAGAAGTATCAATAAAATTGTATTGATATGGCGCCATTTTCTACATTTCCGCCATCAAAAAGAACTTACGTGAGAAAGTCGTAAAACTATGGAGCACCTAAAAATCGAAATTTTACGATGCAAGTGCTTGAAAATTGTTTTCATTTCATTCCATGTGTTTTGTGGCACTGCTTTGCATATTACATTACAGAATGCGGCTTAGTCAGCTTCAGACTTCTTGACATCGTTTTTTCTGTGAATAAAGCCGACGCACCTTAGGGGATGATATAGACACAGATTACTGAACCTAACAGATACATCACTCCAATGCAAAAGCAAAAATACCTACGCTCTAATAGCCTACAAAATCTTATTAATGACACCGGCAGTTTGCAGCGAGAAAGAGTGAACCATAAGTGCGCACGCAGAGAGTTGTGATTGCTTTGCCAACCCGCCAAATCTGCGTTCAAGTATTCTGTGACGCGGCATGGAACAAATGCGCTAGGGTTACTTCTATGATGACAATTGGTGCTAGGCAAGCCTAATTATTCTAACAATATTCCAGGCTGCCTCTTGTTCAGCATAAATACTAGTTGCTGGTTGCGCTTAAGAGTCGCTTCTACATCTAATGGACTTATTAAATATTTATTTATTTTATTGCACACTTACAAAAGGTCGGCTTCATGCTAAGACATTCTCTACCAACCAAACCTGTTGTTTAGAGTGTGGTTGGCGTGCTTTATTGGTACCTACTTAAAAACTTATTATAAGAACATCTTATCAAATTACACTTCAAAATAGAACAGACGAGGGTCAAGCCAGAGAAGATGATGATGAACCTACGGGTATATTTTTTCAAGAAAGTGCTTGCGGGTAAGTCGTTTGAAACAATACTTTGATTGTACCTTTTTGATGTCGAGTGGTTAAATCATTCCAAAGTCGAACAGCCTCCATTGAAAAGGAGTTAACCCTAAAAGAAGTACCATGCTCTGGAATGTCTAGTAGGTAGTCAGTTTTCGGAAGATCTTAGTTGTTTGTTGTGAGTGTCAGTGCGAAAATGAAACCTGTGGGGTCTGTGAGTCGGGAGCGAAAGAATCAGAACAGAAAAGAGTAAACATAGAATTCTGAGATTGCTGCGTTGTCGAATGGGAAGCCGTTTGAGTTGGGCACTGTATTTACTGACATGGTCATATTTACGCAAACAGAAAATAAAACGAATAAAAGAATGGTAAAATAGAAATAGGCCGATATTGATTGAGCTCGGTGAGGTTTGATGCGTACTTTAGGAACAGGTATAACATGAGCTAAGCGCCATTGACTTGTAAATTGTGAGGAGGTGAGTGAGAAATTTTCGAAGTGTGTAAGCGTAGGCAATTTTGTACAATTAGCACGCTTTTAATTAGTATAATGTTTTTTATATACCTAGTTGTAGTCGAAGTGCTTCTGATGATCCTCTGTTGATTCAACAATACTGTTATTTTCACTTTGAAAAAAATACAGTGTTAAAGTTTAGGACTCATAACTTTCTCCTTCATTATATCGAAAACACGATTCCTTAAAATGTGCTCTATAAACAAATATCGTAGCTTTTTTATTTACATAACAAATCAATCACCTATATCAAAGTTTCTAGAATCCAATGTACACAGGTTCACTTTGCCGCCTGACCCAGGATTCGGGGTCGGTGCGGAAGTGAAAATTGTATTTATAGCTGAGATATTTATATTGCACTAACTGTCCTGCGCAACTACTTCTGCATCACATATGAGAGAGCCCAATTATTGAGGATTGTAGAACCACTTCTACAATCTACAATAATACGTTTTTCTAAGGCGAAAAGCGCACTGCACCGCGCTCCGTCACGTAGCGTAGGACCGCAGATTTTTTATATCAATTTGTATAGAGAACACGTCTAGAACAACACACTGACAACGCGTCGGCGCGCGGCGCGGACCAGAGCGCTGATCTGTCGCACCGCGCACCGCAACGGGACGCGCTGTCAGTGGGAGAACCTTACACTGGAAAATATACTCAATTTAGGCCAATAGTTCCTGAGATTAGCGCGTTCTATCAAACAAACAAACTCTCCAGCTTTATAATTATAAGTATAGATATTGTTTCTACCTTTATAATAGATTCACCAACGTTTTTAATCCGTTTTTTAAATTACTCTTACGTAAATTAAATAAATAGCTTTCAATTCATAAGATCAAAGAAGCCGTGTCAGGTAAAAAAGTAATTTTTTTTTAAACAAGACAACACAATTTTTCACTCGCAAGCCTGAAATTCTTATTCCTGTAATACGCAAACAATAAATTATAAGCTACCCGTAATTTATTTTAATTAATTCTGCCTTCCCCAGTGACAAATTCACGTCAGTGCTTTTCAAAAATGCCCAATGTTCAAGACGTAGTCACAATGGAAGCTTGTTTCTTTAAATGACTTCAAAAAGAGCTTATATAGGTCCTATTTTTTCAAATTTCAGTTCTGATAATGGGATCCGTGAGGAATAAAAGGAATTCCTTAAATATTGAGGTAAACGTTTAGCAATTTTGGCATTATATAGCTTTGGATACACGCATTTGTATTCAGAAAGTTTGATTTGGAACTTATAAAGACGACCAGAGATGGTTATTGAAACTCTACAATTATAATAACAATCATAGCGAATTATTATTATTAATGCTTAAATTCATATTATTATCACAATTACATTGTTTGTTCTATAATTTTAGTAGATATTGTTCCACGATTTTATAATTTGTTAGTACCGTCATTTAAACATTTAATTTTTAAGTTAAATTTAAGTTTCAACGAAACGATTTATGTTAATTAGTTTTTGTTGCCCAGAATTCAATATGACTTCCCGCCAACTTTAGTCTTCCAACCATAGATAATGAAAACCACCCTTGTCACTCGTTCTAGCAAGAACATAGTCTGAAAGTCAACTCTTTGACTGACAAGTAGTTTTTATGTACCTATATACCAACTTTGTTTCGTCAGGCTTCGCGATTCCAACATGACGATTTACACCCTAAAGATATGAGACCTAATATAAACAAAAACATTTCTTGAATGTAACAAGCAACTGCCTTACATGTTAATTTTCAGTTATTCCAGCATTCTGTCTAAATGCGTCCTCACCATACTTGGCCGGGAATATTTAAATGATTATCTGGAGATCGCTATAAAATCTGAATCACATGCGAGACGCTAACGAGACGCGAAGCAATGAACGTGTGACAGGAGCTTAATTCTACTTGTGGTGTAAGATGTGATCTTAAATACAGGAAGATATTTATTTATTATTTACCTTAGTTAACCGTGGAATGCCGGCAGTAGAATGTTGCCACTCCTTTCTTGCCCGTGGATGTAGTAAGAATCTGCTAAGAGATAGCTCCGGAAGATGGGCAGCAGCGTCTTTCCGAGTATCAACATCCCATACTGCACTCGCCAACCCGCCTGCCAAGCGTGGCGAGTATTATAGAGTCATCAATGGCAATAATACATGTACAACACTCATTGAAAGCTTTCGTCTGTAGACACTGAGGACATTTAGTTGAATAAAATTAATTTCAATATAATTTAAGTAAATAAAACAACAATTGGCCGTGGGGTACCGGCAGTAGAATGTTGCCCCTCCTCTCATGCCCGTGGTTGCAGTAAGAGCCTGCTAAGGGATACCTCCGGAAGATGGGCAGCAGCGTCTTGCCGTGTATCAACATCCCGCACTGCGCTCGCCAACCCGCCTGCCAAGCGTGGTGAGTATGGCAACTACCCCTCATGGAGATCCATGAGGGAGGCCTGTGTTCAGTAGTGGACGTCTTACGGCTGAAATGATGAAATGATGATGAAATAAAACAGTATATAATTGACTTAATTAATTCCTAGAAATACGCATTAATACTTTTATTCAGCTGAATCAGAGACTTTTTACTTCAGCTCTTGAATTATACCAGAGGTAAAACTGAAATTAAATATGCCACCGATGTACGTTGAACGACTAGGAACGTGACATAGGTGGTCCAACCAAGATTCATCAAAATGTGGGTTATTTGGGATGAAATTCCTGTTCAAGCATGTTTTTTCCAAGATTCTCTTTGTACCTAGGTCGGCTGTGTTATGTTATAATCATAACAGCCGTAAAACGTCCACTACCGAACACAGGCCTCACTAATGGATCTCCATGAGGGGTAGTTGCCATACCCACCACGCTTGGCAGGCGGGTTCAGTAAGAGATGTTGATACACGGCAAGACGCTACCCATCTTCCATAGGTATCCCTCAGCAGGCTCTTACTGCATCCACGGGCATGATAGGAGGAACATTACTGCCGGTACTCCACGGCGTATGTTATACCTAAACGAAATTGAATCAGTGTAGTTATAACGGGATCTGTGCACAGTAGTAAAGTCGTAAATGTTATCAGGCTAGCAAATAGACAAAGGCTATACGACTTTTCCCGAGATAAAATACATGATACCTAGTATTGATATGGTAGAAACCTTCTTAACCATAAACTTACAGAAGCTATATTCTGTATACATTATAGTAATTTATCAATGTTTTGTTCAATTTTAATGCCAATTAGATGAAATCCGTGTGTAACGGGGCAAGGTAGTTTATTTCCCACTTTTGCCGTAAGACGTATAGTAGTTCAAATTCTTATTCAATTTAAGTGGATTCTTAACTCTTTTCACCGACGATTGATGTGACCAAAATCACATCTTGTTTGGAAAGTAGACAATTTGTCAATGTTAAAAGAGCACCTTGTTTACCAACTGGGATCCTGTCTGATTCTGTGTATGTTAGGCAAAATACTAGCTCGCAAACAGAATTATGAAAACCATGCAAATTCAGTACCGAAATCATCTCAAGTCCCAAAATAGAAAACTCCAATTGTTGCAAATCTGGCGATATGCCAAAGTGACACCGCGGCGCCGCTCGCACTGACATCTGTCACTATTTTTTTTTGTTTTTCATTGCAGGGGTGAAATACGGATACGGTGAAATATTTTTTGAGGCAAAGTGGGAAGCGTTTTCGGTGGTAATTTAAGTTGTATAATGAGTCTATCAAATATTGAAAAATGTAACAAGAACAAAATGTATCAGAAACTTTATATATAATAACTATTAGAATATCATAATATTAATCAAATACGTTTTAGCGCTGCAATTAAATAAAATTCTCAATATTGATAATATAAATTTTCCAATTTCAAAGTCGTTTACTTGTTCTCTTTGTTATTGTATATAAGTCAATCAATATTGAAAAATGTGATTAATATTTGTTCATTTAGAATATTAATCAAATACGTTTCAGCGCTACAATTAAATACAATTCTCAATATTGATCATATAAATTTTCCAATTTCAAAATCGTTTACTTGTTCTCTTTGTTATTGTATATAAGTCAATCAATATTGAAAAATGTGATTAATATTTGTTCATTTAGAATATTAATCAAGTACGTTTCAGCGCTACAATTAAATAAAATTATCAATATTGATAATATAAATAAAATTTTAAAATCCTTTACTTGTTTTCTTTGTAGGTAAGTAATTTTAAAATTTGGACGCATCATACGAAACAATAGCCAATAGCGATAATACATTATTATGGTACAATGAAATAAGATACATGCATGAATGTGTTCGCTTCCGTGTTGTAAGGACTGTAATAAAAAGCAATTAGAAAATACAGCTCTTAGTTCCGGAGATGGAGTAATTCGATTTTAGAAAGTAACCCTTGTTAATATATATGCTAACGTTATCTTTATTTATTACGTTTTATTATTGGTTGAAGCACCTATTCTGGGAAAATTCAACTGAACTTAGGGTCACGTGAGAGTTTTTGCAGTTAGTACGAAAGTACCTGTTTTGTAACTAACGCCACAGCTAATCAAGTGTTTAAACTTCGTAATAAAGATATGACACGTGACATCTCAGCTATAAACCCATTTTTCCCAAGCAAACTTCCTCTTTTCACCATCGGCATCCAAACTTCTTTATCTTGTTTACCATCATCAAGCAACAACGCTCTATTGTCAACGATTTGGGTTAGGCAGTTCACTCAACTTGTGGCATACTCCTGCGGGATACTGTCTACTGCTTTTGTTTTTTCATTTGCAACCTACAGTGCTTAATCGTCTTGTTCTCCATCCATTGCTTGGTCATTACCAGCTTTAGTTTTCTCAGTTGTGATTAAACGAGCAATGTGTTCGTCGTCGTTCGTTGCTGTCGCCAATTTTGGATGTTTAGTAGCGGCAAAGTAACCTGATAGCACGGAACCTCACGCGGTTTACACAGCAAACACAATATGAAGTGACTATTGACTATTCCTGTTCCCATGCTTAAGATGTCTTTTTAATTTTGCATTTTCTATAAAGAGGATAGTGTCAGGTTTCAGAAGGGCTAAGCTTTCCTTTTTGTTTGGTTATTCTGGGTTAAGTAGGAAATAATAAGAGCTTTTGAATGTGTATCGGGTTTCTGGAATTATTTTGATTGACGGTTATTGATGGTGGTTTTGTTGTTTGCTTGTTTGCTTGTTGGTGGCTTTCGTTTTTGTCATCCGGGATGAAAGGATGTGCTGATTGTACGCAAGGATTTATAGGGGTAATGTGTACGATTTCTCTTAACGATTTTTGATAGATAATGAAAATACCATTTATTTGACTCATAAAACAGCACAAGTAGAGAATTATATATACTCATAATGTTTTGGAAGTTAGGAATTGCGGTACGGAATCAGTAAATCTATACTAAAATAAATTTTTACTTAGTCACTTATAGCAAACTATTGAAACAAAATAGAATTCAAACGACAATAATCATTTATTAAAATACATACATAGGTGTACGGTTTCACCATACATTGGCATTTTTGCGCACGCGGCGATTTAGGTACTCTACCTCTATGTCGCACGCGCTGCAATTACTTTACTTAGATTATAAATTTTATACTTCAGTACATGATCTACTACCGCAAGAGTGACAGCACAAGGAAAGATTTGCCACCTTAACCTTGTAATTTTAACTAAACTTTATTAAACTAACTTTAACGTGTGATTCTTGTGTTTACGTGCTCAACAACCTGGCTAAAACTTAATAGTGTAACATATAAAGTGTGGCGCTATAAGAACTTTCTACAACTACTACAACAACATCCTCTACATGCAAGGGAGCTAAACCAGGCCCTTACAATAGGATCTATGTTGAGACTTTTATAATATAAATTATGTATTAGCACAGAATCAGTTAATTTAACATTTTCAAGTAAGCTTGTAAAACATCATGTAACCTGTACGCTGCAAAACTTGGACACCAATAATGTACCTATACTAGTTTTATTGTAGATTAAATAACTTTGTTATTTTACGTGTTCTTTCTAAAGAAACTTTGAAAAATAGTTAACCAATACGAAAATAGTTTTTCTCTTAGTTACGGGCGCCGACTGTAATATTGAAAACAAAATAAAATTGAAATGACAATAAACATTCATCAATACCATGTTGAAATTCTTATCCAAACGGTTTGACCCAAAAATGCTTTCACACTTTCCATCAATAGGCCTCATCAGTGAAAAAGGCGTCAAAAGAGACATCATCATCAAACACTTGACAGTTGCCATTGACACCTCTCCAATTCAAAAATGGAACCGAACCGCTAGTTCAAACAGTTATTCAAATTCTTAATTCAAATTATGCATCTCATCTTATCTAACGATAAGAGCATAGCCGGAGGTGTCGACTCGATTAAAGTCGTTTAATCGATTCCGTATCGGGGATTCGATATCTCGGGAAAGATAGGTAGATAATATTTAATTGTGGTGGTACACCTGTCAGTCTGTTATTACCGTTACCGAAGCAAGTGCGGCATGTTGCCGGTAGGATGTTGAATCTTGCAGTAAGAATCTGTCAAGGGGACCTGCGGAAGATGGGAAGCACCGTCCTTACGATACAAACGACCTGTGAATCTCCTCCTTTTTTGAAAATTGGTTAAAAAAGAGTCATTGATCGACATTTTTAAGCCATTTTATGACTGCATCTACGAACAAGAGAGGAGGGGAAACATTTTACTTTTAGCACTAAACAGCGAATCGATACAACTGCTATTATAAGGCCAAAGAAATAGTAAATTGTGCCTCTAACCGATATGTTTTATCGTAGGTGAGTTTAGTATAGCATTTTTTCACAGGCGACCTTAATCCCCTGTCGCAAGTGATTTAAGTGTATTATTTTTGTAGCATAAGTGATTTAAGTGAAACAATCCAAACCACCACTGCCCGTTTCAAAACCTAAAGTCATAATAGATTTCAGGGCTCTTTAGAAAGATACAGAAATGGAACATAAATCCTTAATTTGCTGATAAATTCATAATGAACCAACACTGGAAAACAATTTAACCGTATCTAGGTCGGAGTAATGTCAGTTTATTAATTCATGATGGTCCGGCGTTTTAGGATCGGGCTACCTCGTCGACCCGCGTTAGTGAAGGGTTAAAATTACCAGTCATCATCATTATTATCTCAGCCGTAGCACGTCCACTGCCCCCTCATGATTCTACAAGAACTGATCACAAGGGATGGTTGCCATACTCGCCACGCTTGTCAGGCGGATTTGCGAGCGCAGTACGAGATGTTGATACACGGAAAGACGCTGCTGCCCATCCCAGCTGCATCTATTTTCTGGTAAATGCTATGGGGTAATTGTTACCCCTCCTCTCTTGCCTTTGGATGCAGTAAAAAGAGAGGTATTCCTTGGAAGACCAAGGAATAGCTTGAGAAAATGGGCAGCTTTCCTATATCAACTATCCTGTATATCGCCCGTCAACCCCCTGCCAAGAGTTGTGTATATGGCAACAACCCCTTCATTATCTGTACCTGGAGTACGCCTGAGATGATGATGAAAGAATCTGCGTGGAATCCTGTGATTAATAAGTGTGTGCGTTGTGTTCCGACTGTACAGCAACTTAACACCATCAGTGTATTATGTCGTAATATGAACCGGGACGTTTTTGATTCTGAAGACGAATTGAGGGTAGTCGGGGATCCTACCATCAATTCGGGGCGGTAGCTGACAGAAACTTCAGTCATCCCGCGACCAAGAACGCTGAAACGTGTTCGAAACGTCGAGAAAATAATAAATAAGGTACGCGACAAAATCCTGTACTTTAAAAACTAATAAGATGATGAAGGAATCTAAATGTAAATCATCCCATACTTAACCTAAAACATTTCACTAATCCAAAAATGTTCCAAAAAAAACGCACATCACCCCATACATCAAAATATCCTGACACACGTGTGCGATACAATTTATAATTTCTTCCAGCGCATATTTTGTGTGTAATTAGTCCCGTCCCGGGGTGCCATGTGTCCCCAATTACTCAAGGCGTGAGAAGTGGCTTCTGTTATCATTTTGGTGGAAGGCCAACTATGGATTGTTAAAAAAAATTAAGACCCTTAGCATCTAATATAGATGATTTATACAGCGTCAGCGTTATGCTGTATGGGACTTTGCAGTGGCTAAGACACTAAATAAATAAATAAATAATTCTGGACAAATCACACAGCACCTTCTAGCCCCAAGCTAAGATAACACTGTTAGATGGATTAGGCTTACCCAGCGTATATAGCATCCTCTGGGCTAAGTCAACTATTAGTCAGAGGAACGAACAGAATAGTTCGTCTAAAGCTAATTAAGTCGCGGGTTTCCTCATGATGTTTTCCTTTACCGTCAAAGCACGTGTTAAAATGTGCACATTCATTTTTCATGTAAATAAATCCATTGGTGCTCGGTCGTTATCGAACCTACGACCTTCGGATTAAAAGTTGGGGGTTCATACCACTCGGCCAACACGGCTTTTATGGATATGGTTTGTTAATATACGTAAAAGTAACGATTTAAATTGTTTGATAATGCCCTTAGCGTAGCGAGACCGCCGTTTTGTTTCTACACAAAATGAGATAGCTCGCTCATTTAGAATCAGTGTACCTCTAAACACAGTGTTAGCCGGACAGGTTCTGTGTTATTTTTTTCACGAAAGTTCGTGCAATGATTGCACATTAAATAGTAACAATAACATTTTTTCTGTTTGTTATATACGAAGTATTGGCGATACCAGTGTGCGTGCTTCGGCTATAGTTCCTTTATGGTGAGAGTTCCAAGGGACGCGTCATACGTCTTAAACGTGTGTTAGTTTTTAAGTTTATATTATGTATGTTAGTTATAAGGTATTTTAATATGGGCTGTGGAATAATTTATTCGAGATCTTTTTTAATTACTTTTCTATTGTTGCCTTTTTCTTTACACACATTATAAAGACAAAGCCAAAGTTTTTGTGTGAGGGCACATCTAACGATTTAAATCCTTATATATGTATGTATACTGGATATTATTATCGCGTAAATTACCTTTAATATTCTCCAACGTTTCGACTGGTTTGCACCAGCCTGGGACCAGTCCCGGGAAGACTGACGATTGAAGATACCTCAGCGAAGCGAAGGCATCTGTTGAACTATAGATTGATTTGACAATATCTAAATGTGCTAGATTTCTTTATCAGGCCCATTGTCCGTTTTGTATATAGCATGCCATAATTGTTAGTCTTTTTCTTAATGTGGGTTACAAGAACTGCTGATTCTTGATATACTTTTTCTCTCTTAGCGTAACTTAGTCCACTGCTGAACATAGGCCACCCTCATGGATCTAGAAGTACTGACCAGTACTTCTAATGAAGACGTATTAACTTGTCACATTTGGCAGGCAGGTTGGCGAGCGCAGTGCGGTATGTTGGCATAAAATGACACTGATGCGATAGGCATGGTTCCAGAAGATGGTTCTGGAGGCATCCCTCAGCAGATTTATACTGTATCCACAGGCAAACAAAGAGGGGCAGGCCCCTCCGGAAACTATTAGTTTATTGTTAATTAAAACTACTAGACGCCCTTATTCAAAGAAATGAATAACTTTATCAAAAATTATACGATTCCGGTGGGATTCGAACCCACGTCCGTCAAATCGATACTTGACGCTTCCTAAAGCCGGAAGTGCTTTGACCGCTAAGCTACAGAACCCATGTCTGGACCTGCTGAAATTCTTGATAAGGTGATATCAGTTTGAGAAACCGATTAGAGCGCCATCTACAATTTTTGATAAGGTTATTCATTTCTTTGAAAATGTTCTACCTAAGTGTGGTTAAACACTAAAAATAACAATACTAGATGCCCGTTTAAGATCTAGGTCTGTAGCAGCGTTAAATCGCGAGGAGTGGAAGAGGGGAAGGAAAGCAATTGCTATGCAGTGGGATAATTACGGTTTAAAATAAATAAATAATAATATTAAAACCAATTGGTCTAGCTTCCCACCCCTTCGAGTATAAAATGTAAGTTCATGCACGAAAAATTTAAAATAAATTTTCGTTGAGGGAGATTTTTTACCGCCCTAAAGTACTCGTAATTGACAACAGACGCTGATTCGAAATAATGGTGGAATTACACGGATGGTGACTTCGAGTAAAAAAAATAGTTCCTGTCACCGGTCTCGTTCGTTAAAATTATTAATGCATTTGCGTTCATCTAGCTTTTTTGTTACGGAATTTATAGCTAGTTCATGCTGTCGCGCGTTCGATTCCCACGCGTGATCTTAATAAGTGTGTTTTCATGACATCTCAGCCGTAGTAGTGCTGTCCACGTCTACTGCTGGACGGCCTCTCTCAAGGATGTACAATCATGAGAGGGTTGTTGCCATACTCACCACGCTTAGCAGGCGGGTTACTGAGCGCAGTATGGGATGTTTGTTACACACTCGTTCTACACAGGAATTGCTGAGTTGCATTAACGCCATTGCAACACCTTTCTGGAAACAGCTAGCCACGAGTTGCGGACTCAGCACACGTGTCGCGGCCCCGTGACTTCGCCCGATGGACGCCCAGCGACGCCTTCGGCTCTGCCATTCCATTCTTGGTTCTCGCATCGACCACACTTAGGTTAATTAGTTATAAACCCTATGTAATTCTTTTACTATTAAATTCATTATAAGAAAACGCATTTTTTTAAAAGCACCTTCTGTGCGCGCTCGTCATAATTGGCGCAGGCTACGGAAATTCTTTGTATAATCCGCGACCGGGAGTGTCGGGATAACGGGAATCAAGAACCTACAACGAGAGCAGCCGGAAGGAGATCCAGAAATCGATCTAGCTGATACCAAAATGCGCATGTGAGTACTTTAGTTTCTATCTAGAGTTGCTTTCCTTATCCTAAAAAATTGTTCCTATAATTTTTCCAAAATTTTCCATCCCTTGAAAATTCGGAAACCTAGGTTAGTTAGTAATAGAATTTTAGCGCAAGACGCTGGTAGAGATATAGATATATTACTTGAAGAGCCATCTTCCTTAGTATTAAATATGTGTAATAACGGCGTAGACGAAATATATAAGGCTCTCCGCCTTTTGCCCGATTTTGACGGAAATGTTAACGTTTTAACACGTTTCATTAGGCTTTGCGATGAGTTAGTCAGCCAGTACGCTAAGGATGATCCTGCGTACTCTTTAACGAATTTGGCATTGTTAAATGGCATTTTAAATAAGGTGACGGGTCCAGCAGCTCGTCTTATAAATTCAAACGGAATTCCGGAGACCTGGACTGGTATTAGGAGTGCCCTAATTAACACATTCGCCGACCAGCGCGACGAGACCGCGCTATATAATGACCTTTCTATGCTGAACCAAGGCTCTTCAAGTCCTCAAGAGTTTTACGAAAAATGTCTGAATATGTTTAGCACTATTATGACGTATGTCAGCTTGCATGAAACGTTACCGAGCACCATAGAATCCAAACGATCACTTTATAAAAAGTTAACACTTCAATGCTATACGCGTGGTCTACGTGACCCGCTGGGTTCTCGTATACGGTGCATGCGACCTGACACCATAGAACAGGCTCTAGAGTTCGTGCATGAGGAGGAGAACACGCTGTATATACAGCAGCGTAACGGAAACCTTCCGGAGAGGAGACAGGTTAGTGAATTTAAAAATAATGTAGAATTTTCATCACCTGTGTTACCCCCGCGACCCCTAGTTTATATGCAGGTACCGCGTTCGTTTAACATGCCCGGACCATCGCAGCCAATAGGCGCGCAACCATTTAGGCCCGTACCCGCGTTCAGACCTCCTATGAGAGGACCTACTAGGACCCAGCAGATGTTTGGCGCACCCCCGCCGAACTATAGGCCTCAGAGTAACGTGTTTAAATTAGGCCCTCGTAACGCATCCTCTGGCCCTCAGCCTATGAGCGGTGTTAGTCACTACGTGGCAAAGCAACAACCAGCCCCACGTCAGTCACACGATTGGTCTAAATTCGGTAACCCACCACCTTCAAATTATTTTAAAACACGTGAAGCGCATTTTAATGAATTTTATGAACAACCGACATACGATGACCTACCAACTGACTACTATGACTACTACACAGAGTGCTATTACCCCGACTTAGCCTACGGGTATGAACAGTATGAACAACAACCTCAGTACTCAGATAGCTATTGTATTGAAGATCCTCAGTCCCAAGAAACATCTAAAAATGTAAACGAGCAGGATTTTCAGAAAACTCCTACTTTAGAAAAGCTAAAATAGAACTTAACCTACAGACACAACGACAATTACCATACATAGAAATTTCTAACCCTCCACTTAAATTATTAATCGATACCGGTGCTAATCAATCCTTTCTTAGCCCCGACGCAGTGGAAAATTTTTATTTTCATATTCAACCTAATTACGACCCTATAGAGATAACCAATATTCATGCCACAACTCGAAGTTCTTACTCTATTACAATTCCTTGTTTCTCGGAAATGAATGAACATGATGCTATCACTTTGTTCATATACAAATTCCACGACTACTTTGACGGACTAATTGGACTTGACTTACTTGAAAAATGGGAATCTAACATTGACTTAAAAAATAAGGTTTTAGTGACTAAACAATCGACTAACCCACTACTTATGTATGACTCACGAAATTGTAACCTGTATGAGGACATTATACCAGCCAATTCTTCCAAGTTAGTTAACGTCCCGATTAACTTTCATGACGGTGAAGTATTTATCCCAGAGCAATCTTTATCTAATTGTCATATAGGAGACTGTGTTACTATGGTTAAAAATAACCGTGGTATTATAGAAGTCACCAATACCACGCGTCATGACTTGGTATTTTCAATGGATCGCCCCGTAAGCGCGGAGGTATTTAATGTTCAGTGCATGAGCACTGAGCCTATATCGAGCCGTGCGAAGGAAGTACTATCACGGTTGCGTATGGATCATTTAAATCCAGAAGAGCGAGCCAACTTAGAGATCCTTTGCTCTCGATACGCTGACGTATTTTATTTAGATGGCGAACCTTTAACTTTCACCAATCAGATAAAACACAGCATTTGATTGACAAATGAAGTACCGGTATATACTAAGAGCTACCGATACCCATTTGTTCACAGACAAGAGGTTCAAGATCAAATCTCAAAAATGTTAGATCAAGGTATAATCCGCCCCTCTCAATCTGCCTGGAACTCCCCGGTATGGGTGGTACCTAAGAAAGTAGATGCATCTGGCAAGACTAAATGGCGTATAGTGATCGACTTTAGGACCACGTTAGACCTTGCCAGCGGTTTTTACCAAGTTGAGATGAGTCCTGAGGATATTCCAAAGACCGCTTTTAACGTAGAACACGGAAAATGGGAGTTTATGAGAATGCCCATGGGTCTGAAGAACTCGCCTTCTACGTTCCAACGCGTGATGGACAACGTACTGAGAGACCTTCAAAACGTTGTATGTCTCGTATATCTCGACGACATCATAGTTTTTAGTACCTCTTTACAAGAGCACATGGTCAATTTAGAGAAGGTATTTGAAAGACTCCGAGCGTCCAACTTTAAAATACAAATGGATAAGTCGGAATTCCTAAAATTAGAAACAGCTTATTTAGGACACATTATAAGTAAAGACGGTATTAAACCTAATCCGGATAAAATTAATGCTATCCAAAATTATCCAATACCAAAAACGAGCACTGAAATCAAACGATTTCTTGGCTTATTAGGTTATTACCGCAAATTTATACCCGACTTTGCTCGTATAACGAAACCGATGACGCAATGCCTTAAGAAGGGATCTAAAATTAAACCTAACGACGTAGATTACTCTAACTGTTTTGAAAAATGTAAGACCCTATTGACCAATGACCCGATTTTACAATACCCTGACTTTAACAAAGACTTTATACTGACAACCGATGCCTCCAACTTTGCTATCGGTGCTGTATTATCACAAGGTCCCTCGGGAAGCGAAAGACCAATAGCTTACGCTTCGAGGACGCTTAACTCTAGTGAGATCAATTATAGCACAATCGAGAAAGAACTTTTGGCTATAGTTTGGGGAACAAAATATTTCCGCCCTTACTTATTTGGAAGGAAATTTAAAATTATTACAGATCATAAACCCCTTCAATGGGTTATGAATATTAAGGAGCCGAGTTCAAGGTTAACTAGATGGAGGTTAAAGCTTAGTGAATATAATTTTGTTCCTATTTACAAGCAGGGCAAACTTAACACAAATGCAGATGCCCTATCCCGCATTGAGATTAATAACGAGGAGGTTAGCTCTACCGCGGTTAACCCTTCAGTTTCTAATAGACAACCCTCAATTGCAGGCCAATCCTCCACCCTCACAGCTCACACTAGTGCCGAGAATCCGATCTTAGAAGTACCCATTTCTGATGACCCATTAAACAAATTTAATCGACAGATAAGCTTTGTGCTAGTTGGAGACATTAAAAAACGACCGACTGTGACGAAACCCTTTGAGACCCATACTAAAACCACCATTCAACTATCAGAGTGCAACTTAGAAGAGGATGTTATAAACGCAATTAAGGAATATGTCAATCCTAAGGTCAAGACAGGAATAATTATAACTCCACCCCTAGCTATGTACAAAATAATCCCGATTATTCAGAATAAATTCAAGAGTTCAGCCATGAATCTAGTCTTAACTAAGATTGAGCTAGAAAATGTTAAGGAATACCTACGACAGCAAGAAATCATTAAGAATTATCATGAAGGTAAGACCAACCATCGTGGTATTACTGAGTGTTTCTTAGCTTTATCTCACAGGTACTATTGGCCTAAGATGAAGGAATCTGTCACAAAGTACATCAACGAATGTAACATTTGTGGTCAAGCCAAATACGATCGTAACCCAGTGAAACAAAGATTTTCTATTGTACCACCACCTACAAAACCTTTCGAGATTCTTCATCTTGATCTTTTTACGGCCCAAAATGAAAAATTCCTAACTCTAGTTGATGCTTTCTCTAAATATGCACAAGCATATCTTTTAAGAGACGGCACAGCTTTAAGTGTCATTCAAGCTCTTCTTACTTTCTGTACACACCATGGTGTACCCCTGACTATTGTGACAGACCAAGGACCTGAGTTCACGAACGCACTTTTCTCAGAATTTACACGACTTCATAAGATACAGCATCATAAGATCCTTGCACATACTCCCAATGATAACGGTATCGTAGAACGCTTTCATTCAACTATCCTCGAACATCTTAGAATTTTGAAATTGGAACGTAAAAACGAACCCGCTATTATTCTTATGCCTTATGCAGTTTTGGCCTATAATAGCTCCATACATAGTTTTACGAAATGCCGACCTCTAGACCTTATCACAGGACACTTTGACCCACGTGACCCACTAGACATTGACATGACTGGACATTTATTACAACAATACTCGCAAGACCATAAAAAACGTATGACTCAAGTATATGACGTAATCAACGAGACATCCTTACACAACAGGACTGAATTAACTGAAGCTAGGAATAAAGACCGTGAGCCCGAAAAAGAATACACCCCTGACCAGCAAGTTTTCGTTCGAAACCCTATGGCAAATCGACAAAAACTAGCACCACGTTATACCCAGGATACAGTTTTAGCCGACCTTCCTATACACATCTATACGAAAAAGAAACGTGGCCCCGTTGCTAAGTCCCGCCTTAAGCGAGGTCATAAAAACCCTGTCTTGTTACAGGATACTACTATCGCTACTGCTACAACTGACTCTGCTACAACTGACTCGAGGACAAGATGTAACGATTGACTCGCTACAAGGTGGCCCAGGGTTGCTTCCATTTAAGTTAGGCCCAACTAAGGTCATATCTCACTATCACTCCTTTCTAAATTACATTAATCTCGACGAAATTTTTTTACAAATTGGATCAGTCAGACTTCAACTATCTGAACTTAGACCCCTTTTAAATAATAAAACTTTATCTCTTTACGAGCCTCACATCGAATATCTTAGTGATAAATTAGAGCGAGTTTCCGAACAACTACAGACTTTTGAGCCTAATCGTAAGAAAAGAGGTTTGATTGACGGGCTTGGTTCAGTAATTAAGAGCATTTCTGGTAATTTAGATTATACTGACGCGATTAAATATAACAATGCCATCAAAGTTCTTAAGAATAACGAACATAAATTGGAAAATGAAATTATTAATCATATTAGTTTAAACAAAGAATGGGTTTTGCAAAATTCTAAAATATTAAATAATATAACACTAAATCAAGATAAAATAACTAAAATTCTTAATCTTATAATGGTAAGTGATAGTGACAGGGAAACCGACTTGATTAAATATGCACATATGGCCCAAAATCTTATAATTTTGGGTGATAACATCGATAGATTATCTGAAGATCTGTTTAAGCTCGAATATACTCTAGCTTTTATCAAGATATCGGGCGCTCCTCATTCAATTTTAAATATAGCAGATTTGAAGACGTTTTTAAATAAGCTTAGGATTTTGTACTCAAAGGAAGAAATCCTTGATGCAGATATAAGATATTTTTACGATATTATTAAGTTAGGTTATTTTTATATCGATAGCCAGATAGTTATAGTCTATAAGGTACCGATTGCCTCCCCACTAACTTACGATCTATATAAATTATCCATTGCCCCTAACAAAAATCAGCAAATCCTTTTACCTTCCCAACCTTTCATAGCAATCTCTGGAGAAGACTCTATGTACATGGAGACAGAATGTCCGAAGGTAAAAACATGGTATCTCTGCGAAAAGAAGCTAAACTACAGAGTTCGAGATAATCCCGACTGCATTCACCAGCTCATCACCAAACAAGACCTCCATTCAACCTGCAAGCTAACTTCCGTTATCCTGACGAGAGAAGCAATGGAACAACTCGACGATAAACACTACATCGTGAGTTTTCCCAACCAGACCAAGGTTAAGACATCCTGCGGACAAGAGCAGTACAGAACGCTTCAAGGCAGCTACTTAGTCGACATCCCGCTCAATTGCTATCTCAAGACACCCGAACTCACTATATCCAACTCAGACGACCGCACCAAAGGACATCCGCTGAAAATCATGAATTTACCTACGTACGAGAAAACACAACTCAGTAAGGATTCATCCATTATCCTGAATTCAATCAACCTCGGGGATCTTCACGACATCAACGAGAAAATTACTCTACAAACCCCACCTAGTCTAGAAGAAATATCGGAAAGTAGTCTCTATCACACTACAATTCCAATGTACACCGTCTTATTCAGTGCAGCCGCACTTGCCTTTGGCCTTTTATATCGAAATCTTCGAAAGAAACGTATCCAAGAACATCCAATTGAAGAAGCGAATACTACAGGGATTTATGCTGAAATAGAAGAAAAGACAAGACGTCACCCCCATGAGATCAAAGTTGACCACAGCAACATTTCAGCAACTTTTACGAAAAACGTTTCGAAATAGTCGCTGAAGTACGGCGGGAGGTGTTACACACTCGTTCTACACAGGAATTGCTGAGTTGCATTAACGCCATTGCAACACCTTTCTGGAAACAGCTAGCCACGAGTTGCGGACTCAGCACACGTGTCGCGGCCCCGTGACTTCGCCCGATGGACGCCCAGCGACGCCTTCGGCTCTGCCATTCCATTCTTGGTTCTCGCATCGACCACACTTAGGTTAATTAGTTATAAACCCTATGTAATTCTTTTACTATTAAATTCATTATAAGAAAACGCATTTTTTTAAAAGCACCTTCTGTGCGCGCTCGTCATAATTTGTTGATGCACGAAAAGACGATGCTGCCCATCTTCTGGAGTTATCCTTTGATAGGTTCTTACTGCATCCACGGAAAAGAGAGGGTACACCAAAACCCAAATACGAGCCTTAATTATGAGTTATAAACCTTAAATGGAGTTGGGCAGGACACCTGGCCAGACGTGGTGATGGCCGCTGGACTAAGGCTGTAACGGAGTGGTGGCCAAGATCAGGCCAGAGAGGTCGTGGTCGTCCAAAAGCGCGATGGGTCGACGACATTATCGCAGTCGCTGGGCACACCTGGATGCGAAATGCACAGGACAGAGGAGGCAAAAACTCAGGGAGGCCTATACCCATCAGTGGGTGATTCCGGGCTGAGAAGAAGAAGAAGAAGCCTTGGGCCACACTAGCAGACGCTAATAAAATTCTTTAATTTCTTCTTGGATCCCATCACCACATAATAACAACCACAGATTTATTCAGAACCGTGTTTTTAAATTATTTATTTAATGTCAAGCGCCTTCTTTTCATGTTGTGTTTATTTATGTGTTTATTTAGTTTTTAAGTAAGTACAACCACACTCTACACTACAAGTTTGTTTAGAGAATGCTTTAGCATTAAGCCCACCTTTGATTATTGTGTAATAAAGTACTTAAATAAATACAATAATAAATACTATATTCAGCTGCATTAACAGGCTGTTACTTGTGTCTATGAACACCACCCTTTGTGCTTTCTGCAAATCCATAAAATAATGCGGTAGACCACAAGCGCATTGTTCCAGCCAACACGTTAAAACACATTAAAACACGTCCAAGCATCGAACCTACATCGAACATGGCCAATAAATCTTGCACCCAATAATGGTCAGCGGTAGCAGGAGATAGTTAATGTACATAGATGTGAAATCAAACGATAGAAGAACAAGTATAGAAGCAAACGTTATACCTATTTTCTTATAGCTTACAGTGTATGACCAAAGATTTCGGTTACTTTTTGTTTAAGCTCAGATAAAAGGATGCCTAGATTATAACTCCCGACTTCTGCGTTTAGTTGGTCTAATAGCCGGCTGATACGCAGGTTGCGGGTTCGAGTTCCGCCGATTAGACTCTAGCCGATAACTCTACAGCACTTCCGGCCTTATGTAGGATCTGTTTGTTCAATACGGGTTGGACGCGCAAACAGATGGCCGCTGGGCCGTAAAATTTCCAAATGGAGGCCACGGAATGGCAAGCGCAGCGTAGGAAGTCCACCTTCAAGATGAACAGACGAATTGGTATGAAGCACGAATGCACGTGCAGCAGTGAATGCAGGCCATTTTTAACCGCAGTACTTGGAGATCTACGTGGGAGGCCTATCTTCAGCAGTTGACGTCCTACGGCTGATATGATGATGATGATGATAATAAGAAAGGTACGTACGATATCTATTGTGGTCATACTACAACCACCTCATGTAAATGCAACCACACAACTGTGCAAACATCTTTATTTTTATTGCAACCACACTGACATCTAGAGCAGCGTTTTGCAAGGCACTTTTGGAAAATCTGGTAGTTTCACTTCTTACTGTGTTTAAACAGAATCCCCCAAGACAATTTGCGGGAATCTCCGAGAATTTCGTTTCTAAAGTCTTTTATTATCTCTTGTAGCGTTGGTCCTGCAATTAAATCCTTGGGGATTAAATGAACCCCATTCATTTGAGGTCTTGCCCATCTTAAGGTGCGATTGAGGAAGGAATGCAACGACTTAAGCGTATTCAACTTGAAGATCTTAATCCATTCCGTTTGACGTCGCTTAAATCATGTCTCGCAGATAGAAATGGTTTTGTCTTTTAGAACGGATGCCTTTAGTTAAACCTGGGTTTCTCAATACTGTAAATAAATAGGAATCTCTTTCTATGGCTTTATTGTACTTAATACAGCATTGGCAGACAAAAGTCTATCAGAAGTAAAAAAATTGTTTAATACTAGGTTTTTACTTAAGTACCGAATTGTGATACAGCGCGGTGATTACTCATTATAGCACAAACCCTTCATGATCACTCGTAGATCCATACAGGGAGGCCTACGTCCAGCACATCCTATGGCTGAGACGATGATGAGTCTCCACTTAAAATTGAAATATTTTTTTTTTAAATAATTGATGTTCTTGCATCGAAATTTAAACACGAAAATCACTACATCTCCCGCTACCCGCCTCTTCTTCTTACTTGCACCGTATGTAAGTCGTAATTAATGCTTTCGTGTGAGGTTCTTGCTGGCGACAAAGCAGATTGGATTGGACTGGTCTCTTGCACTGAAAAATAGCCTTGCTGTATAGTTTACAACTTTTAATCTATCGTTGAGAGTGGAAAAGTTCTATGTACTCGCTATTAAAGTAAAGAAAAGTATATTATAATATTTTATTTGCTACAAATTATAATAATAAAGTTGTTTGGTAAGGGCCTGTGGATAAAAAGCAAGCGCTGCTCTTCCGTTACAACAAATAAGGACAAAAACTGAACAAAAAATGACAAAATCGATCTAATCGCTGGAGAGCGACTAGAAGAGCGCTCTACTAGACAACCTTAGTATGGATTTATGGTGAATAAAAGGTTTACAGAAGTTAATTACATACTAAATTTTAAAATATATTACATAATTGCATTTATCTTTTCATATGCATGGTCATTTAGTAATATCGCACAGGGATACAAATTCATTAACATCACAGAAATACGTCCATTTCTATGATTTAAATGGTAATACTGATGATTTTCTTAAAGTTATTAATGCAAGATAACCCTAATATATAGCTTTTACAGTTTACTACAGTGACTGGAATACTGGGACCTATTTTCATCCAATTAAACTTAAAATAAAAGCGGTGGAAATTAAAATGGCCAGTTTTTGCATATTTAACGGTTACGCTCACAAGCGGTGGCATTTAGATTATAAGCTTGGTCAATGTTACGGTTTTGATATTGTGACCTTTATATTAAACAACTTAAGGTTTGTTTTTAAAGGCTTGAGCGAGAAAGTGAGTCTTATAAATAAGCAAGTGGCGACCGGTGTGGACAAGTGGCATCAATCACGATAAAGACCATTTTGTACAGAGCTAAGAGTGATAAGACCGAGATCGTTCTTCCAATGTTTCATAGATTGAAGCTTAAAACTTTCTTTTTCGTTTTATTCCTTCTTGTTACACGGACGATGTGGTCGTCAAGTGACAAAGTGTTAAGTAAAAAAATAAAAAAAAGGAATTGTAGATCATCATCATCACATCAGCAGTGGGTGGTGCGCGTTGACACCTACTGCTGGGCCTTTCGTTTAGCACGCCAACAAAAAGAAGCCGTCTTGCTTCCATCGAAAAAAAAAACTCTGTTACCGCCTTGGTCCATCGGCTATCGTCTGTTGGTCGCCTGGACCACTCGGCCAACACGGTTCAAAACAGCAGAAGATACAGGTTCCTTTAAAAAATCTCTCTGTTACCGCCTTGGTCCATCGGCTATCGTCTGTTGGTCGCCTGGACCACTCGGCCAACACGGTTCAAAACAGCAGCAGATACAGGTTCTTTAAAAAAAATGTTTCTTTACTCTTAAGGCACATAAGCTATGTATACATTTACATCTCCAAGACCGTTTTGTAGTGACATTACCCTGAGGCGCGTGGCGTTCTGCAGTCCCGGTGTATTTTACATTATTTTTGCACTTTTGCGTCAAATTGCGTCCTATTATTGCGTTCTAGGTAATGACTTTAATGTAGCATCTTTTGCAACTACGTAACAACGTGCATATTTTCTTTAAATGGCGTGGAAAGAAATGGAAATTATTACTTTAGCTGCTTGATTGGTTTGCGCTCTGCCAAACTAAATCCTTAGATTAGAGTTTTAGTTTTGATGGTATTGTATTTTTTTTGCGCATAAACCCTTTTTAGGGTTCCGGACCAATATGGTAAAAAGGAACCCTTATAGAATCACTCTGTCTGTCTGTCACATATGGATATCTGGAGAACGACTGATGCTATCGTCTTGAAATTTGAAATGGTAAAAGACAACACTTTTTTACTTATAAAGCATATATAAAATGTTAAAAAAATGTTCTTATTTTGATTGCAGGGGGGCAGCTAGGGGATCTAAAATTTTTTAATTGAAGTTACTAGGCCGTGTGGGGTATCATATGAAAGGTATTCATTTGCACATTAATAAACAGATTTTATTTATTCTTTAAGCCGTATAGCTTTCGACTTATTTACAAAAACGTTGAAAAAATAGCGTTCCCGCCCTTATCTCCGAAGTTTGCGGAGATAAACCTCTGAAACTTTTATTGCTATTAGAAGTGTATGTAAAGATTACAAGAAATTTATTACAAACTCTCTAATTTGCATATTTTTTTAGAAATCATCGAAAGTGTAAAAAATCGACATAAGTTCCGCTATCAGACAAGAGATGGCACTGTCAAGGTTCTTCAACAAATATTTATAAATCCGCCTTTGTCATTATATTATATTGTATTATGCCACGAAACCCCCGGTGCGCGAGTCCGACTCGTTCTTGCCCGGTTTTATTAAAAAAATTTATTAACTGGCATGAATATATTAATGAATATACATTTATTTTAGATTATAATAATAATTGGTTAGTAACACAAAGTAAAACCACAGAATAAGTGGTAAAACCGTGAGTAAAAACACACAGTAGAACCTTGGTAGATGTCACAAAATAAAGGAGGCCGCCATGAGGTGCCGGCATAAACATGTTGCCCCTACTCTCTTGCCTGTGGATGCATAAGAATCTGCCAAGGGATAACTCTGGAAGTTGGGCAGCAGTCCTTCCATGTATCAACATCCCGTACTTCGCTCGCCAACCCGTCTGCCAAGCGTGGTGAGTATTGCAACTACCCCTCATGTACATATATCCAGAACGGAGGCCTAAAAGGCTGAAGAAGGGTGGCCTCTAGCAGTGGGTGAAGTTAGGTGTGGTTGATGATAATGATGATATATAGGGATCTGGTTACTAATCTTATACTTGTCAAAGCAATATCCAAACTTACTAATATGCATTGCTGGGTTCGTTCATTTCAGCCGTGAAACGTCCACTACTGAACACAGGCCTCCCTCATGGATCTCCACGAGAGGTAGTTGCCATACTCACCACGCTTGGCAGGTGGGTTGGCGAGCGCAGTACGGGATGTTGATACACGGAAAGACGCTGCTCACCATCTTCTGGAGTTATCCTTCGAGAGGTTCTTTCTGCATTCACGGAAAAGAGAGGGTAGGCGACATTCTTCTGCCGGCACCAAAACCCAAATATACACCAGCAGACGCTAATAAAATTCTTAATTTTTTTCTTGGATCCCATCATCACATAATAACAACCACGGATTTATTCAGAACCATGTTTTAAATTATTTATATAATGTCAAGCGCCTTATGTTCATGTTGTGTTTATTTAGTTTTTATGTAGGGACAACCACACTCTAGACTACAGGTTTGTTTGGAGAATGTTTTAGCATTAAGCCCATCTGTGGTAATTGTGCAATTAAGTACATAAATAAATACAATAATAAATACTATATTCAGCTGCATTAACGGGCTGTTACCTGCGTCTATGAACACCACTCTTTGTGCTTTCTGCAAATCCATAAAATAATGCGGTAGACCACAAGCGCATTGTTCCAGCCAACACGTTAAAACACATTAAAACACGTCCAAGCATCGAACCTACATCGTACATGGCCAATAAATCTTGCACCCAATAATGGTCAGCGGTAGCAGGAGATAGTAAATGTAGGTAGATGTGAAATCAAACGAAAGCAGAACAAGTATTAACATTATGTTTTCTTATAGATTGCAGTGTACGACCAAAAATTTTTGTCTTTTATTATCTCTTGTAGCATTGGTCCTGCAATTAAATCCTTGGGGATTAAATGAACCCCATTCATTTGAGGTCTTGCCCATCTTAAGTTGCGATTGAGGAAGGAATGCAACGACTTAAGCGTATTCAACTTGAAGATCTTAATCCATTCCGTTTGACGTCGTTTAAATCATGTCTCACAGATAGAAATGGTTTAAAATCATTAAATCATCTCGAAGAAGACTCATTTGCTTTGAGAACGGATGCCTTTAGTTAAACCTGGGTTTCTCAAGTCTGTAAATAAATAGGAATCTCTTTCTTTGGCTTTATTGTACTTAATACAGCATTGGCAGACAAAAGTCTATCAGAAGTAAAAAAATTGTTTAATACTAGGTTTTTACTTAAGTACCGAATTGTAATACAGCGCGGTGATTACTCATTATAGCACAAACCCTTCATGATCACTCGTAGATCCATACAGGGAGGCCTACGTCCAGCACATCCTATGGCTGAGACGATGATGAGTCTCCACTTAAAATTGAAATATATTTTTTTTTACAATAATTGATGTTCTTGCATCGAAATTTAAACACGAAAATCACTACATCTCCCGCTACCCGCCTCTTCTTTTTACTTGCACCGTATGTAAGTCGTAATTAATGCTTTCGTGTGAGGTTCTTGCTGGCGACAAAGCAGATTGGATTGGACTGGTCTCCTGCGCTGAAAAATAGCCTTGCTGTATATTTTACAACTTTTAATCTATCGTTGAGAGTGGAAAAGTTCTATGTTCTCGCTATTAATGTAAAGAAAAGTATATTATAATATTTTATTTGCAACAAAATATAATAATAAAGTTGTTTGATAAGGAGCTATGGATAAAAAGCCAGCGCTGCTCTTTCGTTACAACAATAAGGATAAAAACTGAACACAAAATGACAAAATTGGTGATCTAATCGCTGGAGAGCGACTAGAAGAGCGCTCTACTAGACAACCTTAGGATGGATTTATGGTGAATAAAAGGTTTACAGAAGTTTAATACATACTAAATTTTAAAATATATTAAAGTACATCTACATACATAATTGCATTTATCTATACATATGCATGGTTATTTAGTTATATCGCACAGGGATGAAAAGTCATTAACATCACATAAGTAGGTCCATTTCTATGATAATAATGGTAATACTGATGATTTTTTTAAAGTTATTAATGCAAGATCCACCGTGGGGTGCTGGCAGTAGAATGATACCCCTCCTCTCATGCCCATGGATGCAGTAAGAGCCTGCTAAGGGATACCTCCGGAAGATGGGCAGCAGCGTCTATCCGTGTATCAACATCCGATACTGCGCTCACCAACCCGCCTGCCAAGCGTGGTGAGTATGGCAACTACCCCTCATGGAGATCCATGAGGCCTGTTTTCATCAGAGGACGTTTTATGGCTTAAATGATGAATGCAAGATAATCCTAATTATAATATGGCTTTTACAGTTTACTCTAGTTACTGGAATACCGGGACCTATTTTCATCCAATTAAACTTAAAATAAAAACAGTGGAAATTAAAATGGCCAGCTTTTGCATATTTAACGGTTACGCTCACAAGCGGTGGCATTTAGAGGTAGATTATAAGCATGGGCAATGTTACGGTTCTGATATTGTGACCTTTATATTAAACAACTTAAGGTTTGTTTTTAAAGGCTTGAGCGAGAAAGTGAGTCTTATAAATAAGCAAGTGGCGACCGGTGTGGACAAGTGGCATCAATCACGATAAAGACCATTTTGTACAGAGCTAAGAGTGATAAGACCGAGATCGTTCTTCCAATGTTTCATAGATTGAAGCTTAAAACTTTCTTTTTCGTTTTATTCCTTCTTGTTACACGGACGATGTGGTCGTGAAGTGACAAAGTGTTAAGTAAAAAAAAAAAAAAAAGGAATTGTAGATCATCATCATCACATCAGCAGTGGGTGGTGCGCGTTGACACCTACTGCTGGGCCTTTCGTTTAGCACGCCAACAAATATAAGCCGTCTTGCTTCCATCGGAAAAAAAAAACTCTGTTACCGCCTTGGTCCATCGGCTATCGTCTGGCCTGGTGGTCGCCTGGACCACTCGGCCAACACGGTTCAAAACAGCAGCAGATATAGGTTCTTTAAAAGAAATGTTTCTTTACTCTTAATGCGCATAAGCTATGTATACATTTACATCTCCAAGACCGTTTTGTAGTGACATTACCCTGAGGCGCGTGGCGTTCCGCAGTCCCGGTGTATTTTACATCATTTTTGCACTTTTGCGTCAAATTGCATCCTATTATTTCGTTCTAGGTAATGACTTTAATGTATTATCTTTTGCAACTACGTAACAACGTGCATATTTTCTTTAAATGGCGTGGAAAGAAATGGAAATTATTACTTTAGCTGCTTGATTGGTTTGCGCTCTGCCAAACTAAATCCTTAGATTAGAGTTTTAGTTTTGATGGCGTTTTAATGTGTTTTTTTTGCGCATTGACCTTTTTTAGGATTCCGGACCAAAATGGTAAAAAGGAACCCTTATAGAATCACTCTGTCTGTCTGTCTGTCACATATGGATATCTCGAGAACGACTGATGCTATCATCTTGAAATTTAAAATGGTAAAAGACAACACTTTTTTACTTATAAAGCATACATAAAATGTAAAAAATGTTCTTATTTTGATTGCAGGGATTGCATCGACCGCGGATAGGGGATCTCAAATTTTTTAATTGAAGTTACTAGGCCGTGTGGGGTATCATATGAAAGGTATTCATTTGCACATTAATAAACAGTTTTTATTTATTCTTTAAGCCGTATAGCTTTCGACTTATTCACAAAAACGTTGAAAAAAAATAGCGTTCCCGCCCTTATCTCCGAAGCTTGCGAAGATAAACCTCTGAAACTTTTATTGCTATTAGAAGTGTATGTAAAGATTACAGGAAATTTATTACAAACTCTCTAATGGAGAAAGTTACTGGGTATGCGAAATTGATTGTAACTTTGTCACAGTAAAGCCTATGTGAACATAAATACACTATTTTTTGTTTCATGCCAAAATATCAATTAGTTTAGATTTTATAGACATTTGAAAATCCCGTTAATTTACAATCGCCGCGCGTTGGCTCAGTGTTAGTGTGACGTCAGAGGTCATACAGCTCGTACCGCCTGCGCGCGCAGTATACGGCCGGAGAGATAAGTTAACGCTTGTAAGTAAATTGTTGCTTCATTTCTTTTTTGATTTAAGTATAATAAGTACTGTTATCTTCATAGTGAAATTCACAACATGGATGAAGGATATGAAAAACGACAATTGGATAATTTACCCAAAATAGATGGACTAATCGTTGCCTCCTATTTTGCAAAAAATAGTGATTTTTTTGCTGCCGAAATGCATTGCACTATCGGCACTACACTAAAAATGATAAAAGCTAAAGATTTTGGCCCTACACCTAAAAAAATTCAAGTACAGCCAAATAAAAATGATTTTTTCGACAAAGTTAGTTTTTAAAATGGAGTTCTTCGCATTCTTATTTTTAAATATCTGAAGTATCAGAATTTTGATCGGGATTATACATTTCATCTGTAGACATATCAAACAATGCGTCGGAAAAACTATAAATTGATACTGTGTCAGCTTTTTTAAGAGATGTTGTTTTCTTATCTTTCTTTAAATATTTTCCTTCAGTTATTGTTGATTTATAGTTAACTTTATTTTTAAGTTTCACTTGCACTGCCTTATGTTTTTTTGATGTTTCCAAAGACTGATTCATCATCATCATGTCAGCCGTAAAACATCCACTACTGAACTCAAGCCTCCCTCCGAGGGGTTGTTGCCATACTCACCACGCTTGGCAGGCGGGTTGGCGAGCGCAGTATGAGATGTTGATGTACGGAAAGACGCTGCTGCCCATCTTCCGGAGGTATCTCTTAGCAGGCTCTTACTGCATCCACGAGCATGAGAGGAGGGGTAACATTCTTCTGCCGGCACCCCACGGCTAGACTGATTATTATTTCCGAAACTTAATGGATCTTCTATTATTGTCGCCTGTTCAGCAAGCAACAAATACTGCTTCGGGGTTTTTAGGTGCACATGATGTCGAAGGAACGGGTTCTTCGTCTGTACTTAAGATTTTTTCAAAATATTTTATTAGGTTAAGTTTTTTTACTGCAGATCTTTCAGGTTTATCATTATATTCTTCTTGACATTTAAATTTGTGAGGTACTATGCCTTTTTTAAGTTGCAGTTTGCCCCCAACCAGTTTATATTTAATGTAGGTCTCTATATCATTCTCAATCCGAAACAAGAATAAATGCTATAAATTATGATTTGAAACTTTTTCATCCTGGAAATAATACAGTTCTCGAAGGATCGACAGTAACGCGGGCGGAACCGCGTTAAAGCTAGTAGATTAAATAAACAAGAAATAACGTAATTTGTTTTTTTTTTTTATTTACATATTAGGTAGATACCTACGTGTAAACTGATACCAAAGGTTTTGCACCTCTGGTCTGATTTTACATAATACTTATTTTTATAAGTGCCTAGATATTTAGGTAGGTACCTACTTATGCTGGCAGCGACCGCTCCTTGCTGTACTCGTGCACGCTTTTATCTTTGAGGGCCCTTTTCCAGTCACGCGGGTTTTCGCCCGCGCGCGGATAGGGAGATATAATATATATATAATAAAAATAACAAATTAGGTAGATTGTCAATGTACTTACGTCAAAATGATCTTCACAACAATATACTTTGCTTTTATCTCCAAATGGATCCAACCTCTTCATAGCTTTTAGCCATTTCTTACGTATTTTAATATCCATTGGAACCAAAAAAAATAACCTTCCCGGTGCTTTGGTGGTAGTACTTTTACATCTTGGCACAACACATGATTTTCTTGTATTTGAATTCGACATTTCGAATAATATTTGCGTTATTTCGTAATAAACCGCACTGGATCGCGCAACGTATGACCTGTGACGTCACCGCATCGAGAGGCGGCCGGCCCTCACTCGCGCCCTTTAAAATTCAATATCTCGGAAACTAAGTGACATATCGAAATAATTTTACACACACTTTTTTTATTTCATATGGACTATAGGAAACGTAAAAAATCGGAACTAGTGAACATTCTTCATTAGCATATTTTTTTAGAAATCATCGAAAGTGTAAAAAATCGACATAAGTTCCGCTATCAGACAAGAGATGGCGCTGTCAAGGTTCTCCAACAAATATTTATAAATCCGCCTTTGTCATTATATATTGTATTATGCCACGAAACCCCCGGTGCGCGAGTCCGACTCGTTCTAGCCCGGTTTTATTAAGTAATTTTATTAATTGGCATGTATAGATGTTTGAATGTTAGATAAATATCAGGTTTCAGAACATTTATTTCTCAAAAGAAAACAAAAAATTTCACTTACATGAGAAATTATTCACTAAGTTTAACATAATTCGTCGTACCTACTAATCTAAAATACTAAATACCAATCTAAATAAAGGTTATTCATACTTGAAGGGCACAGGAAAAAAAGGAGCTCATTAACATTTCTACCTTTTTTGAATTAACTGTACCATTTACTTCATAATTCTATGGCCAATCAGAGCACTTTATTTTAAACATGATAAAAGGGGCTCATTATACATAAAAGTTCATTTTAAAAAATCCAAGTTTAGAATAAAACGAGCCCATTGCATTCCATTCTTAGTAAAAAGGTGCCCATTGTCTATGAAACCACGCTAGAAGGGGCTGATCGCAACGTTTGTAACAAAGAACGCGCTCATAGTCCGCCATCTTAATTATTGTGTCATACAAGTGTCAGCTGTCAGTTACGCGTCCTTGCAGAAATTTTACGTCGTGGTACATTGTGCGCTATATTTTTGGTTGTTTATCTCAGAATGAGCAATAATAATAGTGATTGTGATGAAAATTACGTTTATAAGACTACCAAAAAGAGAAAATCACACGGTCGTATGTCTGAAGTGTTGAAAAAGTTACATTTGTCGAGTCATGAACCTGGTCCACCCTGTGGTTGCAGATTGGGATGTTTCGATAAGATTCCCATGGAATCAAGAACCCAAATTCTCCAGAATTTCAATATTTTACTAGCATCACATGATGCCCAAAATAGCTATTTGAGTGGATTAATCTCAGTTCTCCCAGTTAATAGGCCGTCCAAGAAAGAAGGAGTATTACATTATGATGCTGTGTACAAGTACAGAGTACTTGCTATGATTGATTCGGAAATAAAAGAAATGACTATATGCAAAAAGGCTTTCCTGTCGATACATGGAATAACTAGAAAAAAAGTAGAATATTTAGTAGCAAGTTTGAAGAAAACTGGATGTGCTGCAGTTGATAAGAGAGGAAAACATAACAGTCATGTAAAACTCAATGATGATGTCAAAAGTTTAATTAGAGCGCATATTAATTCATTTAAAGGTAATGTATAATTTTTATAGAACTATAATAGTTACAATTTTTTGTACATTTATTTCTATAAGTAAAATAATATTTTTATCTTTTGTTTTAGGTCGTTCCAGTCATTATAGTCTACATGATTCAAGTAAAACATATTTGCCTGAAGACTTGAATGTAAAAAAAATGCATACAATGTTCCTTCAAGATAATCAAGGTGTATCTGTATCTTACGAAACTTATAGAAATATTTTTTGCACTGACTTTAACATTGCTTTTGGCTATCCTCGTACAGATACATGCAGCATTTGTGATGAATTTATAGCAAAAACAAAAGCATTGGAGGCTAAGAAGAAGACATGCGCAGATACAATTGCCAAATCCACATTGGATCGGGAAATTTTGAATCTTTTTAATCAAAATAAACTACATAAGCTACAAGCAAGCACCTTTTACTACAGAAAACGGATGGCAAGATTACAAAGCAGAGAAGCAGGCAGCTCAATGGAGGCAATATGTTTTGATTATGGTAAAAATCTTTGTGCTCCTAACATACAAACAAATGATACTTATTATAAACGACAGCTATCTGTCTTTGCTTTCAATGTGCATGTTTTGTCTTCATCAAAAAGCATCTTTTACTTGTATCCAGAAACAGAAGGTAAAAAAGGGAGTGATGATGTATGCTCGCTTGTCCATCACTTTGTTTATAACTACATGAAGCCTACCACAACTCACCTTCAAATATTTTGTGACTCATGCGGAGGGCAAAATAAAAATTTTACTATGTTTCGTTTCCTGCATCACTTAGTACATCATGAGAAAAAGCTAGAAAAAATTACTATGACATTTCCAGTGAGAGGCCACTCATATATGGAGTGTGACAAAAATATGGGTCTGGTGAAATCTAAGACAAGAGCAGAACTTCCATCGGATTGGATAGAAATTTTCCAAAATGCCCGCTGTAAGCCAAGTCCATTTGAAGTCGTAGAGGTAGATACATCTTATTTTCGATCATGGACTAGCCACTTAGATACAATTTACGCCAAAAAATCATCTTTTCCTTCACGTCCTATAAAAGTTCTCAAAATTGACAAGCTGAGTACTAAAGTAGGTTTCCGCTCTACATACAATGGGCCCTGGGAATCTGCTTGCATCAGTGGAAGAAAGAAGAAAACCAGTGAGGTGAATACTGTACAAAACAATGAGTTCACTTTGCCTGGAAGGTTGTATACAGACATCTTGCCAATTTCTGCTGAAAAATATAGTGACCTTCAGGACTTAAAAAAGTTTTGTTCCCCGGAAAGTATAACATATTACACAAATTTACCTCATAAATAAAATACTGTGCTAAATAATATGTATTTTATTTCATAACTGAATAAACAGGAAAAACAGCTATGTAACATAACCATTGTTTATCATCACCATTTCAGTTGTAAAATGTAAAAAGGAGCTCATTGTGACAATGAGCACCTTCTTTTCAATTACATTTTGGAGTTAGAAAGTTAAAGTTCAAATTATAATTTATTTACCAACCCTATGTCATAAAATTACTATCTATTATGTTAAATATACACTGTTCCTTTATTAGATAGGTACAAATCAAATTCCAGTTGAGGTGTAAGTGCAGAAACTGAAATTTTAGATTTAATTCTATGATTACTTGAAACAATGAAAATGTTAATGAGCTCCTTCTTTTCCTGTGCCCTTCACTTACAAAACTAACTAACTAATCTAAATTAAGGTTATTCATATTAAACTTACACAATCCAAAATACTTCCTATATAGTTACCATCATAAGTTCATAAACTAACTTTTATTTATCGACACCGCGGCGCGGCGGGTAGGACTCGGAATGCGCATGAGAGTCAACGACAATCGTCATGCTTTTAACACAATCCGCTCGTTTGGTTTTGGTCAGTTTACTTACCAAGATTTTTTAGCCGTCGTTTGGTTTTGGTAAGTAAACTGACCAGTGAGTCATCGCTGAGTCATCGTTCCACGAAAACAATTGTCATTTTTAAACTATGGTGTTTATCAACTTCTTCTTTGTTTTGTAGCCTTCTTAATGAAGTTGACAATGACAATAACAAATAAAATTTACGTAGCCCAAGAAAAAATAATTTTATTCGATTAAATTAAAATTAAAAAAAAAATTACGCAAAAAAAGTGCATAAAAAATGCACTTTATAATTACGATCAAAAAATATTTTGTTCTAAGACACCTAAATGTTATGTTATATATAGTGAGGTTATACCACGTACTATGTATATACCGCAAAACATGTAGATATATGATAATACATTTTGAATTACAAACAAAAGTATTTTTTATATAAAATTAAATCAATAATTAATAGAAAATAATTTTTACGCTATATATCCCGAACACAGACTAAATTATGAATGATTGTACTGACAAGCTTCATTCAATCCCTTTCCATAGAGCGTAAATACCACGATACGCTCCATTGTAAAAACCGAGCCAGTATCCACTTAGCGCCGACGCGGAGCGCCCGCCGTTTTTCGCGCCAAAATGCAAACCAAATGAGGTTCGAAAAATTATTTTCGCGAAACCAATTTAGCGGATAGGACAAAACTAGATGTGGCAACTATCTGTATGTTACAATATTTTTGTATTGAGTTAAATTTCGTTTGTAATTGCTTACCATAACTTAGTATCCGTTTATAATTTTATAAAAGCTAGGTAATATTATATATATATATATTTCATATATTTTAGTAAATATATATACATACTTTGTTTTTATGTTTTACAGTAAATCCGGAGTTTTATTTAATATAAAGTGTTTAAGTAATTTTTTAAAAGTTCCCATTGTTTTCGCGTCTTTAATATATCATGGCAGGTGATTATATAATTTAGCGCCTTCGTACATGATACTTTTAAGGCCGTACCTTGTGCGTGTTGAATTAAGCTGTATATCATTTACTCGTCTAAGTTTTATTTAATATTATTTTTTAAAATATTTATTTAAATATTATGAATATATTAATGAATATACATTTATATCAGATAATAATAATAATTGGTTAGTCATCATTTCAGCCAAACAACGTCCACTAATGAACACAGGCCTCCCTCATGGGTCTCCATGATGAGGTAGTTGTCATACTCACCACGCTTGGCAGGCGGGTTGGTGAGCGCAGTACGGGATGTTGATCTATGGAAAGACGCTGCTGCCCATCTTTCGGAGGTATCCCTTAGCAGGCTCTTACTGCATCCACGGGCATGAGAGGAGGGGCAACATTCTACAGCCGGCGCCCCACGGCTATTCGTTAGTAACACAAAGTAAAACCGTGAGTAAAAACACACAGTAGGACCTTGGTGGATGTCACAAAATAAAGGAGGCCGCCATGAGGTGCCGGCATAAACATGTTGCCCCTACTCTCTTGCCCGTAGATGCATAAGAAACTGCCAAGGGATAACTCTGGAAGTTGGGCAGCAGCGTCCTTCCATGTATCAACATCCCGTACATTGCTCGTCAACCCGCCTGCCAAGCGTGGTGAGTATTGCAACTACCCCTCATTATATCCATGACGGAGGCCTAAAAGGCTGAAGAAGGGTGGCCTCTAGCAGTGGGTGAAGTTAGGTGTGGATGATGATAATGATGATGCATAGGGATCTGGTTACTAATCTTATTCTTGTCAAAGCACTACCCAAACTTACTAATATGCATTGCTAGGTTGCTTTGAGAGTATTTAGTATGCCCTAGGGAGACACCGAGGGTTTTGAGTGTGAATTAGTGCTTTTACAGCACCATCGCTATCTTGCCTTGCTTAGTTACCCAACTATTGACCAAAGTGGCCAACCACAAGCCATAATCTTAACTAGCCGAGCTGTTCAACTACTAAGCATTATTATGCTTTAGCATGTGGACCGATTGGTGTTTATTAATTATTAATAGGTGAACACCTTTTAATGTAACACTGTTAATATAAAGTGTTTGAAAGAAAACTGCAAATCGGTCCACTCATTTAAGAGCAGTGCCACAAACAGACACACAGACAGACACACACACATAGCGGTCAAACATTATAACCCTTTTTTGACTTATTCGTCATCTCGCGGATTTGAAACTCGCGGGAAGCCGCGAGTAGACACCTTCTGAATTTACCTGATTTTATTGTCGTCAAGTCGCGTGATCGTAAATATCCGACGTATTCGTGTACAGTCATCTACAAAAAAGTTACCTATTTTGAATGTACCTATATAGGATACAATATTATTTGAGTTTAAAATAAAAGAAGATATAGTTTTTGAGATACTTAGTAGTTTTTGTCGGAGGTTAAAAATCCAATTTAATCCGTCAGTAAGATAATACAAAAATAATAGACACGTGTGTTTTCCTTTTTCAAATTAATGAAATAATACTGAGATAAAGTGAGTGGAAGCTTAGGAGTGGGGGCTCGTGACGTCATAATACTGTACGGAGGCACGTTGGCGCGTACCAGCGTGTGACGTCACGCGACATTTCGATATGATGCATTGCGGTTACCTTTGATTGTCTTAAAAAAGAAAAAAAATACCTGTCCAATAGATTTTATTCATCTACATGAGGGACTTACAATGAAAATTTTGTCATCTAGCCTTCTAGCTGGATAAGCAGATATTATACTTACACCACCGTGGGGCGCCGGCAGTAGAATGTTGCCCCTCCTCTCATGCCCGTGGATGCAGTAGGAGCCTGCTAAGGGATACTTCCGGAAGATGGGCAGCGGTGTCTTTTCGTGTATCAACATCTCGTTCTGCGCTCGCCAACCAGCCTGGCAAGCGTAGTGAGTATTGCAACTACCCCTTATGGATCTCCATGAATGTGTTCAATAGTGGTCGTTTTACGTCTTAAATAAAGATGATGATTTATATTCAAATTGGTACGTTAAAGTACCCTATTTTTATTGGTACTTTAAAATACCTTATTTTGATTAGTACTTTACAATCTATTTTTATTATTTCGACGTTTCAAGTACGCTGCAGCCTTTATTGTCATACCACGGACAGACTGAAACCTAATCATCATCATCATCATTCCAGCCGTAAAAAGTCCACTACTGAACAGGCCTCCCTCATGGATCTCCATGAGGGGTAGTTGCCATACTCACCACGCTTGGCAGGCGGGTTGGCGAGCGCAGTACGGGATGTTGATAAACGGAAAGAAGCTGCTGCCCATCTTCCGGAGGTATCCCTTAGCAGACTCTTACTGCATCCACGGGCATGAGACGAGGGGTAACATTCTACTGCCGGCACCCCACGGCTAACCTAACCTAATAATGATGGTAATTACGCAGTAGTCACATTAAAAAGTTTGAAAACTTCCTGCAAATCTATTTATTATCAGAATCAAAGATTAAGATTTCCGATCACACGCTGAATACGTCTTCAACGCTTTTGCGACTGCACAGGATCGGATTAGGTGCGGGTGCAGTGTGAAATACGGCAATTACCTCAAGAGTCGTCACACATCCTTCACTGAACTAGAGATGTGGATAAACAACATCGATAATGTATAGGTACGCTTCTACAACAAACTCCCAAGTGAGTTGCAAAAGTTATCATTGAATAGATTGAAAAACGTTATCAAACACAATCTTTGCAATAAAGCTTATTATAAAACATCAGATTACCTAGAGGACAAAACCACTTGGGACGAGAACTCCGTCAAATTTAACATAAGACAAATAAAAACTAATATCACCATCCAGCCCGAAATTACCCACTGCCCTGCTTAATGTGTGCTATCCTCCTCTGTCCCGTACCATCTTATCGATACTTATTTCATCGACATTGTCCCATCACTACGTCTCCTCAGAACACGACAGGCACCTCATAGGGCTCTCAACACGACTGCGGTCTAATGACCTGAACTACTCATTCCCACGTTCATATGTCGCGTTTTACTGACATGCTTAAGCTGACTGCTTAAATTACGCAGTTACAGTCCAAAGACCAAAGTTTATTTTGTTGGTGCTAACTTTTCAGTAAGGTTTTAGTTAACTGTCAGTAAAACGCGACACAAGAACGTGGCAATGAGTAGTTCAGGTCATTAGACTATAAGTACTCGTAAGGTTCGTGATGAGAACTCAACGGGTCGCTGAGTCGAGAAATTTATAAGTATTTGTTTAAAGAGTTGAAAATTGTAAGTGTTAAGTGACTGGAGCGGAATTTTAAAGTTATAGCTCAAACTATAACGTCGAAATTCAACAAAATCAAAAATCTAAATTATTTATTCTGTAACAAATCAAATCAAAATATTTTTATTAATTCAACAAAGGAACATCACTTACAAATTGGCACTTTTATATAAAATTACATTAAAAAGACACAAATTTTGTGTGTCTTGTCATAACAGGAAAATAAATCAATAAAGTCTGAAATAAATAACAAAAACAAATAAAAATCTATCAAATAAATATAAAATATCTGTACTTATTATTATTTCACATAGTGTATATACATTATAATCAATCATAATGTATATACACGGAAAGACGCGCTGCTGCCCATCTTCCGGAGGTATCCCTCAGCAGGCTCTTACTGCATCCACGGAGAGCATCCAGCATGAGAGGAGGGGTACTAACATCCTACTGGCAGCACCCTTCGCTTAACAGAATCGAATTAAATTGTCAAAATAAAATCAGCTCAACACTAAAAATAAAATATCGCCACTAAAGAAAAGTACAAGCTTTCCAAGCATCGGAAGGAGAAAAACTTAGTAATATAAAAGGAATATTAATCTTTCCGGTCAGGTCGGGCAGACTGGGCGCTGAAAGGGACACGGTTCACTGGGCCGTGGGATATTATGAATAATCGTATTGGATTTCAGGTTAGATGTAAGGATGAAAATGTCGTCGCTTTGTAGGAAAATAGTGGTATTTGGTACAGGGTGTTATATAATTAGAATCAGAATCAAGAATCAAAAAATACTTTATTCAGTGCGGCCGCATGGACCTTATTGACGCGTCACAAATTACAAAATAAAACAACACAAATAAATAGAATAAAGCACATAATTGAATCTGTACATGTGTTAATATGTGTACTAATCTAAAAGGGGGGTTTCAGCCCATGAAAACAAGAAGTTTTGAAAGGGAAAAAGATATCGTATAAAAGATTCGTATTTTTTACAATTTTAATAGTTAGAGTGATGTGAAGATGAAGGTCCTCAGGACCAGGTCAGACCATAGTATTTTTTTTACCAGCTCTATGACCCTGAATCAACTGGCGCTTTGGTTGCCATTGTATCAGTCTTGAATGAAAATAATTGAATCCTGAAAAGTCTTAAAACTAAAGTTATTCCTTGGAGTGGTAAGAATCGCATTCTTTTGGCTTAGTACACTAAGTATTATATTATATATAACACACTATTTATTTGTTTGTACACATTGAAAAGCTGATGGATATCAGTAAGTTATAGGAACCGCACAAATATTGTTAAATTTATTTATTTATTTATTAAAAATCTAATGCCCATGCTCTTCTTTGTTTGGACCTAGATGGCGCTGTAAAAAAACTCCATTCCTAATTATTAAATTAATAATAATAATTAATAATAATTAATAATAATAATTAATTAATAATTAATTATGATCATCATTTGAATATCGACCGGCATGCTGTGGGATGGCAGTAGAATGTTACCCCTCCTCTCATGCCCGCGGATGCTGAAAGAGCCTGCTAAGGGATACCTCCAGAAGATGGGTAGCAACGTCTTTCCGTGTATCAACATCCCGTACTGCGCTTACCAACCTGCCTGCCAAGCATGGTCAGTATGGCAACTACTCCTCATGGAGATCCAAGAGAGGGTCTGTGTTCAGTACTAGACGTTTTACAGCTGAAATGATTTGAATGTTCGTGCCCTAGATAAAACCAAAATATTTTACCCCATCTAAAATTAACCTGGTTAATTAATAACTAAATTAAATTCACCCAATTAAGTTTCAATTTATTTTTATTTATTTATTGAAACAAAATCCACAGTCCTTAATCTACATTATCCTAAATTACATGTATATCCTACGACCAATAATGGATTTACATTATATATATGGAAGAAATGTATTTTCCTTACCCGTTTTCCGAACGCCTTGTGGTTTCCTTCGCGCACTCATTTGTGTGTAAGCGAAGACTGTTACACAAAAAATATAATATGTTTCTCTAACGATAAAATACCATCTACACAACAAAATAAAATTAAGTGTCAGTTTGTTATGTCAAAACAACAGCTTTTTATTTTAATGCATATAAAATGCTCATAATCAATGTACATTTTTTATACAAAATAAGCACTTCTATCCTCAAATCATGCTGCCTTACTGTAGCAGAACCCCTGGCTCATCTCTGCAATCTAAGTTTTACAACTGGTACTTTTCCATCCATTTTCAAAAAAGCAATGGTGACGCCTATTTTCAAAGCAGGAGACAAAAAATCCCCATCGAACTACAGGCCTATTTCTCTGTTACCTACAATATCAAAAATTTCGGAAAAAGTGGCGAATAAAAGACTGACTCAATACTTGGAAAAAAACAACCTTCTTTCCATTTTCCAATACGGCTTTCGTTGCCAAAGGTCTACAGACGACGCTGTTCTTCGATTGTCATCACTTATTACGCAATACCTCGATCAGGGAGAGAAATGTGTCGGCGTTTTCCTAGACCTACAAAAAGCTTTCGACACGGTGTCAATCCCGATATTACTAGCCCGTTTAGAGAATGCTGGAGTAAGAGGACTTGCGCACGACTGGTTCACCGATTATCTTACTGATCGTTGTCAACAAGTACGGGTGGATTCCTATGAAAGCGATAGTGCTATCTCCAAATATGGGGTTCCTCAAGGTTCTACACTTGGTCCAACTTTGTTTTTGGCATACATCAATGATTTATGCCAAAAACATATGATGCACACCGATATCCATGAGGACGGTATCATCTACAAACATGAGTTTGCAGATGATACCGTCCTGCTTTTTCATGGCTCTACCTGGAATAATGCTCGTGACTTGGCTGAAAAAGGACTGGCTCTAGTGATTGCGTGGCTTGAAAACAATCTACTGACGTTAAATGCTTCAAAAACAAAATACGTATGTTTCAAAAAAACTAACGTTGGTAGAGAGCCTAGCGACTTTACAATACGTGCACATACTTACCCCTGCAACCGTAGCATCAACATTAATAATATGAATTGCGACTGTTCTGCTCTTATACGTGTTGACCAAATCAAATACCTCGGTGTAGTTGTCGATAGTAGGCTCTCATGGGCGCCGCATATTGATGTGGTATCCAAACGCATACGGAAGCTGATCCGGGTTTTTAAAACTCTTCGTACAGTTGCAGATCAAAAGTTGCTGCTCCAAACCTATAAATCCCTAGGCGAGTGTATAATTGGATACTGCATCCGTTCTTGGGGTGGTGCTGCGAAGACGCACATAATACAACTGGAAAGAGCACAACGTGCTCTACTCAAGGTAATGATGGGCCTTCCTTTTCGATACTCAACTACAGAGCTTTTTAAAATGTGTAATGTTTTCTCTGTTAGAAAGCTCTACATTAGTAAATGTATCGAAAGATACCATAGGGAGACTGTTCCCAACTTGCCTATTACTAACAAAAGACTAGACAAATGCCCTGTACCAAGATGCAATAGTGCCATCGCCTGGAGACATTATAATCACTTGGCTCCCTATTTGTACAACTCACTACTGAAGAAAACTAAAATAAAAGGGCTTACCATTCACAAACTTAAGATCGCCATTGCGGTCTGGCTTGACGAATTTAACTATGATCAAGCAGAGAGACTATTGCCAAGACTGCAATAATAAGTTTAAACTACATACCTATAAATACACTTATTACATCTACTCATCTCACCACATATACCTTACCCATATACTCACACACGCGCACACACTCACCTACATTAGGTACACACAATACAATTTTTCTTCTCTTCTTTTTTATGTTGGTTGTTGTCAAATAATAGTGTTAGATAAAATAAGATAATAAATAGTTATAATAAGTCAACTAGTTAAGGAAAATTTACATGGAACTTTATAGGGAATAGAGTACTGTTATCCTGTAACACAGTGAAAACTAACACAGGAAACAGGGCACTACTTACTGTAAACCCCATTTAATATGCAATAAAAAAAAATTGTATTTTTTTGTATTTGTATTTTTTGTATAGTCTTTTTGAAACTTTCGCGATCACAACACATTATTACTATATTGGATTATCAGGTATTAAAGAAACTTCGGGATTAAAATAGAGGTAATTACGCGATAAATACCCGATAATCCAATATAGTAATAACATTTTTTTATGTTTATGTCGTCTGTCTTTTTGTATAGTCTCCGAAAAGGCCAGCGGACTGATTTTGACTTTCACTGGGAGATAGATGTTTTTGTAAAAAAAAAAATGTAGTCTTAGGTATGCCGTAGGGTGCCGGCAGTAGAATTTCGCTTTACACTCTTACCTGTGGATGCAGTAAGAATCTGCCAAGGGATACCTCCGGAAGATTGCAACAGCGTCTTTCCTTGTATTATAATCCTGTACTGCGCTTGCTAACCGTGGTGAGTATTGCAACAAACCCTCATGATCAGTAAATAGCGATTAGTGAGGGAAGCGTTTGTCCAGCAGTGGACGGCCTCAGGAAGAGAAGAAGAGAAGATCTTAACTCGTAACATTTTGTAAAAAATAATAAGGGCTCTGCGCAAAAAAAAACAATAAACATGCGGGCAAAGCCGCAGGTAGCGACTAGTTTATTATAATACCCCATCTCCTTTGAGATCTAATTTCCTATTCATCGAGCGGTGTTTTTCTCACTTCAGTTTCCTTACCAAACCTTAATTTTCACCCTTATTCCTGGAGCAGTAAGTTTTAAAATCTCCTAACCGAGATTAAAGGAAAAAACGTGCGCTCGAAGAATTCGATACATTGTCTTAATTTTTTCGTTTAAAGGAAAAACCGGGTTTTCGAAGCGTTTGGATTTGGATAAGAATATTATTCCCGGTCGATTGGCGAAGGCTTTACCTGATGTTTATTTAAATGGAGTGTAAGCAGCTTAGAGGGAAGGGTAACTTTCTATGAGTAAGTGTCAAATACAAATACATTCACTGCCAAAAAAGAAAACAAAGTTAAAATGAGACCCTATCTAAATTAAAAACAAAATTATTAAGTAACAAATCTGCTTACCTTTGTAGGTTAGGTGCTAAATTTTTGTTGTTCATTTAGATTTTCTAATGGATTACCGCAAAGTCACTGAGTTAAGCACATGCTACTTAGGGCTGGTTTTCAGACTATTCTCGTAATTCTTTAGAATAGTCAAGAATAGTCATCGACCGTAGGGATGACATTAGGGATCCATAGTATGACAAGGAACCATTATACTGGTAGGTTCACTCTGTCTTTGGCTTTACGAAGAGTCTAGTCTAGTAGTAGAGAAGAGATGTAGATAGCTGTAATTTTGCATGGCTATATAAAATAATCACGCCAAAATAATGGTACAAAAATTCTGAAAAAAGTAATAATTTTGGGTACGTCCCATACACGTGATATGATTTAACATGTTAACTGTGTTAAAAAGCAGGTTAACATTATTTAATGAAACAAAAAACTATTATTTTTAATTTACATTCTTTTAATGTATTACTCGCGCAAATAAACACTATTAATTAAAACAAAAAAACAAAATTATTTTTAATGATTTTTACGTACGCGACTACTATAACACGCGAGCAATGCCTCTGCGACCGATCCTACATACATACATAAAATCAATACGGGGACAAAATATTGTGGTAACGCCGAGACAGAGAGATAGACGTAAGCAAGCTAATCAGGATATATCCAGGTATTAATACCTATGAATTAATTATCATATCCACTGTCAGATCTTTTAAGTCATTGTCTAGCCTAGTGAATGTTTTCTTATAATAATCTAGAGACAGTTCGCTATTATACTTAATATTTGTTATACTTAATATTTGGGCTTTTAATACAGCGTCATCAATACCCAATAGGTTGCCCGATACGTTGTGGTAACGACGAGAGAGAGAAAGTATCCCATGGTAGATTCTTACTGCATCCACGGGCAAGAGAGGAGGAGCAACATTCTACTGCCGGCACCCCGCGGCTGCATCGGCAAACAATCATCATTGTTACGCACTACGGCCACCCGTGCCCTTTTAAGTCTACTCGCGCCTAAGAAGATACACTATCGCCTACAAGGCCCCTACGCCGCCCGCCCAAATGTCACGTCGATCAAACAACTAATAGGGCGGTCTGATTGAATCCGCCCTACCCAAGGGAAATGTGTTGTGTCAGTTACAAAAGTGTTACGATGCCCTTCAGATACGATTTATTTATTTACTACCCGCAGCTTTGCAGGCAGGGAATGGAGAAAATGTTTTTATCTTCGTCAAAGTCAAAGTCAATAATGTGTTTAGTGTGTACTGCGAGCATCTGGAATTCGTTGACGGAGTCGGTATTCCCGTTAGGTACAGCATAAAAGATTCAATATAGCACAAAAGCTACATTAAAATAACAATTTACTAAATAAAAGCAAAACACATTTAAATTGAAGAAACCCCTATCGTCGCCTTCAAGTCCTTCCACCAAGCCTTTGCTATCTCGCCACCAGAGGTGATTTCCATGACGCCAAGATAGAATTGTGCACTGAGCGGGAGTGACCGCTAGACTTGAAGTGCAGAAGCACTCAAGTCCCTCTCTGCCAGGTTTAGCCCACGAGTTGACCTGGTTACAGGAGTGTGGCGCTGCTTGCAGGACAGCTACGAGGAGCCACTGACGAGAGTTTGAAGGTTTCAATGATTTTAATCGAGAGCTCGGCCTAAAAGGATCGACTGACTGAACCAGACACTGAAACCCACGACACCCCATTAATGAATACAGGCATTAGCCTACCTCTGGCACCAGTCTCTCTTAAACAGGTTGAACGTAGCTGATGTAGGTACCCCATAAAACTATAATAGTTACTCGAATTGTAACCGTTTTTGAGAGAAATAAATATAATCATCATCATTTCAGCCATAAAACGTCCACTGATGAACATAGGCCTCCCTCATGGATCTCCATGAGGAGTAGTTGCCATTCTCACCACGCTTGGCAGGCGGGTTGGTGAGCGCAGTATGGGATGTTGATACACGGATAGACGCTGCTGCCCATCTTCCGGAGGTATCCCTTAGCAGGCTCTTACTGCATCCATGGGTATGAGAGGAGGGGTATCATTCTACTGCCAGCACCCCACGGCGGGCCAAATAAATAATAATTTGATTCATTCATTAATATAACCAAGCCCAAAATAATGAATAGTCTTATTACTGATTTATTAACTACCCCTATAAGTTTTGAATAAAAAACAAACCCCAACTCGTTGGTGAGTCGGGTGATCATTTAATTAAGGGCGGAAGTCAAAGAGTTTCCGGTCCAGCTTAGCTGATCAGTTTGCGGCGACAACTTTGTTTATTGGAGATTAGAGTTAACTGATTTATTGGGTTTTGCGACTTAACTTTTGATTTCGGTGTTTAGAAAAACTTTGGCAACAACATATCAAGACTCTTTAGCTAGTTGGCTACCTGGGCATTATACCTTATTTTTATAATGCCATTGTGTTTATTTTTATTTTCTCAATAAATATAAACCTAAAAATACCGACTTCAAATCCTTCAAATGTTGCTGAAAACACCTAAACTGTTAAATGTACGTCTATTATACTTGAGTACTTACCAGAACCGGGTGCAAAAATAAGCAAACATTATTGGGTGAAACAGAAAACTCAACCGCAAGGTTAAATTTAGCTTATGAAACTATGCCTTGAGGGACTCCCATGTCTCAGCATAATGCCACACTTCTAGGACATACTCAATAGAAAGGAAATGTCAAGGTTTGTAAAGTTCTGCCATATAACGACCTCTGCTTAAACACTGCACCACTGAGATAAGTCCAGAGCCTACAGATTTATTGCAGTTTTAAATTCTACACCAAAATGTATTCATGTACAGCGTAAAAACGAAAATACATCACTCCTTACCTTTTCCGGCGCATTCAAACCGGCAGAACCCGGGAAAGAGGCCGCTAGCACTGCGAACAAGATTAAGACTGCCTCCGTGTCTCGGTTCATCATCATCATCATCATATCAGGCCGCTAACACCCACTGCTGGGTATAGGCCTCCTATTCAGCACGCAAACGTAAGTTTAACACGCTCGGTTGGTTAATTTTTTTTAAACTTTCGCGATTACAACACATTATATATACGTATCATGTATCGCCGTGGGGTGCTGGCAGTAGAATGTTTCCCCTCTCTTTTGCACGTAGGTGCAGTTAGAATCTGCCAAGGGATACCTTCGGAAGATGTGGCCAGCAGCGTCGTTCCGTGTATCAGCATCCCGTACTTCGCCAAAAAGCCTGCCAAGCGTGGTGAGTATGATAACAACCCCTCATAATCTCTACTTGGAGATCTATGAGGAAGGCCTATCCATGAGAGAGGGGTAGTGGACGTGATACTACTGAGACGATAATGCTGATGCTGATATGCAGATGACAATTAAAATGGCCGCTCTTGACGCCTTTCGAAAGGAACTAAGATAAAAATCAAAGGAATACGACGGATAACAATGTTTTTATTCATAATTCATTTGAAGCTAGCTTTTCGCGTCAGTTTGTAGGCAGGCGGTCCCTCAGTTCGCGTTTTACCATTGTAATTTAAACAATTGCATCAAATAATTGTTTGATGATACGACACCTGAAATATTTATCTTGTCTCTGTGCTAGAGTAAAACGTCACTTTAACTGTGTAACTACGAAACAAAATTCAATTACATTTTAAAAATACACCGTCCATTTTCACGTGACTCCGGCGTTAATTCAACAAGAATTCGTTATCGGAAAAAGCACCTCTTTTTCCCAGTACGAGTTTACCCGGTTAAAGGATATCCGATAGTGGTTAATTTATTTACTCGCGGCGGGTCATTGACCTGGATACGGATATCGTCCGGGTTTTCTACCGGATGTGAGGTAAGAAGTTCAATTGATTGTGCCGTTTTGTGAGTTCTGAACGAAGAGTAAAGTTGCACTATACTTTTCACTTTAGACACTCGTATTAAACTCGGACTTATTCTTAAGGGCTTCTACGTCAAAGAGCACGGTGTATAATGGTTTCGGTTCTATTGCCGCACTTTCTAAAGCTAATTATAATTACAAATATTGTAGGTGATATATGTATACAGCGTCAGCAACTGGTAATTATGCTGTACGTGACACTGCAGTGCCTGGGACATTGTATGAGGGCTTGCCCAGGACCTATACCGTCATCTCAGATATGACGTTTGTAAATTTAGAGCTACGAGTATCAACGTAAATAGTTCTGCGATAATTTTAAAACGGCACTAACATTTTGTTATTTAAGTAAATTTAACGCAACTTTTATTAGCCAGCAGAATTGATACCAGTATCCATTTTTAAGCAGTCTATCTATACTAATATTATAAAAAGGTAAAGTTTGTGAGTCTGTGAGATTGTATGGGGTAATCTCTGGATCTACTGAACCGGTTTTTAGAATTCTTTTACTAATAGAAAGCCACAGTATTTGTGAGTGTCATAGGCTATGAATTACCGCCCAACAAAGTGGGCAACGGGTCAGCTAGTGTTTTCATAAAATGCTAAGTTGGACGCCTATCTATGACACAATAATATCCAGTGTGTTTAGATATCGTTTAGTTTTTGTATTGTGGGACAAAATAAAGTTTATTAATAATTAATTCAACCTGACATACAGGTAACCCTATTTTACAAGTCAAAGCCAAACACACTCTGTTAATTTCATTTTACTCAACAAACGAATTTTAATTTTTATATTTTTTTTTTTCATACTCATTCATTTATATCCTCTTCTCATGCCCGTGGATGCAGTAAGAGCCTGCTAAGGGATACCTCCGGAAGATGGGCAGCAGCGTCTTTCCGTGTATCAACATTCCGTACTGCGCTCACCAACCCGCCTGCCAAGCGTGGTGAGTATGGCAACTACCCCTCATGGAGATCCATGAGGGAGGCCTTAGTTCAGTAGTGAACGTTTTACGGCTGAAATGATGATGTATGAAAATGTCCGTATAGAAAAGCAGCATCATCTATTAAAACATTTCAAAACCCCTAACTTGGCAACTATATCACGTCAATCGCATCAAATTACAGTCAAACTGTCGCATCTATCACACAAAGGATGAGTCACAAAAATACTGAAGCCGCTTAGACGTCAACAATACGTTGCTCATGATAATTTGACGATGACATAACGATTTCGAGAATTTAAAAATTATTCTGTACAAAGGTGATTGTTGAAAGTTTTATTGTTCGTTTCAGTCTGGTGTTGTCTGAGAACTGTACTAGTCCGATTTCCACCAAACACAGCTAAGAATACACGCGAACAAGTTCCTCACAATTAAATAAATAATGCCAGGTGCGAGTCGAGCCACGCCTTATGAAAGGTTTTGTAGTTCTCCGTAGACCTATTGGTAGAAGTTGGTGTATGTTTTATTTTTTCAATTGATTTTTTAGTTTAAAATTATTCGGTATGTTTGGGAAACCGCATTTCAATATATTTAAGCGACTATTTCTCCGAAACTAAAACAATTACATATGTTTAACCATTATAGTTTTCATAGAAAATTCATGGTTAAGACTACGTTCATGATTTTTTTCAGATTTGTAAAGCTAGCAGTTCTGATTTCAGAGGGGGGGGGGGGGGACACTCGAAAAAAGTTTAAAACTTTGATATTTCGCAAACGAAACCCGAAAAATGTTCTTAGAGATTATCTGAGATTATTTGGGGGCTCAACCCAAATAATCTCGAAATACCTATTCAACGATACCCCACAAGATGGGAAATCATAGTCCAGTAACGTTGTCATGGCCATCTGCGGTCAGCAACAATGTAAGTCAATTCGAAAAAAAAAACAAGATGGGAAAAATCAAGAAAAAAAAGTTCACCCTTACGTGTATATAGGGAGGTACCCAGGGAGGTATTTTGAAGCATTTTTTGTAGTGTTATCGCGACGTTGTTATTCTATATATCCGTGCAAAATTGCAGGCTTCTAGGACTTATAGTCTCCTTGCAAAGCCGGTGACGGATGGACGGACAGACAGACAGGCAGTCAGACAAAGCGAAACTCTAAGGGTTTCTGGTTTAACTACGAAACCCTAAAAAAGTTGCATTTAAATCGGTGTATCCGTTGGGGGTTACGATGCTACAAAACGCACACACACACACACACTTTAAACTTACAACACCTCTTTTTAGGGTTTCGTAGTATACATCAAGGAACCGTTCAGTGTTATCTGTCGGTATGTCTTCGGCTATACGAAGATACCATGGTAGGGATGAACTATTTGTTCTTGGTATCATTGAATAGGTATTTTAAAATCATTTAGGTTGCGAGGACAATTTTTCGATTGAGGGTTCCGTTTGCGAAATATTCATGCCTAAAACTTTATTTTTCGAGCACCCTCCCCCTCTAAAATCAATTTGAAAAAAAACATAAATGTAGATTTAAAACCCCATGACACCCATGGTATCCATGAAATTTCTAGGAAAACTATAACGTTTAAGAAATGGCCGCTCAAATAAGTGAAACGGTTTACCAAATATACCCGAATATCTTAGTTTTACATTATTAATATGTATATTTTGGCAAACGCAAAAAAACATATAAGACTTTTACGGTTAACTACGGAAACCTTCATAGTGCGTGGCCCGACACGCACCTGGTCAAATTTATTTGCTAAGGGGTTACAATAATGGCTGTATGAAATCGCTTTCAGTGATAAGGCCGACAGTAAAATTGTACTTTAATATAGTTTTTGTAGCTTTAATATCTATCTTACCTTTACAATAAGTACCTAGTATTTATTAAAACAGTTGAAAACAGCCGACTTGGCAACCCACCTTTCACGTCAAATTATCACAGCGGATGAGTCAAAAACAGAAATACTGGAGTCGTTTAGACGTCGACAATACGTTACTTGCACGCGAGCTGTCCGTTAATTTGACGACGAAATTACGATTTCGAGAATTTTAAATTTAGTCTGTACAATGTGATTGTTGAAAGTTTTGGTTATTTGTTTGGGTCTTTACTGAAGACGTATGGAGTGTATGCAGTGCAACGGCTGAGATGGGTCCGAACTCCACCGGATCGAAAACTTTGATGAGTTTTGCATTTCCTTAAAATATTTTACCTAAATGTTAAATAAAATTACAAATCATAATTTGTGTTTATTTTATTTGCGAGTCAGAGAGGAAAACCCTCAAGCTGAACCGCTTCGCCAGCAAAGGACTGGAAGACGGCTACGGCAGTTCCACCGCCTTCTTCCACTTGATGGAGAACAGCTTCCCACTAACCACCCAATAACCACCCCAGCATTGCACAAGCCTCCATGCTGTTAGTCATGCAACACATACAACAGGACATATCTCGCCTTAGAGGCGCTCTCAAGGATCCATCAGACGGATAATCACCGAAACGGTATCGGTCGAATCCGAACGGGAACCTGCAACCCTGTCAAGTAGTGCGCCGTCGAGCGAATCGTCTGGTGACGAATGGTTCGACGACGCTTGCCAGAGCGTCGTCGAACCTCAGGTGAATGACGGAATAACGTTGGGTTTTTAGTTGGTATGCCACTGTCAACTAGCAGTTTGTTAGTAGCCAAGTGGTGAGCCCAACATAACCCTCTAGCTCTCCTCGTGCTGTAAAATATGCGTAAAAAGCATTTTCCTACCGTAAAAAAAGGCGTGAACAATCGATTTTTTTTATATATACCCAAGTGTTTCAAATAAAAGGACATTATGTGTAGGTAAAGTTTCGGGTGTTACCCACAATGTATAAACTTGTTAGGGAAAAAAACAGTAAGTACATATTTCTTAAAACGACTTATACAGTTGGTTAATAGAAAAAGCAGAAAAGTTACCACCATTAAATTTAACAATTACAGCAGGTGAATAATGTTATTAATGGACTTAAGAAGATCAACGGACGCAAGTTGTCCGTTAATTTGACGACAAAATAACGATTTCGAGAATTCAAATTTAGGGTGTATATAATGTGGTTGTTGAAAGTTTTGGTTGTTAGTCTTATTTATATCTTTTAAAATATACTTATTTATCAACATAAAATAACCTAACAATAAAATGTAAATAAAACTTATAACAATAAAATAATAGTTTAAAATGAACGGCCTAGTGGCTAAAGAAATCTTTATAAGTCACTCAAATTCCATATAATAATTTTCTGGTTAAAAGCGTTATTCATTAAAAAATATTAAACTGTTTGACAAAACAAACAAAAATTGGGAAAACTTCTAAAAAATATTTTGTCAGCAGTATGTAGCACTTAACATACGTAACTTAATAGGCGTCTTTGACTTTTTTGCATTCATTTTAATTAGTAAACTTCTAAATTGAAAGTAAGCAATTTGATATCAAACTTTATCAATCGATAAAACTTTTTCATACCCTCGCCTAAGGATACAAAAGCTCTTTACAAGATCAATATACTCGTAGGTAGAACCTTCGTAGAAATTTTGCGAAAAATATATAAGTTGGGTTTTCCCACAATAATCATTATTCCTGCCTACTAGCCTTCAATACCCTAAAGTAATTTGTATCAATTTCCGCAAAAACTATGGAGGAAATCAAGCCACGCACGCACGTAGCTTAGAGTTGTAGGAGCTGGTTCAGTTTAGTAAGGAAAGCTGTAGCTATTAGCTTGACAATATATTTTTTATTTATCATATTTTTTTAAATTCTACTTAAATATGAATTGTGTAATATTGATATGCCGTGGGGTGCCGGCAGTAGAATGTTGCCTCTTGCCGCGGATGCATTAAGAGTTTTTCAAGGTTCACCTCCAGAAGATGGGCAGAAGCGTCTTTCTGTGTAACCCCCTTATGAGTACTTGATCCAGAAGGCCTATGTCCAGCATAGACGCCCTACTGTGGCCCTACGGCGTAGATTATTGAAGATGATGATGATTTATATACACTAAAAAATGCATCACTCCTATAATTTTAAGAAAAACCCTCGTAGGGTTTTTCTTAAAATCATCAATTAACATCAATAACTCTGAACTGACTTAAGGTAAAGTACAGAACCAGCTTTCCTAATTTGAGCTTACGCAAAACTTGAAATCCTCTGGGGCATCGCACACGGCGTGATTGAATCAGTTTGATTCGTGTCGGAGTAGCAGTGGCTTAGGGCCCATTGTATTGTTTATGTTTTATTTGACACTAAGGTTCAAAGACACAGGGAACTGTGTCTTTGAACGCGTCAAGTTTTTGAATCGAACTAAGTGTCCATTTTTAATTAAAAATAAAATAATAAAACTAAGCTGAGCTTGTACTATAGAAAAAAGATGATTGATGGCATGTTTAAATACATTTTTTAGTATATTCAATCAGAGTTACTTTAATTAAACAAAATGTCACAGCAAATACTTAAATTAATACAAAATTACACCAAAACGAGACAGCACGAAATTAAAAATATAAATTACAAATGGATGAACAGACAATAGAAATCAGAAGTACTAATTTCTGCAGTACAATTTCAAACATTTGTCCAGTGGCGAGAATCGAACCCATGCGTATCAGACGGCTATTAGACCAACGACCTACAGATGCAGTCAAAAAGCTTTTCATATTTAGATGTCACATTGACGGGGCGCCGGGGGTAGAACGTTGCTCCTTCTCATGCGCGTGGATGCAGTGAAAATCTGCTTAGAGTTAACTCCGGAAGATGGGCAGCAGCATCTTTTCGTGTATGATTACTGCATACTGCGCTTGCCAACCCGCCTGCCAAGGTTGTTCAGTATGGCAACAACCCCTTTATGATTTTGGAGATCCAAGAAAGAGGCCTGTGTCCAGCAGTGGATGTAGACAGCTGTCCTACGGCTGAGATGATGGTCGCATAAGATGAGACACGTCTCCCTGTCGCTTTGCAGGCGTCATCCTTTCGACTTTGCGTCAATTTCCATTGGTAAATCATATAAAAAGGTGGTCCACATTTTCATAGGATTTACCAATGGAAATTGAAAACTGAGTAAAAAAAAAGTAAGGCCTTTGCATCTATACAAAATACAAAAAATAATACAAAATAATTTATTAGCCAAAGTTAAAAATTTTACAATACATGTTTGACAGTGGTCCCCGCACGAGGCAAGCCTGTATCGCGGGAGACCTCATTACAGAGTTCGAGTTACAAGGCAAACAATTAAAAGAGAACAGAATGACAACTATAACTATACAACATTGAATTTAAGTTAACGAAAAGAAAAAGAAAGCAAAAATAACTAACATAACAGTCCAACTAAGCGAAAATGCAATTAGAGCTCTCTGCATAGCAATATGATCGATTTATTAGGAGTGTGGGAGGGGAAGGGGGAATATATGTATATGGGATATAATAAATAAATAAGTAAGTAAGTAAGCTTGGAATACTCATCGCAGAATGCTAAGGAGGTCTTCAGTAGCATCGTAGTCTAGGGTTAGCAGCCAACGTCTTATTTTTTCCTTCACGCCATAAAGGGAACTGGATAGATCGCAATGTTTGATCACGCGACGATAAATGAAAGGGAAGGCAAAATATTTGAACCGTTTGGCAAAAGCGGTTTTAGTGGTAGGGATCCTAACTTTTATACGACGACCTTTTTGTGTTGATTGTGTTTGTGTTTGGGCAGAGAAAGTCCTGTGGTATGATGAAACTGCACATGAGATATAAAGCTGGCGAACAGTCAACGTTTGCGTTTCAGAATGAAGAGAAGCAGTGGGAAATCTAAATGGTTTTCGAAACATAACTTTTAAAACAGCTCTGTGTGCGCGCTCCACGCCGATCATTGCAGACTTGGTACCGCCACCCCAAACGGTGATGCAATAGCTCACGATAGATAGGCAGAGAGCCGAGTATACGATCATAAGCGTGTCTTTATCAGCGCTATCACGAAGGAGTTTCATGATGTGAATTAGTTTTCTGGTTCTGCCTGAGAGAGCGTTTATGTGTTGGCGAAAGGTGAGGTTTTCATCCACAAGGACTCCCAGATACCTAACGCAAGTAGAACGTTCAATCTCAGGACAGAAAACGGAACAGCAGGTATCATATCTCGAGGAAGAACATTTATGAATGCGCAAGGAAATATTTTTGGGCGGCGCAGAAACTATGGTCTTGTGATAGCAAACATATTTTGTCTTGTTGGCGTTGAGCGTGAGTAAATTATATAATAAATATAATAAACTATAATATAAAACTATATAATAAATGATTTATATAGCGTCAGAAACTAGTAATCATGCTGTACGGGACGCTGCAGTGCCTGGGACATTGTTAGATGGATTAGGCTTGCCCAGCACCTTTACCATCCTCTCAGCTTAGTCAGCTATTATTCAAAGGAAAGAACAGGTCAATACGTCTAAAGATAAATAAGCCGCGGGTTTTCTTACGATGTTTCCTTCACCGTTAAAGCTCGTGTTAAGTGTGCACATAATTTTTTCAAGAAAGAAAACTCCATTGGTGAACAGCCGGTATCGAACCCACGACCTTCGGATTGAAAGTCGGGGATACATACCACTCGGCCAACACGAAAACTCTGAGTAGATCCAGTCTAAATCTAAGTCTGATGACTGCCGTGGCGCAGGACCTCCGCTCCAGTATCATGGGCCACTGGATGATGATGCTGAAACCGGTTTTACTTTAAGCGGATTAAACTCTGTTACTTTTGACATCTGTAATTTTTTACAAATTCTGACATTTTGTACATTATGTCAAATATATGGAATTTGAAGATTCAAGTAATAATCGCAATTAGTTATAGGTACAAAGCATTTTTTTTTGTAAACGAAACTGCTGTGAGAGTTTTCACTCTCTACTTATTACTCTCCATAATTTATTGCTGTTCTAAAAACGGATCAACTGAGAGTTAAAACTCTAACTAGATCCTGAGTAGATCTTTAAAAAAAATGAATTAAAAGTAAAAAAAACCTTTTTAACAAACAAGCTTTTATTTAAACGTAACTACTAAAACCATTCCATTAAAGTTTAATGTCAACTTAAAACGTCTTTACACAATTTATGTGATAAAAAAGCTTGTCGCGAGATTTAAGCTGGTTCTCGTAAATACATTGTTAAAAAAAAAATTAGATCAAGTTAAAGGTACACAGACCTGTGTTCAGTACGTTTTACGGCTGAAATGTTGATGTGTTACTTCTTATAATGTCATTGCCTAAAAAACCTGCGTGCAACCACATAGCTTGGTATGTGACTGCGGTAATAGACATCCCTTTATGGTAACAGTGACGCAATGTGTATTTTTCGACCCCACACAACACATTCACAAGGGATATCTTATAACTTGGACCACACATAGCACACAAACACATACCTACCCTCAAACTAAAGAACACTAAAACTGTAAAAAAAATAAAAAATATATATCATAATATAATAAATTAAGTGTTATGTAATTAGTGACCATCAATGTGGAAGAGCGAAAATGTCTAATACAAGTGTTATCTATGATACTTATAAGGCATTTTCAACTCTGAACTAAATTATTGTACATTCTTTGTTGATTATGAATAAAAAAAATGAATTATTACATCATTATGTAAAAAATTTGAACATATTTTCCTTATTTTCGTTTAAGTTTCATTATATATTTTCATGTGTTGCGGGTGTCAAAAATAAATGTATATCTTTTTTTGTCTTCAACATTAGCTATCCGCCTGTGAAAACATTGTTGAAACTGTTCCAACCGTTTCTATGTTTAGTCGGAACAAACAGACATAATATAGATAGCTAGAAAAATTGAGTTTCTCTATGTTTACCGTTTTTAGTTTAGTATAATGCTGTTATTTTGACATTACTGATATAGGAGTATACTTAATTTTTTGCTTTTCGCTGCGAAAGCCGTCGCTTGTGCTTTACGGCAGCTATGTTTAATTGTTTTTTGTTATATTCTGTGCCAATTCATTCCGTTTTAATGCAGTTACTAGGGATTAGGGAAGAAAATATTTAAAAGACAACTAAGGGAAATAATTGCGTTTTAATGCAGTGACCATTACAAATGTTTTGTTGGCAAGTAGTGGAATTATTTTTTGCCATACACGCCATTAACAAAAGAAAAAAAAATATTGATTTATAGGGCGTTTATTTTTACAAACATCCTCAAAATCCGAAAGAACTTGAAGCTAAAACTCAATCCCATTCCGAAGTGCAAAACACGCTAGCTAACCTATTTCCCGTGACTTGATTCGTATTCGCCGCAGAGGCGCCACGTGACCCGAATTAACGCTATTGCTTCATTCTTTTAGATCAAGGGCAAATAGGACGATATTTACAACATTCTTTAACAATAAGTAGGTACCTAAATAGATGAAGCGAATGATTATTAGTTGTAAAATATAGGATTCTATCACGCACGTATTTTATTATTTTTCCGAAATAATAAAAAAGGTACGCCATAAAATCCTTTGAAAAAAATTATTAATGGTAAAAAATTGGGAAATTTTAAAAAGTGAATGATGATTTGTATAAACTTTGTCTTTGACATCTATTACAAATGATACAAAGTCGACAACTGGCATGCATGCTGGATGTTTAATTGAGGTTGTTAGATAAATATATATATATATATATAATATATATAAGTTATATGCTTAACCTTTTTTTTTTAATAATATTAATAGATTTCATTTGAATGATTTCCAAACAAAGCCAAAGTCAAATTCAGTAAGTGTTTATTCAAAAGAGCAAAACGCTACTAAGAATTGTCAGTTTAAAAAATAAAAACAAAACACATTTTAATTGAATAAAGCACATGATTGAATTCGCTTCAGAAAAGTTTTTTCCAAGTGAGGAATAGAAGCGAACAAGAAACCTCACTCTTCTATTCATTGTGACAATAATTCATTGTGACAATAATTATTTGTCTTCAATAATTATTTGTCTTCAATATGCTTAATTTATTGTCCGCAAGGATATTATTATATTATAGATATTGCCAGATAATAATTTTGGCCAAGAGTCAATATCAGTATTCAAACAACAGATGTTTTTATTTCTTTTGTTATTTATAAAACGCATACTTAAGTTTTTGGTTCACAGAAATAAACGTTTCGTGAAAATTTACTTTACTGTATTTATTTTTTACTCAAAAAATATCGAGTTATTCCTAAACGTATTTATTACACTGAATTGAAATGATCGTGGCTTGACATTATCTTAGTCAATAAGTTACGGCTTTCACCACGTACCTAACTTATTACACTTCAGCAAGATGATAATAAGTTAGGTACGTGGTGAAAGATGTTTTATATTTATTAAATATTTATTACAGTTGCAAAAGAAGCATAGGTAAAGAATTAGTTTTTTTACTGATATTTAGAGCATCACAATTATCCTAATTTCGGTAGCAATGAATGAATGAATGAATGAATATAACTTTATTGTACACCAAAACTTAAATTAAATACAGTACGAAAACTTAAAATAAACACAAATGCACAATGGGCGGCCTTATCGCTAAGAGCGATCTCTTCCAGGCAACCTTTGCATGGACAGGAAAGATTAAACAATATAAAGACGTGTAAAAAGTAGCAATGTTGTGCGTATTTAAAACTGTGGAGTAAAAAGCAGCAACTGAATCTCTGATATTCAAGTTTTGTTATTAGCAGTTAAACGTCAACCAGGATAACCTACATAGGTATCGGTCAACTCCTGCACTATTTCAGGCTGTTCCCGTGTTTCGTAGATTGCTCTTTTACGGCCCAACTTTACTGTTTAGTTCCGGTTTACGGGGGATTAGGAATATATACGTGGAAACTTGCAAAAACGAACACACATTTAACGCCTTTGATAAATTTTAATAGGACTCCGGCCGATACGGATGGAATTTTTAAAAATACATTATTATAATAAAAGTCTGTTAGTGCCGCACTGCGCAATCTACGAAGCCATTTAATTAGGTATATACTTAAGGTGACGTTTAAATGCAAAAAATGAAATTAAAATGATTTTTAAAATACTTTTTTATTCAACACAAATCATACATGTGCCGTGGGGTGCTGGCAGTAGAATGTTGCCTCTCCACTCTTGCCCGTGGATGCCGTAAAAATCTGCTAAGGGATAGCTCCGGAAGATGGAAAGCAGCGTCTTTCCGTGTAAAAACATCGCATACCGCGCTCGCCAACACGCCTGCCACGCGTGGCGAGTATGGCAACACTCCCCTCATGATCTTGGAGATGCATGAGGGAGGCCTGTTTCCAGCAGTGGATATGGACAGTAGTCTTACGGCTGTGATGCTGATGATGATGAAATGATACATACAAATAAAGATACATATTCATACTAGATGTAAACTATTTAGGGGTACATTAACTATCTTTTTCCTTTGCAGTCGTGCAAGGTTACACAGGTTAGAACCTGTGTAAGGTCTTCAAAGAAAGATTCTACATTACATAAACTTACCAGCTAGCTACGTACAATCCAAACCAAACTCAACAACACTAATACTCAAGTTCATTTGAACTTCCAAAAAGTAGTTAAACTTTAATTTTATTTACACATTACGCACTCAAATTGTAATTAGCTTTAGAAAGTACAAACAGAATCAACACCAATATAACACTAAACAAACAGCTAAAACCATATGTACTAGCGCTATCTTGTTTTATATATGGCTTCATCCCGTGTCGTTCGGTCTTACGACAACATCAAATATGCATTTGGCGTATTAGAGTGCTTTGTGTAATATGTAATATGGCGTATCGGGGGGTAAATTAGGGAATGTCCACTGTCACTAAGATTCGGATAATTCTCGCATCGGAGTATTTTCTAGGTATTATACGTGTTGTCGTGGGGTACCGGCAGTGTTGCCCCTCCTCCCTTGCCTGTGGATGCAGTAATAATCTGCTACAGGATACCTCTGAAAGATGGGCAACAGCGTTTTTCCATGTGTATCAACATCCTGTAATGCGCTTGCCAAGCGCTTGCGAAGCATGGTGAGTATTGCAACTACCCTTCATGGAGATCATAAAAGTAAAAAATGTTTTATTGACATAAGTAGGGTGTTACAATTATAAATGAATTTATAGGCTCCCGAACTAGTTAATTACTGTATTTCAGGAGCCTAGTGGCCTATCCAACAAGTGTGATAATAATTATGTCTAACTTGGTAAATCTAAACAAAAAGCTTTAAAAAAAAAAATATTGCTAAAAAAACACCTTTCAACTAACAAAAGAAAATAAATATTTTAAGGAATGAAAACAAAAACAATAACTATTGTATTTAAAAAAATATATCAATATTTACAATAAAATAAAAATTGTTATCATGATGGAGGCCTGTGTTCAGTAGTGGACGCTTTACGGCTGAAATGATAATGAATAAGTAAAGTTAATGACTTTCACTTACAGGAAGACCATTTCCGACCATGCTTGGTAAATAACAAAGGTAACTTATTTATTTTTTAATAATAATGTTAATGTTAATAATAAATGTAATTAACGCGATAAATATCCGCATAAATGTGTTTCTAGGTATTAACGTGGGTCTGTATCCACTTAGAATCTGCAAAAGGACCTCTGAAAGATGGGCAGCAGCGTTTGTCTGTGTATCAACATCCTGTACTGCGTAGACCAGCCCGTCTGCTTAGCATGGTGAGAAAGGCAACAATCCCTTCATGACTCGTGCTTAAAGATTTATGGAGTATATTTATTTATTTATTTACCTTATTTATTTATTTATGTACCTAGTAATATGTCCAGGATTATTTATTTATTATTTAATGTATTTATAATAATATAAACGAGCAGACAGAGACCAAGTCTTAAACATTTCCTATCCTCAATAAAAGTTGTAAGAGATAGATGTGAACTTCTTAAAACTCGAAATGTTTACAAAGTTAGATTTCAGTCTTGGTGTGATGAATGAGAAAATTTAAATATTAACGTTTCTACTCTGTGGGGCGAGCCAAGCCATGAAGTTCCTAAACTTTCAAACTATAGCGATAACTGAATTGTTTGGTACAAGTTATAGGACGAACGAGTTCTGAAGTGAAAAGTCAAATGACGAACAGGGGTGTAATTTGTTGAATTAATAAAGAAAACCAGACAAGTGCGAGCTGGACTCGTCAACAGAGGTTTTTATAGGTGTGTAGGGACATAATAACTATTATAAAATACCTGATCTGATTTGGTAAAATTTTTAAAAATGCACAAAAAGATTAAGTCACCCATCCAATTTATGACCGCGCGTAGGGTTTCTTAACCTCGATGATTGATTTCGTACTTTATTATGGACGATTTTTTTATGATTCCATTGTAAATACAAAGTGTTAAGATTTTTCTCTGTATCTACAGTATAAAATAAATAAATAATAATAATAAATAATAAATAATGCGGGACAAATCACACAGCATCATCTAGCCCCAAGCTAAGCAGAGCTTGTGTTATGGGTACTAGATGACTTATATACTTAATATATTATACTACATAGATAGATATTTTTATTATATATAGAAAAACACCCAGAACACCCTGAACAAATATCTGCAGATCGTACAGACATTTGTCCCGAGGCGGGAATCGAACCCGCAACCCCTTGCGTCGCAGGCGGACCTTCGCCCGCTGCGCCACAGAGCTCGTCATAAGACAACATACTTTGCCAAATTTCATAGTTCTATGTCTACGGGAAGGAAGCCTATGAATTTTGATTCCTTTGAGAATGTCGAAACATGCGTTTTTTTCAGCATAAACGATCGTATCTTTTTTTCAGGTTAACTAAGAATATTTTATTTTCATAGCTGTAGATATGGTTTTAATTTGACATAGACATTCGTTTTCTCTCGATGCCTCTACACCTTTTCGAGATAAAAGGTCTTAACAGACCGATTACTATACTTTTACGTGTCTTCTATTACAATCATTTGATACCTCGTGGATCCCATCATCAGACACAAGTTTTGAAAAATAGGACAACGAACGGGGAGCCGATTTCTCAATTTCATTAGATATTATGTTAGTAGATCTGTAACTATGTATTTGTTATTCATTGAGATATAAGTTCGCTTCAATTAAAATAATCACTTCCTCTGTGCAAGTCAATATTATTATTCCAAATTTTATTGACATTTGTATATTGGGCTCAAATGAATAAAAGCACTCAGTTTGACTTTGCCTAAAACTCTCTTAACTTGAACCACAATTTTAAAGACAATACAAAATTTAATTAAAGTTAAGTCTGGATAGTTTATTGGTTCTTTGCAGCGGTTTTGTTTTATGAGAATAGACTCTGGCTTTGTTTCCCGCGAGTTTTTCCAAGCTTCCGGCTGCGGACAGAGATTCCTTGGATGAATATTTAGAGACTGTATAGCATTACACTTGATGAAATCAGAACAGATTTTTCATGAGCGCTTTACGTAAATCCTAGATAAACTCTGAACTGAAGGCATTCCATTTGTTTAGTTTTATCGTTTTGACCATAAGGGGGTGTTGCTACACTCGCCACGCTTGGCAGGCGGATTTGCGAACACAGATACGGGATGTTGATACACGGAAATACTCTGCAGCCCATCTTTCGGAGTTATCCCTTTGGAAAATTCTAACTGCATCCACGGGTAAGGAAAGGCTACATTCTACCGCCGGCATCCCACGGCATAGAATGTTACCTCTTCTCTCTCGCCCGTGGATGCTGTAAGAATCAGCCAAGGGATACCTCCGGAAGATAGGCAGCAGGATCTATCCGTGTGCTGCGCTCGCCAACTCGCCTGCCAAGCGTGGCGAGTATGGTAACAACCCCTCATGATCAGTATTTGGAGATCCATGAGGGAGCCCTATGTCCAACAGTGGGCGTCTTGTAGTTTCCATTCTAATCTTACAATTTTGAATTTTGTACGTGGAGGCGGTCAAAAGAGCCGCCTCAGTCATGTGATACTCAACACTATAACACATAAGTTCATCGTAAATTCAAAAATCATCACTATAATTTGCTTTCTGTGTCCATTTTAGTCCCCATTATTTCAAGTTGCCTTTTATAAAGTTTGTTCGGCTAGAAGGAAGCTTGAGCAAAGGTTCTTAAAGGCAAGACATCCTTTTCAGAAGCCATCGCTTCCTCGTATAAAGTTTCACAAAGTAAAGATGGAACCCTATTTGCTACATGACACCGTATGATTCAACGCTATACCTACATTTGAGTATACTTTGAAAAAAAATTCATCGCGTTAGTCAGTTAAACACCGAAACTCACATAATACGTAAGGTCGATGTATCTTTCAGAGGGCAGTAAACACGCTGCTTCTAAAAATCCTAAAGAAATGCAAAGATAAACAAATGTTATCCTCATAATAAAGCTTACCATAAAATATCTGATTATCTAGAAGACAAAAATGCTTGGAATGTTTGCTCCAAATCCGAAACAACTAAAAACACTGACTATAATGAAAGCTGTGTATTCTAATAGCTTCTTATCACAGTGCTTAAAACAGGGAAGCGAACAGATATTTATTCATGTGGTCATGATTCATGGGTTAACATAATAACATTAAATAGTTATGTTTTTTTTATACCTATTGTAAGTAGAAGTGTAATATTTTTTTTGTATATACAAACTATGGAAATAAATGGACGAATTCGAATTTCTGATAGATTAGGCTTGCCCAGCACCTATACCATACTCCGGCTTAGTTGGCTATTAGTGGGAGGAAAGAACTATTTTGTCAAGATGTTTTCCTTCACCGTTAATGTGAAAAGTGGTTAAAATTATGTGGTAAATAAAATGAGTTTTTCAGGAAATAAAAATTCATTGGAGCACGCTTGGTATCGAATCCTGGACCTTTGGATTGTCGGGGGTACATAACACTTGACCAACACGACTCTTAAAATTCAAATATTACGGAAGACCAGCGCTGTGTGTGTGTACGTAACCAAGTGTTCATTATGTTCCTAAGGTGAAAAATAAATAATCTGAATCTGAATCTGAATCTGTGGTACGGACCCGTTCTGCCACAGCATATGCTGAGTAATGACCATTTTTGTCACATTTTAATTTTATTTTTTAAACCCTATTATTGTATATGGATTAATTATTGAAAATTGTGTGACAAAATAAAGGTATCTTTATCTTTATCAGATGAGAAGATAGGAGGCGCCGTCGGGGTCGGCCTAGATAGCGTTGGCGTGACGATCTCGATCGTTTCTAACGGGACTGGTGGGATCATGCAAATACCAAGGACTTGGAAGGGGAGAAGAATTATTCGGTCACTACGGAAGACCAGCGCTGTGGTGCGGACCCGTTCTGCCACAGCATATGCTGAGTAATGACCATTTTTGTCACATTTTTATTTTATTTTTTAAACCTTAATATTGTACATGGATTAATTGTAAATTGTGTGACAAAATAAACGTATCTTTATCTTATCTTAAATTATGCTGATTCTTCTCCATAACTAGGTGCAACCCCCCGCGAGTAGCATCCGCTGAACATCTCGTTAAAGCACAAAGGGGCTATTGTGTTCCTTGAAGGAAAATGTATGATGATTTAAACTGTAAGAAATTGATACATTTGTGAAGTGATGTGTATTTTTTAATAGCGAAAGAGCTATAACGGTGTTTAAAATATTTCAAAATTCACTAGTAACAGTGCAGCATCAAAAGATAACCCAAAGCAATAGTAAGGTTTGAATCCCGCCTCAGGACAAAAAAAAATACTACAGATGTTCGGTGTGGTTTTTTAACAATCCCTATGCATTTACAAAAAAGAGTTTTCAAGTATTCTATCAATCAAAGTAGGTTCAAAAACCTGGCCGATGGGGCCGAAAAGTTCTCTAGCGGATGCCACGGACCGGCAAGCGAAGCGTAGGACGTCCTCCAATTAGATGGGCGGACGACCTGGTAAGAAATGCAGCGGTGGATGCAAGCCGCTTCCAGCTCCAGTACTTGGAGTTCTATGTCCAGCAGTGGACGTCTTACAGCTAAAATGATGATGATAATGATGATTCTATCAATCATCTGTGGCGGCCGTTATGCGCGAATTACCCTGCGAATTACCGGCGAATTTCGGCTCGCTCTTATTTGTCGCAAAATATCTGAGCCGACCAGGATTATAATATCTCTAAAGTTTTATATAGGAGACGTAAAAAAAGATAACATTAATGGAATCATTAGAATATAAGCCAACATATTAACCAAAGTTCAGTGCCATTATACCTCGGAATGTATTGGTATTATTAGTTTGAAAATCAAATAAGTATTTTTTGAATTTTGAATATACAATCGTTTCTGCGATTTAACTCTGATTTTAGTAGATATGTTTAGCACATAAAGCGTGTTTAACTGTTTGACAAAATTAACATAATGTAGAGCTGCCTGACGGTATAAGACAGAGCATTCCGAATAGAGAGCACTTGTTTAATAACTTCTTGGTATGAATCGCATAACTTTGAGGAGCGCACTACTACTTCTACTCGTTTTAATTGCAATATAATTGATTATGTTCCATCCCAAGCTTTTATGCAGATTGTGAGGATTGATTGCGAGAGGGCAAACTAGTAATTTTTAGGCAATTGAAGTGTAGTAAATGACGTAATTGTTTAAAAATGTATATCTTATTCTTTATTCGTGCAGATAAGTTTTTTGTTTGTTCCCTCCATGACAAGATTTTATGACATTCGGGAAATTGAAACTTTGACTTATGGTGCCGAGACATGAACGCTTACTTAGGAGACTGTTTACAGAGTACAAGTCGCACAGAGAGCGATGAAGCGAGCCATCAAACTACAAGACCGAATTCGTTACTCAGAGATCCCGCCCTGGACCAAAGTCCAAAACGTCGAAATCAGGGTTACGAATCTTAAATGGAATTGGGCTAGACACTTGGCTGGACAAGGTAATGGCAGGTGGAGCAAAACTTTGACCGAATGGTGGCTAAGGACTGGTCAGAGAAGTCTTGTTCGTCCGATGGTGCGATGGGTCGACGACATTCGCCAGGTCGCGTGAAATTCCTGGCTTATGTAATCTGTCTGGTTAAGGTTTGGCCAAGGCATTGTTCGTTGCCTTTGCATATAGCTTGTGTATTTTTCCCAACATTTTAGGTAAGGTGGTTTTTTCTTAACTACTGTGATAGTCGCCAAGTAGAAAATAATAAAACATTTTTCATCGTCATTAAACATTAGAAACGTTCGAAAAAAAAAAGAAAACGTAAAAATAACTTTGCACTAATATTTGCAAGCTGCCGACCCTTCCATCAGCCTTCACAATAAAGAATGCGAAAAGACCCAACATCTGTTGCGGACAAGCCGAGTTTCCGGACAAATTTATTCTGTCCTCAAAAGAGTAAATTACATAAAATATTGTCAACCCCAACTTGGGAAGATGTTACAGAAACAAATTGTTCAACTTTCTGTGTGAATACGTTCGGGGAAAATTTTGAGCTTGAGATAATTGCATTTTCAAAGTGAAAATTTCGTTTTATACTCGAATGTATGTCGTAGTTACGTTTCATAAATTTTCTGTCAATATGTTTAAAAAAAGTTATAAAATTTCATCTTCAAATAAATCTTACTATGAAATATCTGAATCTAAAAGACAAAAATGCTTGGAATTAAATTTGATCCAACTCCGTAGCAACTAAAAAAACGAACTATATTTTTTTTTTCTAATCGCTTCTTATCACTTTGCTTAAAACGGGGAAGCGAACAGATTTATTCATGTGGCTTATTTGCTGTTATCATAAGATTATGTTTTTTTTATTGTAGGTGGACGAGTCTTTGTAACTGGAAACTATGGAAATAAAAGAATGAGTTTCTGAATTTCATGATCTACAGCCTCGCTCACCTCCTACTGGGTATAGGCCTCCCATAGTTTATGCCATCTGTCACAGTCTTATGCTAGTCGCATCTACTGATGCTTGTGACTTGAACTATATCGTCGACCCACCTCGCTACCAGTCACCTGACACTTTTTTGTCCCATCATCGGCCACCATTCAGTTGTGGCTTTGCTCTACCTGTCATCACCTCGCCTTGCGATGTATCCTGCCCAACGCCTCATTCCAGTTTTTATTGCATATAAGATATTTTTATAATACCAGTACCTATATTACTTAAAGAAGGACAAATATCAGTAAGTGTCTCCGTTTTCATCTAATGTGTCATCACATATGATGGTCATCAAACAGCTCGGTTAGTGTCATTAGCTTTCATAGTCCAGCTTTTATCATTGTGCAAAAATGTAAAGATATAAACAGTTTGTAATTTTTATAGCGACATCTCTAGTTATTATTACTATAAGCAACATCACAAAATGAACAGAATTATTGTAGTTACCGTTGAGGGCGCAGCGCTAAACTGCTGCTCAACCGATATGATTTTATCAAGAATTCAACTCAGTTAGTCTAAGGTATATTATTATATTAATAACGACATGCTCCTCCTCTCATGCCCATGGATGCAGTAAGAGCCTGCTAAGGGATATCTCCGGAAGATGGGCAGCAGCATCTTTCCGTGTATCAACATCACGTCCTGCACTCACCAAACCGCCTGCCAAAGTATGGAGATCCATGAGGGACACAGGCCGTGTTCAGTAGTGGACTTTAACGGCTGAAATGATGATAATGATCATAATAGAGGGTTCAAGAGTTCACGTTGTTAAGGTAGACGAAATAAATAGAATATCAGCAAAACCACCGGTTGTATTTTCCCCATGATTCATACCACCCTTCTATACCTTTATCAAAATTTCACCGTTTCTAACAGCAGGTTAATAATTTCTTTAATTTTCCGTTCTTCCCCTTTGTTCTTGCAGGGTGTCATTGTGGCAGTATAATTATGGGAATTCCCTACAGCCATCCAGGCGTCTTATAATAATGGTGCATTTTCCTTGACGAATGATGTTATTATCTAGCTTTAAAATTATGGGTACATAAATACGGCCGTGGGGTGCCCGCAAGAGAATGTTACCCCTCCTCTCATGCCCGTGGATACAGTAAGAGCCTGCTAAGGGATACCTCCGGAAGATTGACAGCAGCGTCTTTCCGTGTATCAACATAACGCACTACGTTTGCCAACCCGCCTGCCAAGCGTGGTGAGTATGGAAACTACCCCTCATGGAGATCCATGAGGCCATGGAGGCCTGTGTTCAGTAGTGGACATTTTACGGCTGAAATCATGATGATGAAAATATGGGTATAAACGTTTCGAAGTTTATCACTATGATATGGAAAGGATGATGTTAAAAGACCGCCTCATAATAGAGATTGAGAGAATGATGGAACATCAGAGAAAATATGAAAAGATTGTGTGAGGATCTAAGTAAGGAAGTAGTTAGTCTATGTCTAAAGAACCTTGAACAATAGACAAAACGTATGAAACTTATTATGCTATTAGTGACTAAGCCATTACTACTGAGTTCAGACAATGAACAGGACAACTCTAGTAGACGGCTATATTGTATGATCTTCTCAAGAATTTCGACTCGGCCCGTCAAGGGATATATAGTTATTTAAAGCACTTTCTGTTTTAGGCTTATAATATGTGTTGAACAATACTAAATAAAAAATAATTTATTCATAAGGAAACCGATTCGGTCTACATTGCTGCTTTTCAAATTACAGTCGACCTTATTAGCAAACGTTAAAGCCTAGTAAAGTAACACAATCATATTTATATTAGTATTATAGCTCGTATGGTGAAAAGCATTTAGGCATTTGAGTTTATTAAAGATCAAAGTCAAAGTCAATAAGTGTTAATTCAATAGAGCAAAACGCTACTTAGAATAGTCAGTTTACAAAATATGAACAAAACACATTTAAATTGAATAAAGCACATAATTGAATTTGTTCGCTTCGGAAAAGAAGAAAAGAAGGGAAAGAAGCGATAAAGAAATCCAGAATGGTTTAGGTACACAGCGTCAGCAACCGGTAATCATCAGGTACGGGAAGCTGTAGCACCTGGGACATTGTAAGATGGATTATTAGGCTTGCCCAGCACCATCCTCTCAGCTTAGTCATCGGAAACGGAAACTTCCAGTCGGAGGAAAGAACAGGTCAATACGACAAAAATAACTAAGCCACGGGTTTTCTCACGATGTTTTCTTCACCGTTAAAGCGCGTGTTAAGTGTGCACATTATTTTTTAAGATAGATAAATCAATTGGTGCACGGCTGGTATCGAACCACGATACCACGACCTTCGCATTGAAAGTCGGGGCTACATACCACTTGGTCAACACTCACTTTATGAAAAGCATTAAATAGTATAGAATTTCAGTATCTTTTGGAAAATGCACTACATTTGAAATGAAATTATGTTTAGGGATAAGTACCTAGTTCGAATTGAGCTGAACTACTTTCTAACTTGTATCTGTTGTTTGATTTAATTATAATTTTGTACACTGAAATAAAATAAATAAATAGCTCTATTCAGCACAATCTAGCCAAAAGTAAGCATAGCTGTTATGGGTGCCAGATGATCGCAGTAGCAGCTTCTGTACGAGCTCTGCCTCATAAAGGTCAATTGATATCTGCTACAGACATTGAGCGTGCAGACACGTGTCGTGGCAGACAAACAAGTCTTATTTGATTCAGTATGTATTAACGTATTTATATCTATCGCAACACAGCCGCACAGACGCTGACAGATACAATGTATTTATTTATTTATTTAGAAAAAGCAAACAGCTACAAAATAATATAATAGGTAAGCAGAGAAGAGCAGCAAGGCCCTCGATAAGGGACGAAACAGTCGGTGCCTCCACCAATTTAAAAAGTACGTGAACATTCCCATTATTTAATATGAATACGATAATTCACGATAGTTATTATAGTAAAATAACTTTCATAGTGTTCCATAATTTCTTCGTTTCTTGTCCTATCTCGGAAAAAAAGTTTTTTTAAGCAAACGAATTCAATTAAGCTTTATTATATTTAAATGTGTCTTAGTCTTCTTTTGTTATTTGACTATTCTATGTAGTTTTTTGCTCTATTGAATAACATTTATTGACTGACTTTATTTAGTTTTATATTTGTAGTCGTATTCTGTCAGGAATAAATTCTTTTTTTCTATTATTTCCATTGTAGGAACCATCCACGACTCTTTTGTACTCTACACAGTACATAATCTAGGTGTCGGAGATATAAGGGAGCATTTTAATCATACGAATCTTTTCCACCCCTGGGGGGTGAGTTATTAAAGTAAAACAAAACCTTTGTTTATCCAACTGCGAGTGCGTTGTAATTACTTGCCACTTTTGTGCTCATTTTTTAGCTGAGCTGTGTTTTTTTTAAGAAATAAAAACTTTTGTATAATCCCATCAGACAAGTTTATTAGTCGACAGAGTCGGGGACTTGAGTTCGATTTCCGTCACAGGACAAATTATTGTAGTTTTTATGCAGATAGTTTGGGTTATAAAAGTGTGTTTTTAGGTTTTTAAAGTATCGTTATTTTTTACTTTTTAGTTCGTTTTTTGTTAAACAAATTTGCTCTCACTCAGAAAATATGAAAGTAATTATTTAATCCTAACGATCCTTATCAGGATAATGGAATAGAATTATCAAATTATTATATTGGCATTGGTCCGTGATGATAAGTCTACAACGTTTCGATTATGTCTGACCGTTTAAAGTGGGACAAAATCGAGTTCAAAGGAGTCGGTTACAAACATACAGACATCCAAAACATATAATCCCAGTATTTACAAAATGAATAGCATATCTCACGTTAATTTTGCTTTCAAAATAATATTAATATATAGAGTGTATAATAATGTTTAAACTACCATCAAAATACTATTAATTGAATTATCGGGTATTCATCGAGCAATTACATCCCACGACCACGACCAGGAAACGTCGGGATAAAAAAAAGGTAATTACGCGAGAAATACCCGACAATCTAGTAATAAAGTGTTGTGATCGCGAAAGTTTAAAAGTTTAAACAAAAATAATTGGCCAAATGACTCGCGCACGAAGAGTTCCGTACCATTATTCAATCAAAATCACGTTTGTTGTATTGAAGCCCCCTTAACTATTTATTTTATTCTGTATTTATAGTATTTTATGTATTTTATTGTATTTATTAGTATATTAGTATTTGTTATTTATTATAGCGGCAGCAGAAATACATCATCTGTGTAAATTTCAACTGTCTAGCTATCACGGTTCATGAGATACAGCCTGGTGACAGACAGACGGACAGCGGAGTCTTAGTAATAGGATCCCGTTTTTACCCTTTAGATACGGAACTCTAAAACGACCTTCAAATTAGTACGCGCTCAATCGCTGTCTGGCTGAATTAACAAAAATATATTTTTAATTTATTTTCGCATAATCATTCCTCTAAGTTTTCATTGTTCCATTAATCGTTTCTCACATTAATTAGTGTGCGCTTTCACAAAAGGTCGCCTCGATTCAATTAGCCGTGGGTAGTCGTGCTGCGTCCACATTTCCACTCCATTACCTGAAGATTAGGAGCGGGGATGTTATCACAACTTATGACTTTCTACCGGGAGCATTTTACCTTAGGTGGCTTTTACCTTTTTCATTCAATCATCATCATTCCAGCCGTAAAAAGTCCACTGCTAAATATATATTAATAAATAATATACTTATATATCCATGAGGGAGGCCTGTTTTCAGTAGTAGACTTTTTGCGGCTGAAATGAATGATGACGAATCAATAGTTTAGTTTAGATCTATTATGGTTGGCCGTCCCCATGGCAGTAGAATTTTACCCGTCCTCTCATGCCCGTGGGTGCAGTAAGAGCCTGCTAAGGGATACCTTCGGAATATGGGCAGCAGCGTCTTCCCGTGTATCAACGACCCGTACTGCCCTCGCCAACCCGCCTGCCAAGCGTGGTGAGTATGGCAACTACACCTCATGTATAATATATATCCATAAGGGAGGCCTGTGTTCAGTAGTAGACTTTTTACGGCTGAAATAAATGATGACGAATCAATAGTTTATTTAATCAGATTAACATCCATATAAGGTAAGTAATACTATAAAAACAGTGTTAGTAAACTTGAAAATAAGATAAAACATAATTTTAAACAAATTTGCGGACACCTGCAGCTTCGTGGAAGGTCATCCAATAATGAATAAATAATGCTGGACAAATCACACAGCATCATCTAGCCCTAAGCTAAGCAGAGCTTGTGTTATGGGTACTAGATGACTGATATACTTAATACATTATACTACATAGATAGATATTTTTATTATATATAGAAAAACACCCAGAACATATCTGCAGATCGTACAGACATTTGTCCCGAGGCGGGAATCAAACCCGCAACCCCATGCGTCGCAGGCGGACCTTCGCCCGCTGCGCCACAGAACTCGTCAATGATGAATGATTGGACAATCCTACCTGTTTAACATAACATTTAGGATGCTGATAGGACTGTTCACTCGGTTTTGCAAGGAAGTGCACCTTTTCCGTATTATTATAGAGTGAAAACCATCAACCCTTTCTTCAGAAAACATGCCCGAGGCGCTACAAAAACGAGGTTTTTGAGGTGCGACTACGACTCTCAGCCGTAGTACGTTCATATAAGGACCACACGTGGAGATGATGACCTTGTTTAGATAAATAAATATATAATGCTGGACAATTCACACAGCATTATCTAGTTCCAAGCTAAGTAGAATAGAATAGAAGAATAGAATATAAATTTATTTGATTCACAAAAAAACAGCACAGACAGAAAACCGTATACACATTTTGGAACATTCAGAAAACAAAAGAAGAAAAAAAAAGGTAGGTACAAATACAGGAAAAATACAATAAAAAATTAACAGTTATACAACATTTAAAACCTACCTACGATTATGTGCTATCAGTACCACTGTCTGCTCTGCTAAGTAGAGCTCGTGTTATGGGTACTAGATGACTAATATACTTAAAACATTATACAACATATTTAAATATTATTTGGTATCTAAAGAAAAACATCCAGAACACCCTGAACAAATCTGCAGATCATACAGACATTCGTCCCAAGGCGGGAATTGAACCCGCAACCGGACCTTCGCTCGCTGCGCCACACAGGCCGTCAAGATGCCTAGATTACCACAAAGAACTTCATGAATGCTAAATTAATTATTGTTTTTTAAGAATTATAACTGTTCCGTAGTTTCGGCAAACACTGCTTAAATTTAACTAAGTACATACTTTTAGTACTCTTTCAGTAGAAAGTATCATATATCAGTTAATATACATACGTCTTTTGTGCACCAAAAAACTCGCTTTTTGGAGATCCGAAACAACAAGGTAAAAAGTAAACCTTAAGGTGTTACTTTATCTGTCCACCTGTCCGTCCATCTGTCTGTTCATGTCTTACCGTGTGACTGTTTGTATGTCTGTCCGTCTGTCTGCTCGTTGTCCGTCTGTCTGTGTGTCACAGCTAAATTTGATTTTATCTCGGAAACTACAAAATGATTTAGTTTAATACACACAGACAGACGGACAAATGCTATCGTTTAGAAATTTCAAAAAGTTTAAAAAAAAAACAAGCCCAAAAGCCTTTTTAGTGAACTATTGTAAATTATAGAATATATTAAAATAAAATGACTACATGCAACAAGGAATTCCACCAATCCCGTTACTCGCCGTTAGGGAAGCCATATTTAAGATCTATAACAGCTCATAAAAGCCAGACATGTTATAGATAGAACACGTCTGCAATCTACCAGGAGTCCCTTTGACGTCGCACGACAAAGCAGAGCTGCAAAGGCTTTGAATAGAAGTAATTGTTAGAGGAGAATATTCGCGTCGCTGATTCTATTGAAGCATTGATTTGGAGCTAAAATGTAATATGTAATATATATTTTAGCTCAGAATCTTTCAATATACCATATCCGGTAGGCATAGGATAACACAAACTAAATTGTATCAATATTGTACCGTGGGGTGCCGGCAGTAGAATGTTTCCCCTCCTCTCATGCCCGTGGATGCAGTAAGAGCCTGCTATGGGAAAGGCTGATCCGGAAGATGGACAGCCGCGTCTTTCCATGTATCAACATCTCTTATTGCGCTCGCCAACCCGCCTGCCAAGCGTGGTGAGTATAGCAATTACCCTCATGGATCTCCATGAGGGAGGCCTTTGCTCAGCGGTGGAAGTTTTCAACTTTTGTTATTATTATTTTTTTATATTAGCTATAAGTTTGTTTTTATTTTTGTTCTACTTATTACGTTGTTTCCCTCCTGTGTTAATGTCTGCCGTGGAGTGGGGGCCTGGTGACCAGGTAATACAGGCACTAGCCTACCTCTGGCACCAGTCTCTCATAAACAGGTTTGTCTTAGCTGATGTACACTATAATACTAACTAACACTTAAATTCTAACCGTTCTACTAAAAACGACCAATACTTACTGAACACAGGCCCCCTCATAGATAACCATGAGGGGTAATTGCCATACTACGTGTGGCAGGCAGGTTGGCGAGCGCAGTGCAGAATGTTGATACACGGAAAGACGCTGCTGTCCATCTTCCAGAGGTATCCCTTGGGAGATTTTTACTGCACCCCGGACAAGAGAAGCAAGATTCTACCGCCATCCGCCACGGCACGCTGAGTACTCTAGTGAAAATATCCAATTTATTAACAATAAAGAGTCTATCTATCTATCTATCTATCTATCTATCTATCATCATCAGATATTCCGCAATCATGGTAATGTTGCATTCAGAAGATAAATTCAGACATATCGCAAACAGTCCATTTACGAAATGCCCGATTGTTAATCAGCTATGTTTACCAGCATGTATGCGATGGCTAATTATTGATTCGATTAAGTGATATTGAATTGGTATGTTCATAACGACAGATGCTCTGGGATTGATTGCGTTATTAATAAAATTTTCACGGGGATCACGGAGCGATGCGTATTGACGTGTGCTTTTAGTGATGAAATGAATGGTGGAGTTATTGCGTTTATGTTAGCAGTGTCATCAGTATCTCAGCCGTAAGATGTGCACTGCTGGATCCTCATGAATCTTAAGGTATGACGGAGTTGTTGCTATGCTCACCGCGCTTGGCAAGCGGGATGACGAGTGCAGTACCGGAGGTTGATACACGGAAAGATGCTGATGCCCATCTTCCGGAGGTTTCTGGCTATTTTGCAGATTCTTACTGCATCTACGGGCAAGATTATATTTCCAGCAACGCAATTAGCGATATGAAAATTAAAGAAAATTTAAAATGTATTCTCTCTCTCTTCTCTTCCAGCCAAAGAACGACTGCTAGACATAGGCCTCCCTAATGGATCTGCAAGTGTTCATGAGGGGTTGTTACCATACTCACCACGCTTGGCGCCTGGGTTAGCGAGCGCATTACGGTACCTATGTTAAAACCCGGAAAGACGCTGCTGCCCATCCTTTTATGAAAATCTCTAGAGGAATCCCTTGGCGTATTCTTACTGCATCCACGGGCAAGAGAGGGGAGGCAATATACTACTGCCGGCACCACACGGCATGGCAAGAATGTATTAAATGCACGAAACGGTTAACTTAAGTTTAATTTCCACGTCCAGCAGTGTACTTGGACAGGTGCTGTGATGATGAATACATTTGTGGTCCTACCAAGATTAGTTAATAAACCATTTATTTATTAAATGTACTCGACATTAGCAGGCAGGCTTTATGCTTTGCTAGTTTTGAATTAATTGCTAGTTTATTTAATAATTGTTAGTTAATTTGCTAGTTCTGAATTAATTATACAGCAAATTCCTATCAAATAGCTGAAACCTGTTTGGGATATACGGCATTAGCCTATATCCCTTTATAATTGCAAAATATTCTCGCTCCAAATTCCCGTTGAAAATGCACGGAAAATTTGCAAATTCCCCAAAAGCTTTTGGCAATATTTCCGGGATACAATAGAAAAATCATTTTCTGGTACAAGATGACCTTATAGGCGCAGCTGGCTAAAAATAGGTCAAACCATATGTACGTGCGGGCGAACTCCGCCGTAAACGAATCACCAAGTTGTTTGCCAAATGTATTAAGCGGTGGGCTAACTCAATTTTATGGGTGAAACGAGTTTTGCCAAGAATAGGGGAGTTCCGGTGACAACTCCGAATTGGCTTTCAAAAGTACATGAACGGAAATAAATGAAAAATTGGGTGTACGAATGTGTTAGGGTGAAATTATGTTTTGTTTTGCATAAAAAATGTGTTTGACGTATAAATGGACTATTAGAGACTTGGATTTTGTAAACCTAAATATTGCTTATCTGGTAAACACTAAACACTTAAACTTCACTATAACATAACTTATCGCTCATTTGGATTGTTTGGAAGCCACGGATCGACAAGCGCATCGTAGGACGTCTACCAACAAGATGGGCGGACGACCTCGTAAGTATGCTGGTCGGCGCTGGACGCAGGCCGCTTCCAGCCACAATACCTGGAGGTCCATGATAATGATTGTGCAGTTTCATAACTTATGCAATAATTCACATCATGTGTGGATTAAGGGGAGATAAATAATTGAATACAATAATATTAACGCGCTTAAAAATTAATACTACAAGTATATCATGATTTTTACAGTCGAAAGCCCGGGAAAATCTAGAAGAACGATTACTGAGCAGAGCCCAGCATCAAAGGTAGTGATTAAACATCCGTACGCGTAAAAGAGCCGTCTCAGTTCCATAGCATTTCCGAAAGTCTGATTGAAACTTAAGAAAAATATAAATGTTTGAACTGAACTTACAATTATTGGTATTAATTTAAATTTTCAAATAAATTGAAACACTTTAGTTGAATGAAGCATACATTAAAGGAAGGAATGACATTGAATGATTCACTTTTATATTTACATGGATCAATTTGGTCGCTTCATCAAGACAGAAGTGAATTGTGTAAAATGACCTTCGTCAAGAATTACATTTGGCTATTCGTTCTGTGCACATTGCCACAGTCGCCATCATAGAGGCCGATGCAAGCTCTATGTAGTTTCAAGAATATCTGTCCTTCCAAACGTATTTGTACCTCGGGTAGTACATTTATTTCTCATTTTATTTCTTATTTCTTTATACTGGTATTCCACTCTCTTCACCAACCATAACTTATAGTCACATTCACACTCCAACAAAAGCATTTTACATTTCCCGAGAACCAGAAATAAATACTAGACAACACATTAATTTCGTTGACAAGAAAAACATCCGTTGAAACCAAGTACTGGAGAAAATAAGGAATGACTGAAATTTCACTGTAACTGTGGCATTACACATATCGCAACGTTATGGCATTCAGTTCATGCAAAAATTGTTCTTATGACACCTACGAATAAGGCTTAGTTTCTTAAACGAAAAATTGTCTGAATCCCGACCAACTAGATGTTTTTTGTGCAGATGAAAGTAAAACTTATTACGAGGGTATTCTAAATTCAAGTTCCAGTGTCAAAGGAAATTTGATTTTAAACTAAGCCTTATGCAATGGTCATACGGTATACAATCAGTTTGAAGTGACATCAGTGGCTTAGGCGTTTGAAACAATTTCGCAGCCCATTACTGGGTGAAGTTAGGCGTTCACTTGGAGGCTACCAATGGGCCATGCAACGTAACGCTGAGTCAACGCATCGGAAATACTTTGGACAAACATCCAACTGGTAAAGTCGTAGTTAGGAAAACATTGTTTTAATAATTTCTTAGTTACTCGTACCTACTTTAAGTTTATAAAACGACAGTCATAGAAATTGCGCCCATCAAGTTTTGAAGTTAGTAGCGGTATAAATGATATAGCAGGTAGCTCTTTAATAACATAAGGTCCAAATTGCTCAGAAACTTCAACTTTAACCTGAGTTATCGTACTTACCAAAAAATATACAAAAACCTTGAACAACCTTCGTACGCAACATTGTCTATTTAAAAGGACAATTGTCATTTCCCACGCTCTGAAAAGGCCACTCGAAAAGGTTTTGTCTTATAAAACTCGACGACAAAGAAGACAGTAACTACCAAGTTAAGAAATGTTACCTACGTTTCTAGCTAACAAACCTGCGATACAAAAAAATGGCTTGGGGTGCTAACCGTAGAATGTGGCCCCTCCTCTGTTGCCCTTAGTGATCAATCAGTGTATACATTGGTAAAATTTATAAATACCTAGCTGTCCCGGCGAACTTTGTACCGCCCATACTCAACTACCTACTGCCACATCTTCTAACTACTACTACTACTACTCTATTACTACTAATACTACTCTACAATTACTACAACTCCACCACTACTCTACTACTACTCTACTTCTACCCTACTGCTACTCTACTTCTACTCTACTACTACTCTGCTACTACTCTACTTCTACCCTACTACTACTCTACTACTACAATACTTCTACCCTACTTATACTCTACTACTACTCTACTTCTACCCTACTACTATTCTACTACCACTCTACTTCTAACCCACTACCTACTACTCTAATAAAACACTACTTCTATCCTACTACTACTCTACTACTACGCTACAACTACTCAACTACTACCCTGCAACTACTCAAAATTTTCCAAACAATTTTCTTATTTTTTCTTTCATTAGAACCCTATGACAATAACAAACACAACAAAAAAAGAATTAGCGAAATCGGTTCAGCCGTTCTGCTAGCCGAGCCGCGTGATGATATAAAAAATAATCCTTGTTTATAAATACGTATAAAGGATAGAGGAGACCATTACCAATAAGTACCATTTGTTAATATTTTATTGTATGTTTTCTGTTTTATTATCATGGTGCCAGATGTTTGTTAATTGTGTAAATTTGATTATTTACTTTACCTATGTATAGCATAGCGCATTGGTTGTACTGTCATGCTGTGTTATTTCTTGAATAAATAAAAAAATAAAGGAAATAGGGATTATTTTATATATATATAGATATGTCCGTATAGCAATTTTTTGATGTGTGCCAACACGTAAGTTTACATGCGCAAGAAAGGTTAGGTATCATTTATTAGTCATCACTTCAGCCGTCAAACGTCTACTACTGAACACAGGCCTTTGTGGATCTCCATGAGGGGCTGTTGCCATACTCACCACGCTTGGCAGGCGGGTTGCCGAACGTAGTACGGATGCTGATACACGGAAAGACGCAGATGCCTATTTTCCAGGAGTATCCTTAGAAGATTACTGCTTCCACGAGCAAGAGAAGAGTGGCACCATTCTACTGCCGGCACCCTACGTCGCGTCGTATAGAAAAGTAATCAATTCGTTTCAGATGTCCGTGTTACCGCCACTCCTGTAGAACCCTTTTCTTTCATCTCCATAGGCTTTCACTTCAAGCACAGCTGCTCAATGACATTTGTGGCTTTTGAGAAACAGGAGGAAAATGTGCAGAGAATTTTGATGACGGCTTTTCTAAGTATTGAGACGACTTTGGAAGTAAATTGGTTCCACTTTGGGAACATAACAACTACGTTACAACTATGTTTTCTTCGAAAATATGAAATAAAGAAACAATAAGAGTACATTTATAAATAGATACCTATTTAATTTTTATGATATCCTTTCGACCTTCACAAAGGAAGAGTTCTGGCCGAAGAATGTGCTGTCCGGTGTTTTCGCCGACGACTGTCGGTCTCAGCACGTACCGTGTGTCATACGTCACAGACATTACGTGCTAGTACCTAGATAACTTTATTTTATATGTATGTTAGATTGTGAGTGTAAGATATATACTTTATATCGGCCGTAGTTATAAATATTTTATATCTTCACCGCCGCAAAGCCTGTGTCTGCGGTGTGTCGGGGTGGAGAACAACGTGATACCCGTCAAGCTAAATCTACTGTGCAAAAGTAATTGCAAACGTTGTCATAATAATGATACCGAGAAATTGATAATTAAATCAAAATAGTATAACTTCCATCACGTTAACATTACTGTCATTCATTATGTACTGTTAACTGAAATGTAGGTACATTCTGCGCAGTTTACTCTTTAATTTTACTGAAATAGGGTTTGCACATCAGTGAAAATATTTTTTATGTATGTTATACAGCCGCCGTGGGGTGCCGGCAGTAGAATGATACCCCTCCTCTCATGCCCATGGATGTAGTAAGAGCCTGCTAAGGGATACATCCGGAAGATGGGCAGCAGCGTCTATCCGTGTATCAACATCCCATACTGCGCTCACCAACCCGCCTGCCAAGCGTGGTGAGAATGGCAACTACCCCTCATGGAGATCCATGAGGGAGGCTTATGTTCATCAGGGGACGTTTTATGGCTGAAATGATGATGATGATGTTATACAGCGTTACTACGGTTCTTAAATATTGAGAATGGACTGGTTATAAGGCCCCATTAAAACTCCTTTCGGCTTTACGGGTAGTTTTGTAACATTCTGTATAATAGAGGTCAGTTATGGCTCTATTTTGATAACCGTATTCAGGTTCCCACGATACAGGCATAGCCTAGTGTGCGAATAATTAAAAATCAATTTAAGTGTAACCCGTGTGTAAGTGTACTTAGATTTCTGTAATAGATTAAGTATCTTGTAAAATGTTAGTTATCTAAGTTAATAAATTAATTAATTAATTATTAATAAATTTTCATTTCATTTCAAAAAGGTGTCTTATATGCGACGGCTACGCCATCGCCTACTATCAGGTGAGATTGTGGCAAAAAAAGATATCGGATTAAAAATAATCTAACCATCTAGTCCTAAACTAAGCAAAGCTTTTACGATGACAGCAACGCGACTATATAGCTGTCAAAAGCTTCATAAGATTATCTACGTGGCTAAAACTTGGTGCAATAAATCAAAATCGGGATGACTCCGCGCAAATAAAACCGTTCACGCGTAGGGTGACCACGCAAAGATGAATGTAATGATTTTCGCTACTTTTCTGCGTATTTTCCGCTCACTCATCTTATTTCGGTTGACAACCCTCAAAGTGGCTAGGTCCAGAGCGCTCTAGCATGAACACTTCTTAGGATTCACTTGATACATAATGTATTTAATAAAATGCCGTGGAATGCCAGCAGAAGAACGTCGCCCTTCTATCTTGCCCGTGGATTCCGTAAGAATCTGCTAAGGGATCCCTCCGGAAGATGGGCAGTAGCGTCTTTACGTGTATCAACATTCCGTACTACGCAACCAGCCTGCCAAGTGTGGCGAGTATGGCAACAACTCCCGCTTTATGAGTACTTCGAGGTCCATTAGAGAGGCCCGCTGAGATGATGATCATGAAATCAAACTTTTGTATTCGTTGACTATTTGATACATCAAAGAGTATCTTGTTTTGTTTGATTTGTGACGTTTTAGGTCAGAGGGAATAATCAGTTTGATAGCAATCAAGTCGTTATCAAACTAAAACGCTATTAGCGCTTGAGTTAAGTGTTTAAAGAACATTATGGTAACTACCTGTTTAACTACCTGTTTTAAAAAATCTAAGCTAAAGATTATGTGTAAAATTTGTTTTAAATTCTTGTGTTTGTATATAATTTTCGCTAACTTTCTGTAAAGCCACACTTCACAGAAATGTAACGAACATTGTATATTCCGTGAAACTTTTCAATGCCGAATATCATAGTTTTACAGAAATCTAGCAAAAATCGTATTCAAAAACACGAATATACACAGTATTCACCATTGAAAATTTTCACGAAACCAACTACAACTGTCGCTGGGTGCCGAAATGTTGCCTCTCCTAACTTTCCTGTGGATGCAGTAAGAATCTGCTATGAGAAACTTCCGGAAGATGGGCAGCAATGTCTTTTCGTGTATCAAAATTTCAAACTGCGTTTGCCAACTCGCCTGCCAAGGCCCTTTGGTCCATTTTCATAACTGTTTATCATAACTAGCTATGAAAAAGGCAATTTCCTTCACTATTTCATAACTAGTTATTAAAATGGACCTTTTGTTTCCTTTTAGCCAAGGCGAGTATCATATGGCCACAACCCCCTCATGGTCTATGTGGGAGGCCGATTTCCAGCAGTGGAAGACACAAGTGTTTTATTAAACTATTCTATCAGCTTCATTTCAAATCATAATTTTGCCCCAAAGTCTTGAAAGTTTTAAAGAATAGTGATACCTAATTCATTTTTTTTTTATTGTGTGGGAAAGAAGTAAAAATAAAACATCAACATAGCCTAAACATCAACGACCGCACCAGAGCTGTTAGAAAGCACCCTATGGATGGCTTTCTGCACAAATAAGCAATATCCCGGGCCAAACACTTGTGAACCAATAACGCGCACGTGTCGCGGAATATCTCAATTTGATCGCCACTTATTGCCCTTGCAACTTTTGCTCCATTTCATGTACTCTACCTACGATAAATATTTGCTAGTCAGTAAGCCCTAAATAATTTGATTTTGTAGATTTGATTTCATGTACTCTGCCTTAAGTAAGCTTTATACTGGGTGTATTATAATATTGTGTACGCAAAATTGGGGGTTAGAGCCCATGAAAATAGGTAATTTTGGAAGGGTTTTTTAATATTTTTTTAGTTATTTATATACATATTTAGTTAATGTGATGTGAACATGATCCCGTATTCATAATTGGATTTCTTCTTTTATTTTTAAATACATTTTGAAAAACAAGTTACCTCTATGGTTTTAGGTATTTATACCTATACAGGAACTTTTTTTCTGAGGTCAATGACCCTATCAAGAATCAGCTGACGCTTAGGTTGTCATTATAATAAAATTATTTTCTTAATAAAAATCACCGAATCCTGGAAAGTGTAAAACTAAAGTTGTTTCTAGGGTTTTTCGGAATCATCCCCTATTTGATGAGCGCAGGCATTATAATCAAAGTATGTATATAATATAATACATCCTATATAATTTGATAATCATATGATTCATTTCATGTACTCTTGCCTCCGCTTAGTGTTAAATCAATTCGAACTTAAAAGTAATATATATAATATATATACGGACTGAGCACTTTATATACAACAGATGCTATTCGATGGATTTTCCACTAATCGTAGGTAACAAAATATAAAATTATATAAAACAAAAAACGTAACTGAAAGAAAGAAGAAAGAAAATGCATTTATTCGGTAGACACACAGCACAGAACATAGACCTACTTTACAAAGTTCGCTTCTTTCCCTCGCTTAGAATAAAAAGTTATCTGAAGCAAACGAATTCAATCATGTGCTTTATTCAATTTAAATGTTTCTTGTTCTTCTTTTGTAAATTGACTATAATATGTAGCGTTTTATTCGATTGAATAAACACTTATTGACTTTGACTTTGGCTTAGATTATAGTTATAACGTAGAAAGACAGTGTCACAGAGAAATTATGGAAACAAATGTTTTTTTTCAACTGCAAGGTGTGATGTGCATTTTGTTTTTTTTTTAAACCTACCTAGGACACTTGGATACGAATACTTTCAGACAAATCTAACGATATAATTGTCGGTATCCATCCAGCCGTTTGGAAAGTACGTAAGAAAATAAATGTACAAACAAACAAACATACAGATAAGCGCGAAATACAATACCCTTTCTTTTCAGTCGGGTAAAAATGCATGAAATTAAGTCAGCTTATAAGTGATAGTTATATAGCCCATTTACTAATTAGGAAGCATTGGATTGGCATCTGCAATTAATGGCAATATGGGGTTTACAGCATTATTAGGTAGGTTTAGAACATGTCTATGGCATATCCACCCAAGGGTTTGGTGAGACTGCTGGCGATAGTACAAGTTTGCAAAACTCTTAAGTGTGTATTTTCTATTGAAGACACAAAACAAATCAATGCGGTAGTTAAAAGTAGCTTTCATATTGGTTTGTTTTTCGTACACTGTTTTTTTATGGTTCGTTGTATTTATTTATAATTGATTTCAAAAAAAGTAGGTTATAATGTCATGTGTATTTTTTTAAATCCGAACCGATTTGGAAAATATTTTTGTGTTTGGCTAGATACATTTCCGGATTGAACTATTTGTTTCAAATTTTAGCTCTGATTATGGATCCACGAGGAACCAAAGGAACTCCTTAAATTTCAAAAAAATAAAGATATTTCCTCTGAAAATATCCGACTAAGCTGAGACAGTGGTATTGGTGCTGGGCAAGTCCATTCCATTAAATAAAGTCACAGGATGATGCCCAATCATGATAAATTATCTATACCTTTACAACTGACAATGCAACAAATAATTTAAAACAGCGCTCGGCAAGCTAGCTCATAAGGTCATAAGCTAGCAATATTAGCATGCAAAGTACTCGAATTAACTAGTAAGTATTCCGAACTTTTTAGCGGTAACATACCTATTAATACAATGTTAATTAAAAGTTATTTTTCGACGAGCGAGCGAGAGCAGTCATGAGCCGTATTCAGTAAAAAAATTAAAAAGTGTTGTCTACTCAACCTAACGGATGGAGCTGGAAAACAGAGAAATCAAGTTTTTGATTAATCGCAATTGCTGTCATTATCAAATTGTATTTCCTACCAGATTTGACAAAATGGCTGCCAACATGGCTGGCCAAATAACTTACGAATTTATAAATTAACTTAACACTGGCGGAATTGTGTTAAACCAAACAAAAAAAGCCATAAAATAAAAAGACAATACAAGAAAACTAACGCCGTGTAAAAAGTTCGAAGGAACTATTTTTGAAAATTTTACTTGTTCATGAAAACGCCTTATTGGAAATTTCAGAAAGTCATTCATTTGTTTCCACAGTTTGCAATTGCAAAACATAACACGTCCACTTACAATAAATAAAAAACATATTTAATCTTATGGATTGCAAGCTACCTATAATCCGCTACTCGCTATAAGTGTTGCAAGCCCATAGCTTGCCAAACCACAATGCAACCCTTATCGGTGTACCGGCAGACAGGTGGCGCGAATCAGCAAATTAATATGCCGCTGTAATTGATGACAATTAGCACACGGAGGGTTGACTTCGACTATAGGTAGATAGACATATTGTGGAGATACAAGGACATCAAAGGAAATTCAACCCATTTTTTCACAATTAAAGGCACTTTCAAACTAACAAGTTTCTAGTTTTAAAGCGATTTCAAAAAGAGGTTCTCAAGTCGTCTGTATTTTATTTTCGGAAAATAATTGAAAACGGAATGAAATAATGTAATATTGTGTACTGAAGTCTCTCAAGGTATGGTTTTATGCAGGTATTAAATGCATGAATTAAATCAACGTCCCTACAACTAAATTTGTTCCTTGGGTTACCAACCCAAACAGTGGCAGTAAATAGAGCTTGTATTTTAGGATCCACATATTATCATCATCATCATTTCAGCCGTAAAACATCTACTACTGAACACAAGCTTCCCTCATGGATCTCTATGAGGGGTAGTTGCAATACTCACCACGCTTGGCAGGCGGGTTGGCGAGCGCAGAACGGGATATTGGTACACGGAAAAACGCTGCTGCCCATTTTCCGGAGGTATCCATTCATTTCAGCCATAAAACGTCCACTGATGAACACAGGCCTCCCTCATGGATCTCCATGAGGGGTAGTTGCCATACTCACCACGCTTGGCAGGTGGGTTGGCGAGCGCAGTACGGGATGTTGATACACGGCAAGACGCTGCTGCCCATCTTCCGGAGGTATCCGTTAACAGGCTCTTGCTGCATCCACGGGTATGAGAGGAGGGGTAACATTCTACTACCGGCACCCTACGGCCATATATCACATGTAATAATCATTTCACACAGGTCTTTTTTGTAAATAATGTACAGAAAAAAACCATCAGACTCGAGAAAAATATCTACAAATTAATCAAACTTTATTATAGGCTGCTTAAATAAATTTTAATTGAAGTCCATCGTGTTTATTCAAAAACGATTGTACACGTTTTTGAATATATACGATTTTTTTTAACGTAATCCAAAATTAGCAGCGATACGTCATTTTGTCGAAATGTAGTGTGACGTCACACGTCGACGTGTTTCGGTACAGTTTATGACTATTATGCTCTAAAGTCCTTAGCCCCCTCTCCTTAACTTCAATACGCTTTATCAAAGTATATTTTATTATTAAAAAATGCGAAAAATACTCGTTTAATATTATTGTATTGTCTATCAGGCGGACTAAATATAAATTTTATTTTCATACCCCGCTTGTATATGAAGTAGCCTATTATAATTTTGTAGGCGCGTACCTACTTCCCATACCTATCTATGTTATTACGCGACCTAGGGACCGCAAGTTTGTTAGGTGCATTCTTCCTTCCGCTGGCCACCTTTCGAAGTCAAGTTGGTGTGTACCAGACCTGTCCAGTCCCCTGCAATAATCATTACGAGAGCCTTTTTTACACTTTGAGTACAAAATACATTGTTGAAGAGAAATAAGAATACTTCATTTTCAATTTCAATAAAATTCAACTGGCTATATAAGACGTAATATCACATAAATCGTTAAGTGTCCGCACCAGGTTTCACCTGCAAACATAATTTATCTTTGAAGGAAATTAAAATGGCTTTCATTGCTTTGTGGTCGATCTACATTTGTGGCATATCTATGCACTAAATATTGAAACGGTAAATGACAATTTTCAACAAAAAAACCAATCAATAATCCTTGTTGCTAAAAATATCCAAACCGTTTTGAGAACGCTTTTTACATTTGAGTATTTTCCTCGATTTATCATGGATCCGTGGGTGTGATGCCGTGGGGTGCCGGCACTAGAATGTTACCCGTTCTCTCATGCCCGTGGATGCAGTAAGAGCCTGCTAAGGGTTATCTCCAGAAGATGGGCAGCAGCGGCTTTCCGTGTATCAACATCGCAAACTGCGCTCGCCAACCCGCCTGCCAAGCGTGGTGAGTATGGCAACTACCCCTCATGGAGATCCATGAGGGAGGACTGTGTTCATCAGTGGACGTTTTACGGCTGAAATGATGATATGTTAGTATGTTGTCATAGCGGCAATAGAAATACATCATAATAAATACATCATTTCAACTGTCTGGCTATCACTGTTCATGAGATACAACCTGGTGACAGACAGACAGACGGACGGATGGACGGCAGGCAGGTAATAATAGGTTCCCGTTTTTTTTGGGAATCCTAAAATGTAAAATAATACCTTTATTCCAATACGATTTTGTTTTCTTTTACAGCGAAGTATTCATAAAGTTTGAATGCGATATTAATTATATGACGTTTCATGCGTTGGAGTGTTTTATATGTGGACGAACCATTACGTACCAATGTACAATACGACTGCCTGCGACTTCAGTGTTACGTTCATAGGCTTTTTAATTCCAAAAAATACCATCATAAACGCCGTAATATTTACTGAAATGGCGTTTGTTTAATATTTTAGACGGCCTCCGTAGCGCAGTTGGTTTGATAGCCGGCTGAGAAGCGAGGTCGATTCTCGCCGCGTGACACAATGTTTGTAAGTTTTCTGCAGTTTATAACAAATATTTGTCTCAGATTACAATTTAATACAATATATTTTTATTCAAATATCGTAAGGCTAAATAGTACATACGACTAATATCTAATTTAATTAAAGAAACCTAATGAACTTAGCGTTTGCCTGAACTAGGTGATCCTATTTTGCAGGCAAAAAATAGGTCACAAGCAAATAATATTTAATCAAACTAAAATTTTAAAAGATCTGTTACGTTAGCATAATAAAAACAACAGTGACAAATAAAGCTGATGGTGCATTTAAGCATATTCTTAAAATAATAATTTATTATTTAGGCAAGTTTGTAAAATTAAAATATTATACCTACTTTATTATAGCAAATAACTTCTCTGTATCGTCATATGACATACCTTGGAGATATATGTAACTTGTTAAGCTTTCGCGATTTGTTAACATATTTATAAGTTTTAAAATTACAGGATTTTATCGCGTACCTTTTTTATTATTTTCCCGACGTTTCGAACACATTTCAGCGCTCTTGGTCGCGGGAGGACTGAAAATAATACCTTACGTCCTCCCGCGACCAACAACGCTGAAATGTGTTCAAAACGTCGGGAAAATAATAAAAAAAGGTACGCGATAAAATCCTGTAATTTTAAAACTAATAAATAAGAATTAATAACTTTTGAGTTTCTTCAAGACTCCAATCCTCTTTCCCTTCGGTCCTCTTACATTCTCCAGCTTAAAACTCCTTTTCACACTTCTCAGTTCTATGGTGATTCATTCACCATACAGGCCACAGGCTCTGGAACGCACTCCCTGTTTCCATCTGACACGCAAAGTCCCTTCCTATTTTTAAACACAAGGTTCATCAATTTTATTTGGATTCACTTTAGCTCATGTTATTTACGTATTATATTTATTTTATTCACTATAAGTATTCGTCAACTATATTTATTTATTTTATTGTTTTTGGGTATTGTATAGTTAATTTAATTAATATATTTGTTTGTTTTATTTTATTTATTTATTTATTGTTACTTTGTTTATTTTAATCTGTATGTTATTGGTACGCCACTGTCTTATATAGTTCTCACAATCCTGTCCATCCAAAGGTTGCCTGGAAGAAATCGCTTTTAGCGATAAGGCCGCCCATTGTGCATTTAGTTAAGTATCTTATCTTCTACTGTTATTTCTTTTATTTTACGGTGTACAATAAAGTTATAATCATTCATTCATTCATTCAGATATACCATGGAGATAGTTTTTAACAACAAGTTTACAATTACTAAAATTAAGAGAACAGATTGTGGCTATCGCATTTATTCCATTGTACAAAATTTATTAGATTGTCTATGTATGGTATGATAATGTAGGTATGTATTTATTTATTTTATCCACCATCTGACAAATAACCCCATAAAACAAGCTGAGCTTACTTTCGAGCTAGGTGGTGCTGTGTGAATTGTCTAGCATTACTATTAAATTGTATATTAATGTTACCTTATTTTTTTGGCCGTGGATGCAGTAAAAATCAAAGGGATACTAACACAAGATTAGCAGCAGCGTCTTTCCGTGTATTATCATCAATATCTAACTGCGATTGCCAACTCGCCTGCGAAACTGGTGAGTATGGCAATATCCACCTCACGTTCAGTACTCGGAAACTCATGAAAGCCTATGTCCAGCAATGCACGGCTGAGATCACAGAAAAGAGAAGGGGTTAATTCAGTGGCTGAGATCATGATTTATTTATTTGACTCATGACGTCTACATACAAAACCTTGCAGTTGCATAATAATAAGCACATTCTTTACCAGATACAATAAAAGAAAAATTCAATAATTGAAGCCAATAAATTCATAATTTTAATCTGATTAAAGGGACATTATCGCGTTATTACCTTGTTTTATTATTTCCCGACGTTTCGAGTGCCCTGCTGCCCTCGTGATCACGGTCAGTCCACCCGTGACCGAAGAGTCACGTTAAATAGTTTAAAATTTGTCGTTAGCGTTAATGTCTTTTGATCGCGAAAATGTACAGAGTGCCATTATATTTACCTGGGAAAATGAAACTGACCATGTGACCACGGTTAGAGATAAATCTTTTAACTTATAACCATATCACACTCAGCCGACCACAGAATTGAATTAGAAAGGTCCACTTATAAATAAGCCTCAGAGTCGGCACATTTCGCTTCCCGCTCCATTGCACCCAAATGACGCGTCAGACGGTGTATGCCAGTTCTATGTTTGTAGATCTATTGAACTAATGTCGGTTTGCTGATGGAGCGTTAATGAATGTTGCTTTGTTAGTTCTATTGTGTTTACTAGCTTTTGCCCACAGCTTCATCCTCTTTTTAACCCGACGCAAAAATAGAGGTATTGTAGGTTTGACCACTAAGGTGCGTGTGTATATGTTTGTCTTCGTGTCTGCCTGTGGCACAAAAGCTTATAAGGGTGAACCATAATTATGACATCACACTATGGAAGTAGTTAAAATAAACCAGTCTAGTAATAGATCTTATTGTTCTGACTGCATAAGCTGCTGAACTAAGCCGACCTGCAAGTTCATCAATTTGCAGTTTCCATTAAAGAGTAGAATCTATTTGTATACCTAAAAATACTGTGGAATTGACGGCATTGACCATTTCCCCGCCCAACATTATGTTTGTAGGATATTCTTTTACATTGGGTAATGAAAATCTAATACATTTTGTCTTTTTATCACTAAGCACTAGGTTGTTTACAGTAAACCAATGGTGCACTTGTGATAGTGAATTATTTACGTCGTCGTAATTAACTTTACTCCTATCAATTTCAAAAATTAACGAAATATCTTCAGCAAATAATAATAATAATAAATAAATAATAAAGATATATTTATTTTCTCTCATAAAGGTTACAAGCACAGTGAAAGATGAACGTTGATAGTGTAAGAAACTTAATCCTGATCTGTATTATGAGAGACTGGTGCTAGTTATAGGCGCACAGCCTGTGTTACTGGTCACCAGGCCCCCATCCCACGGATACAAAGAAAATGTATTTGTTATACAAGTTAAAACCTTCTCAGATGGAGGTGAAGGCAGCTTGAATAATAATTTTATAAGAAACAATAAAAGCTGTAAACTAACCCAACACAACAATCTATAACTAGAATAACACAAAAGACAGAAATTTTACACACTAATAACATTCACAGGAGTAAAAGAAATTATAAGATAAAAAGATACAAACAAAAACAACACAACTAAATATAAATTAAAAACAGGTTTACGGTAGGTAGATTAAATAATAATATATAATATTTGTTGAAACAAAATGTAAGTCAGACAGCCGGAGAATTGAAGTGTTTAGTGTGGAGTGTAAAGGTAGATAGGTAAAGTTTTATTGAGAAAGTATATATGGGATATCGCCGTGAGGTGCCGGCAGTAGAATGTTACCCTTCCTCTCATACAACATACAAAGTGCGAGGTAAACGGTTTTTAAGGTACTCTTGTCTGCAACCCTCCTCAGGGCCTTGAAAATGTAGATAAATTTTCTTAGTCGGACATCTTGCATGTCTATGTGAATCAAGAATCAATCAAGAATCAAGAATCAAAAAATACTTTATTCAGTGCGGCCGCATGGACTTTATTGACGCGTCACAAATTACAGAATAAAACAAGTTGGCGAGCGCAGTACGGGATGGATACATGGAAAGACGCTGCTGCCCAACTTCCGGAGGTATCTTTTAGCAGGCTCTTATGGCATGGGCGTGAGAGGAGGGGTAACATTCTACCGCCAGCACCAAAAGGCAAAATTTCTAGTAATTTAATAAAATGTTAAGTCCCATTCATTCCCAGCAGTGGGACAGTAAGTATCTATCTTGACAACCAAGGCACGTTTATCTCCATAGACGTCCTACAGTGCACCGCGCGATATCCGCGCCCTATGCAAGGTTAATGCGCGCGCCATTACTCAGCTGTCGGAGGTACAAGACTGTGCTGCTAAGTATGGACAAAAGAGGAACAAAGTCATATTAAAAAAAATATAAGTTGTCACGGGACACCTGGCAGATGTGAAACATTTTTAGTATTGCGTTAACTTCTATTTTATTATTTATGCGTATAGTTACAGTCGACACAGATGCCCAGTCGCCACAGCTGTCCCAGTCACTAAAGTCGCCACAGTCGTCGCAGTCGCCCCAGTCACTAAAGTACGAAACCTATTACTAAGACTCCGCTGTCCGTCTGTCTGTCTGTCACCAGGCTGTATCTCATGAACCGTGATAGCTAGACAGACAGTTGAAAATTTCACAGGTGTATATTCTACTGCCGCTATAACAACAAATACTAAAAACACAATAAAATTAATATTTTATGAGGGCTCTTATACAAACAAACGTGATTGTGATTAAAATTGTTAGGTACGGAACCTCAACGACCTCATTATATTAACGGTGTCGATTGCACCAAATATTGGAAGATTAGCACTACACAATATTGGTCGTAAGAATTACTCACAGGTTATAGACATACAAGCCTGTTACTTATGGACATACAAGCATTGGTACGGAGGTACCAGAAAAGGGAGCAAAGGTTTCCGAAAATACAAAAAAAAATAAAAATAACAATATTTCAAATACATTGAGGTGGTCACAGTAACTCCGGTCCCTGTGACCCTAGGGTCACCAAAATCAATCAGTACCCTTATCTTATTAGTACAGTGCTAACAAAATAGGTTTCATGTAAATCAGTCAACGCATTCGGTTGTAATCGTGTCATGCACAGACAGAGAGACAGACAGACAGACAGCGCTATGCATCATAGTTATTTAATATATCTATGCACCCTTGGTTCGTAAAACACCAATGTATAACACGCATTATATAATATGTTCACTTATCACTGCTGGAATGCCGTGGGGTGCCGGCAGTAGAAGAACAAGACACTCCAGAAAAGATTGTACAAATGCTTGTATCAAGGCATTTGGCAAGGTTAGTGTTTTGTTTTTCTACAATGAAATCATTGGCATTTGCTATAAAGCTCAATTTACCCTGACACCTAATAGAAATTGATACAAGCCTATCGAAATGTCACTATTGGGGCCGCGGTCACGTAAGAACAACCAATGCTGTACAAATGTGAATCGATTTCCATAGTACGGGATTCGAATCGTAAGCAGCGATATAATGTTTGTTGAATGTTGCTGTTTTTTTAGGGTTCCGTACCCAAAGGGTTCCTATTACTAAAACGCCCCTGTCTGTCTGTCTGTCCGTTTGTCACCAGGCTGTATCTTATGAACCGTGATGGCCAGACAGTTGAAATTATCAATATGTATTTCTGTTGCAACGAATGCCCATAAAACAAACGTGACTTTAATGCCGTTTTTTCCTTGATATTAATAACGGCAATAGATAGACGCTTGAAATAATGACAGAGTATTTAAACACAATGTACGGAACCTTTTGTGCGCGAGTCTGACGCACACTTGGCTTGTTTTTTTTTCTCTCGTTCCCGGTGTGAATGTGAATAAGAAACACGAAATACTGAGGTGATAAATGATATTAATATTTTGGAACAATTGCTGTATCTGACTTTGTTTGTGTACTTACGTGTACTTACGAATCAAGTTCTTGTTCTGTCGTTATTTTCGTCATTTTATTGAGTAAGAAGTCAAACGTAAGACGTTTTTTCTTTACTATTGATGAACGGGGTAATGGTATTGTTCAAGTTACATTCAATACATCTAATCTAATCTAATCAGCCTGTAGGATCCCACTGCTGGGCAAAGGCCTCCCTTCCCTCTCTCCATACTTCCCGGTCCAAGGCGTTGGTCGACCAGTCAGCACAGTACATGTCCAGCTCATCCCGCCAAATACATATAAAATCATATCATTCAATACATGTTATATTAAAATACCTACTACCTAACAATACGGTTAAGATGATGATGATAATGAGTTCAAGTTATCTCAACATCATCACCATCTTAGTCGAAAGACGTTCACTGCCGGACAAATTTGGCCTCAGTCATGGATCGGAAACTAAGGTTTTGCCATACTCACCACGCTTGTCAGGCTGGTTGGCGAGCGCAGTGCGGTATGTTGATACACGAAAAGACAGCTTCCCATCCTCTGGAGATATCCCTTTGCAGATTCTTACTGCATCTTACATAAAATAAATCTGTGTGCCAAATTGTATACTCAGACCTTATAAAACTGACAAAAAAAATTTAAACCTTTTTTGTATATAATATTATTTTTTAGATTTCTAAGGGTCAATAACACTTGAGAACAAAATTTATAAAGGAAAATGAAGGTAAACCGGAAGTTACCCGAGGAATGACCGTGAATCTGAGATGTTGCAAAACTGTATTGTCAACAATAATTTGCCAACCGCGCTGCGAACAACACACTTCATGTTTGTCTTGAACTTGTAGGTGGGCCAAGAAAGTGGTCTACAGACAGAAGTTTAAACCCTATTTTGAACCCCTAAAAGTTCGAATTTCCAAAATCTTCTTTGTGGGCGGTTTTGCACCAATTCTAACATACCCTGAAAATTTCAAGTCTGGAGACTTGAAATTGACTTGACTCTGGAGGATCAGTTTTAAGGCTGTACCTACGTTTCTACGAATATTATCATCATCATTATCATCGTGAACGTCCTACGGCAGAACGTAGGAAGGAACCACCACTAGTAAACTTTTTTTTTATACTACTTAATGACGTGACAAGCCGAAGGCCCACCTGATGTTAAGCGGTAACCTCTACCTATAACAATTGCAATGCCACGGTGATCACGTTCACTAAGCACGTGACCAACGCTGCATTTCATTGCGCCCGTCACCCTGAAACAGAGTTGTAAGGTCTCATGCGCCAGTAATTTCATCGGCCTCCTTGCCCTTCAAACCCGAACAGAGCAATGAAGACAATACTGCTTGGCGGCAGAAATAGGTAAGGTGGTATTACTTCCCCGGACGAACCTTTCACAAAAAGTTCTACTACTACTACTGCAGAAATAGGTATGGTGGTAGTACTTCGACGGATGAAAAAAACCTGCTTTTAAACAAAAAACTGCATTCAAATCGGACTACTCGTTTAAGCGCTAACGGTGCCACAGACAGACACACTCACCCTCATTTTTGTCAAGGGTTAAAAACAAGCCTCTGAACAGATATTTTTGCAAGCAAATCCTTATCACTCAGCCAACGAATTCAGGTTGCAAAAAGTGTTCCATTCCCATTCCCGCTTAATCCGTGTTGACATTGGTAATCCTCAAGCCAACCGCAATATATTTCTTTGGGCCAACTTTAATATTTGGACTCATCCGCCAGCAATCCTCAAAACAAACTCAGGATTTAATAAAAACAGATTTTGGCTTCGAAACGGCTTACTACGTGGAAAGAAAAATGTGCTGAATATTATGGTACTCGTAACATACATTTTAGATAGTTCATTCATCAACCCGTCACGGAGATCCGTGAGGGAGGCCTTTGTTCAGTAGTGGACGTTTTGCGGCTGAACAAACTTCTTCTACCTTCTCTTCTACCTGAGTGTTAGTTTTTAGGTTATCTATTGACGTGATGCTGATGGAGTATTTTGTGTGTGGTTGACGTTTGAGAGCACTGGCGTAAGTTGATTTGAGTGCAGAAGCATTTGAGGCAATTGCTGCTACTCTTTGTCGCAAGCTGTTAACTCCATTCATAACCTCAGCCATGTGGTTTCTTTGTGTGTTGGTATCTATTTCACGGTTACAGTTTCGAGAAACTTCCTCCGCTAGCATTTGCTTGCTTTCTCGAACCTCGTCAATCAGGTCTAGGTTCGGTAGCGATTGGAAATCCTCTTGGGTCTTCCCAGGAGTCAGGAGGTAGACTCTGGACACTGGAGTCGATCCGCAAACACTTTCTAAGGATTTTGGTGATTTTTCCGGATTTTTACGATAACTTTTAGATTTTTTAAGGCACTTTTTAGGATTTTAAAACACTAGGAGTACAGAAAGCACGACCGCTCGGTTCGAGCGTTGGGAAGGCACCCAATAGCTCCATCTATTGGGATCAATAGGAAATACTTATTTTCCCTTTTTGCTGAAAACTGCTCTATTGTTAGAGGATTGACAGACAAATGAAATAGTCCAATAGTTGTAGTCGGGTATTTCTTACAGGTGAAATGCAAAAATAAGATTATTGACTTATTCATCCCTACTGAAAAACAGAACCTCCCAGATTACAAAAAATAATAATTAGGCTAAAAGGTCATTCATCAAAAAAAAACATTTAATTTTTATTCTGATAAATGTATTTATTTTTTTCTTATAGAATAAATTTCTAGATTATTTTTGCTTAAAGAAGAACTAATTGTTCCAGCAGCTTCTAGAGATTAGAAAAAGTACAATTGCTGGTGTACTATGCGACGTCCGTCGGTGACTCAGTATCTAAGATACAGCCTCAGGCGTTTTTAAGTATAGGACCAAAGTGAGTATTATTTTATATTTATTATATTATTATTAGTGTTATTATTTTGTACTAGCTTGTGCCCGTCGCTTCGCATGCGTTGTACCCGGATAAAAAGTAGCCTTTGTGTTAATCCTAGTCAACATCTATATATTTGCAAAATTTCAGCTTGATACGTACGCTAGTCTTTGCGTGAAGAGGTAACAAACCTCCATACAAACAAATTTCGGCTTTATAATATTAGTGAGATTTTACGTAAAATTAATTATAGTATTTTTAGACAAAATAAATGACATTTCTTCTCTAATGGGCATGTCCTCGATGTTTCTTAATGTTACATTATAACGACTTTGAGTCTCCCTATGTTGTTGTAAATAAAATATTTTTCATTTTCATTTTTTCATTTAGGTGTAAGTACCTATACTGATTTTACTAAATTTTAGTAAGGCCCCATGTGACGTGTGAACCAAAAGGTGACATCTCAAAATAATTATGCTCAGAATCGATGCCAGCACTGAAGTCTAAGGGCTCGAGCAGACCGGATGCGTATGCGTAGACGTAAGCGTAGACGTGCACGTACCCAGTGGTACGTGCACGTCTACGTTCCCATACAGTTCCATACATTACAACTCAGTAGTTGTAATGTATGAGACAGGACACACCGCTTGCGTAACGTAGACGTGCGCGTACACAACCGATGTCACCGTGTGTCATACATTACAACTCAGTGGTATGTGCACGTCTACGCATACGCATCCGGTCTGTTCGAGCCTTTAAGACAAAAGCGGGAACGAAATTACACACACAGTCTTAAGTCTGATAGCAGCACCGCGAATTTGGAATTGTCTCTATGTTTTATTTTAAAAACTTAACTTAAAACGGATTGATGTGATGCAGGTGACACAAAGACACATTTTTAAACTACAAGGTCCTAAGATTGAACTTTAAATTAAAGTCCGGAAGAGATTACTTCTCCACGGTAAGACCGCCAATTACCATTCTGTTCTTCTTTTTCATATTTTTGATTTGGTCAGAAATAATTACAATTATTATGAGGGCCGTGGGGTGCCGGCAGTAGAATGTCACCCCTCCTCTCCTGCCCGTGGAGAACATCCCGAACTGCGCTCACCAATCCGCCTGCCAAGCGTGGTGAGTATGGCAACAACCTCTCATGCACCTGGATCTCTAAGTCAATGAAGGAGGCCTGTGTCTAGCAGTGGATGTCTTACGGCTGTAATAATGATAATGATGAATTACAATTACAATTATCCATACGTGTCCCACCGCAGCGCAAAGGTCCATCTCTCCATGCATCTCGATCTGCCGTCAATTCGACCCATACTATGCTTCTATTTTGGTCTAAGTCGTCAAGCCTTCGCTTCCTCGGTCTCCCTCACCAAGTGGGGGTGGAGCCCATGAGTGCTAAAAAATAAAGATTTTATAAATAAAAACGTGTTGTAATATTTTATATTCAATTATTTTTACGCTGCCTACTTCCAATTTATTATAAAATATAAACACAATAATAAAAACAAAGCATATGTTTAAACTTTATTTGTCTAGACCTAGACATTTTGCAATCAATTATAAATATAAAAACATAGTTGAACACTTGTGTTTGTTTTATATCACTAGCACTCTGCTTCTCTTGCGCTCTGACGAAAGCGACCCTCAGTAAGTTTATTTTGTATTTTTATATTTTTGCCGGCATTAGAATGTTGTCTCTCCTCTCTTGTCCGTGAATGCAGTAAAAATCTGCTAAGGGTCTGTCCTGCTCCGGAAGATGGGCAGCAGCGTCTTACCATGTATCAATATCTCGTACTGCGCTCGCCATGAGGGGGTTTTTGCCATACTCGCCGCGCTTGGCAGGCGGGTTGGCGAGCGCAGTGCGGGATGTTGATGCACGGCAAGACGCTACTGCCCATCTTTCAGTAACATCCCATCCAGGTATCCCGAATCTTACTGTATCCGTGGGCAAGAGAGGAGGGACAACATTATTCTGCCGGCACCCACGGCTTGCCGTAGTAGGTAGAGTTAGCAGATTTAAGTTTGGCAACTATAGTTCGTCCCACGGGCCACTGCATGCGTTGTTCTGACGTCACACAATGTAGACACATTGTGTGTGTCAATGAGCCTCACAAGTAACGTTCTTATAATAAAAATGATCAGTATATTTTAATTCAAAACAACAAATGAACACAATTATAGATAGATAGATAGATAGAAAATGCTTTATTGCACACCTTAAACTAAACAAATTAACAAAAAAAAGAGAAACACTAAACATAAAGTGACAATCGGCGGTCTTATCGCTAAAAAGCAATAATATAAACAAAGCATATTATATCTTGTATATTATATATTATTATATTGTAATTGTAATTATACCTAAATCGATGTTGTTCTTACGTACAGTTTGTAGATATTTTATATGTTTGTGTTTTTATTTATTGCGACAAACTGTTTACACATTACCATTGTTATTTACAACTTATATATGCTTTGTAATAATTAATATCGAATGAAAAAGGCTTTTTATAGAACACCTAAGTACAGTATACCTTTGTATCATTTTTATTTAATTCTACTGAGACACTGTATCAAAGTAGGTAGTTTTAAAAATAACACCATGAGAACTTTTCTAATTTTTATGGTGTTGTTTCACAACGCATATGCAGTCCTATTCGACGCCTATCATGGAACTCCTATTTCCCTAGAAGAGTATAAAGACCATGTCGCCAAAAATAACACCTTGTAAGTATTTTCATACTTAAATTTTATTGTCATTTTAGGGTTCCGGATATAAATGGTAAAAAGGAACCCTTATGGTGTGACTGTTTGACTGTCCGACTGACACAAAATCTCTGGGGCTACTGATTCTATCGCCATGAAATTTTACTCAGCCAAACCATAAGGGTTCCTTTTTGTACTACCGTACCCTAAAAAGGCAATAGATAACGCTTATCCACAAATATTGCATAAGATAATAATGTTTCAAACATTCTATTAATAGGGTTCGATTCCCGTTCCGGAAAAAATGTCTGTACGATCTGCATATATTTGGTGGTGTTCTGGATGTTTTCTTTGTATAATATAATAAAAAATATCTATGCAGTATAATGTATTAAGTATATCAGCCATCTAGTGCCCATAATACAAGCTCTGCTTATCTTGGGACTAGATTATACTGTTTGAATTGCCCAGCATAATTTATTATTTATTTACTTTACCTTATAGTTTTTGACACAGTTGCAAAAAAATACCAAAAAAATATCTTAAACTCGTTTATGCGTTTACACGTCGTGTGTGAACTTTGACTAATTCAAACAGAAAAAAATATGTTAAATACTGTTTCACCATCTCAGCCGTAGAATATCCACTGCTGGACGTAGGCCTCCCTCATAGATCTCCATGTGATCATAAGGGGTTGTTGCCATACTCACCATGCTTGGCAGGCGAGTTGGCAAGTAGTACGGGATGTTGATAGCCGGAAAGACGCTGGTTCCCATCTTCCGGAGGTATCCATTAGCAGGCTCTTACTGCATCCACAGACATGAGAGGATGGTTAACATTCTATTGCCGGCACCTTACGGCGAAAATATTATTTTATGCCATGTTATTCTTCGATTGAGTATTTGGAAATCCGGTCAAAGAAATAGAAATAACATAATTAATTACTTTCAGCTGGTGCGTTAAGGACGTTAAATTACCTTGCAACCCTTACGAAGGCAGACGGCTTGATGGCTCCTGCAATAATCTAAAATACCCGGTCATAGGCACCATACACACACCCACCATAAGGGTTCTACCCGCTGATTACGCGAATAAAGGTAAAAAATAAATTAAAACGGAGTGGAGATACAGGAAACCAAATTTTAGACAAAGATCATCACAAAACAGTTCTGGTAAAAGTTTCTCATCATCACGCCATAAGACTGCAGTTCACGTCTACTGCTGGAGGCCTTCTTCAAGGATCTCCAAGATCAGGTTGTTGACATACTCGCTACGTCTGGCAGGCGAATTGGCAATACGGGATGTTGATACACAGAAAAGCCGCTTGTCCGTGTGCCGATTCTCTCAAGGGATACTTCTGGAAGATGGGCATCTTCATCCTGCATCACAGGCAAGAGACGAGAAGCAATATTTTACTTCCAGGACCCCACGGCTAAAAGTTAAGCTAGGCACAAGTATTGTATGCGAAAGCCACATTATAGAGGAGATTGGAAAAAAATAAAAGAAGCCTATACCGTGTAGACATAAGAGATGTTTTGGTAGGTGTGCTTTTGCGCTGGCCCTGCCAGGTTACAGCAGTTGTAACCTACGACGTGCTGCTGAATATAAGTGTTATTATATTTTTCTTAAATATTTTTCTCTAAGTTAGGTACTGTTAGGTAAAGACCTACGGATTATGGTGAGTATCACAGTAGTCTCAACTACCATCTCCTCAAGACAGGGGCCACTGATGGACTATGTAGCGGGTGTCTTATAGAGGAGGAGGACAGACAAAGAATGGAGCACGTGATGTATTGTACAGTCACAAAAACGAGACAGGAGCTAATAGAGTCGTGCCCTTTTTTTATTAAAAATATGTGCATATCCTTTGAGCATGCTCATTGAGTGTTGTCAGCGGCTCCGAGTCCATAGAATAAAGTTGTAATTAAATGAGAATAAGGTATTGTTAAAGAGTTAAACACATGTATGTACATACATATATTTAGATGCTAAACTCATAATCTCAATATTATTTTTCTCAATACTCAATCTGTAATATGTGACTGAGTTGATATTGGTGAACTAACATTGAATTTTCGGTAGTTTCTGAGCCCCGCAAAGCAGCAGCTGGTGCCGATCTGCCGCTGGTGCGACCACTGCGCACGGAGCTCCTGGCTGCAGGTCGCGTTCCCAGCATGCAGTTTACACAAATGCTGACCCACTTCTGGACCTTTATAGTTAGCGACTTCTTGTCGCTGCAAGACACAGGTAGGAACACGAACTTCTAGAAGCGACTAGAACAGCTATAGGTATAGAGAGTTGTCTTGTCTTGTCTTGTCTTTTTATATTATGGCATTTTGTGTTTGGTTTTACACAATTCCGCCAGTGTCAAGTTTATAAATTCTTATCGGTATAGTGAGTTCTTATGTTATGAAGCCATACCAATTGACAATATGCACTGACGTGATGAATGTAATATATTTTATAAGAAGTGGTCATTTCAAGATATGGTCATTTCAAGAAGTGGCCCTTTTAAGAAGTGGTCATTTTACGAAGTGGTAATTTTAAGAAATGGTAATTTCACGAAGTGGTCATTTTATGAAGTGGTTCTTTTTTATTGTGGTCATTTCTAATTGTGGTCATTAACCGCCGAAAGGATTTTTTTTAATGGTGCACTATCTGTCATGTTTAATAGAGCTCAACCGGGGGCCTTGTAATTTAAGGACACGAATATGACAATTTGTAGTTTTCTATTTAAGTATAGAGTTCAAATTCAAGTGCATTATTCATACTAGATAAATGCACTGCACTTAATACACGTCAAAAACAAAATGGTAATAAATTTATGTGAATTTATTCGCATAGGTATTCAGTCAAGCTTATGCAAACATAATGCTTTATTCAAACATAATTTATGGAATCAGGCGTTACTTTGCGAAAATCCATGATAATAAAAAAACTACCGTACAACTACCCTACAACTAAACTACAACTACAGAACAACTACCCTACAACTACCCTACTACTATCCTACAACTATCCTACAACTACCCTACAACTACCCTACCACAACCGTACAACTACCCTACTACTACCCTTAACTACCACACAAATACCTTATTACTACCCTACAACTACCCCACTACTACACTACTACTAACTCAATTATAATATAGGTAATATAAAAAATATAGGTATTTAACATTTTACTACTGTAAAATTTTACTAAATCCTACTTATAAATTTAGAAACTCATTCAATAATATCCATAGTCTGTAATTACAAAACATATATATACACACATCAACATTGTCTAGGGATATTCCATTTCGAAATGATTTGCTTATAAAATCTTACAACTATTTGCTTTTTAAAAAAAGTTTATATATGGAATGAAACCTCTTTTGTTCCTTTTTCTAAATTTGGAAAAAGAATAAAAATAGAACGCAATAAACAAAAGATAGAATGGGAACTCCGATTAAAACTAAACAACGTTAATTTTGCCTAAGATAACTTAACTTTTATTAAGTTATCAATAAGTGCTATCTAATTCATTTTTAATTTTAACGGATTTTGTGATATTCGTCATGTCATTACGGTACGGGAACTACGCGGGTGAAACTGCGGGGTGCGGCTAGTATTATTATAAATAATAAAGGTTGTCTGCTTTTTAAAGAAAAACTGTACCTGTACCGAAGGCTTTTTTGCCCGGATACACTTGCGAAACTGCGGAAAAAAGCTAGTAATTCTATATTTTTAATAAAAAACCACTGTAATGAATAAGGTATGCTTTATTTTTGATTCTAGTATTTGTGATGTGCAAATTACACCTCACGATAAAAATTAGTTCTATTATTGTATGGATAAAGTAGGTTTTCATAAATATACTGCGATTTAACAGTTAATATATGAATTTCCATAAATCGTTTTCTAAGTAATTCGCACGTATCGCCATTTTTAGAGCCAAAGATTGTCTGTATATCGGCCGCCCTTCCCCAAAGAAGAATACCATTATGACATCACACTATAGAAGTAGCTAAAATAAACCAGTCCAATAGTCTTTTTTAAACTTTCGCGATCACGACACATTATTAACAATACCCGTTTAAATATGTGTTAATAAACCAGTCCAACTTTATCAGTTATAGTTCTTATTTTTCTAACTGTATAAGCTGCTGAACCTCGCCGTGGGGTGCCGGCAGTAGAATGCTACCCCTCCTCTTATACCCATGCAGTAATACCTTCAAAAGATGGGCAGCAGCATCTTTCCGTGTACCAACATCCCGTACTGCGCTCGCCAACCCGCCTGCCAAGCGTGGTGAGTATGGCAACTACCAACTACCCCTCATAGAGATCCATGAGTGAGGCCTGTGTTCAGTAGTGGACGTTTTACGGCTGAAACGAAGCTGCTGAACTAACCCGATCTGCAAGTGCATTAATTTGCAGTTTCCGTAGAATAATGATAAAAATAATGTGGAATCGACCGGATTTTGCATATCACTTACAATAAGAGGTAAAAAATCATTTTGAATACCGAACGAAATCTAAGTATATTACGAGAATGTGTCTGGAAACATAACTTGTTAAACTTTCGCGATTTGTTAACATATTTTTAGTTTTAAAATTACAGGATTTTATCGCGTACCTTTTTTATTATTTTCCCGACGTTTCAAACCCCTTTCAGCGTTCTTGGTCGCGGGAGGACTGATAAATAAAAAAGGTACGCGATAAAATCCTGTAATTTTAAAACTAAAAATATGTATGTCTGGAAACACATTAGAATATACTTTTTTTTGTTATAGCTGAGGATTCTTCCAACTCTCTTCTGCCTATAAATATATTTGTAATCTGGTGTTGGAGGAATCACAATTTGATTGCCGCGAAACTGGCATCAGAAGTGTTTTGATACAGCAAGGGACATTAATATCGCTACTGTGGCCCAAATGTTTTACTATGAAGCAATGCCAGCATTGTTAGGTAAGAAGTTAAGCTACACCAAATTTTATACCTCTATTATGATGATTTCGTTATTAGAGATGTGAAAACACATTGTTATGACATGAAAGTGTTCTAGGTATATTATAATAGTACATTATGAAACAAGTGTGCAATGTTGGTAATTACAGTCGAGGCGAGATTGCAGCCCGAGCCGAAGGCGAGGGCGTAATGGAGCCGAGAGTGTAATGATCAATGCTCACGCGTGTCATACGACGTTTTTCAACACACTTGCGAGGAAGAGTCGCCGCTCGGACGTCGTTCCAGACGCCCGCCGCCCGCTGCCGCCTTGGTCCCCGCACCAGGCCCCTGCCGTCGCCCGCTAGCGTCCAGTGCTAGCTTCGCTTCGTTGCGGTGTTATTCTTACTAGCTTGCTAGTCTGAATAATCACTTGCGCGAGCGAATACCGGTAGTTCGCACTTTTTAGTGCGCTACTGGATTACTATCCTGTTTCTTTTCGAGTTGTTTGCTCTTTTCAGAGCGAATAACTCGAATTGCTCCAGTGCAAGAGAAAATCGTTCTTTTCAGAACGATTTCTCGAGCTAGTTTCTTTGCTCTATAAACTGTCGAAAGCCACGACTTCAGTGGTCAGCTAAGGGATACCCTACGGTGACAACGAACTTAGCTGGGCGTGGACCCGGAGCGCCTGTTTTGCCTCTTCAAGGCAACACAGAATCCGGCTGGGTCTGGAACCACCGGCCTTGGGGTGGAACCCTCGCCGACCCCAGATAGCGTGAGGCACACACCCCTTTTGCCCCATAAGAGAGGCGAAAGGGACACACACATTTAGGTAGGACACATAGGCACACACCCCTCCTTGTCTATACCCGACAAGGAGGGACACTTAGTTATTTCCCGGGTGTCCCCCCCGGGAATAGGGACCTCCCCTCACCCCCGCGCGATGTCAAGCCCGGACTTGCTGGGTGGGCTTGATCCTGAGACCCTCCTGGGGGTACTCAGGATGTTAGCCCAGCAGCACGGGGACTTGTTGTCCAAGTTGCTCGCTTCGTACCAAGAGGCGAACAAGTTGGACAAAAAGTCCAAGTCCCATCCGATGGAGGTGGCCACCGCGGCCCCTCTTACCCCCGCCCCCGCCCTTCCGGCCACCCCGGAGACTCCGGTCTCCCCCGCCACGTCCTCCTCCTCCGATTCGGACTCCGACGCTTCGGCGATGGAGCTCGAACCCTCCCCGAGCGACAACTCTTCCTCGTCGGAGCAGTCCTCCGACGACAGTTACACTGTCGTCGAAGGCGGCAAACGGCGCAGGAAGAAGTCGTCGCACAAATCGGCCTTAGCCCCTCCGGCTAAGATTGCAGTCCCCGTAGAGGCTACGGCTACCCGCCCGCCTACTCCCCCCGCGACCCCCGCCGAACCCGCCACCCTCCGCAAGGAGAGACCCCCCCCGCCTGTTTTCCTCCGCGAAAAGGCCAAATGGGCCAGCGTGGAGAGGCTTCTAACCTTGAAAAAGGTTAATTTCACCAAGGCCCAGTCCATCAAGGACTCTATTAAGATCCACGTCCAGACATCGGACGATCACCGACGTCTGACGTCTGTCCTCCGCGCTGAGAACATAGGTTTTCATACCTATGCTCTCGAGAGCGAGCGCCTTCTGCGCGTAGTCATCCGCGGCCTCCCCGCGGAATTCGACTCTGATGTAATTAAGTCCGACCTCTGCGATCAGGGCTTCCCCGTCAGGGAAGTCCACCGCATGTACAGCGGACGGGACAAGACCCCGTTCGATCTTGTACTAGTCATCCTTGACCTTTCGCCCGAAGGAAAGGCGATATTCGGCGTCAAAACCGTGTGTCGCCTTTCCGGCCTCTACGTAGAGGCTCCCTTCAGGAAGGGCCCCCCCGGACAGTGCCACAGGTGCCAGTTATATGGCCACTCTGCGCGCAACTGTTTTGCCCGCCCCCGCTGCGTCAAGTGTCTGGGTGACCACGGCACCGCTGACTGCAAGCGCGTCCCCAATGACCCCATGCCGCCTAGTTGCGTGCTCTGCGGGACCGAGGGGCACACCGCGAACTATCGCGGCTGCCCCAGAGCCCCAAAGGCAAGCGCTAGGAGAGCGCATGCTAGGGCTCCGGAGCGCTTCCGCCCCGCCCCACCCCAACACGCGAGGACATCTCCGAAGGTGTCCTTGTTGCCCCCCGCCCCTCCTGCTGTGTCAGCTTGGGCGAGACCTTTGGGCTACACCAGCCGCGCCCTTCAGGCAACAACTGGTGTATCCTCTCCCCCGCGTTCCCAGGAGCTTCACTCCGCCCCTGCCCCCTCACCCCTACCCCGCCCCACTAGGCCCTCTCAGCCAGCTCCCGCTGCTGAGAACCCTAGCCTGGGGCTACCGAACATCGATTTCGGATCGGTCAATGCGCTCCTGCGCAAGCTTAGCCTGGCGAAGTCGCCCATAGAGAAACTGATGATTATCTCTAATCATCAGGATGTCATGGCGTCTCTCGACGCCCTCACTTTCAAGTCTTTTTAGTATGGCAGTGCAGAAAGAAAGACTGAAACCCCGCTCCCTCTCGTTAGCATTTTTTAATGCTAACGGCCTATCTCCTCAGAAAGAACTCGTGAAGCAATTCCTTGTCAATCACCAAATAGATATTCTGCTAGTGCAGGAGACCTTCTTGAAACAGTGCCATCGCGATCCTAGGATCGCTAACTACCAAATGGTACGAAATGACAGAACGAACGCCCCTAAAGGCGGTACTGCCATTTATTTCAAGAGGTCGCTGCACTGCATTCCCATTGATCCCCCGCCCTTAACAGACTTAGAAGTCTCTGTCTGCAGACTTGCAATGACCGGTCATCAACCGGTTATCATTGCATCCTGCTATCTTAGCCCCAATAGGAAGCTTCTTAAAAGCGACCTAGAATCCCTTCTCAGTCTTGGAAGCTCAGTCATTCTGGCTGGCGACTTCAATAGCAAAAGCCCTATGTGGAATTGCTCGATACGTAATAGAAACGGCGCCCTCCTCTCAGGCTATCTAGATTCTTTAAATCTAGATCTTATTGCCCCCATGTGTCACACTCGATATTCCCCACGTATTGGTTTTTCCAACCAAACTCTAGACCTCGCACTGCTGCGGAACGTATCCCTTCGGATGAGCTCCATAGTAGTGATGCAGGAACTAGACTCTGACCACCGTCCCGTCATATTAAGACTTGGCCCTCTGCCGGACCCTACTCCCCCGACCAAGACTGTGGTGCAATGGTATAAACTTGAGAAAGCCCTCAAGGTTATCCATTCTCCCGACTTGGATAAAATCCCCGACGACATTAGGTCCCCTGACGACATTGCTATTGCGGTCGACTCTCTGACCAGTCATGTCCAATCCGCCGTTCGCGACTTGTCTAGACAGGTCCCAGCTACGCCTGATCGTAACTGTGTCCTGCCTGATGAGATAAGACGACTGATCACAGAGAAGAACGCAGCAACTCGTCGCTTTAGTTCTTGGCCCTCCGAACTAAATCGCTTCCGAATGAACTCGCTTCGCCGCAAGGTGAAGAGGGCCATTCAGGAGCACCGTAACACTTCTTGGGACAATCTGCTTTCTAATATCGAACCCGGGCATCTAGCTTACTGGAGCCTGGCTAGATCTATGAAATCAGATGGTATCTCAATCCTGCCCCCTCTGCTTCGCCCGAATCACCAAACGCCTGCGTTTGATGACAAGGAAAAAGCAGACGCGCTAGCTGAGAGTCTTGAATCCCAATGCTCTCCTAGTCTTGAACCCGTCGACCCTGATCACCTTAACATGGTGAACAGTGAAGTCGACCGCCTAGTTTCCCTTCCCCCCTCTGCTCCTCCTTTGGACCTCATTAGAGCAGCAGAGGTTGCCCAGATCATTAAAGATCTTCGCCCTAAGAAGTCCCCTGGCTCGGACGGCATCAGCAACAGAGTACTCAAGAAGTTCTCTGTTGCCCTCATACATCTCCTGGTCAGCATCTTCAATGCTGCCATGGCTAACTGCTCTTTCCCTGATGTCTGGAAGGAAGCCAATGTAATTGGCATCCACAAACCGGGCAAAAAGGCAAACGAGCCTTCCTCCTACCGTCCCATCAGTCTCCTCAGCTCCCTGGGGAAGATCTATGAGCGTCTCCTTCTGAGACGTCTCTGGCGTCACGTCAATGAGCATAGTCTCTTGCCTGACGAACAGTTTGGCTTCCGAGCCCATCACTCCTGTCCCCAGCAGGTGCTCCGCATCACGGAGCACATCCTGTCCAAGTGGCATCACACTTGGCCAGCAGATACGGGCGCTGTCTTCCTCGATGTAGCTAAAGCCTTCGACAAAGTCTGGCACAATGGCTTGGTTTACAAGCTTTTCCTGCTTGGAGTGCCAGACAGGCTCGTACTCATCTTACGAGACTACTTGTCGAACCGCTGTTTTCGCTACCGCGTGGAAGGCACGCTCTCAGACCCCAAACCTGTCCGAGCTGGAGTTCCTCAAGGCTCAGTCCTTGCTCCCCTTCTTTTCACGCTGTACACCAGCGATATTCCCCGACACCCGCAAGTCGAACTTGCCCTCTTCGCCGATGACACGGCTCTGTACGCGTCCGATAAGAACAGGAATCGCGTACGCATAAGGCTGCAGGCTGCACTAGACACCCTAGGTGCCTGGTTCAGAAAGTGGCGCATAGAGGTGAACCCGACGAAAAGTGCAGCAGTGTACTTCACTCGGAGTCCCTTCTTGCCCCAGCCTCTCCTCCTCTTCGATAAACCCATCCCTTGGGTTAGGTCAGCTCGCTACCTAGGAGTAATCCTAGATAGACGTCTCTCCTTCTATCCCCACATAAGGTCTGTCACTAATCGTGCGAAGTTCGTGCTTAGCCGGTTAAACAGCCTTCTCAACTCGAAAAGTAAAATGTCCTTTAGAAATAAAGTGACACTTTACAAGACAGTTGTACGGCCAATAATGACATATTCCTCTGTCGTCTTTGGCCAGTCCCGTCATGTTAGATGCCTTCAGGTAGTCCAAAACAACTTCTTGCGCAGGGCCACGGGTTGCCCATGGTACATGCGCAATGTAGACCTCCACCGAGATCTCAAACTCGAGTCCATCGAACACTTTATTAAAACTGCTTCAAAGCGTTTTTATGAAGTGGCGGCGGAACACTCCAATCCGTTAATCTCGGGATTACCCTCCGACTACCCGATAGAGCCATTGCCCACGAGTTCTTTCCTCCGTCGACCGAGACACGTTCTCGGCTTGCCCGTTGACGAGCTCACCGCCGCTAACCCGGAGGTGACGTCAACCCGTCCCACACTAGCTGTTAGACACATATTCAAAAACCGGTCCCGCCGGCGGGGCCGAAGAATACATTCTTCCGTCTAAAGGTGCAGTTTTGCACCTAGACGCTATCCTTCAGTAGATTCAAAAATTCTGGCAACAGTCCAAGCCGTGGTTCGAACCTAAGTGGTGCCCTTGAGCTTGTTGCCCCAACCTAACTTTTGCGGCTGGGCGCCTTCTGCGCTCGCCATAGTCCGGTAACGTTGTCATGGCCATATGCGGTCAACAACATATATTGTCATTTCGAAAAAAAAAAAAAAAAAAAAACACTTGCGAGGAAAAAACAAATTAATTTACCACACAGCGACGAATACGATAAAACCAAATATGAAAACTAAAGCATCACAGCTTTAGTTTTCTTATTTGAATATGGAATATGGGAAATGACGCGCAATTTTTTTTTAACGCGCCCAGTGCAAGGTGAGTAAACATACAGCCTTATTAAAAATTATAATTTTAAGTGATGAAATGCAAATATTTTTATATTTTATAACAAATTTATGTGAAATGAATAATTTGATAATAGTAAATGTTTGTTTTACTTAATTTAACGTACACATCAATATATTCCAAATATTTAAATGGATTTTCAGCGGCATAAAACCTCTTTAGTGTTACTTAAGAAAATAACTGTATTAGGTACCCGGTTAAATTGAAAATACTCTGTTGACTCTCATATAACTTACAGTAAGGTAAAAATTTAACTTTATGGGGATAATTCTATTACGCACTAGTGTGTAATATGATTACGCACGCGTGTGTGATAGCTCGGTTTATGGCTCTAAAAGCGATGTAGTAAGGCTTTCTTCACGAGCAAGTGTGTTGAAAAAGGATAATACGAAAGGAACAAAATGTATTATTTCTCTGTGTATTTCAGTTGTAACTTTTATAATTCTTATGTCGTCTATAGTATTTTCAGTTTTAAACAGACTTTTTTGTACTTGTATTTGTACCAATTACGATTATATATTTATTTTATTATTATTATTTGACGAGCTCTGTGGCGCAGCGGACGAAGGTCCGCCTGCGACGCAAGGGGTTGCGGGTTCGATTCCCGTCTCGGGACAAATGTCTGTACGATCTGCAGATATTTGTACAGGGTGTTCTGGGTGTTTTTCTATATATAATAAAAATGTCTATCTATGTAGTATAACATATTAAGTAGAGGTATATCAGTCATCTAGTACCCATAACACAAGCTCTGCTTAACTTGGGGCTAGCTGTGTGATTTGTTTAGCATTAAAAAAATACATATTTAAACACTTTAATGCATACAACAAACTAACAATCAAACTATTCTGTATTCTTTTCAACAACTTACTGCGCTTTTAATCTTTGGCTACAAAGTTTTGCTCATGTTATTGGGTCATGAAAACAATAATTCGTTGTTTTGTATGATTTATAAAAAAATCTCGTCTTGGGTCAGGCTCAATCCAGACTAGAGATGAAGTAGGGACTAAATTTAATAATGTTTTTACAGGTCGACAAAATCTAATTGATAATGGAGTATTATCACCATACTTAGGGTTCAGGGACATTTACGATCCTGACACAGCGCCATGCTTAACATTGGAGTACCCGTATGTTCTTCGTTGGATGCATACTATGCAGGAAGGCTCATTGAAGTAGGTTTTCAGTTTACTTTTTATAATTATAATGATGACATTTTAGTAACATAGTTATAAGGAAGATAGATAGGTAAACTCTTTATTGTACGAACGCCATAGTTATAAATAATACAAGGAGCCAAATAAATAATAACATACAGGGCAATAATAACGACAGCCCATAACGCTTTAAATGATAGTACAAAATATAAGGTATATTTACAAACAACCTAAAAATTATATGATATAATTATGTATTTAATATTGATTTGATAGAAGACACTAAAAGTAACAAGTCAAAGAAGATAATGAGAAAGAAAAAGATGATACTGCGGACGGAGCTTAAGGATCTTATTCATTTTATACCTTCTTAAAAAAATGGAGAAGGTCTCAAGTAATATGTGTGTTATCTGCGTTTATGAACCTTTTTGTATGTTTTGTAGGGATTTTAAAAGATACATTATATATTATTAAATAAAGAATCTCAGTATTCTTTTTATCACACCTATTCCCATAATATCATTACCATCAGGGTAATGGCTGTCGGTTTGTTTTTTGTTTTTCGTTAAAAAACTCATAAAAATATTTTATTACATTTTTAGACAAACTAGTACAAGTGCTTACAATTAATCATTATTAACTAATAGCTAGTTATATATTTTAATGTAAATAAAACTACTGTTTTCAGAATGTACGATGCAAAAGGATGTTATCTGAAGCAAGTTCCCATTGTAAACATGACTTTGAGAACTGGCTACCTTGCCACTGATAATAATCTCGCACATATTACTCAAGGTTGTTTTAGACAAAAATGTGCAAATGCAGATCACGTCGTCGATCCTGATGTAAGATTTTTTTATAAAGAGGCTATGACAAAGCCATAAATGAATGTGTTAACAAAAAGTGTAATGAAGTGGACAACCCGGTTCAAAGCTATGAGAGCACGCACATTGATTTTAATTCGATTACAGATTTCGGAAGTTGGACTTGGACCACTTCAGGAGACTCTCGATATAACCACAAACGATCTAGCTAAAGGAAGATATTTTGGATTCCAACCTTATATCAAATACAGAGAAATCTGTTTTGGCCACAGAGTTTGCTGTTGGAATGATCTGCTTCAATGTATGAGTCCCGAAGTAAGACATTTTATCTATAGTAATATTGTTGGTTTGCTTATAGTGTATAAATATCGTAAGCTTTATTTCTGGACAAATAGTCCAATAATCCTCTTCACAGGAGATAGTCGCAGGAGATTTATGAAGTGAGTCCGTTTTACAGGTGTAACTGAAAGAATTTGAGGAAAAATTTGTATTTAGTATTTTTGTAACGAATAAACTCAAAAACTACTAGACCAAAATCTTGTCCAAATTCTTTCACCATTAGAATGCTACACTGTCCCTAAGCAACATAGGCTATATTTTATCCCCGTATTCCTACGGGAATGGGAGCTGCGCGCGTGTGACCACCGAGTGTAACAAATATTCTATAACACTACGCACATTCAAATGTCTACATCATTTGCTCGTAATACGACATAATATTTATGGAACAAATGCTCTGATATGCGTTTACCAGATTTTTAGAGCAGACCGTTTTCTGTTTACAGAGAATAGAAATGCTCAAGACCAATTACCACAACATCAACGACATCGACCTTATGTCCGGCATATGGTCGGAAAAGCTAATGCGTGGTAGTTCCACTCCATCTACTGTGTACTGTGTGGTGGTTGACCAGGCAATCAGGAACATAGTGTCTGACAGGCACTGGTTTGAGAGACCTAACCGGCCTAATGCGTTTACTTTACGTAAGTAGTATTACAATAGGATAGATTCTCTCACCATTACGATCACAATCGTCAATATTATCATAATCTTTAGTATCATCATAATCGTTAGTGTAATTACCACTTTTTGTTATTTGTGTTTATTTCTGTTTCTTTTCTTGTTTGATAAGGTGTAAAATAAAGTATTTATATTATCTATCTATCTATTTATCTTAATCGTTAGCATCATCATAGTCGTTAATATCATAGGCCAATATGATCAAGGCCATAATTATTATTCGATAATGATTAGATAAATATTTATATAATTTTTTTTTACAGCACAACTCCTTCAAATCAGAAAGCGAACAATCGCAAGTTTCGTTTGTGACGTCGGTGACTCTGTTACTGAAATACAACCGTCAGCGTTTTTAAACATTGGAAGAAAGTAAGATGTTTCTTATGTTAGATTATTTACTGTGGGGTGCCGGCAGTAGAAAATTGCTTCTCTTTCGCGTACAGTCTTTCCGTGTACCGACATTTCTGAGCACGACAAACCGCTTTGCTTTTAAGCGTGGTGAGTACGGCAACAATCTAATGCCTACCATCAGTACCTAGATACGGAGGAGGCCTATGTCCAGCAGTAAGCGTCTTACGGTTGAGGTAATGATGATGATTGGATATGAAAAATCTTACTTAATGCGTCTTGCTTACCATCATCATCACCATCTTCCTAGATAGATAGATGGTGATATTTATATCATGATAATTTAGGCGGGTTTGCTTATAGTGTGTAAATATCGTATGTTGCTTTATTTCTGGACAAATAGTCCAATAATCCTCTTCACAAGAAATATTCGCAGGGGATTTCTGGAATGAGTCCTTTTTACAGGTCTAACTGAAAGAATCTGAGCTGTTAGAATAGGTATTTTTAAGTATACAGTAAAGAGGGCTGTTTGCTGCAAGATGTGTCATGCATGACTCGTTAATTACTTGCAAGCCTTACATACCTGGCGTCATTTACATTTCTAAAAAAGCTATACCCCATCGTCATATCAGCCGTAGGACATCCACTGCTCGACATAGGACTCAGTTTTATCACCGCGGTTTGCGGTTGGAAACCGTCTGCATGCACTGCTGACCTGCGGTTCTTACCAAGTTGTCTGCCCATATTGCAGGTGGATGTCCTACGCTGCCCTTGCCAGTCCGCAGCCACCATTCGAAAAAAAGCTGGATACCTACATCGTTGTAATTAGAAACACCTTTAAAAAAGCTAGACCATTATCATCATTTTAATTGTAAGACGTCCACTACTCCAGTTATTGCGGTTTGAAGCTACCTGCGTCCACGGAAGCTAGACTATCCTGACAATGCTTTGTTTTTACATTTACTAAATTCTTTGTATTTCTTTTCAGCAATAAACTCACAGAATGCTGCAAAGCCAGCCAGTTCGACTTTTCCAAGTGGAGAGATCCCCGTTGCGGTACCAGATATTGATTTATCTTTTATTGAAGTATTTTTTTTTATTACCCTAAAAATGCTGTAGTATTTTTTTTTTTAATTTGGTTTTGATGATGGGATCCCAGAGGGATTAAAATAATTGTAGTGTCTACTGGAGTACCACAAGGTACACTTACATGCACTTGATTTAAACTTGCGATTGGGTTTTTTGTTCCACTTTTTAATGTTTGTTTTAACACTCTGTTTTGATGATGGGATCCACAATAAATCGAGGGAAATACATTCAGTTGGTGTTTATATGTATAGAAGTTTGGGTTTTTTCATAAACTAGTCAAGGATTTTATCATAGATATTGGTTTTTTTTTTGTTTAAAAATTAAAGCACTATAATGTATCTCTAAATGTGGTTTTGTTTTTGGTCTGTGCTGTTTTGTAAGTCAATTAAATGTATTCATTCATTCAATTCATAATGTATGCTATGTCAGATTTCTTAGTCATAATCTTCTTTTTTTGATTTTCGAGTTTCCCTCTTTTCGGTTCAACTGAAGAACATTCCGTTATCTTTTTATTTCTTCCTCATATGACGTGACAGCAAAATGTTTCCTGTAACCTGGTTCTTAAAATTATTAATACTTGTTGATATAATTAATTAATTGTACCTCTTCCCTTTCTTCCATTTACTTTTCCTTCTATTATTTTCTTAACGAAACTATCATGTACTTGATGGCTTAATACATTTCCCCTTATATCAAATTACTTATACTCTGCTTAAATTAAACCCACCTACAAAGACACCTTGCTTTTGCCGCAAGCCTGGGCCATTTATTCTTCTCTTGAAAAATGAACGCCCATTGCATTACTCATACTCATACACATTTATTTCACCATAGGGACATATAGTACACTTGGCTATGTCACAGAATCTAAAATAAATGTCACTTCTTAATAACATAGTAAAATTCTATATAAAAATTCTAAGTTCTATTATTATAGCTGGCCGTACATGGCCATTGTCAACAAATAATTATATTAAAATATTATTATTATTATTTATTATTTAGCCTCCACTGTCCTACTATATTAAAATAATAAAAGTATAATTCGTTCAGTAAAGTAAAGTCATTGGAGCCCATTGCGCAAGTTGGCGGACCAATCTGCACAATGGGCTTCTATATTTTCCCGCCATATTCGTCTAGGCCTCTCCCTAGGGACCCTAAATACCTCATTTGTCAATGTGATCTTACAATATTCCAGGCATTGCAGCATCCTGTTTAGTATGAGGGTACTACGTTACTAATGCTGTATATATCATCTAAAATATAATGTAAAGGGCCTGACTTTGTCAAATCAAAATAAAGTTTGAGTCAGAAAGTTACATTTTCATCTTTTCCATTTGTAACAAAATATATTAGCCAGTATAAAGTAACTAATAAAATACACCGTTTTTCAACGATCAGTGGCGATCCTTTGAGGAAAATCGGTTCAAAATCGGTACGTTCTTAATGATTTCCTACCCAATTTCACACGCGAACGAAGATGGGCCCTTCTTGCTTCAAGAATAAATTAATCTGACATCCTCTTAGGGTCAACAAGGGGGTCTTTATCAAAAGAAGGTTTTTTCCATTGCTATTATGTGGAAAAAAAAACCTTCAATTGCGGTGGGGCTCGAACCCGAAAGGATTATTAGCCTTTCGGGTTCGAGTACGTATCTCGCGACAGATTTGCAACAGGGTTGGCCTACATCTCGCGATTTATATCAGCTATCATAAATAAAGATGAAGAAGAAGAAGCAGCGAAGATCGCAAGATTTACGCCTGTTGAAAACCTGATCCGAGATACGTAATCAACCTGCCGGGTTGCGTAGCTTAGATGGTTAAAGCACTTGCGGCATAAGGAAGGGTGGAGGATGGATTTGACTGACGTGGGTTCGAACCTCACCGCAATCTATAAATTTTGACAAGGTTTTGTCTTTCCTTGAAATTTTATTTATACTTTTGTGTGGCTTAGCCCTATAAACATTAGAAACCATAAGCACCTTAAGCCGATTTATTTATTTAAATGACAACAGTTAACACACAAATAATAATAAAAAAGAAGGTGCTCCCTGTTTTGCGCTAATCATTATCATCATCATCATCATATCAGCCCGATGACACCTACTGCTGGGTATACGCCAACGAAAGCGGTCCTTTCAAAGCCTAATAAGTAATACCCAACGCAGAGTTGCACATAGATCATTCATAATTTCAGCCGTAAAACGTCCACTACTGAACACGGGCCTCCCTCATGGATCTCTATGAGGGTTAGTTGCCATTCTCACCTCGGTTGGCAGGGTAGGCGAGCGCAGTACGAGATGTACACGTTAATAATGATACAAGGAAAGACGCTACTGCCTCTTTCAGATGAATCTCAGGACAAGAGAGGACAAAACTCTACTGCTGGCACCCTAAGGCAGCTCTTAGTACAGTCGCGCACATAGTAAAGGATACTAAGCATTAATCAGTGGTACCTTAGTGTATCCTTATATATTTATTTATTTTAGGAAGACTAACATCACAAATCAAACATAATGTATATAAGTAATCTAGAATCAAACGGCTAATAACAAGTCTTCACTTTTAGAAATATTATAAAAATGGAGCACGAAAGTATATACAAGCTTTTAACAAACAAAGGTGATTTAGAATAACAAAACTGATAAAATAAAGTTAGTTCAATTCAGTCAAAGAAATCAGAACTCAATAAGCGCCTCATCCTTGCCACGCTACAGTCGAACAAATCCACAGAAGTATTATGTTGTTTATTGAAGCCGTCACAGACCCGCCATAAGTACGAATTACACCGATAGTTGGTAGATACTGTTATCAAGTAGAATGTGGGAATATACCTACGAAACCTGTTAGGGATATAAAATTGCAGTTTACTAAGTAATTCGGGACAATCTATTTGACCAGTTACCAGCTTGCTCAAGTAAAGAACATCTGCAATTTCACGTCGCCTAGCAAGTGGCAAAAGGTGATATTTTCTGCATTATAATTTATAGTCGTGTAGATACGTCTTGGTTACCTTAGTGGTATCCTTTACTATGTGCGCAACTGTACATTTTGGTATTTCCCCACAGAAATCAATATTGCAAAATCGTTCGCTAGTTCCACAGTTGCCTTACTTACAATGACCGGATGGAGCAGCTATAAACACGCCTCGATCAGTAACATATGATGGGATATCTGCCAGACGAAGAATGCGCCGATAGTGTCCTGTCAGGTGTCAAACAGATTATAAGTATTGCTACGGTTGATTTGTACGGACAGGCAGACGGGCGATATTATACTACTTTATAATACTCTGGAACTTTCCATAGATTTTATTAACTCATGTTTTTTGTACAAATCCGAGTATGGTCCATCTCATCTCGTAGTACGTTCACTGTTGACATAGGCCTACATCATAAATCTCCAAGTACGATCATGAAGGGTTTGTTGCCATTCTCACCACGCTTTAGTGTCGAAGGAAGGTTTACGAGCGCCGCAGTACAGGATATTGCTGATGCTGCTGCCTACCTTCCAATAGAATCCCTTGGCAGATTCTTCGTACAGGAGAGGAATGGCAATATTCTACTGCCGGCATTTCACGGCAGCTCTCAGTACATTTTGGTTATTACCCCACAGAAATCACTATTGCACAAGCAATTCCTAGTTCCATGATCGCCTTACAATGACCGGATGGAGCCGCTATAAACAAGCCTCGATCAGTAACATATGATGGGATATCTGCCAGACAAAGAATGCGCCGATAGTGTCCTATCAGGTGTCAAACAGATTATATTGCTACCGTTGATTGCTACAGACTTGCAGACGGGCGATTTTATACTAATATTTACTGTGAAACTTTTCATAGATTTTATTAACTCATGTTTTTGTGTACGAATCCGAGTAGGACACATCTCATCTCGAGGTACGTCCATTGCTGCACATAAGCCTCCCTAATGAATCTCCAAATTATTTATTTACTATATTTTATTTATTATCTAATACTCACAATTACATTATATTAATAGCACTAAATTAGGGTAGGTAGGTAAGCAATGGTGCCACGAACAAACTAAAAATATTAACAAGATCATTATTATCATCATCATTTTCGTCTATCCCTTCTCTTATTGCATCCACGGTCAATAGAGGAAGGGTAAGCACTGCCCCCAAGGCATGTACGCACGTACAGAGCTTCTTTTACCTATACTGAAAAGTTTTAACAGTGTGAGCAAGGCTCATAACTTCTAATTAGGAAAAATCTTAATCCAGTTAATTCGTCCTATTTCATCAGAATCCGAGCGGTTTTCTCGCTCGTGTACCTACGCGCGCTCAATCGCACATTTATTGCATTAAAATCGCGTCATTGGATAGAACGCTCCGTTGAATTCTGATTCTGACGATTATTGATTTAGAACTGAAGTCGCTGTGAATCATTCGCTATGCATTGAGTGTATTAGAAATAGCTAGAAAGTTGGAATCTGGGTTCGTACTACTACTACTAACCCCACTACTACTACTAACCATATCTAGATTTGTTAATCATTCCTTAATTTTTCAACACAAAAAAATTACTTCAGTACCCTTGACTTGACTTAAAAATACCCAAACCACTATGAACGCCTATTACATTTGAGTATTTCTCATGATTTATCTCATGGATCATGTCATCACAACTGGCTGTTGAACTGGGTGTTGAACCTAGAAACAAGGGAACGAAAAACCCAACCGCAACTATAAATTAGGGCATGCAACTTTGCCTTGCGGGACTCTAGAAGACACTTTTACAATTCATCATTTCAGCCATAAAACGTCCACTAATGAACACAGGCCTCCCTCATGGATTTCCGTGAAGGGTAGTTGCCATACTCACCACGCTTGGCAGGCGGGTTGGTGAGCGCAGTATGTGATGTTGATATACGGAAAGACGCTGCTGCCCATCTTCCGGAGGTATCCCTTAGCAGGCTCTTACTGCATCCGTGGGCATGAGAGGAGGGCATGAATTTTTTACAATTATTTAATTTCAATTATCCTGATGATGTTGACGTGTAGGTAAGTATGAAGTATAGTGGATAAAGACATTTTTATCTCAGCCATATTTCGATTATGTCATCCGTGAATTTTGTAACATTGAAGCGTTTCGATACTAACTGTGGTCGTCTTTATCAGTTCCACTTCACCATTTCATGCTTTCTGAATTCAAATGTCGGAGCTGAATATGCCAAAATAACTATAATATTTACTTACGATATTTGAGAAGTTCCCTCGATTCCTCTTGGATCCCATGTACAGAGCTGAGTTTTGAAAATGGGACCTAATTGTAAATGTATGAATTGGAACTTAAAAACAATTTTCCAAATCGGATCATAAATGACGTAATTCTGCACTAACAAATATTTCTAAAGAGTAAAGACGACTTGAGATTCTCATATTAACACATATTTAACCGGGTATACTTATATCGCATTATATAGCTTTATTATTGCCCGATGTTTCGATAGTATTGCACCCATCTGACCCATAGCCGTGGGGTGCCGGCAGTAGAATGTTACCCCTCCTCTCCTACCCGTGGATGCAGTAAGAGCCTGCTAAGAGATACCTCCGGAAGATGGGCAGCAGCTTCTTTCCGTATATCAACATCCCGTTCTGCGCTCACCAACCCGCCTGACAAGCGTGGTGAGTATGGCAACTACCCCTCATGGAGATCCATGAGGTAGACCCTAGTTCAGTAGTGGACGTTTTACGGCTGAAATGATGATGATGATGATGATTGCACCCATCCAGATCAATTGAGATCCTTTAGATTCGAGGTTAAAAAGAAAAACAAAACGTTTTAAAAATCAATTAAGCACATAACTGAATTGCTTCTGAAATCGCTTTCTTCAAGTGAAGAAAAGATGCGAAAGAGAAACCTCACTCTTTCACATTCAAAATCCTATAAGATTATCCTAAATATACCATGAGTTAGGAACATTTATAAATTGATTTTCTTCAGCAAAATAACATTAACGCTTCGTTTATCCGTGAACATTTCCATTCACATCATATCGAGAAGAATATGAAAATACAACAATAGCAAACAATCAGGCAGTGGAGCGAAATAAAAATGCTGAATGTACGCGGCAGCTGTCCTGCACAGATCCATGTAGCAGCGCAGTACTAGAATATACAGTAGACACCGTTAGACAGAGTAGGGTCTTTACTTTTTCTATTATTAATTTTAGTTTTACATATATGTAATTATAATGTATAATAAACTGTATTGGCGTACGCTCACTGAAGCATCAAGACAAACCCGGGTGGTGTTTTGATGCTAATATAAAAAAATATATTATGTTAAAAAAATAATAAAAAAAGACATCTAAGAAGTAAAGGCTTTACTTTTACACCCCACAGCAAAATCAAATTGAAACATCCTTATAGTCGTGAATCTGTTAGAACTTAGTGTTACTACTGCAAAACTGTATACTGTGCATTCGCTTCTGGAAATATCAGTTACAATGTAGGTACGTTAAACTTAAAACATCCTTACTGCGCGGACTCTTGAAACGTCAGCCATTTTCTTCTTTTGCTCGTGAAACCGTTTCATGGAGTTATGTAGGACTGTAGACGTTTCTCCTTTATTAGAGCTACCAGTTACCTGTAAGGAAAATCATCATCATCACCACCATTTCAGCCGTAAAACGTACACGAAACGGAACTATTTTCCGGTAGTATGACTTCCGTGGCGTAGTAGATAAATCGGACTCAATCTAACACAAGATATTGCGGCCTCTATTGTCACCGCAGGACTAATATGACGTATAATAGATAAAAAATTGTATTTAGTATTTGTGTAATTATTATAATTATATAAATATATATTTGGTTATGCATATATATAGTACATATACATGTTAGGATTTAAATATTAGGATATTAACACTATACCCCATTCTTCCATTCAAATCCTCTCCATCCAAAGGTTGTCTGAAAGAAATCGCTCCAAGCGATAAGACCGCCCATTGTGTATTTCTGTTGTTTTTGTAGTTTAAGTTAAGTTTAGTTATTTTTGTTTTTATTTTCTGTATGATTTACACAATAAAGAGTTTATCTATCTATCTATCTATAATAATTGGTATAAAAATGACGTATACTGCATTTTATATGACGTAATCAATTCCATGTCATAAACTGTCAGTGACAATTTCATTAATCGTGAGTATGGCAACAACCCGCAACAACCTCCTGATCATCACGCAGTGGATGTCCTACGACTGAGACGGTGATACATAACGTAGACGACACCTTGACCCGAAACAAACATCAGCAGAAAGCTAACATTTGTCCCACGGCAGGGTTCAAACCCGCAACATCCTGCGTCTGTCGGTTATCAGACCAACTGACTCTGTGGTCGTGATATAAGTGTACATAATCAAAGTGGACTTCCCACCCTACGCCGCGTGCCACTATCATTAGAAACAGACGCAGCGCGGCGGGTGTGCGAATAATCATCGAGGGGTGTGTACTCATGGGAGGGGAAGCGGGGTGACTGTCATTGACAGACCTGTCATTGACTGGTATGGAGATCGTGTGCAAAAGTAATGGTCTTGACTGACCGGCTGGAAAGGAAGCATGATAACACTGATTTGCTGTTGTAGATTTATCAAGTGATGTGAAAGCTTTGTAGGTAAATGTATTCTAAGTTAGCGTGAACTAAGTAATGAGTGTAATGCCGTGTGGTGCCGGCAGTAGAATGTTACCCCTCCTGTCATGCCCGTGGATGAAGTAAGAGTATCAACATCCCTTACTGCGGGAGGTCCATGAGGGAGGCATGTGTTCAGTAGTGGACGTTTTACGGCTGAAATGATGAAAAATGATGAAGGTAAGCGAATTGGACTGCGCCAATATATCGGGCCAAGCCGTCCGTAGCCGTGGTGTGACGGCAGTATAATGTTGCAGCTCCTAATTGTAGTAAGGCCTATGTCCAGCAGTGGACGTGGACAGCAATCATACGGCTGAGATGATGATGATGATAAATTTTCGGGACGGGACATAATTACTCAATTCATGGTAAACATCCCGTAAATTATTGCTAATAGTGTTCACAACGATGATAGTTTCAAACGTTATATGGTATTCATACTGTACATGTCGCTACAGTACCTGGGACATTGTTAAATTGATTAATCTTGCTCAGCGCAAACATTATCTCAGATAAATAGTCTATGTTCAAAGGAAAGTTCATGTAGAACAACAAAGAGAATTCTGTTGTAAAAATGAAGCATAAAATAATATTAAGAAAGAGTAAGGTTTCTTGTCTCTTTCCCTCGCATGGAATAAAATTTATCCGAAACGAAAGAATTCAATTATGTGCTTTATCACAGTTAATATAATAAACTAGTATTATATTATCAACTAGCTTGTGCCCGCCGCTTCGCATGCGTTGTAACATGATAAAAAGTAACCTATGTGTTATTACTGGTCCACATCTACATATACGTGTGCAAAATTTCAGCTCAAACCGTTGCGTAGTTTTTGCGTGATGAGTTCACAAACCTCCAAACAAACTTTCGGCTTTATAATATTAGTAGGATAGTATATAACTTAGGGCTATCCTTTGTTGCCGTGGGGTGCCGGCAGTAGAATGTTACCCCTCCTCTCCTACTCGTGGATGCAGTAAGAGCCTGCTAAGGGACACCTCCGGAAGATGGGCAGCAGCGTCTATCCGTGTATCAACATCCCATACTGCGCTCACCAACCCGCCTGCCAAGCGTAGTGAGAATGGCAACTACCCCACATTTAGATCCATGAGGGAGGCCTATGTTCATCAGTGGACGTTTTATGGCTGAAATGATGATTCTTTGTGTCAAGTATTTTTTATTGCAAAAGTCAGCTTTAATTGTTTACTTAAACGATAAAATACCTACCTAACAGATTCGAATCAAGAATAAATGTTTTATCTATGAGCCTACCCAGATTTACCTTCATCATTTCAGCCGTAGGACGTCCACTGCTGGACATAGGCCTCCCTCATGGATTTCCAGTTATTGCGGTTGGAAGGGATCTGCATCCGTCGACCTGCGGTCTTCACCAGGTCATCATCCCATCTTGTTGGTGGACGTCCTACGCTGCGCTTGCCGGTCCGTGGCCTCCACTCGAGAACTTTTCGGCCCCATCGGCCATCTGTTCTGCGAGCTACATGGCCTGCCCATTGCCTTTACCATTGCAGATTTACCTTGCAGATCTTTTTTTTTTATTATTGCAGTTTTTTTAGTATCAGTGTTATCAATCAAATACCTCAAAGATCACCACAGCCGCATCACTGCTATCCTCGTCCACTGCTGCACATAAGCCTCCATCACCAGGATTTTGAGGGGCTATTGACATACTCGCCACACTTGGCAGGCGGGTTGGCGAGCACAGTTTGTTGACACACGGAAATACGCTGCTGCCCATCTTCCAGCGGTATCCCTTCGCAGATTCTTACTGCATCCACGGGCAAGAGAGGAGAGGCAACATTCTTCTGCCGGCACCCCACTTCAAGACCTAAAAGATAATAGTAGTAAAATTTGAGTTGACTTTATCACCCCAGCTTCAACACAAATAATTAGTTTTTCGTAAACTTTCGCGATCACAATTCATTATAATATAATAACATAAACACGGGAATTTACAAATGATTAGTCAGACTTTCCGAGAAAGGCATAACAATCCTGTCAAGTACCTAACTTTCCACAAGGAATTTCTAAAAAAACCTTTTTCTTCATTGTTTTAGGAATTTCTATAAATTTTCTATAACGTTACGTTTTTATTCATTATTTCACCCTTTCGAGCAGAAAGCTCCCTGCAAAATAAAATAAAACTGTCATCACATTTCTTTGATACACAAAGTATTGTATTACTAAACAAGTGAAGGGAAAACTGTTTATACGATAAGTCTTATAATATTACCGGGCTCAGCTCCGCGCATTGTAAAATGACTCTTATGCTAACGGAATAGGGGTAAGCTAAGTTGTCTTTGCAAAGTTGTTGGAATAGTATTTTTATTAGGTTTTTCCTTGGTATGGTAGGTCGGGGCGCGTTGCCATGGTAACGGCACGAATACCGCTGATGGATGCGACAGTATTCCTACAAACTACAAGCTTTATGAATTGTTTCCAGTGTTTTGAAGGCTTGTTTGCGAAAATATGAATTGGAAATGGCATGAGAAGGCTTTTTATTGGAATTGAATGCTGTCTGCAAAATGGCGGGTAACAACTGGGAGACGTTTTGATTGTAATTTACTTTTGTTTATAGTTGTTCTTAAAGTTGATTTTTCTACCGGTATTTTCATAAGATTTAAATGCTTTTATTTTCCAAATAATGGTAAAAAATAGCGCACGTAGATCTTATTTATTTTATAAACGTTGTGATTTTTCTACAGGAGTCGCAATAAAAATATTACAAATACTAGCTAATGCCCGCCGCTTCGCATGAGTTGTACCCGGATAAAATGTAGCCTATGTGCCATACCTGGTCAACATCTATACGTTTGCAAAATTTCAGCTCCATCCGTAGGCTAGGTTTTGCGTGAAATAGTTACAAACATCCATACATACTCCACAATATTCTTTGTTAAAAATTTTGTAGGATAATAATGTTTTACTCGAAACCCGAACTAAATAATAAAATACCCTGTAAACTGATAGGTACTAAAATGAAAAATTCAAACAAATAATTAGTTTTAAAACAAATTTTCCAATTGCACTCAACTTTTATTAAAATTTATTTAGTAATTATTTTTATTAAAGTTACTAGTATATTTTTTATCTTAAATTTATGAAATTCTGTTGAATAAGCACCAAAAGCAGTTGGACAATAAACCTTATAGCTATATTCGATTAGGTTTGTTTTCCAAAACGGACAGTTGGTATAACTCATAGTTTTCCGACTAACTCAATGATCAGTCATCTGTAGATGCGACATGATGTATGAATGTGCACGACAACTGAAATGTTAATTACTAGAGATCTAAATCTGGACAGGAGATGAGATATTAGTGGTTTAGTAGACTAAAATATTCTAGACTAGCGGGCAGTTCACTGCGAATGGACGGAATTAATGTGTTCGAAAACCTTCTTTACCTTTTATTAACAACTCAGCATAACTCAAAAATAGTTATGCTGAGTTGGGGACCCATTTACCCGCGCCACATTCTACTTCCTGTCCGTATTGTAATGTTATATCAATTCATTTTGTACCTATTTTTGTTTTCTTGTTTATATTTAAAAAAAATATTTTCTATGTGGTTTTTTCTATTGTACTGTTATTTGTGCATGTGGTAAATAAATGATTTTCTCCTTCTTCTTTTAAAACCTTACATAAAATTACGTGATAAAATCCAACAAATCTAAATAATAAAAGTCGTTTTAGGCGTTGCATTGTCCACTGTAGGTTTGAAATAAGATCGAGGTAACTGTTTATAAATTGAATAATATTAACCCTAAGAATCAATTATTTTACCTAGATTAATTTAATGTTTAATTCTATGACATTATTATATTTTTTATTAGCCGTGGGGTGCCGGCAGTAGAATGTTACCCCTCCTCTCATGCCCGTGGATGCAGTAAAAGCCTGCTAAGTGTTACCTCCGGAAGATGGGCAGCAGCGTCTTTCCGTGTATCAACATCCCGTACTGCGCTCGCCAACCCGCCTGCCAAGCGTGGTGAGTATGGCAACTACCCCTCATGGAGATCCATGAGGGAGGCCTTTTCAGTAGTGGACATTTTACGGCTGGAATGATGATGATGATGATGATTATATTTTTATTTCTAATATTCATCTTCGTGTTTGGTTTTGGTCGGTGTTGCGTCCTATGGAACAAATATTATATTATGTGTACAAACCCGTAAGGGAGCCGCCCATGAAAATAAGTAATTTTAGAAGGGACAAAAATCGGGGATTCGTATTTTTTTTTAAATATTTTTATTTAAAATTTACTAGCTGCTGCGATTTAAAAATGATGAGGTGAAATTGAATTTTTCTTACATATTAATAAAAAAATCTATTAGCAGAGTTAAATGATCTTGTCAAGATTCAGCTGGCTTTTATTTTGTCATCATCGTATAATCCGCTGTTGAAGTTTTTTCGTGGTCTTTTCTTGCATGATGGTGATTACAGAATGAAAAGTCGTAGAACAAAAGTTGTTCCTTGGTATGGTCCGAATCACCCCCTTTCGGGTTAGTCCACATATTATAATACACCGTGTATATAATCATAAATTTCCATACATTACTATTGGCATATCAAATGACAAAAACACGAATAGGTATACGAACGCGTTCCAAATAAATTCGCGTGAAAACGCTCGACATAAATCACACTCCGCGTCGCTAATAGAAAAGTTCGTCGCTTTTGAACGCACCTGGAACCATTACGGAATTAATTCAAAACTCACGCCTGTAATTGCACGATTTAAAATTGGAATTCAATATGATTGGTTTTAATGTGATGCATTGCTTTCGTGAACGAGGGTGTAATTTTGATGACGTGTCGCGATAAATTAGTTAAATAGTTCTCATATTTATTGCGTGGTAGTCCTCAAAACAGGCTGCGAACACGTAGTAATACATTTTGCTTTCTAACCGACTTCAAACAAAAGGAGGAGGTTCTAAAGTCGCTTGTATTTTTCTTATCTAACATAGATTCCTCAGATCTCCGTCGTTTATAAACCGATTCGGAAAATTATTTTTGAGTTAGAGTAGATTCTTAGGAACTGTATGTGGTATTTTCCCTCAGGGTCGCATTAAAAAAATCCCTGTAAATAAAAAGTTATCTACGAAAAATTGCTTAAATAATTCAAATCAAATACAAGGATGAAACCTACCATCTATATAGACGATATCAACTCTAACTTGCTCTGCAGCTAAATAACACCCATATTCTCCAAGATTTTCAATATTCTACAGCATCAGATGGAGTTTGCGGGTACCAAAATGTGGGTATTACCGTATTACGTACCTAAATGGATGGCTATGAAGATTGTCCGTGCTTCCGATTCCCAGAGCGGAAATTAAAACGGCCCGTGTGTTGCTCCATGAAGCGGGGTTCCGCAGCTAAATGGATTTCAATGTGACATGGAAATCTATTGGGTTAGGGGGGCTATATTTGCTATTTTCTCGTGTACGTGTGTACTGGGATTATCGGGTATTTATCGCGTAATTACCTTTATTTTATTCCCGACGTTTAATTACGCGATAAATACCCGATAATCCCATATTTTTATAATGTGTTGTGATCGCGAAAGTTTAAAAAAGACTACGTGTGTACTGTCGTTTACAATCTGTTACGCTTCGGTGTACTGGCGAAAAGTACCTAGGAGCAGTACATGCTAGGGCTCTTGCGGTGTTTTTTACAAGCGTACAAAGATTGATTGTTTTACAGGACCTAAAGTAGTAGTTAACCGTTAAAAATAAGCTTTTTAGTGATGGTTCTTAAAGTCAAAGTAAATAAGGTGTTTATTAAATAGAGCAAAACGAAGACGCTACTTAGAACAGTCAATTTACAAAAGAAGAATAAGACATATTTAAATTGAATAAAGCACGTAATTGAATTCGTTCGCTTTAGTTAACTTTTTTCTAAGTGAAGAAAAGAAGCGAACAAGAAACCTCAGTCTTTCACTTCTATTCATTTTACAACTTCTGTCTTAGTATTAAGGCCTTTGCATCTATTATAGATGATTTATACAGCGTCAGCAACTGGTAATCATGCTGTACGGGACGCTGCAGTACCTGGGACATTGTTAGATGGATAAGGCTTGCCCAGCACCTATACCATCCTCATACCATGTCTTAGTATTATGCTTAATTTAATGTTCGCAAGGATATTGGATACTTTGAATATTGCAAGATGACATTATTTCTTATCGTGGTTGAACCGAGCAACACTCGGCCAAAGGTCAATATCATTCAAATAATCATCTATAGAATAATAAGCATTTTTAATGAGATTTTATTTTGTAAATAGCTTAAGTCTATGAATCGATAGTTCAGCCGCCTCAGATGGAAGCTTATTATAGAAGCGCACACTGTTCCCATAAATTATTAATTACTTTCTGGAGTCAAAATTTAGGGATGTGCAATTTATTTTTATTTCTTATATTTATGCTATGCAAATCACATCTCTTAATAAAATTATTATATTTTTGTGTGCATATAGTAAGTTTATATAAATACGATATATTGCGATATAACAGTTAAATGTTAATTTTCTTAAATCGTTCCCTAAGTGAATGGCGTGGTTTCATTTTGTAAATAGCACATAATTATCGCCCTTTTTTGAACGAAAAAGATTGTCTGGTATATCGGCCGCCCTTCCATAAAGCAGGATACCATACGACATCACACTATGGAAGTAGCTAAAATAAACCAGTAGTAATAGCTTTAGCTTCGTCAGTAATAGATCTTATTGTCCTGACTGCATAAGCTGCTGAACTAAGCCGACCTGCAAGTCCATCAATCTTCGTAAACATGTTTTGTCAAAATCGATTATGACGTTTGCAAAATATGGGGGTGAAAGACGGGATGATTAAATGGATGTTTACAAATATTTCCAAGTTTTGTATAAAATAAAAGGAAATGGTGTAAAACGAAAAAGTCAAAGTTATACAGAAATCGGTTGAGCCCTTTATAAAATATATAGTGTCGGACCAATGGTGGACCCGTTCAAAAAAAACGCACTTTGATTTTATGCAAAGGTACTTTATTGCAAATCTCAGTGACTAACGTAACGAGCTTAAATACATCAAAATCACAAGATGACTATATCTGCTGCCGTGCGTTTTCGTTAGCGCGATCTAGCGGTTGAACATTTTTAAGGGCGACATCTAGTTTCAGATTTGGAACTAAACGCGGTAACGAGAAACGCACTGACAGGGTAAAACTTAACTAAACATATCGCCCGCCATGAACATATGTTTATGTTCATCATAAGAGAACTAGCAATGGGGTGATCTCTTTAAGTTACACAAAACAAAGCTGAAAGTGACTGGTTACGTATCTATGAATTTAACACAATGTGGACTGTATAACACAAAAAAACAAATCTTAAATCAACAAAACAACTTACAATGTTATTACCAAATATATATAACCAAAATCTTACTAATAAAATAACTAACAACATGACTTCTCATTAAGAACACAAAAAAAAACAATTTTTTACCTAATCTGTAACAGGTAAAACCCATAACTTTGACACAGGACGTTTACATAATGACCCATTACACTTGAGGGTTACCACTCGTGTGACACCGTCCGAACCAGGGTGCTTTTCTACTATTCTGCCTAAGAACCAACGTGCAGGAGGCAAGTGGTCTTCCTTCACCAAAACAACATCACCAATGTTTGGTTCTGGAACCCGTTTATTCCACTTGTATCGCTGCCCCAGGTGTACCAAATATTCTTCGGACCATCGCCGCCAGAAATCCTGCATCATTCGCTGAGCTAACTGCCAACGTTTAAGGCTACTAATATTGCTCTCCAAATAGTTCCGGTCGGGCACCGTTATCAAAGGTTCGCCTATGAGAAAATGACCAGGTGTTGAAGGAGTTGGATCGTCATGGGTATCAGGCATTATCGACAACGGCCGGGAGTTCAAGCATGCTTCGACTTGGATCAGCAATGTGGACATCTCTAGCTGAAACTACCCAATACTTAGTACGCAAATGGTTCAGAACCAATGTGGGTCCTCCGTGAAACGTCTTTCTGTGGGATTCTGCAATCACAAGAAGTGTGAAGTGATTGTCCCGAGGTAGAATGATGGGATTAATTGTATCTTGGTCTAACCTTGCGTTCTGGATCCGACTACTAACGCGTAAGATCCCATCACTATCTATCACAGGGCAAAGCGACTTCAGCCTGCTTCTTGCTTTTACTCTTCCAGTTTTTCGTAAATCTTCTATTTCTTCGATGAATCCCTGTTTCTGAGCATGTCTTACACAGACTTTTGTTGCTTCCGATTTTTCTTCATGCGTCAAATAGTCTTCATAACGTCTATTACTATCTAGTAGCTTTCTCCATTTCAGAATTCTTCGACAATATGCTATTACTCTCACTAACCTCTGCAGCGTTGAATATTTTGTCCAAACAGGATCATCTGGTGTGGTCTCAGTTGCAATATGAGCTTTGACAGATTTTTGCTCTATATTGGTTGATATAGCCTTTGGTCGCGTGTATTCAATTATTTCGTCACGTAACCAGGGCGCACCCTGAGACCACAAGACACTACATGAAAGTTCTTGTGGAGTCAAACCTCGTGAAGCAATATCTGCTGGGTTCTGACAAGTCTGGACATGAGCCCAGTGCGAATTGTCAAACAGAGATAGAATAGTTGACACTCTATTTGCCACAAAAGTGTTCCAGCGGCTAGGATGACTACTAAGCCATGCCAGAACGACTGAGGAATCCGTCCATGCGTGTACATGGATTGACGGGATCCTCATAACAACCGATACTTCCGATAACAATTCCGCAAGCAGTACAGCACCCATCAACTCAAGTCGAGGAATTGACTGCTGTTTAACAGGAGAAACCTTCGTTCGGGCTGTCACTAAGCTTGTGGTTATTGACATATCGGCACCGATAACTCTGACATAAACAACTGCCGCATATGCCGCCACAGAAGCATCAGAGAACCCATGCAACTCGACACGGGCATTGTTATCTGATGTTTTCAACCATCTTGGGATGCTAAACTTACACGTGTCAGCAAGATGGTTTCGGTAAGTTTGCCTTTCCATTAACAGTTCTTGTGGCAGCTCTTCATACCAGCCTATACCCGAAAGCCACAGCTTTTGAATGAATATCTTTGATGTGACAACACAAGGTGCTGCCCATCCCAACGGGTCAAATAGGCGGGAGATATCTGATATTACTCGCCGCTTCGTGACAGGATGCTCCTGTGCGGAGAGTTTGACCGAATATCGAAACTCATCGTAATCCTTGGTCCATGAAATTCCTAATATCTTCGTGATTTCATCCATTTTTATATCCTTTTCTGTCGTTCCTCGATCCCTTCCTGTCTCCAGATCTTTATCCCTTTCCGAAAATTGCTTGTTTAGCTCTTCGCAGCTGCTGACCCACTTCTGCAACTGAAAACCACCTTTGGTAAGTACTTCTGTCATTTCTCTTTTCAACCTTAATCCTTCATTCACTGTTTGACATCCTGTCATAAGATCATCTACATAGAACTCATTTTTTATTTTGTCAGCAACATCAGGACCGCATGACGAACATTCATCAACCGCGACCTGCTGGAGTGTCTTCACAGCGAGATAAGGAGCCGATGAAGTGCCGAAGGTAACTCTCAACATACGAAAGTCTTGAATTTCTTCTGAAGGATCTTCGCGCCATACTACTCTTTGGAAATCTGCGTGTTCAGGTGAAACCTTAACTTGTCTATACATTTTGACAACATCCGCACAAATGCTTATGGGATGCATTCTCCATTTGATAATGATGTGACGCAGCGGCAGCTGTATTGTTGGGCCAATCAACAACTCATCATTCAGAGAAACACCGTAAATCCCTTTCATGGAAGCATCGAACACGATCCGTATCTTGGACGTCATCTTGTCCTCAAGTACAACGGCATGGTGTGGTAAGTATACTGCTGTAGATCGTTTAGGATCATCACCATTTACACGTTCCATGTGACCTAGATCGAGATATTCGTGGAAGACTTCAGAATATCTGCGCTTTATTTCCGGATGCTTCTTAAACTTGGACTCAAGAAGCTGAAATCGTTTAACAGCTTGGTATCTCGTTCTGCCGTACTGACACTGAGGATCGTCACTTCGAAATGGAAGCTGAACCACATACCTTCCATCTTCATCTCTTGAAGTGGTTTGCGAATAGAGTTCTTCGCAACGCTGCTCATCTTCAGACAGGATTTTTAGAGATCCAGGAATTGTGGACTCGATCTCCCAAAACTGCTTCAGGAGATCGCTGTCATCAACTTCATCAGCCCTACTAACAGTAGCATGATGACAATTAGCGTTCGAGGCTGTGCTCGATGGGATTCGACCAAACAAGATCCATCCAAATGCTGTGTTTTGTGCAGCAGGATAACCTAAAGGACCTTGAGTCAATCCTTCTCTTAAAACTTGGCCGTATACTTCAGCGCCCAACAGCAGGTCAACCTTGTTTGGAGTATGATATTCCGGGTCTGCTAAAGTGAGCTGTAGTTCAGGCCAGTCAAATTCGACAAATTTCTCTGAGGGTAAAACCGACGTAATATTAGCTAATACGTATGCTTCTACTTCGACACTGAACCTGGGGTCGATGCGCGAGTGAATAGTCGTTGTGACCGTAAACCTTGAAGCAAAGCTGCTCTTCTCGCCACCTACCCCTGAAATGACTGTCTTGGCTGATTTCTTCTTCAGTCCAAGCAGTTGAACCGCCGACTCCGTTATGAACGAAGCCTGAGATCCCTGATCCAATAACACCCTTAGAAGCTGTGCTGACCCTCGCCTTGTCTGTGCTTCGACAATAGCTGTAGCCAACAAAACTTGTGACGGTAATGACCTTTGAGAAAAGTGTGAAGCTACTTTTGGCGAAAATGTATCGCCCTCTGATAATGCTGCCTTGACGTCAGACACTGCTGATTTGATTTCGGCCGTGGTGGACACTGCCACGGCTGAACTGGAGCTAGAATTATCGGGATGTAACAACGTGTGGTGCTTACGCTTACATATGCGACAACAGGAATTCTGGCGACAGTGTTTCACGACGTGATTAGCACCAAAACAATTAAAACACAAGCGCTTGGTTTGGACGAAGTCATGACGAGCCTTGTAATCGTCCTTTACAAAATTCTTACAATTTCCAAGCTTATGGTTTTCCTCACAGAATGGGCACGAGCTGTTCCCATTCGAATGGTTGTCGGCGGAGGCAGCAGCAGCGTGGTGAACCTTAGCTTTATTTACGTTTGCTTTAGATTTACATTTAGGATCCAAGAATTCTAATGCCCGAGACCTGGCTTCTAAAAAGTCTCTAAATTCGTCTAACGCGGGTAGTTGATCATGTGAACTTATTTTTGTTTCCCATAGTTTCCGAGATTCAATGTCAAGTTTTGAACTAACGATGTAAATTACTATCAAATCCCAAGACTGAACACCGAGATTTTTAAGACCGTTTAGACATTCCATAGTCGTGTCTAATAGACCCTTTATGGCACTAGAATGTTCTGGTACATTATTCTGTGACATTAAGCGCTTTAATAAACAATTTGATGTAATTTTTTTGTTATCGAACCTACTACACAACGCTTTCCAGCATTCCGCATAATTCGCGGATGTAATGGAAAGGTTTCGCACCAACTGTTCTGCCTCACCCGTCAACAAACCCTTTAAATAATGCATTTTTTGCACATCTTGTAAATTGTCGCTATTGTGAATAACAGATATGAACAAATCTTTAAATGTCGGCCATTGAGTAAATTCTCCCGAAAAAGTGGGAATTGAAATTTTAGGCAACTTAAAATAATCGCACTTATTGCTAGCGTTAACACTTTTATCTGCACTTTCTTTGGTACGAAATGCGTTCAAAATTTCATTTAATTCACTTTTATAATCTATGTATGTTTCCTCTGTATTCTCAAAAATTTCGTCCGAAAAGTATTTATCTTCTGCATTTGATTCAGTTACCTTTTGTACAATAGGCTCATGACTTTTATTAAAACTTTTCCAAGTGGATTCTAAACAATCAAGCCTTGCCTCAACGTATGATAACGTGATACGAGTTTTAGGCGATTTTTTTAAGTTACTTCTGGCCCTTTCAATACGTGACTTTACGTCATACTGAAGTTTATACAATGATTCCATTGTAGCTAAGGTTAAATATAAACAAAATATTTTTTATCAAATTTTTCTAAGTGTTTGAGAATTTTAAATAAATTTCAAAATTTGGGCGTGGATTCCCCGTCTCAACAGAGTTTCGTACCTTAATACTAGCATGCACACGGTCTCATATAAGTCCCAAACTTAACGTTAAAAAGTCAATGTTCAATTCTTGCCAATAACTGCTTTGTTCAATTCTTGCATCAATCCAACTGCATCTTCCTTTCCCGAAGGAAATTTCCACAATAACAAACAATTCAAAAGTACTCACGATTACACTTCACAAACCGCAAACTTCAATAGTTGCACTGTAGTGGCGCCCTCTGGCGGCCCCGATCGCAGGCTGCGGGCAGCGATGGCCCGGCAACTCCGCTGCAGTGGCGCACTTCCAAGCGCCCGGCTGCAGTGCTGGCTCAGCTGCGCAGTTAAGCGCGCTAGCACAGCACAGTGGCGCCCTCTCGCACCACCTCCTCCGGTACACGCGTGCTGACCTCACACGCTGGCAAACAATCCAGCGGCCGCGACGACGTGTTCAATGAGCGTGCGTGCTCACTCGGCTGCTTCCCCCCCCCGTCGGTGGACTCCTCCGACTATCCAAGGGCTAGGGTATCCGGCCGTAGGACCAAATGTCGGACCAATGGTAGAACCCGTTCAAAAAAAACGAACTTTGATTTTATGCAAAGGTACTTTATTGCAAATCTCAGTGACTAACGTAACGAGCTTAAATACATCAAGTGAATTTCTTCTCACCCCTTTCTGGGGTGGGGAAAGGGTTTCGGGGCTGGGCCCCTTTACCCTGGCTCGTCTTCGCCCATTACTATGGGCGAGTCTATTGGGTTGTAGGTTCTGGGGATGTTACCTCCAGGGCCACTTAAGAATTCGGGCGATCTAGCCTTGCCGGGTGAGATCCCTGGCTAACCAGGGAAGGCCCAGCAGACCGATCAGCGGCCGAGACAGTGACCACCGACAGTAGCATCCCAGTGTCAATTGCACTCTCCTTTTCAGGCTGCAGATTTTATGTTTCAGTTGCACTCTCCTTTAAAGGCAGCAGATCTCTGGAGTACATTTTTCTTCTTCCGGGTTTGTCGGGTGGTCTGGCGTGCTGCGGGGCTAAGTCTCTAATATGGCTGAACTGAGACTTATCGGCCTTCTCAAACATCCCCGTGGTCAGTCAGCCTCCGGATGAATGCGTCCAGGTCTTCCATCCCTAGGTCTCTTTTGATGGTGGCGTTCCGTACGTAACGAGGGGCCCCTACGATCCTCCTCAAGGTTATGTTCTCCTGAGCTTGTAGTCGGCGTCTGTTCGTTTCACTCAGGTACGGATACCATGCTGGACTAGCGTAGGTAATCCGTGACCTGAGGTACGTCTTGTAGATCATCAGCTTTGTTCTGAGTGATAACTTCGAGCACAGGATCGGTAGGAGCCGCGTACGCGCCCCCCTCACTTTCCCGATGGTTTGGTCCACGTGCTTCTTGAAGCTGAGCTGCCTGTCAATAGTGACTCCCAGATATTTGACATCCGGAAGCCACTTGATGTCCTCGCCCATCAGCTTCAGAGGCATTGGTAGGTGGGTGTTCCCGGTGATGATGGCTTGAGTCTTGGCGACGTTGACTCGTAGCCTCCATCTTTCCAGCCATTCAGGCAGGGCATCTAGTGTGGGTCTTAAATACATCAAAATCACAAGATGACTATATCTGCTGCCGTGCGTTTTCGTTAGCGCGATCTAGCGGTTGAACATTTTTAAGGGCGACATCTAGTTTCAGATTTGGAACTAAACGCGGTAACGAGAAACGCACTGACAGGGTAAAACTTAACTAAACATATAGTATTATTATATATATATATATATATATATATATATATATATAAATATATATATATTATATTCATAAAATATATGTATAATATGGGTGGTTAAGGTAGGCAAGTCTCTTCACATACTTGCATATCATAACATTTTGCCCTTTCATTATATACCAATCAAATGAAAGGGCGAGATGTTTAGATAGCAAAACCACATAACAAACAAAATTAGGTAACCTCCAAAACTAGGTAAATATTGTCGATGTTACTTAATTTTTTTTAATATTTTTAAACAAGAATACAGTTCTGGCATTACACCTTTTATTTTCAGTTTGTATGCAGGCCCATCTCAGTCCGAGTTTTACACTAACGATATAAATAATATATATTACATTCAAATAATTGTTTATCAATGCGTCACCTGTGGAACGCAGTCATCACCATCATCACTTCAGCCGTAATACGTCCACTACTGAACTAAGGCCTCCCTCATGGATCTCCATGAGGGGTAGTTGCCATACTCACCACGCTTGGCAGGCGTGTTGGTGAGCGCAGTATGGGATGTTGATAAACGGAAAGACGCTGCTGCCCATCTTCCGGAGGTGTCCCTTAGCAGACTCTTACTGCATCCACGGGTAGGAAAGGAGGGGTAACATTCTACTGCCGGCACCCCACGGCAACCGTACATCACCATCATCACTTCAGCCGTAATACGTCCACTACTGAATACAAGGCCTCCCACATGGATCTCCATGAGGGGTAGTTGCCATACTCACCACGCTTGGGAGGCGGGTTGGCGAGCGCAGTACGGGATGTTGATACACGGAAAGACGCTGCTGTCCATCTTCCGGAGGTATCCCTTAGCAGGCTCTTACTGTAGCCACGGGCATGAGAGGAGGGGTAACTTTCTACTGCCTGCACCCCACGGCAACGCCTGGAACGCATTGCCTGTTCTATTGGGCGACACGATTTTTTTTTAATATTGTCCTGTAATGTTCCACTGCAGGGTAATGACTTTCTTCTTTCCACATCTCTCTGTCTCAGTTGTGGTCCAGTCTTTCAGGTGTTTCGAGTTCGTCTCCATCGACGTCATGGTCTGCCGCGAAGTCGTTTCCTATCTGGCAGACTCCATTAAGGACAATTTAAATAAATGTATTAATACGAATAATATACCTCTACAATAATGTATTTAACTAATTAGTTATTTAGATATTAATTTGATGGTTAATAATAAATTCTGCCGTGTTTGCCGAGTGGTATGTACCCCCGACTTTCAGTCTGAAGGTCGTGGGTTCGATACCGGCCGTGCTCCAATGGATTTATCTTTCTTGAAAAATGTATGTGCACACTTAACACGTGCTTTAACGGTGATGGAAATATCGTTAGGAAACCCGCGGCTTAGTTAGCTTTCCTCTGACTAATAGTTGACTAAGCTGAGAGGATGGTATAGGTGTTGGACAAGCCTAATCCATCTAACAATGACCCAGGCACTGCAGCGTCCCGTACAGCATGATTACCAGTTGCTGACGCTGTAGATGCAAAGGTCTTACTTACTCATTTGATGAATTATGTAATCTATATATTATATTTATTGCACATCACATTGCGCATTCCTGTCATCAATCAATATATATAAAACTCTTCCGTTACTGACTGAGTGACTGACAGACAACGCACAGCCTAAACCACTGGACCTAGAGACTTGAAATTTGGCACACATATACCTTGAGTATCGTATAGGTGCACTAAGGAGGGATTTTTCGAAATTCCCACGGGAACGGGAACTACGCGGGTAAAACTGCGGGGTGCGGCTAGTTCCATATAATCTTCTACATTCTCATAAGAAGTCAATTTATCCCCAAATATTACGAAACTCATAAACATTTACGAAGCGCTCAATTCATCCGATTACTCACAACTTTATCGAGAACGCTGCAACTTTGAATAGACGTAATTTCAGCAGTTTGTCTGTTTGGTTGGAGCAAGTTTGACGATGGAGTTCCTGTGGGGTGGCGTGAAAGGGTCGTTACTGGTTGATCACTCATTGTATGTGTCTGATGTAGGTATATCTATTATATTTGCGTCAAGATGCAGGGAAGTGCCGTTGGGTGCCGGCAGAATAATTGAGCATAATATAAAATATAATGGACTTCTGCCAAGGAACACTTTCAGAAGATGGGCAGCAGCGTCTTTCTGTGTATCACCACCCAGTATTGCGCTCGCCAACCCGCCTGGCAAGCTGGTAAGTTTGGTTGAATCATGATAGGCCTATGCGCAGCAGTGGATGTCTTACGGCTGAAATGATGATGACGTAATAGTTGCGCAAGCCAACCTTCGCGATTCATAAATATGTATCCATATTTCGGAGATATCCCTTAGCAGGTTCTTACTGGACGGCAAGAGAAGGAAGGCAACATTCTACTGCCGGCACCATGGCTTACAATTAGCCACCGCAGTAAGATGGTAACGCACTCACCATTAATGAATTCCATGGTTAAACTATTTGCATATAGTTGGCCTAATCTGTATGCTAACTGGGTTATTAATCTTTGCATACGACACCTCGTAGATAGAAGTATATATAGACCTATACAGGCATATAGTTTACTTAGACGTGGAGTGCCGGCAGTAGATAGTTACACCTCTTCTCATGCCCGTGTATGCAGTAAGAGCCTGCTAAGGGATACCTCCGGAAGATGGGCAGCAACGTCTTTCCGTGTATCAAAATCCTGTACTGATAGATAGATAGATAATTTCTTTATTTGTGACAACAAACATAGAAAACATTGCTTAGGTACATACAAATAAAAAGACAAAAATAATGAAGCCATGCTTGAGTCACAAAAAGGTCTCAGTCTCAGCTTAATGTTGGCATGTTAACCAACGCTGGTCTTCCGACTGAGCCTTTTGGTGACGTCACAGAAGGCAATACAATCAATAAAATTAAATATAACATATAAAGACATTGACAAATTCTAATACCAATCACAAAATTTAAAACAAGAAATAATAATACGACATTAAACTTATTATATACAAGATTTTAAAATTTAAATTACAATAAAAACTATAATAAAACCAGTGCCATTTTCAGTGTGACACGCAGTGGTGAACGGCCCAACATTTTACTATGCTTTTTGCACATACCTTGCAGGTTAGTAATGCTTTCCTAGCTTGCCCAGAACCTACCTTATCCCGGTAGGCATTTTTGCTCATTCAGAAGATACATTTTAAAACGTCGTATAAAGGTACTGCGCTCGCCACCCTGTCTGCCAAGCGGGGTGAGTATGGTAACTAACCCTCATGGAGATCCTAGAAGAGCACCAGCGGATTAGTGATAGGCAATATGGCTTTCGCCATGGTCGCTCAGCTGGTGATCTTCTTGTGTACCTAACTCACCGATGGGCGGAAGCCGTCTAGAACAAGGGAGAGGCTTTGGCCGTTAGTCTTGATATCGCTAAGGCGTTTGGCCGGGTATGGCACAGGACACTTCTATCGAAGCTTTCAGGATACGGGCTTGCCGAGAAATTATGCAACTGGATAGCCAGATTTTTATCGGAGCGAAGTATTAAGGTCGTAGTAGACGAATTTTGCTCTGATACTAAGGTCATAAACGCTGGCCTCCCACAAGGCCCTGTTTTGTCACCTACACTGTTTATACTGCGTATCAATGACATGTTACAACGGAGTAATATACATTGCTATGCAGATGACAGGTACAGCTGACACACAAGTGGATGAGTGCCGTAACAAACTTGGTTCTGAAGTTGAATCTTCAATGGACCTAGTCTCAGCCTGGGAAGAACAAAATCTGGTTCCCCGTATTGTTGGCAATTCCAAGCTCACCGACGATCTAGAGCCCTTAAGTCTCTGAAGAGACGTAGGTTCTCTGTGTGTAATATATCGTCTATATAATGGGGAATATTTTGAAGAACTATTTAACTTGATACCAGCAGAAGTGTTCCATCACCGAACCACTCACCACAAAACCAAATTTCATCAGCTCCACTTGGATAGCAGGTCTTCCACTACCGCTCATTTCGCACGCTCTTTTTTGCCTCGGACGATTAAGTTGTGGAGCGAACTCCCATCTGCGGTATTCCGCCGTAGCTTCGAAATGGGGTCCTTCAAAAGGCGGGTATTTTCCTTTCTCAGAAGCCGGCAGCGCATCAGCCTCGCCTTTGGTGATGCAGATGTCCATGGGCGACGATGACCACATTTCATCAGGTGGCCCGTTTGACGAGCAAATTCAATATTCAGTAGTGGACGTTTTACGGCTGAAATTATGACATAGTTTACTTACTATTTGACTTTCTGTCATAAAATTATGTGTGAAGAAAAAGAAACGAAACTTACTCGGTCGTTAACTATTTTATTTTTGTCTCATGATACGTTCGACAGTGTTGCAGCTAATTAATAAATAAATAATGCTGGACAAATCACACAGCATCATCTAGCCCCAAGCTAAGCAGAGCTTGTGTTATAGGTACTAGATGACTGATATACTTAATACATTAGACTACATAGATAGACATTTTTATTATATATAGAAAAACACCCAGAACACCCTGAACAACTACCTATTATCTGCAATATCTGCAGATCGTACAGACATTTGTCCCGAGGCGGGAATCGAACCCGCAACCCCTGCGTCGCAGGCGGACCTTCGCCCGCTGCGCCACAGAGGTCGTCAATTCCGTCCTTAGTGTAATCTAATATTTTTTAAAAGGTTTTACTCCAAAGATTGCGTTTGACAACGTTTTTAAATTATATTATTAATAGCTTCTGCAACTCACCTGGGAGTTTGTTCTAGAAGAGTGTACATTTACCTTAAAAAGATACTTCGGGAAGATGGGTAGCAGCGTCTTTCCGACACCTATACCACCAACCAACATCGCGTACTGCGCTTAGTAACCCTATATCGCACCGTTTTTAACGCCATCTAGCAGAAAACTTAGGAGGTATACGGTCCATTTTACCATGTGACATATACATTTTTTTTAACACGCTTAAATTAGCTTCACTTTATGTTTGTTTGTAACCGACTTCTTTGAACTCTATTCTGAATGACTTTAAATGGTTAAATTTAATTGATAGTTTGTAGACTTATCAAGGACCGTTGACAATACAATAATTTGATGGTTTTATTCCATTATCCCGATTAGCATCTTCAGGATTATACCACTTCCTTACATATTCTCTATGTGAAAGCAAATATTTTAAAATGCAATAAAAATATTTAGTTTTAATTCCGCTTATGCTGAAATGCAGGAGCACCGCCCTCCCGCCCACTAATTATGCACATGCAGGGAGAACGAAAGATATTTCGTTCCAGCGGCCGACCAGTCAACACCTCAGCGTCTCACCTGATGATGCCTCGCGGAGAGGCGAAACACGTGTCGTCGTATAGGTTTGGGTATGCATGCTGCACTGACAAGCTAGTTCTCCCTGCATGTGCATAATCAGCGGGCGGGAGGGTGGTGCTCCTGCATCTCAACATAAGTGGAATGAAAACTAAATATTTTTATTGCATTTAATTGTCATGGATTTCCGCAAAGTAACGCCTGATTCCATCAATTATAGCAAAAAAATTTTCAACTAAAAATCGTACCAAAAAGTAAAAGATAAAAAATACCGCTTTTACTATTTAGTTCGATGTGTTATAAAAGCGTTATTTCACTTTCTTTATTTTCGAATCACCCACCCACTTATGTAATGCTAATGCTCTCATAAATGAGCTTTCGCTAAACGCCTTCAAAGAGGTTATAATAAGCTCTAACATAAAACTACCACATAGTCTATATAACCGTGAGATTTTAATTAAAAGTCCATGTTAACATAGAAAGTGCTAACAAATCCTACACGAACAACCAAGTTTAATTAGGGCGAAGTCAAAATATAATTGCGATAATTAATAAGTTCAGAAATTTAATTAGAGAACTGGGTGAGTGGGTCGTATTGATCTTCCAAAGTATCGGTTGATTCATCTTAAGGGCTTCATCATTACATTTTGAGATTGACAATGCTTTGATAAAGTTGCTCTAATTATGCCTCTAAGGGAAAGCAAAACGATAAATTAGGAGTTGTGAAGGTGACCTGCCAACAAATTTCACCCCTGACAAGAGGGATGTTAAAAGTTTGACCGCTTTTTGTGTGTGACTGTGTTTGTGTGTGTCTTTGTATTTTTAACAAAAAAAAAACAATAGGAGTTTAGTACCTACTAACCATTCGACTTACACAATCGGCGAGCCGGTCTCTCGCACCGGGTTTGCGCCAAAACAACGGAACGTAAGCTAGCGTCGCCGTTTCGGGTTACACACATCGTAGGGGACGTGCAATGAAGCGACTACTCGATATTACAACGCAAATCGATAGCGGGTTATAAAGTTATTCGCCTTTTTCGATCCACCCAATCTCACAGACTACACAAATAGCGGATTAATGAGCTATCGCATCTCGCAGCAGACAGCCCGCTTGACGGCTAAATCGATACGGGGCTGTGGTAACTGCAAGCGTGCAAAAAGGCAAGGGACGCGGGTAAACAGTGCTCGCTGCGGGTAATTTACCAATTTACCCCAACTTTGTTGAGGTGAGAGAGTGAGGGTACTGTGACTTTGGACCTGGGGTAAAAAACTAATTTTTCTTTTTTATTGTGATCACTTGCAGATAACGTTAGCATCTGTACCCACTGCTGAACGTAGGAATCTTTGCATACTCTACTTAATACTAGTGGGTTAGAGATGAAAAATTCAAATAATTGTGTTCGGTTGAATAAGAAACAGAGAGGCCTTCCATCTCCTCTTTCACCTATCCCAGTCCAGGGCTTCTGTAAAATAGAAATAAAATCCATTAATTTACCAATAGGCATGGAAACAAAATACGAAAGCGATCAGCACGTGCCCAGCAGTGATGGCGCTACGTGGGCTGGTTTTCTGTGACACCTGGACACTAAAGCCGGTCCTGGCGCAAGCAATTCCAAGGTCCTGTGCTGATCTTGACAAGCATTGGTACGGGGGTGCCAGAAAAAGGGGGCGAAGGCCTCAAAAGGTCACCAAAGGTCATGAATGGCATTTTTTGGTTTTTGGACGTTTTCGGCCATTTGAAGATTTTTTTTTGGTGACCTTTTGAGGTCACAATAACTCCAGTCCAGACGGACCAGGGTCTAAAGATCACGGTCACCAAAACCAATCAGTCCCCTTCTCTCATTAAGACGGTGCTACTAAAAAGGTTTCATGTAAATCGGTCAACGCGTTCGGTTGTAATCGTCAAATACACAAACAGACAGACAGCGCTATGCATATTCCCTAATATGCATAGCGCTGTCAGGGAGCTGCAGTAGCCCCCTGGCTTCGCTCCCTAAAATTGCTAGCGCCATCGAATGACTACATCTTGTCTTGCCAGTTGTCGGCCATTCGGTCAAGCTTACGATCGTCTCGCCTAGATATGGTGTGTACTAAGCCGAAAGAAGGTGATTCTGACCATCCCAAGGAACAACTTTTATTCTACGACTTTTCAGGATTCAATGATTTTCATTCATGAAAAGACCACGAAAGTTTTTACTTCAACAGCTGTTTAAACAATAATGACAAGCTAAAAGTCAGCTAATTCTTGACAGAGTCTTTGAACTCCGCGAAGAGTTGCCGTACAGGTACAAATAATTTTCTTTTATTTATTTGTACCTTTTTTTATTTTTTTTATTAACAAGAAAAAAAAATATTAATCTCCGATTATGACCTCAAGATCATTCACACGTCACACTTTTTAGTAAAATAATAAATAAAAATAATAAAAAAACGAATTCCTGATTTTTTTTTCCTTCTTAAATTATTAGTTTTCATGGGCTGAAACCCGGGTTAGTCACATGTATAATACACCCAGTATACTTAACAAAACATTTCACAAATAAGGTTTAATACAAATCACAAAATCATTAACTATTTGTCGCATAGCCCAACCTGGTGAGCAATGAAGAATAGACGACTACTATGATGAATCATTAAGAAATCATAATTTTGGCCATAGGACGTCCATTGTTGGATATAGGCCTCCCTCATGGATGCCAGGCATTGCGGCTGGGAGCGGCCTGCATCCACCGCCGACCAGCATACCTAACCAGGTCGTCCGCCCATCTCTATTCATTACTAAGAAATACATTTAAAAAAAACCGAATGATTCAACCGGATGATGAAAATTTTGTCAGATTATAAATTAGTAATTGCCTTTTTTAAACTTTCGCGATCACAACACATTATTAACATAAATATAACCGGGTATTTATCGCGTAAATTACCACTTGAAATAACCAATTCAAGACAGTCTTCTCGGGACCATGCTTGGTGCAATCCAAGCGAAACGTCGGGAAATAATAAAGGTAATTTACGCGATAAATACCCGGTTATATGTATGTTAATAATATAAATTTGTATTATCTATTAATACAAATTTATAACATGACAATGTAGGTTTTTTATGTTACATTATGTTAAGCAAAAATACTGTTAAATAAACTAGAATAAATACTGAATACCCTGAAGAATGAAAACCCTGGGGACGGGAAAAAAAGTAAAGGACGACAAACGAAACGCTGGGAAGATGACCTAAGAGGAGTTGCTGGTCCAGAATGGATGAGAATAGCGAGAGACAGAGAGATGGAAGTCTTTAGAGGAGGCCTTTGTTGAAAGACATGCTGTTGTTGCGCAACGCAGCAATCGTCAGAGCTAATGATATACATATGTATGTATTTATATATGGAAACGTTATTAATGGAATCAGGCGTTACTTTGCGGAAATCCATGACAATAAAATGCAATAAAAATATTTAGTTTTAATTCCGCTTATGCTGAGATGCAGGAGCACCGCCCTCCCGCCCGCTAATTATGCACATGCAGGGAAAACTAGCTTGTCAGTGCGACATGCATACCCAAACCTATACGACGACACGTGTTTCGCCTCTCCGCGAGGCATCATCAGGTGAGACGCTGAGGTGTTGACTGGTCGGCCGCTGGAACGAAACTTTTCATTTCGTATCGTCGTATACATATGTAGGTTTGGGTATGCATGTCGCACTGACAAGCTAGTTCTCGCTGCATGTGCATAATTAGCGGGCGGGAGGGCGGTACTTCTGCATCTCAGCATAAGCGGAATTAAAACTAAATATTTTTATTGCATTTTATTGATATGGAAACGTTGTTAAACAGCATTAAATGTTTATTTTTTTATTTTAATGTAAGTTTTGATCGCGATTATTATTAGCAATTTCATAAGTTTGTGTTCAACGTGGTTGCCCTTGGGGTTGAGGGATAGTCAAACAGAATAATACCGTCGACCAACTCCAATTACTAAGGATCGTAACGTTTCGATTATAAACTTCGGAATGCTGATAAAGCATATTTTTATTAGAATATTTCTTAGTCGATTTTATAGAAACAAACAGGCAGGTAGTATAATAGGTATTCCGTTAACTTTCGCGATCACAACACATTATTACTACATACTATACTAGAGGGTATTTATCGCGTATTTACCTTTAACGTAATCCGGTCGAAACGTCGGGGTAAAAATAGAGGTAATTAAGCGATAAATACGTGATCATTGCGGTATTGCGATTGTAATAGATATAGATTACCGCTTTGCATCAGGCGGACCTTCGGCTTGTCTCGTCATTTAGTTGTAAAAAAAATACGGTAATAAATACCTGATAATCCTATAGAGTTATAAATGTGGAGCTACTTTAGAGAAAAAAACAATGAAAAATGAGTATGTTCGACATAAAAGACCTGAGCATAGGACAAAAAAAATAATTAAACCGAGCTGAAAGCTCTATAAATTACTGATTAAATTAGTATGCGTCAATTGACGTATTTGACATTATTGTTTAATTGTTGATTAATTTAATCAGTTGTCTTTTGTAAGCTTTCGCGATCCCAACACATTATTAAAACACATATTTATCCGGGTGTTTATCGCGAAAATTACCTTAATTATTTTCCGACGATTCGCTTGGATTGCTTTCTGTATTCCCGGTACCATTCTTGGTGCAATCCACGCGAAACGCCGGGAAATAATAAAGGTAATTTACGCGATAAATACCCGGATAAATGTGTTTTAATAATTTAATCAGCATTTATAAGTAAGGGGACAGTGGGTTGTTTGTTTACTTCTGTTCGGTAGTTAAAAACATCTTTGCAAATATATACATAAAAAAGTTGACGTAAATGATAACGCATCGACTGGTAAAAGGAGGAAAGATGTTGTTGCTGTCAAACCAATTACTAGGACTATGTTTGCACAGCGCCATCAAGCCTTCTTGAGCCCGTTTCTTTATAACAAAGCCAACAGAGCCATAACTGATAAGGTACATTTATAACAATCTGAGTGTAAAAGGCAACTTAAAATATGGCTTTTAACACTTAGTTACGAAGAAACGGAGCAATTGTTAAAAGTAGTGAAATGAGCCACTTGACCTGTTCTTACATTCAGACATACACAAATAAATGCAGACGCACACACACATACACACACACACACACGCACACGCACACACACACACACACAAGCACACACACACATGCATGGATAGATATAAATTAACTTAACTTGCCTAACTTATATTTTCAAATGTTTCACGTAGGTACCACCGTTGTTTATAATCGCCCTCTGAAACACTTATACAAGAAAATTTTATTTAATTATCAGAACAGTAAATAAAATATAAATTAAAATTAATCAATTGAATTATGTAATTAAAAATGTACTTATCTCAAGTAATAACAATATAACATTTATTTTATGTAAATCATTTAAAATTATATTATTATTTTTCTTTTCTTTACTTTTTGTTTCTCATTAATGGTGAAATTCTAATGAAAAGCATGATAAGTATTTAGGAAGATGTATGTTCCTACATACATATATTCCATCTATTATTGTGAAATCCAAGCACGCCTTTAAAAGCTTGCCACATTTGGAAGGGAAGCAGCATCTACAGCACAAGTTCACACTTAGTGTAGATGCTGCAGACCAACCACGTTGTACAAGTCTTACACCTGTAAAGTTAGGTTTAAATTAAAAAAGGTATGAATTGTTATGCTTTAAAAATGTAATTCTTGTTTTTGAAATAAACAATTTTTTTTTTTTTTTTTTTTTAAAACCACAGCTGTTGAAATACTGCTGAAACGTTCGTCGGTCGTAATCATAGGGTACCACGCGATAACTTTCCGCGTTTTTGTTATTTTAGATAGAAAGATAGATAGATAACACTTTATTAATCACCACATGTAACAAAAAATATACCGAGGTATAAAAACAAGCAGAAATATAATAAAACAATTTTGGGCAATTCAACAGGTGGCTTTATCGCTGGAAGCAATCTCTTCCAGGCAGCCAATTGATTCAGAGAGCATAGGGCAAGAAGAAGGCGGTGGGTTACAATCCCATTTTAAATAAAATTGTGATCGCGAAAGTTTACGTATAACTATGTACCTAACATCAAAGATTTAAATGGTTAGATGGCCCCTTACCGTAAGGAGACCACACCATTTTTTCTACACGAAATGAGTGAGTGCACTCATTTGGAGTCAGTTTATCTATAAACACCAGACGTGTTGTGTGTTATTTTTTTTCAGAAAAGTTCGTGTAACATGATTGCACAATAAATGCTAACAATAACAGTTTGGTTTATTGGAAAAACCAGTGTGCGTGCGTTGGAACAAGAAGTATAAGAAGAAATCATTTATTGATCCACAGTACATAGGAACGTCAGGTATAAATTTATGTCTAGTAAAACAAGTAAAAGTGGATCAAAAGTTTCTAGCTCAGCATAATGTTATTCCATAATATAAGGATTAACGCTGGTTTTAGGTAGGTAGGATCTTTGGTGAGTATCGCACAAAAAAAAACAAAATAAAAAAAAATATATTAAATAATGTAAGGTATTTTTATAAAGAAAATAGAAAAAACAAAAAAAAAATATATTAAATAATATAAGGTATTTTTATAAAGAAAGTAAAACAATCTAGTAACAAAGTACTTATTTGTTTATTTATTCATATCCTTTGACAAATTACATGTTCTTGGACAAGTCAGTTTAAAATAAAAATAAATGTAAGCCTACTTATAAAAGTAACATAATATTAATTTTGAAATTTGAATACAATAAATAATAAAAACAAAAATTTACAATACAGAATAGATAATCCTAATTATTAATAAAAATAATTGAATAATTATTATTACTTAAACTAAACTTATAAAATATAATGGAAAGCGTTGGCATTATGGTTACCATACATATTAAGACAATGTTTCCACAGTTTTTGGTGTTAGCGCACATCTAACGTTTTAAATATTTGCCTAACATGAAATTTTCAGTGTAACATGGACTTTTCATAGTAACACAAATCCAAACGCCCCAACGCTCGCTGAAAATTAGCAAACACCATGCGTGCACCTTTCAAAATAAACCAATTAGTGCGGCACATGAAATCTTAATCAGTACCCATTGTCTGGAACCCGGCTTACGCTCCATAATCTCGGTCGGCGGTGGATGGCCATTGTTCAGGGAGCAAAAATAAACAAAACGTTATTCAATATAGCCCCCGTGCTGTAAGCAATCGCTTGATGGGGAGACGGCGGAGATGTGGAGGTGATGTTGGGCTATGAGATGGGAATGCCAGTTTGCTGTTTTTCAACTAATTTTATGATACAGATGAATACACCCCAATGCGGACGTCAGTGCAGATCTGGTTACCCCCATTAGAATTTTTATGAGATATATGTAGATGGACACGGGATTTTATCGCGTCAATACCATTTTTGTATCTAGTTTTAAAGCTTGACTTAATGGTTTCACTAAACAATGGTATATTCTCATTTCAGAATTCATAGGCTACTTCATGATAATCAATTTGGATTTACTAAAGGTAGATTAACAACCGATGCTGGAACAATATTCCAAAAATATATTTATTTCGGGCCTAGGATGGTTAGAAAAATGCAAAAGGCGTTTTTTGTGGTCTGTCCAAGGCCTTCGATTGTGTTTGTCACAAAATCCTTTTAAGAAAACTTAAATATTACGGCATTGAAAGCAAGGCATTTGACCTCCTTGAGTCATATTAATCTGATAGGGTTGAGGTATGCGGCCAGAGATAAGAGGGATCAAGAATTGAATTAAACGTGCCACAAGGATCTGTTTTAGGACCTTTTTTGTATTTGATTTATATAAATGATCTCCCGTTCTTTGTTAAAAACTTGTATGATATCGTATTATTTGCCGACGATACTTCGTTAATTTTTAAAGTTGATAGGAATAAAGTTGATTACGACAACGCAAGTAATTCACTATCACAAGTGCACGATTGGTTTACCACACAAACAACCTAGTGATAAATGCTACAAAGACAAAATGTATTAAATTTTCTTTACGAAATGTAAAAGAATATCCTACAAACATAATGTTGGACGGGGAAATGACCAATTCCGTCAATTCCACCGTATTTTTAGATATACACATACATTTACCCTTCAATAGAAACTACAAATTGATGAACTTGCAGGTCGGCTTAGTTCAGCAGCTTATGCAGTCAGGACAATAAGATCTGTTACTGATGAAGCTACAGCTAGACTTGTTTAAGCTACTTCCATAGTGCGATGACATATGGTATCCTGCTTCGGGGAAGGGCGGCCGATAAACAGATAATCTTTGTTCTGAAAAAGAGGAAGATACGTGCTATTTACAAAATTAAACGATTCACTTAGGGAGCGGTTTAAGAAAAATAACATTTTAACCGTTATATCGCAATATAAACTTACTGTGCACACAAAAATATAAATAATTTTATCAAAAGATGTAATGTGCATAGCATAAATAAAATAAATAAAAATAAATTGCACATCCCCCCAAATTTAAACTCCAAAAAGTAAATAAATCATTTATGGGAAACGGTGTGCGCTTCTATAATAAGCTTCCATCGGAGGCGACTGAACTATCGATTTATAGGTTTAAGCTTTATATAAAACTAAATCTCATAGAAAAATCTTATTACTGCATAGATGATTATTTGAACGATATTGACCCTTGGCCGAGTGTTGCTCGGTTCAACCACGATAAGAAATAATGTCATCTTGCAATATCCAAAGTATCCAATATCCTTACGTACATTAAATTAAGCAAAATACTAAGATATAAATTGAAACAATAAATAGAAGTGAAAGAGGGAGGTTTCCTGTTCGCTTCTTTCCCTCACTTGGAAAAAAGTTATCAGAAGCGAACGAATTCAATTATGTGCTTTAATTAATTTATATGTGTCTTGTTCTTCTTATGTATTTTTTTTTATGTAATTGACTACTCTAAGTAGCGTTTTGCTCTATTGAATAAACACTTATTGACTTTGACTTTATAATTACTCCTACTTAAACTCTTCCTGTATTTTTACGTCCTCAGTTATAACTGAAGAACAGATCATTGATAGAATACTTTAGATAGGTTTTATTTAAATACCAACACTTAGTACACATAAAACACTCAGACCCATGACACAAATATCTTATAAGATAGATATAAATAAACATTTGTCCATCGGTGAGGATCGTAATCTCCTGCGTCTCAGTGGCTGTTGGTCCAACAGAGCCACTGAGTAGTCGACTGTGCGGTACATTCATATCTTTGAAAGAAAATCTGTGAAATGCTGGAATATTCTAGATGACGGTTTCTAAGTACTCGTAAAATTAAATTGTGATCATGATTGAGCTGAGCACCCTAGACTCTGCTCAGAAAACCTTAACTAATAGTTCCTAAAATTTAAAGAACAGGTGCGTTGAGCTAATTTTACGATAAAAATGTCTTACTGTCATACTTCACGCTTTCCGCTTCATCAATCCTCTGCCCTCATAGCCACCCAATCTTTCGTGACAGTCTTACAGCACATCTGAAATCTCGAGACATTCTTCTAACACGCCAACAATGCAGCTTGGGAGCCGTGACGTCACTCATCCCTAACAAATAGACCGTAATGGAAATGGGGTCCGAAACGAACCCCTAAGAGTAGACCCCATATGTCAGAACGAATCAGTGTTGTAAACAGCGGGTTTCACGAGGACGTGTGTTGCGGCATGGTGCCGAATGCCCGTGAAATTAACAACTCATGGGATGGTGACAAAGAAGTATGAGACAAGCAAAGAAATAACTTTTGAAGATAACGCTGGCAAACCACCTGCTAGATGGGTAGATGACATCGTTAAGGTCGGCAATAAGCCTGCATGCGATTGGCCCAACACCGGAAGGAGTGGCAAAAATGGGTTGACATGGTCTAAAATTTACATATGATGACGATGAAAGATCCCATCGCAAGTTATTATAAGGTATCTAGATGTGCCGGTATTGATGTTTATTTAAATTTAATGTTATTAGTGAGGCACGTCAAATATTCTGCTACAACTGTTAAACCAGAAAATGAAAATCATACCCTTACATTTACATTGGGTTGCTGACAATTTTAAGTCTGATAGTTTTAGTAATACTGTCTGTCTTACAATGGCGTACGTTCTGGTATCTAGCATTTTAATACCATTAATTTAAAAGGCCAATTTTTAGAGTGCTGATTCGTACCAATAGTAGAGGCCCTATCCTAAGATGGTAGGATGCCTTAAGACGTAACAAGGGCCTCCGGAGCTGGTTTGTGATGAGGGTATATTTTTTAGAAGTTTTAGTGTGAGCGATCTATCTCAAAACCCATCAACGTATCGCATTTCCAGAATACTTTATGTTGTTTGTTTGAATTTGTCATTGCAAATAGAAGCTGATTGAAAAGCTAAAAACGTTCAATCATTTGAGTCGAGAGAGTTTCCGTCTGCTCTGTGGACAGGAGTGGATATATTTTTAAAATACACCAAAAAAGCAGTATTTTCAGATGAGCATCGAAGTCATAGACGCTGTGGTGTGCCGGCAGTAGAATATTCTTCTCTCATACCCATGGATGCAGTAAAGAGCCTGCTAAGGCATACCTCCAGAAGATGGGCAGCAGCGTCTTTCGGTGTATCAACATCCCATACTGCGCTTGCCAACCCGCCTGCCAATCGTGGTGAGTATGGCAACTACCCCTCATGGAGATCCATGAGAAAGGCCTGTGTTCAGTAGTGGACTTTTTATGGCTGAATGATGATGATGATCGAAGTCATATCGGTTTAGCACCGATTAGAATGCCATGAACACCACAAGAGTTTTCCAGTTAATTGTCTGAAGTAACTTTTAGTAGCAATAAGTTACTGTAACATTTAAACTTTATAACGTATCTTCTAATTAATTTCTAGTCTCACGGTTTCCCGTGAAACATACGTCAAAACGTGCTGACGCTAAACAATCTATACTAGATAATATCTATCGCACGATTATATCTTCAAACGCACTCAATTGGAAACTATTGCACTTAAAACCATGAAGTACAACAAACCCACCAGCCCTTATTCCTTTACATTTAGGTGCATTTTAGCGTGACAGTTTCTCGGATGATCACCTAAGCTAAACCAACCTTGTGTCTCCGACTTAAGGTTCATTTCTGGATGTGCATGTGTTTGTACGGGGAGTGCATGGAAATGCATACAAATGTCTTGTTTACCGTCTGCCTCCTGATGGATCAGTCTTTTTGCAAATTCCCACCCGAATGAAGGGGAACTCGTAAATTTCACATTTACTGAAAAATACGCTTTCGTGGAAGGATCAGAATTAAAGATGCATTTTTGTTGGTTTGCGCCAGACCATTCCAGTTTTTTAACCCCGACAAAAAAGAGGTGTTATAAGTTTGACCGCTATGTGTGTGTGTCTGTGGCACCGTAGCATTTGAACGAGTAGAGCGATTTGAAAACTTTTGCTTTATTTAAAAGCAGGGTTTCAGGCTGTGGTTCTCAAACATGTTTTATTAAAATCGGTTAAGACGCTCGCAATATTGTGGGTGATACAGGGGATCGATAATTAAATATTTTCAAATATACCCAAACTTGGTATCAATTGAAAGGGCATCATGTGTAGATTGCAAAACTGAGCTTTTTTCAGTTTGTATTAAGGCAGCTCAGTCCTCGTCTTATCGTTATAATTAAAACAATTATTAGGTTCGTAACTATGTCTGGAAGAAATCGCTCTAAGCGATAAGACCGCCCATTGTGTATTTCTGTTGTTTTTGTAGTTTAAGTTAATTTTAGTTATTTTTGTTTTTATTTTCTGTATGATTTACACAATAAGTAGTTTATCTATCTATCTATCTATGCCTGTTGGGTGGTGCTGGGTGCTGTTGAGCTGTGTGACCTCTGAGACACGGTCCTTCACTAGTTCACTAGTTTAGAGGGAAACGTACGCTTGGCGGCACACAAAACCTTGCTGTGCTCGTCAGCTTAGTTAAATTTAGTTTCGATAGTTTGTAAGAAATCGTAGTAAGCGATAAGACCACCTTTTGTAAAATGTATTTTTAGAACTTTTATTTATTTATTTAATTCATTCATCATCATTTCAGCCATACAACGTCCACTGATGATCACAGGCCTCCCTCGTGGATCTCCATGAAGTGTAGTTGCCATTCTCACCACGCTTGGCAGGCGGGTTGGTGAGTGCAGCATGGGCTGTTGATACACGGATTGACGCTGCTGCCCATCTTCCGGAGGTATCCCTTAGCAGGCTCTTACTTCACCCATGGGCATGAGAGGAGGGGTATCATTCTACTGCCGGCACTCCACGGTGGAATTATTGAATTACATTTAAAATTTTGTTTAATCTTTAAGCGGATGTTGGAAGTCAAAAGAATTACGCTAATTAAATGCTCTGTAGGAGGCATCTTCATGTCAGCCGGAGGACATCCACTACTGAAGATAGGCCTCCCACATAGATCTAAGTCATGAGAAATCGTTGCCATACTTACCACGCTTGGCAGGCGTGTTGGCGCAGTAAGTGATGTTGATACACGGAGAGACGCTAGTGCCCATCTTCTTTATTACTGCACCCACATGCAAGAGAAGAGAGGCAACATTCTACTGCCGGCACTACACGGCGCCCCATGGCTATTCAGTCAAAGTCAAAGTCAATATGTGTTTGTTTTGGGCGAAGGTCCGCCTGCGATGCAAGGGGCTGCGGGTTCGATTCTCGCCTCGGGACAAATGTCTGTACGATCTGCAGATATTGTTTCAGAGTGTTCTGGCTGTTTTTTTTTATAATAATAAAAAAATATCTATCAATGTAGTTTATTGTATTAAGTATTCAGTTGTCTAGTATCAATTACCCAAACTCTGCTTGGCTTGGGGCAAGATGATGCTATGTGGATTGTCCAGCATTATTTATATATTTATTCTATTTATTGTGTTTTGTTATTCTGAAATTGAATATTTTACCTTATTATTATTTTTTGCTCTGCTGAATAAACACTCACATTGACATTGTTGTTACTTTTGCTTCGTTGGCCGAGGCCGAGGCAATTAAGAAAAATAAGTTACTAATGTTGGCTTATTTTAAACAGCACTATTTAAAACACGTGATGAAACTCATATAATAAAATTCTTCTGAAAACTTTGTTTTCCAAGTGAGGGAAAGAAGCAAAGCAGAAACCTCGCTTCATCCTTTGACCATACGTTAAACAAATATTACCTCGAACAAATGCCACAAACCGTTTAATTATAATAATTAGTGCAACAAGCACCTGCATACCACCGACTAAACCAATATTGATGATACTCTGCCAAACAGAGCGCCCCTCGAGCGAAGAGGCTTGACTCAGTCAATTTGAACGCCGCAAATTGGCAAGAGTTGCTAATTAACGTTTGCTGTGTCGGTGATGGATGGGGCTGCGGAACGGGCGGGGGCATAGGCGGAGGCGAGAGCGATTTCTGAAAAAATATTTGCCGTATGTTGCCCCTCTTCTCTTGCCCGTGGATGCAGTATGGATCTACTAAGGGATCCGGAAGATGAGCAGTAGCGTCTTTACGTGTTTCAACATCCCGTACAGCGCTACGTTTCGATTTTTTTTTTAAATATTTTTATGGGATTGAATGAGCAACTCCTTTCGCACGTAGGGCTGCCACAGCACAGTGTTCCGACAAGTTTAAATTTATATTTTTTATTTTATTTTTAGAAAATTGCTCTTTCAATCCCATAAAGAAGATTTCCCACTCCCATCCTATAAAAAAAACACGGAAAAACTCTGCTGCCCATCGTCCGTAGGTATCTCTTGGCAGATTCTTACTGTATCCACGGGCAAGTGAACATCGAAACTTGTCGGAATAAGCTTTAAGATTATAATACCACGTGAGTAATCTCCTCCATCGCCGTATTTTACAAAAGGAATAGTTGAAATGAAAATGGAATGGGATGGAATGGAACGGATTAGAATGGAATGGAATGGAATAGAAAGGAATGGAATGGAATGGAATGGAATGGAATAGAAAGGAATGGAATGGAATTAATTGGAATGTAATGGATTGGAATGAAATTGAATGGAATGAAATGAAAATGCGTTTATTGATACAACACACCTTAAACATAATTAATAAGCTAATTTATGAAGGTTAGAGACTCCGTAAAAGTGTGGTGTGCCAAAATGTTATGTCTCAGCAATAGTTGCACCTAAGATAAAAGATGCAACGCTGGTATTTTGATAGAACCTTTTGAGTACCGCAAGAGAACACATAAAAATAAATACGATTATCATAATAGAAATGTCAATGCAGGCAACATTTAAAAAAAAATTACGTAGCCCAAGGAGACCAGCCGGAGCTATGGTTTCGGTCCGGTATGGCCCGAAACCATAGACTATTCGCAAGGATTATTCAGGTCAGAAACTAGCAGCTACTGGCAAGCCGAAAATTATTTAATCATAATTATAATAGTTCAACTCACGTTAATTTTGAAAGTGACATAAACAGGCCGGTTCTCTATTTTTTCTCCGAAATTTTATATCCCTAATTTATTAACCTATAATAATTATTTTCATAATCATCGATTGCCCGAATAATCACAATCTATAATTTAAGGATCCCTAATGTAGTTTCCACTAATATCGGTATCCATAATGATTACAATACGTAAAGTGATTTGCAATAAGTAAATAAAGCCAAAAAATTATTGACTCAAACATTATTCTCACAATTATTTGTTAGAATAATTTTCATGTTCATAATTTTTATTGGCGGCTGCTACAGCCGCCACGTAGTTTTTCACTAGCCTTTTAGCTAGTTTACTTTAATATTCACCCACCTGCTTTTTAATTAACTTTTAAAACTAATAAATAATAATTAACTTACGGTCTATTCTTCTCAGGTCAGTCAAAGCACAGACCAGTGTTTAAACTGGTCTGTGGTCAAAGGCAGTGTTTTAGGATGGTTATCAAAATAACCTAATAACCTACTGTCTCTCCATCTCGGTTCTAACACAGGCAGTGTTTTCGGATAGTTGTAAAAAAAACCTTATAACCTACTGTCTCTCCATCTCGGTTCTCTCACAGGCAGTGTTTTCGGGTGGTTATAAAAAAAACCCTGATAACCTACTTTCCTTCCGTCTTGGTTCTGCCACTGAAAGGTTTTATTATCGTTCGAAAATATTCGAAAGGATAAGTTTTATGAATAGTTATAATTATATATCGTTCTAAACACTATGTGTTATAATTTATAACACATAGTGTTTAGAACGATAAAAATTATGGATATAAAATGATAGGTATTATAACTTTATGCGCAAAGAGCATTAGGATGAACAATATCCTTTTGTTATTGATATTTATGGGACCATAATATTATAGATGGTGATGTTTCAGAGATAATTAATGTTGATTGTGATTTTCAGACAATTGATTTTCGAAGAAAAAATGGGCTCCCAAACAGACCATATGATCAGATTCATAGTTTAAGGCGAAAAACTCACTGCACCGCACTCCGTCGCGTAGAGCGGGACCGCAGAAATACAAATAAATAAATACAATTAAATTTAATTTAATTGTATCTATGATAGTATTTTAAACTGCACCTTTTTAATGATTATTATAATTATATTGATAAATATTATGACCATTATAACCAAGACAATGCAAAGGGCAGTAATTGAAAGTTAAATTTGCTCCAACTCCGAAACAACTAAAAAAACTAACTATTAATATTAGCTTCTTATCACAGTGCTTAAAACAGGGAAGCAAACAGATTCATTCATGCGCCTTATTTCCTGTTATAATAAGATTATATATGTTTTTATTTTTACTTTTGTATGTTGATGCGTCTATGTTTAGTAATTTTAAACTATGGAAATAAATTAAAGAATTTCTGTATTTCTGCCAGAGGTACGCATGGGAAACACGCCAATAAATTTAGACAAGCAGTTTAAGTACCTTGGCCACCTGCTGACAGACTCATCAAAGGATGATGCAGATATAGAGCGGGAGAGGAGAGCTCTCGCCTTCAGAGGCAACATGCTCGCACGCCGATTCGCCAACTGCAGCACTGACGACGTGAAGAATACCCAATTTAAAGCATATTGTCTGGGTATGTACACCTGCCAACTGTGGTACAGTTGTACAAAAGTTGGCAGGTATACTGTCACTAATAAATCCTTCAGCACAAAAGTAAAGCTTCAGTCCAGTATAATAATGTATACCGGGCCCTTATGAGGCTGCCACGATACTGCAGTGCATCGACTATGTTTTCTGAGGCGGGAGTTCCTGACTTTTTTGCCATTAGGCGGACCAGAACAGCAGCTTTATGGATCGGCTAAGTCGCTCCAAAAATACTGTTCTGGGGCTGTGTCTAAACATTTGACTCCAGTATATGTACAAGCACTGGATTTGTGTTCACACAAAACCAAACAAAATATAGGTATACGTATATATATTTTATTTTTAAGCATACAATTCTTTTTTATTGTTTGTATTTCGTTTTTATTGACACTTCTGCTTTGGTATTTTGTGATATGGGTCATGATGCCAGAAATAAAGTGATTTTATTTATTAATATTTATTTGACATTGTATGCAAGTATATCAATTTGTATAGAAAACACGCCTAGGACAACACTCTGACAACGCGCCGGCGCGCGGCGCGGACCAGAGCGCTGATCTGTTGCACCACGCACCGTGGCGGAACGCGCTGCCAATGGGAGAACCGCTTTAGCGAACGACTCCCCCGCTTACCACATAGCCCCACCAGTTGTGAAGGTGCTACAATAATTGACGGCTCCCGGCCTCAAGACTCTGCTATTCCATTTGGAAACGTTGACAGCTAAAGTGTAATTTAAACTAAGAATGATTATTAGTATCCACAATATTCAGACCAGAGGTCTACCATGAGTTTTCATAATCTAACTCGCTTGCGACTGCAGTTAAAAATGTATGAAAACTTTTACAGCGCCCTAACGGATAGTTTGGTACTAAAATACGCAGTAAACAGCGACTGCAGTTTGGGCTTCATTTGCTTAGAATTTGGTACCATGAGTTACAAATCTGATAGATGACATAGTGACGTACTATTACTACTGCAGTAACGGCAGGCGATCTAACTGTGACAACTCATGGTAGACACACAGAGGTCTATGATGAGTTTTCACAATCAATACTCGCTATCAATTGTAGTTAAAGAAAGTATGAAAACTTGTGCAGCGCCTCTAGCGGATACTTTGGTACTAGAATTCGCACGAATAAATATGTAATGTCAACTTATATCGTCTTTACACAATTTATATAATATAATATCTTGTCGCGACATTTAATTAGGTATTCGTATTTACTTTGTTTGAAAATAAAATTAAAATCAATTAGATAAAGTTATTTAATGTAGGTACTAGGTACTTAGATATAAAATACTACACAAATAAATCTCGCGACAAGATTTTATACCTTATTAACTGTGTAAAGCCGTTGTAAGTTGGCATTAAATATTTATGGAAAATGTTTATTTTTAGTACATGTAAATAAAAAATTGTTTTTTAAAAAGTTAATTACTTATATTTTTTTTTTATTTTTACTTTTTAGTCATCGCTAATACACTTTTAAAATTGTCCTTTAGGAGCATAATAAGTGTAATTCGCACTCTTCTAGTGGACTATATTCCGCACGTTACTAGTGCAACTCTCAGCAAGCCCTTTTATTTGATATTTTTACGATTCAGAGTGCCTTCACATTCTGACCATGCATTGTCGTCCAAACAAAATGTGTATGCAAAATTTCAGCTCAATTGGTTAAATATATCTGCTTCAAAATTGAGTTGCAATATTCCATCCGAACAAACATAGATACTTACATACATGGCAAGTTAAATAAAATCTACTATTTTGTCTATTTTCTCATTCTGGTGACCTGTATCTTGATACGATGGTTAAAGGTGAGGTTTTCATCTAGGTATACGCTGAGATACTTGTTAAAAAAATTGTACTTGTAAAAAAATATTTCCCGCCATTTTTTTCTAGCGGTATTGTCATTCAAAGAGGTGGATATATCATTCTACCAATAAGGTTTGATAACAAATATCAATAAACAATTTGAATTAAGAACAAATTCCTTTCCGTGTTCGAATGGTATGCATGACTTTGTTGCGGCGAATGGCGCTTCTTAGAAAAATGTATGAGAATTGTTTTTTTTATTATTTTAAAACTTACGATTTGATTTGGTATGTTACTTTGGGAAAAGTGTTCCTAATTGGGAATAGAGTCGATTAAGACCAACTCGTTTTTTTTTTGACAAATGTCATTTTGTGGGTGAACCGTACTTATTTTCAAAAATCTAAAAATGGCTATATTTTTTTCTTAAAAATAAAACAGAGAATTCCTAAGAACAAAACCTTCTAACTACAAAAGAAAAGGTAGCTACCCTTAAGGGGCCAAAAATTTGCCCCACCCTGTATAATAAAAAAATAACTTTTTATTTAGTATATTGCATTATTGTATATCAGTCATCTAGTACCCATAACATAGGATATGTTAGCTTGGGTGCTATATGATGCTGTATGAATTGTACAGCATTATTTATTTATTATTTCATCAAATGCTTGTCGTATATCCGGAGCGACACATCACAATCGCATGGTAATCCTTCTACCGTTGGTAATCCGTTAATTGATGCAAGCGAGCCGCTTACGTTCGTACTGATTCACTGTTTGTATATTTTGTTTACGCTGCAAACTGTAAATCACGTTATGCGTCTATAGTGAGGCTTTTACATGGCACCCATGGCTTTTACATACCAGGCAGTGCCTGGGACATTGGTAGATGGGTGAGGCTTGTCTATCACCTATAATATCCTCTCAGCTTCATCATTTCAGCCGTAAACCGTCCACTACTGAACACAGGCCTCCCTCGTGGATATCCATGAGGGGTAGTTGCCATACTCACTACGCTTGGCAGGCGGGTTGGCGAGCGCAGTAAGGGATGTTGATACACGGAAAGACGCTGCTGCCCATCTTCCGGAGGTACACTTTAGCAGGTTTTTACGCTCATAGTCAACGAGCTGTTGGCGTTTATAGTGCACGCCATCGACACCATGGACGAGGTCAGCATATTGCGAATCTGCAAATCAAACTTCAAAGAAGAGGAGGTTTGCACAGGCAAGGCGCTCCTGTTCGAATCGCTCGGGAAGACCGACCAGATGCCGTCTCGGAGAAGGGACGGAGGCGAAAAAAGTCTGCAGGACATAATTTGCCTGCTGAAAGGAACAGATCCTGACGACGTTCCTGACTTCGTCGCAAAGGAGCTCCATAAGCTACCTCCTGTGACGTTCGACCACGTTGATGTCACCAGATTACTCAAAGATATAACGTCATTGAAAGTGAATTTGGATGACCTAAAAAACCAGTTCAAGGAGTCGCAAAATACCATTAGTGAACTTCGTACCGAGGTAGCTTCTCTACGTGTTGCCGCATCGGTATGTGTGTCATCTCCGGTTTCTGCGAACGTCAACACAAAGCGCGGAGCGCATAACGTGTCCATATCGTCGTTTGAATCGGCGATTTTGGACGCATCACCGGCCGCAGCTGACGTCGCTGCCGCACCACGCTCCCCCCGCCCGCCACCTGCCTCCCCGCGCGATGGCCCGATACATGCGCGTGCGCCTTCCCCCGCTCGTGCATACGCTGCAGTCGCCGCCCGCGGTGCCGTTAGCTGCCCCGCACCCGCCGCCGGTTCGGAGCAAGCGGCGCCCAAAAAAATGAAGGGGAAAAAGAAGCAGTCATCCAGTACTGCCACTGTATCAGCTCCAAGGAAGGAGCCGTGTAATCCGGAAGGCTTCACTGAGGTGGTACGGAAACGCCGGAAACAATCCAGCCGGAACCGGTGTGGTACCGCCTCTGGAACGTGTTCTGGATTCCTAGCGGAGGTGCCTACTACCCGACTATATGTCTCACGGGTTCACTACGCCGTGCAGATTAAGGAGGTGGAGGATTACCTCACGAAGAAAACCGGATACTGTCTAAGGGTTGAAAAGTTATCTTCCCACCATAGCGTGAACTTTAGTTCTTTTATGGTGAGAGTTCCAACGGACAAACTATCAACTTTTATGAGTGAAGAGTTCTGGCCAAAGGGAGTTAAATTCCGACGGTTCATCGGACGCCTGCAAGCGGACACCGTGAATCGTCGCTATGAGACAAGCATGCGTCATACGTCGCCGTCCTAAACGTGTGTTAGCAATAAGTTTATACTATATATATGTTAGATATAAGGTATATATCTATGGGCCGTAGAATAAGTTATTTAAGATCTGTGTACTTTTCTATTGTTGCCTGAGAATAAAGATATTATTATTATTATCGGGACATTTGTTTTTCTCAGTCGTCTGACTGGTATAAACTGCATTACGGGTTACAAAAACCAAGTAAATGCAGCCGTATATTTGGGTGTTTCAATTTATTGGTGTGGATGATGGGTCTATCTCTATGAATTTTCTGACTATTCTACACGTATTGAGAATGGCTGCTTTTTGTAGAGTTGTGTAAATGAATGCGTTTAATCCTAATATCTCTATACTGCGATGTAATTGTTTTGGTATCACTCCTGTGGAAGAGAGCACTATAGGTACAATATATACTTTATTTTGTCTCCATATTCTGATTATTTCGTCTTTCAGGTCTACGTATTTTGTAATTTTATCTGTAATTGTTTTCTGTATGTTGTGTGTGTTGGGCACTGCAATGTCAATGAGGAAGGTGATCTTATTTATTTTATCTGTCAAAACTATGTCTGGTCTGTTATAGTGTATGGTACGGTCTGTGAGTATAGCGCGATCATAGTAGAGTTTGTGTGTTGTATTTTCTAATATGTTATTTGGTGTGTATTTGTAATAGGGGGTTTGAGTATTTTGCATGAGGTTGTGTTTGTGTGCTAAACTTTGATGAATTATGTTTGCTATTTGATTGTGTCTGTGTGTGTAATCTGTCTGTGTCAGTGTTACGCATGCTCCTGTTATGTGTTGTATGGTTTCAGGTTGAGCGTGACATCTGCGGCATTTGTCGTCTGAAGCTAAAGGATCTCTAATGATATATTTCCTATAGTTCTTGGTGTTTATTATTTGATCTTGAATAGCTATTATAAATCCTTCTGTCTCTGGGAATAGGCTACCTATTTTTAACCATTTGTTTGATGCCTCACTATCAATATGTGTTTGTTCTATGTCATGGGGATGGCGTCCATGCAGTACTTTTTTCTTCCAACTCTCTATCTTCTGTAGTTGTAAGTTGGCAGTGATAAGGTTTTCTGTATGCATTGCTTTAGTTAGGTTAAGTGGTGTGTAGTGAATATCGTTGTCAACTATTGTTTTATGTATGTGACTAGTTTGGGATTTTGTATGGAAGAAGGTGTGTAAGTTATGTACTTGTTTTAGCCAGAGATGGTGAATGTCTATCATTCCTCTACCTCCATTTTGTCTTTTGATAGTGAGTCTTTCTATAGCTGATTTAGGGTGTAAGTGTTTATGTTTTGTTAGTGTGGTACGTGTGGTTCTTTCAATGTTCTCAATATCTGTTTTAGTCCATTTTAAAATACCGAAAGAATATGTTAGAATAGGAATTGCGTAAGTATTTATAGCTTTAATAAGGTTTTTTCCAGAGAGTTGAGTTTTACAGATTTTAGTTATTCGATTTTTATATTCAATAGATAGAGTTTGTTTAGTTGCAGTATGATCTATTCCTTTTAATTGTTTGTATCCTAGGTACTTATAAAGATCATTTGCTTCCATTGATGTGATAGTATCGTTAGTATCTATTGTGTAATTGCCTGGTTGGATTTTCCCTTTGATTATATGCAGTGTCTTACATTTATCTATACCAAATTCCATATTTATATCTCTACTAAATTTTGTTGTTATATCTATTAGTTTTTTCATGTCTTTATTTGTTCTTGTGTATAATTTAATATCGTCCATATAAATAAGATGTGAAATCGGTGTATCAGTTGTGGCGTTTTTAAAACTGTATCCTACTTTGCAGCTGTTGAGTAGGTGTGATAGGGGGTTTAGGGCTAAGCAAAACCATAAGGGACTTAAAGAGTCTCCTTGGTATATACCTTTCTTGATGGCAATCGTACGGGTAGTTACTGTATTATTGTGATTATTTAGTTGGAGGGTGGTCTTCCAAAGGGGCATGATATTGCGAAGACATGTAATTATCGTGGGATTTATTTTATATATTTCTAAGATTTGAAGCAGCCAGCTATGTGGAATACTATCGAAGGCTTTTTTATAGTCAATATAAGTGCAGTGTAAGTTTCTATTTTTTGAGGAAGCATGTTTGTGAATTGTTGAATCTATGATGAGTTGTTCTTTGCATCCCATATGGCCTCGTCTACATCCTTTCTGTTCTTCGGATATAATTTGATTGTGTTCTATGTGAATGCTGATCTTACTAGTAATGACTGATGTTAATATCTTGTATATGGTTGGTAGGCACGTGATCGGTCTGTATTGTGAAGGTTGTGTAGAATGGTTTGTTTTGGGCAGCATATAGGTAATACCCGTGGCTATAAATTCGGGTAGGTTTTGTTTTCCTAAAACAATATCATTTAAATTTTTTGCTAATTGCTTATGTAATGAAGTTAACTTTTTGTACCAATAGTTATGTATTTTGTCGATGCCCGGTGACTTCCAATTGTGTAGTTTGGCTGTTATAATATTTATATCTGATTCTGTTATTTCATCAAAGCTCATTTCATCTACAGTTTCCCATTTCGTTTTTTCAGTATCTATCCAAGCTGCTTTGTCATTGTGTTGCAATGATTGTTCCCATATGCTAGCCCAGAAAGTTTCTAATTCTGATTGTGTTGGAACAGTTGTGTCTGTTGAGTTTTGGGTGGATTTCTGTAAACCCCTGTAAAACCTTTTTTCGTTTGTGGCAAACAAGATGTTGTCTTTTTTCCTGCTTTCTGCTTTTGTGTATCTCTTAAGTCTATGAACTTTTAATGATAACTTTTGTTTGAGAGTATCTAAAAACTCTTCTGGTTTCTTATTATTTGTTTCATGTCTAGTGTGCAATGCCCTATTTCTAAATATTTCTTCAACCCTCTTAACAACTTTACGAGATTTATTGTTTTTTATGTATTGTGTAAGTCGTCCACAATCTGCTCTGAGTTTTTCAATGTCTTTTTCCAATCTAACTTGCCAGGAGGGTTTATTATTATATTTATTCTGGGGTTTACTATTACTACTCCCTTCTTCAGTTATTTTAAAGTTAAGTTCTTCTGAAATTACTACGGCTGTACAATAAATGAGTGTGTGGATATCTAACAGTTGTGTCTCATTCGATAGATATGGGTTCAAAATCGTATGGTTAAAAAGATGTATTAGTTGACTAAGGTGATTACTATATTTTAACTTCGGTAGTTTTGGTCTAGCCACTGGATCCATTCCAGAATACTTAGTTAATGCTGTTGTAAATTTATCGATTATTTCTTGTGTAGCTGGTGCTGTATTTCGGGGAGGATGTTCTAGAATTTCTATGTCATTTTCTAATGTTAAAATTAAGTTCTCGGTTTGTGTTGACGCGTTTGTGGTTTGTGATAAATTATGAGAGTCACTTAGATGTTGTGATGGTATTTGAGTAGATGTATAAGTCATTTGTGATTGAGTAAGTGTTTGGGAATTGGTGAGGTGTTGTGGCTGAGAGTGCATATTATTTTGCGCTAGGGTTTGCCGTTGAGTCATAGGATTGTCATCCGCTAATTGCTCTACATTGCTATTTATTTGCTTTTGCACCTCATCTTTCAGTTGTCGGAGTTCTTGTTCTGTTAATAGTTTATTACGTAGAATTGCTCTTCTTTGGTCCGAAATACGCTGTTCAGAAACACTTACAGAAGGATATTGTCTTGTGAAAATTTCGTGGAGTTGCTTACGATAGGTAGTCATGTCAGTCTCTAATTTAGTAATGTAGAAGTATGTGCGCATGATAAATAGGTTTACATCTTTGCTCCATTTCATGCGCACTCTAGGTTTTCCAGCCTTAGTGGACGCAGGTAAAAAGGCATTCGCCACCTGCGCAACATCTAAGTCTGATGTAGGTGCTTCTCGAGAGCTGCGACCTACTGAGGATACGGGTGATGGAATATAAGACGCTGTTGATGGACTATATGGTTCTACTACTGTATTCGATGAATTTAAGCTAATGTTGTCATTGTCTGTCAGTCTGTCATCAGTCGGGTTGGCTGTAACATTTTCGGAAGATCCGGAGGGAGCCCGCCTATTCAACTCCTCTCCGCTGACGGTTCGCATGCTGTGACACCCAGCGTCAGCTCCAGGTGTGCTCCGGCGATCGCCCCCGGACAGCGGCCCTATACGTTTACTTCTTAACTTCATCTCCATTAAAATGGGTTCCCAGAGCCATGTTTGCCGCGCCAGAACTACTATTTTCGCGTGTCCGCCCCCCACGTGAATCTGATGTTCGATTCGGACGTATGGTTGGATTTAGGGGGCTTATTATTATTATTATTATATTATTATTATTTACTGCATCCACGGGCATTAGAGGAGGGGTAACATTCTACTGCCGGCATGCACTGCGTAAGCGGTTAAAATTAGGCAGTCATTAAGTATGGCGGAATTGTTCCCATTGAAACATTCTAAAAGCCAGTCTATCATACATAAGTCTATCTGCTGCAGGTATCCATTTAACGATACCCTACACAACAGAAAAATCAGGAAAAATAATTTCATCCCCATCTTACGTGTATTATAGGAGATAAGTACGCCAAATGTTCATCATCATAAGCGTCATCATTTTATAATGTCCATGCAAAATGACAGCGTTCTAGGTAATATTCTCTTGTTTGCAAAGCCGCAGACAGACAGACGGACAAAGCAAGACACCTTAATAGCAAATAACGTAGGTACATACAATAGATGGCGTTATTATTATTTTTGTGATAGAAAACACAGTTGACAATGACTGAACTAATGATAACATGCTAGACGTCCTGCGCCACTACCGAAGTCCGATAGACGCGTTGCTGCTGTCATGGAACTAAATACAGACAACGGGAAACAAAATAGCCGCCAATATGGCCAGCCAAATAACATAAGAATTTATAAAATTGACACTGGCGGAATTGTGTAAAACCAAGCACAAAAAGCCAACAACAAAAAGACAAAATTAAATACAAACAACAGACTGTAGTCTGTTGTCTGTATTTGTCTTTTTATTTCGGCAAAAGCGGGAACTAAACTCTACAGTACACTGTAGAGTTTAGTTCCCGCTTTTGCCAAAAGACTTCAGTGGTTGTGCTGACTCTATTTCCGCTAGCTTTTCTTTTCTCAGAAGAACGTGGAAGCAGAATACATTCCTTGACAAAAAATAATCCCAGTTCAAATCAAACAAACAAAACCTTATTTCCAATTGCGAAAGGTTCAAACTATTAAATTATAAAAACAGGCGACCGGCGCAGTTGCTATGGAAACGGCACGTACAGAAAACAATATAACATCAAAAGTGTTTAAGATTTTATTTTCTAACAAATAGAGTTGAAAATGAATTATGCGAGTGAAACGGTTATGTTGGTTGACAAATAACAAAACTTGAGTGAAATGGACAATAGCATAAAACTGTTTGCCTCATTCAAGGGGACTTAAGGGCTATTAGAGATGTCTACGAGTCGTATAAGGGTGCTTAAAGTTGCGATTGTCCGCCATTGTACGGTGGCAGAATGTTTGCACTCGGTTCGACTAATATTTTCCACGTTCGACGTTTGAAAATAGAATAATATACAGTGCTACCAGTTCGTTCCTATATTTAAATGGTTTAAGAATTGGTATTGAGTATGTTACTGGTAATTTTATAATATTGACGTCTTGTTATGGAATATTTTTCAGTGAGCATGTAATCCTTAAAAAAGAAGAAGGTAGGTGCTATATCACTTTGTTAAATGATATAGGGATCAACTTTAACCGCGAGACAAGCTGTGAACCACGTCGGAGCGCTGTGCCCACGGAGGAGCCTTATCGTGCAGGGGACTTGCAGAAGGAGATGCGGAAGCTTATTTACAGAAAACAGTATGGAACTGCTCCAAGATTCAACGAGCAGTGCTTCCGAGCGGAGGTGCCCACTACGCAAATGTCTGTATCTCACGTCCACTACGACGTGACGCATGCAGTACGCAGAGGTAGTGGACATGCTCAGAAGTAAGGCCGGGGTAGTATTGAGGGTCGAAAAACTGGACTCTTGTCATAACTGAGCTGATTTATGGTGCAGGTCCCTAAGGTTAGACGACCTGCATGACCCCCGACTTTTGGTCGAAGGGGTTGAAGTTCAGGCAGGCCTCTCCGCAACACGACGTCACCCTAGTTTTAGGTTATATTAATATGTATGTTAGTCTGTAAGGTATATATCACATGGACCTCATTATGTGTTTAACATGTGTTACTTATCTATAGTTGCCTGAAATAAGGATAATTTATTATATTAAAAATATCACATTAGCCCGTTGGCACTGGCTGAGTAAGGCCTTGTGTTCACATCAATGTAAACAGTACTGTCCTAGCCTCATCCACCTGTCGTCCGTAAATTAAGTAAATTTTAGATTTCACAAATTTGGAAGGACTTCTTTAGCAATAATAAATCAGAACATCCGATATAAATATAATTCTCTTGAAAACACTGTCCCGAAATTTCCAAATCTCGGCGCGTCCATCACAAAACAGTCCAACCGAAAATTTGAATTTTTCGAGTGCTCTTTAATTAGCGCAAAAGAGATCCGAGAAAAAAGTTTAGACTCGTCTCAGATTGGGAGTGATACGGATTTAATTAAACTTATTTGTAAGAAAAAACGGCAGAGACGAAAAAAATTCGGGAGTTTTACTACACTTTTGCAATACTTCTGCAGAGTTTTGCAAAGAAAGTTGTAAAACCACTTTCCAACTGTAGGTTTATGAATAAGATCTATTTGTTTGAATTTAGTTTAACGGTCTTAGTGTGAAAAGCGTAAGTCAGCTTCTGTGGTGCAAATGTATGAAATCGCTTACATAATCAACCGCCTATGTCAGTCAATTTACTGTCGTTAGTTTGCCGCATCCAGCGTCTGCCAGCGCTCCCAAATCGTCACTCTATCTAGTATTATGTGAAACGTCAGCATTTATTAAACTAAGGTAATTATCACTCCCATCTAGCCATGAGCGTCCTAAGCCTTCTGCGCATGTCAAGTCGCAGTCTCTTACTTAAAATCTTTTACCCAGAGACTCGTTTATATCCATAGTGCACCTATCTTATTGAAATGTGACCTAGTGCGTAATCTATACAAATGCTAAAAATCTGAAGGGTTTCTTTGTTTGAACGCGCTAATCTGAGGAACAACTTTGTTCGAATTGAAAAATTATTTCAGTGTTGGCTATCCAACACAACAGTGTTGGATAGTTGGCTATCTTAATTATCAAAGAAGGCTTTAGGATAAATAACATCACGCTAAAATCAATAAAGGCGAAGCATCTTTGGAAAATATTGCAAAAATGGGGAAAACTAATATCTTTTGAGAGCTTTTGTTGCGCAGAGGCACTCGCGCGGGACAGGTAGTAAAATATAAAATTCAAACTCAAACGACACTTGTGGTCGCACTGATTATAGGATTGTTTGAAAATCGTTAAAATGCCAAATTTTATTAAAATTTTCAAGCCTCTGTCAAAACTTTACATTTCCCTTAAATTTAAAGCAAACCACCAGAAATTCCTGAAAATGACACAATTATTCACGACCGCCAACAAATAAATCTCCGACGCAAGATTTACACTGACGTGCACGAAATTGGTTACCATTGAATTACTCATTAAGACATCCGTATGTAAAAGTGAGTGTTAAATTTAGTTGCATTGCTTTTGTCTGTCTGTCTGTCCGTCGCACGCGGCTATTAGTCAAACTAAACGTACCGTGTATGAGTTCGTAGTACTTTCGGATGAGAAGACCTTTTGATCTGATGTTTATTTAACTTGACTTGGATTTTGAATATGTTTGAAGTAGGTATTAGTAGAAGTGGGTTTATTCGCTTAAGTTTAAGTTCGCTTAAGTTTATTCATTATCTACAGCCGTAAAACTTTTACTACTGAACATAGGTCTCCCCCATGGATCTCCATGAGGGTTAGTTGCCATACTCACCACGCTTGGCAAGCGGGTTGTCAAGCGCAGTACGGGATGTTGATGCACGAAAAGACGCTGCTGTCCATCTTCCGGAGGTATCCCTTAGCAGGTTCTTACTGCAAAGAAGCACGGACATAAAAGGAGGGGCAACATTCTACTGCCGGCACCCCACGGCCTGCAATGTTATTAGTACGTAATATTATAGTTATTAAGTCTTAACGTAAAACTCTTTAAATGGCTTCCTAAACTGTTTGTCATTTGACTATTTGAGCATAATTGATGACGTCTTCCTAGAGCAATAACAAATAGATAAATAAATTTGGGAAAGCAAAAGTTTTCAAACAATGCTTAGAAGTAATAATTATAATAAGTTTAAAAGCCACAAGTCATAATAGTTTCAAAGTTAGCGAACTTTTAGAATTAATTAAGTTATATTCGTTCTTTGCCACCCCTAAAGTTTGACCCTTATTGACTTTGCTAAGAAACTTAACAATTGCAATGCCGGCGGTGATCACATTCACTAAGCACGTAACCAACGCTGCAATGCAATGCGCCCATCACCCTGAGATAGAGTTGTAAGGTCTCATGTGCCCGTAATTGTTAAAGTTTTATATATTAAATGATTGAATAAATTCACGATTGAGTCATAAAACTAGTCAACCACCAATCATGATACCTGCATAATAATAATTAATCTACTTATTTATAATTTATTGAATTTAACACATTATAACTTTGTCAAAAAGCTTTATCGGCTTCTCGATCTGGAATGTATTTAGGTTCTATATTATTTTAAGAATGTCTTTCAGAACCACTACATCGATTCCTGAATATAGTTCTTTAACAGATAATGCTTGAGGTATTGTGAGTTAAAAATCGTGAGGAAATAGTCCAAATATTTCTACAGGAGGAATATATCCACAGTCCTTAATATACATTATCCTAAATTACATATATATCCTACGACGAATAATTGATTTGCATTATATATAAGAAAAACATTAGGCAGATAGTTAAAGTAAACTTAAATTAATGTTAAAAATAAAAAAACTACTTATGTTGAAAATAAATCTAGTTAAAAAGTATATATTAAAACAGTTTAAGAAAACTAGAATTCAATAACAATTTACTATGAAAAAAATAATAAATATTAATCATCATTTCAGCCATAAAACGTCCACTACTGAACACAGGCCTCCCTCATGGATCTCCATGAGGGGTAGTTGCCATACTCACCACGCTTGGCAGGCGGGTTGGTGAGCGCAGTATGGGATGTTGATACACGGATAGACGCTGCTGCCCATCTTCCGGAGGTATCCCTTAGCAGGCTCTTACTGCATCCATGGGCATGAGAGGAGGGGTATCATTCTACTGCCGGTACCCCACGGTGAATAATCTAATATAAATAATAATAATAATAATAAATATGTATTTAAATATTAGAAATATATTTATTTATTTCCATTCATTTTAGAAATTAAGGTATTTATTTCATCATTTATTAAGTTAATAAATGAGTAATTTATTATTTTTTACTACTATTGTTTTGTGTTTTTTTAACTCTATATTTATATTTTGATTATTTGTTATTTCATTGTTATTTTTATGTTTATATGTATGTGCAAAGCGCATTGGTGTAATACTGTATTGCTATGCCATTTTGTATGAATAAATAAATTTCGTAGTTAAAAAAGCACCAGCATCCAACCCAAGCTTTTTGTTTTTTTCCGAGAACTTTGCCCTTATAAATTACTGTCACACCAAATATTTCCTTAAATCATAACTGCCACGTGGTTTACTTTCGCGTGAGTACCCCTCAAATCTAATTTAGCACGTCGTGTGTCATGCGACAGACGCCTCTCTAATTGGCAAGTATGGCCACTCCTGCGCAGCAAAGGGCAAACGGCTGGGAGTTGATCTTTGCATTGTTGGTTGTTTGTTTATGTTGTTCTAAAATATTTTATCCTCTGTAATTATTTCAATTCAAAATATCTATTTCTGTCTAACGGCCGATATATTTTCTTTTATTTGAATTATTTGATACTCGTATGTTAAGTTATCAGGTAACTACAGTCAAGTTTGACTCTAAGATATAATTTGATGTCTAACATTATTAGTGCATAATTCGACCTCTGTGATGCAGCAGGAGATAGTACTGCGATGCAAGAGGTCACGGGTTCGATTTCCGCCTCGGAACAAATGTCTGTATGATCTGCAGATATTTGATCAGGGTGTTCAGGGTATTTTTTTGCATAAAATAAAATATCTATCTATGTATTATAAAGTTTTTCAGTCACCTAGTACCGATAACACAAGCTCTGTTAGCATGGGGCTAGATGGTGCTGTGTGAATTATCCAGCATTATTTATTTATTACTAACTTGAGACGACTCCTGGCATTTTGTGTAGTTCCGCGAAAAGCAAATTATATATTTAAAAATAAAAGTAAATACAGAATTGTTTGGACGGCACAAAACGTGGGAATACATTATTTTGTCGCGAGAAGACTCAGCTTCGTTAAAATTATTAGGTTTCTCATTTTGATAAAAAAACTATGTAAGTCATGTTTTGTGTAACGACCTCTGTGGCGCAGCGGGAAAAGGACCGCCTGCCTTGCAAGAGGTTGCGGGTTCGATTCCCGCCTCGGGACAAATATATGTATGTCTTTAGATTTTGTTCAGGGTGTTCTGGATGTTAAATAATAAAAAATAATAATAAAAAATATCTATAAAGGAGTATGTAGTAAAATGTACTAAGTTATAACAGTCATTTAGTACCCATAACACAAGCACTGCTTAGCTTGGGGCTATATGATGCTGTGTGAATTGTCCAGCATTATTTGTTTTTTGTGTGGAAGAAGTAGCAAAAAATACAGCTGACCTCTTTAAGCTAGTTTTCCCACAATTGCTTCCATAAAGTGTCTGAAATTGGCAACGAGATCCATGCAGAGTGTTCTGGGTGGACTGTATTTTTCTATCTTCAAGGTTTCAATAATATTCCTTTTCAGTTTTCAGTTTTCAGCTTTATTTCTTTCTTCTTATTAATTATTTCTTTGCTACTGGAACCACTGTGTGTCGCAGCACAGGTTCGCGTTTACTATCCTACCCCTAAGCTATACCGTGCAGAGGACGGCTCTATTTGTTCAATTTCTCTAGCCTACTTTTCACTATGTTATTTGGGGTTTTTTACCGATATCTTTTTATTTATTTATAAAACCTATAACTATTTGATCTTAAATTAAAGGTGCTTCTCTTAGCTTTCTAGCTACACCTAAAACTTATTCCTAGGTCTTATACTTAAAAAGATATGAATATATTTCTGCCTAAATTACAACTTACTAACTTATTCTAAGAAATTGTAACAAAGTTTTAAGCATGTTTAAATTGAAATCACTACTTAAATTAAGCGTTATCGTGTCCAGGACATCCTCCCCCCGGCGTAGCTCGCGCAGCCTCTTCTTTCACCAACACGATGAGCTTGCTGGTCGGCCGCTTGAAGACGCCAGTCTTCGTCCGGACATCTGCCACCCGTACGCCTCCGTCCGGTCCCTCGTAGGTGCGCTCGACGACTCCCATTGGCCACACGTTTCGAGGAAGAGTGTGATCCACGACAACCACGACGTCTCCTTCTTGTAGTAGTCGTCTGTTACTTGAAGGCTCTCCGCGAGGTACCAATGTTGGAAGGTACTCTCTTAGCCAGCGCCGCCAGAAGTGGTCAGCCAGTGCTTGGCTCATTCTCCATGTTCGCCGATCTGTCTCGCTGCACGGACCAGTGGTGGGTAGACCGTTGGATGATCCCAACAAGAAATGGTTTGGAGTCAGCGCCTCGGGATCCTCGGGTTTCACGCTGACGTGCGTAAGCGGTCTTGCGTTGATGGAGAATTCCGCTTCAGTCAGGAGGGTGGTGAGCACTTCTTCGGGTGGTTCCTTCTCGTTCAATGTGGCGGCTAGTGCAACTTTGACGGATCGCACCAGTCGTTCCCAGGCTCCCCCCTGGTTCGGTGCGCCAGGAGGTATAAAGCGCCATTCCATTCGACGCCGTTGACCTTCTTCCCGCAGTGCTGGTGCCCATTCCTCGTAGGCAGCCCGCAGTTCTTTGTCTGCACCTCGGAAATTTGTTGCGTTGTCGGACATCATGATACGAGGCCAGCCTCGTCGCGCAGCCATTCTTCTTAATGCCATGATTGCAGAGTTGATGGAAAGTGTTGGGACGATTTCTAGATGTACGGCGCGTGTGGTGAGGCATGTATAGAGGGCGCCCCATCTCTTCTCCCGGCGTCGTCCAATCTTCACAATCATCGGCCCAAAGTAATCAGTTCCGCAGTAGCTGAACGGGCGCTGAAATGGCTCGAGGCGGGTTCTTGGCAAGTCTCCTGTAGCTGGTGGTTGAGGCTTCATCTTCCGTACTAGGCAGAGTCTGCATTCCCTCTCGATGCCTCGTACTGTCGGTCGTAGATGAATCACCCAGTATTTCTGTCTGAGGTCGTTCGTCACACGCTCTCTGTTAGCGTGACCAGCTGCGCAGTGTTCTCGCAGGACGAGGAGTTTTGTGATGCGGTGTCGGCCGTCGAGTATAATAGGCCTCTTCATCTCAATCGGTGCATCAGCGGCTCCAATGCGTCCTCGTACTCGCAGAATTCCATCTTCTAAAATCGGGTCCAATCTAAACAGACGACTTGATTTCGTGATTGGACGAGACGTTTTCATTCGTTGCAGCTCATCTGAGAAGCTCTCCTTCTGTGCGTGGCGAATAAGCGCACGTTCTGCGTCTTCGATGTGCCGATTTTCCATGTGCGTGGCGCGTCGTCGACATCTCTTGATGAAGAAGAGGACTCGTGCTGTAGCTCTGACTAGTGTCTCGTACTTAGAGAAGCGTGATGGATCTGGTAGCCATCCATCTGTCTTGTCTTCTTCCACTCGGATGTGAAGAACTTCTTCCTCGTGGTTGCTGTCAGACGTCTCCTTCGGCCACTGATGCTCTGGGCGGTGAAGGAAGTCTGGACCTCGGAACCATCGATCTTCTGCCGTTATGCGTTTGTTCGTTAGCCTTGTCGCGTCGTCTGCTGTATTCTCGCTGGTCGGTATCCACTTCCAATCTTCTTTCTGGGTAAGTTCAGATATCTCCCCCAGGCGATGGGCGACGTAGGGCGTGTATCTTCTTGCATCGTGTCGAATCCAGTGTATGACTGTCATTGAATCGCTCCAGTAGATCGTTCTCTTGACCTCTACACGATGTTCCTTTCTGATTGCATCGGACAACTTTGCTCCGATGACAGCTGCCTGTAGTTCTAGGCGGGGAATAGTTTGCGTTTTCTTTGGAGCAACCTTGGACTTGGCGGCGATAAGGCATACGCTGAAGCTGCCATCAGGTCTCGTGCTTCGCCAGTACGCCACGGCAGAGTAGGCTTGTTCACTGGCATCACATAGTACGTGTAGCTCCAGGTCGGTGTGGTCTTGAATCGCGTAGCGTCGCTCCAGCCGAAGAGTAGTCAGGTCGTTCAGTTGTTCCAACCATGCAGCAAACAGTTCGTTCTCTTCTTCCGGGATTGGTTCATCCCATGACATCTTGATTCGCCATAGATTCTGCAGCATGATTTTTGCTCGTATCGTATAATGACTCAGCAGACCGAGCGGATCGTAGATGGACATTACCGCGCTGAGTGCCTCTCGTTTCGTTGGCGCGCGGACTCGTGCACGTACTTCGGCGGGAACTCTGTTCATGGAGGTGTTGAATCCAAGTTCATCTCGTTCGGCGTTCCAGTAGAGCCCAAGGATCTTGTTCTCTGATCCCTTCCCGTCGAATTGCGTCGGTGTTGTAGTTCGTTGTTCAGCCGGCACGTCCTCCAGTACGCAGTCCTCGTTGCTGTTCCATCCTCTCAATGTGAATCCAGCAACCGCGTGTACTGTGCGCAGTTCCGTGACGGCTCGACGAGCTTCCACGTCGTCATCGTAGCTCGCTACCAAATCGTCCATGTAGTGGCTTCTGGTGATGGCTTCGCAGGCGAGAGGATAAGTATGAGCGTATATCCTCGCGTTGTGGTTTCGCACAAAATGCGCCATGAATGGAGAACTCGCAGCGCCGAATATCATGCTTGTCATCTTGAACCGTTGAGGCGTCTTCTCTCTCTCGTTGGCTCTCCACAAGAATTGTTGCGCCGGCTGGTCTTCCTGACGAATCTTGATTTGGAGAAACATTTCCTGTATGTCGGCTGTAATCGCGACTCGTTTCTCTCTGAATCTGTACAGGATGCCTGGCAGGGACATCAAGAGGTCGGGTCCCTCCAGCAGGTGATCGTTCAGGCTGACTCCATTGCTCTTTGCTGCTGCATCGAAGACAAGCCTTATCTTCCCGGGCTTGTTAGGGTTGCGTACTGCGAAGTGAGGCAAGTACCAGCATACGGTGCTAGACTCCTCCGTTCCATCGCATGGTTCAGCATACCGCTTCTGCAGCAGGTTCTCGATTTGATTTTTATATTCTTCGGCGAAGACTGGGTCAGCATCCATCTTCTTTTCAATGCTTTGAAGACGACGAAGTGCCATGTTGTAGCTCTGAGGTAGCTTCGTGTCTTCTTTCTTCCATGGTAGACCAACTTCGTATCCTTGGTCAATCTTTTTGATTGTCTGTTCGACGATCTTTGTAGCCCGGAGATCTCGTTCACTCGTACGTGGCTTATTATTGATACCAATTGCTTCAATGCTGAAATGCTTCTCTATCAGCTCATGCAACTCTTGGTTTTGCTGCTCGATGGCTTCAGGTGTGTAGATGTGTAGCACACTGTCTTGATCCGCAATGATGCTACGTGGTATGGACCCGTGTATGACCCACCCCAGCTGTGTTCTCGATGCCGCTGGTTGGTTCGCTTTTCCGACTCGCAGTTCCAGTGAGACTATGTACTCCCAGTGGTCAGCTCCAATCAGGATCCCAGGATGTGATGACTCATAGCAAACTTCATCTCGTTGCAAGTCTCTGAGATGATCTTGATCCAACAGTGTAGCGGGAATCGATTGTTGCAGCAGCTTCATGTTCTTGATGGTGCATGCCCGAAGTGGATGTAGCTTACTATTCTTGCTCTTCAGTTGCACGGTGACAAGTTGGCTTTCCTATTATATATATATATATATATTATATGTATATATATTATATATATATTATATATATATATATATATATATATATATATATATATATATATTTTATATATATATATATATTATACTAAGAGTAGCTTAAACTAAATAGTAAAGCATAAATGTATACATAGATATCATCATCATCATCACCATCTCAGTCGTAGGACTGCTGTCCACTGCAGGACGTAGGCCGCCTTCCTGGATCCCCAAAATCATAAGGGGTAGTTGCCATACTCGCCACGCTTGACAGGTGGGTTGGCGAGTGCAGTACGGGATGTTGAAGCTGCTGTCTATCTTCCCTTGGCAGATTCAGATGCATCCACGGCCAAGAGAGGAGAGGCAACATTATACGGCCGGCATGCCGCGAAACATAGACATATAAAATATTAAAAACACATCCATGACGCATTTAAAAGACTTATTTGCAAGAACTACAAATATTTTTACTCGTACATTCCCCCACACATACCAAGAAAACACTCATAGGTAGCTTATAAATAGACACTTGAAACGTTGCATCAAAACAGTGCAACTCAAACTTCAATAAAGATAAAATAAACAAATACTGTCACATCACTTCGCGTGACCGTTACCGACTTACCAAAACAACATTCACTTTCTTGACTCTTATTTTGTTAGCATTAAGGTTAATTTTTTTTATGGAAAACGGTGTAAGATGTTGTTGAAGCAAACAGACAGCTTAATGTCACGCTGTCGTTCGTGGATTATGCAAAGTAGCCAACGAAAATTTGTTTTTTTGTATTACCATAATGCATAGCAGAATGTTTGATGAAATACAAAGGCAACGTGGGAAAGCTAATAATTTTCCTGACAGAAACGGTTTATTCTGAACTCTATTGTTGTAAGACTTAGAGATTAAATTAAGGTAATAACATGCGGGATTGAGCGTATTTTCTCAGATATTTCTGGTATATCTCGTTTCACCCGTTGACGGTCGGTTTTGTTTGTATTTTTATGTTAAAAGTGGGCATGTAATTATACGCTGGTTATTTATCCTCATTCTTTACTAAATAAGTATATTAGATCTTAGCTTCTTATAAGCGAGATCTTGGAAAGTATCGTCTTAAGAGTCCGTGCTTTTTGTCCAACAATGACGCGAAATGGTTAAAAAAATCTGTTTTCTTTTTACAAAAAAGACATTTGCATCTCTATTTTAGATGATTTATAACAGCATCAGCAACTGGTATTCATACTGTATGGAGGTATGGAAGGCTTGCCCAGGACCTACACCATCCTGTCAGCTATGGCAACTATTAGTCTGATTTACGTCTACAGCTAACCAAGCCGCGGGTTTCCTTACAACGTTTTCTTTAAACGTTAAAAGCACATCCTTTTTTCATTACAAATAAATCCTTTGTTGCACGGCCGGTACCGAACCCACGAGTTTCGGATTGAAAGTCGGGGGTACGTACCACTCAGCCAACTCAGATGTTTTATAAATAAAGGCGGCCAGCTTAATACCTATTTCCTTTTCGTAACATTAAAACTTTGAAAGCATATTATATATTGGATATTTTATGATGAAACTCTTCGTAAAATATGCAAAAAATACATCGAGTCTGTAAACAATAATGTTTATTTAGAGACATCAAAGTGAAATTTAATAATGCAACGTTTTACAACGCTGGAAGAACTCGAAGGGGTGGTACAAATAGATCGGTACGCGTTGCCATGTTATGTATAACTGCTTTGTGATGCTGAAATACGAAAATACGACGTTTTATTAACTAAGAAACAAATATGTTGCAATTTATTATTCCGAAAAAATACGAATAAATTATATTATAATTTATTAAATTAGATCAAAAATTATGTTCACTTTTTGTATAAAATTATAATATAATTTTACTAACTTATCTTTTTACAGTTTCATAGTTACACAATGAACATTACTTTAAAATGGTTTTAACAACTCGGTCTAAACGTGCTAGATTATCTGAGGAATAATCATCTAACTGGCATTAAAGAGTTTTAAACCATAGCAACATCAATTTACAAGTAGGAGAACTTTTTGTGAAGAGTTCATATGGGAAAGTACACTACAGTCATACCTATGTATTTCTGTAGCAGCAGTACGTAATGTCAACATTGCTGTTATCTTGAAGGGTAAAGAGGCTGGTGAATTTACGGACACACGAGACCTTACAACTCTGTCTCAGGGTGACGGGCGCAATGCAATGCAGCGTTGGTCACGTGCTTCGTTAGCGTGATCAACTCAGCATTGCAGTCATTAGAATCGCGTGATAAGGCCTATGCCCAACAGTGGGTAAGTGTAGACTGATATAGATGAATGTGGGCTTCTTTTAGGTACTTACTACTTGGAAGTAAATAAGTTTTCTGAGGCTAACGAATTCAATTATGGAAAGAAAGAAAAAACATTTATTGTATACGTATATGTAGAATTAACGTCACAGAAGCGGATAAAATGTTCTAATAGCAGTTGCGGTCAACATTTCCATCAAGATTGTGTGAAGTTTTCCAGTGATTCGCCGGTAGCAAGATCCAAGTGGACCTGTCCACTATGTGCCTCGCAACGTCCAAAGGGAGATAATAGTAACACCCCCGTACGAGGCGAAAATAGTAAAATCAAATCTGTCGAGCCTAACACCGCATCTCAGTGCGCTGACCCTTCACTGGTCTCACCAGTGATATCAACTACTTCGGACTCTAACTTGATCTCTACAATTAAAGCCGAGATAAGGGCTCAGATGCTGATAATGAAGAACGATCTCGATACGTCTCTCAAGAACTACATACGGGAAGAAATTGGCCCACTTAGAAAAGAAATTCAAGAAATTCGAACATCAATTAATTATGTTAACGAACGATATGAAGAATTCGCTAAGAGGTTGGATTCTGCGGAAAGTAAGCTGGGTTCTATAGTATCAACAAAAACAGACGTTAAGGATCTAAACAAGGCTATGTTAAAGTTGCAGAGCGGAATAAACTTGAGGGAACAATGGGCTAGAAGATCCAATATTGAAATTATAGGTATTCCTGAAAAAAAGGGTGAGAATTTAATTGAGATTTTTTGCAAGCTTGCAGAGAAGGCTAATTTTTCGATAAATCCGGAAACGGACCTAGATTTTATCACACGTGTGGCTCCGATCAAGAGTGACAGTAAAAAATGTAAACCAATCGTGGTTCGATTCCTGGCCCGGTACAAAAAAGATGATTGCCTAAGCTGCTTAAGAAAACTAAAGTACCTTAAAGCCAAAGATATAGGATTCTTGGATAATAATCAGTCGATCTATTTTAATGACCATTTGATAAGCAGTAACAAGCAATTATTGCAACAAGCAAAGAAACTGACGAAGGATAATAACTTCAAATACATTTGGGTGAAGCATTGCTGTATACTTACACGTCGTGACGATGTTAGCCCTATTATACAAATCTCCTCAGAGGAGGATTTAAAGAAAATAAAATAAGAATTGCTACTTTGTTAAAAGTTATCTTACTGTCTAAACAGACACATATTGATAAGAGTTTTAATTATTCTTTACTATTTTTATATTTGGTTTTTATTTGTCACTTTAACACTTTTAATTTAATGTTTTTACATGTGTCGATTAGAGCGGGCAATTGTACGAGAACATTTATTAAAATGCAATTAAGCATATCTTTTAAAAACCTTGTGAGTCATCCTAACTATCATATAATATGTATAAATAGTATTCATCATAAGTTAATTCTTATTTTTATTGTTGATTTGTCGTTTCAATGGATACTAAGATGAATATAGCTTATCAAAACGTGCGTGGGCTTAGAACTAAAACTAGTATTTTTTACAATAATATGTTAAATTGTGATTCGGACTTTATTTTTCTGACCGAAACTTGGCTGTTACCTGGTATTCTCGACTCTGAACTATTTGACTCACGTTATAGTGTATATAGATGCGATAGAAATTATAGCTTTCGTGGGGATTCTTTGGGTGGGGGAGTCTTAATAGCAGTGCGTCGTGGGATTATTGTTAATGAATTTGAATGTGTTCAATCTGCAAACTGTATAGCTGATATAATTTATTTAACAGTTAATCTCACAAATGGTAAAAGGCCAGACTGTCGTTTGTTTTGTTGCTATTTTCCTCCATGTAGTGCTTTATACAATGCTGAGTTGGAATTTTTTGAGTACGTCTCTAATAAAATTACCAATGAGCCCGACTTTAAATATATTATAGTAGGCGATTTTAACATTTCTCAAGGTCAGTGGACTAGTTCTTTAAGTAACAACGCCGCACTTCTTAAAGCTAATTTGGATGTTCCACTAGTTGAAGCTTTGTCGGCCTTTTTATCTTTCAATAGTTTATCTCAGTTTAATAAAGTACAAAACTTCTACGGTAGACATTTAGATCTTGTTATTTCCAATATTGATTGTGTGGTTTCTCATAAGTCCGATTCACTGGTACCGGAGGATAAATATCACCCAACATTAAATATAGATTTTGATAATATTTCCATTAATTATTTATGTCAACCTAAAAGAACTGTTAAGTTATTTAAAATTGCTGATTACTCAACAATATGTGATGAGCTTGATTTATTGGATTGGAATTCGATCTTAGATCTGTCAAATATTGAAAACTCTGTAGCCTGTTTTTATGGCATTATTAATAAACTTATTGTTAAGCACGTCCCTTCCAAGGAAGTCTATGAAGACGGCAAATACCCATTTTGGTTTAGTAGAAGTTTAATTAAAATCGTTAAAGAAAAATTAAAATACCATAGAAAATGGAAAAATTATAAAAATTTAGCTGACTACGAAACATTTAGTAATTTACGTGTTCGATTAAAAAGAGTTAAGTCTGAATGTCTTTCATCTTACTTAAAATTTGCAGAATCTAAAATACAGGAAAATAGTAAGTACTTCTGGAGATATGTAAAGTCTAAGCGCTCTAATTGTGATTTTCCTGACTCTTTGTTTCTTGGAAATGTTTCATCGTCAAAAGGTGATGAAATTTGTGATCTTTTCAATAGACACTTTCATTCTGTTTTTGAACCAGACAATGTTGTAAACGCGTCTAATTCAATTAGCTTGTATTCCTTGGATAACCATATTAACTTACATAACATTGTGGTTACAGCTGAGCAAGTTCTAAAATATATGAAGTCGTTGGATACTGTTAAAAGTGCAGGTCCCGATGGAATACCTCCATTTTTTCTTAGTAAGTGTTCAGAATCATTAGCTAAACCACTATCCATTATTTTTAATCATTCTTTACGATCCGGGGTTTTTCCTACAATATGGAAAAAAACATATGTTACTCCCATTTTTAAGGCTGGTGATAAACACGATATTAGTAACTATCGCCCTATTTCGAAACTTAGCAGCATCCCTAAATTATTTGAAAAAATTGTTTATGATAGTTTGTATCCACATATAAGACCCCTTATAGTTCAAGAACAGCACGGCTTTGTCGACAGAAAATCTACTGAGTTAAATCTATGTGAGTTTCTCGATACCCTGCTAGAGTCCATGAGTAATGGTTTTCAGGTAGACGTTGTGTACACTGATTATTCAAAGGCATTTGACAAAATATCTCATGATATTTTAATACAAAAGTTGATGTCAATTGGTGTACACGGCGACTTGCTTCGATGGCTCGAATCGTATCTTCGTGATCGTTGTCAAGCCGTTGCTATTAAGGGATTTTGTTCCACGTTCGTCCCCGTTACATCTGGCGTGCCTCAAGGATCCCACCTTGGCCCGCTTCTTTTTAATATTTTTATTAATGACGTCATTTCCTCTTTTAAATTTTCTAAAGTATTACTTTATGCAGACGACAAAAAGATTTTCAAAATCATTAGGTCTACCAGTGATTGTGAAGAGCTTCAGAGTGACCTGTCTAGACTAAGCAAGTACTGTAATGATAATCATTTACTATTAAATGTTTCCAAATGTAATTGTATTACCTTTTCTCGCAATAAATCAATTTTTAATTATATTTATTATATAAATGATGTACCGCTCCAGAGAGTAACGGAAGTCAAAGATTTAGGTATTCTCCTTGATAATAAGCTGATGTTTAAATCACATATTCAGAATATAACTGATAAAGCTTATCGGTTATTGGGATTTGTGCTCAGAGTCGGTAAAGATTTTAGTGATAGTAAAACAATGGTAGCTCTTTTTAATTCACTCGTAAGACCCATTTTGGAATACGGATCAAGTGTTTGGAATCCTCGCTATCAAGTTTATATTAACAGCATAGAGCGAATACAATCAAAGTTCATTAAACATCTTAAATTTAAAATTAAAAATTGCGACACATCTCTAACTATTAGTTCGAACACACTACAAAGCCGGCGCACGGTCAAGGATCAAATGTTTCTGTTTAAAATTTTGAATGGTTTAGTTGACTCACCATATTTACTAGGTCGATTAAGTTTTAAATGCCCTCGTTTAAATGCTCGCAGTACCAATAATCTTTTCGCTTTATATAATCAGAAATCGAATTATGCATCTAATTCTTTCATTCCCAGAGTAAGTAAGTTGCATAATGAAATATTCTCTGATTGTGATTTATTTTCGCTATCTAAGAATCAATTTAAAAAACAAGTTTTTCTTTTAGATTAGTATTATGTTCTCTTATTAATTTTTGTTTACATTTTGTTTGTTTTCTTACATATAGCTACTTAAACATATTAATGTCCGCAGTGTATTAAATATTTTTTGTAAACTATTTAGAATTAGTGGCAGCTTGATTGGTGTATCCATAATTTATAATCTTTGTTAATCTTAAGTCTATTGTATACTGTTTGTGCCCTAATAAATAAATAAATAAATAAATAAATTAGAAAAGATAAGGAATAATAGATTAGCGTGGTATGGCCATGAGGGGGGGATGAGGGGGGATAAATTGAATCTAAGGAGTGAATGTGGATGGAGATGGTGTGAGGAGTATGCCAAATAAGCGATGGATGGATTGCGTAAAAAATATATGCTAAAAAAAGGAGTGAGTGTTGAGATGGCGACTGAGAGAGGAGAGTGGAAGAGAAAAACATGTTGTGCTCACCCCGCATACAGTTGGATTAGGGTAGGAAGAAGAAGAATAAAATAGTATATGTTGAATTATGTACTCTGATCAATTAAAATGTGTTCTGTTTCTCTTCTATGAATTGACTATTATAAGAAGTTCTTTACTCTGATGAATAAACACTTATTGACATTGAATTTGATAGATATTTGTGTAGGCAGTGTGTGGCAGTAGAATTTTGAATGTTCTGCCAAGGGATACCTCCAGAAGATGGACTGCAACGTCTTTCCGTGTATTAACATCCCGTACTGCGCTCGCCAACCCGCCTGTGTGGTGACAGAAAAAACCCCCTCATGATATTATGAAGATTTTTTAGGGAGGCCTTCAGGGAGGATGTACAGCAGTGGACGTTCCACAGATGATGATGAGATAAATTATAAATTAACTAAATACGTCCGTTACTGCGCGTAGAACTGAACAAATTTAAGAATATTAACTTCAGTAAGAAATAAAACTCAAACATCCATTATTTCTCAACATCCTGTATCCATTTCCTCTTAATTTCAACATTTTATTTACTTGTAAAGTTTACTTTCCAACTGCGTTTCCGGCGGGGGATGAGCCGCGCAATTTCGCAGTAAAAACAAGGGGTTGCCAGCAAATAACATTAATTTATAATGCCCGTCGATTGGATTGCGAATGTTGACGTATTTCCTTGTTTGGGTTTACTGGAACAAGTTCATAATAAGTTATGGTTAGTCCGAAGTTTTTACATAAATTTTTTTTCAGAGTTATTTTGATATTCTCAGCCTTACGACGTACACTGCTAGAAAAAGGCCTCCCTCATGCTGCCATACTCATCCGCTTGGCAGGCGTGTTGGCGAACGCTGTACGAGATGTTGATGCATGAAAAGACGCTGCCTGTCATAGGAGATTCCTACTGCATCCTCAGACAAGAGAGGATGGGCAACATTCTACTGCCGGCACCCACGGCATTTTGACAAATCTATAAGGATATTAACAGTTTCTATACATTTTCATACGTTACCGTGGGGTGCCAAAATTAGAATGATGAACGATGCTTCTTGCTCGTGGATGCAATGAGAAACTGCCAAGGAAAACCTCCGGAAGATGGGCAGCAGCTTCACTCCGTACATCAACAATCCCGAACATGATCATTACCTACTTAGGGACCATGAAGGAGGCCTTTATCCAATACTTGACGTCTTTGGGCTGCGATAATGATGACCATGGTTATACATTGTCATGGTCTTAAAAAGTAGGAGTCAGAAAAAAATAAAAGCCGTTGGGTAAAGGAACCCATTGGAATCGAACATTTTGATAAAGCTTTTCATTTTCTGAAAAGTTGGGAAGAGCTTTGCCCATGAGTGGTACAAAATTAAGGTCAACAAAGACTTGGTCGATACACCTTCATGTTATCATACCATCATATCAACCATAGGATATCCACTGCTGCACATAGACCTCCCTGATTGTACTAATTTCTTAGTACTGCGGTTGGAAGTAGCCTTCATCCACTTGTGGTTTTTACCAAGTCCTTTGCCCATCTTTTAGGTGGACGTACAACGCTGCGCTTGCCGGTCCCGATAAAATTACTCCCGCATAGTTCTCAAATGGAGGCACTACATTCGAGAACTTTGCGGCCCCATTGTCCATCAGTTTTGCGCTATATGGCCTGCCCATTGCCACTTAAACGTGCTAATCCGTTTCACTGTCGGTGACCCGAGTTCTTCTACGTATCTCCACATTTCTCTCCATAGCTCGTTGAGCGACTCTGGGCTTACTCATAGGGCCAATACTAAACGACCACGTCTCGGTTCCATATGTCATCACTGGTAACAGACATTGATGGACATTCATGTAATAGCATTCAATTTAATAACTATGATGACGTGACGTCATCATAGTTATCAGTAATTTTATCGGCTCAGCTTAGCGCAAAAAAGAAATATAAAGCTTTTATGGTTTAAGTTTTTGTGTGCAAAAATATAATAATTATAAATTAAGATGAATAAAAAATATGGATTAACTAAGGACCGTAATTATTTCCTAACTATCCACAATAAACACATTCTTGTACTAAAGAGTTTTACACCAATTCTAGTTTTATACCAATTCTTGACTTCACCTCATCGTGTTTAAGTTTCAATCTACATATGCTTATATGTAAAGCTGAAGAGTTTGTTTTATTAGGGGGCGAAGCCCCCTAATATACATAGCGCTGTCTGTCTGTCTGTCTGTGCATGAGACGGTTACAACCGAACGGGTTGACCGATTTACATGAAACCTTTTTTGTTAGCACCGTCTTAATGAGAGAAGGGTATTGATTGATTTTGGTGACCATGACTAGGGAGGGTCACGGGGACCGGTGTTATTGTGACCTCAAAAGGTCACCAAGGTTAAAAATTAGAATTTTTCGGAAACCTTCGCCCCCTTTTCTGGTACCCCCGTACCGATACTTGTGTCAGTAACTACTGGCTCAAATCGAAAAACTCTTTGAGTGTTGGATAGCTTATTTATAGAGGAACGCTTTAGGCTTTTAAGATGTATGTAACTCAACGACAAATAGTATATGAGCAGAGCGCGGGGAACATCTAGTAATCTATAAATTCGTATTACTCCTAAAGACTACCCAAATATATTTAATTTAATATCACGTTATTTAACAGATGTGTCCGACTATGTTATTAAAATAATGGTAGGTAATACAGCACAAAATCCTAGTTTCTCGTAATGGATATAAATCCATTCTATACACTTTCTGTAATAAAACAGCCTTTCGGGAATTAATATCGGCGCTTCCGTAATAAGAATGGATAGCTGTTGTTTGTCTCGCTCGGGCGGAAATTACTTGCTTATTATAAACAATGAAATGAAAAGTATTTTTTAGACACACCGTGGGGTGCTGGCTGTAGAATGTTGCCCCTCGTCTCATGCCTGTGGATGCAGTAAGAGCTTGCTAAGGTATCCCTTAGAAGATAGGCAGCAGCGTCTTCCCGTACTGCGCTCGTCAACCCACCTGCCATGCGTGGTGAGTATGGCAGCTACCCCTACGCTACTGCCTGCTACTGCTCAACTTCTGGCAGGCTCTTACTGCATCCACGGGCATGAGAGGAGAGGTAACATTCTACTGCTGGCACCCCACGGCTATTTCGGGGATTAATAAGAGAAAAATCAATGGCAACAAGGCTCTCAACGGAACGGAATATCGCCGCTAGACGTGGTGTGTGTTATGTTTTTCACGAAAGTTGCTCGGACTCTTTCTGCCCGGAGGCAAGAGAGGTAAATCCTCTCTGATGAAGATGAGGACTATGTTAACATAATGCTGTAAAATGGCGTGATCTAACCATCACTTCAGTCAAGACGTCCATTGCTGGACATAGGCCTACCCTATGGATCTCCAAGATTACGAGGGAGTTGTTGCCATACTCGCCACGCTTTGCAGGCGGGCTGGCGAGCGCAGTACGGGTTGTTGATACACGTAAAGACGCTACTGCCCATCTTCCAAAAAGATGTCTTGGCAGATCTTTACTGCATCCACAGGCAAGAGAGGAGAGGTAACAAATGGCAGAAAATGGAATTAGAAAAGTTAGGGTTCAAGAGGGGAAACATCCATTTTCTCTGATAGTCCCATAGTGCAGTGGTTTTAGACGTTTTCGATGTGTTTATTTACCTGTGCGTTGTTTGGATTTCAATACCTAGGTTAATCATGTTGAAATATCTATAGATCTTTGAAGAAATCTTTTTATTATGTGTTAATTTCCAGATTTTCTTGTTGAAAAAGGCCCCCATTCTGGATTCCCATATCCAGAATGGAAGTATGGTCGAGGCTTAAGTCCATTAGTTACCTGCTACCGGCTTTGTATATACATATGTACATATATATATATCTATGTCTATACTTTCTAATATTATAAAGAAGAAATATTTGTATTTTGAGTGTGTTTTGTATGTGTGTAACGAATGAACTCAAAAACCACTACTGGACCGATTTTTTAAATATTTCACCTATACAATGCTTCAGTATCCCTGAGTAACATACGCTATATTTTATCTCCGTACTCCCGCGGGAATGGGAACTATGCGGGTGAAACCGCGGAGTGCGGCTAGTCTATAATATAAGTGTTATTTTGCTTAACCAAAACTCAATAGAGTTACAAAAAGTCGAAATGACTGCCTTCCAAGCACTTCAAGCCATTTCTCTCAAAATAACAATAAAATTGTGAACCTCCTTTCAGTTTTACGACTGCATTACGTCCAATCTTAAATTTACAGCCTCCATTGTTACCTGCTAAAACCATTCGGAGTCAACTTTGTAAGACAAATGGTGTGTTTTTAGTAAATTGACTTAAACCTGGTTTATGTTTAACATTTCACAATTTAGGTAGCTTTCTTAGAATATCTTCTCTTCTTCTTAGTTTGCCGTCTGCAAAGGTTGGGAATCATTAAGGCAATTTCAATTTTAAAGGCAGCTGCTCTAAATAGTGATTTGGTGTCATCCTAAACCATGGCGTAAGTTTTTGAGCCATGATTATTGTTCTGCAACCGGCCTCCTCCTGCCTGCCACTTTTCCTTGAATGAGTTCGTACCACTTGGTGTTACGCATCACATGTCCAAAATACTCAAGTTTTCTTCGCTTTATAGTCGTTAGTACTACAAGTGCCTTTTCGATTCTCTGTGGCACAGTGCTACTAGCTATCACGCACGTGGTCCGTCCATGCAATTCTTGCATATACATAGACGGCCAGCTGCAACGAAGAAATGTAAAATTTACAACTTAATTTGTTTTATAATCAACTGGTGAACACAGGCTTCCCCTAAGGAACTGCACCATTATTCAATTAATTGACCAAACTAGCACCATTTTATCCCACTTCTGGCTCTGTCTTCGGCTGGCTGCTTCACCTTGCATCATGTCAGCTGCAGTTCGCAAACCAAAAATCACAAATCGCACCTTACTAGTGGACGGCCAACACTACCTTAGCCGAGACGCGGTCTCCACTCAAAAATTCACTTGCAACTTGGAACTCGGTTACAATTCAATGTCCAAAAATCATGGTTAACTATTTTCAATTGCTACTATGAAAAGTTAAAAATATTTTGAAAATATTTGTTTATTGATAACGCGTGGAGTTTTAGCAATCGTTGCTTACATGGTTAAACTAAGAGGTGGCAATTTGTAGAATAAGGTGAAGAGAAGCTTGACAAACAAAATTACAGACTTCAGTTAGAGTTTTGGGTCAAATAAAGGTTTCTGACATACATACATCTTACTAATATAATCAAATTTGTATTCCATAGGGTGCCGATAGTAGAATGATTCCCACGGATGCAGTAAGAATCTAAATTGAAAAGAAGTGAAAGAGTGAGGATTCTTGTTCGCTTCTTTCCTTCACTTGGGAAAAAAGATATCTGAAGCGAACGAATTGAATTATTATTTAATATTATTCAATATAAATGTATCTTGTTCTTCTTTTTGTAAATTCACTGTTCTATGTAGCTGTTTGCTCTATAGAATAAACACTTATTGACTTTGACTTTGAATCCACCAAGGGATACCTCCGGAAGATGGGCAGCAGCGTCTATTCGTGTATCAACATCCCATACAGCCACATTAAATAGCGGGAATGTTCACGTACTTGTTATTGTTGGTAGAGGCACCAACTGTTTCGACCCTTATCGAGAGCCTTCGTCAGGGTGAACACGGCTCGCGACCTGCCACCTCCGCGACCCGTCGTGCACAACAATAACAAGTTCGTGAACATTCCCGCTATTTAATATGAATGCCGTGGGGTGCCGGCAGTAGAATGATACCCCTCCTCTCATGCCCATGGATGCAGTAAAAGCCTGCTAAGGGACATCTCCGGAAGATGGGCAGCAGCGTCTATCCGTGTATCAACATCCCATAATGCGCTCACCAACCCGCCTGCCAAGCGTGGTGAGAATGGCAACTACCCCTCATGGAGATCCTTGAGGGAGGCCTGTGTTCATCAGTGGACGTTTTATGGCTGAAATGATGAATATGAATGTCACGAAAGTTACTGTAGTAAAATCTCTTACAGAGCTCGCCAACCGGCCTGCCAAGCATGGTGGTGGGTATGGTAATAACCCCTCATAATCAGTACTTAATGATTCATGAGGGAGTAATATGTCCAGAATAGGATGTCCTACGTCTGAGATGACGATGATGACTTAATAACATATCTTACTAGCTTTTGCCCGCGACTTCGTCCGCGTGGAAGCCATAAAATGTAAAATCCCCTTTTTTACGCAGAACCACTTTGATTCGAAAATATAAATCCCATTAATTCCTTATCTCGTGAGAATTTCGAAAAATCCCTTCTTAATGCATCTTTAGGATATTCAAGGTAAATGTGTGCCAAATTTCAAGTCTTTAGGTCCAGTGGTTTAGGCTGTGCGTCGATATATCAATCAGTCAGTCAGTGAGTCAGTCAGGACTTTGAATTATATATGTATATATATAAAGATTTTAGGACACAAAATATTTCCTTACGTTTTAGATCTTCTAGTATTTCATAGAACTACAAACTGTCACTGTACAGTGTATAGGAGGTTTAGCGCGAATTGGCCCGCTTCCGCATCGTAAATCAGTTTTACGTCCGTCTGAGGTGCGACTACGTAGAAACGGCCAATACTCTCCGTTCGCACTATCTTTATGATTTGAGAAATTTTAGCCTCGGTGGGTTGCAGTTTTGTCTGACTTTCATAATATAATATTACATTAATGTAGCCGCGTTTACATACATACAGTTATTTTTTTAAGTTTCGAAACTGGATCTAGGTACTGAGAGTGCCAACAGATAGAAATAACAATAATAATAATAAATAGATGCATTATTTATTAATGTTCTAAAAACTGGATCTGTTGACTGGATCTACTGAGAGTTTAATTTATTATTTTGTTACTTTCTCTCTTCTGTTGTATCATTTATTTTTTATGGGTTTTGATAAAATGTTACAAATAAATATTTTATCTATTTATCTACTGAGATTGATCCCATTTTTAGCATGTCAGACGAATATTTTAGCTTAAATTACAGATCTTACCGCCATGAGTTTTGACATTATTAGTACGCAAAATACATTAAAATATGCTCGAACATTAGCTGTTTGATGGTGGCACAAACTTTGAAGATAGCATAAATTTAAATCGAAAATTATTGACCCTACTAATAGCTACAAACTCAAAACCTCAAAGTAATTACGCTCTCAAACTGTTTCCCAGTTTCTAAATAGCACATCATTACGCACTCAGAACCCTAACATCTTTAAATCACGGTCCATTCATGCATCCCTCAAAAGGGCAATCCTTCAATCCGGGCCCTGTAATCCCTGAATGCTTCTGATTGCAAAGCACTCAAGCAAAACCACAAATTATGCTACTTTGATTTGTGCATTGAAAATTGCATGTATTTCTCCAGGGGTGTCTTCCCTTCCCTTGCTTGCGTTTGATAGGAAGATTGGCTTCTTTTCGATTACATTGCTGTCTGAGGTAAATTATCTGTCGTTTGAAAATAGTTCGAGGTTTTTTATTGGCTTCCTTAAGAGATGGGTTTCTGGAGGGAAAAAAAGGATACCTACGTTGTACGGTAGAGTAAGATTAATCTTACGGACTCGTGTTTCCGTATATTAGACGTTTTTATTGGCTTGCTTAAGAGATGGCTTTCTGGAAAGAAAATATTGATACCTACTATTAATATACATAATAACCGGGTATTTATTGCGTAAATTACCTTAATTATTTCCCTGACATACACAACCCAAAATCCTAGCCAACAAGAAGCACTCCATTGAGAATAGTTCGGGAAGTGTTTAAAAATATGAAAACTTCTAATTTCAGTAATGACGACGGTTTAACGGTTTTGCACGCCTTATTAAGGCAGAATGTATTTGATTACCTTATATTGACATTATTAAGACCTATTTGTACCTACATTCCAGCGAATAAATGATTTGTATTTGTATTTAACACTCTCTACCCTGTGAAAACCAGTGATCAATGGTAATTTAAACGAAATAATACAGGTAAAGGTAATTTACGCAATAGATACCTGGTTTATAAATATATGTATATATTACATATTATAAAAATATATACATTATACATATTATATATATATGTGTATTATATATATACTATAAAAATAACATTATAAATATTATAAAAATATATAACTATATATTTTTATAACGTGTTGTGATCGCGAAAGTTTAAAATAGACAAAAGATACCTACGTTGTACGATAGAGTTAGATTAATCTCTGACCATAAATTAATCTAACTCTTCTATATGGCTTTGGCAAATGTCAGAAACAACATCTAATGCCAAAATGGCGGAATAATAAGCAGCAACAGGAACCAAATTTTAAAGAGTTGTAAAAAATTATAAATAAATAATGCTGGACATTTAACTCAGCACTGTCTAGCCGCAAAGTAAGCCAAGCTGTGTTACGGGTACCAGATCATTATTAGAATACCCAGACCCGGTACGAATATCAGAAAATAGATTACAAACATTTGTTGGGAATCGAACTCTCCTTTCGTTACCTCTCTGTTAAGAAGTTCAGTGACAATCACAATTTTAAAATAAATAAAATAAACTTGCTATGCCCACTACAAGGCTCACTAAGGTTGAAATATCTTTAAAATAGGACAATGTCTGCGGCGCTTCTACAACAAACTCTCAAGTGAGTTGCAGAAGGTATCATTGAATTAATTTAAAAACGTTGTCAAACGCAGTCTTCGCAGTAAAGCTTATTATAAAATGTCAGATTACGTAGAGGACAAAACCACTTGGGGCTGAATCTTTTTCAACTCCTCAAAGACAAAGATAAAGTTGTAAATGATGATTATAACGACCAAATAAGGTTCTCCTATTCGCTTCTTTTCCTAACTCGCGTGTTAACTGAAGCGTATAAATTCAATTATGTCCTTAATTAATTTGTGTTGTTTTATTTTGTAAATAACGCGTCAAAACGGCCCTTGAGGTCGCACTGAATAAAATATTTTTGAGTTGAGTCAGCTATTATACCAGCTTACCCACGGAGGCAATATAGCATGTGAGTTCACGCACATAAAAACGTGACTGGATCGCAAACCAGCAATTTTATAAGAATTAAAACAGGAATGATATAAAAACAATAATGAGAAATTCGCCATTTCGCGCCTAAGCAAAGGAAATCGCAGTCGGTGTTGTGTCGCTGAAATGAAATTACCTCTGCTTTTTACGCGACAAGGGCAAACACGGCTACCTCTAGACGTGGTCGCCAATTTAGCACAAATTTATCCCTGTAGTATGGCTAACCACTGTTAGCGATACAATGGAAGTAAATCTGATCTAAATGATAGAGTACAACACCTGCTGCTTTACAGCATAAGTACAGCTTCCAACAGTTCGTCGAATATCAAAAAATTGTTTTATAAAAATTTTTGATAATGTTTTTTATTAATTTATTAATATTTAGTATGCCTTGACATTGTGGGTTGCACCTGGCTAAGAATAGCTTATGACAGAGGCGAATGGCAAAATCAAAGGGAGGCCTATGCCCAGCAGTGGGTTCATAAAGGCTGATGATGATGATGATGATGCCTTGACAATTACTAAAAAATATAATTATGCCGGAAAAAAATAAGAATATTATTCTACCAATAACATTAATACATTTACACAGAGACCATCGAAGCAAAATTACTCAAAGGATTTTATCTAGAATAAACATAATAACATTTAAATGTACAGAGGGCCAATCCTCGTGAATCGTGATTATGCGTGATACTTCGCCATATCTCACTTCTCAGTGTCTACTCGGAACTTGTCGCATCATTCTAAAAGTCTATTATCATCTCGATAGCCTCTCTTTACCAGTTAATGCATTACGATCAGTTTGGTTTATTGTGAGATCAAGAGAATGCAGAAAGTTCGTTTCAATAGAGATTTTGACAGTTTATGTGAAATAAATAGATTTTGAGTGTTTATCACTTGGATCACAAGAATTGGCCGCCAGAACAGACACATAACTTTCGGTGGAAATTGTACACTCTAGTGGTACACCTTCATGTCATCTTTGTTTATTACGAGTATACATATTGTTAACTTCCAGAAGCAACGCCATCTTTGGGCTGCAGCTGTAACTTTAGAGGTTCATTAGTCAAACTACTTATGCCTAGTATACCATAATTATTTTCTAGTTTCTTTTAATTTCCAGCATAGCATAGCTTTTCCTCCACCAATCCTTAACCGTAGCAGACTGGACGAAACAGGAAATTAACTTTCACCCTCTCGCGTGACAAGTTTATTAAGAATACCTTCTTATTCTTTTATTTTTCCTTCTTTGTTTTACGAGTGTTATCGCGTTGCTTGCATTTGATTAGTCAGTAAATAACAATTAACTTTGAAATGCTTGGAAAGTTACATGTTAACAAGGGGTTCTTAGAAGCTCGGATTGCAAAAGTTTTTCACTTACTTTTCTAATAAGGTGTTAGGATGATATACAGGTATTATTCGTAACGTAGAATTTATTTTTAACCCCCGAAAAAAAGAGGGGTGTTATAAGTTTGACCGCTATGTATGTGTTTGTATATCTGTCTGTGGCACCTTAGCTCTTAAACGAGTGGACCGATTTGCATGTAGTTTTTTTGATTTAAAAGCAAGTTTTCCGGCGGTAGTTTTTAAACATGTTTTATCAAAATCGGTTTAGAAGTTTACAAGATATGGGGGGTGAAAGAGGGATTAATAATCAAATGTTTCCAAATATACCCGATTTGGTATCAAATGATGTGTAGAATGAAAAACTGAAAGTTATATGGTAATCGGTCGAGCCATTCATAAGATTTGGGGGTTGAAAGTCCCTACTTTCAACCCCCAAATCTTATGAATGGCAATCTTGTGAACAATCGATTGTTTTCAAATATACCCAAGTGTGGTATCAAATGAAAGAACATTATGTATAGATTTCAAAACGAAGGGAAACACATTAAAAAAATACCCTTCTCCGAGACTAGGTGAAGTGTCGGGGACTACTCAACATTTTTAAATTTATAAACTTGTACAAATAGATTTCAACGTCAGAAAATGATGTGTTACTGAAGTTAACATTTATCAATACATTATCGCGAGAAACTTAGGTGAATAATTACTTATGAGCCGTGTTGGCCGAGTGGTATTTACCCCCGACTTTCAATCCGAAGGTCGTGGGCTCGATACCGGCCGTGCACCAATGGATTTTTCTTTCTTGAAAACACTTAACACGTGCTTTAACGGTGAAGGAAACATCTTGAGGAATCCCGCGGCTTAGTTAGCTTCAGACTTATTGACCCGTTCTTTCCTCTGACTAATAGTTTAATAAGCTGAAAGGATGGTATAGGTGCTGGGCAAGCCTAATCCATTTCACAATGTCCTAGGCACTGTAGCGTCCCGTAAAGCATAATTACCAGTTGCTGACGTTGTATAAATATTCTATAAGATGCAAAGGCCTTACTTTTTTTAAAAGTAAATATTTATCAAAATAAATTTGTATTTTTTATATTTAGCTAGCGGTAAAAAATATGAGAATGTTCTCAAGTAGTCTGTATTTTATTTAATCTTTGTTAACTCGGTACTACGTCGTGCATGAACTGATTTGGAAGTTTTTATTGGTTTCGACTAAAAACATTACCAGATTCGTCCCATTCTTTTCAAAAACCAATTCTGATGGAAAAAATGCTTAACTTGTAACAACAGACCAAAAATGCTTTAAGTGTATGCCTAAAATATTTTGAGTTTCTTGATCCCAAGGACCCCCAATCTAAACTGAGTGTAGAAAAATAAAACCAATCCCGAAGTAGTTACGACGGTCCACATTATACCACATAAACCACGGACTAGTGAGGTAGCAAAGATTTAAAAACGTCATGAAAACATTTGCCTATTTTTGAAGTCCATTAAAAATAAGTTTTAAATAACAAAAACACAGGAATGTTTCGCCGACTACCTTCGATTGTTATGTCGTGATGAATGAATTGTGATCACAACAGTGTACGAAAATTGATAAGAAATCAGTTTCGATGGCGGCCGTAGAGAATCATGACATCAGCCGTAGGACGTCCACTGCTGGACATAGGCCTCCCTCATGGATTTCCAGTTATTGCGGTTGGAAGCGATCTGCATCCACCGTCGACCTACGGTCTTCACCAGGTCATCAGCCCATCTTGTTGGTGGACGTCCTACGCTGCGCTTGCCGGTCCGTGGCTTCCACTCGAGAACTTTTCGGCCCCATCGGCCATCTGCTCTGCGAGATACCATGACATATACATTACATAATTCAAAACTTTGCAGTTTTAACGCCCACCGTTCAGTGCCCAGTCGTTTCCATTGCAGGAGCTTGAAGGCATCTTCCAAAGTGGTCGTTTTTAACAACAGTTTTGGAGAGATGACATCTCCCTGTCTTACGCCTCTTTTTAAGGGAATCGCCTCATATTTCAGATATGAGTGTTTGAACTCTGTTGTGTGACATTGTGCGTTTGGAATGGATGGTAACATGACAGCAAGCAGTACCAATAGCGGCTAATGGCCGGCCTGTTAATTAGACGGTTCGTACATCCTCTCGTGATACTGAAGCTTTAAAGTGGTGCTTGTACAGAGCTCATGGACGTGTAATTACAAAGATAATTGTCATCTCAGCCGTAGGAGTGCTGCTGTGCTAGTCCACTGCTGATCCATGAAGGGGTTGCCATACTCGCCACGCTTGGCAGGTGGGTTGGCGAGCGCAGTATAAGGTATTGAAAACACGAAAAGATTCTGCTGCCCATCTCTCGGAGGTATCCCTTAGCAGATTCCTACTGCATTCACGGGCAAGATAGGACATTCTACTGCCGGCGCCCCATGGCAGTATAAAATTATATATTTGCAATGAATTCATACAAAAAACCGTCCTAAAAAACTACGAAATCAATAATTAATGACCGAATCGTTTTGTGAATTTTTAATTTTTTTACTAATATTTATTATGCTCCTACATACCTACGGAACCCTCGGTGGGCGAGTCCAACTCGCACTTGTCCAGTTTTATTATGTAAGGGGATACTTGGTTACAAGAGATAAATGTTGCCTTAAACAAGTGAAAAAGGCAAAGCTTTAAATCGATTGAAATATTTGGAGAAAGGTAGAATACTCTTATCAATGCTTAAATTTATAATAAATTGCCAAAAAACATCAAACAGACAGATTCATTTATAAGGTTTAAAAGGTTATTGAAAGACCACATAACAGAAGAATATACAATATAATTCAGTTCACGTCATAACATAAAAAAAAATAAAAAAAAGGAAAAAAACGTACTACATAAATAAATATACCATACTTTAGAATAAAACAAGCATAAGTACAACACTAATAAATAAATATATGCTTAAAATTACTAAATTACTGTATTGTCATAAGTCATGCATAACTTAAGATACTGAACTAATATTCTACTATGTCTTTTGCTTTCTATTGAGACAGATTGAGACTTTATCAGTTTGTTGTCAAACTACCCTCTACTTAGCATATTTTTGATTTGTTGTGAATTGTGAGTTTTAAATTTTATATTTTAGGTAACTCAACTTTATTAACGCTTTCCGGTGTTATAATTTACGTAGTTTTAAGTTTCTCTGTAAGTGAATTGTCATATAATTCTTAAGAGAAAATAAATGTCTAAAACCATAATGCATTTTTATGAATACATGGAATTAATGGATTCTGTCTCTTGAAAAATGTACACATTTAACAAGTGCTTCAACGGCAAAAGAAAACATCATGAGGTAACCGCTGCTTAGTTAGCTTCAAGCATCTGACTAAGATGGTGGTTTAAGTGCTGGGCAAGCCTTATCTGTCCCAGGCACTGCAGCCCCACAGTAGATGTGCAAGTCCAAATTACTTACATATAAATAAATAAATAATGCTGGACAAATCACACAGCATCATCTAGCCCCAAGCTAAGCAGAGCTTGTGTTATGGGTACTAGATGACTGATATACTTAATACATTATACTACATAGATATATATTTTTATTATATATAGAAAAACACCCAGAACACCCTGAACAAATATCTGCAGATCGTACAGACATTTGTCCCGAGGCGGGAATCGAACCCGCAACCCCTTGCGTCGCAGGCGGACCTTCGCCCGCTGCGCCACAGAGCTCGTCGACTTATTCAAAGCATTTGGCACATCTTGCAAATGTCAATCAAATATCGAACAATCGTTATCTGTACATTCACAGACACGTCACAAGGGTCCAATAAATATTGTCCGTCTGTTCACAGCAACGGAAATGTCAGTATTGACAATGTTGACAATGTTTACCGAGTGCACGGCTGAAGTGTGCGCTCGGATGCGTTCACTGTTTTAAATTCATTAGTCTAAATCCCCTCGGGTGAGTCAACTTCTTTATTTTTATTTTATAAAAAAGAATTTTACTGAAGCACCACAAAATAATATGTTATAAATCATACACTATTGGATTCGTATTTAAATTGGCGCGAAGCCCCTTATTATGCATAGCGCTGTTTGTCTGTCCATGACACGATTACAACCAAACGTATTAACCGATTTACATGAAACCTTTTTTTTTAGCACTGTCTTAATGAGATAAGGGTACTGATTGATTTTGGTGCCCTTGGGTCTCAACCGGAGTTATTGTGACCTCAAAAGGTCAAGAAAGGTTAAAAATGGCATTTTTCGGAAACCTTCGCCACGTTTTCTGGTACCCCCGTACCAATGCTTGTACTTAATACATAGAAAGACATTTTTTATTAAATATAGAAAAACATGTAGAACATCCTGAACAAATATGTGCTGATCGTACATACATTTGTCCAGAGGCGGAAATCGAACCCACAACCTCTTGCGTCGCCGGTGGGCCTTCGCCCACTGCGCCTCAGAGGTCATCATTAGTTATTAGTAATGTAATTTACGAATAACAAGATGGGCAGACGACTTGGTAAGAACCGCAGGTCGGCGTTGGATGCAAGCCGCCTCAAACCGCAGTGCTTAGAGATCAGTGAAGGAGGGAGGCCTCTGTTCAGCAGTGGACGTCTTACGGCTGATATGATGATGATTTTACGAATGTACCTATCACAAATTATCTTTTTGGTTTTCATGATTTTGGCCTAGAAGAAAGAGGCCAGAGACGGGACGCTCAGGCACAACCTAGGTCTATCATCCTTCGGGTACAAACCGCTCGAAAACGACGAATCTCGATTATCATGCAAACCCTGCCACGATTAATATCGGATCAGTGCCTTTACGAGTATATGCAATGCCACGTGGATTCCGTTTCAATATCGTGACGTTATATCAATATTATGGTCTGCTCTGGTTTAATTGAATTGGACTTAAATGACAACGGTCATATTTTTATATATTTTAAATAATTTCCCTGTCTTATTTGTGGTTAAAACCAAAAACCTTAAGTGCATCAACTCCTGTAGCACTAATATATTATATTTTATTTAAGTTTTGAATGTACATTCGAGCTCATAGTCAAAGATACCACTAAGAATACACTAAGGTAACACTAAGACTTAGTGGTATCCTTTACTATGAGCACGACTGGGCCACGAAATACGCTTTTAATTTTCTTGATTTCGGTTTATGAGAAGAAGCCAATGATGGACGCACATTCCCACAATCTGGGTATATCATCCTTTGGGTACAAAATCCTCAAAAACGACGAATCTCCATCATCATAACAACCAGCACATGCAAACCCTGCCTCAATTTAATATCGGATGTAATCTCGATACGCCTCAGACGGTCCAATCGAGCCGTTCATTGAATTGTTCCGAGATATCCACATCGATGGAGATTGGGGTGAGGCATTTCATATCTCGTTGCCGAGAATCAGTGCCCTTATAAGCAATGCCATGTGGGATTCCGAACTAATATTGTGACGTTCAACGTTCGACAGCCGTGTTGGCCGAGTGGTATGTACCCCCGACTTTCAATCCGAAGGTCGAGGGTTCGATACCACCCGTGCACCAATGAATTTTCTTTTTTGAAAAATACATCGTGAGGAAACCCGCGGCTTACTTAGCTTCAGACGTATTGACCTGTTCTTCTGACTAATAGTTGACTAAGCTAAGAGGATGATATAGGTGCTGGGCAAGCCTAACCTATCTATATATGCACTGCAAGGTCACGTACAGTATGTGCGTCTACACTGTGTGCGTTTCTATAATAAGCTTCCACCTGACGCGACCGAACAATCATCAATAACAATGAATAGAAGTGAAAGAGTGAGGTTTCTTGTTTGCTTCTTTCCCTTACTTGGAAAAAGAGAGTTATCTGAAGCGAACGAATTCAGTTATACATTGTGCTTTATTCAATTTAAATATGTCTTGTTCTTTTTTTGTGAATTAACTATTCTATGTGGCTTTTTGCTCTATTGAATAAAATAAATAAATAATGCTGGACAAATCACACAGCATCATCTAGCCCCAAGCTAAGCAGAGCTTGTGTTATAGGTACTAGATGACTGATATACTTAATACATTATACTGCATAGATAGATATTTTTATTATATATAGAAAAACACCCAGAACACCCTGAACAAATATCTGCAGAACGTACAGGCATTTGTCCCGAGGCGTGAATCGAACCCGCAACCCCTTGCGTCGCAGGCGGACCTTCGCCCGCTGCGCCACAGAGCTCGTCAATGTTAATAAACACTAACTTTGACTTTTGACTTTGACCCTAAAAACTGGAACACAGCAATGCAGACATTACTACTTGGTGGCAGAAATAGCTATTGTGGTATTATTTCCTCGGATCAACTCTTCACAAAAAGTTCTACTACTCTTGATTACAAGTCTACAGAGGAAGAATACCAATACATTTCGGATATCAAAGTAGCAATGTACCTTAGTGCAAGCAGGCTTCCCGCATTCCAACTTGGCTGCATATCTGGCATCGGAGGGCTGTCACGCCGAAACGACGCTTATTGCGGTATCATACCTGCCAAGCTTTCGTTTGTGTTCTTGGGATTGGGTGCTAAAATGCTGCAAGCCTTCATGTACCTGACTGGCGAATTGTAACAGATTTTTTTTTATTTTTGTCGCATTTCTTGTGACCACATCTTACCGTAAAGCAATTATTATGTTCTATGGGACACGCTTGCCTAGAAGATACCTGTTTACCCTTGATTTGAAGATACTTAAAATGTACCTTACGGGGAATACCCATAGATGTCACATGTTTTGTTGTAGGTAAGTTACACTTACCTTGTTTTTTCTTAGGTATTTATCAATTGAGACAAAAGTGTTTCTACATTCATACTTATTATCTATAGCCTTGTTAGTTGAGACTATGTGCCCACCTCCCCCAGCATATGCCTATCTTCTGGAAAAGGTCATCTGTAAGTTGAAAAAAAATATAATAAGAAAATTTATTTACCGAATTGCCAACAAGATCATGTTCCTCGTAAAATAGTAGATTGTTAACTGAGGGTCGAAAGAATCAATTCCCGAGGTATTTAGACGCCCGAGCGCAGCGAGGGCGGCTGTAGTCCGAGTAGGAATTGATTCTTTTACCCGTGTTAAACACTCTACTTTTCATTTCGAATATAAGGAAAATAAAACTAGATATTTATCTAAACTATTTATGGTTATTATATAATAATACATAATTATAATAATATTAGCTTAACTTCATCATGTCAGCCGTAAAACATCCACTACTGAACTCAAGCCTCCCTCATAGATCTCCATGAGGGGTTGTTGCCATAATCACCACGCTTGGGCAGGCAGGTTGGCGAGCGCAGTATGAGATGTTGATACACGGAAAGACGCTGCTGCCCATCTTCCGGGGGTATCTCTTAGCAAGCTCTTACTGCACCCACGAGCATGAGAGAAGGGGTAACATTCTTCTGCCGGCACCCCACGGCTATGTACTTACCTAGTACTTATCTAGAACTTACCTATTTAAAATTAATTGTCAAATTAGGACCTATTTTTTTGAATTCCGTCACAGATACATAACAGAATACTATCCTGCGAATTAATGTCGACTCTTTAAATTTTAAATATGGAACTCACCGCGTAATTGTTGCGGCTTATTCAAAGGCTCAAAGAAGGTTGCGCTAAGTTCACACTCCGGCTGTTTAGAAAGTCACATGTTACATAAAACTCTTCATAGCTGACAGCAGTTCTATTTTTAAAGTTCATTCCGGCCCTTAGGTGGGAAGTAATTTGTATGAATTTTTCCCTCCCTATGGAGGGAAGCAGCATTTTCGACCCAATAATCAGAATAAACAACACTACTTTCCAAGTATGACAAATTAAAACACTATTTCAGCGCAATCTGATGATTTTTTAAGATAATGACTCATTTATCTACGATTGGCTGCCTGCTGTTTCCATTTCGAGGTTCTTGATATAGTCATAGATTCGTCAGTTTCTTAGCAGGGGACAGTATGAGCTGTGTTAGAGGTTAAAAGATATTGATGATGGAGCCCTTTACTTCCCATATTACAAATACATATATAATATAAATAATATAATAAATAATGCCGGACAAATCACACAGCATCATCTAGCCCCAAGCTAAGCAGAGCTTGTGTTATGGGTACTAGATGACTGATATACTTAATACATTATACTAAATAGATAGATATTTTTATTATATATAGAAAAACACCCAGAACACCCTGAACAAATATCTGCAGATCGTACAGACATTTGTCCCGAGGCGGGAATCGAACCCGCAACCCCTTGCGTCGCAGGCGGACCTTAGCCCGCTGCGCCACAGAGCTCGTCAAGGTGCAGGGATGATCATGCATCATCTGAAATCTGGCCTGGCCATCTAAGGCACCATGAGAGACTGAAAGCGCTACCGCGTCCCAGGAGCGCGAAGCTGGTACGTGACATGACCCCAACGGTATACAACCGCGTCACCATCTACGCAATCTTTTAGGATTAATATTAAAAACAGGCAAAACGATCTTCAACCTTACCATTTTGTAAGTTCTTAATTTTAAAATGTAATTAAAACAATTGATTAGTAATTTTATTATACCATTTAATTTGATATTTAATTAGAATGCATTTATGTTAGTTATGTTATGATATTATTTGACTATTTTCATGTTTTCAATATCACCTTAATTATTTTTTTTTATAACAACCATTTGAGACATAGAGGCAGTTCAAAATGTTTTTTGTAACCCCTGCCTGTAATGTAAAGTTCAAGGGTTCAATAAAAATAAACCAGTAATAAATAAAAGCATAATTTTAGGCGCCAGCTCTAAGCTCTAAGCTCTCATCTGAAGTCGGAATGTCCGACTTCTAAAATCGAACATCTCCGCATACATGAACGAGTAATACCAAGGTGGAAAACCATCCATTCTCACCTTAATGTTCATGCAATAGGGTACAAATTTAAATAGCATTACTAACGGAAGTCAGGAACTATGTAACACCGATCCTTCGTATTGAGTTTCTGTGAATAAAACTTTGTTGGTTGGTTATTTCATTTCTCAAAAGTACCCAACAGCCTGGGTCTCTTCAAGGGGTTTCGTACTCGTAAAACGTAATCTTGTTGTTCAATACCTCGATGTCTCTACCTCGACGGTACGGTTTGTCGATGAGTCTTTCCCTCGAAAGATCAGTACCTCGAAAGATTTCTACCGCGACGGGTCTTTTCTAGAACTTTGTGTTTTATCATCGCTCTCATCAGGTGAGATTGTAACTCAACAAAGTTATGAAGAGCAAAAATTTGTATTTTGTGTGTTATATATACGTTGTACTTTGAATGTTTGTAACGAATAAGCTCAAAAACTATAAGACCGGTTTTAAAAATTCTTTCGCCATTAGAATGCTACATTATCCCTGAGTAACAAAAGCCATATTTTATCCCCGTATTCTCACGGGAACGGGAACAACGCGGGTGAAATCGTGGAGTACAGGTAGTATATAAAATAAAGAAGATGAAAGCGAGCGTGACTCGCGCCCTTAGGGATTTGATATTAGACGAAATATCTACAATAAAACGAACGAATGATGAAATAAAACAACTTTAGACAACCATCATAATTCGGTTGAGTCAAAGCAATCGTTAATATTTTCACATTTATAGCACATAATTTAGTTTCTAACTGTAGAAAAAAGTTCAATTTCAATTCCTTCATTAGCTCTACTATTGTCTCATTATTATCATATTCAATAATTATTTCAAATGAAATGAAAATTACATACTTATCATACACAGAAAAAAATCTGGCCCGAGACAAATACACAGAAAAGCGAAAAATTGTCACCCAGTGGGAATCGGACCCTCTTGCATCTCAGCCGGTGTTTAGATCAACTTACCACGGAGGTTATCAACATACCCTACAATATTATACATGTATAATATTATACTGTTGGCACATAGTAACAAACCACATACATGTACCACTCAATGCTCTGAGCCGCATATTCATTAAACTAATTGTCCCGTTAGACGAAATTCATGAATTTGCAATATCTGTCCTGAGGTATGCTGCTCGGGTGTGTAAGCAGCTATTATTGTCTGGCTTGTGGGCTCTAGCATGTGGTTATAGAAATAATTGCTTTATTTGCAGATATTATCTAAGTTAACAACAAATAATTAGTAACAAATCCGATAACCTATGTATATCTAATAAGGGCCGTGGGGTGCCGGCTGTAGAATGTAACCCCTCCTCTTATGCCCGTGGATGCAGTAAGAGCCTGCTAAGGGATACCTCCGGAAGATGGGCAGCAGCGTCTTTCCGTGTATCAACATCCCGTACTGCGCTCGCCAACCCGCCTGCCAAGCGTAGTGAGTATGGCAACTACCCCCCATGGAGATCCATGAGGGAGGCTTGTGTTCAGTAGTGGACGTTTTACGGCTGAAATGATGAATAAGCGCTTGAAAAAGACTCATAAAGTATTCGACACGTGTTTCTCTTCGAGAGACAGAGCCAGAGAGAACGACAACGCAGAGAACGATGAACAACATATTCTTACAACGGGTGACACATAAAAGGCGATACCCAATCCTGAAAACCAGCGTCGCAAAAAAACCTCATAGCTTGCTATGTGATTGCTGTAATAATACTGTACACACGCAGCATGTTGTTAAAATAAGTTAATTAGAACATTGTGCACTTATTAACATACATATAACCGGGTATTTATCGCGTAAATTACCTTTATTATTTCCCGACGTTTCGCTTGGTTCCGGGAAGACTAACCGGGAAGACGGGAGTCTTCCCGGGACCATGCTTGGTGCAATCCAAGCGAAACGACGGGAAATAATAAAGGTAATGTACGCGATAAATACCCGGTTATATGTATGTTAATAATGTGTTGTGATCGCGAAAGTTTAAAAAAGACAATTGTGCACTTAATTTGAATATTTTATAACTTTTTTATTCAAACATAATTTGTATGTGTTGTCTGTGTGTCAAAACTAAATGTACTCTCTTTCTTTCAATCAAACCGAGCGGACGGGCGATGCTATATAACATTTGCTGGACTTGGTTGTTGGCATTTGGTTACAGAAATAATTGCTTTATCCGCAGATATTTGTCTTTAACTGGGTTTTCTATGATGTCGTCTTGGCCTCGAAGAGAGAACACCTTTCATATTCCAGTGTCAATAATTCAATGCTAAAGATCTCTATTTTAGCCAGCCATGTAAATTTTTATACCTAAGTATCTTAATAATTTGTCATGATAAAGTGAGTCTACATTCATTGGTATTTTCATTGGTAAAGTTTACCACGCCAACATTTAAATAAGAGAATATTTGTGGCGTAGAGTGCCGGCTGTACAATGTTGTGTCTACTCTCTCTAGCCCGTGGATGCAGTGGAAGTAGTATCCGGAAGAGAGGCAGCAGCATCGTTCCGTCCATCAACATCCCGTACTGCGCTCGACAACCCGCCTGCTAAGCGTGGTGAGTATATGATTAGTAGTCGGAGATCCATGAGGGAAGCCTTTGGTTGACATGATGATGCTGATGATGAGGCACATCCTATTTAACTCTATTGGGGCCATAGCCGGACGTCAGCCCGCTAATTAATTCATTGAGTAGTTAATATGGACCCGACGGGACATGTATTGATTGAGTATTCAATTATTCAACGATGCTGTATCGAGCTAGAAGTTTAGTAATTTGTTTAGTTTTTTTGACTCATTTCGTGTAAGTAAAGTATATATTTCTAATCGACTGTCAAAAAAAACAAAGATAAATATTGATTTCTTAAAAATATTGATATTCATTTTGAAATATCCTTCATTCAGGAATTACCAGCCATTAAAAAAAAGCCGTGGGGTGCCGGCAAAATAATGTTGCCCCTCCTCTCTTGCCTGTGGATGCAGTAAGAGCCTGTTAAGAGCTACCTCCGGAAGATGGGCAGCAGCGTTATTTCGTGTATCAACATCCCATACTGCGCTCGCCAACCCGCCTGCCAAGCGTGGTGAGTATGGCAACTGTCCCTTATGGAGAACCATAATGGAGGCCTGTATTCAGTAGTGGACGTTTTACGGCTGAAAAGAACGAAAGAAAACAACGGTTAATAATTTGTCACATTTCTAGCACATAATTTAGTTTCTTACAAAAGAAAAATTGTCTCAATCTTACGAATATAATCGCTCCAACTAGCTACAGGGTGCCCTAAACTACGTTTGTCGACACGCGGTTTCCACTCAAGAACCAGCCTGCCCCAACGGCCATCGGTTCTGCGGCATATATGACCTGCCCTCTGACACTTCAGCTTGCTAATTGCTGAGCTATGTCGGTAACCTTGGTACTCTGACGAATAACTTCGTTCCGGATTCGATCCCTGAAACTCCGAGCAAAGCATTCTCCATAGCTCCCTAAGCGATTTTGACCTGGTAGACAAGCCGCACGGTCAGTTGCCAATTTTCGACTACGTAAGTCATTACATCCGCCGTGGGGTGCCGGCAGTAGAATGATACCCCTCCTCTCATGCCCATGGATGCAGTAAGAGCCTGCTAAGGGATACCTCCGGAAGATGGGCAGCAGCGTCTATCCGTGTATCAACATCCCATACTGTGCTCACCAACCCGGCTGCCAAGCGTGGTGAGTATGGCAACTATCCCTCATAGAGATCCATGAGGGAGGCCTGTGTTCATCAGTGGACGTTTTATGGCTGAAATGATGAATGATGAAGTCATTACAGGTAGGACGCACTGATTGAAAACTTTTGTTTTCAGACTTTGAGGTATGGGCGATGTGAAGACTCGCTGAAGTTTGCTAAATGCTGCCCAGCCCAGCTGTATCCGTCTTTTGAGTTCAGCTCATTAAGTATTCATTTAATATTGAGTTATTTTCAGCGTCGAGACCTAAGTCAGACTTTGATCCCATAGTCTCACCCTGTCATCTCCCCGTGATTCCTAGAACTGTGAGCAACACGCAAACAAGGCCATTTGACCCGCCCAAGTATGACTCAGCGCAATCATTTTTCGGGAATAGGAAAGAGCTGTCGTAAATTCCTCTTTGTTTTCTTACAAATGCCTTTTCTTTTATGGATTCTTATTTGTCTGGTAACCTAAATTAGGTTTCTCGTGCATGATAATTTTTGTTTTAGAAAGAAGGGTATTCTACTGCCAATATAATAAAATGCCAGTACAACATATTTACCTACAGAGAAACACTAAAACTGTCCTAATTAGGGCTGAATTGATTAATGTCCAATTAAAAGGATCTTTGAACTCTTTTTACCCACTACGAGTGTTTGACTAATGGCGCTATACTGAAATACGATTGATTTGTTTGCTTTACTTTACAACCAACGATTTGGGTTACGACACGGCTCTGTTGAGTCGTGACGTCAGTGCAGATCTGGAATTCCTTACCTATATCTGAAAGAGACGCCATCATTCATCGTTTCAGCCGTAGGACGTCCACAGCTGGACAAAGGCCTCCCTCATGAATCATCAAGTACAGACTATAAGGGACTGTGTGCAGACTCACCACCCTTGGCAGGCGGATAGGCCTCGCTCTATACGGGATGTTGATACACGGAACGACACTGCTGCCCATCTTCCGAAAGTATCCCTTGGTAAATTCTTACTGCATCCACGTGCAAGAGAGGAGAGGCGACATTCTACTGCCGGCACCTCACAGCATGTTTTTAAATGAACACGTACCAGAATGTCCGCGTCGCTGACTATAAACGCATTACTCAGCTGTTATCTAACTCTAAATGGTTTGAAGTTTGGTGCACTTAGTATCTGTTGGTGGTCCGCTATGCTCATGAATCACTGGCTTGACCGTTCTTTGACGTTAATTACAGAGGGTTAATTATGTTCAATGTTTCATTGGGTTTTAACTTTCGAGTGGGATGTATCTTTGGATATTTCTAGTTCCCTTCGTGCATGTTACTCGCCGTGGGGTGCCGGCAGAATGTTGCCCCTCCTTTATTGCACGTGGATGCAGTAAGAATTAATAAATAAATAAATAATAATAATAAATAATGCTGGACAAATCACACAGCATCTTCTAGCCCCAAGCTAAGCAGAGCTTGTGTTATGGGTACTAGATGACTGATATACTTAATACATTATACTAAATAGATAGATATGTTTATTATATATAGAAAAACACCCAGAACACCCTGAACAAATATCTGCAGATCGTACAGACATTTGTCCCGAGGCGGGAATCGAACCCGCAACCCCTTGCGTCGCAGGCGGACCTTCGCCCGCTGCGCCACAGAGCTCGTCGAATTTACCATGGAATACCTCTGGAGGATGGGGAGTAGCGTCTTTCCATGTATTAACCTGCCGTACTGCGCTCGCTGGCTAAACGTGGTATGACAATAACCCCTCTTTTACATAACGTACTCGGCCATGAGCCGATTGCCGGCCTTGGTCCTGCAGTGGACTTCCTACGGCTGAGATGATGATGTTACTTGTGACAATGACTCTCGGTGTGTTTTAATGAAGGGTTCAACTTGTTACACTAAAATCGTCTTACATTACTACATCAAAAGGATCACTCTCGGTAGATCCAGTCAACTGATCCAGTCTGTCACACGGTATGAATACAAGGTCTAAAATGACTTCCCAACGCGTCACAACCAAACCAAACAGTATAAACATTTATTCTTCTTTGTCATCACTTAGGCCAGCTTTGACTTCAAAAATAAACCCTACAACTGTATTGAGTAAACTTTATATACATGTACCTAATGTAAAGATACATAAGACACAAACATTGCCGTGGAGTGCCGGCAGTAGATTGTTACCCTCCGCGCATGCCCGTAGATGCAGTAAAAGCCTGCTAAGGGATACCTTCGAAAGATGGGCAGCAGCATCTTTTCGTTTATCAACAACCCGCCTGCCAAGTATGGTGAGTATGGCAGCTACCCCTCATGGCGATCTATGAAGGAGGCCTGTGTTCAATAGTGGACGTTTTACGGCTGAAAGGATGACGATGATTAGCAGACGGTACACCTAGCAGTTGGTGAAGTCGGGCTGCGAATGATAATGATGATTTTGAAAATAAAACTTATCTACGATTTGAAAACGCATTAGTATATCTAAGTAAACAAGACATTTGAATTGTATGTATTTATTTAAATATCACAGATTACAATACAAAATTTACAATAACCTACTTAAAAATTTAGTATACATTTTAGATAGATGCAAGTAGTTAATTAAAAACAAATGTTTATGTTTATATGCATAAAAATGGCTAGATTTACTATTGAATTACATTCAGTCTTTACAATGCAGTAATAATACAATTGTTAAATTTAAGAATAGCTTAACCAAAATAAGGCGCAAATAAATATTTTATCAGGATCATACACATTAAAAGCTCTTAACATAGTCGATACTAAAACAAATTTTTAACATATTAACTAAAACAACCGGAGTCCCATTTTGGTCTTTTTTATTACAAATTATTTACCTTAAATCAATAAAAAAAGGAAATGCTTGGCGCAGCCGTAAGGATAAATTGATTGTATCGACTTCTATATAACTAACTCCAGACTATTTAATATTTGGTGTTTGTTATTTAGATACAATTCGTTTGAACGCTGTAGCATACAAATGATGATTTTGCTTCGCGCAGCCGTGTGTATAAAATTTACTTGCTGTTTTTCTGTTAAATAACTAAGAACAGTTTAATTCAAAACATTAGAACATAAATTGATTCTACTTGGCGCAGCCGTGATGTTAAAACTCATTGACTTCCTATTTAGTAACTAAGTTCAGTTTATTTCATAATGGTTAAGCATATCCTATCTCGATAACTAGTGTCTGTATTACTTTGCCCCGTAGGCAATGTTACTGCAACGTCCACTTTCGAGACAGAGGTAGGTGATGCTGTGACGAGCTCAGCTAGTTGGGATGAGCACTCGCTTGACCGGGATGTTATTGTTCTTGCTGTGGAATAAACATAATGTGAGATATGAGATGTGAGCAACTGATATCAGTAGCTCTGAGATCTACTGAGATCATATATATGGACAAGATAGCCTATAATCAGAAGTCATGGAAGAATCTGTGGGAGGCTTTACCGATGACTGATATATTATCATCGTCGTTTCAGCCATAAAACGTCCACTACTGAATACAGGGCTCCCCCTCATGGATCTCCATGAGACGTAGTTGCCTTACTAACCACGCCACACTTCAGTAGTGGACGTTTTAGAGCTGAAATGATGATGATGAGTGACTGTCGCCGTGGAGTGTTGGCAGTAGAATGTTACATATCCTCTGTTACCCGCTGGATGCATTAAAAATCTACTAAGGAATACCTTCGAGAGATAGGCAGCAGCGTCCGTGTATCAACATCGTGTACTGCGCTCGTCAATCCCCTGATCAGTTTGCGCTAGTTTCATTCTACTATCAATACGATTATCAACAAGTTTCGTTCAAATGTCAATGACAACTAAACATAAGTACGTACAGCACACATACATCGTACATTCACAGCTTCTAATGTCACCGGCGTCACTCACTCATTCAACCAATCACGACTCACTACATCTTTCATGAAACACGGGCCTTTTGTTTTCCTCCGAACTTACAACTTGTCTACTATCTATCTATTTGTAAAACACTTCTCTAATTCCAAGTTAAATTAAATCAAATATCTCACCATTAAAACCTTTTTCTTTGTACAACCTCGTACAGTTATACGGTAATTTGAGTTACATGAGGGAGGCCTATGTCCAACAGTGAACGTCTTATGGCTGACGTGATGGCATCACAATTAATACCTACAATTAGTGTAGCAACTCGAGGCGGATTCCCCAGAAGGGCTGTAGGGCTTCATCTCGTAATGGTTGCTGCCGCCAGACGACTGTTGTCGGCTTCGGTTGCCGAACGGAGACGAATAACTAGGATCAAATAATTAAAATGCAGTCACCCAATCAAATAAAACACGGTAATTTAAAAAAATTCAAAACCCGACTGCGTTTCTGTGTAATTTGGAAATTACAAAACCCTAAAACAAGAAAGTTGTCATACCCGATTGCACTAACTTAAGACTCGCCTAAGTTGCTAAGGCGATGCTTATGGGCGTCAAATCCATACAACCAATGCCTTACAGTCTTTAGGCGCTTTAAGAAGTTTTGTGCAAACAGGCACTCGAATAATAGGGGTAGATAAATTATATAATAGGAGCTCATTGTATTTTTAACAATATTTTTAATACAAGAAAAAATGTAGCAGTCGGCATCCAAAATATTTATCTTAGCCTTTAAAAATATAATACTGAGGCAGGGTTTTTCGACCCCACGCAGCAAGTTAATTAGACCATTTGTGTACTTAATTTGATTCTTTTATGCATTTTTTTTATTTAATTTATGTGTCAAAAATGAATTATGTAGTTTCATTTTTTCTTTCTCCTTTCTAATACCTTGATGCAATACTAATAATTAGTTGCATAATGTTAGTTAAGATTTTCAAGAATCACAAGGGACCAGAAAAAGTGCGCTTCTATTACCTGTCTCGAACATGAGGCATGTCGTAATGATTGTCCGGCCCATGCATCCAGTACTCGTTACAAGTTCGCGTCAAATCCGGTCCGGTGGTGCCTTTATCGCTTCTGTTCGACTTAGGTATACCTGGGTAGAAATTGTATCGATAAGTCGCGGGCAGTGGATCGGACTGACAGGATCGTGGCGTATGGCACAAACCCGTGGGTGATCAGTGTGTCTACCATGGGTTGTCACTGTTAGATCGCCTGACGTTACTACAGTAGTAATAGTACGTTACTTTGACATCTGTCAGATTTGTAACTCATGCTACCAAATTCTAAGCAAAATGAAGCCCAAACTACAGTCGCTGTAGTATAGTTTGCTGCGTATTTTAGTACCAAACTATCCGCTAGAGGCGCTGTACAAGTTTTCATACATTTTGTTAACTACAGTTGCTAGCGAATATAGATTGTGAAAACTCATGGTAGACCTACCGGGCTGATTTCCTTTCCTTACCTGCTCTAGCAGGGATGTACCCCGGCCTAGCGCTCCGGTACTTGCACCAAACGTAGAGGATGGCCGCTCCAGCAGCTAGCATCGCGACCGTGATGCCCACTCCCACGTACAGGGTCAGGTTACTGTTATACAGCCCTAGAGATATAATAAAATATATAATGATAAAAAGCTTTATTATCTTTACACAGTATATAATTGTTTTTCGTAAGCTGTGGGTTCGGGATTGAATAATTTAGTCCAAGTAGACCAAAAGTAATTTAAATGTAATATATTTAAAGAAAGTTAACGTTGCACATTACTAATATACAACGTTAACAAAGTAACACATCAATCACAACAATATATATAATAAAACACGGAAGTTTATTGCGTAATATTTTAAATTATTCCCGACGTTTCGAGTGTGTTTCAACAGTCGTGTCAGGTTGACTCTAAGCGTCGGGAATAATCAAAGGTATTTACGGAATACATTCCCGTGTTTTTGTTATTACAGTATTAAAATAAATTAATCGTATTTTGTCATCATCTCATCGCGGCGGGAATTGAACCCGCTAACTTCTGCTAAGAAACACTTAGGTATACTCATATGCAGATGACCAAATTGGGCGTCTAATTAACCCAAATAGAGAATTGACCTTGATTGTTTGTTATCCTATAAGAAGTATCCGTGAGAAAGGATGTCGGGCCAAGGAGCCACGGGCCATTGGTTTTTATGAATAACAAACATAACTAAATACAACAATTTGTAACTTCACAACCGTTAGGTTATGTGAAGTGTTACGCACCTTGTTATGTTAATTGCTCATATTAAGAGTACTGTTATCTTCTGAGTTAATTTCTTTGTTTTCAGAAATATAAAGCAACTGAAATTGTTATGTTTTTAATATTTCAACATAAAAACCTCCGCTGTTTTCTCATGGACCCACTAATTTGACCCACTGGTGGGACCACTAGGGAGACTCATTTCTCGTAGACCCACTAGTTGAAGGGTACAGTTCACATAGAGCATTCAATCACTTTTGTAGAACTTAGCATAATGCACTAATTAATTACCCTTTCAAGGTACAATTCATTATCATGGATGTCCTAAGGGATATCTATATACAGCAGTGGACGTCCTACGGCTGAGATGATGATGATGATCAAAGAACTGTAAAATAACATCCTCATTTCACCCATAGGACGTTCACTGCTGGACTTAGGCCTCTCTCATGGATTTCTTTGCGGTTGGAAGCGATCTGCATCCACCGTCGACCTGCGGTCTTATATAACATGATGATCGTAAATCGACAACTATTCTGACTAAATTATTAATGTATGACTTCACCTTAAACTGAAATTTCAAATTAAAACAGTAATTTTGTTTGTAAGCGGTATGCAAACTAAACGAGTGAGGTCGTAAATAAACACATTTTTTTGCGCTCACATTGCAAAAACTGGCTGAACCCTACGAGATAGATCGAAATAACGTACTACAGTATTGTACACCTTAAAAAGGTCTACAAAAAAGTCCGCGATGGTATATTCTGTAGTATGTCTGTTGGGAGAGGAATCTCCTTACTATATTGTTATTATTACATTCCCTGGTTTAATCGGAGAATACTTACTAAGTCCAGTAGCACAGAGTCCATCGACGCAGCTGGCGTGTTCTAAGGTAGACCCGGAGCAAAGGCCGCTTCCGATGCACTTCCTCCGTCTCACCCTGACGCAGTCGCCGCTGCAGGAGGACCAGGCGGACCACGGAGACCATGATCCTGCTGGAATTAACATTTGTTTGAGTATCTTGAAATATGTGTTTCAATAGATCAAGCCTGCCGATTACGTTTCTCGTGACAGGCTTGCAACAGGCGGAAAGCTCGCGATCATCTCACCTCTTTAAAAGGCAGCTTCAGGAGAAATCGGCTCCCCGTTTTTCATACTCAAACTCAAAAAATACTTTATTCAGTGCGGCCGCATAGACCTTATTGACGCGTCACAAATTATAAAATAAAACAACACAAATTATAGTTCGAAACGGAGTACACTTTCTATGTTAATTTTTGTGTTAGTATTAAGTTAAGTACAATAAAGAGTTATCTATCTATCTACACTAGAATAAGAGGTAGTGGTCCGGCACCGAACAAGACGACCGCGCCCTGGACGTGTCCTTTTTATTGTACCGTGACGAGCAAGGAGACGATTTCTCCTGAAGATGCCTTGTAGAGAGGTGAAATACATGTCGAATTATTTTATAGTGATTTTAAGCGCTCATTAGATAAAGTGGATTCGTTACTATATATTTTGCGTTCATTTAGATAAAATTAAATCATAATAGTGATAAGCGTCTGGCTATGTCGGTGACCCGAGTTTTTCTACGTGTAGAAGAACTCGGGTCACCGACATATAGAAACTAACAAATACATACATAACTCCAATACAAAAGCGAAAATACCTACGCTATAATAGCCTACTAAATTATATTAATAATACCAGCAGTTCACAGCGAGAAGGAGTCTACCATAAGTATACAAACAATAGAGTTGAGATTGCTTTGCTCACCCTCCCACCTACTTGCAAGTAATCTGCGACGCGGCATCGAATGAGTGGCTAGGGTTGCTTCTACGATGATTTCGATAATAAAACGTATCAGTATTCTGTGCAGAAGTGTTCTAGTGTGAATCTGCTGTGAGATTCTTATTGGTGTAATTTCCTAAAGGTGTAAAGAGTTAATTTTGTTCTAATTGGACTACGTTATTTCTATAGGCCATCCGTTCTGCACTCTTTATAGCCTGCCCATTGCCACTTCAACGTAGAAGCTTCTACACGTAGAAGAACTCGGGTCACCGACATAGCCAGACGGACTAGCACGTTGAAGTGGCAATGGGCAGGCTATATAGCAAACAGAATGGCCTGGAACAGCCGGCAAGCGCAGCGTAGGACGTCCACCTACAAGATGCGCAGATGACTTGGTAAGAACCGCAGGTCGGCGTTGAATGCAGGCCGCTTCCAACCGCAGTACCTGGAGAACCTGCCTTTGTGGCCATTCTTAGAAGGAAGGCAGCACCTACGACACAAGTCTCACCACTTAGTGTAGGTGCTGTAGACCAGTTTATAAACGCATGCCATAAATGTAGATGATGTACTTTTTCTTGATTATTTGCCATATATTGATTTTGTAATTTAGGCTTGAAATGAAATAAATTGATTGATTGATTTGTCCAGCAGTGGAGATCCTACGGCTGATATGATGAATAGTGATAAGTACATACCACTCTGACACCGCAAGCACTGATCGTCGCTCTGCGCGCCGAGGCCGCGGCACGGCGCGCCGCCGTTGGCCGGCGCCGGTTCGCTGCAGGTGCGCGTGCGCCGGCGACCGCTGACGTCACCGTTGCAGCGGCAAGATGCCCAAGGAGACCATTCTGTCCAACCTCCGTTTACTAGAGGTAGAAAAGGGGGTTTATAAACTTTAATATGTAAATGCAGAATGTGGGAGGATTATATTATTGGTAAAATAAATAAGAAATCTATAATTTTAACAATGAAGAGGGAGCGAGCGGGCCAATGTTACATTGAAAGCTTAAGCAGTTAACCTGACTGATCGTATGTCTGTAATTTTACTTCATTTAAAACGATATAATTATGTACCAATTCCACTAACGAAGGAATACATTTTAATAAATTTATGTTTATTCTATAAAGCGTTTTGAAGAAAAACAGAAATACTTTTGGCTCTTTGATGGTTATTCATCTAGGTTTTAAGCGTAGGGCGATAGTGTGATAGCAAATAAGTGATTTGTACTAAAGTCTTCGTTAACAAAGAAACATTTATAATCCTACAAGTTATAAATGTGCGCGCGCATCTCACAGTGTGTCCACATTAAACCAAGGTGACTTTTGGGTTACCACGTAGCGGATTTTAATGCGGTTTTCACCAATGTATAGTGTTTCAAGTGGAAGTTTTAAAAGTAGAATTTATTAAGGTCTGTGTAGGTAATATTGCGGAACTAAAATGCAGATTGTTGAAGTTGTCGGAAAATGTCATGCTACTGGGAGTCATTTTTTGTTCTGACTTGCACCGCATAAACCATTGAAGTTTTATCAGGCGTCCGTCACTCGCTCAAGGCCACGCGTTAAATGCCTACCGCTTGGTGTACCGTCGGTGTTACGTCGGCAGTAGGCTGCCACAATACATTCCTTTAGATGCCGAAACCGCTTAACTATTATTGTGCAGTGGATGGATGCCAAAGTCATATTTTCAGCACTTATTTAGATTTTATAATTTAAGTCGGTTGTTTTAAATAATTATTCGCGTAACTAGTTGTTTCAGTCGATTATAAATGTATCCCTACGGTAGAAATTATGATGATGATGAAATGGATCCCTACTACTTTTATGAATTCTCACCAGATTTTCCACTTAGAACATAGTAAGCTGGGGTTCGGGCTTAAATAACGTACTTAAGTATGTAGTAGTAACTCTATATACCTATCGGAAATCACACCAATTAGAATCTCACAGCAGATTCACACTAGAACACTTCTTCACAGAACACTGATACCACTATTGCATCCGCTTTGCTCCTGTTTTCTTCATGCGTACCTATTAAAATTATTTACGCGAGTTAGCACGTTTTCAAAGTTAATATTTAGTAACTATGAAATGTAACCACATTTTATAAAAGTCAATCATATTAGATCAACCAATTAAAAAGAACTGTTTTTTTCACCACATTCGTTTTATTATCAAAATCATCGTAGAAGCAACTCTAGCCACTCAATCGATGCCGCGTCGCAGATTACTTGCAAGTAGGTGGGGAGGGTGAGCAAAGCAATTTCAACTCTATTCTTGGTATACTTATGATACACTCTTTCTCGCTGCGAACTTCTGGTATTATTAATACCTCTACAATTTTGTAGGCTAAATTATAGCGTAGGTATTTTCGCTTTTGTATTGGAGTGATATATCTGTTAGTTTCTGTAATCTGTGGTTATGTATGCAAATAAGTGATTTTTTGAGAATTGTGCCTCTTAAAAAGGTCTACAAAAAAGTCCGTGACAACACTTGTCTATCTTTATTTGATAACTCAAAGTAACTATTTTTCTTATTTTTATTATATTAATAAGTTATTATTATTTGCGAAGCCGTTTTAGACAACATGGTGGGGATATGTATCTAAGGACGTACGTTTCATTTTAAGTGGTTCATATAGAACGTTATTTGCCCTCTAAACTGTATAATTTTAATCAATATCCTACAAGTTATAGGAAGATAAAACCCTCGCGCGGCAAAATTAAGTCAAAAGTGATGTTGGTAAATTGTGTCATTAAACCCTAGAAATCGTTTTCCCTACTACTCTGGAAAATCATATTTTCCAACTGTTCATACGTATATGATTGGTTCATCAGGGGCGGGTAGCTAGTTCAATATAATCTAACCACCCTCCACACGAGCCATTGAAATCCAAATTGAATAGTCAGGTCCTAACTCAAATACCAATAAGTAATTAGCTTTATGGCTAAGCAAACAAAGGCAGCTATGTAACAAGAGGGTATTATGTAACGAGCTATTGTTTCTAGTGAAATTAGAATTATGCAGAACAGAATACTAATAGCTTATTAGAATACCTGAATACCTATTTTAGGAGGGGAGATTACCTACGTTTATAGAGTTTTTTTTTTTGTTGGGACAGTACGGAGGCCCCTATATCCATAGGAGATACAGGTGCAGTTTCTTTTGAAACATCAGCTCCTTTTGGTGAAAAGCATTTTTGGTCGAGCGTGAGTAGCGCATTAAATCAAATGAAATTGATAAAAAAAAATTGTTTGACAAAATCCAACAGTTCTTAACAATTAACCCTTAATAGACTAAATTTTAAGACAAGGCACAGGACTTACATTTTATACATACACTCAGCTCTTGTAAGGTAATTTTTATTGTATCGGATGAAAAAGTCTGAGCAAGTTTTAATGTGAGTATAGATGTGACAACATACCGTAGACAGACAGAACTGCCACATCCGACTCCCTCCGTCCTGCTATATTCTCAGCTATGCACGTGTAGTTTGCCATATCCTGGAATTAACCTGGATGTTAAATTGCATAGTAACCTTAGAGCTATCCTATCCTATTATTGCTTTAGCTACCAATCAGTACACATACCTCCCCCTTCTAATTAGTACCTAGAGCGATGTGTTTCATTGCAGCCGTAAAACGTCCACTACTGAACACGGGTCTCCCTCATAGATCTCCATGAGGGGTAGTCGCCATACTCACCACGCTTGGCAGGCGGGTTGGCACGCGCAGTACGGGATGTTGATACACGGTAAAACGCTTCTGCCCATCTTCCGGGGGTATCCCTTAGCAGGCTCCACGGGCACGAGAGGAGGTGTCATATTCTACTGCCGGCAGTAGAATATGACCCCTCTATGGCCATGGGGCAATGATGTGTTAACTCATGCAGTATAATAAAAATTATTGCCTTTGACTTCCTCACGAAATAGTTATCTTCAGACGTATTGACCTGTTATTTTCTTTGACTAATAGTTGACTCAGCTGAGAGGTTGGGAAGTATAGGTCCTGGGCAAGCCTAATCCATCTAATAATGTCTCAGGGACTACAGCGTCCCATACAGCATGAATACCAGTCGCTGTATAATTCATATACAATAGATACAAAGGCTAACTTAATGATATCTATCTTGACATATTGAATATAATATATAATTAATAGTTATAAATAAATGAAACAAGTTCGAGCTAGACCCGTGCCTCAGGGTTTCAAAATAAGAAGATCCAATATTTAATAAAATATATGTCTATCTATATGCCTCAGTTGGACGTAAGGATCAAAATAGCTCTCTGTAGGCAATAATTATACTTGTACCTTATTTTATTAGCAGAACAAGTGATTATAGTTTATCGGAATTTGGTACCGTGAGTTGTATGTGGTACAAATCTGACAGATGTCATAGTAACGTACTATTACTACTGTAGTAACGGCAGGCGATCTAACAGTGACAACTCATAGTAGACACATTGCTAGATCAAAATTGAAGCAATGATTACGAGATTTGCGCCTTTTGCAAACCTGTCGCTAGATACGTAATTAGCCTGCAGGTCACTGAGCCAGCGGAGTAAGTTAGAGGTGATACGTACTTGCAACTCCACTTTTGGCAGGACCAGTGCTTCGTCCGTCGCGTCCAGATCCTGTCCATTCCTCGTCCACCTAACCGTTGGAGCTGGGTCCGCGGGCGGGGGTCGGCATCTGAAGGTGACCCCTCCTCCTGATTCTACCGTCGTTGATATGGGCTGCAGCGCGAATTGCTTCTTTATGTCTGGTGGAAAAGGTTTAATATTGGTTATAATTATCTCAGCCGTAAGACTGCTGTCCACGTCTACAGCTGGACGTAAGCATTCCATGACTACGTCATTAGAGGGCTATTATCTTATTACCATACTCGCCACGCGTAGCAGGCGGGTTGGGGGGACGCAGCTCGGGACATTAATACACGGAAAGATGCAGCTGTCCACCTTCCGGAAATATCTCTTGGCAGATTTTTGCTGCATCTACGGGCAAGGGAAGAGAGGCAGCGCTCTAACGCCGGCACTCTACGGCATATTGGTAAAACGTAGGTACTAAAGAATATCAAGCTAATGGAAGAGATTGGAACAAATCACATATTTCTTATTAACATTTCAGATAAGCCAATTTGTCCGAAACTTAACAAACCATGTAAGGAAACCAAGTCAACAATGTTATTTCATTAGGTATCGAATGACACATGACGTAACGTTAAATATTTGATTCAATACGAAGTTATAATGAACGTTATATATAACATTTGGAACGAATTTCATGAAACCTCCCAACAGATTTAGATTAAATTCAATCTCTGCTAAACCGGTAGCTACAAGTAAGTTAAAACAACAGAAATTAAAACAATGGGAAATGTTCAAACACATTCGCTTGAAACATTACTTACTACGAACTCGTAACCCGTGTATCAAAGACCACCCACACATGCAATAATTATTGCCAATTCTTAGAAGCCGCGTCAAGATCGAATCCCTCAGTACATTCCACTAACGAGCTGGTGGAAAGAAAAAAAGTGTGACCGACCGTGTTAAGTTGTTCATTCAATTCTGAGAGAAAAACGTGGAAATAATATGTATTCCCACAGCACAAACGAATAAACACAATGACAAAGGTGTGAATGAATATAACATTTTCACAGATTCACAAAGAGAGACGAATCAACACCTTTAAGAACGGGAACGCGCAGATGATTAGTAATACAGATTCAACTCAACATAGAATGTTAAAAATGAAAACGTAACAAAATAATCTGGTATCCTTGACATGTTTGATGACACACCCTTTTAACATATTCCCCTGTGACTTCAGTGATTATGAACATTTTAAAAACTTAACCAAGCTTGTTAGAGAACCATCTCTCACTCCCCATGACATTTGGTAGTTAACTGAGCATATCGAAAGAGTCAGATATACCACTTGTCTCACTTCCATCACCCCAACCATCTCGAAAATAAAAAGCTAGTGAGCATTTATCAAAGTGCAAAGTGCTCAAGTTAACGAGCGGAAATAATGTTTCCTCTACATAATGGTTCCGTTCTAGGCCACCCCACCCAATACGAGGGATGATACAAAACACCCGTTAAAAATTATGATTTTCTTTCCTTAAGTGACGGTATCGATGTTAATGCAACGACTGTGTAAGTTTCTATTTTATTGTTAAAGTGTAATAACATTTTACTGGTATCATCTATTTCGTACACTCTTTAATGATCATGACACTTTTTCTATTGAAAAACCCTGTACACCAAATACATAATTAAATGAAAAATTTCAGTAACAAAAGCGTTAACCACAATATTTCTATTATAACCACGCTTATTCCGCCATATTCAACTGAATTTATGAGATTCTGTAGAGCTTTTAATGAAAAGTGAAAACCATCCAATTGTCATGATTCCTTTCAACGTGGCGTGGCTAAGGGTGATATTTTGAGACAATAGCTGTTCGTTAATTGTGCACGTTTTTATTTTTGGCCGTAGGGGAGTTTACGATTTCAGTGACAACAGTAAATTTATTTATATGTCGCTTGTCGCTTAACTAGATGTAAGATACATTCTTTGGATTCTGCATCTCTGTGATGATAACCATGTGTTGCGTTTATTTTAGTATTTTAATGTCCTAGTTTTGTTTCTTCTGACGAATACGGTACCTAGAAAGGTTATGATTTTATTAACGTTTCCTGGAAAGAGCAATTTAGTTCTCATCTGGTATTTACTCATCCTATTCAAATAAAAGTATAATAGGTCTTCAACGTCTGCGATTATAACCATGTGTCGCGTTTGTTTTAGTATTTTAATGTGCTATTTTTGATTCTTCCTACGAATGGTTATGAATTCGTAACGTTTACTGAAAATAACAATTTAGTTCTCACCTAGTACTTAATCATCCTATTCATATAAAAGTATAATGGGTCTTCAATGTTTGCAAGTAATCTTTTAACAATAGAATCTTCTTTACTTACTATTGTGGTAACCAGATACAGGTTTTCTAGAGGCAAGCTTATGAATACAACATTGTAGCAGCGTTTGTTCGTTTTGTCGCCATCAACGTGAAATTTAATATCTCTTAAGATAGGATTCCCTTTTATCGGCGCTAACGGCTATTTACAAAACTTATTCGATAAAAGTGGATTTTTAAACAAACCTTTATTTAAGATATTTGAATCGTTAAGATGCGGCAGTCATTAAAACGCTTAAATGAAATTCAATATTAATGAAGTCGAAGTCGTAAATAAGAAGGTATAAAAATGTATCTAGGTAATTATTATCATGTCTCCGTGTAATTATGATATTTTAATTACTGTATCTTTATCTTCTCCGTTACGGTTGTTGTGGCATATTATTAGATGTTTAAATGTATAATTTATGAAACCCTAATCAAAATTTATTTTTACTTTTACGTTTACATTTTTGATAACTTTATTTTATAGCTTAATTACCATGTTTTCTTTTAATTATACCATGTTTAGACCGATTTTGTTTGCCTCTTTTGAGATTACTTCATTTTAAGAGTATGAACAAACGAAATTTAGAAGGGAAATTACATTCAATATATTATTTTAATTTAAATTATAATTATTTTAAGCAAGTTCACCTCGTTGATCCAATTGATGTCGTAAAATCATATTAGCAGATGCCTGGAAACTACAAGACAAGCTACCTTTCCAAAAGCTATTATGTTTTTTTAAAGAAGCAACATGACTATATCTCTCAATTTAAATTAGGAAGCTAAACATAAATAGAACCTTAAATCAAATCCTTTACAAAAGTCCCTTCTCCAAAGCATGTATCATGCATTACGCGAATCAGTTATGGAACCCTTTACAAAATTATGACACAGGGCTTAGCACAATCTAAAAAGACAGTAACATCATTATAGTCTCCAGCCCTCTAATAGAAATGCAATCCACGTCACCATCTGGCGTCACGTTTTGCCAAGTACAAGCTAACCAGGGTTCGTGACGTCCTAACTATATATGTAGGTTGTATAATTTTGTAGCAGACAGTCTACTGCGAGATGTGATGTATCATTAAAGTCTCGCTCGAATGCCATAGCTGCTGGCATTTATTGTTATTTTTGGCATAGATTCAAAAAATTACAATCTACGTCTGCAAGGCTTGCGAGTCAATAATGAGCCATCGAATCTCGCAGTGGTCGGCCCCCTTAGTAGTTATCGAATGTGGTGTTGGTTACAGTTCTAAATATAGTTTGCAAATTATTAATCCGTTAGCTTCAAGTCCAATTAGAAGAAACGTTAAATATTATAATGATTCTATTAGTTCTACTAGTTTCAAATTTTTAAGCAAAAACTACAAAATAGATCAAGTTAAAACTTTAGACAGATATTAAAGATCAAGACCAGGTTTAATATAAATACCACTTTTCGGCGTACTAGCGTGCGAAACTGCGGGCAGAAGCTAGTTCAATATAATTAGTTCCAAAGATAATTATAGCCAGCCTGAAAGGTCACTTATGTATATCCCGGCATAAAACATTAATAACTCAAGAAACACGACAAAATATTCCAAGATTGCGTTTAAGTGGCAACTAAATACATAGAGTAGAGTCTTCAGTGGCTGTATAGCAAAAAAAGTCAACTAACAAACTGCGATTGCTTTCATCATTATGCGTAAAACCTATTATAAAAATCCCACAAGAGTCGAAGATCAAAGTTAGTGTGATTCCTATAATCTCCTAGGTTTACGCCACGATATAGCGTCCTTTATTTTCCTGTCCACCCAAGACTGCCTGGAAGATGTCGCTCATAGCGATAAGGCACTTTTTACTCCTGTGTTGTTTTTACTTTATTTCTTAATTGTATATATTCTCTTAATGTGGTGTACAATTTTTTTTTTATCTATTAAAATTGAACATACTTACAAGCGAAGTGTATAAAGATAGCCTGACTCCGAATCCTCCCTTTACTATTCCACGCGTAGCATTCACATGCATACTTCCTGCCAAAGTATTCATCCAGCTCGTTCCTAGTCACATTCAGCTCTGCCTCCACCACCCTCACTCCGTTCATTGGATCCACGTGTTCAAACTGTGCTGTCTTGTCCGTCCTCACATCGTTGCATTTGAAGAATACTTGTAATGCGTTGGCTGCTCTGCAGAGTATTGTGGCTGGTTTGGTCCTTAGTACATAGGAGTCTTTGGGTTCTAGTAGGAAGATTGGAAGACCGTCTATGGTCTCGTCGTTCTCTGGCAGAGGTATGTAGTCATCTTCTTCCAGTTCTGGTTTGATGTCAGAGAGGTAGGGGTCGAAGGTTAGGAGACCGTCTGGGTGTATGTATTCAGGGCGTGTTTCTTTGGCTGTGGTTTGTTCTGTACCTGAAACAATATCATCGAGGATCGATCAATTTGGTGGAATATTTTTGGTCGTAACTTTTCAAGGCACTACAAAATGCCTTGAATATATGATCGACTTTGCCGTGTGGTGCCAGCAGTAGAACGTTATTTCCTCTCTTTTCCGTGGATGCAGTAAGAATCTGGGAAAGGATACCTCCGGAAGATGGGCAGCAACGTCTTCTGTGTTTCAATAGCCCGCACTGCGCTCGCCAGCCCGCCTGCCAAGCGTGGTGAGTATAGCAATAACCTCTCATGATCAGTTCTTGAAGGTTCATGAGGGAGGGCAATGTCCAGCAGTGGGCCTCCTACGGCTGAGATTATGATAATGATAACTGACTTATAATTTTATTATTAAAATGTATTGTCTCTATAATTCATTTAATGGAACTAAAAGGTATGGCCTACATTTTAGTTATATATACTTTATAGTAAAGTCTGAATTGAAAAATTATATTAGACTATGTAATTACTATTTTGGATTATCGCGTAATCACCTTAGTTATAGTAATAATGTGTTGTGATCGCGAAAGTCTAAAAAGACTTTTAGACTTTGTGTCCCTTAAATAAAGGAATGATAAAGTCTGAAACATGCATAAAAACATTTAAAAAACTAGGTTTTAAGTAGATTATTAACATTTATCTATAAATCCATAACTTCTTAGACTTTAAAATTTTGGAGACGCTGCTGCCCACCTTCCGGAGGTATTCCTTAGCAGGCTCTTACTGCATCTACGGGCATGAGAGGAGGGGTAACAATTCTACTTCCGGCACCCCACGGCGAGACTAAGACTGTGTGTCCCTTTAATTAAAGCATGTTACAGACCCTCATTGGGTCTCAAATATTTATAACAAAATTAGAATACACTGTAGGCTTTAAGAGAAATATTAACATTTCAACGTAACTTCTTAGACACATTATTAACGCATATTTAACCGGGTATTTATCGCGTTATTTACCTAAATACCCGGTTAAATATGTGCTAATAATGTATCGTGATCGCGAAAGTTCAAAAAGACAACTTCTTAGACATTAAAATCATTTAATGTAAGATAAGGAAGAGTGAGGCCCCTAATACAGGTATTTATACTTAAAAGGAGGCTTCGATTACTGCTATGATCAATGTATTTTTGTGAATAATAATAAAATAATTTGAATTTGAAATTTGAATTAAAAACCTTTTCTGTCTAGCAGAATACTTAGAATACATGCAATTCTAAAGCTCAAAGCCTAAGTACCTAAGCTGTTCATAACTATAGTGGATTATCTATGAACTTTCACATTGCCTCTCAGTTAACTGGTTTATAGGAGCTGGTCCGTGGTCGGACAGTAAACGAGTCCTCGATAGCCACATCGCTAAGGAGTCTATAAATACCGACATCCTATCGATTTCACGTTTACCGCATGTTACATATGGACATAAAAGTCATATCATATTAGTCGATATTAGTTGATAGTTTCTAGGTTAAATACCTAAACTAGAAGAATGTCAGTAGAATGTTGCCCTAACTCTCTTGCCCGTGGATGCAGTAAAAATCTGCTAAGGGATATCTCCTTAAGATGGGCAGCAGCGTCTTTCCGTGTATCAACATCCCGTACTGCGCTCGCCAACCCACCTGCCAAGCGTGGCGAGTATGGCACATCCCGTACTGCGCTCGCCAACCCACCTGCTAAGCGTGGCGAGTATGGCAACAAACCCCAGCTCATATTAAAAACATAGCCAAAGAGGAACTTATGCCGTAGGTAATGAGGACAGGCAATGATATATGACTTTTATAGTGTTCCGGCCTAAGGAACGCCCGCCGGATAAGCGTTTGAATTACAGTGGCTTTTACCTGGTGATATTGCCTTTTATAACGCTTTATTTTATGCCGTGGGGTGCCAGCAGTATAATGTTGCCTCTCTTCTATTGCCCGTGGATGCAGTAAGTATCTGCCAAGGGATACTGGAAGATAGGCATCAGCGTCTTGCCTTGTATCAACATCCTGTAATGCGCTCACCAACCCGCCTGCCAAGCGTGGTGAGTATGGCTATAACCCGCTCATAATCATTACCTGGAGATGATAATCATTATATGAGGGAGGCCTATGTCCAGCAGTGGATGTCCGGCGGCTGAGATAATGATTTTATGCCGCCTTGTTCTTACAGTAACAATGCTACTTGGTTATAACTAATTCTATGATTTTAACTTAAACCAAAATGCGAAGTAAGTAAATAATGTTGGACATTTCACACAGCTCCATCCAATCCTAACGTCAGCAGAGCTTTTGTTATGGGTGCCAAGATGGTAACACTTAGATATTTTTTTTTTCTTGTACATACATAAATAACCAGACCAGGGACAAAAAATGTCCGAAGAAAACTACACACATTTGTCCCACGGCGGGAATCAAACCAGCAACCTTTTGCGTCTCTTAACAAACTGTGCCACCGAGGTTAATCTGTTTTATGGTACTAAAGTATCAAAAACATTTAATAAATTCACTAACCACCACCTCACTAAGCCCATCAACAGAGTTCAACCTAAAACTAAACCATTTTATATTTAACTTTGGTCACGCCGAAGTTTGGTATACTGAACAGCTGAAACAAAAGCTTGCAAAAAGTATACATTTTGTTGAATACGAGAACCTATTAAGTTAACAGAATAATCATTTAAACAAAATTTTAGTTTGGGTTTAACCTAGAATAGAGAACTCTCAATTCGAGCTTTTCGACACCTATTATGAATAAACAAACTTTTTGTTTTTTATTTAGCTTAGGGAATATTATGAATCAAGAATCAAGAATCAAAAAATACTTTATTCAGTGCGGCCGCATGGACCTTATTGACGCGTCACAAATTACAAAATAAAACAACACAAATAAATAGAATAAAGCACATAATTGAATCTGTTCACTTCAGATGACACGCGAGTTAGGAAAAGAAGTGAACAGAAGAACCTAACTCGGTCGTTATAGTCATCATTTAACAATTTTATTTTGTCTTATGTTACGTTTGACGGAGTTGGAGCAGATTCCGTCCCAAGATTGAATGTATGATTATTAAGTTAGGTACTACTATAATAAATATTTTGTTATCTTTCTTACCTCCATTCCTAACAAATCCGATCAGCATTGCAACAAGAAATAAAATAACGAAACAATAATTTTGCACGCACATCACTCAAAATTCTAAGCAAAACAAATTTTCTATTTGAATTTTAAAATACGAACGACGATATTGTTTCTTCTAATCTACGTTCACACTTAGCCAGTTTAAAATGCAATTTAACCGTTCGAAATGACACTGGCAGTTATGAATGTTAAAAAGGCGCGAAATATTTTACCGAGCACGTGATAAAGATGGCCTGAGATTCGACACGTGTGCCCGGTATGGGGTGCCGCGGTACACTGAATTGAATGGCTACCCTGTATGTAACTCTAAGGTAACTCCGTAGGATAATATACTGTTCTGTGATGGTATCAATGTGTTTTGATGTCGATCTTGTAACGTTTTTTGGAGATTTTAAACTGCATTTTGATAAACAGATGTTGATAAAGTTGGTTGTTATTTTTTTTTACCTAGTCATTGATTTAAACCTTTTAAATTTAACATCCAAATGCACCATATAAAGTGTATGAATAAAATAATGGTCGTTTATTATTATTATTATTATTACTAGCCATTTTCGTCCAACTGCAGGGCAAAGGCTTCCCTATCCCCCTTCCATTTCTCCCGATCCTGTGCTATGGATCGGGATAAATGGAATTATTTATTTAAATAAAACTTTAATATTTAGGATTCCTATTAGTTAAATTATTTTTCAGAAAGTTAGTATAAAAAACAGTTTATTTTTATTAGAAAGCCTAATTTATGACTATAATTATTAAATTACATTTACGTAAACAATTATTTACCAACATTATTGATAAAAGCCAAATAAACGTTAATAAAGAAAGCAGCAGAAAATAAACCCCTAGCTCCATCTATTCCATGTCAGTGGTCTTTATGATGCTTCACAAACCCTCATTGCATTCCAAATTTCCCACAACCTAAGTTGGGAAGCTTCCAAAAATTAACGACTGGCTTGAAAGAAAGTTCGCCATAACCTTCATAGATGGCGTAGCTTACCCCTCGAAGCTCAAAGCTTTGAAAGCTCTGTATAAGTTTGCATCTTTTATGATAGATGGAGCTTTACAAAAAAATCTTGGAAAATATTTATGTAGTTTTCAAACCGTACAATAGATGGAGTTATTTATAGTGAGCTTCAACGTCATACTCGTAGATGGTAGTGTTAACGTTTTTGATGTGGGTAACCAGATGTAGAAAGAACCCTTGGGTAGGTAGATTCATATCCAAATGGGGCGCACCTCTGTGGAAGCACAAATATGTTTTGGATTAAGTTAATTAATGGCTGTATAGATGGCAGGACCAGGTTGCACAACAGCGCGTTTTATGAAATATGTGGTAAGTATAGGGATCTTATTATTTGTTTATGGTTATTATTCAATTAGAAATAAAATGTGTCTCGTCACGAAAGGTAGGTTATATATAATAGTAGGTATCCTTAGATTTAAAAAATATGAACTATTTGTCTATTTAAAACTTTATAAACAATTTAAACTAAGACCGGGTTGCGCAATACAGCCAGCTAAACAAAAATCTAAGATTTTTGTAAAACTCGTAACGTGAATTTTTTCACACTTTTTAAAAGAAACACTCTGAACTTCTTGTACTTCTGAATAACAACCTTTATTTTCTTATAATAAACCTGCCTACACACGACCAAAAATTTAAATCTTCGCCTATGACAACATAATTATTTAGTTCAAAGGGATTTGCAAAATTCAGGGATTCTAAACCTCCACTCGAAATTTGCACATGGAACGTCTTTGAAATTTGAATTTCAGAATGATTGATTCCAAATTCAAACGTGGCTAGCAGTGTTGCCAACATTGAATATTGATTGCACAAAAGGCGCTTGGCGCCAAAGCGTATTTTCAATTCAAAATTATTCCTTATATTATATCGAATTCTTTTGATCGAGGTAAAATATGTAAGTAGCTGAAATTCCCAGTCACATTTTCGTGTTCCAAATAACACTTTCCATCACTTTTCTTCGTTTGAGAATCATTTTTCCATCTCATTCTTAAATTGAGGTACGGAAATTCAAATTTTGCGGGTCAGTCTCCTTTCCGTTAGAAGATTTCAAGTCTAATGAGCTGGTAAAGGTTGATCAATCAATAAAATATGAAAATTTTATACTAGTATTTTGCCACATTTCTTTTAATTTAGCTAAATTTTATGGATATTTAGCAAAATTAGCAAAAATGCATAGTTTAAAAACTCAAACCCAAATAGGTACGTTTTACTATACCTAAAAAATATTTTTTGAAATCGGTTGACAAAAAAAATAGATAAGTAGTTGACTGGATTATGTACAAACACACACACACACACATTGACTGGTGCACTCATAAAATTTCTTGTAAGGTAAAAATAAACACTGGCGGACAAGTGGACACCCATAGTACCCTCTAAAGCCGAAAAGACCAGCACAAAAACCTGGACAAGACAACAAAGTGAATGAAAATGAACAAAGTTAATAGATCCGTATTTGTGAGCACTGCGGATTGTGGACACTCCAGTAAGGTAAGTTTGTGCCGGCTTACTTGAAGTGGTGAAAAAGCTTTTTAGACTATACGATTCTAAGGGCTATTTCACTTGGTGGATTTGGACAGATATTATCAAACATAAATTTTATTAGGACGAAAATAGAGTAAGTCTTAGAAAATTTGTGATACAATTTTTAAGCTTGACCGCTATGTGTGTGTGTGTCTGTGTGTGTCTGTCTGTGGCATCGTAGCTCTTAAACGAGTAGACCGATTTTCATGCAGTTTTTTTCATTTGAAAGAAGGTTTTCTGGCGGTGGTTTTTAAATTGTTTTATCAAAATCGGTAAAAAATTACAAGATATGGGGGAAAAGAGCGGATAAATAATCAAATCTTTCCAAGTATACCCGAGTTTGGTATGAAATGACAGAAAATATATGAAATGACAGGAAAGTAAAATGTAAAACTTAAAGTTATATTGAAATCGGTCAATCCATTTATGAGATATGAGGGTTGAAAGTTGGGGTGAACAATCGAATGTTTTCAAATATACCCAGGTGTGCTATCAAATGAAAGGGCATGACGGTGTAGATTGCAAAAATTTGAAAACACATTAAAAAAATAGGTAACCGCCGAGACTACGTATTGTCGGGGGTTACCTACTTAAAATTATTAATTTTATAAACTTGTTATTTTACATCTTTGTTATTTTAAATGCAATACTAAGTAAGACAAGCAAGTATAAAAAGTACGCGTGGGCAGCACTTCTTCACTTCTCGTGTTCTCAATTTGTTTGCTACATAATGTCTAACAGTGAAGGCCTTTTATTAGCTTAATATTTCAAATGCAGTTATTTTACTTTTTATATAGCTGATGGCTTTCCGAAATAAAATAAATAAATAATTGCAGATGTAATGTCTAGATATTGCGTAGCACCTCTACGAAAATGGTTTAGCTGATTTTTTGTTTTGTGTGTGTTGTAAATTAAATGATTGCCATAAATAAACTTAACATAAATTTTAAGCAATTTATTAAATATTGCATGCTGGAAAGTTCATTATAGAAGGACTATTTATATATGACATCTGTATGTAACTCATTTTTGCAATAAATGAATCTGAATCTGAGCATATACATACCTACCAAACCTTAACATAACTTTTTTATTGCAGTAGCCACCAACCACACATTTAGGTCACTGCGAAAGACCAATGCAGTGATACCGGTGGTATGTCCCGTTCTGTTACAGTACATGCTGACTAGTGAATTTTTTGTCACTAGATTCAAAACCTTAGTAATTAAACTTGATAACTTGTTATATGTGTGTCAAAAAAATGTCTTTCAAGTTCGTTTATTCACAAAAATATACTTGTGCACAGGATACAAATCATTTCAGCTGTAAAACGTCCACTAATGAACACAGGCCTCTCATGGATATCCATGAGCGGTAGTTGCCATACTCACCACGCTTGGCAGGCGGGTTGGTGAGCGCAGTATGGGATGTTAATACACGGAAAGTTGCTGCTGGCTGCCTTCCGGAGGTATCCTTTAGCAGGCTCTAACTGCATCCGCGTGTATGAGAGGAGGAGTAACACCCCACGGCAGTGTTACCGTAATGGGACCGCGCCGTTTTGTTTCCACACGAAATTAGTGAGCACGCTCGTCTGGAATCAGTGTAGCTACCACTTAACATAGGTACCACAGTGTTAGCCAGATACCACTAAACATAGGTACCACAGTGTTAGCCAGATACCACTAAACATAGGTACCACAGTGTTAGCCAGATACCACTAAACATAGGTACCACAGTGTTAGCCAGATACCACTAAACATAGGTACCACAGTGTTAGCCAGATACCACTAAACATAGGTACCACAGTGTTAGCCAGATACCACTAAACAGTGTAGGTACCACAGTGTTAGCCAGATACCACTAAACATAGGTACCACAGTGTTAGCCAGATACCACTAAACATAGGTACCACAGTGTTAGCCAGATACCACTAAACATAGGTACCATAGTGTTAGCCAGATACCACTAAACATATGTAGGTACCACAGTGTTAGCCAGATACCACTAAACATAGATACCACAGTGTTAGCCAGATACCACTAAACATAGGTACCACAGTGTTAGCCAGATACCACTAAACAGTGTAGGTACCACAGTGTTAGCCAGATACCACTAAACATAGGTACCACAGTGTTAGCCAGATACCACTAAACAGTGTAGGTACCACAGTGTTAGCCAGATACCACTAAACATACATATGTAGGTACCACAGTGTTAGCCAGATACCACTTAACAGTGTAGGTACCACAGTGTTAGCCAGATACCACTAAACATAGGTACCACAGTGTTAGCCAGATACCACTAAACATAGGTACCACAGTGTTAGCCAGATACCACTAAACATAGGTACCACAGTGTTAGCCAGATACCACTAAACATAGGTACCACAGTGTTAGCCAGATACCACTAAACATAGGTACCACAGTGTTAGCCAGATACCACTAAACATAGGTACCACAGTGTTAGCCAGATACCACTAAACATAGGTACCACAGTGTTAGCCAGATACCACTAAACATAGGTACCACAGTGTTAGCCAGATACCACTAAGCATAGGTACCACAGTGTTAGCCAGACGTGGTGCGTATTATTTTTACACGAAAGTTCGTGAACAATAACAGATTGGTTTTTTGGCAAAACCAGTGTTTGTGCGTCGTCATGATTGTTAACACACATAAATAAAGATAATGACAGTTTTTGGTGTCAGGGCGCATCAAACGATTTAAATCTTTATTTTTGCATTTATTTCTAACATTCGGCTACTAAACGCGTTGTCAAGTCCTGAGTCGCTGTGAGTCCTATCATCCCATTAAAAAAAATCGCATCGTGTAAAAGTCTTTCGTCAAGTGTCTCTCAGCAACCCGCTCACGTACCACAAACGAGTCGAATCCACAGCAATTGTTCGAATCTTGGGGACTTAACTCGATCAGTCGCGTTGCCGGGCGATAAACCTCTCACAACTGATTACGAAAGAATTTAGACAAATAATTAGCTGCTTATCTTTTAGGGGTTTGACAAGTGTTCGGAAGGGTTGATAAGCTTATACCAATCTGAATGGTTGATTTTCGCAACGAACGGACGTGGCGTTGTGACACGACTGGATGAAATGATTCTGGACTTCTGATTGTTGTCATCAATCTTGCACGACAAACGAACAAGATGGGCGGACGACCTGGTCAGGTATGTTGGTTGGCGGTGGATGCAGGCCGCTTCCATTCGCAATACCTACTTGGAAGTTTATGAGGGAGGCCTATTATATCCAACAGTGGACGTCATATGGCTGAAATGATGATGATGAATGACGATTTCACACAGCCCCATAGCAAGCAGATCTTGTATTATGGGCATCAGATGATTGATATAAAGCTTAAATACATTTTATTGTAAATAATAATTAGGTAAATCCGCAAAGCAAGAAACAAACTAGATTTTATACAAAAACTAGAAACTCGCTTGAAAACACTCAGATACAAACGAACGTATTTAATAAAACACGTTCTAACAAATATTTTTGATTGAAAACCCAATTTCACGCTCGCATCAACACAAGTGTCCACTCTCACCGTTCTTTATTAATATTTTTATAGGAATTAATACCTTTATCTGATTATCTGTTGGAAAATAAGTATTATTTCATTATTTCGCCGGGTAAGCTGATGCGGTTTCACGCTGCGGCGCGTCTGCATCAAGATTCATTTTGCGCTTTTTATTGTTGGCAGTTTTTTGAGCAAGTGTTTTTTGGCTCCTATATAGTTTTTTATCGGGGAAGAATTAAATTTATTCAATAATGTGATATAAATAATGCATCTTATACACCGGGCCATGGCTATCTCAGGATATCATGCATTATTTTTGTCACATTATTGATTAAGTTAAATGTGCAATATTCGTGGAACGGCCTGTATCAACATCTCGTACTGCGTTCGCGAACCCGCCTGCCAAGCGTAAGCGTGTTGAGTATGGTAATAACCCCCGATGATCAGTATTTGGATATCTATGAGGGAGGCCTATTTAGAGAGATGATAATAATGATGATTAGGTCTATTATAAATAGCTTCAATTCCTTGTTTTTTTTTATCAGATGTACAATCCATTGCATTTAATATTCACCTCTCTTCATAGCCTTAGGTTTGCTGTAAGAAAACTCTTGTAGGGTTAAGCTCGCCTTTGTACATAACTAATAAGTATACAATGTTTTTTAAGTTATTTCTTTGTGTACAATAAAGAATTTAAGATGATTGACTCTAAAGAAGATGGGCATGGACATCCCGCTCGCCAACCCGCCTGCCAACCGTGGTGGCCAACTCGTGCGTGGCGGCCTACGCGCTGTGTAGTCCGTAGTTAACCGTAGATTTGTTGTTCGAAATTAGTAGTATTTGTTAGTTGTTTTATGACTAAGGTTTCAGCAGTAAATAATTTAAGCAGAAAACAACCATCTCGTTTGATCCGGCTTGTGCTTATAATCCGGGAACATTCGCTACCCTTTAACCAATACGTGACCACAACTGGACTTGTAACGTATGGATGTGGCAGTTGCTGAATCCCTTATTATATATATTGTTTATTTTTATTTTCTAAGTACCTATGAACCAGGATACTGGGACTGAAAAGGAGTTAGACAGTACATATTGTAAGGCTTGGTGATGGAGCAAGGAACCAACTGAATGGCGACCGAAGAAGGGACTTAGAAGAGTCGGGCTTTAAGTCTTGTCATGATAAAATACTATTCGCATCACAGTTTCTGGCCATTTTTGCCTGTTAGTGCACAATCTAGTGCAAAAATGCAGACTTACCTAAATCTAGTAAGAACTACCACACCAACTTCTTCGTACATCGCCCCGCCCGGCTTGTCTCGTGTCGCCCGCAATCGGCTCAGTGCCAGCTCGGCGTAAAATTGTGTTTGACGCACGCTCGGACGCTCAGGCCCGAGGGAAGGGGGTAGGGGGAGGGTTGATTCTTGCTTCTGTCAGGAGTGTTTCACAGGAGTTTCACTCGACCATGTACGAGAACGTCCGAGGATGATCTAGGCTTTTTGATTGCTACCTGTCTCTTAGAATAGCTGAGTGGCGAGTGTGGCCTTAAATTGTGTTTGACGCGCGCTGGACGCTAAAGGAATTTCAACGTATTAAAAAAAAATTTAGTGCCGGCTAGGTATGTTGCCTACGGTGGGTATCCTAGCATGTTCCTAACGCTGGATGCTTTAAATAAAACCACATTATTTCACATAAAACGTTGTACTGTTGGAAAAAGAGAAGCAAATACATAACATATAGCGTAGGTAGTAGTTTTGGATGGGATAGGATACAATTCAAGTAGTAGAAATGAAAGAAGATGATAGATTGGAAGCTAGGTATTTAATTATGATCAATTGCGCAGGAAGAAGTTAGGAAAGTGGAAACCGAATTCTGACTGGACTAGACCGAATACTTTACTTGGACAGGCTTGTCTACGCCCTCCGCGCCTCATGCTCCACCCGGGATGGTGCTTCCAGCGGCCGCGTAAGGCGAAGTTTGTAAGCCCTATAGGTATTAGGCGGTTCCCGGTAGGGGTAAGCGGTTTAAGAAGAGTCCAAATTTTAACCGTGAAGACGGTTCCAGGCTGCCTTCTAAAACCCAATGTAGCAAAGTGACACTTTGCATGATAGCCGCAAAGACGTCTACTACTAAACAAAGGCCTCCCTCATCTCCATTAGGTGTAGTTTTCATATGCACCCAAATCTAGCTGTTTTGGAAATCACTGTTTATTTAAAACGTCCAATGTCAGTAGGCTCACCTTTAAATAACATCCCTCGACAAATTCAATCTTCAATTCGGCTCATGAAAGCTCTTTTTCCATTGCACTCATTGAGGTGAGTGACAAAACTGAACGGGCTAGCAGTGAATAGGGGTAAATTATCAAGGCTTAGGGGCAAATCTCCGTGTTATGATGTTGCGGTGTCGCGATCATCGTTTAAGTATGCTGAGTTTGTGGACAGGTGCTTTTTTGTAGCAAGTTTTTGTTAAAGCTTAATGTTTGTTATTTAAACAGTCTATAAATAAGATAAATGATTTTTATTAGCCCTGGAGTTTGAATTTTAGGGGATATCGGTTTGTGTATGTTGTTGAAATTCTTGTGAAGAGTTCATCCGGATAAGTTCAACCACCATACCTATTTCTTCCGCCAAAAAGTAATATCTGCATTGCTGTGTTCCGGTTTGAATGGTAGGGGAGTCGGTGAAATTACGGGCATATGAGACCTCACAACTTTATGTCTCAGGGTGACGGTCGCAATGCAATGCAGCGTCTGCGTTGTACACAGGCTCAGTGAACGTGATCACCGCGTTATATTGCGGTTGTAATAAGTAGAGATTACCGTATAACGTCAGGTGCGCCGTCGGCTTGTATCGTCATTTAATAGTACTTATAAAAAAAATATGGCATCCGTCAGAGAAAAAGACGGGGTATGAAAATTTAAATTATTTTTAGTCCGCATTATACAAAAATACTAGACACGTTTTTTTGCTTTTTTAAATTCATGAAACAATACATAGATACAGCGCATTAAGGTGTAGGAGTAAGGGTTTGTGACTTCATAACACGCAATAAACTGTACCGCGTCGTGACGTCACGTAACCACATAATATACTGCCGTTATTTTATGGGTTTCGAAGAATTAAAAAATACGTGTCCTATAGTTTTTGTTAATCTACATGCTGAAAATGGAGCAAAATTAATTCCTCGTTAATAAAATAGCACACACATAGTTGGAAATTATAAAAAAAGCGTTTGGCCACTAACTCGTATGTAACGAACCCACGACGGATTCGAATTGAAAGTCGATGATGTACACCACTCGAACAACGCGTTTCGCAAAGATTACTAGCAGGTAACAAAACTAAAATCTCATTCCTTCTCCACTACATTTAAAACATTAAAAAGGTATAAAAAGTTACAAAATCCGTTCCTGCATATTCCCCCGAAGTACAGTCTGCATCAACCTCTTGGGACATAAAAAGCGTCGCTAAAACGTCGGCTCTCATGCGGCAAAATCATATTCTGTTAAACTCGTTACTGTCCGCGCCTTGTCGCGCTGACCTAGCATGCGGCGACTTAGAGTAGATAAGACTTACGTAATGTTTCTTGAGATCCATCCTTACAGAAGCTGCTTGTATATGCACAACGTGAACCAACTTCACAGCGGTCGCCGTAACTCGGAATTTGCAGCTAGAATCGCGACAGTCGTTCATTTATTCTGGGACGCCTTTGTGCACACGCAGTGCCAACTACAAAAAACTGCAAATTATTCGATAACACGATTGTAATAAGAAAAATTATATTATTAATTTCGGCATCCACACTTTCATTTCAAACCCTACACAGCTTAAGGCCTCCCTTTACTCCCTCCATAATCAAGTCATTCTGATAATTAGCCCATCAAAATTTAACTATATCTTGTCAGTTAGTTTGAAAGTTTGATAGTTTTGACAGGTTGCATCACTTATTCGTCTACTGCGATTGCTTGCTTTATACTACTTAGCTTTAATAATGAATGAATGAATGAATATATTTAATTCAGATAATAATAATCCATATACAATTTGGTTAGTAGCACACAGTAACAACTTACAAGTAATGGTTAGTAAACATAATATAAAAGTTAACAGATTTATAATAATGTTTCTGCCTCTTCAATTATGATTTGTCTTCTTTGAATCCAAAAAGAAATCGCTTAATTTTTTTAGCATGCAACCCCCGTGGTTTCGAACAGTTATAAGAAAAAGGCAATTAACAAGGTCTTCATATTTCATAAGTAGTTTATTTTTTTATTTTTATAGCTGTTTTTGTAATTGCCTGACTTGTAACTCGCTTTAGGAATTCTTGTTATAATTGTCATAGCCTCGTCTGTTATAGCATGGCTTGGACATTGCAATAAGCTGGTACGACCCCCTTGTGTCCCACCACTTCAAATTCCTCTTGTCTTATCCATACTATTTCAAACAGTGACACTTCGCTGTGAAAGCAATACTGTATTGGGTTTTTAGCGCAGGACTCAACTGTCGGGCGATAACGTAAAATATTGGCTGAGAGCCTTTTACGGAGTGTTGATTGATTTTAGATTGGACTGTACTTTCCTATCTTGGGTTTTATTGCTACATTTGAGGGTTAAAAGAAGTAGGTGTTATATATAACACCTACTAAGGGTCTTTTTTATAAATCGTTACTTTTAAATGTACTTAAGTCGTTTTTCTATGAGCTGTGTTAACCAAGTGGTATGTATCCCCGACTTTAAATCCGAAGGTCGTGGGTTCGATACTGACCGTCCACAAATGGTTTTTTCTTTCTTAAAAAATGTATGTGCACACTCTACACCTGCTTTAATGATGAAGGAAACATCGTGAGGAAACCCGCGGTTTCGTTAGCGTCAACTTTCTCGGTTTCGAGGTTGACACGAGCCTTACCTGGGAGTACCAAATTGACAAACTTTGTAGAAAACTAGGCGGAGCATGTTTTGCATAAAGTCGTCGGTCGAGGTTCTTACCTAGGTCTACGGCGGTTAGGTCGTGCTACTTTGCCACAGCCACTCGGTACTGGTGTACGGGGCTGAGGGGGGGGGGGGGGGGGGGGGGGGCGCGCAAACAAGTGCTTATGCTGTATAAATCATCTATAAAAGATGAAAAGGCCTTATTTATTACGCCTTATATAATACAGAAAAAGCTTAGATTTCAAATAAATAATAGGTAGGTATTCTTATTATATTATATATAATAAAAATTAGAAATAATGCTAACTAATTTATTAATTTAGGTTACAAATTTAGGTTCCAAAATATTCCATTATATACATGAACCCAATTATAATTGTCATATTTGGCCACTTCCCAGGCCACTTCAGATTTTCAATATTCTCACAGGAAAGACCACAACGGTCACCATTCCATGGCCACTTCAAACGTCAAAATGGCGGATTCCTAAAACAATAAGAACTACAAAACGCAGCGATGCGTTCTTACAATTAAAGTATTTTTTATCCCTCAAAATGAGTCAAGTGCCTATCGCATTGCAGGGTTAGATATAACCACCATTCTTTGCATTCCCCTAGCTATTCAAAATATCTTAATAACTAAGCAATAAGGTTCAGAGTAGTTCTGTTAGGGTGCATGGGAAGGTTGTTTTGGGGGTGTAAGAGGGTATCGGTAAAATGATTTCATACAAAACGGCTTATGAAGAGCCCTCTAAATATTGCTGTAAGAGCTTTGGTGCAAGACACCGTAATATAGAAATTAATAAAGCTTCTCGCTGCTATTGTTATGATTTTTGTGGGAATTGTTGGTTTTAATGTGTGAGTATAATGATATAAATAGATTTGTATATTTATGTAGTAATTGAGTACCATAGTCTGATCAAGGCTGGCTTTAATATCACCCAGACCTCTATATTTTTTTACATAATAATAATAGCAAAGTTTAATTAATCCTCTCCCAAAAAGGAAAGGATGATCTCATAGCTTAACAACCTTTCACCTAAATTACTGTTGACTGTAGAGCAACCTGCCCGTGCAATCCATTGCTGGAAACACGCATCTTCCATAACAGGCCTCTGAAGTCAAACTTCCGCTCTCCTCCAATCCCCTTCCACTTCCTCCTTTCTTCCTTACACTAGATAAGCGCAGGGCAACCCGTATTGTCGACGACTTTGAACTCACAGACGATCAGGAGCCCTTAAACCTTTTAGGTTCGAAGGTTCTCTGTGTGTGCTATATCGTCTGTAAAATGGGTAAAGTTCTGAAGAACTAATCAGCTATTTACCCGCAGCTAACTTCCATCACTGCACCACTCACCATAAAGCTTATTTTCATCCGCACTATCTGGGGAGCTGGTTCTTCAGGACCACTCGTTTCTCGGGCTCTGTCTTTGACGCGGACGATCAAGCTGTGGAACGAGTTCCCATCAGCGATATTTATTTATTTTTATTTATTTAAATAGGACATCCAACACAGGGTTACACATAATGCATATAATACTAAGGTCTAAATGTTAATAGCCTGGTGCTCCCGTAATTACAGGACGTCACAGCATGCACAAAGTTAGAGCGACAACTGATAAAAAGTGTTATTTTTTAAACAGTATTTAGAACATATAAGAAAAATTTTAACATAAACTTTAGGTTCATAAAATTTTAAACAGTATATAAAGCAAGTATGAAAAATTATAACATAAACTTTAGTTTAATTAAGATCAATCATTGAAGTTAGTAGGTTAAACAAGAAAGAAACACAATGACAATATGTTCGAGCTGGTACGTAAATATTTAAAAAATAAGTAAATTTAAATGTTTATGGTGTCATTTATACCTGTAGGAGCTAGCTGCTTTACGACATCGGGTCCATCACAAGGCGGGCACAATTGGACAAAGGCTTCCCTCATGCATATTCAAGTACTATTTACAAGAAGATTTTTGCCATACTCACCACGCTCGGCAGGCTGGTTGGCGAGCGCAGTACGGGTTGACGCTCGGTAACGTTTTTCTGGACATAACCCTTGGTAGATTTGTTCTACATACACGGTCAAAAGAGGAAGCAACATTCCATTATCGGCGCCTTACGGCTGTTCCAAGGTATCAAGAATAAGTAGTTACCTTGAAGAAACCCACACCCTTACATAAATTGCCAAAGCCGCGGCGATATTAATAAGCTATATTTTTTACGAGACAATTTCCCGGTGGTTGCTATCTCCGCTAGCCACGAGGTGACCGACATATTCACAGCCTTACGATCTAACTCTTGCGGACAGGAGGATTGTTGAGATGGCTTTTATACATTTTTAACCTCTGGCAGAAGATTAAATAAAACTATCAAAGGTGCATCCCCCGTAGTAACGGGGATGCACCTTGTTCTTGCGCGGATGCTTGCTTGCGCGTGGGGTGCCGATAGAATGATGCCTCTCCTTTCTTGCCCGTGGATGCAGTAAAAATTGGCCAAGGGATACTCCCGAAGGATTGGCAGCTGCGTCTTTCCGTGCATCAACTAGCAACGTCCTGTACTGCGCTCACCAAGCCAACTGCGTGCTGCCCAAACCGTGGCGAGTATGGTCACAACCCCCTCAAAATCTTGGAAATCAATTAGCTGTGGACTTGGACAGCAGTTCTTTGTAATGGCTAAGATAACCCGTAGTGGGTAAATAATCGGGCTATGGGTAATGCAGCTGATGACTTAGTTTTCTTAGCACTTAAGAAAAGATTTAAAAACCTACACACTTCAAGGTGTCGGCTCTATGCATTTTCTGTTCTAGTAAACGAATATATTTTTACGACTCTCGCGCCATCTCCGACAATCCGATGAGTTACTGCCACAGCCCGCCCGCGACGTATGCTGTTCTATATTCAAATTGAACGGCGCAAGGAACGATCGGCCGCCATTTTGTCGTCGTCAACCGTCTCGAGAAAATGGCGGACTGTAAGCCGCTTAGAGGAAAATGTGCTAGGTATTTTGAATTCGTTGAAATATGGTTAGTAATGTTTTGATAGAGCTCTTGATTGTGTGGCCTGTTTAAGGTTGGAGTTGGTATTCTTGAAACTTATGAACGTGAGGTAAACGCATATCTAGCTAACTGATATTGAGTTTGCTAAGTGAACAAGAAATGGCAAACTGATAAGTTCGGAAATATAGATTCTTGAAGAATTTAAAACATTATCATGATCATCTTAGCCAGAGGACCTGTCCACATTCACTACTGGACATAGTTCTCATAGATCTACAAGATCATGAGGTGGTTGTTACCATACTCGCCACCCTTGGCGAGGTTGCTGGTAGTAGGCGAGCGCAGTACAGGATGTTGTTACACAGAAAGATTCTACTGCCCATTTTCCGGGGGTTATCCCTTAGCAGATCCTTACTGCATTAATACATAGACACATCATTTATTTGCCACTACTACACACACACAAAAAATATATACGTACTATAAAACGGTAATACTAAAAAGATAAACACAGGCAAGAGAGGGCACAACAATCTACTACTGGCGTACACGGCATACTTCACAGCAATTTTAAACACCAAACATTAATTTTATCATAGGCTTCACAAAATTAAATTAAAAAACATTGAATCAAACCACAAACGCCATAACCGTTTCATAAAGCCATTCATACCGAACTTGTTCAAGCACCGAACAAATGTCGTATCGATATAAAATCGAATTAAAATTGATATCGAGCTGAATGGTATCTGTGAATTTAGAGTTTGTGCAACCGAGCGCTGCAAATGGGCGTATTATACGAATGTGTTCGACAACTGTTTGGGGCAAGATTTTATGATTAGTTGTGTCTAATATAAAATAAAAGTCTATTTGCGACGAAGGACGAAAGTCCAGGATATCGGAATCACATGGACCTCAAGTAGAGTTAGACAGGACACATTGCAAGGCAAGATTTTGTTTCCCTTTTTTATACGATTAAATTAAACTGAATTATAGGAGAAGGTAAGAAACATTTGCCGTGGGGTGCCGGCAGTAGAATGTTACATATACCACTCGGCCAACACGGCTTTTGGGAATGCGAACACACAATTATAATTAACTGAGAGATTGAATCAACAATAATCCACGTATCAGGGATGAGGCTTATACAGGGTGAGCCGTCAGGTGCGGCAGGACATGTGGCTCCCACCGTCTTCCAGTTTACATAAGCCGCTTGCGATGGACTATCTTTGTGCCTTATACAGGGCGTTTGGAATCGGCTACGTAATTTGGCCGTATTTTTTATTTTATGGACGCAAAAATGACGGCGCTCTCTTTATCGAAATGTCGTATGACGCCACGCACGTCAGTCTTAATCCAAAATTTCAATGCGCAGGTAGCTTACATTTTTTTCATATTTACAAAAAACAAAACAAAAATGAAATAAAATTGCTACACATTAAAAGAATATAAAGACATTTTAAGGAAACAATGGTCATTGCAAAAGTTAGAGTAAACTGTGACGCAGTCACCAACGTGCACCTCTAAGAACCTGGTAGGGCTAAATTAATGTTACAAACAAGCATTGGTACGGGGGTACCAGAAAAGGGGGCGAAGGCCTCAAATGGTCACCGAAGGTCAAAAAATGGCATTTTTGGGTTTTTGGACGTTTTCGGGCATTTGAAGACTTTTATTTTTTTTGGTGACCTTTTGAGTTAACAATAACTCCGGTCCCTGTGACCCTAGGGTCACCAAAATCAATTAGTACCCTTCTGTCAATTGGACGGTGCTAACAAAAAGGTTTCATGGAAATCGGTCAACGCATTCGGTTGTAATCGTTTCATGCACAGACAGACAGACAGACAGACAATAGCGCTGTCTGTATAGCATATTCTTTTATACACATATATTAAGCTAAATAAATAAATAAATATAAGCTAAATACAGATTTCACTTATGTTAATAATATGTCTGCGTGTATGTGTGTGTTTGTGACTGTGTTTGTGGTGTGGAGTTTTATATTTTTTTTCATCTTACTTACAAGGCATACAGTCTCATCGTATGTAAGAGCTTGTAGGCAGGCCATAGTCTTTTTTTATTTATATTTTATTTATTATTTTCCTCTAATATATTTTGCAAAACTAAAAATCTTATAAACTGAAAAAGTAAACAAAACGCACGAGTTTTTTATTACTTATTTATTTAAATCTTATTCGACAAATATCAGTTATCTGGTTACCACACACAAACGCTGCTTACTTTATACAATGTCCAGGCTTGCAAACACCCTGTATATCTAACCACGTATGCGAAGGAGTTATAACCGATCTAAGCGCCATCTACAAGGAAGGCGTTAATTCAGTCTGGGATTAACATGTTGAATATTAACACGTTTGGTGCACAATCTCCAGCTCTGTGGCGCAGCGGGCGAACCACGCAAGAGGTTGCGGGTTCGATTCCCGCCTCGTGACAAATATCTGTACGATCTGCAGATATTTGTTCAGGGTGTTCTGAATGTTTTTTTTATTAACCTGTACCGTCCTACTGCTGGGCAAAGGTCTCCCCCAATGTTTTCTATCTATCCTGGTCCTCAGCCAACTCTACCCATTCCCTGTTGAAGTGGTCCAGATCATCGCATCAGCGTTTTCTCTGGCGGCCGCTTCGTCTCCCACCTTCAAAGGGTACCCAGTCTGTGATGGATGATGCCCATCTCTCAGGTGCCAGGTCAGGTGCTCTCAGATTTTTTTATAATATAAAATAAAAAATATATATATAAGTATGCCGCCGTGGGGTGCCGGCAGTAGAATGATACCCCTCCTCTCATGCCCATGGATGCAGTAAGAGCCTGCTAAGGGATACCTCCGGAAGATGGGCAGCAGCGTCTATTCGTGTATCAACATCCCATACTGCGCTCGCCAACCCGCCTGCCAAGCGTGGTGAGTATGGCAACTACCCCTCATAGAGATCCATGAGGGAGGCCTGTGTTCGTCAGTGGACGTTTTAGGGCTGAAATGATGAATGATGAAATATAAGTATATATCTTTGTAATGTATTAAGTATATAAGCCATCTAGTACCTATAACACAAACTCTGCTTAGCTTGCGGCTAGATAATGCTGGGAAAATTGTTCAGCATTATTTATTTTATTTTTATTTATTAACGCAAATTGGTACCGTGGGTGGCGTGCTACGAATATACTATGAGCCATTGTTGGCTTACCTAAGTAGCAAGTCAGCTGTAGAACTGCGATTCACGTCCACTGCTGGACAAAGGCCTCCATCATGGATCTTATCATGGATCCATAAGGAAAACATTGTCCTTGCCGGTTTCAAAACTCGAGTAAGGAATTTCTACCTATCCGAGAATGTATTAGAGGTATAGTTTTATATATGTATTTATGTATATGTATATTATTTATTTATTAGGCATATTTATTTATTTATTTATTGTATATATGTATTTTTTTAGTATATGTATTATGTACAGTACACACCCCTGCCTCTCTTGCTTCCATATTTCTTTCCATACAAAGGTTGTCTGGAAGAAATCGCTTCTAAGCGATAAGACCGCCCATTGTACCAAATATCTTGTTTGTAAGTTTTTTTTTCTGTATTATTTTGTTAAGATGTGTAATAAAGTGTTTTGTATTTGTATTGTATTGGATCTCCAAGAGAGGGTCATCATGAGGGGGTTGTTGCCATGCTCACCACGCAGGTGAGTTGGCGAGCGCAGTACGGGATGTCGATACACAGCCCATCTTCCGTAGGTATATGCTATGGGACGTCCACTGCTGTACAAAAGCCTCCCTCATGATTTTCCGAGTATACTGATCATCGTCTTTCTGTGTATCAACATTCGGTTTTGCGCTCGCTAACCCGCATGCGAAGCGTGGCGAGTATGGCAACAACCTTCTTATGATCAGTACTCGGAAAATCATGAGATAAGATAAGATAAGATATGATAATTTATTTATTTGTAAAACAAGCATTCACATACAAATGAACATTTTATAACAAAAATAAGAGAAGTAGGTGACATGCTTGAGTCACAAAAAGGTCTCTGTCTCAGCATAAGTTGGTTAGGTTAACAACCAACGCTGGTCTTCCGACAGAGCCGTTTGGTGACGTCACGGAAAGCAACATATTAAATATAACAAAACTAAGCATAAACATTGACAATTGTGTTGACATACACAAACATAGGTTAAATAATAAAAAAATCAAGCAACTGAAGACTGAAAAAAAAAAAAATATAATAATACACTAAATGGGAAATTAAAACATAACTTCAGTTCTTGTTGTGGCAAAAAAAGAAATATAAAATTACACAATATATGCGGCCAATATCGTCGGTTAATAAAACCCTATCATGGGAATTTTAAGGGTGAAGAAGATAAAAAATAATAATATAAAATACCTGCTTTATGTAAAAAATACTATTAAACAAGTAAATAAAATATTAATATTTGTAAATAAATAATATAGAATGCATAAATATATATATGTATATATTATGGCATCATTATATGATACTGGTATCGTTTTTATGACTTTCGAGCTCTTTCTGACCTTCAAATATAAATTTTCTAAGTTTATCTCTAAAACTATAAAGACTTTGCAGGTTCCTTATCGGTGGGGGGATATTATTCCAGCACTTCGATGCAGCGTACCGGAAGCTGCCTTTAAAAGAGGCCGAACTATGCCGCTGCATCGAGAGCTGCCGAGCAGTTTGTCGAGATCCACAGGATCTCGAGCTGCCCACCCACGCCAATTTCTCATAGAGATATGAGGGCATTTTATGCTTGATAACACCAAAAAGGAGACATGCTAAATGGAATTTTCTGCGGTGTTTCATTTTCATAATTAAATGTTTATTTAAAAATGGCGTAACATGACCTCTCAACGGTACGTCAAAACAGAAACGAGCACACGCGTTCTGGACTCGCTGTATCAGTCGCTGCGTTCTGGTTAGCAGCCGAGGACCGATGACTGTATCAGAGTAGTTCAGCTTGGATAATATAAGTGACTCCACTAGACGTATCCGTAAGTCTACTCTAATATGAACCCTCATTTTATACAGTATCTTCAATCGGTAAAAACAGTTGGCAACTGTATCGGCAACATGCTTTTCATAGCGAAGATTGCAATCCATTTGCAAACCCAAATTTCGCGCTTCGTACACGCGTTCAACGGGTCTGTGCATTAGCTCTACACTCACTGTTGGACTAAGACAATCTAATTGGTGTTTGCTACCGAATTATCATATATTTGGTTTTAGTTGGGTTGAGTAAGAGACTGTTGTCTTTAGACCATTGAGCTATGCTATACAAGTCCCTATTTAATTTCGTTATTGCATCATCAACGTCCGTGGGCTTGAACGAAATATATGAGGGAGGCCTTTGTCCAGCAGTGGGAGTCCTACGGCTGAGATGATGAGGCTGTTATTTATCAACTTAAACTAAAAAAAATAATTCTTTGGCTTAAATACCTGTATACTCTTTATATACCTTACTTATGGATTTACAAATTGTAGGTTTTGAGTAACTGAGTTTTCAGCAATGGTTTTGTTTTTTTTTGTATAGTATACTATTGAGATACTAACCTTATGTATGGTCTTTACAGTCTAATTTACAACAACAATGGTCTGGCAATAAATTACATCCGTCCGGCACTATCTGTTGAGCGCACGCGACACCTTCCGCGCATCCTCGCGAGTACGCGCGAAGTAGCGTCAGCAGGAAACTGAACACAAATAAATAGATAATAATAAGTTAATAATAATAATATATACATGTCGTGGGGTGCCGGCAGTGAAATGTTACCCCTCCTTTCATGCCCGCGGATGCAGTAAGAGCCTGCTAAGGGATACCTCCGGAAGATGTGCAGCAGCGATTTTCCGTGTATCAACATCCCGTACTGCGCTCGCCAACCCGCCTGCCAAGCGTGGTGAGCATGGCATCTATCTCTCATGGACATCCCTCATGGACATCCATGAGGGAGGCTTGTGTTCTACTGGCGTTTTACGGCTGAAATGATGAATAATATATTTCTTCAGTCAGACACAAGATCCATTCTTAGTCTAGGTACAAAATAAAACATTGCATAAAAAACCCACACATTATGTAAGTAGGCTTAGATTATGGAAGTGGAATAATTCTGGACACTACACACAACACCATCTAGTCCTAATTCAATAAGGGATAAATAATGATTATTTATCCCTAAAAAACGCGTCTACGGACACTTACGCTTTTTTTAAGGATCTAACTAACTACACGTATTACTTAATTAAATATTGCCTCGACACTATTTATGCTGACAGGGGAAGCTTTTCTTAGAGGTGGGACACAATTATAACGATTAATTGTAATATTTCGTTTTATAAGTACTACTAAATGAAGAGACAAGCCGGATGCCCACCTGATGTTAAGCGGTAACTTGTTGTTCGATAGTTGTTGTGCTTAGAATGAGTTGTTTATTTCAGTTTAGTCAAGTGTGTATACACTCGTTCTTGTTTTTGTTGTTGTTGTTGTGTGAACGGTGAACGGTGAAGCGATGCACTACGTCCAAGAATACATCTATCTCGGCCAATTAGTCTTTCTTTCCAGGCAGGTAGGGAGGACAAAGAAGTCGCAAGACGCACTGAAAACGCTTAGAGGCTATTGGTCGATGAAAGAGCTCATGAAGGGTAACCTTCCGATGGCACTAAAGCGCAAACTTATGGACATGTGCATCCTTTCCGTACTTACTTGGTCTTTTACAAATATCTAGAAGTCCAAACTCAAGGTTTGCCAGCGGGCGATGGAGCGCAGTATTCTTAGAGTGAAAGTAACTGTCCGCATCCGCAACACCACACTGCGCTACGAAACCAAAATCGCCGATGTAGGGGAAAAAGCCGCAAAGCTTAAATGGGACTAGGCCGGCCACGTCTGTCGCATGCCTGATACGCTGTGGGCCAAAATAACTACAATGTGGAGCTCTGAGACTGCGAGACGGAGTCGCGGTAGACCACGCAGACGATGGCGAGACGAGCTGGACGCTGCCAAGAAGGATTGGCAATGAGTGGCGCAAAATTGTAAAGAAAGGAGGGAATGGGGGAGGCCAAATATAGGATGTTACAGGCTAACAGTAACAATACCAGTAACGTTGTTGTTTGCGTTAATTAATATTGTTTTCGAATGAGTGTTTTTCGTTTTAATTGATTTTGCACTGTATGTCATATACACCAATTTATTTTATGAACATTGCGATATAAACGTCAGTGACTTTATTTAGGCAATCCAAACGAAAAGTACGTATTCGAAAACAAAATGAATATACTCAAACAAGAAAAACGACTACGCGTGCTCAAAAAGTCAAATGAAGTCCCTAAAACTGTCAACTTGTTCTGCTGACGGTACAGCCGGCCGGCCGACTATTAATCACGGTTTATCGAGTGCTAATCCAGGTTTAAATAGATAACTATTCGAGTCGGCCATTGTCACTCGAATAGGGTTGTGCCGAGAGAATTAATTATATTCGCACACATTGTTCGGGTAGAGACAGTAAGTAGGCTTAAGTTTTTGGTGATAAATACCGTATTTGAATTTTCATGTTTGTTTTGTTTGATTTCAGGAGAGATTTATTAATTTAAAGTTTATAATCACCTAAGTATTTCGATCTAAGTTTAAATTGTCGTTGAAAAATTATAAGAATATTATAAGTAAACTTTGGTGTCGATACAGTTTTACACTTCTTATAACTAATTATAATTAGAGATATGGCGATTCTTAATTTATAGAAATGACATATAGCTTCGGTTAGTACTGTTCTAAAATTACGGCACACATTTATTTATTTAAAAAAAACAATTATACATAGAATTTACAGTTAAAACCAGAACGTTTTATGTACTAGATACCTTACTAACATTTAAGAATAGCATGTTCTAACAAGAAGCAGAAAAAGAAGTACACAGCGAAATAAAAGAATTAAGGCTCATATGGAACAGGTCTACTTCCTGATTCTTAAGATAATGCAAGTATAAGTACTTATATTAGTTTGAACAACTTACAAGCGTCTACCAGCTAATGTAGATGCCGATAGTCCAATCATCTGCTCAGCCATAGGACTGCTGTTCACATCCACTGCTGGACATAGGCCTTCCTTATGGATCTCCACGATTTATTTATTTATTTATTTATTTATTTATTTATTTATTTATTTTTACAAAATGATGAGGGGGTTATTGCCAAACTCACAACGCTTGGCAGGCGGGTTGGCGAGTGCGGTACGGGATTTTGATATTGATAAGACTCGCTGCCCATCCTCCGGAGGTATCCCAGATTCTGCATCCACAGGCATGAGAGGAGATTCAACATTCTACTGCTCGCCCACGGCACGGAGGTCCATTGGGGTTCTCGGGTCGCACCCTCGTCACATAAATGTTTATTCACTGTGTCTATTGTTTCCGCAGCCCTACACGCTTTGTGTGGTGACACCTGTCTTTTTGTTGGTGTTTGTGCAAGAAACATTGAGGTGAGTCATTTTTTTAGACATCAGTCTATGTTTTGTAATACAAAGCGAATGTAAATAATTATTATATTTTCGGGAAAATACGTACCTACGTACCTATTCTAAGACTATTTATTTATGTTAGTTTGATTTCTTGAATCTCCTAATTTTACGCCACGATATAGCGTCTTTTATTTCCTGTCCATCCCTAGGTTACCTGGCGCTCATAGCGTCAAGGCTGCCCTTTGTAATCCTGTATTTTTTTACCTTATTTCTAAATTGTTTATGTGCGCGTCATGTGGTATAAAATAAAGTGTTTTCTATCTATCTATCTAATAATGATGTGGACGATAGCAATAATTTGTTTATTAATAGTACATTAAGAAACAAGTGTGCAATGTTGGTGAAATGATCAATGCTCACGCGTGTCATACGACGTTTTTCACCACATTTTCGAGGAAAACATAAATCAATGTACCACACAGCGACGAATACGACAAAACCAAATATGAAAACTAAAGCATCACAGCTTTGGTTTTTATATTTGAATATAGAATATGGGAAACGGCGCGCAAGTTTTTTTTAACGCGCCCAGTGCAAGGTGAGTAAACATACAGCCTTCTTGAAAATTATAATTTTAAGTGATAAAATGCAAATGTTCTAATATTTTATAACAAATTATTGTGAAATTAATAATTTGATAATAATAAAGTTACTATTTTAATTTTTTAGGAATAATTCTTTTACGAACTAGTGTGTAATATTATTACGCACGCGTGTGTTATGTTAGATGTAATAAATAAGGCTCACTTTACGAGCAAGTGTGTTGAAAAAACTTTATTGCATATTACATATTATGGTACAAAAGGTGTGGTTAGTGCTAAACTTAAATTTAGACTATAGGTTAAGCATTAGGCTACATTAATAAAAATATTGATAGGTTAGTCTGTGAACTTGTACCTGTACATAATAAACTTGTTTTTATAACGCAGTTGTTGTTACCCTTTAATAAATAAATCATCATCATCATCTCCGCCGTAAGACATCCACTGCTGGACATTGGCCTCCATCTTGGATCAGCAAGTACTGATCATGAGGGGTTCTGTCATACTCACCACCTTGGCAGGCGGGTTGACGAGCACAGTGCAGTATGTACACGAAAAGACGTTACTGCCTCTGCATCCGGAGGTCCCTTGGCAGATTCTTACTGAGTCCGCGGGCAAGAGAAAAGGAGCAACATTCTTCTGCCGGCACCCCACGCTATGACAGTATATAGGTCAAATTGTTTATCAAATTATTAATACCAAATGGCACTGCTTGATTTCCATAAAAAAATGTTATTTAATTTTAATTCGGATAGCTTTCAGAGAATTCCTACATGATCGTAGCAAAGCATAAATTAGAGAATTTATTGAAATAATTAGTTTTTTTGTAAATTACAGGTTTTTATTTATGAAAGTATTCTAAATATCTTCTATTCCCGTAGTCGTATCCAGTCAAATATGCTACAACAATAGGCGCAAATGTATTCAAAGATAAAAACACACATAAACACATAGCTTATTTGTTCCGAATCAAATTGAAACATTAAAAACTCTGTCAATAAATCACTTTTAAAATCATATCTCTAAGCGGCCCGCAGCTAAGCGCGATCGGATCTTACAAAACATAAATTTAAATTTACAATTGCACACCCTTTATGTTCGCCCTTTCTGTTTCGGAAATCATCGGGTTTAGGGAGGGGATGCAGTCTGATGATAATTAAGGACTCGGAAAATCAAGACTGTTAAGTCTACACCGGCTTATTTAGCTTCAGACGTATTGACCTGTTCTTTCCTCTGGCTCATAGCTGAGAGACTAAGCTGAGAGGATAGTATTGGCTGGGCAAGCCTAATCCATCTTACCATGTCCCAGGCACTGCAGCGTCCCGTACAGCATGATTACCAGTTGCTGACGCTGTATAAACATTTATAATATATACAAGGGCCTAATTCTACACAGAATCGACATATTATATTTTTTTCTATTAATGATGTTATGTTGTCCACGCAAACAAAAACTTACTCTAACTACCTTTTGGAAGACGAACGCAGGCGTGAACTAGACGAGAAACGAGACTATTATAAGAACAAACCGCCTGCAAACATCTTTTAGAACTTTGTGAATGGTATTCTGACTTGCGCTTTTTGCGCACGGAAGTTCAAAGCCGAAATTGGCTACATAAGTCATCTACACTCATACGCAGAAATAAGGTCGCCGTAGCCGAAAACGGTTAGGAGTATTATTATTATTTATTATTACTGTAGATGAATGAATGAATGAATGAATATAACTTTATTGTACACCAAAACTTAAATTAAATACATTACGAAAACTTAAAATAAACACAAATGCACAATGGGTAGATGTATTTTCACTAGGATAGAGATAAAAAGCTGAGTTTATGTATCGTGTAACACAGAACAACATAAACTACATATATTCAGATATTCTTTCAGATATTCTGCATATTAATTAAACATCCGCTCTGACTCATACATAAAAAACATAGATCCTGAATATTCATGAACGTCATACCAAATGACCATTAAAAGATCCCATCTTGATCATAAAATACTTTTCCCATCACTAATCGACAGACACCGTGCTTTTTCACTATTGCCCTTATTCAGACAACGTAAAGTTCAAAATTCCTTGTCGCCGACCAAAAGCTGGTCGAAGAGCTGTTTTGCAAAAAGAGTTTAATAGAATTTGGCGTATCTTCCTAATGGAGCAGTGGTTTAATGAAATAAGGTGCCGTCGTAATGGGAATGCCTGGATTTATTAAAAAATGGCTCTAATTCAATATGCGGAATCGAATCTTTTGATATACTACTTTCTGATGCCGTATTGGCTAAGTGTACTTCGGTTGGTTGCACCAGCTTTGTACTCGATTCGGACATTTTCCACATTAACAGGTGCTTAGAGACTGTAGATGTTGATATGTTATTTCAGTTGGATACTGGTGTTTAATTTGGGAGGGTATTTTAAAATAAAATAAAACGGACAAATGCGAGTGAGACTCGCGCGTGTTCCGAAGTTAGAAGATATTATACTCGATTACGAGTATAATATATTATAGAGGTATATATATTATATAGATATTTCAATAAATATTAATATAATGAAATATCTATGCTAGGCGGTAATACTTTTTGTTTAACGATAAATAATATATTTAATTTATGTCCTATCCACCTTAGATGTCGCTGCTTACCCGTGAAACCGTTGCACTTGTTTAAGGACCCTCTCTTTAGACTCACCCATGGCATGGATGAGTCCTGTCTACCAAGAACTATTTTGTTAAGCGGAATCGCTAATGCTAAACGAGCAGTGCGAAGACCCATACTCCGATATAAGGACTGCGCAAGGAGATATCAAGCGAACGGACTGGGCATCACTGGCTGAGAATAGACAAGAATGGAGGGCAAAAATACACAAAGGTCTTAAACATCACAAAATACCTGGTTTGTCTCACTAGCCGACAAACGATAGAGACGGCATCTGCAGGCAGATACATCCAATGCATCAAATGCAATGGACACCCAATTTTACCAAAACTGCGGTCGCGCGGTGAGTTCAAGAAAAGAATTGTTTATTAATTTCAAAAAATGCAACACTGCACTTTACATTTACACTTAACATTACCTGAATCGTCTGAAATAGACGCAAAGGCCGATGATGGTATCTAATTGGTATTAAATTGCTATAAACGCTAGATATAGCTACCAGTTATTAACTACATAACGACGCATACATTTAATTTTCGAATTCGAAGTCTTAATTTTAGAATGCGTTTTAGAAAACGAAGTCTTATCTGACTTCGTTTTCTTTCTTATTTCTTTATTTTCTTCGGTTTACTTGATCTTTTAAAATACCTCCAATCTTTAAATAATTATTGACAAAACTCTTCTAAATTCATATCCACTTACTAGTCCACTATACATATAGTTACATCAACATACCTCAGCATAAGTTGGTAAGTTGCTGTATTATTAATAAAAAGTAATACTAATAGAGTCGGTTATACTCACCACGCTTGGCAGGCGGGTTGGCGCAGTACGGGATGTTAAAAACACGAAAAGACGCTGCTGCTCATCTTCTGAATATCCATCTTGATACTTACGGCATCTACAAGTAAGAGAGGTGAGGATCTATCTTAGAGTACTTTACGGTTTTTCATTTTGTTTTTTAACTGAGATATGGTAGAGTCTACAACAACTAATACATTCAATGGGTTGGTTACTTATGTCATATGGTTACATTATGGACAATTGCATGAAAAACTTTTTAATAAGGTTCTTCTTAGTAGCTGAAACCTACAACAAAATCTATTCAAATATAACACTTAAAACAAATTGCCTGCTGTCTTCCACTAATTAAAGGAAATGGTCTAGAAACAAGATTGCGTTATTGTTCTCTCTGCCACACTCTCCGTCTCTTTCCAACGTTACGTCTCCATAGTTTCATCTCTCTCACCCTAAACGTTCCAGAGATGTCACTCATTATGCTAAATATCCCACCCCCGTCCGAAGATTTTAGATAATAGTACACTTTCGAGCATTGTAAATAGGACGATAAGTTAACACTGTTTATTCATACAGAAAAGAAGTTTTCAAATTGTAAAGTTAAAGATTACCTATCTTTAGTCAAAATAAAGCTTAACACCATATTATGTAACATGTAAATATTCTTATCCTTGTTATTACTAAGACAGGGCCTTTTTGTGACCTATTCACAAGTTATAGAAGCTCTGTGGCGCAGCGGGCGAAGGTCCGCCTGCGACGCAAGGGGTTGTGGGTTCGATTCCCGCCTCGGGACAAATTTAATGTCTGTACGATCTGCAGATATTTGTTCAAGGTGTTCTGGGTGTTTTTCTATATATAATAAAAATATCTATCTATGTAGTATAATGTATTAAGTTTATCAGTCATCTAGTACCCATAACACAAGCTCTGCTTACCTTGGGGCTAGATGATGCTGTGTGATTTGTCCAGCATTATTTATTATTTATTTATCATAGAACTATAATATGGTACTCATGCCGCACAGCAGTGCTGTGACACTGATAAATAATAATAATACTCATTTATAAATGGATAAGGCTTGTTCAGCACCTATACCATCCTCCCACCCAGCATAGTCGGCTATATGTCAAAGGAAAGAACAAGTCAATGCTGTCGTCTGAAGCTGACCAAGCCTTGGGGGCTCCTTACGATTTTTTCCGTATATTATTAAATTAAAGCACGTAATTAATATACACAAAAACTTTTTAAGAAAGAAAAATCTATTGGTGCGCGCCTGGTATCGAGCCCACGAGCTTCGAAACGAAAGTCAGGGGTACCACTGAGCCAAGATGCTAAATTTTGGCTTTATGATGACAATTACCATGTTAAAATTATCTATTATTATTGTTAACTTTAACACAATGATTCACAAATACAAAAAACTAGATATTATATAAACAGGAATAGTTCTGTTTCTATACATAAAATGCACTGTAAAGTTATTTGTGACCAACGTGTATCTTGACGAGGTTTTTAATAAAGATAGTGTCAGTCCGCCGAGGGATGGCGGCAGTAGAATGTTACCCCTCCTCTCATACCCGTGGATGCAGTAAGAGCCTGCTAAGGGATACCTCCAGAAGATGGGCAGCAGCGTCTTTCCGTGTATCAAAACCCCATAATGCGCTCGCCAACCCGCCTGCCAAGCATGGAACGCATGGCAACTACCCCTCATGGATCTACATGAGGGATGCCTGTGTTTAGTTCTGGACGTTTTACTTTTTATTTCGTCATTTGAAATGATGAATGGTGATTCTACAGAGTAAGCAGACTTTACGCGAGTTCCAATCGCAGTGCTCGCAAGTGTACTTTCTCTGAGTTTTTTCCAGGGGTTTTTTACTCTCTTTCTTCTCTGACAGTTGGTATATGGAACTGAATTAAGATAATCCAGTCGAGGTGTTTTTATAAGATGTTTAATTATTTTGCCTCGAGATATTTTTCTGGAAAATGTGCTGGCTGAGTTATTCGAGGTTTTTCGTTATTTCGGGGATTTGTAAATTTTTAGGCTTTGGACTTTGCTATATTTTTATCATCAGGTATTTTTTTATATATTTGGCTCATAATTCAGCAACATTTTGCTTGCTGTGGGTTAAAGGCAACATTATTTTGTGGGGAGCAAATTAGTTAAATTAAAATTACCTACTTATCTATTCTCTCTCTCTCTCATGCTCTGCTCATCTTAGGATTAGATGGTGTTGTGTGAATTGTCCAGCATTATTTATTTTAAGAATAAGTCTAGTAATAACTTTGGTACGGTTAAATCTCAAAAACACTTAAAACTTTCAAGGACATTAGAAACCTAATAAAAAATCTACAATGCCGATGAGGTTCGAACACACGTCCGTCAAATTGATCCTTGCCAAATCTTGCCTGGTCAAATTGAGCCGTAAGTGCTTTACTGAGAGGAGTGCCTCCTCTCTTACCCGCGGATGCAGTAAGATACCTCCAAAAGATAGGCAGTAGTGTCTATCCGTGTATCTGCGCTCGCCAACCCGCCTGACAAGCTTCTTGTAAATCCATTGAAGGAGACTTATATCGAGCAGTGGACATGGACAGCGCAGTCCTATGTCTGAGATGTTGAGATGATGACTAATAGTGTGATTTAACACTATCATCATCATAATCATCCACAGCCTGACTTCACTTACTGCCGGGTATTAGAAACAACCCCTCTTTATTAGTAGTGATCAATGAGGGAGGCATTTATCCAGCAGTGGAATTCCTACGGCTGGAAGAGAGAATGAGGGCAATTTTTATAGTGTTAAACCAAACAAACTAAGAGGCTGATTTTGTTTGGTTTAACACTATAAAAATTACAAGCCTTGCTTTATGTTACCCAAGTTAAGGCGAATCGATATCCGAGCCATTACACGTCACGCAAGGAAAAATCCGTAGAAAATCATAAAAAAAGCACCTAATCCTCAAATGCCCTCATTCTCTTTTCCAGCCGTAGGAATTCCACTGCTGGATAAATGCCTCCCTCATTGATCACTACTAATAATGAAATGTTGTTTCCATACTCACCACGCTTTTTGGCGCGGCTAAGGAATATGGCATTTAATTTCAGAACTGCATTAAACGAATAACTTTTTGTCAATAAGTCCATTTTACGCAATTTTATTTAGATTTAGTTAGGATGTGCGCCAACAGCATCGACGCCATTACAAACCTAACTACATGTTACCCAAGTTAAGGCGAATCGATATCCGAGCCATTACACATTACGCAAGGAAAAATCCGTAGAAAATCATAAAAAAACACCTAACCCTCAAATGAATGCCCTCATTACGTATTCCGAATCCACTGGGTCGGTCCGTCTGGCCCGTTTGATTTATGGACAATTTTTTGTGGATCTTTTGCGATTTTTTTGCGGATTCCATCGCCAAGGCGCTCTGCCAAGAGCGTTGCTCAAAGAAGCATATTGATAAAATAAGTTAATTAATTCGCATTTTTTGGCGTGGATACTGGAATATGGCAGCTGAATTGTGTTAATGAGGGTTAAAAGACTGAACGAGATTAAAGTTTTGTTGGTTTTTTCTATATGTAATAAAAATATCTATCTTTAATGTATTATTAAGTATTATAGTCATCTAGTAACCATAATACAAGCTCTGCTTAGCTTGGGGCTAGATGATGATGTGTGAATAATTGTCCAGCATTATTTATTAATTTGTAACTTTTAGACATTTTTATTAACAAGCTAAAAAATATTTTATGTAAGACCACGTTTTTGATGTAAGTAAAAAATCTTTTGCGGGGGGTAAACCGATCGGACTAGAGGGTGACGCGTGACGCTCGGAGATGTGCGAATTAGTTACTAGGGCGGCTGCCCGTCGTCCATTGTTCTCATCGTGTTGACTGTAGCGACTTTGGCGACTGGGGCGACTGTAGCGGCTATGGTAACTGAGGCTACTGCTACTGTGGCGACTGTGGTGACTATGGCGACTGAGGTGTAACTGGTTTACATCTGCCAGGCGTCCCGTGACAGCAATTTTTGTTTTAAGTGGAGGTTTAGATTACTAATTTATAGCTTATTGTTCCTGAACAACATCATTTTACTGCGTTTATACCAACACAGAGCGCCTTACGAGATGTTGATACAATTCAGCGCCTATAATAATCTATATAAATCACAATAAATCTTAAATAATAATTTAAACGTACAATAAATCTTATTAAAAGACTTCTGTGATTAATTTAATTCGAATCGTTTAAACTTTTTTTTAAAACAACTTAAACATTATGGGTACTTCTTTATAATAATATCCCAGTTATATTATGATAATTAAATAAAAACATTTGTGAGACCGACATCTTGCTAATGATAAATTTTGCCATGCTAGACCCATTTCAACCACAAAATAGCCACATTTACAAGCAGCAAATCATTTCAGCAGATTCACTCATCGCCAACAAATGACTTCCGCATTAAATTCATTAGCTACACTGTCATTCACAATCGTGTACAACATTAACACGGGGCGTTCAATTTTAAATACAGAACACGAAACTGCACACCACAAGCTAATATCAAGCCTAAGTTAATTTTGTTAGAGACGAATTTCGAGCAGTACTGATTGTCTGTGATTGTTTAGAACATCTAAAACTGTAAGTATAATTCAAACTACTTTCAAACTTAAAAGGAACGAGTTAGAACTGAATTTAAAACAGCTATCAAATCAGTCAGTCTTCGATTGATAGAAATGTCGTGGGTCAATCTTATTACAGGGGCGTAAAGTCCAATTTGCAATGGTGGTTTGTTCTAAATGTCTCAATTGGAGTAACGGCCGTGGCGCCCTCTGGCGGGACTTTACGAGCGCTTTGAAGGGTTAATTCGATGGAAAGATTCGGTAACCCTGCAATATTAGATGGCTTGTTACGGTCGCGGTTTTGTTTGTGGATGTGTGTTTCCTATTGTTAGTGTACCTATTGTATTATTTGTATAGATGCTTTTCAACAATAAAGCTATCGATTACGATACTAAATTATACATTGGAAGCGCGATGAAGATAAATATAAATTATATATTTTTATCCAGGTATAGATAGGTAGTAATGATAGCTCACTTTATGATTCTTCTATACTCTAGCAAATTTTTTTATGCGTCCTGTAAAACTATTATAGTGCTATCTAGTATATTTGCTAGTACAGATTAGTAGTAGAGGTGGTAGTAGGTACTTCCCCGGCAGGGTGATTACGTATCTCGCGACAGGTTTTGCTACAGGCAATTGACAGCAATATTGCTGTCAAATGTAAATTTTGTATTAGAGTACAGAAAGGAATTGACATTTGACAGCAATATTGCTGTCAATTGCATGTTGCAAAACCTGTCGCGAGATACGTAATCACCCTGCGGATGAACTCTTCACAAAAAGTTCTACTACTCTATGCCTTTAATTTTTTTTATCTATATATACATATATACAGACTCACTGTCTGACTGATATATCAACGCACAGCCTAACCCACTGGACTTGAAATTTAAGATAAAGATAAAGATAAAGAAACGTTTATTTTGTCACATTTTTACAATCAAATAAAAAAAAAAAAAAAAAAACATCAATTCATCATTCATCAATCAAATTTGGCACATATATACCTAGAGTATCCTAGAGGTGCACTAAGAAGAGTTTTTTTCGAAATTCCCACGAGATAGGGAATAAATGGGATTTATATTTTCAAATCAAAGTGGCTCTGCGTGAAAAAGGCGATTTTACGTTTTATGACTTCCACGCGGACTAAGTCGCGAGCAAAAGCTAATTGAAAATAAAGTATACCTATTATCTAATTTTAGCATAATTCTTGTTTAGGTATCTACTCGTACATTATTTTAACAATATTTGTTTAATGATAAGTGGACCTATATTATAAGCAAATACCCAATTCCTAAAGCTTAGAATAGCGAACATTATTGTTTTAAGCAAATAAACATTTTTATTAATATATATTATATATATATTTTTTTTTGGATTCAAACCTATCATCGTCATCATCATTTCAGCCATAAGACGTGCACTACTAAACTCAGGCCTCCCTTATGGATGTCCATGAGGAGGTAGTTGTCATACTCACCACGCTTGGCAGGCGGGTTGGCGAGCGCAGTCTCCCTTAGCAGGCTTGCAACCACGGGCTTCATCCACGGGGATGAAGCCTGTGGATACAGTAAGAGCCTAGGAGGGGTAACATTCTACTGCCGGCACTTCACGGCAAACCCATAATCCCAGCTATTTAGTTCAAATTTTCTCATCTCAAACATTTCCATCAGACACTTTGTCATCTCGAATCGACATTTTCTCTCATAATCCTGATTCTTACAAACTTTTCGTATAACGACATAATAACAATAATAAAAGCGTTATTTATGAAACAACAGCGTGGAAAACTTATCATTTGAAAATACGAATTCGTCAAGGGTGAGGATTAAATATGATAAGAGTTCCTACTTCCCTGTTTTTTTGAATTTTTCGATGATGTTGAGATTGAAATTGATTGTAAAAATAGCGAATTTGACTATTTTTTATGCTGTAAAAGATTAAATCTTATATAGCCTAAAAAATAGGTGAATTTCACTTTTAAATATTTTGTATCGCGATGAGCTTAAATACAATATTACTGTGATAAAATATGCGCGTCATAAATTATAACGAATAATAAAGGACATCAGATAGATAAAAAAACCGGTCTAGAAAGAAAGGAAAAGAAAAAAAAAAAAATTCTGCCAAAATATTTATCAGTATATTTATCAAGTACAACATACCACTCGGCCAACACGGCTTTTTCAATCCGAAGGTCGTGGGTTCAATAACGGCAGTGCACCAATGGATTTTTCTTTCTTGAAAAATGTATGTGCACACTTAACACGTGCTTTAACGGTGAAGGAAACATCGTGAGGAAACCCGCGGCTTAGCTAGCTTCAGACGTATTGACCTGTTCTTTCGTCTGAATAATAGCTGACTAAGCTGAGAGGATGGTATAGGTGCTGGGCAAGCCTAATCCATCTAACAATGTCCCAGGCACTGCAGCGTCAGCGCAAAACTGTTGACGGTAGTTCCATTATCTCAGCCGTAGGATGCTGTCCACGTCCACTGCTGAACATAGGACCATGTGTCTCCAAGATCATGACGGGGTTGGTGCCGTACTCGCTGCGCTTGGCAGGCGGGTCGGCAAGCGCAGTACGGTATGTTGATACACAGAAAGGCGCTGCTGCACATCTTCTGGAGCTTGGCAGATTATTACTGCATCTACGGGCAAGTGAGGAGAGACAAAATCTACTGTCGGCACTATATTTAATAGTAGTTTAATATGTAATAAATCCCCAAGTTAAGAGTAACGTTTTATAAAGATAACCACGGAACCCAAAAAATCCCTCCCAACAAAGAATACCCGAGCACTTATTCACGCGGCGTTTCCTGCCCTGTGTTCCGACGACAATGTACTTTTGTTCACCCTGAACTAACTTTTTCTGTTCATTTGTTCACAGTTTTCCTTTTTTTTGTTCACCTCTGCTCAGGATGTCTTGAACCCATATTTCATGTTCATATTGTCTGAATTTGCATCTAGACTCGGATCTCTGGTGTTTATTAGTATTGTTGTGGAGTATTTTTTAAAAGCTTTTGTTATGTTTTCCTTGTTATAAGTTGCTTGAGACATTTAGAAAGTTTTGAAGAAAATATCACTGAGAGCATGTCTCCTTCTTTTCAAAGTTATAGGTTCTTAATAAAAGGCAATGCACATGTTAGATCGACCCGACCCTTAAATTGTAGATCCAGAGACAGAGTGAAGCAGAATTTTTTTTAATGTATTTTAACTCCTTCTATGCATGTAATTTAAATTAATAGTATTGACCACAAACTCACCACAGCACAGGAAATCTTTATGCAGATGCTCTGGTTTGTCATTTACTTTATATTGTATTAAAACTAATAGCGTAATTCTAAAAGTTAAGGTTTGGGTTAGGCAAATATGTTTCTTGTTATCAAATAAATAATTTATTACTTTTGTATAGGTTTTGTTTGCATTGAATGATTTTACAATACTGAACAATGCATCACTAAGATGGTTAATTTAATTATACACATTGTTGATAAAATTGAGCTACATTCTTTGTCCACCACAACTTAATTTTAGCCACTGCTAGATTATTATATCAACATAATTAATTTATTGAAAAGTTCAATCAAGTTAGTTTATTAAAACATTGCTACGCTTGAAGAAGGCCCTAACTTAATACGTTTTATAAGCTGACTGAAGATGGTTCTGTACGTTAATCGAGTAAAAACCCCATGCGGCATTCTGACCATAACAACTCAAACAGTAACTCACGTGAAAGATAAACATACTTAGAATAAATAAGACCAAGCTGAGCTGCATGCGTTAAGTTCAACACAATACCTGTATTCTGAGTACAATACACATGTCATCCCACCTCGCAACGCCGCGCCGCTCAATATAGAAGCGAATTGAAACTTAGAAATCACAGACAGATAAACAAAGTCACACCAGGAGGGTTCCTTTTAATATTTTGGTCGGTACCCTAAAAACACACGTTTAATCCCTGCCTTAATATAAAAACTGCGAATAAACAAGGCGAAGTTGGGTCGTATGCGCCACAAGTCCAATACAATATTCATTCGATCTCGCACCGCTCAGCAGCACATATGTCTAAGTGGGACTTCGCAATTAAAAGCCGCCACTCAACTTGGGGTAACTTAATGCAATTACAGTGAATTTTTCGCGACATATGGCGGTATTCTCGTTGCAGGGGTGTACTGGTTCTGCTGATGAAGCGATAGGAAATAATGTCTTTGGAGGAGGAAATTCACTCAGAATTGGGGATGATGATAAAGCTCGCAGCATCTGATTAAGAATCGAGAGGTACTGAAAATGCCAAAGAAGAGCTAAAAAGTGAATACAACGAACACGCGGAACCCGTGAATAAGAATGATTATCAAGACCAAGGCCATGATAAAACAATAGCTATGTATATATACGTGAAAACTAATGACTACAGCGAAAAATTTATAAGATTTTAATATCAGCTTGATTGTGATCAAAAATTATGAAATAGTTTAGTGGTATAGACGCTAAAATCATTTGATGAAACACGATACTTTGATGGATCTTATCAAAGTAGTTCATCTTAAGCGCAAAACGAACCCACTACAACACTATCCGATTCTTTGCGAACCCTAAGTACTTTCATTATTGAAACTCCCTTGGGTGTTAAGCCCTAAGGTACATATGGCGTATAAATGCCCTTCGTATTGCCCCTTGGCCATGACCGAAGTTTTAAAAGTACTGCGGTTTTTAACATGTGGTAGAGCGATATACTTGCGTAGGAAGAGTTAATACGAAACTTTAGACGATCGCTTTTATCGGCGAAGTTACTCAATATATTTATTGATTTGTATCTATGCTGATTCATTTACTGACTTCGACTTTGATATACTGATTCATATTCTTTTCTTATTGGTTTCAGTGACTCTAGGGTCACAGGGACCGGAGTTACCTCAAAAGGTCACCAAAAAAATAATAGTCTTCAAATGGCCGAAAATGTCCAAAAATCTAAAAATGCCATTTTTGACCTTTGGTGACCTTTTGAGGCCTTCACCAGGGTTCACCGGGTTTCTGGTACCCCCGTACACAAGCACTGGCTTGATTGTAATCAAGTATCTGCTAGCTGTTCGAGCACATGAAGGATCTTTCTTTACTATTCAAAGCTATACTCGAAAAAAAAATTAAAGTTATTTGAATTGCATCTATATTAACTTCCACTGACTAGAACATTTGTATTTTCAAACATGTTTCGAAGACTGTCTTATAAAAGGCAATATCAATTTCCTTGATACCAATTACCATCTTTCATCAGCTCATTGATTTAACGTATTTGCACTTCAAAGTGGAGCTCTGATTACACGCAGATAAGAGGGATGGTCCGCGACCATTATGGTACACGATCAGATGAGCGCATATGTTGTGTGGCGGTGGAATAGGGTGCGAAAATCTTGATCCTTGACATTCAATAAAAAATGTAATGTTTATATAAATACACTTCAACACGTGCCTAGCTAGACTTCTATTGCTTGCTTCCCGACTTACTTAGAAAAAAATAAAAATATATTTAGTATAATGTTGTGTTCACAATCTTTCGGGTTCGTAGCCCCCAGTGGTCCACGCACCTGTGGTGGACGCCCCCGGTCAGTTTAATTTAATTCCAAAACATTTTTAAATAAAATATGTAGCAGGCAAAACAATGTTTTAAAAAACTAATATATGTGTTTTCTTTGTATGTTAAAAACTTGCCGTAAAAATTACAGGATTCATCTGTTATCTCAAAACAAGACAATAATTAAGTCAAAGTATCTTATCATAGAGTAAAAAATAGTAAATGTAACAATTCTACAACTGGACCCCAATTCTAACCCGAAATGCATCAAAACCGGTAATACCGAATATACACCAGAAGCACTGAGGCCATACAATACGCATTTAGAGAATGGCATTGTGCAAATGTTTATTTGCGCACGCGCTCATGGAGCATTACAACTTGACAAGTGGGTGCTGAGTTTAACTTTGCACCAACATTTCGATCATTAATCTTACTAAAAACGTAAAGCATTTGAGTTTTGGTAAAGATATTATATTGTAATATCTAGTTTAAGATAAAAAATTGTTTATTTTGTCACAAAAATAACAATATATTACATTTTTAAAACTAATTAAGTTTAGATAGAATAATACCGTGACAATAAAGGCCACTACTCAGCATTTGCTGTGGCAGAGCAGGTCGCACCACAGCGCTGGTCTTCCGTAGTTACCATCGTTTGCGATTGGTGGCAACCGCAGCACACTAATTAACATAAAATGACATTTCTAATATATAGTTTATTATTTATATTAAAAAGTTACGATACCTAATGCAGAAGGTTTAAATTAGTTTGCTGACGTCATCGATTAGATCTAAAATGTATGGGACCTGGTGTATTCAAGCTTATTTTTAGGTTGTCAAAAATCTCTAAATGTGTTTTTTTATGGCTAGCAATCGAGCTTATCGACACAAGGAACAAACTTAAAAGTAAGGCCTTCGCATCTATTATAGATGATTTATACAGCGTCAGCAACTGGTAATCATGCTGCAGTGCCTGGGACATTGTTTGATGGATTAGGCTTGCCCAGCACATATACCATCCTCTCAGCTTAGTCAGCTATTATTCAGAGAAAAGAACAGGTCAATACGTCTGAAGCTAACTAAGCCGCGGGTTTCCTCACGATGTTTCCTTCACCGTTAAAGCATGTGTTAAGTGTGCACATACATATTTCAAGAAAGAAAATCCATTGGTGCACTGCCAGTATCGAACCCACGACCTTCGGATTGAAAGTCGGGGGTACATACCACTCGGCCAACACGGCTTTTTTTTTTAAAACTTACGCCTGCAAAAATATATAACGAAATGGTCTTAGTGTTTCGCAAACATTTTACTAAAGTGAACTCTCGCTCTACTTATTTATTGAAGCTATTGATTTACGAGTATTTTTTTTTTGATGGCAATATTTTTTAAACATACTCATTGATCGATAGTTTCGAGGTCACCTATACCAATACAATTATCTTGAAAATGCTTTTAATGCGTCCCATATGGTAATAGGACTATGGTGTTATGGGGGTGCATTGTCCGACCGCGGCTTTTACACCATATGTCCCAAAATTCATAAACAAGTGTTCGCAGAATCCTACTCAATACTTGCTATTAGCTTTAAGAGCAGATTTTCAAATCTAAACGATAACCCTGTTACTGTAAAGCTCAAAATTCTTAATCATGTTTGTATTTTATTAAAGATCAATAAACTTCTAAAACAGACTCTAATGTAGACGAAATATGACTGAATATAAATGTAACAAAAATTATAAACGACAAAGTACCAGTGCAAGTTCAAAGCGTCAGAACTACTATAAACGAGCTTGTAAATCAACACAAAGCTTCGATAAAAACTGAAGCATGTGTAAAAGAACATAAAGTTCATTTTGTAGTGAGGCTAATAATAAAAGAAGTTTTGACAATTAATAGGGTGAACGATCTAAAAGAGAGGACTATTGAATGCGTATTGGGGATGATTGCGATTGCCAGGACTTCTTTTGTTGTAAATCGCGTACCGTATGGTAGGGCTGTATTAGTCCTCTATTCAACTAAGGATTAAGTTAAACATATTTTAATAACATACAGGTGGTATTGTGACACAATGATTTATGGATTCAGTTGTTTTGACATAGTGCAGCTTAACATTAGCTTTTGTAGATTCTGGTATAATTACCTTTTTGGCCAACTGCGGCACAGAACTGCGACCTGCGATCAGTAACTGATACCCTATCCGACTATCATAATTGTATAATATGTAAGGTAAAGATATTAAGTTGCTAACTCATACATTTATTGGTGCTCTTAACATTTTTTTAAACTTCCAGAAGGTAATGTTTCACCACAGGCGCAACCGGGCGGAAACGCTAGTCCTTCAATACGGCTGATAATCTTCGAAACGATACGTAACAAACACAACTTTCTTAGACAAACCGTACCTTTGAACAATACATCATTGTCACATCCCAATCAAGTGCTTCTCCTCCGGGACCCGTCTCGAACAAATAAACATTAACAGGAGAAGTAATCTGTCCAGACTCGAGACAGTCCAGCTACAATTGATTGTCTATGGCAACAAATCAAAGTTGCAGATGTGACTTCTGATTGGTAAGATTGTTTGAATTGAAATGGACTTGAGAGGTAAAAGTGTTCTTTGTCGATATAATTGTCAATGGTGTCGATAATGTGTTTAGACTTCCTAAAGCTCGCTCCATCTTCGATCTCATTCTTGCGATAGCAAGGATGAAATCAAGAGCTAACCTATCTAAGGTAAAAAAAAAGCTAATTATAATTAGAGATTTGACGTTTCTAAATTTAGAGCTGTCAGCGTAAAAGTTCTTACTGCATCCACGGGCATGAGAGGAGGGGTATCATTCTACCGCACGGCACCCCACGGCACGCGACAGATGGAGCAGATTCCATACCAAGTGGTTTTGTTCGAAGAAGAAAGTCTGGGAAGTTTGGTTTGAACCCATAAACTAGTGTATTGACATATCACACCCTAACCCAACTGGCACGTGTTTTGGACCCGGCACACGTGGCTACAATTACTTATCTATCACTGTAGGATCAGCTGATAAAAAGATTATTATGATCTGTGACTTGATTTGAGGTCTGACGTGGAACGGTGGCGAATATTTATTAGTTTGACAGATTATTTTTAACGCACTTACCATTAGGCAAAGTAACGATCCCATTAGGCAGATCGTAGACCTTATTTCAGGACAAGTTCGCACGGTAAATATGTCATAATTCTGATAAACGGAGTCTTATGTACTAAGAGTTATTTTTTACTATATTAAAATGTTGAAGCACCAGCCGCGAAGCATGAATCAAGCAGTCGGTGGCTTCCTAGCCTGCGGTCCTCTGCAGAAAAAGGAATCTATTCACTATTCGTGCCGAATCCAGGAGTACTGCCTTTTGAATCTGGCTCTTGATCCAACTGTTAGCTAGAGTCGGTTGTAGAAATGTCGATCGAGACTCTTCGCTATGAATCCGTTTACGGAAACAACTACAGCTGTTATTATTAATATCGAGAACCTATCGTCTCCCAATGCAGGGCAAAGGCCTCGCTCTCTCCTCTTTCCACTCTTTGTGGGTTTCTGCAAAAAGGGCCCATTCCTTATTAAAATACTTGGGCTTTTCTCCCCATTTCCGTCTAGCCCTTCGGTTTGGTTTATCTATGAGGATGTACGAGATATTTCACAATCTACCTCACTACCTACTCAGTCTGATTTCTGCCACATTAAACTCTCGCTCACTCTTCTATCAAAAATCACTTCACAAGCTTGTATGTAAGTAGCTATATATTTATGTATTTCGTTACGTTTGTTATCAGCGGAAAAACGTCATAAGTTTTTGTACTGTATAGTTGCAAATAAATTGTTCATTAATATTTTTATCTATTTTTGTTTGTTTATTTAAAATCTTTCAATCATCATCATCATAATCGTCGGCTTATTCCACTGTTGGATATAGGCCTCCTTAGATCTCCGCCATTTTACCCTGTAGTAATAATCACTATCTGACCACCGCGTGGCCTAAATTAGTTAAGCATCCTTATATTTTCTTTCTTAGCTACTAAATCACCTACTCCTTAGCAGAAAGAAATAAAATCTTATAGGTATAATATATCGTTTTCACATGAACTTTTATGTAACAAATTATTTGTGTTTTATGCTGATTACCAATCTTTTATTTCTTTTGCGTCATAAATGATTTCGAATAACATTATTTTATTTCTCCTGATGACTATATAAAAGCAATAAGTGTCTAAAAGTGGTACATACAGTAAAAAAACTCATTGCATCTAATAAACCTGTGGATGTCGGTAGTTACTTTTTAGTGTCTAAACTTTCATATAGTTCATGATTTGATATGATATTTTATGTCTATGAAATGATAGTTCATCTAAAAAGGTACTCGTGAGTCAAAAAACTGATCGTAAATATAAGGGATGCCTCATGCCCGAAAAATGTGTGCCATGGTAGAAGTCAAATGGTACTCACAAACCAACAAAATAATAATTACCACTGCTCCTTCATTTGTTTAACATTGAAATATGTGTGAAATGACTTTGCTTAGGTTTGTTTATAGTCAGAAATTAGAGTTCATCCAACACTCCTCATAGGGAGTAGGTAAATACTAGATTTAGATTTATTTATTTAACAAAGAGTTTACATTATAATATGGTTAGTAGCATCCTTAAGCCTATATAAGTTTATCTGGTCGTCTTGGTTGTCTTTTGTCGTGGACATCAAAAACATGTCACCGGTCACACGTTCTCACACATAACAGCTACCTAAAAAGACGACGATGGATAGAGAACAAATAAAAAAAAAATCTTAAGGTAAAATAAAATATTTCCAAGGACACTACTAGCTACTACTATTATAGCTGAGAAATAAATTAAAAATAGTCTCCACATTCTATTCTATCAGCATCTACCCTGCGACGTCCTTAGATTGATGTGTAGCTCCGGGCGATCCAAACGAACATGCGAAAAACACGATTGATGTCACGTGACTTGTGATTTGGAGTAGATACCTAACTTACGCCCAATTTGTATTATCAGTCCACTGGTCGTTTTGCCTAAAGAACATTACTGTTACTTGAAATGGAATAAATTAAACAGCAAACAAAACTATCCATTGTTACATTGGTACTGAAATATATGCGTTACCTAAGAATAAACATTTTTTTTGTGGCGAATGAAAAATACAAAACAAAAAGGTAATTCGATAGAAAAAAAATCCAACCAAATGGCTTCGTAGAATCCTATCATAATTCTGATAAAGATAAATTATCTCGAAAAATATTTCACTAAAACCTCATTAGCGGCTCCCGCAAAATAAATGGAACAGATTTTCATTGAGCGCGAACGAATGGCGAAAAAAATGGCTAAAATCTGACAAATGGGTTTCCTTTAACGTCTGCACCCATCTTATTATCGTTACCCACTACCGAACAGAACTCATTTTGGTCTTTTTTGGCTTTTCTATACTAATATAAACACTCAAAACTAGGCCTTTTTCTGTTGCATAGAAGTCCAAATTTGTATGAACTGTTTTCTCTATATTAGCTACTTGGGTCAATACAGTACCATCTGCCTTATTGTTGGGTAGTTTAGGTTCAAATTCGTGCGTAGTGTCAGTGAGTAGGATATCAATTTGAGAAGAAGCGTCTGTGTTAATAGCATTATACGCAATCTCATCCATACACTCGGGGGTTAGGCCTTCTATGGTTGGAGTATCATTTTTTATGCGCCATATAAAACATATTTATTGCAATCATAATCGTTTGAGTTTCTCCAGAGCCATGTTTGGGCAAGATAAATAGAATATAACGAGCGGCCAAACTTTTTTATCGAATATTATTTTATTATTATTTGAGAACTCTTAAAGTTTTTTCTTGTCGATGTTAGCAATAAGTTTTCTTTAACGATTACATAGAACATTCAAAAATTATTTTGTTAATACTGTTTTCACTAAATTATTGAGCTGAAACGAATAGTGTAAAAAAATAGAGATATTTAATTTTAAATTATTATTTAGGTGTACAAAAAAAATTCTAAGATTACATCGACAAGTTCAAAAATCATAACTAGAAATTGAAATCTAAAAAGTTGAACAATATCCCATCATGTCTGCTAACCATACACTGAACGTCAAAATGAAGTACAAATTTTCAATATCTCGCCACGATTGCCAAGCTGACCCTACCAAAACTCAATGCGCTCTCAATTCGCGGCAGTTATTATTATCTTGACCTGGTGATTGAGCTCTCCTGCTCTCTATCGACTTGAAGCCCCGTCATTGGGCGGCAGGTTATCTCACGCCTCCTGCTTGCTGCTGATTGGTCGAGCCCGGCACGCCTTCCGACTTCAAAGCCTCTGCTTCCAGTACTACAAACCCCACTTATATATTTTTCACCCTTATGTTTCCCTCGCATTTGAAGAGCAGCCGTCGCATAGTACGCACGCGTTTCAACAGTTTACTCGCGATATAAGTGTAAAAAGTTTCGTTCCGTGTCCGGTTAACTAAATGTTTGAACAATGACAATGGACGTTCAAAACAATTATCAAAATTATAAAGAGACGTCTCCAGACACAAAAGAGTCAAATTTAAATATCGAAAGTTCAAGGACAGCTCAGATCAGTAAACCAAATATGCAATCTACGGTGGTGAGCCCAGGGAAAACTTCCAAGAGATCCTTCGATGTGGCTTTCTTGATGATGCCGGACGACAAGTCTCGCCAGAAACCTCCAGAACGGCAGCTTCGAGTTTCCAAGCAGCTTTTTCAACACGAAGAGTGGGAACAAACTCCGAAAAGAATCCCTGAGATATACAAACACAGTGAATATTCCAGTGATGCTGATCCAGAAATAAAAGACCAAGAACATGAACGTATACGCATGAATAACAACGTTTCGCCGACGTTTAGCTCCGATATTAATATTGATGTGGGAACAGACGAGTATCCAGGCAAGTCTATGTACTGCAGTGATTCAGATAATTCCGATAGATCTCGAAGTCGGCCAAACTCTAATGAGAGTGCCGCAAAGCAACCGAAATTTTTACCGGAGTATAAAAATAAAATATTTGATGACCCGACTCTGATAAGCATGCAATCGCGCGCTAGATATGAGAACCGCTACTTGGAGAAACCATTGGAGATGTCACCAAAAAGTGCTTTTACCAAAGTGTCAAATTTTTCGATGAGATCCCCGAACCCATCGGTTAGTCCCGACAATCTTCTATACCAGAACTCGGTGAGCCCTCCTTTGTCGGCCGCCAGCCCTCCTGCGGGCCCGTATAATAAATCGCCGGGTTTCAACAACTTGCTCACGCCGGCACACCTCCTCAACAGCGGAAATTTTTTTCGGCATGGCAATAATATTCCGAGTACTTCACCCAACTATTCAGACCCAACATTACAACAACGATCCGGGTTTACTAAAGGTATGGACTATCAAGAGAAGACCGATCAGAAAACACCTCAAACATCTCCAAACAAAATGAACTTTTTACCTTTTAGGCCTGAAATACCGTATCTTCAAGCTAGATCATCATATCCATTCGGGGTGCAAAATTTCCAGCCACCTAATTCAGATTATATGAAGTTTCCTGGACCCCCTCGTGAAACCGTCAATCCGCTTATTTCTAATCCGGCTGCTGCTATTCTGAGTACGCTCCTGCCGCCTTCTTTGGCTGCGTTTTCTCTGCCAGCACAGAATGTGTGTGCCAAATGCAGCATCAGTTTTCGGATGACATCGGATCTAGTATACCACATGCGGACTCACCATAAAAGTGAGACGACCAATGACCCACATCGAAGGAAACGCGAAGAAAAACTTAAATGTCCGGTTTGCAACGAAAGTTTTCGAGAGCGACACCATCTGACCAGACATATGACAGCTCATCAGGACAAAGCGGGCGACTTGGACGATGTGTCCCGACAAGGGTACAAAAAAAGTAAACAATTTTACCCTCACAGTGCTGGTCCCCTCGTTCATAAATAAAATGTTTATGCAAATATGCTGTCAATTCGGTGCATGTGCTTATTCAATCAAAATTTTAACTATCCATCAATAGATTTTCAGAAATCTTCCAAATGTTTTAATTGTTCTTTTAAAGTTCATTGTTGTTGTTATAAATATTATCTTCTATGTGCAATATTAGTTATTAAGTTAATATTTATATTGTAAATACATACCTATTTTAATTCTAGTAGTGAATCAATAAATTATTTAAGAATCTCATTTAGCGTTAATTTACTTGTTTCCGTGATAGTTTCCTTTTTAAAGTCTCTCCATAAGTTTATAACAAAATTAATAATTAAATATCATTGACAATTTACTCAGATGTGAAATATACAAAAAGATATTTCATAGAACAAATAAGAAGTTTCAATTAATGTCAACATCAAAGCTCAAAGGTAAATTTACAAACATAAGAACCTAAATGAAAGATACCGTGGATGTTTTTGAGTCGTAACCTTTGCCTACCATAACATCATCAATCATCTCGCTCAACTAGACAATGCTCAGAATTGTTTCATTCCCACAACCCTCCTTGCTAATAGATTCTTGTTTGTAACATTCCACTTTATAACTAGGCCTAGCGTAGCCAATTCTAATACGAGGGTGGTAGATAAATACATACATCATGTCTTTTGACCTGAATTATGTCAGGATCGTTAAAAATCATATTCATATGGATTTGTTCTTCATTCTATCTTACCGGGATACTACTATGCTCTGTGTAAATAAATGAGATGAGTAAATATTTCGTGTGTTCCTAAACGTTTAATTGTGGTTTTTCATAATAAACTTTGCTTGTCTTATATCAAAAAATTAAAGAAAGATTTTTAATAATTTATGAATCCTTAACACAGAATTGAAAATGTCTCACTGTTTTTGATGAAACAGTCGAGATTTTAAAATAGTTTACCTTAAACTGACAAAGGGCTTGATTGAGCGATGAAAACTTCTCACTGTTTTTGATGAAACAGTCGAGATTTTAAAATAGTTTACTTTAAACTGACAAAGGGCTTGATTGAGCAATTCTAATAGCGATATTACTTATATTCTTTTCATAATTCAAACGGTATCTATGAAGTTCCATTAACTTTATAGGAAACAAAATGTTTGATAAACAGACTTGTGAAATAAATTCTACCCCATCGGCTAATTAGATTACGTATCTGGATCATACCCCAGCGCGCGTGACGAACGACCGTATCAAACGTCCTGCGAATATCGCCGTTCCCATGTTAGCGAGGATGGATAGCATATAGACCACTGACTCGGCGGCCGTTGCGAATGGCTATGGGAATGAACACTGCAGATTGAAGCTTTCTGTAGCTACATGGTAAGATGAATTTAAGGGGGAGACAGAAAACACAGAAGTGATCGAGAATCCCAATGCAAATGCTGAACCAAGGACGGCACTAAAATTTGGAGTAGGTCCGAAAAACAATAAATGAAAACTTTGCAATAACCCGCAAACAATGATGTTCCCATGTTAGCGACTTGGCGGCCGTGGCAAATGGCTATGAGAATGAGAGCTGCAGATTGAAGCTTTCCGTAGCTTCATGCGTTGATGAAGTTGGGGGGATGAAAGAAGTCATAGAAGTGATGGAAAATCGAATCGAATCGCCGAAAACGGAACTGGAATCTGGAATAATATCCCGAAACCAATGGATGCAAACTTTGCAATAACCAACGAAAATTTTATCAAATAAAAATTTGCATATTGAAGACACTCCGAGAAATGAATCATAAACTATACCTTGGACATATTCCACAAAACTTCGCATGAATGTGTAAACTTAGAGGGTGCTCTCGAACGTGTTAACTCGCAGAGAGTTTGAATGTGTAAACTTACAGCGTGTCCGTAATACGAGGAGAACAATATTTCCACCGGACCGACGAACCATGAGTAATTCAATAGAAAATATTCATATTGGGGACAGAGCGTCTTGTGTATAGGGTGTTTGTTTGGGGTGTTTTATCCAAATTGCTACTTTAGTTACTGTGAATAAGCATTATAATATTTTTTTGCTTGAGAAAACTAATAATGAGTAGAGGTGAAATGTGTATCAAATTGAAGTACTCAATAATATTTTAAGAAGTACATACGTACTCAATGAAAGATTTCATGGATAGCCTTAATGTCTACACAATTTTATGTACATATTAATTTTTTCCTTTAAATCCAAAAACAAGAATATATCTTTATAGACATCTAGCCACCTTCAAAACCCAATGAGTATTCAGAACAAGAAAACTTTAGTCTACTTAACAAAGTAAAGTCACATTGCTACGAGTACTTACCAATGTAAAGTCGGATAAACTACCGATTTTATATTCAACTGTTTGTTAGTGTATCGTTAGCTTTTTTTTTAAATTCTAACTTAAATTGTCACAAGACAAAATGGATCTTTAATGCATTGAGCAACATTGCTTGAGATATTGAATAGGTAAGTATATGTAGCTCTAAAACTGCAGACCCTGAATTATTTTAAACTTTTTTAACTTTCTGAGAATATGATACCAAAAGCCAGTGTTTTCTCAATAACAATAGTTTTTAGGTATAAAAACCCAGTAAGCTTCAATCATCAATAAATTTTGCCGTAAAAGGTCCAGTAAGCTTAAATATTTCCCTGAAATAGAATAAGGAATTCTGAAAGCACCATGATGATGTACGCAGTGCGAGGAAATTGAGAAAATCATCGAATTATTCAAATGACAGTAAAACAAATGCCAGCCCAAATTAAATAAGCAATCCATCAGAATCGGGGTCTTCGACAAACGTAAAATCAATATCGAAATACCAATACTTTCCACTCAAATAGCGCCGCGGAAAAATAATAAATATGTATTTTACCGAACGCATTTACAAGATTACAATATTAGCGAGCGCACGTCTTTCTTCCGCCGCGTCGTCATTACAAATGATAAATAGTCGACACACTTCGATAATCAAATTCAAATTTGGAATCTGTTATAGCGTAGACTACCCTCGTATTTTTTTGCAAGGGCTCAGTCATGCCGGCTGTATTGTGAGAAGCTTGTGACTTTATTAAGCGTGAACGAATGGTCTCTTTAACCGATTCTCTTCGCCGGCACGTGATCCGGAACCGATTTTGGTTCCGTACCCGATTTGTATGTATTTGTATGTAAATCTCAGCGTGGGGTGAGGAGATAACCGGGCGTGGTTGATAGGGATCTCTGTTATTGAATTAAGTGACGTTTAGTGACTATTTAGCGATACTGTGCTTTCAAGAGATAAACTTTTGAATTGAAATCTGGGTTATGATTTCATATTGCCGTTTTTATTTCTCTATAATTTATTGCGGCCATAAAAAAAATTATAAGCTACAATAAGAACAATATTAGTAATTTGAAAACGAGATAGTTGAGAGACTTATAAAATGGGATTAGTCTGGTATGAACGATAGATACGGAAAAGTGATAAATGAAGTACTTTCATAAAGACAACATTGGTCTTGTAGTTCGGAGATTAATATTTTATTTAGAAAGTCGAAGGGAAGACTGTCGGGGAACTTTTCTACGTCTGTGCGTTGATATAAAAAGTATGACTTCGGTACAGTCTCTTTTAACACTAGCTTGCCGTCTGCCAATTAAAGCAGAATATTTTGGTCTTGGAAGAGTAATAACCTACATACAAATCAGGTATTCGAGGTAAGTAAGTAAGGTCTTTTGACATTCTATTATAGATTTACAAAGCGTCAGCTGGTATCAGTGCTCTACGGGACGCTGCAGTGCCTGGGACATTGTTAGACGGATTAGGCTTGCCCAGTACCTATATCCCAGCGTAGTCGGCTATGAATCACAGGAAAGAACAGGTTAATACTGACTACGCCGCGGGTTTCCTCACGATATTTTCCTTCACAGCTGGTTAAATGTGCACAAATATTAGGTACTTTAACAAGTTATTTGTTGATAACGTCCCTGAAACAAACTTTAAAGAGATTTTAAATAAATTTTAACCAAGCCATTACAAAACATGTTTCTGTCAAGTAATATTTAAAGCGTTATATAGAGCAGTAATTCCTAGACAACCGAGACAGTAGGACAAAGCAGCAGAATGGATATACCTCCAGCTTCCTCCCGAGACATAAGGATGGGTCCAACAGACGGAAAACATTGGTCACACCCGCTGACTGGTGTATTGTTAACGCTGGTGTATTGTTTTAGCTGTTTCTAGTGCTACATTTAATAATACAGATGGCGAATTTAGTACAAGATGATTAAATTTATAGTACAAGTTTTTGTAAAGAGTTCATCTCATCATTCCTGCCCTAAAAAGTCCACTACTGAACAGGCCTCCCTCATGGATCACCATGAGGGGTAGTTGCCATACTCACCACGCTTGGCAGGCGGGTTGGCGAGCGCAGTACGGGATGTTGATACACGGAAAGACGCTGCTGCCCATCTTCCGGAGGTATCCCTTAGCAGGCTGTTACTGCATCCACGGGCATGAGAGGAGGGGTAACATTCTACTGCCGGCACCCCACGGCTTAGAGAGTTCATCTGGGGAAGTACTAATATTATACCTATTTCTGCTGAAAAGTAGTTATGCCTTCATTGCTGTGTTCTGGTTTGAATGGTTAGGGGCCAGTAAAATTACGGCGCAAAGCATTGCAGAATTCGTGACGTGCTCAGAGCGGTATTAAACCTGTAATAGTTAGAGGTTACCACTTAACATCAGGTGGGTCTACGGCTTGCCTCGTCATTTGGTCGGATTCAATAAAGAGTTTATATATCTCAATGTCATGCGCGCCCTCATTCGGGCTTCAATCAAATGATGATATCATATCATGTCTATTTGGTGGGAACCCGAATGAGGGAATTCGAATTTTAATTTAATTTATTTTTTACTTTTTAACTTCTACTTTGTCTATTTTTACTAACATTATTTATAAGTACTATACCTTGTGTTACTAACCGAATGGACCATATTGTTGTCTGAATAAACAAATTTTTATTATTATTAAATTTTCACCATTACAGAACCTATTTACATGGACGTAGAATACAAAACATTACCTCCATAACAAAGTGTTCTGCTCCCGCATATATTCCGTCAAATACTTGCAAATGAGGCAGCCCGAACTTGCGCCAGTACGTAAGACGCAGTAATGTATTCCGTGAATATTGCGGAAGGCCGCCTGTTATTTTCAACTTGCTTAGGAGTAGGTTCCTCTTGGTCCTGGGTATATTTTTTTTTATCTTTTGAACGTTTTTGGCAATAATTGTCTTGGGATGTCGGCAGTAGAATGTTGCCAGCAAATGCAGTATGACTCTACCAAGGGACACCTACGAAAGATGGGTAGCAGCGTCTTTCCGAGTATCATAATCACGGAAGGACGCTGCAGCCCATCTTCCGGAGGTGTTCCATAACAGGCTCTTACTGCATTAACGGGCATGAGAGATGGGGTAACATTCTACTGCCGGCGCCGATAAGACTTACTTACTTGTACTTAATGGTTGTTACCAGGGGAGCAATTCTCGTAAATCGTGATTATGCGTGATACCTTGATACTTGTAACAATTATTAACACATATTTAACCGGGTATTTATCGCGCTATTTACCTTTATTATTGCCCGACGTTTCGACAGGATAAATAACGGGAGTCAAGGTAAATAACGCGATAAATACCCGGTTAAATATGTGTTAATAATGTGTCGTGATCGCGAAAGCTTAAAAAAGACTATTTGTAACGAGTCTTATCACATAGTATTAGAGACTACTATTATCTCGATCTCACTCTTTGCCAGATGTTTGTTGTCTTTCGTGAGATTACGAGAATGCAGAAAGTTCGTTTGAATTGAGATTTTGACAGTTTTTTTTTATATTTACCGATTTGGGGCGCTTGTCACTTAAATAGCAAGTTTCTCGAGAATGGGGCTCCAGGTGATGCAGATAGTCTAGATGTTTTGGTAAACAATTTACAAGTCAAACACCTTATATTCCTATATTAAAGTACTTTAGCTAAATTGAACAGAACCAATTGAAATAAACTCTTTAGCACGGTACTCAGCGGCATATATACATATTAATTTAAACCATATTTCACTGTTTTAATTCATATGCTAAACAGTATCGCGCCACGTCAACCGTGCGCCATTCGCAAACAACTTTATTAGTTTTGGATTGGGGAACAATTATCACCATTTATAAAAATTATGCACAAACGTTTTCATTTTTGTTCAATTTTATTGTGTGTGTTTGATGGTGAGCCGTGGAGGCCGGCAGTAGAATGTTACCAGTTACTAGTTAGGCAGTAGTATGTTGTTGTGGTAATGTTACTCTTGCTGTGGATGCGGTAATCTCCCAATACTGGAAGATGGGCAGCAGCGTCGTTCCGTGTATCAACATCCCGTACTGCGCTCGCCAACCCGCCTGTCAAGCGTGATGGATGAGTATGGCAGAAACCCCTTATGATCAGTACTTGGATACTTGAAGACTTTAAGTCCATGAGGGAGGACTATGTTCAACAGTAGACGTTTTACGGCCATCATGATAAATGTTGATTGATATTGTATTTAACGTCACCACTGGATTTTTCTTTAGTGATAAATGTATGTGTACATTTAACAGGTGCTTTAACGGCAAAGGAAATACATCGTGAGGGAACCCGCGGCTTAGTCAGCTTTAGGTTTACTTTTCTAGTTCTAATTTTCTAGTTCTTTCCTCTGACTGATAGCTGATTCAGCTGATACGATGGTATAGGTGCTGGGCAGCCTAATCCATCTATTTATATCCCAGACACTCAACTTCCCGTCCAGCATGGATACCAGGTTACTGACGCTGCATAAATCATCTATAATAGATATGAAAAGCCAGCAACTCACTCATTGGGTAGTACTCCCAATGAGTAAGATGCTGGGCATCGCATCACGGAACTGTAAAGCTGAGCAAACAGCTTGCACGGAGACATTGCGAACGATGGAGTAAGGCGTCAACTGAATTTTGTTAAAAACTGGTCACAGCAACGCCAGTCCTGCTGCAAGATAGGCAAACGACATCACAATCGTCGCCTAACTGACCTAAACAAGATTAGCACAGACCCGTGAAGTGTGGTACATAAATACTAAAGACAAAGTCAATGTCAATAAGTGTTTATTCCATAGAGCAAACCGCTACATAGTCGATTTACAAAAGAAGAACAAGACACATTTATATTAATATAGCACATAGTAATTGTATTCGTTCGCATCAGATTTTTTCCAACTGAGGGAGAGAAGCAAACAAGAAACCTCACTTATATGAAGATGTATACCTAGCAATGGGGAAACCTGAAGGCTGATTACGTATCTCGCGACAGGCTTGCAACAGGCGCAAATCTGGCGACCATCGCTGTCAAACGTCAATGTTGTATTAGCAAACGCAGGGATTTGGCGTTGGACGGGTTCGCGAGATTGGCTTATTACCATTGGCATCCAAATGCTTTGTTTTTGAAAAATAAAACTTCATACATTGATTCTCAGGGCATCCATGAGTTCTTGGTACAATCAACCGAGTACAAATCATGTAAACGCGATTTATACAATATCGGATTCAAACCCTAGAAAACCTATGCAGTTCTGCACTCCTGATAAAAGTGGTACATATAGAGGTAAAGTTAAATTTACTTAAATATAGACTGTACTTATAATTATATTTTGCGTGGAGGCGGTGATCAATAATTCGTAGATGACGTGGTAATAAGCCGCGAGATTTACACCTGTTGCAAACCTGTCGCGAGATACGTAATCAACCTGTCAGCCACTATCAATGACTTGTTCCTGAGATTACATTTTATTTAATATTAGAAAAAAGGCTGCCGTCGACACAATAGCCGCCAACATGGCCAGCCAAATAACTTACGTATTTTTATATTAACTTGACACTGGCGGAATTGTGCTAAACCAAACACAAAAAGCCATAAAAAAAATATTTGCCGTAATCCGACGCAATTTTGGAAACATATTAGGGATAGACGGAATCAAATGGTAAAATTATGTGAATATACTTCAAACGGGAGGACAGTATCGGGCCAGGAAGCAGCAGACGCATTCGCTGAATACTTCAGTTCCGTTTTCCTTAGCAATGTCCCGATTCTTGATGCTCAGGCAGCACAAGGAGATGGTGACACTGGAGATGCGCGCTCTATTGCAGTGGAAAGCGTTTCTTTAGTTGATTTGCGTCGCGCGATCCGCAGGTTAAAGCCTTCAGCAGCTGCGGGTCCTGATGAAATTCCGCCTTTTTTGGTAAAAGATTGCATTTCTGCGTTGGAAGAACCGTTGCTGCATCTTTTCAATCTTTCTCTCGACTCTTGTCGCTATCCTGACAGGTGGAAAATATCAAGAGTGACGCCTGTCCCTAAGATAAGGACTTCTTTAGATGTTACCACCTTTAGACCAATAGCAGTTTTAACGATTTTTGCAAAAATATTCGAGTCCATATTGAATTGCCACATCACCCGACAATTTGAAGTAAGTTTGAGTAACAAACAACATGGTTTTTGCCGAGCTCGTTCTACAACGACCAACCATGTAAACTTTGTGGAATTTGCGGCAATCCAAATGGATGCAGGTAAACAGGTTGCCGCTGTGTCTTTGGATTTCAGGCGGGCTTTTGATGTTGTCCACAACGACATATTATTAGGAAAGCTATCAACTCTGGGTACCACACCCAAATTGCTAAAATTTTTAGCTGATTATATGAAAGATCGTAGGCAATACGTGCGGCTTAATATGTATCAGTCGAACATATACTATACGAGGTCAGGGGTCAGTCAGGGTAGTACTCTTGGTCCCACTCTTTTTCTGGCCATGATAAACGACTTGCCACAAGTACTTACCGTGGCGGATTGCTTAATGTTTGCCGATGATCTAAAGATATATCTTTCAGTTGGTCAGGTTTCTGATTGCCTGAAATTACAGCAGGACTTGGAGTCTGTTTCAGGGTGGAGTCAAGCGAATAGGCTAGCTTTTAATGTGTCAAAGTGTAAGGTCGTTACTTTTTTCAGACTACGAACACCACTAACACAATCTTACACTCTTGACGGCACTGCCTTGGAAAGGGTTGGTGAGATTCGTGATCTGGGGCTCGTTATGGACTCGCGTCTTGATTTTCGTGAGCATATTATATCGCTATGCAAGAATGCGAACAAAACGTTGGGCTTTATAATGAGAACAGCTGCACAATTCCAAGACATAAAAGTGGCCATCATGCTTTATAATGCTTTTGTCCGCAGCAAGCTGGAATACAGCGCTATAGTGTGGGACCCGCGAGAGGCAAAATATTGCATGATGTTGGAGAGAATTCAACGTAAATTTTCTAGATACGTTTATAAAAGACAATATGGTTACTATCCCTATCTATTTCCATCTTTGTTTGTCTCAGGTATGATAGGTGTTGAGACATTAGAGCTAAGGCGTAAGCTGCAGCTGGTTATTCATTACTATTTAATTCTTCACAATAAAGTCGATAATCCGGGTGTTCTCAGTAGCTTAAATCTATATGTACCTAATAACTATGTGCGCTCAGGTCGTCGACAGCACAACCTATTTGGTGGTATTGCTACGCGAACCCAACATGCAAGCAATTCGCCGACGATCAGAGCACAAGCGCTTATAAACTCATTTTTGCAAGAGTTCCAGCACGTCGACATGTTTCACGATAAGTTGTTTATTATTGTTAGATCTCTTCTAGTATATTTAAGTAAATTAAGATAGTAAGTGTTTTGGTGTCATAACTGTAAACTTATGTCTTTTGAAATAAATAAATCTAAATCTAAATAAAATAAAAAGACAAGACAAGGCTGCCGTCAAAGTATGATATTATCAGTGACGTCAGGCAGGCAGCCTGTGATTAAACACACTTAAGTAAGTAAACATAAATAATAAAATGGAGAGATAGGGGGACGACTCTGTGTGTGGTATGTTTTTAGGTTAAGCTCGCCTCTGTACATGACATTTAGTCAAGTTAAATATACATTTACTGTCTGTACATTAAATAATAAATAAAGTTTTATGTATATTTATATATATATTTGAAAAAAATGTACTTGTGCCACTTGTGCGCTGTAGTGGCAAATATATAATTTGCCTTAAGCCCAGACCTTTTGTTTCAAAACTAATAAAGCTTGCAACAAAACAACGCTACCAACGGAAGGGTAAGAAATATTTCAGACTATACTGTTGTCAGTTTGTCACGCCGGAAACGGATGTGCGTTAGTTTGGAATTGTTTGGAGGCTTTTGTTGCTTGTTTAGAGATCTTTGAATTATGGTCTAGTAGTTGAGGTACCTATTTTAGTTAATCTTATGACAATTTTTATGTAAAATATTCATTATCATCATAATCATCGTCATTGTCATCATCTTACTAATCATAGTACTCTTTTCTCTCTTCCAGCTGTCCACTGCTGAACAAAGACCTGATCACTGATCAATAGGTACCGATCGTGAGGGGTTTCCATACTCACCACGCTTGGCAGGCGGGTTGTCGAGCGCAGTACAGGGTGTTTAACTCGGAAAGACGCTGCTGCCTTGGAAGATGCTAGGTACAGGCATCCCTACGTACCTGTACCAGTGCATCTTGCCCCGCGACCTCGCCACCGGTCGCCCGACACTGCTATATACCCCACCACACAGGCTAAAATTCATTTGTGACCTTGCCCTACCTGTCATCGCCATAATTAAAGCTAAAACATATTATTAGAATAACTTGCCGATCGTAGGATTCACATTTTATTTTATTTGAAGGCCATTAGCCCATCAATCGCCAACTAATTTAAACTAGTTGTACGCCACGAACTTAGAACGAGCGAGCGACTTCTTTGAATGAAGTCCCATTCCATTCCAACTTGATTTGTGGCGGGAATAGAACCTGCAACCTCCTACAAACCTTCAATTGGCTACTAAAAGTGTGTTGGTAAAATCGCTCCGTGTTTGAAATTACATGAAAATCCGAGCATATGACGAATAGTTATGCTCGGACAAAATCATAAATTAATAAATGTCCATATCTCATCCACCTGTTATTAAAAATTCCCCAATTAACGACAGTAAAACTTATTTTGTTTCAAATTTGATCAAAATTGGATCATCCGTTCAAGAGTTGTCCTTACTTATATATATATACTATTATATATACTTATATACTTAAATTATAAATGCACCAGAGTCCAATACTTAAGATTTTTTGTAACCATATTTAGGTAGCACACTTTGTTGGTTATATGTTAGTAATCGTTGCCTAAATCTTCCGTCACTTGAAAAAAATTTCAGGAGAGAACGAATTCCATTTAAATTATGTTTAGTTCTTCCATTGCGAATTGACGTTTCTATATAATTAAATTCAGTTCCACGCTCCTAAATTCTTGCGAGTAAGTAATTCGGGAAGTAAAGCTTTGAACCATAACTCCCAATAGAGTTCAATAACGTTTAAAGCTATCGACGGCTCTTCATCACATAAACAATCATCTAGAGCACATTCTCCATTATCTATAAATCAGACATCACACGATTCGGGTAATCATATTTTTGCTTAAGGGGCAGTTGTGACGTTCAAGACTTCAAAAGTTTTATTTTATTGTGTTCGTGTAGTGCAAGGTCTTACAAATGTTAAAGATTCAAACGTTGAAGTTGTAATAGGTATGCAGGCTGGGGAATATCATGTTTTTTTATTTCATAGTGTGTCGAAAACTTTTCTGTTTCTGAAGACGAACGGTAGTCGTGAGTCCTACCATCAATTCGCGGCGGTAGCTCGCAGAAGACCTCCCGCAACCAAGAACGCTGAAACGTTTTCTAAACGTCGGGATATTAATATTAATAAAATAGGTACACGTTGAAATCCTGTATGTATAATTAAATTTAATATGTTAAGAAATCGCGAAAGTTTAATAAGTTCTACGCGAAATAATAAGACAGTGGATCGGCAAAAAGAGAAAAAGAGATATTTTTACCCGACTAAGTAAAGCATCATCTTACCTGTAGGACGTCCACTGCTGATTATGTCCAAGTCTATGGGCCTACCTCATAGATCTCCAAGGAGAGATCATGAGTTGTTGCCATACTCACCACGTTGGGCAGACGGGTTGGCGAGCGCAGTAAAGGGTAGGTAGAGGTTACCGAAGCAAACCGAAGGCCCGCCTGATACTTAATATCAGGTGTGCCTTCGGTTTGCTTTATCATTTAGTCGTATAAAAATACACGGAATGACGCTGCTGACCATCTTCCGGAATTATCCCTAGGCAGACTTTTACTGCATCTACGAGAGGAACATTCTGCTGCCGCCACCCCACGGCAATAGGCATAGTTACGTACACGAGAACGGGAACTAAGCGGGTGAAACTGTGGAGTGCCATTATAAAGTTCTGCAGAAAAGAAACGCCTTAAGAGATTGCACTAATGCTATCCCGCGGCGTCACTCCATACATCAAGCTAATACGAAGTTCGATTTATGCCTCGCAGCCGGAGCCTAATGGATAGAATCTATTTTAAACATTTGGCTTTCGATAATTCACAATTTTTGGAAAATGTTATTAGAAATTTTCATTGATCAAAAATATGATCAATTTTTTTAGGGATTCGAAGCCTCAGTTGTCTAATCGATCCTTGTCTCAGGCCGGAGGTGATTTTAGCTACGATAACCTTGTATTATGGGTGCCAGTTGGTTGATACAATACTTTAAAACTAGGTTTTTAGGGACCCGGTAACCTCTAGCGATTCAGACGACTTTAATACAAACTGAGCCACGGAGAATGTCCAAATCGCTTCAACATATGACTTTATAATCACAGGAATACTTGCATTATCGAGCGATGTAGACATTCTCCGTTCCAATGAAATTCGCTCCAACTCCGAAACAACTAAAAAAACTAACTATTAGAAAGAACTGTGTTTTCTAGTAGCTTCTTATCACAGTTTTTAAAACAGGGAAGCGAACAGATTTAGGCATGTGCCTTATTTCCTCTTAACATAAGATTAAATATTTTTTCTTTTATTGTAAGTTGGCGTGCCTATGTTTTGTAATTGCTAACTAATAATTTATTTCCATAAATTATTAATGAATTTGTGAAACGGAGAATGTCTACATCGATTATGGAAGACGTAAATGTAAGTATTCCTGTAATTTTAAAGTCATAAGAAGTTTACGTTTACAGAAATACTTACATTTACGAGTAGATACAAGCAGCAAGCATGATTCCAATTTTATCTCGATTTTACGACTAGGTATATTCCTTATTTTATGTCTACTCAGACTTTACAATTGCAGGAATAATTACAATTACGTGCGGTCGACTATAAGACGAATTAGGCCACGAAGAATATCTACATCGCGTAAGGAACTTACGGCTTTACAATTACAGGAATACTACTTTTATGAGTAGCTTCAGAACAGCAAGCAAGATACCGAATACTTTATCTCGATTTTATTCTTTACGACGTCTTCAAAAGCCAACAAAAACCTTAATATTTCCGGTACAGCTCGCATATTCAAACAACAAATTGTCCAAATTTATTCGAATATCTTCCGTTTTCGGAACAAAGAGCATTATGTCGTCAATAAAATATTGCCGATTTGTTTACGCAAATATTGTTTAGATTGTGTGAAATATGCGAACTGGAACGAGATAAGAGTTATGTATTCTGTGGTACTTCCATCTATAGATTGGATATTTCGGAAGGGCGCATTCTGTATGGCGTGTTTTTATTCTTTTTATATGTATTTTGTTAAAGCTTTTCTGTGTTTTAAAATCTCGAATTTGATAAGTTACGGTCCTAGACTGTATATATAAAATATAGGTAGGCCTCTTATAACAGTTATTTCACCTAAGTTCAGTTAAATATTTTTTTTTGCCTTTGACCTCGACCAATAAATGCAGCCAGTCAAATGCGAGTCGGACTCGCACACAGAGGATTCCATACAATTTAAATTGTGTCGATTAATGATGAATGATTCATAAGAAATAATTATATTCGTAGTGAACCCTAATGTTAATATTAAAAACTTTCGATGATTTCTTAAAATAACTATACTTATCAGAGATAATATATTTCTCTTGTAATGTTTAATAATAGGTACTTCTATCAACATTAAGACTTCTTTCAGGTGTTATCATTGCTGAGTAAGCTGAGAGAATGGTATAAGGTGCTGGGTAAGCCCTATCCATCTATCATCTATGTATAACAGTATCTCTGGCACTGTAACGTCCCTTATCTTTGCAAACCTTAGAGATAAGATGGTTGTAAGGTATTACTCTTATAATCCGTGGGATGCCGGCAGTAGAATATTACCCCTACTCTCATGCCCGTAGATGCAGTAAGACCCTGCTAAGGGATACCTCCAAAAGATGGGCAGCAGCGTCTTTCCGTGTATCAACTGCGCAGCGAACACGCCTGCCAAGCGTGGTGAGTATGGCAACTACCCCTCATGGAGATCCATGAGGGAGGCCTGTGTTCAGTAGCGGACGTTTTCCGCTGAAATGACGACTCTCAAAATCCCTTGCTGTTGCAGAAACTTTACTGCTAACAATAACCAGATTTAAAACCAACTGAAAACAATAGAAATATTTATCTCGCCAGCGTCCATATCGCATAAAATAAAAAATCCCCAGCCACAAAACCAATACAGCCCCCAAAAATACCATCAATCTTCAAACAAAGGGACGAACAGTGTTGCGCTGAAATATTTTTTCAGTTTTCACCGGATGCGAACCGCCGGAACTGGTTGCCATGGTAACCGCTATTTTAATTCGCGGGCACTCCGTCTCATTTTAACGGCTGAGGTTGGAAAGAGAGGTCAAAAGCGAGAATGGATGTGATCCGCTAAATGGCGGGCCACAGGAAACAATACTCGATTCTGTGGAATTAATGACTGCGAGGATGGGAGGCAGGGGTGCAGAGACTTGGCACTGTTTCTGCGAATGTTATTAAGGTAATTATGTAAGGCTGCTAGGAGGTACTAGTGAAACACGCGAGATACGTTAATTACACTTTAATTAAATTTAAACTTGAATTACAATAATTCACGACTTATAACTATGATGGTTTGACTCTGTCGATGTTAGAACAAGAAGTGAATCATTTTCATCACTCATGGAAATGAACAAAGCGACAAAGACAATACTTTTAACTAAAACTCTTGTCAGCACTTATTGTATGGCAATAACTAAAACTCTGATCAGTACTTATTGTCCGTCTGGGTGGTATAATGATGAATGAATTTCCCGGTAAACGGTCAGTGGTAACTTAGTGTCGATATGATGTCGTAACTGCATAACATCTCCCTCCCCAAGATCTGCATCTATTTGGAGGCTTTCGGCGAAAATAGTGCAGATAAAGGATGAGCATCTTCCTTTGAAGTGGTTCCTTTCATGGATTGATTTGGATCTTCATTTTCCTTTTGTGAAAAAGTTTCAAGTGGTATATCGACTTTAAGTTCCTGTCGTTGATGTCGTTTTCGTAGATATATCCCAATGATAATGAGTGCAGTTGCACCAAATAGCACGTACACAGGAATCGTGGTGTGATAAACGCTGTCCATGTTCGATTCATTAAGTAATATTGGTTCTTGCAGAGCAGTTTCAGAGTTACTTGCATGTAGCTGTCTTAAGTCAATGGTGTTCAATTTTATGGTCTTCTTTACTGGTGCTTTATAACTTTCCTCTTCATTAACTTCTATATTCATTATGTTCAATACTCGACCTTCGACTTGATCGTATTCGTTTTTTGCTATAAGCACTGGAGAACGAAGTTCGCATCCTTTTGGTATGATGGCGAGGTAGCTACCCTTCAGCGTTCTGGATTGGTCTTGCGAACAGGTAAGTTGAACTTTCGTTGGGTTAGGAAAGCTCAGGACGTAGTGTAGATCATCTAATTGCTCCATGGCTTCCGAGGTCAGGATAACTGATGTAAAATGACAAGTCTCGTAGATGTGCTGTTGAAGTATAAGTTCTCGTATGCAAGTTGACTGGTCCTCTTGATGATGGGTTGGATTGTCTTCACAAAGGTGACCGTGACTGAACTTCGGACATTCTGTCTCCATAGACAATAGATCTTTTTCGTAGATTGCCACATAAGTATAGGTAGGAGATAGGATCTTTCTATCACGATTTGGTGCTAAGGATAGTTTATAAAGGACATAGTTAGTAGGACGAACAAGTGGAACCCTAAAGACGAAAACTATATCATTACCTTTATAATAATAACCTAATTTAATAACTTCAATATATGCCAACCCTAAATGGTATTTCTAAAATTTGTTCCTTAGTATATAAAAATCTAACCTATTCATCATACTTTTATATGTATCATAATTGATAGCTGAATGGTGAACACTCTTAGCCTTTGCGAATCCTAATAGATTTTCTAGCCTAGAAAACTCTTGAGATAGATTATCTATGTCATCTCCTAAAATAAGAAGAAGCTGAGCCAAATGAGCATATTTGATCAGGTTTGTTTCATGCTCTTGGTCACTAGTTAGAATAGATTTAACAATATTCTCGATTTAATTTTGATTTTCTACTATTGTATCTGTTACATTTGTACTACGGGAAAAGGTTGAGGCTTTATAGGAAAGCTAGATGCTTGCATACTAATATTCATCGGCATTTTATAGGGAAGACGCTGATTTCGACTTTGCAAATAGATCGTATTCATTTCGTCCTGTACAAGTTCTAACGCCTTTTCAATTGATTCAGGGCGCATGCAACGTAGGCGCGATCCTAGGGGATCATTCAACCCACGTAAATACGCTTGAAGAGTTAACTTTCGGTACAAATCGCGTTTAGAATCAATTACAATTTTCTCGGTGTCATGTAATGTGACGAACGTCATAATGGTACTAAATAGTGTCTGGCAGCGCTCATAAAATTCTTGAGGAGTACTAGGCCCCTGAACTAGAATAGCTAAGTCGTTGTAAAGAGCAGTCTCGTCTCTTTGGTCCGCAAAGTTGTTGATTAAAGCACTACGTATGCCATTCCAGTCATTAGGAATACCGTTTGAATTGATTAAGCGAGCAGCGGGACCTACCACCTTATTTAAAATTCCATTTATAAAAGAATATTGCGCAAGAGCACTACTCTCCGCTTTCGTAAATTCTTTCGCTAATTCGTCACAAATCTGCACAAACCTAGTCAAAACATTCGGGTTTCCATCGAATTCAGGAACCAACCTGAGAGCCCTATAAATTGTGTCTACGTCAGATACAGACATGATGTTCACCTCCTCTTCCGATATTATATTCAATCTTATATTTCGCCTATTATCTATTAATATTTCTCTACTAGTTCTACTTAACTTAGGATCCCTTATTTTACGTAAATGAAAAATTTTGAATAAATTTAGTTTCCGACTGTAACCGGTGTTCGGTGTAAATGCAGTCACTTAAAATCCTAATGAACTTCTCACTTAAACGTTAGGGTGTTTGAGTAGCCCAGTAGAATTTATAAAATAAATCCAATGCTTTGTAAAAACTAAAAAAAAATATTTTATTTTCACAAATTAAAATTGAATTAATTTATAATTAAAAAAAAACGTATCAAAAAATATCCCAAAGTGTTATAAACTAAACAATTATTTTTTATTCTTATTAAAATTTTATTCAAAAAATACCTGTTATTTTATACTAACCTACCTCTATAATATAACTACTACCTACTACGTATAATATTTAGTGCAAGAATATATTTTTTCCTTTTTAAAAAGAAATATTAGTAGGTAGGGACTATGATCTAGGAAGTGAGCAACCACTAAAAATAATCTAATGTACTCACATGCACATCTCTGCGGTCACACTTTGTTATCTATGTCTGGATACTCGGAGCAGCACATACGTAGATTCTGGTACTCGGGATCTAGATCCACACGGGCGGATTTCTAGGCGGAAATCTTCAACGCGAAACCGGCCGCGAGTACCCCTTTATCGCCTGCGCCAATTATGTAAGGCTGCTAGGAGGTACTAGTGAAACACGCGAGATACGTTAATTACACTTTAATTAAATTTAAACTTGAATTACAATAATTCACGACTTATAACTATGATGGTTTGACTCTGTCGATGTTAGAACAAGAAGTGAATCATTTTCATCACTCATGGAAATGAACAAAGCGACAAAGACAATACTTTTAACTAAAACTCTTGTCAGCACTTATTGTATGGCAATAACTAAAACTCTGATCAGTACTTATTGTCCGTCTGGGTGGTATAATGATGAATGAATTTCCCGGTAAACGGTCAGTGGTAACTTAGTGTCGATATGATGTCGTAACTGCATAACAAGGTAATACATTGATAAACAATTATTTGAATGTACTTGTTTTAATTACAACGGTAAAATTACGGAACAGGGACCACCTGAATACAAACTCACGCGAAAAGCTAGCTTGAAAGAAAGAGTATTATGCGTCATACTGTTATTTTCGTTTAAAATAAAAATCCATTTTACACCATCATTTTAAAAAGGGTGTAAAAACTGATATTTACTTGACTTATTTGACCTTAAAAATTTAGAGCCCTAAATCGCTTTCGTTCACTTGAAAAGTGAAACTCTATGTTTTTTTTATAGACGTGTAGACGAACTACTAATTTAAAGTAATAAATATAGAAAATTCATAACATAAAATAACGATTCCGAATATTTAGTAACTGCTGAAAAACGTTGAAATCACTGTCGACCGCTCACATTACATAGTTTAGTTGCATCCATCTAAACAAATACAAAATACTATTATACAATTGGCAGGCGGGTTGGCGAGCGCAGTACGGAATATTTATAGGTACACGGAAAGACGCTGCTGCCCAGGTTCCGGAGATTGCCCTAAGCAAGTTCTTGCTGCATCCACGAGGTCGGCAAAATTCTACTGCCGGCATTTTATTACAATGCGTTATGTCTTTTTTTCATGTAGGTTTGATCAATATGCGCCTGAACTGAGAAACGTCCAGCATTATTTATGTTTAGAGGCACTCCAACGGTTGCACACCCCTGCCGTTAGCAATATTTCAGTGAAACAATAGCCTTGTAACGGCGGGTTTGTTCAGATTTCACCTGCGGATATTTGGATGACCTTGGATCTGTGGTGCTGTAGACAGTTTATTACAGGATGCAGGTTCGTATCTGGAGTTGGTAAATTCTGTTGAATTCAATACGTATTCATATCAAATAGATAAAAATCATAATTCTAAGTCTCAGTTTGTCATCGTAATATTCTGTTATTACTTCTTATCACTTTTTTACACAAGTAAGGCCTTTACATCTATTATAGATGATATATAGCAACTGGTATTCATGCAATACGGGACGCTACAGTGCCTGGGAAATTGTTAGATGGGTTAGGTTTGCCCAGCACCTACATCATTCCAGCATAGGTAGAATTATTCAGAGGAAAGAACAGGTCAATACGTCTGAAGCTGAATAAGCCGCAGGTTTCCTCACGATGTTTTCCTACACAGTTAAAGCACGTGTTAAACATGAATTATACAGTTTTCAAAACAGAAAAGTCCATTGGTTCACGCCCGATATCCACGGCTTTTTTTACACAAATCTACGATAAATGGTACCATTAATAACATAATAATCTTTCTATAGTGCTCTTTACAATTACTGGTTACAGACAGTTTTTTGGTAGTACACGATACCAAAAAAATCTTGATGACGAATAACTAAAAAGAATCACGGAAACTTTTAAAGACATTTAACAGTCTGCAGTCTTCTTTCACTGCCTTAATCGACCGAAGGCATTATGTTCATTTCATAATCATCTAAGCCGTAAGATGTCCACTGGTGGACATAGGCCCACCGCATGGATCTCCAAGTACCGATCATGATGGGGTTGTTTCCATACTCACCTTTGGCACCTTGAATTTGAATTTGAATTCACCTTGGCAGGCGGGTTGGCGAGCACAGTGCGGGATGTTGACACACGAAATACGCTGCTACCCCTCTTCCGGAATCCCAGATCCTTACTGCATTTACAGGAAATATTTTAATATAAAACCACCAAAGAGATATTTATGCATAAACATCTAGATGTTTGATTATCAGTAAAAAGAATGCCTCCGAAATTTCCAAAAGTGAAGCTCCACTCTCGAACCCGGTAATTACCTTTGCATCCGGAGCCCGGCCGGGCTGCATCCGGCCCGATCCGATCGCCGATTCTAATTATTGTCGCGAATTGATTTACCGCCATCCTGTTTAGGAAGTTCTAATAATGAGGGTGCTTCAATGGATTTTGTGTTTTGAGTTTTGATTTGAATCCTATTAATGACTTAGGCTTTGTACTTCTCTGACTAGCTTAGTTATGTTGGTCGTAGATCTAGGCGACGCATTGATTAACAATTCATACGTCCACTACTAAACACTGGTCTCCCTCATGGACCTCCATGAGGGGAAATTGCCATAGTCACCTTTACTGGCAGGCGGGTTGGCGAGCGCAATTCGGGATGTTGATACACGGAAAGACGCTGCTGCCCATCTTCCGGAGGTATCTCTTAGCAGGCTCTTACTGCATCCACGGGCATGAGAGGAGGGCAACATTCTACTGCCGGCACTCCACGGCAGATAAAAAATTACTTGAAAATAATTCTTTAAATTGTTATGGTAAAACTCGGACTGAGGGGGGCTGCATACGACCCGACGTGTCTTTCAGTCACCGCGCGAAACCGTAACGTGAAATCTATGTTTTTGAAGAGCAGTTTTTTTTACTGCTTTTATAGTTTACTCATCGTGTAAACCAGTCTACCAGTTTAAAGTAAAAAACATGAAAACTTCAAAACCTAAAATTTTAATTCCGAGTGTTTTATAATTGCTAAAATCTCTGAAGCCACTATCGCCAATGCGTTGTTTTAATGGGATTTTACTTCTCTAACCAGTGTAGTTACATAATATTGGTCGTGGATCTAGTTTGATATGATGACTGTAACAGCATCAGTCAGTATTTATCCTGCTGTAAGGGACGCTGCAGTACCTGGAATGGTAGTTGAATGTGGTTTAACCAGCATGCAATGGCATATTTTATAATCAAGTAATCTCCAGTATTTTCTTTGATAATATTACGATTTTTGAATCTTAAATAGAGTTGGGCAGGACACCTGGCCAGACGTGGCGATGGCCGCTGAACTAAGGCTGTAACGGAGTGGTGGCCAAGATCCGGCCAGAGAGGTCGTGGTTGTCTAAAAGCGCGATGGGTCGACGACATTATCGCAGTCGCTGGGCACACCTGGAGAAATGCACAGGACAGAGGAGGCTAGCAAAAACTCAGGCAGGCCTATACCCAGCAGTGTGTGATTCCGGGCTGAGAAGAAGAAGAATATTACGATTGGAATTGACAATTCTGTTACGTGCTATAATTGTGAACGAAAACATTTTTTAAAAAGTCCTAAGTCAACAACATAGAAAAACCTTGTATTTATACAGAAGAAGAATAAAGCTAACGTCTATCATTTCAGTTATGACCACCAGCCCATATTTGTCCTGGTAAATTGGTATTGATATGACAAAATATTATGACCACGCGGCTTTTTGTTCTTCAGGGAAGAAGCTCAGCTCCTACCACTGAAGACAGAAAAATGATTTGCCAAACTGCTTTATAAGAATTGTCAAATCAGATCGTCCACCTGAGTAAGCCCATTATCAAAATTCAAACGCCTTTATAAATCGCACCTTAGGGTAATTAGTGGCCGCAAACGCAAAAGTTTGGTGATTCCGTTCGACAATGATGTTTTATCTGTTCAAAGGGGATTTGTAGAGTTTTACGGTTATGCTGAATTTAGTAATGGAACATTTTAGTTGATCATCTATGTAATAACTAAATTATCTAATATTTCTTGTAGAAGCATTGCTTATTTGATTTTTAAAATCGGTTTTAGTGAATTAGGTGTATGGGCGTAACAAACAAACTCACTTTCGCATATACATATAACTAAAATTAAATTCAATTAAATTACCGCGATTACAACACTTCCGGCAATCCGACCGAACCGCCGGGATAAAAAAGCGGTAATTACGCAATAAGTCCTACCCGATAAACCAATTTAGTAAAAATAACATTTATTTTAAGGTTTTATACAGCGTCAAAAGGTGTCGGGAATATTCAGATGATAATCATAATCATCATTTCAGCCTTATGACGCCCACTGCTGAACCCTCATGGACCTCCCAGGTATTGCGGCTGGAAGCGTCCTGCATCTACCACCGACCTGCAGACTAGGTCGTCTGCCTATCTGGTTGGCGGTCCTCCTATACTACGCTTGCCAGTCCGTGGCCTCCATTCGAGAAATTTTCAGTTATCCGCCATGTGTTCTTCGAGCTACATGGCCTGCCCATTGTCACTTCAACGTCCTATTTAGTTTAATAAGTTAACTTATATCTGCAGGATTGAATCAGAATTCTTATTTAATCCCGTAGAGAAGCCCCAAGCATGGCTCCTGGAATGGAAAGGGCTGGGCATCAATATAAATGGCGAATACATCACTCATTTTCGGTTTGCCGACGATATTGTGGTCATGGCAAAGTCGATGAAAGAGCTCAGCATGATGCTCGAAGGCCTCAAACGAGTCTCCCAACGGGTAGTCCTAAATATGCACATGGACAAGACGAACTTTATGTCAAATATCCATGTCGTGCCTGCCCTATTATGGTTGAGAACTCAGCTCTCGAAGCTGTCGACGCGTACGTACATATACCTAGGATCCAAACCGTCCAATTAGTCCAGGTAGGTCCAACTTCGAGAAAGAGGTCAATCGTTGAATCCAACTCAGATGGGCAGCGTTTGGGAAACTTGGCAACGTCTTTTCGTCCAAGACGAACGACTTAAGACGAAATTCTACAATCAGTGAGTGTTACCAGTGATGACATATGGAACCGAGACGTGGTTATCCACGGACAAGAGAGGAGAAGCAACATTTTGCTGCCTGCACCCCACGGCCAGGACTAGTGTAAACATTTCCTAGCTTCCATAGGAAAAAGGTGTCGAAGGAACTTGCAGAACCGTTGATTCGGCAGCATCTTATCGGCGAGTGCCGAATCAGTGGGCACGCGAGTTACGGCGCGATCCAAACTCTAACTTTGAGAATGGTTCAAAAGTTACACTTATTAAGCGGATCGGGAGGGTTAGTTCATCACGAGTTTGCAATGATGCGGCACTGATAATGGTGCTGGGGCGGCTGTGCTTAATTAGTCTGTGAATTCCACAAAGCTATTGGTACACTGCTGTGGGGTGCTGGCAGTAGAATGTTGCTTTTACTCTCATGCCCGTGGATGCACTCAGAATCTACAAAGGGAAGACGGGCATCAGCATCCTCTCATGTATCAACATCCCGCAATACCAACCCGCCTGCCAAGCGTGACGTGTATAGCAACAATACTGTTCATAGTTTTTCCTCTTATTACTTTCTTATATCTATTCGTGATAACCTATTACTTGCTTTATGTTTTCACACTGTTGTATACTAATTTATTATAGCTGTTGGTTGTCCTAATAAATAAATAATTAAACAATCCCCTCATGATCCTGGAGATCCATGAAAGAGGGATATGTCCAGTTATGGACGAGGACAGCAGTTCTAAGGCAGAGATGATGATAGGTATTACCGTTATATGGTAATTACCGTGCAGCCTCAAATATAATAGTTCAAATTAATTGTTGCATTTGCTGTAATGCAAAAAAGTAGTAAGTACTAATTCTACATATTTGTTTGTTATTTTAACGTCATTAGTGTTTTGGTATACACCTAAACCTACGTAACCTAACTACTGATATTCCACTTTCAAATGACTCGTGAGTTACACTATCCATTTTTATGTTAATAGTTAGTGTTTTGGTATACAATGTAAGCTAACTACTGATATTTCACTTTCAAATGACTCGTGAGTTACACTATTCATTGTTATGATATACGGGTTTTCTACTCACGTTAGGGAGGTACTGAACACGTTGGAAACCTATATGTTTTTACAACGAATATTTTTTTTTCGTTAACTTATTATAAAAATAATAAAAAAAAATAATGCTGGACAAATCACACAGCATCATCTAGCCCCAAGCTAAGCAGAGCTTGTGTTATGGGTACTAGATGACTGATATACTTAATACAATAAACTACATAGATATATATTTTTATTATATGTAGAAAAACACCCAGAACACCCTGAACAAATATTTGCAGATCGTACAGACATTTGTCCCGAGGCGGGAATCGAACCCGCAACCCCTTGCGTCGCAGGCGGACCTTCGCCCGCTGCGCCACAGAGCTCGTCTTATGTCCCACTTCTGAGCAAAGGTCTCCCAAAACTTTTCCAGGCATCTCTATCCTTTGAAGTATGGAATAATTAACTACTAATTATGTAAATAAATCAATCTCTGAGTAAATTATTTGTTAAATACTATTAGAACAGTCTTCTAAATAAATACTGCAATTTTTTTGTTTTATAACTTCGCATTTCGCTATTATATTATAGAGGTAACAAACATTCCTTATAACCACTAGTCTACATCACTCTTGAATGCAAATTGCGATAAATCGAAATCGAACTCAAGCCAAACTAACTCTTATGGCCATTACGTAAAGATTGCCATTCTGACGATAAAATCATAATCGTTTTCTACAGGCTATAATATGTGTACTTACCCGACAGGGGGTTTCAGCCCATGAAAACAAGTAGTTTTGGAAGGGAAAAATATTGGGAATTTCGAAATTCGTATTTTTTGTAAAAAAAAATCAAATATTTTTTTATTTAAAATTTTAATAGTTGGTGTTATGTAAAAATGTTTGTTCATAATTTTTTTAAATAAAATAATTAAGGCCATTATAGATGATTTATGAAGCGTCAGCAACTGATAATCATGCTATGGGATATTGATGGATTAGGCTTGCCCAGTACCTATACCATCCTCTCAGCTTAGTCAGCTGTTAGTCAGAGGAAAGAACAGGTCAATACGTCTGAAGCTAACTAAGCTGCGGGTTCCTTCACGATGTTTCCTTCACCGTTAAGCACGTGTTAAATGTGAACTTACACTTTTCAAGAAAGAAAAATACATTGGCTAATCTATTTTTTAATAAATTTTAATAAAAAACAACCTCTTTGTGGTCACAGGTATCATTTGTGTTTATATCTGTACGGCACCTCTTCGCGGAGTTCAATGACCCTGACCAGAATCAGCTGGCATTTATGGTATCAGCTGTTAAAGTTAAAACTTCCGTAGTATTTACTTGAATGAAAACCACTGAATCCAGAAAAGTCGTAAAACAAAAGTTGTTCCTTGGGATGGTCAGAATCACCCCTTTTCGGCTTAGTACACATATAATACGCCCTGTAGAGTACGCGCCTAGGTGATTTGGCCACATTCGATAGAGTGCGAACCGCCGGCGCACAACACCACCTTAATGTCAGGAACATTCAAATGGTTACACCAAATGGAACGGAAGAGTATAGATATACGACTCGAAGGGGTTCAGCAATTGGAGAGGTATTTAAAAAGGCATTAGGCATGTTTCGATAAGAAAAATATTTAGGTGAAACAAATGATGTGTCTTTTCTTCAGTTATTGTGTAAATGGATGGCAACATCTCTGGTTTGGCATTAAGTTTCTCTAGATATCAAAGCTATTTAAAACCGAAACCTTTCGCGTTAAGCCGGGTACTCACCAGCGAGCCCTACTCGTAACCGTTGCCTGAACTATTACCACAATATATAAATAATAATAATAATAAAAAATAATAATGCTGGACAAATCACACAGCATCGTCTAGCCCCAAGCTAAGCAGAGCTTGTGTTATGGGTACAAGATGACTGATATACTTAATACACTATACTACGTAGATAGATATTTTTATTATACCTTATATAGAAAAACACACAGAACACCCTGAACAAATATCTGCAGATCGTACATACATTTGTCCCGAGGCGGGAATCGAACCCGCAACCCCTTGCGTCGCAGGCGGACCTTCGCCCGCTGCGCCACAGAGCTAATATATCTCGGGGTGACGGGTGCAATGCAATGTATCGATGGTCACTTACTTCGTGAACTTGATCACCGCGGTACATATTTTAGTTGTAATAAGTATAAGTTACCGCTTAACATCAGGTGGGCTTTCGGCTTGTCTTGACATTTAATTGATAAAAATCGTCTAAGTGTGAGTTGGACTGGCGCACGAAGGGTTCCTTACCATTATTTTGCAAAACAACTTGTATAATCGTCCACCTGTTGCCGTTATTCGTATTGAGCAAAAAACGGCAAAAAATCACGTTGTTGTATGAGAGCTAAGTATTTGTTTTATTTTTTTTATTCTTTATTTTCTAAATAAATATACAATTAAATATTCTGTGAATATGTCAAGCGTCTACCTGTTGCCGTCATTAATATCGATCAATAAACGGCAAAAAAATCACGTTTGGTGTGTAGAAGCCCCCCTAAATATTTAATTTTATTCTGTTTTTAGTATTTGTTGTTATAGTTGCAACAGAAATACATCATCTGTGAAAATTTCAACAGTTTAGCTATCACAGTTCATGAGATACAGACTGGTGACAGACAGACAGACAGACGGATAGACAAACGGACAGCTGAGTCTTAGTATTTAGCCTTTGGGTACGAAACCCTAAAAAAGGTACTCATTTTGTACACCGTTACGTTGCACTTTACCGTAACTGTTACAGTTACCAAAACCATAGTGTGTCCGTGGTTCGCGAGTTTGCAACGAGCGCTTCACGAGTGACTAGCAACGAGCCGATGACAACCCTATTCGCAGTGTGTCAGAAGACTACACATCACTTCACAGAGATGTCTTATCAAAACTATTTCAGGGTTGGTTTTGGATTCCGTCACCTCATAAGGTCTTTCGAAATCTTTCTTTGAGGTGGTCCTTTTTTCAAAACTCCATTCTGATGATGGGATCCATGAGGAATTAAGAAGTTGTAATAGTAGAGTAATGCCGTGGGGTGCCGGCAGTAGAATGTTACCCGACCTCTCATGCTCGTGGATGCAGTAAGAGCCTGCTACGGGATACCTACGGAAGATGGGCAGCAGCGTCTTTACGTGTATCAACATGCGTGGTGAGTATGGCAACAACCCCTCATGGAAATCCATGAGGGAGACCTGTGTTCAGTAGTGTACGTACTACGGCCGAAATGATGATGATGATGAATAGTAGACACTAGGGACCCTCAAGATATAGCTTCGTGTCCTAAATTTAACCTTGCGGTTGGGTTTTTCTTCCACTCATTTGTTTTTGCACTGAGTTATGATGATGGGATCCATAATGAATAGAAGAAATACTCAAATATTAGCGGTTTGGGTGTATTCATCGACTAGTCAAGAATTTGATATCAATTGAAGTCAATTGAGTCAATTTTTTGAAAAAAAATCTTAATTATTTGAATGGTCTTTCGCACTCGTTCAGTTACCATTACCGAGTGATTCGCGTACCCTCAGAGAACGGGGCTCGGGGCGAACTGAACGGCAGCCTGTAAATCAGTTAGCGAAGATTGTTCGTGAAGATGACTCTGTAACTCAGTTGGCGTGGATACGCTACTGTTTAACACCCGTTGGGGCTAGGGCTGCCTACAACAGCTCAAATTAAAATACTATCTAAAAAAATACCCTTATAACTACATACTTATTATACACAAGGTTCACACAGGTAATACAAATCGTAGCATTTTATAGTTGTAGCACTAGGCTGGGCCTGTATTGTGTGAAAAAAAAAACTAAAAAAAGGCCTGCAGGACGCGTCTTTCTGTGTATCAACATCCCGTACTGCGCTCGCTAGCCCGCCTGCCAAGTGTAGCGAGTATGGCGACTACTCCTCTGTAGAGGACGTAAAACGGCTGAAATGATATATAAGGCATCTATTATAGATGATTTATACGGCGTAAGCAACTGGTATTTATGCTGGCCAGGAGTGCCTGGGACAATTTAAGATGGATTAGGCTTGCCCAAACCCTATAGCTACCATCCTCCCAGCCGTGGCCGTGTTGGCCGAGTGCTATGTACCCCCGACTTTCGATCCGAAGGTCGTGGGTTCGATACCGGCCGTGAACAAATGGATTATTTTTTTATAAAATGTTTGCATTAAGCGCGTATTTTAACGGTGAAGGAAAACATCGGGAGGAAACCCGCGGCTTAGTCAGCTTCAGACAAATATTGACCTGCTCTTTCCTCTGACTAAATTTTAAATGAAGAACAAATAATATAGTAACAAACCCATTATCTTATATCTAATGAGCGCTTGTAAAACACATAAAAAATAATTCGACACGTGTTTCGCCTCTCTGGCACCTTCAGGAGAAATTGGCTCCCAGTTCCTCACGGAGCAATCGTGTTGTTTCTAGGCAAAACTACCTCTGCGTTTTCGTAAAGTCACGCCTGAATCAATTAAGTAGCTCAAATTAAAAAGATAAGTTTTCTAACATGAGATCACCATCATCTTCTCAGCCATAGGCCGAGGAGTGGAGTAGTAGAGTAATTGTTGAGTATTAGCATGTGCGATACGAAGTTCGCCGGAACAGTTACATATACGTAACAGAATTTGACGTTAAAAACATACCGAAAACAGCTTTCAAACACAGCCGAAGTGACAACCCTGGCTCTTTGTGGGTTGTAGCCTGAAGGGTTTCGCTCCCCGTCAAATTGTCGTTTAAAAAACAACGCTATTAAACAAACCGCATTCTGATGCGTTTTGCAAACTCATAAATATTAAACAGACACCGGTTTTAGTGGTTAAAGTGGTTGTTGGCCGGGAAAACTTCTAGATTGAAGCTTCCGCCTGTAGCTCTATGTATAATGGAAGGGTTTCAGGTAAAATGTCTTGTGCAGTCACCACCTCCGTGTGGTGTGAAGAGGTGTGGGCAGGTGAATGTTTCTCTCCCTCTTTTGCCCGTAGATGCAATAATAATCTGCCAAGGGATGCAAGAAGATGGGCCGCAGCGTCTTTCCGTGTATCAACATCCTGTACTGCGCTCGCCAAAACGACTGCCAACAGCAACAACCCGCTCATGGATCTCCAACTATTAGATCCATGAGGGAGGCCTATGCCCAGCAGTGGGTGAATGAAGGATGTTGATGATAATTCTATCAAGCTCCCGTAGCGTCATTTTAGATTTTCGACCAGACAAATAGATTCTGTAGCCAAACGGTATGGGCAGTCCGTGTCCATGTCCGTTTGTGACGATTGATTCGTCTGGTTCTAATCCTGTCAGAATCAAACAATTTTATTGTATCATTTTCATATAGGTACAAGACATACATTGCCGTGGGGTGCCGGCAGCAGAATGTTACCCCTCCTCTCATGCCCGTGGATGCAGTAAGAGCCCGCTAAGGGATACCTCCGAAAAATGGGCAGCGTCTCTCCGTGTATCAACTTCCCGTACTGCGCTCGCCAACCCGCCTGCCAAGCGTGGTGAGTATGGCAACTACCCCGCATGGAAATCCATGAGGGAGGCCTGTGCTCAGTAATGGACGTTTTACGGCTGAAATGATGATGATAGAAACATAAAGCTATACTGCGATTCAACCAGTACAAAATCCCCATAAATTGTACGGTCCTCGGTAAGCATATTTATTTAGAACTTGTACAGAGAAGGTATGAATACCTTTCCACCAGGAATTACTTCCTGGAACCGCGCATACACACTAGCAGCTAATCTGCGGCACGCCGCGCCGGAGGCTGCCCGGGATTGGAATATGCAAATACCAGGTCGTGCTTTAACTTCGACAACTGTTATGATGGTGTACGGTATTTCTGGTACAACGGGATGCAAAATAATTCATCCTTTAATAATAATCTCTCTTATATTATAAATTAGGAATAAAATTAGGAATACTACATAGGCTACCTTTTATACTCGTACATCGTGTGTGAAGTTGTGAGCAGAAGCTAGTAATAAATAATGCTAGACATTGCACACACAGCACTTAGCCCGAAATAAGCAGAGCTTGTGTTATGGGTACAGATGGTGAATAGAATATACTTTTTTTTATATAAACATACATAATAAACATAGAAAATACCAAGACCCGAGTCTAATATCTACAGATAAGGCAAACGTTTTGTCTCTGGCAGGAATCGAACCTGCAACCTCTTGCGTCTCGTATGAAACCAACATCGCCGACTACTTTTTGATTTTCGTTTGAAATAAACTTGCAAAACCTCCATGTGTCCACCAACATAGTTAAAATTGCACAGTATTGTCTTTGAATCGGAATCTTGTATCTTAACGGCTAGATATATCTTTATATCAAAACAAAATGTAGTGTTGCTTCTACAGTCTTTGTACGAAAGATATATTCTTACTTAAACTCGTTTTATCAGAGAGTTACTACTACTAATTTTTAGGAAATAATAATGTTTCTTGAACATATTTTTGATTTCTCATGATAATTGTCGAGTTTTACACGCATTTTAATAGTTGTTTTTTTTTGTAATTTACATTTTTATGTGGCCTTTGGGCCCTTATGAATAAACACTTATTGGCTTCGACTTTGCTTAAAAAGTAATGTTATATCGCACCTATAAAAACCCTAAGCCTGCGGACAGCGCCCTTCGCCCAACAGGGCGGCAGGCGATCGCCGCCCAAAGGGTAGCAATTAAACAGATTTACATCCTTTCATGCCGTTATGGTAGTCGCCATTTGCATGAAAATGGCGGAATGGATCGCATTGTTGTATTGACAGTTTGTTTAATGAATATTGCCGGATTTGCAAGGGGAAACGGGTTATTTAAGCGGGAATTGTTTTTTATTGTGGTAGCTGTCACATGTTTTGTATAGCGAGTTTGATACCTTACGCATGATATGTAAGATGGAATTACCAAAACATAAGAAGAAGAAAGAGAAGATGGTTTTTTGGCGGGCACGTATTCGAATATAGAACTTTAAAAAATCTACAGTTAAAACGCCGATGTGTAAAACTCCTGAAATTACAACACGTAACGGTTGAACTTAATTCAAATTAGTGAAAGTTCTAAACGTCAAATGAGAATGATATCAAAGTTAATAAAACATGGCAAAACATGTACTAACTAAACATCTGAATACCTAACTATCATAATGCTCAAAGTCAGAAAAACTCTTTTTTTCTATTAATGTTTTATTTCGTGAAAGCTTATCTGTACTGTCATCTGATATATCTTTTTAACCCCCGACACAAAAAGAGTGAGGCGTTGTGACTGTAGATATATTAATTTTCTTTAATCGAATAGGTACGTACACATTTTGGAAGAATTGTGACCGCTAGTCACAGAAGTTAAAAAAAGTCTCACCCAATTCTCGTCGTCTGTCAACCTTGACTAGATCGTCCGCCCATCTAGGAGGTGGTCTGCTTCGAGGCCGTCTCGCTTCCATCGGAAACCACTCCGTTACCGCTTTGGTCCATCGGCTGTCGTCTCACTCTCGTCTCACGGAAAATGGGCAGCAGCATCTTTCCGCGTATCAACATCCCGTACTGCGCTCGCGAACCCGCCTGCCAAGCGTGATGAGTATGGCAACTACCCCTCATGAAGATCTATGAGGGAGGCCTGTGTTCACGAATGGACATTTTACGGCAGCAATGATGATGATGATCATGTGATTGAGGAAAAAGATGTCGAGCATGGCGAGCTTTACATATTAAAAACTTAGAACGTTATAGGTAATGCCTACAATAATACTAACATATTAAAATTGTGATAAAAGACAAAAGCATAATAGGATAAACCTTAACGTGATAATCTTGATAATTTCGAATATAACTAGTGGGATCTGGTATTTTGGTGGCTGTACGGTTTGCATACCCATAGGTACAGCGATGCATGTACCATACGCGAGTGTACGCTGTGATGTGTTGGAGATAATTAAGAGTGGTCTATCTATCTTGAAAAAACTAGGTAAGGGTTTTTCCCAGCAATGAGACGAGATAGGCGTAAGTAAAGGGAGAAACTAGCTAAGTAATAATTTTAAAACTTTATTTAAAATCACAAAGAAATAACACAACTGTTACTAACTCCATCAGTTACTAACATAATTGTAATCAATACTACTTACTTCTATATCTACTTGTAATCAGTACGTGCATCTGACTCAAATCCGGAACAAATATTACATGATGCAATATTTTGCGGTGGGAATCAAACTCGCACCATTTGATACTAACCCACTGCGCCTCACAGTCTCAACTCAAAACATTTCCAACACAGTTAAACTGCCACGACCATTTCAGAACTGCAATAGCGTAAAACCTTCATGCTCTAGAGATATTAAAATTGCTAAAAACTTGGCGGACGTAATTAAATTGGACAACGTTATGCAGTAGACCTGTCATGTAGCCCGGTGGCCATAGGGCTACGAAAACTTGGCAGGGTTATAGAAGAGGAGGCACCTAAATATTGCTGGACAGAAATGTCTGTGAAAGCACAGTCCGAAACTAATCATTGCCTCTGTGGCGCAGCGAAGCTGCTGGTTCGATTCCCGCCTCGGGACGAATACCTGTACGATCTGCAGATATTTGTTCAGGGTGTTCAGGATGTTTTTCTATAATATAATAAAACATATCTATATGTTGTAATATGATGTATTAGGTGTATAGCCGTGGGGTGCCGGCAGTAGAATGTTACCCCTCCTCCCCTACCCGTGGATGCAGTAAGAGCCTGCTAAGGGACACCTCCGGAAGATGGGCAGCAGCGTCTTTCCGTATATTAACATCCCGTACTGCGCTCACCAACCCGCCTGCCTAGCGTGGTGAGTATGGCAACTAACCCTCATGGAGACCCATGAGAGAGGCCTTAGTTCAGTAGTGGACGTTTTACGGCTGAAATGATGATGATGATGAAGTGTATATCAGTCATCTAGTACCCATAACACAAGCTCTGCTTAGCTTGAGGCTAGATGATGCTAGATGGTGTATTGTCCAGCATTATTTAGTTATTTATTTATTTATTGATGGAATACTTAATTGTTTCTACCTTAAGGCCGGGTAGTAGCAGATTTCATCATTGCAAAACAAGTATTTCTCAATAACCATTAAACATTGTGCTTAACATAATACTAAAACATGACATAATATAACATTAACAAAACAAAGTACAATGGGCGACATTATCAATATTAGCGATTACTTCCAGGCAATACCCTTTTACATATATATTATACATATATTCCATCTTTAGCACTTACATATTACAGGAATAGCTCTTCTTTACTTCAGGATGATAACCTAAGTAGGTACGAGGTGAAAGTGATACATATTTATAAAATTATATCAAGCCACGGCAATTTCAATTCACTGTGATGTCCTATCCACTCTTTTATCAGTTTTCTGTGAAACCATGTCCAAAATAAATATGTTACTTTCCTAAATCTATGTTACCATTAAGTGGATTGCACTGACGACACAAACCTGTCACATATGCGAGCGGACACTGTCAGAGTTCGCTGTTTGCGCCCGTGACGGATGCGCGAGCCAATATTGGTTGTTAGCTTTATTTTCCGCAATCTGTTAGGTTTCTGTGTTCGAGACACTTGTAAACTTGTTTCTTGGCTTTGCACGTATTCTGCTTACGAAAGTGTGTCTATGTGTTTAAATTATATTTCTTTTGCTTGTGAACAAGCCTGGCTTAGTACGTCTCTGCCCGCAAAAGAAGTATACAATATTTTTTTATTGCTATACCAGGGTGATCACAATCAGTAAGCACTTGAACAACGCTGTATTTAGTAAGTCGGAACATACCCATTTGACAAGGCATGAACAGCCGCAATGTCATTATAAATAATAAATAAATAAATAATGCTGGACAAATCACACAGCATCATCTAGCCCCAAGCTAAGCAGAGCTTGTGTTATGGGTACTAGATGACTGATATACTTAATACATTATACTACATAGATAGATATTTTTATTATATATAGAAAAACACCCAGAACACCCTGAACAAATATCTGCAGATCGTACAGACATTTGTCCCGAGGCGGGAATCGAACCCGCAACCCCTTGCGTCGCAGGCGGACTTTCGCCCGCTGCGCCACAGAGCTCGTCGAACGTAACATTGTACGTAACCAAGTGTTCATTATGTTCCTAAGGTGAAATAATTAATCTAAATCTGAATCTGCTGAATTGCATGGTACGATCACCCAGATACATTAAGTTTTAAAGTCCCATGTGCCTTTCCTAGTCCTCATTACCCGTAAATAAATAAAGACCAACATTACTGCGATATATCTACCTAAACAGTTATAAAAGCAAACCGTGTGGTGCCAGCAGTAGAATGTAACTCCTCCTCTCATGCCAATGGATGCAGTAAGAGCTGCTAAAGGATACCTCCGGAAGATGGGCAGCAGCGTCTTTCCGCGTATCAACATCTCGCTCGCCAACCCGCCTGCCAAACGTGGTGAGTATGGCAACTACCCTTCATAGGATCCATGAGTGAGGCCTGTGTTCAGTAGTGGATGTTTTACGGCTGAATTTAGTTATTAAAGAAAAAAACAGACGAAAACCTACACCGTTTTATGACGGAAAAAAACTTAAACGTTAGATTTCAAAATGTTATTAGGATTGTAATGTTATTGTCTGTTATTAGGTTCCACGACAGCATTCAATCACTGCTCATAAAAAACCGTGAAATATGCCACCCAAAACAGCAACCTATAATAATTGGTGTATGATTTAAAGTTGCCTGCCATTTAGCGCAATCTGCGCGGAGTGGTGGTAATGAATTGGCTGGACTATGATTGATGCGGTTGCGCGTCATTCGCTAATGGTCGGTGTGTACGCACTGGGGGTATTGAAAGCGCTACCACTAGCCACTAAGCTAAGCCACTTTTGAGTGTTTTGTACCGAGACAGAGGAACGCTAGGAAAAACCGAAAAATGCTTGGAAATAGCTTATTTTGTAACTTACGCAGCAGATCTGAAGGATGAATATTTATAAGATTCCTAAATAGTATAGATCAAAACTCCGCGAGACAATTATAACAGAGGTAAGTGTTTGCCTGGTTGGCCATACATAGTATCTACTCGCAATATTTTTGGTACCGACAAAAGCTTGAAATTTGTATTAACTTAAACAATTACAAAAGTCTACTTATCTTAATAAATGAAACTTATTATGATTTTCTACTTATTTTGTTTTTATTGTGATTAACAGCAAAACTGCAGGGAACACTGACATAATTTAGAAGGAATGTTTTTTATGGGACTCCTGTACAGAATCGTAACGATATGGTTTCTTTTGGTTTGAAATATTGTGATCGTTAATTTTCTGGTCCACCTCAGTCGGTTAAGCAGGATAGCGCGAAAAATTCCCGTGGATTTTTCGTAATGGTTAAAGCTAAGATAAAAGTTGAAAAAATATGAAAGAAGACGTTCATTTAACCCAGTGCGTAAAACATAACAGTTCCCCAAAGCATTTCATTACATAAAATATGATTCATAGAACGGCGGCCGGTGAGTCGGAGAAGACGCTTAACAGATAAACGATACTCAATTGTTTGTGTATTTCATCATCATTATCAGTCGTAGTACTGCTGTCCACGTCACTTCCGACGCCTTTGACCAAATACGCAAATGGCCAATAAACGCTAAAGGCCTTACTCGCGTAGTTCCAAATACGCAACATACCAAACGTCTCTGGTCCACTGCTGGACATTGGTCTTCCTCATCGATCTCCAAAATCATACTCCGTTGACATTCAGTTGTCATACTCCGTCACGCTTAGCAGGCGGGTTGGACCTAAAAAGACATTGCTACCCATCTTCCGAAGGTATCCTTGCCGGTTCTTACTGCACAGGCAAAAGAGGAAGGGCAACATTGTACTGCCGGCCTCTCACGGCGTCCAGCTCTTATCATTATTTACTGGGATCATTATAAAATGAAAATGTTTTCGATATGAAGCATCACAAGGTTAGCGTTCTCACCAGATCCTCTCAGGATCTTGTTTTTGTGTTAAACAAAGCGCAATTTTTATTTTATTTTTGAAGTGATAACTTCTTATGGGAGGGTAAATTGCTTCGTTACGTAACGCGTTACGGCACCAGTCTGCCTGGCTTCCCTCCCTCTCACGCATGCGGCAGCGGCAGGCAGGCTCCTCTCGCACTCTAATCCGCAGCGTCTAAGTTATCCCTTTTGTCGTGCGCCCAGAGACGCAAACGCTTTTTTTATTTTATTCTTAATTTAATTTAAGAATACAAAGTTAAATATTAAAAAAATATACGTGACAAAAACATGGCAAGCAGTTCACTCAGCGGGCCAAAGAAAAATAATACCATCTCACTAATATTATAAAGCCGAAAGTTTGTACAGATAATAATAATAATAGTAAGGAGATTCCTCTCCCTGCAGCCCTAGTCACCGACCGCTTGAGCGTTGCTTCGCGGCCGGTGATTCACCGTTTTGATATATTTTTAATGTAGAGTATTAATTGTTATTATATTTCTTTGTAGTAAAAAATATATTTTTATGAGTTTACAAATAAATAATGTGGAACAATAATAATAATAATAATGTTAGTCAATTCATACAGCATCATCTAGCCCCAAAGATATATAATGTTTGTTACCTCTTCACCCAAGAACTACGGATATAGATAAGATATGTACATAATCTATAGACCTTTATTTAACATCCAGGAACTGGTATTCATGCTGTACAGGACGCTGCAGTTCTTGGAAAGTTCAGTTCTTGGGGTTAAATGGATAATGTTTGACAGCACTTTGACAGGTTTTGTTAGATACAGGATGTATCATAATGTACAAACCCGAAAGGGGAGGTTTAGATCACTGAAAACAAGTAGTTTTGAAAGACAAACCAAATACAAACATATACGAGTTCTCCTAGTCAGATGAGCGATTGCAAATAGGGGTACTAAGCTTCTCCACTGAAGGGCAATATGAAGACATTCGATACGGTCTAGATGCAAGACATTGTCTCAAGACAGCTCGCCCGTTTCCTTGTAATATCTCACGTGAACAGAGCGCCACGTCGGCCATTTAATCACCAAAGTGGCTTATTGCAGTAACATTGTTACCCTCCACACAATAAAGCAGTAAATTTCAATCAAAATGATGGAAGCAGCCGGACAAGGGGAGGTGTACTCTGGGCGCGGGGTGCGATGTTGAAACGATGTGGGAGCCGAGAGGGTAGATGAGAAAACTTGGCTAGGGAACATTATAAAGAAATATCATATATTTTCTCACACTTATGTAGATAAACTTAACAACTTAAAAAATATGTATACCGGGTGTTAGTGTAAACAGTCTTATCCTTGAAACCACAGGCTAGGTATCAGGAACAGAGCCCAAAATCGATGAAAAAAATATATTTATTTTTACATAATTTCTGCAAAGAAAATCCTCATAGATCATAAATGCGTTTCACCCTACACACGCTACAATACACGAGAGTAGGTGCAATGCGGCTTCTCTGTGTGTCAAACACGCCGCCCGCCGCCTTTCGGCAACTCGCCGTTTCTTTGATGCGCCGACAAACACCTGCCCTCGCGAAAATACCTAAAAGCCCCGCACGCGCGCCCGCGCCGCTGCTCATTCGCCAGTCTCGTACAATCTCGTGCGTGAGTTGGACGCATCGCGTCGCGATCTTTATGTGTGCCGATTCGCGGTAAAATGTAAACTGTGTAACTTATCTGTGCTGTGACAATGTCGTACACAAGCGAACAGTGGACTGAAATGGTACGGCTTTATGCCATAGCTGGTGACAACTTAACCTTGGCACGTAGGTTGTACGCAGAGCGGTTTCCAGGACATCGTGTGCCAAGCCGGGAAACTATCCTAGCTGCTACACAAAGGCTACGTGACTATGGCCAGTTCATCGTGCCTAGTCATGCACAAGGTCGTGGCAACCAACAGTTGGCGGTCAACCTTCAAGAGCAAATCTTGAATTTTTTCGCGGAAAATCCAGAGGAGAGTACCAGAAGGGCAGCTCGTCTCTTCCATGTTTCGCATTGGACGGTTTGGAAAATCCTTCACATCGATGGCCAACACCCCTATCATTTCCAGCCGGTTCAAGAACTGGAAGACCGCGACTACCTACCGCGGGTGGTTTTCTCTCAATGGCTCTTAGATAACCTGGACAACGCTTCCATTCTCTTCACGGATGAAGCTACGTTCACCAGGTCGGGCTTTTACAATGTTCATAATGAACATTACTGGAATAGGCACAATAAATAAAATAAATAAATAATGCTCGACAAATCACACAGCATCATCTAGCCCCAAGCTAAAAATGAACACAGAGTGCGGGAAGACCATTTCCAGCGTAGGTTTTCGGTGAACGTGTGGGCGGGAATCGTGGACGGTATTCTCCTCGGTCCACATTTCATAGATGGAAATTTGAACGGAGATACCTACATGAACATTCTTCGTCGAGTTTTGCATCATATGTTGGAGAATGTGCCTCTCCGTTCATTAAGGAACTTGTGGTACCAGCATGATGGGGCTCCTGCACATTTCCAGTTGCAGGTTCGGGCTATGCTTGATGCGGAGTTACCTGGGCGATGGATTGGTCGCGGAGGGCCAGTCGCGTGGCCAGCGCGTTCACCTGACCTCACGCCTTTGGATTTTTATTTGTGGGGAGACATTAAGCGCAGGGTTTACGCCACTCGTTTTTACAATACAAGACAATTAAAAAGACGTATTCGTAAGGCGTTTAGGGAGGTGAAAAATAACCCATTTGTGCTTTCCCGAGTGCGTGATAACCTAAGAAGACGTGCGGAGGCGTGTGTGGCTGTAAATGGAGCCCATTTTGAAAACTTGTTACGTGTGATGTAGGTGTGTGTACATAAAACTGTAAATTTAAACTGTAATTAATTTGTAAATAAGACTTGTTTCTTAATGAACTTTTTAAATACGCCTAAAATAACTACTTTAGCCATAAAGCTTTTTTGATTCAATTTAATTATTTTACTTGTCTTGAAATAACTTAATAATGTGCTAGAGTAGTTATTTTTGCCTGTCCTAAGCCAGGAAAAGTATGAAGGGAAAGTTCTATGCAAGCATCCATTCGTTTTGATACGTACATCAGCCCGAGCGCAGCGACATTTGCGGGCGACGTACGACAGTAGGTAATTAGGGTGTCCAAAAAATCACGTTCCTTAGATGAGAAATGAATTATCAAAATGTAGCGAAACGAATTGACTATTATTTTTAATTATTACTTGTATCAATTCATTTTAGGGTTATACATTTGTGGTTTAAGTGATAAGTGTGTTCACACTAACATCCTGTATGTATGTCGTAGGATGATTTGACAATTCGAATTATCGCGAAAATTCTATGGATTTCGCGAAAACACGGATAATTAGGATCAGGAGAGCCTGGTGACCTGCAACAAAGGTTTTAAATTATTGTGTGTAAAGACAGGCCGTGGGGTGCCAGCAATAGAATGTTACCCCTCCTCTCATGCCCATGGATGCAGTAATAGTCTGCTAAGGGATACCTCCGGAAGATGGGCAGCAGCGTCTTTCCGTGTATCAACATTCCATACTGTGCTTACCAACCCGCCTGCCAAGCGTGGTGAGTATGGCAACTACCCCTCATGGAGATCCTGTGGGAGAGTGGGATCCTGTCCCATGAGGGAGGCCTGTGTTCATCAGTGGACGTTTTATGGCTGAAATGATGAAAGACAGCCTTACCCGGCAATAATTTAGACAAATGACGAGCAAGCATGCGATAAAATTGTAGCTTTTATATAAGTTTTATTGTTTATAATACTTATCATGCTTTTGTTACATTAATAGTGACTTGTTACTTGTTAAATTTATTTTTGACTAGCTTGTACCCGCCGCTTTGCATGCGTTGTACCCTAATAAAAAGTAGCCTATGTATTAATCCTAGTCAACATCTAAACGTTTACAAAGTTTCAGCTCGATACCTTCGCTAGTTTTTGCGTGAAGAGGTAACAAACCGCCATACAAACAAACTTTCGGCTTTACAATATTAGTGAGATGTTAGCGAAATTATCGTTCTCCTGACTACCAGGTCTTTAGATATTCAAAATTCTGATTTGGTTATGTCATATATAAAAAGTAATTTATTCTAATTAAAATATGCTTGAACTAAAATTGAACAAGAAATAAAGCAATTTAATCGCTTAGCCAATAAAAGCGCCTAAAATTAATAAAAATAATGAAGCCAAGGTTGTCCGGTAAAAATCAATATGTTGCGATAATGTCAATTTGTTTTCAGAGCTTTTAATTGTTGTTATGTTAATTCTTAAAAGCGCAATAAATAATTTTCTATCTACAGCTTGAAACAAAGTACGACTACAACCTTAGTTCCAGAATAAGGGTGTGTACATCTAGTAGCGACGGGTGAATGAAATATGCGACCGGAGCGGAGCAGAGACTACACGACACGACACTTTAAAATATTAACGCTTTGTTGTTATTATAATACACACTATTCACATATTTAATCTGTAAATTAAATAAGGTATACACAAATCGCAAACTAAAAAATAAATTAAATGTATAAACATAATATGTTAATATAACATATTATGTTTGTTTAATTGATAAGCAACCAAACGGCTTCATCTTGTGGTGTCTCTCTCTCCACTTTTGAAGGTTAGTAAGCTGTCAGCTAACTGAATCTCGTACAGTTTTCAAACGAAAAAGGTCTTCGCAGATCATACTCTTAGTACGATGATTGTGATTTTAAATCACTTAGTACCTATGTTTTTTTTGTTAACAAATTATTGGTCTTTAAAAAGATTTTCAGAAAATACTGTTGTAGGCCTTTGCTTTCCGATATGTAGCAGCATTATTTTAGGTCAAATATATGTTTAATGGTGCCGAGGGGTGCCAGCAGTAGGATGTTACCCCTCCTCCCATGCCTATGGATGCAGTAAGATCCTGCTAAGGGATACCTCCGGAAGATAGGCGTCTGCAGCGTCTTTCCATGTATCAACATCCCGTACTGCGCTCGCCAACCCCCCTGCCAAGCGTGGTGAGTGCAACTACCTCTTATGGATCTTATGGATGGATGTTGCCTGAGGCCTGTTCAGTAGTGGACTTTTTATGGCTAGAACTATGATATGTTTAATGTTATCTAATTCAATATTTCTAGTTATATATTTATTATTATATATTATGTATATATTTTTTAAATGAAGTTTAATATTTCCATGTTGATTATCATTCAGCTGATAGCAAATACAACGCCGAATCTTCAATGATTCTATGGTTTGGACGTATAGTTAGAATACTCATATCAGCATTCCCATATGAAATCCATTTCGCTTGAAGCCAAAACCTTGGAGCCTCAAAGTTATTACGAATATCTTAGGAATTACCATGGGAGATGTACCTTTTGTTTCAATTACTTAAAGTGCCATCTAAATACGTTTTCTCGCTTACATCTATGCGCATATTTCTGACCATACGGGCAGCCTTTTACGTGAAATTGAACGCGCATATTGTTGCCAAATAAATGTCATGAGATGAGAAAAATTAGGGGAATTATATGCGAATAAACTTATGATAGAATAAGATCGAACAAGTTCGATTTATTTATTTACAGAAACACAATTGAACTTACAGATTAAAAATCCAAAACATTCAAAACATCACCTCTGCGACGCAGCAGGTTGCGGGTTCGATTCCTGCCTCGGGACAAATGTCTGTACGATCTGCTGATCTTGATCTGCTGGATGTTTTTCTAAATATAATAAAATATTTATGCATGTTGTATAATGTATTAAGGAATATCAGTCATCTAGTACCCATAACACAAGCTTTGCTTAGCTAGATGATGCTGTGTGAGCTGTCCAGCATTATTTATTTATTTATTATTATATGATTAAAATTATGAATGAGGCCTAACGCTTGTTTAATTATAATCATAAAATAGATAATCAACTAACGTTATTTTAAGTCAAAGTTACCTACTAATAATTCGTATTGATTTCTAATATCTATTTTTAATAAATTCTTATTCTTATTCTTCTTGTTATGAACGAAGCCAAATATGGACCAATTTTTATTTTTTGATGTTTATAAAAAGGTTTAACATTACATGTATAGCTGCATCAGCCCCAAAATAAAAGAGAATAATGAAGTGATTAATTACTTTTTTTGTAAAATACAATAAAAAATATATTGGTAAATTAAATTGGAATTTGTCTGAAAAAAAGACTCAAACATCTGTCTGGCGCTGAGCTTTTGGTGTCAGTTGATATTTTTCCCGTTGCGCCACATACGACGTATAATACCGGTTGATTGTGTTTTGAAATTAACAGTGAGAATTTCAGTAGGTACTACAAAAAACATTAGCATACCACAACTTAACCCTCCTTTTACATAGTCGGGTAAAAAGGTATTCTAGTCGAAGCGTCTAAACTTCGACACGGGTAATAAACCTATCGAAAGAATTGTACATTAACTCACATAAACAAGTTTCATATCGTTGCATTTACATACGTGGAGATACATGCAGCGACAGAAGTGTTTCATGACCTAACCACTGGATAGAACTACACGACCCAAAAGTTCTATCCAAAGAACGACACTATTATAAGAGGATAGTTCGAGAGGCGATTGAGATCAAGAAACACCTAAATTTCAATCGTGAAGATGGTTTTCGTCTCTCTTCTGCATGGAATCCTGTGTTGAATAAGTGTGTGCGTTGTGTTCCGACGGTACAGCAGTCCGATACCGTCAGTGTAGTGTGTCGTAATGTGAACTTGGACATTTCTGAATCTGAAGACGAATTGAGGGTAGTCGTGGATTCTGCCATCAATTCGCGGCGGTAGCTCCCAGCACATCAGTCCTCCCGCGACCAAGAACGCTGAAAGGTGTTCGAAACGTCGGGAAAATAATAAAAAAGGTACGCGATAAAATCCTGTAATTTTAAAACTAAAAATATGTTAACAAATCGCGAAAGTTTAACAAGTTATGTTTCATGAAAAACAGTCCGCGAAAATAAATGTGTTGAAAGTTGTACATATATGAAACTGTATGAATAAGAAGATAAATTTACTCAGTGCGTTCAGTATGTTTTTAAAAATAGGTCTTCCGTTTTTTTTTAAACTTTCGCGATCACAACACATTATTAAAATATAATATATTAAATTATAATATAATATAATAAACGTCGGGAATAAAATAAAGGTAAACGCGATAAATACCCGATAATCCCATATTTTAATAAGGTCTTCCGTTATCAATTTAGTGTATTTTTTGGCGATTCATTGTAACCGTCGGTATCTCTTACTGCACTTGTGTAAGTTTATTTAGAAATATAAGCACCAAAAAAATCAGTAGAGTAAAATTAGTAACAAACTTACAACAAACATGATATTAACACATATTTAACAGGGTATTTATCGCGCTATTGACCTTTATTGTTACCCGACGTTTCGACAGGATTGCACCGTGACTGTCCCACTCTTCCCGGGACCACGATGGGGATGATAAATACATAATACAATAATATAAAACCGGGATGATAAATACCCGGTTAAATGTGTTAATAATGTTTCGTGATCGCGAAAGTTTAAAAAAATCAAACATGATGCTATACGAGTAAGCTTGTAACTACAAGTAGGTACCTACGTAACATAATCTATTCTTACTTCTTAGATGAAGTCTTGCGTTGTGGGACAAAATACAATTTCTACAGTTAAGACTTTATTCACAAGCAAAAGCTAATTTTTAACATCTATGAAAATACAAACATCGATCATTGTTGGTTTGTAATAAGAACTGGATCTACTTAGAGTTAAAACTCTCACTAGATCCTGACTAGATCTGTAGGCAGGATATATGCAGGCAGAGTGATTATTTTTTTATTTATTTATATACTGTTGGAAGACAAACAGTAATTATTAACTAAAAAACTTATCTATGAAAGTAACTATTTACTTTTAAAGCGTCTCCACATATTGAATCTAAATAAACAACAATTTAATTAACAAGTAAGCTATGTTAATGAAATTGGACATCATAATCAAAAAGGTTAAATAAAAAGACCAAGAAAAATTATAACTATAGAAAAACAAAAATAATAAAGATAAAAAGCAGCTAAGTGGTCTCGCAACACCAGCGTTTAGACAAAATATTTTTTACTTTAGGGGCTTTTGCTATAAAAAGATCTAGATCTTGTATGTCACTTAAGTTATTAAATATAATTACTGCTCGACTAATAAATGCATTTTTCCTATAATTGGTTACACTAAATGTTAACTTTAACTGAGTTGAATGTCTAAATGATCTACTTGGAATCTTAGTTTTATATTTATTTTCTAATAAATTAGGGGCATCTATTTTGCTCTGTGCTATCTTGCTAAGGAAAGTAATGTCTGCAATTTGGCGTCTTTCTTGTAATGTCAATATAGAGGTATGTTGTATTTTGCATCTAACAACCTAGTTGTCATTGAAGCACACTTACGTTTGAATTGCAAATATCTTAAGAATTTACATACGTTGTATGGATTCAATCCTGTCAAAATTACACATCGTAATTGGGACTCCAAACCTGCGAACAATACTCGAGAATGCTACGCACATACATAGGTACAATATAATATCTTAATATCTTTTATGCTCGTGAACTGTGGGCTAGCGCTCAAAACAAATCCTAATGCTTTATTAGCTCTTTTCACTATGTTGTCGATATGTTTATCATAGGATAGCTTTGAGTCCTGTATAACACTGTGTTCGCGAATCTCTTCCACTTCCTTAAGAGACCCTTTAGAGTGTAACTAAATTTTATGGGTTTCGCTTCCTAGTAAATGTTATTGAAAAACGTTTGGTTTGGTATTCAAATCAAGTTTATTTTTTAAGCAGTAGAGTTCAAATCTATTAAGGTCCTCTTGCAGGTGGGAACAATCAGTAAAATTTGTCATACGTTTATAAACCTTCATGTCGTCAGCGTACAATATAAAATTAGAGTGGCTAAAACATGAACCATTATCGTTATCGTTTAGGGGAACCAATATCGTTTAGGGGATTGATTATCACGTAAATTATTCGTTATTTCCACAGACGTGTGATTGCGACTGTACGCCGTAGCGGTGACGCCGCCCGCCCGGAAGCGAGGGCGGGCGGATGCCGGCTCGGCAGGTTGCGCTTTATGGCCGCCCATCGGCAGCACTGATCGCTTTTTGAAGTACACTCTCGTTTGAGTCTGGTGCCTTCTATGTAAAGTGTAGGTACATAGAGTTAAATGGCACGTATGAATAGATTGTAGTTTATGTATTAATTGTAGTCATGTAGATTGACAAAATCGAGTCGACACGTTCTTTTTTGAAATAAAGTAATTCAAAAACAACCGCCAATATATTATATCGAAATGTCGCGTGAAGTCACACGCTGGTACGCTCCGACGTGCTTAAGTACATCAATCAACTTATGACGTCACGAGCCCCCACTCCTAAACTTAAACTCGCTTTATCTAAGTATTGTTTCATTAATTAAAAAAAATCTAAAATAGGTACGTGTATAAATAAATAATAAATAATTCTGGACAAATCACACAGCATCTTCTAGCCCCAAGCTAAGCAGAGCTTGTGTTATGGGTACTAGATGACTAATATACTTAATACATTATACTAAATAGATAGATATTTTTATTATATATAGAAAAACACCCAGAACACCCTGAACAAATATCTGCAGATCGTACAGACATTGGTCCCGAGGCGGGAATCGAACCCGCAACCCCTTGCAGCGCAGGCGGACCTTCGCCCGCTGCGCCACAGAGCTCGTCTGTGTATTACTTTTGTTTTATCTGACGGATTTAATATAAATTTAATTGAATACTCTGTCAACAAGCCTATTGTTAACGTTGTTGTTTCCCTTATCCTCATCTCATCACAGCTATAATAGGACTACTGTCGACGTTCACTGCTGGACATATGCCATAGACCTGCCAGAGACCTCCGACATCTCAGACTCTCTGAGATCATGAGGGGGCTGTTGTCATACTTGATTGCAATGTAAATTCAGAAAGTAACCTACAAAACCGTTTTTACCGCGGCCCGTAAACCCAGGAATATGTTATAGCGTAGATGAGCCGTTCTAGTGAAGCTTCACTCGGGCACGCCTACCTATTACCTTGCAGCCGCGGGCGCCCCGAGGTAACTACTGTGCTGTACAAGGATGTTGTGCTTACTAGAACTACTCTACTTAAAATAACTCGTGAAACATGGGGCCGTGAAAACTACTGTATCGTACTACAAGGGTGTTACTAGAACAACTCAAATTCACGTAATATTTGTGGTCTAAGATCTGGTTAAGAAATATCTACGCTCATTAAATGAATAAAAATAGTTATAGAATAATTGCTTAAAATGTACACATTGATACATCGCAACTAAATCACGTGCTGATGAATAAAAAAACCCGCTTACTTTATTCTCAATCCTGCCGTGCTATGTTGCCTACCCAAAAATGTAGATGCAAAATTTTAGTTCATTCAGATATTAGTAAGAGGTTCTGTTATCTGAAGACGAATTCAGTTATGTGCTTTATTCAATTGAAATGTGTCTTGTTTTTCTGTTTTGCTCTACTGAACAAACACTTATTGACTTTGACTTTGTTCTAATTCAGTTTGCTAGATTTGACGCGGACAAACAAACAAAATTAGCTTATAGAATAGAACCTTGTAGAAATACATAGAATGGAAGTCGTTGGGTGCCGGCAGAGTAGCTGTGCTTCCTCTATTGCCCGTGGATGCAGTAAGATTCTGCCAAGGGCTATGTCCAGCTGTAGACTATAGGCCGATGATGATGATGATGATGAAGAGACCTCCATAAGATGGCTAGCACCGTTTTTCCGTGATACACCCGCCAACCCACCTGCCAAGCGTAATAAGCATGGCCATTACTTAAAGATCCATGAGAGCCAATATCAAGTTGTGGACGTGCTACAGCTTAGATGATAATGTATGTCACATCCAGCTAATAGTACAAAAACCTTCAAGCAAGGAACAAAATATGAGGTTCAGTATAAAACCCGCATCTCCATATTGGCAGGTCGAGGCCGTCGGCCATATTGAAAGACGTTTCGTTCCGGCGATAATGGGCCCCGGCCAAGGGTCTTGGACACACTTTAGATTTAAATGTGATTTCTGCAATACGCTGGCGAACCCGCTCTTGTTATGATCAAAATCTATTAAAATAACTAGTAATACACGGGTGCCGTAGAAACAACTTTATTTTACAAGGGTGTTGAGGGTACTAGAGAAACTCAAATCCATGTAATATTTGTGGTCTAAGAGCTGATTATCTTAATAGTTAATCTCAATCGATCGATCTCATTACCACGTGATAGGTTGCAAAGCTAAATCCACATTTAGAGTCCGAGAGAGGTCTTTGTGATTAAGCTGACAAAAAAAATCGGTTTCAGGGAAATCAAAAACTTTTATCATCATCATCATCTCAGCCACAGGTCTGCTGTCCACGTCCACTGCTCCTCCCTCATGGATCCCCAAATACTGGTCACGAAGGGCTTTTGCCATACTCACCACGCTTGGCAGGCGGGTTGGCGAGCGCAGTACGGTATGTTGATAAACGGAAAGACGCTGATGCTCATCTTCAATGAGGTATCCCTTGGCAGAAAAACCTTATATAAAAACACTATAAAAAATTACAAACTATGAAATATGAAGTCCCGTATAAAACCCACATCTCCATATTGGCAGGTTGAGGCCGTCGGCCATATTGAAAGACGTTTCGTTCCGGCGATAATGGGCTTCGGCCAAGGGTCTTGGACAAACTTTACATTAAAATGCGATTTCGAAGAAGCGTCTTCTGTAACCTGATTTTCGGGGGAACATTGGAACAACATCCTGAACTTACGTAGATTTACTTGCTTATGTCTATGGCAGTTGTGTTTGTGTTTTCAACCGAAAAATAACGGTTTCAAGATGTATGATTTTAATTTTTAAACATTATATTTAAACGTAATTATTTTATTATTAAAACATACGCGAAAAATCCCGATTATCTGTTTTAAAGTTAGTCCTCTAAGCAGTATAAAAGACGTCACGTGATAATAAGTTAGGTACGTGGTGTTATTATTTAAACGTTGGTAATTAAATTAAAATACTGCTGTGCATAATGTGCTTTTAACACGTACGAGTATCGATTATTTGTTAGACTCGCCAGGTCAACAAATCCTGAAATATACATTCAAAAACCCTAGATTTCCACGCGAAGTAGCACCTTCCATAAACAAGTCACATAACAAGTGGAATATGCAGAGCGTATTAGGTACACTCTATGTACAGACAAACAAACAGTTGTTCGAGTTACTCGGGGGGTACGCTGTCTTATGTTCAGCGGAATGGATTTACAGGGAGCTAGGAAGATATTGAGGCGCTATCAGCATCTTTTTGGCAACATACGAGTGATCTTGTTCAAAGTAGTCCTGCAGAGTGTGTTCTGTAGGTTAAATATTAGTCATTTAATTCGTATACATATACCCGTGTAACTACAATTTGCACTTAACTTTGCCTTGTTCCTATTGTCTTTGTAGAGTCGGCGCCACAACTCAAGTCTTACGGCAAAAGCGGGAACTAAGCTCTACAGTTACAGTCTGTTGTCTGTATATATTTAGTTCTATGTTACCAGCGCCGCGTCTATCGGACTTGAGTGGTGGCGCGGACTCTATATTGTATCATGTAAACGTCAAATATGTTGTTCTTCTGTCAGAGTCAAAGTGTTATGCTTGAAATATGAGTACATTTTACAAGTTGTATTTTTTTTTCTAAGTATTCTGCAATTAGGAGGCATAGATTATAGTTACAATAAAAAATAATAAAAAAATATTAGAATAAATTTATGAAATCTGAAAAAAATGCATTCTATGCTTACGGGCATGATATACAAAATGTTATCATAGTCAACTAGTTGCAAAGATTATCTATGCCATTATTACATGGAGATTTACTTCAAGTGAGTCTCCAATAAGAAAACTCGTTTAATAAATAAAATATTGTGTTTATGCTTAAAAAAACAATAATATTCTAAAGCATTTGACACCCAATCCGCCATCTTGTGGTGATTGCCGTTACAAAAGTAATGAGTTTTACGCAGTATATTGTGACCGTGTATGCAACATTTGAGCTTTATCGGATGCCTGGAAGTGGTTCAAATTCAGCTTGCAAGGGTTGACCCGGCCATACATACCTTCTAGGCACGGGTACACCTTCCTAGACCACATTATTGCTTAACATCATGCAAGATGTTGTCAAAAGCCTATAATGAATTAAAAGAAGAGTAATATACCTTCTCTATAATTTGTAGCTGCAGGGCTCATTTCCGCGACACCGCCCCACTACCCATAACTCGGTTCACATTCGAGTTATGCAGATTCCACGTATTTATCGTCAAACTTCAGATACGAGACAAGAGGAATCTGATTCCGTTTGCTGTTAACTTGATTTATCTGCATATATATGTATATCTATGAGGACTACCGATTATTCCTTCTGGGAAGTCAGAACTAAAAACTTATTCGTTTATCTGTTATGTAACCAAATGGGTTGTCCAAAAAAGTGTTTTAGGTTAATTACTGCGTCAGTTACTTCGGAACTATGCCCCTATATTATATTTGGATGTCGAGGCATAGGTCCGAAGTAACTGACGGTGGGAACAGGATGGTGGGTATAAAGGCGAGCAACACTTCTGGACGGATTTGAGCACTTTGGCCCAGTTCTGGGAATTTTATAAGCATCGATTTGACCAATGCGGGCTCCAACCCAACGGCAAATTCAAATATCTTTGATAATGTTTTTATTTCCTTGAAATAAAATCGGTTGAGCCATTTATAAAAAACCTATATAATATAATAAATATAAGATAGATAGATAGAAGATAGAAAATGCTTTATTGCACACCTTAAACTAATCAAATAAACAAAAAAAAAGAGAAACACTAAACATAAAGTGACAATTGGCGGTCTCATCGCTAAAGAGCGATGAGACCGCCAATTGACTGGTAGAGACCAGACAACCTTTCGATGGATTGGATTGTAGTAATGAGATGGGGTAAAATGGTGTGAGATTAAAAAGAAAAAGTAAATATAAAAAATACCATATAATATGAAATATGAAAGTGGAGATGAACAATCGAATTATTTCAAATATCTAATTATATTTATACCTAAGTGAGGTATAAAATGATGTGTAGATTTCAAAACTAACGGGAGACATTACAAAAAAAATAAGGTAACCTACATACGTAACTAGAAAAAGTGTCGGAGGTTACTTACAATTTTAAATTTTATTAACTTGTTACACTTTCGCGATCACAACAAATTATAAATATAATATATATACATATTTTATTTGAATTTTATGAGTTTTAGGTAAACTTACAGCTATGATTTTGCAATAAGGTCTTTACTTAAGATAACATGCATGATACATGCGTGATATGATACTGAAGGCTAATTACAAGTTTCCACATATAATACTTTTACTGGAGAAAAAAAGATCTTAATAATCAATAGACGACGATATAAGGAAAGTATATGCTTATGGTACTTATACACACAAAAAGATATATGCACAAATATTAAATAAAATTTAGAAAAAGTTATATAAAATATAACCGTAAATTTATGGCGTAATCTCACTAATATTATAAATCCGAAAGTTTGTTTGTTTCGATGTATGGGGAGGTTTGTTACATCTTCAGGCAAACTACCCTACCACTACACTACCCAACGGATTAAGCTAAAATTTTGCATAGGTACGTATAGACGTGGACCAGGAATAACACATAGGCTATTTTTTGTCCCAAAATTGATTTCCAAAAGATAAATATGACGTAAACAGTTTTCTTGTGTATAAAAATTTCAATCCAACTGGTCAAAATTTTGCCTTAAAAATGTAACGCAAGCGAAGCGGCGGGTAAAAACTAGTTACCTATAATACTTCTTCAAATGTATAATAAAGGTCATTTACGCGATAAGTTCCCGGTTATCTGTATAAAAGTAAGAATATTAACAATAAAATGCAATGAAAAATATCTAGTTTTAATTCCGCTAATGCTGAGATGCATATGCACCGCCCTCCCGCGCGCGGGCGCATGCTATGGATTTCCGCAAAGTAACGCCTGATTCTATTAATTATAAGAATGTTAAGTTAAGGCCTAAGTCGGAGTGTTGCCTTAGCTTACAATCGCCATACAAGAACTGCAAATAGATTCTAATATGCCTATACAAATGCTTATAGGCTCATACGTGTAACGGTTACGGCTCACGGTTGTCGAATGTCGTAAAGACGTCTACATCTCCGAAAAACAAAACGTGTATTCCAGTAATTTGGTTTTTTATTAGGATTTTATTTATAGCTCGGAAAGCAAAAACGCTCTCTCTATCTTGTACTGCATCATCATCATCAGTTTGTCTATACTAGACCAGTACGTTCTAAGTATACTGTCACTCAGACAGATAATTATTTGAACGCCGATTGTAAAGTAAAAACATCAGTTGATTAATGAACGACGTGCAGTTGCAGTTGAAGTTTTTGTGAAAATTTCATCCGGGAAGTACTACCACCATACATATTTCTGCCGCTAAGCCTGTATTGCTGTGTTCGGGTATAAAGAGGTCGGCGAAATTACGGGCACATGAGACATTACAACTCTATGTCTCGGGGTGACGCTTTGTCTGTTATAATTTATAAATGAATTAAAGTAATTGAAATAATGGTAATAAAGTATTTTTAGGTGGTGAAGCCCTCTGATATGCAAAGCGTTGTCTGTCTGTCTGTCTGTATGTGTATTTGACAATTACAACCGAACGCGTCGACCAAACTACATAAAACCTTTTTTGTTAGCACCGTCTTAATGCGAGAAGGTTTAAGGTCACAGGGACCGGAGTTATTGTGACCTCAAAAGGTCACCAAAAAAATAAAAGTCTTCAAATGGCCGCAAACGTCCAAAAACCCAAAAATTACATTTTTGATCTTTGGTTACCTTTTGAGGACGCCCCCTTTTCTGGTACCCCCGTATTAATGATTGTTATTGATTTTTATCATGTTAAACGTATTAGTCGAGTGGTATATACCCCGACTTTTAATCAAAAAGACAAGGGTTCGATACCGGCCGTGCACCAATGGATTTTTCCTTTTTTTTAAATTGTGCGTAAAACCCCAATGTAATGTTTAGAATATCTCATTAAGTGAATTGTAAATTCTTTTGAGATAATAAAGTTCAATAAGCTGTATTTTCACATTTAACACGTGCTTGAACTGTGAAGGAAAATCAGTTTCAGACATATTAACCTGTTCTTTCTCTGACTTATAGCAGTGGAGTGTGAGTGCAGCTTCAGCGCATTCCTAATATAACCATAGCCAAGTAATAGTGACATAAGATTATATTAAAAAGAAATCATTATCATCATAATTTCAGCCGTAAAAGGTCTCCTATTGAATACAAGCCTGCCTCATTCTCCATGAGGGGTAGTTTCCTCATTCTCATTCTCCATGAGGTAGATGTTGATATACGGAAAGACGTTGCTGCCCATTTTTCGGAGGTATCCAGTAGCAGACCCTTACTGCATCCACGAGTATGAGAGTAGACTAATGCCGGTACCTTACGGTTATATACGGTTTGTACGGTTTTAATACGGCGGTATTAAAATGCTACCCTTAAAGCTCCGTCAAAGACATGTTCTTACCCCACAGTTTTTCCATCTGATATTGAATAGGGCCATTAACTCTTATCGCGAAAGAGTTACAACCGTCTCAGTTTATCAGCAGCTCTGTATTCAGAAGGTGTTCGTCGTCGTTACTCCAGACAAGAGATGCTTAGAGCTCTTCATATTTTATTAGAGCTTGTTCGCGGAGGTAGGGTTGTCAAGCGTAGCTCACTACTTACTATCCTGGCGCGTCGATCCTAAAGTGGGTCTTGGCCTCCAATAGAACGCCATTGGCTTCTGTCTTGCGCCACCTCCATCCAGTCCGGGAACAGTTGAAGTGAGCAAAGATCTTTCTACACTTCATCCTTCCACCTGTATCTGGGTCGGCCGACTATTCGCCGGCCGATTAGCACTCCTTGGAAAGCACGTTTTGATACTCGATCCTCCATTCGTAACACGTGGCCAAGCCAGCGCAATCTCATTTGGATTTGGATTCGCCAATGATATTGGGCTCGGCCCCAAAGGCTCTTTCTGACCCGCCAAGTTCCATCTTCGCGCTGGGCTGGGCCCAGGATCGAAGCGTAGCATTTGGTTTATATTTCTTACCTGACTACGGCAAGCAAACGATTATTTCAGGCAAACTTATAAAATATTATACAAGGTAAAGATAATAACACTGAATTGAAATTATCGTGGCTTGACGTCATTCAACTAATATAATAAGGCTTCCACCACGTACCTAACATAATATCATCTCGTTTCGTAGACCTTTTATAGTAGGGGTAAAAGCCGTATTATTTAAGTGTTCGATAATTTTAAATTGTATGCATGTACCTGACTAAAATATTTAAGGTTTTGCAGCAACTACTTTGTCATTTTGCCATAAGAAAAAAAAAATCTAAGCAAAGAGGCGGTCGGTAGCGCTTTAATTGGAAGACATTTTGTAGTAATTTTATTTTAAATATTTACATATTAAAATAAGTGAAAACACACCATGTCCGCTGATGGCATTGTCTTTTAAAGTAAAGAAATATTGTGGTTTGCGGCGCGGGCAGTCTTCCTGACACGCGGGCTTATTTCCCCATATTCGCCTGCGACCGCATCTTTGCGTTGCGGTTCTGTTCAGCACAGCCCTATCAAGCAAGAAGCCACCGCGAACTTATCAAGATCACGTTCGAGCTCGCGACTTGCATATTCCGAGCTCTAAACCTTATCGTTTTATATAAATTAATTGCGCGGAACAGAGATGGCGCTGCTCGCTTATCGCGTTAATTGGAAACGGGGATTTAGACGCGTGTTTTAGGTCAATTGGAATTGAAACAGGTAAATAGGCTGGATTTGCTTACAAAGTCAACCTTCTATAAATTAATTTTATTTATAGTTCTAATGTTGTTGACGTGCCGTGGGGCAGTAGAATGCCGCCCCTCTCTTGCCAGTGGATGCAGTAATATATATTCACCAAAGGATAACTCCGGAAGATGGGCAGCTGCGTTTTTCCGTGTATCAACATGCCGTAATTGCGCTCGACAATACGCCTGTCGAGCGTAGTATGGCAACACTCCCACATTATCATTACTAGGCGCCCTCTGAGGGCCTGTCTGGCAATGGACTTCCTACGGCTGAAATGGTGATGATGATAATGATGTTGGCATACATTTTTTTTTTAATTAATTGAATGTCTGAAGACGAGTACTTTGCAAGAGTACAGTGCTGATGATATTATTTTAGAAGTACTTGTCTAGTTAAGCGTACGCCTCTTTTGTTAGAAATATCTGAGTAGCAAGTTGTCATTGCTAGCCTATGAAATTATGTTTCCGCAAAAAAACGTCTTTAAGTACATTGTAGTATGTAAGCGTGAGCACTAAGCCTAAAACTAAAATGTTTGAATTTTAACAGTACCTTCTCAAACTGATCAACATTAATGTAACCTTATCAGAAACTTGCTATTATTTTAAAAAGTTATTATTACTTAAAGCCAGAAGTAACCCTTAGAAAAGTAGTCAATGAGAAAGATCTCAAATACTCTACTGACCAATACAACAAGTTATATTACATCAACGAATCAAAAAGCATAGATCCCTTTTCACACTTCAGCTGACGGAAATATCGCTAAAAATCATAAGCAGAACGTGGCAAAGTTGCAGAGGGTAGTATCGGTGGCAATATCTCGTTTATAGTTGCGAAACAATCCCCTAGAGAAGGTTAGTAGCCAATGATTATTTTGTTCTATTTAGGGGTGAATTCTGGGGTTGAAATGTCCCCAGCTTATTGTGAATAACGAAAAACCCTTGAAAAAAACCTTTATTTTTTAATCCTTATTTTGTTAATTTCGAATAAACTATCAAATATTTAGAACTCACGAAATATTTTCCAAATTAGCCGGACGTTGTGCAATGTTACTTGCAAATTCGATTTGGTCTTCAGAAAGTCAAAGTCAATAAGTGTTTATTCATTAGTGTTAAGAACTTCTTATAAAGTCAATTTATAAAAGTGAAACAAAACACAATGACATTGAATAAAGCACATAATTGAATTAGTTCGCTTCAGAATTAAATAAATACGATTTTATCGGGAAAACCATTAGCGATCAGTTTTGGCTTAACTTAAATTAAGATTATATGTATACGTTACCACATGAAATTAAATAAAATTAGCCACCTGAAGTAAGTATTGTGATAAAAAAAAAAAAAATGTGATAAAGAATCAAAATAAAACCAAGTTAGCGAGGCATCTCCCAGAATACGCACCCATCCCGTATTCCCCTCTTAAGATTCTCATAAACATGTTTTTCTCGCAATAAAAATGATAAATCATCCGTTTTTTATATGGTCAATCAGTAGATAGAGTTCCCTATTGATGGATAAAATCTATGAAGTTATTTGGAGGAAAATACTAGATAATAACAAGTAAGATTTCATTGTGATTGATGGTGTTGTGACGTTGCGAGTGTGAGTTGCTTTTTACGAAGACAGCTTCTGTCTAATGTTACAGCGATTATGTACTTTTGGAGTTTTTTCCTTTACTACGGCAGGGTGAATACGTATCTCGCGACAGGTTTTGCAACAAGCAATTGACAGCAATATCGCTGTCGAATGTCAATATTGTATAAGAGAACAGCAAGGAATTGACATTTGGCAGCAATATTGCTGTCAATTGCCTGTTGCAAAACCTGTCGCGAGATACGTAATCACCCTGCGGGTTTTATACTTACACTGGCAACTCTAGGTTTCTGTAAACTAAATTATTTAGATTATAATAAACCGAACAATATATCATATCATGGAGGCGGGCGTAGAGGCTGCTCCACAGTATTAATTAGTAACATACGTATAACCGAGTATTTATCGCGTAAATTACCTTTATTATAGTCACCTTTATTATTCCAGCATGCTTGGTGCAATCCAAGCGAAACGTCGGGAAATAATAAAGGTAATTTACGCGATAAATACCCGGTTATATGTAAAAGAAATTAAAAATGTATTTATTCAGAAAATAGGTCTTAATACTAGTAATATAAACACTAATTTTGAGTCACTACGTAAATATTCCCTAAAAGAGAAATTCTCTAAAAGAGAAATATGTATGTTAATAATGGGTTGTGACCACAGTTATTAACTTTTGTAGTCTCTTTGTTCCATTATGTAACCTGTTTTAAACTATGTACTTGTTCTCAATAATTTATTTTGTATTGCATAGCGTGATGGTAAGAGCCTATAGCTTGCATCGATAATTGGGCTATTCGGACCAGTTAGTTCCTGAGCCTTCAACCAAACAAACAAATACACTCTTTAGCTTTAAGTATAATAATTAGTATAGATACAGTTCCAACCTATAACGATATTATGATGATAATAATGTTAATGTACGCTAATTATGTCCTCCAACCACATAATAATATATTAACGTATCATTGCAACTTTTACCAACGTGAATCTCTAGCTTAAACCAGTTTGACAGCTGTCGTGCCAGACGTATGTACATCATATCATTTTCTAAGAATGGAGTCCGCACTACCTTCTAAAGTCTGATATTTGCGGAGCTGTTATCAGAGAACTAATTACAGACTTCAGACTGTACTATAGACTTTATTTCCTGCTTTTCTCGTAAGATTTCAATAGTGGCGCCAACTCAAATTCTGTAAAAATTATAATAAAATTAGCCATGGGGTGCCGGCAGAAGAATTTGACCCCTCCTTTAATGCCCGTGGATGCAGTAAGAGCCTGCTAAGGGATACCTCCGGTAGATGGGTAGCAGCGTCTTTCTGTGTATCAACATCCTGTACTGCGCTCGCCAACCTGCCTGCCAAGCTGCCAAGCCTGGTGAGCATGGCAACTACCCCTCATGGAGATCCATGAGGGTGGCCTGTGTTCAGTAGTGGACGATTTAAAGCTAAAATGAAAAAAAAATATTTCAGAATCTTATCGAACACAATTGGATTCATAAAGGACCCTGAGGATTATCCTAAATCGTTTATATGAGGAACGTAGGTCTTCCAACCATCAGGCTCAAAACGTCAAAGTTTTTATTTGTCTTGTCTTTTTATTTTATGGCTTTTTGTGTTTGGTTTAACACAATTCCGCCAGTGTCAAGTTAATTATTTGACACAAACTTCATACATTGTCACATTGAAACGTCAATTTACAAAAGTAAACAAAAATTAATTAAATTGAATAAAGCACTAATGAGGTGTTTTCATTAAAAAGTAAAAACTTCAAAAATAGTTCCCTCGAACCATATAGATGGCGTAAGTTTTATATAACTGGTAGGAAACACAATTTGACAATGACAGCAATTGTGATTAATCACAAACTTGCTTTCTCCGCTTGCCAGCTCCATCTGTTAAGTTTGGTAGGAAACACTTTTTTGTTTTTTACTGAAAACGGCTCATTAAGTTAAACAGGAATTTTCATTTCTTGGTTTGAATCGCGTTTACGTCACAGAATTTACCCCCGCTGTTTATTATTAGTCGTTACAAGAATTATTTTAAAAATTATATCTGCGTTCACCAAAAGGCTTTCAATCTTTTTGGAAAAGAAAATGACCACCGAAATAATTTTAGTATGAAACTGGGACTAAAGAAAAAGCGCAATGGGCATATTATTACTTAAACTCTAGACTTTTAAGTAAAATTGTACGGATACATAAAACTTGTATTTTCTTTCATCATCATTACCATCCATACAATACAATACAAAAAACTACACTACATTTTACAAAACACTTTATTGCACACCTTAACAAAATAATGCAGAAAAAAAAACTTACAAACAAGATTGGTACAATGGGCGGTCTTATCGCTTAGAAGCGATTTTTTCTAGACACCCTTGGGATGGAAATAGTCCATCCATAGTCCGATTTCACCTACTGCAGGTATAATAGGCCTCCCTAGATCTTGCGCCAGTCCGATCCATCGGCTGCCCGCGACCTAACCAATGCCGTCTGCTCATCTTGCTGCCGGATGACCAATGTTTCTTCATACTTGTCTCGGCCACCATTCAGTTATAGCTTTACTCCACCTGCCATCACCACGCCTCGCCATGTGTCCCGCACAGTTCCATTTGTTGAATAAATACATAAATAAAACACGCTTAGCTTCACTATATTTTAAAGTGTTCATTAACCACATCAATCAGGCTTCAGTCAAATGAGATATCATATCAAGAGTCTATTTGGTGGGAACTCGGGTGAGGGAATTTTAATTTTATATTTTAACTTTTACTTTGTCTATTTTGCTAACATTATTTATAAGTATTAATACTTTGTGTTAATAACCCGAATGGATCATAATTTGTTGTCAAAATAAACAAAATTTTAATTTTTTATATTATTTATTTAACTTATGATTTGTCTCGACTACTAATAATTTTTAAAACTACAGAATGTCTAAAACGCCTTTTGTAATATTGCTCAAATGGTGATCAATGATCATACCCAACACCATAACACATTCAAGGATGCCCCTCGATCACCCTTACATCCACAGAAACGAAATCTTGTAAAAATTGCGTCAGACAAATGAGAAAGTATCCCAATAATTCTCTATTATTTCCATAGATAAATTACTTTCTGCTAGCAAAGCTTACGTTATGCCTTATTAGGTATGCGACGAAAACACAGTATGAAATATTGCAAGCTGCGTAGGCCTTATATCACGGGCTGCATAAATCTGCGGCACACAAATATTTTTCTAGCCTTTTCAGCTGACGTGGTGGCACTTAGGTAAGGAAAAAACCGATGACGTGGCTTTCCGCTTTGTTACCTGGACATTGTTTTATATAAAGTTGTAGTATTCTATAATTCAGTATGCTTTCTATTCTTTCTTGACGGCGTGGGGTGGCGGCAATGTTGTCTTTCCCATATATGTATATGTATATATATATTTTTTTTTGTTATAACATGTTGTTTTTATAAGTTACGCAAAACTTATAGTGTGATCTACGTACAAATACAAATATTTTTTATTTCTGTAACTTAAACTAAATATAACTATATTGCCCGTGGATGCTGGAAGAATCTCCTAAGGGCACCTAAAGGTAGACAGCAGCGTGTTTCAACGTCATCCCGCCTGTCAAGCGTGGTGAGTATGGAGTAGATAGATAAATAAATAGATATTTTTTTTATTTGTGACAACAAGCATAGAAAACTTTGAGTAGGTACATAAAAAAGACAAAAATAATGAAGCCATGCTTGAGTCACAAAAAGGTCTCAGTCTAAGCTTAATGTTGGCTATGTTAACCAACGCTGGTCTTCCGACTGAGCCGTTTGGTGACGTCACAGAAGGCAATACAATGAATAAAATTAAATAGAACATATAAAATTGTACAAGCAAAGACATTGACAAATTCTAATACCAATCACAAAATATAGAACAAGAAATAATAATGCGACATTAAACTTAATAATTATAAGATTTTAATATTAAAATTACAATAAAAACTATAATAAAACAAAAAAAATGCCTGTTTAGTTTACAAACATGACGCACACGGCATAAATTAAAAGAAGAAGAAGAGATTGTGTCAAACATTATTGATGTCAGATTTACGATAAATAAATTTTACGTATAAATTTTACGAGTATGCTCTGGATCTTAAAGTACTGATCATGAGGGGGTCCTCATGATCAGTACTTTAAGATCTCTTATGATCAGTACTTAAAGATTAAGAGGCTTATGCCCATAATGGACGTCTTACGGATGAGATGATGATGATGGTGATGATTATTTCAATCAACGGTTTTAAAACAAGCTTTGCTTACTGTGGGGCTTTATGTTTTTATTCTAACAATAAGAGTAAACAAGTCAATAAGCTACTTAATTTTGTCACCAGATCTTTACCATCTAGAAAATATTTAATTCCTACGTAAAATTCCTTCTCGTTTGTTCAAAATAATATATAAATGCGACACAAAGAGATAGGTACCTACGTTTACTGAGCCAAGACCTCTCACGGTAATAAAATATTCCCAATTTCGTGTATTTTCCTCAAGCCATTCCCAGCTACATAAAATAAATCACAATTTGACACCAAAAACATTCCCTCATCAAACTAGCAATCATATTCAAGGCGTCCGCAAAACTACGTCTTTCTACGCAAACTTTAATTATTTTACACCCCCGGGAGTCGTAAAGAAAACAAGTTAACGCAATACAATAAGCGAATAATAAACTGAAACAACAAAACAGTTATTTGGTTTTATTTTTCATAGCTTCAGTTGGCAAGTTGGTTTTACTGACGGAGGAAAATGGAGTTGACTAAAGTAGATGTAGAATAGGGAAGCAATAGGATTTGTAGATGTCAACATCATCATCACCCTGCCCTTATCCCACCTTATCCCATATGTGGGGTCGGTATATCATGTCTCCTCTTCTACTATACTCTCTGTCGTCATCTCAGCACTCACTTCTTGCTTTCTCATATCCTCTTTCACGGGGTTTGTATAAAAGTAAGGAATTGTTTTTAGACCTGTATTCCTAAGATGGCTTTCAAACTATGTATCTCTTCATCTTTACAGCCGTAAGATATCCACTACTGGACATAGGCCTCCCTCATTGACTTAGAGATCCAAGTGCATGAGGGGTTGTTGCCATACTCACCACGCTTGGCAGGCGGGTTGGTGAGCGCAGTTCGGGATGTTCTTACACGAAAAGACGCTGCTGCCCATCTTCCGGAGATATCCCTTAACAGATTCTTACTGCATCCACGGGCACCTCACGGCAATACTTTCAAACTATACTTCAGCCAAATTGAATGTAGATTGTTAGTAAACAAACTAATACACTTAAAAAATTAAAGACTTGGTTTTTTTTGACGGAGTAAATAGTAATTTATATTAAAGGGAGTTATCATAAATTCTCATTAATTGAGGAATATAAATAAAAACCAATAGAGAGAAAGGAAAATACGAAGGAGGTTCTCGAGTCAACGCGAATATTTGTTTTTCGCATATTTTCTTACAGAGTAGTCCAATTTAGATAATTATTTTTTTATTGGAAAGGGTATACCCGAAGTTGTTCCTATATAAATTTAAAACCAACCCTAAGGGTAAGAAAACAGGTAACGATTGATTGTTTACTCACTAATTGTAACGTATGACCACGCAGAACTTTTACAGAGTAGTCTACTTTTGATTATTTTTTTTATCGTTATAAGTCGGTTTAATTAAAAAAAAATATATTAAGTTAAGCGTTGACAGTCTGTTAACAAACATTCTACATCGAATTTGGCTGAAGTAAAATATGGTAAAACTGGGATGATACAGGCTAACAGCAACAGTGGGTAACGTCTTAAAGAAAAAGAACAAACACGATACTAATATTAACCTATATATGTTATAATTTTGACTTGCTTCTGGTCTCTGGTACGCTAACTCTAAAAAGAGTTTTAGAGTGAAAACTACTCTTGAAGCTACATTATGGTAGCGCGAGCGCCAAGTTTTGATGACTATTGTTTTATTAACCAATATTGGGTGTCGGAATTTTCCATGGCCGATTGCATCGAGAACTTAAACCCCAGGTTAAACTAAACACTCATCGAAACATCGAGAACCAGTGTAGCTCGGCATACACTTGTACTTTTGTATTTCATTGTCAGCTAGTTTAGCTAAAACCTTTTTATGCGCAGAACTTTAATTATCTTCTGTTACTAAGGAGTAACACAATTGATATACCTAAATAAAAGACTCGTGGATAAATACTAAATTAGATAAAAATAAAATAAAACCAGGCAAGAGCGAGTCAGACTCGCGCACCGAGGGTTCCGTGCCATCATTCAATGTAATATATGATAAAGGCGGTTTATATTTGTTGGAGAACCTTGACAGCGCCATCTCTTGTCTGATAGCGAAACTTATGTAGATTTTTTACACTATCGATGATTTCGAAAAAAACTTTGCAAATAATGGGGTCTGTTATAATTTTCCTGTAATATTTACATTGCTATTAGCAATAAAAGGAACAGGGGTTCCTCTTTACCATTTTGGTCCGGAACCCTTATAAAATTACCCTTGTCTATATAGTTCAGCCTCCTTAAACCTAAACGCTCGTGGTAGAATGTGTAGACGATGCCTGCTAAGGGATACTTGTTTGAGTAGGTAGGTGATTGTGTGGACTGTATTTAGAATGGTGGCTGGATCGATGGGAAGATTGCACAGTTAAACTGTGGTTAAACTGCGTAGCCCTTCACTTTAGTTTCTTCTTAAATTTTAAATTAACATAATTTTAAATTAATAAAAAACCCGTGCTGGTTTGACAACATGTGGAAAACGTAATTTGTAGAAGTTAATTGTAAAACGTAATGTCACTGACAACCGGATGTGACCTAGAGGAGCACACTAAAACAGGAAGTCTGTTTTGTTCCATAAACAACTTTGTTGGGTTGCAAACAATACCTAACTCTGGAAGATGGGCAGCAGCGTCTTTCCGTGTATCAACATCCCGTACTGCGCTCGCCAACCCGCCTGCCAAGCGTGGTGAGTATGGCAACTACCTCTCATGATGATCCATAAGGGAAGCTTATACTCAGCAGTGGGCGCTAACGGGCTGCAATGATGATGATGAAGCCGCTGGTTTCCTCTCGATGCCTAAACCGCCGTTAGCCTCGGTGTAACTGGTCCCTACAGCCCCCGGAGGAGCAGCAGTTAGCCGTGGCGCCGCCGCCGGCTGATTGGTCCCTATAAAACAATCCGCCAACACTAGCTGCTAGGGGTGGGACAATATCGGGAGTTGTAAAAAATATGCGGCAGCACCAAGTTGTTTGCTACGACAACCTACCTACTATTTAAACTTTCGCGATCACAACACATTTTTACTAGGTATATTGAATTATCGGGTATTTATCCCTTTTTTTTATCTCGACGTGTCGACCGGACTGCGCTTGGTAGTGGTCGCAGAAATACTCAAAACGAAGGTACGTCAACATTGGAATAGGTAACTATGATTTTTTTATCTATAGACTAGCAGCACTCTACATTTTCACCCGCGTAGTTCCCGTTCCCGTGGAAATATGAAAATAAAATATACACACCTATGTTACTCACAGATAATATAACATTCTAACAGTGAAATAATTTTGGAAATCGGTATATTAATTATTAAGTTTATTCGTTACAAACATACAAAATTCAACATATAACTCTCTGCTCTTTATAATACTGATATAGAGGTAGAAGTAAAGATAGAAAATGCAATGCCTTAAAACTGTTAAAACATAGAAAAACAAATTTTACAACATACCACTGCAACATAAACACACACACATAAACACTGAATTTTTAGGTTTTTGTGTTAGCTTCCCTTCCTGACTCCCGAATCACCTAATAGTGTCATACACACATAATTTAATGTCACCCTCAAGTTTTTTTTATACGACCTAATAACGAGACAAGCCGAAAGCTCATCTGATGTTAAGCAGTACCTCTACCTATTACAACTGCTAAACCGCAGTGATCACGGTCAGGAAGCATGTGACTATGTGACCAACGCTGCATAGCATTGCGACCGTCACTCTTCACCAAGTGCTTCCAGGAATGTCACTTTCTCGCCAAGTCCCGAAAATCAATCAAGAAGATATATTCCAAAAACCTATCGGGGTGGCAGGACTCAGGACTGTTTCAAGTCTCATGGTGTATAAACGTAAACAGGCTACTATTGGTCTATAGAGTAAACATAACACAGGAGCAACACAAATATAAAATACAACAAATCACAATACATTTTATGCAGGAAAATTATACAAATAAAATACAGACTAAATTAAAATTAGTTTAAGGCAATTATATACCAAGTAAATACATTTTCCAAATTATATTTCAACATTATGTTTCATGTAACATAATGTATATCTTTTATGTTTGACACAAAATAAACTTTTTCTTATCTTATCTTATATTATCTAACTATTTATTTAACGAAAGAAGGTAAATAAAACTTACTGATTTTACTAGCTATTATGCTTCCACTGAAACAACCAAAGTTTGATGAAAATCATCTGGAGTCACCGATCTTACTTAGGTAAAAGTACAACTTACGCCATCTAGTATACACATATAGAACTAACAACTTCGAAAGCTCACTGCGCAGCCCTAACGCTTTGTCAGCGAGGGCTTTTGCATTCACAAAAGTTCTAACTAGTTAGTAGTACATGCTTCTGCAACAGATGGCTCTCTTAAAGGTTTTGTGTTGTGTACATTTTACACTCAGATTCGAGGCTTTGATTATTTATCATAATAATCAAAGATTAAAGGTAGGAAAGTTAAGACTTAATTTCTTTATATCTGTAGATAGTAAATTTTCCTAATTATTTTAATTGGCTTCTTCCCAAAAACTTTCGATAAGTACTCAATATTATCTCCGACACCTATTTATTTTGTTTTAAAGCTATACGAATACGCCTATGCTCTTAATAAGTGAAAACTAGGTGAAGTACGTACATCTGTGATTCAACACACATAAATCAAGATCAAACCGATCCCAAGCCGATCCATTAATGGTCCAGTGTTGGCCAACAAATCAACAGTAATATTTACACCCATCTATCTGACTGAAAAGAAAAGTGCGCGTGGATTGTAGGCAAATGGTTCCGTAGAATATTTTTGCCCTGATCTGAAGCTCGTTTTTCGAGTGTCAAAGTATATATCAAAAAGTGACAGAAACCCAAAGGCGACATAGAATCGATATAAATCTTTGTATAAAAATATAAATGAATCATCATATACTGGGATTTTCATATCAATATTAAAGTAGAGTCTACATAAACAAATACCAAAATTAAACTATGTATTCTTTTAAAATTACGGTACTTGCTACTGGCAGAATTGTGTAAAACGAAACACAAAAAGTAATTAAAGAAGATGAAGAATTCATATTTATATTAACAAATGCTTGAGTTGTTACACGAGCTATTTAAACTTATAAAATGTTTAGATGACCTATCTTATTACTATTAGAAATGCGTCATACATAACATAACCCGTAATGTTATAATTATGTACTTTTATATAAATAAATAAATAAATGAGTTATTAGGACCCTGTAGTGTCACAATTTAAGAGAGTAATTCATGCTCATGAACATGTGCATTCTCCCTTTTCCCACGTACGGTTTCCAGACTTGGTCACTCACAAATTGCCAAGTCTCGCCTAGGGGTATGCCAGCGAGCTATGGACCGCAGTATCCTGAGCGAGACCTACGAAAGGTTGGCCTTTCGGACCATGCAAGGAACACTATATAACACTGCGCTAGAAAACACAAGTAGCCGAAATAGTTCACACAGCAGGCCAGCTCAAGTGGGACTGGGCAGGACACGTGAGCCGTATGGCCCAACAACTATGGGCAAAAACCACCACCGATTGGGCTCCAGAATGATCACGTGGTAGACCAAGGCGGCGATAGGGAGATGAGCTTGACTCCTTTAGGAAAGACTGACTTCAACAAGCTCAAGACAGGGATAAGTGGAAGGAGGGAAGGGCCTTTGCAGGCCTTTGTCCTGCAGTGGGAAACATCAGGATTATAAATATATAAAATTCATGCAAAAGACATAAACGCGCTCCCTTTGTTCATCCTTGCTTTATAATTTTTTATCCTAATCGTCCAAACAAAATAAACGCGGCTTATCTTTTTGTGTAGGTAACTCTGAATGGTGAAATTGCTAGAGTACTTCAGGGCAAAGCCGCGGGGTGCCGGCAATATAATGTCCCTACTCTCTTGCCCGTAGATCCAGTAAGTATGTATATACCAAGGGATACTTCCGGAAGTTAGGCAGCAGCGTCTTTCGGTCGGCACCCCATAGCATATTATGGCGTCTATTAAGTTACACCATTAATCTACGATTTAATAACATAATAAAGCAAAATTATTTTATTTCAGTTTTCACAGATCCATGGTAATGTAAGATAGCCTTTTTCTAGTAATGAGTGAGTTAATATTATTATTTTGCATAAATAAATTAATTATAAATAATCGTATTCAATTATTTTTTATTTTAACATATTTTGTCGTAAATAAAATATACACCAAATTTAACTGCCAAACTTGAAGTACCGAGCCAAAATAATTACAAATATAACTAAAATAGCTTATTACTTTTCCCACGGAACCCTAACTCCTAATGGGTCGTTACGGTGTCCCGATAAAATATCTATGTAGGTGCCTAGCATCGCTTCCGCGTGCCCGCTTTGATCGGGTTAAATATAGGTGTCCTAGATCTGGGTCGGAAGATTTGGGTATAAGCTGGAGAATTTAGAGTTTTAGGAGAACTATTGCTCTAACAAGGTTTTTGCCGAAGATAATAATAATAGTCTTTTTAAACGTTTGCGGGCACAACACATTATAACTGTTATTACTATATTGGATTAACGGTTAATTGTCACGTAATTACCTTGTACTTCTATTTCTAATTCTAGGGGGGGTTACCAGATCTGCACTGACGTCCCGCATTGGGGTGTATTGTGCATTGTCTCCCGAGATACTGCCCCGACCTTAACCTAACCATCCCATTTCCTTGAAATACCAGAGAAGGACTTGAGGTCACCGGCAGCATTCCATAAGAATCCCCGAAGGGTATGCAGATGTTGTGGAAGAAGAAGGGCATGACTCCATGAGCTCCTGCAGTAATTACCTTTATTATTATCCCGACGTTTCGCCCAGGACTTCCAGTCTTCCCGCGACCACGACCAGGCGATATCAGGTAGAAACGAAGGGATACTAATAAAGGTGATATACATATACCGCGATAAATACCCGTTTATCCAATATATTAATTTTGTTTTCGTTAACCTATTTTGTCCCACTGCCCGGCAGAGGTCCCCCAAACTCTTCCAGTCATCTCTATCCTTTGAAGTATGGAACCAATCACTATCAAATGAATCGAGGTCATTCCGCCATCGCTTCCTCGGCCTGCCCGAATTAATAATAATGTATTAATATTTATAATAAATAAATAATGTTGGACTTTTCGCACAGCAACGTTTAGATATTTTTTGTTTTAAAATTACAGGATTTTATCGCGTACCTTTTTTATTATTTTCCCGACGTTTCGAACACATTTCAGCAACACTTAGGCCCAATGTAAGCGGCGTTTGTGTTATGGATTCATAATACTTTGTTTTGTAAGCCCGGAGCAAACTCCTGAAGAAACTTACAAACAATTTCGTCGCGGCGAGAATCGAACCCGCAATGTCTCAGTCGGCTGTTTAACCAACTGGTCGTCAAATTTATTTTATTTAAAATTTTTAGTTTAATATAAAGGTGTGTTAAATATACTTTTCTTCTGCTTGCAGTGATGGATTTTCAGCTCAGCCAACAAGGCCCAAAATGCATTACGCCAGTGAAAACCTGTTTTTAACCGACTTCAAAAAGAAGGAGGTTCTCAATTCCTGCATGTTTTTTGTATGTATGTTACGCGATTACTCCGCTAGTTATGAATGGTTTTTTTTTTATTAGATCACGTTTCAGAGATGGTCCAAATTCTTAAACTCTATTTTGATGATGGGATGTGAGAGGATTTAAATAATTGAAACAGACACTGGAGCCCCTTAAGGTATAGTTTTATCTGCTCCAACTCCGTCAAACGTAACATAAGACAAAATAAATTTGTTAAATGATGACTATAACGACCGAGTTAGGTTCTTCTGTTCACTTCTTTTCCAAACTCGCGTGTCATCTGAAGTGAACAGATTCAATTATGTGCTTTATTCTATTTATTTGTGTTGTTTTATTTTGTAATTTGTGACGCGTCAATAAGGTCCATGCGGCCGCACTGAATAAATTATTTTTTGATTCTTGATTCTATTATCCCTAAATTACAAACGGTACGGTTGGATTTTTTTTTTCACTTTATAATGTTTGTTTGTTTTTACACCCAGTTCTGACGATGGGATCCATGATAGTAGTTCTGTCAACAGAACTACTCAACAGAACAGGTGAGAGTAAACGGATAAATCGAGGAAAATACTGAAATGTAATAAGCGTGTCTACATATAGTCAAGGATTTTAAAATTTGAAGACTTTTTTTTAATTAAAGAATTATTGTTATTCTAAAGCTATTGTTGTAGCTGCTGGATTTCATAAAAAAATCAGTACGACTTACTTGTTCTGGGTGTTTTTTTATCTATGTAATCATCTAGTACCCATAACTTGGGACTAAGTGACGCTATGTTAATTTTACAGCATAATTAAAAAAAATGTTTTGGTACCTGGTAAAAATACCATTTATTATATTTTTGAAATATATTAATGATTGTACTATGCCTATTTTCAAAAACCTAGTGTTCAACCGCTATTTATCACTTGGTTAACGTTGTTCTATTTATATTTTTTTTACAGCTACATTTTAAATTAGTATTTATTATTATTAATATATTATCTATATATATATATATATATATATGTATATGTTACTTATGTATATAATTTTATATGTATGTATAGTCACTAAATATAGGCACATACTTATTTATTTATAAATTACTTAAGTTTAAATATTTATGACGACACCGTGCCTTTTTAATTCTTGTTGATTTTATCCATCCTAAGGTTGCCTGGAAGAGATCGCTAATAGTGATAAGGCCGCCCATTGTACATTTAGTTTTGTAAGTTTCTATGTTATATTATTATCGTGTTAGTATTAAGCACAAATAAAGAGTTATCGATCTATGCCGTGGGGTGCAAACTTCGCTTAGGGCTCTAAACTAAGCAAAGCTTGTACTATGGAAACCAGATTATTGATAGAATACTTAAAACATTTTTGTAAATATATCAATAATCAAGATTAAAAAAATACTTTATTCAGTGCGGCCGCATAGACCTTATTGACATAGGTACTTATAAATAATAAATAAATAAATATTGCTGGACAAATCATACAGCATCAACTAGCCCCAAGCTAAGCAGAGCTTGTGTTATGGGTACTAGATGACTGATATACTTAATACATTATACTACATAGATAGATATTTTTATTATATATAGAAAAACACCCAGAACACCCTGAACCTATCATACTTATATCTGCAGAACAATTATTACAAACATTTGTCCCGTGGATCGAACCCGCTACCTCCAACTCTTCTCCTCTCTGCGTGTCAACTGAGCCACGGAGGTAGTCCTACTAAGCCCATCCGGGTGGTCAAACCAAGAACATCAAAAACTACAATAAACAACAATGTTTACCTGTATACTATCCCAACTCGCCAATCCCACAGTCTATGCGTGACTACCGACAAACGCAACTAAATACCAGACCAAAGGGCCGCCGAAAGAAACAAAGGAAAACATTACCCTCTCTCGCAGTCGGGTAAAAAATTGTACGTGTCTTTTAGGTTGTTCCAACACTATTGATTGACGTAATGGAGAGGATAACAAAAACGGACTCCGCTCTGGTTGAGCTAATGTTTTCAAACGTGAAGTAGAGTATGACGAACTTGTTATTTAGGCCTAGGTCTATTTTAATAGTAATATAAAGTAAATTTATGATGTGAAAACTGTTAATAACGTCTAATTATGTTGCAACACAAGCTTTAGCTGAAAAAAACCCATCAGAAATTTTACAAAAAATTTATAGAAATTTCAGGTAAGTAAGTCGTATTGAACATAAAACTATTTTACTGGGTTGTCTATAAATTATATAAGTGAAGCAGTCCAAAAAATGTTATGTAATATTTAAGCGTGCATTAAAACATCTTAAATACATTAAGCTATTTGACCTTTCTCAAAGAGTTTTTATAGGTACGAATAAAAATACCTAAAACCATAATGAGATATTGTTTTTATCAAAATGTAAAAAAATTCAAATACAACTGTGAACTCAAGATCATCTTCATACAACATCTACATAAAAATGTATTCAAAAAATCAAGATTAAAAAAATCACTTCCAAAACTGACTCACTCGGACATTGCGTATAAGAATTAGTGACAATTCTACAGCCTTTTTAAAGATCAAATTTTATTGGACTGTCTTGTCTACTCAATAAGCCGACGCCGACGCGGAGTCCACATTTCTCTCCCTCGCCTCAACTATCAATAGCTCCATATAAAGGATGTTCCCGGTATTGCATAGTTTTGCATTAATCTGGGGTGTCCTTGTGCGAGCACGTACCGGCCCGTGAAATATTTCTGGATGCCTTGTTACCTGTTTAATTGGGAATATTCTATTTATAGTCGTGCATTTTTAACTGGAGCGTGAGATGCAAGAGGGTTCGATTTCAGTCGCGCGGCAATATTTTCCATGTTCTTTGAAAATGTAAATGGGCTGGAATAGGTGAGAAATAACATAGTTATATAATGTATGAAGTATGCTATTAGTAAATTCCTTTTAATGATAACACTTGGCTATGATCTGTTCAGTTCTTGCCATTTCACAGCGACATTCTAGATCAGATCTAGTGGGATGTCGTTGTGAATGTCCAACATTATTTAATACGATTTATACCAATTTGTTTTTTTTGGTACCCTAGGGTTGGGAAAAGAAGTAAAGGACGACAAACGAAACGATGGGAAGATGACCTAAGAGGAGTTGCTGGTCCAGAATGGATGAGAATAGCGAGAGACAGAGAGAGATGGAAGTCTTTAGAGGAGGCCTTTGTCGAAAGACAAGCTGTTGTTACGAAATGACACCAATAGTCAGAGATAATATATTAAATTGAAAACATTGTTAAACAGCAATAAAGGCTTATTTTATTTTATTTTTTTATACCAATTTGTTTATGTTTATGTGAAATTGCCGTGGGGCGTCGGCAGTAGAATGTTGCCTCTTCTCTAATGACCGTGGATACAGTGAGCCTCCGGAAGATGGGCAGTTCCATCTTTCCGCGTACATTAACATCCCGCACTGCGCTTGCCAACCCGCCTGCCAAGCGTGGTAATTAAGCAACAACTCCCTCATGATTAGCATTTCAGACGTCTTACGGCTGAGATGATGATGATTTCCATTGCTCCTCCGATTGCAACCACAGATTATTAGCGCCCGAAACATCGATAAAATATCTGCGAATGAGCCGGGCCGCGTAATCTCTTGTTAGGCGTAGACGGCAGGACGAGCCCCGCGTCTTAGGTGCACGCGACGCGACGCGAACCGATAAGCGTAGGGTAGCGTAGCTTAGCGTAACGTAGGGTAGCGTAGCTTAGCGTAACGTTGAGTAGCGTAGTGTAACCAAGCGTAGGGTAGCGTAGCTTAGCGTAACGTTGAGTAGCGTAGTGTAACCAAACGTAGGGTAGCGTAGCTTAGCGTAACGTTGGGTAGCGTAGTGTAGTCAAGCGTAGGGTAGCGTTGCTTAGCGTAACGTAGGGTAGCGTAGCTTAGCGTAACGTTGAGTAGCGTAGTGTAGCCAAGCGTAGGGTAGCGTAGCTTAGCGCAACGTAGGGTAGCGTAGGGTAGCGTAGCGTAGTTAAGGGTAGTATGACGACTGTCTTTTATATACTATCGCGACCAGTAGTTTCTGATATTACACTTTCAACCAAACAAACACAATATAACCTTTAATAAACGCGATAAATGCCCGGTTAAATGTATATTATTAACTAGCATAATGCCATCGTTGTACTTAGATAAAATGTAATCTATTAATCCTGTTTAATATCTGACAGGTGAAAAATCTCAGCTCAATCCGTAGGAAAGTTTCTGCGTGAAAAAGTAACAAACATCCATACACTCATACATACTCACAAACTTTCGCGTTTATGAGTAAAAGTGTGTTATGATCGTGAAAGTTTAACAGGCAACGAAACAAACTCTACAGCTTATTAATATTAGTGTATATTCTCGTTCCCGTAGGACAGTCGGCCTGCGGAGGTCCGAGGGACCACCTGGGCGCGCGGCCGCTGCTCTGTAATCTGAGCGCACGGACCTTTGTTGCTGGGTTGGCCCGCGAACAGCTGTTCCGAACACAGGTGAGCTACTTATGTATTCCCCTTGACTTTCGTGACCCGAACGCGGGTAGTAAGGCCTTTGCATCTATTTTAGATGATTAATGCAGCGTCAACAACTGGTTAATCATGCTGTACGGGACGCTGCAATACCTGGGACATTGTTAGATGGATTAGGCTTGCCCAGCACCTATACCATCCTATCAGCTTAGTCAGCTATTATTCAGAGGAAAGAACAGGTCAATACGTCTGAAGCTGACTAAGCCGCGGGTTTCCTCACGATGTTTCCTTCACCGTAAAAATTAAATTATATTAAATAAATTTAGAATCGTCACATTTCTAGTAATACTAACGTTATCTTCAAATAAAGATAGATTGCTATGCAGCGTTGGTAACGTGTTTAGTGACATCACCGCGGCATAACAATTGCTATAGGTAGAATATAACATCTGATTAGCATTCGGCTTGTAGTAGTATAAAAAAAGTTTCATTATAATCAATCTAAGTATCGGCGTAACCTTCCCGCAATCTGTGTCAATCGCCCGCACACTAACAAATGCCCGAGCAATTTTTTTCCCAAGTTTATTTCCATCGTGGTGCGCCTCCAAAATTGAGTTGTACGCCTTACGTCGAGTTTTTTTTACCTTTTTCCGCCTCCCCGGCGGGCCGGATCACGTGTGTGCTTATTTATTAACCGACCGCGGTATTGAGTTATTAAGATGTTACATTGAGTTGGATTTTGATGGGTTTTGGTGTTCACACGTTAGTACTTCATTATAATCATCTTAGCCGTAAGACGTTCACTAAAACTCAAACTTAAAAAATGCTTTGTTCAAGGTCGCAGGGACCTTTTTTACTTTATCGTCAATACCCGTGGGGTGCCGGCAGATATGTGTTACCCCTCCTCTCACGCCCGTGGATGCAGTAAGAGCCAGCTAAGGGATACCTCCGGAAGATGGGCAGCAGTGTCTTTCCGTGTATCAACATCCGCTACTGTGCTCGCCAACCCGCCGGCCAAGCTTAGTGATTATGGCAACTACCCCTCATGGAGATACATAAGGGAGGCCTGTTTGACTTCAATAGTGGATATTTTACGGCTGAAATGATGATTACCCGTAGAACGTCCATTCACACTCACAAAATGCTTTATTCAGTGCGACCGCAGGACTATTTTGATGCGTCAATTTACAAAATACATAACAAATTAATAAAAAAAAGCACAGAATAAAATCTTTCACTTCAGGTGACACGCGAGTTAGGTAAATAAGTGAACAGTCGATCCCAACTCGGTCGTTACAGTCAACTCTTATCAAATATCTTTTGTATTATGTTACGTTTGACGGATTTGGAGCACTGCTTGACATAAGCCTCCTGGATCTACAAGCATTGATCATGAGGAGGTATTTGGCATACTCCTCACGCTTGGCAGGCGGGTTGGCGAGCGCAGTATATTGCTACACGGAACGCTGCTCCCATCTTCCGGAGATCTTCTCTTCATATCCCTTGGCAAACTTTTACAGCATCCACGGGCATGAGAAGATGTAACCTTCTACTACACCCCACGGGCAGTAAAAAAAGACTTTAGTAACCTACAGATAATTTATTTTTGCAGCGTCACCATCTTTAAAAACAATGGCGAACGTCCTGTCTCGGATATTGTTAAGGAAGAAACTAGTTTCTCGATTTAATGAGAAATATTCTATTCAGAGTATACTCTGCGAACACACTAATGTGTGTGAGATTCCTAGGGTAACCGATAATACCTATTGTTTCTAATATTAGATATGTATGTATTTTTAGATTTTTGTATTAAATACTTTATCATCATCATTATTATTATATCGGCCATAGGAAACGACTGCTGAACAAGGCCCCCAAGTACTGATCATTTATTAATGCCACACTCACCACGCGGGTTGGCGAGTGCAGTACGTGATGTTGGCCCCAAGTTATAATCATGAGAAAGCTGTTGCCATGCTCACCATGCTTGGCAGGCGGGTTGGCGAGCCTAAGACGGGATGTTGGTACACGAAATGACGCAACTGCCCATCTTCCAGAGTATCCCTTGGCAGAATCTTACTGCATCTACGGGCAAGAAGGAGGGTCTCGGCATCCAATATAAAAATACCTAAACATCAAAAAAAAATTGCATAAATCACCCACTCCACTCCCAAGAATGTTCGAAAAATGAATAAGCCATTGATAAGGCATCGGCGGGATGTTCTTACAAGAAAAGACGCTGCTGCCCATCTTCAAGAGGTATCCCTTGGCAGATTCCTACTCCAACCACGGTCAAGGTAACATTTTACTGCCGTCACCCCACGACAAAAACTCAAAAAAAAAATATCACCTACACCACACCCACAAAAATCCCAAAAAAAAAAATAATGCAGAATATTCCCAGCCATTGATTAAGCATCGGAATGTGCCCCAGTTATCGTCCTGGCCGTGTTTTAATCAAAATAATTAACCGGACAAATGATTTATAGCCGCGAAGGGCGGGGGGTCCGCGGCATTCGCGGAAAGTGCCACCTACATCGCGCCAGGGACACTGCAAGGGCACGTTAAGGCACCTTAGAGCGTGTTAGAGCACGTTAAAGCACCTTGGGGCACCTTAGGGCACGGTTTAGCAAATTGCTGACGTCCAACTACAAGATGGGCAGACGACATGGTAAGAACCGCAGGTCGGCGTTGGATGCAGGCCGCTTCCAACCGCAGTACGTGGAGATCAATGATGATGAAATTGCTGTTATTTTTTTAATTAGCTAACTTTTAATAGGTTTACCTACATTGCGCCAGGGACACTGCAAGAACATGTTAGGGCATTTGAGGGCACGTTATGGTCAACATCCCGTACTGCGCTCGCGAACCCGCCTGCCAAGCGTGGCGAGTATGGCAAAAACCCTTCCTTTATCCAGCAGTGGACGTCCTACCGCTGAGATGATTACGGTAAGAAACCTTCTCCTATTTGGCAGATCTAACCCCCAAATCGCCCTGAGTCTGCGCCTGCTCTGAATCACTGATAAGTTTGCGTAAATTTTTATCTGCCTCCGTAATTTAGCAGCCCGTTATTGCCGATCGGGCATCTGTCAAATATTTGTGCTTTCACCTGCGCCTGCGCCGGGCGCGTGAGTCGAGATTTAGTTATTAGGGAGTTGGGTTCTTAATAGAAGGATTTTTCACGTTACTTCATATTATATTATTTTTATTTAATTATTTTATTTCTACAATATTTTTTATAATTAAATTATTTATGTTGACTCGTTAATTTGTATAGTATGTAAGGAAATGTAATTATGTCTTTAATTAGTGTAATTGGTACATGTATCGTTCTAGTTAAAGTAAAATAAATAAATATATAATCACACTTTAAAGATTTCATAAGTATTATTAGATATAATAATACTATATGATAAGATTAATTTCATATATTGTGATAATACAAAAATACCTAGCCGGAATAACTAAAATAATGTAGTCCAGCATTAAGCTTCAATATTGTTTTTATTTTAGATATTTTTCATTGATCATTTGATCTTAAAGTCGACGTAAAGAGGCTGTTCATTTACTACGTAACTTGATTTAAGTGGCAAGGTTCGAAAAGGGACCTTAGCTTAGTTAGTACCATAAAGTATTCAGTAGTTCATAAAGTATTCGTAGTTTCCGCAGCGCGCGCAACGGAAGCTTTCAAAAGGAATATTTTTGTCCCATTTATGTTACATTTTTCAACGATACTACGCTCCTACTAGTCGTAGCGTGATGTTGTTATAATAGGATATAGCCTTCCTCGCTAATTGGGCTATCCAGGAACAACGAAATATTTTCTTAAATTCAAACTAGTACTTTCTGAGATCAGCGCGACAAACACACTCTTCAGCTTAATTCTCGTAATATTAGTATAGATAAGTGCAGAATACATTCGATATGTTAATAAATTGATCAGTGATACAGCAGCTGTGAGTCTCTCCATATTGTTTCACTTTCCGCCATGACAGAATTCTCTAGGTAATAAAATAAGGTTGATTCCTATACTATTTTTTCAAAGGAGTTCAGTTTTCCTTCCCTGAGGGGAGATCTCAAGTTAGTAAACACATTTATTGGCACACATGACACACAGTTAGGTACAAACAACAAAATCAAAATGAACAGTATAATTAAACGACAAGAAGAGGCAAAATTTGCCTAGTTTATTGCCTAAGCTTAGCGTAGATTTTGGCTGCTGTGTATGGCTGGATAGTGCTGTGTGAAATGTCCAGCATTATTTAACAACGAGGGTTCAGAACACATTCGATATGATATTATAAAAGAGCGGAGATAATCTCAGGATAATGAAACACGCGGCTCTGCAGCGCCTCTCCATTCGATGCAAATTCTCACATCGGCCGAGAGAGCGGGCAAGGGATGAGCGACGGAGGGGCATATTTTCCGGTAATGCCCAGTTGTCAGTGGCGTAAAAAATGTTAAAAGAGTTGCCTTTTTTAAACTTTCGCGATCACAACACATTATTGAAATACATTTATCTGGGTATTTGACGCGTAAATTACCTTTATATATTTATCGACGGTTCGCCTGCATTGCATCAAGCATGGTTCCGGGAAGACTTCCCAGTAATTTACGCGATATACTCAAATACATGTATTTTTAACCTCCAACAAATAAGGTTATAAGTTTGACCGCTATCTGTGTGTGTCTGTGTCTGTCTATGGCATCGTAGCTCTTAAACGAGTGGACCGATTTGCATGCAGTTTTTTATATAACTCTTAACCACCTGACACAGAGACTGGCGATTTTATTTTTCAAATTATTCTGTTGCTATGCACGCGGTGCAACCGTGCGTTCATGTACTTTGCCTTCTCTCTTGTCAGTACGCGCCACGCGCTCGGCGGCTCCAGATGTGGGCGCATTTGTAAATTACAGGTACAATATAGATACAATACAATATTTCGCGTGCGGTCCGAGTAACCGACGTCAGGCGGTTACATTATTTTTACTATTACAAAAAAAATAAATAGCATATTATGCTATTTATTTTTTTGTAGGCTTATAATGTCGGATCAAAACATATCACGATGGCTAGAGGAAACGGAATCAGACCCGTAAACCATCTCAATGCTCCAGAACTTCCGAATGAAGATGCAGCGACGTAGAAGATGTTCCAGAAGATTAAATCATTAATGGCGAGTATTTGTCAGATTCAGAAGTGGAAGGTGACAAGTCTGAGTTTCAACCTATTGAAAACAACATCGTACCACCGAATTTGCTGTATAACATTATCCAACAACCTCCCGCTCTTAAACCAAACTTTCGAGGTATTCTGCACAGCAACAGCAAAACCGGAAATGGTAATGTTTTATAATAGCACAAAAGGCAGCGTTGACATGCTAGATCAAAAATGTTCGATATACTCCACATCTCGAAGAACACAACGCTGACCGATGGCAATATTTTATAGAATGCTTGACATATCTGCAGCAAATGCTTACGTTATTAATAACATGAACAAAGCTCAAGTCAAGATTTCAAGACTAATCTTTATAAAAAAATTGGCAGAAAACCTTACAAATCCTCAACTGGAACGCCGTGCATGCGCCTTTGGTTTGCAAAGGGATCTTCAGTGTTAATATAACTATTCGTCGAATCCTAAAAATAGACCAAATGCCTAGTATATCAACTTCTGAGCTTTCTGAAAAATTTGTAAACGGAAGACATGTTTAACATGTGGTCCTTAAAAAAAGCGGAAAACAGCATTATATGTGTTTTTCATGCAAAAATCCGATTTGCATTGAATGCATGAATTATTGAATGCATGATGCAAAAATGTGCCGTGATTATCGCCGCAATTTGTAAAACTTTGAAGGTTGTGATTTTATAATAATTGAGCCTTGATCATACCAAAAATGATTATAGATTTAAAATGATATACCGAACGAATAATAAATAGGTAAAAATATTATGTCAAACTTGGGTAAATTCCAGAAAAATTTTGTATTTTATATTAAGTGTTGTTTTTAGATAAATAAATGAAGATTTTTGCATAGTTTAAAAACTTATTATTCATAAAATATAATGATAATACAGACGCGACTTTCATTTAAAATAATATATTAATAAACATGGTAACTACGCAAGCGGTCTCTATGACCGACGTCAGGTGGTAGTGTAACTGAAATACCCGTCAGTTAAAATAAAATCAACCTTTTATCTACCTAATTGATAGAATTATAGAAAACGCTTTTTGCACAACGGAAAACTAAACATCGAGCAACAAAGAGAAACACTGAAAACAAGTATCGGGAACCTCAAATCTTGGTAAATATTGTACCTCTATATAGGACGAAAATGTTGAACTTTTAAGCCGCTAACTCCTATAGCTCGAGCCAACCTCACAGGTATGCCTGGAATGCAATATCCACTTGTACGGTGTAAGGGCCGCCTTTAAATAGCTATGAGAACGAATGAGGGATTGCGACTCACTCGATTGTTTAACTATGCGACGGCTCTTATGGCGTAGTGGTGCACTAGTTGGCTGGTGAAAGCACGAGTTCGATTCTTTGACGACCTTCGTGGCGCGGCTTCAAACTCCGCTGAGACGCAGAAGGTTGCGATTTCAAGCATAAAATGTTGCTTTTTATGCAGACATTTGGATGTTTTTCTGGGTATTTATAAAGTTTCGGGCTGCAGATAATGATGATGAACATTTACTATTTAGTTATTTATTAAGGAACTATTTACCGAAGAATATGAATACAAGATTACTGTGGGGTGCCGATAGTAGAATGTTGCTCCTCCTCTCTTGCCCGTGGATGCAGTAAGAATCTGCCAAGGCATACCTCTGGAATGAGCCGCCGTGGTGAGTACGGCAACAACCGCCTCATGATCTTGGAGATCAGTGGACGTGGACGCAGTCCTTGGCTGAGATGATGATGATGATGAAGATGATTAGTAGAATGCTTTTACGGGCGTATGGATAAGGTCTAACCAACATTTTTTACCATAAAGATCCTTATTTACCGATGAATATGAATACAGGAATCCGCCTTTGTTATCCAGCGAATGAAGTTATTAGTTTCATTGTTTAGTATTACGTCAGATGAATAAGTCCGTGAGAAGCGATATGATTACAATAATCATACCGTAATGAAACGGTACAAATTGCTATGTCCAAACTTGGTTAGCTTCGAAGGATCACTCTCAGTAGATCCAGTCAACAGATCTAGTCTGGTTTTAGTGAGAGTTTTTACCTGTTTGTGTTTTTAGTAGATCCAGTTAAAACCTACGTGGCGCATAATTGGAAGAAGTGACTTCCTTGTTCTAAGTTCGTGGCGAACAACTAGTTACACCTTATTAAAGACAGGTAAAATGCCCTTGGGGAAATAAAGGGATACCTCCGGAAGATGATCAGCAGCGTCTTTCCGTGTATCAACATCCCGTACTACGCTCGCCAACCCAACTGCCAAGCTTGGTGAGTATAGCAACTAACCCTCATGGAGATCCATGAGGGAGGCCTGTGTTCAGTAGTGGACGTTTTACGGCTGAAATGATGATGAAAATTCCCTTACCAACTATTCTGGTTTATTACGGTATTATTACAATGATACTCCGCTCCCTTTCTCTTAGAATTATTCTGTTATCATAATATGTAAATCTTTTATGGTGTTTGTAGATGATTTAATAAATTTAATTTATATGCATAGCATTTAACACCGCTATAATGTTAAGCGTGTTTAATGCTTGCAAAGCCAGGAGCACACACATGTTTACCATTCTTATAGCTCTTAATTCACCCCCAAGGAAAGCTTTGTACTCTCGCGTGTAATTACTCAACCGGGAGATAGTATCAAAGCTTCCACAATTACGAAAAAGTCATATTTATTACATAACCACTGTGAACTCCGCGAAACGATGCCGCGACCTGCGGTGGAGACGACGCTGATAATCTATCCGGCTTTTAAATGGATTAAATTTATCTTAGCCTCAGGTCGTAGGCCTCTCTGATCAACCAAAAAGTTACTGGTCATGAAGGGTTAATTGGCATACACACCACGCTGGGCAGGCGGTTTGGCGAGTGCAGTGCGTGGGGTTGATATGACACCCTTGAACTCCTTGACTTGTTGCTGAAAACAACCGAACCGCTGTACGACTATGTGCACCTCGACTTATCATGGAATTATATTAGAATGGGTTTAAAGACAATTTTACACACACTTGGACAAATTTAGGGCATGAAATTATGCCTTGAGGTTCTACAGCTACTACAATCTAGTTCATTAGAATCTATTTCACTTTCAAAATTAACGTGAGATATACTATTCATTTTGTAAAAACGGGAATTACTCACGTAGTATTGTAACGTCGAAGATTATTCCGACACGTTTCGATTTTTCAAGAAAGTAAAGTGTCGTGTCGGCCCCACGCGCGGACGGGCATTCAATCCCATGATGATGATTTTCTTTAAAAATCGAAACGTGTCGGAATAATCTTCGACGTTACAATACTACGTGAGTAATTCCCGTTTTTACAAAATCATCAGAATCTAGTTTTAAACCACCTCTGAATCATGACCAACCTCATAAAAAAAACATTATCAAAATCCATTAATATTTAGCGGAGTAATCGCGTAAGAAACAAAAGAACTCAATACAGTCGAATTGCGATCTCCTTCATTTTGAAGTCGGTTAAAAACAATAAACACGCATGTCTGACACAAGGCCCCCGTTCTGACGACTCAGCTCAGATCCGGCTAACAAAACAGTGCAAATCATCCGGCCAACAGCAAGCCCTACGCTGGGACATAAATAAAGTATGCAAATGGAGAATTCGCCGATGGATTAATACCTCGCAGTCCGCTAGTTCTCACGGTCAGTAGCGTCACAGTACGGCAAGGTATACAGTAGACAAAGTTACTTTATTTAATACTTACTCACTATCCTGGCGCGATGACCCCAAAGTGGGTCTTGGCCACACGGTAGATCGCCATCAGTCTGCTGTTCTCAGCTCAATCTTTGGCGCTTCCATACAGTCCGGTGAGAAAGATTAAAGTCAGCGATGGTCCTTCTCTACTTTGTCTTTCCTGTATAAGGGACGGCCTACTGATCCCAGAGTGTAGGGGGCAGTTAAATCAATACAATATAAATTATGTTGCTGTTTGCACCCACTTTAACACATTCTTTAACTTATTTCTCACTCCTCATGCTCAAAGAGACCGTCATTGTAACGTACCAGAGCGAGGAAAAAATGGCATTTCTTCCTCTAGGGGAAAAAGTTTTTATTTTTTTAATTTTTGTCTGTCCAATGACAATGAGCCTACAAAAACGATAAAGTTTTTTGTCATACGTAGAATAATCATGATTATAGACTCGACTTTTTACTGTTTATAAAACAAGAACAACATTTTATTGAAGTAAAACTACCTCGTATATAAATGGGTCATTTAAGCTCCTTGTATAATAATCTACTATTTTAAATGGTACTCTACTAACAGTCGACTTTTTCGGGAAGGCTCAAAACTTCACATAATAAAATAAGTAGAACCTTATCTGAGGAGTACATCCGGGGAAGTACTACCACCATACCTATTATTTCTGTCGCCAAGCAGTAATGTCTGCATTGCTGCGTTCCGTCGTGAAGAGTAAGGTGGTTAGGGAAATTACGGGCAGATTAGACCTCTATGTTAGGGTGACGGGCGCATTGCAATGCAGCGTTGGTCACGTGCTTAGTGATCACCGCGGTATTGCAGTTGTAATAGGTAGAGGATACCGCTTAACATCAAGTGAGCCTTCTTTTCGTCTCGTGAACCAAAACATTGTGTAATATTTATATTTACACGACTGGTAGAATAATTTATCTTTCGTACATCTACCTATTTCATTGGTCTGTGAATCTTGTGAGGCAGCTTTACCTGAAAACTGCGCTACTGTTTAAAATACCTTACTGTGCCTGTAGAACAGTGCAGGGTCTACCAATTTCAATAACGCTACCCGCTATATACCTACAGCAGCGATTGTGTGCTAAAACACATTATTGAGGAAATAATAAGTAAAAGATAACTAATACCCTGGATTGCATGTACAACTGAGTCTTAAGAAGTTTTTATGCATAAATTATGAGTAAACTAGCTTCTGCCCGCCACTTTGCAGGCGTTTTACCCCGATAAATAAGTAGCCTATGTGTTAATTTTGGTCAACATTAATACTTGTGCAAAATTTCGGCTTAATCCGTAGGGTAGTTTTTGCGTATAGAGATAATAAATATTCATACCTATCTACCAAACCTACCATCCATACAAACTTTCGGCCTTATAATATTAGTGGGTTTTATAATATTTGTGTTAATGACTCAAGAAAAGCTAAGAAAAAAGGAAGCACGGGAGACATTATGATACATTACGATTTATTTTTGTAACAGTTTTGTTTTTTTTATATTTTGCAAAACACCCAGACCAGAGAGAAATCATCATCATCATCCACTCAGCCGTAGAAAGTCCACTGCTGGACGTGGGCCTCCCTCATGCATCTCCAAGTGATCACGAGTACCGACTGTGCGGTTGTTGTCATACTCACGGCAGACGGGTTGGCGAGCGCTGTACGGGATGTTGACACACGAAAAGACGCTTCTGCTCATATTCCGGAGGTAAACTTGGCAGATTCTTACTGCATCCACGGACAGAGAGAAGGAGCAATAGTTCTACTGGCAGCCCACGGCAGACAAACCCGACAAATATTTACAGATATATAAAGGAATTAATTGTCACATCAGAAATCCTCCTGCAATCTCAACTGTCTAGCTATCACGGTTCATGAGATACAGCCTGGAGACAGACAAACAGACAGACAGACGGACGGACAGCGGATTCTTGGTAATGGGGTCCAGTTTTCACCCTTTAAGAAAGATTGATAGATAGATAAACTCTTTATTGTACATTCACCATATAACATAAATTTCACAAAGAGAAACACAGACAAATATAACATACAATGGGCGGTTTTTTCGCTAAAAGCGATTTCTTCTTTTGGATGGACAGGATATAAGATAATAAAAAAGGCGGTGTTATGTTTGTAACGAATAAACTCAACAACTACTAAACCAATTTTCAAAATTATTTCTCCATTAGAATTCTACATTATCCCTGAATAACATAGGCTTTATTTTCTCTCCGAATCCCCACGGGATCGGGAACCGAGAAGTGCTAGTGAGCATTGTCTTGTCTATGTATCAATAAAATCCAATAATAATAAGTTAATGATTATTATTATTTTTATATTATAAACTGGGAAGACGAGCAAACGGGCCACCTGATGGAAAGTGGTCACCGTCGCCCATGGACATCTGCAACATCTGCTTTTAGGAAAATTTTGAAGGACCCCATTTCGAAGCTCGAGGAATACCGCAGATGGGAGTTCGTTCCACAACTTAATCGTCCGCCATAAAAAGAGCGCGCGAAACGAGCGGTAGTCGAGAACCAGCTATCCAGGTGGTGCGGAAGAAATTTATTTTTATGGCGAGTGGTTCGGTGATGGAAGTGCTGCTGGTATCAAGCTAAATAGTTCTTGGGAACATTCCCCACTATATAGACGTTATAGTACACACAGAGAACCTACGTCTCTTCGGAGACTTATGGGCTTAGATTGTCTGTAAGCTTGGAATTGCCGACAATACTTATCTCGCGACAGGTTTTGCAACAGGCAATTGACAGAAACATTGCTGTCAAATGTCAATTCCTTGCTGTTTCTCTAATACAAAAATTGACATTAGACAGCAATATTGCTGTCAAACGAGCCGTAGGGTGCCGGCAGAAGAATGTTACCCCTCCTCTCCTACCCGTGGATGCAGTAAGGGATACCTCCGGAAGATGGGCAGCAGCGTCTTTCCGTATATCAACATCCCGTACTGCGCTCACCAACCCGCCTGCCAAGCGTGGTGAGTATGGCAACTACCCCTCATGGAGATCCATGAGGGTGGCCTTAGTTCAGTAGTGGACGTTTTACGGCTGAAATGATGATTGCTGTCAATTGCCTGTTGCAAAACCTGTCGCGAGATGCGTAATCACCCTGCGGGTTGCCCTGCGTTGTAACCGGTCAGTTGGAAGGAGTGGGTATAGTGCCGTGTTTGCCCAGAGATGGGAGTTGTAATTTAAATAAGTTCTACTCTCAAGTTTTGTCAAGGAACTCCTCATAAATGTATAAGCCCTTTTCAGTTTAAATTTAAAAGAATTTAAGGTTATTGCCTCAGTCACAGTATTGGAGAGGATATTGTATACCATCGGTCCCAAGGGTAGTCTATTCTACAAGCCAGTAATGGAGGTGCTGGTTAAAACCCTCGACTTCAGGTACCATTTCCAACATGTGTCCGTAGGTCGTCGTAAAAAGCTTGACTTCTGTATTCCACGGAGTATGCAACTAACTGGACGCGGAGTGAGTCAGGTTAAGGTGGCGGTAACTACGCCGCCGATGTCCAACACTATTATGCAAATAGTTGTGCTAATGGCAACAGTCACTGAGATGGCTAACTTTACAGATGAGCAGCTCCTGGATAAATAAATATTGCTGGACAGTCAACAGCAGTATCTAGCCCTAAAGTAAGCTGAGCTTGTGCTGTGGGTACCAGAGGGTTGATAAATTACTCAAATATGTTTCTTTGTAAATGCAAACTTATATAATGCCGTGCGTTGCCCGCAGTAGATTGTTAACTCTCCTCTCTTGCCCATGGATGCCGTAAGAATCTGCCAAGTGATGCCTCCGGAATATGGGCAGCAGCGCCAAATACCTCCTCATGATCTTGGAGATCCATAAGGGAGGCCTATGTCCAGCAGTGGACGTGGACAGCAGTCCTACAGACAGACAGACAGCGCTATTCATATTAGGGGGCGAAGCCCGAGGCTACTTGACTAAGGCCTCCTCTAAAGGCTTTTTTAGACATACAGATATAGAAGAAACAAAAAGTGCTTTAACGGTGAAGGAAAACGTGAGGAAACCCGCGGCTAAGTCAACTTTTGACCATACATCTTCAACACAATTATGCAAATAGCAACTAATGGCGTAACAGTAACTGAAACGGCTTACTTGATATCGTTCAGAAAAGGAATATGAAGAGCTGTAACAAGCATTGGTACGGGGGTACCAGAAATGGGGGCGAAGGCCTCAAAAGGTCACCAAAATGGCATTTTTTGATTTTTGGACGTTTTTGGACATTTGAAGACGTTTATTTTTTTGGTGACCTTTTGAGGTCACAATAACTCCGGTCTCTGTGACCACCAAAATCAATCAGTGCGCTTCTCTCATTAAGACGGTGCTAACAAAAAAGGTTTCTTTTAAATCGGTCAACGCGTTCTGTTGTAATCGTCTCATACACAGACAGACAGACTGACAGCGCTATTCATATTAGGGGGCGAAGTCCAAGGCTACTTGACAAAGGCCTCCTCTAAAGACTTTTTTAGGTTACGTTAGAGCGTTTATTACATAAGTTCTAATTCTAATGACTCTACTTTCCGCTATGGGAACTGAATGACTGATACATTATGTTTTTTTCTTATAAATAGAAAAAAAATCCAGAACACACTGAAGAAATATCTACAGAGCATACAGATATTTGTCCCGAGGCGGGAATCGAACGCGCCACCACTTGCGTCGCCGACGGAACTTCGCCCGCTGCGTCACAGAGGTCGTCCAAAACTTTCAAGTTCAAGTTTCCTTCTCTGCCCTCTATAGTAAAAAGGGCGTATCTCATATTTTTCCAAATTTGAGTAACATTATAGCGGTGCGCCTATTTCCCCTTAATCCGGCAATATTGTGTAACTCAAATCTGGAAAAATGTGAGATATGCCCTTTTGCCTATCGAGGGCAGCTTTGTCACTAAAGTTCTCATGGGTTATTCGATAATACCTTTCAATTTCCCAGCGAAAACTCGTAAACGTAAATTATAAAAGTAAATCTCCAGTGACCTACAAGCCTACAGCGTTAAATGCAACTGGCCAGTAATAACTGCGGGTATTAAACGAGCCATTCCCACGACCGGGTAGCTCGCAGACCAGCGACCACCCAGCGCCATTGTCCAATATCGCCCGAGCAGAGACGGCCTCGTGGCGCAGTTGGTTTAATAGCCGGCTGAGGCACACTAAATGACGAGACAAGCCGAAGGCCTATCTGATGTTAAGTAACCTCTACCTATTACAACAGCAATACTGCGGTAATCCGTGGGGTGGCGACAGTAGAATGCTACCCCTCCTCTCATCCCCGTGGATGCAGTAAAAGCCTGCTAATTGATACCTCCGGAAGATATGCAGCATCTTTCCGTGTATCAACACCCCGTACTGCGCTCGCCTACCTGCCTGCCAGGCGTGGTGAGTATGGCAACTACCCCTCATTGAGATCCATGAGGCAGGCCTGTGTTCAGTAGTGGACTTTATACGGCTGAAATGATGATGATGACTGCTCACTTTGAGACATAGAATAGTAAACTCTCATGTGCCCGTAATTTCCTCGACTCCTCACCCTTATACCGGAACACGGCAATGCAGACATCACTGCTCGGCGGCAGAAATAGGTATGGTGGTAGTACTTCCCCGGATGAACTTTTTAAAAAATCCTACCTAAGCTGGGTAAATAAATCTCTATAAAGGTAAATAAAAATAATGTGTCCTGTAAATTTATGAAGCCCTACATGGGTCTTGTAAAATGGTCGCTCTCAAGCAGCTTATCTGGGATCTGGGTATCTGGATCATCGCTTCATCATCATCGCCTTCAACCATCTTGGAATTACCAATCGATGATCTACCATTCTGACACTATTGTGATTGTAGAACTATCGGCGACATCCGCGGCTCAGCCAGTATGTAGCAGGCTGGTTTCGATTCCCAACAAATGTTTGTAGTTCTCCGCGGATATTGTTTTGGGTGTAGGTGTTTTATTCGTAAGTATGCATAATGCATGAGTCGTTCCTTAACTCGGTCGAAATGTTCTCGGCCAAATGGCCTATTTAATGTATCGTGAAAATGACATTATTTTCGTTCAATAACTGGGCCACTTTTTGCTTGAACGGCCGAGTTAAGGAACGACTCGTATACATTTGCTAAATAAATAGTATCATAAAAACCATCTGGTTTCCATAGCACGAGCTTTGCTTAGTTTAGGACTAGATAATGAAAAAATTAACAAAACAATATTTAGTTTAGTCAGCATACTGCGCTCCAGATCGTTGACGGTGGCTACAAACTCGCCAGCCTGAAGTGGAACTGGGCCGGACACGTGTGCCGCATGTCATTTGTGGGCGAAGAACACCACAAGAGTGGGGCCCACCTACTGCTAGGAGGCGACGTGGAAGGCCGAGAATGAGATGGCGGGTCGAGCTTGACGCTTATTTACCATCTTGGCCCGTAACTGCGCTAAGTCGCGAGGAGTGGAAGGAGGAAAGGGATGCCTTCGCTCAGCAGTGGGACAGTAATCGCTGAAAATATTAATAATGTTTATTTTTTAAGTCATCCATGGGAAAAGATTATAAAACCGATCAAGGGTGAGACTATGCGCTGACTTCCTGAAAGTACAGTTTGATTGTAAAGTTGTCTATTAGGTTGAAGCGGCTTCACTTTGTTGCACTTTCTACGATTCTGTACATTGTTGGCCAATCAAACATAGTTTTTAATCGATTCAAATCTTTGCAATCAAAGGATTGTTTCAAGCGGCTTACGTGCAAGCAGTTTCTTGAAAAAATATACCCGTAGGTTCATCATCGTCTTTTCTGGCTTGACTCTCGGTTGTTCTATTGTGAAGTGTAATTTGATAAAATGTTTTTTTAAATGTTTATTTAGTTTTTAAGTAGGTACCATTATAGTACGCTAACCACACTCTAGACTACAGATTGGGCTGGTGGAGAATGTTTTAGCACTAGGCCCACCTTTTGTAACTGTGCATTATAGTATTAACAAAATAAAAGGTTCCAACTACTCTGTTCAACTGTAACAACTCTAGCCTATGATAGCCAAAGATTTGAATCATTAGAAGTGCTCTCACACCAAAAACTGTGGCATTATCTTTAAATGTGTGTTAACTATAATGCCCACGCACGCTCACTGGTTTTGCCAATAAACCATACTGTTGTTGTTACCATTTATTAAGCATATTGCACGAACTTCTGTGAACAAACTAACACACAAGTCAACACTGCGTTAAGATCTACACTGATTCCGCATGAGCATTTTGTATGGAAACAAAACTGCGCGGTCTCATTACGTTAAGGGCGTATCTAACGATTTAAATCTTTGATGATAGCTACAAGATAAGTGATCGTAAAGACCAAGTTACAGGCAGACTGTAGCCTTCTCGGCGCCGGCGTTGCCAGGCGACGCGGCGAAACGACTTTGCCTCTCACAGCGCTATAGACGCGACTGAGTGACTCATCAATGGATAGCCGGTAGGGTAACTCAAGGTTCTCCTTATTTGACGTGAAACTTTACTGTAGGATGGGATTTGTTTTTTTTATTAATAAATAATTACTACAGATAAATGCAAATTAATGAAAAATTAAAAAGCATTTAATCAGACTTTCAAACTTATACTAGAATAAAAAACTACTGCCAACTACTGCAAACTGCATAGCGGTTTGTCGGTAGCTGAATCACCCTATATAATCGGCATTATAACTGCGCTTTTACGCATTACCTACATAATAACCTATATATTAATAAAACTATACCAATGTTGCTTATCAAGATAGGTACACAGCCTTAGTCGTAGCTTAGTGTATCCTTACCTTAGTGGTTCCCTTCCATCCTTTACTATGTGCGCAACTGAACCCGTTAAAATCTTCATCATCACATCACATCCGTAAGACTGCTCTCCCACGCTTGGCAGGCGAATTGGCGAGCGCAGTATAGGATGTTGATAAGTGGATGCAGTAAGAATCTGCCAACAGATACCTTCGGAAGTTGGGCAGTAGTGTCTTTCCGTGTATTATCAACATCCAGTACTGCGCTCGCCAACCCGCCTGCGAAGCGTTGTGAGTATGGCAACAGCCTCTCAGCCGTTCTTGATACTTGAGGGAGTGGACCTTTGTCCAACAGTGGAGGTGCTACGGCTTTGAGAGAAAGATGATGATAACAGATAACTAACTATATTGACAACTTCAGTGGCGCAGCGGGCGAAGGTCCGCGGGTTCGATTCCCGCCACAAATGTTTGTACGATCTGCAGATATTTGCTCTGGGTGTACTGGATGTTTTTCTATATATAATAAAAAAATATCCATCTATGAAGTATACTATGTATTTTAAGTATATTAAATACAAATACAAAGTATTTATTTCATAGTAATACATGTCTTGGTACTTACTACAGTTACAATACTGTACATTAACTATTTTAACATTAGTAAGACAAGTAGCAGTTGTACCCGAATAAGCTCTGTTCCCCGCACTAGGTCTCAAAGAGCCTGTGTTGCGGGGTCACAGTGACTCACCCCAGTCCCGTCCATATGCCTACTAGTTTTATAACTTTGTTAGACAATGCATTTAATACTAAATAATATAATATAATAGTGAGCAACTTATTTTAGCTTATGTTTTAACAATTATATTTTAACATGATAAAAGAAAGAAAGGTAAATAAAATATCAGTCATCTAGTACCCATAACACAAGCTCTGCTTAGCTTGGGGCTAGATGATGCTGTGTGAATTGTCCAGCATTATTTATTTATAATTATTATTTATTACTTACTGGCGTTCCTTGACGCGGCTAACTTTTGTTTTATTAATACATAGCCGTTTGGTTCCCCATGCGTCGCTTTTCGTGCGTCGATTCTCACTCGGTCCTCATTTTGGATCACTCTCACTAGATCAGGTATTTAAAGTTTTTCGAATACTGGATCTAGTGAGATTTTTAATTTGTTTGTACTCTCTATATTTTTGACAGGTGTCAAAAATGACAGCTATCAAAATTGACAGAATTTTTTCATACAAGACAGATGTCAACGGAGACAGAATAAAAAAAAATTACAGGTATTTTTAACAGGTGACAAAAATTACAGGTGTCATAATTGACAGAATATGTTCATACATGAAAAGTGACTGAATTAAAAAAAAATTACAGATGACACCAGTCAAACTTCAAATCGCCATAACTCGACAACTACTCAGCCCAAACATTTCGTTCGCTCAATTGACAGGCATTGATAATACCTACTTTTTCGATCTTTCTTCTATTTATTTTTGATTCTTCTAAAATGAAAACTCACTAATCAGAATTAAATTACATATGTCAAAATGATTGATGACGATGAAACTTTTAGGAGGTCCTTGGCAAATTCTTACTACATCCACGGGGAAGAGAGGAGAAGCAACATTCTACTGCCACCCTTCTCCGGCCACAGTCTCATTCAGTTACTCGGATTTAAAGTAAATTACCTTCGATGTTCAAAGAATTGGGTGCAAACAAAAAAAAATATACCTATATCGTTTATTTTGTACTACTAATTCCACACGATACGTTGGTGGTCGATTCAATTAATTAAAAAATAAACACGGGATGATAAAATTATTTTGGTTTTTTTATGAAATACCACAAGACATTCCAAGTGTTCAACACTTTAATTTTAAGTACGTCCCTTCTGTTTCAAATATTTGTTTTACTACTGTAGACATTCGGCCATTATTTTTTTTATAAAATAGTATATAAAGAAGACAAAATTACATTTATCGTTTTAAAAAAATGACTTAAAAAAGGAGGAGGTTGCTCAATTCGACCGTACATAATTTTTTTTTTTTGTGTTCGCGGATAACTTCGTCGTATAAGAAATGATTGTGATGACCCTTTTTTTGTTGGAAAGGAGATATCCTAAGGGTGGTCCCGTGATAAGGAAACTAGGATCTGATGATGGAATCCCAGAGAAATCGAGGTGAACAAAAACTAAAAAAAAGTTTCCTGTTCGAATTCGGTTATTTTTGTTAAAATTATACACTTGTGTGTCGGAAAAAATGTAGCAATAAAATTAACTCTCTTCTTAAATGTATTCGAGTAAACGTATGATGATCAGTATAAAACTGCATCTTTATAAGAAGCTGCCACTAGGATTAAAACCTCCTCTAAATTATTTTACACAAAAATGTTTTTAATCACACCCTTACTATAATTTAAATGAATACTTAAGTAGGTACTTCTTTTGCTGACATGTAGCTTGACGACAGTTTATATTTTAAAAATTAAATGTACATTAGTGGCGATGCTGTTGTTGCACTAACTAGCTAAACCTAATTAAATTAACAATAAAATTGACGTTACATGTTATTTGATTTTTGCCGTTCCAAAATTGAATGAAACGATTGCCTAATTTTACGCTGCCATCTCTACATTTAGAAACTTCAAATAATTAGCTTTAAGAAGTACAACAACAGAATCGACGAAACATACCTAATTAAGAAATTTATAAAACCTTGACTACAACAGGTCACATAAAAAGAAAATAAAACGCACATTTAAAAGAATAATTGGTGAATCCGTATTGTAGCCCAAAAGAACAAACAGAGACTTAATTATATGGAAATTATTTGTGAATCAACAGTTTCACACAACACTAAAAAATAAAATTCGTCTTAAATATCCGGTCAAGGTTAAATCGTACATGTGAACATTGAATTAGTTTTAGTAAGACACATTTTGGGTATTTTAATTACAGATAATGGGTATTTTTGAGGCACGATTAAATATCAAGAGATTTGAACAAAGATTTATTTTTCAGGTATTTAATTCGTATTTTTTTTTTCAAGATTACTTCTATTAGATATAACCCGTTAATTATTTATGATAAAATAAAAACGTATTTATTAGGATGAAATATCTTTGTTTTTTTTATTTTTTTATTTATTTTTTGGATCTCCCTTAATAAGTATTTTATAAAACCTTGAAACAAATTATTAGGTACTAGCGATTATTCTGCGTGTCTACATCAGAAGGCAGATACATATGTATATGCTCGCAAACGTATACATATATTATACACTAAACATAACATCCAAATCTTTGCCCAGCAGTGGGACACAAATGACTGATTATTATAATAATATAATAATTAATATGTTATAATTTATGTTTCTTTCCCCACTATATTGTTCCGTGCCAGCGTTTGACGTGGTCGCGCAAACTGTTCATGAAGTACGAGTGTGCTTCGTACTATTATTTACGTCTACACTAATAATAAAGAAGAAATATTTGATTGTTTGTTTGTTTGCTTGTATGCATTGAATAGGCTCCAAAACTACTGGAACGATTTGAAAAGTTCTTTCAAATTAGAATCCTACATTATTTCTGATGAGTTTCCATGGAACTACGGGAATATTCTATAGCCTATGATATTTTATCCCTGTTTTCCCACGGGAACGGGAACTGCGCGGGTAAAACCGCAGAGTGCGGCTAGTGTTAAATAAATTAGTAAGTTAAGGTTATAAACTTGTTTTAATAGTAACTAGTGGAATTACCATGAAATTTTTTTGAGCTAAATTCTTATCTGACGAATTGGCGTAGACCGTGTCTGACGAAATGGGCCGTGGGGTGCCGGCAGTAGAATGTTGCCCCTCCTCTCATGCCCGTGGATGCAGTAAGAGCCTGCTAAGGGATACCTCGGGAAGATGGCAGAAGCGTCTTTCTGTGTATCAACATCCCGTACTGCGCTCACCAACCCGCCTGCCAAGCGTGGTATGGCAACTCCATCTCATGGAGATCCATGAGGGAGGCCTGTGTTTAGTAGTGGACGTTTAACGGCAGAAATGATGATGATGATGAACGGAACAAATGATACATAATACTATGTCCCACTTCTTCCCTGCTGCTAAGGCATTATAATTTTAAGGGTCAAAAATCTCGAGCCAAAATGTAAAATGTTTTTCAATCTTACATTATTGTCTATTGTTCCGCTCGGCTTAAATCGACGACATGTCGAATGAGTAATCGTTTGATTTTGACGTTCCCTTGTCGTATTTCTGCAGACGCTCTATTGTTTTACCTTGAATTTTCTGCTGATCAGAAAACTTAAATCCATAATGGGTATAATATACATAGCGCTGTCTGTCTATCTGTCTGTATGTCTGTCTATCTGTATGTCTGTCTGTCTGTCTGTGCATGGGACGATTACAACCGAACGCGTTGACCGATTTACATGAAACCTTTTTTGTAGCACCGTCTTAATGAGAGAAGGGTACTGATTGATTTTGGTGGTCACAGGGACCGGAGTTATTGTGACCTCAAAAGGTCTCCAAAAAAATAAGTCTTCAAATGGCCGAAAACGTCCGAAAAACCAAAAATTACATTTTTGACCTTTAATAAATATATAATAATATAATGAAATAAATAAATAAATTATTCATTATATTATTTATTTATTTATACCCCCAATGTTTTCCACGTATCCCGGTTTTCACCCAATTGTATCTCTATTATTTTTAAAATAAAATACAGTAGTTGAAAAAATACGGCCATAGTTCCTAAAAATAAAACTTAGCTTGATCACTGCGACATATACTAAGTTACACGAAAACGGCTAGGACGATGTTAAAAATATTACGTTATGAGTTAATTACGATGACGCAACGCATCGGCATCTCACATCACTAGTGCCACCCATAAAGAACGACGTTTTTCAGAACTTGATGAGCGGGATTTTGGTGACAGCTGTCGCAGCAATCAAGCTAAGTTTAACGGAGAATATTATTATTATTAGCGAGTATTCTGTGTGACTACGTCAGAAGGCAGATAAGGCTCTCGAACATATACATATAAAATACACTAAAATAAAATTCAAAAATCCTTAAAATATTAAAATGAAATACCTAAAAATTATGATATTATGGATAAATAGTGCGTGACAGCTACGCGTCTGCCATACCAGCGGTCATGGACAGCTGCTCTACAATTAAAATGACACTCTTGGTAGTGTGTGTACGTCACTGGTCACAGCGCACTATGGATGTTTTTACCTGCATTGTTTTATTGCATTCGTAAAAGTTTAGATAATTGTAACTTAAATGTAGTTGCAAAATTATCTTCGAGAACCTAGTGTTTAGATAAACCTAATATAGGATTCGAAACACTACCATGAAATATTCAATATTCCCGTATTTTTTGTATATTTACAAAACAACTAAAAAGTATTTGTTATATTTATGTACAACAATTACAGGAATATTGCATGAATTAACAAATGTTCCGGCGCAACACTAGTGCACCAGAATGGCATTAGCTGCCCAGTTGCCCGCGCACCGCTGGCGGACACCACTGCACTTGCAGAGACAAAGCCATCGCGTATACGTGTGTTATCAATTTGCACCTTTTATTGTATCGTATATATATATCACTAATGTATTGTACATATTGTAAAGACTTATTTTTGAAAACAAGAACAGACAGATTTTTATTCACCTTACCATGATAAGGAACTCAAATTTTAGGTATTTGTTTTATTTATTTACAAAATTACAGGAATATTACATGTTTGAATTAGAGATTATGGATTATAGTGCGTCACAGCTACGTCTGGCCGGGCAGCGGTCACGCACGGGTGCGACGCACTAATTATAACAGCCGATAGCATCCGAGCGGCGACCGGAACCGAGAAAGTAAGTGATTGACCTTAGGCCTTAACGATGACCAAAATGGATTGGTAGCTTTAGATAGTGAATCCTACTTAATATTATTAACGCGAAACTTTGTATGTATGGATTTTTGTTACTCCTTCACGCAAAAACTACCCTACGGATTGAGCTGAAATTTTGCACACGTATAGATAGATGTTGACCAGGATTTATCTACATTTTATCTGGGTATAACGCATGCGATGCGGCGGGCATTAGCTATTAAGAATATTAATCAGTTATTGACTACGAAAACAGCTTTTACGTGGAATTTTGAAAATCAGAAATCATCTGTGGTCTTATTCTTCAGTATTTTCAGCAAGAAGTCAAGTGTGCATTCAGAAAGCGACCAAAGTAGCTTAATTATTTTGGTATATAATATTATAGAAGTTCCATTGATTATTTATAGACCCCATTGTAGGGTTTGTTATGTATGATCGATATTATTACACACTGGCTATAAAAAGGTTCTCGTATTGGTATTTTAACTTACGGTACTTCACATATACGGATCGACACACGAAACATCCGCCATTCCCGCCCTTTTGGCTCACATGACAGTTCCTACGGTAACAGTGACAATTCGTTAACCAATACCCGTCAATACATAAGACACACGAGACAGCATATGTATGCCAGTAGGTTAACCATAAGTTTTCACAATCCATACTAGCTAGCGACTGTATTTAGAAAAATGTATGAAAACTTGTACAGCGCCTCTAGCGGATAGTTTGGTACTAAAATACGCAGCAAACTATACTACGGTACTTTGCTTAAAATTTGGTAGCATGAGTTACAAAATCTGACAGATGTCATAGTAACGCGCTAATACTACTGTAGTAATGGCAGGCGATCTAACAGTGACAACTCATGGTAGACACACTGTATGCAATGGTATCGCATACACTATACGCATTATTTTCATCGAAATGTAGTCTTGAAAATACAGGGCAAATCTGGTTTCTTTCAAATACAATAACCATTTTCCAAATTGTTCTATAATGACATTGTTCTAGGGTAACAGAATTAAAAATAAATTATTATATAAATAAATTGTACAACACTACTGTTGGTTTATAAGTAAAAGTAATATTCTAAATAAAAACTGCTGTAGAGTGGCATTTATTATCCACTGTTGTATTTTTTCCCCGTTTTATAATAAGAAAAACACCGTGAGGAAACCCGTGGCTTAGTCAGCTTCAGACGTATTATGGTTAAAGATATTTATTTTCTCAAAAGAATTACAAGTCACTTACAGAGAAAAACTTAAAATTAGGTAAACATTGTGTGCCTTACATTACAGCGTTAGATACTTAGTAGAAGAGAGTATTGATATATGTTATAGGTGCTGGGCAAGCATTTCCTATCTAACAATGTCTCAGGCACTGCAGCCACAGAATAGTAATGTATACAGTAGTTTGACTCGGCCGTATTTTTGAAATAAATACCTACAGCCGCGCGGTACGTAAACATGCGATAGGGCTGCCCGCCTCCAGCATTTTAATTAAATTTGCCTACTTTGTGTTTCCATTTAGTTTTGTGATTGTAAATATACTTTTTTATATAAACAAATATAATACTTTGTGAATTGAATAGATAAATTGAAAATATAGTGTACGCAGAAGTACTATAAAATAACATAGTTATGAATTATTAGAATAACCTACAATCTAAATGATATAAGATTATAAGGCCCAGTACTTTTACCTAATGTTTTAAAGTTCCACTCTTACTGATGAAAGCGTGATGTAGGTACCTACCTAAAATTACGCTTAACGTAGGTATTATTTAAAAATAGTATATTTTCACCTTCTACGTAAACGAAGTCGTGGGTAAGAGTTAGCGTTAGCCCAAAGAAACTATTCCACGCGGACGAAGTCGCGGGCAGAAGCTAGTTAATAATAAATAAAATACCACGTCTTTACTTTGAATTATACAAACTAACAAAACGAAACACACATGCCCCGAGGTTTTTACACAAGCGTACCTACCGTATCATGAACCGCATATAACTACCTATTTCACTCGTGTCAATCACTTTCCATTACTCTATTCACTTTATTTAAGAATCCAGACATCTTTTTTCTGGGAGATAAAAGGAAATACTTGTCCATTAAAAAGACACACATTATGTACCTACCTACTGGGTAGTAAGTAAAATTATTTTATAGTTTTAGCTTTCAGAGTTTCCAAGTAATCTAAAAAAAGTTATCTCTGGATGCGTTCTTGAAGATTTCATACAACCAAAAACAGCACAATATATCCTACTCGACATATTAAATACGTAGCTACCTACGTAGATAAGTTACACAAAAAATAAGTTCAAGAACTTACGTACTTGAACTTATTTTTTGTGAAAAAATCGCGCGGTTGTTGTTAAAAAGACAACACACCTCCGTTCGTCACTGCGGCACAGTCGCGACTGTTTAGATACCGAGCGGGTACCGAGATCGAGGCGCGTAGGTATAGCTCGCGCTTCGTCCGTTTGTATGAAGTCGGAACACTGTATACACTGTGCTGCAGCGTTCCGTACAGCTTGAATCCCAGTTTCTGACGCTGTACAATAGATTTAAAGGCCTCGGTTTATGTTTTTATTGTAAGTAATTTTTTGGTGATAAATATAGATTTGTTTATCTGTCTATCCGAATGCCTCCGTGGCTCAGTTGGTCAATAGCCGACTGATACGCAGGAGGTAGCAGGCCGCCACGAGATAAATTGTTCTGCAGATATTTGTCCCGGGTCGGGTTGTTTTTCTATGTATGATAAGTATGTATCTTCAAAAAAAATGTATTTAAGTATTCTATAAATTTCCGTGGGGTTCCGGCAGTAGAATGATACCCCTCCTCTCATGCCCATGGATGCAGTAAGAGCCTGCTAAGGGATACCTCCGGAAGATGGGCAGCAGCGTCTATCCGTGTATCAACATCCCATACTGCGCTTACCAACCCGCCTGCCAAGCGTGGTGAGAATGGCAACTACCCCTCATGGAGATCCATGAGGGAGGCCTGTGTTCATCAGTGGACGTTTTATGGCTGAAATGATGATTCTATCAATCATCTGGTTCCTATAGTGGTCTGGTGCCTTCTCTCATAAGATTGGGTATATAAGTCTAGAGCACGTGAAAGGGTAGACAACCAAAACCCTCATAAACCTCAAATGTCAGATCCACACCCGAGTATGTATGAATGTACTAATATGGCGGAGGCAGGCACGCGAAGGATTAAAAGACTTCTTATCTGAATGCTCAGTCGCCATGGCCGAAATCAGCTAGGAAACATCTCTCATCATGATCGTAGGATCAGAACAAGCTTTGCTTTGTTTAGCACTATATGCTGTTGTCCAGCATTATTTATTTATTTTATTTTATTTAACCATCATTCCCTGCACAAACGCCGAAGCCAAGTTCAATGGCAAATTTCGCATCGTTCTGAGTGAAAGCGCCCCGTATCTGCCACCTACCATCTACCCTCGCAGCCGACCGTGTCCCGAACGGATGCTATCCGACCATTATTATCTCACTGATAACGAACGGGTTGTGGCGGAAAATGTATAATAACTCATGTTTCGCGGCGTTTGACGTTTTGACGTGTGAATTAGAGACTGAAGTTGCGAGACCTTAGAGAAAAAAATACTTCATTTTTTCAAGGAAACAGACAGAATGAATCCTTGGCTTGTTTTGCTGATTAAATACTATATTATATTATATATTAAAGAGTTATCTTTAATGTTCAACATGAGATAGTTCAATGATAAATGCTAAAATGAAAATACCTGAACCGGTATATGTATGCTTATAACATTTGAGTATATCCCTCGATGTATCATGCATCCTACCGTCAGAAGTGCACAAGCAAACAAGCAATAATAAGGGATACAAAATACTCAACCGCAAGTTTAAATTTAGGGCAAGCTTTGAGGCACTCCAGTCGACACTTACAGACAGACATTACAAAGATTTAATTTCGCATGAATCCCGAAATCAGTACTGAGATTTAAAAAAATGGGACTAATCTAGAAGTGTATGGTGTATATTAGAACCAAAAAATAACTTGCCAAGTCGGTTTATAAGCAACTGAGTTCTGAGGCACAGAAAGGAGATTTTGATAATTCTATGTTCTGAGGCAACAAAATTAAAGACGATTTGTGAACCTCCTCCTTTTTTTGGAGTTGAATAAACATTTATTAAATACGCACATAGTACAATAAAAAACAAAACTATAAAATGCAATGAAAATATTCAGTTTTAATTCCGCTTATGCTGAGATGCAGGAGCACCGCCCTCCCGCCCGCTAATTATGCACATGCAGGGAGAACTAGGTTGTCAGTGCAGCATGCATACCCAAACCTATACGTCGACACGTGTTTCCCCTTTCCGCGAGGCATCATCAGGTGAGACGCTGAGGTGTTGACTGGTCGGCGGCTGGAACGAAAAAAAAACAAAACTATATGAATAGACAAGAAACAAAGAGATATAATATTGTGGTGTGGATAGGAAGTAGACTAAGTGGCGAGAAAAAAGGTCCCCAACTCAGCATTGGGAAGCAGCTGGTAAGGCTCAGATGCATCGCTGGTTTTCAGTTGAGGTGCCGGGTGGTGTCGTGACCATGAATTGAGAGGTATTTAAGACTCTTATATAAGCTTAATCAGATCATTATCATCATCAAATCAGCAGTAGGACTCCTTCCCCATCGCACACGCACATCTGCAGCACAAGAGGCGATACTCATGCGATGCCGGCTTTCGAGGAAGGAGAATACCCGCCTTTTGAAGGACTTCATGTTGTTGCTTCGAGGCGAACTGCATACCATCTTGGTGAAATATTGCCAATTGAGAACAATTTTGCTAATGAGTTGCCTTGGGGGGTCCGGGAGTAGAATGTTTCTTTCTTGCCCAGTAATAATCTGCTAAAAGATACCTCCGGAAGACGGGAATCCGCGTGTTTCTGTGTATTCTGCGTTCCCCAACCTGCCTGCCAAGCGTGGTGAATATGGCAACACACGCCTTATGATACTACTTGTACATCCATGACGGAGACGTTTGTCCAGCGGTGGACGTCCTACGGCTGACATGATGATTACCAATATATATTACCATAAAATACTCTCAATCTAGGATCTACCTCAACTCCACCACCCGTGACCGTGTGCGTCTTACGATACGTCATAATCGGGGTATTTTATAATGGTGGTTTACGACCGGACTGTACGCTTGTAAGAATGTTGGTTATCTGTAATAAAATACTTATAAATCAACGTTATTTAGGCCTGCAGTAAGTTAAGGTGGATCACTCTCATTAGATCCAGTCAACAGATCCAGTGTGGATCTATTGAGAGTAAAAACACAAATAAAAATTCGGAATATAAATTAAGGTAAAATAAATTATACATGATAAGATATTGTGGCCATAGTTAAAAATAATAAAACGTATAGACCAACGATCGTGTACGGTACAGAGCAACCGTGCAATTAAGTGTTCGTCATTCTGTCAAATCATTAATATAATTCTAACTGCCTCCGTGGCTCAGTTGGTCTAATAGCCGACTAATACCGTAATCAGGTATTCTATCAATTATCTGGTTTCCTTAATACAAGATTTGCTTAGTTTGGGACTAGATGGTGTTGTGTGTAGTGTCCAGAATTATAAAAAAATCAGGTCACACGCGTCTTCAAATAACAGCATTATAACATCAGTTCACGTCTTCGCCCCAACCAGGATAGGCGCGTGCTCATTATTATCAAATAAATATCAACATAGTGTCTCAAACAAAGTAAACCTTATATTATTTAATATCAAAGTTGTCCCGTACAGATCGAATACCGTCTTACTTAAATCCGGAACATCAAGTCCAAGCACAATACATCAGCAAGCGAAAGCCGTAAACCTGAATAATTTCATCAAGTTTCAAGTGTGACATTATAAAATGGCAAAGACATAACGGCTTATACATTCGTTTTCAAAGGTCTCTCGGCGCTGCGGGCGGGCCACCCGAATACTGGAAGATGCAGTTTATGTATATGTAGGTATATTGTAGACGACACCGATATACAGGTGTGCGATCATTTAGCAGAGTTAAAAGGCATAGAGTCGAGTTTGAGACTAACATTTTATTAATAAAATAAATTTTATAACTACTGAAATAACTACTGAATTGACACACCATACTTTTTATTTGATAATTGTAACATTTTAATCACAAAATCCGCAATATTTATGTGTACTTTATCAGCTAATTAATCATGTTTAAGATGTAGTGTGTCAATAAATGCATTTATTGATACACTACATTTATTTATCTATAAATTCATTATATTTAATGTTTCATTTCAAATGCTTTTTTATGAATCTAAAAATAACCTGGCTAGTTGCATTTTTCATAGAAAGTAGGTAGGTAACCTATGTATGTATGTACATATTGTAAGATTTATGAGTATTTATAAATAATAATAGTGTACCTCTTGTAAAGGATCATTATAAACTGTATAAATTCATTTTACAACTTTATAAAATAATATAACCTTTATTTCAGTCTACAAAGAAAGCATGCAGTGAGTAACTTATCGAAGAACCATTATAATATGATCCATTATTTATTATGAACTTACATAATATAAATCATTTGTTGTTTCGCATTAAAAATATTAACAAAAACTTTTATATGATCATTTTATATGCATACTTGGAGATCAATTAGGGAGGCCTATGTCCAGCAGTGGACGGCCTACGGTTGTAATGATGATGATGATGAATTAACGTGAGTAGAACACCCGTTTGATAATTTTATTATGATCTTTCATAATAAAAATCATTTGTTGTTTCGCAATAAAAATATTAACAAAACTTTTATAGGACGACACTCCACAGCCGCCCCCGTCCGTGCAGGGCGCAGGACACGCGACCGATGCGCGGGCGCGGCTGCAACGCCCTTACCGTGTCACTGCTTAATTACACCAGGGACAATAGGGGAACGATTTAAACAGGTCACACAGACGTGGAAAAAAAAGAAGTAAAATGTATTTATTGATCCATAAAACAAACATATACAAAATATCATCTTAAAATTATAAGGAAGAAAGATTTGTATTTTGTGTGTTGTGTAATGTATTTTGTATGTTTGTAACAAATAAATTCAAACCTACTGGAAACATTAAAATTCTTTCATCATTAGAAAGCTAAATTATTCTTGAGTAACTTAAGCTTTTAAGATTCAATCTATCTCGAGAAAAAACAATAATTATCAACAGAACTAGAAGATTTGAAAAGCAAGAAGTAGCTACTTTACAAACTGAGTTTAGATTAGAGTTAAAGAATAGGTTCACGGGGTTGGATGAATTGAATCTAGACATTGAAAGCCTCAATAAAAAACTATCTGAAACTTTAATAACAAAAGCCCAAAAACATTTTAGATTTTGTCATTGAATTCGGTTATTTTAGAAGTCGGTTCAAAAACAGCTCTGATTTTGGTAGATCTCGCATATTTATCGCATAGTTAATCGATTAGTAACCTAGAGTAGCGCCAGTTATATTTACTCCAAGGCGCGAGAGAGATAAACCACACAGATCTTAGAAGTAGGTGCTTTGCTCTCAATAGGAGAGTACGCGCTGTTACTAGGGTTTCGTGATTTGGACCAAAATACTGGCCTGTGTGTCTACCATGAGTTGACACTGTTAGATAGCCTGCCATTACTCAGTAGTAACGTAAAGTAGTACGTTATGACATCTGTCAGATTTGTAACTAATGGTACCAAATTCTAAGCAAATGATGCCCAAACTACAGTCGCTGTAGTATTATTAATTTACTGCGTATTTAAGTACTAAACTACCCGCTAGAGGTGTTGTACAAGTTTTCATCATCATTTCAGCCATAAAACGTCCACTGATGAACACAGGCCTCCCTCATGGATCTCCATGAGGGGTAGTTGCCATTCTCACCACGCTTGGCAGGCGGGTTGGTGAGCGCAGTATGGGATGTTGATACACGGATAGACGCTGCTGCCCATCTTCCGGAGGTATCCCTTAGCTGGCTCTTACTGCATCTATGGGCATAAGAGGAGGGGTATCATTCTACTGCCGGCACCCCACGGCGGAGTTACAAGTCACGGCGGAGAGACAAGTTTTCATACGCTTTTTTAACCACAGTCGCTAGCGAGTATAGATTGTGAACACTCATGGTAGGCCTACTGTTTACACTAAGCATTGTAATAGAAGAAAGAGGGTGCCGCTTAAACCGCATACCCTGATGACCCTTTTTTCAAAGTTTATTAAACGTGAGGCCATGGGATGCCGGCAGTAGAATGTTGGCGGTTACTTCATACTTTCTATCCTAATTAATCAGCATCTTAAAATAAAAAATAACATAGCATCTGCAAGGAGCAAGTTTTACACTTAAAAAAGCTTGAACTCCAATATCTTAACTTATCTCTTAAAAATAAGACTCAAAATCAACTGAATCGCAATTTTCGGGTCCTAAGACTCGATAAATCTTGTAAACGCTCGCAATTATCGTTATCGGGTAGCCGATAAATAAATATTTATGGAAACATTACCGGAGGTATTGTGACGATTTAAACAATCATACGGTAACGAGAAGATGCAGGCGCAGGGTGGCCGAGTGGTTGCAGTATGCTCTACTTTGGAGATTAAGCACTAACTTAATAGTAATGCATGAATAAATAAATAAATAATGCTGGATAATTCACAATGCATCATCTAGCACCAAGCTAAGCAGAGCTTGTGTTATGGTACTATATAAATGATATACTTAATACATTGTACTAGATACATAGATAGATATATTTTATAATTATATAGAAAAAACATCCAGAACACCCTGAACACATATCTACAGACCTTATAGACATTTGTCCCGAGGCGGGAATCAAACCCGCAGCCTCTTGCGTCGCAGGCGGACCTTTGCTCGCTGCGCCACAGAGGTTTATTTTGAATCAATATTATTTATTTATTTAAAAAAATCCTTAATTCGTCCTCGTCGTCGAGTCCTTAATCTACCTTATCCTAAATTACATATATATCCTACGACCAATAATGTATGTAAATATTGATGTAAATATTGCTGTAAGCTTCACACGGAATGAATTAATGATATTTTTTGTTCGTAAATATTATAATTACATATATAACTTGGTGAGAAGGGACGATGGAAGATGGAATAAGGCCGTAACAGAATGGTGACCAAGAGATACGGTATGACCTAGAGGCAGACTACCCGCCCGATGTTCCAATGACATTATTAGTTCTGTTGTAGTCAATGGACGAGAATCGCAAGTGACCGTAAACAATGGCGCATTAAAGAGGAGGCTTATACCCAGCAGTGGGTGCAAACGAGCTATGATGATGGTGATGAAATATATAATGGACCAAGGCGGTAACCGTGGGGCCAAAACCGGGGGGCCGTGGGGTACCGGCAGTAGAATGTTACCGCTCCTCTCATGCCCGTGTAAGCAGTAAGAGCCTGCTAAGGGATACCTCCGGAAGATGGGCAGCAGCGTCTTGCCGTGTATCAGCATCCCGTACTGCGCTCGCCAACCCGCCTGCCAAGCGTGGTGAGTATGGCAACGACCCCTCGTGAAGATCCATGAGGGAGGCCTGTGTTCAGTAGTGGACGTCTTACGGCTGAAATGATGAAGGCGGTAACAGGTTGCCGGTAGAAGCAAGACGGCCTCGAGGCACACCACCTGCCAGATGCCGAGGACGATCTGGTCAAGGTTGCCAAACGACAGTGGATAAGGCTAGCACAGGATTGTTTACGTTGGCGTGATGAAGAGGAGACCTATATCCAGCAGAGGGTGTCAAAGGGTTGAAATGATGATGATGGTGATGTTGAAATAAACACATCACCATATTTCAGAATCTAATTTCTCTAATATAATTTCTACATAGCTAAGCGGATTAGCACGTTGAAACGGCAATGGGCAGGCCATAAAGTAAAACAAGAAACAGATGGCCGATGGGGCCGCAAAGTTCTCGAATGGAGGCCACAGACCGACAAGCGCAGCGTAGGACGTCCACCTACAAGATGGGCAGACGATTACGGCTGATATGATGATGACGATGATGTCAGAATTCCTATAATAACAACTGCTTTGCTTATACCTATCATGGTGTGAGTTTTATTTATCTGATGTACTGTTACGTCTTTTTTTGTCACTAACTATGATCATCGTCTCCCTGTCCTTATCCCCTCTATGCCACAAGATGTTGCCTCTTCCACTCTTCTCTCCAATGGTTACCTCATCACTCACGCCTTTCTTTCTCATATCTTCATGAGAGCACTCCATCCATCGCATCTCTGGCCTGCCTCGCGCACCACATAATTTCTAACTTTTTTTTCTTCATAATCATCATCATTTCAGCTGTTACACGTCCACTACTAAAGCATGAGAGGAGGGGTAACATTCTACTGCCGGCATCCCACGACAGTAGAATGTTACCCCTCACCCCCACTTTCTTCTTGCTTCACTATATATGTATATCCCTCCTTATCACATAGCGCTACCATGCCAATCTATAATAACCCTTCATAATATATTCTCTCATTGCATTGGCGCAAATTTCACACCGAATTTACCAGTCCGTTGTTCTGACTGATTAGGCAAGTGAGGAACTAGGCCTATGTTAATGAAAAATAATAATAATAATGCTGGACAATTCAAGTGTGAATTGTCCAGCATTATTTTTTTTTTTTTTGGGCTAGATGATGCAGTGGCATCATCTAGCCCCAAGCTAAGCAGAGCTTGTGTTATGGGTACTAGATGACTGATATTATACTTAATACATTATACTACAATGATAGATGTTTTTTTATTATATCATCATTTCAGCCATAAAACGTCCACTGATGAACAAAGGCCTCCCTCATGGATCTCCATGAGGGGTAGTTGCCATACTCACCACGCTTGGCAGGCGGGTTGGTGAGCGCAGTATGGGATGTTGATACATGGATAGACGCTGTTGCCCATCTTCCGGAGGTATCCCTTAGCAGGCTCTTACTGCATCCATGGGCATAAATAGGGGTATCATTCTACTGCCAAAAACAAAACAGGAAACGTTCAGAACTTGGTGCGTTTTCTACAAGCTTATTATTTGCAATGTTTGTTGTTGTGTCAATGTATGTTGTATGTTTGTATGTTGGTCCGGGTCAAACCTTGTAAGATAAGTTTAACTAACTTTCTAAAAATAAGTAACGGTGACAGTATACATTATAACAGACAATACTCAATATTTCAAAAATGGCCGCCGCACAAGATAGATATATAGATAGATAACTCTTTATTGTACTTAACCTAATACTATAAAAGATGGTGGATTATGTAACTTCCGTGAAAGAATAGTAAAGAAAATATAAAAATATTGATATAGCTGGTTTTTTTATCATCATTGTTTATCATATTTTTTTATTAATTTCATACGTGGTCAACTTTTATTTACATATATGTATGGTGCACTCCCATCTAACTTTCAATATTTATAACTTTTAAGTTTTGTTTTGTGAACTTACAATTAGTTAAAGAAAATAAATACAATACAATAGAAACAATTTTACATCTTTTCATTCTAACTACAGCTATATAATTTTACAGCTAGTTCAAAAAATCAGATAAATCAAACAATGAAGTAACACAGGTGTCAGGTTATAACTGAAGACCTTACCAAAGGCAAGACGGAGTAATATCCGCTTTGACAAAAAATATTGAACGATTCCCACACCCTTCGTGGCACTCCCTCTAATTGCTACCACGTGTTCCAAACAATGTGCAAACACCATTATATTTTGAGACCTTTTGTAAAATCTACAGGTAACAAGGTTAGCCGTAAGGAGCTGTTAAACCTTGTTTAGCTAAGCCAAAACACTTGCTTGCGTGATAATAATTCTTGCAGTTAAGATAAAGTTAAACTTTGCTGTGTTGTTTTAGAATTAATCCTTAACAGCTGTTTGGTGCCGTGGGGTGCCGGCAGTAGAATGTTACCCCTCCTCTCATGCCCGTGGATGCACTAAGAGCCTGCTAAGGGATACCTCCGGAATATGGGCAGCAGCGTCTTTCCGTGTATCAACATCCCGTACTGCGCTCGCCAACCCGCCTGTCAAGCGTGGTGAGTATGGCAACTACCCCTCATGGTGATCCATGAGGGAGGCCTGTTCAGTAGTGGACTTTTTTACGGCTGGAATGATGAGCTGATCGGTTATGAGGTTTTTGAAAGGAGTTTTTTATCAGGTGATACTATTTGCTTTAGAATCCATAACACACGTCCATAGTATTTAATTAAACATTTATATAAACTATTCCTTGCGGTCTACATTGTATGGATAACATGTTATTGAAAACCATGGAATTGTTACAGCTTGGTCATATTTTTTTAAACTACCAATCGCATTATAATTATGAATAAACGCATTATAACTATGATACATCAAATACAGAAAATAAAAAAATTTAAAATAACATATTGCAACTTAAGGTACATCTCCTCCAGACAACCTTTGGTATTTACTTTGGAAAGAACCTACTCATGGAAGATTTCTCGAGACCATGGCTAGTGCAATCCAGTCGAAACTTCGGGGGTTTTGAATTATGTGTGACGTCACAAAAATGATTTATCTAAACATGAGAATCTATATTGTAATTACAAACTATAAGAATACATTTATGGATATAGTAGTTTGCTGCTACGAGGGAACATACTTATCCACCTACACACATTCAGAAGTACACCCTTAAATAGACTGCCAAACTCATAACCCTCTTTTGCTTCCGCGTAATCAGGTAATAGTTGCTTATTTAAGGTTGTAACAAACCGACTGGAAGCTTATAGTGCGTATGGCCAAAAAGATAATTCTGCTAGGGCCTTTACCGATACATTGAACATATACGATGATTAAAGGTGAACCTGGCTGGACTAATTAGATTGTCGGCTATGTGCTCGTGAGTGGCGAGCAAAACAGAATTTTCTTTTAAATGTTCTACATGGCGTACAGTGCAATAGGCCACTCCTATCGTTACATAGCGTAGGTCTAGGGTGTAGAAAGGCTTTGGACGGATCTTTCTAATAAGGCGCTAGGCATCAAGGTCTTCTAGGCGATGTCCTTCAAAATCTGTCACTGCATATAAATAAACAGAGCTGCACCATTCTGGTCTTTGTTGGGCCAGCTCTTACCACCTATCACAAGGTATATTGCATGAAACGAGGTGACGCTTTTATGTTTCTGCGTTACAGAGATGTCATAAAGCGTCACATTTACGATACAGAGAATTTACTAATAAAGCAGGTACATACATACATACAGGCTTGCTGTGGGGTGCCGGCACTAGAATGTTACCCTTCCTCTCTTGCCCATGGATGCAGTAAGAATATGCTAAGGGATACCTTCGGAAGATGGCCAGCAGCGCCTTTCCGAGTATTATTAGTAACATTCCGTATTGCGCTCGCCAACCCGCCCGCCAAGCGTGGTGAGTATGGCAACTACCCCATGGAGATCCATGAGGGAGGCCTGTGTTCAGTAGTGGACGTTTTACAGCTGAAATTATGATACATACAGGGTGAATTATGTGTATTAAGCCGCAATGGGGTGATCATCCGAAAGAACAACTTTTGTTCAACGACTTTTCAGGATTCAGTGATTTTCATTCAAGAAAAGACTACAAAAGTTTTAACTTCAACAGCTGACAATGACGACTTAAGCGCCAGCTGATTCTGGTCAGGGTCATTGAACTCCACGAAGAGTTACAAAGAGGAGGAGAAGAGGTACAAACAAAAATAACTGTAACCGGCTGCCTAAATTTAAGAAGCGTTTTAAGTTGCTTTACTTTACGTAATTTTGCTGCCTCAAAAATTAAAATGGCAGATACAGTCTTCCAATAGTCCTTCAACTTCATTGACTATATGATCCATTGGGCTCGGTCAGTGTGGGAACGCAGCGCGTGCGACTGTGCGTATGCGCACAATAGCCAAGTTCCGGTGAGCCAATACTTTTATGAGATGAGACGCGAAATGAATAGGGTTCTGTATAAGAATAATAGATATCCTGGACTGTTCGCACAGCAACATCTAGCCCCAAATTAAGCAGAGCTTGATTTATGGTTATGGTACCAGGGGGTTCATATAATACTTGAATATAATACATAGAAAAATACATATACAACTGTCTGGGACATTGTTAGATGGATTAGGCTTGCACAGCACCTATACCATCCTCTCAGCTTAGTCAGCTATTATTCAGAGGAAAGAACAGGTCAATACGTCTGAAGCTAACTAAGCCGCGGGTTTCCTCACGATGTTTCCTTCACCGTTAAAGCACGTGTTAAGTGTGCACATAAATTTTTCAAGAAAGAAAAATCCATTGGTGCACTGCCGGTATCGAGCCAACGACCTTTGGATTGAAATTCGGGGTACATACCACTCGGCCAACACGGCTTTTTTACGTGAAAAGAAAACCTGTGATAAATGACTCAAATCGTTTTAAGTTGAAGCGAATTGTTACTCGTATCAACTTGTAAATTTTTATTGGCAGATCATCATTATTATCATAGCCGTAGGATGCCCACTGCTGGACATGGTCTCCTTCATGGATCTCCAAGTACTGATCATGGGGAGAAGATTGCGATTATCACGACGCTTGGAAGGGTTTGCGAGTTCAGTACGGGATACTCAACACGGAAAGAAGCCCATCTCGCGGAGGTATCTCTTGGCTCCTTACTGCATCCACGAGCAAGAGTATAGGCAATATTCTACTGCCGGCGACTCACGGCAAATACAAAAGGCAAACACTATTGCAGTAGTAACTTATTTGCGGAACCCTAACCACCGGTCATTCATGCCGGGGGATGAATGGGTGCCTGTGCCTACCTGGGGCCGAAATGAGGTTGTTTCCATTTTTTCACCGGATGTGCGGGGACCGGCCCCGTTAGATCCCCCATTCATGCTCCTGAGAACATGAGCTTTGGGGTTTTTTTTGTTGTAATTATCAACACGTTGGATGTTGCTGATATTGTAAAGGCGAAAGTGGACGGATGTTTGTGAGCTCTATTGCTAGGATGCCGTGGGGTGCCGGCAGTAGAATTTTACCCCACCTCTCATGCCCGTAGATGCAGTAAGAGCCTGCTAAGGGATTCCTCTGGAAGAAGGGCCGCAGCGACTTTCCGTGTATCAACATCCCGTACTGTGTTTGTCGAATTTACAAATAAATTATGTGGAATAATAATGACAGAATACAAATATGAAAAATACCAGAGACAAATGTTTGCAGAAAACAAATATTTGTCCCTGGCAGGAATCTAACCTGCGCTGTGTCTCAGTTGGCTATCAGACCAACTGAGACAAGAAGGTCGTCCAACAATGTTAGTTTTTTCGGTACTGTGCTGTGGAGACGGTGCAGATGGGAGGCCTTTGTCCAGCAGTGAACTAATGTAGACTAGTGATATTGGTAGTGTATAAAAGCCAAGCGTGGGCGTCACTGCTCACTACGTGTTTCACTGCAAACCTTAAGCTTTCGGTAAGCGAAGCCACTGGTAGAAAATAGCATTGAACTTTAATTAACGTGTAAATAACACTGCTTTAATTAATATAGACAACGTCGTTTATTGTAAGCTATACTATGAAGTTGTAGTAATTAGCGTAAGTAGTATTGGTGATTTTTTATCACGGTAATGTTATCTCTTCACTCAATATTATAAAGAGGAACGATTGTATGCTGTATGTTGTATTTTGTTTAAAACGAATAAACTCAAAATAACTAGACCGATTTTCAATGCTACATTATCCCTGAGTAACATAGTCTATATTTTATCCCAGTATTCCCATGGGAACGGGAACAACGCGGGTGAAACCGCGTAGTGCGGCTGGTGCTTACTATTTATGTGTATTTGTATTTCTTTGTCGCTTTGATGCTGCACTGTAATGACAATGTAGATCTGTTACCAAATAAATAAATAAAGATTTCTGTCGCTTTTTAAATTTCCGTTTTTGAATGGTTCCTATTGTACCACTAAAATCTTTTATCACTGTTACAAGATGGGAATTTCAGAAATCTTCTAACCTGACCAACCACAAAGCATCGTGTACCGCTGGTACACGCACGATACTTTGATGACTTGGAAAAAACATAGTTACGTAGCGCTAATAAGCATTAATAAGATCTACTTTTTCAATGACAGCTGACAAGCGGTTCTTTCGTAACTTTGTGGTTGCATGAAGCGAACGAATTCAAAACTCTCATTTGTATTCTCATCAGATAGACAAACATAGTCTTCTAGAGGTAGATAATTGTAAGCAATGTTAAACAGACAACAATGTACATAGCACGTTATAAGTTATGTACCAATATACCTAACGCTACGAGAGGTCAGCTACGGCTACGCGCGTAGAGGTCTACGAGCGAAAGTTGAGACTTTGCTACGAAATCTCGGCTAGATACATAGACATGCTACGTAAAATTTGTAAGTTTCATGTTAACAACGTCGAACACGGGAAACATTAAAAGTCTTTCCCGTTTTCGACATTGTATATGGGTATTTTAGCCAACGTTTTGCAACTTCTGACTAACTTCATCCCTCTTTGCATGCCCTTGCAAAAATACTGCCGTGGGGTGCGGTGCGGTGCCGGCAGTAGAAAGTTACCCCTCCTCTCATGCCCGTGGATGCATTTGAGACACAGAGGTATCGCTTAGCAGGCGCTACATGATACCTCCGGAAGATGCTCATCTTCATCATCATTTAGAGCCTTATCATTTAGAATGTTACCCTTCCTCTCATGCCCGTGGATGCAGTAAGGGATCCCTCTGGAAGATGGGTAGCAGCGTCTTTCCGTGTTTAAAATTCCTTAATGCACACCGCCTACCAATTGTAGTGAGTATGGCAACTATACAATTACTGAACACCATTCCTTATGGATCTCCATGAGAGGTAGTTGCCGTACTCATCACGCTTAGCAGGCGAGTCCCCGAGCGCAGTACGGTATGTTTATACACGGAAAGACGCTGCTGCCAATCTTTCGGAGGGATCCCTTACTGCATCCACGGGCATGAGAGGAAGGGTAACATTCTGCTGCCGGCACCCCACGGCATTTTATTATTAGATAACTACTAATGTTGGACATTTCACACAGCACCATCTAGCCACAAAGTAAGCAGTGCTTGTGTGATGGGTGCCAGGTAGTTAGAAGAAAACAAAACATACCCAGACAAGGGACAAATATCTGCAGAAAACCTACAAAAATTTGTCCCGCGGCGGGAATTGCACTCGCAACCTGCTGCACTCAAACCAACTGCGCCACGGAGGCAGTCATTTGGTTAATTTTTTTATTTTTTACTCGTGTCACTATTTTTTTTACTCAAATTACATTAAACATAACAGATACGGAGCCTCCATTTTAGAATAAATATATGTATTAGGAGGTAAACTATTCCTTATCATAAACAAATTTCTGCCCCAAAACAAATACATAAATAATTAAAAATAAGTACTATTAAATATTTTTTTTAGATTTTACTTACTTTTTAATTAATTACATTTAGTATTTTTTTTTGTTTATACTATTCAATAAAGATACAAATTTGTAAACTTGGAAAAGTCAATTAGATTAACAATTCATTAATTTATTAAATTAATTAACTTATTAATTAAATAATTAGCAAACGCTTCGTCAAGGGTTCTTTTTTTGTGTGTGGCTTTGAAGCACTTTTACATGAAATAAACAATCTTCAATACGAAAGGCACTGGCCTAGCACAGAACAGAAGCTAAATTGATTACCCAACAGTAGTGGCCGAAATGATGATGATATATACACGACCATACACAAAAAAACCATCCCAGACACAACACCCTAATCAAACCCCTCCAATCCATAATTACCCCGTAACGAGCTTATTAATCATCTCGAGATAAATAATCAGAGTCGCGTGCCGAATGCGCGAGCGCATGTTCCAGGCGATGTTGGAAAACGGGCGGATGTGAGAATGACAGAATACTAGCACTGCGTCATTTTAACAATCAACTACTGCTGAGACAGAACCTTTTGACACATTTATGTATAGGAACGTTGAAGTGGCAATGGGCAGGCCATGTAGGTCGCAGAACAGATGGCCGATGGGGCCGAAAAGTTCTCGAGTGGAGGCCACGGACCGGCAAGCGCAGCGTAGGACGTCCACCAACAAGATGGGATGATGACCTGGTGAAGACCGCAGGTCGACGGTGGATGCAGATCGCTTCCAACCGCAACAACTGGAAATCCATGAGGGAGGCCTATGTCCAGCAGTGGACGTCCTACGGCTGAAATGATGATGATGATGATGATGTATAGGAAAAATAAAAAAAATAACTCAAAATCTATACAAAAATCACACATTTAATGCTTAATTCATACATAATTATTTTCTGATTCAATAAACGATCTTTTTCTTTAAAAAATGATTGGCTTTTGAAACAAGTTAAACAAAATTATTTTTTTATATCGACTGAACGATGACTCGAGCTTGTATTGATATTATTACAGGAGTGTGTTAATTGTTTATTATGAAATCTTAAAAAAACCGGATTAAAAATATGTTACGGAGCTCGGTGATACGAAATTATCACTATTACTTCGTTCGCACGTATTTCAATAGGATTACCTAGACACACGATTAATTAACCATCTACCTGTTACCAGTTACTTGAATAAATTGAATTATTTATTATTTTACTAGCAGTATACTACTGTAGACAACGTTTTACGAGAGTTAACTGTGGGTACGGTTTAGTTGCTAGCAAGCCTAATTCATCTAATAATGACATGAATACCAGTTTCTGATGCTGTATTAATCACCTACTATAGGTGCAAAAGGCCAAGTAGTTAGCGAGAATAATAATTATGACGACACAGTCGACGAGGGTTCAAGTCGATTAAACCAAGGGTTAAACTTCTTTACTTTTGTCAATTCTTACATACAACATTTCCTTGATTCACACTGATTTTACTAGCTAATCACTGCTCTACTGTAAGTATTAGATACTAAACGTCTACGTTTTAAATAGTTGTTGCGAAACTTATTGGTATATTGTGAAAAATTAACATTAAAATTTAGATTTTTCAACACATTTTGTCCCATATACAATTTTTCACTTTACATATTTTTATAGTTTAGTAGTGTAGTTATTAAAAACTAGATCATATCGCTTGTTTCAGCGTTCTGTATTTAAACCATTGTTGATCTCTATACACATTTTTTATCTTTTCTGGAACATGTCGTATTGGGAATTAAACATTTACTATATACATTTACTATACATTTATAATAAGTACCTTCTTATAATGCAGCTCGGTGGTGCATTGCTTACACATCACTCTATTGAGGATAGAGTGATGCGTGATTCACAGACATTTTCCTATTCGGAAGTCTTTAGTAGCACAGAGCGTACTACTCTAGGTATACGAAAGCAGACGTTTAGTATGATACCGTATTGTTATGTTGCATCGCGGCTCGGTGGAGCGCGCGCGGTGCGCTGTGTCGAGTGGGCGGGGCGGGCGCGGCGCAGGCCGGCAGTCGCGCGCGGTCGCCGACGCCGCAAGCACGAGCGCGCTACGATGGAGCGATGAAGGCCTGTGGCCGCGCGGCGTGGTTCCGTGCGTGCTGGACGCTCTGCCTGCTGGCAGGCGCGCTGGCCAGGCCGCGCCGCTACTGCGAGCGCGCAGACGTCGCCTGGCGGGCCTACCGCGCCCCCATCGCGTTCGAAGCAAGAATCCTCTCCCTCGCAGCGGACGCGGCCACCGTCCAGGTGCGCCGCCCGCTCCGAAAGCAAGGCCACTGGCCCAAGGAGGACACCATCCTCCGCCTTAAATTAAACCAAGAAACCCTGGACTGTTACGGACGTTTCGAAGTGCCTCTCCAGAACAGAAGGAACTATATTGTATTCGCGGAGCGGCGCGAGCACTCGGCGCTGGCGCTGGGCCCGCCGCTGCGGAGGACGCCCGCGCTGCTGAAGCGGGTGCGCGCCGTCTACAAGCAGGGCTACAGTGAGTGATAGTGCTAGTGACCACCGCACCGTCGAGGCCGAACGAACGGAACCAGTCGAATGCTTTGGACAGGTGAGATGACTCGATCGAAAGCACGCGACGAACCATCCTTAAATGCAACAAGCTATCCAACAAATTAATTAAACTCTAGGTTTACAAAAAAATTGGTCCAGAAATCGAGAAGTCAATCGAGGTTCAGTCGTTCGGTCTCCAAGCGGCGAGGATGCATGCTAGACGTAGCGAGTGGTGAGTACATAAATAGAATTTAAGATACGATAAATAGTGGCAACAAATACGCGATGGCAGGTGTATCGCCGAGCGAGTAGCCATTATGAGTCCATTTTAGGGCGAGGAGTGAATAGTGGTCAGTAACGTGGCCGAGGCAAAACATCGCGCGTACCACTTATAGACGGACCTCATTTATGCACCCTTCATGAACGGTCAGTTGGATAAGGAAGCAGATATAAAGGCTCTACAAGACGTTACAAACGTAACAGCCATTGTAATTAAATTGATGGGAATTGTTAAAACTTTTCGCTCAAAGCGAAAAGTTGTTAGTTTGCTAAAGCTTTTGTTGATTTCGACAATATATAATTTTACATTATTTCAAGGTGTATCTTCAACCAAGCTTTACGAGTTACTAGACACGTGTAGGTTCTAAAAATAATAAAACTGAAAATAAAACAATGATATGCGTATCTCAGTATCTGAGACATAATTACTTAATACAATAAATATCATTGAGGTAAGACTAACACAATATTAAAAACATAGAAACATAGCTTTTAAGAACCGAGATTATAAATCAAGCTTTTAGTATTTATTCGTAAACTTCAGACATTTTTCTCGTAAAACGACGACACGTATCAGTTTTATCCAGATTTCAGCACATGTCCCATTTACTGTAACGATTTGTAGCACGTGTGACCAGAATATAATATCAAACAGCGATTTTCCACATATTTTACAAGAACATAACATGACCCATGAGACAGACTTCCAGACGGTAAGCCAGCCGATAAATCTACAACCGGAAAGGAGGCTTGCCAAAATACAATAAAACCGTAACAAATTAAAAGATGGAAAGCCTATTTAACGGCTAAGCCGAAGTCATGGCGTATTTTGAGTAAATATTTTCTGAATTATGTATACACTAGAAGTCGCCCGCGGCTTCACCCGCATCTTTGGTTACTGCTCCGCTCCCGTAGGTCGTAGCGTGATGTTAAATAGCCTATAGCCTTCCTCGATAAATGGGCTATCTACCACTTAAATATTTTTTCATATCGAACCAGTAGTTCCTGAGATTAGCGCGTTCAAGCAAACAAACAAACAAACTCTTCAGCTTTATATATTATTATGTATACATACTAGACCCGGCAGATATCATCCTGTCTGCTAATTTGGTGACAAAACAACAGCTAGGCCACCCACCGGGTCTAATTGTCTTTCCAAACCATCCAGGAACCCATTGAAATATACACGCAAAATTTCATCCAAATCGGTCTAGACGTTCAGGAGGAGATAGACACAGAGGTGTGACAAATACACAAACAGAAGAATTATACATATATAAAGATTATACATAATCTTTATCATAGCTGATGTGATAAATAATTAATTAATATTGCATTATAATGTAATTTCGACGTAGCGTGTGTAACTGCGTCGAAATATATAAAAAGTTAAAAGACAAATCATGGTTAATATTCCATATAATGTTCGCAACTACAAGTTTAAAAATTTGATCAACTTTAAATTTTCAATGTCGATACTTAATGTACCTAACCGTACCTAACGAATCTGACATGTCTGAACTAGACTGTATGACGTCACCCATTGACGAAACTCTCAATTCACTGACCTAATTTTTTATCATTACTACGATCGTACGTACCTACCTTAATCTTCAATCATTGATACAGTCTCGATTTGGTATATCTATTAAGCCATTAAAAGTTATTAAAAAAGTTTAAATTTCTTAATTATTACCTCTATAATGTTTGGAAAACAATTTTTATGGTAAGGTTTAATTTTTGCATTACGACTCTTTACATTTACATTTCAATGTGTAGCTGTAAAAACAACATAAATTATTATCCGTTTCAGAATCATAATTAATTTTGAAATCTTTTCAATCAAATTTAAGTTTTATATAACGAACCTTTGAATTTTACTTAAATAAATAAATGATGCTGGACAATTCACACTGCATCATCTAGCCCCAAGCTAAGCAGTGCTTGTGTTATGGGTACTAGATGACTGATATACTTAATACATTATACTTCTTATATAGATATTTTTTATTATATTAGAAAAACATCCAGAACACCCTGAACAAATATCTGCAGATCGTATACAAGTATACGTATGTATGTAAGTATGAATATCTTGACAATATGTCACGACATTTTGTCAAGATATTCATGCCCCTGGATGCAGTAAGAGCCTGCTGAGGGATACCTTCAGAAAATGGGCAGCAGCGTCTTTCCGTGTATCAACATTCCGTACTGCGCTCGCCAACCCGCCTGCCAAGCGTGATGAGTATGGCAATTACCCCTCATGGAGATCCATGAGGGGAGGCTTGTGTTCATTAGTGGACTTATTGCGGTTGAAATTTAAAAAAACGATTCAGGGCCAATATTCAGTTAAATGATAGTATTAGCGTTGAAGACTCTCACTTCACTGAAAGCTAGTGAACTTTTAAAAGTATGGCGCTTACTGTTTACTCCGAGCTGTGAGCAAAATGTTTATCTTTCTGTGAAGCATCCTTCGTTTCTTTGTGTGTTCTCAATACCACTACACTTTAAATCTGTCTCGATCGTTTTGATGTGAACATTCATATGGTTACTTTATTTTATTTACGTTTTTGATATAAGAAAAATCAAGTGGGTCATTGAGACTAATTTTGGACTTAGTAACGTCACAGTTGGTCATGTAACACAGACTATTTTACATAAAATTTTACAAAATGAGAAAACATAAGATTATTCTCTCCATCAATCCTTAACACGTGCGCTCAATAACTAAATAATATATCTGTTATCCTGATCCCTATCAAATATTTCGATATTAATAATCCACTTTTACAAAATTAGGACTTAGAAGCATGATACATCGTTTGTGAGTCCTTATTTTGTATTGGTCTTTTAGAGTTAAGGAAGAAACCCTTACAATTAAGACCCATCATACTAGATTTAAAAAAAAATAGAGCTAAAACTAAAAATAAAACCGGGCAAGAGCAAGTCGGACTCGCGCACCGAGGGTTCCGTGCCATCATACAATATAATTTATGACAAAGGCGGTTTTATATTTGTTGGAGAACCTTGACAGCGCCATCTCTTGTCTGATAGCAGGACTTATGTAGATTTTTTACTTTCGATGATTTCTAAAAAAGTATGCTATGTAGGGAGATTGTAATAAATTTCCTCTAATATAACATACACTTCTAATAGTAATAAAAGTTTCAAAGGTTTATCTCCGCAAACTTCGGAGATAAGGGGGGGGAACGCTATTTTTTTCAACATTTTTGTAAATAACTCAAAAACTATACGACTTAAAGGAAAACTAAAAACTGTTTATTAATGTGCATAAAAATATAATACCCCACATAACCTAGTAACTTTCCAAAAATTTTGAAAACACCCCTTCCACCCCCATTGTCTAAAAAACTATGCAAATTAGAGAGTTCGCTATAATTTTCCTATAAAGTTTACAAACACTTCTATTAGCTATAAAAGTATCACGGGTTTATCTCTGCAAACTTCGGAGATAAGGGGGGGAACGGTCGATTTTTCAACATTTTTGTAAATAACTCAAAAACAATACAGCTTAAAGAAAAACTAAAAACTGTTTACTAATGTGCAAATGAATACCTTTCATATGATACCCAACATCACCTATTAACTTCACAAAATTTTTGAAAACCCCCCTTCTACCCACCTTGTCTAAAAAACTATGCAAATTACAGAGTTCGCTATAATTTTCCTATAAAGTTTACATACACTTATATTAGCTATAAAAGTATCACGGGTTTATCTCGGCAAACTTCGGAGATAAGGGGGGGGAACGGTCGTTTTTTCAACATTTTTGTAAATAACTCAAAAACGATACGGTTTAAAGGAAAACTATAAACTGTTTATTAATGTACAAATTAATATCTTTCATATGATACCCCACACGGCCTAGTAACTTCACTTAAAATTTTTGGGATCCCCTATCCGCCCCCCTGCAATCAAAATAAGAATATTTTTTAACATTTTTATATATGCTATATTAGTAAAAAACTGCTGTCTTTTACCATTTTAAATTGCAAGTCGATAGCATCAGTAGTTCTCGAGATATCCATCTGTGACAGACAGACAGACAGACAGACAGAGTGATTCTATAAGGGTTCCTTTTTACCATTTTGGTCCGGAACCCTAACAAGCAAATCCGCCACAGACCAAAAATTTCTGTACATCTGAATCAAGTCTAGAAGATGTAATAATAAGTCAATGATAAAATATTATAATTCTTCGTATGTTCATATTTATTAGGACAATAAAGCCAACAGACCGTCGCAAAGCGACTAATGAAGCCGTGTTAGGTGTGTCTTCGTCTGACAATGCTGAGGCTAAATTAATGAGAATGACGTAGTAGACCTACTATATAGCTTTCGCAATAAAAGGGAAGAGAAAGAGCCGTAAAACATCAGGAGAGCGATAAATAAAATATTGAGTTATAGACTACAATAGAGTAATGACAAATCGGTAATTGCTGTTTAAGCCAGATAAAAAGAAAACTATGAACAAAAGCTACTACTTCTACTATTACCAGTACCAGACAAGCTTAAGGCCCATCTGGTGTAAAGCTGTGAACTCTACCTATAACAAATGCAATGCCGCGGTGATCACGTTCACTAAGCACGTGACCAACGCTGCATTACATTGCGCCCGTCACCCTGAGACATTGAGTTGGTCTTATGAGCCCGTAATTTCATCGGAACCCTTCAAACCGGAACACCGCAATGTAGACAGTACTGCTTGGCGGCAGAAATAGGTATGGTGGTAGTTCAAAAAAGGGCGATACGTGTTATTTACAAGATGAAACCTCGCGATTCACGAAGAAAAGATTTAAGAAAATTAACATTTTAACTGTTATATCGCAATATATTTATGAAAAGTTACTGTATGCACACAAAAATAGAAATAATTATATCAACAGATGTGATTTGCATAGCACAAATACAAGAAATAAAAATAAATTGCACATCCCTAAATTTAGACAAAAGAAAGTAAATAAATCGTTTATGGGAAACTGTGTGCGCTTCTATAAAAAGCTTCCATCTGAGGCGACTGAACTATCGATTCATAGGTTAAAACTTTTTGTAAAACGGTATCTCCTAGAAAAGGCTTATTATACCATAGATGATTATTTGAATGATATTGACCCTTGGCCGAGTGTTGCTCGGTTCGACCACGATAAGAAATAATGTCATCTTGCAATATCCAAGGTATCCAATATCCTTGCGATCATTAAATTAAGCATAATACTTAGAAATTGTAACAATTAATAGAAGTGAAAGAGTGAGGTTTCTTGTTCGCTTCTTTCCCTCAATTGGAAAATAAGTTATCTGAAGCGAATGAATTCAATTATGTGCTTTATTCAATTTAAATGTGTCTTGTAATTCTTATATAAATTGACTATTCTTAGTAGCATTTTGCTCTATCGAATAAACACTCATTGATTTTGATTTGATTTTTGATACCTCCACGGATGAACTCTCCACAAAAGGTTCTACTGCTGTAATCAGTTATCTTTAAAAACGTATGTGCTATTTAACACGATGATGATGAACTAAAGAATTAATATCCACTTATTTGACTCACAAGTTCGTTCGTTTCAGCCGTAAAACGTCCACTACTGAACAGAGGCCTCGCTCATGGATATCCATGAGGGGTAGTTGCCATACTAACCACACTTGGCAGGCGGGTTGGCGAGCGCAGTACGGGATGTTGTTACACGGAAAGACGCTGCGGCCCATCTTCCGGAGGTATCCCTTAGCAGGCTCTTACTACATCCATGGGTACGAGAGGAGGGGTAACATTCTACTGCCGGCACCTCACGGCGACTCACAAGTATGATGAACGTATTAGGGTATTAATCCTGTAATGTTTCTAATCTACTGTGCAAATAATTAATAAATAAATATTATAATAACATTGATCAGTATTGGGACTGTTCAGCCTCACCATTTTTCCCAGCGATGCAGCCAGCCACTTAACATAACAAGTTCATCATTACGGTGCAAAGTTATTAGCTAAAAACTAACAACCGAAAAAGGTACTAAAATCCACCAACAACACGTGGGAACTTTGTATTCCTTATAAAACAATGGAAGTGGCAACCAGTTACTAGATGATGCTAATGATTCATAAAGATAAGCATTTTATGCTAGGAATATTTTATATACGGGTCTGGGAGAAATTATACACGTAGAGGCTCGCTTTGTATGACAACGTCTTCTTAAATTTGGTATCTCACTAATATTATAAAGCCGAAAGTTTGTCAAAGTCAAAGTCAATTAGTGTTTAATATTCAATAGAGCGAAACGCTACATAGTCAATTTACAAAAGAAGAACAAGACACATTGAAATTGAATAAAACACATAATTGAATTCGTTCGCAACACTGAATACCTAGAAGTAAAAGAGTAAGGATTCTTGTTCGCTTCTTCTTCTTAAAAAAAGTTATCAGAAACTCTTTTTTCCAAGTGATAGCAAGAAGCGAACAAGAAACCTCACTCTTTTACTACTATTCATTGTTATAATTTTTATGGATGTATGTTTGCTACCTCTTCACGGAAAAACTTCCTTACAGATTGGGCTGAAATTTCGAACATATATAGATGTTGACCAGAAATAACGCATAAGCTACTTTTTTTCGGGTACCATGCGTGCGAACGCGTGCGACCAGAAGCTAGTTAACTATAAATTTACCTAGGAGTGAGATGTGGCCTTTGGGTCCAAATAAGAATACCCTTGACGTGTTACTGTTTTAACAGTAAGGAAACAAGATTACCGGTTGCTGACGCTGTATAAGTCATCTATACTAGATGTAAAGGCATTTGTTAATCAATTTTATGGAATGACGTAAACCCAGTACATATTGATGTACTTACCAAAGATATAATGATATTCACAATCTGGCAGACAATCGATCATTAAGGTATACATATCAATTCGCATAATTTTGTTTGCCATACGTATCCAGTCAAGTACCAATCAGTAGGTCTACCATGAGTTTTCAAATCTATACTCGCTAGCGACTGTAGTTAAAACATTATGAAAACTTGTTCAGCGCCTCTAGCGGATAGCTTGGTACTAAAATACGCAGTAAACTACTACTACAGCTACTGTCGTTTTGGCTTAATTTGCTTAGAATTTGGTAGCATGAGTTACAAATCTGACAGGTGTCATAGTAACGTACTATTACTACTGTAGTAACGGCAGGCGATGTAACAGTGACAACTCATGGTAAACACACTGAGTCTTAATATTCTTTCATCTTTCATTGACGAGCTCTGTGGCGCAGCGGGCGAAGGTCCGCCTGCGACGCAAGGGGTTGCGAGTTCGATTCCCGCCTCGGGACAAATGTCTGTACGATCTGCAGATATTTGTTCAGGGTGTTCTGGGTGTTTTTCTATATATAATAAAAATATCTATCTATGTAGTATAATGTATTAAGTATATCAGTCATCTAGTACCCATAACACAAGCTCTGCTTAGCTTGGGGCTAGATGATGCTGTGTGATTTGTCCAGCATTATTTATTTATTTATTTATTTATTTATCTCAGCCGTTCTCTGCTGTTCGCTGTCCACATCCACTGCTGGACATAGGCATCCCTCATGGATCTGCAAAATCATGAGAAGGTTGTTGCCATACCCGCCAAGCTTGGAAGGCGAGTTGGCGAGCGCAGTACGGGAGGTCGATACACGGAAAGACGCTGCTGCCCATCTTCCGGAGGTATACCTTGGCAGATTCTTACTCATCATCATCATCATTTCAGCCGTAGGACGTCCACTGCTGGACATAGGCCTCCCTTATGGATATCCAGTTATTGCGGTTGGAAGCGATCTGCATTCTTCGATCTGATTCTTACTGCCAACTGCAAACTATACTGCAAGATATTTACGACTTTCATGATTTATACAGCGTCAGCAACTTGTGTGTAATGTGTACGGGACGCTGCAGTGACGGCACATTGTTAGATGGGTTAGGCTTGCCTAGCACCTATACCATACTTTGGATCACTCTCACTAGATCACGTCAACAGATCCAGCCCTGATCTAGTGAGTTTTCATTTTAGAAAACTCTCACTAGATCCGATATTTAAAGTTTTTCAAATACTGGATCCAGTCAGAGTTTTTTATTTGTACTCTCAGTAGGTCCAGTTTCGAAATTTACAAAAAAATTCAACTGTATCTATGTTAATGTAATTATAACTTGAATCTTCAAGTTCCGTATCGATATTTTTGACAGGTGTCAAAAATGACAGATGTCAAAATTCTTTCAGCGTAGTCAGCTGTTAGTCAGAGAAAACAACAGGTACTTAGTAATCAGTGAGGGAGGCCTTTGCCCAGCAGTGGATGTCCTATGGCTGGCAGAGATAATAAGAGAGAGTTTGTACATACAATACCTTTATGATAATGGACATTGTATGTAAACTCAATACATTTATTATACTACTGCTTGTGTTGTATTAAATATACAGTTTTTCTCGTAACTCTTCAATGAATCGGACTCCTCAAAAATATTCACTTTCACAAATTTAACTTTATATTTAAACCCGATCTATTCTCGTAGTTCTACAGTGTAGCCGTCTCGCCCGCCGGCAATATATTCAAATTGCGGAATTTTTATTTGTCACATAACGTCGTCTAGGCATTCTGGCGATTTCCAATTAGACGACGTCTCGTCTGGGATGTTTACCGATGTCTGTTGGATCTTGGGGATCTTGGAGGAGATACAATCAATTAAAAACTGGGAGATTGATGATTCCGGACCGAGATTGCGGAGATTTGGTCTGGATTGTCTAGTTTTTGATATAACATTTTTAAATTTTACACGCGTTTAAATTTACAGAAACAATAATATTATATCAATCATCTAGTACTCAAAACATAAAGCTCTGCTTATTTTTTTTGTAATAGTTATAACTTATAATGATAATAATTATATCATCTCCCGTAGGTCGTCCACTGCAGAACATAGGCCTCTCTCATGGATCCCTAAGTACTGATCATAAAGGGTTGATGCCATAGTCACAAAGCTTGGCAGGCGGGTTGGCGAGCGCAGTACGGGATGTTGATACACGGAAAGACGGTGCTTCCTATCTTCCGAAGGAATCCCTCGGCAGATTCTTACTGCATTTACGGCTAAGAATGAAGGGAAACATTCTACTGCCACAATAGGCTTATTTTGAAGTAGTAGAACTTTGTGAAGAGTTCATCCGGTTTGTAGGGTAAGGGGCCGAGGAAATTTACCCTTACCCCCATCACCCTAAGACATAGAGATGGGCACAATTCAATGCAGGGTTGTCACGTGCTAAGAGAAAAAAAAATAACTTAAGACTTAACACTGGATAAACTCAACAAGTTTCAGTAAAAGTTCTACTACTATTTGTACGTTTGGGTTGATTCCGTATCAATGATATTCCCACCCTTTTAGTTTTGATGTTTTTGTTCAATTAATATTCGAAGATATATAAAGTAATCACCCTGATCCCGTCCGCCCTTTAGATCTGGCTAATCCAAAGCAACACTGACTTTGCCGCCCTCCAAACGTGACGTTCCAACCCACTCGAGGATTACGTTCCCTTATACGCCACCCACATCTGCAATAGGGTATCACACCCATAAAGTGTCTCAATTCTAAAGTGCTAATTAACCACTAAAAATCAAATTCTTATTCAATTGATAAATACCACAAACGGATTTCAATGTTTCATTTTTAAATTTCGCACGTAATTTGACGAAAACGCTAAATCTATCTATGGTCTATCTAAATCAAGCGTGTAAACCAATGCGCCATATATTATTACAATATTCTTACTTCGACCACGGACAAGAGAGGTGGCCCAAATACTACGCGTAGTTGCCAAAAAAATAAGTATTCTATCAATCATCTAGTACGCAAAACATAAAGCTCTGCTTACGTTGGGACTATATGGTGCAGTTTGAAATGTCCAGCATTATTAACTACCGTTACTGTAGGCCTGTATCGTCCCAACTTTTGGCAAAGGCCTTTCTCCATTTCCTCCGTTCTTCACGATATTGCGCCACCCTTAACCAGTCCTTCTTCTAACTAAAATCGCCGTTGTAGGGAAAAAGCCGCAAGGCTTAAATGGGACTGGGCCAGCATTATTATTCTATTTATTATTATTTATTTATCTGTCAGCATCACATCTGCAGTGACCTAATAAATCCACGGCAGCTGATGCGTCGATTGACAAATACAATTAGCGGCCTGGCTGGGCGGAACCACGCGTTAATGCAAGGCCGACCATTGTGGCCCGGGCATTAGCCCGATAGTGCCCCAGCGCCGATAATCGATATTGATATTCATCATCATCTCAGCCACGAGCCAGTAGGATCGCTGTCCACGTCCACTGGACATAGCCCTCCCTCATGGATCTCCAAGGTCATGAGGGGGTTGTGGCCATTCTTCGGCACGCTTTTTGCAAGCGTAGTACGGGATGTTGATACACGGAAAGACGCTGCTGCATCTTCTTCATCTTCTTTCTTCATCTTCGCTCTTAGCGATAAGGCCGCCCATTGTACATTTGTGTTTATTTTAAGTTTTCGTATTGTATTTAATTTAAGTTTTGGTGTACAATAAAGTTATATTCATTCATTCATTCATCTTCACTTTGCACTCGGCCTATTTTTTTTTAAATTTCCCTCCGTCTGCGTTCTTAAGCCTGGTCAAATGCTTGGAAGATTTTGTTATTAAGCTCTGTCCAGCACCACAACTCGAACACGTCAATGCATCGCCGGTCTGCCGCTTTTACGGTCCATATGTTCTTATCTACTACTTTATTTTTGTTTAGACCCCCAACAAGACATATTAATGCAACTTAGTATGAAACAGGTAGTTAGGGCTAGTGCTCTCCAATTACAAGATCATCCATGCAACAATCAATACACATCTCGTGAATGACTTCTGTATTGCAGTAGTAAGTCTAACTGGATAATAGGCGTGGGACTCTTTTAAGCAATTTACCCATTAGCTCCAATTGTCAGTTTCAACTGCAGTATTTATATACTTAATTCCGCAGCTTAAAATAAAATACTGTGGTATCTTGGCTGTTTTATTGTCACATTAACTGTTTGCTAGTTTTCTGAAACCATCTGATATACTTTCCATTGCCCTGTAGACTTCTCTAATACAATCTGATATACCTACCGTTTGCCCTGTAAATTTCTAAGTATATTCCTGTATTTTTTTAAGGTATGCAATAAAGTATTTTGTATGGTATTTCTTTGGTTCTCTAAAATACCGTCTGATATACCTACCGTTTGCCATGTAAAGTTGTCTAAAATACCGTCTGATGTACCTACTGTTTGCCCTGTAGAGTTCTCTAATACCGTCTGATATACCTACCGTTTGCCCTGTAGAGTTCTCTAATACCGTCTGATATACCTACCGTTTGCCCTGTAGAGTTCTCTAATACTGTTTGATATACCTACCGTTTGACCTGTAGAGTTCACCAATACTGTCTGATATACCTATCGTTTGCCCTGTTTGCCCTTTAATATCATTTAATATACCTACTTGTTATATGTTAAGGTCACTCATATTATCTGATCCTTACAGTTTATTTCATCACAAATAATTGTCTTAACTAACTTTTGAGATCATGTACCTTGGCTACCTCTGCCTACTTCCCCCTTTTTTGATTTGTACAAGACGTAGACGTATTAATTTGACATTCGCTTTGCTATCATTCTTACTGCGCACTTAATGGAGTGCTATAGGTACTCTACGAGGAACAATTCCTAAAATAAGAAAGCTTGGCTTTAGGAAGGGTCAAGTATGGATTTGACCAACGCGGGTTCGAACCCCACCGAAAAATCAAAGTTTACTAAGGTTTTTCATTTCCTTGCAAAGTTCCCAAAATAAAGTAACATTCGAATAACTTTTCTCATAAGAAATAACAATTTAAACGGTAACCATTACAAGTAAAATGACATCCAAAATCCCATGGTATGGTATATCATATCCCTTACAAGAGTAATAAACGATAACCGTGAACATTTGCTTAGCTCGCTTCACGTTTTGCAATAATCGTCGTCTGCAGATATGGAGACGGCTAGTTTTTGCGAGAGCTTCTGCCATACGCAGCCCGTTGCGGTACTACGATTTTATTTTATTTACTAGCGGGGGCCGGTGACTCTGCTTGCTTTGATTTCTCATCGGGTTTAGCTTTGACTCCGTTTATGGTTTGCAATTCAGCAAAAAACAATTGCGTTTTTTCAGTTTTTTTATCTTTATGTACTAATTGCTTATCAATTTATATAAAACTCTTCCGTTACTGACTGAGTGACTGACAGACAACGCACAGCCTAAACCACTGAACCTAGAAACTTGAACCTTGAGTATCCTAGATGTGCACTAAGAAGGGATTTTTCGAAATTCCCGCGGGAACGGGAACTACGCGGGTGAAACTGCGGGGTGCGGCTAGTTCTTGATAATATGTTCAAATAAGAGTTAACTCCCTTATGGTATCTGCTAAGTTTATACGAGGATAAAACCTAATTTGGATTCCCATAAGAATAAATTTTCTTATATGAAAGTGCAAGGTTAAGGGAAAATTTAACGGACAGACAGACAGCTAACACATTTAGGCTGTGTGCAACGAAATATTTCATATGTTTAATTGTGAAATTTTAAGTTTTATTGTAATGTTTATTGCTGAATACATTTGTCGGAGATCTGGCACGTGTGACTTTACTTGTATTATTTCTGTGAAAACGTTTATTTTTATTCATACTAAAGAGATGCTTTTTCTTTGGCATTTATGTATAATCATAAAAAAAATCTACATTAGTTATGTTTGCGTAAAAAAAATACACCGTCTTCCTTTCATTTATAATTATTGTAGGGCTTAACTAGGTCATACTATTAACATTATTGTAAACACAGAATATACCTACATTATAGAACATAATAAAATATTGAGTATTAAAAAAAAGTTAATAATGATAATCGAAGGAATCCGGTCAGGCAAAATCAGAATATAAAACCATATCAAATTAACAAATATGCCAAGTGCCAATTACCTAGGAATAAATAAAGACATTTTCGTAATGCCTTCTAATTGCACTGGTCGTAACAGTAACACCATTAGAGGGTCAGATCAGAGCGAGATTGGCTTCTTGGAATCTCTCGCTGTCCCGAATCGAAATAAATCACTGATTTTGAAAAATACATTCTTTAAAATTACATCTGAAGCGAACTAATTTAATTATGTGCTTAATGTTATTATTTTGTGTTGCTTTATTTTGTAAATTGACTTTTTTAAAAGGCCCTTGAGGTACCACTGAATAAAATATTTTTCAGCTAGAATTTGACATCGCGTTTGTTTTTTGGATTTGTTTTTTGGTGTGGTCACCTATACTTATTTCAGTTCTTGCTCTAGATATACTCGTAGTTTCTCATCAAGAGTTTAAACTCTCCGTCTCTCTCTTGTTTCCGATTAGTTTAGTTCATAGATACAAATTTATACAATGTGAACTCAAAATTGACAATGTTGCGCAATATTTTACCAAACTGATAACAGTTTCCTACAAAAATCTGAAGTAGGAAATTTTCTTTAGAAAATATCAAAATGAAAGAATGTCTCACCTTTTAATTTCAGCATTCGCCTCGATCCAAAACCACGTTCAGACTTTTTTTCTTTATTATTGTCCAAAAGGAAGCGACTCGCTGAGTGATACGCGACACATGACGCCACATCGGAAGCCAAACGACACAAAAGTCACAAATGATACCATCGCAAAATAAACTCTAACAGGTAAACGACAAGGTCGATATTTGTTTAGACGGGCGGCGCGCGCGCTCGGTCTCTGAACTCCTAAAATAATATTTCAGTTCGAACCACTTCAGATGTTACGTAACCGGTGGTATAATTATAAAGCTAGGTCCAAGTTTTAGGGCAAAGTTAACGTAAAACGTAGCCCTGGAGTGTTTGTTAATCCGGGCACAGAGGCAGATGTATCGTGGATCACGATGACTCACGTTTAGTGCCTATCCTCGATATAAAAGCAAACGCACGTGGAAGATCAAGTTATTTGCGCTGATGCTAATGAGAGATAGAGTAAAGTACTTCTTATGATGTGGGAAATAATGATCGAATTGATCTGCCGAATTTCTTCTTTTAGAGAAACAAATACATTGGAAGCTCGTCTGCTCTGGTACAAGAAGACCGACATTGTCCTCCTAGCAGATGCTCGTGATTGACTAAGAAGAAACAATACAATGCATTTGGATATAAACAAGAACATAAAGATTCTTGCATGAAATAGGAATCTCAAAAAGCAACAAGACTGTGCTCCCGAGCCATAAGATACAAAGACGCCGGCCATACGCCAATCTGACCAATTACAAGCCAACCTGCATAAGGTAAAGCAAGGGATTAATTTTCGAATCGTTAGAAAAACTTCATCATCCTATTATGGACCGGCGCCTTCGGTCTGTCTGTACGTGCACAGCCTTTATATGTAGTTATGTTGAATATGGATATTTGGAGATGGATAGATATTGGTGGACAATGCATGATTACCATGTCACGCAAAAAACTCGATCGCCGGAGAATATGTCAAATGGGGATAAGGAAAACGATTGATATGGGCAATGCATGCTATTGATGTGGACAGGACAATGCCTGGGTGATAGCCGTAGTCACGCGACGGCACTTCCTAAGAGACGATCTAAGAGAAAACACCAACAACACAGATAAATATAATGAGATAGATCAAGTCTATTGCAATGAAGGATCTAGCGATAAACACACACAAATATATTCCTCTGAAAAACACGTTACTAGTATTTTTATTACCAATTGCCTATTGCCTAACAATGGCTCGATACTTATTAGAGACCACTATTATGAGCTTGAAATGGAGCTTGGTAAGATTTGGTGTAGGCAAGACCTCATCTGAGTTGTGACCTCGTGGATTCAATAGACCTTTTGGCAAACTATAATGCCAGATGGATGGACGACGTGGTTGCCGTACAAAGTAAGATCTAGATGCTAAAGGCCGAGAATAGAGATTTAGCGTTTATAAAGGAGCAGAAGCGGCCCAAGCTGATAACCTATTTTCAATTTTAAAGGATCCTCATTGAAGTAAAAGTAGAAAGATACATTTCTAGAGTGAATTTTATCGTGTAATATATATCTACGATAAAATTCACATATGTTTATATAAACATAAAAGCACATACGGCTTCTCAAAACTTTAAAACAATAGGTAAGTTCATCATCTCTCATCAACAACCTACTTGAGTCCACTGCTGGACATAGGCCTCTCCGTTCTTCGGCCACTATCATATAAACTAGTTGATGATAATATGTAGCTATAAGTTAAGGTATGGACTAGATAATAACTTATTGATGTTTTATGTGAGATTATGATAATTATGTTTATTTAAATTTCTTAACATAAATTCTTCGAGTCTTTAAAAAATAACCATCTAACAATGTCGCAGGCACTGCAGCGTCCCGTACAGCAATATCAGTAGCTGACGCTATATAAATTATGTATAATGTAATTGTAAACCCCATCATCAGCATCATCATCTCAGCCGTAGGACGTCCACTGCTGGATAGGCCCCCATGCAACTCCAAGTACTTGATCATGAGGGGGTTGGTTGCTATACTCACCACGCTTGGTAGACGGGATGGCGAGCGCAGTACGGAAAAAAAGGCCTTTTAAAAATATAAAAAATCCAAAGTACAGGTGTAATCGATGCCGATCAATGAACTTTAGCTGACCCAGTAGGCTTTGCTACATAATCGGTCACTTTCTTCCATTCGGTCGACATTTTCACTCGCCGCGCCCTACAATTAATTCTAAATGTCATATGAATCCAGATGTATCATTGTTAAACTATACGCGGTAAGCGGGTTAATAAGCCATGTTCACACAAATATTTTGTAGGTAAAGAAAAGCGTTTTAAATTGTTGTTGCATTTATGTCGTGATAGATTTCGTATTGAAACCATGGATTGTAAGAACAATGCATATAAGTATGGACTTGGACAATGCTTTTGTTTAAGTGGCTTTTTAAGATTTTATTCACGTCTTGAACATTTCAAATTTAAGTTTATAATTTCAAATACTCGCCTTAAAATCCAATAAACTTATTCAATATTTTTTATATATTTTTGTCTTGGCTGATTTCGAAGACAACAACTGATTTGAACTAGACAGGCGTATTTTTTTTAATATTATATTTATTTAACTTGAAGGACTTATTGGAGGGAGAGATGTACTTATTCCATCCTGTAGTACGCTCTATCTCACTCACAAAACCAATCATATTATATATTATAAGACCCCGTTAAAAAATCTTAATAAAGTGTTATGTAAAGTTTAAGGAGACTCCTCGCTCTTAACTTAACCCTCTTCAGCCTATGCCCTCGACATTTGCTTGTATTTAACCGAAACACCCGGTCAGATGTGACGCAACATGCTGTACGCGATCGTTTGCATTTATTAACTGTGGGGTGGATTGTAGTAATTATTGAGATTAATTGGAAGCGGCAAGTGCAGCTTTTAAATTACTTACTTCTATGGGTTAGTGACTTTTGACTAAGTATATACCTTCGGCGTTTGACGGCTTCGATCCTCGCCGGCGTACAATGTTTTTATTTTTATTGATTTATTTCTTAAATTCAAATACACTCAAAAAGCCCTTTTGGGCTTGTCTAAAGCGTATTCGGGTACTCATAACTTAAATCTAAACGTAGGTACGACTAACACTTATAGCAGATAGTCACTAAATAGATAGGACTAAAAGTATGTACATCATTACACGAATAATAACGTAAAGAGTCCACTGTGAGACAATAAAGCGTAGACAGCGAGACAAAATTGAGTAAGCAAGAATATAAATAAAAATTGTACGTCAGACTTGCTGTTGGTTTGTTCCGGCTAATCTCCGAAAAGTTTGATGTTTAGAAACCAACTTCGGTTACTTTTGTTTTTGAATAATAATTGGGAATCTGCAATAAATAATAAGAAACATTAAATCTGATTCCAAGAGAGAAAAAAAGTTTGAAAAAGAAACTTGGGAAAAATATTTACCTACTGAAGAGAAAAAAATCAATTACGTGCTTTATTCGATTTAGATGTATTATCTCTATATCTTATTTAAATTAACATTTCTATGTGGCCTCTGGGTGCGAACCAACAAGCGCTTTTTGATTTGAACTTTGAAGAACACAACCCGTAAATAACCGCGGGCAGAAGCTAAGCTTCCTATATAAATCTCTTCATCAGCATGCGGGGGGGCTAATTCGCGCTAGTCGATTTGCACGTTACTAGGGGTGTCCGTGATGAGGCGCGCGGGTGGCCCTAATGTGCTGCGGACTGCGAGCCAGCCCTACCACGGCGATAACGGGACCTACATATGTGGGAATTAATAGGAAAATTATTTCTTAACTAACATCACCCGCAGCTTCGCGCGCGTTGTACTCGGATTTAAGATAACAAAATTCTTTATTGCACTAAATAAAACGGTTTCTTACCCGCGGTCCACCTCACAAGTTCACCTGGGTGGACTACGGAAACTTGTTATGATCCATGGTACACCTGGGTGGACTACAGACACTTGTTATGTTCCATGGTACACCTGGGTGAACTACGGATACTGACGCAGATCCGGTGTACACCTGGTGAATTACGGAAACTAATCAATTAGCATGTTTAATAGCTAGGGATACATGTACATAGACGGCCTTAATGCTATTTAGCATTTTCTTCACCTTTGTGTAGTGCGGAAGTTTTGGGGGTGGTGCGATAAAAAAAGATCTCTCTCAATGTTATAAAGAGGACAGATTTGTATTTTGTATGTTTGTAACGAATAAACTCAAAAACTACTTAACCAATTTTCAAAATTATTTCACCATTAGGAAGCTAAGTTATCCCTGAGAAACAAAAGTTATATTTTATCCCCGTATTTCCACGGGAACGGGAACTACGCAGGTCACGGAGTGCGGCTAGTAATATTATAAAAGTAATCTTTCGTCACGCGTGAACGGCTGGACCAATTTTGCTTATTTTTTTATTCGGAAAGTTGCACAGACTATTTGAAAATTGAAGCAAACTTTAACGACCATATTAACTTCTTTAATGACACCTTAAGCCTCTTTACATATTTATTGCCACTTGTAATAAATAAATAAAATATAAGGTGCGTTCACATAGCTTATCTTGTGACTTAACTTAAACTAAAGCTATAATTTTTTAAACTATCGTGGTTTTGAACACTATATGCAATATTTTACGGGATATTTACCATGATTTGATTCTTTTTGAGTTTCCCCATATTTGCGCAGTTCCAGAAGAATCAAATCATGGTAAATCATCATCATCATCATTTCAGCCGTATAACGTCCACTACTGAACTGAGGCCTCCCTCATGGATCTCCATGAGGGGTAGTTGCCATACTCACCACGCTTGGCAGGCGGGTTGGTGAGCGCAGTACCGGATGTTGATATACGGAAAGACGCTGCTGCCCATCTACCGGAGGTGTCCCTTAGCAGGCTCTTACTGCATCCACGGGTAGGAGAGGAGGGGTAACATTCTACTGCCGGCACCCCACGGCACATGGTATATATCCCGTAAATATTGCATATAATAAACTCAAGCTGCTTATCATCATCATCTCAGCCGTAGAACCGCTGTCCAGGTCCACTGCTGTACATAGGCTTCCCCTCATGGATCTCGGAAAGTCGCTGCTGCCCATCTTTTGAAGGTATCCCTTGGCAGAATAGGGAGGCAACCGGGAGAGGCAACATTGTACTGCAAAACTGTTAATACTTTTAGCTAATTTAGGTAGTAGTATTGGAGTAGTAGTTGGTAGTAGTAGCGTAGTTGTAGTACAGGTAGTAGCAAAGTAGTCTACCACTAGTAATACTAATAATAGTGGAAGAGTAGTGGTTACTAGAAGTAGCGTAGTAGTAGTAGTAGTACAGCAGTAGTAAAGTAATATTGGTCTACCACAAATAGTACTACTACTAGTGGTAGAGTTGTGTTTAGTAGAAGTAGAGTAGATGTAGAGTTAGTAGTAGTAGTAGCCGTAGTGGTAAGTAGAAGTACAGCAGTAGTTAGTAGACGTGTTTGTGTGTTGTCTCGATTCTGGATAAATAAAGAGAAATTTAACTAAAAAAAAACTTACTAAAAAAAAAAACTAAGTCGGTGAACCTCTACGGCAAAGATTTCCCCGTATTCTCACGGGAACGCGAACTACGTAAATGAAACCGCGGAGTGCAGCTAGTATAATATAAGTAGGATTGTTGCTTCCAATCTTTCTAGAAGCATCTGCGTTAGCCAAAACGATAGAATATTACGTATAATAATATTGTCTTTGGAATATAAGCAATACTTTACACACGCAGCTAAATAAACACACTCGTCCGTGATATATTAGAGTTCAAGTCATAATACACGGAAATTAATGTGCACGGTATGATACGCTTGATTCAATTTTAGTATCGCTAAAATTGACCGTGGGGTGCCTAGATAGATAGATAGATAAACTCTATTGTACATTCACCATATAACATAAATTTCACAAAGAGAAACACAGACAAATATAACAAATATAACAGACAACCTTTGGATGGACAGGATATAAGATAATAAAAACGGCGGTGTACGAATAATACATACGCAAAAATAGATAGATAAAAAATATACCTACATACATAACAAACTAAATACTTAAATGATAAACATATGTAATTATTACTACATAAATACATATATAAATACTACAATCATAAATAGGTAACGATGTAAGTATTACATCCAAATAAAAATGAGTAAAATGTTGCCTCCTCTCTTGCTCGTGTGTGAAGTAATAATGCTCTTAGGGATACCTCCGGAAGATGGGCAGCAGCGTCTTTCCCTGTATCAACATCCCATACTGCGCTTTCCAATTTGCTTGCAAAGTGGTGTGTGTATATCAACAACGCACTCATGATCAGTACTTGACGTGGAGACCCTACGGCTGCGATAATGATGATGATGATCCCTAAAATCTACATTACTTTTCGGTCATCTCGTGGTTTGGCAAACGTAGCACTGTGTTTGTATATTCCACTTATCACCATCATTAGGATCTAGTGAGAGTTTTTTAAAATGAAAACATTCACTAGATCCAGGCTGGATCTGTTGACTTGATCTAGTGAGAGTGATCCCATTATTTCAGCCGTAAAACGTCAACTACTGAACACAGGCCTCCCTCATGGATCGTAAGAGCCTGCTAAGGGATACCTCCGGAAGATGGGCAGCAGCGACTTTCCGTGTATCAACATCCCATACTGCGCTTGCCAACCCGCCTGCCAAGCATGGTAAGTATGGCAACACCCCTCATGGGGATCCATGGGGGAGGCCTGTGTGTTTAGTAGTGGACATTCATCATCATTCATTATTCCAGCCGTAAAACGTCCACTACTGAACACAGGCCTCCCTCATGGATCTCCATGAGGGGTAGTTGCCATACTCACCACGCTTGGCAGTCGGGTGAGTATGGCACATGGTTGAATGTTGATACACGGAAAGACGCTGCTGCCCATCTTCCGAAAGTATCCCTTAGCAGGCTCTTACTGCATCCACGGGCATGAGAGGAGGGGTAACATTCTACTGCCGGCACCACACGGCTAAGTGGGCTCAGTGGACATTACGCGTAATGAAATGATGAATTATGTGTGATGATAAAAGTGAGACGTATATTTCGTAAAACTTAGCTTCATCGCTGCGACAGATGCCAAGTGGCAAGGTGATCGTGCCAGCCCTATACGTGTATAGGGCTGGGACGATGTTGAAAATGTATAATGCTGTTTACGATGACTTATCGGCATCGCACATTACTATTCGTGCAATCCCACCCGCGTAAATCCCGCTCATATATACCGTCACACAATTCAGAACTTCATTTCAGCCGTAGGATGTCCACTGCTGGACATAGGCCTCCGCAGCTGGCGCAGCGTTCAAGCTAAGTCTTACAAACTATTCAAAGCACCCACGCTCTTAAAACATCAACTTCTTCAATCCTTTCGACAACCTCTGTGGCGCAGCGGGCGGAGGTCCGCCTGCTATGCAAGAGATTGCGGGTTAGATCAAATATCTGCAGATTGTACAGACTTTTGTTCAGGGCGTTCTGGATGTTTTACTATTTTTATTATTATTATTATTTAGCCTCCACTGTCCCACTGCAGGGACTGTTTTACTATATACAATAAAAATATCTATGTAGTTATAATGTACATATTTTTAAACTAATATATAAAGCTGAAGAGTTTGTTTGTTTGCTTGAACGCGCTAATCTCAGGAACTACTGGTCTGATATGAAAAATTATTTCATTGTTAAATAGCCCATTTATCGTGGAAGGCTACAGGCTATATAACATCACGCTACGACCTACAGGAGCGGAGCAGTAACCAAAGATGCGGGTGAAACCGCGGGCGACTTCTAGTTATGTATATCAGTACCCAAAAGACAAGATCTGCTTAGCTTGGTGCTAGATGACCTGTGTGTATTTGTCTTTTTTAAACTTTCGCGATCACAACACATTATTAACATACATATAACCGGGTATTTATCACGTAAATTACCTTTATTATACTTATTATATTATTACCTGTGTGTATTGTCCACCATTATTTAATTATTCTCTTCAAATCGCGCGCGCATAACTTAGACAAAAAATCGCACCTATAAAAGAAGTCTATGCCAGTTTAGGTGTTCGCAAGAAACGCCTGCGCATGGCATAAATCGACAAAGTGCCGCTAATCAGTTAGCGAAGACAAATAAACGGGGAGCAGCACGAGATTAATGTGTTAATGTCGACTTGTAACTCTATAAGCGCTAGATTGATTAGAACGAGATATGCCGGAGCAAGGTAGAGGATGAAGCGATATGGAGTTAGCCTTTGTCTAGTTAAATAAAACATTTGTTTCTCATTTTTATATTGTCTTTCTTAAAAAGTCATTACGCTTAATAGACTACCAGCAAGGTTAGTGCGGTATAAAGTAATTAGGGAAGTAAGCCTGATCCTGATAAATTTTGGGACATAAGTAGTTCAGTAGATTTTATTTTTACATGTCTTTAAAACAAATGTGAAACATTATCAAAATTTTCGATTTCAGTGGGATCGAACCCACAACGGTCAAGTTAATCCAATTTCTAAAGCTGGGAGTGCTTATACAACTAAGCTATCATATCCGATGACGGGTAGTCGAAATTCTTGATGATGTCATATCCGTTGAGCACCTATTTATATCTACAGTTACAATAGATCTCCAGTCATTTCAAATTATGGGTTGCAAAATTTGTTTTATAAAAAGTTGCACAATATGGCAGCTTTGGGATCTGATATAGTAGTAACTGGATTGGAATCGTGTTTGTCGAACTAAAGCCTCTCACCATAATAAAGGATTTACAGCCATGTTTTTTTGTTATTTGACGATCACGAAGAGTTATTACTTTTTTCAGTTTGATCGGTCATCATTTTTAATGCCTTAGTATATATATCCTATTTTTTTTGTCAGCCTATATTGTCCCACTGTTGGGCAAAGGCCTTCCCCAAATCCCTCCACTCGTAAGAAGATTGGTGGGACAACGCTCCCATATATCCTATAACGCTCTAATCTACTGTGCAAATAAATCATAAGCAACACAACCATGTGCTCTTTAACTACACTTCTTCGCTTCCAATAAGAGCTTTATCTGTGTTGTGCAATGAATAATTATTAAACATAATATTTGAATAAGATTGGTTTAGTTGTGCATTATGAATAATTACTAAACAAGAGGAGGACCAGCTTTCAGAGGGTGTGTAATACTTAAGAGGGGCCAATCCAACTTACTTTTCATACAACCGCTCGTACGTGGGTGTGGCGTCGTAATAGATCTTTCTATGAAACTTTTGATCATTAGATCAAAATTTGGAGAAACAAATTCAGTATAAAATTTTTTTCTCCAAATTTTGATTTTTAGTTTGGATAGAAACCTAGATATAGTGCACAAGATACCTATTAGATCAAAAGTTTCATAGAAAGATCTATTACGACGCCACATCCACGTACGAGCGGTTGTAAGAAAAGTAAGTAAGATTGGCCCCAGCCGCTCGCGCCTCTGACTTGACACACCACGGCCGAGGTCAGACCCTACATATTAGGCTCCGACCAGACTATGTGACGAGCGTCAGGAATTACTACTAGTTTAGCACACATTGCCACAGAACTAGTACTTAGCTATACTGGGAAATATACTGCGTACCAGACGACGATTGTGGGCGAAGATGTGGATGTGGAACAGGTGTTACGTTCTTTGTTTATTGATGGATAAAACAAAGGTGCAGTGTGAACCTCGTTGTCTATGTAGCACGACGTTAGCACATCGTGTTGTTAAAGCCTTTGCTCTAATATATTCAAACCTTCCACGGATAAAGCCGTGTTGGCCAAGTATGTAGCCCCGACTTTCAATCCGAAGGTCGTGGGTTCGATACCGGCAGTACACCAACGGATTTTTCTTTCTTGAAAAATGTATGTGCACACTTAACACGTGCTTTAACGGTGAAGGAAACATCGCGAGGAAACCCGCGACTTAGTTAGCTTCAGACGTATTGACCTGTTCTTTCCTCTGAATAATAGCTGACTAAGCTGAGAGGATGGTATAGGTGCTGGGCAAGCCTAATCCATCTAACAATGTCCCAGGCACTGCAGCGTCCCGTACAGCATGATTACCAGTTGCTGATGCTGTATAAATCATCTATAATAGATGCAAAGGCCTTTATTTATATTCCACGGATAGGCGTTTACTCCTCAAATGCCAAATGCACACCGCAGTATGATTACGTATCTCACAACAGGTTTGCAACAGGCGTATATCGCGATAATCGCTGTCAAACGTATTTTTTTTTGTTTTATATACTACAGAATTGACGATAGACAGCGATGATCGAGATTTACGCCTGTTGCAGCGTTGATCGTGAGATATACGCCTGTTGCAAACGTGTCGCGAGATACGTAATCACAGGTGCAAAAATTGTACTAATATGGATATATACGGAGGCCATAGATTAAGGTGCCTACAAATTCAGGTGCAACTCTCTGCTTCCAGAAGATTTGGTTAAATGCATTTATATCTGTCTAAAACCGCGGATGCGATGATTAAAACAAAGGTGAGTAAAGTTTGTCTTACTAGACGTAATTATCACATGAAGAAGTGCAAAATTGAGCCCTCTTGTTGGGAATTGTTGGCAGAAACGGCAGAACGTGGCTGATTACGCGATCTATTTATCATGTTTATGAGTTTATGAATTTAAAATGTGTGATTTGATTATGATGATGTTTAATTATAAAGTGAATAATTTTAATTTAATAATTTATGTTTTTTTTTGTTTAATTTTAATGTAATAATTATTAATGTTTTTGTTAACATATTTATGATTAAGTGACCTGTAACGTGTATAAGTTATTAATAAAGAACTATGAACTATGAAAATCGGCCAATATGGAGGAACCTGATAAGACGCAATACCCAAATTTTGAAGACGAGTGCAGGCGCGAACTAGACGAAAAACGAGACCATCTTAAGAACAAAACGCCTGCAAACATCTCCTACAACATTTTGAACGGTAAACCGACTTGTACTAGTTGCGCACGCATGTCCAAATCCAAAATTGGCTTTATTATACCTAAGTCATCTTTTCATCTAAAGGGTCGCCGTAGCCGAAATCAGTTAGGAAGACTATTATTATTCCACATCATTTATTTGTAAACTCATAAGTATAAAACAAATACCTATATCTACAGTAAAAAATACATCAAAACGGTTGATCACCTGCCGCGAAGCAAGGCTCAAGCGGTCGGTGACTAGGGCTGCAGGGAGAGGAATCTCCTTACTATACGTGCCGAGTCTAGAAGTACTGCCTTTTGGATGTGGCTCTTGATCCAACTGCCTAGTTAAAGTCTCCATTATTATTATTATTATCATATGTCATGTTGGTAGTTCTTTTACCTCATTATCTTCATTTATTCCGTCCACGCATAGACGTGTAAACATATAATTATAGCAATTTGATGCTGTTTAGTGTATAAGTGAGGAACTTTTTAATGTAGGCAGAAGCCAGTAAACAATAAATTAATTGTAAAATTAAAAGCTTCGGAGTTATCGTAATTTTGACTAATCGTAGATTCAACGACTTTTGTGGCGCAGCGGGCGAAGGTCCGCCTGCGACGCAGGAGGTGCTGGATGTTTTTCTATAAATAATAAAAAAATATCTATCTATATAGTATAATGTATTAAGTATATCAGTCATCAAGTACCTATAACACAAACTCTGCGTATCTTTGGTCTGGATGATGCTCTGTGAATTGTCCAGCATTATTTATTTATTTATTAAAGAGCTGATAATCTTCAAACGGCTAGACCGGTTAAACCATGAGACCCTAGAACATTATCAATGAAACTAGCTTTCTAACGAAAAAACGCTCTCAAATCGGTTCAACCGTTAGGCAGCTAAGGGGCCGCTACGATGCCACAGACAGACAAACAGATCAAAGATTCTCTTAATAACCCTCGTCTTTATATTACGTGAGTAATCGCCGTATTTTTAAATCATCATCATCATCTTTTCAGCTGTGAAACGTCCACTACTGAACACAGGCCTCCCTCATGGATATCCATGAGGGGTAGTTGTCATACTCACCACGCTTGGCAGGCGGGTTGGCGAGCGCAGTACGGAATGTTGATTCACGGAAAGACGCTGCTGCCCATCTTCCGGAGGTATCCCTTAGCAGGCTCTTACTGCATCCACGGGCATGAGAGGAGGGGTAACATTCTACTGCCGGCACCCCACGGCACGGTATTTTTAAATGAATATAAGGATTATATTGATATTTATATGCCATAGCGTTGGGTTCCGGCAAGAGAATGTTGCCCCTCCTACTGCCCGTGGATGCAGTAAGAGCCTGCTAAGGGACACCTCCAGAATAAGGGCTGCCACGTCTTTTCGTGTATCAACATCCCATACTGCGCTCGCTGAGCTGCCTGCCAAGCGTGGTGAGTATGGCAACAACCCCTTCATGATCTTTGAGATCCATGAGGGAGGCCTATGTCCAGCTGTGGGCGTAGACATCAGTCCTACAGCTGCGGATGAACATTAGGATGTTTTACTATTTATTAGAGCTTTCAATTGCAAATCTGGTCTACTATTTGCAAGAAGAAATACGAGTAAAAGTTTGCGAATCTCTTATTTTGTCCAAACTCAACTACACGGACGTGGTTTATGGTCCACGTCTCGCAGCAAAAACAGCTCGCCTTGTTCAAAGGATCCAGGACGCCTGCTGTAGGTATTGCTATGATATACCCCCCGCGTACACACATTTCACCTTATTTGAATGAGACCGAGACATTGAATATGGGTTTACGGAGAGAGCTACACTTGGCCACCTTAATTCACAATATCATGATTTTCGAGACACAGGAATATCTTTATTTAAAACTAGAGAGATCTCGAAAAGAGTATAGTTTAAGGCCACAAAAAGATATCTTGCATTATTCAAAATTCAAGACTGTAGCGTTTAGGGGAAGCTTTCGGTACCAGGCAACCAAGTGCTGGAATAACCTACCATCACCACTTCATCTTCTGAAATCCAAGCCTAATTTTAGACAAAAATACAAAGAACTTTTGATAAACAGACAAAAATCTGAGCTGCATGGTATTAAAGCTCCTTTCAATAATAATTGTTAGTCCATTATGTAATTAAATTTTACAAATTATTAAATTTTGCTAATGATTAATTTATACAAAATTATTAAATTTTATCAATTTTTAAATTTTACAAATTATTCAATTTTACAATTAATTATATCACAAATTATTAAATTTTAGTTATTATTATATTTTACAAATTATTTATTTTTTAAATTATTATATTTTACAAATTATTCAATTTTATAAATTATTTAATTTATAAATTATTTTTTTTACAAAACACTCAATTTTATTTATATTTTTTTAATCAATTGTATTTCACTATTGTGTTTTATACCTATTTATTTATTTTAAATTGAAATATATGTTGATTTCATTAAAAGCTAAATATTTTTTTTACGAGGTCTTCCGATCTGATTCCGATCGGAAGAGTGGTTTCGGCAGAATACCAGCGTCCGCTGCTAACACAGTGGGCATAATGCTGAGCCGGGACTAATTTGCTACTGTGTACTTTATTCTATTAGTCCTATTTATTTTACTAATTGCTGTTTTCTTTTTTATGTATAAACTATGTATAAGTGTTAAATGTAAATGTTTTCTTTGTGTTTTAAAATGTATTGTGTGCTCTTTAGTAAATAAATGAATGTATACATATGTCTAATGTTTACTGATCTCTATTATCTCTTATTATACATTCCTACGTACGGATCGTAACATGATCTTTATTTAGGTCTTCCGGTCGCTCATGACATCTAGACTCCAGACACTAGACTAAACAAACCCTGCGACGCGTAAGCAGGCAACAGAATAACACGTCTCTTCTGTATTCGGATCTGGATTTTGAACTTGCGATACAGGGATAAGTGTACATATCCGATAAATAATGATAAAGTAAGTTATGCCTTTCAAATTTAATATAGAGGTAGATGGATTGTTGTGGGATGCCGGCAGTAGAATGTTGCCTCTTCTCTCTTGCCCGTGAATCCAGTATTCCTTATATACCCCGGATACGGATACCTCCGGAAGATGGGCAGCAGCATTAGGGTTGCCCAGCACCTAAACCATCCTCACAGCAAAGTCAGTGAAAAGAGCACATCTGCCACAGACGAACGGACACACATAGCGGCCAAACATACTACTTACCTCACCTGCACCTACCTACAGTATATAAGTAAATAAAAACATACTCTTTTTAATAGCTCCTTACGCACTTCTCCGTCTGTACTAACAGCTACAATCAGCTCACCGGCCTTTCAAGAAGTCTATCCTTCCAGTCCAAACATATGCGCGTAAAGTTTTTAAATAACCTGATAAAATTAGGCTGAAGTAAACACATAGGTCAACGTTTTGTGCCAGAATTCTGCGAATACTTCACACAATCTTAACAATTCTATCACGATCTAGGTGTTAAATTAAGATTTGATTAAGATTCAGTTTGGTTTTAAATCAAAATTTTAAACTGATTAACGGGACTTTATCGCGTAATACCTTATTTTATTATTTCCCGACGTTTCGAGTGCCCAGCTGCCCTCGTGGTCACGGGTGGACTGATTTTAAATCAGTTTTCCTCTTATTCTTGTGTCTTCGCGTTTTTGTCACTCTTAAAATATGTACTTGTTTTTTTCTCTGTATTAATAAAGTTTGTATAACATATTTTCGCTACTTGCTGGCATGATCACCTTTTGGCTATCAACGCATACATAGATGTTATGTTTTTTCTCGTTATCCCCTGTGCTTTTGACAATTCATCAAAATGGATCAGGCTTGCTCAGCACCTATACCATCCTCTCAGCTTAGTCAGCTATTAGTCAGAGGAAAGAACAGGTCAATACGTCTGAAGTTAACTAAGCCGCAGGTTTCATCACGATTTTCCGGCACCGTTAAAGCACGTTTTAAATTTTAACACAATTTTTTCAATCAGCAGTAAATAATGTTGGTGCTCGAAAAAAAAACTGCTCCCCATCTTTCAGAGGTATCACTTGGCAGATTCTTACTGCATCCAGTTAAAAATTAAATGTACAATTTGTACAATTCTCGATATTTAACAAGATGTGCATTCTACCAAAGAGATCGCAGATTTTAGTTCCATTTTCAAAAATAAAATGTTGTCCTTTTTTTTACGAAACTGTAATAAGTCGAGTCTATAATCATGATTATTCTACTTATGGCTAAATACTTTTTTGTTTTTGTAGGCTCATTGTCATTGGACAGACAAAAATTATAAAATAAAAACTTTTTCGCCTAGAGGAAGAAATGCTATTTTTTCTTCGCTCTGGTACGCCATAGTCTTTATGAGCAAGAGGAGTGAAAAAGTTATTATACGCGGTTCGCGTTCTGAGAAGTGTGCCGGCGCCGACATTCCCTGTAGATAAACAATCCAGGGAATTTACCCGGACCCGGTGTATTGTCAGCTGTAAATTGTGTTTATTAGAATCACCAATTATTAACACATATTTAACCGGCAGGCTCATTACATATCTCGCGACAGGTTTGCAACAGGAGGATCTCGCGATAAAAAATGCGTCAAGCGAAAGGATGTTAATGTTTACTTTGAATACCTTGAATATGAGGTGCAAAGAAATTATTTATTTTCTATTAACAAAACCTTTACCATTGTATCACAGATTACAGAAACTAACAGATACATCACTCCAATACAAAAGCGAAAATACCTACGCTATAATAGCCTACAAAATCGTTGAGATTTCTTTGCTCACCCGCCTCACCTACTTGCAAGTAATCTGTGACGCGGCATCGCTAGGGCTAGGGTCACTTTACCTCTCAAACCCTGTGGTATCTCTAAAACATAATCCATTTGCCGAATAGGATGACATGAAGTTCGTGTTTCCCTGCCTATATAAATATGCACTTCAATATTTACCAGTAATAGCAACATCGGTGCCGAGCGGTCTTTTTTCCAAAGCGGGTTTTACGATGTGCAAAGCGAGGAACCGATTATCTCCCAAATATCTGGAGCAACTGCTCTTTTTAGGAAATTTATATATATAAATAATAAAAAAAATAAAGTAATTTACGCGATAAATACCCGGTTGTATGTATGTTAATGGTGGTTAATGGACGGTTGTCATAAAACGATATGAGTACTACTGATATGAGTAGGTATCGATACTTTGATGGTATCGGAACATCCCTACTAGCAACTCCGGCGATGTGCAGAGCGGTAGGCATTTAACGCGTGGCCTTGAGCGAGTGACGGACGCCTGATTGTATGTTATTTTTTGGTAATATTGAGTGATTGGTGTAAGTGGTGTAAGCCGTTCTAATCAAATGTATGTATAAATAAATAACTTATATGTATTTATAAATGCGAGCAGTCGCTTTCGCCCCATAGGTAACTGAGATCTCATTTAAATTTTCCAACCGGCCCTAAATTGCCTTCCAATTTCATAACAATAAACATGTTGCAAAAGATCCATTATTTGATTTGGCGTACCCGTGGATGCAGTAAGAATCTGCCAAGCGATACCCCTAGCAGACAGAACAAACCCCCTTATAATCTTGGAGATGCTTGATGGAAGCTGATAACATGATCAACGTCTTTTTAAGTTTCTCAAATCATGGTACGAGTATTATTATCCCGTAAATATTGCTTAATGTGTTCACAACTACGACAGTTTAAAAATTTATACGAAAAACGTTCGTTTAAATCGAGTTTAAGCAAGATCCAAACATACCAAAGCATCCACGTGGCCACCACGTCACTACATTACGCACCTTGGACACTTGTTCCGTCGACAGATGCTTGGGCGGGCGGCGCGATCCATTACTCGACAATGAATATGAATGCTCTTTCATATCATTACTTCACAATAAGTGGAATCTCATTGCTTTCTCATATCTGACAGGGTTACGATTCGAATGCTTTGAAGTGTTAATTTTAACAACTTCTGTGGCGCAGCGAGCGAAGGTCCGCCTGCGACGCAAGCGGAAGAAAAAAATACAGAGACAGGAATCTAATCCCTGCGGGTTAGATTCCCGCCTCGGGACAAATGTTTTTATTTATTTTCTAATTAAAGATACAACATTAAAAAACGTGCGATCACAAAACATTATTATAACCGGGTAGTTATCGCGTAAATTACCTTTATGGACTGGATTGCACCAGGCATGGTCCCGGACTCAACTTTTATCAACTCTTGTTTTCTTATGGATGCGGAGGTATCCGTTTGCTGATTCTTTCTGCACCCACAAGGAAGAGAGAACAGGCAATATTCTACTGCCGGAACCTTTACCTTTTGCTCTTACCGGCATTACGCCTCATGAAGACACACACAACGCGTGCAAAGAAAATAATCGATGTCAATTTTAAAAAACAAAAAATCCCAAGACTGCGAAACAAGGCCACGCAAGATAATTAATAGACGCAATTGTAAAAAGATCACCAACCGCGTCATCTTACAGCGGATTACTCTTATTGATATCAAGAGCTTACTCCGCTCCGAAGATGAATCTGTCCAAAGAGAACACCGCGCAAGTGTAGGTACACGATGATCACATTGACAGTGTAACAATAGAACATTACTCACTCGATGAGTTGCTTGTATTATTAGCGCGCTGTAGCTAGGTAATAAAGACTGAGCTGGGAGGATGGTATAGGTGCTGGGCAAGCTCAATACATCTAATGTCCCGGGCACTGCGGCGTCCCGCGTGAATACCAGTCCCTGACGCTGTATAAATCATGTACAATAAAAGCAAAAGCCTTAGTAGGTAGACGTACTGATATAACTCTCTAGACGTAGACTTTTGATAACTAAATAGATAGATAACTCTTTATTGTACTTAACTTAATAATAATACATGACATAATATAACATAGACGGAAAATTACAAAATTAAAAGTAGAAGTACGATGGGCGGTCTTATCACTATTAGCGATCTCTTCCAGGCAACCTTCGTCATCATCATCATCATTTCAGCCATAAAACGTCCACTACTGAACTAAGGCCTCCCTCATGGATCTCCATGAGGGGTAGTTGCCATACTCACCACGCTTTGCAGGCGAGTTGGTGAGCGCAGTACGAGATGTTGATATACGGAAAGACGCTGCTGCCCATCTTCCGTAGGTGTCCCTTAGCAGGCTCTTACTGCATCCACGGGTAGGAGAGGAGGGGTAACATTCTACTGCCGGCACCCCACGGCACCTTAGGATGGACTTAACCCACAAGAATAAAAAAGCACGGTGTCATTATAAATATTTAAACTTTTGCGCTTAATAAATATATAAGTAGTTAATAACCAATTTAGCGACTATAGTACATACGAAATAAACAATCACATTTCAAACACTGTCTAGCCCAAAAAAAGCTTGCGTTACCGGCTAAGGTGATTAATAGAATACTGAAATGTTTTTTCTTAGACGTAAGTATACAACACGCCTGCCCAGGGATACCTCCGCAAGTTGGGCCGAAGCGTCTTCTCGTACTGCGCTTACCAATCCGCCTGCCAAGGTGAGTGTAGCATCAACCCCTCACGAGCAGTACCTGTAGAATCATGTAGAAGGCACATGTCCAACAGTGCACGTCCTACGGCTGATAAAATACGTATGAAAAATTGGTAGTACATAGAAATTTGTGGGAACAATAAGGCCTCTGCCTCGAATCTTGCGTACAGCGGGGCGGACGCGGCGGCGGCGCGGGTGCGACCGGCGTTTTCATGCCTCCGCGCCGCTGTTTTCGAGGGCCGGTCCATTTGATTTTACGCATAAGATCCTATCGCTCCCGCGCGGCCGCCGCCGCCGCCGCCCCGCTGCCCGCAAGATTTTCATACCAGCTTTTGCCCGCGACTTCGTCCGCGTGAAAGTAATAAAACGTAAAACCCCTTTTTTCACGCAGAGCCACTTTGATTCGAAAATATAAATCACATTTATTCTCTATCCCGTAGGAATTTCGAAAAATACCTTCTTAGTGCACCACTAGGATACTCAAGGTATATGTGTGCCAAATTTCAAGTCTTTAGGTCCAGTGGTTTAGGCTGTGCGTTGATATATCAGTCAGTCAGTCAATCAGTGAGTCAGTCAGGACTTTGAATTTTATAAATATAGATTATGTGTGTAGTCGGTTTAGAAATTTTATTAGTTTTAAGATGACAGGATTTTATCTTATATCTATTTTATTATTTTCCCGATGTTTCGAACACATTTCAGCGTTCTGATGGATTGGATCGCAAAGGATCGTTGTGGGTGACACAAACTAAGGTGGGCTGTACCCAGCAGTGGGTGAAGTCGGGCTATGGATGATGATGATAATATGTTTGACAAAATAAGGTACCTGTATCTTGAAAATAACAACTTGGCAAAACTTTTCACGTAAACGTAAATGGTAGCACTTTATAGCAATAACAAAATACACGATTGTAATATCACAAACACACGTAATAAATCAATCCTTGTTCCAATATCTAAACGCGAACAGTGTGCCTACCATGAGTTGTCACTGTTAGACCTGCCGTTACTACAGTAGTAATAGTACGTTACCACGACATCTGTCAGATTTGTACCTCATGCTACCAAATTCTATGCAAATGAAGCCCAAACTACAGTCGCTGTAGTATAGTTTACTGCGTATTTTAGTACTAAACTATTTATTTATTTATTTTATTTATTTACTTCAAATGTAACTGTACTTTATTTTTACAGGCGTAGGTAGCCCAATGCAATGCAAATCCAAGTAATACAATTAAATCAAATCATAAATCCATAATAAAAACTTAAAAGCTTGTCAATTCCTCAATAAAAATAAGTAGGTACCAATAACTTATAAATGTCACATCTTATTTATAACAAAGCCTTTTGTGCTCTATCCGCTAGAAGCGTTGTACAAGTTTTCATATTTTTTTGACCACAATCGCTAGCGAGTATATCTTGTGAAAACTCATGGTAGACCTACAGGATAATGATCCAAACTATAGTAATAAAGTTACCGCAAACAGTAAGGTGCAAACAATCCTCGTAAACGATATGTCGATGGGGGGTAATTTCGATGATGGATATCACTAGATGTGGGTGAAGGTGGCGCGAAAGGTCAGAGCCATGTAGCATATGTCGATTTATCAGGTTAACTTCGTTGTTACGTCATGACACTTAAAGTTATTCTTAAGAGATAAGAGAAGGGAGAATTTTAATCTTACAATGACATAACTTCTATAGAAAATAAAGAAGGAAAGAGAGAAAATACTCGTACATTTATTTGACACACACACACCACACACACATGAACATAAACGAAGACAAAAGATAAGGTAAAATTAAATCCAAATCACTCGGGTACATACATACTTATCAATGTATATAAAACTCTTCCGTTACTGACTGAGTGACTGAGTGACGCACAGCCTAAACCACTGGACCTAGAGACTTGAAATTTGGCACACATAATATACCTTGAGTATCCTAGAGGTGCACTAAGGAGGGATTTTTTGAAATACCCACGGGAACGGGAACTACGCGGGTGAAACTGCGGGGTGCGGCTAGTCTTCTATATATATAAAATTCAAAGTCCTGACTGACTCACTGACTGATATATCAACGCACAGCCTAAACCACTGGACCTAAAGACTTGAAGTTTGGCACACATTTACCTTGAGTATCCTAGAGGTGCACTAAGACTTTTTCATAAATTTTAAGGGATTTTTCGAAATTCCCACGGGATAGGGAATAAATCGGATTTATATTTTCGAATAAAAGTGTCTCTGCGTGAAAAAGGGGATTTTACATTTTATGACTTCCCCGCGGACGAAGCCGCTAGTTATAACATGAAAACATGTTGTTTTGGCGGGAAAAAAATCGGAAATTCGATTTTTTTTTGCTCTTTTAAATATTATTTTTTTTACATTTTTACTAGTTTATGTGGTGTGAATATGTTACTGAGTTCACAAACGAATGTTTTTATTTGGTCAAATAATACCTCTGTGATTTTAAGTATTTTTATTAGTCCTTTTTTTAAGTTGACGTGTCTATCTTTTGTAATAGCAAACTATAGAAATAAATGAATGAATTTCTGAATTTCTACCTTGACGGCAACTCTTCGCGGAGCACATTGTCAAGAATCAGATGGAGTGTAGGTTGTCATTATCGTATAATCAGCTGTTGAAGTTTAAATTTGCGTGGTATTTTCTTTAATGAAAATCACCGAATCCTGGAAAGTCGTAAATCAAAAGTGGTTCCTTGGGGTTTATAGAATCACCCCTTTTGGGTTAGTACACATTTTATATGGTACATAGGGTGCAAGCCGTGTAGGCCGAGTGGTATGTACCCCCTACTTTCAATCCGAAGGGTTCGATACTGGTCGTGCTTCAATGGATTTTTCTTTCTTGAAAAATGTACATACATATGTGCACACTTAACACGTGCTTTAACGGTGAAGGACACATCGTGAGGAAACCCGCGGCTTAGTTAGCTTCAGACGTATTGACCGTTCTTTCCTGCGACTAATAGCTGACTAAGCTGCGAGGATAGTATAGGTGCTGGGCAAGCCTTATCCATCTAACAATGTCCCAGACACTGCAGCGTCCCGTACAGTATGATTACCAGTTGCTGACGCTGTATAAATCATCTATAATAGATGCAAAAAGCCTTACTACTACTACGGTGTACCCAGTATTATTCCACCGCTAGACATCATCATCATTTCAGCCGTAAAACGTCCACTACTGAACACAGGCCTCCCTCGTGGATATCCATGAGGGGTAGTTGCCATACTCACCACGCTTGGCAGGCGGGTTGGCGAGCGCAGTATGGGATGTTGATACACGGAAAGACGCTGCTGCCCATTTTCCGGAGGTATCCCTTAGCAGGCTCTTACTGCATCCACGGTCGTGAGAGGAGGGGTAACATTCTACTGCACCCTACGGCATAGACACAGGCGTCATAAATTCTGCACCACTTTTTTTGGCCTGCTGTATCCAGCGACTGTTTGCAAATCATCACTCCACATATCCACTCTACTTTATCATCATCTCAGCCGTAGGACGTCCACTGCTGGACATAGGCCTCTTAGGTCTCCAAGTACTGATAATCAGCTATATAATCTACGCTAAATAATTGGAAGTGATGCCAATACAATCTATTACAAGAAGACCTTGCTTGTTTTTGTCCAGAACATTGAATTTAGTGCCAACCATTATGTGTTAGAAATTTATTGGCTATATAGATCATTAATAATGTTTAGTATCCGATAATTTGCAAATGAGATCACAGTTGAATGTCACAAATATATATTACTAGCTTTTGCCGGCGACTTCGTCCGCGTGGAAATCCCCTTTTTCACGCAAAGCCACTTTGATTCGAAAATATAAATCCCACTTATTCCCTATCCCGTAGGAATGCCGAAAAATCCCTTCTTAGTGCACCTCTAGGATACTCAAGGTATATGTGTGCCAAATTTCAAGTCTTTAGGTCGAGTTGCTTAGGCTGTGCGTTGATATATTAGTCAGTCAGTCAGTCAGTGAGTCAGTCAGGACTTTGAATTACATATAATATAGATACTTTGCATTATTTATTATTATCATCATCATTTCAGCCGTAGGACGTCCACTTCTGAACATAGGCCTCTCTTATAGACCTCCAGGTATTGCGGCTGGAAGCGGCCTGCATCCACCGCCCACCTACAGACCTTACCAGGTCGTCAGCCCATCTAGTTGGTGGACGTCCTACGCTGCGCTTGCCGGTCCGTGGCCTCCATTCGAGAACCTTTCGGCGCCATCGGCCATCTGTTCTTCGGGCTACTGCCACGAGCTACTGTCGGGCTACCGACAGCGACATAGCCAAACGGATGGCCTGCCCATTGCCACTTCATAGCACGTTGAAGTGACAATGGGCAAGCCATCCGTTTGGCTATGTATATGAGTTCTTCTCAGATCTCCTCATTTCTGATCCGATCCCGTAGTGAAACCCCAATTTTTTATTGTACTTTATATGCAATATTTACGAGATATTTACCAATATTTTAGTAGCTCGATATATAGGGTGTATTATAATGTGTAACTAAAGGGGAGTTTCAGCACATGGAAACAAATAGTTTTGGAAGGGAAAAAAATCGGGAGTTCGTTATTTTTTTTCATTTTATTAATTTTCTTTAAATATTTATTTATAATTTTACTAGTTAATGTGATTTTAAAATAATCGTAAAGTCATAATCGGTTTTTTCTTCATTTCTATAAAAAAACCTATTTGTGGTTTTAAGCATTTTTCTTTTTACCTGTAAGATAACTCTTTGCGGAGGTTAATAACGCTGTCAAGAATCCATGAGGCAGGCCTGTGTTCTGTACCGACGTTTTACGGCTGAAATGATGATGATGTGATCGTGTTTAAAAAAGACATATCCCTTAAATTAAAACTCTGCCACATGAATAACATTCTAAGTGTTTATCTGCATCATCGACCACTAGCGCCACCTAGTAATTAGTGCCGAGCGAGTGAGTTTCCGGCGGCGCGGGCGCAGCGGTGGCGGGAAGGCGCAGACGAAGCTGATATCCGACACCTGCCTTGACGTTTTTGAAGTTTGCGCCTGATTCGTTTTTTGTGCTGTTATTGTTGAACCTGCCAACATAAATTCATCATTCGAGCAATTATGTTTTGCGAAAAAAATTTAAGAATCAGAGATGTTTTATTATTGGAACTGTTGTACAAAAGATTACTAATTGTAAGACTGATAAGTAATATAGGTGCGTGTTTTAACAGCTTGTTCATCTTAGGCATAATATAATCATATTTAGGTTTCTAGTTTAAGGGCCTAATATAAAGGCAAATAAAAATATTTTTTTGCGAAAAGCGTTAATTTTAGTTCATAGCATTTCTTCAAAGCTGACGCTTATTTGACAGTTTTAGAAGTATATGAATAAAACATCTTACTCCTAAAATAACAGGAATTGTTTTATTTAACAATAATTTTATTCTCGTTGTTATGCCATTTCTGAAATGTTGATAGTAGGTACACTAAGGGGCCGTCTCCACGAGCGAGGGAATCGCGGCGATGTTATCGTCCACGTATTTCTGTACACTCTCTAGAGGCCGTCTCCACGAGCGAGAGAATCGCGACGAGTCCGCAATATAGAATCGCCGAGATTCCCTCGTGGAGACGGTCCCTAAGATTTCAAAATTAGTAGGTAAATTTGAACAGAGCAAGGCCGGCTAATTGCCTCCTAGAAATTAATTTGTGATAATTCGGACAAAGTTGAATAACATCAACAGAATTTTCCACAATCGATTAGAGAGATAAATTTTCCAGCAGTCAACAACAATTTAAAATACCCTTTCGTGACGATGAAAACGAAGTGGTGAAAGTGACCTTAGCTAGCAAACTAGCTTGTTAAAGTGGTCGTTAAATAAAACCGTGAAACAGGAATCAATTTTAAAAACCTTAACAAAAGTTAGGAAATAAAAAAATCCCTTAGAAAAGAAGGCTTAGTTATTTAAGCTTAAGAACAAAAGTTTTTTTTATGTGCGTCCTACACTCAAGGTACTACACTCAAAGTCTCTTTGATAAATAAACTCGCAACGAGGTTTTCCGCTAGAGGAGCAAAGACATGGCACATAGCACATAAGATTAGCAATCTTTTGTGTCCACCGCCACTACAGCTTACTACTCTTACTCGACTACTCGACTCTTACTACATCCACGGGCATAAGAGGAGGGGTAACATTCTACTGCCGGCACCCCACGGCAAAATGTAAGAGCTTAGTATAGTGCAGTACCAAGCAGCCTTTAAATCTATTATAGATGATCTATACAGTGTCAGCAACTGGTGTTTATGCTAGTCAGGACGCTGCCGTGCCTGGGACATTGTTAGATGGATTACCCTTGCCCAGTACGTAGACCATGCCCCCAGCTTAGTCGGCTATTAGTCGTCGTACGTCTGAAGCTAACTAAGTGCCGGTTTCCTCATGATGTTTTTCTATACTGTTAAAGCACGTGTTTATGTTTTTTTTTATCAAATATATCTACATATTTATAAAATTAACACATGAAACATGACAATATGAACGTTGACCAACACGACTTTTTTCAATACAATAGAACGTTTCCAAAAGAAGCTTTCAATATAGAATCGTATCTAAAATTTAAAATGTCATTTGCGCCAGTGTCCATAATTGCGTGTATAAATGAACTGCGTTTAAACATACCAAAAACCCGATATAAAATGCACCCTGAAATTAGAAGTGTTGCATCTGCTTAATATACTTTAAGTGCTAGTGATGACTGCTGATCACCGACGTACTGTCGATGATCTCAAGTGGCTCGAGTACTTACTGACAGATGCGATTACCAGCCAATTTATCGATAAGTAGTGCTGTGTAATGGGAATTATTTATAGCTTATCCTCTTATATCGACTAGATATATGTATGTAGTTATACCCCTATTCAGAATTCAAGATATTTTATCTCAACAAAGACATTCATCAATGAAAACTTAACAAAATCTCATAAAATCAACAGAAAACAGGTACCTAATAGCAAGGTTATCAATAAAAACTAAAAACATTTCATAACTTTCAACTTAACTTCAACACGCTTAATCTCTTATGTGCAGTGAAAAATGTTTATATTTGAATTCGAAAACGAAAGAGAGGTCAATTAATTGATGAATGAAAACTTTAAAATCCAAAAATTGTTTCGAGCTTCTGTGATAGCAAGCTTACCAACGTCGTTAAATATTTTCCAAAATGCCTTAGCTTTTGTAACCTCGTTGTATTCAAAAAATATCCAGGTTTTAGAATCAGGAGTATAAAAGCTATTGGCATAACATAGCTGGATAAAGATAATTATTTGACTATTAACAAATTATTCATACACGACGGCGTTCTGAGGTAACTAAAATAAATAAATATCTATTGAAATTAAATATATTTTTTGGTCTAAATATATGTATGTGTACAGTTTTTTTAGTTGATAACAATTTAGAATACTATATTCAACAGATTTGTCCTGCAAATATACATATATCTTTTAAACAAAATTATATTTTTCACAATTAAGTAACTGCTTCTTTATTTTGCTACGGTTTAAAAGATGGAATGCCCCTTGTTTTATCCACGAATCCAATCCATCCCAAGGTAAGAAATAGAGTAGATAATAGTCTATTAGAGATCGCTCTTTAGCGAAAAGACCGCCAATTATTATTTTGTGTTCAGTGTTTATCTTTCTGTTGTTATTGCAATAAAGCTTTTTTATCTTCTATCTATCTCTGTCTATATTTGAAGTGATTTATAGTTATCGTAAAGTTATTAATGCCTATTAAACTTTCATGCCGCCATAAATTCACTTTGATAACCAAGCCGTTGTCGATACATGTACTTCTTACACGATAGATAAATAGATAAACTATTTTTTAAATCATACAGATAATAAAACAAAAATAACTAAAATTAATTTAAAGCCGATTTTTCAATCCTCGGATATCCTTATCCAACGAATAGAGAGTGAGACAACAATACGGTATTGATTACTGTTAGAGAGGAATAGACAATAACTGAGGATTGAAAAATCGGCCCTTAAACTACAAAAACAACAGTTATACACAATGGGCGTTAGAGCAAGAGAGCTTATGTATCATCACCATCATCATCATTTCAGCTATAGAACGGCGCACTGTAGGACATAGACCTAGACCTCGTGGATCTACAAGTTCATATCATGAGAGGTTGTTGCCATACTCACCACGCTTGGCAGGCGGGTTGGCGAGCGCAGAACACATCTTGTTCTGCGCTCGCTCAATACACGAACGTTGCAGCCCACCTCCCGGAGGCAGATTCTTACTGCATCCACTGACATAGGAAAGAGGGCAACATTCTACTGCCGGCACCCCACGGCTTAGGTATTATTTAGAAGTAATTCATGTTATTACTGAATTTCAGAATACTATTTCAAATTTCCTTGTTGAACTGATTCTATAGCCAATTTAGTTTTCTGTTCAACTATTGCTTATCAACGCTTCACCTAAACTCGCCGTCAAATGCCGACTTTCACCCTCTTTCACCGGAGAATCAAAAGACGCCCATTACCCAGGCCGTAACAAGTGTAAAGATTTACACAATTGGCGTAAAACAAACACAAACATATCAGCCACCCCGGTAGTTAAGGCGAATTATGTCTTTAATCCCGTTTAATGATGGCACTAAAACACGGTCGTCGAACCCAAGAAAGTTTTCCTAATTATTTTTTGTTAGATTAATTATGTATTGTGTATGTAGATAAGATCTTTTGTTTCCGGATTATGTCGGTCAGTTTATAAATGTGTACTGCGTTTAAAAAAGCCGTGTGGGCCGAGTGGTGTGTACCCCCGACTGTCGGTACGTAGATCGACGATACCGGCCGTACACCAATGGACCTTTATTTCATGAAAAATGTATGTGCGAACTTAACACGTGCTTTGACACATCGGAAACCTTCAGACGTATTGACCTGATCTTTTCTCTGGCTAATAATTGACTTAGCTAAGAGGATAGTAGGTATATAAGCTGGGCAAGCCTAATCCATCTAACAATGTTTGAACTTTAGCGTCCTATACAGCATGAATGACTGAAAATCTGTACCGTTACCTTATTGAATTGAGAATTTTCTGTGATGATAGTGATCATTTTGATTACACAATAAACAAATAAATAAATACCAGTTGCTGACTCTATATAAATCATCTCCAATAGATGCAAAGGCCTTACTACTACTGCAGTTAAACCGCATATGCCGAGAGTCATTAAAATAAACACTTACGCTTAATCGAGGGAATATATGATTGAAGTTGTTTTTTTTAATTAAAGAATTATCATGTATCTGCAGGTACACATTGTGTCGCATAATGACCGATTCAAAATAACTGATAACCAAACCATCCAGTCTTGTATCTTGAAAGAAGCGAATGTAGCTTCTGTTGCAACCGTTAAACTATATTAATCCGACGTTTCCAATTCCACATTACATTGTTTCATGTCTGACTGTTGTCTAGACGTGAACTTCTCGTGTTTATCAATAAGTGTGTAACTGTATCCATAATCCATGGAGCAGATCTGGTTTACTTTTACGAGACTTCGCATTTTGTGCTTTTGTTTCGCTTCATTCCTTCACTTAGAAAAAAGCGATCAAATTTAATATACTTTTTTTCAAATCTAATGTGTTAAATTTTCTTTTTTAAATTGAGATTTTTATTTTAACTTTATGAGATTAAATAATTTTTGACTTCGATTTTGAACAATCTCGGCGGAATTGGTGGCAGATCTTACTAATCTATTCAAATATTATTTACTCGTAGGTATTGGTTCCTATATAATTGTACCGCGTTGACTGAAAAGTAATTTATTTGGATTAGTCTGTAAGAGTCTACTTCTTTGCTCTAACACTATTTGTACCATCATCTTTTTACTAACCAACCCTTAATTGCTTGTCAGGCAACTTAACAACGAAATCAACTTATCTCATCAATTAATGCGAGTGGTATAATAAGAAGGAAAACTTGCTATTACTTAACTTTACTCGGGCTGTGACACAACAAAAAATATAACTGATGATTCAGAAAAATAAAATAAGCGTTGTTCCTATTTCACAGAAGAAAAGAAAAACACAGTTGTTATGAAGCTGGCAGCAGCTCCTGGCCTTGACCTGACTACTAATCACCCATCTATTGGCATTGGCTATAGCGGGTGTGCATCCGAAAACAAATTTATAAATAAAACAAACCCTTCGTGCCCTTGTAGTATTCGTTAAAAACTGCGCATAATTATACTTTTTTTTTTAATAATAAGTTCCATGATAGTAACTAGATTGCATTACAAAAAATATTTTTTTGGACGTAATTAATAATAATCGATCGAATTAAATAAAAATCGAATGCCTAGTTATTAATTGATCTCGCAACAGCATTTGACAAGGTGTCTATACCACTTCTTTTGAGTAAGCTTGTTATATTGGTAATTCGTGGCAAACAGGTGGACTTGATAACGGCAATTAGAAAAGTTGGCTTTACACATCTATAATTACCTGATATATACAGCGCCGCAACCGTTTTCATGCTGTACGGGACGCTGCAGCGCCTGGAAAATTATAAGATAGAAAAGGCTTGCCGAGGATCTATACCATTGTATACCAATAACCACTATCTACATGTTAAATTGCTGGTAAGTTATGGCATACTACAAGGAAATATCTTAGGACCAATACTATTCTTGGCCTACATAAACACAATTTGTTGTACAGTAACCCCATCCGGTAAAATAATCGCTTTCGCGGATTACACGGTACCGATGTTTATGTTGACATGATAGCTGGGAAAAGGTCTACCGGATGGCTCAATTGGGATATAACTTTACTATCACCAAGCTGTAAATACGAGGCATTCATCGGTCATTTGATCATTACTGAAATATTAACAAACCACGTTTCTTACATATTTTAATTGTTGTCCTGTCTTTATGTATCCAGGCATTATGTTGTTTTAAGGTTATAGTAATTGGGTTTTATTGTTAATGTTCTTCTGTTTGAAGACAACAACTTATCTGTCTTGTTATCTCTTTATTTTGTAACATTATATTAAGCATCAAGTTTATAATGTTCACTATATAAAAGTGGTTAGTCTCCAAGCTTAACACGCCAACTTGAAAAGTCTTTATTTAAACCGCAGACAAACAAAGGTCTCCATCGTGGGAACAGATGCTAGACAAAGACCGCTCTGCACCGGTTAGCAGCAATTATAACCATTATCTTACTTCGCGTTGCGTTGATTTAAATGCGCATGACCTGCCGAAAGTAAATAAAGCTATTTCCTTATCAGATTTTCAATTCTTTGTGGTACTGATAAAGTTGGTTTTGGATTTGTCGTTTGTTTGATATTTTGAGACGTAATAGAACATGAATTGAAATGTCTAAGATCCTTATCATCATTCTAGAAAGGATCATTTCTAGGAAAGCTTGCCGTATAGTCGACTCCATCCTTGCCTAGGCATGCCCTGAAGTAGAGAGCTGTCTTGTGTTTTTTTAACTTTTTGTGTCACTTTTTAAACAAAAAGTGCAAATAACACTAAACGTTGAGCTTTTTTGAGTAAATCATATAGACATATATAATCGTCTAGTCTTTATATATACCTATCATCAAAAGAGTTGTTAAATCCCCATTCAGTTTCACTCCATATTTTAAACTTAATTAATTTGTAACAATAACCACCTGATGATTTAATGAGTGGTGACGATGATAAGTATAGTTTAGTTGCCAGCAGCCAGGAGACGCGCGCAGGTGCCGCGCCTCTTGCGCTCGGTTGCAGGTTCGATCCCCGATGGGGGGCAAATATTTGCTTTTTCGCAATTGTCTTGGGTCTGGCCGTTTTCTATATCATCATCATCATCTCAGCTCAACAGGAGACAGGTCTCCCTCACCAGTTTCTATACACACGTTTGGCAGGCGGGTTAGCGAGAGCAGTACGAGATGTTGATACACGGAAAGACGCTGCTGCCCATCTTGCGGAGTATCCATCGGCAGATTCTCGGAGAGGCAACATTCTACTGCCGGCACCCCACGACAAGTTTTAAGACAAAAAAAGTAGTTTAGCACTTAATACATCACCTGGCTTCCATAGAGGTACATAGTTTGAACTAGATAGGGCTTTGTAGCATTATTTGTATTATAATTAACTTTTGGCTTTAGCCTTAGACTTTCTGGGCTGTTGGCAAAAGCTCGATTGTATGGCCATTGCGGGATATACTAATAAGTAGAGCCGCGTAGACCCAGTATTACATTAGGTTTAGTCCGAGAGATAATTATACAGAGCAACCATATCCTACATACCTATTTAGCGATTCGGGGGCTGGCTTTACAAAATGGGGTCATTTCACGTCAAACTGTATATAGTTCTTTTTGCATTCCTGAAGTTTACTCTGTTATGATCATGAGCACCACTTATAACAAGAGCTAAAGAAGGGTTCCCTTCCTAAACAGAAATCAGCATATACATACATATAATCAATTTAAAAAAAATAAAAGAAATTGTCTTGTTGCGATCTGGACAAGGAATGGGTTAGAGTTGGATGAACAATAAGATGGATGTTATCTGGGGAGATTGTTACCAGGATTGAAACAGGATAGACTTAGTAACAAAAATGTCATACAAATAAAGCGAAAACAACACAAATCATGTAAACAACGTTAAAAACTAAACAGTATCTGCGAGTGCAACGGTCAGTGCGCAGCTGCGCGCACCATCTGCCGTCGCACGCGGAAATTACGCTTCGAAAGCTCATTGTACTAGTGAACCGACTTCTAAATGAGGATAATATTATCCCAATGCTCCGCAAAAGCCTTCCCACCACTGCCACCAGACGTCTGGATCCCAAGCTTGTTACGACCAGCCGATTACAAACTTGAAACATCTAGTGCGGACAAACTGTGATCACTTTTTGTTTGATGTCAATCGGGTAAGAGGAAGCCGAATTATAACGGTTACAAGCGTCGACGTGAAAGAAAATACCAGGTTACACAGAACCAATTTTAGTAATACTACGAGAATATGGCACTGACTCTTGGGCTTGGGATTTAGTTGATCGGACTGTATTGGAACTAAGGGGTTTTTAGTTACGAACCACGAGCAACTTCGGGTTGTCACGCCATAGAAGTACAACTCATTTTGCCTAGGAGTGTTATTGAAGCATGTTCAAAAACTTGAACTACCTGGTTACCTTCCAAAACATCTCGTGTTTACTTTTATGTGGTCTTTAAGGTGTTCTAGTCTGTTCAATAGCTTATAAGCTTTCCCTGTAGCCACATACTAGTTTCCTAACAGAAACGACTTCAACGGAAGAGAGCGAGCTTTTGCCAAAACAAAAAAAGGATAAACTCCCTAATCAGTCTTTATTGGTTTATCCCTTATTTATTATACTTCATGTCAGCACAAGATTTCAGAGTAGAAGAGTTGAAAATCAGAACTGGTTCCACTGCCATTGCAGACTTCTCAAGACGCAACAAACAGCTCAAAACCCCTCGCCATTATACTGAAGCACTGAAAGTACCAGTATCTTAGTGTCCGCTGGGCAGAGTCAATAAACTTGGCTGGGCGGGCGCGATGGAAATAGCTCGGAGACGGTACTGACTGCAGCGCAGTGTTATAGCAAGTCTAATGTCCTAGGCGTCTTTCATCTCACGAATCCTATAGACGATAACAGGAGGAATGGTCGCAAAGTCTGTATTTATATTTTATATCAATCATCTGGCACACAAGCCATGACACAAGCAAACTCCACTTTGGGGCTAGATGGTGCTTCGTGAAATTTCCAGCTTACTTTCCAGCTTTTACTTTTAGGTGGTCCTCCGACGTTTCCTTTACTTCTGCTTAATGCGATAGTCACGTAGTCTGCAGAATTCTCGATAGTTTTCAAAAGAAGTTAAATGAAATTAAATTCGTTACAACCAAATAAACCCTTTTGATCTATTTTAAGTTTTTTTTTTAGTTTTGTATCTTTCTCTATAAAATATATCTATATCCAAAAGAAACGGAAACAAACTAGCTGCAATATCACTGAATGTTACAGTTGATATCTCTTGCGAACTATAAAACGGAAAGCAAAGAATCTCGTTAGGAAAGTGAACATAGCCTAGCCTAAGGTTTTAGTACAAATTATCCAAGGCCCAAGATGAGGAAAACAGTGTTTAGCATGTCCTACTTCAAGAATACCCGAATCTATTTCATGAAGCTTTTTGGACCGAATTTCTTATCAGAATCTCCTCCATAAACAAGTAATTTGTTACCAGTGTTCTCGCAGTTTTAAATTCAAGTATGTAGGTGTTCCTGTTGAAGTCACGAGGACCATTCGTACCGGCTGAATTTACGTCTGTTCTGCGATCAGTACAAGTCTTATTAGTTTTTTCCCGTAAGCAAGCATTTCTGATTGAGACGTTACACTCGCATGGAGAGTGGGTGTCGCTTTACGTACCATAAATTGCTTATTACGTGTCTGTGACGTCATAATGTGAACGTCATAATATGAAATACGTTGGAAATGCGGCATATTGTGCAACAGTCCTTAGATGCCCTGATTACGAGGAGCTACTGAAGATGTGTAGTAGGATTTGCTCTTCAGCAGTCAATATTACAAATCAACACTGGTGCTACCAAACGAGGGTTCACTTCTTAAAGCCTTGGGTAGTTTCTCAAAAGCTGTTTACTGTTCCTATAAATAACCATCTGTGAATTAAGACGATTTCAATAATTTGTTTATAAAGGCATTTATAATTTACGCGGCAAATACCCGGTTATATGTATATTAACAATTTGTTACTAGTAGAAATGTACTTGTTGACAATTTTAGGATCACCTCACAATCGTGAGTTACATACTTTACAGTGTCGAGTCGCAAATTCAACCTACTTATTTGTATCACTGAATGGTCACAGCAGTAAATTATTAACAGCAACTTTACACTTCTGAAAAATCTTATTTTGTAAATCTAAAAAATCCAGGTCACAAGGTACACTCAGCGAAATTAATTTATAAGTGGTGACGAAAAACATAGTCCGATGCATCCGTTGAAGCACCTGTCAACACGACTTTAAGGGCTTCAAAATACTCACGCGAAATCACCGCCGCTGATTAAAATTTACAACGATATAAATAAACATACCTGATTTATGCACCATGTTACATGCCCGTGTTATCCTCCGTCATAATTTTTCATCGAGATGATTTAAAAATGTTGATAAAATCTCTGAATTTCACTCCGGATGATGAATGAAAATTGCTTTCGCAAACTAGCCATTGTAAATTATGGCACAAGAACATAAAAGGGACAAAACTTGGTGAGCTTTAAAATTGATCCCCGCATCGGAAAGCGGTATTAGTTAAAATTGCATTCAAATCCATTCACTAATTCCTGGGATATTTTGGTACGCGGCAGACGGCTACCTGCAATGTAGATGCCTTAGTGAAGGTATTCATGTTTTAGAATTCGTTTTCGCGTTTTCTCCGTTGCTGAAACGGTATTTTGCAACCAAAATACTTTGACGCGACGTAAAAAAAGTCCGTTCTAAATTTAAACCGTCTGGACTTGTGACCGAGCCGGCGACTCGGGAAATGCAAGTGGGAATAGACGCTCGTAAATGAGTTATTGTTTTTGTTGCATAAGTTTTTTGAGAGGAGCGTACTCGCCAAGATAATTCATCGACCTCTCAAATTGCTTGCGCTTGAATTTTATGATATATTTGGTACATTCCAAAAACTAGCTGTGGGGTGCCGGCCGTAGAATGTTGCCCCTTCTCTTTTGGCCGTGAATGCAGAAGGGATAAGGTCTAAGAGATACCTCGGGAAGATGGGCAGCAGCGTCTATCCATGTATCAACATCCCATACTGCGCGCCAAATCGCCTGCTAAGCGTGGCGAGTATGGCAATAAGCCCGTCATGGTTAGCTCTTGAACGTCCGCTGACATAGGCTCTCTATGTCAGCGGACGTTCAAGAGCTGAGGTTATTATGGTGATGATTCTAAAAACTGTTTCTAACTTACTTAAATACAGGTTTTTTCAGTAATTGTATTGGTTTAAGTCCAGATTCTTATATGAAAGCTAGATGTGTAATCAAACGAAGCGTGAATCATTGACAAATCATTGCCTCTCCGGAAGAAATCATGACTTTCCAGCTTTTCCTCGTAAAGAAAACGATAGACCTATATAGATGACAGACATAGACTGAAACTTATTCACACAAATGAATCACCTTCCATTTCAGTTTCCACGTCCACCCATTACTCATTGAGTGAGATATGAGATCTTAAGAGTCTTTAAATTATCGATTTGTTTGTTTTACTGCTCTGTTTGTAGATGATTTGAGTATTTATCGAGATATTTAGAAATATTAATATAAAATCATTAATTGATATACATACATACACACAGATACACCGTGGAGTGCCGGCAATAGAATGTTACCCCTCCTCTCGTGCCCGTGTATGCAGTGAGAGCCTGCTAAGGGGTACCGGAAGATAAGCAGCAGCGTCTTTCTGTGTATCAACATTCCGTACTGCGCTCGCCAATCCGCCTGCCAAGCGTGGTGAGTATGGCAATAACCCCTCACGATCAGTACTCGGCCATAAGGACGGCCTTTGCCCAGGAGCTTTGTGGGCCAGGAGTAATGGGTCAAAATAATTATCTATATATACATATACATATGTATATTATACAATTTAAAGTCCTGACTGACTGACTGACTGATATATCAACGCACAGCCTAAACCACTGGACCTAAAGACTTAAAATTTGGCACACATATACCTTGAGTATCCTAGAGGTGCTCTAAGAAGGGATTTTTCGAAATTCCCACGGGATAGGGAATACATGGGATTTATATTTTCGAATCAAAGTGGCTCTGCGTGAAAAAGTGGATTTTACGTTAAGACTTCCACGCGGACGAAGTCGCGGGCAAAAGCTAGTAGTATAATATTATTATCATTCAACAATAGCATATTATTCCTAACTAGCAGGTGCGAAACAACTAAAAGTAAGGCCTTTGCATATATCATAGATAATTTATACAGCGTCAGCAACAGTTAATTGTGCTGTACGGGACGCTGCAGTGCCTGGGACATTGTTAGATGGATTAGCCTTGCCCAGCACCTATCTCCGTATCCGTCTGTAAGGTATTTATTTTATTTATTTATATATTTTAGGAATAACAACCGACAACATTGTGTATAGTAAAGGTTACAATATTAGAATTAATTAAAAGCATAATATTATTAACAATGTAGTCCACTGCGCTATCCCCATATTGGTCTTATAAATAAAAAATAGAAATTATTGCAGCTAGAGGGCTAGTAAAATATATACCTCTATACATATATAAATATAGATACGTAAGGATTTTTTATATGGCCCTAGTTTCTTAGTATTCTACATCTTGTACTGTGTTAATGTTGCCTGAAATAAACGTATATTAATATTATTATTGTATCATCCAACAGCTAAAACCTTGAAAAACTCATAATTGCCTTTGGAACTGATGTTATGTGCCATGCGTAATCCAACATAATTTACCGCATACAGATTGCACATTTCATATTTTTTTCATATATTTTCACGTAAGCGGGCACTTAATGCGGGTAATTTGCTCGAGAGCGGTTGCCAAAGGAGACGTTTTATATATAGTAGCGATGCTGATGGTGTATGTGACTTGTTGTACCTACTGCGTGTGACTGAAATGTTCTATGCCTACGCTGAGTCATGGGTGCAGTGCTGGGAGAACGGCTAGACTAATACGTTGCTTGTGTCTATTGAAAGGAGAGACGGTTAGCACTCCCCTTGACAAGGATGGAACACATAAACTGGTCATGGCACTAAATGACCAGACATTTTTTTATCAGATCCATTATCAGAAGATGCCAAAAATGTTTATGTATTAGTAGATAAGAGATTAAGTAGTAATCATCATTTCAGCCATAAAACGTCCACTGATGAACACAGGCCTCCCTCATGGATCTCCATGAGGGGTATTTGCCATTCTCACCACGCTTGGCAGGCGGGTTGGTGAGCGCAGTATGGGATGTTGATACACGGATAGACGCTGCTGCCCATCTTCCGGAGGTATCCCTTAGCAGGCTCTTACTGCATCCATGGGCATGAGAGGAGGGGTATCATTCTACTGCCGGCACCCCACGGCGGAAGTAGTAATATTTTAAGTTAATTCAGTAAGTGTTAGTAAATTAAGTTTGTGTTATTACACAAACTTAATTTTAACCAGGGCGTCATAATCGCATAAGCGACAAAGCCCTTCTTTATGAATTAAAAAAAAATACGTTGCTTAATTAATAAGAGTATACGACTACGAAGTCGTAATCTCTTAAATGAAATGCAAAAACTATAGCCTAACTAATTTTTGCATTTCTTTATACTCGTATAATGAAAACTGTCACTAGATCCAGGCTGGATCTGTTGACTTTATCTACTGAGAGTGATCCGTATATTTATGTAAGTAAGATTTGTTCTTCTAAATGATATTAAAATTAGGATATTCGTTTAAGATTTTTAAGGATTTTAAAATAGGGACTTTTTACCGCCTCAGAATCTACTGTCTAATTCTACAGCAACTACTCCTACTACTATACAACTTCTCTACTACTACTTAACAACTTCTATACCAAGTACTACCACTACTCTAGTACTACTCTAAAAATTCTCTTTTACTCTACTACTACTAATACTACCTTTTAAGCCAAATATTATATATACACCTTGAGTTTAAGTACCCTCATAAAATAACATTTCTAAACGCACCTAAAATATTTGACTATCAAAAAATGTGGATTGTTCATCGTCCAAAATCTACGAGAACATGATTTTTTTTCAACTGTTACTGGACAGTAACAGTTCTGGGCAAAGGCCTCCCTTTCCTCCTTCCACTCCTCGCGATTTAACGCAGTTACGGCCAAGTTGGTAAATAAGCGTCAAGCTCGTCTCGCCATCTCATTCTCGGCCTTCCACGTCGCCTTCTAGCATTGGGTGGGCCGCAATCTGTGGTTGTCTTCGCCCACAAATCGCTGGACATGCGACAGATGTGAATTTACGTTATAATTTTTTTTTCTGTGAACTTTCCGACGTTTAAAAGTCATCCAAAAATCTAAGATCATTGAAAGCGGTCCAGCCGTTCTCAAGTTATATATGGTGTAACTAACCCGACTTCGTTTTACATACGAGTATATAGATGAACCAGCTGCCGTCTGCTGTTCCTATCCTCATAAGCTCTTTAGCCGTAGCACAGAATACGAAATAGTAAAACGGCTATTGAAAACAAAAATTGGCTAACCTTTAAAATCCTTATAATCCGCGATTCGGTTAACGCGGCTAACTCACAAATCGTAAATTTCAAGCTCTCGATGTTTTATTTACAGCACGCTGATTCTGGCGCCGGCTTTTTGACAGTCGGTCTCTTTGCCGATTTCAAACTGTCAGAATCTAATTATCAAACTGTAGACGCAAGTATTCTATCAACAATACCTTATATTTTGAAGTATACGGTTTAAAGTTGCTTGGGAAAATTTTGTATGGAATATTAAAGTTTTTGCCGACCATTCTTTATAGTAGCGGTCGCGTTTTTATTTTTTACCGAAATAGGGTGTTGGGGTCAGCGAGAAGACGGCGCCACGGCCCGAAGATTGATGGCCGCCTGCGACTCCCGGCTTGAACACTAAATTATAATATTGAAAACTAATTAAGTATTAAAGACGTGTCTATTCGAAGCCATAACACTTAAACCATGTCATTGAGAAGACAGAAGTCAGAAAATATCCGTAAATTAAATTAAACGCCTTCTTTGATGGCCCAATGAATATTGGACACCAATTACTGCCGATTATAACATAAAATACAGGCAAAACATTAATAAACTAGCAATTTATTAACATACAAATGTTGCAACTTTTGAAACTTTGAGTGGCAAAAACAGAAAACAAATACGAGATGCGGGCTTACCATTTACGATGCGCATCGAGTACGCAACTCGTATCGAGGGCCCAACGACTCCTCAGCGGCGCCTTTAAGGCTGAACAAAGACTGCAAGGCATTTATGTAAATGGCTGAATTCCGAAAATGCCAGCAACCATCGGGCAAAAACAATGAGAAGTAAAAAACGTGGGAGGCGAAAGTTCGCTTTTTCGGGTTATGTCGTTTTGCCGCTTATCGTAATGTATGACTTTATTGGGCAATCGTGGAAATTCGGACGTTGTACTTAGCCCAGATGTTAATGGTTCGGTTTTATTTCTTGAAACTTTAAAACGATACTGAAAAACATTGGAATAAAAATATTGACGTGTGTTTCATATAATCTTTTTAACTGCCAAGTAAAGCTTGTGAATCTACCTTGATCTAAGTAAAGAGCCTAGCTTTTAAACCAACGATTTTCCAAGCAGTAGATTCTTCTAACTGTATAACCTTATATGCTACACTAAAAACCAACAGAAACCTAGGCTTAGTTGGCTCCAGTTCAATTCTTTCATCAAGAGACGGCAGACCAAACTGAGAGTAGAGTTCAGATGCTGGGCAAGCCTATTCGATGAATCATCCATCACAGTAACAGGATGGATTGAGTAAGCCCCCGTCATCTCATACTTAAATGTGATGAGAACAGATGGAACTAGTAAGTTTTTTACTCAGGTCTACGATCAGTTTTCGCGCTTTCTTCAAGCTAAGGGGTCACAAAATGTAGTGTCAAGGCTACCGCCCACTGCAAGTTTCGCAGCCGTATGTAGGCCAGCACTATTTCCAATGGGATATATATAAAAACGTGTCAGTCTGACCACTTCTTTCACAACTCTAGTTTACTGTTTGAGTTGAATGGTTTCGTATAATTTAACTTTACGGTTATGGTTTCCCTTTGGTTTTCTGTTTTGGAACGAGCTTAATACGGTTGATATAATGTTCTATTTCAGCCTTTCAGCGATAAAGTTAAATGGTCTTCTCTATCCGTTAATTCGGAATGTTCACTCTGTCGTTTTACCATCAAACCTGATGCTTAGATGTCAATCGTCGCCTTTAATAAGGGGCACTTTTGTGACAGGTCCTACTATTTTGTACTATTAACTACGATGCTGTGTCTTTCGATTGGTAATATCAAAGTTTTATAAATACGAAAATCCCATATGATTTATTTGCATAGGCATCACAATTTTGCATATCGTCACAAGAAACCTCTCCTTAGTAAACTCCTCCGATCTTGGAAAGAGCTTCGCACGTTCAACAATTTAAAACTTAAATCCACCTGCTCTGTGTTTGATCAACCAAACGGTGCAATTAGCTGATTGTTATCGTTCACTGGAGATGCCGACACGATTTAGTTTTAAGACTTTTTGTGCGATTTATCTTAATAGTCGATAATTAGAGAAAAAGTTAATGTTTAACATGTGTGTGGTTTCTCTCAGTATGTTTGTTGTGTTTGTGGTTTCTTTAAATGCGTTCATCATTAGGATCATCATTTTCTTGCTAAAGTCAATAAAGTTAGTTTTTTTCCTTTTCCTCTAATACATTGCCATTACTCAGTTAGTCCTTATTATTTTACAGATGTCATGTTTCACACAGTTGAACAACTTAGTAGTAATATCGATATATTTAATAATTTCAGCAAACCACATTCGTTGATCGACAAGCCATCTTTCCAAGAAACACTTAATGTCTTGATTTGTTAGTTCATTTGCCTACCATTCTAAGTATGTTCACATTAGTCGCATTCAGAACTAGACTGTCATCCAACACTTGAAAGTATGTATGCAAATTCAAAGCTCACTCGTCTAACTCCTGCGAATGTGTGTAATCAGAGCCAATTAACCATTGAGGTGTCGCGTACTAGACTGGTAATTGTGGGTAGATTTCGTTCTGTCTTCGTTTTAATGATTTATTTACTGTTGGAATCATTTATTCGTACCGTATAAGAGTACCATAATATTTGGCAATGATTAGAAAAACAGTAAAGTTTCTTATGATTATTAATATAACCATAGCAAAAGAGAAGACGAAGAAATTCAAATTTCAACATACATTCAAGAGAATAAAACATATGTTCAAGAGTTCAAGAGAATAACCAATTAATAGTAACAAATCCAATAAATCACTAAATAATAATGATGAAATTCACTTGCAGTATCTTCCATCAGAAGTTGATCTCGATCGGTACTTTTTATTTTTATAGCAAAACGTTCCTTTTTAAGCTTGGTTTATGTGTTAACCTACTCACATTCACTAGATAGGTAACTCCATGAAGTAGATACAAATGGTCTAGATTATAAATTGCCATCATTTGAATTGCAATGCTAACTCAACACCTCTAAATTACGGTATCAGCTTAGTTCACCTTTTAACCCACTTGGATCCTCTGGATTCCATCGCATTATCTCACCTCATTGCTATTCTGCTCATACTTTTGTACACACCCTATTTACACCGCCTATCTCTCTCTTACTACTTTAGTTTGTATCTCATCATCTCGTTCCATCTCATCAATAGTAGCTTTAGCTTTATCAATTTGTTTATTCAGTTTTGGTGATGATATATTTGTATAACAAATGTTTCGGCATTTTTGATTTGTCGGCATTGGGCGGTATTTGTTCAATTGGTGCATTATTCGTTTGTTGACCAAAAGTAATATTCAATTCAGCTGTGTATTTGCAATCGTATACAACTATTATTTTGATGTTTCACTGCGGTTGGGAATTGGAACGCATTCTTTGATTTCTTTATGCTGATAATCTAATTGAATCATCAAAAGTAGCATCGCTTAGATGTACCGATCGATCTCGCGCCTGTCCTCTATCAGAAATATGAAAATATTCCTGAAATTGGGTGGATGGAACTTTCACTTTTCAAAAGTTTACATAATTGACTGTCTGTTGCTATGGGATTCAGTTTATCAGGTGTCTTGGTATCCAATTAGATTCCATCCGTTTGCGTGACAGACAGGCAGGCTTCCCGACCTCTAGGACGAGTCATCGAACTTTTTAATAATTCCTTAATCGGTTATTGTCCTAATAGGGTTTCCAAACTCAAGGATGAGAAAAAGACAGTCATGTCAAAGTAAATTTTTGAATCAAGCAACTTAGATTGAAAATGTACCCAGGCAAAACTTTTTAAAATAAACTTTTCAAAATACACCACATATTAAATTTAAGAAATACCTCAATAATGGTAATTTCAATACTTATCTAATTTGCAAATAACTCAACTTTCAGGTAATTTATGAAAATATGTTTACCTTTAGGCTTCGAGCTCTTATTAATTTAAACTGTTGCTATGTAAGCCATAAATCTCCCAAATTATGGACACTCCAATGTAACACACGCGATGACGATCTAGACCCAATAAAATTACAGGAATCCGATAAAATTATGCCAAAATTTGCTACCACGCATACCCTATAAATATTTAAATTGTTCTGAGCCGCAAGCCTAACTTTAAAAAGTATTAAAATATTTGAGGATTGCAGAAAATGAGGTTTCATACGAAATTCGAAATTTATAATTTTATAAAGTTGCCGGGAGCGTGGTGGTAAATTGGAATAATCGAAATGAGACTTATCGTGTTGCGCTTTTGAAGTGCCGATCTTACTGACGAATTATTGATCATTTGGAAATTATGGACATTATCTTACTCATGTTTTTTCTTTGAATCTGCATGTCTAGTGTAAAGCCTAATACACGTATTCAAAGCACGTTCTTACCTTGTTAATTACGCAAATAAAAAGATCACTCTGTATATAGCTCGAGTACTGTTGAGACAAAATTGATGGAAAGCATCCGAGCAAAAAAATTGTTCGATATACTGTCTTTAGCCGATGAATACTTATCGCATGGCCATGTGTGGATGAACAAAGGTAGTGATCATCCGGGCTTCGCATAAATAGCACTCAGGGCAAAAACTGTAAATACAATTCAGGGCAGCTTTCCGCGTAAGTTGTTAAATAAAGACACTAAATTGGCAAGGCTTTGGCAATTAAACGGGTAACGTAAAAAATATCGGAATCAATAGATCCAGCTGGCACATGACCGGCAGTGATGGCGTGATGACGAAGTGACTTTTCTCAGCCTGGTAGATAGATCTCATTATTGGAATACTTTGTAAGAATTGGCGAGGAATGATAAAACTGCCCAACTATGGAATGATTATTAGCCGTGAGGAGCCGGTAGTAGAATGCCTTTCCTCTCTTGCCCGTGGATGCAGCAATAATCTGCAAGGGATACTTTTGTGAGATGGGCAGCCTGTGCTGCGCTCGCCAACCCGCCTGCCAAGGCGAGTATGGCAGCAACCCCCTCATGATGATCTTGGAGATCTAAGAGAGGGCCGCGTCCAGCAGTGGACACGGACAGGCAGTCCTACGGCAGATGGTGATGATGGGATGATACAGGCTGACAGAGTAACGGTAGAAGTTAATGAGATTCTATTACGCTAGCGTGTGCTGCAAAGCAACTATTAAACTTAGGAGCAAATGTACGAAAAAAAGTGCTAGATCTCGTGTTCAGAGATGAACAACCAAAATACGAAATTACCGTTTCACATGGTAATGAAAATAAGGTTTGATAAACATTATAAGAATGTAATATTTTAAGTAAATTGAAATGCCGATGGTGATTATGTAGAAGATGAACCAAAATATATGAATTCATATAATACTATAAAATTATGACAATGACGAAAACGAGGAAAATATACTAAAATCAACAGGTATACCGGCACCTTTTCAATTTAAGTGAAATACAAACGACTGTGACGACAAAAACGTAGATCATAAACCAAAATGAGCGTTCTAAGAAAATCATAATAATTTAAGTGAAGATACAATAAACGACCGTCGGCTCGTCTGCGCGTGAGGCGGACAATTCGCGGGGTTGCCTGTGCGTATAACTGTATATGGAGTTACGCGCCAAAACGGGCGCCCCGGCGAAAAAACCCGACGCGAGACGAAGGAAACCCGATCGCAACAAAAAAGATTAAGGATGGGAAAGGAAGCTTGGATGTTTAAAGCTTATCGATGTTATGGAATTTTAGAACATGCTTGATTGCTAACTTCAAATGTTGGTTCTGGAGGATCAGTGGAGGAAAGGAAGGCCTTTTGCCCTGCAGTAGAAAGAATCAGGCTGATAAATGAATAATTAAATCTTATTTAATAATAAACAAACCATAAATACACCTAACATAATGTTGGTACGGACTTTTTTCAAAAGTTATTTATAAAAATGGTCTACGACTTTTTCTTGGAAATATGTAAAATAACTAATCGCAGAAAAAATAATGATCTGTCGACGTTTGTGTTGTTATTGGGGAGTATTAAATGTCTAAAATCGTCCTAAAAAGCTCATTAATATTAAATATCGTATTGCATCTCCTTCTGCTGAAGCAAATTATCTAATTTAATTTATTTAACCTAATCGCTACGTTTTCTACATAACCAAGAAAGTAATGTTTCAGATCCCTAACTACGTTCGTACTATGATGACCAGTATTTTTAATCACTATCGCAATTTGTATTTTACGGCAAAATAGGTACCAGAGCATTTCTGATTTCTCCAGCATTTAAAAAGTTAAACCATAAGGGAGGCCTATGTCCAGCAGTGGACGTGGACAGTAGTCCTAAGGCTGAGATGATGATGATAGTGCTTAACCATGTATTATTTATTAACACACACATTGCTATATGCTTACAGCTATAAAAAAAAGTAAGGCCTTTGCATCTATTAGAGATGATTTATACAGCGTCAGCAACTGGTAATCATGCTGTACGGGACGCTGCAGTGCCTGGGACATTGTAAGATGGATTAGGCTTGCCCAGCACCTATACCATCCTCTCAGTTTAGTCAGCTAATATTCAGAGGAAAGAACAGGTCAATACGTCTGAAGCTAACTAAGCCGCGGGTTTCATCACGATGTTTACAGCTATAATAATATATTATAAAAGCTATGTCGATGATATTCCTACACCACTCTAGCACATCCCTAATCGCCACCGTAGCGTAGTAAAGCCGCGCGCCTCCCCCGATGCGTACTGTCACAGATAATACAATACTACACATACTACGTACTTTTTTCACTGCATCGTACGTAAACAAAGATTGCAGCTCGCGACTGTCAAATGCTTTTTTTAGTTTTATGGGATAGGTAACAATGATATCCACATTGCTTATGATAATTATAAAGCTTTTTGTAAGGCTGTTGCGAAAATTGACCGCGCGAGGGCTATCTGATGGGAATACCAATTATCTAAGGACTTAAATGTGGAATATTTATGTCTTTTCTTGGTTGAAATGGACGCGAATAAAGCAAAGTTATATCGGCAAAGTATTTCTCTCAAACTCGACGCACACTTGAAAAACAGAACTGAGCTGAAGTCACAGGGGTTTGGAAAGAAGCCAGGAAGTTAGCCGTGGGGTGCCGGCAGTAGAATGTTACCCCTCGTCTCATGCCCGTGGATGCAGTAAGAGCCTGCTAAGGGATACTTACTTTCGGAAGGTGTGCAGCAGCGTCTATCCGTGTATCAACATCGCAAACTGCGCTCACCAACCCGCCTACCAAGCGTGGTGAGTATGGCAACTAACCCTCATGGAGATCCATGAAGGAGGCCTGTGCTCAGTAGTGAACGTATTATGGTTGGAATGATGATGGAAGTTCTTTGGCCTGCAGTGAGACAGTGGGCAAAAATATATTTCGAACTGCTGGAATAGCTCTCTTATTAATGTCAAATGTATCAGTATTCAGACTTCAGAAAAGCACTTAATTGGCGGGTTTTTGACAGATTTGTATGAAAATATGTCAATAATCGCTGATTTATTTAATCATTGTTAGAGGTAAAGGAGTGCATGTCTATAATATTATAACAACTTCTAGAAGTCAATTACCTTTATAATTCAAGAAAACCATAATTTAACTCCATTTTAGTGAAGTACCTATGTATCTACAGAAAACTCTTTGGGAAGGAGTTTCTACTCTAAGTCCACCAAGTTAAGGTTTGCTATGCAGTGTATTTTAGGACACGTTCCCTAATACGACATGTAAGGGGGTCTGTATATTAGTTGTATTTAAAAAAAACACATAAATGAATTTAAAAAAACCAACTTCATAATGATAAATTCCTAAACTTGTTGCTGAAGACACCCAACCCGCTATGTGTACGCCTATTCTATTTGAGTATTTCCTTCGATTTATAATGTATCCCATCATCAGAACTGGGTGCAAAAGCAAGCAAACGTTATAAAGTCAAATTAAAAACCACGAAGTTAAATTTAGGGCATGAAACTATACCTTGAGGGACCCCAGTCTATTATTACAAATATTTAAAAAAAAGTATAAAGCTTGAATATTTCGCAAACGGATTCCTAAATCGAAAAATTGTCTTTGCAGTCCGTAAATAGTTTTAAAATACCTAGTCAACAAATACCCTACACGATCGGAAAAAATAACAACAACAACGGGAAAACAATAGCTAAGAGATGAGAGTTAGCTAAGAGATGAGAGTTAGCTAAGAAATTAGAGTTAGCTAAGAGATGAGAGTTAGCTAAGATATAAGAGTTAGCTAAGAGATGAGAGTTAGCTAAGAGATTAGAGTTAGCTAAGAGATGAGAGTTAGCTAAGAGATGAGAGAAAAATCAATGGAAAGAGCTGTTTCAGTTGGACCGACAAGAGTGAAACTTTTAAACAAAAATAAACATGTATTTATTCAGGAAAAGGTCTTACAACTAACAACAAAAAAACAAATTAAAAAAAACTACGTTTTATGTAGTAATTTAAAATTTCCTAATAGGAAATTTTGCAGACCAGCATAGGTATATGAGTAAGTGGACTCCTCTCTCTCACTAATTTATAAACTTGAAAAATAGACACGAGGGATAGATCACGTAAAAAAAGAGGTAGGCTTAGAGTAAAAATATAAAAGGGCACAGTAGACAGACATGTCTTGTTAAATATAAAATAAGAAGATGAAGAAAGCTAAAAATCAATGCAATCTAGATTCATCGCTAGATGAGAGAAGATGTCTCTTGGGCATTCCCTTATTTGTGAATAAGGGAATGCCCAAGAGACATCTGATAGTGGTGTGCCACCTTCGGTAAAATCGCTTGTTCATGCCATTAATATCCGTCGCAAATAAATTAATTGTTTTAGTGCATCATTAGAGTTTTATAAACATGCAAGTGTGGGCGGAGTGCTTTGGCCGAAGTATACTTTAATTCAGAAAACAGATGTTAATCCCTGCAGCGGCACTGATGAATATTGGCACGGTAATCGGTGCCAATCCCTTTGAGTCAGAGGTGAAAAGGATTCTGCTGAAACAAGCAAATATTAGATGCGAGATTCAGAAGACAATCTTAGTATTATTGTCTAACTCGCCTTCCAAGCGTGGTGAGTACGGCAACAACCCCTCTTGATCTGTTCTTGGAGATGAATGAGGGAGGCCTATGTCAAGCAGTGGACATGGATAGCAGTCCTATGGCTGACATGATGATGATGAAGTATGTATTTACAAAAAATATGTGCTTATCCCCGATGCGCCATATGGAACGACGGGGTCCCATAATGTTTAAACACTCCGCGCGCTCAGTGTACCGACGGGTATACTTATGTTAAATCAGGTTAGTTATTTTATGTTTTGTAAAATACATAAACGTGTAGAAAATTTCAATACGAATCCAATGGTGTATGATTTATATATAACATATAATTATGTGGTGCTTCCGTAAAATATTCATTTTTATTGCAACCTGACCTATAATATATTGTGCCGGTGAATTCCTCAAACGCGTAAGAAGTATTATGTTAATCATCTGGTACCCATAACACAAGCTCTGCTTACTGTGGGGCTCGATGGCAGCTGTGTGAGCATTATTATTTATTTATTTTATTTTGACCTACAAAGCATTTTCACTATAGTATAGTATAGGTAAAATAATGAACAAGATAGATTAGACAGACTTATAATAAGTGATATAAGTGATATGAGTGATATAACATATAATTATTAAAAAATATATATTTTAGTTTTTACTTCTAAAACAAACGATCTAAAATCCGGAGGAGGGCATTGGTACGTCAAAACAATGGCTATCCAATCTTGGTTACCAATTTTAATCTAATCAGGACAAATAACTTACTACAAGCATACCTACAATGTATACATTTTATTGTGACGTTTGTCAAAGATATAATACATTTCTACATCGAAAGGATGTAGGTATGTTCACAAGAATGGAAGGCAGACTTTTAGAATTCACATGAAAGCACAATTTTTATGATTCGTCAAATAGTATGGACCTTGTAAAAGCTATTGCTTGGACTTTCAACTTACAGATCACAGTTTTAATATTTTACAATTCAGTAAAAACCATGACGATTTCAGTGGAATCAAATGGACAAATAAATACGACAATTTACCAATGTCACGAAAATTCTTAGCAGAAACGCTTCCAATCTACCAGAGAATTATTACGTTTGCATCGGCACTGCTTCCAAGAAAACCTGTGAGTCACGGAAGCGTATATTTTATTGTTACAGTCGTTACGTTTATTTACGTGGACGTAGCACGTAAAAGTGTGTCAGGAGACCGTAAGAACACTGCCGATAATTACATGTGCAAAGGTAATGAAGATGGAAGTAGATATATAGATATAAAGGTAGACGGAGGTATGTTTAACATAGAATGTGTTGATAAACAAATAAAATAGGTGATACAAAGAGAACGACATAATTTATAAGCTTAATACAACAACACTTCGACAGACATTTCTACGCCAGGTTTCATATACTATTTTGTCTTACCATTGCATACGTTCTGTGGGATTTGTTGTCTGCGGAATATGCATCTGGAATTTATAATTATATAACCGTGTGATTTTCGGGATTATACAAATTTGTGATTGCCAACCGTCCACAAAATAAATATAGTTAATATAATATACCTATGTGTTATATAAATGACAACTACTCATGTAGACCCATGATGGAAGCCTGTGTTCAGTAGTGGACATTTTACGGCTGAAATGATGATTAAGTGTTATATTTTAATTTAGTGAACCATAGACTGAATGTCCTGCTTTTTAATAGTTGATAGTAAAGAATAAATAAACAGCTTATAAAAATTAAAATTTTATAGCCGACCGATAAAATCCACTCAAAGAAAGACGAATAAAATTATCACGAGCAGAACTCATTCGAAACCCTTAGTTTACTACCTAAAGCTTCCTTTTATAACTAAATAATAAAAAACATATTATTATGATTGAAAGATACCATATTACGGGATTACATATGGGCTCTTAAATTTTAACGACTGATCTTGCAGACCACCGGCGATTTTAAATGAAGAGTTTTATAACTCTATCGACAGCTCGACAGGTAATCTTCAATATTATTGAGAATAAAATATTATATGATGATTTGATGCGGATATAAAATACATCAAGCAGATATCGTACAGATTGTCAATCTTGACTCAATAGCACAAATATTAACGAGATTCTTCAATACCCACAGAAGAATCGCTAAATAATAAATGATAACTTACTACACGATAACATCAATCATAATAATGTATAATGACGACGCGTAATATACTCATACAGAATAAGTTTAATTTTATGCTGCAATAAAAAAGTATCATTATAATATTAAGTTTATATAACGATATTAAGCACCTCAATATAGTTATATAAACTTAGTCTAGCCTAAATCAGTCGTTGTAGTCGAAATCGGCTTAGACAGATAATAATAATATTAATTAACATATATAGTGATATATGTTTCTATATAAATAAGTTTTCTGAAGAAAATAAACAAAAATGTGTGCTTTATTAAGTTTAAATTTGTGTTTATTCCTTTGTAAATATATATATAGTGGCCTTTGTGTCTAAATCAATAAACACTATTTGACTTTATTATATTATATTATAAATTGTAAATATTATAAACCATTTTATAGTAAATCAAAATTCCGGTTGAGCACCGATTTAACGTGATAACTAATATTAATTTCCTTGTTATGTGTGGCCTAACACTATAAAAATAGAAATTATAGAATTCTATTACAATTAATAAAACATCCGAATCAACGAACCACTATTATTCATATTAAAGAACCAATCAACTGTTTAATTTACTATAATAACCATCGTGAATTATCGTATTCATATTAAATGTCGGGAATTTTCACGTACTTGTTAAAACGTACGTGGTACGTGGTGCGTCCACCAATTTAACAAGTACGTGAACATTCCCGATATTTAATATCAACTGTTGTCAGTTTTGCATGCACGTATTCCTGCAGGTATATTGGATATATTTATTGGATTTATCTCTTTCAGGTTTCACTATAAAATAGCTTTTTAGGTACTCGTACTTACCAAATATAGAGGAAGAGATGCCTAACCTACCAGAAGTCATTTCAATATAATATTATATAAATATATTTTATAATAAATATTATATAATAAATATATGTAAATCCTTTAATTGCAATAATTTGAACTAGTGATATAGGAACCCACACGACGCGAAGCTAACATAAGAAGATCGCGATGGAAAACCCAGCAGCTTGTTAAATGGCAAATATGTTTTATAAAGTTTATGTTGCAATTTGTATATAAAAGAGGTTGTAAATAGACATGTTTTAAGGATAACATCGTTAAAATATATTAGAGATGCAGTCACGTTTCCGAAAATGGCTGTAGTTTTAGAGAAGCCTAAAACTACTGCCATTTTCGGAAACATGTAACCAATAACCGACTAAAGATAAAGTTTTTTCACTTCACCTGCTGGTAAAACGTTAGAAATTATAAGGCGTGTTGGCCGAGTGGTATATTCCCCAAACCTTCATTCCGAAGGTCGTGGGTTCGATACCGGCACCAATTAATTTTGCTTCCTTGAATATACTATGCACATTAAATTAAACACGTGCTTTAACGATGAAGGAAAACATCGCGAAAAAACCCGCGGCCTAATCAGCCTCAGAACTATTGACTATCCGTCCTTTTTTAGTCAGAGCTGATTGATAACTGACTAATCTGGGATGATATAGGTGTTGGGTATGCCTAATCTATCTATCAATGTCATATGCACTGCATCGTCCAGCCAGCATGAATAACAGTTGCTCACGCTGCATATATCATCAATACATAGTATAAAACACGCTTCGCCGCTTACCGCTGTCTTTCTGTCCCTATGTTTGCTTAGATCTTTAAAACTATGCAACGGATTTTGATGCGGTTTTTTAATAGATAGAGTGATTCAAGAGGAAGGTTTATATATATATATATATATATATATATATATAAATAATTTTAGAGGTTTCTAATGTGATGTCGTAAATAAATACATTTTATTGCGCTTACATTGCAAACGCTGGCTGAACCCTATGAGATAGATCAAAATAATGTACTACAGTATTGTACAGCTTAAAAAGGTCCACAAAAAAGTCCGCGATGACATATTCTGTATTCTTATGTGCATAACGCTGTCTGTCTGTCTGTCTGTGCATGAGACGATTACTTTCATTTCATTTCATTACAACCGAACGCGTTGACCGATTTACATGAAACCTTTTTTGTTAGCACCCTCTTAATGAGAAAAAGGAACTGATTGATTTTTTCAACCCTAGGATCACAGGGACCTGAGTTATTGTGAATTTTTTTTTAGCTCAAATTGAATAAATTTCAGTAATGATATTATAGATAATGAAATTTTTTTAATAATTTATTTTCAATAACGAAAATAAAATCAATATTAATAAACTTTATAATATTCATAATTTTATATTAATGACAATAATAATAATTTATTTCTTTAAAGGTCACCAAAAAAATAAAACTCTTCAAATGGCCGTAAACGTCCAAAAACCCAAAAATGCCATTTTTGACCTTTGGTGACCTTTTGAGGCCTTCGCCCCCTTTTCTAGTACCCCTGTTCCAATGCTTGTTTAGTATCAGCATTGCACCCGTGCGAAGCCGAGGCGGGTCGCTAGTCTACAATAGATGTGAAAGGCTTTACTTTTAGAAGCAACCCAAAATTTTAATATTAGCAGTATCCAAATGTCCGCTGCCGTGTCGTTCCGTTGCATCTATTGCGGTGCAGCATTAAAATAAAAGTAGTTTATTTTGAATACGGTCGGTCCGTCTGTCTGTGAGTTTAATTACCGATGGTTATTTATATCGGTAGTTAACCGCTACTAGCGCCCTCTGCTTTTGTTGGACAAACACATTGTTTTATAGCCACTTTTCATTGTTTGATGTTGTTTATTTTTGTAATTTTATGTTTTAATACTGATGAAAATTATTCGGGCAGTGCTCGGCTTTTTAATGTGATACGTGCAACGCCATCTAGCGTCGGGTGGCGGAAGATAAGTGAAGGCCATATGAAGGGCTTTCACGCTAACTTTTCGTGATATTAGCTTAATCGCGTTCAATACAAAGAATGTTTTTCTTTAACTGTTCGCCTGATTACTTTTGAACAAAGATTTAAATAGTTAGATGTGCCCGGACACAAAAAACTGTGGCACTGACTTTATTATGTATGTAAAACACAGATAAAATGATTATGGTGTAAACAATAATGCCGACGCACAGACACTTGTCTTGCCAATAAACGAAATCGTTATTGTTACGATTTATTGTGCAAGCATGTTGCACGAACTTTACTGAAAAAAATAACACACACCATATCACTGTACTTAGAGGTAGGATTCCAAATGAGTAAGCTCACTCATTTCAAGTGGAAACAAAACGGTGCGGTCCCATTACGGTAAGGGTTATATCTAACGATTTAAATGTTTACTTTTGAACCGAGGCAAATACCTGCAGACAGTGAAAACAGGAAGGCCCGCCAGGAATCGAACCCACAACTTCTTACGGCTCAGCCGGTTAATTAGAGCAACTGAGCTATAGAGGTCGTCAAACTTAATTTCTCTTATCAACCCTACGTCATAGATGTCACAAATCGTGGACTCGGATCGCCAGGCAAAAGCAAGATTACCAGGAAAATCCCCTTAAATTTAGCTTTCGACTCAGTAAACACTTTATACCCGTAGTATCGGTGCCGTGTCTGAGTCATTGGCCATCTGCCAGCCAGCCTCACCTGTACTGCATCTTCCGTTCAGGATGTCGCTAGGCCTATTTATACTGGCTGATTAGTGACGCGGACAGTGTGATAACTGCCCGGACTGTCTAGACGCTGTTGATGTTTCCATGGGATTTTTTGTTGGTTTACCGAGGTTAAGGCGTGAAGTGCCGTGGAGTACCGGCGTAGAATGTTGCCCCGCTGCTCTTGGCCGTACCAGTAGGTATCCGCTAAGGAGGTATCCCACCTCTGGATGATAGGTAGCGTGTACCGACATCCCGTATTGCACTCGCCAACCCGCCTGCCGAGTATGGCAACAACATCCTCATGCCTATGGCCTATGTCCAGCAGTGGACGTCCTACGGCTGAAATGATGATGAATGCGTGCGTACGAATGCTTTTCCACGTCTTCCACGAAACATCTAATATCATGTATCAACATCCCGTACCCCTCATGGTGATCCATGTGGGAGGCCTGTGTTCATTAGTGGACGTTTTATAGTATGAAAAAGAAAAGGTCACGTTGGTCATTTTCATGGCGAGGGAAATTTGATTTATTGAGGTTACTCCGACTGCACACGTTAGAGACGTAGACTATCATGTGTTTATTATATCATAAAGGTTAAGAGCCTTGGTACATCGGGTGCAGAGCTCTGTTCCTTGTTAAACAGCGAAGACGTCACGAAAGAAGTTGTTGTCGATGGTAAACGCATATTGACGACATTATATCATTATAATATAATAATCTGTTCATGGTTCACGCATCCTAGTGTGCCCAGCGACTTCTACGCTGGGAATATAATCCACTTTTGGTTTTATAATAGGCCTACTATCATGAAAAGGTTAAGAGCCTTGGAACGACTAGTGTTGAATCTATTGCTTGTTATCAATAAAATTTTCTCTCGCCATGGATCTCTACAAATAACCTACGTTGGTAGAGATCCATGGCGAGGGAGACTGCTTCCATCGTTACATAACCTCGTTATGTGCTAGTAGATAAAAAATGTAAGGAATATAGAATTTTTGATAGACGTCATTCTGAATATTATAGCAGAATATCACGTTATTATTACTTTAAAAAAATATAGGATCCAAGGCATATTCGTTAGTAGGTTAGAGTATGAGGTAGAGCAGAAATAACAACTTATAGAGTTTATCAGCAAAACGTCACTTCACTGCTTACATCCAAATTTATTTCAGCGTATTATTAGACATAATATCACTCTCGACAAAAGTAAGGAAATCGCATCGTTCATTGCTCTTCTCGGCCATTAGCGCCTATCCCATTCATGAAGTCCATAATTCGGGTATGACGTCACGCGTGGGATTGGCGAGGACGGATCGCTTCGACGCCTCCATTCATGTGACTATGCTGCTATGCCATTGAAGACTCGATGCCATTGACGGCTATTGGTAATTGAATACTAGTGATACTAGTCTGTGACTAGTCACAAGGTCGGTTCAATGGAAAATAGCCCACAATTATCGATGCCAAAAAAAAATTACATCGATAACAGACTGCGGTACACCGTTCGTCTGACTTTCAGAAGATAGTTGTCACTATTATACCGACAAACCTATATAATACCGACAACCTGTTATAGCCGTGTCACAATGGCAGCTTGGATCGCGGCATGGCCCCAATTAACACCCCCGCCAAATACTCCACCCACCCCTTGCATTTTATGAATGGGGTAGTAGGCGTGTAACCCACGTTGTACTAGGGTATCATAAAACCAAGGATATTGGGTTCAACACACTGCAAAGTGCTCCGTATTAGATCCGACGTGGGCGGGACTTCAGTCCCAAGTTGCGTAAGATGAATCGTCTGAGGTGTGTGCAAACAAGAGTTATTCTCTTCATTATAATTCCGTCACCATGAAAATTGTGTGCGAGATAGGCATTTTATAGTTTTCCGGTGGTTTTGGCAGTGAGATTATAATTAGTCTCATTCAAGTTTTAGTGAGAACGTCTATTTCGATCTCGCATTAGCAGTTCTCGGCTCCTACTTTCTGTTCCGAGACTAATGATCCCAAAGCTCGTCAGGCGGTGCACATATTCTGAACTGTCATGTCGGAAGCTCTTGGACGAAATTGGCACTTTCGTTATTTACTGAGAGGCTCCTTGCCAAGTTTCGTCATACCAATAAGTCTACCTTTACGATCCTAATAATTGAGTCCTCAACGATACGCTATAAAAATCTCGTCACTGGAATGGAAGGAAAATGAAAAAAACAGACATGAAGATATGTTTGCTGTTACGCAACACGCTCGATATATCCAACCAGACATTAAGAATGACACATCCTAAAGACATAGTAAATGATTTACTACAGGCATCTCTTTTTTTCGTTACACACTGAATCGTAGCCAATTTTTTTTCATCGTCGGCCGAGGATGGGATGTTGTCCAACGAATGTGTCCCGTTTAGATAATACACGTTATTTCGGTTCTTACATATGTTACTCGTCACACAAATAATAAGGCCATTGGCCTAATGACAGGAGTTTATTTTTAGTTCGGACTTTTGAAGGCGACGCGTTTAAAGTGTAACCAAAGTGGATTCTGAAACTCTGTCCTGAATTTCTCCCATTTCCACTCGTATCTGATTTGAGGCGTTGTCTTAAGTCGTAACACCATCTGAGCAGCTATTTTCAGGAACGATTTGTGGTTATTGAGAGTTTAACACTAAACAAAGTCTAAATTACATAGGTAGACGCACAGCAGTTTTCCATAAATTTAGACTTAACCATAATCAATTTAATAAACTTAAATTTCGCAGCATTTGAAACTTTTATCTATCAGCAAACTAAATTACGCCTTGGCATAACATTAGGTAATTAATGGATAATAACATTAGGTACTTTTCGTTTTGTTTTGCTGCTAATCAAGCCACACTGTCTCATGCGTCGGTAACCAGAAGTGATCATCTGTAATTCAGACATTAAGACGCCGGCAATCGCGAAATTAGAGCTTTAATTGTCACGTGTTATTGCGCATGGTTTTGTGTTTAGTTCGTAATAGGTATGTAACTATGATGACCGACGGACCATAGTTATGAATGACACGGGGTAGATATGATACTAACCTATTGCATATTTTCATTCCCGCCTGCCCCATTTATTTTAGGATACTACTTGCGAGTCCCTCTTAAAAGCTTTAAGCTAGACCCAATTAACATATTCTGTCTTAAAATAAATAAAATAGAGATCTAGCCTTAGGGTTCGCCCAGAAGGGCGCCTTATTGCTCGTTGCTTGTGTACTGATGTATAAGATGTTTTGGCGCCCAGGACCTAACTAAAGCGCGTTTGAATTCATATAAGGCCTTAGATCTCTTTATTCTCGAACAAGTAATAACAATAACCCCTTATACCCAGGTAGTCAAGCAAGAGTGGAACCGATGCAGTCGGTGAGGACAACGCGGGGTAGCCGAGTGCGCCTCGAGTGCAAGGCCAGCGCCAGGCCTCCGCCGCGGATCTCGTGGTACAAGGACGGGAAGCCCGTCGCCGATATCGCGCTTAGGAGATTCCGGGTGCAGAATTTTAGGTGAGTACATTTTTAGTCGTCGATAATGCCGTGAGGTGCCGGTTGAATGTTGCCCCTCCTACCCGTGGATGCAGTAAGAATCTGGTAAGGTTCTGTTCTGCTCCGGAAGATGGGCAGCAGCGTCTTTCCGTGTATCAACATCCCATACTGCGCTCGCCAACCCGCCTGCCAAGCATGTTGAGTATGGCAACAATTTCCTTATGATCTTGGAGATGAATGTCCAGCAGTGTACTACGACTGTAATGATGATGATGATGATGTTTCTAGTTTTGGAGATGTTAGACGTTGGCATAATCCGATGAAAATAGTAATGATTAAACCATTGATAAGAAGAAATGTATTTTTGCGGCAGACAACGACAAGGAATTGTATGAAAACTTCAGAAATTCAAAATCATTTACTTGGCGTCTGAATAATACTTTTTGTGTAACTTACTCGCTGATTAGATAATAGCATGTCGACAAAAGATCAGTGTAAATCATAAATAGGAAGGGGCTCAACTACAGCCCTTGTAGGACACACTTGCTTTTTCTACAAAGCTCATAGTCTGCAAAATTTATTGAACAGTGTCTGTTTAGTAGAAAAAATAATAGTTTCTAATTTAGCATGCCAGGATGAAACCAAACGCAACCCTTTTGTATGCTTTTTTTCATTTTGCTCTCATATTAAACTTATTTAATTGATAATGTAATTAAATCATTACTAATAGATTTTAAACGAATTCCTTTACCAAACAGTATCTCTATTTTCAGACATGCAAATAGCACATGAGCAATCAACGTTGTCCAAAGCTTTACTATTAACCTACTGTAGCCAAGCCAATCAAAGTAATAGTACAATAAACACGGGTTTAGCAAAGTAATTAGGCACAGGGAGACATGAAGGACAACCTATCGACTGATGTTCAATCAACGACCCAATTGACTGATCTTGATCAAGATCATCTACCGGATCTAGTTCAAGCCTGTTACGGACAAATGGTTCTTACATCAGCAATTGCAAGCTCAATTAGTGCAAACAGAGCGCTAATCGCAACACCAGACCGGCGTGAATGACCGACCTGACAGCCTCACAAGCTGTAATCTTTGTTTCAATTGAAAGATATCTGAACAAATGCTCCTGGTCATCAGCTGGACAAATAGTTACAGTAACGAGAGAAATGTCACTATCCTGTGTACCGTTTTATGTTCATTCGTTAAGTTCTCGACGGCAGACAGTCTGGCCAAATACGGACGTAAACTAATTAAACACTGAAACCAACAGATGTTTTAGATCTTCAGCAAACAAACAAAGAAGATCTTCTGTATGTAAAGTTTCTCGAACGCTTTTCGATAATTAATAATTGACTTTTCATTCCCAACTTAATTATTATTCACACTAGAGAGTTTCTAGTTTTTTGGTGTCATTACCTAAGTTGAAACATTCTCAATTCTCGTACAAAAACGGCAAGAGTTTGTACTTATTTAAATGTCGTCCACGGAACGCTGAACACAGCAACTTTTTCATATTCACTAACCATGATATCGTTTTGATTCCAGAAGGCGCTCGGTGTTAGTGATAAGGCATGCAAAGTATGAAGACTCTGCGCGGTACGAATGCAGAGCGCAGGGCGCGGTGGGTCCTCCTGCGGTCGCGACAGCCGACGTCAGTGTCCTGCCGCCCACTTCTGTGGCACCCGACACATGTACGTATTTATGAACCCTCCTAGTCGTCAGTTGAACATAAGATTCAAACAATGCCAGATTTCCACTACGTAACTCTATAACTATATAACATAGAGTATTGCATCGTTACGGTGGTTCGATCGACAGTCTTCGAGACCGTTGCAACGTTTATGGTCCGTTTCAATAACTATGAAAGCGACGGTCAGATGGCATCGCGAGAATTGTTGGAAATCAGTTGGCGCTGAACCAGAAACAAAAGCAGCGTGATACGGAGCTTTCCCAGCAGTGGGTGATAGATAGATAGATAAAAGCACTCTGAAACGAATTCTCCAGACAACACGAGGACGAAATAAGAAGTACTCAGATAAAAATATTATTTATTGTGTATTGTGTATATTGTAAATTGGGTTATTAAGATTATGTGCTGGGGTCCTTAAAATATGGTGACCTTACTTTCGCAGACTATCACTAGGTGGCATATGTAGCGGACCTTCGCCTACACATAAGAGGATCCACTATAAAGAGGAGGCAAAAGCCATGGTCAATCTCTATCCTCAGTCAGTTATTAAAATACCAACATTCAATGTTCAAAGCAGTGCTGCAAATTTTTCCAATGTTTATAGGTAACATCAAGCTCATTTGCCTCTATCTGGAGCATAAGCAAGTCGAACTTGTAAACAGAGATATCAATTGATGTCATATCATTGTTTACAGTACCGTTGTACTGGGAACGCTCTTGGGAATCTGCTTCGAAGAACCGAACGTAAACACTGTAAACAATACTGTAATGGGGGGCAATGAAGTGATCGGTTACACTTACAATGTATGCAAGAGGCAAAGTGTCAAGCGGAATGTTCCAAAGGAATATATGTACTAGATTCTCTCTTCCAAATGTATTTTATTACAAGCTTTAATTTGAACCATAAAATGTATGTATGTCATTCCGGGTCAAATCTTTCATGCTGAAATAAAATGACTTTCTCCCATCTGCTTGGGCTAAACAAATTTTTGGCGACTGTACAATATGAAAACTTAACTATTTCGAAATGGCTTACACCACATTATGATTTATCCACTAAAGTAATTTTTGTCAAATCCCCTATCGGTATCAAATGACAGGACTTTGAAAGCTTGATTTCAAAATGTTTTTGATGGTAATTGAGCTAAAATCTGTTTCCTGTCAATTGTATAAGAGTTTTATCTAATGGTTTCCTTTGCATTTTCCAGCGACAATGGGATCGCCCTGTCCGAAACCTGCAGTATCAGATCCATCAATGGAGTACTGCCTCAACGGAGGCACCTGCATATACTTCGAGCTTGTCCAGGAACAGGCTTGCAAGTGAGTAGACACTTTTTTAAAAGCGCAAGGAGGAGAATGAATAGAAGGGTTTATGGAAATGATCATCGAAGCAAGATAATAAGCTTGTTTCAGAAATAGTTCCAATGAGAATTTGCCTCCTTCTTTCGTCACGTGCATTCCGTCACGTATGCAAAGCTTTCACTGGTAGTTTCCATATTAATTTGTGTTTTCTTTTTCTTATTTTGGTTTTTCTTCCCGTAGATGTCCGGAAGGCTTCGCAGGACAACGGTGCGAGAACAAGGACGTGTCGCACAGAAGCAGTATGTCTCATTCCTACACGTGCAAACTGGGCCTCTCGGTCACTTACTACTGCTAGCAGGCGATGCGCCGGCGCATAACCCACCTCGTTCCAATTTTAAATTTAAAATTTCAGCTCGCGAACGCTGGCTGGCGTTGTGTGAAAACTTTTTTCATTACACGAGACGCGATGAGTTTTTATGATCTTCTCATTATTAATTGCCTATTTCGTTGAAAAAACACATCTTTTAAAATAGCTTTCTAATGATGGCGTGGTCGATGCATACGTGAATGGTTAATTTTAGAATGGTTTTCACATAACGCCGGCCCAGTGGTGCAAACGCAGCTGGTTTAGACAAAACTGTTTTTGAAAAACAGTGCATTTTGTGTGAATATAGGACGGCTCGACGTCTGTTTCGTTAGATAAGGTTAGTCCAGTGTTCGGCTAGTGTAAATAATACGGAAAATATTTCGAATCTCATTTATCTCTCGGGACTGAGCAGAAAAATTGAGATTCTTATTTATTACTTACGCGTTAATTTTACTATAACTTTTTTATAGACTTTTGATACTATGATACTTTTTTCTTTGACTCGTTTGGCCTGTAAGCTTGTAACTAAGCTTTTAAGCCACGTCATAAAACAATATTCAATGACGACTTTTAACTAAGAGAACTATCACTTCGTCGGCCTATCAACAACTACGAGTAGATATAAATATTAGTTTTTCTTCCATTTCAAAATCCTCTGAGTAATACTAATTGAAGTTGTAAATATTTTAAAATATTATGTATTATTTCGATATTAATGATGTTAAATATAAGGTTTGATTAGTATGTTATATTCTGATAAAGAGACTTACAATTTATGTACATATCTATTAGGGTAAGGGTGTTAAAAATACAATAATACTAAAAGCCTAAGGACATTTACAAAGGTCTGTTAACAGGCTAACATTTTGACAGAGTGTATCTTTCAATATGAGTTTGTTATCGGCCCATTTTGCGAAAATCCTTAGACGAATTTGTCTTTCTACAGGCTTTACCTACGTAGCGTTAGTTAAATTGTTCCAAGTAGGTTTCATTTAAGTAGGTAGGTAGATTTTCAACGCAAAAAATTTGCCAACGCACGGCGCTACATGAACTTAATCCAAAAATTGACGATCCGATTTCCACCTAGTCATATTAGCAGTTTTAAATAATACATTAGCTAGGTATATATTAATTTATACAATATATGAGTGTGCCTTTGGAGGAATGGTTGTGGATATTTTTTTTTTATTTAACCAATTTAAAAGAAGTTCCTTGATTTAAATCTATTTTCCTCTATGGGACCGAAAGTCTTTTCTAAATTTTCTTTTTGTATAAAGTCCTGTCTTGTTAAGATCACTATTTATATTATTGTAGAGAGGGACTATTTATTTTGTATTTTATAGTAAATTGATGTAAATGACATTCGTCGGCAGCGCTCGCAAAAAACCCTTTTTCTGAACATTGATTTTAAATATTAAACTTTTTGTTGTTTCATTTGCTTCAATTTTGTTTGCATATAATGCCTCGTCGTCATTTACGTCTGAATGAGTTTTGTAGTCTCACAACAAATATTAGGCTAATAACGAAATCAAATGTAAAACAAAACCGCAATAAAAGAATGAGTGTTGGAATTAACAGAAAGGCGACTATTTGTTTTTGTTTCTTACACTTCCTGGTCGTTTCACAAAGTCCTGTCAAGTGGCCAGCTTGAATGCATTAATGTTTCAAATGATCACGGATGGGAAATACATCACTTAACAAGACTTTGCGAAATAGAACCCTAAAACCATTGACGAAAAGAACACGGAATTGTAAAACGGTATGTATTTTCAAAATTATTTTTATGTCGTGCACTCTTTACACTCCGCACTCATTTAAAATGGACAAATGTTGTATAGACATTTGTTCATTTATCTACACTACACTTATATATGTATGTAATATACTAAGGCTTAATATGCACTCAAGGACTAACTGCATGCTAAATGCATGTCTCTATCTTCTTCTTCTATTTGTTGTGAGATAACAATACTAGGCACAACGTAACAAATGCATGATAACTAAATTTTAGTGATTGAGAAAAAAATCTACAACTCTATATTTTTCCTACAGATGATGGCATTCCGCTGTGGTGATACGAACGAATCGAAGAACGAAGATTTGAAGCGAATTTGTAGAATAATCTGAAGCATTCCTACATTTACACCGTGTTTACAGAGTTTAGTGCCGTTTTTAGGGTTTTAACATACTGAAATGCCAGGTTGCATGCCGTTGCATCGTCTGGCTAGGGCCAGACAACCTCATGGCCTTATTTTAAAAATGTAACCCTTTACGCTATTGGGGCAGCACAAAAGATGTAAAAGTAATATTCACATTATAATATGTATAAAGTCGGCTGTTATGTGCTGCTCAAATTTAAGCGCGCTCTAGTGACTTTTGTTCAGACTTTGACAGTCGGCACAACTGTCACAGTAACAAAAGTCACAAGTTTGCGCCCTCTTAAACTGTCGTTTACACTTTTGGCCAAGCCTCTGGCTAATGAGTAAGTTGTGGCCCATAAAGTAACCTAGTCTTATTGGTAACGTTACTTCTATACTAAAACACAACGTGTGTACAACACGTCAGAAAGGCTTTATTCATTTAGGTTCTTTGCTCAAACAGTCGTGTATTTCTGTTTGATACTTGCTATCAAGGGCATCCACAATGAGCAATAATATTTTTTCATAATACCTATGTTAAATTATTTATCCAAAAAAAAATTTACATTGGACACCACCATGATGTCCTGACTTTATGCTACTCGAACTAGCTCAAAATATTTGTATGGCTTTTGTAAAAAAGGAGCACTAATTAATTATGTTGTTAAAAGGTACACAGTAATTAACATTCGCAGGGTAAGATATCAACATTTTTTCGTACAGTGCAAAAACTGTTTCGTTGTAGCTTAGTCAAGAGCTAAGCGATCGGAAATAATTTATTTTTAAAATGTTGGTGCGTTGCCTTCTCGGTTAGTTTTCAACATCAAGGATTATTTTAAACTAAAAGGATAAAAGTATACTATTTTTATTAACCATAATGTTACATCGTTTTAGGAAAAATTAAGCCTAAAAAAATCAGACAGTAAAATAAAGACGATAACGGTTAGGTGAACTGCTGATCCTTATAATTTTGAAGGGAGCTAAGCGCTGGAGTTATATACTTATATGTGTATTTTTGTAGGGAGCTAAGCGCTTTATGCCTTTTTTGTAAATGTCTTTGTCATGTGGTGTTATATAAAACATATATTTTTAGTTCCTAAAATACAAAATAAAATAGATATAGTAACCCCAAGACTTAACGAATACTCGATTCGAATCAGATTAGTTAAGCATACCTATACCTACAATTTTTGTACGATATAACGATATTATTAGTTTAAATGAACGTTTAAGATGTGCTATGGTGCTTGTAACATAAGTGACTTATTACAATGACAATATTTGTATGAAAATCAGCAATTTTCTCTTCCGGATAAAATGTATGTTATTTACTTATTACAGCTTTATTTTTGTACCTAAGAGTTTTCTGGTTTGCCTGTAATACCATTCTACCAGATTGGTCACCACGCCTAAAGCTATTTGCCTAATCCATCTAAACAGCGTCCCGTACAGCATGAATAAATAAATAATAATGCTGGACAAATCACACAGCATCATCTAGCCCCAAGCTAAGCAGAGCTTCATCGTCGATCTCATTCTTGCGATAGCAAGGATGAAATCAAGAGCTAACCTATCTAACATAAAAAAAAAAAAAAAAGCTTGTGTTATGGGTACTAGATGACTGATATACTTAATACATTATACTACATCGATAGATATTTTTATTATATATAGAAAAACACCCAGAACACCCTGAACAAATATCTGCAGATCGTGCAGACATTTGTCCCGAGGCGGGAATCGAACCCGCAACCCCTTGCGTCGCAGGCGGACCTTTGCCCGCTGCGCCACAGAGCTCGTCGCTGACTGACGTTGAATACCAGTTGCTGACGCATTATGCTATCTCTAATGGACATAAAGGCTATTTTTTCAATATTTTTTAGTTGAAAAGTGTAAACCTAGGTACGTAGGTAGCACATTTCATCTTAACTTTTAATTTATTTTAGTGACCATCACAAACGCGATTTCAAGTTAACGAGAACCCTACCTTATTCCTAATACCAAAGATTTAAATCGTAAAATACGCCCTTACCGTAATAAGACAGCATCGTTACATAGTTTTTTCCAAACGAAATGAGTGAATTCACTCATTTAAAATCAGTGCACCTCTAAACACAGTGATAACCGGACGTGGAGTGTGTTATTTGATTTCACGAAAGTTCGTAACATTGTTTATTGTTTATTCTTCAAAAATAAATGTAACATAACAGATACTTAATCTAAATCATTACATCCATCATACCTAAACACATTAAATTCAGGTTAGAATTGCATATTGCACGACAAAGGAACATATTCATAACTCTAATACACTTTCGAAATTAATGCAATAAGAACATACTACACTTTAAAATCAAATATATAAAAATAGCTTATCATATTATTACCATTTATTGTGCAATCATGTATTTATATATATCAAATATAATATATACATGATTGCACAATAAATGGTAACAAAAACAGTTAAGTTTATTGACAAAACCAGTGTGCGTGCGTCGGCATTATTGTTGATGCACAACAATGCCACAGTTTCTGGTGTCAGGGCACATCTAATGATTTAAATCTTTGCAAAATACGATATTTTTTTTGTGCCAGTGCTGCCATTTTGTAACAGTGTAAAATTGTAGTGGTACAAGGGAACCCGTTACTAAAATACAGAACTTACGTTGGTTCCTTGGGTAACAGAGAATTTGAACTATTGAAATATCTAGATTAAAAATTATATTCTTCAATTATTAAACACTATAACTCACAGCCTAGAATAGCCAGTTACGATAAGCTTCATTCAGAGTATTTCTCCTTTTTCCACGCAACAGGCAAGATATCTGGCTAACTGCATCTGTTTACTGACATCTGGCTGGTACAGTAAAATAATACTGGCTGCTGGCTGGTGCAGTAACCGTTTTCTGGCAACTGGCTCATTCTGCAGTAGGTAAGCCCGTAATAAATAAGTTGTATCTGTCTCGAATATTCAAATGTTAAGTTGTATTAACGGTTGTACAGTATTATTTGCTGATTAGATGTTATTTATTGTAGCTTTTAGTGCTATTTCATAAGTGCTTTGTTATTAAATATACTAATTGAAAAATACACTGTTTCCTTTGTGCGTCTCTAAAACCAATCTTAGGTCTCGTCTTTACTTTCGTGTGATAAACTCGTCAATTGTGTAAAAACACCCCTTCAGCAAAAATTTTCTCAAATTATTCTTGAAAATATTTAGGTATATTGTCAACTGCTTTCATTTCAGTAGGAAGAACATTAAATAATTTTACTGCCTGATACGTCGCCTCATCCTGACATGTACGGGGACACCGTCCCTACGCCATGTCCCCGTCACGGGGACAGCGGGACGTGATTAAAATTCTTTCCCGTTGTCCCCGTAACGTAGATTCGGGGACGGGGACAAGGGGAAGTAAACATTTTACGTGCCGCTGTCCCCTGAAATCTGTATTCCTGTTAAGAAATAAAAATATATATGTAGGTATAGGTAATAATTATTTTGCTAGGCTTAAGTGGAGTTTGAGTGGAGTGGAGATGGGCGGGACACTTGGCGCGGCGGGAAAACCAAAGATGGACCAAAGCAGTCACCGAGTGGAGGCCAAGAGCAATGCGGCGGCCTCGGGGCAGACACCTGCTCGCTGGTCGGATGATATTGTTAAGGCAGTAGGGGAACAGTGGATCCGGCTGGCACAAGACCGCCAGGAGTGGCGTGTAAGAGAAGAGGCCTTTACCTACTCAGCAGCGGGTGTTACCGGCTGATTAGATAGATACATTGATAGATTATTTGGAATCCAATCAGAAATGAGGAGACACGTAGAACTTGGGTCACCGACATAGCCAACCGGATTAGCACGTTGAAGTGGCGATGGGCAGGCCATGTAGCTCACAGAACAGATGGCCGATGAGGCCGAAAACTTCTTAAGTGGAGGCCACGGACTGGCAAGCGCAGCGTAGGACGTCCAACAACAAGATGGGCTGACGACCTGGTGAAGACCGCAGGTCGACGGATGCAGATCGCTTCCAAGCAATACGCAATAACTGGAAATCCATGAGGGAGGCCTATGTCCAGCAGTGGACGTCCTACGGCTAAATTATGATGAATGTACATACCTGTGCTGTAACTGTTTGTATCAATAAATCTTTTTATATTTCTAAGTACCTAAACGACAGCGGCGAATGGCAAAATCAAGGGAGGCCTATGCCCAGCAGTGGGTCGATAAAGGCTGATATGATGATGATGAAGTATATCGACTAAGCAACATAACAATAAAGTTTACCTAGTTAAGCAGGTGCTTAAAATGAATATAAGTGTACTAACGGCATTTAAGAAATAGTGGATGCAGTCAGAGCCTGCTAAGGGATACCTCCGGAAAATGGGCAGGAGCGTCTTTCCGTGTATCAACATCGCGTACGTACTGCGCTCGCCAACCCGCCTGCCAAGCGTGGTGAGTATGGCAACTACCTCTCATGGAGATCAATGAGGGGGGCTGTGATCAGTAGCGGACGTTTTGCGGCTTAAATGATGATGAATGATGATCTCAGAGATCATATTATACAAAACCGTACCTGTATATTGTAGAACAAATGTATGAAACAAATTTAGATAAAAATAAAACTTTATTGGATAACATTTACGAAAACATGTATCAAAAGTAAGAAGATTAAATCTAAATCCTTACAAAAACATGCAATATCACATGCCCTATTCTAGACTTATTTACAAAATACTGACACTTTTATAAACTTAGCAGTCGCGCCTCAAAGAACTTTCACATAGAACAAACAGTAATAAAAGTTGTCTTTTATTTCGGTCAAATTTAATGTGTACAAAATGTAAACAAACTGCAGCAATTAAAATGTGCTTGCTTATTTAGTTCGAAGTGGGCAATAATCCACATTGAATAAAAAATCTGCGTAAAAATTAACAATAGTGATTTTTAAGTTCAGTTTGTTTACATTTTGTATTCTGTGCAATTATTTGAAATTTCTTACGAATTCAAATGATAACTATTCTTTGTTCATTAACATACATTTTATGCTACAACAGTTCAATAGGAAAATCACAAAAAATCTGAAGTATACAGCATGTTACAATCTGACACAGATCACAAAAGCAGAGAGCTGTATGACTGGGTAAGTACCTACGTCCTGAGTGAAGGTGCATCGCGCACAAAACGAATACCCCACATGCAACCCACATCCAGTTATTAAGTAATTTAATTAGTATTAGAAACACCATAAAACCGCCGCGGGTATCTACCTAAATCTTACTCATGAGTCACTCTTTGATGAAAGCCGCATGAAAATCGGTTCAGTATTATTAACACATATGTATTTAACAGGGTATTTATCGTGTTATTTACCTTTATTATTGTCAGTCTTCCCGGGACCACGATGGGTGCAATCCTGTCGAAACGTCGGGCAATAATAAAGGTAAATAACGCGATAAATACGCGATAAATACCCGGTTATATATGTGTTAATAATGTGTTGTGATCGCGAAAATTTAAAAAAGACTATCGGTTCAGTAGTTTTTGAGTTTATCACAAAGAGACAGTCAAACCTCAGTAAACCTCACAAACTCACAAACTTTACCTCTTTATAATATTAATATAGATTGAAATCATTTCTGCTTATTACAGAAATGTGTTGCATCTTCATAAAAGCAGCCAATTTTAATTTAAAACACTTGAGGGTTACGCTATTCATTGTAATGTTATACAAGTTATACATAATATTCTACTCATGCGAGTCGAGCGCGCCGCCAGGGTGGGTAAGGGTGCCACGTAATACACCATTCCCTGATGAAAGTTCCCCCAGAAAGAAACTAAACATGTTGGAATCCTGTCATAGTAGAAACATTTTTGTGTGTAAGACAACCCATATAACATTACATTATGAAGCCAATGTTTACTAACTATGTACTTAATACTACTTACCTACCTTATTTCTACCTAATGAAATTGAAAGCCATCCTAATCAATAAGCTTATAACTAACCACAGTCTCCATCTTATGCAGATTAGTGGAGAAAGATTTCAACTGTACATTCTGAGGGTTATTAATTGCAATTGGATCTGCTTCCGCCCATAAATCCGGTACATCACAGTCTGTTTTCGCATGAACTAGCACATCGAAGGAACATCTACAATCTAGGAATGGCAGGTAGGATATTGTAGCAGCGACTTGTAGCATCACATCTCTGATTTCTTGCTGTATTTTCTTCTGTTCTTTACTGCTGATAGGTTCATTTTTGTCCTTGGATAAGACAGGGTCGCCATCTTCATATTGAACATTGAAGTCCCAACACTCCAGTATTTCTTGGTTTGCAACATTTAGTATCACTAATGATAACTTGCTCACTTTCTTGTTTACAATCCATTCTGTAAATTGTATAATTACACATGAGACGAGAGGTAATTTTATGTTTGGAGGACATTTTTTGTACTTTATTAAATTTTAATCTGTAAAATGGGACTTTATTGTGTAAATACCTCATTTTATTTTTTAACATTACATAGAGGCTGCAAGAGGCTACTATTTTATATTTAATATTAAATTCTGATTTATCTGTATCTCATTATAAGTGAACTTTGTACTTAGTTCTTATGAGAAAATAAAATTCTTTAAACCTAATTAAGCAATAAGATCTGGTTCAGAGACCCATTTAACAGTTTGAAATAATGTCTAGAGTAAAATACCTAAAATTGTAAAGATGTTTGACTTCAAGTCCTACAATAGTCAAAATTTGGCAAATGAGGAAAAAAATAATTGTATATCCTGGATGATTAGCTAGAAAATTAGATAGGACACCTATATCCAACCGTCTAATCATCTCAGCCATAGGAGATACTCTGCTGGACGTACCTCCCTTATGAACGTATGAATCATGAGGGGGTTGTTGCCATACTCCCCACATATGGCAGGCGTGTTGGTGAGCCAACATGGGATGTTGATACATGCGAGATGCTGCTGCCCATCTTCTAGAGGTATCCCTAGGCAGATTCTTACTGCTGGGCAAAAGAGGAGGGGCAACACTCAACTGCCGGCACCCCATGGCTAGTGTGGAATATTAATTAAAAAATAGATAGGTAGCCTATCTATTTTTTTACTATCTCACTAATATTATAAAGCCAAAAGTTTGTTTATGGATGTATGTTACCTCTTCACGCAAAAACTACCCAACAGATTAAGTTGAAACTTTGCATAGGTATGTATAGATGTTGACCAGGATTAACACATAGGCTACTTTTTATCACAAGTCACAACAAGTTCAAACCTGTTGTCATGGCATGTTCCATGCAGAAGCTAGACTATTTCACCAACTTAGCATGTATGCACAGGCTTTAGCCTTTGATTTCAACAGAAACTTTTATTTATTTGCTCGTCTTTAGGAAGTACTGAACATAATCTTCCTTGGTTTACTCTTGTGCTCTCTATTTATCTAAATAATCTCACCTTCGCTTTGCAGTAGCAGATTGGTTAGAAAGGCTTTGATTTTAGGATCTTCTGACAGTAATAATGTTATTCCATACTGCTGCTCGGCTTTGAATGACTCTGGCGGATATAGCCCTCTTTGAAACAATACTGAATTGATGGCATATTCTGAAAGAAACAAATAATAGGTACTTAGTTTTATACCGGCTTTTTACAACAGTTGGTGGGTATCCATAGAGATATTTATGTTTGCATAATTGCAAGTTTCCTGTTCTAATTAAGTAAATATACTAAGAATGTATGATTTCAGAGAGGTAGCCAATTTTACTTACTCAAATATTCACAAAGAATTTGGGCAGAACCCCGCAGAGTTATACAATTTTTTGTTTGCTGCATTTTCAGATGATAATGATTATAAAAAATATCGAATTACAACTGCTACACAACAAAACACCTTTTTAATTATTTCGCCTTCGTAAATCGCAACGAACGTCTGGCTGGCTGGCCGTTGACGGTTGGGTTAGTTAATTTTAAATCAAAGTTTGACAACAACTGCTACGTTGTTTTGAGCAAACAGCTGTCTGCTTGTTGCGTTCGTTCGTTGCTATAGATTTTTGAACGAAGCGCAATGTGAATGCAAGCTATTTCAAAAATTACGTAAATAATAATTAATTGTACGTTAATTAGAAAATTTTGTAATAATATGGATAGTGAGAAATTAAACAAAAATGGAGTGGTTTTACAATCGTGCGTTTATTGTTCATTCTAATATAAACTATGTACATAATGTAGCTATCCCTTCGAACTTCGTACGTGGGGAGATTAAACTCCCTAATACTACAAATCCATTACTACCATAACAACTACTCTACAACTGCTGATAAATCTTTAAGAATAAATGTAGGTACCTACGTTAAAATTGTTCGCCAATTAGCAAAAGCCATTTTTATGAATTATTAAAAGTCTGATCTAATTATTATAGGCCTGCCAGAAACTATTAAATAAACAATTTAAAAAAAATGTACAGATGGTAGGTATATTAGATTAAGTAGGAGCCCGGATAAAATAGGTCCATGTAATTACCTATTCATTTATCTCTTTAATGGAGGACAAACCTATACATCCCATAAGCCTATGTATGCCAAACAAATCTATCTATATTTATACCTATAAATAAATTAATCCCTATTTCCATTAGTCACGGCATCACGCGTAAACGACCGGACTGATTTCACTAATTCTTTTTTGTTGTTTTTGTTGTGTTGTCAGGAGAAGGTTTTATGTAAGATTAAATACCTAATAATGTTTGAATTCAAACATACCCTACAGATATCTGTAGGGTAGTAGAAAGTAGTTGAAGGGTAGTAATAGGGTAGTAGTAGGGTAGAAATAAAGTAGTAGTTAGAAGATGTGGTAGTAGGTAGTTGATTCTGCGGTACAAAGTTCACCGGGACAGCTGGTTTATTATATTAATTAATCATTTTAGTTTTATTTATCTCAATGTATCATTCATTATCAATAAAATTGCTATTTCAAATTGTATTTTCCATTGTGTGTTGGTTTTAAAATATACCTGGAACAACAATGGAAAATTATTTTGTTTCTGTTTTAATATTATTTTTGTTCTTTGTGTATTAACATGTTATTTATGAAATGGATCTTGTTGTCTGCATAAACAATACGAATTTGATCATACATGAAGGTTCTTCCTAAATATTATGGTATAATATTACAGTCATAAACAAGTACAAATACCAAACTTATAATAATTTTATTGACAACACCTTTGGTGGCAAACCTAAAAGGCCGGGATGATTTTTTTTTTCGAAATGTCAATATATTATGTTGTTGATCGCAGATGGCCATGACAACGTTACCGGACTATGGCGAGCGCAGAGGGTGCCCAGCCGAAAAAGTTAGGTTGGGGCAACTAGCTCAAGGGCACCACTTAGGTTCGAACCACGGCCTGGACTGTTGCCAGATTTATAGACAGCGTGTCCACCAGACTACTACCGAAAAATGGGGGGTTTCAATCAGACAATGATACTGAAAATATTTAGCTTACAAAAACCGCAAAGAAATATGTCAACATATATATAACTACGTCCTTTTAATTTTTTTTCTTGTAACATACGCATACTACAACATTATAAGAACAATCCTATCTAATTATATTATTTCAAAAAGTCAGGAAAAATTAAAATAAAACATACAGCAATGTGTTGCACGCACATCCTGCATTATACACTACGGACAGCTGATCCGCCGCCCGGGGTCATCGCTCTAGCAAGCTGTACATTAAAGTTTCAAACAATCTGAATGATTTTTAATTGTCATGGAAATTTTTGTATCATCAGCATAAATATGTAATCTAGCATACTGAGAACATTTAGTAACGTCGTACAAACAACAGGCATATAGAAGTGGACTTAGAATAGAGCCCTGTCGGACTCCAGAGGTTATTTCTATGAGGTTAGATCGAAAGCCACCTGCAACGACAGCCTGCGAACGCTTCCAGAAATAGGACTCAAACCATCTCAGCAAATTACCTTGAATGCCCAGAGCATAGAGCTTGCGTAGAAGTTAAATGAAGTCTACGCGATCAAAAGCTTTCTCAAAATCTGTGTAGACCACATCAACTTGCGAACCTCCATCCATATCGCAATAAAAACGCCTAGGTTAGTAGCAGTAGAACGTGCTTTTATAAAATCATGCTGCTCAGTAGGTAGGTATTTAATTATTTAGGTATTATTTTAATGTTCAAAATCCACGGGCGGCGATATCGATCGATATTCTATGTAAGAATGGCAACGTGTTTTTTAATTGACGTACATATTACGTACAATGACCCGGTTTCAGTTCAAAAAAGGTTTCATAAAGAGCGCGAACTCTACCAGACCTAGAGTTCGCGCAAAACTTGATTAATATCTATTTAGACTTGTAAGGATTTTCTTAAAAAAGATTTTTAACGACTTAGGGTGCATATCCTGTAATGTTTGAAATCTACTGTGTAAATAAATAAATAAATAAATTGATGAACCAATAACTTACATTCAAATCCTCAAAAGCCGGCAGCGCATCAGCTTCAGGCGATGGTGAACACTTTCCATCGGGTGGCCCGTCTGCCCATCTTCCTGCCTCTCAGAATAACATAAAGATCTTCATCTTCAAAATCTTCATACAAGCGCCCTTTCAAAAATGAAGGACTTTCCGATTCACACAGATGTGATTACTAGCTTACGCTCGGCGACACGCACACATACACTTGTCTAATGTTAGAGAGCGTGTCACCTAATTAAATCATCATCTTATTTTTAGAAAATACTACTAATGTCTTCAACCATTTTGATAATGCTCTCATCATTGGCGATTTTAATTTGCGTTTCATTAAATGGTCATGTTTAGATAATACTACACAACTTAAACCTAGCAACTATAATTGTCCACTAGGATATTCCTTGGTGGATTTCATGTCACTGAATTCCTTAAGCCAATTTAATCATATATTAAATTCAGATAATGTAACATTAGATCTCATATTATCAAATATTAATAATTTAAGCATAAATCCTGTTCCTCCATTAACTAAATTAGATCCTAAGCATCCAACTATGGCAATTAATGTACCTTTAGTTTTTAAGAAAAGTCTACTTCCCAAAAATAGGATTGATTTTAACTTTTTCAAAGCTGATTACCATGTTTTGAACGAGGAACTTGGTAAGGCTGATTGGTTAAATAATCTAACAGGTCATAACATATCAAATGTTGATGAGATGGTCACTGCTTTTTACAAAATTTTACATGAACACATTGAAAAATATGTACCTAAACGCAAAACTTCACAATCGAAGCACCCTTCTTGGTTCAACCAAAAACTCATAAAAATGCTTGCAGAGAAAGAGAAAATAAGAAAAAGATTTAAAAAATACTGTAATCCCCGTGACAAAATTGAATTTGAACTAATTAGACAGCGCTGTGACACCTATCTGGATACGCGGTATCGTGAATACAAACGCAATATTGAGGATAATATACATAAAAACCCTAAATCTTTCTGGACATACATCAATAACAAACGAAATAACTTTAATAATATACCTTCTACTATGACTTCTCCAACATCATCTGCATGTGATGGTTATCAAATAGCCAACATGTTTGCAGACCATTTCTCCTCAGTCTATGCTTCAAATCCTGGCATTTCTAGAGTCGATCCCAAAGCGTTAACTTCAAACTGTTTGGGTCAATTAAATTTTAATATAGATCAGGTTTACAGAGAACTCACAAGACTCGATCCATCAAAAGGAGCCGGCCCTGATGGCATACCCCCACTGTTCATAAAAAGATGTGCTAAAGTACTAGCATTACCCACCACCATTCTCATAAACAGATCTTTGTTAGACGGAGTATTTCCTCAGGAATGGAAAAGAGCTCGTGTGGTTCCTATACACAAGAAGGGTGATCGTGGCAGTGTTCTCAATTACCGTCCGATATCCGTTTTATCCTGTTTTTCTAAGGTTTTCGAATCATTGGTAACGACTGTCCTTACGAGACATACTAATTCTTCACTGTCCGATTCTCAGCATGGGTTTAGGAGTGGTCGCTCTATTGATACGAATCTTACATCATTTGTAACCGACCTTTCCCTTAGTTTAGACAACAACCACCAAACAGATGCAATTTATACGGATTTTAGCAGCGCTTTTGATAAGGTCAACCACACGGTACTTGTCGATAAGTTACAATATCATGGTATTTTTGGCTCAATATTAAATTGGTTCAAATCGTATCTAAACAGTAGGCCTCAATTTGTATCCGTAAGAGGATACGACTCTATGGTATATTATGCTAAATCTGGAGTGCCACAGGGATCTCACCTGGGCCCAATATTATTCCTTATTTTTATTAATGATATTACACAACACATAAGTAATTGTAAATATTCCATTTACGCAGACGACTTAAAACTATACAGGGAAATTAATTCCCCATCAGATGTAAAATTAGTACAAGATGACATAGATTCCATATTGAATTGGTGTAACAGTAATGGTATGAGTTTAAATCCTGCAAAGTGCTTCCACATTACATTTTCTAAGAAAAGATCCCCATTCCAATCCCAATATCACATTAAAAAACAAATTATTAAACAGGTTAACGAAATTAAAGATTTAGGAGTAACTTTAGACAGTCACTTAAAATTTACTGGACATTATGATAACATAGTTAAAAAATCTGCACAAATGATGGGTTTCATAAAACGTAACACTAAAGATTTCAAAAAGCCAAAGACTAAAATCCTCTTGTACAATTCTCTCGTCAGGAGTGTATTAGAATACGCTAGCATTATTTGGAACCCTCTATATAGCGTCCACTCCCAAAGAATTGAAAGTGTTCAACGATCACTCACAAGACATCTTGCTTTTATCTCCCCTGGTATATCCCATAGAACGCCCTATCCCTTAAGATTGGATCACTTCAAGATGGACTCTTTATACTGTCGTCGTCGCGTTATAGAACTCTCATTCCTCCATAAAATAATAGAAAATAAAATAGACTGCATATCGATTACTAACAATATTGGCTTAGCTGTCCCAACTAGAATCCCTAGAAGTGCAACCACTAGACTACTACATACTCCTTTTTGTCACACCAACACAGGATTGCAAGCCCCAATTGTTAGATTATGTAACCAATACAACCTATTTAGCAAAAAGATCAATGACCTCGATATTTTTAACGACAATGCTCATAGATTTAAACGCAAGGTTCTGGAATATTTCCAGCAATCTTCCACTCGTATTTTAGGGAAAGACTAATATATAGGTACATTGTATTTTTTCATTTTATTTGATCTCGTATATATTATTAGTTACTTTGTTTTTTGTTTCATTGGATAAGTAATATTGAAGTTTATATAGTTTAACTAGTATGTATTGTTAAAATTTACTATATATTTATGTCTTAAAATTTTGTATTCTATTTAAACCTACCAATGTCGTGTTTGCCTGTAATTGGTTTAACATATCAGACTGTGTCCCTATAAATGTTTAAGTGTAATTTTTGATATGTAAACTGTTGGCGATCCTTTTCTTAAATAAATAAATAAATAAATAAATCATTTCAGCCGTAAAACGTCCACTACTGAACACAGGCCTCCCCTCATGGATCGCCATGAGGGGTAGTTGCCATACTCACCACGCTTGGCAGGCGGGTTGGTGAGCGCAGTACGGGATGTTGTTACACGGAAAGATGCTGCTGCCCATCTTCCGGAGGTATCCCTTAGCAGGCTCTTACTGCATCCACGGGCATGAGAGGAGGGGCAACATTATACTGCCGGCACCCCACGGCACCTAATTAACCTAATTAAATATCAGTAGCAAATTAATCAGTCGGAGGCCGGAGCAATTAAGTCAGTTAAAATGGGAAAATATCCATCCACAACCGGGCAGCAATGAGCATTGAAACAGAACATAAATAAAATGTGTCTATTTTGACCTAATTAACTAGAAAATTCTATGAAATATTGCATGCTTACCTGTGAAAACTGATATTGTTACACTTCTTTTGTTCTTCAGATGTGTTGTGACACAATTTAATTGGACAAACCGTCATAATTATTTTTTTTTGCGCGAGACACGTTAGGCGTGATTTGACATTGAACACTACGGCGCGGCGCGGCTCGGCGATTGGAGCCATTTCTGGCTCCAATTAAAGTGCTTCAAAATGGACGTTTATAATTTCCAAAGCCGACTGGCGATTTGGGCAGGGAGGGGGGGAGGGGGGAGGGGGAGGGGGATACCCCCCTGTACCATCCCCCCCCGAGCAAACCCATGGTTATGGAGATAACCATGGTCAAAGTTTTTAGGTTAGAATAACGATTTCCATTATGGATTTAAGGATGGGGAGGGGGCGGAGACGGGGAAGGGGGGAGGGGCTACCCCCTGTAACATCCCCACCCCACGGAGTTATAAAAAAAACCTAATAACCTACTGTTTCTCCATCTCGGTTCTGCCGCAGCAGTGTTTTTGGGTGGTTATAAAAAAAAACCTAATAACCTACTGTCTCTCCATATCGGTTCTGCCGCAGCAGTGTTTTTGGGTGGTTATAAAAAAAAACCTAATAACCTACTGTTTCTCCATATCGGTTCTGCCGCAGCAGTGTTTTTGGGTGGTTATAAAAAAAAAACCTAATAACCTACTGTTTCTCCACCTCGGTTCTGCCGCAGCAGTGTTTTTGGGTGGTTATGAAAAAAAAACCTAATAACCTACTGTTTCTCCATCTCGGTTCTGCCACAGCAGTGTTTTTGGGTGGTTATAAAAAAACCTAATAACCTACTGTCTTTCCATCTCGGTTCTGTCACAGGCAGTGTTTTTATTTTATTCATTTCCTAAATAGCTTCGGAGTTGTATTTAGGAAGAACTAGTTTAGCCTTGGCAAAACTAGTTTGTCTCAAGCCAAAAAAGAAGAAGAAGAAACATAATGGCGTCGCTTCGCATTCCGTTCAGAGCAGTGTAAAGCGTAATATTGCGTATTTAATGTACACCAATGATAATTGTGAAAATTTAAAAATATTTAAGTAGGTAAAAGAACATGACTTAAAATGGAATAAAATACAACTCGACTGTGTTAACGAAACGTAAAGTGTCGACTTTCTCGTCTGACATGACAATTAGTTGTCAAATTGAAGTGGTGATTGTGTGTTATTTCCCAGTTTGTATGAAAACTAAAAATAAATATATCTCGTGAACCGTAAATTTGCGCAACCTGAGACTTTGCAAAACGCTTTCTTTTGGTGAGTACTATCTACAAAAAAAATATGGAGTTTCAACTCGCCAGTCGGCCTTGGAAAGTATAGCCAAATGGACGCGCGGACTTGGTTTCTGTTATTCTGAGTCCTGCCTAAAATATAAAAAATGCGACTATGGCGCTACTACAGAGTACCCCCATGCTTGTTGCGTTGGTTGCCATCTTGGACGAGAAGTTGCCATAGATTTTTGAACGAAATAAATGAGGCATAATTAGAACCCACGTGTCTGTCAAAGTCAACTGTCTACAATATTTTGTATGCCCAGTGTTGGATTTTGTAGTATAATTATACTATTTGTACCATTATTTCATTATGTGTAGTATGTAGTATCTTTAAGCCAGAATACTACGCGAAAATACCATAATTTTACCTTCAAGCCGATTGACAGCTTTTATTGGTTGAATCATTTTGCTTTTTATTATTTATCCTACAATTTCGGGAAGTTCTGTATGTATGGTAATATGGAATCAGCCAGCGATTAGTGGTGGCTAAAAGAACAAAGTAGGTACCTATCCAAAGCCGAAAATAAGCGACAGCGACAAGCTTCGGAGAATCCCCGCGTAGTGTTGTACTTACTTTATCGGTCGTTCTAACAGATGGGTGTGATGATGGTCGGTGCTGAGATAAACATCTACTTGCCTCAATTTGATTGATTTGTACATTAACAATTACTAAATAAAGAAAATTTCACTTACATAAATGCATTTTAATATTGAAATCCACGAAAAACGAAACGTAGTATAATTTTCGACAAGTAGTATATTTTTAATTTCCAAAGACAATAATTTTTTGAGGGTCTGAATCCAACCCTGTGTATGCCACTGCTAGCGAAATACTGTTGTGTTTTGCATCATCAAATCAATCAATCAATACTTTAGTATTCCAATTTTCTTTGATTAACACTGCACTGCTAATCTTTTATTTGTTGCCCGTAATGTGCCAATGAACAAACACCAGCCAAAATGTATACACGAATTCGGCTGATAAACTAAAACAAAATGGGACGAGCTCGAAGGAAGAGACGACAAAAGAAACCTCGAAAGTTTTGTGCATGTGATAACAGCCCAGAAATCATATTATTGAATAGCTGGCTATCTAAAAATGGTATAAGAAAAAACGAAAACCTTGCCCTGGCTGTGTTCGACAGCACCGGCCGAGGAGTGCTCACAAAAAAGAAGATCAAGCCAGGGGAAGAACTACTAAATCTACCTTTGAATTTAACCATTAATGTTACTACACTTTTGACGGATTTACCATTTTGTAAGATATTTTCTGAAAACCAAAAGCAATGTATTACCGAGTTCAAAAATTCCATTTCATTCCAGTCATTGATGTCATTTTATATTAGCTATCTCAGGGCACAAAATGAGAGTTCTAAGTGGGCTGTTTATATGGATAGCTTACCTAAAGAATATACTGTGCCATATTTTCTACCCAATGAGATCAAATGTTCCATAGATACTGATATTTTATCTGTGATCACCAAACAGAAAGATGTCATTGATTTGTCATTCAATATTTTTGAGACTATTTTGAACAATAATTTAAGTGCGGATATCAGTGTACAAAACCTCAAGAAACGGTTTATAAAATCGGACTATGAATGGGCTTACTTCACAGTGAATACAAGATGTGTTTATATGGATTTATCTAAGATAATTGATTTGAGAAACATTGAAAACTCTATATTAAATTTAATATCTGATAATACTAAGATTTCACTTTGCCCCTACCTGGATATGATAAATCACAGTCCCAGTGCAAGAAATGAAGCACAGCTGATAGTGAGCAACAACATAGAAAATATAAAAGTTAAGAACCTGAACAAAGATATGTTAACAGACATAAGATTTTCCATTTATACAAAAAACCACTTTGTTCCTTTTACAGAGGTGTTCATTTGCTATGGAGATAGTCACAATTTAAAACTGATAACCGAGTATGGTTTCTTCATACCCAACAATGATTTGGACTCCGTCTCATTTACATTTGAAAATGTTAAAACCTTTTTAAATGGTTCTAAATTCAAATTATCACAAGAACAGCTTTCATTTATAAGCAGTCATGGGTTGAATAAGGAACTGTACATTGATTTAAAAGGTTTAAGTTACAATTTGTATGGATTACTAATGGTTGTCAAGTATTATTATAATCATGGTAAGGATGTTAGCAAATTGTTGTATTCCGCAGCAATATGTTCAACTGATAGTAGTTTAAATGATATTATAGCTCCATTGGTGATGGAGATACTAGTCAAAAAAAAGGAGTTGATAAGAAAATTAAATGTTTGTGGAAGTAAATCTGTTATTTTAGATAATTGTGTAGAATTGATGTGTCAGTATGTTAGAATATTGGAGAATTTTATTAAATGTTAGAACAAGCATGCGGTTTTCATTTATCCAAAAAATCTTATTTTGGGCAATATTTATTTATTGCCCTAAGCAATTGTGCTTCTTTTCTTTAAGTTCTTTCCAGTTTCAATTAGTAACAGTTCAAAACTTGTCTGGCAGAGATTGCTTTTAGTGATTAGGCCGCCCATTGTAAAACAGAAATATCCGCGCTAAATTGAAAATTGTCTTCGCAATCCCCAATGGTTTTAAGGCAACACTAAATATATTTTCGAACTTTGAAATTACTAAATAGGTATATTTAAAATAACTAAATATATTTTCGAACATTTTAGACGTTTAATATTAGACGAGATAAATATTTTTTATACGTGACAGAAACTTAGCTGCCGACTTAAAAAAGAAGAGAATACGGACACCCTGCTGTTGTCAATGTCATAAATTTGAATTTCTTTAATTTTCATTTGTCAAATTGCCACCATGGCGGCCGCATTGCTATCAAATAAGAATTTCGCAAAAAATATTAAAAATTTCATTAAATTCGGTAGTTACTCCGCAAATAGCCAATCAGTTATAATAAATAAACCACATCTAAATTTATTATGCAAACAATGTGCGGTTACAAGCTACTACAGGGTAAGAACTCTTAACATGATTCCTGATGGCTATTTTGATAATTTTCATGTCGATTTTTCCTCTGAAACTCGTGAAACAAATTAGTTCTGACTATTTTCTATGCGTTTCAGTATTACTCGTCCAATCCTCCAGCCAATGCAGCGGGTTCGGATACCGCCAAAAATGTATTAGCGGCCGTTTTGGCAAACAAACCAAAGACTGGAAAAATACCAGTTGGTAAGTTTATTTGGTTGATAAAACGCAAGCTAGCTGTATGAAATAGTTATAGTATCTCGGCCGATCTTGCTAATATTGAATTGTTCGATGTATGAGCATCATTTGTTTATTTATCACTGAACATTACATAATTTTCAAACTTGACCTTGCTGGCAGAAGTGCTAGACCTTCCTTGTTTACCAATTTCGAAGTTAGGAACCTACCTATATTATTTGGGTTATTGTGAATCGTTACTTTGAACATCCTAGTGATTTTATTACTTGTTTTGAAATCTGATTAAGGCTCAGCTCCCACTCGGCTCAGGGGCTGCTCTACTACTAACAAGTTAAAAAAAAAATCTTGTTTTTTATGTGAATTCTAGACAGTTCTACGCTACTTAATTGCCAATAAATATTGCAAATCAATCTGTTTATTTTTATCACATAAAGAACAAATGATTTTATGATCAAAAGAAGCAAATCAATGGTTTTAACAGGTCCTAATAGATACCAAAGGCTATTAATATTTCATGCAACAGAGATAACACTATGAAGGTGAAATGCCACTGGAAAGACCAAAGGTGGAGGATGTGCAAAATTTATCGCTGAGTACTGTAGTTAGTCTGTTATATTCAGTTTCTTTTTGGCAAAATGCACACCTAATCAGGATTATCATTTAGGTCAAGTACCTATTTTTAATATTGAAACAAGTAATGAAAATATAGATACATTGTTTTATAAACATGCATACCTACCTATATGTTTTGCGTTTTGTTATGTTCTTGTAATTGCCTCACAATTTAATAACTTGTTAATCTTTGTCACTAAATGCAATCACAGCTCACAAAAACTTATCTTGCCACTGTCCATACTGATGTTTTTTAATACCTATGTTTTATTTCCATTAGATACTTTATCATTTTGTGTTTGTGTATTTAATTCTTGGTTGGAATGCAGCTCTTTGTGCCCTGTTTTTTGTCCGCTTCATCCTTCCACTCCTTTTATGCCTCTTCCCCTTCCTACAATACTCCCATTACTATGTATTCTTAGTATATGTATATAAAAAAAAAGTATAGAAGCATTTTATCAGTTATCTGGTTTCCATATTTGGATGCTGTGATTAGTGTCCACATTTTTAATCTATTTGTTAACCTAATTGCTCTTACCTATATTCATAAACATTTTTTTTTCTCAACACTAATGCTTGTGAAATCTCAGTTAGTATAGTTTAGATACTGCATAAAGATTGTTTATGCAGAAATACCCTGTTGGAGTAGTGGTGGTCAGTATTTTAGAGTATTAATTAAAATCTTTTGCATTGAAATTTTAAATTTGTTCATATTTCCTAAAAACAACATGTCAGTTTGATGATGTTTGATGTCTGCCAGCTCAAGCTCATCATGCCATGGTGACTTACTTAATTTATGTGGAAGAGCATTGTTCATGTGCTTAAGACTTAAGTAACTTCGATTATAGCCCAACATAGACCATTAAAAAGTACCTTCCATATAGACTAGTTTTTTTTTGTTTGGGACTAGATGGTGCAGTGTGTAGTATCCATTATGTTAAGTCCAATAAAACTTAATATTTCAGTAAATCATGTATTGTGCTAGGTAGAAGTTACAGACTGATCATCACTAAAATACCTCTTGCACTTTGCCAACTTTATTATAACAAGAAGGCTGACAAGTACTTGCAGGTTGCAGAACAGATTATTATTTATTGTGAAGGTCCGTGTTCTATTGTTTCTTATTTTTATTTAAGTATTATATCAAGTCTGTCCTTCCTGATCCTTAAATATCCTGATATATTGTCCTGTCCACTAGGGATCCACAAAAGAGACTGCTTTCACCCAGGTGTCTCTGCTTTGTCCCGTGAAGATATAAATCTGGGGAACACAAAGCCGGTAACTGGGATGGACATGCTTAGAGGGATGATGGAGTATGTATGGCCGAAGGTAAGCATTTTGTATACACTCTTTGTAGTAGTTTCATAAAATTGCAATAAATACTGTTTTGTAAAAACTAAAATAGAGCACTGAATTATTTTTATTCTATTATGATGTGAAACACTGGTTTATACAATAAAAATAAAATCACCAAATTTCAAGCGAAATTTTAATGTAGATTGTTTGTAGATAATCTAGGATTCTGATAATCTAGGATTCTCAAAAACTGACTGAAGTAAAATCACTTGCAGTTTTGTATATAAATAAATAAATAAAATAAATAAATAATTAAGGCCACATAAAATAAATTAGTGTAAAAAGCACTGTGAAGAAATGTCTCACATGACATAGATAAAATATCCAAGGCAACGCTACAATATCCACCACAGAATAATAAACACATCCCAATTTCCAGGACAACGAAATGATCAGAAACCGCGTCGTTCTATCCCTCTCCCTCCTGTTCGGTGCGAAAGTGATGAACGTTACCGTTCCGTTCCTCTTCAAATACGCGGTCGACGAGGTTAACGCGACCAATCAGCTGCTTTTGGGCATGGAGACTGTGCCTCAGGCCTTGAGCACGACAGCTTTCAGCTTGTTGGTGGGATGTAAGTATTACCTGATGACTATCCCTCTCTCTAAACTTGGGAGCAAAACATAATGATTATTTTGTACCTTGTTTTTGTTAGATTCAATGTTAAGAGCGTTTACGCCTTCCATGCGCAATTTGGCTCAAAAACAGTACTTTTCAAACCCGTTAATATCATGAACCACTTATTTTACACTATATGTTAATTAATAATAATTTTAGGAAATTTAGTTGTCCAAATAGTTAGTAAAGAAAATATTTCGATTAATATAGTATGTACGCGTTCTATCAAGATAACTTGTTAGAGGTTTTCTTAATTTCCCTTTTAGCATCAGTTTCGAAGCTCAAAATATTATGAAAATACTGATATATTTAATTAACAAAAACTAATGACCAATCAATAAGATCCTTAGGAAAATAGTTAGTTAGTTAGATGTTTGATTTTGTTATCTTACTATGAGAAATCAAAATTCAAAAAATGTGAAATATTACGAAATTTAAATGATTTTTTCACCGATATACCTTATCTAATTTAATAAAATAATCGCTTACCAATAAAGTAGAGCATCTTCTTTAAAATCGTACATTTAATTTTTTTATTATTTTGTTGTTATTATTTTTCTGTAAATATTTTAAAACTACTTTAAAACGCTGCGCGCAAATCATTTCAAGTTAGTCCGCCGCAAGGCTTCCTAGAGTGTGGACATGTCGGTTGGCGCTCTGACTGACCTGTGTTGACCTTTGTCGTGCGTATAGGGCGAGCGGACAATTATAGCGTCATCGAATAATTTTGGTACTTTGGTGAGTAAAATATTTTATGATTATTTTTGATGGCAAACATATTTTTAGAAATTTATATTGTAACAAATCATATTTCAGACATAATGGGAAATAAAACAAAGTTATTTTTAGCGAAGAAACGAAAGCGCAAAAATGTAGAAAACATGGAAAATGCAAGAGCTAAAAGGTTGGTATATAAACAAGTTATTATGTTATACTAGCTTCAACCCACGGCTTCGCCAATGTTAGATACACATTTTCCTATCCTTATAGAGGTACATGTACTATACTGATATGTTTATTCATATTATATAATAATATATTTTTTGTATATTGTAGGTCTATGTGGGCTTCTAAGCAAATGTGGCAAGTTTCATAATATTTATTTATGTATGTTTGTCCGCGCATTTCTCTGAAACTATAAGGTAGATTTTTAATAATTTTGGGCTGGCTCCGACTTTAAAAAGAATCCAAGAATTTTTGCTTCTGAGCGTTTCTACGTCTTGAGGTCTGTTTAAATATTTTTAGTTACTTTTTATAAACCTACGTATGTTTCATCAACATTATTTTCTTTTATTTATTTACTGCATTTTGCCGTGGGTGCCGGCAGTAGAATGATACCCCTTCTCTCATGCCCATGGATGCAGTAAGAGCCTGCTAAGGGATACCTCCGGAAGATGGGCAGCAGCGTCTATCCGTGTATCAACATCCCATACTGCGCTCACCAACCCGCCTGGCAAGCGTGGTGAGTATGGCAACTACCCCTCATGGAGATCCATGAGGGAGGCCTGTGTTCATCAGTGGACGTTTTATGGCTGAAATGATTTACTGCATAATGCTTGCTTTCAAATAACAAGGTGTGTGCTTATTGGTTGATAGTTTCACTTCAGGCAATATAAAAAAACTCAAGTGAAGAAAATTAGAAAGTAGTTGAGTGTGAAAACCAAAATATGGAGGTACATAGTATTAACGTTATTTTAAACTATTAAAATGTAAATTACTTTTTTCTCCTTTCACGTCTTATTACGCCATCACCGATGATTGAATAATATACATATACTGTTTTTTTTTCTACAATTCTAAAGTCTACAAACCATGTGTGTTACCTACCAGTGATGACATATGGAATCAAAACGTGGTCATTCACGATTGGCCTCATGAATAAACTCAGAGTCGCTCAACGAGCTATGGAGAGGGCTATGCTCGGGGTTTCTTTACGCGATCGAATCAGAAATGAGGAGATACGTAGCACGTTGAAGTGGCAATGGGCAGGCCATGTAGCTCGCAGAATATATGTCCGATGGGGCTGAAAAGTTCTCGAGTGGAGGCAACGGCAACTGCGGCAAGCGCAACGTAGGACGTCCACCAACAAGATGGGATGATGACCTGGTGAAGACCGCAGGTGGGTGCTTCCAACCACAATAACTGAAAATCCATGAGGGAGGCCTATTTCCAGCAGTGGACGTCCTACGGCTGAAATGATGATGATGACTGTATTTTTTTCAGAATTCTATATTAGTCAAAAAGAAAGGAAGGTTATCCATCCTCGTGCGCGCTCCATTCTACCCTAAGTATTTTATAACATTGTTGTTATCTTGTAAAATATTTTTATGGCGTTACGTTCTTTTGGCAAATATTTTGCAAAAGGAACGGAACGTACCATTTCTATCTTCTTCTTCTTCTTATCGTATGGCTTTTGTGTTTGGTTTTTCATAATTCTGCCAGTGTCAAGTTCATAATCTTTAGAAAGTTCAAATTATTGGATAAAAATTAACAAAAAAGGAAACAGTTCTTTTAACAATTTTAGGAAATCTATTCTAAGGTCACAGATAATTTAGTTCACTAGTTGGTATATTTTTCTACGTTCTGCTTTACATTTCACGTTCCGTTGCTTTTGCATGCTTTATTCCTATTCATTTTATTTTTGTTTTAATAAGTATTTGTTATTGTTTAATTATTTATGTTTTATTTTTCAATTAGTTACAAAACCGCTGGCCACTGCTCGTGGTATCACTTACCTTTTAGGAGGGGTCTGAAAATCAGCGTTCCTTCGTGTTATGGTGCGAAGAAACACAAGCTGACATCCGTCCCTTCTGGTTTTACTGCAGCACATCTTTCACTACCTACTCTTAGGGTCAATGACTGGATTACCGGTAGGATAGTACCTAGATAAGTATATTTCTTGTTGTGGTTGGGGCATACGGCAGCTTGCAGTAAGCGGCACTATGTATTTTTGTTTTAACTTTGTTTATAGGTTCGATTTATTGTTATTATTATTATTTTTTTATTGTTATCCTTTGCCTTATGTACCTAGAATTACCCAACCTGTTTAATTTTAATTTGGTACTTGCAATGTTATTGCTATTGGTGCTAGGTACTATGTTATATATTATTTTTCTTTGTGTCTTTTGTTCTATGCTTGTGCTGTAATGTAAACCAAATAAATATATTTCTATTCTATTCTAATAGTCTCACCATCTGAAAACATAGAACTGTCAAATTTGGTAAGTTATCTTAAGTAGTTAAAAAAATCAGACCACTAGATTCTACACTACTTTATATTATAATCTTTTTACTATTTTATGCTTATGTTAACCTAATCATAAAAAAAAATATGTTATTTAAATTCTTATGTTTTAATTTGCAGGCAAAATTCCAATTCAAATAAACACGGTGTTTGAGGGCCGCAGAATAATTGAAAAAAAAATCTAAGTCGATGCCGCTAAGAACCACGACATATTAATTTTATTTATTATTAATGTAAAACATTTAATAATAATGTAAAATAAACTCGACTTTATCCGTACCAAAGAGTTTTTCAATAACAATTTCACTCGAATGGATCAAAGTGGTTAAGTATGACTAAATAATAATGACATAATAGAACGCGCCAGCGCTACTCACACTGTCACGCTCGCTTCTGTGTGGGTTTGAATTACCTAAACTTGACATCGCGCGCTAGGCGTAAACGCTCTTAACAAGTTTTTTCAAAGCCAAAGCAAAACGTTTTGTGAAAGCCCTGTTCTGCGTTAACGCGAACTTGAATCCCCTTCAAAAACTAAGGCTGTATCATCAGCATAGGTATAGATTCTACCGTGTCCAGGTTCAGATAGGCAAAGTTTATTTTATAAAGACTAAAAAAAGAGTAGGCCCAAAATACTGCCCACTCAAATTAAGGGACATCTCCCTTCGTTCAAGCTTTGATAAAAGTAATGGAATTGAAACCGTATCAAAGGCCTTTGCCATATATCTAAAAATATTCCAACGCATTTCTTTTTAGCGTCTAATGTACTAACAATGTAATCAGATGATCAGCTGTGGATTTACTTGGTCTGATTCCATACTGTGCATTGGATAAAAGTTGTACATGTTCAAGGTAGTTTTTTTAAATCTGTTATTAAGTAATTTTTCTACTATTTTAGAAAGAGCAGATAATACAGAAATTTAACGATAATTCGTCACTGACTCCCGATAACCCATGCACCTACTGCTTGTAACTATCTGTCAAGCATATCTGTCACTACCAATCAAGTTTACAGAGTTTTAAAAAGACTTGACGCTTCAAAGGGTGCGGGCTCGGATGGTATACCATCAATATTTGCGGTTAATTGTGCCAGTGCATTAGCAGCACCTCTATCTATCATAATAAATAGGTCACTGAGCTCGGGTGTATTTCCAAAGGTTTGGAAAGAGGCCCTAGTTTTGCCTTTATTTAAAAATGGTGATGCTAGCAGCGTCAAAAACTATAGGCCAATATCAATAATATCCGTATTTGCAAAAGTTTTTGAGATACTACTGTATCCCATTCTTTCATGGCATTTTAAGCAGATCATCGCACCTGAACAGCATGGCTTTATGAAAGCAAGATCTACTGCAACCAACTTAATGTGCTTTGTCGGGGACCTTGCTGAAGAAATGGATCAAGGTCAATCAATCGATGCAATTTACACTGACTTCAGCAAGGCCTTTGACAAAGTCAACCACGAATTACTTTTATATAAGCTGTGTGTTTATGGAATAGATGGTGCTCTGCTAAATTGGTGTAGGTCTTATTTGTCTGATAGACGTTCTGTTGTTGTTATCGGTGGTCATAAATCCGAGCCCTTCATATCTCATTCCGGAGTCCCTCAGGGCTCAAATTTGGGTCCGTTATTGTTTAATGTTTTCATAAATGATGTTAGTAAGTGCTTCAAGCATTCCAAATTTTGTATGTTTGCTGACGACTTAAAAATTTTCCGCAATGTTTCTTCTGAGCAGGATGTTATCTTACTTCAGAGGGACTTGAACAGTTTGGTGTCTTGGTGTTGGCAAAATGGTATGTACCTAAACAGTGACAAGTGTTACGTGATCCGTTTCACTAGAAAGAAAATACTGACAGCTAGATCATACTACATAGGACATGATTTACTAAAGGAAGTTCATCAAATTCGTGACCTGGGTGTCACATTGGACAGTAAACTGCGTTTCAATTTCCACATAGACCACATTGTAAAGAGTGGTTTTAAAACTTTGGGGTTCATCTTACGCAATACAAAGGAATTCAGAAATCCAGGTACTAAGATTACTCTTTACAATGCTTTGGTACGTAGCTCCCTAGAGTACTGTAGTGTTGTGTGGAACCCTCACTATGACATTTATAAGAAACGCTTGGAAAGCGTCCAGAAGAGGTTCCTTTGGCACTTATCATATGGGTTTAACTTGGCAAAAAAACTACCCAGCTATGAAAATCGGCTTTGTCACTTCCATATTGGTTCTCTTTGTAGCCGTAGGGCATTGCTAGACCAGACATTTCTATTTAAATTGGTTAACAATTTGATTGACGCCCCTTATCTTCTGTCTAAAATAAATGTAACTATTCCGAGGAGACTACCAAGGTACAAGACTTATACCCCATTTTCAATTAAAAAAGCTAGTACAAATTTAGGTCAATTTTCACCTTTAAACCGAATCCTTAGGGACTACAACGTTATACACAACACTAGTGTGAATACCACTGGGCAGGACGATGGTGGTAGTTTGTCAAAGCAGCTTGAAATTGATATATTTGCAAATTGCCTCCAATGTTTTAAGGTTGGCGTAGAAATACTGTATAGAAATAAAATATAATTTAATTTATTTCTATTGTTTACGTTAATTTAATAAATAAAATTGTTCCATAAATAAATTTACAAACTTGAATTAGGATTATATATTTTAATTAAAATTTTATTATTTTTTGTTGTGATTGCATGATGTTTGCATTTATAATTAAGGTGACATTTGGTTTTAAATTGTAAGTAAAGATATGTATTTGATTTGGTTAATGTTCACTTTGTTAATGCAACTTATAAATAAATAAATAAATAAATAAATAACCGTTTTTGTATATCGGAATAATTAAAGAACGCTTAAACGCATCGGGAAATATGCAGGTCTTGAAACTAATATTAATAATATGTGTTAAGGGCTCTAAAATACATCCTTTGGCTACTTTGGCACTAGTGGCAGGCGGGTTGGCGAGTGCAGTACGGGACCTGCCCATCTCCTGTAGGTATCCCATGGTACATTCTTATTACATCCACGGGCTAGAAAGGAGGAGGAACATTCCACATCCCACTGCCAACACACTGGTACATTAGTCAAATCCTTACCTTCTTCCAGACGGCCTAGCCCGAGCCACGGCGGCTGGTTTCAACGAACTACGAAACGCTGTGTTCGCCCGCGTCGCGCAGCATTCCATCCGTCGGCTCGCCTGCAACGTGTTCACGCACCTGCATAACCTGGACCTGGGCTTCCATCTGGGACGGCAGACCGGAGCTCTATCCAAGGTAAAACTTCTTCTTAAGACGTAGACATTGTTTTTATTCACACAGCAACATAGAACATACATAAGTAGTTGTAACAAAGATAAAAAAGTTTACAAGATACATATGTATAATGATAATATATTAAATGAAAGTAAATGGTGTATAGAATGCAAAACTGAAAGTTATATAGAAATCGATTGAGCCATTAATGAGATAAGGGGGTTGAAAGTAGGGGTGAACAATCGAATGTTTTCAAATATACCCAAGTGGGGTATCATGTGAAAGGGCATGATGTGTAGATTGCAACACGGAGGGTACACATTACAATAAAAAAATAGGTAACCCCAGAGACTAGGTTTTCGGGGGTTACTTAAAAATTTTAATTTAATAAACTTGTCTTAATTTAGCTCGTAGTGTTTTGGAATAAAATCCATTTATCAACTACCAACACTTGCCGTGGGGTGCCGGCAGTAGAATGTTACCCCTCCTCTCCTACCCGTGGATGCAGTAAGAGCCTGCTAAAGGCCGCCTCCGGAAGATGGGCAGCAGCGTCTTTCCGTATATCAACATCCCGTACTGCGCTCACCAACCCGCCTGCCAAGCGTGGTTAGTATGGCAACTACCCCTCATGGAGATCCATGAGGGAGGCCTTAGTTCAGTAGTGGACGTTTACGGCTGAAATGATGATAGATAGATAGATAGATAGATAACACTTTATTGATCACCACATGTAACAAAAAATATACCGAGGTATAAAAACAAGCAAAAATATAATAAAACAATTTTGGGCAATTCAACGGGCGGCCTTATCGCTGGAAGCAATCTCTTCCAGGCAACCAATTGATTCAGAGAACATAGGGCAAGAAGAAGGTGGGTTACAATCCCTTTAGGAAAATAGGTAACTTAGTGTACATCTACTTAAACATACATTATTAACTTAACTATAACTAATAAAAACAAACTAATACATAATATTAATACTATAAACACCATTATAAAACATCATACAAACTACCAACAACATCTTATAAAACGCGTAAGACCTTCTTTATGTATGTCTCCAGATGTAAAGGACCACTATTATAATAATAATAATAATAATGCTGGACAAATCACTCAGCATCATCTAGCCCCAAGCTAAGCAGAGCTTGTGTTATGGGTACTAGATGACTGGTATACTTAATACATTATACTACATAGATAGATATTTTTATTATATATAGAAAAACACCCAGGACACCCTGAACAAATATCTGCAGATCGTACAGACATTTGTCCCGAGGCGGGAATCGAACCCGCAACCCCTTGCGTCGCAGGCGGACCTTCGCCCGCTGCGCCACAGAGCTCGAGCTATTGGACTACTTATTTTGAGTTCTAGGTTATGTATGTTTTGTTGTTTGCAGACGATAGACCGCGGCTCGCGCGCCATCAATTTCGTGCTGTCCGCGATGATATTCAACGTGGTGCCGACCATCTTCGAGCTGACCCTCGTCGCCACCATACTCGGACTGAAGGGGGGGCTCGCTTTCGCTGGTCAGTTGTTGTATCACGGAGCACGCCTAGTGTAGGTTCTGTTCAGTATAAACTACTGAACAGAACCTGAAAGCGTTGTTTTAGAATATTTTACCCAACTAGTGATATTCAACATGACAGTTAAAGTTAATAATTCTTTAATCTTTTTGAGTATTTCCCTAGATTTATCATGAATCCCATTATCAGAATCGATTTTGTTTTGTCCACCTCTGAAATATGACCTACCTTATAAAAAAAAAAAAAAATATTATCCTTTCGTAATTGGCGGAGTAATTGCGTAACAAACAATAAAATAAGGTAATTACGCGATAAATTCCCGTTAATGCGTTTAAAATTATTTACAAAAGTTCTAAATATTGAACTTGGGTCCCATTTTGATAGATAGGTAGATATTTATGTGGCAACAAAACAGCACAGACAAAAAACAGTATACAAGACCAACGTTAACTTTACACTTAAATATTGAAAAATAATACAATAAGATTAAGTAGGTTAACCTACACAGACACATATTATAGTAAAGATAGTCGGGCGGGGAACCAGTGAGCCTTTTCTGTGCCGCTGTTTTCACATTTATGTTTTGGATAGGATTTAATTAACGTGGTCCTTGCAAAGATTTCAATCGTTAGATACGTCCTTGCCTTAATGAGACCGCATCGTGTTACTTACGAGCGAAACAGTGTACTTGTGAACACAGTGTTAGCCGGACGTGGTGCGTGTTATTTTTTTCACGAAAGCTCGTGCGGCCTGATTGCAGATTAAATGGTAACAATAACAGTTTTGTTTATTGGCAAAACCAGTGTGGGTGCATTGGCATAATTGTTAACACACATTTATAGACAATGCCACAGTTTCTGATGTCAGTAGGTCTACCATGAGTTTTCACAATCTACAAACGCTAGCGGCTGTAGTTAAAAAAATGTATGAAAACTTGTACAGCTGTCTTTTTTAAAGTTTCGCGATCACAACACATTATTAACATTATTAACATACATATAACCGGGTATTTATCGCGTAAATTACCTTTATTATTTCCCGACGTTTCGCTTGGATTGCACCAAGTATGGTCCATGCTTGAATAAAGGTAATTTACGCGATAAATACCCGGTTATATGTATGTTAATAACTTGTACAGCGTCTCTAGTGGAGTAGTTTGTTACAAAAATACGCAGTAAACTATACTACAGCGACTGTAGTTTGGGCTTCATTTGCTTAGAATTTGTTTCCATGAGTTACAAATCTGACAGATGTCATAGTAACGTACTATTACTACTGTACACTCCGCGTCACCACTCGAGTCCGATAGACGCGGCGCTGGTAACATAGAACTAGTTACAGACAACAGACTGTAGTTTAGTTCCCGCTTTTGCCGTAGGACTTGAGTTGTGGCGCCGACTCCAGTAACGGCTGGCGACCGAACAGTGACAACGCATGGTAGGCACGCAGGGCGCAGCTAACGATTGAAATGTGTGGGTGGTTGCAGGGATCGCGTTCAGCTGCGTGGGCGTGTACGCCGCGTTCACGCTGGCCATCACGCAGTGGCGCACGCAGTTCCGCGTGCACATGAACCGCGCCGAGAACGACGCGGGCAACAAGGCCGTCGACTCGCTCATCAACTACGAGACCGTTAAGGTGGGTGATGGGGGTGACCAGATTGTGAACACATTCATTCATGTGCCTTCATCATCATCGTCTTCGTTTCAGCCTTAAAACGTCCACTGCTGCACACAGACCTCCCTAATTCTAATTCTAGGGGGGGGGGGGGGGTTTACCAGATCTGCATTGATGTCCCCGCATTGGGATGTATTGTGCATTGTCCCCCGAGATGCTGCCTCGACCCTAACCTAACCAGCCTGACTCCTTGAAATACCGGAGAAGGACTCGGGGCCGCCGGCAGCATTCCACGAGCATCCCCGAAGGGTATGCAAATGTTGTGGAAGAAGAAGGGCATGACTCCATGAGCTCCTGCAGTCCTGTCTCTATTCTAGTCTGTCTCGTGGCACCACAGTGCAGTAGCACGTGCTTCACGGTTTCTTCCTCTTCAAGACACCTGCGACATAGTCCACTGTCTGTGGCACCTATCTTGAGAAGATGGTGATTGAGATCAGTGTCCCGTGATGACGATCACAGTGTCCCGTGATGACGATCACAGTGTCCTGTGATGACACTCAGACCTCCCTCATGGATCTACATGAGGGGCAGTTGCCATACTCGTCAGGCTTGGCAGGCGGGTTGGCGAGCGCAGTTCGGGATGTTGGTACGCGGAAAGACGCTGCACCCCACGGCATGTTGAATATTGACAGCCAATAACATGCATTTATACCTTTCAGTACTTCAACAACGAAAAGTACGAGCTGCGTAAATACGACGACAGTTTGCAAAAGTACGAGGCGGCTTCCCTTAAGACCGCGTCCAGCCTCGCCTTGCTGAACTTCGGCCAGCATGCCATATTCAGCGGCGGGCTGAGCGTCATCATGCTGATGGCGGCCAACGAGATAGCCAAGGGTGAGTCCTTTCAGTTCTTCGACACCGAAAAGTACGAGCTGCGTAAATACCTTTTTTTATATGAAATATTTACATTGTCATGCCAGTATAACAAAACACCAAAGCGGCAGAGAAATTAGTATAATTTCCCAATTAGAACTTAACCGTAAACATTAACATTATTTTTATGTGCCCTTAATATAGCCCTGAGTAATTTTTTGTACTAACATATTATGGATCTGTGTAATCTGAAAAATAAATGAATTATTATTATTATTATTATTAATCAGTTTCATATTATTCACTATCACTAAAATTGGTCCTACCCAAATAGAGTAGAACCTGATCCGTGAATTTCGGAAACGTAATAATGAAAATATCAATACCCTCGTCTGCGCATAGACTAGCATGATGGTACGCAGGGCCCGCGTGAATGGGGACTTACTTAGGAGTTTAGTTCTGGCCCTCGGTATAACAAGAAGCCTAGTTCTTCGGCGTACGTAAACATACGACGTCGAGTCAACAAAAGTACGAGTCGGCTTCTTTTAAGACGGTATCCAGTGTCGCCTTGCTAAACTTCGGCCAGCGTACCATATTCAGCGACGGGCTGAGTGTTATCATGCTGATGGCGGCCAACGAGAGAGAGTGAGTCTCCCTGTATTGCGCCTCTTTTTAAGGGAATATCCCTCGAACTCTGTTCCTGTACTCGGACTGACATAGCGTTTCTATACGAAGACTTTAGTACTTCGTTGTACCGATAGTCAATGCGGCATCTCTGGAGAGCCTCATGTTTCGATCGAATCGAAGGCTTTCTCATAGTTCACAAACGCGAGACATAGCGGCAAGTTATACTCTTCGGTCTTCCGTATGACTTGCCGCAGCGTATGGATGTGGACTATGGTACTGTAGCCGCTGGGAGTCATCAAACATCGAGACGATTCATGATGACCTTTGAAAACAACTTATAATCATGGCTCAAAGGAAGATCGGTCTGTAGTACTTAAAGCAAGGTTTACAAAAAGCACCTTTCTTAAAGCCTTTGCTTTAAGAAAACCTTGCGTGGTACTGTTACCACGACGCTTTTTTTCTATGATTTTGGCGTAGTACCTTCGATCATGACGGAGTTGTAGAGCTTCTGAAGGACTTAGTATCGGTGATCAACCCGCTTTCAGAAGCTCTGACGTGATTCCGTCCTCCCCGGCGCCACGACCCTGAAACAGCTAAAGAGCTGTTTCATCCTGATCTCGTACAGGCTGATGTCCGGGATATCCTCGGTATAATGTCGGGTCATTTTGGCTCTTGTGTCGTTGGCCGCACTGCAAGCAGGTTTAGTGACCGAATCGTAGAGCTGTCCATAGAACCCTTCGACTTCCCTTAACACTTCTGCTTTACGCTGTACTGCCATCTTCCCTCTTAGCTTTCTCATTTGGCTTAGCCCAATCCTTCGTTCAGTAGTGGACGTTTTACGGCTGAAATGATGATGATGAATGATGGAGTTAGATGGTGGCCAAACGCTTGCCTATCTATACTTATATTATAAAGAGGAAAGATTTGTATCTTGTATGTTTGTAACGAATAAACTTGAAAGAATCCCTGAAAATTAAAATAAATTAAATTATCCCTGAGTAACATAGCCTATATTGTATCCCCGTATTCCCACGGGAATGGGAACTAAGCAAGTGAAACAGCGGAGTTCGGCATGTTGTCAATAAAATAAAAAAGAAGTTAGTATGTTTTAAACTTTCACGATCACGACACATCATTAACGCATATTTAACCGGGTATTTATCGCGTTATTCACCTATATTATTGCCGGACGTTTCGACAGGTGCGGTATTTATCGCGTTATTTACCTATATTATTGCCCGACGTTTCGACAGGTGCGGTATTTGTCGCGTTATTTACCTATATTATTGCCCGACGTTTCGACAGGTGCGGTATTTATCGCGTTTTTTACCTATGTTATTGCCCGACGTTTCGACAGGTGCGGTATTTATCGCGTTATTTACCTATATTATTGCCCGACGTTTCGACAGGTGCGGTATTTATCGCGTTATTTACCTATATTATTGCCTGACGTTTCGACAGGTGCAATCCTTAAGATGTAATATTGTCGGTTGTCAGGTAACATGTCGGTGGGCGACCTGGTGATGGTCAACGCGCTGCTGTTCCAGCTGTCCATCCCGCTCGGCTTCCTCGGCTCCGTGTACCGCGAGGTGCGCCAGGCGCTCGTGGACATGCAGACCATGTTCACGCTCATGACCGTCTCCTCCAAGATACAGGTGAGGATCATCATTGTAGCTGGCATCATCATCTCGGTCGTAGGACGTCCGCTGTTGGACATAGGCCTCCCTCATGGATCTCTGCATACTCACCACGCTTGGCAGGCGATCTTTCGTTTGTATCCCTCAGCAGGCTCCTACTGCATCCGCGGGCATGGTGACATTCTGACGGCACCGTGAACTTACCGCCCCATCACTCCGCAGGAGATAGACAAGGCGCCGCCGCTGCGGGTGGACGCCGGCAGCGCGTCCATCTCGTTCAAGGACGTGAGCTTCAAGTACGTGAACGGCAAGCCCATCCTCAACAACCTGAGCTTCGAGATCCCGGCGGGCAAGAAGATCGGCATCGTCGGCGGCTCCGGCAGCGGGTATGTCACTATTTATTTGTTTATACAGGGGGAATTTTTGAGACGGGACAGTAAGGGCAGGTACCTTAACCGTTATAGTTACAGGAAAACGTTTTTAGAAGACTATCCATAAATTTTTAAGATATTCTGAATTGCATTTACAGATTTTGGAAAAAATGTACAGTCAGCAAGAAAATGGTCATTTTACATAAAAACTTTTTTTGATGCTAATCGATCCTCTTTCTTATTAGGATCAAAAGTCTCTACTGGACCGACTGAGGTTTGAGTACCAGAAATGTCAAAAATTGGGAAAAACTTTTTCCATACATTTCGGTATAAGAGTCAAACTTCTAAATTAGCCAAACTGTATGTTATGGGTAGATCCGCTATAATCCGCTATTAAGAAGACTGGCTGAAGAAAGTAGGTACTTAAGTAAAAAAAAGTTTTAAATTTCAAACTTCGAATTCGATTCGATTTCTTGGGTTATTTCAGATCATTCTTATGTTTGTTCTGAGAAAATTCTAGATTAGACTTCTTGTTAAAAAATGTCTTTAAATCTCAAACGTTTAGACTTAATTGAAGCGTATTTAGTAAATAATAGGAACACGGAATCTGCATTGGTGTGGTACACGAATTAATACCAATTGCGAGAAGTACCATCAAGAAAGGTAATTAAAAACCTTTTGAGAGAACTTATGTATTCGTGAAAACGGCGGTCATTTTGAGCCATTTATTTCGAAGATCATAATATTAATGTAAGTTATTTTTGTCTGTGTCTAAAATACACATTAGGTAATATGATTTATTTTTTATTATTTCTTTTAGTTCTAATACAAAAGATTATCGATGCACCTATGATGATTTTCTACTTAGGTAAGCGCTTTTGCTTCTAGGTACAGTAAGCCACGAGGCCAGCTTGACAAAAACTGTAATTATCTTATACCCCATATATTTATATATTTTCGTACAAATGTAAGTATTGGAAAAGTTTTTCGCAATTCCTGACATTTTTAGTACTCAAACCTCAGTCGGCCCGGTAGAGACTTTTGATCCTAATAAGCAAGAGGATCGATTGGCATCAAAAAAAGTTTTTGTGTAAAATGACCATTTTCTTGCTGACTGTACATTTTTTCCAAAATCTGTAAATGCTGTTCAGAATATCTTAAAAATTTATGAATTGTCTTCTAAAAACGTTTTCCTGTAACTATAACGGTTAAGGTACCTGCCCTTACTGTCCCGTCTCAAAAATTCACCCTGTATACCATACTAGCCGCACCCCGCCACCCCGCAGTTTTACCCGCGTAGTTCCCGTTCCCGTGGGAATTTTGAAAAATCCCTTCTTAGTGCACCTCTAGGATACTCAAGGTATATGTGTGCCAAATTTCTTGTCTTTAGGTCCAGTTGCTTAGGCTGTGCGTTGTCGGTCAGTCACTCAGTCAGTAGTAACGGAAGAGTTTCATATATTGATCTATATTGATCTTGTTCCATGTGCCTGCCTCAGTGCTAAGCAATGGTCTCCGCCAAAGCCGTAGACAATATTCATGCTGATAATAACGAAGCGGTTAAAAATACAATTGACAAATATTTCATGACAAATGTAGATAGTATAAAATTTTTTGGTGTTGAAATTGACTACAAATTAGTTTGGAACAAACATATTGAAAACCATGCCGGTACACTGAAATCTGCAGTATACGCTATAAAACCAGATATAAAAAACAGCAAAACTAGTGTACTATGCATGTTTCCATTCCCTCATGACGCATGGTATAATAGCTTGGGGAAACTCATCTCATGCCAAGAGAATAGATTCAGATTCAGATTCATTTATTGGTATACACATATACACGTCAAACATTTCAGTAAACAGTCAAAACAAAAAAAAAATTAATCAATATATTGCAAAAAGAGCTGAGTCTTTAAATTTAAGTCTACATGTTTCTAGTTTTTCATTTGCAAAATAGAACGGCTATTTTAAAAATTCAATAAAAATAAATAAATAAATAAAATAAAAACCTCGGCATAACAATGACCGGTATATACCTCTATATATTGTTCAAAATCAAATAAATGTAAAATCGAATATTAATAAATTGAAATGTGACATCCACAATAAAATTATAATGCTAGAAATAATAATAATATTTGTCTTCCGACTCATAGACTGGTAAAACTAGGTAACAGTTTTCTATTTGTAGGAGTTAAGCTAGCAAACAATGATAATTGGTGAAAGTCTTATAATTGAGCTGCCTTAACGTTGACAGAGCTGTTTAAAACCAAACACTTGCTTCGGTACAGTATTATGACGTCACGAGACCCCACTCCTGATTTCAACCCGCTTTATCTAAGTATTGTTTCATTCAATGAAAAAGCATAAATGGTGTCCATTATTTTTGTATGTAATACAACTGACGGACTAAATAGAATTTGATTTTCATACTCTGTCAACATGCTAAGCAAAGAATCAAGGATTAAAAAAAAGCGTGTGCGTCTCCAGGCGCACCACAGAGGGGTGACTGAGGCGCTGCGGACTAGTGCGAGGAGCCGCCCCCGCGGGGAGGGGGGGGGGGGGACTGGCGCCGTGACGCGTTACGTAACGAAGCGGTTTACCCTCCCATAAATAAATAAATAAATAAATAATGCTGGACAAATCACACAGCATCATCTAGCCCCAAGCTAAGCAGAGCTTGTGTTATGGGTACCAGATGACTGATATGCTTAATACATTATACTACATAGATAGATATTTCTATTATATATAGAAAAACACCCAGAACACCCTGAACAAATATCTGTAGATCGTACCGACATTTGTCCCGAGGCGGGAATCGAACCCGCAACCCCTTGCGTCGCAGGCGGACCTTCGCCCGCTGCGCCACAGAGCTCGTCAGATGTAATCATCAGATGTAATTAAGAAGTTATCACTTCAAAAATACTTTATTCAGTGCGGCCGCATCGACGTGTAAAACAGGGTATGGGAAAAATACGAGTATCCCATAATATAGTTATCTTTTACCTTATCCTTAAAACGATAACTTTTCCTATTTGCAGAAAATCGACACTAGTGCAACTGCTATTTAGATCTGTTACCTTATCCTTAAAACGATAACTTTTCCTATTTGCAGAAAATCGACACTAGTGCGACTGCTGTATAGATTCTTCGAGCCACAATCAGGACAGATTCAAATAGCGGGACAGAACATCAGGGAACTCGATCTGGCGAGCTTGAGGAAAGCCATCGCTATTGTACCTCAGGTAAGGTTCAAATTAGAATAAGGATAGTCTTCCATAGCAGTTGTACTACAAGTTGGACTGCTAATAAAGTAGTCTTATTAATAAATTAAATTATTAGTCTTATTAATAATTACAAAATGTTTTGTAATTACAAACTATGGAAATAAAGTGAATGAATTTCTAATGAAAAGCAAAATTGTCTTGTTATTGTTCAGCCAAAAATAATTAAATAAATTTGATGTAAGTAGAGTGTTTGTAAACAAACTGTTAATACTTAACCTACAAATATCTTTCTCTTCGCTTTTATATTATGTTTCTCAATTATTGGGGATTTGTGACCACACCCATACGCGGGTTCGACTCCTGTTGGAGCCCTGATCCAATTGATGAGCTTGTTATTCTATTTAAAATTTGGCTAACTATTAATGGTATGTTGAAAGTTAAACTTCAGCTAAATACCATTTAAAATGTTTGTAAGAAAAAATTACATTAAATTGAATTGCTTCCTCAGGGTTGGTTTTGTGTTTAGAGTATGAATAGCAATTTATATTGAAGGGAGTGGTAAAAAATCCCCAATAATTGACAAATAAAAAACCAAGTTATTTTTAGGTTAAGTTATAGTACTTTGTAAACTTTTGCGATCTGTAGACAGACATAATTTTAAACTCATTAGCGGGACTTTATCGCTTAATTACCTTATTTTATTATTTCCCGACGTTTCGAGTGTCCTGCTGCCCTCGTGGTCACGGGTGGACTGGGTGGACAGGTTAAGTTATATTAGAAAGAAAGAAAGAAAGAAAACACATTTATTGGCACACAAGACATACAGATAAACAACAAAATCAAAAAATATTTAACAAACAACATAAAACAGCAAAACAGAAAAAGCAAACCAATATAACAAACAATGTGGGTAAGGCCCTATATGACGAGTGAGCCAAAAGGTGACGTCTCAGCATAATGCTGCTCACCACTCGGAAGCGGTACGCAACGCTGGTTTTCAGACGTCACCAAGTTGCCATCACGAACGCAGACTAGTTCTAGTATTAGCTAGTAGTCAGTCAGCAGTTTGTTAACAAACATTCAGCATCGAATTCGTCTTAATTATAGTTAGGTGCTATCATTTAACTGTTTACTTGCAGGATTGCGTTTTGTTCCACGACACGATTCTCCACAACCTGCATTACGGCGACCTCACCAAATCCGTGGAGGAGGTTTACAAGGCGGCCAGGATGGCGGAGCTGCACGAGTCCGTCACCACGTGGCCCAAGGTGAGCGCCCACTGCTGGGCACAGGCCCTCCGCATGGATCCCCAAGGTCATGAGGGGTCTGTTGCCATACCCATCAAGCTTAAGAAGAAGAAAAAGAAGAAAGAAATACATTTATTAGACACAGACACTAAACTTAAAAAAAACTAACTTATTTCTAATTTTAATCTAGGAGTACCTACCCAGTTAAATATTCTGCGACTTAGTGACAAATAGATGGTAAGCAGCTCACTCAGCGGGTCAAAGCAGTATGAATACTATTTCAAGTAATGAACAAACCAGTTCACAAAGTTGTGCGAGTCCAAAGGGGCCTGACTCAGCATTATGCTCCCACGCATAAGGAATGCTAGGAAGCGCTGGTTTTCAGTCAGACAGGCGGGTTGGCGAGCGCAGTACGGGATGCGGATATACAGAAAGGCTGCTGCAGAAGAATCAGCCAAGAGATAATAGAGATACCTCCGGAAGCTGCCACCCCTCCCTAGGCTGATTCGTGCTGCATCCACGGGCGAAATTGTGGAGGGGCAGGTGGAGGGCAGCGGAAACCTCCGAGATTAGGTAAAGGGTCGGAGGTTACTTTAAAATGTTTACTTCTATAAGCTTGTTCTTATGCCCATGAAAAATGTAGATATAGTTGATTATAAGAAATACATAAGTCCTCCATAAGTCCTCTGAACTCAAATGGAACATACTATGTACACCCCAAATGTCAATTGTATCAGATTGATTACCCTGATGTAATGTGTTATTGAATGACTTTCTAATACTTTTGACGTATGTGTACTTTTAATAAATAAATAAAAGATCTTACCCACAGTAAGCTTGGTTCTGGCGCTGAAATACGTTAGTTTTTTCTTATTTTTGTAAGGCATAAAATAATAAATGGTAATTATAAACAATTTATTAATTGCCATCTCGAAATGTCACTAGGCGTTCACCATAGACTCTTGGTCCATAATTTTGGTAACTTTTTTTAAATTTTATTAACCTTATTTATTATATTATTAGTCATTTATTTCAGATCAAATACAAATCCTTATCATTAAAATTATCAAAACACAAAACACGAACATTTAAAAGAATTGACCACAATAAAATTAATAACAAAGGAACACACGATGAAAAGAGATGAAATAATTTACTTAATTATAAAGATTAAATTTAAATTGAATTTTATATTCATTATGTCCAAAGCAATACATGAAAAATGAAACATTAACAAACACATAAAGAAAATTAAAACATTAAATTTCAAAGTATGAAATACTACTACTAAAAACTATGAAATAATAAAAATAAAAATAACATTATATTATTAATTGAATCCATTTGCTTTGAATAGGGCAGTCCGTTCTTGCAACAATCATCTGCAAGATGCCGTTGCTGCTGGCTCTCGCACGCTGGAGTAGGGATGCGGCTCTCTTGCGGGTAATCGCATGAAAGCCGTCCGTGCGCGCCTCCGCACACATGCCAGACGCGCCGCAGTGGCGAGGCAGCCGCAACAGCATCCTGAAGATGTTGTTGTATTGGATACGTAAAGTATTGGCAGCCCGGAGAGTATGACTTATCCACAAGCTACTTGAGTAGAAGGATTGACAATATGCCTTAAAAGGATGATTTTTACTTTATTCGAGCAGCGTGCAAATCTTCTAGCGATCATATTTCCCCGGACCGCCAGCGCCCTACGCTCCTTGTCTATGTCAGCGTCAACTTTAAGCTCCTCTGTTACAACATGTCCCAAGTATTTAAAACTACTTACTACCTGTAGAGCCGCACCATTAAGCACAATAGGCGGAATATGAACTGGTCTATTTTTGCCACTTTTGAAAATAAGCACCTCGCTCTTTTTTGAGTTATAGCTCAGTCCATGATCCGCCGCGTACTCCTCACAAATAGAAACAAGCTTACGAACAGCACCTATTGACGGTCCCAGCAGCACCATGTCATCTGCGTAACTTATATTATTGACGCAAATTCCGTCCACAAAACAACCCACATGTACTCATGTACAGTGGGCAGTACTCTGCTGAGCTCGACAATGAGGTCATTGACATACAAATTGAACAGCAAAGGAGAGGCTATTCCGCCCTGTCTTACGCCTGACTCCATGCTATACGCATCCGATAACGCCCCCGCCCCGCCCACCGTACCTGGTTTCTCTGGCAACGATACCAGTGTTTAAGCATAGATATACATAACTTCAGCCGGTACATTCGATGCCTCCAGTTTCTCCCAGAGCCTATTATACACAACAGTGTCAAAAGCTTTGGAGATATCCAGAAAGCATGCGTATACCGGCGTCTTTCTATCTAACTACTATTGTTTTAGTTAGTGCATCAGGCAATTGAGGTTTGCGATCATCTTGCTATCACTTACATCGTTGACACTCACAGGGAGGCCAGGCTTTACATTCATATTGGACGTCTGTTTCCAAAAAAAATCAAAATCTCCAGTAGAATGTTATGAGGCAAGAATATTCATTTTTATTTGATCTTGTCTGCCTTGACACCATTTAAGTTGTTTTTTAAAGATCTTCCTGCTCTCACACATATTTTCATAGTGTCTGCCACTACTTGGTTTGCCAGATTGAACCCATGCTAAAAACTTAAGTCTGGCCTCCCTGTGGAATTTCGCTATATTGTTTGTTCCACCCGATAACATAGCCTATCCTTCGCAATTTTCCTTGATGATAGGAAGTTATATCAGCTTCTGACAGGATCGTAGTTATATCGTTATACATGTTGTCAAGTATAGTTTTATGACTAGCAGTAGAACAGATTCCGTCACAGCACTGAGAGAGCTCTACCGGAAAATTAATTAACCTTAATGTGAGTGACATAGCCTCTTATAAAGTTTAATTTGACTTTCAGTACGCACTCCCCATTTGACTTTATCAATTATAGAAAATGGAATCGGCTTCTTACAAATTATACTACTTACATTACACTCTATAAATAGTAGATAATGGTCAGACCACCGCACATCATAATCCACCCATACACGATTAATTGATGGTAAAGCAGCATTGGTCACCAGGCAGTGGTCTAACCATCTTGCACACCCATGCGTATCACTCACATAGGTGAATGTATTCGACTCTATGCCCAGTTTATGAGCATCGGCACATATCCACTCTTGGTCCTTGCTAAATTATAATTAATGATTCACTATAAAATAATGTTCCAGGGTGGGCATTAAAGTCCCCTAATATACATATATATAAACTGCCTCAGAATCTCCATTATCGTCCACTATTGCGCTAATCTTACCAAAGCATTCTATGAAGTCTGGCAAGTTGTCCACATAATTTGTTGGCATATAAACACTAAACACTATCATTGATCTATTATCGCATTGACTTTCACCGCTGCCAAGCGCACATCATCGCACTGTATAACACTAACTGACCGAAAAGCACTTTTTCTCCATACTATGGCGATACCTCCCGGCGGTAATTATACGTTGGTTGGCGCCTTTCAGGTTAGGTGTCCGAAAATGTTATATTTCCTTTATAAATTGCAGGGCTACCAGACTCAAGTGGGCGAGCGCGGCCTCAAGCTGTCCGGCGGCGAGAAGCAGCGCGTGGCCATCGCGCGCGCGATCCTCAAAGACGCGCCCATCATCGTGTTCGACGAGGCCACCTCCAGCCTGGACTCGCTCACCGAGCATGTAAGCGCTTGTTACAACACACGTGACAACTGGACTTGATCCTAGGTGCCGTTACATCTGGGAACTTATGAACTGATCGTTAATGTGCAGCAGGAACAGCGTGGGAGATAGTATGGACCCCTGAGGTACCCCGGGATTAATTGCCATTTGATCGGATGAGCAGCCATTAATAACTACTCGAATTGATCTTTCCCTCGTTGCAGAGCAACAGGCTTAACGACCTTTTTAACGGCTATCTAAAGCAACGCTGGTCTTTCGACAAAGCCGTTTGGTATAGTTAAATCGGACGCTACTCTTTTCACTCGGAAATTTCCAATGTTAAATCGCTAAATTTCCTTATATGCAATATTTACGGGACCATGATTACCATGATTTGAATCTTTTTGTGTTTCCCGATATTTCGACACAGTTTCACACGTCACGGTCACAGATAAACTGAAGTCTTTCGCGAGTGAGTAGTCATTGGCAGACAAAACGATTACCCTCTTTCTAAGTCTGACTGCGAATGATGGCCCTACTATCGGTTTCACTTTCGAACGCAACTCGATCACGGCACACAACACTAACGGTATCACTACGCGGGGCTAATACTGAACTTTGTCGGTTGCTACATTTCTTCACAACAGGATCCCAGGCTCCAGATAATTGAAAACCATCTTCTCGGTTGAAGTTTCTGTGCTTGGTAATCTCAATGGCATCCTGAACCATACTTGGTATGTACTGTCGCTCAGTTGAGATTACTTGTGGATTATGTAGCTCGATCCAGTGATTCGAGCCGGACTCCGTAAATATAAGAATAAAAAAAAGAATAAGAAACGTTTATTTTGTGTCACAAAATATAAAACAATAAAACACACAATAACATAATTAGAAATACTGACAGCAAAAATGGTCGCCACTCAGCTATTGTTACGGTAAGGCTGTGAGCCGTTACTGTAACGCTGGTCTTCCGTGACGCCAGCGAGACATATAATATAATAATATGGCATACAATGTTAGCGATCTTGATAGTTTGAAAGGCTAAATGTGGTTTCCAGGCGATCCTGCAGGCCCTGAAGGCGGCCACGGTCGGGCGCACGTCCATCTGCATCGCGCACCGCCTGTCCACGGTGGCGGACGCGGACGAGATCCTGGTGCTGGAGCGCGGCGCCGTGGCGGAGCGCGGCGACCACGCGCAGCTGCTGGCGCGCCCGCGCTCGCTGTACGCGCGCCTCTGGCAGAAGCAGAAGCACGACGCGCCGCAGGACAAGTGAGCCGCTAGTGCTAGTGCTACCCGCGACGCAAGACGACTGAACGAAGTGCTAGTGTAACCGCGACGCAAGACGAGTGAAGGAAGTGCTAGTGTTACCCGCGACGCATGACGAGTGAAGGAAGTGCTAGTGTTACCCGCGACGCATGACGAGTGAAGGAAGTGCTAGTGTTACCCGCGACGCATGACGAGTGAAGGAAGTGCTAGTGTTACCCGCGACGCATGACGAGTGAAGGAAGTGCTAGTGTTACCCGCGACGCATGACGAGTGAAGGAAGTGCTAGTGTTACCCGCGACGCATGACGAGTGAAGGAAGTGCTAGTGTTACCCGCGACGCATGACGAGTGAAGGAAGTGCTAGTGTTACCCGCGACGCATGACGAGTGAAGGAAGTGCTAGTGTTACCCGCGTCGCAGGACAACTGAAGCTAGTGCTAATGTTACCCGCGACGCAAAATGAACGATGCAGTGATTTAGGTCTATCATAAGTAATACACTGTCTATACTCGCTAACGACTGTAGCTAAAAAGAGGCGCTGTACAAGTTTTCATATATTTTTTACCGAACTATCCACTAGCGGATAATTTGGTACTAAAATGCGCAGTAAACTATACTACAACGACTGTAGTTTGGGCTTCATTTGCTTGGAATTTTGTAGCATGAGTTACAAATCTGACAGATGTCGTAGTAACGTGTCTTGTCTTTTTTATTTTATGGCTTTTTGTGTTTGGTTTAACACAATTCCGCCAGTGTCAAGTTAATTTATAAATTCGTAAGTTATTTGGCTAGCCATATTGGCGGCCGTGTGTCGTAGTAACGTACTATCACTACTGTAGTAATGGCAGGCGGTCTAACAGTGACAACTCATGGAATATAGTGACAGCGACTCAGTGATACGGAAATTTACAGCGTAACTTGTATGGAGTTTAGTGTTGCAGTTAATGTCCTTAATACGAGATTTTGTCGCGGACCTTTAATGTTTATATTTTCGATGTTACGTACTCGTTGCAGTGTCCAACGATAGGTTGACTTACCGCGATAAATAATAATAATAATATATTTATTTACTCAGACACAAGATCCATTATTACAAAATAATAATATATAAAATTCTGTCTTAAAAGATTGAAACGATCACCATAGTTCACTTTCAAATGACTCGTGGTTACACTATTCATTGTTATGTTAAACGGGTTTTCTACTCACGTTAATTATTCGTTGAAAATAGGTATCCAACGTGTTCAGTTCCTCCCAGGGGAACTTTCGTCAGGGAATGGAGGTTTTACGCGGTACCGTCTCCTTCCCTCTCACGCGCTCGCGTTGCACTGCAGCATCATATTATATGCAATATTTACCGGAAATTTAACATGATTTGAGTTTCGCGATATTTCGAGAAGTTTTTGAATTTTATCCGCGATCATGGTTTGTGAAACTACGCCGAAATGTCGGAAAACTCAAAATTCAAATGTATTATATAATATAATATTGCAGTAGTGTTCACAACCATGATAGTTTCAAAAGTTATTATATTAAAATGATGTCGTGAGCTTTTTTATTTTATAGACGTGTTCTAACGAATCGACCCGCCTTCGGTCAGTGAATTGATCAACACTCGATTCGCTAGAACTGTTTTATTTTATAATGCAGTTATTGTTTGTGTATAACCCTACGGACTACCTCAAAATGATGTAAAGGACATAGGCCAAAGACCCTTGTGCATTCTCAATGCACCTAAAGTCCTATGTAAATTAAACCAAGTTTTTAAATACTTATACCAAAAATTATGCAAGAAAAACATTTCTTTGTTCAATAAACCCTAAAGTTAGTACCTAGCCACTATGGTAGATACTAAGTAGTAAGTAGTAGATACTAACGTTAGGGTTTATTGAACAAAGCGGGTGTAATACCTACATTATCATCATCTAGCCCCAAGCTAAGCAGAGCTTGTGTTATGGGTACTATACTCCAGCCATTTTCGATGTAGAATGTTTGTAAACAAATTGCTTCCTTACGGGCCGTCTCCACGAGCGAGGGAATCGCGGCGATGGCGATGTTATCGTCGTGCCACGTATTTCTATACACTCTATTAGAGGCCGTCTCCACGAGCGAGAGAATCGCGACGAGTCCGAGCTATAAAAATACGTGGCACGACGATAACATCGCCGCGCTACGTATTTTTACGTGGTTTATCTGGTTGGTTTTTTGACCGAGTTAATAGTAATGCATATTGAAGGTAGTGCTCACAAATCCCCAATAATTGAGAAATAATATAAAAACCAACAGAAAATTAAATTTACGTTAAGCATTGGCAGTTTGTTGACAAACATTCTACATCAAATGTGGCTAGAGTATAGTATAGTATAATACATAAATAAAAAGTTATCAGATCGTACAGAGATTTGTGCCGAAGCGAGAATCAGACCAGCAACCTCTTGCATCGCAGGTGGACCTGCGCCCGCTGCGCCAAAGAGTAAATCTCTACATTGACTATCAGGACATGAAAAAATCTTAATTAATTTGTTTGCAATGTTATTGCTAGGTATACATTGTGTCCGTCTCGCTAGGGTCGATTGCAGTCTTTATGTTAAAATATTTTGAATGAAATGTGATGTCTAGATTTAAAAATGTTACTTATTGTAAATCTTTTATGTAAATAATATACTGGTAAACTTGTATATTGAATTGTTGTATAAGTATATTATTTTATTTATGAAATGGTTTTTAATTTCCCTTTCTGCCTTCTATCGAACAGAAAAATAAGAATAGGAAGCAGTCATTACACCAATTAATGACACTACACAATAATAGGTACTGAGAGGATGTAATAAGTACTGGGGGACATATCTCGTAAATCGTGATCGTGATTTTGTATGTTACTTCGTCTCATCTCAGTTCCCGGTGTCTACTCCGAACTTGTCACAAAACTATTAGTCTACTATCATCCCGATAGCCGCTCCGTACCTTTCGATGCTTCACGATCGGTTTGGATAGGCAGTTGTCTATCGCGAGATCATGAGAATGCTAAAAGTTCAGTTCAATAGAGATAAAATTCTTTGGTGTAGTGAAACTGCCGACGAAGACCACTTATATGATTATCAAAACACTTCAATATTACAAAACTGGTGACGACATTGAAAGATGGCTAAGATAATTATATTCCTTCCCTATCCATTAATCATCATAGGAACTTACCTGCACATCATCAGCATCAGGTCATTAGAATGAAATAATGTAATAGTGTGTAGGTGGTACACCCTGTAGTTCGTCAAGGTATAATAGTGTTCAGTAAAGAACTATGCAAAAGGTAAGCCTATTAAATCCTCTTTTGCTGTATTTTATCAGTTCTTAAAGAACTACAAAAATACAAGTTGAATTTATAAATATTAAATTTTAAAGGTGTTCCAACAACTTTAGGCAAATAAGTAGTCGTCGTACATTTATTTACTATCGACAAAAGAACTTTATGATGCAAAACATTATATTTTTTTCAAAAACTCTTTTCCAGAAAAACTAAAACATTCCTCGTCTTTTTTTAATGCAGAACTTATTTTTTTCTAAAATCGAGCACGTATGATATAACATGACTTTTCGATAACTCTCACGGTTTCAGACTTCCCGTTTAGCCCTGAAAAAAACTCCCGGGTATACTTAGAATGTTATTGGCAAATCAGCCACTTCTCAACTCTGAATTTTATGTATACCTCTAATGTAAGTTAAAATTTTTGAAATCCTGCTCACTAAAAATTAAAAAAATAATAATTTTATTTGGAATTTTATTTAACCTCTAGCTATGAGTGAGAATTTTTTTTTGTTCTATTCTACTTATTGGTTGTTTTTTTTGCTGTCTCTACGGAACTAACTATGTGACGAATTTACAACAACGAAAAATAATAATATAGAAGTGTGGCGAATTTACACATACTTTTTTTCGTGACGAACTTACTTTGTGGCAAATGTACCCATCATATGAAAGGTATTCATTTGCACATTAATAAACAGTTTTTAGTTTTTCTTTAAGCCGTATCGTTTTTGAATTATTTACAAAAATGTTGAAAAAACGACCGTTCCCCCCCTTATCTCCGAAGTTTGCAGAGATAAACCCGTGATACTTTTATAGCTAATAGAAGTGTACGAAAACTTTATAGGAAAATTATAGCGAACTCTCGTATTTGCATAGTTTTTTAGACAAGGGGGGTGGAAGGGGGGTTTTCAAAAATTTTGTGAAGTAATAGGTGATGTGGGGTATCATATGAAAGGTATTCATTTGCACATTAATAAACAGTTTTTAGTTTTCCTTTAAATCATATCGCTTTTGAGTTATTTACAAAAATGTTGAAAAAAATAGCGTTCCCCCCCTTATTTCCGAAGTTTGCGGAGATAAACCTCTGAAACTTTTATTGCTATTAGAAGTGTATGTAAAGATTACAGGAAATTTATTACCTATTACAAACTCTCTACTTAGCATACTTTTTTAGAAATCATCGAAAGTGTAAAAAAATTACATAAGTTCCGCTATCAGACAAGAGATGGCGCTGTCAAGGTTCTCCAACAAATATAAAACCGCCTTTGTCATATATTATATTGTATGATGGCACGGAACCCTCGGTGCGCGAGTCCGACTCGCTCTTGCCCGGTTTTATTTATTTTACTTAATAATGTTTGCTTGCTTTTAAACGCAGTTCTGATTCTAGGATCCATGATAGATCAACGGAAATATTCAAATGTAATGAGTATACATATAGCGTTTTGGGTATTTCAGCAAAATTTTTGATTTTCCCATTAAAGTCTGTTCTATTGTTGAAAAATTTGGTAAACGCTAGGCTGCGCTGCTGATGTTGATTATGATGTAGATCGGAGTTAGACCTTATTCCAATCACCTTAACACTTGTAAAACCTCCGTACCTATCAAATGTCAATTCGAAATCGATCTCTACTGACGTGTTATCGGTCGCTATGGCGACGCGGTCACAACACGAGGCGCAGAACCTTTTAGAGCCGCTCGTTTTTGAGCAGATTTTTCTATTGGAATAGAAAATGGAGCATTGAGAATGTCAGTGCTAAGTCTACTGCCTGAAGACAAGCGGAAAGATTTCAAGTGAGTTACATTAAATTGTTTTACAGCATTTGCCCAAAGAGATATAAATATTTGGATTTGCCCTTTGTTAAGCTTTTATCTTGTAGCTAGGTAATGAGTAAGCAATAACGCAGAATAACAATAAGAATGCGTCCAGTCTGTCAATAGAAGGTGTCCAGTAGCTAATTTTATTGGTTGTGCTCTGAATTAATTTTTATTTTTTATTTAAACATGTACATTTATGTAGTGGGTTATCATTGGTTATTGAATTATCAATCTGCAGCTATAACTGGATTATACAAGTTACAATAAATAATCACAACATTGCAAAGTGAAGAAATAATATATTAGTAAAAACTCTCAGTACATTGTACACAATCAGAACATTTTCTGAGATATATTTGTACGTGGCTTCTTAAATAACTGATACCCCAATTTTTCCCGTTTCTTGTTGGTCAATCTTATTTCTCGTGGAACCATCGGGACTCATCTAGGTCCATTTCCTGTGAAGCGGCTTCTGGAAGAAAGAGTTCGTCATAAAGAGTCATTCTTTCTCCAGAAAATCGGCCAGCCTCTGTCCCCTGGGGTTCCGTTGCCCATACCCAAATTGCCCCACTCTCAACTCATCATCGCTTCGCATGCCTAGCTTTGCATTGAAGTCCCCCATTACAACAGTGAAGTGAGTGTTGTTCGTATGTATGGCTCTGCTGATGTCCTTATACATACATTCTTCTTCTTCATCTGGGTGTGACGAGGTCGGCGCATATACCTGGACGACCTTCAGCGAATATCGCTTAGATATTCTGAGTGTTAGGACGCGCCCCTGCTTGAAACATTGTCGATGGTGACAATGTTGTTAATGAGTGACTTGTGAACGAGAAACCCGACACCACCTTGGGACCGTTGATCGCCCTCCCGGTAGTAGAGTAGATTACCGGACTTAAGGGATATCGTATCCTCACCCTGTCTACGGACTTCTGATAATCCTAAAATGTCCCAGTGTAATCTACTCATTTTTTCTTCCAGCTCAACGATCTTATCGACTGTCCTCAAAGTGCGGATGTTGTGTGTTACCAGGGCCAGTGGTCGTTGTTAGGGTTGGTAGTCGTCCGTCTCCCGGAGATTATTAGCACCCCTAGCCCCGCCGTTACCGTGGCTGCTACCGTAGCCAAGACTAACGGGGCTGCCGGGGACTCGGGGCCTGTTCCTTAGATGCACTCATGAGGGTTTGTTGCCATACTCGCCACGCTTGGCAGGCGGGTTGGCGAGCGCAGTATAGTGTGTATGACGCGAAAGATGCTGCTGCCCAGCTTCCGCAGGCGTCCCTTAGCAGATTCTTACTACATCCACGGGCAAGATAGGAGGGGTAACATTGTACTGTTCACTCCGTGGCTTTTCTTTTTCTCTGAAAAGGTTTTATATTGGCTTGCTATTTAATATCGCGCTATTTTTATTCCTATTCATTGTCGGTTCAAAAGTCTCATCAATTTAATATATAAATGTGCAGTTAAATTCAATTTTTATTCAGTTCAGACTTGGGTAACTAGTTATTTTATGTTTCCCTTCAAGATGTTTTAGGGTTCCGTAGTAAAACAGGTAACCAATAAAGTTTCGCTTTGTTTGTCCATCTATCTGCGGCTTAACGAAGAGACTGTTAGTCCTAGAAAGCAGCTATTTTGCTCATATGCAGTAATGCGCTCAATTGAGTGATACGGTTTACAAAACATACTGTAATACATTAAACTGAAAACTCAATTAAGTAGGTACTTAATACCTGTTAATATGTTTTGGTAATCAAGGCAGCAGCGTCTTTCCTTGTATTAACACCCCGCACTGCGCTCGCCAACCCGCCTGCCAAGCGTGGTGAGTATGGCAACTACCCCTCATGGATGTCCATGGAGGCCCATGTTCAGTAGTAAACGTTTTACGGCTGAAATTATGAAAATTATGTTTTGGTAAATGTTAAAAACACACCAACGTCTAACAACCAGGTGTACGGATTACTACGGAACCTTTTACAGCGCGTGGCCCGACACGCACTTGGACAAAATTATTAAACATTGGTAGAAGCACAGATAATAATACACTTTAGTAGAAGTCAGTCTCAGAAGTTTTAGTAGTCTAACTAGACCACCCTTTAGCCTTTGGTTAAACCGCTTGCTTAGAAGTAATCTTTAATTAATTAAATTAATCTATAATTTCGGTTGCCGTGGGGCGCCAGCAGTAGAATGTTGCCCCTCCTCTCTTTCCCATGAATGCAGTAGGAATCTGCTAAGAAATACGTCCGAAAGATGGACACATCTTTTCGTGCTTTCAATACCTTATACTGTGCTCGCCAACCCGCCTGCCAAGCGTGGCGAGTATGGCAACAACCCCCTTATGATGTAACAATATAAAACCAGGCCCCGAGTCCCCGGCGGCCCCGCTAATTCTGGCTACGGTAGCAGTCATGGTAACAGCGGGGTTAGGGGTGCTAAGAATCCCCGGGAGACGATCGGCTACCAACCCCTACGACGACCACTGGCCCTGGTAACACACAACATCCGCACTTTGAGGACAGACGATAAGATTGTTGAGCTGGAAGAAGAAATTTAGTAGATTACACTGGGACATTTTGGGGTTATCAGAAGTCCGTAGAGAGGGCGAGGACACGATATCTCTCATGTCTGGTAAGCTACTATACTACCGGGAGGGCGACCGACAGTTCCAAGGTGGTGTCGGGTTTCTCGTTCACAAGTCATTCAAACTCATTAACAGCATTGTCACCATCAACAGTGTGTCGAGCAGGGTCGCGTACCTGACACTCAGAATATCTAGCGATATTCGCTGAAGGTCGTTTGGGTATACCTATGCGGCGACCTCGTCACACCCAGATGAAGAAGTAGAGTCTATGTATGAGGACATAATGTAGGAAGAGCTCAGCACGATGCTCAAAGGCCTCAATCGAGTCTCCCAACGGGTAGGGCTTAAAATCAACTGCCTGCCCCAGTTATGGTTGAGAACTCGGCTTCTGAAGTTGTCGACGCGTATGACCTAGGACAAACAGTCCAATTAGGTAGGTCCAACTTTGAGAAAGAGGTCAATCGTCGAATCCAACTCGGATGGGCAGCGTTTGGGAAACTTCGCAACATACACAATATACCTCAGTGCCTGAAGACGAAAGTCTTCAATCAGTGTGTGTTACCAGTGATGACATATTGAACCGAGACGTGGTCCTTCACTATTGGCCTTATGAATAAGCTTAGAGTCGCTCAACGAGCTATGGATAGGACTATGCTCGTTGTTTCTCTACGGGATCGAATCAGAAATGAGGAGATACGTAGGAGAACTCGGGTCACCGACATAGCCAGACGGATTAGAACGTTGAAGTGGCAATGGGCAGGCCATATATTTGAAGGTACAAAATTCCTTTTAACATCCTTATTAACTTTTATAATGCGATTGCCGAGTCCTTAATTTCTTACGGTTTAACCAGTTACGGTAAAACATTCAAAACTTACTTAGATAAAATACCTATATAACATTCAACTAAGAATTCTAAAAATTATAATACCCAAAAAATTTAAATCAAGGCTTTCTAACGAAGATAATATTATGGGTATTTTTCAATATTGTAAAATTTTACCTGTACATTGTATACAAAATTTAAAATGTTGTTGCTTTTAGAACAATTTAATCACAAAGAAGTACAAATTAAAATTAAACATAAAACTATAACAAGAAAAATAACTCAGTCAAAACTTAAAATAGGTACCCAGAGTACACAATTATTACGGCAAAAGAACGCATAAATACCTAGTACCTACTCTAATGAACGAAATCCCCACTAAAATATTATCTAAAATCAATGAAGATAACTATAAACTTAAATATAAAAAATATTTTATTGAAACCTTGCTAAATGCGTAAATGTAGTTTAAAAATGCGTTACATGGATATTTGTATATACTATAGTATAATGTAGATGTCTATGTAACGTATTTTCAAAGTATTTGTTAACTTGTATTTGAATAATTTTTTCACTATGAAATGCCAATAATAATTAAAGTCCTAAACAACTTAAGATATTCCGATACACCCTGCATGATGCTTGTATACTTGACTGCGAAACTGACAATTGTGAATTAGGAACGAGCGAGCGCAGTCTACCTCGCTCGCTTATTAGCGACTTTACATTGTCGGTCTAGCTCGTGCATCAAAACCGGTTTCTTATCGGCAGGCAAAACCGCTCGATGCGAATCGAAATGATTTTACTGATTAGTTTACATTTTTAACTATTGTACTAATGTTCTATTCTGACTGCATTGTTTTTAGAGTACCTATGTTTTTGTTCATATTACTTAGTAGTTATGTAAGTTTATATCATAAGAGACTCACTAGCATGCGGACAAACCGCTTACGGTTTTGCATGCTTTTAGCTTTTAAACTGTACTGTTCTGTATGTAATAAATAAATGAATAAAAAAAAATATAGCGCGCAGAACAGATGACCGATGGGGCCGTAAAGTTCTCGTATGGAGGCCACGGACCGGCAAGCGCAGTGTAGGACGTCCACCTACAAGATGGGCAGACGACTTGGTAAGAACCGCAGGTCGGCGCTGGATGCAGGCCGCTTCCAACCGCAGTTCCTGGAGATCAACGAGAGAGGCCATTGTCCAGCAGTGGACGCTACGGCTGATATAATGATGATGATATGATGATAATTTCGGTGTTTTCTGTCGTTCGCGGAACTAACATGTTTTTGTTCAGTTTTTTGTTTGAACCCCAAAGTTCGTGAAACAAAGAGCGTGTCAATCTATCTTGGAAATGAATTTAAATTTTTTGGTGGTTTTATGCAAACGCGACTAAAGAAAAATAAGGATTTGTTTTATGTTTAAATTAAACTATCAAAGTGGAAGAGAAGGGCCAGCAACCCATGCCAGATCCAGCGAACTGTACAGATTAGGTTAGAAATCTTAGTAATTTATTTAAGTATTTATAGTACTATATGCTAAGTATATAAGTGCAAGTACTAAGATGTAAGGTAAACTGTAAGTACTATGTATGTATCTAGTAATCATCATCATCATTTCAGCCGTAAAACGTCCAATACCTACTGAACACAGGCCTCCTTCATGGATCTTCATAAGGGGCAGTTGCCATACTCACCACGCTTGGCAGGCGGGTTGGTGAGCGCAGTATGGGATGTTGATACACGGAATGACGCTGCTGCATCTTCCGGAGGTAGCTTAGCAGGATCTTACTGCATCCACGGGCAAGAGAGGAGGGGCAACATTCTACTGCCGGCACCCCACGGCAAATCTAATATCTAGTAATAAGTAGAGCGTATTTCTGTTTTGATACTACATTAAATAATTTCTTCCTTTTATTTATTTATTTGAGTCAACAACAGAATACACACAAAAACATACAAAACTACAACAATTTTTAAAATACAAATAGCTTGGGCTAGTGTGCCCACCACTAATTACAGGATCTAGATAACAAATTATGTCTGATAAAAAATGTCATGCTTGTGAGCTCACAAGCATGCAAAGTACAGTCATGACCAGCTGGTCATGACTGTACTTTGCTATACACTGAAGGCGATTCTTCTGTTACACTAATTAACTAAAGCTAATTAATTTTAATTTAGACAATTTACGCTAAGCTTTATTATACTTAATTTATCTTAAAGAGCGAGACCCTCTGGCACAGGTATCATATTACTTAAAAGAGGGCCCCATTCCACTGAAATTAGATTAAGTTGAAGAAATAAACTATTTTATTTTTTATTTTAATTAAATTGTCTTAAAACGGACTAAAATGTCATATAAATGTCGCGTTCTAAAATTAGAACAGAACAAAATAGACCCGATTTTACGCTGACAGCTCTAAATTTAAAAACATCAAATCTCTAATTATAATTAATTTTAAGAAGTGTAAAACAGAATCGACTTCGTTATTGACGTCTTTAGTTGTAACTCATGTTTCGGTAAATTAATATGAATAAATTCGGATCACGCTCGGTAGTTCCAGTCAACAGATCTAGTCTGGATCTAGTGAGAGTAGAGACATCTGTCATTTTTGACATCTATCAAAAATATCGATATGGAACTTGAAGATTCAAGTTATAATGGGATTAACATCGATACAGAATTTTTTTTGTAAATTTCGAAATTGGATCTACTGAGAGTACAAACAAATAAAAAACTTACTAGATCCAGTATTTATTGCTGTTCTAAAAACTGGATAAATTAACATTTATTTAGTTACGAATAACTCATTTTCCCACAAACCTGGATACCAAATGCGTTGTTAGGCTAACTATTTTATTTTTAAGACCCGTATGACCTGAATATTCTACCTAGTATCCTTCTGTGTCACATAAACTCCAAGGCATAAGGCCCGTTTCAACCGTTGTAAAAGTCAGCTTCGCCTCGAGAAATCTTTTCTATAATATTAGGTACCTTCGTTGCTAGGGACTAAGCCTTGCTTGGGGGCAATTTGCCATTTGGCATCTAAAGCCACAAAGGTCTTTAAAAAAAGCTGTCTCTTTTCCACGACGGATACGTTAGCTTGTACGAATGTTCAGTGGGGTTCTAAGAAATTGTGAAGAATTCATTGTGTTTCTTCAAGTACCTCCCCCTACCTTATAATAGGTGTGAGCAAAAGTATCTACGTATTTTGTTATGCCAAAAGATCAATGGCAAAATGTCGAACTGTAGGTATTCACTACCTTAAGGTCCTAATTGGGTCGTGTTGCTTTTGCTAGTTAAAACACGTGTGTCTCTATTGAACGTATTTAAGCTACTAATTATGAAACGAACAACATTAAGTTGGACAGCTATCATTTGTATCTGTTTAATTGCGTCTTTAACCAATCTTTAGTAGGTCTTCGTGATCCTTATAAAGGAAGATATTTATTCATCCGCATCAACCCTTATTGTTTCGCTCTAACCTAACCCTTATTGTAGAACTAACTCAACAGTGACTGCAATATACACTTTGTGGTGGTTACAAGAACATAATTTCATATTTATTCTAGTTAAGAGTGATAGTAAAAGAAAATGATGGCACTTCTCTCATAGTTCATCAGGATTCATCATTCTCAGAATTCTGATGACGATGATTGGATGTTTTCGTTAAAGCTGGTCTGTCCACCACGTAGGGAAACACGGCGTCACTCCCATCGCCATGCCGCATATTCTCCTACTTTGGTCAACAAAGTTGATTGCGCTCAGCTGTCCACGAAATCCGTAGCATGCGTCGCAAACTCCACTCACGTTAAAATGTTTCCGTTACGACTGAAAATACAGAATAATAATGTAACTTCCATCACTGCATTCCAGAAAAGAGTCCCTAGAGTCAGTATACAGCAGCAACTCACGCCTGAACCTCCTTCAGAAGCGCAAGCGGCTGGCCCCGCTCGCGGACATGTCGCACACTTCCGCCCGCAGCAAGAGCGGCGACCGATACGTCACGCAGCGCGTGCTGTCTGCCAAGACACACCGCGTCAAGAACTTGCAGAATCAGTTGGCTGACGCGCATTATCATCTGCAGGTATAATTTGCTTTCCTCCTATCCTAGTCGTCACAAACGCATGTCAACAGCATGTTAAGAAGCATATATGGTTCTTCTTATTCAGATCTGCCGGTGCAATGTATTCCTAGAGTGCTGTGCATACAACAAAACGAGTCGTCTCAAAAGCATGTGTTAGCAGCATTTTAAAGCGGATTTCATAAAGTCCTAGAGAGTTCTTCTAATCCCCAAATCACAATGCGTTCCAAGTATGTTAATAGCAACAACTCCTATCGTCTTAAGTCCATACAACATCATGTTTAGGCGCTAGTTAGTTAAAGTTAGGAAGTTCAGCCGCTCGGCTGGCTCCGCTCGCGGACATTTCGAAGTCCTCCGCCCGCAGCAAGAGCGCCGACCGACACGTCACGCAGCGAGTGCTGTCCGCCAAGACGCACCGCGTCAAGAACTTGCAGAGTCAGTTGACGGACGCGAATTATCATCTGCAGGTTTCACTTGCCTTCCTCTTACTCTTATCATAAAAACAGCATGTTAAAAAGAACCTATATATGGTTCTTCTCATTCCGATCTGTCGTTGCAATGCTTTCATATATTGATCTCAGCCGTAGGACTGTTACCACGCCTATTGCTGGACATAGGCCACCCTCATGGGTCTCCAAGATCAGGAAGGGTTATTGCCATACTTGGCAGGGGCGTTGGTGAGCACAGTTTTGATACACGAAAAGACGCTGCTGCCCATCTTCTGCAGGAATCTTGGCAGATTCTTACTGCAGTCTCGAGCAAGAGAGGAGAGACAATATTAAACTGCGGTGGCACCCCACGGCTAACCCCTACGGCATTACCAGTGTGCAGACAACAAAACGCGTCCTTTATAAGTGTGTATTACCTGCATCCTAAAGCGAGTCCCTAGAGAGTTACAAAGAGTTTCCAATCACCAATTCGAAATGCGTCACAAGTATGTATACAGCAACAACTCTTATTATCTTGAACCTTGTTTTTTTGATCCCTTGTCACACAAAACAAATTGTTTTTTCGGAACTTCTTACACAACTCAATAGCAAGAAAAGCTGATGAACACAAAATGCTTTTTTGCTATTTATCACCCTTTGTGGTAATGTTACCACAATTCAAAATAATATCCCATTTTCAGGAGTTGAGCAACGAGAACCGTGTTCTACGAGCAATCCAGAAAAAACATGAAATTGCCCTGCAAAGGTACGCAACTGTGTATTACTGTAATGTGAAGCCTCATAAAAACTTAGAGTAGGTGGGCAATCTTGTTTTATTGTCTGCCATGTCTGTATTATAAGCGTATGATATTTTTTTAACCGACTTCATCAAAAGGAAGAGATATTTTTATTTAGAATCCGAATCCCTTATTTTATGAAAGGTTAAAATATATAAAGTACTGAGAGTTTAAATATATATTTGAACCGTTGATTATACGATCCATGTTTTTCCCTTCTTCAAAAGTGGGGGTGAGTTTCTTATTTTTAAACCCCCATCGATTGCCGTGTTGTTTGAAGGGGGTGTTGAAACGTTTCGAGGTTTCTCAGAATTTTGGATCATAATTAATTTGCAAGGCAATTATGCACACAAAAGTTTCAATATTACAAGTTTTGCTTAGTTTGGGGCTAGATGGTGCTGTGTGAAATTTCCAGTATTATTCATGTAATAGTATCTCTGTTTTTAGTACTTATTACAAAAATAACCGAATTAAATGTAACCGGCAGGTACGAGAACTCGAACGCGGAACTGCCCCAAGTCCTCAACTCTCACAGCGAGGAGATGCGAGTTCAGCAGTCGATGTGCAAACAGCTTAAGGCGCAGCTGAAGGAAACCACGCAGAAGCTTAAAGAGCGGGACGTTCAGCTGCAGGTGCTGAGGGACGAGCATGCTCACCTCACGGAGCTTAGCAGGGACAAGTGAGTAAACAGATGACGAATATACTTCTTTTTTATTGTTGTAGTTCACAGCCCGACTTCGGAGATGGTGGTAGCTGGGAAGTGGCTTGACAGATCTAAACACTGAACCATCATTAGAACAAAATAGACAATTTAAGACAGACGTGTAGATTATAAGAGTAGTAAGAATTTCAATGGGAATCTGATGCCTAACAACTGTTAGACATCAGATCTTGGACATCCTCAGCTTGACTTGTTTGTGGATGGATGGATGGTGATTGAGCGTGCCCTTCTTAGTTACTGTGAGAATGTCTAGTGCCTTTATTTTATTTTGTATGTCCTGCCATGTTTAAGATTATTTTTATATATTGTGTAACCTTATTTGAATTTTAACTTTCTCGCCATGTTGTTAAAGTAATTTTTTTTGTTAATTTCTCTGTAAATATTAATGTACGTCGCACTATAATAATTATAAGTCTCTTAGGTGTTTACACAAATATTTTGATTTTTATGTGCTGTTTTTTTTTTGTTTCCTGTTGTCAAAGTTTAAATTATATAAATATATATATTTAAGTTAGTTATATTAATTATTGTTAAGTAAGTAACTTTAGTTTTTTAACACATTTTATTGTTGTTTATTTTTTGCATAAACTGAATTAAGTTAAGATGCATAGGTATTTAAGTACTTCATATAACGCAGTGGATTATTATTATCTGTAATGTTATAATGATTGTGTAAATAAATAAATTGAAATTGAAAATTGAAATCTCACGGAGCTAAGCAGAGACAAGTTAGTCAGCAGATGACTCGGAAATGCCTTAAGTCCTAAACAGCTGCAGAAGACGTAAACCGTCACGTAAGCTCGAAACGAGTACCATCCTCATCTTGACAATAGTCTATTAGCATCATCCCTAAGAGGTGTATAACGTTCTTTCAGTTCTACTGTCAAATAATAAGGAGGGCCTTAGTAACACAGTCGATTTTTGGGTGTTATAAGTTTGACCGCTATGCGTGTGTCTGTCTGTGGCACCGTAGCTTCCAAACGAGGTATTTAACTAAAATTGGACATATCGAAGTAGGGATAAGTAATCGAATATTTGCAAATACCATCATCATCATCTTATTTTTTATACATTTATATCTATATCATTCTAAAGTTGTTACTATTTAAATTATAGGATTTGAACTTTGCACCTTACAAAACCCCTTAACCGCTTAATAACCATGTCATTAAGACAATCATCATCATCATCATCATCATAATTTCAGCCGTAGGACGCTCACTGCTGGACATAGGCCTCCCCAGGTATTGTGGTTAGAAGCGGCCTGCATCCACCGTCGACCTGCGGTCTTCACCAAGCCACCTTCCTATCTTGTAGGTGGACGTCCTATTCTGCGATTACCGGTACGTGGCCTCCACTCGAGAACCTTTCGGCCCCATCGGCCATGTGTTCTTCGAGCTACATGGTCTGCCCATTGGCACTTCAACGTGCTAATCCGTTTGGCTATGTCGGTGAAACGAGTTCTTCTACGTATCTCCTCATTTCTGATTCGATCACGTAGAGAAACCCCGAGCATAGCCCTCTCCATAGTTCGTTGAGCGACTCTGAGCTTATTTACTAGGCCAGCAGTGAATGACCACGTTTCGGTTCCATATGTCATCACTGGTAACACATATTGTCATTCATATTGAAGGCTTTCGTCTTATGGCACTGAGGTACGAGTATATTGGACGAAAAGACGTTGCAAAGATTCCCAAACGCAGCCCATCCGAGTTGGATTCGGCGATTGACCTCTTTCTCGAAGATGGACCTACCTAATTGGACTGTTTGTCCTAGGTTTACGTACGCGTCGACAACTTCAAGAGTCGTGTTCTCAACCATAACTGGTGTAGGTACAACATGGACATTCGACATAACCATCGTCTTGTCCATGTACATTTTAAGGCCTACCCGTTGGGAGACTCGATTGAGGCCTTCGAACATCGTGCTTAATTCTTCCATCGACTTTGCCATGACCACGATATCATCGGCAAACCGAACGAAGGTGAGTCAGATATTTGCCGTTAATATTGATGTCCAGTCCTTTCCATTCCAAGAGTTTGAAGGCATCTTACAAAGCGGTCGTAAACAGTTTCGGAGAGATTACATATGTCTCTCTGTCTTACGCCTCTTTTTAAGAGAATCGCCTTCAAACTCTGTTCCTGTACTCGAACTGACATTGTGGCGTTTCTATACAAAGACTTCAACACTTCGATATACCGATGGTCAATACGGCATCACTGGAGAGCCGTAAGCACCACCCATGTCTCGACCGAATCAAAGGCTTAGTCCACAAACGCGACATATAGTGACAAGTTATACTCTTCGGTCTTCTGTATGACTTGCCACACGCGTATGAATGTGATCTATGGTACTGTAGCCTTTTCGGAACCCGGCTTGCTCGGGAGGCTGGAAGTCATCAAACCTGCATTAAAACAATGTTTTTCAGAAATCTCCAGGAACGAGAGAAGCTGCAAGCCCAGAACGAGAACCTAGTCCTGAAGGTGCAGCAGCAGAACGAGACGATAACGATGCTGCACCGACGCCTGACGCTGGAAGCCAAGAACTTCAAGCATCAGCTTCAGACCGAGATTAACCGCCACAAGGACACAAGAGCCGATCTTGACTTAGCTATCAACAATGCTGACAAGCTGTCTACTATTATCGAGGTGAGGAATACAATATGATGCCGTAATCTTTGTTATTTTTTGCACTCAGCAGCATTATTTGTGAGTGGCGCGCCTATGCCTGGCATGATTATTTCATTAGAAACGAGTGGTTTCAAAATGTGACATATCTGAGGCGTAGATGATTCAAAACTTTTCTGTTGTTTCTAGATGAAGGAGAAGTTGATAAGCACAGCAGCGAGCCGGCCCGTGAGGTCTCCCCCCAAGATGCCACCTCCTCCAAGGCCGCTCAGTAAGAGCAAGTCTTCTCACGACACCAGCGGGCGAAGCAGTGAGGAGAGGCACAATGTAAGTTATTCGTCACGTCACGTAACCATGCTTCTATATAGGTCTCCCCCTAAAATGCTACCTTCGCAAGGCCGCTCAGTAAGAGCAAGTCTTCTTATGACACTAGCAGATGTAGCAGTGAGGAGAGGCATAATGTAAGTCAATCGTCACGTCACCTAACCATACTCCCATATAGGTTTCCCTCTAAGAAACCACCTTCCAAGGCCGCTCAGCAAAAGCAAGTCGTTTCACGATCCCAGTGGATGAAGCAGGTAAGAGAGGCATAATGGAAGTCATTCATACCATAAACATGCTTTTATATCATAATTTCCCTGCCGTTTATATCTCATATCTCTCAAATAATCCATCTTTTCTTTGGTCTACACTGCACTCATGTCCACCCACACCAGGCTTTTATGTATTTGTTCTAAATGCTTAATGTGTGTCTTTTTATGTGCCATTCGTAGCACAAATAGTTTTATAATGATATGATATGGTGTAGCTATAGATATAACATAGTTATAAGTCTTTTAGCTCTTTAAATTAAACTCTTAAAATATGAAATAACACAGTGCTTCGTGCTTGTTTTCTTCTGGTTAAATCATGTTTAATCACGAATAATAGGCACAGTTTTTTTTATATAAAACGAGTCTAGTAAACAACTCGAGCTTATCACTATATATCTCTTAGCGTCTTAAGATGATTTTTTCGGGCAAAAGCAACTAAATAACAACTCTTTTACAGGCCGAACAAAACCTAATAGCCAAAATGTGTGAAAGTTCACGCAACCTCAACAGCGCACTATCCAGCGAAGAACACACGTCCTCCTCCTTGGAATCTCGCTCCAGGTATGCCACTCGGTCTAGGACTAGTTCAATCTCCACAAGGTCGACTCCTATCAGGAAAACTTCCAAGGGATCAGATGACATTATAGAACTTGCTAAGACTGTCCAAGAAGGCATGGCCGACCTTGCCATCTACGATAATAAGCCACAGTTGATCTACGACGCCGCGACACAAAATGAAGTGCAGAAGAAAATGGAAGCTATGAAAACAGATCTTATGCACAAAATCAGACAACCGGATGATGAAAAGCCGAAGAGCGCTTTGAGAAGAATGTCAACAGAAGAGTCTATTGAAGAACAGGTTATTGAAAGTGATGAAATGGAACGCCCGAAATCTAGAGGACGAAGAAACTCAAGCGTTTCATTCCACGCAAACATAACCACTGAAGAAATAACGACAGTAGTTGCCAGTAACGGTAAAAACGATGAAATTCCTGTCTATCCAAAACCACACAGAGAGAATAGTGTTGTTACAAAATTGCAGAAAGAAAACAGTGTTATTAACATGGCTGAAAGACGACACAGTATAACCGAGAGAAAACTGTCTGGAAAACCCATAGACAAATACTGTAAGGACATTATTCATGACATCGAGAAAAGCAGCAAAGTCATCGACAAACACGTAAAACAGTTCCAAAATACCCGATTCGAGAATGATCATGTTGTTCAACAGTTGCAAGCAATTGACAAGATGAACGAAATGGTCAGTGGAAAAATAGACATTCCCAGCGAAGCTCTCGCAGAGATGAATAATAACTTTAAAATGCTCGCAGATCAAGTGTTCAGCGACGTGCCAGAGACTAGAAAACGATCTATTTCTGGAAGGCGAAGCTCGAAGGATTCTAGACCTAATTTAATGGGAGATGTCGGCATGAGTAACCAGGACCTGCTGGATGATCTTTTAGGGAAGAAATGATATACGGCGTTGAAATGACCGCCATGTAATTTGGAAGGGTTATTCAATCGTATTCATATTTGTACCGTTGAAAAAAAATCGCGAATCTTCATTCCAGGGGCAAGCAGGTATGCAAAAGGACACAAAGGAACATGTAATACTGACACAATGTTCGAGGCTACACGGAGGCTTGGCTCAATATAAATTGCATATTTTTGAAGAGTTCTAGTTTCTAGATTAAAGAGACAACGATACTCCATCTCAAGACGGCATTACAAAACATAAGACTTATTAATTGAGAACCTAAAGAATCTATAAACCGAGTGGGACACAGAATTCCTTCTAAGAAGATGCACTTTTTATATCCCTATGTAGTGAAGAAGTCATCTTAGAGTTCATTCACACTCATTAGCAAAAAACATTACATGTACGAAAGAGATAGTGAAAAGTATTGAATTATTCTGTAAGTTTTGGACTTTCGGCTTACCTAACATCTCCCAGATGTCTAAAATACATTACTAGCGTAGCTTGACAACCCGTCCTGTGTAGTTAGTGTTTGATAAGTTGATTATGTTGGACACAAACAGTGGCGTAGAGCCAGGTCTGTCAATAAGCCTTGGATGTACTAAAAATACTTTCTGTTCCTACAGTTCCGGTGAACAAGCCTTTCTTTGCTTAAAATACACAGTATTGGAGTTATCGTGTTGACTGGGAGTTCACTAAGCGACAAAAAATCATGTTGTTGTAAACTGCTATAAAATCAATTGAGTTGCATAGATGCTGCATTGCAATGACTCACTCATAAACTCAATGAGCCCTTAAGAAAAAACTTCGTTATTTTTCGTAGGTTCAAAAAGAAAAAAGGATTTTCTTTTGAACCTAATATATGGATGCTGGTGAGCAAACCATTAACTGTTACCTGGCAAGGTATAATGGTCGCTCACCAGCAATTATCAATAATTATCAATAATAAACTGTTTCAATAATTCTGTAATTATCAATAATAAACCAATAACCAACAATAAAATAAAAAGCCATTTAATATGTTATCCGGAACTATTTCGATATGTTTATGTAAACGCCTCACTAAGATCAAGCTAGACATAACTTTTCGACATAGTATTCTAGGAGCATAATATATACTTACGAAAACTTTCCCTTTGGTTCAAAATTTGGGAGAAGTAATTTACTACAATGCTCGTATAATGAAGTTTGATGAAGATTTGTGTCAAAATAATGGGTTCACTGTTTCTATTATTACTTGAGAGCGCACCTACTTGTTTATAACTTGGTAATTATTGAAAATCATCAAACAGAAAGTTTTTGGAGTAGGTATATTAATTAACTGAATTTGGAGTTTAAAACTTGTTTTCTTGTAAGATGATTGAAAGCAAACTGCTTTTGTTTCGTGTTAAACAATAATTTCATTATTTTCTGTTAAATAACAATTATAATGAGCCGTTTTCAGTAAAAAGTATCTATTTCCTAACCTAAGAAGATGGAGCTACCGCGCGGCGTAAGCAAGATCACTAGTCTATTGTCAGTAGTGTTTACTAACAGAAAAAGAACACTATATATTTAATATCTAATAAGCTGTAAAGAACTACTTTTGACTAATTTTCTTTTTAATGAAAACGTCTCATTATACAGGGTGTATTATAATTGTGTACTAACCCAAAAGGGTGGCTTTCATCCCATGAAAACATGTAGTTTTTTTTGGAGGGGAAAAATATCGGAAATTCTTATTTTTTTATTTTATTTTTAAATATTTTTATTTACAATTTAACTTGTGGTGACAATGGTCCTGATGTCAAAATAGTTTTTTTTTTTTTTACATTTTAATAAAGAAAAACCTCTTTGTGGTTAAAGTTATTTTGACCTTGTCTAGAATTAGGTGGCGTTTAGGTTGTCAATATACTTAAAGAAGATTATAATTAGCTGTTGAAATTAAAACGTTCGTGGTCTTTTCTTAAATGAAAATCACTGAATGCTGAAAAGTCATAGAACAAAAGTTGTGCCTTGGGATGGTCAGCATCACCCCCTTTTTGCTTAGCACACATGTTATAATAGACCCTGTATAAACTATTTTATTAATCTTTTAATAACATTGTAAATACTTTTTAAAAGTAAAACATAATTACTGTAAAAGACTTTTGGAATTAGTAAGATCGTTTTAGAAAATGTATTTCTCGTTTTTAAGGGGGGAATTATTTTGTGTGCTGTATGGTGGTTTTGTCGTCTAATGTATATTTAAATATTTTATTGAATGTTATCGATGGTATGGTAAATAATGAAATAAATATTTTATTTTTGGTAAAACGAATTTTATTAATGAGAATAGCGTTTCTATAGGATCTGGCCAGATTCAGTAGCCTATCTGGATCTGTCCTGATTATATAGAAAGCTACTATTAACTATATAAACTACTTAACGAATGGTACTAAAACTTAGCAGTTGTGTAGAGCATAGAATAACTAATAGGTGCTGCCTGTGTGGGGGCAGCGGGCGAAGGCCTGCGACGCAAGATGTTGCGGGTTCGATTTCCGCTTCGTGACGAATGTCTGTACGATACAACGCCCTGTATTTTTATGGGGTATCACGCTGGGGTGTCGGCAGGAGAATCCGTGAGGGAGGCCTTAGTTCAGTAGTGGACGTTTTACGGCTGAAATGATGATGATAATGACTGTCGTCGTATTCATTTTACTTAAAAAGAAAACGCGGCCAAAGCAGGGACAAAAGTCAAAGTCGTGTATTTGTTAAGGGTGTTCTGGATGTTTTTCTTTATAACAAAAAATATATGTCTAATGTATTAAGGGTGGTCTATTGTCTCCCCTGGTGGATCCCCTAGGCCGTACACCGTATATCAGTAATCTAGTACCCATAACACAAGCTCTGCTTAGCTTGGGAGATTGATGATGCTGTGCGATATCCAGCATTATTATATTATTCCCTTCCAGCCGTAGCTGCATCCACTGGCAAGAGAGTAGGGGCAACAAATTCTACTGCCGGCAGCCCTCGGCATATTATTATTATTTTGGATATAGATTTTCATCAGCTCGGCACTGATAGGGCCGGAATTTATCTAAAACGCACGGGCCTAAGCCAAGTGCGCATTAGTTGTGTTTCTAGATGCACCATGGTTAGAAGACTGGTGGTGCGTCAATGGAAACATCAGTTTGCAAAAACTTTCTAACAATCCTACACGTGTTGAGGATAACTGCTTTCTGTAACAGAGCGAATGTGTGTTTAGGCAGGTCTAGTTGGGCGAGTGACTGGAATAGTTGTTTAGGTATTACTCCCGTTGTAGAAAGTACAATCGGGATGATTGTCACTTTATCTAAACTCCACATTCTGGTAATTTCATTTTTTAGGTCTATGTACTTCGTAAATTTTTCAGCTATGGTTTTTTGCAAATTGTGTGTGTTGGGGATGGCTATGTCTATGAGTAGTGCTGTTTTATTAACTTTGTCTATAAGTGTCAAATCTGGTCTATTGTAGTGAATAGTTTTGTCTGTGAGGATGGCTCTATCGAAATAGAGTTTATGTGTAGAACTTTCCAGCACGGTGTCGGGGGTGTATTTGTAATAAGGTGTTGGTCTTGCAGGTGTTTCTATCAGATTATATTTGGTCGCCATACGTTGGTGTATAATATTGGCTACCTGGTCATGCCTGTACTTATAATCTGTTTGTACAATAGATTTACAAGCCCCGGTAATATGCTGGATAGTTTCTGAAGCCTGGTTGCAGCGCCTACATAAGTCAGTAGCTAAAGTGGGTAGTTTTATGATGTGCTTTTGGTAGTTACGAGTCTCTATTATTTGATCCTGTATGGCAATCATGAACCCTTCCGTCTCCGGGAAGAGTTCCCCTCGATAGAGCCACTCGTTCGACGCCTGGATGTCGACGGTGGGGTGGCTCAAATCGTGGCGATGTCTCCCATGTAGATATTTAAGGGACCACTCGGATATTAATGTCTGTCTGTCTGTAAGTTCTTCATTTCTTTGTTTGTTGCGGTCCTGTAAATTAAGAGGTGTGAGTCTCTGGTCTAACTCAACTACTGACTTATGAAGAGTTGATGTTTCTGTTTTGCTGTGAAAATATGTCCGAAGTGTCATTACCTGTCTATTGTGCAGATTTGGGATGTTGACAATACCCCTACCTCCTTCTATTCGAGGTAGGATTTGCCTTTGAATACATGCGCGTGGATGGTGCTTGCGATGTTTGGTCATGGTGACATTAATGAGACGTTGTAGGCTTTTTAACTCAGTTTTGGTCCAGTTAATTATTCCGAAAGAATAAGTAAGAACAGGTATGGCGAAAGAGTTAATTGCTTTTATACAATTTTTCGAGTTAAGTTGTGATTTTAGTATTGAATTTAATCTATGTTTAAAATTTTGAGTTAGTTTTGTTTTTATTTCCTTGAAGTGAATATGTTTGGATTGTTGATATCCTAAATATTTGTACGTCTCATTCTCATTCAAATAATCAATTTTTTCCCCAGACTGCAGTTGATAAGAGTGCTGAATTCTTTATACCTACATCTTTAAATGGATCTGTATCTACTAATTATTGCTCTTTTAGGCAACAATGGACAGCTGTTTCAGTCGTTCTTACCGTCTATTCCCACTAGTACAGTTGTCCAGTTCAGTTGACTGAACTAGTGAGATTTCTTTTCTCGTTTGTTTAGTTGACTGGACTAGTGAGATTTCTTTTCTTACACCGTCCTTTCACTCTTCGCGATTGAACACTGCCCTCGTGCTCTGTATAGTGTCTCACAAAGCGTTCATCATCATCTCAGCCGAAGGACGTCCAATACTGGATATAGGCCTCCCTCATGGATCTCTCTAACGATGAGGGGGTGATTGCCATACTCAGCACAGGCGGGCTGGCGAGCGCCTACATGCGTTAAGGCCAGATTATTCGAATTGAGCCAATTCTAGATTCAATTTTAAACGAACAATATCGTTCATTTTGTAAAAACGGGAATTAACTCACGTAGTAACGTCGAAGATTATTCCGACACGTTTCGATTTTTCAAGAAAATCATCATCATGGTATTGAATGCCCGTCCGCGCGTGGGGCCGACACGACACTGTTTTTACAAAATTAATACTCGTTTTTACAAAATGAATGACATTATCTCACGGTAATTTTGAAAGTGGTACAATATCGTTTTCGACGGGCAAAAAATAACTACAAATAGTTGGATAAACATTTTTGATTATTATAAACACGATATTTTTCACTTAACCTGATGATTAAAAACTACGAATAAAGGAAAGTATTTGCTCGGTTTTCTGGGTGTACTTCACAAGTGTATTATAATAAAATTATAATAACATAAACACGGGAATTTATCGCGTAATACCTTTGATTATTCCCGACGTTTCGACTGTGTTTCACAACCGTGGTTAATTCACCAGGCGATAAATTCCCGTGTTTATGTTATTATATTATAATGAATTGTGATCGCGAAAGTTTACTACCTGTAATACAATTCTAAAGGTGCTGAAACTTTTGTTTCATCCACGAACAACTTGAGAACCATTGAACAAGCCTAATTAAAATGTAGTACCTGCTATTAATAATATAATATATAATATTAAAACTTTATTTCAGACAACTATAGATAAGTAACAAGATGTAAAGTACTAAATCTAAGGTCCATATTATAGGTACATATATACCTTACAGACTAACATACATAAAAATAATATCTTATCTATTAATAATCATGCGGACATGTATACATCAGTAGGTATGTTGTTTATAAGTTAATATTAAGCATTTCAGCTTATGTATATTAGTATAGATAGGACGCCGCGTCCGCGCGCGTTGGTGCGTTTAAAACCTACTGCGTTGATATACCTAACCTGGGGGTATATACCCCCAGGTTAGGTAGGAGGAAGTAGGGAGGAGTAGAAGTGGAGTAGGCCAGGAATATTCCTGAATGCAACTTGTTATAAATCGAAATAAAGCCAAACTGACTCTTATGGCCGTTACGTAAATATTGTCGTTCTGACGATAATATCGTAATCGTTTTGTAGAGTAGGCGGCTTGGCCTTAAACGACCTTTATGAAGCAGAAGAAGCCTACGTTTTAATTACCACAATCTTGAGTAGCAGGATAGGCCTCTCGTTTTTCATCAATGGAACAAATGCTACACTGAGGTTGAATAGGATGGCCGCGAATGGGCGATGCTGCTAGGTTATATTGTGGTCTGATGTAAGGTTTGGATAATGTTCTATTTTCAACTCCAAAGAATAACTCTTTGTCCTGAATCGGGCCCAAAAGAAATAAAACTTATATAGAATATTATTCGAAGCTTTAGCCACGTTTCTTAAAAACGCTGATTTTAAATTGCTAGTAAGAAATTTAGGCTTAACACGACTAGCAGCAGCTATTAACGGCGCCTAGCAAAGACATTTGCATTTTAGAATTCAATCAAGATCGAAATTAAAAAGAAAAATATTTATGGACATTTCATTATAATTCCGTTTTTCGCCGCACGACTCTCAGTGAAGCAACACCTACGTTCGTTTGCTCCGCGGTATTTATATTGCAAAAGTGAGGCACCCTGCGGCCATTTTTGAGCTACAATGCCACAGACAAACACACAGGTACTAAAACTGGTTACTGGGTATCCTTTCTTTCTTTTATACGTGTTTTCAGTATTCATTTTTGTAATAAATAACTAATTTTGTTTATAAATGTTTATTTAAAGCCTACCAAACCTACATTTTCTACGTCTGTTCCGGTACTTCCGAGTTGTTATAAGTACCAATTTATCATATCAATATGACTATCAGGACAAACATGAGCTGGTCGTCATACTGCACTTCATCGCACCTCCTGTCCTGTTTGTAGTTGTATCAAATAAATATTTTTTCATGATATTTCATTATTTTCATTTCATTTCATGTAACTCAAACTAAAAACAATACTCTCGTTGCGTCGGGGTTAAAAAACATGATAGGCTCAAAATACCTACCCACTAGAAGTTTATTACTAGTCTGAGAAGTAATCTATCAGCATTAATTATCACAGCAATGGAAGTATGCGTTAGTTACTGTTACTGAAGCGTTCATTATAATAACTATGGAGATGTAAGTCAGTCAGTCTATGGAGGCGACGAATTAAATGCAGACTGCAGACTTTTTATCTGTCTATAATTTAAATACGAATTCAACAATAAAATTATAATCATCTACAGGCCGACTTCGCCCACGGCTGGGTCTAGTGGGTGTACACTATGCTTCCCATAGTTTGTGCCATCTGCCACGACCCTGTGTTAGTCACATAGACCTATAATTTACTTACTAACTCTATGGTTAGTCCAATACATCGTTTGTCTATGTGACATAATCCCTCACTTGCAAAAAAAGTTATCTGAAGCGAACGAATTCGTCTTGTTCTTCTTTTGTTAATTTGTCTTGTCTTTTTATTTTATGGCTTTTTGTGTTTGGTTTTACACAATTCCGCCAGTGTCAAGTTAATTGATAAGTTCTTAGTTATTTGGCTGGCCATGTCGGCGGCCATTAGAGCACAATTTTCCTTTTGTGAATTTACTATTAGAATAGTTAAAAACGCTACTTTGAAGTAGCGATTTGCTCTTTTGAATAAACACTGACTTTGTCTTTATCTATGTCTGGGAATTTAGAAAATTGAATGACAAGAAATAGACGACATATCTTTGTGGTGAAAGGAAAATATTTCATCCAAACTATTATTAGAAAGAGGAAATATTTGTATGTTTGTAACGAATAAACTCAATAACTACTGGAGCAAAAAATATTTCACTATTAGAATGCTACACTATCCCAGAGTAACATAGGCTATATTTATTACTAAAAAAAGGCCTCAATAATAAACCTTCAAGATGTGACACAAGTTGTAACAACTTCATAAAATTAAAAATTTTAGGTGATCCCGACACTTTACCTAGTCTCTGAGGTAACCTATTTTTCTTTGTAATGTGTACACTCAGTTTTGCATTCTACACATAATTTCCTTTCATCTGATACCAAACTCGGGAATATTTGGAAACATTCGAATATTCATCCCCTCTTTCACCCCCATATCTTGTTAACTTCTTAACCGATTTTGACAAAACATGTTTAAGAACCACCGCCGAAAAACTGGCTTTTAAATAAATAAAAACTGTATGCAAATCGGTCCACTCGTTTAAGAGCTACGGCGCCACAGACAGACACACACACATAACGATCAAACTTATAACACCCCTCTTTCTGTCGGGGGTTAACAAAAATGCATATAATGCGAGTTTGACTGTTTGGTTAAACGAGCTAATCTCAGGATATACGGTTCGAATTGTCCTCCCAAAGGAACTTGTTAACAATTTAACCCTAAGAAATATCAAGGTCAAACTTAAAGCGTATTTTGTTTCGAATTTAGATAAATATTTTGTCACATAGTTTTGGATTGCAATTATTTCACTTGTAATTTAAATATCTTAGTTGTTAGCTCCTACTATTAGTGTATTATTATCAGTGCTACTTACTTAGACTCCGATAGCTCATAAAACAAACCTTAGTGGTTTACCTGTGCTATCATTATGATTAATTTTTGTATTTGTTTTTTAAGAAAGATAAATTAATGAATTTTTTTTTTTTTTTTAATCGTAGAATATCCCAATTGCCGAGGAAGGCTTTATAACAACACGCTACGACCAATAGGAGCGTAGCATCATTAAAAATGTTTCTTATACGGGGAAAATGTATTCCTTTTGAAAACTTCCGTTGAGTAGATACGCTGCGTAAATGGTTAAAGTCACGCTACCATCATATATGGGGGAATCGTTCCTCCTCCAAATAAATCCTTATCCAAATAAATACGATATTTTACTTTCAAACTAACGTGAGATATTCTATTCAATTTGTAAAAACGAGAATTACTCACGTAGTATTGTCTCCGAAGATTATCACCGCCAGCGCCAGTGTCGTGTCGGCCCCACGCGCGGACGGGCATTTAATCCCATGATGATGAATTTCTTGAAAAATCGAAACGTGTCGGAATAATCTTCGACGCTACAATACAACGTGAGTAATTTTCGTTTTTACAAATTTATTTATTCATCACGAGTATTAAATACTGCCGTGGGGTGCCGGCAGTAGAATGTTACCCCTCCTCTCATGCCCGTGGATGCAGTAAGAGCCTGCTTAGGGATACCTGCGGAAGTTGGGCAGCAGCGTCTTTCCTTGTATTAACATCTCGTACTGCGCTCGCCAACCCGTCTGCCAAGCGTGGTGAGTATGGCAACTACCCCTCATGGAGATCCATGAGGGAGGCCTGTTCAGTAGTGGACTTTTTACGGCTGGAATGATGATGATTAAATACTAGCCGCACTCGGCGGTTTCAACCGCGTAGTTTTCGTTACCGTGAGATAAAATACAGCGTATGTTATCCAGGGATAGTGTAGCTTTCTAATAGTGAAATAATTCATAAAATCGGTCTAGTAGTTTTTGAGTTTATAAAAATACAAAGCTTTTCTATTTATAATATTAGTATAGATGTAGATGAACGGAATTGCCTTTTTCATTTCAGCCGTAAAACGTCTCCGCTACTGAACATTTGTATCCCCATGTATCTCCTTGAGGGGTAGTTGCCATACCACGCTTGGCAGACGGGTTATATTTGTCACTGTTATTATATGTATCATCCAGTAGCATTTTGTAACTTTTGTAACTAGTACTATGTTGACAATATTGTGGACCATTGTATTTATGATTACTGATTCTGTAATTTGATAGTTCTGTTTTGTAAAATGTACGTATTTAAAAATCATTTTCATAATTTCTTTCGTAAAACGTCCACTACTGAACACAGGCCTCCCTCATGGATCTCCATTAGGGGTAGTTTGCATACTCACCACGCTCGGCAGGCGGGTTGGCGAGCGCAGTTCGGGATGTTAATACACGGATAGACGCTGCTGCCCATCTTCCGGAGGTATCCCTTATCAGGCTCTTACTGCATCCACGGGCATAAGAGGGGGATAACATTCTACTGCCGGCACCCCACGTCATGGCACGGTAAGTATTTAATATTCCTAAATAAATAAATAAAAATAAAAATATAATCGAAAAACAACAATCGGCCGATTTAAATGTCTAGTCTGAGAGACATTCTAAGATCTTAGTACATGATGTCAAAGTCAAAGTTAATCTGAGAGCCCTTCGTGGAATTAATCTCTGCGGCGTCATTTAATTTACTTATACTAAACCTAATTCACTTGTTTTAAGATAAGCAAGATGCTTGTTTTAGAGATTAGCCTGCACTACGAATAGTGTCTATGTTTTGTAATTAGAAACTATGGAAATAAATTAATAAGTTTCTGAGTTTTTTCAATTTATGACAAAGCACGAAACACGCCCCAAGACAGGCTGCTAATGTATTGGCACGATCACAACAAAAGAACAGCTGGATCTCTTGCCCGTGGGTGCTGTAAAAATATGCCAAGGGATAATGAATCCTCCGGAAAATGGGTAGTAGCGTCTTTCCGCGTATCAACATCGCGCCCGCTAAGCGTGGTGTGTGTGGCAACAACCCCTCATGATCAGTACTTGGAGGCTTATGTCCAGCAGTAGACGTCGAGGAGATGATGATGGTGATGGTGAAATCTCAATCAGTGGTTCAGCTGTTCGCGACCCCACCCCACGTCGGTGTTAAAAATCTACGTTTTCTATAAATATTAAATTAAAAGTTTATGAGACTCTATGCTTTTTCGAAGTGCCTGCCTTTCAAATTGTGTCTACCGTTTTTTTACAACAAATAGAATTTAATAAGTTCTTTATGAATTTACGATTTAAGCTTAGCCAAGATAATAGGACGGGACAAGTCTGGGACTAAATAGAATAAGCTCAAAAACACTTTCTTATTGGTCTGTCTGTCACAAACGCAAAAAATGTTCACCGATGCTTGTAAAATCAATTTAAGTGTCTTTAACCGAATTCAAAAAAGGACGAGGTTCTCAAGTCGTCTGTATGTTTTTAATCTTGTAACTCACTCCGTTAATTATAAAATTTATAGCATTAATTTATATATATTTTTTATAGCAATTAGCTTACTCTCTTTTTAGTCTGTGCTAGAATCGGCAGCCATCCTTGGCGCCATATGTTACCTATGGTTGGGAACTTTCCCTTTCGTAATCGGCAATGTCTGCGTTTATGTAGAACACTGGTAATTCTGTAAAACTGAATTGACAATACATTCTTATTACTTGTTGCCGCGGGGTGCCGGCAGCAGAATGTTACCCGTCCTCTCATACCCGCAGTAAGAGCCTGCTAAAGGATCCCTCCGGAAGATGGTCGAGCGGCGTCTTTCCGTGTATCAACATCCTGTACTGCGCTTGCCAACCCTACTGCCAAGTGTGGTGAGTATGGCAACTACCCCTCACGGAGATCCGAGAGGGAGGCCTGTGTTCAGTAGTGGACGTTTTACGGCTGCAATGATGATTTCTCGCGTCACGTACATATATCTTTGTAAGGTTTTAGAATACCACTGGCGTAAGATTGAATCAACATTGGTGTCAATAGTGTTGGCGCTAGTTCTTACTAAAGCTAACTAAAATTGCGTAAAATGGGCTAAAATGACATAACCGAATGGTTAGTGCCGTTCTAAAATGAAAACGGAACAATTTCACCAACGGCTGAAATTATGACTTAGTATTCAGTACCTATTTTTAGTTTTAAAATTACAGGATTTTATCGCGTACCTTTTTTATTATTTTCCCGACGTTTCGAACACATTTCAGCGTTCTTGGTCGCGGGAGGACTGATGTGCTGGGAGCTACCGCCGCGAATTGATGGCAGAATCCACGACTACCCTCAATTCGTCTTCAGATTCAGAAATGTCCAAGTTCACATTACGACACACTACACTGACGGTATCGGACTGCTGTACCGTCGGAACACAACGCACACACTTATTCAACACAGGATTCCATGCAGAAGAGAGACGAAAACCATCTTCACGATTGAAATTTAGGTGTTTCTTGATCTCAATCGCCTCTCGAACTATCCTCTTATAATAGTGTCGTTCTTTGGATAGAACTTTTGGGTCGTGTAGTTCTATCCAGTGGTTAGGTCCTGACTCCAGCAGATGTTCGGCAATCGCTGACTTATACACTTGCCGATTTTTGACCGCAGCTATATGCTCCTTGACACGTTCGGCTATTGTGCGCTTAGTTTGCCCTATGTATGAACGGCCACAGCTACAGTCAATTTTGTATACGCCTGGCATTTGCAGCGGTATGCTATCTTTTGGTGTTCGGAGCTGCTGAGAGACTTTTGAGTAGGGAGTGAAAACTGACTTAATTGAAAATCTCTTGAGAATATTTCCAATCTTATCCGTCACCCCCTTCACGTACGGCAGAAAGATAGGTTGTCTGCTGACCTCCGGCGTTTTTCGGCTTTTCCGTTTTATAGTTTTTCTACTTACATATCCGTTGTGTCTAAGAACCTCCTGAATCATCCCCATCATGAACATCCTGTTGCCCGCGGTATAGAAACACTACCTCCAGATCGACGGAGTGGCCATGGGTAGCCCAGTAGCTCCGGTCTTGGCCAACATCTGGATGGAACATTTTGAGAGTAAGATTGATTTTACAGCCAACGGTATAAAGTTGTGGAAACGCTATGTGGATGACGTTTTCTGCATAATGAAGGGAGGCGAACAGGAAGTCCACCAGTTAACAGACACATTGAACGCCATACACCCGAATATCCGGTTCACGCATGAAATGGAGATTAATAGGACTTTAGCTTTTCTGGATGTCAAAGTGATGGTGAGATTCGATGGTTCCTTAGCGCATTGTGTCTACCGAAAACCGACTCATACTGACCGGTACCTAAACGCTGCATCGCATCATCATCCGTGCCACTTGCAGTCTGTTGTGGCTTCATTAATTAACAGGGCTCATGATCTGTGCGACCCTGAACATGTGGAGAGTGAAATCAGCCATGTTCAGGAGGTTCTTAGACACAACGGATATGTAAGTAGAAAAACTATAAAACGGAAAAGCCGAAAAACGCCGGAGGTCAGCAGACAACCTATCTTTCTGCCGTACGTGAAGGGGGTGACGGATAAGATTGGAAATATTCTCAAGAGATTTTCAATTAAGTCAGTTTTCACTCCCTACTCAAAAGTCTCTCAGCAGCTCCGAACACCAAAAGATAGCATACCGCTGCAAATGCCAGGCGTATACAAAATTGACTGTAGCTGTGGCCGTTCATACATAGGGCAAACTAAGCGCACAATAGCCGAACGTGTCAAGGAGCATATAGCTGCGGTCAAAAATCGGCAAGTGTATAAGTCAGCGATTGCCGAACATCTGCTGGAGTCAGGACCTAACCACTGGATAGAACTACACGACCCAAAAGTTCTATCCAAAGAACGACACTATTATAAGAGGATAGTTCGAGAGGCGATTGAGATCAAGAAACACCTAAATTTCAATCGTGAAGATGGTTTTCGTCTCTCTTCTGCATGGAATCCTGTGTTGAATAAGTGTGTGCGTTGTGTTCCGACGGTACAGCAGTCCGATACCGTCAGTGTAGTGTGTCGTAATGTGAACTTGGACATTTCTGAATCTGAAGACGAATTGAGGGTAGTCGTGGATTCTGCCATCAATTCGCGGCGGTAGCTCCCAGCACATCAGTCCTCCCGCGACCAAGAACGCTGAAATGTGTTCGAAACGTCGGGAAAATAATAAAAAAGGTACGCGATAAAATCCTGTAATTTTAAAACTAAAAATATGTTAACAAATCGCGAAAGTTTAACAAGTTATATTCAGTACCTATTCAGTTGTTTATTGCTTTCCATTGTAAACATAGGTCTTATACATAAGTAAATAGCACAGAATGGAACCCTGATGGGCACTGCAATCTAAATGTATGTATAAGAGGGTAGGTTTCATGCAAGATAATGTCAGTAATAAATTAGAAAATTAATTAAAATTAATAGTATTATGAAGACCTTTCCTCCATGGGGGAGGCCTATGTCCAGCAGTGGGCGTCCTACGGCTGAAATGATGATGATGATGATGAATAGTATTAAATTAGAAAATTAGTCACAAAAATGATTAAAGCCTTAACTTTACAATAAAAAAATTGTCATGAAAATAATGATGTACTACGTCTTATTTACAAGGTATATAAATTGGAGTATTGGGGCACTGAAATTTCCTTTATAGATTGTTAAAACAAAATTGTGCACTTGTCATCAAATATGTCATCTTATAACGAGTTTTCATCAAGTTCCACGTCCCTGCGAGTTTTCGCTACTTACACGCATGGCTCATTTACCACTAGAGAGGGTACTTACACTTGTAAAGGTATCAGTATGTAATAGATATATGCATCATTTGCCATTTTCACGTAACGATTCGCTTTACGCTGCGTAAATCACGTTGTAATTAAGATTATGGCGTAGCGTAATTACACACAATAGGGGAACGTCACTTAATTACTGCTCCTTAAAAGCAGATTTAATAATAAAGGCTCTGCTTAGTATGAGATTATATGGCGATGTTCAGCAATAAACAATATTAACGGAACGTTTGCCAGTAGAATGTTACCCACCTTTCGTGCCCGTGGATGCAGTAAGAGCCTGCTAAGGGATACCCCCGGATGATGGGCAGCAGTGTCTTTCCGTGTATCAACATCCCGTACTGCGCTCGCCAACCCATGGTGAGTATAGCAACTACCCTCATGGAGATCAATGGGAGACCTGTGTTCAGTATTGGACATTCTACGGCTGAAATGATGATGGTGATGAATGTGTGACCATGATTTGAGTAATTTTGAGTTTCCCAGTCTTTTATATGGTGGCTCGCAGGTTTCCCGATGTACGATATAGTTAGAAAAGAAAGAAAGAAAATACGGTTTTTGACACACACGCAAAACATAAAAATTGTATAGTATAAAAATTGTGTACGCATAAAAGATACTTTCATAGTGTTTAACCACACTTAGGTTGAACATCTCATCTTCGGTTGCTGAAACCGACATCACCTTATCAACAATTTCAGCAAGTCCCGACATGGGTTCTGTAGCTTAGCGGTCAAAGCACTTCCGGCTTAAGGAAGCGCTTTGACGGACGTGGGTTCGAATCCCACCGAAGCCGTAAAATTTTTGATAAGGTTATTCATCATTCCAGCCGTAAAAAGTCCACTACTGAACAGGCATGAAGGGTAGTTGCCATACGCTTGGCAGGCGGGTTGGCGAGCGCAGTACGGAATGTTGATACACAGAAAGACGCTGCTGCCCATCTTCCGGAGTTATCCCTTAGCAGGCTCTTACTGCATCCACGGGCATGAGAGGAGGGGTAACATTCTACTGCCGGCACCCCACGGCCAAACATAATAAGGTTATTAGTTTCTTTAAAAACGCATAAAAGAATCAAATTAGGTGCTGCGCGGGGTCAACAAATCGTTCAAGTTCGTGTCGGACTCGTGCATGAAGGGTTCCGTACATACCATTATTTGTCAAAACAAATATACAACTAAATATTCTGTGCATTATTCAAGCGTCTAACTGTTGCCGTTATTAATATCGAGCATAAAACGGCAAAAATAACGTTTTCATCCCACCATCTCGGAAAGAATATTTTTATCCACTAGAGGATAAAGTAAATTGAATTTAGAACATCGTGTGCACTAAGTTTTTGAATTCAAAACATCATTAAACCTATTTACTTTTCCCTCCATCATGGTGCTGAATTTATCTTACAATATTATTTAATTTGTTAAAAACTCAAACTCGGAACCCTCTTGGTGTACTTTTTTAGGGTTCCGGACAAAAATGGTAAAAAGGAACCCGTATGGTATCACTTTGTCTGTCTGTCTTTAACAAATGAATATCTCGAGAACCTGATGCTATCGACTTGAAATTTGAAATGGCTAAAGATAACACTTTTTAACTAGTAATGCATAATGAAAATGTAAAAAAATATTCTTAATATATAGGAGGCGAAGCCCCCTAATATGCATAGCTGTCTGTCTGTCTGTCTGTGTATTTGACGATTACAACCGAACGCGTTGACCGATTGAAATGAAACCTTTTTTGATAGCGTCTTGATGAGAGAGGTGACTGATTGATTTTGGTGAACTGTGATTCTAGGGACCGGAGTTAATGTGACCTCAAAAGGTCACCAAAAAAATAAAAGTCTTCAAATGACCGAAAACGTCCAAAAACTTAAAAAAATGCAATGTTTGACCTTTGGTAACCTTTTGAGGCCTTCGCCCCCTTTTCTGGTACCCTCATTCCAATTCTTAATAAGATTGCAGGGGGGCGGATAGGGATATTACATTTTTTTAAGTGAAGTTACTAGATCGTGTGGGGTATCATGTGAAAGGTATTAATTAGCACATTAATAAACAGTTTACATTTAAGCCGTATTATTTTTTTATGTAAGCCGTATCGTTACCGAGTTATTTACAAAAATGTTGAAAAAACAACCGTTCCCCCTCCTGATCTCTGAAGTTTGCAAAGATAAACCCGTGGAACTTTTAAAGCTTATAGAAGTGTATGTAAAGTTTTTAGGAAAATTATAGCGAACTCTCTGATTAACATAATAAACAGTTTTTAGTTTTCCTTTAAAGCCGTATCATTTTTGAGTCATTTACAAAAAAGTTGAAAAAACGACCGTTACCCCCCTTATCTCCGAAGTTTGGAGAGATAAACCCGTGAAACTTTTATAACTAATTTATGTGTATGTAAAGTTTATAGGAATATTATAGCGAACTCTCTGATTTGCATAGTTTTTTAGACAAGGGAGGTGGAATGGGGGTTTTAAATTGTTTTATGAAGTTACCAGGTCATGTGGGGTATCATATGAAAGGTATTCATTTGCACATTAATAAACAGTTTTTATATTTTTTGACTTATTTACAAAAACGTTGAAAAAATTTGCGTTCCCTCCCTTATCTCAGAAGTTTGCAGAGATAAACCCCTGAAACTTTTATTGCTAATAGGAGTGTATGTAAAGATTACAGGAAAATTATAACGAACCCTCTACTAATATATTTGCATAATTTTTTAGAAATCATCGAAAGTGTAAAAAATCTACATAAGTTCCGCTATCAGGTAAAAGATGCCGCTGTCAAGGTTCTCCAAAAAATATAAACCGCCTTTATCATATTATATCATACTGTATTTGGGCACGAAACCCTCGGTGTGCGAGTCCGACTCGCTCTTGCCTGGTTTTCTTAATTTATTTTGTGCGCGCTATTTTATTTCACGTCATATTGTTAAAACCTAAGGTGAAACAAGAAACTTAAAAACAAGTGAAATACGTAAAATGAGTGGTTCTAGCGACGAGGAAGTTTATTTGACGCCAACAGAATTGACTGAAACTGTTAATAATGCGCAAATGAGCTTTCTCCCTCAACAATCAGCGAGAAGTACGATATGTTCAACACGTGGCGACTAGCTAAAGGAGCCAAAACCTTAAGTAACTGTAGCAACGTTACTTTCAATTTATCTAATTATACCTTAGTAGGTATTATTTGTTATAATTTAAAGATTATTTTGTAATACCTACCTATCATAGTGTAATAGTTATTACCTAAACTGAAATAAAAGTATCTTGTGATCGTAAATGTTTTATTTTTTGCATTTAAGTAGTCATTTCCTCGCTGAGGTGGGATGAAAAGTTACGTGTTGCACTCGAGTGCAAAGATTTTTCAACCCGTGCTCTATTGTTGTATGGGAGCCCCTCTCAAATATTTGTTTTATTTTAATTGAAATAGTTACTCTTTATTTAAAGTTTTTGTTGTTAAGCTCATTCCGTAGGCTAGTTTTTGTGTGAAAGAGTAACAAACATCCATACATACTCACAAACTTTTGCGTTTATAATATTAGTAAGATAATTTCATGTCACTATAATATGGATGTAATTCATCAGAAATAAACAATTATTCATCATCATCATTTCAGCCATAAAACGTCCACTGATGAACACAGGCCTCCCTCATGGATCTCCATGAGGGGTAGTTGTCATTCTCACCACGCTTGGCAGGCGGGTTGGTGAGCGCAGTACGGGATGTTAATACACGGATAGACGCTGCTGCCCTTCTTCAGGAGGTAGTCCTAAGTAGGCTCTTACTGCATCCACGGTCATGAGAGGAGGGGTAACATTCTACGGCACCCCACGGCGACATTTATATTTAAATATTGTTAAGCCTATAAGGGGTTGATGTCAGGTTCTTTTCAGGTAGGACATCATCATCTCAGCCCTAGGGCTCCTTTCCACGTGAGGATGATCCAAGATCATGAGGTGGTTGTTGCCATTTTCGCCACGATTGGCAGTCGCTGATTCCAACTTGCTCACTTATTTCGTGTGGACCCGTGTAGACTTCGTGTAAACGGCGCGGTCTCATAGCGATAAAGGCGTGTCTAACGATTTAACTCTTTGGCTATTATCCGCAAAGGAATTGTCTCTATTGTTATGTTAAACGGGTTTTCTACTCACGTTAATTATTCATTGAAAATAGGTTTCCAACGTGTTCAGTTACCCCCAGGGGAACTGTCGTCTGGGAATGGAGCTTTTTGATAGAGTCGATTGTCCAAAACTCAAAAATTTATCATAATCATCATTCCGGCTGTAAAACGTCCACTACTGAACGGCCTGTGTTCATCTATCCCTCATGGATCTCCATGAGGGGTAGTTGCCATACCACGCTTGGCAGGCGGGTTGGCTAGAGCGGTACGGGATTTTGATACACGGAAAGACGCTGCTGCTCATCTTCCGGAGCATGAAAGGAGGGTTATCAATCAGCTGCCGGCACCCCACTCAAACATTGGGTTTAAGTAAATTATGATTTAGTCGGGATTTTATCTATTTATATTTAAAATTATCTTTTATAAATTTTATTAATTAAATAAATAACGCTGCACAATTCACACCGTATCATCTAGCCCCAAGCTAAGCAGAGCTTATGTTATGGATGACTTATATACTTAATAAATAACACGTTTATATGGTCCATGATTATACTACACACATAGATACTTTTTATTATATACCTATAGAAAAATATACAGAACGCCCTGAACAACTATCTGCAGATCGTACAGAATTGATTTTTTTTTTACCGCCAATAGTCACTATGTTCTCAAGTTTATCTTGTTATTATGTTAAGTTTCAAGGTGTGCAATAAAGTATTTTGTATCTATCTACCAGACATTTGTACCGAGGCGGGAATCGAACCCGTTACCTCTTGCATCACAGACAAACCTACGCCCGCTGCGCCACAGTGGTTGTCGTATTGTGTTTAGGGTACAGTTTAGCTTATAGTTTTTCGCTAATTCATTGTAATATAATAACATAAACACAGGAATTTGTCGCGTAATACCTTTAATTATTCCCTGGGAATAATCAAATGTTATGTTATTACAATTATTATAAACATTTAGCTTGTACTTGTCTCTTCTCACACCCACTCTCCAGCCGTAGCACGTCCACTGCTGGACAAAAGCCTCATTGACACTTAGATCATGAGGATCTTGATCATGAGGTGTTGTTGCCATACTCACCACGCGATAGGCGGGTTGGCGAGTGCAGTACAGGATGTCGATACACGAAAGACGCTGCTGCCCATCTTACGGCAGTATCCCTGGCTAAATTCTTACTGCATCCACGGGAGGAGGGGCAACATTCTACTCCCTGCACCCCCCGGCATGTTTGTATTGTTTGACAAGTTCTGTAGATAATCCTGAAACTTTTTTAAATAGAATACCTATTGCTGATAACTTAGAATGTGGTGACGGCCATCTTGGTTCTACAATGATACTGAACATACATAATTGTTTGATCATCAGCACTGAAGATGTGAACCAAATTCCAGATGAAACGGTTAACAGAATTTGTAATTCCTAAATTTTTCCTAAACAGGATTTTGTATTAAAAACCGATGATTAGAATTATTCTCACTTATCTCTTCTATCCGCTAGCAGACAGGTATAAAATGTCCCCCAGTAGCGACGAGGGATTGGATAAATGATACAAATATTATTAAACATTCAATCTAAAGTCTCACGTACACCACAGCGCATTAGTCTTTTGAAAACTTTCGCGATCAGAATACATTATTGTGTCAACGGGTATTTAACGCGTAATTACCTCTATTATTAAAAAAAATAAATTTAAAAGATAATGTGCCATCTTGTTTAACCGAATTTAAATTTAAATATATCAATGAACAGGATTTTAAAAAGGTATTTAAAATGATAAATATAAAAAAAACCACGGATCTCTGGGGTCTTTCCGTAGTCATGATTAAATCATACTGTTGCACATGCTTTTGCCTTTATTAAATCAACTAAAAAAACTAGGAATTAAAAATAACTGTGTTTTCTAATTACTTATTATCGCAGTGCTTAAAACAGGGAACCGAACAGATTAATTATTCCTGTTAACATAAGATTAAATAAGTTTTTATTATTGTAAGTTGACGTGTCTATGTTTTGTAACTGCAAACTATGGAAATAAATGAATGAGTTTCTGAGAGTTTCTTAGTTTATGCAGAGACAGGCTAGTCTTGTAATAAATTGCATAGCTTTGTGTTAAAAATACACGAGGACTATCAGAACACTTATAACGTATATGTTAACTTAGGTATTTGCCATCGCGAAAGAGAGGTGATCAATTAAACGTGTTCTCTCTAAATTCCAGGCCAGCCGTTTTGGTCGAATACCTTAGTGACCAATAAAACAGCGTTCGTTAAGCTTTAGCCGCTACCATCCTTTACGATCAAGCATCTTGATAGTATCAAAAGAAAATAACTTGAAAAGTGTCTCCGTTCAAGAAACTCTGATTGAAGTGAAGTTGTACAGGCAACGACAAAAACAGTATCACCCCACGGCAAAAATGGACATGGATTGTTCAAAAGAGTTACGAATTTCAACAATGACTGATACCCACTATCTCTTTTAGCCTTTACTGTCCCATTGCTGGGCAAAGGCATAAAACCAACAATAATAGGGCTATGCTCGGGGTCTCTATACAGGATCGAATCAGAAACGAGGAGATACGTAGACGAACTCTGGTCACCGTCATAGCCAAACTGATTAGCACATTGAAGTGGAAATGGGCAGGCTATGTAGCTCGAAGAACAGATGGCCGATGGGGCCGCAAGGTTCTCGAATGGAAGTCACGAACCGGCAAGCGCAGCGTAAGACGTCCACCAACTAGACAGGCGGACGATCTCGTAAGGTCTTCAGGTCGGCGGTAGGTGCAGGCCGGTTCCAGCCAATACTTGAAGGTCCAGGAGGTCCAGTCCAGTAGTACACGTTCTACGCCTTAAATGATGATGATGTGAAAAAGTTTGTTTAAGTGCTCAAGTAATTTCCTACGGCCCGGGTAGGCCCTCGGAAAGTGATTGTTCAAACGGACATGGAACTTATCAAAACTTTACAAAGCTAAATAAATCTGCGGGAGCTTCGGGGCAAGCCACTTTGGTTTGAGGCTGACAAGGCGGTGCCTTCAATAAAGGTAAAAAAAAGGTAAGTTTACGTAGTCACTTTGTAAATCAAATCGATCCACTTTACTCATAATATAAACTGTAACAACATACAAAATAATATAAATTTCCATTCCAATAGCTCCAAAATAATCACAATATGTTTGTATTTCGGAAACCAATGCCCTCTCCCTGATATTGTAAAAAACAACAAACAAATATATTATGAATTTTTACATAACAAGGTATATAGAATTGGAGATATCACATTATAAATGTCGTTTGACATGTCCAATTCTTAAAATATTACGTAATATTTAGCGCAATAATCAAAATCTTATTTTCCGTGCTAGGTAAAAACTAGGTTACGGCAAGGTAAGGTCTTTCAAACCGAGCGTAAATCATAAAAATACTTTATAAACGTCCTTATTATATACCTTAAAGACATTTTCCACTAAACATAAAACTTTTAATACAAACTAATTTTAAGGACTTTTTTTCGTATTCGCATCCATAAAGCGACGGGGATTACACGCGTAATCTCTGTTGTTTATAACGCAGTCTCTGTTTAGTGCGATTCCCGTCTAGGTAATCATGCCAGTGCTTTTTTACCTCTCCTTTCTCGCGCGTGGATGCAGTATGAATCTGCCAAGGTATACCTCCGGAAGACGAGCAAAAGCGTCTCTCCATGTAACAACATCTCGTACTGCACTCGCCTACCTACCAAGCATGGCGAATGTAGCAACAACCCTCTCATTACCTTATAGATCCATGTGGGAGGCCTATGTACAGCAGTGGACGTGGACAGCTGTTATACGGCTGTTGATAAATATAATTGCTTGATTTGTAGTTACACACGTTCGACTTTTAAGGCGCTTTTAATTCTAGACGTTTTACTAGTAGGTCATGTTACTTCGTTCATTCCACAAAGGCTCCTTCGGATACGGACCGTTTCTGTGTGACTTTCTGTGAGTCATTATCATCTCAACCAAAAGTCTGGTGTCCACATCCACTGCTGGACACAGGCCTACCTCATGGATCTCCGCAATCATGAGGGAATTGTTGCCATACTCGCCGCGCTTTGCAGGCAGGTTGGCGAGCGCATCATTGGATGCTGATACACAGAAAGACCATCTGCCAGAAATACCTCATGGCAGATTTTAACTGTATCCACGGGGAAGAGAGGAAAGGTAACATTCTACTGGCCGCACCCCACGGCAAGTAGCGGATAGTTAATCTGGCCGTAAATCAATGGACTGTTTTTTTGAAGGATTTATGTTCACGTACTCTTAACAAAACATCGTGATGAAATCCGCAGCTTGTAGTTCAGACAATTTATATGCCAAGATTTTTCTCAGCGGATTATCTTAACTATTTTTAATGTTTTGTCTAACTGCTTTTGCCCTTGATTGTACTTTAGGACGTTAGTGTTGGAATAACATAGTTTGGAAAATTTGCAAGCCAACAAATCTCTTAGTAGATCATGTAACAAAACTATTTTTAAGTTTTCTCAAACAGCTTTTGCCGTTGATTGTACTATCGGACGCTCGTTGGAATTTATAAAATGCACCAGAAAATTAATCTCCAAATTTTATTCACAGATTTTCTTTTTGGAAAATCTAATGAAATAATTTTGCCGTGGTGCTTTCTATATACTCGTATTCTGGCATATAAAATTTACATCGTTAATATATCCATTAAAATATGCCGAAGAAGGGACGAGGTTCTCAATAAAAAAACTAGTTAGGTTATTTTTTAGGGATAATATTATTTTCGTCTACTACGCAAATTGAAACGTGTACTTGCACGACTACAATACTCTTGGGGACTTATTAACCACAGTAGATACTCGTGTTTTTGTGTTAAACTAACAAAAAACTTCTTGAAACCCATTTTCGAGAAGTTTTTTTTTCGATGCTGTTTAGGCCGACCTTATAACCGTCAGAAGCGTTAGGTCATCTATATTAATATACAACTGGCATCAACACTTTAAAGAATCTTTTGTCAATCGGCGACATCAACTTCCAATGAGCTGCTTTTAATTATAATTCTAGTGGGGGTTACCAGATCTGCACTGCCGTCCTGCAAAGCGCATTAGGATGTATCTTGCATTGACCCCCGTGATGCTAACTCGACCCTAGCCAGCCCAACTCCTTAAACACAGGAGAAAAACTTTGCATTCCATGAGAATTCCCAAAGGATATGTAGATGTTGAAGTAGAATAAGGCAGCTGCTTGTCAATTCCTTACCATCACGGCTTCTTAACATCAAAACGGAACCACCCAAATTGCTGAAGTGGTGCTGTCTTTGAAGACCAATAAAGCTCCAGGACTTGACTCTAATAAATTAATTGAAATGTTGCAAACAAATCTTCTTCTTCTGTTGACGTACTTGATTGAACATTGTATTGACCGTTAAAGATGGCTCAGTCCGGTTCAGACGTATTGACATGTTTTTTCCTCTGAGTATGGCCGACTTCAAAGTAGTAGAACTTTGTGAACAGTTCATCCGGGGAAGCCACACCTATCTCTGCCACCAAGCTGTGATGTTTACAGTGCTGTGTTCCGGTTTGAAAGGTAAGGGGGCCGGTAAAATTACGGGCACATGAGACCTTACAACTCTGTTTCAGGGTGACGTGATCAATGCAATGCAGCGTTGGTCTCAGTCACGTGCTTAGTGAACGTGTTCACCGCGGCATTGCAGTTGTAATAGGTAGAGATTACCGCTTAACATCAGGTGGGCCTTCGGCTTGTCTCGTCATTTGGTTGTATAATTTTTTTTACAAGACTTAGCTGAGAGAACGGTATAGGTGCTGCGTAAGCCAAATCTATGAACAATGTGCCAGACACTTCATCGTCCCTTACATCATAAATACCAGTAGCAGACTCTGTATAAAACATCCATATAAGATGTGAAAGGCTAAATTTATTTGTGTCGTGGTTTGATTCTTGGAATTTCTCGTAAAATAAGGTTGATTAATAATAAGAAAAGATATTTAAGATTAGTGTGAGTGTACATCACAGGTGTACATAGTTGTAGATTTTCACATACCCTATTTCATAATGCAAGTGTCTCCGTCAAATCAATCTCAATCAAATAAATCATGCCAGGTGCGTATCGAGCTATGCGCTATGGGTTCCGTAGCTAACCTGTTGTTAGAAGTTAGTGTATGTTTTTATGTTTACCAAAACATATTAACTGGAACTAATTGAGTTTTCAGTGCAAAGTATTCTAGAGGACGAATAGTCTCATCGCAAAGCCGGTGACGGACGGACAGACAGATAAAGTGAAACTAAAAGGGTTTCTTGTTTTACTACGAAACCCCAAGAACCAATCTCTAATCTCTTAATATTATAAAGAGGAAAGATTTGTATGTTGTATTTTATATGTTTGTAACGAATAAACTCAAAAACTACTGAACCGATTTTCAAAATTCTTTAAACATTAGAATGCTACATTATTCCTGAGTAACCTTATCCCCGTATTCCCACGGGATTGGGAACTACGCAGGCCAAACCACAGAGTGCGGCTAGTTAAAGATAAACTTAATAGGACGTCACCTCTTTCCTAAGCTAATAAAACAATTTCAAAGCTCTACAGACAAGGTTTTTGAACTTTTGAAATATTTTAATTACTTATTGTATTTGCCGAAAGCTTGAGTACTGTGTTTTGTTCTGTGGTCCTTATACTAAGGTCACTCAGATATCAAGTACGAACAAAGTTTATGAAACTTCTAACCACAATAGAGTGATTTTGTAGAATAGGAATAAGTACTTAAAATAATACTTCAGGTATTAATTGAATTGGAGTTTTTTAAGTAGGTACTTTTTTCTATTCTACAAAATCGCTCTAATTCAAAGTAAGTAAAAAAAATCCAATTCAACCATAATAACTGAAAGTAAAAGCAAACTTCGAAATAATAAATACTTAAAAAATAGTAAAATATAAATTATTTATTTCAATGCATCCATAGTCATCATCATCATCATTTCAGCCATAAAACGTCCACTGATGAACATAGGCCTCCCTCATGGATCTCCATGAGGGGTAGTTGCCATTCTCACCACGCTTGGCAGGTGGGTTGGTGAGCGCAGTATGGGATGTTGATACACGGATAGACGCTGCTGCCCATCTTCCGGAGATATCCCTTAGCAGGCTCTTATGCATCCATGGGCATGAGAGTGCCAATTACATTCTATCATATTAAATAACACTCCTAACAAGGCTTACCTATAGCAATGATGTGTACCTGTCAGAAAGTGTTTTGAGGATGATGTTGCTACTGTACTGTCTCGTATTCTGCGCACCAGGGAAGCTGTTTTTCGGCGAATGATAGCGGCAAACCCATTAGTTTGGTACTCAACAAACATATCTGACGTACTGCAGAAACGAGGCAGTCCCAGCGTCATCCTAACTATATTATTAAACTGAATATATCAAGACAATTTCCAGCGGCCTTAAAGACCATGTACTCGGTTTTATTTACATTGTATATTAGTCCATGTCTGATAGCATAGGTCTCGCATACTTTAAGCATCTCTCTCAGGCCGCTCACCGTTGGACTGAGCAGCACCATATCGTCTGCATAGCTAAGGTTATTGGTGTTAACTCCATCAATTGTACAACCAACTCGCATGCTGCTCATTCCCACGATGAGATCGTTTACATAGATGTTAAATAGGTTAGGAGAACATAAACCTCCCTGTCTTACCCCACTGTCCAACTTATATGCATCAGAGAGAGAATGCGCCCACTTTACAAAATTAGTTTGATTGGCATACCAAAACTTAAGCATATTTTGCGCTTCAACCGGTATACCCCGGTCTCTCAACTTACTCCACAGCACGTCATATGACACAAAGTCAAAAGCTTTAGATAAGTCGAGGAAACAGGCATACACCGGTGTCCTGCGGGCTGTATAATATTGGAAAATGTGCTTAAGACTTACATTTGCGCTCTCAGTGGATAGACCTGGGCGAAATCCGAAAAATAGTCCAATACTTTTGCAATAATAATTGCCAATGAAATGGGGCGATAATTATTTTTGTCCGAGACGTCTCCAGTTCTGTCCTTCACAATAGGCACTACGATAGTTTTCATTACATCGTGTGGTAAGTAAGAGTGACTGATAGACATTGAAACGAACAGAGTTAGCAGTCTCGGCATATGAATCCCAGCATGTCAAAGATGCTCCACACTCATACCGTCATGACCTGGTGATTTGCCTCCACTCATTCTCTTAAGGGCCTCTCTTACATGCTTTGCAGTAATTAACACGAGCGGCGAATGTCCCTGAACTTCAGGAGTGGGGTAAACCTCTGACGGACCAAGTGGGGAATGCACCTTAAAATGCTTCATGAATATTTTCTTGACTGGTCTTTCAAAATTTAGTGAAGTTATTATTTTTCTATGTTTGGCTAATATGTCCATCCTAAGTTGTTCCTAGTTGTTCTAGCATCATCTCAAGCTACTTTTAAAAATTTTACGAGACTCGTGCATTAGGTCGTAAATCTTTTACCAATTTGGCCGATTGTGCAGAACCTATAAGTTAAAATTAAGCCAGGCCTCCATGCGCGCCCCATGGACATACCTATTTTAGCCACAAATATGTCTACTTTTATAAGTTTTATTTAAGTTTTTTTGTTTGGTCTTGGCAGCCGATTCACACAAAATTTTATTTTTATCGTATAAATTGCTTAAAACCAATTTATTTTCCACCATATTACATGACCGCACTCTATGGATTCAGAAGGAAAATCAATTTTACGTAATTCATTGTGACACATTTTATGGTATTCAGAAATTTGGGACTCCTTCTTTACCCCATGTCACTATGTGGACGTCACGCGTCATGACTGGTCTTACAATGCTAACACACAAAATAAGTATATAAATATGTCACACAAAAAATAAGCGAATAAAAATTAATTAAATAAGCGATCATACATTTTAAATTGGCCAAATGAGCATTTTAGTTGACTAAGTTATTACAAAGCCCATCTGCAAGGTCCAACACACACTTGGCCGATTTAAAGCCAAAATACTACCATTTTAATGCATTGATTCTAGTTACGTATATTTAATACCTATTATCACTTCGCACTAAATTTAAAGAAATAAATATAATGACAGTAGCTTGTCAATATATTTATGAGAACCTGTTGTACACCCATAAAAATATTGCTTCGTTTAAGAAAACAGCGACAATCACAATGTAAATACAAGAAATAAGAATAAACTCGCTGTGCCCACTACTAAGTGGGCACAGCGAGTTTATTCTTATTTTCACCTATTTTCACCTTATGGAGCCTAGTGGCTCCATAAGGTGAAAATAAAATTGTTAAATGATGACTATAACGACCGAGTTAGGTTCTTCTGTTCACTTCTTTTCCTAACTCGCGTGTCATCTGAAGTGAACAGATTCAATTATGTGCTTTATTCTATTTATTTGTGTTGTTTTATTTTGTAATTTGTGACGCGTCAATAAGGTCCTTGCGGCCGCACTGAATAAAGTATTTTTTGATTCTTGATTCTTCTTCTAATTATCAAAACCTTACTTTATTTTATTTTATTTATTTATTTAACAAACAAAACACGTCACAACCACTTTAAACAATGAGGTTACATAATGGTAAATTATAACTTGATTGTAACATAAACTTATGTACGTACTGCTATAATATAAATTTATATCGAGTAAATAGAGTTTTTACAAAAACAGGTTATTACTTACCTCCCGTGCATCACTGCTTGGCGGCAGAAATAGGAATTGTGGTAGCTTACTCGGATGAACTCTTCACAAAAATTTCTACTACAACCACAGAAAAGTTCGACTAACTCAAAAGTTCTACTACTAGTGTAAAGTGTGAGTAGTAAAACAAGCTAAAATAACCCTTCCTCTTATCTCATGACATTATTTTCAACACACTTGCTTGTATACTGAGCCTTATTACATCGCTTTTAGAGCCATAAACCGAGCTATAACACTAATAATATTACGCACTAGTGTGTAGGTCCCTGTAGATCCCTACAAAGTTAAATTAGTACCTTACTGTAAGTTATATGCGAGTCAACAGAGCATTTTCAATTTAACCGGGTAATACAGTTATTTTCTTAAGTAGCACCAAAGAGGTTTTATACCGCTGAAAATCCATATATATGTATATTTGGAATAAATTAATATGTACGTCCTTAATTACACAATAACATTTCACAATAATTTGTTATATAATATTAAAATATTTGCATTTTATCACTTAAAATTATAATTTTCAAGAAGGCTGTATGTTTACTCACCTTGCACTGGTCGCGTTAAAAAAAACTTGCGCGCCATTTTCCATATTCCATATCCAAATATGAAAACTCAAGCTGTGATGCTTTAGTTTTCATATTTGGTTTTATCGTGTTCGTCGCAGTGTGGTAAACTAATTTGTTTTTTTCTTGCAAGTGTGTTGAAAAACGTCGTATGACACGCGTGAGCATTGATCATTACACTCTCGGCTCCATTACGCCCTCGCCTTCGGCTCGGGCTGCAATCTTCGCCTCGACTGTAATGACCAACATTGCACACTTGTTTCATAATGTACTATATCTTGTGTTATATCTACGAGACTACAAAAGAAGTGCGCTGGATCACATGATTAACATTTTTCAGACGTGACCTGCCTTTATAATGTTTTCATCATCATCATCATATCAGACTATTGATACTTATTGATAGTGTAGGCTTCTTGGTAAGTCTATAACTGTCATTATCATCTCAGTCATATGTCTGCTATCCACGTCCACTGCTGGATAAAGGCCTCCGTTATATATCTCCAAGATAATGAGGGGGTTTTTACCATACTCGCCACGCTTGGCAGACGCTGCATGTAAAGACTGCCGATCCTCCGGTGGTATCCCTTGGCACATTCTTACTGTATCCACGGGCAAAAGAGGAGAGGCAAGATTCCACTGCCGGCACCCGACGGCATCTTACAAATGTAAATGGACATTTCCGACCAAAGAAGGGTTGTAGCTGTCGGCATTTTAGTAATTTATCTTTTTCGTATCATTACATTGAATGTTATTCTAGCAGCGGTCTGTAAGAAATATAATTCTAGAAATCATCATCATCATCATTTCAGCCGTAAAACGTCCACTACTGAACTAAGGCCTCTCTCATGGATCTCCATGAGGGGTAGTTGCCATACTCATCACGTTTGGCAGTCGGATCGGTGAGCGCAGTATGGGATCTTGATGTACGGAAAAACGCTGCTGCCCATCTTCCGGAGGTGTCCCTTAGCAGGCTCTTACTGTATCCGCGGGTAGGAGAGGAGGGGTAATATTCTACTGCCGGCACCCTACGGCAAAATTCTAGAAATAATAAAATAAAATTAATGCGAAGACCAGTAGTGGGCAACGGAGCTAAATAAAAAAAATGTATTTGAACTTAAATTTCCGCCATTTCATAATAAGTATTAATATACAAATTATGGGGACGCTGCCGCTGAAACGCGTTCGAAACGTCGGGAAAATAATAAAAAAAATAGGTTGGTACGAGATAAAATCCTCTACTTTAGAACTAGTTATGTTTTGTTATAAATTATACGCGTCACACACGAAAATTATTTAGTTTCTCTGTAGATTGAAAGTTCAGCTCAGAAAGAGTCGACTTTCAGTCGCTCCGTAGCGCCGATTGAGGACTGACGTGCGCACTCGGTCTTACCCAAAACTACTCCGAAATACTAACTGTACTCGTTAATCGTGAAGTTCTAGTTGAAATGATTACGTGAAAATAAAAAAGTGGGGTCCATTTGTGTGAGTGTAAAAAGTTTTGCAGTGAAATATTGTAACTTTCGGTAAAATATTTATTTTACTGTATGTAAAGACAAAAGATAGTATAAAGATATATATAAGCTTATTTCGTGAACGTATTAAATCTACTTTGTAAGGGTAAAAAAAACCAAACAAAATGTTAAAATAAATTTCACGGAAATGGTATGTAAGTAATTAATATAAATCATTGCCGGAACATAAATATTGAATTAATGATTGAATGGAATGAATATAATATTTACAATTCATAAATCGAAAGATCGAAATATATATTAGTCATTAAGATATTATTATTATAGCCGTTTATTACCTTAATATAAAATACAATTACAATTAGCAGTAAGGCCTCCTCCCATCTCTCCGTGATTTTCGATCAGCTGTCAATTCGACCCATGCGCTATAAATTGGTCTAACTCGTCCCGCCATCGCTTCTTCTATCTGCCGCGGCGTCTTACCGTGTCGGGGTTCAAATAGAATAATTTATAAAAATTAGTAATTTAGAATTAAATAATATTATACAATTCATTCAAAATTAACCCTTAAAATTAATTCAATTAGTGAATTGTATGTATAATATATTAGGGACCTCTCAACGAGTATAGGCCTCCTCCATTTAGCTCCATGTGTCTCTATCTTTAGCTTTAAGTATCCAGTCTGTACCAGCCGTCTTGCTTGTCTCATCTCTTTCTGGTTAAATATATATTAGTAGTCAAGCAAAGGCGTTATAAATAATTAATTTCGCGTGTATGAAATATTCAAACCAATGCACAAATCGAAAGATAGAATAGAATGTTACCCCTCCTCTCATGACCGCTTATGCAGTAAGAGCCTGCTTAGGGATACCTCCGGTAAATGGGCGGCAGCGTCTTTCCGTGTATCAACATCCCGTACTGCGTTCGCCAACCCGCCTGCCAAGCGTGGCGAGTATGGCAACTGCCCCTCATGGAGATCCATGAGGGAGGCCTGTTTCAGTTGTGGACGTTTTACGGCTGAAATGATGATGATTATGACTCATATTGTGCAAAGTGTTTTATATAAATAATTTCGCGTGTATGCTAATTATAAATATTCCAGGATTTCAGGATAGTAACAATAAGATACATCGTGGCGTGACTGACATAAAACACACATGCTTTGTCCGTTGCATTACTAAGATCTACTTGCACTACATTCTCTAATTTGATATAACGGCTAATCAATTTTCAATTAGAACTTAAAGTCAAAGTCAATAAGTGTTTATTCAATAGAGCGAAAAGCTATAAAGAATAGTCAGTTTACAAAATCAAAACAAAACAGATTTAAATTGAATAAAGCACACAGTTGAATTCGTTCGCTACGGAAAACTTTTTTCCTAGTGAGGGAAAAAATTAAAGAATCAATCTTATGAAATTACATCATTAGATTGACACTTCCCTATTGTTTAAATAAATAAAGTAAAAAGCATTTACTCATGGCATCACATAAAAGTATTGTAACCACCCGCGGCAAATTTAAAATATATAATTTAATTATTTTTTATACTCCGACTCCTTCCATTTTTGATTCCCGAATATTGTTAAAGGTTCATTTTCATTAAGTTTTTCGTAATATCGCGTGAAACGTCGGGAATAATCAAAGGTATTTACGTGATAAATTCCCGTGTTTTTGATATTTATTATTCTGATTTTGTAATATAACGTATTATAGCATAGCGAATACATAAAATCAACCTATTGTCATATTATTATTTTTTTTAAACTCATTTTATATTTTTACTTAATATGATTGCCAAAATGCTGTTGATTTACATACATGTTATTTGCATACTGAATTTATCACCATAAAACATAAGCATACCCTGATCAGTACTGTAATTAAATAAATAAATAAATCAGGGGAAAGCACTCATTACCACAACACAAGTTTATAAAACTTATATTGGTAATAAGGGTTTGTATTATGTATGTAAGTACTTAAAGAGAAAAAATAAATTTTTAATTTTAAATAATAAAATTTTAATAACCTGTGCATTCATGGATCCATGCAAATCGGTTTCATAGACTAAAATTGAATTTATCGTTAATGCGTTTAGTAATTAATGCACAAATTGATCATGGCTGTAGAGTGCCGGCAGTAAAATGTTGCCTCTCCTCTCTTGGCCGTGGGTGAATTAAGATTCTGCCAAGGGATACCTCCGATAGATGGATAACAGCGTCTCTCTGTGCATCAACTACCGCCTGCCAAGCGTGGTGAGTATGGCAATAACCTCTCGTGATCAGTACTTGAGGATTCACGAGGGAGGCCTATGCCCAGCAGTGGACGTCCAACGGCTCTCCACTCCATTCTAGGATCCATTTATAAATTTAGCAAAGGCTAAATTTATTCATGGATCCTTGCGAAACTCGGTCTCATAGACCTACTAAACTTTAATTTGATGCTTTCAAGAAGTCATTGTTGCGTAGGTTTATCTTAGTAATTGTATGTATTCGGTGCATGCGATCTAGTTTAAAAATAGATATAACCACACCACAGCCAAAACGAATATTTACAAATATTTAACACATTTGTCCCGTGTCGAGAAGCGTTCCCTCTTGCGTCTATCGGCTCTTCACCGACTACGCCGAAGAAGTCCGCCTATGGCGTCCTTTCGTTGTCAAACGGTTAGGCGGTTCACACACTGCCACGCATCACGCTGAATGTTGCGTGAATGCGTCTTCTTACTTTGCTTTTAAGTATCTTCGTTTGTATAGAAAACACGCACAGTCCAACATAACGAAAATGAACTTACGCGCGTTCATGCAGATCACGCGCGTAGGTACGGAGAAACATGCAACCACGAGCGTAGGTGCGGGGCGAGACGCAAGATATGGCACACCGAGTCCCGCAGTCTAGCGAACAGCTTTGAATTAAATGAGTCAGAGCCGCCGTGAATCCACAAAACGCAACTACGCGCGTGAGTGCGTGAAAAACCCGCACGATTATGCAGATCTGCACTTATTAGCATAATGTACGCGCGTAGGTCCGTCGAAACGCAACATGCAGCGTGGTGCGTGGCAGTGTGATAACCGCCTTAGGTATGTTGTAAATTGAAAATTTTCGTTCAGAAACGTACCCTCCTTCGTTATCGGTTCTTTAGAAACTACGCCGGCGGGATCCATTTGAAAATGGTGACCTTTCATTGTCAAATAGATTTGTTGAAAATCATCAGCACTTCAGCCGTGAAACGACCACTACTGAACACAGGCCATGCATCCCTATGAGAAGTTGTTGCCATACCACGCTTGGCAGGCGGGTTGGCGAGTGCAGTACAAGACGTTGGTACACGGAAAGACGCTGCTACCCATCTTCCGGAGGTATCCCTAAGCAGGCTCTTACTGCATCCACGGGCATGAGAGGAGGAGTAACATTCTACTCCCGGCACCCCGCGGCAGTAAAATTAAACTTTGCAAATATGTTTAGGAATTGCAAAGTAAGACGTTTGCTTACCGTCTAATTTGTTCAATGATCTGTTATAAATTGGATGTTTGTGGAGTTAGGAGTTTGCGAAATGAATAAATATTTATTTATTTCACATTAGTTATATAAAATTAGAAGATAAAACATCCTAAGACGCTATATCCGTTTGTTTGATTTAGGTCAGTTTACTTACCAAGATTTTTTAGCCGTTGTTTGATTTTGGTAAGTAAACTGACCAGTGATTTAGCGTTCCACTAAAACAATTATTATGGGTAAACTATAGTGTTTATCGACTTTTTGTTGATTTTGGTGCCTTCTGAGTAAAGTTGACAATGACAATAACAAATAAGTTTTCCGTCGCCTAAGAAAAAAAAATTATGCATAAAAAATGCAATTTAGAATTACGATTAGAATAATATTTTGTTTGAAGACAGGTCTACTTATTTTATTACTTTTAGTGAGGATATACTACAAACTATGTATAAACAATAGAAAATGTAGATATATGATAAGCGTATATATATAAAAGACAAACGGATTGGCACGTTGAAGCGGCAATGTGCTGGCCATATATCGCGCAGAATAGATGGCCGATGAGGCCGCAAAGTGCTCGAATGGAGGCGACTTGTTGGGAACTACTGGTCGGCGGTGGATGCAGACGGCTTCCAACTGCAGTACTTGGAGATCAATGAGGGAAGGGAGGCCTTTGTCCAGCAGTGGACGTCCTACGGCTGATATGATGGTAATGATGACATGAATAATCATTGAAACGTTGTTAGCGAAATGATCAGTCGCTTAAACGTTGCATATGTTCGAAAAGTATCTTTAATAAAATCACAACGCAGCGCAGTTTCCAAATATTTATCTAGACTAATAGTAAAGAGGAAGGATTTAATTGTTTGTTTGTTTGCATGCATTGAATAGGCTCCGACACTACTGGACTGATTTGAAAAAAAATGCTTTGCCATTAGAAGTCTACATTATCCATGAGTAGCATAGGCTATATTTTATCCCCCTATTCCAACGGAAGATAAGGAACATAAGGAAACCCGCGGCTTAGTTAGCTTCAGACGTATTGACCTGTTCTTTCCTCTGACTAACAGCTGACTAAGCTGAGAGGATGGTATAGGTGCTGGGCAAGCCTAATCCATCAAACAATGTCCCAGGCATCGACCCGTACAGCATGATTACCAGTTGCTGACGCTGTATAAATCATCTATAATAGATGCAAAGTCCTATTTATTCCAACGGAAACGGGGACTATGCGGGTGAAACCGTGGAGTGCGGCTATTATAATTATAAAATCATACTAATATTATATGCCGTGGGGTGCCGGCAGTAGAATGTTACCCCTCCTCTCATGCCCGTGGATGCAGTAAGAGCCTGCTAAGGGACACCTCCGGAAGATGGGAAGCAGCGTCTTTCCGTGTATTAACATCCCGTACTGCGCTCGACAATCCGCTTGCCAAGCGTGGTGAGTATGGCTATTACCCTCGTGGAGGTCCATGAGGGAGGCCTGTATTCAGTAGTGGACGTTTTACGGTGAAATAATGATGATGATAATGACTAATATTATTATAAGGAGAAAAGATTTGTTTGTAATTAATAAACTCAAACTATAAACAACAAACATCTACTGAACCGACTGTTTAAATTCTTTCACCATTAGAATGCTGCATTATGCCTGAGTAACATAGGTTATGTTTTATTCCCGTGTCCCCTGGGGAACGGGAACTACGCGTGTGAAACCGCGGAGTGCAGCTAGTTACAGCACCATCTTAAGAAAATATTGTGATTTGAGATTACCGGATATACTTATTATATATAGATTGCCTTAAGGTGTCGCCAATAGAATGTTGCCTCTCCTCTCTTGCCCATGGATGCAGTGATTCTGTAAAGAGATACCTCCGCAAAATGAGCAGCAGCGTCTTTCCATGTATCAACATCCTGTCCTCGCCAACCCGCCTGCCAAGCGTGGCGAGGATGGCTACATCCTCCTCACAACCTTGGAGATCCATCAGGGAGGCCTATGTCCAGCAGTGGATGTGGACAGCAAGTCTACGTCTGAGGTGATGATACATAGAAATCACCCAAACCCGAGTAAAATAACTGCAGATAAAGCAAACATTTTGTCCCCCGGCGAGAACATAGCCACAACTACCTGCGTCTCAGCTGGCTATTTCACCAACAGCGCTACGAAGGTCGTCCAATATCCGTTACATAAAGAACAAAGAAGTGCAGTTTCCAAGTATTTATAGGCCCGGAAAAGCATTTAGGTAGCAGGTAAAACATCAACCAGGTAACTTTGAAATTAATGACGGTAATTAAGGGGTAAAGTAGGTCTACCATGAGTTTTCACAATCTATACTCGCTAGCAACTGTAGTTAAAACAATGTATCAAAACATGTACGGCGCCTCTAGCGGATAGTATAGTACCAAAAGTCGCTGTAAACTATACTACAGCGACTGTAGTTTGGGCTTCATTAGCTTAGAATTCGTTGCCTTATGTTACAAATCTGACAGATGTCATAGTAGATCTAACAGTGGACAGACTCATGGTCTATCAATCTTGTCGGGTTCTGTGCGATCCTTCGTGCTCATCATTTCAGCCGTAAAACGCCCACTACTGAACACAGGCCTCTCTCATGGATCTGCATGAGAGGTAGTTGCCATACTCACCACGCTTGGCAGGCGGGTTGGCGAGCGCAGTACGTGAGGTTGAAACACGGAAAGACGCCAATCTTCCGTAGGTATCCCTTACCAGGCTCTTACTGCATCCATGGGCATGAGAGGAGGGTTAACATTCTACTGCCGGTACCCCACGCCAATTCTTCGCTCAGCTAATACATAATTTAGATAGGAAGCTATCTGTGTTCAAGCATTCCCCCATAATAGTTGTGCAGTGGTCAAAAATGGTATCATTATCATCCTATGTGTTCTGGATGTTTATTTATATTTAAAAAAAATATCTATGTAGTATAATGTATTACGTATATCAGTCATCTAGTACCCATAACACAAGCTCTGCATATAGATTAGGGCTAGGTGATACTGTGTGAATTGTCTGGCATTATTTATTATTATATCAGCCTTAGGACTGCTGTCAACGTCCACAGCTGGACATAGGTCTTCCTCATGAATCAAGAATCCAAAAATACTTTATTTAGTGCGGCCGCATGGACTTTATTGATGCCTCACAAATCTCATCTCAATATATATAAAACTCTTCCGTTACTGACTGAGTACTGACAGACAACGCACAGCCTAAACCGCTGGACCTAGAGACTTGAAATTTGGCACAGATACACTTTGAGTATCCTAGAGGTGAACTAAGAAAGGATTTTTCGAAATTCTTACGGGATTGGGAATAAATGGTATTTATATTTTCGAATCAAAGTGGCTCTATCTCCGTAACTATAATTATCAAAGCAAATTTGGCATGCAAGTAGGTTATAACAACAACTAAAAACTAATTTCAGGTTCAACTCCCAAGGAAAAAGGAATAAACGGGATTTATATTTTTCTGCTTAAAAGTCCTTTGTCCTTTGTCTGTGAAACTTGAAATTTGGCATGAAGGTAGCTATTGGTAGTAGTTTGTAGGCACAATCAACTGAAAAAATCTGAAAATCATGATTTTTCTATGTCTATTTGTTAATATTAATAAAGTGACCCCATACTGGGTATAACCGACTACCACGCGGAAGCTTGCAAGCATGCTTGCTAGGAATACGGGAAGAAGGGGATTTTACGTTTTATGACTTCCACGCGGACGAAGTCGCGGCCAAAAGCTAGTTACAAAATAAAACAACACAAATGAATAGATTAAAGCACATAATTGAATCTGTTCACTTCAGATGACACGCGAGTTAGGAAAAGAAGCGAACAGAAGAACCTAAGTCGGTCGTTATTGTCATCATTCAACAATTTTATTTTGTCTTATGTTACGTTTGATGGAGTTGGAGCAGATTCCGTCCCAAGTGGTTTTGTCCTCTAGGTAATCTGATACTTTAATTTTTTTTAAGCTTTATTGCACAGATTGCGTTTGTTAATGTTTTTGAATTTATTCAATGATAACTTCCGCAAATCACTTGGGAGTTTGTTGTAGAAGCGTATACATTGCCCTTTAAAATATATTTTACCTGGATCGTCGAAGGGGATTTTTGGGAAAAACTATTTTAACCCTATGGAGCCTAGCAGTGGGCACAGCGAGTTTATTCTTATTTCTTGTATTTATTTCTTTAAATTTTGTGCGAAGCGATTCTCTGGGACCCATATTGTAGATGGAACGATTACATATAAACATAATAACCTGTCTGTCCATCTCGGTTCTGTCACAGACATTGTTTTAGGATGATTACTGTTTTCGGATGGTTACGTAATACTCATTCATCATTTTGGTCGTAAAACGTCCACTACTGAACACAGCCTCCCCGTGGATCTCTATGAGTGGCAGTTGCCATACTCACCACGCTTGGTACGTATGTTTAACAGTACGGGATGTTGATACACGGAAAGACGCTGCTGCCCATCTTCCGGAGGTATCCCTTAGCAGGCTCTTACTGCATCCATAGGCATGAGAGGAGGGGCAAGATTCTACGGCACGCCACGGCAGTAAATACAAATAAAAATATAATACACAGACCCGGGACAAATACCTGCAGAAACCAATACAAACATTTGTCCCGTGGCGGGAATCGAACCCGCTACCTCTTGCGTATCAGTCATAATCATAATATTTATTCGCAGGAATGTATGTACATTAATAGGTCTTAAAAAACACAGTTCAATTATATTCTGCCAGATCTATGCGTGCAATTTTTTGTCCACAAATAAATTAATACTGAAAAATTAAAATGAAAAATAATTAATTACAGTGAAACAGGATGATTAGAATACACATTACTTAAAACTAATAACACTGAGACTACAAAGACGAGGTACTTATCAGTTTCCTACAGGCGAGGTCTGTATCGAGGAAACTTATGCATACGTAATAATTATACGAGTATAACAGTGTTTTGGGAAGGCGAAACCCCATTTGACTGAGTGCCTCGTGTAAACTTAACATTTAATTGAAATTATCGTGGCTTGACATCATTTAATAAATATAATACGTCTTACACCACGTACAGACATGTTCTCGTCTCGCGCCCTCGGAGTCGGCCATGAACGGTGCTCATGAAGAAGGGCCTCTAAATGGTCTACGAAACGTCAGCAAGATGATAATAAGTTAGGTCCGTGGTGTAAGCCGTATTATATTTATTAAATAAACTTAACATTATAAAATATACATATATATTTTTTTTATTATTTAGGTGAATCCACAAATCGTGATTGACGTATAGTTTTTTTTTATTAGTTTAGTATTTTGTTAGGAAACAAAATGTATTATATGTATATGTATTTTATCAAACATCTAGATAGAACTTGATGATTAATATATTATTTTAATAATAATAATAATAAGAATAATTTATTTGCTCAATAAAAAGGATATAACAATGCTTAAAGTTAAAACATGAATTATTAATTTACGCATGTTCATTGCCGTGGGGTGCCGGCAGTAGAATATTGCTCTTCTCTTACCCGTGGGTGCAGTAAGAATCTTCCGGATGATGATGATGATCCATAAAACCTTTCATATTATCTCAAAAAATCTGCACATTTCACGAAAAATCTACATACTACATTTTCAGCGAGTAACATAAGGTATATTTTATCTCCACCTGTAACCACGGGAACGGGAACTAAGCGGGTAGAACCACAGGGCGCTGCTTGTATAGAAATAAATTGTACGTATAGGATGTATGATTTATCTCTGGCGACAGACAACTACCCACCAAATAAAAATAAATGTGATATTTCGCGAAATACCTTTTAATACAGGATGTATTATAACATGTGTACAAACGCGCAAGGCGCTGATACTGACCACACAAGGAACAAATTTAGTTTTACGACTTTTCAGGATCCGGTACTTTTTTTTTCAAGAAAAGACCACAAACGTTTTAAGAGTTGCGGTAGAGGCACAAATAAAAATACCTAAAACCACAGAAAGTTTTTTTTTAATAAAAAAGATAATTACCAACTCAAGATCATTTTCATATTACATCAACTAGTAAAAATTAAGTAAATAATAATAATAATGAGAAGTTAGGCTAAGTATGTGTCGCGCCACGCGCTATAATGTAGGGTTCCGTATATTTTTTTTAAGTTTACCAAAACATATTAACAGGAATCAATTGAGTTTTCAGTTTAAAGTATTCCGGTATATTTGGGCGACTATTTCTCCGAAACTTTAAAAGCTAGTTACCCTTATAGTTTTCCTAGGATCCCTTATTGTTTTCCTAGGAAGTTCATGGATTTTTCACAACGCAAATTATTTATTTTTTTAGCATTTTTTTGTCTCGGCGTTACCTTAACAGACAAAGCAAAATTGTAAGGGTTTTTGTTTTACGATAAAACCCTAAAAAACATTAGTATATAAGAATTCCCGATTTTTCCCTTATAAAACTACATATTTTTGTGGGCTCAAGTTAGGTTAGTATATGTACATATTTTAATACACCCTGTATAGCAGATAGCACCCAACTCATGGGGACAGGTAAATAATAATTACGAACAGTTGACGGGAAACAGATGAACAAATTACATTTTCTGCCATTCGACTGTATGTATTTATTTATACAGAGGCGGGAAACGCGATTGGAATATTCCGGAGTTGTTGAAGTGAGGATTCGGAAAAGACACAACAGCATTTGTAGAATGATGCGTTTTCATTTATTTATTTATTGCACAGTAGATATAACACCGTGGGGTGACGGCAGAAGAATGTTTTATTAGATTACGCTTTGAAAGCCGTTGGGTGCCGGGAGTAGAATATTTCCCCTCCTCTCTTGCCCGTGGATGCAGGAAGAGCCTGCTAAGGGATACCTCCGGAAGATGTGTGTCTTCCCTAGCGTCTTCCCGTGTAGGTATCAACATCCCGATCTGCGCTCGCCAACCCGCCTGCCAAGCGTGAGTATAGCAACTATTAGCCATAAAACGTCCACTACTTAACACAGGCCTCCCTCGGGACCCCCACAGGATCTACATGAGAGGTAGTTGCCATACTCACCACGCTTGGCAGGCTGGTTGGCGAGTGCAGTACGTAATGTTGATACACGGATAGACGCTGCTGCCTATCTTCCGGAGGTATCCCTTAGCAGGCTCTTATTGCATCCACGGGTAGGAGAGGAGGGGTAACATTCTACTGCCGGCACCCCACGGCATTTATTTCTCATTAGTTTTAAAATAAATAAGCCTATTTGAACGATGAACAAAGGGCATTGTTCTATAATGTTCGCGCATTGTTCTATGTATTTGAATTAATTCGGAGTAGTCGAAGTGAGATGAGAATAATTCCGGAGTTGGTGAAGTGAAGATGCGGAAATGACGACATTGAATCGTGTTACCAATTGCAAATTTAAATTAATTTTATGACTTGAAATTTAATTAATTTTGACTGCCAGACAAAGCTAAAAACCGGTAACATTAGGACTTGCACTTGGTGAGGCAAAGTCAAAGCAAATAAGTGTTTATTCAATAGAGCAAAACGCTTCAAAAGCATTACTAGAATAGTAATTTTACAAAAGAAAAACAAAGACACATCTAAATTGAATAAAGCACATATTTGAGTTAGTTCGCTTCAGATAACTTTTTTTTTCAAGTAAACTACTTTAGTTTGTTTATCTGTATAAACAATGCATTTAGACGACGACCACGAAAGAATTACAAAATCAACATAAGTGTTACAAAGATACTTACTTAACCACTAAATAATTAATGAAATGAAATGAAATAATTTATTCACAAAAAATAGAGTGCAAGGTCTTATAAAAATACATAGGTTTTAGCTCTTCTATTTAGCTTTTTCTAAAACATGTGAAAGTTAAGTAGGTAGTTGTTTTTTATAGGAGGCATTTAAAATTGAATTAAAATAATAATAAACATTATGTCAATCATTCACTCAAATTATAAAAAAACACTTTTCCAGCAGCCATTGTCTTAGTTTAATTCTCATTTGAGTCGTCGGCAATTCTTTAATAGTAGGAGGCAGTTTATTAAAGATTTTTATACACATAGCATAACAATTTTTATGTAACAGGCTAGTTCTAGGTATAAAGTTATAGACCAGCCGTAAACATCTAAGAAAACATTCAGACCCAAAAACCGGACAGTTAAATCCTGATAAAAACCAAACATAAAGAGGTTAAGCCGGTTATGTCCGGTTAAATCCGGAAGGACGGCAACCCTAATCACAGCACACACAGTTCCGAGATTCCATAAGTCGATTACACACAAAAACATTCTGTCCCGAAATCCAAACAAATAAATCTTGATAAAAACCAGACAGAAGGACGGTGTGTCCGGTTAAATCCGCACGGATGGCTACCCCAATCACGGCGTACACAGCTTCGAGATTCTATAATTCAATACCTAGTGTACAGGGTGTATTGTAATATGTGTACTTACCTTGAAGAGGTGTCAGCTGATGAAAGCTAGGGGGTGTCAGATAAGTAGTTTTGAAGGGGTAAAAAATCGGTAATAAGTATTTTTTTTACTTTATTTTTTTTAATATCACAACAACAAGTAAAATTAAATATAAAAATATCTATAAGGCAATGGCTTTGTAGAGAATCAGCTGGAGTTTAGGTTGTCTTCTCGTATATCGATATCGTATAATAATCTGTTAAAGGTTTTCGTGGTATTTTTCTCTTCTCGTCCAGCCGTGGGATATCCACTGCTGGACAAAGGCCTTCCCCATTGATCACTAAGTACTGATCATGAAGGGGTTGTTGCCGTACTCACCACGCTTGGCAGACGGGTTGGCGAGCGCAGTACGGATATTGATACAAGGGAAGACGCTGCTGCCCATCTTCCGGAGGTATCCCTTAGCAGGCTCTTACTGCATCCACGGGCATGAAAGGAGGGGTAACATTCTACTGCCGGCACCCCACGGCCTAGTAAAGATGTTGAAATATTTTATTAGGATATACAGTGGTGGTGATCTAATTAGAAACACCCACCTGGGCTTATTAGGGTTCCGGACCAAAATGGTAAAAAGGAACCCTTATAGAATCACTCTGTCTGTCTGTCTGTCACAACTGGATATCTCGAGAACTACTAATGCTATCGACTTGAAATTTAAAATGGTAAAAGACAACACTTTTTTACTAATATAGCATATATAAAAATGTTAAAAAATATTCTAATTTTGAATGCAGGGGGGCGGAAAGGGGTTCTCAAAATTTTAAAGTGAAGTTACTAGGCCGTGTGGGGTATCATATGAAAGGTATTCATTTGCACATTAATAAACAGTTTTTAGTTTTCCTTTAAGCCGTATTGTTATTGAGATATTTACAAAAATGTTGAAAAAACGACCGTTCCCCCCCCCCCTTATCTCCGAAGTTTGCAGAGATAAACCCGTGATATTTTTATTGCTAATAGAAATGTATGTAAACTTTATAGGAAAATTATAGCGAACTCTCTAATTTGCACAGTTTTTTAGACAAGGGGGTTGAAAGGGGGGTTTTTAAAAAAATTGTGAAGTTACTAGGTGATGTGGGGTATCATATGACAGGTATTCACTTGCACATTAATAAACAGTTTTTATTTTTCCTTTAAGCCGTATTGTTTTTGAGATATTTACAAAAATATTAAAGTTCCCCCCCCCTTATCTCCGAAGTTTGCAGAGATAAAACCGTGATACTTTTATACCTAATAGAAGTGTATGTAAACTTTATAGGAAATTTATTACAAACTCTCTACTTAGCATACTTTTTTAGAAATCATCGAAAGTGTAAAAATCTACATAAGTTCCGCTATCAGACAAGAGATGGCGCTGTCAAGGTTCTCCAACAAATATAAAACCGCCCTTGTCATATATTATATTGTATGATGGCACGGAACCCTCGGTGCGCGAGTCCGACTCGCTCTTGCCCGGTTTTATATTTTTATTACAAATTTCCTTTCTAACTGATTTTGAACGTGTCATTGAGTGTTCCTACGTATTAAAATCGATGTCTTATATTGTATTGTGATACCATTATAATAATAGAAAACAAACAGTCGTTTTTCCAAAACTGAAACTTATAATAACATCAAAATAAAATACGAGAAACAAGCCAGACAACTAATTAGAAACACCAAAAAATCATTACCTAAATCATTATTAGATTTAACAAAACCCTAATAGTTTTGAAAAATAGTACATCCTTAGTTTATTACAGGTTACATGAATATTTCTCCAAGCTTTTTCAAAGGCACTGTAAACTCCATGAATATGAGTACTGTATGCGACAGTTTGGTCTTTATGGTATGCCAAAAATTTTCTATGGAATTTAAATCCGGACTATTGGCAGGCCATTCCAACACTGTCAACGATTGTTCTGTAAGAAACGATTTAACGCTGCGTGCTGTGTGCTTTGGGTCGTTGTCGTGCTGAAATATCCAAGTTACTGGCAAATTTTCCTCGGAGTATGGAATCGTTGTCTCCTCTAAGTTATTTTTGTACTGATATTGACATCTACCCTTCAATCTTTCTCACGGGACCAATCCCGTACCCTGAAAAACATCCCCACACTATAACATTTCGACCTCTATGCTTAACTATCTTTTTAGTGTATTTATTATTTAAAGCTTCGTTTATTGGTCGTCTTACATATCGTTTTCCATCGGAATTAATCAAATTAATTTTAGTTTCATCTGAAAACAAAACTTTTTTCCATTGATGAACAGTCCAACTGCCATATTTGCGAGCGAATGCTAGACGATTTTCTCTGTGTTGCCTGGTTAGTTGTGGTACTTTTCTAGCGATCCTTTCTAACAATTTTCCTTCAACCAACCGCCTACGAACTAGTTTAATGGACACGTGTCGAGAATCGTCTTCTGAAAATACCTCTTTTTTTTAAAACATTGGATCCTTTAAAGTCCGCTTTAGCTAATTGAAGGATAAACCTGTCTTCTTGAACTGTAGTCTTCCTGGGCCGAAGTTTTCTTGGCACGTTATCTGATGTTCCGTGTAGTTTAAAATATGCGAGGGCGTTAAATATAATCTTTACAGAACATTCCAAATAATCGGCGATTTTTCTGTAACTCAATTTTTATTTTAAATGAAAATTCAGTATAATTTTTTTCGTTGCTGCCTCACAGCTCTTATTGTTACCCATTTTCAATAAAACCATAAATGAGTTAGAAACGGCGTCAATATTCATAATCTGATTGACAATTTTATTGTATGACTGTATTTCAGTTATAATACAGTTCTAACAATAGTCATACTATGTTTCTAATTATTTGTCCATTCTGCCAGTCCATTATTTATATATTAGATGTTGATACTTTTTATTTCACTGATATTTATTTTTATTGTAGTTGTCAAATATTATTGCTTGTAATTAAACTAGAGATATTAATGTAGAGGTACATTGTAAAACAAAATTACCTCCTATTAAATGATATAATAATGTTAGTTACTTTATAAAAATGTCGTTCATGTTCGTTAAAACGGCTTCGCACATAATGCTTACTTTTTAATCAACATTTTTATGAGAAAAATGTTCACCATAAGTTATCCATATATATATATATATATATGACAGACATATTATGCTGCCGTAAACTTTTTTGTAGACCTTTGAGGAACAATTCTTCAAAAATTATTTAAGTGACAGTTATTAAAATGTCACACGTTGGAATCCGTTTTTTATGATTGTTTTCAATAATTAAAAAAATAGCTCTTAGTATGTACTCCTACATTTTGTTTTTATAATAATTTATTTATGATCCTACTTTGTGAAGAATTATAAAGAAATATTTGATTTCAATATATCACTCGCACATAACTTCAATGGTTTATGCGGCGCACGTCAAAATAACTCCTAATCGTATATACATTTTCCGACAACTTCGCCACTCATCGTCATTGTTCAGCGAACTTACAACAAACCTCAATAAATTTTAATTGTAATTTCCGTTTTGAAACACTATCCACCGGTGAAAACTGCATCAAAATTCGTTGCGTGGTTTAATAGGAGAAGAAAGCGAAACAGACAGACAGACAGACGCGGGAAGCGACTTCAATTTATACTACGTAGAAATAGAGATTATAAAGGTGAAGACCTTGTTGGTTTACTTATTTGTTTGTGTTTGTTTGCACGTGCACATTTTTAACGATTTCCACTTCAGAGATCAGGGGCTTTATAAAGATAGCGCTATTTACGAGGAAAACTCCGACTTATTTGACTCTAAACAACGCAGCACTTCGTAATCTTTGGGTCGTATAATTGTTTTCGTAAAAATGTGAAAGCCATTGCTATAGTTATTTGTTTGAAATATTTTTTATTATAATTTATCTGTGTGTTATAGGTAAAATAAATGAATTTCCTTTCGGCTGGAATATCTTTTAAAAGGGTTACGTATACGCTTCAACAACAAACTCCCAGAGTTGCAGAAGTTCATCATCATAATCATTTCAGCCGTAAAACGTCCACTACTGAACACAGGCCTCCCTCATGGATCTCCATGAGGGGTAGTTGCCGTACTCACCACGCTTGGCAGGCGGGTTGGTGAGCGCAGTATGGGATGTTGATATACGGAAAGACGCTGCTGCCCATCTTCTGGAGGTGTCCCTTAGCAGGCTCTTACTGCATCCACCGGTAGTCTCCTGGAGGGGAAGAGTTGCAGAAGTTATCTATCACTGAACAATTCAAAAACCTTGTTAAATCTTTGCATTAAAGCTTATACATAAATTAGGCCAGGTGTGTGTCGGGCCACGCGCTATGTGGGGTGTCGCAGTTAACCGTAGACCTGTTGTTAGATGTTGGTGTATGCTTTTTTACGTTTACCAAAACGTAGATAGATAGATAGATAAACTCTTTATTGTGTAAATCATACAGAAAATAACAACAAAAATAACTAAAATTAATTTAAACTACAAAAACAACAGAAATACACAATGGGCGGTCTTATCGCTTAGAGCGATTTCTTCCAGACAACCTTTGGATGGAGAGGATTTGAATGGAATAATGGGGTGTAGTGAAATTTAAATCCTAACATATATGTACTATAAATACATATACAAATATATATTTATATATAATAATTACACAAATACTAAATATAAATGATTATTTATAAAAGCTTACATAACTTTTGCCATTACTTGTAAGTTGTTACTGTGTGCTACTAACCAAATTGTATAATTATGGATTATTATTATCTGAAATAAATATATTCATAACAGGAGTTAATTGATTTTTCGGTTTTAGGTATTCCGGTATGTTTGGAAAACCGCATCACTTGTTTGAGCGACTATTTCTCTGAAACTACAAAAGCTAGCTTAACCTTATAGTTTTCCTAGAAAGTTCATAGTTCATTCAACACACACACAGTCCAATTTATGATATGTTTAGATTTGTAAAGCTTCAATATTTCGCAAACGGAACCCTAAATCGAATGATTGTCTTCGCAACCCCGAGATGGTTTTACGATACACGATGACAAAATCATGTAAAAAAGATCATATCCACCTTACCTGAAAAAAGTATTTTTTTCAATATATTTTTGTAGTGTTATCTCGGCGTTGTTATATTATATGTCCATGCAAAATAACAGCTTTCTAGGACAAAGCGAAGGGTTTCTTGTTTTTCTACGAAACCCTAAAAAATATGGATCAAACTCAGTAGATCCTGTTTTTAGAACAGCAATAAATAATGGATCTTGTGAGAGTTTTTTATTTCTTTGTACTCTCAGTAGATCCAGTTTCGAAATTTACTAGAAGACAAAACCTCTTGGGATGGAATCTGCTCCAACTGCTTTAAACGTACCATAAGACTTTGATGATGACTTTGATGACTGGGTTAGGTTTTTCAGTTCGCTTCTCATCTGAAGTGAATAGGTTCAATTATGTGCTTTATTGTATTAACTTGTGTTGATTTATTTTAAAAAGTCTCTTACGGTCGCACTGAATTTTTTGAGTTGAGTTTGCCGTGGGGTGCCGGGAGTAGAATGTTGCCTCTCGTCTCTTGCCTGTAGCATAAACCCTTTATGATCAGTACTTAGAGATCCATGAGGGAGACCCTTGTCCAACAGGGACGGACGTCCTACGACTGAGATGATGATGATTTGCCTTGTTATAACCAGTAGGTGAGCCGGAAGTAATAAGGAACAATGGAATGGAAGATGTGGCAATACGAGATTCAAAGCCAATTATTGTCGTTAAGGAAAATCGAGTTCTTACAAATCGGGCCACACCCCTCACAAGTTCAAAGGTCCCAAACAGACCCGCAGGCTGATAACGAACCTCGCGACAGGTTTGCAACAGGCGTATATCTCGCGATCATCTTTGACCATTGACGACGATACGCCTGTTTCAACGTTGATTGCGAGATATACGCCTGTTGAAAACCTGTCGTTAGATACGTTATGACCATATGGCCGGAAATTTCAATGTGTCACGTCACGTAACCAATCATCGACGATCGTGCTTTGCAATTTTTAACGTACTTTGGTAAAAAGTATCCTATGAAAAACATGGATGTGAAAATGAAAGGAAATAAATTTATTAATGACACACACAATTCTTACAAAATAGCAAGGAAGGGAATACATTTCAGATAGACTTACAACTAGGGACGACACAAATAAGTAGGAAGCGTGTTGCATAGGGTCAAAAAATGGACGCTGCCTCTGAATTACCGCCACCTTATCGAGCTATGAGGTTGCAGCCCTGATTTTTAGGCATGTCCAAAATGGGAGCCAAGTTCAATATTTAGATTGTCGTAGCTGTTGACTTCGCTTACAAAAGAATTGAGATCTGAATGACGCCAAGTTCTGTAGATAATCCTGAAATTGATTTAATAGAATATTGCTGATAACTTGGATCAATTTAAGCTCATGGTTTAATTTAGCTCTTTTTTTAACAAGACATTTACAAATACAAATAACATTTATTTTGCGAAAATGGGAAAATACAAAAGATGGTAAATAGTCAGTTAAGTTCAGCCATTATCTACATGAAGCATGCAAAATTTATCACTTGTCAATTCAAATTATTAAAATATTTAGATCATTTAAATAACCAATTAAAATTATAATTAGATATATGCACATATTAAAATTAAATACATTACAATGACAATATCAGTTAAACAGTCAAATTAAATTCAAAAACATTTAACTTGATTTATAGAGGTACATACATTGAAATTACAACAACGACAGTGTATAGAGAAACCAGGCTTATGTCTCTTTCACAAATGTTCAAGTTTAACGTTTGTATACTTATACGGAAAATCCTTAATAAAAATATTCACACGCAGATAAAGTTTAAAGTAAAGTCACAGTTACAGACACGCTCACTCAGACGACCTAATGATATAATATTGCCAACACCGCGAACAAACTACGGAAATAAAAACCTCACATACCAAGGAGCTCAGCTTTACAATAAACTTCCAAATCATGTCAAAAACACTAAAAGTTTTCTCTCATTTAAAAGCAAATTAAAACAACATATTTTAAGCCAGTTCACACAATTTTGAGCAATATGTAGAATAAATCAGTCAGAAATAATACGTATAATCATCAATTTGTTACTGATAATTCATAATTCATGATCTTTAATAATTATAATAATTCATACACATTTATAATCCATAATCATTAAGAATTAATTTGCCAAATTGTATGTACAATATTTATGATTTTATTTTTATTATCTAATGCTAGCTTTTAATTTATTTCAAGAAATTATAAATTAAATTATTTTAATATAATGTTTAAAATAATAAGTAAACTAGCTAGACAATTAAATTTAAGGTTACCTGTATTTCTCTTGTAAGTGAATTTTATTCTTTTAGAGAAATAAATGTCTTAAACCATAAACCATAAATTATGCACCGATTAAATAAAATCAATTAATTAATAACAATGTCAGAAATAAGAAGTGATAGCTACAAATATTAATACAGTAACTTGTTTGTTGTGAATAAATGAATCATCGAGGACATACCCAATAGAGAGGAAATGTCATTTATTTTGTGTAAACAACAATTCCGCCGAAAATATTTCATAATTGTACGGGAAAGTACACAGGTCTGCTGTTGACGCTGTACTGCCAAAGGCGAGAGACAGTTGTCATTGCATTAGTGCAAAGCAATAATGTGTTTCGGAATTTTTATGACCTTATTTCCCCTCTATTGGATATTGCCCTCTTTATATTCATGTAACACTTATGGTGCACGATGACTTGAATAAATGAACCAAATTTCTCGTGTTTGTGTATAATGGATTTTGAGTTATGGTGGTACCAAAAGCGCCTCGAAATGATTCGGGTAAAATACATACTGCGGCCTTGTCGCCCATTCACTTTGCTTGCACTTGGCTGGGCACGCTATCACGTGTTTAGATCTGTACCTTTTACCAACTTTAAAACAGGAGTAGGTTCTAAAAGATACGACTGTACCCAGCTACCCTCATGTTTAAACGAAAATATACAATAATTCCACACGTTCAAGTAACTTCTAAATCATTTCCTGCATCGTAAACAAGTTACCTACACTATTTATTGTATACATCCAAGAGGATGCCTCCCGCTTCAATAATAAATTCAGGGAAGAGCAAGACGGTTAAGAGGGTTCTATACATATCTGTGCTGTGGGGTACCGGCATTAGAATGTTGCCCCTCTGGGCAAGGGGTACCGATTGACAGAGAAATCGGTGAGCGTACATATAATTAATACATATCATCATCATCATCATTTCAGCCGTAAAACGTCCACTACTGAACACAGGCCTCTCTCATGGATCTCCATGAGGGGTAGTTGCCATACTCACCACGCTTGGCAAGCGGGTTGGCGAGCGCAGTACGAGATGTTGACACGGAAAGACGCTGCCGCCCATCTTCCGGAGGTATCCCTTAGCAGGCTCTTATTGCATCCACGGGTATGAGAGGAGGGGTAACATTCTAGTGCCAGCACCCCACGGCAAACATATTACCAAAACGTATTAATAGGAATTAATTGATATTTCGGTTTAAAGTATTCCGGTACGTTTGGGAAACTGCATTACTTATATGAGCTACTATTTCTCCGAAACTATAAAAGCTATCTTAACCCTTATATTTTTCCTAGAAAGTATACGGTTAAAACTTCATTCAGGATTTTTTTCAGATTTGTAAAGCTAGCAGTTTAGATTTAAGAGAGGATCGAAAAAAGTTTACATCTTTAATATTTCGCAAACGGAACTCTGAATCGAAAAAAAGTTCTAGGCAACCCCAATGGTTTTAAAATGCCTATTCAAGGATACCCCACACGATGGGAAATAAAAAAAGAAAGTTCATTCCCACCTGACGTGTTTGTGAGGTACCCCAAATTGATTATTTTTTAGCATTTTTTGTGGCGTTATCTCTGCGTTGTTATTCTAATGTCCGTGTAAAATAACAGCTTTCTAGAACTAATAGTCTCTTCGCAAAGCCGGTGACGGACGGACGGACAGACAGAAAAGCACACAGACAGATAGACAAAGCGGAACTACAAGGGTTCCTTGTTTTACTACGAAACCCTAAAAAAGAATATACAACCGAACATAGAACCAATAAAACCTCCAACTTTCCGATTTCACATTCAACTGCCGGCCCCCCTCGGCGTCACTAGCTTATAAATAATGTTTGTGAGGAATTTAGAGGGTTCACTAGCTTATAAATGTATGTAAGTGTTACATGAATATAAATAGGGCAACATTAAATTTTCCGTCTCCGAAACAGTAGATTTGTCCAAGGCATTGTAAATTGGTTGATAAATAAATAATGCGCCATATTTCACCCATTATAGCCCCGAAGTTAAGGAGCTTTATCATCATCATTTCAGCCATACGAAGTCCACTGCTGGACATAGGCCTCCCTGATGAATCGTCAAGTACTTATTATGAGGGGTTGTTGCCATACTCACCACGATTGGCAGGTGGATTGGCGAGCGCAGTACTGTATGTAAATACACGGAGAGACGCTGCTGCCCATCTTTCGGAGCTATCCCTTGGCAGATTCACAAACACCCAATACACACCTAATAAATACCTGGTGTGTTAAAACAATTATGAAGGAGCTCATATCATCCACGATCCACTTGAGAAACATTGAACAAATTTTGGTAAAATTTTGATAAAAAAAATTAAATGAAAAAACAAAATGGTAAAATTTTGTACTTTAAATTTTAATAATCATGCAGCAGGGTGCCGGCAGTAGAATGTTACCGCTCTCATACCCGTGGATGCAGACAGAGCTTGCTAAAGGGTGGGCAGCAGCGTCATTCCGTGTATCGACATTCCGTACTGCGCCCGCCAAAAGCGTGGTGAGTATGGTAACTACCATATTTCATTTCATTCCATGAGGGAAAATTCAGCCGTAAAACGTCCACTACTGAACACAGGCCGTGTTCAGTAGTGGACGTTTTACGGCTGAAATGATAATGATCATGAATAATCATGCGGACGTTATTAGTACTTATGTCTGTAGAGGGTAATAAGAATAATTAAATAATCAAATGTTCTTTATTCAGATAATTAAAATAGTAATAGAGTAATAGTGGTAATAGCTCGAAGGAATACATTTTCCCCGTTCATGCAACATTTTTAGATGATGCTCCGCTCGTACTGGCCATAGCGTGTTGTTCTATAGCGTTTCTTGATAATTGAGCTATACAACAGCGAAATGTTTTTCAAATCGGACGAGAGCAGTCCTTAGGATCAGATCGTTCAACCAAACAAACTCTTCAGCTTTATAATATTAGTAAGTATAGACTCATTGCTTACCTACCTACCCCCGGGTATCGCCGTGGGGTGCCGGCAGTAGAACCATCTTTTCAGCCATAAAACGTCCACTGATGAACACAGGCCTCCCTCATGGATCTCCTTGAGGGGTAGTTGCCATACTCACCACGCTTTTGGCGGGCGCAGTACGGAATGTCGACACACGGATAGACGCTGCTGCCCATCTTCCGCAGGTATCCCTTAGCAGGCTCTTACTGCATCCATGGGCATGAGAGGAGGGGTATCATTCTACTGCCGGCACCCCACGGCGGCAGTAGAATGATACGTATTTATACGTACTATACGTACAACGATAGACGTTGCGTAGACCGTTTAGTTAGAGGCCCTTAGTCACGAGCACCGCCCGTCACCGCATTCGAAGGCCTCGAGAGAAGTGTATCTATCAAATATTCGAAACAATAACTCAGTGCGACCGCAAAGGTCTTTTGACGCATCAATCTACAAAAACACAATTTAATATAGAATAAAGCATTTAATTGAATTTGTTCACTTGATATGTTGTCGGCGTTCAGACGACACGCGAGTTGGAAAAGAAACTAACAAAAGAACCTAACTCGGTCGTAATAGTAATTATCTAACAATTTTGTTTTTGTCTTTTATTATGTTTGACAAAGTTGGTGCAGATTCCATCCCAAGTAGTTTTGTCCTTTAGGTAATCTGATATTTCATAATAAGCTTTACATAATTATGCCATACCACGCTTGGCAGGGGCGGTTTGGGAAGCACAGTACAGGATGTTGATACAAGTAAAGACACTGCTGCTCATCTTCCGGAGGTATTCTTTAGCAGGCTCTTACTGCATACACGGGCATGAGAGGAGGGGTAACATTCTATTGCCGGCATTCCACAGCAAAAATTAATAAAACATGGAATGACACTTTTCGTTTGTAGCTGCGTTATCACCTTTTCCAATTCTAGAGTAAGTAGATCTCTTTTATTATGCTTATATGACACCCGAAAGTTTGTGAAAACAGTATTCCTTGTGTCCTTGATAAACAAGCAAACTGAAGATTCAATTGGATGTGTGAATAACATTTTCTTGTCGAACGAGTGAGCCAATCGAACGAAGTTCTTAGTGGCAACTCGACATTTCGGCTGAACATTTGTATGAACTCGTATGTCCGCAATTTTTATCCAAGGATAACTCTTGAAGGAATTTGATGAAATTTAAAACATGAGAGGTTTGCCGTGGGGTGCCGGCAGTAGAATGTTGCCCCTCCTCTCTTGACCGTGGATGCAGTAAGAGCCTGCTAAAAGCTACCTCCGGAAGATGGGCAGCAGCGTCAATCCGTGTATCAACATACCAAACTGTGCTCGCCAACCCGCCTGCCAAGCGTGGTGAGTATGGCAACTGCCCCTTATGAGAGGAGATCCATGAGGGAGGCCTGTGTTCAGTAGTGGACGTTTTACGGCTGAAATGATGATGATAGATGATAGACTTACATTTAGTAAACATATTGAATGCCTATCGGCTCGGTTTAGAAAGGTTATAAATATAATTCAAAATCTATGTAATATTGCAGATAATTTATCACCTGTGTCAGTCTCTTATAATTTACTGCGTAACATGTTGGGGAAGCGCTGATAAAATGAACGAAAAAACAAATAGAGAAGCAAAATATAAACTAAGCAAATGGTTAAAAATTCCTACCTATGATGCTGCTAAAAATTTTGATCATCAAAAAAATATTCTATGTTTTATGTAGCTTTAACGTACAACTTAACTTAACTTACCTATTTATAATTAGTGTTATCTACCTATTTTTCTAAAATAATTTGGTTTCTTTTTCACGTTTATTATAAGGTGATGGGTAATCATCATTTCAGCCGTAAAACGTACACTAATGAACACAGGCCTCCCTCATGGGTCTCCATGAGGGGTAGTTGCCATACTCACCACGCTTGGCAGGCGGGTTGGCGAGCGCAGTATGGGATGTTGATATATGGAAAGGCGCTGCCATCTTTCTGAGGTATCCCTTAGCTTTTACTGCATCCACGGGCATGAGAGGAGGGGCAACATTCTACTGCCAGCGCCCCACGGCTTATATGCGGATGGGTAATATATGTAAGTAAATTTATAGTTGAACGAGGCGTACTAAAACTAATTTGTCTAACCCTTTTTATGACCCTCGCAATACAAGCTTTGCCTAGTGTAAGGGTTGTTGGACATGTCGAAAATGTGGTAACACTCTCTCAATATCATGAGTATTTTTTTTGTTCTTAACTTTATGAACAATATATTGTTGCAAAATAAATATTTTTTATATTTACATCAATACAAATCGATTGTCCTGGAGATTTTTGATTTATGGGTTTTTGGGATATGGGGGTTTAATCGACTTTTTATCTCAGGATATCTCTTTAGGTAATCTTCTGACATTTACAAGGAGATTCGATGAAATAAAGCCTGAGTGATCCGATTAATATGGTTGTTTTTTTAGCGTTAACACGATATTTTGGTCCGAGGATAACTCTTAAGCAGACGATCTTATTTTGATGAAATTTAAAAAAATTACGAGATTATATACAAATCTATTTTCAGAAAACAAATCGACATATTACATACAAATCGATTTTCGTTGTGAATCTTTGATAGATATAGTGGATTAACCAATTTTTTTGTATAAGATTAACTCTTGAATGGATCATCTGCAATGGGACTTCATTGAAAAGTTAAAATATCGCTAGTTCTAAGTTCTCAGCGAACAACTAGTATATGAACAAATGCACTGTTCGGGTTTTAGTGTAGTTTTTAGTATCAATAAAGCGTCTTTATTTTATGTGGCCAATAAACATTTTGAAGCAGGTAAAACTAATATTATTATAAAAGTTTCGTCATCCAGAGATATGGTATAGTTATAGATAACACGTTCTCGTACCTACCCATTTCAATCTTGTATAACAAAATCGAACCGACCTCTATAATTTCTATAACCTCTTCTATAAACTCTTCAACACAGTATTATGTTTGATAAAATATTCTGGCTTCCACCTCGTACCTGTATTAGCAACCTGCTGAAGTTGCGTAGACCATTTAGTTAGAGGCCATTAGTCACGAGCACCGCCCGTCACCGCATTCGAAGGCCTCGAGAGAAGTGTATCTATCAAATATTCAAAACAATTACTCAATGTGACCGCAAATGTCTTTTGACGCGTCAATCTACGAAATAAAACACAAATTAATAAATAATAAAGCAAATGATTGAATTTGTTCGCTTGAGATGTTGTCGGCGTTGAGACAACACGCGAGTTGGAAAATAAGCTAAAAGAAGAACCTAACTCGGTCGTAATAGTAATCATCTAACAAAATTTGTTAACGGGCAAGAGAGGAGGGGCAACATTCTACTGCCGGTACCCCACGGCAGGGTGTTAAGAATGTAAATTATTAATAACAATGACAAACAATGTGGTTGAACTTACGTCACCTGCACCGAGCATGTACTTTAGCCGCCGTGCCAGGCGGAGCCTGTGTTGCGGACTGCTAATATTCTTTACAATTTACGCCACTGTTGTAACCAGTGATGACTTATGGAGCCGAGACGTGGCCCTTCACTAGCGTATCCACATCTCACGCCTTGGTTATTATTCACTGCGAAGAAACAGATTTCGGCTATCAAACACGTTTCAGTTTTTAATTTCAGCAATTTGAGCAGTTAAAACTTATAACGTTTATCACCCAGAAACATCTGACCAAAATATTTTACGAGCGCGATGTAACATCAAAGATTCGTTTTTTATGGGTTTTAAAGTAATCAATGTGTAGTACCTATATTCCATGGTGGTGTTGTTTTGCAAAATGTTCCATCATCAGCACACATCATCTCAGCCGTAAACCTGATGTCCACGCCGACTACTGGGCAAAGGCCAAGGATCTCTAAGATTATGAGAGGATTGTCGTACTCGCCACGCTTGGCAGGCGGGTTCGCGAGATTAGTACGGGATGTGATACACGGAAAGACGCTGCTGCTTATCATCCGGAGGTATCCCTTAACACGTACTTTCTGCATCCACGGGAAAGGTCATATTGCACTGGCACCCTACGGCACTACTGATGTTTTACTCTAAAGATGCAAGCTTTTACGGGGATTTGCTCATGTTATTATTTTAGGTCGCATAACATGCCGTCAGAATGTCTGATATTTTCTTATTGAATAGTATGTTGCACGTTAGATAAGACATCTAATTAATTTCTATTTTACCTGCAGTATTTGCATGTTTGTGGCTCCGTCGTCGACGCCCGTTCGCTCTGCTTAATTAAAACATGGCTAACACGCAGCCTAGATTTCTATAGAAACGTAGAATGTTTTTAGTATACAGGGTGTATTATAATATGTGTACTAACCCGAAAAGGTTTCAGCCCATGGAAACAAGTAGTTTTGGAAGGAAAAAAAATCGAACTCGTATTTAAAAAAATATATTTTTATTTACAATTTTACTAGTTGGTGTTACGTGAAAATGATCCTAGGGTCAGTACATTTCTTTATATTTTTTTATTTATAAAAAAACCTTAGTGTGGTTATAGGTAATTGTATTTGTACCTGTACAGCAACTCTTCGCGGAGTTCAATGACCCTGACAAGAATCAGCTGGTGTTTAGGTTGTCACTATCGTATAATCAGCTGTTGAAGTCGAAACTATCGTAGTCTTTTCTTGAATGAAAATCACTGAATCCTAAAAAGTCGTAGAACAAAATTTGTCCCTCGGGATAGTCAGCATCACCCCTTACGGCTTAGTACGCATGTTAAAATACACCCTGTATAGAATATAGTGAAAAATGTAAGTGCATATTTCAGGCGACACGCATTGATAAACAATTCATCATTTCAGCCGTAAAACGTCCACTACTGAACACAAGCCTCCCTCATGGATCTCCATGAGGGGTAGTTGCCATACTCACCACGCTTGGCAGGCGGGTTGGCGAGCGCAGTACGGGATGTTGATACACGGAAAGACGCTGCTGCCCATCTTCCGGAGGTATCCCTTTGCAGGCTCTTACTACATCCACGGGCATGAGAGGAGGGGTAACATTCTACAGCCGGCACCCCACGGCCAAACAATTATTTAAATGTTATTCTCTAAATTACAATGGTAAAACTTGTGTAAAATCCAATCACCATTTTGAAAAGTAGTTTTGAAAGTTGTACAGGCTTAAATCAGTATCACGCACCAGTTAAGTATAAATACTATGTCCTCATACAGCCTATTTTAAAATTTCGTTTCTACTAAACTAACAAACAATTTAAATTAAAAAAGATGTAAGATCAATTCCGTTTTTTTTTGTAATTGCTGAAAAAAGTTAAAATCCAATTCGTCAGTGCGTCGTCTTAACACATGCTTTAACAGTGAAGGAAAACAGCTTAGCTTAACTGCGTCCTGTATAATTAAATTTACTGTTGCGCACGCTGTATTAGCCATGTAATATCATAAGAGTCTCACTAGCATGCGGATAAACCGCTTACGGTTAAACTTTAACTTTCTGTGTTAGAGAGGTAAATAAATAAAAAATATAGATAAAAAGAAAATAGAAAAATAGAAAAATAGAAAAAAATGATAGAAGGCCTCTATATAGCATTATGTCTTCTTCTGTACATTGTATTCGTACACAATGTATAAAATAAAAAAAATAAAAACATATAGATTTTTCTCATAAACATGTAGCAGTTACACATAGGAATAAATACATAATTATGTAAAGAAGACATAGACTTCGATGTCAATTTCAAACATTTCATGCAGGAAATTATACGAAAACTAGCTCAGAGACCAGCTTTGGTTTTTTACTACTTTTTCACACAGAACAGGACTCGTACGTTTTTTACATCAAAATGAGAACAAGGTAATTATTTTAACGAAGCAGAGTCGTTTCGCGACAAAATATCCTCCCCATCGACACGTATTTCGTTTTTCAGTGAAATACACAGTGCCGGACCTTTAACTGAGTCGACACTAGATAGTATTTTTAATGTACCTACTTTAATTCGTTATTGTAACAAAAAGGTTGTATTATGAATTTAATCTCAAGATAAGGATATGTATACTAAAACGAAAGGGGATGATTTTGCCCAAGCCAAGGATAGACTTTAGTTTTATGACTTTTCGGGATGTAATTTTTATTCAATAAAAGACCACGAAAGTTAAAACAACCTAAACCAATTGGTCTTTTCCGGGATGCACATTTTTTCACCCTTCTTTACAGTATTACTTAGTTTCTGTAATCTGCGGTATTACCCTCATCAATCCTACTGCTCCCGAGGACCTCAAAGTTAAATTTGAATACCTCCATAAATCACACGACGCCATGCGCTCATCTGACTCTCTCAAGACTTCCCTGCAGTAAAACTTTGAAATTAATTGCCTTCAAAAATAAGATAAACTAAGCCACCCCTAGATTTTACTCCTCATTACTTCTAATTACATCTAATACAGTATACAAAAAAGTTTTGAAAAATGTAAATAAACTATTGTCGACGTAGCTCAGAAAGTTACGAAACTGAAATGGAGCTGGGCTGGTCATGTCAGCCGCATGCCCGAAGATCTGTGGACTAAGATCACACATTGGAACCCTGACACGGTAAGACACCGCGGCAGATCGAAGAAACGAACGTGACGAGTAAGACCAATATGCATGATCGCATATGCGCATGGGACGAATTGACAGTAGATCGAGAAGCATGGAGAGATGTGGAGGAGGCCTTTGACCAGTAGTGGGACACTTACAGCTAGTTGGAATTGGAAAATAAACATGATTTATTTAATCATAATCATTTTATTCACTTATTTGTACAAACACGGTAATATAGCCAAATTGCATGCAAATATGTACATACAATATACATTTGCTTAAAAATAAAACCCTCCTGGCATTCAGGAAATAAATCGTAGCACTCAGGACTAACCTAACAACACTCATCATTTTATCACAAGTAAAAATGCTTACCGCCCAACGAAGTGGGCACCGGATCAGCTTGTTCTTTATACGTTTGTGGACCAAAAGGTCTACCTCAGCATAATGTTAATTCTAAACAAAATAAGGATCAACGCTGGTTTTCAGGTAGGTTATTAGACTAACTCAGGTTAAGAGATCTAAATATTCGTCTTATCCGCTATGCCATTAATGCAGCGATCACTTAGTGATCAGATGAAACGCAATAACATTCCAATGTGAAAATAGATTTCGGCAATCTTTTAGCAACTGGCCTTCGCTTTCATACCAATATGATTGATATTGATTCAGTCCGATAATAACTGACTATTATTAACAAAAGAAGCTTTATCTGCAAATATATTGACTGTTATGTTTGCATTATCTGGTGATATTTGTTCCGGGCTTAGGTGTTTATCTGAGCATTCATCGTCTGCATGTCCTATCTTCATCATTTCAGCCGTAAAGCCACTGCAGGAAACATGCCTCCATGGATCTCCATGAGAAGTAGTGGCCATACTCACCACGCTTGGCAGGCGGGTTGGTGAGCGCAGCATGGGTTGTTGATACACGGAAAGACCATGATGCCCATCTTCCGGAGGTATCCCTTAGCAGGCTATTACTGCTTCCATGGGCATGAGAGGAGGGGTAACATTCTATTGCCGGCACCCCACGGCATTTGTGAGTGAACAAAATATTGAATGAGACTTTCGTCTGTGCAGTAATTGACAAAAAGGATCAGCAGATTCTCTCAATCTAGGGTAACATCTCTGTTTATTATGCTTTTAGAACACCCAAAAGTTTTTGCAAACAGTATTTCATGTGACCTTGATAAACAAATGTCCTAGGCACTGCAGCGTTCCGTACAGAATAATTACCAGTTGCTGACGCTGTATAAATCGTTTATAATAGATGCAAAGGCCTTACTTATTAACTTAAAAAATACATTTTTAAGACTCTATTGGATGTATGTGAATGAGTTTTTTAAGCACTGTTCGCAAATTAGTATAGTTTTTAGTATGAATAATCTTTCTTATCTTGCCGTGGGGTGCCGGCAGTAGAATGTTTCCCCTCTCCTCATGCCCGTGGATGCAGTAAGAGTCTGCTAAGGGATACCTCCGGAAGATGGGCAGCAGCGTCTTTCCGCGTATCAACATCCTGTACTGCGCTCGCCAACCCGCCTGCCAAGCGTTGTGAGTATGGCAACTACCCCTCATGGATAACCATGAGGGAGGACTGTGTTCAGTAGTGGACGTTTTACGGCTGACATGATGATGATGATGATCTTTCTTATGCCGCCCATTGCATGACATAGGCTTCTCTCATGGATCTCCAAGTACTGATCATGAGGGGATCGTTGCCATATTCACCACTCACGCAGTCCGATACACGGAAAGACGCTGCTGCCTATCGTCCGAAGGTCCCATGGCACTACCATAGGACCTTGTAGATGCAGTATATAAAACCAGCCATGAAGGTAGGTTCTTACTACATCCACATGGCAAAACAAAAAACATAGATTGAAAGTTTTAAAATTACAGGATTTTATCGCGTACCGCGCGTAAAGTCCTGTAATTTTAAAACTAAAAAATAGATTGAAAGCTCATGACATTTCGCTAATTGATCTTAGTCTAGTTGTCATTGTCGGACACGCAACACGTGATTCATGAGTTTTTTTTTATGTCATCTTATTCCTTTTTGGTGTAGGAATACAACTGCCAACTTCACGTAGCTGGTTCACGGAACAGACAGTTTAAAAAAAGATAATAATATAATATCGGTTTCAAAATTATGCACAGCGCGACTGTGAAAAACAATTGATAGATTTAAGAGCTTTTATAAATGTTCACGATAAAGCTATATGTAGCCCCGCGATAAGAGATAAGTGAAATTGGTTTTCGTAGCTAATATTTTCACTAGCTCGAGGTAAAAGATGCCGTTAGCTTTTGTTAGAGAATCTCTTCGTAAAAATAACTATTTGGATTAAAAAGCAGGCCTCTGTATCACAAATCCATATTCGTCATTACTTCTTTTCAGTTTTATACTTCTGTTAATTCTACACAAGCACTGGTACGGGGGTACCAGAAAAGGGGGCGAAGGCCTCAAAATGTCACCAAAGGTCAAAAATGGCATTTTTGGGTTTTTGGACGTTTTCAGCCTATTGAAGACTTTTGTTTCTTTGTTGAACTTTTGAGGTCACAATAACTCCGGTCCTTGTGACCGGACTCCGGTCCTTGTTTGTATGACCCTAGGTCACCAAAATAAATCAGTCACCTTCTCTCATGTAAATTGGTCAAAGCGTTCGGTTGTAATCGTCAAATAATACACAGACAGACAGACAGACAGCGCCATGCATATAAGAGGGCTTCGCTCCCTAATTACCGTATTCAAAAGGTTGTGGGCCTTCTGAATACGGTAATGAATGATACACGGAAGTTATCTCATTAAAAACACGGAAAATACAAGTAAAATCCCAATAATAAATTCTATACAAAATAATGAGCTATTAAAAATAAAGATACAAAGTTATTTATTGCGCCAAACAATAATGTCATATTATTGTACATATTCGTTCTGAAGTTTTTGTATGCTCTAATAGTAGATCATGGATATTATTGTCATCTATTTATAGCCTGGTATTGCGAAAATAAATAAATAAAATGGTATTATAATACCTTCTCGTAAAAATTACAAATTACTTGCGAGAAAACAATAAATTAGTAATTTTAATGAGAAAAATTATAAAGATCTTATACCATAATAGAACGTTTCGGCTAAAAGCAAAGTGATTGTGCAAGTATCGGTAAATCAATCCAGTGTAGTATATAATAACTTAAAAGAACAGTAGTTATAGAGAAATTTCAGTGCGATAAACACAAAATCCAGTGTTAATAAACCAGTGAACGAGTAAAACGTTACGGTCTTGATATACCACAGTTTTGGATTAAAACGCAGTGTGTTAAACCAAAGTGCAATGACGCAAGCAAAAATTTATAAAAAATACCCTAACGCAGTTATAAAAAAATAAGTGCTAACGAGATCCGCCATGTGCAACAATCCCGAACGAGAATAACAAAACAAAATGTCGTTCAACGACTCCTCAAACCACAGTCAACTGACGAACTTCTCTCTGAGGAACTCGTCAGAATTCTGGATCCCACCGCTGGACCTGGCCGTGTTCTACCACCCCGACGTGCTCATCATAGTGCTGTACGTGTGCGTGTTGACGGCGTCGCTGGCTGCCAACACGCTGCTCATCTTCATCGTCATCAAGTTCCAGTATATGAGAAGGTTAGTCAAATTCCACTAGTAATACTTCTATATATGCTGCACAGAGATCTACGAATACAGCGAAGCGGCGTTATGTTATCCGGGGGTCGGAATTAATTTAATAAAGAAAAAATATTATTGTTGAAGGTAAACCTTTATTCATTTTAAATTAGTTTTAAATCAAATGAAATTATTTAAATAAACGGTTTAAAAGTGAGCTCAGCGCAAGAGATGGATACCGACTGACTGAAAGAGGTCTCTGGAATGCAATGAAGTCCAGACGTTAGCGATTTAGGAAATAAAAGGAAGTTTAGGGTTAAAATAATGGGAATAACAGTTCGCAGTTTGCTGCTGGCATTCGTGCTAGCGCTCGACGTGGACGCTCAAACACTTCGTTTAGTGTTCTTCGTGCTGTTATCTATATTTCTATACTAATATAATCAATATATATAAAACTCTTCCGTTACTGACTGAGTGACTGACAGACAACGCACAGCCTAAACCACAGGACCTAGAGACTGGAAATTTGGCACACATATACCTTGAGTATCTTAGAGGTGCACTAAGGAGGGATTTTTCGAAATTCCCACGGGAACGGGAATTACGCGGGTGAAACTGCGGGATGCGGATAGTAATATTATAAAGAGTTAAAGTTTTTGTGATTTGTGAGTTTGTGACGTTGTAGGGGGGTAATCCCTGGTAGGTCCGGTAAATCGATTCTAAAAATTCTTTCACTAATAGAAAGCCACAGTATTTGTGAGTGTCATAATTTACCCGAAAAAATAAAAGACTATTTCGTGGTAGTTAGATTTGCAAAGTAAGTCAGAGTAAAAACGGTTTAACGAAAAGGTTCCTTACGAACGCTGCCTTTATGATTATAATTGAGTTCTAGATAAAAGAACTTAATGCTGCCTACAAAAAAGTCAGCGACAGCCTATGTCTAACTTTCATTTTTCAGTAACAAAAAGTAGTTTTTTATAATTAAAAAATAATTTAAATCGTAAGGTGATAATTATTGGTTTTAATAACGACAATTACAATAAATTACATCAAAAAGACAAACTGATGAAATATTAAAGCATCGTCTTGATATCATCATAAATGATCAAAAGATTGAGAGGGTTGATGAAGCCAGAAACCTTGGCATATTGTTCGATGGCAATCTTCGCTTCGAAGGTCACATAATTAATTTATTGAAATCCTGTTTTTTTAGACTTAAACTCCTGTTCAAAATTAGAAGCTTTCTTAGCAAAGAGATACGCATTAAACTTTGTGATGCTCTTATCTTATCAAAATTAAATTACGGTGATTTAGTTTACGGTCCCCGGTTGCTTGCGAGGACAGCTCGTCTGGTGCAGCGGATCCAAAACGCGTGCTGTAGATATTGCTTTAATATTCCGTCTAGGACTCACATCACACCTTATATATAAGTCGTCCATCTTAAACATGGCCTCGCGAAGGGAACAGCATATGGCAGTCTTAGTACATAGCGTAATGACATCCAGAAAGCCAGAATATCTATTCGAAAAGCTAGATAGATCGGAGAGTAAATATAGCTCAAGACCTGCTAGAAATTTGGTATATTATAGCAAATTTAAAACAGTAGCTTTCAGGGGTAGCTTTCGCTACCAGGCAACCAAGTGTTGGAATAATCTGCCACCACCACTTCGACTTATAAAATCTAAATAAAAAAAAAAAACATTTTACAAAGGTCGTATTGGTTAGGCAGAAATCTGGGTTGCCTGGTGTGAATGCACCCTTTTGCTGTTAGTATTAGGTCATCTTCACACCGATATTATTATTATTATTCCACATGATTTATTATTATTCGTGCATATTATTATTATTTATTTTAATTCAATTCAATATATACATTGGTACATTCAAATCACACTATCTTAACTTTTAACACATACCAGTACTCTTTTTTGTAGATTTAATGTTAATTTGTTTAACACAAGGTCAAGGTGTTGATCCGAACGGTTTCGGCAGAATATCAGCGTCAACTGACGGCTTAGCTCAGTTGACATCATGCTGAGTCGAGACCTTTTCGCTGTTATAGCACACAACACGCACAGTTTTTGATTGTTTTCATATCACTTTCTTTCTTAAATTTTAATTGTAATTTTTTAATTTTTATATTGTTTGTTTGTTATTCCTTATTAAGTGTCTCAACCATTTACGTATTTGTTTAGTTTTATCTTCATGTAGTTGCTATTGTATAATAATCCTCTTTTGTAATTGTGTGCTGTCAGTGAATAAATAATTTATCTATCTAATTATGAATTATGTAAATGATAAAGTAAATTTATCACCTCAAGTGTTTAAAACAAAAGTCTTATCCCTTTTTATGCATATAATTTGGACAAATGGTTAAGGAGATAATACGATAATACGACATAGGTATGGAACCGCGATCGTGTCGTAATTTATTGAGTGATATTTCTATTAGACGGCTTTTTTCTTAAACAAGACGTTAATATTTTAAGGCTACACTTGTGGCGATTCTCTTGTTGCTAAAGCTAATTTAATTGATCCAAAACTGACTAAAATGACGTATAGCTATTTGCTATATAGTTCTAAAATTAAAACGGAACAAACATACACACAATTTTACGCTGACAGCTCTAAAAAAACGTTTCTCTTTTGCCCTCACTATAAAGGGTCATAAATTCTTTCTGGTGGGTATTGACCTGAGAAAGCAGTGTTTTTCCCATGGGCAGTTATTATGTTGACTTATCTCGGGTTGGAACTCCTCATTACATCTAATATATGTACCTCTAGTATACAGAAAAGTTTTGATCAATTTAAACAAACAATTGTCGACGTAGCTCAGAAAGTTGCGAAATTGAAATGGAGCTGGGCTGGTCATGTCTGCCGCATGCCCGAAGATCTGTTGGCTAAGATCACCCAGTGGAACCCCGATACGGTAAGACGTCGCGGCAGACCGAAGAAACGATGGCGTGACGAGTTAGACCAATATACATTATCGTTTGTGTGCATGGGTCGAATTTACAGCAGATCGAGAAGCATGGAGACATGGGGAGTAGGCCTTTGCCCAGCAGTGGGACACTGCTAATTGTAATTGGAAAATAATCATAATTTATTAAATAATAATCATTTCATTCACTTATTTAAACAAACGCGGTAATTATAGCCAAATTGGCATGCAAATACAGACAACATACATATGCTTTAATTTTTTTTTTTGCCGTGGGGTGCCGGCACGAGAATGTTACCCCTCCTCTCATGCCAGTGGATGCAGTAAGAGCCTGCTAAGGGATACCTCCGGAAGATGGGCAGCAGCATCTTTCCGTGTATTAACATCTTTTACTGCGCTCCTCAACCCGCCTGCCAAGCGTGGTGAGTATGGCAACTACCCCTCATGGCAATCCAAGAGGGAGGCCTGTGTTCAGTAGTGGACGTTTTACTGCATAAATGATGATGATGATGCTTTAAAAATATAACCCTCCTGGCAGTCAGGAACTAAATCGTAGCACTCGGTACTAACCTAACCACACTCATAATTTCATCACAAGGAAAAATGCTTACCGCCTAACAAAGATAATATAGAATAATAATAATATAATAGAAGTGGGCACCGGGTCAGCTAGTTGAAATATATGATTATGTGAATAAGCATTCACCCCGACTTGCTCATAGTTCTGGACGTGTGCGTGCTGACGGCGTCGCTGGCTGCCGACACGCTGCTCATCTACATCGTTTTCAAGTTTCGGTATGTGAAGGTGAGTTCATGGTTTATTTATTGCTTAAAATGCAAGGTTAACCTAAACTATAACATTAAAAACAATGAGTGCTGTAGAACTAGTAGGAGAAATAGATAAACAAATATAATAACAAAAACATTAAAATGTATGCCGTAGGATTTTATAATTCGAATTATAGCAAAATTTCTAGAGATTTTGCGAAAACACGGATAATTAGACAATTGTGATTACTCAACCATCCAAAAACAGTAACCATCCGAAAACACTCCATGTGATAGAGCCGAGATGGACAGAGTAGGTTTAAATGTAATCAAAATTGTATAATTATTATCCGTGTTTTCGCAAAATCTCTAGAATTTTAGTGATAATTCTAATTATCAAACCATCCTACGACATAATTATATAAAATAAATTAATAATAGATACAATTTAATAAAATTTTACGTCAAAATTTCTTCAAAACTATATAAAGTTTGCCCGAGCAGCCTGCGTTTTAGTCCAACTTGAAATAAATTGATGCTGGCAGCTAGAGTCGAATACTTTCATTGGCTTTCACCCTGACGTGCTCATCATGCGCGTGCTGAAGGAACTCGATAAAGCCTCGTTGCAACCAAATCAACTGGTTGGTCAAAAACGCATTTTGGTAAATTCTTGTTCCTAACAAACCAACTGAATTTGAGATTATGTAGGTAAATAGCCTTATAAGATAAGATTACTGCTCGGTAACTAACTAGCGACCTTGGCAGTGAAAATAGTTTCTGTTCTCTCATTTCACTCCCAAGACTTTTGAATTAGTTTTGTGAATTAGTTTCCGTACCCAAAGGGTAAAAATGGGACCCTATTACTAAGACTGCTCTGTCCGTCTGTCTGTCACCAGGCTGTATCTCATGTACATAACCGCGAGAGCTAGGCAGTTGAAATTTTTACTGGCCACTGCACCTCAATGTGGTGCAATGTGGTGAAAATGGTGCATTGGTACTGCACATTTCCTATGTTAATCGTTTCCCGTCCTTCGTTTGTCCTTTTTTATTCTTTATTCTTTATTGCACACAAAACAAAAATAACTTATAAATACTTAGAAATGGTCATGTACAAAGGCGAGCTTAACCCTAAGAAGAGTTCTCTTACAGCAAACCTTTGAGGCTAGATAGAGGTGATCATAGGTGTAGGGGTTGTGTACACAAGAAATAAGATAACTTACATTATGATACTTAAACTTATAATACAATCTACTTAAATAATAAGATAAGATAAATAATAATAACCATACATAAATATTATACATGTATACATATTAATAATGTAGATATACATACATAAATATATAAAAATAAATACATATATATTATCCAAATATTTTTTACTGTTTACTGTTTTTACTGTTTTTTTACTGTTTATTTCCACAATTATTTTATTTTGTTGTTGTTATCTGATGGTAATGAATGTAAACAAGGGATGCATAGGTAGTGCCCAGCATCGTTTTACGGCAGGAGGCCCGCGACTTCTGAGATAATGTGTCTAGCTAGAGAATTATAGATTTCCTTTAGAAAATTTCCTGTTCAAGCAAAGCCGCGGGCAAGAACTATAATTATTTATCCATAGGACCACTTTGACAGTGATATTTCTACGTTAACATCATTTGCAGCGTTTGAAAAACGGAGTATATCATAAAAGCCATATTAACCGGTCCGATTTTCAAAATGGCGTCTTGTTATAGAAACCACAGAATCGTTGGGCCTCTCATAACCGCGCTCGCAGCTCGAGTGAAGTCGTAAAACACCGCTATGTGATGCGATAATTTCCTGTTTCGAAATATAACAAAAAAAAACAGTTTGTAAAATCTTTGCTTTAAATCGGTCTTCTCGTTTAAGGGCTATGGTGCCACAGACAGACAAACAGACACCGACACATAGCGGTCAAACTTATAACACCCCTACTTTTTGTAGGGGTTAATATACAGATAATACACAGATATTGCCGTGGGGTGCCGGCAGTAGAATGTTACCCCTCCTCTCGAGCCCGTGGATGTAGTAAGAGCCTGCTAAGGGATACCTCCGGAAGATGGGCAGCAGCCTCTTTCCGTGTATCAACATCCCATACTGCGCTCGCTAACCCGCCTGCCAAGCGAGGTGAGTATGGCAACTACCCCTCATGGATATCCACGAGGGAGGCCTGTGTTCAGTAGTGGACGTTTTACGGCTGAAATGATGATGATGATGAATAAACGGATGTTTTTTTAATAGAAAGCACGTTTTCTAGCCTAGTGTCAAGGGTTATTCAAATTTTTATTTTAGTCGGCACATCGAAATTTCTTATCTCATTCTCCTCTCTCTTCAGCCATTTCCTTTCTTTCTCATTACATCTTTCACACAATCCATCCATCCTCTCTTGGTGTAAGTCTATCGACATGAACTTAATTATACACATTATAAATCATCCTACATTAAAAAATGTGTAGGAAGTGTTCGACAGTATTACATCAATAAAACTATCTACAATATAAATCATCCAAAACTGAAATTATGTAGTTCAAGAGCAATTATGTTCTCAACATTTTGTAAGGAATTTCAGATTTACAACTTGTTACTTCATCATTTCAGCCGTAAAACATCCAGCATTGAACACAGGCCCCGCTCATGGATCTTCATGAGGGGTAGTAGCCATACTCACCACACTTGGCAGGCGGGTTGGCGAGCGCAGTACGGGATATTCAAACACGGAAAGACGCTGCTGCTCATCTTCCGGCAGGGTGATTACGTATCTCGCCACAGGTTTTGCAACAGGCATTTGACAGCAACGACTGCTGTCAAATGTCGATTCCTTGCTGTTCTCTAATACAAAATTGACATTTGACAGCAATCGTTGCTGTCAAATGCCGGTTGCAAAACTCGTCGCGAGAACCTAATCACCCTGCGGAGGTATCCCTTAGCAGGCTCTTACTGCCTCCACTTGCATGAGAGAGGTAACATTCTACTGCTGGCACCCCGCGGCAATGTTATTTGTATACTGTTTATCAACAGTTTGGTAATACAATTATTAATTGCATGTTTAATCGGTCATATTGTCTTTATCAAGAATTACGACTCAAGCCGTCCAAAGTTCCGAAGCTTAGTTAAAGGTCTTCCGTCTTTTGGAAGGGTTACGAATCAACTTGACCTTGGTAATAATAAGCAAATGATTAATCAGCTTGTTCCGATATTTATTTTCATTGCATTTACCAAGTGGTATTTAAGAATGGTGCAGTTGGCATGTTTGATCTTTATTGCACTCAACACTGTGCAAACATTTGTTCGATGTAAACAAACTCTGAGAGCTCGCCTGCCCTTTGCGATGTTTCTTGGCTAACTAAAGAACATTTAAAACAATTATGGATTATTTCAATCAAGGTTATTTTGCATTAAGACTATAGTTAGGCCTTCGCATCTATTGTAGATGATTTATACAGCGTCAGCAACTGGTAATCATGTTGTACGAAACGCTGCCGTGCCTGGGACATTGTTAGATTGATTAGGCTTGCCCAGCACCTATACCATCCTCTCAACTTAGTCAGAAGAAGGAACAGGTCGAAACATCTGAAGCTAACTAAGTTTCCTTCACCGTTAAATTACGTGTTAAGTGTGCACTACAACTTTCAAGAAAGAAATATCCATTGGTGCACGGCCGGTATCGAACCCACGACCTTCGGATTGAATGTCGGGTGTATAACACGGCTTATACCTGCACATATTTTTAATATTAATTAAAACATAGTTTAATAAAGGAAATAGTAATATTATAAATTAATCAAAAAGCTTAGGTACTATCAGGATCATGAACTTCCGTCAACAAAACACGCCATGGAAGGCAGGACTGATTCTTACAGTGTGTGTCCTCCTATGACATATGGAACCGAGACCTGGTCCTTCACTATTGGCCTTATGAATAAACTCAGAGCCGATCGACGAGCTATGGAGAGGGCTATGCTCGGTGTTTCTCTACGGGATCGAATCAGAAACGAGGAGATACGTAGAAGAACTCGGGTCACCGACATAGCCAAACGGATTAGCACGTTGAAGTGGCAATGGGCAGGCCATATAGCGCGCAGAACAAATGGCCGATAGGGCCGCAAAGTTCTCGAATGGAGGCCACGGACCGGCAATCGCAGCGTAGGACATTCACCTACAAGATGGGCAGACGACTTGGTGAGAACTGCTGGTCGGCGGTGGATGCAGACGGCTTCCAACCGCAGTACTTGGAGATCAATGAGGGAGGCCTTTGTCCAGCAGTGGACGTCCTACGGCTGATATGATGATGATGATGTGTCCTCCAAGCTGTCTTAGCGTCTCTGTTGCCTTTCTTTAATTGCAGTACCTACAAGAGTTCATAAGAGTGTGTATCTATTAAGACCGAGGCGGTACATAGCGGTACATGAATCGACCAATAACAACGCTCTTTCTCTCGAACTGCACTACGCTCGAGTGTTGTGTTTGGGAAATTCATGCACATGAAGTGAAACAAATTACGTTGTATGAGTAATGAGTGTAAGTTACAGACGGGAAAAGTATGCAATCAAGTAGGCGTCAAGCAGGAGTATAGTGTATCGAGTGTATCCTACTAATATGAACACGAAAGTTTGTGAGTATGTATGGATATCTTTTACGCAAAAACTAGCCTACGGATTGAGCTGAATTTTGCACACGTGTAGACGTTGACCAGGATTAACACTTAGGCTACATTTTATCCGGGTACAACGCATGCGAAGCGGCGGGCATAAGCTAGTTTGACATGTTTCTATTATTAATAATGTTAGCAACTGCGTTTGCATTTAATCGAAGTGCCCATAGAGGTTGCCATGATGCCATGAGAGCCATGAAGCTTAAATACATTCACCAATAGTTCTTGGCATGTCTTACAGCACCAACAAATACCAGCCGTGGGGTGCCGGCAGTAGAATGTTGCCCCTTATCTCTTGACCGCGGATGCAGTGAAAAGCTGCCACGGGATACCTCCGGAAGATGGAAGGCAGCGCCTTACCACGTATCAACATTCCGTACCGCGTTGCCAAGTGCAGCCAAGCGTATGTATGGCAACAACCCTACATGATCAGGACTTGGCCAGGAGTGGACATCCTGCGGCTGTGATGATGATGATGATTATTTATTTATTTACACAATCATTATAACATTACAGATAATAATAATCCACTGCGTTATATGAAGTACTTAAATACCTATGCATCTTAACTTAATGCAGTTTATGATGATGATGATGAATACCAGTTACCGATTTTGTATAAATCATCTAAGTATATTAGATGTGAAATGTTAACTTTTACAATAAAACATTCATGGGCTTAATGCAAAAATGGCCGTTAGGTGCCGGCAGTAGAATGTTGCCCTTCCTCTCATGCCCGTGGATGAAATAAGAGCCTGCTAAGGGATACCTCCGGAAGATGGTCAGCAGCGTCTTTCCGTGAATCAACATCCAGTACTGCGCTCGCCAATCTGCCTGCCAGTCGTGGTGCATATGGCAGCTGCCCCTCATGGAGACCCATGAGGGAGGCCTGTGTTCAGTAGTGGACGTTTTACGGCTGAAATGATGATGATAATGATGAATTCAAAAATCCCTGCAGTGTGGAAATCGATTTCGCAATCCCCTGCGCCTCTGTGGCCAAGTGTTATCAAATCAGCCTTCGGCTTTGCCTTGTCAACACACATTACCACTGAATCTAGATCAGTTTTAGACCTGATATTTAGGATGTTGTGCAGTTCTGCAGAGGCGATTGTTTTCCCGGTGTGAGTGACATATTTAATTTAGGATACTGACAGCATCAGGCCGCGTGTAGCAAAGCCCTGCTCAAACGGCCTCATGCATTTATTTGAAAATCGGAACATGTCGGTATAAGTTGGTGAACTCCCAACGAGTCACACCAAATCCAGTCACAGTGTGACTCGTTGGGAAAAAAATCCCAACGAGTCACACTTGACTGTGACCGGATTTGGTGTGACTCGTTGGGAGGTCACCTATAAGTTTTGCCGATATAATATACTACGTGGCTTATGCTTTGGGATGCCGGCAGTAGAATGTTACCCCTCCTTTCAGGCTTGTCGATGCAGTGCGAGCCTGCTAAGGGATACCTCCGGAAGATCAGCAGCGTCTTTCTGTGTATCAACATCCCGTACTGCGCTCGCCAACCCGCCTGCCAAGCGTGGTGAGTATGGCAACTGCCCCTCATGGAGATCCATCAGGGAAGCCTGTGTTCAGAGTAGTGGAACTTTTACAGCTGAAATGAATATACTACGTGAGTTATTTTCGTATTTTTAACCCGCGATAAAAAAGAGGAGTGCTCTAATTTTGACCGCTTTGTGTTCGTGTTAGTGTGTCCGTCTGTGACACCGCAGCTCGTAAACGAGTGGACTCAACCGATAGATAGATAGATAGATAGAAAACTCTTTATTGCACACCACATTAAAAGAACATAAACAATTTAGAAATAATGTAAAAAACAACACCGATTTGTATGCAGTTTTTTTAAAATGTTGTTTTTTTAGCGATGGTTCTCAAACATTCGATTTATCAAAATCGGTTACGACGCTTACAATATATGGAGAGTGAAAGACGGGATGAATAACCGATTGTTTTCAAATATACCTATATAAGTGTGGTATCGAATGATCGGATCATACGTTCAAGAGTTATCCTCGGATAAAAAAACCGATAAAATAAATAATAAAATAAATAAATAAATAATTCTGGACAAATCACACAGTACTATACAAATACAAATACAAACATATTTATTTGGAACAAAAACTTTGGTACAACATAATGAGAAAAACGTTGACTGCTGCAAAAGTTTCAAAAAGAACGTATTTGTATTTGTACTATAGTTACCTTTTAGACTTAAACTAGCTGTTGGTTTTCCTAAAATTGTAAAATAAATAAAATAATATAAAAATAAAGTACGCGGTAAACTATTCTACAGCGACTGTAGTTTTAACTTCATTTGCTTAGAATTTGGTACCATGAGTTACAAATCTGAGAGATGTCATAGTAACGTAATAACGTACTATTACTACTGTAGTAACGGCAGGCGATCTAACAGTGACAACTCATGGTAGACACTGTAATCGGACTATTGCTATGTCAAAATGTTACCGCAGATTACAGTGATTGATAGATTCGGTGTGGGCTTTAATAAAGAGTTATTACAAAGTGCTACTACTCTTGCCCGTGGATGCAGTAAGAATCTGCCAATGGATGATGTCCTACGGCTGAGATGATAATGAAAGAAAGAAAGAAAGAAAGAAAGAAAGAAAGAAAGAAAGAAAGAGAGAAAGAAAGAGAGAAAGAAAGAAAGAAAGAAAGAAAGAAAGAAAGAAAGAAAGAAAGAAAGAAAGAAAGAAAGAAAGAAATAAAGAAAGAAAGAAAGAAAGAAAGAAAAACGCTTACGGCGCTGATTTCCAGGCAGGTTCGTGTGACCGCCTCTTCTGCCAGTGCAAGGCATTATAAATAAATAAATACAATTTAAACAGTAATAATATTACGTACATATCATCATCATCATCATCATTCCAGCCGTAAAACGTCCACTACTGAACACAGGCCTCCCTCATTACATACTATGTTACCGGCCAAACCCGATTTCAGGAAAAACTAGTTTTGCCTAGGATAAACTAGTTCTTCCTATACAATTAGTAACAAAAACCCTGTCCGATCCAATAAAGGCGTAGTCCTGGTTCAACATACGTACTGGAAAAAAATGTTTTAAAAATGTAACTCATAAAAATCTAAAGTTATTGATTTTTTATTTTTATAATCCATGCAAAATTTAACACAGAATATGGCAAATTTTTATAAGTTGGCAACACTCCACCCGGCGGCAAAATCTTTTTATTTTTATCTATTTTTATTTCAAAGAACACCGCCCTACACTACCGCGTTGTAGGTACTCTTTCAACTCGCCGCCGACTCTTTGATGTCGCCGACTGGTTGTTTACTTTGTTGGCAGTCTTTCGTGGAGATAGCTTTCGATCGGACGTCCGTACATATCACGCGCTATCGTTTCGCGAACAATGTCGTATTCCAAGCAGGAATATTTTATGTTCATGTTAAACAAATAGTTTATAAAAGAGAGTGCGATTCAGAAATCGAAGTCAGAACTCGGATTGTGGCAGCTTTCGACTCACTTAAATCGGACACAAGTGCGCTGCAAAGAGTACGTGCAAATTTAATGAAAAGGTGTCGAATGCGTATTAGTGTTGGAGGTGGACATGTGGAGCACGATCGCGGGAGTATGCAGCAACAGCAAGTGAACGTTTTAATAAACTGATAGGTACCTGCAGTCGGTAAGTACATTGCCAAAAGCACATCACATTTAAAAAAAGCCCTTATGAGGGCTACATTTAATTCGATCAATAAATGTTTCTTGATAAACAGAATTATTTCTGAAACACAAAATACAGTGTGTCTGAAATCCGGATCACTGCCTACAAAACAATATCAGCTGATACCTACCTACTACCTACTTCTTTCTCTTCTCTTTCGTTATAAAGTTTGTTTGGCGGCACGCGACAAAGCGGGTTCATGACACCAGTGCTCAGGCGGCTTCTTTGACAAAAATCTGTAGGTAACTAACTGTAGGTAGTACACGTGAACTTTCACTTTAAGGTCAGCGATCAGTGTTGCCGTTGATCAGTTTTTATTTTTTATTTTAATTTAATTAAATTCACTGGGGTAAAATAATCATCTCAAATCCATTAAATGCTTACGTATACATATGTGTACGCGGTACGATGCCGAATAATACTCTTAAGGATCGGACAGGGTTTTTGTTACATGCTGTATACAATTCCGAAGCTATTTAGGAAATGTATAAAATAAAAACACTGCCTGTGACAGCACCGAGATGGAGATACAGTGGGTTATTAGGAAAATAACTAGTTTAGCCTAGGCAAAACTAGTTTGTCCTGAAATCGGGTTTTGCCGGTAACACATACAATAGAGTAATATAATAAATAGATGAGGAGAGTTATGTAAATACATGCATGATGATGATTTACCCAGGTTTATTGTTTTTATCGTAGGTATGGTTAATATATATTTGACGAGCTCTGTGGCGCGGCGGACGAAGGTCCGCCTGCGCTGCAAGGGGTTGCGGGTTCGATTCCCGCCTCGGGACAAATGTCTGTACTATCTGCAGATATTTGTTCAGGGTGTTCTGGGTGTTTTTCTATATATAATAAAAATATGTATCTATGTAGTACAATGTATTAAGTATATCAGTCATCTAGTACCCATAACACAAGCTCTGCTTAGCTTGGGGCTAGATGATGCTGTGTGATTTGTCCAGCATTATTATTTATTTATTTATTATATCCCCTGGGCAAACCTATTAGAGGATCGTATTACGAAGGCTGAGCGCGTATTGTAATTGCCATATTATCTTATTTGCCGAGCTAATGTTGGCTCGTGGGCACACTCGAGAGGCAATAAGAGGCATGAACCGGTATTAGCTTGGATCCACGATCATTAGGTAGAAGTAAAAGAAATTGGATGTAATGAATATTGGGGCGTCTATTACGATAGTTTTTTTCCACAAAGGTTCGTTTTGGGTTGAATTTTTGTACGACTGTAGGTAGGCCTTTTCTTGTAATTCTTGTAATTCTTTATTGCACACAAATAAACATTTACAAAAAGGGTAAAGAAACAAACATGTACAAAGGCGAGCTTAACCCTAAAGAGTTTTCTTCCAGCAAACCTGAGGCAAAGGAGATGCAATATTCCTATTGGATAAGATAAGTGTACAACAATAAATAAAGCAAGAAAAACACATGCGACAGATTTATTATACATATATTATAAATACATACACACAATATATTATAATATACTTATAAATATTATACACTCAAAAGTACCTACATAAACCATTGAAGTATTATTACTAGTGTATAGAATTGACACCCGCGAACAACAAGTTTGCGCCATGAGTTGTTGCCGGCCGGCAACAACTCATTTAGTCGTTCGTCGACGCCCATCGCGGCCGCATGCGAATAAACCCAAATTAAAAATGCCGTCTTGCGTGTTAGAAACGTGTAATTAATCAATCAACTGCGAAGAAAAAAGATAGTGGCGTGACTTATCATCGGAAAGTAAACAGAATATCAACTAAAACCAACTAAAATTAATTTTTGTACATTATTTTCTATTGTACTGACATTTTGTTTGAAAATCATAGATTATGAAAAGTGATTCGTACAGATGGGATGTGTAGGTACCTACTAAGGGTTGGCGACAAAGGTTTAACTGATTATTTTTAACTCATATTACTCGCCCTATGCCGTCTGTCTGATCAGTAACATTAGGTACTCTAGGTACCTACTGTAGGTATCTTTTGCAATCGTCATTACTTATAAACAAAAGCTGTATTATACCTATATTGTTGTCTGAACAAATTCTTAATGTAATAGATTGACGACCTCTGTGGCGTGGTGGGCGAAGGTTCGCCTGCGATGCAGGAGGTGGGTTCGATTCCCGCCTTGGGACAAATGTTTAGTGATCGCTGCAGATATTTGTTCTGGGTGTTCAGGTCATTTTCTACGTATAATAATAAATAAATAGGTATTTATGTATTGTATTTAATTATATCAGTTATCTAGTAGCCATAACAAGAGCTCTGCTTAGTTTTGGGCTAGATAATCATCATCAGCCAGTAGTTGCCATACTCACCACGCTTGGCAGGCGGGTTGGCGAGCGCAGTACGGGATGTTGGTATATGAAAAGACGCTGCTGCCCATCTTTCGGAGGTATCCCTTAGCAGGCTCTTACTGCATCCACGGGCATGAGAGGAGGGGCAGAGTGAAATAAAGTGTGGGGTCTAGTTAGTCTAAGTACCTACCTACCTATGTACGTACTTGTTGGATAAAATACCAATTTATTTAAAAAAAAATGACTAAACGCTTAACGATTCGTTTTAATTAAATGTACTTAAATATTTTTACGTTTTGAAATATAATAATTCATAGGTACCTACTGCATTAACATTACTGCATTAATAGCTGTCTGAAGTGTCCCTTCTGCGGTGAAAAAAATCTATTAGAGCGACATGTTGTTACACTATGTTGAACGAAACGTGTAAGCGCCACGAAATTCACGGGGCGCTTACGACGTTTTGGTCGCGAGAAAACTATTCTCTATTAGCGATCTAGCGCTGCATGTATTGATGGTATGGATAGACGACATTCTAATCGTGTAGCGCTGCAGCGAATACTTGTGTGCGGGGGCGAGCGCGCCCCGCGCAGGCACCCCCGCTGTCATCAAGTTGCGACACGTTTTTTGTTTGGTATAGCTACTCTAACTATTTACAACTCACTGACATAAACATACATAACAATACAATATTTATATAATACCTACATAGTTTACAAGGAGAAACAGTGCTCTTTAACACGATTTTTAAAAATATCAGGTGATGTGATGTTGCGGATTGTGTGAGGAAGAGAATTCCAGAGTCGTACAGCAGATACAGAAAATGAATCGCTATAACCACTGGACGAGTGACAAGGTGTTTTAAGAAGGAGGGACCTAACTGCTCTGCAAGGATCGTTGGGAGGAACGAGGAAATCAAAGCGCTCACGGATGTAAGAGGGAGCTAAAGGATTTTTGAGAATGAAAAAAAAAATTCCAAAAAAAAGGCCTTTTGTTTGCTTCATAGACATAGACATAGACATAGACATTGTTTTTATTCACACAGCGACATAGAAAATACATAAGTACTTGCAACAAAGGTTAAAATAAAAACACGAAACACATACTAATTAAGAAACATATTCATTTATTTATTTTTCCTTTTAGGTAGGTTTATGTTGATTGGTTTATTCTTTATTTTAAGTATAGCGGTAGAATCATCTCTGCCGTAGGACTAACAGTCCTCGTCCACCGGATATAGGCCGCCCTCATGGATCCCCAAAATCACGAATGAGTTGTTGTCATACTCGCCACGCTTGGCACGCGGGTAGGCAGGTGCAGTACGGGATGTTGATACACCGAAAGACGCTGCTACCCGTCTTCCGGAGGTATCCCTTAGCAAGCTCTTACTGCATCCACAGGCATGAGAGGAGGGGTAACATTCTACTGCCGGCACCCCACAACATAACTATCTTATATAATAATAAGGACCTGCGCGAACAAATTGAACGCGCGCAAAGTCACCGGAAGCAGCGAGTAACAAATAAGGATTAGTCTTATCAGCCAAAGCACCTGGGTATATTTCACCGGATATAACGCAAAAAGCCGAGGACAAAGGCTTTATTACGAAACAAATTGATTTTTAAATAAAACACCAATCATCATCATCATCATTTCAGCTGTGAAACGTCCACTACTGAACACAAGCCTCCCTCATGGATATCCATGAGGGGTAGTTGCCATACTCACCACGCTTGGCAGGCGGGTTGGCGAGCGCAGTACGGGATATTGATACATGGAAAGACGCTATATCGCCAAAATGCGTCGTCTTGAACTTGTACTGTGAAAGACTATTTGTCGATGGAGCCACAGAAGGAAACCTCAACTAGAATTTAGGAATATTACTCAATAATCTATTTTAATAATTTAAAGAGGTCAAGTTTGTGAGTTTATGAGGTTGTAGGGGGTCTCTGGATCTACTAAACCGATTTTGAAAAGTCTTATAAGGTAAAAGCACCTATTACCGCGGTATGGAAAATTGGCACTTATTACCGCGGTATTAGATATTTTCGTATTTTATTTTAATAGCAGCAACTTCAGAACCATATCGTTTCGGACAAATTGTAACTTGTTGTATTCTACATCGAACCAACGTTTGCTAGTGATCCTACCTACGATCAAACGGACAAAAAAAATCGGTTTGTGGGACGGGAGCGCAGGAGCAGGTCGTATCCATACAAGGACGGAGCAATTTGCGTTAGTCCAGTCATATTTTTGTAACGTGATTTTTAAAGTAATACTCTATCTAACTGATTACGGTTTTTGTTTACCTGTTTTTGTGTTTTTCTAGGAGTATTATCCCATACTTTTCATGGTGAAATGTTGTATAAATACATAACAATATCAATTTTAAAAAACCGCGGAATTAGGTGCTTAAAATTGTGGGTAGCATCCATCACCGAGGGTACCATCGGTAATGGATAATATTAAGGGTCTAGATATTTCCTGATTATATTCAAAGTAACTATCTTATTACTAAACATTGAAATATGTTTCATTCCCCATGAATTCTAAAAACGAAAAATCTATTTCCGATGTATGCAAAGTCCAATAGAACTCTTTATATTATTATAAAAACTATTGTACTGAAAGTCTATTTTTATACCGAGAGTCCAAAATGACATAAAATATTTGCTATATTCATTTGACAGAAAAGTGATAATACCGGATATCCAGTGGTTTTATATACTGTTTTCCATGAAGATTGAACTCTCTTTTAGCGAATTGATACCGAAAATTTATAAATGTATTTCTTTTTTAAGGATCAGAATTACATTTTAGAACATCCCGTTCCACTGCTAATACCGCGGCATACCTCGGTAATACATTATATGGGAATCTATCACCGAGTGTGAAGTACTCGGGAATAGAGTTTCCATGTAATCTATTACCGAGTGATAAGCCAAGTAATAATTAGTATTTAGGGTTCCGTTATATTATGGCTGCCTAGCCGAGTGCGGTGAGCAGCACCCACGCGATTCTTTTTAATACTTACAGTTTTAAATTTGTGATATATTTCATAACGAGTGTCCGAATCGACTAATTCAAAGTTAAATAAAGGTATTGAAGCAGTCCTGTAAATAAAGTAATTTATTAAAAAAAAATGATTAATAATGATAGGATTTTACAGCGGCGGCATTTCAATTTTGAGATATAATTATGCTGTTGCGGCATACTTTCAGTTATGTAGAATTTTAGTACATTTTTTTGTTCTATAATCAATAGTTTCAATAGTTCGCAGCGCACGTGTTATAACGAACTTATACGTATTTTTTTTTTACATTATTGGAGATTTAAAAAGGATCCCTAATATTTTAACCGACGAAAAACGGATGATTATATTTGTTATATGGATGTTCAGGCATAACTTTTTACTGAGTAGTCGGATGTTGATAATTCTTTTTTATTTAAAAGGCTATAAGGCAAAAGGTGGTTCCATATAATTTTGGAGAATATTAGGTATAAGTAATTTTCCCATTATTAGTTACGGACAGAGATATGTCTTTAGTAAAATTAAATATTACCTGATGTTAATGACCTACAATAATGTTATTTAGTTTCATTATTATTACCTACTACAGGGTGAAAATAATTTAAATAATAAAGTTGATTTCAATATTGCGTGTTTTTATTTTGTACGGAACCATCGGTACATTAAGCATTAATTTTTGTTCTATACTCGGTAATAGGAGCCACATACCGCGGTAATAGATTTAATACCTCGGTAATAGAGGAAGTAGTAGCCCTGACTAAAAACAATTAAAATAAATATAACGCTTCAAACTAAGTAAAAAAAAAGTAGGAAAGTACGGAAACAAAAGTCTATAAAACTCAAAAAAAAGTCCTTTTTAGTCTAGGACAGTCCTTATTCCACAATATTTTATTCTAAAGTGAAACTTCCTCGATTTACCGCGGTAATAGGTGCATTTACCTTACTAATAGAAAGCGACATTATTTGTGAGTGTCATAGGCTATATATAAACCTGAAAAATAAAAAGACTTTTCCGTGGTAGTCGAATTTGCACAACCACACTCATAATTTAATCACAAGTAAAAATGTTTACCGTCCAACGAATAGGGCACGAGTCGGCTAGTCTTCGCTTATTTGGATAAAAGTCAATCAAGTCGAGGAATGCCTTAGTTAATTTATGGGCGACTAGCTCTAATGGTTTTGTTCTTGACCTTCACCTGAGTGACAAGGTCTTGGAAAGATATTTTCTCCTTTCATTGGTCATTTTGATATTATTCTTTTGATTCATCATCATCATGTCAGCCGTAAAACGTCCACTACTGAACTAAGGCCTCCCTCATGGATCTCCATGAGGGGCAGTTGCCATACTCACCACGCTTGGCAGGCGGGTTGGTGAGCGCAGTACGGGATGTTGATATACGGAAAGAAGCTGCTGCCCATCTTCCGGAGGTATCCCTTGGCACCTGCCAAGAGTGCCTTGGTAGATGCAGTAAGAACCTTCTTACTGCATCTACCAAGGCACTCACATCTACTAGGCAAGAAATGAGGGGCATTATTGTTTTGATTATTATTACAAAATTCACGGGTTTATGATATCGAAAGATGAATAAGATAGTTATAACCCTATTCAATAATAATCATCATCATTCAGAATCTGAATCAAGAATCAAAAAATACTTTATTCAGTGTGGCATGGATCTCATTGACGCGTCACAAATTACAGAATAAAACAACGCAAATGAATAGAATAAAGCACATAATTGAAACTGCTCACTTGAGATGACACGCGGGTTATCATATAATGTAAACCAAATAAATATATATTCTATTCTATCATCAGCACCAGGGTCTGCAATGAATTGAATGGAGTTGCTCAAAGTAATAGTGTGTACTGGAGTCCGTAAGGAGTCCTTAACTTTTATGCTGTAAGTTAAACTTGCGGTTGGGATTTTTATATCTTTTCTAATGTTTGCTGGCTTTTAAACAAAATTTCAACCGTAAAACGTCCACTACACACACACAGGCCTTCCTCATGGATCTATATGAGGGGTAGTTGCCCATCTTCCGCAGGTATACCTTGTCAGATTCTTACTGCATCCATGGGCAAGAGATGAGGGACAACATTCTAATGCCGGCACCCCACGGCATTAAAATCATGCGTTTCTCGATTATTGTCCCGTGTTTATTCAAATAGGAGATTTATTTGGACAACGATAGGTTATTTAAATATAAGAAATATTTATCTCTCAATAATAAAAAGAGGAAAGATTTGTGTGTTGTATTTTTAGGGTTCCGTACCTCAAAATGAAACAAACGGAACTCTTATAGGATCACTTTGTTGCCCGTCTGTCTGTCGGTTAGTCAAGGCCCTTTATCTCGAGAACTTGTAAAGATATCGAGTTGAAATTAAAACCATATACTAAAATATACAGCCTCTTTAAGCTGTGAAAAAATCAATATTCTAAGTTAACCTGTAAAAAAATTACAACTGTTTATACCGCAAAAAACGCATGTTTCGACATTCTCAAAGGAATAAAAATTTATAGGGATCCCGTAGTCCTAGAACTATAAAATTAGGCAATCCCAAAAAACCACAAACTGTACATTAGCAACGGAATCATAAAAAAAATCGTCATTAAAATAAGTAACAAATCAATCTTCGAGGTTAAGCAGCTGCGGACTTTCTTACTGGACCGATTTTAAAATTCTTTCACCATTAGAATGCTACATTATCCCTGAGTAACAGGCTATATTTTGTTCCCGTGTTCCCACGAGAACGAGAACTACGCGGGTGAAACTGCTTAGTGCGGCTAGTATATCAATAACCTATCGTTGTCGACATATAATTATGTTTTATTTGAATAAGCACGGGTACTAGTGTGTTATATTATCTGTGGCACGGGACAATGAACCAGGAAAGCAGTGATTTTAATGCCTAACATCCCATTACTCCCCTATCAGAGCTCGTCCGTTGACTTTGATGGACTATAAAAAGCATTTTTAGTGAAGACGTCGTATTTACTTTATATACATCGTTCTCATCATTGCCTTATGCGACTGTTTCAGACGATTCAAGTAAGTCAAACTCAAAGTCAATAAGTGTTTATTCAATAGAGCAAAAAGCCACATATAATTATCAATTAATAAAAGGAGAACAAGACACATTGAAATTGAATAAAGCACATCATTGAATGCGTTCGCTTCAGATAACTTCTTTTTTCGAGTGAGGGAAAGAAGCGAACAAGAAACCTCACTCTTTTACTTCTATTAATTGTTACAATATTTGTCTTAATATTATGCTTAATGTAATGTCCGCAAGGATATTTGATAGTTTGTATATTGCAAGATGACTTTATTTCTTATCGTGGCTGAACCGAGCAACATTCGGCCAAGGGTCAATATCATTCAAATAATCATCTATGGAGTAATAAGATTTTTATATGAGATTTTGTTTAATAAGAAGCTTAAACCTATGAATCGATAGTTCGGTCGCCTCTGGAAGATTATTATAGAACCGCACATAGTTTCCCATAAATGATTTATATACTTTTTAACGCCTAAATTTAGGGATTTGCAATTTATTTTTGTTTCTTGTATTTACGCTATGCACATCACATCTCTTGATAATGCCCGTGGTTTGAGTGTTTTTAATTATTTTTACGATAGTGGGGCCATCACTCGCAGTCAGAGACTTAGAAAAAGTGGATAGTTTTGTCTGCCAATGACTACCCACTCGCAAAAGACTTCAGTGTATCCGTGATCATGACGTGTGAAACTGCGTCGAAATATCGGGAAACTCAAAAAGACTCAATACATGGTAAATATCCCGTAAATCAGTACCCCGTAAATGCCGTAAATCCCTTGCCCGTGGATGCAGTAGGAATCTGCCAAGGGATACTTTCGGAAGATGGGCAGCCAGCGTCTTTTCGTGTAACAGCATCCCGTACTGCGCTCGCCGACCCGCCTGCCAAGCGTGGTGAGTATGGCAAAAATATAATAATACAATAGTATAAAGTGAAGTTACTATGTCAAGTGGAGAATACCGTATAAAAATAAAAATAAAATACTGAAAAGGCTTCATTTGCATATCAATAAACAGTTTTTAGTTTCCCTTTGAGCCGTAAAGTTTTCGACTTATTTACACAAATGTTAATAAAACCGTTCGCCCCCTCCTTATTTCCAAAGTTTGCGGAGATAAACCCCCGAAACTTTTATAGCTAATAGAAGTGTATGAAAATATTGACAGGAAGATTATAGTAGACTTTCTAATTTGCATAGTTTTTTTAGAAATCATCAAAAGTGCAAAAAAAACTACTTTAAGCGCTATGAGACAAGATAGCGGCCTGACCGGGCGAGAAGGCGACGCGGCAGACCGAAGCGCAGATGGCGGGACGAACTCGATCAGTACATCGTTGACTGGAGGGAAGCAGCTCAGGATCGGGATGTATGGAGGGAATTGGGGGAGGCCTTTGCCCAGCAGTGGGACCCAAATGGCTCATAATAATAATAATAATGATAAAGGTGGTTAGTGTGCCATCAGTAGAATGTTACCCCTCCTCTCATACCTGTAGATGCAGTAAGAGCCTGCCAATGGATACCTCCGGAAGATGGGCAACAGCGTCTTTCCGTGTATCAACATCCTGTACTGCGCCACGTACTCGCCAACACGCCTGCAAAACGTGGTGAGTATGGCAACTACCCCTCATGGAGATCCTTGAAGGAGGCCTGTGTTCAGTAGTGAACGTTTTACGGCTGAAATTATGAAATTATATGTATATGATATGTAATTATTTACAATGTTAAGTTTACAAAATCTGCACAGTCAATTTGAATGTTATTGTAATTTTAGATACATTATTCAATCGCATTTCTGAAAATAATTTCAGTGTGGCTCATGTGCGCCGTCACGTATAAATCATGAGTCTATAAATACCTCTCCGTCGGGTCTGTACACTGTATTTTAATACACCTTGTTTATAAAAACGTCCAACTTTTAAATACGTCTAAAAAAACTGCGATCGCCCCGTAAGATCTAGGTTTGGAGTGTTTAGTCATTGAAAATGAAAACCAGCCAAGAGCGAGTCGGGCTCGCGCACTGAGGGTTTTGTATACATATTTTTTTCAATATCAAATATTAATATATGAATAAGGAAAGAAATAATTAATTTATTTATTTATTTTATAATAATTTGACATATTCTTAATAAAATCAAATTATTTTAGTCTGATTTATCGAGGAAGGCTTTAGGCTATAACATATTTATGTATATAAAATTGTCTAATTGTGTTTCAATTTGTTGTTATACCTCGGTATATTTTTTTTTGTTGAATGTCATCATCATTATCTCCGTAGCCGTAGGACGTCCACTGCTGGACATAGGCCTCCTTCAAGGATTTCCAATTATTGCAGTTGGAAGCGATCTGCATCCGTCGACCTGCGGTCTTCACCAGGTCGTCTGCCCATCTTGTTGGTGGACGTCCTACGCTGCGCTTGCCGGTCCGTGGCCTCCACTCGAGAACTTTTTGGCCCCATCGGCCATCTGTTCTGCAAGCTACATGACCTGCCCATGCTGGTTTCCGCGAACTTTTATAAATAACGTTAGTCTTGTTTTACTGGTAGTAAAAAAAACTACATGTTTATAAAATTAACAACTCTAAGTAACCTCCGAGGGTACACATAAATTTTTTGTAATGTGAATCTTTAGTTCTGCAATCTACACATCACGCCTTTTCATTTGATACCATACTCGGGTATATTTAGAAACATTCAATTATTTATCCCTTCTTTCACCCCCCCATATCTTGTTAACTTCTAAACCAATTTTGATAAAATATGTGTAAGAACCGACGCTAGAAAGAATGCTTTTCATTTAAAAAAATCGGTCCACTCGTTCAAGAGCTACGGTGCCACAGACAGACACACAGTGATGATGTGTCGAATGCAAAACTAAAAATTATATAGAAATCGGTCGAGCCATTCATGCCATCGGGGGTTGAAAGTAGGGGTGAACAATCAAATTATTTCAAATAATCCAAGTGGTATCTTATGAAAGGGCATGTTGTGTAGATTGCAACACTGAGACAAAAGAAATTGGTAACCTCCGAGACTATAATGTGGAGGCTACTTAAATTTTTAATTTTTTAAACTTGTACTGGAAACGGCTCATTGTGATCTCATCCAGTCCAACTTTATTTTATTATGTCAAATGCAATGAGTAGCACTTGCGCTACTCTCCTTGAAAACTTATTATATTTGATAATGAAAATGACGAAACTTTTAATTAACAATCTAGTTTACAGCTGTCTGGTTTTATTTTCACGAGATTACGAGCTTTCTTGAAGCAATGCAGTAAATTGTATAGTTTTCGTTGAAATATTTAGTAAATACAAGCAGTCCTGCGCAACTTCGTCTGCGTCAAAGTAGAATGTTGCTCCTCTCATGCCAATGGATGTAGTAAGAATCCGGTGAGAAGTGTCCGATAAGAAGTGGCAGCGTGTTTTCGTGTATGAACAAATCGAACTGCGCTCGCTAACCCGCCTGCCAAGCGTGGTGAGTATGGCAACAACACCTTATGATTAGTACTTTGATCTCTAAGTCCATGAGGGAGGCCTTTGTCCAGCAGTGGATGTCTTACGGCTGTGATGATGATACAGCATGAGCAACTATTATTCATGCATTACGGGATGCGGCAGTGCCTGGTTAGATGAAACATTAAACCAGCCTTTGAGCGGTGCCAGATTTACCAATAGGCTGAGGAGCCTAGGGCGGCAAATTTTAGGGGGCGGCAAATCTATATCTTTATCTAACAAACAAATCTATATCTATACTAATATTATAAGGAGGTAAAGTTTGTGATTTATGAGTTTGTGACGCTGTAGGGGGTAATCTCTGGACCTACTGAACTGATTTAGTTTTTTTTTATTCACGGAAAGACGCTGCTGCTCATCTTCCGGAGGTATCCAATTTTGGTAAAACATGTTTAAGAACCGCCGCCGGGATGCATGCAAATCCCGTTTAAGAGCTATACGGTGCCACGGACATACACACAAACCTCCTCTTATGCCCGTGGATGCAGTAAGGGTCTGTTGAGGGATACCTCCTGAAGATGGGTAGCAGTCTTTCCGCGTATCTCGTACTGCACTCGCCAACCCGCCTGCTAAGGTTGGCGTGTATGGCAACAACCCCTCACGGAGATCCATGAGGACGTTTACGAGAGGGGAGGCCTGTGTTCAGAAGAAGAAGAATAAGAAGAAGAAATACATTTATTAGACACACACACTAAACTTAAAAATAACTAGAGTAAAAAAAACTGAATTATTTCTAATTTTAATCTAGGAGTACCTACCCAGTTAAATATTCTGCGACATAGTGACAAATAGATGGTAAGCAGCTCACTCAGCGGGTCAAAGCAGTATGAATACTATTTCAAGCAATGAACAAACCAGTTCACAAAGTTGTGTGAGTCCAAAGGGGCCTGACTCAGCAATATGCTCCCACGCATAAGGAATGCTAGGAAGCGCTGGTTTTCAGCCAGTTAAGTAGTGGACGTTTTACGCCTGAAATTATGATTTACGGCTGTTGCAAACCTGTCGCCAGATACATAATCAGCCTGCCTCTTAGATTTCGACAAACAGAGATAAACTCTGAACACAGGCCACGTTTACACTCGTGTTTATGTGTTGCCATTGCGCCCGATTCTGCAACATTGTTTTGGCAATATCGCAGTTTGTTTTGGCATGTTTGGACTACTTAATGGACATTTTCCTGCTGACTTTAACCGAACTGCAAGATTCACAGGACTAAAACGAGACGACGTGGTCGATTCTGGTGTTGCACTTTGCACAATACTCAAACTCAAAAAATACTTTATGCAGAGCGGCTGCATTGATCTTATTCATCATAATAATTTCAGCCGTAAAACGTTGTAGTAGACTACTGAACACAGGCCTCCCTCATGGATCTCCATGAGGGGTAGTTGCCACACTTGACAGGCGGCTTGACGAGCGCAGTAGGTATTGTTAATAACAAAATTAGTATTGTTGATAAAAATTGACAAGGAAAGACGCTGTTGCCTATCTTCCGGAGGTGTCCCCTAGCAGGTTCTTACTGCATCCACGGGCAAGAAAAGTGGGGCAAGGGATATCCTCCGTTACCTTGACCAACACCGAGCTTGTTTTCACAAAACACTATACCTATAGAAACTGCAGTGTCTTGTCAGAACGGCAGGCTGATTCCGCTTCTCGCGACAGGTTTGCAACAGGCCCAAATCTCGCGAGCATAGCTGTCAACAATTCGTGAATTAACTTTGTGACGAATATACAACAACACCTGATAACTAAATCAACAAGCATTGGTACGGAGTACCAGAAAAGGGGGCGAAGGCCTCAAAAACACCCAACCACGTTGTTGTCATATGGGATGGTTACCTGTGGCAATATTTGCTTGACCCGCTGAGTGAGCTGTTTACCTTTCTTTTTTTAACTACCATTGTACGTTTAGATTTTTTTTCTTTCACTCATTATATTATGTGTTTATAATTTCACTTTCAAAATTAACGGGAGATATACTATTCATTTTGTAAAAACGGGAATTACTCACGTAGTATTGTAACGTCGACACGACAGTGTCGTGTCGGCCCCACGCGCGGACGGGCATTCAATCCCATGATGATGATTTTCTTGAAAAATCGAAACGTGTCGGATTAATCTTCGACGTTACAATACTACGTGAGTAATTCCCGTTTTTACAAAATGAATAGTATATCTCCCGTTAATTTTGAAAGTGAAATTATAAACACATAATATAATGAGTGAAAGAAAAAAAATCTAAACGTACAATGGTAGTTAAAAAAAGAAAGGTAAACAGCTCACTCAGCGGGTCAAGCAAATATTGCCACAGGTAACCATCCCATATGACAACAACGTGGTTGGGTGTTTTTGAGGCCTTCGCCCCCTTTTCTGGTACTCCGTACCAATGCTTGTTGATTTAGTTATCAGGTGTTGTTGTATATTCGTCACAAAGTTAATTCACGAATTGTTGACAGCTATGCTCGCGAGATTTGGGCCTGTTGCAAACCTGTCGCGAGAAGCGGAATCAGCCTGCCGTTCTGACAAGACACTGCAGTTTCTATAGGTATAGTGTTTTGTGAAAACAAGCTCGGTGTTGGTCAAGGTAACGGAGGATATCCCTTGCCCCACTTTTCTTGCCCGTGGATGCAGTAAGAACCTGCTAGGGGACACCTCCGGAAGATAGGCAACAGCGTCTTTCCTTGTCAATTTTTATCAACAATACTAATTTTGTTATTAACAATACCTACTGCGCTCGTCAAGCCGCCTGTCAAGTGTGGCAACTACCCCTCATGGAGATCCATGAGGGAGGCCTGTGTTCAGTAGTCTACTACAACGTTTTACGGCTGAAATTATTATGATGAATAAGATCAATGCAGCCGCTCTGCATAAAGTATTTTTTGAGTTTGAGTATTGTGCAAAGTGCAACACCAGAATCGACCACGTCGTCTCGTTTTAGTCCTGTGAATCTTGCAGTTCGGTTAAAGTCAGCAGGAAAATGTCCATTAAGTAGTCCAAACATGCCAAAACAAACTGCGATATTGCCAAAACAATGTTGCAGAATCGGGCGCAATGGCAACACATAAACACGAGCGTAAACGTGGCCTGTGTTCACAGTTTATCTCTGTTTGTCGAAATCTAAGAGGCAGGCTGATTATGTATCTGGCGACAGGTTTGCAACAGCCGTAAATCATAATTTCAGCCGTAAAACGTCCGCTACTGAACACAGGCCTCCCCTCTCGTAAACATCCTCATGGATCTCCGTGAGGGGTAGTTGCCGTACACGCCAAGCTTAGCAGGCGGGTTAGCGAGTGCAGTACGAGATACACGGAAAGACTGCTACCCATCTTCAGGAGGTATCCCTCAGCAGACCCTTACTGCATCCACGGGCATGAGAGGAGGTTTGTGTGTATGTCCGTGGCACCGTATAGCTCTTAAACGGGTGGACCGATTTTCATGCATCCTAGCGGTGGTTCTTAAACATGTTTTACCAAAATTGGATACCTCCGGAAGATGAGCAGCAGCGTCTTTCCGTGAATAAAAAAAAACTAAATCAGTTCAGTAGGTCCAGAGATTACCCCCTACAACGTCACAAACTCACAAGTCACAAACTTTACCTCTTTATAATATTAGTTTAGATATAGATTTGTTTGTTAGATATAGATATAGTTTTGCCGCCCCCTAAAATATGCCGCCCTAGGCTCCTCAGCCTATTGGTAAATCCGGCACCGCTCAAAGGCTGGTTTAATGTTCCATCTAACCAGGCACTGCCGCATCCCGTAATGCATGAATAATAGTTACTTATGCTGTATCATCGTCATAGCCGTAAGACATCCACTGCTGGACAAAGGACATGGACTTAGAGATCAAAGATGATTAGTAAATCATGAGGTGTTGTTGCCATACTCACCACGCTTGGCAGGCGGGTTGGCGAGCGCAGTTCGGGTTGTTCATTACACGAAAACACGCTGCCACTTCTTATCGGGCACTTCTCACCGGATTCTTACTACATCCATTGGCATGAGAGGAGCAACATTCTACTTTGACGCAGACGAAGCTGCGCAGGACTGCTTGTATTTACTAAATATTTCAACGAAAACTATACAATTTACTGCAATACTTCAAGAAAGCTCGTAATCTCGTGAAAATAAAACCAGACAGCTGTAAACTAGATTGTTAATTAAAAGTTTCGCCATTTTCATTATCAAATATAATAAGTTTTCAAGGAGAGTAGCGCAAGTGCTACTCATTGCATTTGACATAATAAAATAAAGTTGGACGGAATGAGATCACAATGAGCCGTTTCCAGTACAAGTTTAAAAAATTAAAAATTTAAGTAGCCTCCACATTATTTAGTCTCGGAGGTTACCAATTACTTTTGTCTCAGTGTTGCAATCTACACAACATGCCCTTTCATTAGATCGGTACTACTTGGGTATGGGGTAGGAATATTTGAAAAATATTTACTTTCACTCATTATATTATGTGTTTATAATTTCACTTTCAAAATTAACGGGAGATATACTATTCATTTTGTAAAAACGGGAATTACTCACGTAGTATTGTAACGTCGAAGATTAATCCGACACGTTTCGATTTTTCAAGAAAATCATCATCATGGGATTGAATGCCCGTCCGCGCGTGGGGCCGACACGACACTGTCGTGTCGACGTTACAATACTACGTGAGTAATTCCCGTTTTTACAAAGTGTTTATAATTATAATATAATAAGTCACAGGTGCCTTCAAATAGCTGCTTCTTCTTGTGTGTGTCTAATAAATACTTTTCATTTCATTTCAAAAGGCCATCAAAGGTCATAAATGGCATTTTTGGGTTTTTGGACGTTTTCGGCCATTTGAAGACTTGTTTTTTTGGTGAACTTTTGAGGTCACAACAACTCCGGTCCCTGTAACTCTAGGGTCATCTTAATCAATCACTACAAAAAAGGTTTCATGTAAATCGGTCAACGCGTTCGGTTTTAATCGTGTCATACACAGACAGACAGAAAGACAGACAGCGCTTTACATATTGGGGGACTTCACCCCTTCAAAATTATGCACGGCGCGACTGTAAGAAACAATTGATAGATTCAGGAGCTTTTATAAATTCACGATAAAGCTATGATGAGGTAGGCCCGCGATATGAGATAATTGAAATTGGTTTTCGGAGCTAATATTTTTACTAGCTCGAGGTAAAAGATGCCGTTAGTCTTCGTAATTATATGTAATATATTCGATGCATATTAGGGGGTTTGACCCCCTAAAAATTGACGGTTGATATCTATGATCACGAGATCCGTGCCTGTAGCAAACCTGTCGCTTACTACGTAATACGGGGGCCGGTCTCCATACTCTAAACTAATATTATAAAGCTGAAGAGTGTATTTGTTTGGTTTAACGCGCTTATCTCAGGAACTACTGGTTCATCATCATCATCATATCAGCCCGTTGACACCCACTGCTGGGTATAGGCCTCCTCTTCAGCACGCCAACGTAAACGGTCCTGTGCAAGTCTCATCCACTGTCGTCCGGCAACCCTGGCCAGATCGTCCGCCCATCTGGCAGGTGGTCTGCCTCGAGGCCGTCTCGCTTCCATCGGAAACCACTCTGTTACCGCCACTGGTTCAGTTCAAAAATATTTTTTGTGTGGATAGTGGGTGTCGTGGAAGGCCTTAGGTTATAATAACATCACGCTACGAACAATAGGAGAGGAGCATCGAAGAAGATTGTTGCAAAAACGGTAAAAATTTGTTCTTTTTGAGAGCTTCCGCTGATAGCTTTCGCGCGTACGTAAACGAGTAAAGTTACCTAACCATGATGTATGACGGAATTGTTCATCTTAAAAATGCATAAAAAAAACTTTTACGGTCGCCTCTTTTGTTGTAATAAAATTTGTTCTAAAATCATCATCATGTTAGCCGTAAAACGTTCACTACTGAACACATGGATCTCCATGAGTAGTAGTAGGGGTTGGCGAGCGCAGACGGAAAGATGCTGCTGCCCACCTTCCTGAGGAATCCCTTAGCAGGCTCTTACTGCATCCGCGGGCACGAGAGGAGGGGTAACATTCTACTGCCGGCAGCCCACGGCTAAAATAATGCATTATTTTAGAGCAGTCAGCGGCAAATTGGGGTTTCGTACTCATGGGCGGCTCCAGGGGGGCTGTGTTCAGTAATGGACGTTTTACGCGTTATTTATACACATGGTACTACTAATCGACGAGCTCTTTGGCGCAGCGGGCTAAGGTCGGCCTGCGACGCAAGGGGTTGCGGGTTTGATTCCCGCCATATTTGTTCAGGGTGTTCTGGGTGTTTTTCTATATATAATAAAAAAATCGATCTATGTTAATGTATTAAGTATATCAGTCATCAGTACCCATAACACAAGCTCTGCTTAGCTTGGGGCTAGATGATGCTGTGTGATTTGTCCAGCATTATTTATTTATTATTAATCATTATCCATTTAAATTAGTAATTCATCACACTCTTGATTTAGAACATAATTATGTTGACGATGTTGATAATGATGTGTAAATGAATATCTTTGTAGATAGGACAGTCTTAAAATAACTCGGCAGCAAAATAAATTATGCGCGCGCACTTTTATTCTGCGGAGTTGGCATTTAACGAGTGTCAAGACCCCAGTAGGGATACCCAGCGTCCCTTTATTATTCCAGTACCCGTAACCTTTTTAAGGTTTAAAGTCCGCTCCTTTAGAATTGTACAGGGTGAGCCAAAAGATTATGAACTTTTGAAATTACCATAAAAAATAAACTACACATTGTATTTCAATGAATGTTTATTTAAATAAAAGATAATACTGGAATTGTATTATTTGAAAATAATATCGTCCAGTTGACCTCCATCTCACCGCTGGCACTCTTCAAACCTGGCTCTCAGATTTTCGAAAACTCTTCGACACTGAGCGCTGGGTATGTTAGCCTTTTCTTGACGAATTTTATCCTTTAATTCGAGTATTGTTTTCGGTTTATTCACGCAGACTCTGCTCTTAAGAAAACACCATAGAAAGAAATCAGCTAGAGTAAGGTCTGGGCTACGGGGAGGCCATGGAGTATCCCCTCTGCGCGAGATCAATTTGTTAGGAAACAGTTCTTTCATCACGGGTAAACTCTCGTTAAATGTATGGCAGGTGGCGCCATCTTGCTGCATCCATGTCCTACTGTTGTAACCTGCAAAATGCTGTAACTGTGGTTCAAAAAAATCCCGTAGCATGGTCACATATTTTGCATATTAACAGTCACTGAATTCCCGCGTTCATTTTCAAAGAAATATGGACGAATTACGCCTTTTGAAGTCATTGCCGCCCAAACTGTCACTTTTGGAGAATGCAAAGGTCTTTGATGTTTTAGTTTAGGGTTTTCGCACTGCAAAATCTGCAATTTTGCTTATTCACATGCCCATTTAGGTGAAAATGGGCTTCGTCAGAAAAGAAAATGTTATTGATGTTGCTGAATCGCTCGAACATTGTATCGACGAATTTTTTTCTCAAAATCAAAGCGTTTTCTTTCAATTCTTGCACTATAATATAATAACATAAACACGGGAATTTATCGCGTAATACCTTTTGATTATTCCCGACGTTTCGACTGTGTTTCAACAATCGTGGTCCCGGGTTGACTGGAGATTTCATTGGAGTGTCCATCAAGAAAACGATGGTAGTTTTGCAACTACCCTCACTTTGTCTTCAGAACTCGGTAAGGCCGCGTTTACATTGCGGCACACAACACTAACAGTATCTTCACTATGCAATGTTATATCACGACGCACACTACACCTACTTATCACTGGATTCCAAGATATCGGGAGCCTAAATCCATCTTCACGGTTGAAATTCGGATGTTTTTTGATTTCGATTGCCTCACGAATCATTCTTCGGTAATATTGACGTTGAATTCTTGCACTAACTGTATCTTAAAAGGATGCATTTTCAACCATCTAGCTTAACAAACCTGGATCGTCCCGCACAGACGCGTTTACTTGCGTCACGATTTCATCGCTCCTCCTGCTCCGTGACCGGCCTGTTTGTTTATTATTCCGGTTGCCTTAAAGTTTGTCACCCACGATTAAATTAAATTAACACTTGGGCTCCTATTTATATCGTGTAATTCGTATTTCGTACGAAACAGGCGGCGAGCCATGACGTAAGAATCATTGTTCTTGTAAAACTGCTTTACACAGAACGCGTGTTGTTCTCCTGTGAAGCGATTCATTGTGACTGAATTTCCCTGAACCGAGCTACCGCGCGTGAGTCGTCCCCAACCCACTCCCCACGCGGTGTCCGCGCTATGTCGATTTCGTAAGTGCAAAAAATTATGGCCCACCCTGTATTATAGGTACCTAAGACCCACTCTCTCTAACCCTCTCTCTTACGTGACGCAGGCGAATTTGCGCTGGACAGTTATATAATACAGCCTTAATTGACGACCTCTGTGGCGCAGCGGGCGAAGCTCCGCCTGCGACGCAAGAAGTTGCGTGCTCGATTACCGCCTCGGGACAAATGTCTATTCTATACGATCTGCATAATATATGTGTTCGGGGTGTTCTGGATGTTTTACTATATTTTTATTTTTTATTTATTTATGAGCCTGATTCTTCCCACTGCAGGGCAAAGGCCTCCCTTCCCTCTCTCTTTCTTTGAGGTATAGTAATAAAAAAAATATATCCATGTAGTATAGTATATCGGCCATCTAGTGCCCATAAAACAAGCTCTGCTTAGCTTGGAACTAGATGATGCTGTGTAAATTGCCCAGAATTATTTTTTTATTATTTATTTAATTGCTTAGACTAATTTCCGTATCAATGAGACTTTTTAAATATTTCTTAATGTTATACTAGCATTAAGTCCTACTTACACAATTGTTATGTGTTAAAGTGTTAAATAAATAAATAAATAAAAATACTAGTGTACATTTTTGTAAAAATTGTATGTACCTCTATGTATGCTGAAGTAGCATATAAAGAATTTATCTATCTTATCTATCTATCTACCTAGTGGCGATTCTGTGGTTGCACTAACTAGCTAAAGCTAATTTAATTGTTGTAAAACATACTAAAATGAAATAATAGCTATTCGTTTAGCGCCGTTTTAAAAATGAAAAGGGAATAATTATAACTGTAGCCAATTTTTTGCTTTCGAGATAACAACCTATCGATGAAGTGTACCGTCTAGGTAGAGACACTGAGGTATTGAGCATCGAGCTAACGTTTTTCGAGCTTGAGTACGAAACCCTAATTTTACGCTGACTGCTCTTAATTTAGAAACCTCATATCGTAATTATAATTAGTTATAGTGTTATTAAATGAAAATAACTGGTTTAACTTATTAAAGAAAAACTTTATTTTATAGCAGAACATTTAGTGTAGCAATACTTTCCGGTTAGCGATGCGCATAGAGTACAGAGTATATCAAAAACTATTATAGATACAAAAATATTCACAGATAAGCTGCATATTAGCACAGACTATATAGAAGGTGTAATTTCTACTACAACACTCCTCCTAAATTAAAGCCTTCTTATTAATTTATTTAACAATAAAAACAATATTTCAAGATTTTCTAACTATATGGCAAGATTTCATTCCTATTTTATCTCTTATATAACAAAATTTAAGCTTACACAAAGGTTTAGTAAATATATCTGCTAATTGTTCCTCACTACACACATATTTTAATTCAATAATTTTATCCTCATATTTTTCTTTAATGAAATGAAACTTTATGTCTATATGTTTACACCGTTTGTGAAAATTAATATTTTTAATAACACTTATAGCACTTTGATTGTCTATGTTCAAGCATACAGATTTTTGATTAAATTCACCAATATCACACAATAATTGTTTGACCCACAACGCTTCTTTAGTGGCAGCACAGGCAGCCATGTACTCTGCTTCAGTGGTTGAGAGGGCAACTGTCTGCTGTTTCTGGCAGGTCCATGTCACTGCTGCATTGTTTTTGATGAAAACATAACCAGTTACTGAACGTCTCGTACTTGGGTCATTGGCGTAATCTGCATCACTGTAGCCTATTATTGTATTACGCTCACAGTTTGGCTTGTAGTACAGGCCATAATCTTTTGTTTCTTTAAGATATTTAAAAATCTTCTTTACAGCATTCCAGTGATTTTCATTGTAAGAATTTAAAAATCGACTCACCAGGCTAACCGCATAGGAAATATCGGGTCGGCTTACTGTAGCTAGGTGCATCAAGGATCCAACTGCCTCACGGTATGGAATATTCTTTTCATTTTCTCCTTCTTCTTTTTCCAATTTTACATGTGGATCAACTGGGATGCTGTTGGGTTTGCAATTATCCAAATTAAATTTGTTTAATAACTTTTCAATATAGCTTGACTGGTGTATGAAAATGTGCTTGTCACATTTCTCTATCTCCATACCAACAAAATTTCTGGGAGGATAAGACTTTACTTCAAATATTGACTGTAAGTCATTAATCAGTTCATTTGATGTTGATATATCTTTTGAAAATATAAGCCCATCATCAACATACAAACACAGGTAACATTTGTTTCCATTGATAGTGCCAACATACACACATTGGTCTACCTTACTATTTACTAGCCCAAACTTCTTTAAAACTGCATCAAATTTTGAATTCCAACATCTGGGAGATTGTTTCAGACCATATAATGATTTATTGAGCTTACATACCTTGTGAGTATCAGCTGTTAATCCTTCAGGTACAGTCATGTATATGTCTTCCTCGAGCTCACCATATAAAAAAGCTGTTTTGATGTCTAGTTGAGTTATCTGTAGATTGTGTTGGGCTGCCTCTGATAATAATAAACGGATGGAATCATACCTGACAGTTGGCGCAAATGTTTCCTGGTAATCAATGCCTTTGCTTTGAGCATACCCTTTTGCACAGAGCCGAGACTTGTATCGTAGACCAGATGGTTCTTCTTTAATGCGAAACACCCATTTGCATCCAATTACTCTCATATGAGGAGTTCTTTCAATTAATGTCCATGTATTGTTTTGTTGATGAGCTTGAAGTTCTTCTTCTATTGATTTTATCCATTTTGGAGCTTCCATAGACTTTATTGCCTGTTGATAGTCTTCAGGAGCTTCATTGTTTAATAATTTTTTCATCACAGCAGAGGTAAGTACTTAGTTCTTGGTTCAGAGTATTTTTTAATTGTTTTCTAGTTCTTACAGTTATATTCTTTTCAGGCGAAGAATCTATACTGTTATCAGGGATGTACTCACTGTCTGATTGTGATCTTCCGTCTGTAACAGTGTCAAATGAGTCATCTGTTGAGATTTCTTCAACATCTTTGGTTTTTATACTGCATTCACTTGTGTTTAACTCAACAGGAACATAGTTTCTTTTGACTGTAGACTCTAAAAATATTGCATCTCTACTTTTAATTGCAGTTCTCGAGTTTGGTAATAAAAATCTATAACCTTTTGTATTTTCACAATATCCAATAAAAATTACCTTTTGTGATTTTGGATCTAACTTCTTTCTCTTCTCTTTCGGAAGGTGGACCATTGCCTCACATCCAAATGTACGCATATGGCCGACATTGGGTTTCTGACCGGTCCACATCTCTTCAGGTGTTTTGTAAGACAGAGATGTTGTTGGAGTGCGGTTGACTATGTAAGCAGCAGTATGAATGGCTTCAGCCCAGTACATTTTAGGTAAATTGGCATTTAACATCATACATCTTGCTCGCTCTATCAATGTCCTGTTCATACGTTCAGCAGTACCATTTTGTTCTGGTGTGTAAGGTGTGGTAGTCTGATGAATTATTCCTGCACCTTTGAGAAGTTTTGAAAAGTTTCCATTTAAATATTCAAGTCCGTTGTCTGATCTGAGAATTTTAATGTTTCTACTTAACTGATTCTCAACTTGGTTTTTAAATTCCTTGAATTTTTCTAGGACTTCTGATTTGTTATACATTGTGTAAACAAATATCTTCTTTGAGTAATCATCTAGGAATGTTACAAAATATCTGGCTTTGCCTAGAGACTGAGTATCCATTGGTCCACAGACATCGGAATGGATGAGTTCAAGCAGGTCTTTGCTCTGTGACCCTTGACTCTTAAATGGCAGACGTGTTTGTTTTCCTTCCTGACACGTTATACATTTTACATTCTCTTTTATTTGGCTAAGCTTCAAATCGGCAGTATTTTCGGTCAGCTTTTTCATGCTTTGAAAATTCAGGTGACCCATCCTTTGGTGCCACAGGTAAGTGTCTTGCTCAATAACATCTGATATGCATGCATAGCCGCCAGGCATATTCAACCGGTACATATTATTTATTAAGCTTGCTGTTGCTACAATAACATTATTTTTGTTCAGTATAACACAGCCATTCTTATTAAACTTCACTTGGCCACCATTCTGTATGATCTGACTCACAGACAGCAAGTTTGTAGCTAGTTCAGGCACATATAAAACATTTGTAAACAAAATTTCATTTTGTTGGCCTCTTTCGTTGTAAACAGATAAACTTATTTTTCCAGAGCTTTGCACATGCATTGTTTTATTATTTGCAACTTTGATGCTTGAAATGTGTGATGTTGTTTCTTCACTCATAAGATTCTTGTGTTTGGTCATATGAACAGATGCTCCAGAATCAACATACCAGACATCAGAGCATTTGGAAGATGCCATGAATACAGCTGCATAAGAACTGTTATTTTTTAGATTTGCATTATTCTTATGATCCTTGTTGTTTGATCTGCATTCAGGACTTTTATGTCCATATTTATTGCATGTATAACAGCGGGGGCCTTTTGAATTTTTCTTGTTTTTATTTTGTCTTTGACTTGAAGCAAAAGCTGATGTATCACTTTCAGCTTTGACATCCTGTAGGATCTTAGACTTCACTGAGTCAGAGCTTATCTTCATACCTGAGCTCTCTATGGCAATTATCATTGGCTTGTAAGTTTCAGGCAGGCCGGACAACAGGAGTGTGCCAAGCCATTCATCATCTACATGGAAGCCAATGTTTCTCAACTTATGTGCTGTTGTAATGATTTTACTCACGTATTCTTCTACGTTTAAGCATCCAGCTAATGTAGTATTGCATAAATCTCGCAGTAGACCAACTCGGCGTGTTAGCCCGGAGTCATCAAAAGCGCGTGCCAAATTATTCCAAACCTCTTTTGCAGTGCTTGATTCTTGTATATGAATATAATTTATCGGATCGACGAGAAGGATAAGCTTAGATCTGGCTTTCGTGTCGCGTTTTTGGTCAATTGAATCTGAATTTTCAACGCAGTCCCACAACTCTTCGTGCTGTAAATATGTTTTGACAGCAAAACGCCATGTGGCATAGTTATCACGGCCCGTTAACCTTTCAATTAATGCCATTGAACTTGTTGATGACATCTTTTGGTTGTGGATTATCACGGATTTACTTGAAATATTGTTCAGAAACTGAGCACGTTGCGTGTGCAGATTATGTCTTTTAATTTTCTTTTGTTCGGCACTGTTTTTAGCACTGGGTCTTTATAGTATTCACTGATTTTACAAATCGGGCTTACTGGGCCCATAACCTGTTATTAAATGAAAATAACTGGTTTAACTTATTAAAGAAAAACTTTATTTTATAGCAGAACATTTAGTGTAGCAATACTTTCCGGTTAGCGATGCGCATAGAGTACAGAGTATATCAAAAACTATTATAGATACAAAAATATTCACAGATAAGCTGCATATTAGCACAGACTATATAGAAGGTGTAATTTCTACTACAACATATAGGAAGTGTAAAACAGAATTGATACCATTATGTACCCAAGAGAAGAATCGAATTACCACAAAACTCTGTATCTTTACATGACCCCCTTACTCATAAACGCTAATTAAATTAACCAACCGGTTATTCAGCGGCTTTTCGACATATTTTCCTACAAAGCTATCATACAACCGGTCAATTCAGTGGTGATTAGTTTAAATAGAGTTTATTAGTAAGGTGATAGTGTTTTATCATGGCTCTGCAGGGCGGAGGTGGTCAAAGTTTCGTTTAGATACTGAAGTACAATTAATCATAACTTTGCCGTGGGATGCTGGCAGTAGAAGGTTGCCTCTCTTATTTTACCCGTGGATGCAGTAAGAATCTGTCAAGGGATAACTCCGGAAGATGGACAGCAGCGTCTTTTTCGCCAGCCAAGCGTGGCCCCTCGTGATCTTGATATCTCAAGAGGGATGACTATGTCCAGCAGTGGACGTGTACAGTCCTTCGATCGAGATGATGATGATGACTGAAGCATAATGCTTAATCTCCTGGCTGTGTTTTAGAGAGTGAAAACGTTCTCTTTATGAAGAAACAATAATAATTATGATCGTTTGGTAAATGATTATAAAATTTTCAAACAACATTAAGCCGCCAAACAGACTCGAACCCGTAACGTTCAGACGAACACCTTCATCGAGTCCCGTCGGAGACAAAATTTTGATTGCATTTTTCATTTTCTATAATGATACCTTAGTGTGGGTTTACACTTTAAATAAAATTGTTTACAAGTATTAGTTAGCTAATACTTGTAAAATTTATAATTGTATAATTTTCGGCAACCAGTTTCCGGTTTTAGTTGCTTATATTCACGACTTCCGGTTAAAATGCTTTAATCAAAAACTCGAAGCAATCTCGGGGTTTAGAATGGAGCCCCTAATTTTTCTATATTGGATTAAATGGGAGAGTGGTTAAAGGCACATAATTGGACTGTTTGTCTTATGATATAATTTGGTACCTAAAATGTTAGTGTAATTGTTAGTATAAGTAGTATGGCGAGTATGGCATATGCTTACTGCATCCACGGGAAAGATAGGAGAGGAAACATTTTAAAGCGGGTACCCAACGGCCATTATTCGATGATTTTAAGGGAATGCGGGAAGGGGTGCCGGCAGAAGAATGTTGCCTCTCCTTTCATGCCCAGTGTTCAGTGAGAGCCTGCTAAGGGATACCTCCGGAAGATGGGCAGAAGCGTCTTTCCGTGTATCAACGTCCCGTACTGCGCTCGCCAACCCGCCTGCCAAGCGTGGTGAGTATGGCAAATACCCCTCATGGAGATCCATGCCCGGCCTGTGTTCAGTAGTGGACGTTTTAAGGGGAATTTGTCTCATAGGTCGTCAGAATGAGTTTTTAAAGTCCATAGTTCTAAGCATCGAGAAGAGTTTGCCGAGAGGATGTTATCTTAACGTTACTCGCCTCGCAGTCGGTAATTATACTTTTACGACGACATAATGCTTTATTTATACGCACAACGGGTGTGGACTCCACGTTGCTATGAGATAATCATTTTGAAATACAAACACAAATTCTTTGTTAATGACTCCTCAGTTACAAGTGAAATTTAATAAGGTACATATAGATATTGTTATTATAAAATATTAAAATTCAGGAATGTCATACAATTCGTTTATGTCATAGAAGGTGTGCATAAGTAGCAATTTTTTTAAATCTTTTTTTAAATGCGCCATTGAAGGTACATCACGCACATTATCAGGTAACCGGTTATAAACAGAAGGACCCATTATGTAAACAGATCTTTCGGATTTAGTGAGCCTGTGAGTTGGTGTGACTAGGCGATCTTTATGCTTAATTCACGTGGATTGCGGAATTAATGTTATTTCGACGACCTTGTGGTAGTACAATTTTTTGTGAAGATTTCAATTGGGGAAGTACTACCATCATACCTATTTCTGCCGCCAAGCAGTAATGTCAGCATTGCAGTGTTCCAGTTTTAAGGGTAAGAGGGGACAGGGGACATGAGACCTGAAGGGCCCATTTGAAAATCAGCGTAGCACTTAAGCGTCATGCTTAAGGCTTCTTAAGCTAAAATAGGATATTTTTTCTTACATTGAACACGCCTAATACATATTTATTTATTATTTTATTTCTATTTCATTATTTTTTATTTTTTTGTTATCTCTTATAATAGCTAAGTTAGTTTGTAAGGATTTTGTCTTTTTTTGTTTTTAATAATACATTGAATCTAAATCTAAAATCTAAAATGTCTTAAGATGACTCAATGCAGGGTCACGTGCTTGGTACACGTGATAACCGCGGTAATGTTGTTAGTTGTAATAGGTAGAGGTTACCGCTTAACGTCAGGTACTTTAAGTCAGCACGCCTTTTACTGTTTTTCACCAAATTATATTGGTTGACTCTTTGAAATATCCTATGGCATTATGGTCACCAATTGTACCCTTATTTGTTTGCTAACTTAAAGGTAAACTTCAAACTTTACGAGACAAGATCTTTAACATTACCTGGTAAATATTTAGATCAACTCCAGTGAAATGTTAACACTCTAATCTAGAACCATGGCACATCAAAGAGCGCTTTGGTTAAGGTCATTAATGACTCCACTTCTCTTGCTGTGGACAGCCCGAATGATAGAGTTGAACAAGCAAATATCAACAAAAAATTGAATGACAAACTTTAACTATAACTTTGTAAAGAGTACGTCAAGCTTATAAACATTCGCAAGATAGCTTCCGAAATACCAATCTCACGAACTGCAATAGAATAATGGCCTGTCACCGAATCGTATGGATTGATCGACACAGAAAGGTAGAAACACACTATCCACGGGTGTTGTCACTTAGCATCAACTTTTGCCCCTAAAGAAGTAATTGTTCAAGGATGAATCACATCGGTATCTGTAACTATAATTCGAATTTGATTGTTTACAGGGATAATAATTCGATTATCACCCATAAGCGAAAATTATTTTTATTTAATTGAATAATTTAACGACACGTGAATGGCGAGTCAGGTGAGATATTCATATTAACTACGGGCTAATTATTAATTAAGGTCTGATAGGATACGAACTTTTCTATGCATTTCGGCCACCAGGATTCCCTAACCTGATCCCCCAGGGGATCCGAGTGAACTCATCGTACACTATGTAGTGTCGTTAACATAAATCTTTGCGAGGTACACTAATAAAAATAAGACATTTCACACATCTATCCCTTAAAGTAAGCAAAGCTAAATATTATATGTGATTGAGAAATACTTATAATTATTTTTTGTGAATGCATACTTATCATATCATACATAGATAAATACCCCAACCGGGGACAAATATTTATAATATTATGTAGATCGCTAAAAAAGAAAACATACATACATAGTGTGAATCGAATATTTACAGTTCTCGTTTATAACGTTTAATTATGATTAGAGTAGGTAGTCAAAACGCGACGAAGGGAAAATAGGTTTTTAAAAACTAAGTTTCAGAATAAAAGACGAACAATTAATTCAATGGTCGATGTTAGACTGACTTTAATTCCTCAACTCATTACATGCTAGAACATCTTATCAACTAGAATGCGCTTACTATGCAGTCTGGGAAGCAGCTGCATTAATGCGTACTGTGCGGTCTCTATACATATGAGACGACGTAACTCCTCCCTCCTTTAGTTCGAAATCATCTGAAGAACATCTTTTCGGAGGATGATTTCGACCTGGGAAGATTTTACATAATGAATTACATTTTTTATGTATGACAAAAGATATAAAACCTATGATTAAAATTATATATAAGACAATCGTCCCTATGCTAACACTTTCGGTGTTCACTACACTATGACTGTCACTCTGTGTTTCACTATTTTTCAATGCATATGATAAAACTTTTAGATTTGTTAGGTCGATTCCATTAAGTTTCACGGGTTTCACTATTCTTGCAGTTTCCATCTTCAAATTTTCAGGTAATGTTACTAATGGCAGCTTCGGGTAAGTAAGTTTTTCTCCATAAAGGGTGTGGTCTCGTAAGCAGTGATTTGCAATATTATATTCACATTTATCATCAACGGTAAGCAGGTAAGTGCCAATAAGAGTGTAATGTAGGATTTCATTAGCACATATTCTTGTAAGGTCGACAGCTGATTTAGAGTAAATTATCCAACGGTTTCTCTGGACTGATTCTATCTTTACATCCTCAAGTTCTATTGGAATCTGTTTGCAGGAGACGTTTTTGGAGTACTTCATCAGATCAAGGATACAGGTGTCTTCAACTGGTAATATGGTCTGCGCTTCATCACATAGGTAGGTCTTATCTTCAATGGTCCGACATGGGGTGGACAGCGAGTTTGCTTTCAACCCCTTCACTATGAGGTATGGGTATTTAGGTAATATAATTAAGGTAAGGTTGGTTTCAGGTTGGGTGATGGGTAAAGGAACAATTTTATAGTAAAAGTAAGTATCCTTCTTAACTAACGGAATTTCTAATACAAAAGTTATCTCACTATTCTTAAAATATGATTTCAACGTCATAGACTGCTCAATTTTGATAATATTATCAGGAGTTGACTTAAATATAAGTCTATCTGTTTTCTCTATAACATTAAGAATTTTAATAAGTTCATTTGTGTTTATTACAGATTGATGCAATATTCCTATTTTACTAAAAGCTAAGATATTTTCAATCTCGTTCAATTTTGCGTGGATTATCTGAAAGTTATGTAAAAACAAATTGTAAAGATTTATGACTTCATAAATGTAGGCGTTGATTGAAATGTCTTTATTAATCTTATTGACTGTAACGCTCAACTGTGCGAGATTGTCAGTTATCTTTACAGTAGAATTCACAAATATCTTCACCATTTCGGCTACAAGAGTCGTCTTTTTTTCTATAGAGTGCTGGCGAGAGTTTAAACTTTTTATTAAATTGTCGTAATTAATCGCATCATTGTGATCCAAGTTGCCTGTTAAAGTTTTGATTAAAGATCCTAAAGGGTTGATGAGCCCTCTCTTTTGACGATTAAATGGAATAATTTGTGAATATTTATCCCATGTAATACTCAGAAGGTGGTCAACTTGCCGTTTCACATCATTGAGGTTAATTAGCGCAGATTTATTTACGTTGGAGTGAGACATTATAATTAACTTATTTAATTCCCTATAATTATTTGTGTTTAAATCTAAATCTTCCTTAATAAGCCTAACATCTAATATCTTAATAACTAGCCAATTGTCGTAAGACATAAGAGCGGTTCCCTCTCTGACCGGGAGTACACCAGGATTCTTCTCAAGCTTCTGGAGCTGAAGGGCCCGGATCATTACTGCCTGGGTCAGTAGCAGGACGAACCTGTGGAGGACGCCGTACATCTTTAACAGGAACATTAGTGTCTCTAGCGTTAGTCTCCACTGAAATTACGTTCCTATCAATCTTTCCTTTCACCTTGGCCTTTTGATACCTAGGCTTATCTTTACCCCTACGCCTATTAACACCTCTGATAAAAATAGTCTCATCATCTTGTAAATCGAAATTAGTCTCACCTCCCCTAGCTTGCTGAATTTTTGTCTTCCTGTTCCCCATTTTTTCAGTTAAATATTTGTATAAGTACCGAGTTCTTTTTGCATGATCTTTTACTAATTGTTGAGTGTACTCTTTATCGAAATCTGAACTAAATTGGCTTTTACTCTCCGTGTGACCGAATACAACTTCGAATGGAGTAAGTCCGGTCATTGAATGTATCGTCTGATTATAGGCCATCACAGCGTATGTCATAACCGATGCCGCGTCGGTTATTTTGTGCTCGTATTTTGCAAGACGGTATATTTCTAATATCGTAGAGTGAAAGCGCTCTATTAAACCCATAGAATTAGGGTTGTTGGGGGTTCCTATATGAACGTCTACTTTGTAAAAGGTTAATAACTCTTTCATTAATTTATTATTAAATTCGGAACCGGGGTCTGAACTAATTTTGGTGGGTGTGCCGTAGAATGAAAAGTACTTTATTAGCGCTCTGACTACTTCAGGGGTTGACCTGTCGGGAATTTCAAAAGCTTGAGCTAATTTACTGAATGCGTCGATTATGGTTAGATAGTATTTACCTTCGATAGAAAACAAATCCATGAATAATTCCTCAAATGGTTTAGACTGAGTTTGAGTGAGCTGAAGTTGGGGTTTAAAAGGCTTACGATCATATTTCATACGTTTACAAGTGTCACATGAGTTAATAATGCCGGTCACCATCTCTTCCATGTTTGTCCAAAAGTAAACGCGCTTAAGATGTAAAATAGTTTCCTTGATACCGCGATGGCATGTCTTTCCTTGATGATACCGCATCACTATTTCCTCCTGTTCTTTCTCATCTGTAACGTTTATTACCCTATTTGTGCATTCGTAGAGCTGTACCGCGTCTTTTCTAAATAATGCAATAACTACTTCTGAAAAGTATCGTCGGTGTGCTTTATCTTCGAAATAAATAAAGTATTTGACTTTAGGCCTAATATATTCCTTAAGGAATTGCTTGATCAGATCAAGATTATCCAAAGGTAAGCGTGCTTCTAAAATTTTCTGTTTTGGGTGTGAAATAATTTTAACTTCGAGTTCATTCTTAAACCATGTATGAATTATGATCTGGTTGGGTTTGGTGTCTACAGCTTCGTGAAGAATAGGGATACCATTTGTGTCCATATCCTCGGCGGAATGCGCTGTGTCTGTACGGGAGTTTATAGTCACCGTGCTACTACCGGAACAAGTAAGAGGTGGATTTTCTTGTCCATCTATACTAAGGGTTCTTTCAGATGCGTGAGATGATGCTACTGATTGCCGATCGACGTCCATAGGATTAGCATTGTTTTTAGGGCTTTGATTTTGTGCTAATCTTGTTATCTCTTTTGTAATCTCCTGAATGTGCTGTTCGAGGTCGTCATTTACAGAGTCTCCTACATTAACTGCCATGGATTGCTGTTCTTCGTCGTCATCCTTACCTAAAGCGTTTAACCTTATTCGCGAAAGTGCGTCTGCATTTGTATTTTGTTTTCCGTTTTTGTGCAATACTTTAAAATCGTACTCGCCTAATCTGAGTTTATATCGAGTTAATTTACTGTTCGGCTCCTTTAGAGAGTCGAGCCACGCTAATGGACGGTGGTCAGTGTATATGGTAAATTTATTACCATATAAGTAAGGGCGGAAGTGCTTAACTGCCCATACTATAGCAAGAAGCTCTTTCTCTATAGTGCTATATCTTTTTTCAGAATCGTTAAGGGTCCTGCTGGCGTATGCTATGGGTTTCTCGCTACCAATGGAACCTTGTGAGAGCACGGCACCAATGGCATAGTCGGATGCGTCGGTCGTAAGTATAAAAGGTTTTGTAAAGTCGGGGTATTGTAGTAAGGGGGCGTTAATCAAAAGTTCCTTACATTTTTCAAATGCTGTCATGTATTTGTCATCAATCACAATTTTACTGTTCTTTTTCAGGCATGCTGTCATGGGTTGTGTAATTTTAGAGAAGTCCTTAATAAATTTCCTGTAGTATCCAATAAGTCCTAGAAAGCTCTTTATTTCAGTCGTTGTTTTAGGTACTGGATAGTTTAGTATGGCATCTATTTTGTCTGTGTTAGGTTTAAGTCCGTCGGGAGTGATAGTATGTCCCAGGTAAGTCGTTTCCTTACATAAAAATTCGGACTTGTCAAGTTGTACTTTAAGGTTAGTTCTCCTGAGTCTGTCGAAAACGGCTCTTAACTTAGTCAAATGTTCCTCGAGGCTTGATGAAAAGATGATTATGTCATCGAGATAGATTAGACAGTGTATTCCCTGTAATCCTCGCAGAACATTGTCCATAGCTCGTTGGAAAGTCGCCGGTGCTGTCCGAAGACCAAATGGCATTCTTAGGTACTCATAGTGTCCAAATTGTGTTGAAAATGCAGTCTTAGGTTGGTCTTCCTTCTCGATCTCAATTTGGTGGTATCCGCTAGCTAAGTCAAGTACGGAAAAGTAACAGCTCTTGCCTAATTTGTCAAATAAGTCGGTAATGTTGGGGAGCGGATATTTGTCGTCAACTGTAATGTCATTTAAGCGTCTGTAGTCAATTACCATTCTATATTTTTTTTCACCGCTAGCGTCAAGCTTTTTAGGTACTAGGTGTACGGGTGCACCCCATGGAGAATGGGATTCTTGAATCACATTATCCTTTAGTAATTTTTCGACTTGATTTCTAATTTCAGTTGCTTCTGCTGGCGATTGACGATATGGCTTTACATAAATAGGGTCCTCATTAACTGTTCTGATTCTATGTTTAACTTGGTTCGAAAAGGTTAACGGTAAGTGTTCTGTGTAAAAAATGTCTTTGTATTCGGAGCATAGGTTAAAAATTTTGTCACGCTCCTCGTTGTTCATATGATCGAGACGTAATTTTGCAAGGTTTTGTTTCAGAATTTCATCTGTATTTCGGTCATCTACTACGCAGGTATTATTTAAGTAAGTTTCGTTATTTTGTAATTTTGTTACACTCAGGGGCTTTCTAAATTTAATCTCAAAGTCGTTATCGGAATAATTTTGAATAATAGTCGTAGCGTAACCTTCCTCACACTTTACAATTGCAGCAGGCGTCCTAACACCTTCACCGAAATTAATATAGTTTATTATTGCCTCTCCATTAAAGAGATCAACAGGAATTTTCACTCGAGTTTCCGATCGTGGTTCAACGCGGACTGAATATGGCGGACTGTAGATGATAGGAATTTCTGCGTTACGGGTTTTAAGAATTTGATTTTTCATATCTATATTAGCATCAAGTTGTTTCAATAAGTCAGATCCGATTAGTCCTCATAGCTACTGTCAACGTCATACACATAGAATTTGTGAGAGTCCGTGGTACGGAAAGTTTTTAGTAGTGGTATATGAATAACTTCATTGTGGAAACTACGCGCGTGAGTACTTATTATTTCAAAAGGTTCATTGTATTTAAACTCTGAAAAATATTTGTTTGCAATTTCAGGACTTATGAAAGATCTGGTACTACCAGTATCAATCATGAATATAGTGCCAATTTCTGGAATTTCAATATGGGGTAATTTCACGGTCCCATGATGGTTCAAATGTACTACTTCGGGTGGTCTGTCTCTGAGGCCGATAACTGAAAATTTTCAGTTTCAGAAATCTCCTGTACAGCCTGAGGTCGTTCAAAATCGATACAGCTGTCATGGACATGTTCGTATTCGGTTACTTGCGGATAATCGTATGGAAAATCATTTTCCGGGACATAATAATTTTCCGCGTATTCCGGGTATTCCGGTACAGTCAGTTCGTTTGTATAGAACAAATTGTTCGATGTTCGTGGGGCTACAAAACCTGGTTTAAATCGAGGTGCAGTGCGCATAGAAACATCATTATCATAGACGTGCGCAGGTCGCTGGGCTTGTGGCTGCTGTTGATGTGAAGGTGGAATACCAAATCGGAATTGGGGTGGATTTGTTGGTTGAGAGTTATTAAATCTGAATTGGTTATTATTTTGTAAGAAAGGCCTATAACCTGTCGGTTGCTGTGGGATTCCAAATTTGAAGTTTTGTTGGTTAGGCATAGTGGGTCTAAAACCTTGGTTTTGGGGAATTCCAAATTTAAATCCTTGGGGTGGCGGTTGGTTGCCGAATCTGAAGCCTTGATTTTGTGGTGCATAATTCCGGACAAAATTATTATTTTGTGGAAAAATGGGCTTAAAATTTGGTGTCGATTTTATTTGAGTAGAGTACTGCTGGGAAGAGAACTGTCGGTTTTTGTTTCGAGAATTGTACTGGTTTAAAAAGTTTACTTCCTCCATAACTATGGTTAGCGCATCCTCCAATTTATCACATCTATGAAGTCGCACTACGCGGATCATGTCCTCCGGTAAATTATAGAGAAACACATTTAATGACATGTGATTATAAATTGTCATTTTAGCTTCCCTTACACCCTCGTCCTCAATCAAGTTCAACTTGGCAAACAATGTGCTTCTAACATTTTGAATACGATTACAGAAGATAAGGTATGATTCGCCATGTAAAATTTTAAGATTTTCCAACTCTATGGCTACGCACTCTTCGGACCTAGGGTCGCCGAAATGCTGAGTTAACAATTGCTTTAATTCAACCCACGTAGTTACATCTTGACGTTCACTAATAAGGTGGGCGGCCTTACCTATCAGGCGACTAGTGATCGTATGAAAAACATAAATGTCTTGCGCAGGGCTCACTAACTCTGATCGAAAAGCTTTTATTACATATTCACTTTTTTTAATGAATAAATTAAGTATTTTTTCATCCCCATCAAATTTTGGTATGATCTCTATGATCTCTCGGGGAATAGTGCGTATTTCCTGCATTTTACTTAATTTTAATTTACACAAAATTTTAATTACTACTTTACCACACTAAAATATTTTTTATATTAATTTATATATCGATATCAGATATTAATTTTATTAACTAACTTAATTAACTATGCAACTAATAGATTTTCTATAGATGTTATATAGAAATTATATACCTATTGCTTATATGACTAACTTAACTAAATACACAGCCAATGGAATAAGAACAGGGATAGGCAGGATAGTGAAGAGGTCTACTCACAGTACGCTTTTCCCCATTTCCTCCAATTATAGCCGCAGATGAATAATGTTCGCCGTATAATCCTCCAGTCGCACGACAAATTTATTTAGGTATTCGTAGATATCGGTTCACGTTAACACGCTCGCGAAACACTTGCACTCGGACCGATACGAGGTCCTCACAGGCGCAGGATAATTTCGCGCCGATATCCTGTCCGCAGCGCCAGTCAAAACGCGACGAAGGGAAAATAGGTTTTTAAAAACTAAGTTTCAGAATAAAAGACGAACAATTAATTCAATGGTCGATGTTAGACTGACTTTAATTCCTCAACTCATTACATGCTAGAACATCTTATCAACTAGAATGCGCTTACTATGCAGTCTGGGAAGCAGCTGCATTAATGCGTACTGTGCGGTCTCTATACATATGAGACGACGTAACTAGGTAGAGTTTAGTGTTGTGAGAATAGTAATGGGTCGTGTCGACTCAATGCGTAACGACACGTAACAACACAGAGTAGTGTATCAGCACCTTAGCTTCAGATTTTACTTGTTGATCCGTGCTGATGTTCCCTTCCACGTGTGCTCGCGTGATAAATGTCGGTACAACAGAGCCTTATTGATAGTCGCTGTCCGTTTGAAGGAACAAAAGGACTTTGGGCTGAATTTCGGCCTTACTTTGATGTACAACGCTATTGCGTTCTAGAGTGAGATCGTTTTTTAGAGATATCTACTATTGTAGAATCATATCTAAAAAAAACGATCTACCGACCCCGTAAGTGCACTTTTTTGACATTTGATTGTTACTTATGATTTATATAAAATTTACTTTTTAATTATCTGTAATATCTTACTTTTAACTGACTCAATTATTTTTTTTCTTTATTAATGCTAATGTGAAATCTTTGATCATTATTATGTACTAACAAAATTATGGATCCTTGTAATCCGAAATAAAATATTTTTATTTATTTTTTATTTATTTTTATTATTTATTCTCAGTTAGTTTCTATGTTGTTTATTGTTTTTGTTTAATTAATGGTATTGGTTGTAATTACCGTTTTAATTAAAGTAAAATAAATAAATAAATAATAAGAATAAGTTAATTTTTAGTTTTTTATTTCCTAACTTTTGTAAACCAGTAACTTTGTTATTTTTCATCATCATCATCATCAGCCTTTATCGACCCACTGCTGGGCATAGGCCTCCCTTTGACTTTGCCATTCGCCTCTGTCATAAGCTATTCTTAGCCAGGTGCAACCCACGGTCTTTCGAACATCGTCAACCCATCGGGATGGTGGACGACCCCTTTTTCTGTACCCTTCTCTCGGCCACCATTCAGTCAGCGTTTTCGTCCACCTGTCGTCATTTCGTCTGGCCAAGTGTCCTGCCCAACTCCATTTGAGCCCCATTATTCGCTCGCCGACATCCTGAACCTTAGTCCGCTCGCGAATTTTGACGTTGGGGACCCGGTCTATCAGTGTGATGCCGAGCATGGCGCGCTCCATGGCTCTCTGCGCAACGCTGATTTTGTGCACTGCCTCCTTAGTAAGTCGCCATGTCTCAGCACCGTAGGTCATTGTTGGTAGGACGCATTGATTGAAGAGACGAGTCTTAAGACACTGTGGGATGTGGGTAGATTTAAAAATATCGTCTAGTTTTCCGAAAGCTGCCCATCCTAGTTGTACTCTCCTGGTAACCTCCTTCATCTGATACTCCGTGCCAAAAGATAAAACATGACCAAGATACACATATGAATCAACCATCTCTAACCTCTCGCCCCCAACTTTAACGTTAGAATTCGAGAGTTCAGAAACGTTTGACATCACCTTGGTCTTGCCCATGTTCATCTTCAGGCCGACTACCAAAGAGGCATCATGAAGGTCTCCCAGCATAACCTCCAGGTCATTCATAGTTTGTTATTTTTAGTTTACATTTTTTAAATGAATGTAGTTGTCATTATATTTCAACTAATGCGTTGAAGCTTATAATTGGCCGTCATTATACATTTACATGCAATTATTTTAGTTTGGTTTTCCTCAAATCTCAAAATAAATATTAGTTATTTTACAATTCTTATGTTTATATATTTATAAGTACCTATGTATACCAGTTTTTAGGTTTTTATGTATGTAGGGATAGTATTTGCGTATATTTATATATTATTGTTAAAAAGGTAATACATACGTGTCCAATAGATTTTGTTATTGTACATAACGACTAAAAAAATTAATTTAGTCATCTAGCATTACATATTATTATACTCGTATTATTTCAGCACATCCTAGGAACACTAAAACAACTTTAATTATGAACTCTTTCTACATTTTCCGCGTACGCTACGGCGAATGCAGTGCGAAACGGCAAGCTGAAAGCTACGGGTTTTAAATTGCCCTTACCAGCGATTTAATTACATGAATCCCTACTAATAAAAGCGAACATGTGTGTATGTTCCGTTTTCCATCAAAACAGCTGACCTGCTTCTGAAGAATTTCTCTATATGTATAAATATATTAAACCTAGATGGAAGGGAACTCCGATGCGAAAATGGAACTTGAAGGGATTGATTAGGGGACGTTATTTACTACGAGGAATTGATTATTTAATAACAAATATAGGTTTATTTCACGCCGTGAAGTGCCAGAAGTAGAATGCTGCCTCTCCTCTCTTGCCGATATATAAACCGCCTGCCAAGCGTGGCGAGTATGGCAGCAATCAAATGAGGGAGGCATAATGTCCAGTAGTGGACGTGGACAGTTAGTCTGAGCCGGAGGTATCCCTTGGCAGATTATTACTGCATCCGTGGTGAGGCAATATTCTACTGCCGGCACTGCACGGGAAGTCGGGGGAGTACCCCCGACTTCCTTCCGACTTCTTCTTTAGCTAGTAAGCTAGTAAACATAAAAATACCGTGTTTCAAATGAAACTCGAGCCGTTCACCAGTGAATGCGCTACGTGAATAACTAACGAAAATCTCCTAATATTACATAGAGGAAAGATTTGTATGTTTGTAATGAATAAACTCAAAAGCTACTGGATTGATTTTTCAAATTCTTTCACGGTCAGAATGCTACATTATTTTTGAGTAACATATGTAGGCATACTTTTTCCCCGTATTCCCACGGGAAGGGGAACTACTTGAGTGAAACCGCGGAATGCGGCTAGTGCCATAATATAAAAATAATTATTCCAAAAGCATCAGAGAAACGCTGAGCTAAATCAGATGCAGTTTCGCGAGAGCTCTCTGCTGTGATCCATACTTTGCATAATGGCTTCCCGAGGCCATTGGGTTGCGACTTGAATCCTAGATTCGTTATTAAGTAACGTCTATATAGCGTCTGCCGTCGGGTGCCGGCAGTAGAATGTTACCCCTCCTCTCATGCCCGTGGATGCAGTAAGAGCCTGCTGAGGGATACCTCCGGAGGATGGGTAGCAGCGTCCTTCCCGTATATCAACATCCCGAACCGCGCTCGCCAGCCCGCCTGCCAAGCGTGGTGAGCATGGCTACTACCCCTCATGGAGATTTATGACTGAGGCCTGTGTTTAGTAGTATACGTTTTGCGGCTGAAATGATAATCCAGTGTCTGTTTTGAAACATTGTATGGAAAAGAGATTCCATGATGTTCTTTAGGACGGTATTTCGGTACACAACAGCACTGGTTTTTACGACTTTTTCACGGAAAAACACTTCAGTTTAGTCTGAATATGGGGCTCCAAGCCAAACCATTAATGACGAAGGATAATGCTCTCGCGGATATACTTTCCAAGGCCGACTGGCGAGTTGAAAGTCCATATTTTTTTTGTAGATAGTACTCACCAAAAGAAAGCGTTTTGCAAAGTCTCAGGTTAAGCAAATTTACGGTTCACGAGATATATTTATTTTTAGTTTTCATACAAACTGGGAAATAACACACAATCACCACTTCAATTTGACAACTAATTGTCATGTCAGACGAGAAAGTCGACACTTTACGTTTCGTTAACACAGTCGAGTTGTATTTTATTCCATTTTAAGTCATGTTCTTTTACTTAAATATTTTTAAATTTTCACAATTATCATTGGTGTATAATAAATACGCAATATTACGCTTTACACTGCTCTGAACGGAATGCGAAGCGACGCCATTATGTTTCTTCTTCTTCTTTTTTGGCTTGAGGCAAACTAGTTTTGCCAAGGCTAAACTAGTTCTTCCTAAATACAACTCCGAAGCTATTTAGGAAATGTATAAAATAAAAACACTGCCTGTGACAGAACCGAGATGGAGAAACAGTAGGTTATTAGGTTTTTTTTTTATAACCACCCAAAAACACTGCTGTGGCAGAACCGAGATGGAGAAACAGTAGGTTATTAGGTTTTTTTTTTATAACCACCCAAAAACACTGCTGTGGCAGAACCGAGATGGCGAAACAGTAGGTTATTAGGTTTTTTTTTTATAACCACCCAAAAACACTGCTGCGGCAGAACCGAGGTGGAGAAACAGTAGGTTATTAGGTTTTTTTTTATAACCACCCAAAAACACTGCTGCGGCAGAACCGATATGGAGAAACAGTAGGTTATTAGGTTTTTTTTTTATAACCACCCAAAAACACTGCTGCGGCAGAACCGAGATGGAGAAACAGTAGGTTATTAGGTTTTTTTTTATAACCACCCAAAAACACTGCTGCGGCAGAACCGAGATGGAAAAACAGTAGGTTATTAGGTTTTTTTTTTATAACCACCCAAAAACACTGCTGCGGCAGAACCGATGTGGAGAAACAGTAGGTTATTAGGTTTTTTTTTATAACCACCCAAAAACACTGCTGCGGCAGAACCGAGATGGAGAAACAGTAGGTTATTAGGTTTTTTTTTTATAACCACCCAAAAACACTGCTGCGGCAGAACCGAGATGGAGAAACAGTAGGTTATTAGGTTTTTTTTTTATAACCACCCAAAAACACTGCTGCGGCAGAACCGAGATGGAGAAACAGTAGGTTATTAGGTTTTTTTATAACTCCGCGGGGTGGGGATGTAACAGGGGGTAGCCCCTCCCCCCTTCCCCGTCTCCGCCCCCTCCCCATCCTTAAATCCATAATGGAAATCGTTATTCTAACCTAAAAACTTTGACCATGGTTATCTCCATAACCATGGGTTTGCTTGGGGGTGGGATGGTACAGGGGGGTATCCCCCTCCCCCCCCACTTTCCCCCTCCCCCCCTCCCCCCCCAAATCGCCAGTCGGCTTTGGAAATTATAACCCGTTCCCCACCCCCCACTCGATTCCGCGACTATAATAACCTCCTACGTGTGTACTTACTTACTGCTGTAGACACCTTATCGTTTTATTTATTTTAGCTTTCTTGAGTGTTTTTTTTCCTCCGAAAACGAAATTACGCGGTCTTTTTACCGCGTACCGACGTAACAAAGGCCGGCTGGGTGATTACTGTCTCGCGACAGGCTTTGCAACAGGCAATTGACAGCAATATTGCTGTCAAATGTCAATTTTGTATTATAGAACAGCAAGGAATTGACCTTTGACAGCAATATTGCTGTCAATTGCCTGTTGCAAAGCCTGTCGCGAGATACGTAATCACCCTGCGGGTCTTCTAGTTTCTTCTTTCTTTAATCTTTCAAAGTTGATTATTTTTAAATCGTACAAAAAATATCTAGTATATATATAGCTTAACGTATAAGCTCGTAAATCCAGGTCTTTATGTATCACCCTTTTGATTGTGGTTCTGCTTAGCCTCATCTGAAGAGCTAAGCTCTGCTAACCTTAATGGTCTTCAAGTGGTTCGTGGATAAAACAAAGAAAGTTTTAGCTCGTTTAGAATTGAACCATAAGTGCCTACGACCCAAGTGCCTCCTTCTCTAATGTGACGCAAACGATGCTGAGCGGGACCGCTGGTTCAAAATAAAATGCCTTAAAACTAGGTCTCAGACTTCAATTAACGAGAATTCAAAAAGCGCAGTAGTTGACGAGAAAAATTACCGCGGCCTTTAATTTTAATTACGCTGGCATAGATAGCCTCAAAGCCGAGTAATTACTGTAAAATTAATAATTTTACTTCAATGCCTTCTATTTTAACTGCGATTTGTGTTAATGGTTTTAGACATAGGCTATTTCGTGCCCCTCGGTTTATCATCTTGTTTAAAACCTTTAAAATGAATGCTTATAATAAGTTTTCTTTATGGTTTAAAATACTCATTCTCATTTATTTTTTCTTCAGGGACGTTAACTAAAATTCAAAAGATATTAAAATTGAATTGATTCAAAAACAGACAAGCATAGCACCATAACTCAGGTTTATCGTTCCCTTTTTTTTTCACTTGAAAAGAAAACTGAATGCAAATCGGTCCACTCGTTTAAGAGCCACGGTGCCACAGACAGACACATAGACATACATACATATATACTAGCTGAAGGAATAATCAATTTAAATGAGTTTTGTGTCTCTTTTGTAAATTGGCATTTTAAAGAAGCTTGTGCTCTAATGACAAGTGCGAGCTGGACTCGCCCACCGAGGGTTCCGTAGGTATACAGGGTGTACTAAGCTGAAAGAGGTCGATTCTGACCATCCCAAGGAACAACTTTTGTTCTACGACTTTTTAGGATTCAGTGATTTTCATTCAAGAAAAGACCACGAAAGTTTTAACTTCAACAGCTGATTATACGATCATCATATCAGCCGTAAGACGTCCACTGCTGGACAAAGGCCTCCCTCATTGATATCCAAGCACTGCGGTTGGAAGATCTGCATCCACCACCGACCAGCGGTTCTCTGGTTCGAGTTGGATTCGACGATTGACCTCTTTCTCGAAGTAGGACCTACCTAATTGGACTGCGTGTCCTAGTTATACGTACGCGTCGACAACTTCGAGAGCTGAGCTCTCAACCATAACTGGGGCAGGCACGACGTGGATATTTGACATAACTTTCGTCTTGTTTATGTTTATTTTTAGGCCTACCCGTTGGGAGACTCTATTAAGGACTTCGAGCAACGTGCTGAACTCTTCCATCAAATTTGCCATGACCACAATATCGTCGGCAAACCGAAGGTGAGTGATGAATTCGCCGTTAATATTGATTCAGGCCTTTCCATTCCAGGAGCTGGTCGTAAACAGTTTCGGAGAGAATACGTCTCCCTGTCTTACGCCTCTTTTTAAAAAATCCTTTAAAAAGAGGACCTTCGAGCTCTGTTCTTGTACTCGAACTGACATAGTGGCGTTTGTATACAAACACTTCAACACTTCGATGTACCGATAGACAATTCATCATCGTTGGAGAGAGACATACGATATTGATAACCTAAAATCCAGCTGATTCTTAACAGGGTCATTGACCTCCGCGAAGAATTGCCGTACAGGTACAAATAAAAATACCTATAACCACAAATAGGTTACTTTCCTCCGTCGACCGAGATACGTTATCGGCTTGCCCGCGTTGACGAGCTCACCGCCGCTAACCCGGTGACGTCAACCCGTCCCACATAGGTAAGCTGCTAGGCACACCTATAATAATCGGTCCGGCCGGGCCGAAGAATACATTCTTCCATCGTAAGGTGCAGTTTTGCACCTGGACGTCAAACATCATGACTTATAAAAATCTGGCAACAGTCCAAGCCGTGGTTTGAACCTAAGTGGTGCCCTTGAGCTTGTTGCCCCAACATAACTTTTGCGGCTAGGCGCCCTCTGCGCTCCCCATAGTCCGGTAACGTTGTCATGGCCATCTGCGGTCAATAGTATTAATAGTCATTAAAAAAAAAACAATAGGTTTTTTTTTATTCAAAAGTTAAAAAAAAATATCCTATTATGACTTCAGGATCATTTTTATTTTACACCATCTAGTAAAATAATAAATAAAAATATTTAAAAAATTTTTTTTCCTTCTAAAACTACTTGTTCGTACACAATATGTTATAATACACCCTGTATATGAACAAAACAATTATTATAAATTAGATGATCTGATTGAATAAATGTGTTAAAGATGCACAAAAAGATTCGGTCACCCATCCAATTTATGGGTTTTTGTATAGTTCTCTGTATCTTCAAGTACCTTGCCTAATTTCATAGTATATAGACAGATAGATAACCAGTTTATTTGGAACTTCAATCACACACATACAGTACAGAGATAAAAAAATAAATAAATAAAATAAAATAAAGTTTATTTAACAAAAGCGAAAAACACTGGTACAAGTTGTAATATTTTTATACATCGAATAAGCAGATATTTTCTATGACGAGTGTACCTTTATGAGCGCTGTTCCCCGCACTAGATCTCTGGAAGGAGTCTGTGTTGCGAGGTCACAGTGGGTCTCTTCTCGGACTCTCTATCGTGACTTTGTCGAAATTTGTACAAAAAGAGAAAAAAAAATTGAAAAATTATGTAGTAAGAATTTATGAGGTAAGTATAAGGAAAATAATTTAATTTTTATCGAAAATAAAACTAGATGAAACAAACAACATAAAAATATAAATACACAAAATAAATCAAGTCCTAATAAAAACTTATGACAGCAAATAACATAATAACTATACAACTAAAACGGTAACGTAACTAAATGCTTAACTGGCTAAGTAGTGCATGTGTGTGTTGCAGCATGTCAAAAAGGTCACAGCACAGCGTATAATTTGCTTGTGAAGCAAACAGTGAGTTTCAGCTGTTACCATTAGAGTTAGCAAGGAAAACGAGATGGCACAACATAGACGGTTATTAGTGGAATGATATATATTTTATATTTTACCACAGATTAAAAATTTGTCAAAAAAGAACAAAATATGTTTAATCGATTTAGTGTTTATAAGTAGTTCTCCACGGTAGTATTAGGGTTGCGCTTTTACCTTTTGGCTACGGAACCCTAAGAGAAGTACCCCTGAGAGGTACCTACGCGTTAAAATCTTGTATTTTAAAGCTAAAATATGTTAACAAATCGTGAAAGTTTAATATGTTCTTTATCATTCAACCTGAAATTTACGTGACGAACCTATCACGCAAGTTTGGTGCATCACACAACCAATAAGTACCTTATGACGAGCTCTGTGGCGCAGCGGGCGAAGGTCGGCCTGCAACGCAAGGGGTTGCGGGTTCGATTCCCGCCTCGGGACAAATGTCTGTACGATCTGCAGATATTTGTTCAGGGTGTTCTGGGTGTTTTTCTATATATAATAAAAATATCTATCTATGTAGTATAATGTATTAAGTATATCAGTCATCTAGTGCCCATAACACAAGCTCTGCTTAGCTTGGGGCTAGATGATGCTGTATGATTTGTCCAGCATTATTTATTTATATAAGCCGCATTTAGTTTTGTCAAGCTTATCCTTGATGCATCACCCTATATCCGACAACTTAGTTTACCCCCTCACGCTGCTGGCATGCCAGGATAATTGCCGCAGGTAACATGAAGAGCAATGAAGTGTTAACACTCTGCGTAGGTACTTATAGATTTTGTTGCAAGTTTGTAATCAGCCCTTGGTGCATCACCCAATCACGTAAGTTCTCAAGTTTCTATACTAAACTTAATTTACCCTCTCACGCTGCTTAATTTATAAGGGATAATTGCCGTAGGTAAGAAAAAGGGCAATTAACTGTTAACACTCTGCATACTTACATACAATAATATTTGTTGCAAATTTGTAATCAACCCTTAGTGCAGCACATAACCAATATTATAGTGCCCTATGCCGCTTTTAGTTTTATCAAGCTTATCCATGAAGTATTAACACTCTGCGTACGTAGGGTAATTATTACAAAACAATTAATTTCGTGACGAACCACGAAATTAATTGTTTTGTTATAGTCACGCAATTTTGTAATCAACCCTTGGTACACTCACCAAACCAATAGGTACATATCTTATACCGCATTTAGTTATCAAGCTATTTATCCCTGGTGCATCACTATATAATTTTGTTAACTGTCCGTAACAAGTGACAAAATAAACATATTTTTATCTTTTATCTTTATTTTTTTATATATCTGACAACTTAATTTGCTCACGCTGCTGGCATATCGGAATAATTAATGATAATATACGTTTGTAATTAATAGAATCAGGCGTTACTTTGCGGAAATCCATATTATTATGACAAACAATGAAAATATATAGTTTTAATTCCGCTAATGCTGATATGCATGTGCATATGCATCTCAGCATTAGCGGAATTAAAACTAGATATTTTCATTGTTTGTCATAATAATAGAGGTATACGTTTGTTTCAGGCAACCTTAGTTAAGTACAAGATGATACTAAAATCTACGGCCCATGTAAAATATATAGGTGCCTTACATTCTAACATACATTTACACTAATAATAAAGAGCAAAGATTTGATTGTTTGTTTGTTTGTATGCATTGAATAGTCTCCGAAACTTCTGGAGCGATTTGAAAAATTATTTCACCATCAGAATGCTACGTTATCCCTGATTATCATGAGCTATATTTTATTCCCGTGTTCCTACGGGAACGGGAATTACGCGGGTGAAACCGCGGAATGCGGCTAGTAAAAAATAATAATTATTGCCGTAGGTAGTAAGGGCAATGAAATGTTAACACTGCGTACGAAGGGTAATTAAATGCAAACATTCTGCTCCGTATCGCGTTCAGCTTTGGGCAATATGGGCTTTTATAGCTTGTGAAACTGAGCTTGATCGATGTGACAGCTCTCATCGAAATCCCGCCCATCAAGTTCTGAACTTTGTAACGGTATAAATGACCTGTGGCAGCGTCGTACTTAATGGGTGGGATGGCACGAATAGTGATGTGCGATGCCGAAATGTTATCATAACCAACATATACAGGATGTTAGTGTGAACACACTTATCACTTAAACCACAAATTTATAACCCTAAAATGAATTGATACAAGTAATAATTAAAAATAATAGTCAATTCGTTTCGCTACATTTTGATAATTCATTTCTCATCTAAGGAACGTGATTTTTTGGACACCCTAATTACCTACTGTCGTACGTCGCCCGCAAATGTCGCTGCGCTCGGGCTGATGTACGTATCAAAACGAATGGATGCTTGCATAGAACTTTCCCTTCATACTTTTCCTGGCTTAGGACAGGCAAAAATAACTACTCTAGCACATTATTAAGTTATTTCAAGACAAGTAAAATAATTAAATTGAATCAAAAAAGCTTTATGGCTAAAGTAGTTATTTTAGGCGTATTTAAAAAGTTCATTAACAAACAAGTCTTATTTACAAATTAATTACAGTTTAAATTTACAGTTTTATGTACACACACCTACATCACACGTAACAAGTTTTCAAAATGGGCTCCATTTACAGCCACACACGCCTCCGCACGTCTTCTTAGGTTATCACGCACTTGGGAAAGCACAAATGGGTTATTTTTCACCTCCCTAAACGCCTTACGAATACGTCTTTTTAATTGTCTTGTATTGTAAAAACGAGTGGCGTAAACCCTGCGCTTAATGTCTCCCCACAAATAAAATCCAAAGGCGTGAGGTCAGGTGAACGCGCTGGCCACGCGACTTGCCCTCCGCGACCAATCCATCGCCCAGGTAACTCCGCATCAAGCATAGCCCGAACCTGCAACTGGAAATGTGCAGGAGCCCCATCATGCTGGTACCACAAGTTCCTTAATGAACGGAGAGGCACATTCTCCAACATATGATGCAAAACTCGACGAAGAATGTTCATGTAGGTATCTCCGTTCAAATTTCCATCTATGAAATGTGGACCGAGGAGAATACCGTCCACGATTCCCGCCCACACGTTCACCGAAAACCTACGCTGGAAATGGTCTTCCCGCACTCTGTGTTCATTTTTAGCTTGGGGCTAGATGATGCTGTGTGGTTTGTCGAGCATTATTGATTTATTTTATTTATTGTGCCTATTCCAGTAATGTTCATTATGAACATTGTAAAAGCCCGACCTGGTGAACGTAGCTTCATCCGTGAAGAGAATGGAAGCGTTGTCCAGGTTATCTAAGAGCCATTGAGAGAAAACCACCCGCGGTAGGTAGTCGCGGTCTTCCAGTTCTTGAACCGGCTGGAAATGATAGGGGTGTTGGCCATCGATGTGAAGGATTTTCCAAACCGTCCAGTGCGAAACATGGAAGAGACGAGCTGCCCTTCTGGTACTCTCCTCTGGATTTTCCGCGAAAAAATTCAAGATTTGCTCTTGAAGGTTGACCGCCAACTGTTGGTTGCCACGACCTTGTGCATGACTAGGCACGATGAACTGGCCATAGTCACGTAGCCTTTGTGTAGCAGCTAGGATAGTTTCCCGGCTTGGCACACGATGTCCTGGAAACCGCTCTGCGTACAACCTACGTGCCAAGGTTAAGTTGTCACCAGCTATGGCATAAAGCCGTACCATTTCAGTCCACTGTTCGCTTGTGTACGACATTGTCACAGCACAGATAAGTTACACAGTTTACATTTTACCGCGAATCGGCACACATAAGGATCGCGACGCGATGCGTCCAACTCACGCACGAGATTGTACGAGACTGGCGAGTGAGCAGCGGCGCGGGCGCGCGTGCGGGGCTTTTAGGTATTTTCGCGAGGGCAGGTGTTTGTCGGCGCATCAAAGAAACGGCGAGTTGCCGAAAGGCGGCGGCGGGCGGCGTGTTTGACACACAGAGAAGCCGCATTGCACCTACTCTCGTGTATTGTAGCGTGTGTAGGGTGAAACGCATTTATGATCTATGAGGATTTTCTTTGCAGAAATTATGTAAAAATAAATATATTTTTTTTCATCGATTTTGGGCTCTGTTCCTGATACCTAGCCTGTGGTTTCAAGGATAAGACTGTTTACACTAACACCCGGTATGTCATATTTTCAAGATCATCCCAGCCTTAAACATGTCAGCGTCAACAAGGGGTGGAAGAGGGGTTTTCAAAAATTTTGGAAAGTTACTAGGTGATGTTGGGTATCATATGAAAGGTATTCACTTGCACATTAATAAACAGTTTTTAGTTTTCCTTAAAACCGTATCGTTTTTGAGTTATTTACAAAAATGTTGAAAAAACGACCGTTCCCCCCCTTATCTCCGAAGTTTGCAGAGATAAACCCGTGATACTTTTATAGCTTTTAGAAGTATGTATATGTAAAGATTAGAGGAAATTTATTACAATCTCTCTACATAACATACTTTTTTAGAAATCATCGAAAGTGTGAAAAATCTACATAAGTTCCGCTATCAGACAAGAGATGGCGCTGTCAAGGTTCTCCAACAAATATAAAACCGCTTTTGTCATATATTATATTGTATGATGGCACGGAACCCTCGGTGCGCGAGTTCGACTCGCTCATGCCCGGTTTTATTCTCTATCATTGGGGTTCCCTCCCCCCGTCACTTGGAAAAAAAAAATCTGAAGCGAACGAATTTAATTATGTGCTTTATTCAATTTAAATGTCTTTTGTTCTTATTTCGTAAATTAGCTCCTCTATCAAGCTTTTTGCTCTATTGAATAAACACTTATAGCCTTTGACTTTCATTTTGCTCGAACCCATATTGAGGAAATCCATCCTTGACCCTTCTCAAACGATAACCGCACTAACTTTAAGAAGCTTTAAGAAGCCGGAAGTGCGTTTATCGGTTGAGCACCGATAAAGCGCCATCTACACGGTGCTTAATTGATATAACACACATTTTCATTTATTTCGACTCATCTCGTTCCGGCTTTAGTAAGAATTGAGGATCGATTTGACCTCGAACCGAGGGGTCCGAACCCCATTGGGATCGAAGTTATTTGACAAGGGGATTTTATTTATGCACATAATTGACTGTGGTACAATGATACAATGTTGTTCCTCTTCTCATGCCCGTGAATGCAGTAAGAATCTGCCAAGGAATAAGAATCGGCTGATGAGCAGCAGCGTCTTTCCGTATATCATCATCCCGTACTGCGCTCGCCAACCCGCCTTCCAAGCGTGGTGAGTTTGGCAACTACCCCTCATGGATCACCCCTGATGGGGATCCATGAGGGAGGCCTGTGTTCAGTAGTGGACGTTTTACGGCTGAAATTATTTATATGACAATCATTGAATTGAAATCGTGAATTACAAATCATTTGTTCTTCTCACGAAGGAAATTGCCTATTCGTTCTAGAGAGTAAAGCGAGGGAGTATTTCCCTCGCTTCACTGTGAGAAATGTTGCTATAAGGTGCTGCTTTTTAACCGTCTTCAAGAAAGGACGGAGTTATTAAGGCTTTTTTGGGTTCCGTTGTACAACAAGGAACCCTTAAAGTTTTGCTTTGTGTGTTTGTCTGTCTGCGGCTTTACGAAGAGATTTTTGAGAATTTTTCAGAGAAGTTTGCATGGACAAATAAATTAATGACACTTATCATCATTTCAGCCATAAAACGTCCACCGATGAACACAGGCCTTGCTCATGGATCTCCATGAGGGGTAGTTGCCATACTCACCACGCTTGGCAGGCGGGTTGGTGAGCGCAGTATGGGATGTTGATACACGGATAGACACTGCTGCCCATCTTCCGGAGGTATCCCTTAGCAGGCTCTTACTGCATCCATAGGCATGAGAGGAGGGGTATCATTCTACTGCCGGCACCCCACGGCAATGACACTAATATAACGGTACAAAAAAAACCATAAAAATGAAGCCGCTCTAAAATCTATAATGGTAGCAAATGTGAACTCAAATGAGTGATACGGTTTACCAAACATAGAAGAAGAAGAAGAAGAAAAACATTTATTAACCAAACGCACAAATCACTAAACAATACAACCACAAAGAAAATAAAAATTATAACTACAAATATAAACAACAAAACAAAAATAGGTACACAAGGAATTAATAAAACATTACAATGCGGACAGGAAGAAGAGGAAATGGCGCGCGTAAATGGGTCTCCAACTCAACTCAGCATTGCGTAACACCTGGCCAGGCTCAGATGCTACGCTGGTTTTCAGTTGTGGCCCCGGGTGATTTCAGGACTACAGATGGAAAGAAGAGAAGGAGACAGGAAAGGAATATAATAAGTAGATAAAACAGCATCAAAACTCAAACAAACAATAAAACCTCATACAAAATAAAAACAAGAACAAAAAAAATTAAAAAAAAAAATATAAACAAATTACAACATAATTACATTTTAAAACAAAAAAACATTTAAAAGCAAAATCAGTCACGCTCAAAATCTAGCTGCTAAACAGGTAACACCAGGACATGTCTAATTATCGGCCAGCCACGCCAACCCGATACCTGTTTAGCAGCCCAATGAGGGTGACGGACTTTTACATTAGAAAATGCATGAATTTTTTTTTAATTTCAAATGATCAATGTTTTGGGTTACCTACAGCAGATAACTCCGTTATTCGGATTCCGCAAGCAACGTTAAAAAGCGAGAACAAGAAACACAAAGCACATACCAGAACACTTTAAACGGAAAACTCAATGTAATCAATGTCATTGTCTTTTTTAAACTTTTGCGATCACAACACATTCATCATTTCAGCCATAAAACGTCCACTGATGAACACAGGCCTCCCTCATGGATCTCTATGAGGGGTAGTTGCCATTCTCACCACGCTTGGCAGGCGGGTTGGTGAGCGCAGTATGGGATGTTGATACACGGATAGACGCTAATGCCCATCTTCCGGAGGTATCCCTTACCAGGCTCTTACTGCATCCATGGGCATGAGAGGAGGGGTATCATTCTACTGCCGGCACCCCACGGCGGCACAACACATTATTAACATATAATGTTAACATGTATGTTATTAATGTAATCAATGTACTCAATGTATGAATACCAGCTGCTAATATGTTTTAGTTAACGTAAAAAACATACACTTACCACTTACAACTGGTGTACGGGTAAATACGGAACCCAACACACCCCGTGTCGACACGCACCTGGCCTTTTTTATTTAATAGAATCTCCGGTTGTCCCAGCCGACGCTTCCGTTTAGTTGGCATCCTGTCAGACGCACTGCAGACCTTCTTTGTTTTGTATTATAAAGAAAGAGACCTAATTTCCTTAGATCCTTTTATCACGTTAATAACTAGATTATATCACAATAAAATAAAGCCTAAAATACTGTACAATCCGATGTAAATTATGTTGTTTGGAATGGTATAGGCGATGGGCTTATCTATCTAACAATATCCCAGGTAGTGCAGCGTCCCACAGACTGATTACCTATCTCGCGACAGGTTTGCAACATGCGTTTATCTCAAACGCTCGATTACCAGTTGCTGAGGCTGCATAAATCTATATATATAAAATTCAAACTCCTGACTGACTGACTGACTGATATATCAACGCACAGCCTAAGCCACTGGACCTAGAGACATGAAATTTGGCACACATTATACCTTGAGTATCCTAGAGGTGCACTAAGAAGGGATTTTTCGAAATGCCCACGGGATAGGGAATAAATGGGATTTATATTTTCGAATCAATGTGGTTCTGCGTGAAAAATTACGTTTTATGACTTCCACGCGGACGAAGTCGCGGGTAAAAGCTAGTCATCTATAAAAGTTGTAAAGGCTACTTGGTAAGTCTGTAGTTCAATAATATATGCAATTTTAACACATAACTTACATTTACATTTCTATGTGCACTTATTTAGCCTCTATTTCTCATTTTTAATTGATGTATTATAGAACTAGCCGCACTCCACGGTTTCACCCGCGCAGTCCCTGTTTCCGTGGGAATATGGGAATAAAATACAGCCTTTATTACTCATGGATAATGTAGCATTCTAATGGTGTAAGAATTTCGAAAACCGGTCCAGTAGTTTTTGAGTATCTATTTTACAAACATACAGATATAAATCTATCCTCTACATAATATTAGTTACAGAATAAAGAACTAAGTATCATTGTGTTTGTCTGTGGCACCAGAAAAGTAAGGCTTTAAGTAATGTTTTCAACCTGTACGGAACGCTGCAGTGCCTGCGACTTACCAAGTGGTTATTTACATTTATAATTAGTAATTTGTTACAGGCGCAAAAGCCATATTCACAGTTGAAACTGAACCACCTTTATCAAAAGAATATCACCAAAAGCAGTTTACACTCAGCGAATATATTGACGGAAATACATACGTACTACATACCTGTCAAGTTGACATAGTCACCACGCTTGGCAGGTGGGTTGGCGAGCGCAGTACGCAATGTTGATATGCGGTAAGACGCTGCTGCCCATCTTCCGAAGGCATCCCTTAACAGGCTCCTACTGCATCCACGGGCATGAGAGGAAGGGTAACATTCTACTGCCGGCAACGCATTATATGGACTATAATACTTTTATTTTCGTTTCGTATGGTGATCAAATTGTCAGTAGATGTAAACACACCCCTTTTCCATAAATTCTTTAAATAAGGTAGTATATCAGTAACACGAAAACCGTAAATTTTATGCACAAGTACCTAATACTAATAAATTAGGCCAGGTGCGTAACAGGCCATGGGCTATGGAGGGTTCCGTAGTTACCCGTAGATTTGTTGTAAGAAGTTGGTGTATGTATTTTTAGGTTCACCAGAACATTTTGACATGTTCATATTCATTGAATGTTCGGTTTAAAGTATTCCGGTATTTAAGGTAAACCGTATCACTTATTTGAGCGAAAATTTCTCCGAAACCAAAAAGCTAGTACCTAGCTTTACTGTTATAGTTATCCTAGAAAATTCATGCTTAGTGAAAAAAACATTTAGTTTTCTAATTGTTTTTTAGTAATGTTACGTTTTAAACGTGCTTTAGTCAGTTTAAGTATGTTATTTTGTAAATTAAGTTATCTAAGAGACAGAGCATTTAATCAAGTCAGAGCCCTCTCTCCTATAAATAAATGTCATAATTTTTTAATGAACTGACGGAATTTAAATATTTTTTATACTCTCTCACCAAGCCTCTATCTTCATATTTAATAAATAAATAAATGACTGATTTTTAACCCTTCGCAGAGTTGCCAAACAGGTACAAATAAAATTAGGTATTTTTGATATCTCTTTAAACCGCAAAAAGGTTTTTTTTTATAAAAATGTGAAAAAAAATATAAAAAAACGACCTCAGGACCACACGTCATATGACACGGACACATCGCACCAACTAGTCAAATTATAAATAGAAAAATATATACGAATTCCCGATTAACTTCCAATCCAAAACGACATGTTTTCATGAGCTGAAACGCCGGCTGATTTTTGACAGGGTCATTGACCTTCTTAAGCATTGTCAATCAGGTACAAATAAAAATATCAAAAACCGCACAGAGGTTTTTTTATTAGAATGTAAAAATAAATAAAAAAATAACGATTTTGACATCAGGATAAAAATAAAAGAAACAAATATTCGAATTGTTTTCCCTTCTCAAACTACTTGTTTTCATGAGCTGAAACCCCCGGATAGTCCCAGAGCCTAGCACAAACCTCATCGCTCATTTTCTTGACCAGCTGACGCATTTTCTATCACTCTTGAGACAGCTGACTTTTTATTCCTTATGACACGACAAAATATCTGACAATATTATCATGGATCTCCATTAGTATTTGTAGTTGCCATACTCATCACGCTTGGAAGGCGGGTTGGCGAGCGCAGTACGGGATGTAGATACACGAAAAGACGCTGCTGCCTGTCTTCCGGAGGAATCCTTTAGCAGGCTCTTACTGCATTCACGGGCAAGAGAGGAGGGGTAACATTCTACTGCCGGCACCCTCCAGTCTTAACCCCTAAGGCAAGCTGTTTGTTATACACTTAAAATGTCCAATAACAAAACAAACTCGCGAAATAATCAGAATTCTCAATTCCCTTACCATAATAACAGTAATTCTACGAGTTGTGGTGTACGGCTCTCAAAGTTTTAATATATTATAATGATGAAAAATATTTTTCATCCCCCCATCTCGGAAAGAGTATTTTTGCTATCCGATATCTGAGTGCAAAAGCCGTTTTTATCCGCTAGAGGATAAAGTAAATTGAATTTAGAGCATCGTGTGCACTAAGTTTGTGAATTCAAAACATTATTAAACCTATTGACTTCTCCCTCCAAGGTGCCGAATGTATCATACGACCTTATTTATTTTTTTAAAAACTCAGGCTTGGAAACTTCTTGGTGTACATTTTTAATTTGTTTTGCGCGCGACATTTACTTTTCACGTCATATTATTAAAACCTTAGCTTAAAAACAAGAAACTTAAAAACAAGCGAAAAACCTAAAACTAGTGGTTCTAGCGACGAGGAAGTTTACTTGACGCCAACAAAAATGACTGAAACTGTTAATAGTGCGCAAATGAGCTTTCTCCCTCTACAATCACGCGAGAAGTATTTGAAACAGTACGATATGTTTAACACGTGGCGACTAGCTAAAGGAGCCAAAACCTACTAACTGTAGCAACGTTACTTTCAATTTTTTTTTATTTGTTATAATTTAAATATTATTCTGTAATACTTACCTATCATAATGTAGTAGTTAATACCTAAACTAAAATAAAAGTATATTGTGATTGTAAATGTTTTATTTTTTGCATTTAAGTAGTCATTTCCTCGCTGAGGTGGGATAAAAAGTTACGTGTCGCACTGGAGTGCAAAGATTTTTCACTTCGTGCTCTTTTTATTCCACTCGCTGCGCTCGTGATTCAATTTTAGAATCCATCGCTTGCTCTGTCGTCAAAATTGAACACGCGGTTAAAAAACAACTTTGCACTCTTGTATAACAAATAACTATTTCGAATGATAGACTTTCAATTAGGTCCCGGTTTCAAAACTCAGGTCTGATGATGTGATCCATGAGGAATCGGGGGATCTCCTTAAATAATGTAGCTAAATATATAACAAGTTTGGAATATTTAGCTAAAGGTCAAGAAGCATTTGCATTCCGATAGTATGACTTGGAGAAGTGGTACTGATTAAAACAGACCACAGATGGTCATCAAAACTCTTAAATATTCACTTTCATTTTTCGCATTCACGGATGACGACATCGAAGGATAGCTAAGTAAAATATCCCTATGTATTTATCATCATACTCATCATTATCATCAGGTAAGTGTTACGCGAGGCATTCCGGTATTGCCGCACGAAGATACTGCCAGGGTTGTGTATCGGCGATTGTCCATTCCTGATTCTGATGGCGGATTGAGGGTAGTTGCGGATTCCACTCTTGCGACGATAGCTTTAGTACCTATATCAGTTTACATGTGACCACGAAGCACTCTAAACGTCCGGAAATAATGAAACAAGGTAATTACGTGATACATTTCCAATAAACAGTTTAAAATCATGAGGACTGAAATGATTGTAATAGTGTCTACTGGAGTCCCTCAAGGCATAGTTATATGCCCTAAATTTAAACATGCGGTTGGGTTTTTTATTTCACTTAATTAGGTTTGCTTGTATTTAATTAAACCCAGTTCTGATGAACAGATCCATAATAAATCTAGGGATATACTCAAATGTAATAAGCATACTAAAAGCGGTTTGGGTATTTTGAGCAACATTTTATATATTCTTATTGAAGTCCCCCTGATATCAGTCAGTCAGTGGAGTGGCAGAAGAGTTCCTCCGTCGACCGAGACACGTTCTCGGCTTGCCCGTTGACGAGCTCACCGCCGTTAACCCGGAGGTGACATCAACCCGTCCCACATTAGCTGCTAGGCACACCTTCAATGACCGGTCCCGCCGGCGGGGCCGAAGAATACACTATTCCGTCTTAAGGTGCCGTTTTGCACCTGGACGTTAACCATTATTACATACAAAAATCTGGCAACAGTCCAAGCCGTGGTTCGAACCTAAGTGGTGCCCTTGAGCTTGTTGACCCAACCTAACTTGCGGCTGGGCGCCTTCTGCGCTCGCCTTAGTCCGATAAAAGTCTTTAAAAGTGTTATAAAATTCGAAAAGTGATCGTAAAGATCGTAAGTGTCCGCGGCCTTTTCAAAATCTGGAACAAAGGAAATTCAAAACGTCAGTTTGAGTTCTTTTCTGCTTGCTGAAAATGGGAAAAGGAAAGAAAAACCGACTCTCAGGCGGGAAAGGTGAGCCGATACGCAAGGAGGCCCTTATCCGAAGCGCGGGAAGCGCTGGAATGCCGGGACCAAGCCGCCACGTGGCACGTGCTAAAACCCAATCACGTGAAGTCTTGCTACTGCAATCTTCCCAGTTGGAGGCGTCGTCCGTGGAGTCACTTGCCTCGCTATTAACAGTCGAGGCCAAAGCAATGGCCCATAATTATTTTGTAAACGCCAACAGCCAATTAGAGCAGTCTGGAAATATCGCTATAGAAATACGTGGCACGACTATAACATCGCCGCGCCACGTATTTCTATAGGGCGGACTCGTCGCGATTCTCTCGCTCTTGGAGAAGGCCTCTAAGAGAGTGTATTGAAAATACGTGGCACGACGATAACATCGCCGCGATTCCCTCGCTCGTGGAGACGGCCCCTAAGATTTATTGATTGTGCGTGTGAGATAAAAAAACGGTTTTGCTTTCTTTATTTCTAAAATAGGAATGCTGCTTCAAACAATACCAATTCAAGCTTGACAAAACTAAGGTAAACAAAAGACCCGTTCATAAATCCGATCCAACGAGCAATAATTGGCAGCCTGTGGCGGTGGATTTTTTAATCAGCATCACAGAGCGGGCACTGCTGCAATCTCACTACAGGCTTCAGTTTCTCACCGGTTCAGGGTTCCGTAACTCAAGTAGTTTATTATATCCGTTACATTAATATTGTAATCAGGCATCTATCGCATAAACTGCATCATCCAACTCTGATTCCTAGATACAAAAGCAATATAATATCTGGTCTACTTACTTAGTTGCCAAGCTATTATACATCGCCCATGGTCTGTATCTTTAGTTTTAACCCTAACTCTGTGCTGTTAAATTTGTGTTTGCTCTTTGGTAATAAACATGATTAGGGATTTATCTTTTATTTAGTAGAAGTAATACAAATTGTATGTCTCTCATGAGGCGGAAATGTTTATCGTTCAGGAGAACGGAAACCATTATTCCATGCATTTGTGCCTTATTTGACACAAACAGAGCCCGGAAGGCAACGACGGAAATAACATAAAGCTTCCTACACAAAGAACATTTTACACAATAATCGTAGGTACAGCGTATTGCCACAATATTCAAGTACAAAGTATGTTATGGATGAGCCGTGTTGGCCTGGATGTGTATACTTGACTGTGTTGGATCGCCAAGGTCGTGAGCATAATACCGATCGTACAACAATGAATTATTTTTTCATAAACACACACGTGCTTTAACGGTGAAGGAAAACATGGTGAGAAAATCTAATACGGCTTTTACTACGTACCTAACTCATGCGGTCCTCGGAGGTGGCCACGTTTTGACCTGCCGACATTTCGCATGTCGGTCCTCTCCAACGGGTATTTTCAATGGTCCACCTTTTATCTTTGTACCGTGGAAATTATCCTGTACTACTGGGTATGTTTTTGCCACATTTCATGCCCAGGCGTTAGTACAACAGTAACAGAGGGTATTTGAGAAAGCCCAAGGGCCACGCAGTATCCCGAAAAAACAACAAAGCTAATTTATCTTTGCCTCTGACCCCTAAAACAAAGAGAAATTAGCTTGGCAGAAATTAGAGGCAGCGCTTACAAATTTAAATGAAATCTCACTAATATTATAAAGCCGAAAGTTTGTATAAATGTATAGATGATTGTTCACTCTCTATTTATTGTTACGTTATTATATAAGGAAATATACAATGCTAGATACATCACACAACACCGTCTAGTCCTAAACTAAGCAAAACTTTGTACTGTAGAAACCAGATGATTTATAGAATACTTTTTTTTCTTTGTAAATACGTACATACATAGAAAAACACCCAAGAGGGCAATTCTCGTGCATAGTGATCCGAGTGATAAACGCTCAAAATAGATAAACCTAACAAAAACTGTCAGAATCTCTATTGAAAAGAACTTTCTGCATTCTCGTATAATTCACGATAGATAAATGTCTATTGCAAGCCGATCGTGTTGCATCGACTGGTAAAGAGATCGAGATGATAGAGTGATATGACAAGTTCAAGAGTCGACACTGAGAAGTGACACGAGATGAAGTATCGCGCAAAATCACGATTTACGAGAATTTGGGCCACCCGGGACAAATTATAACCGCAGAATAATTACAAACATTTGTCTCTTGGCAGGAATCTTTTTCTTTACTACAAAATCCTTATAAGAGGAAATAACAGGCCAATACGTCTGAAGCTGCCTAAGCCGCGGGTTTCCTCCCGATGTTATCTTTCATAGTTAAATGTGCACAAATTTTTTTTTTAATAAAAGAAAATCCATTAGTGGTCCATTGGTATCGAACCCACGTCCTTCAGATTGAAAGTCAGGGGTACACACCACTCGGCCAACACTCGGCAAATACAACTCTAGGTATTAACAGCTCAATTATAAACAAAGGGACCATATTTTCCCTTCACAATGCTTAAGTCAACTTGAGAATAAAGCTGTTTAGGTTCATTCGTTAGAACTAATTTAGGTGTCTGAGTTAGTTCTGTTACCTCGGTTGTTCTCTAACTTTTTGTTTCAATTTAGCCGACAAATTATAGTCTTTAATGGTCCGTATGCCGCAAAAACGTTACATAAAACATGTTTTGACATTCTCAAGGGAATCAAAATTCATAGGGTGCTTCCCGTAGACCTAGAACTATGAAATTTGGCAAGGTATATCGGCTTATATTGTTGATACAAAGAAAAATCCAAATACAATACACTTGCAATGAAATCGTAAAAAATCGTCCTTTAAAAAGTACGAAATCAATCATCAAGGTACACGCGGTCATAAATTGGATGGGTGACCGAATCTTTTTGTGCATTTTTAAAACTCTTACAAAAATTTAGTAGGTATGTCCTACATACCTAAGGAACCCTACTCGGTGGGCGAGTCTAGCTCGCACTTGTCCGGTTTTACTTTTTTTTGTTATTGACATTGGCAAGTGTTCGCCACCATCTAAGTCGGAGACAGGCAAAGATGTATCCTAAGATGGATCAAGCTTGTCTAAAAAGAACCTCTGCACTCCGGCCTTGAAGAGTCAAAGGTTATAGAGGTATATAATACTAGTACAATACAAATACAAAATACAAAATAATTTATTAGCCAAAGTTAAAAATTTTACAATACATGTTTGACAGTGGTCCCCGCACGAGGCAAGCCTGTATCGCGGGAGACCTCTACAGAGTTCGAGTTACAAGGCAAACAATTAAAAGAGAACAGAATGACAACTATAACTATAAAACATTGAATTTAAGTTTACGAAAATAAAAGAAAACAAAAATAACTAATATAACAGTCCAACTAAGCGAAAATGCAATTAGAGCTCTCTGCATAGCAATATGATCGATTTTTTAGGAGTGTGGGAGGGGAAGGGGGAATATATATGGGATATAATAAATAAATAAGTAAGTAAGTAAGCTTGGAATACTCATCGCAGAATGCTAAGGAGGTCTTCAGTAGCATCGTAGTCTAGGGTTAGCAGCCAACGTCTTATTTTTTCCTTCACGCCATAAAGGGAACTGGATAGATCGCAATGTTTGATCACGCGACGATAAATGAAAGGGAAGGCAAAATATTTGAACCGTTTGGCAAAAGCGGTTTTAGTGGTAGGGATCCTAACTTTTATACGACGACCTTTTTGTGTTGATTGTGTTTGTGTTTGGGTAGAGAAAGTCCTGTGGTATGATGAAACTGCACATGAGATATAAAGCTGGCGAACAGTCAACGTTTGCGTTTCAGAATGAAGAGAAGCAGTGGGAAATCTAAATGGTTTTCGAAACATAACTTTTAAAACAGCTCTGTGTGCGCGCTCCACGCCGATCATTGCAGACTTGGTACCGCCACCCCAAACGGTGATGCAATAGCTCACGATAGATAGGCAGAGAGCCGAGTATACGATCATAAGCGTGTCTTTATCAGCGCTATCACGAAGGAGTTTCATGATGTGAATTAGTTTTCTAGTAAGCTTATATTCCTTATAATGGGAGATAGTGAGAGATAATAATAAGAAAAGAAGCTCCAGTGTCCATAATAAACCATTCTGCGTGAATTAGTCCAATAACGGACAGAAAACAATAGATGATGGCTTGGCAAAGAAAACCTAAGCTATTTGCTTAGGTTTATTTGCCTGGAGCCTATAATGGCGTGCGTGGGTTACAATCTGTGGTTACAATCATAGAATTTCGAACGACTCGCAAAATGAATCGCTCGTTCGAGGGAGGTTGAAAGCTTTTGGATGATTTACAGAAGGGTTGTTAACACTTCAATTAATTAAAAAAGTTAGAGCAATAAAGGTGCCGGCGTTCGTTTGCGGAAAATCTTGAAAGGGCACGTAATACGCATTCAATTTACGGCAATTTAGCTAAAATTCTAGGATGAATAAGGATGCCGGGAACGCTTTCATTTAACACAATTTTCTATTATTGTTACGTTAGACGGAGCTGGACCAGATGCACCGTCCCAAGTGGTTTTGTCTTCAAGGTAATCCGATATTTTATAATAAGCTTTATTGCAAGTGTTTGATAACGTTTTTTAATTTATTCAATCATATCTTCTGCAACTTACTGGAGTGGGAGTTTATTGTAGGAGCGTAAACATTGCCCTTTAAAGTATATTTTACCTTTATTTATTTAATATTAAGAAAGACCGACAGCTTAAATCTAACACACTATTACACTTATCTATATTTATAAAATTCAAAGTCCTGACTGACTCACTGACTGACTGATATATCAACGCACTGCCTAAACCACTGGAATTAAAGACTTGAAATTTGGCACACTTATACATACCTTGAGTATCCTAGAGGTGCACTAAGAAGGGATTTTTCGAAACTCCTCGGAATAGGGAATAAATGTGATTTTTATTTTCGAATCAAAGTGGCTCTGCGTGAAAAAGGTGATTTTACGTTTTATGACTTCCACGCGGACGAAGTTGCGGGCAAAAGCTAGTGTATAGATAATAGGAAAAGCCAATTATTGGGATTAAATATTAAGGGTTTAAAATGAAAACATAAAAAATATCATAAAGAAAAAGATAGAAAACATAAAGAAACCTAATTATCGCAATAGTTGCTATGGTAAAAATATTACCTACTTAATTACTAATACGTTATGGTTCTATAAAATTATTACCATAGCAAAAAATATTTTAAAATACATTAGAATCAAGAATTAAGAATAAAAAAATACTTTATTTAGTGCGGCCGCATGGACCTTATTGACGTGTCACAAATTACAAAATAATACAACACAAATTACTAGAATAAAGCACATAATTGAATCTGTTCACTTCAGATGACACGCGAGTTAGGAAAAGAAGTGAACAGAAGAACCTAACTCGGTCGTTATAGTCATCATTTAACAATTTTATTTTGTATTTACATAATAAATACTTAACCTATCTATTTACCTAGCTGGAAATAAACTTGTTTCATTCAAAGAACCGACTGCTCAGCAGCCGCCGCGACCTAATATTATGGAGCCTAATATTAAGTCATACATAAGATATAGATGTACCCACCCCATGTACTACATGTGTAATCTACATGATGGACTAAAGAATAAATTCAAGTAGCCTATGTTATGTACTTATCCAATGATAATAAATAATTAAAAAAATGGGTCAGGTGCGTGTCGAGCCACGCGTTGAGTAGGGTTCCGTAGTAACCCGTTGTTATAAGTTGGTGTGTGATTTCTACGTTGTCCGACAGTTTCTCCGAAGCTAAGAAAAGCTAGTCTAATTTTCAGATTTTTAAAGCGTTTAGAACTTAAATATTTCGCGAACTGAACCCCAAATGGAAAAATTGTCTTCGCAACCCCTCAATAGTTTAAAAACCTATTCAATGATGGAATGAAGTAGGTTGTCTACGACAACTACAAATTGGAAAGTATCTTCGCCCTTCCGCACCGCGCACCCCTTTTTCACTTAACATCTTGTTCGCTCGCCAACCTGCCTGCGTGGTGAATATGGCAACAACCCTTCATCTTGGAAATTCTTACAGGGCTTTATATTTATATAGGTACATTGAATTTTTCTTTACAATAATAAACCAATTTATATTAAGAATATAACATCATTACAGGTTATTTTATTAATCCGTAAGGCGATGTTATATAATAAATAATAATAAGGATTAAAATCGAGTTGGCTCTTTGGGGCTAGCTGGTGCTGTGTGAAAAGTCCATAATTATTTATTTATTTATCGTTTGTTGCAGCGTCACCAACATCTTCCTGGTGAACCTGTCGGTGGCAGACCTGCTGGTGACGCTGTTCTGCATGCCGGTTCAGATCGCCAAGTCGGTGACGCTGCTGTGGTACTTCGGAGAAGTCATGTGCAAGACTGTTAACTTTCTGCAAGGTCAGTACTAAATTTTAGTTATAATAATGTTTAGCACTAATTGATTATTTAAAGATCCATCAATAAAAGGCTACGCTATCATCAGCGAGTAACAAAGGTTATATTTAATTCCTATATTTCCACGGGAACGGGAACTACAAGGTGACTCCGCGGGGTGCTGCTAGCCTATAATCATATACAAAGTTTCAGCTTGATCTGCTTGTAGTTTTTTTAAGGTAGCAAACGTGTACTCTCAAGTTTGCTACCTCTTCTTTGAAGGGTAAGGGGGCCAGGGAAATAACAAGCACATGAGAGCTCACAACTCTTTGATTTAGGGTGACGAGCGCAATGTAGAGGTTATCGCTTAATATCAGGTGGGCCATCAACTTGTCTCGTCATTAAGTAGTATAAAAAATACCTTTTACATTATTACAATAAGATAGATATTCGATAAACATAATATTCAACGAGTCTCAGATCTTAATTCATTTAGTTTTTCCAAAAGCTTTGTTATAACTATTAAGCCTTAAGTGAGTGCACTTTATTCGTTGTGTTGTAAAATACATAGTGGTAGTAAAACGGCGCAATACCTCCTATAGAGCACTAAAGGCAGAAGCGTAAATGCATAAATTGCAAACTCTTTACGGATTTCCGCTGTGGCGGGTCGTTGAGTATCTCGATTTTATACAATTGTCTTTCAGGCAAAGACTTCTCACAAGCTTCTCACATTCTTAAATATTTCAACAAAAAAATCAAATAAAATTCTTGACTTGTTGCTGAAAATACAAATTCAATTATATTTTTTATTCAATTTAAACGGATCTTGTTCTTCTGTTGTTAATTGGCTATTATAGTGTCCCACTGCTGAGCAAAGGCCTCCCATCCAACTCTCCATGCATCTTGATCAGCCGTCAATCCAACGCATGCGCTGTTACGTTGGTCTAACTCGTCACGCCATCGCTTCTTCGGTCTGCCGCGGCACTTCACCGTGTTGGGGCTCCACTAGGTGGTGATCTTTGCCCACAGGTCTTCGGGCATTCGGCAAACATGACCAGCCCAGCTCCATTTAGTTTTGCAACTTTTTGAACGTCGATAATTTGAGTTCTGGAGCGCAGTGCTGTAAACTGCTGTATTACGAATACGGTCTATGAGTTTTACTCCGAGTATACTGCGCTCCATTGCCCGTTGGCAAACTTCGAGTTTGGACCTTTATGTGTTGGTGAGTGACCAAGTCTGCGCGCCGTAAGTGAGTATGGGGGACATTGGAAGAATACCCTTCATAAGATCTTTCATGAACCAATAGCTCCTCCAGGCATTATCCGTGCGTCTGACAATTTCTTGCTCTTGTCTGCACTGGAAGGAGACTATTTGGCCCAACTAAAGGTACTCGCTGACATATTGAATACCCTCCCCATGAACGCGGATTTTGCGCTCGGTGGTGTTCGTCATGATTTTGGTTTTTGTCATGTTTATTTTTAGTCCAATCTCGAGGCTTGCCACGCTGAGATCTACGAGCATACTTTACTCATGAGCAGATGAAGAAAAAAGAACAATGTCATCGGCGAAACGGAGGTTAGATAGCCTCGTTTCACCTATGCATATGCCTTCCTCTTTCCACCCAGTTGCTAGCTTCCTGAAGATTTCCTCATGTGAGCTGTTGAAAAGTTTTAGTGACAGCGGATCACCCTGTTTAACGCCCTTTTCTATGTTAAATGTTGGACCTTTGGTTTGTTGCAGTTTAACGGAAGCTGTGCTATTTTAATAAATTATTTAATAGCACAGAGAATAATGTTAGAGTGACAGAATAGGTTGGGGAAAGTGCCTGTTTTAAGAATCGTGTTGAACAGATTAGTCACGTGAGGTGATAAAGTCTTTTCACCTAGTTTGAGTGCCTTCGTACTAATGCCATCTTTTCCTGGTATTTATTACTGTGCAAATGAATACCTTTCATATGATACCTCACATCACCTATTAACTTCACAAAACTTTTGAAGACCACACTTCCACCCCCCTTGTCTAAAAACTATGCAAATTAGAGAGTTCGCAATAATTTTCCTATAAAGTTTACACACTTTTCTATTAGCTTTAAAAGTATCACGGGTTTATCTCTGCAAACTTCGGAGATAAGGGGGCGAAACGGTCGTTTTTTCAACATTTTTGTAAATAATTCAAAAACGGTACGGCTTAAAGGAAAACTAAAAACTGTTTATTAATGTGCAAATGAATACCTTTCATATGATATACCACACGGCCTAGTAACTTTACTTAAAAAATTTGAGATCCCCTATCCGCCCCCCTGCAATCAAAATAAGAATATTTTTTAACATTTTCATCATGTTATATAAGTAAAAAAGTTTTGTCTTTTACCATTTTAAATTTCAAGTCGATAGCATCAGTAGTTCTCGAGATATCCATATGTGACAGACAGACAGACAAACAGAGTGATTCTATAAGGGTTCCTTTTTACCATTTTGGTCCGGAACCCTAAAAAGGGATTCATCTGGAAGTGTATCTATTCGAATCCAAAAAATAATTTTATACGACAGAATTCAGAGGATACGCAGGTTATACCGTGGGGTGCCGGCAGTAGAATGTTACCCCTCCTATCCTACCCGTGGATGCAGTAAGAGCCTGCTAAGGGACACCTCCGGAAGATGGGCAGCAGCGTCTTTCCGTATATCAACATCCCGTACTGCGCCCACCAACACGCCTGCCAAGCGTGGTGAGTATTACTCACATATAAAAAATTTAATCTCCATGAGGAAACCTCAGTTCAGTAGTGGACGTTTTACGGCTGAAATGATGAAGGTTATAAAAAACCAGCTTCTGCCCGCCGCGTCGTTGTGCCCGAAAAAATTGTAGCATACATATGTCTCTTTCAAAATTAATATGAGATATGTATACTATTCATTTAGAAAAACTGTAATAACTCACGTTGTATTGTAACGTCGACAATTATTCCGACACGTTTAGATTTTTCAAGAAGATCATTATCATGGGATTGAATGCCCGTCCGCGCGTGGCCGACACGACACTGACGAAACGTATCGGAATAATCGTCGACGCTACAATACTACGTGAGTAATCCCCGTTTTATTAAAAATGAGTAGCTTATGGTCATCCCGGTCAACATCTATATGTGTGCAAAGTTTCATCTCAATCCGTAGGGTAGTTTTTGCGCGAAGTAGTAATAAACTATACATCTATCATTTTATACACGCAAACTTCCGGCTTTATAGTATTAGTAAGATAGTAAGATTAGGCTAGGTGCGTGACATGATCAGTACCTGAGATTAGAGGGAGCCTTATGTCTAGGAGTGGACATTACACAGCTGAGATGATAAGTTATATAAAGTTTGACATGCGCAAGCTTTTAGCGGAAAAGTTCAAGGCTTTTGCGAAGGATTTCCTCGATCTATTTGGGTCGACATTAACAGCAGTTGAAAATATCTGCCGGAACTTTTGGCAAAATATTTGTCGAGTAATGTTCAGAGGAAGATGAGTAAACACGCTGTATTTATTCTAAGTTACTAAGGGTTTTGGGTTAAACCTAATTTTAAATGAATGCAGTATGAAAGATTACTTCCAAAATATCTGTTTTCAAAATGAGTTATCCAACCAATAAATCGGTGTAGGTTGCCGGTAGTAAAATAAATAAATCATCATTTCAACCGTAAAACATCCACTACTGAACACAGGCCTCCCTCATGACCTCCATGAAGGTTAGTTGCTGTATATCCCTTGCTTGGCAGGCGGGTTGGCGAGCGCAGTATATGATGTTGATACACGGAGAGACGCTGCTGCCCATCTTCCGGAGGTATTCCTTAGCAGGCTCTTACTGCATCCACGGGCATCAAAAGAGCGGTCACATTCTACTTTTATTCACTTTATATAGGCAAATAATAAAATAAATAATTGATGCTAGATGATTTAATGGATCTATTGTACTGAACCCGCCGTGGGGTGCCGGCAGTAGAATGATACCCCTCCTCTCATGCTCATGGATGCAGTAAGAGCGGGATACCTCCGGCAGCAGTGTCTTTCTGTGTATCAACATCCCTCCGTCAACTGCATCAACTGTGCTCGCCAACCCGCCTGCCAAGCGTGGGGAGTATAGCAACAACCCCTCATGTTCAGTACAATCATCATTTCAGCCATAAAACGTCCACTGATGAACACAGGCCTCCCTCACGGATCTCCATGAGGGGTAGTTGCCATACTCACCACGCTTGGCAGGCGGGTTGGCGAGTGCAGTACGGTATGTTGATATACGGATAGACGTTGCTGCCCATCTTCCGGACGTATCTCTTAGCAGGCTCCTACTGCATCCATGGGCATGAGAGGAGGGGTAAAATTTTACTGCTGGCACACCACGGCGAGAGATAGAGTCTTGGTAGCCATAGAACAGTAAAACTATTTTTAGGTTTGCGGTTTCCCTAATAATGAATGATCGCTGGTCGTAAATTAAGGCTGACCACGAGTAGCCAAGTGTGTTTAATGTTTACAAGCCGCACAATATCCGAGTTCCAATGGATAAACTAAATAACGGCTGGTGAGATAAATAAATAAACAATTTAACGATATGAAGCTATAAATTATGCAAAGTTTTTACAACTGGAGGTTAAACAAGAGCTACACAAGCTTATTCAATAAAACCAGTCAAGAGCGAGCCTCGCGCACCGAGGGTTCCGTAAAACTTTCAGGTGTTTAAGCAAACTTCAGAGATAAGATCGTTATTTTTCAGGCATTTTTAGGGGGCGAAGCCCCCTTATATGCATAGGGCTGTCTGTCTGTCCGTCCGTCTGTCTGTCCGTCTGTGTATTTGACGATTACAACCGAACGCGTTGACCAATCTACATGAAACCTTTTTTGTTAGCACTGTCTTATTGAGAGAAGGGGACTGATTGATATCGGGCAAAAAAATAAAAGTCTTCAATTGGCCGAAAACGTCCAAAAACCCAAAAATTACATTTTTGACCTTTGGTGACCTTTTGAAGCCTTCGCACCCTTTTCTGGTAAATTCAAATTTTCTGGCTTGTTCTAAATAACTCTTAAACTGATGCGGCTTAAAATAAAACCAGCAACTGTTTAGTAATATGCAACTTATATTCGTACGCCATATAATTGACCTAGTAACTCCACTTAACATTTATGAGATCCCCTTTTCAGCTCCATTTGTAATCATACTAAAAACATGTTTTAACATTTTTCTATTTGCATTACTAGGCCAAGACCCACTTCAGGTCACTGAGCCAGCGGTGTACGCGATGCTAGTGGGACCCACCCAATGCTAGAAGGCGACGTGGAAGGCCGAGAATGAGATGGCGGGACGAGCTTGGCGCTTATTTACCATCTTGGCCCGTAACTGCGTTAAATCGCGAGGAGTAGAACGAGGAAAAGGATGCCTTTGCCCATCAGTGGGACAGAAACAGCTGAAAAAAAAACTAGTGAATACCTTATTTTAAATTTTAAATCGATAGCATCAATAGTTCCCATGATCTCCATCTGTGACAGACAGACATACAGAGTTACACCATAAGGGTTCCTTTTACCATTTTGGTCCAATAACCCCAAAAATCAACAGCATGATTGTTAAATTTTGTAACTATAATGTTATAATATCTAATGAACAACAAATATATAATAACAAATTCGCTAAAGTCAGGCAAACCGAATATGTCTATGTTGTCACATAGACATATTCGGTTTGCCTGGCTTTTTTAACATTTTGGAAAATCTGTATTCGCTTGCCCCAATCATTAAAAGTGTACCGTCATAATTTGTATTTCTTCCTAGATTATAGGAAAGAAATTTCATAATCCATAAGGTTTCAACGACGCTCGAGAAAATCCCGATTTTACCGCTTGGGTTTATTACTAATCTAACGAGCGATTTAAACACTCAAAAAGAATTCGAAACGTATCGCCTCTCTACAAGGCAACATCAAGCAGAAATCGGCTCTCCGTTCGTCAGGGAACACAATAAAAAACACACACTAGAAAATAGCAAAGACGTACAACTGAAAGAGGTCGAACAACTCCACCGCTCTCTGCACGTGTTGCCTCTCTGACCGCCAGAAAGTAACTTTCTGTTACATTTTTGTTGTTCAGATATTTTCATGGATTTCCGCAAAGTCACGCCTGAATCAATTAATTTAATATAACGTTATAACTTTTTTACAAAGTAAGGAGACTGAAAAATAAACAAACCGCGGCTTATTAACAATATTCATTGTGATTGTTGGGCTGTTTTATTTCGAAACTGCATCGTACTTTAATTAATTTTGAAAGTATTGAAGAACGGTTATTGAACACACATTCCTTAAAATTGCTCGGGTTTTAAAAATATGAAAACGCTCGCCTGCAGTTTCCAGCTCGTCGGCGCTGAATTTAGGTTAAGTTTTTGCGAAAAGTTATCTTGAAAATATAGTGTTTGACATAACTTTTCGCCGACTTAAAAAAAGAGATGTCAATTCTGTTTTACACTTCCTAAAACTAATAAATAGAGATATGACGTTTCTAAATTTAGAACGGTCAGTGTGTATTTGTTCCGTTTCAACTTTAGAACGGCACAAACCGAATCGCTTTAGGTCATTTTAGTCCGTTTTACGACAATTAAGTTAGCTTTATAGCTATTTAGTATAACAACATAATCACAACTATTAAGATTTTAACATCTTTCCAAAGTAGGTTTATGACAAGTCGGTTATAAAAACATATTTTTTTATACTACTAAATAACGAGACAAGCCGAAGGCCCATCTGATGTTAAGCGGTAACCTCTACCGATTGCAATGCCGCGGCGATCACGCTCACTAAGCACGTGACCAACGCTGCATTGCAATGCGCCCGTCACACTGAGACAGAGTTGTAAGGTCTCATGTGCCCGTAATTTCATCGGCCCCCTTGCCCTTCAAACCGGAACACAGCAATGCAGACATTACTGCTTGGCGGCAGAAATAGGTATGGTGGTAGTACTTCCCCAGATGAACCTTTCACAAAAACATGCCGTCAGTAGAAAGTTGTCTCTTCTCTCTTGAACTTGGATGTTGTAAGAATCTGCCAAAGGGCCTCTCCCTCCGGAAGATGGGCAGCAGCATCGTGTATCAACATCCTCTACTGCGTTCGCCAACCCGCCTTACAAGCGTAGCGTGCATTTATTTATTTATTTATTAAGACACTCCTACGACATCTTCACATTACATTCACAAAGTAAATTAACAATACTGGTCCCGTGTGAGACACCTTTACAGGAGTGTACAGCACTCGATATAAACACTAAAAACAATATTGCTCATAACCTTACAAAACTAAAATTAAAGTCAAAATTACCTAACTACAAATTATACAATAAAAAGAAAAATTACGAAAATAAACATTTTATTCGGTCCCAGAAGTGGTCAGAAACTTGCGCTTCAAACCACTCAGTGAGACCGAATACATGTCAATGTGAACGTCACGAGACTCTTCTACAAGTTTGCTATAAGATCGTATACAACGATTGACCGGTGAAAATTATATTGTATGGCAACGACATGGATCTTGGAGTTCTATGAGGGAGGCCTGTGACCAGCAGTGGACGAGGACCGCAATCCTACTGAGATGATGATGATTCGTTAAACAACATGGTCCTAAGTTCCAACTTATACACACAATGAGGTTTATTCTTCGATTCTTTCCACTTGTAGAAAAGTTTTCTGAAGCAATTCAATTATGTGCCTAATTCAGTTTGAATGTGCTCTGCTTTTCTTTTGTTAATTGACATTAGCTTTTGTCACAGCTATTGTGCTCTGATGAATAAACACTTAATTATAACAATAAGAAATAATGCTGGACAAATCACACAGCATCATCTAGCCCCAAGCTAAGCAGAACTTGTGTTATGGGTACAAGATGACTGATATACTTAATACATTATCCTGCATAGGTTTATACATAGATATGGACAAGATAATCATCATCATTTTCATAATTTCAGCCGTAGGACGTTCAGTGTTGGAGAACGGTAATGAAAATGATGAACCTCCTTGAACATAGGTCACTTTAGTTCATCATTTACGCTGTAAAACTTCCACTAATGAACACAGGCCTCCGTCATAGATCTCTGTGAGGGTTAGTTGCCATACTCACCACGCTTAGAGAGGCTGATACACTTAATTGCACAATTATTCACCATGGACTTTGCGCCAACACAAAAAAAAATAGTAGTCTTATCTAAATCGTGGTGGCTTCATTTGGTTTCCTCTATGTCTGTACCGAATCACAACGTTAAAATTTTCAACGTTAAACCCACCCGCATTTACTGTGTTGTACTTGTAATTATTAGTGTACAAGTTAACACGTTCACTGCGGCAAGTAAAATCATAATTCTTCATCTGGTGCGGCGGTGGGCCAAAATGCGCCCAATATGATATTTCCGCCAGTGCGTGGCAGGTCTTTATAGACCCACCAGCACTAGAATAGATTAAATTGCTATAACTTTGTGGAAACATAATGTATACATTTTCTTTTATATTGTTAGAATGACCTTGAACCCAACTTCCTTAGGTTTGATTCGCCCCGGGATCTGTCAAACAGGAAATGAGAAATAAAGCAGGAAAAGCGGCAGGCCGATATCGACCTTAGCAGCACTAGAAAGTATTTTTAGTAGTGATGGGATAGAGAAAAATAAGGGGATATCGAAAATAAAACAGAATTATCGTAAAAAAACTGAAAAATGTTTTTATTTACTTATATTATGCCTGTCTTGGAAACATGTTACGCGAAGGTTTTGGTTGCATTTCCTGCAATATTTATTATTTTCTTAACTTTTTTTTGCTTGGGTACTATTAAAGGTTTTCCGCAGTCTATCGTAGCACCCTGCACAATTTCTTCGTTTAGCGCTTATCTCAAGGACATAATCATTGTCCTTAGGTTTTACTTGATTTTCTGAAAAGATTTTTTTTTCTTAATTCCGTGTTACTCATTGTATTAACCATTTATGAGTTTTACCATAGAACTCGCGAAACTGAACAATTTTCGCCAATTTTCTTAGTGGAAAATATTTCTTCACTGCTGTCACTATCACTGTCAATAACTGCAGGGCGAATTACTCTATTTTCCGCAATTTGTATTTTGCTTTTATTGCTTGCCATCGTTGATTATATCGAACGCTACGTCATATCAGTTAGATAGCACAACACTAACTGGCGGGGCGCGCGCTCGGTGCGGTATCGGGTCGCCAGCTGCCTGTTGGGAGGGTGGGCCGAAATAGGCCCACTGCCGCACTCAGCGGATGTTTTTCACCGTCAGTGCGTAGTAGGTCGATAAAAGCCTGCCGTTATGTTTTGATGGGGAACACCTACAATTTTGACCGCAAGATGAAATGTATATTTGTCTCTGTCGAATTTTTACAAACACCTGAGATAATCGTTTCGCACAAGCGAGAGGGACATAGTTTTCTTCGTCCGCACCAGATGAAGTACCGCGGCAGGCTGATATCGGCCTGTTACGCAGTGAGCGTGTTAACTAAAAAAATATTTTAGTGTTTTGTATGACTTCGATCATAATGTTTGTTTACATATTTTATATTTTGTATATTCTTGTGTAGTTATTATTGTTGTGTGTATAGTGTGCCAGTGGCGAAAATCGTGAGGAATTATTAGCAGTCCGTAACACAGGCTCCGCCTAGCACGGCTGTTAAAGTACATGCTCGGTTCAGTTTACGTAAGTTTATCCACAATTATCATTTGTCATTGTTATTAATAACCTACATTCTTAAATTAGCTTTTAGGCTTAAGATAGTTATAAGTCTGATTGTAGTTTCTTTTATCGTAAATAAATCTATAAATCTACTTAAAGAATAATAATTAAAAAATACCACTTGTAATCCTTTACAATCTTATTGTCTCTCTCTAAGTTGTAATTTTCATCAAAATCAGGTTTTTTTCAAGAGATATCCTCGGATAAAAAAATCAATGACAAATCTATAACTGAAAAACTAATCCATTTATCAAAAACCTGGCAATCGGCTTGCATTGATGTTATCTCGTAATGATATAAAGTTTCATTAAATTCGGGTGATCCTTTTAAGAGATAGATAGATAACCATTTATTGTACTTAACTTAATATTATAACATAGAAAGAAACCTATAAAACTATTATCCTTAGCAAAAAAAAATATGTACATATATAAAATATATAAAAATATGTATATATATTCGCAAAACTGCCCAGTTTATGAAAAATCCCGTACGCCAATCGGTTTGCATTGATGTTATTTTCATTTGTTTTAAATCATCACACTTGTTCATCAAAGCGGATCGTCCGTTCCAGAAATATCCTGGGACAAAGAAAATTGAGGAAACTCCCATATCTCAAAAACTTACCCATGTGAATATAGGTAAGGTATTTGGTCCCTCTAAAATCGATTTGTATTGATCTAATCTCCTAATGTCTAATATATAATAATAAGAACGACGAACGCTTCGCTCACTCGTTCGAATAAAAAAAACAACATCACAAGCTGTGCTAGCTTCAGGGCTAGAAGGTGCTGATTAATGTATAATAGTACATCTACATGTATATAGTATAGTAGATGAGCGTCGCGAGGAGCTCGATAGGAAGCGCGATGAGCTGAAGGCCCGTGCACCAGCTGACATCCGGTACAATTTTATCTACGGGGTATTAACGTGCCCAAAGTGCTCTCGTAACTTTTCTTATAAGATTGGGTACACAAGCCACCTTAGAGCACATGAAAGGGTAGAAAACCAGAACCTTCCTATGAGACTTCTTTTCTGAATACTCAGTCGCCATGGCCGAAATCGGCTAGGAAACATCATCATCAATAGTACATCAGCCGTAGAACGGCCACTGCTCGACAAAGGCCTCTCTCATGGATCACTTCGTACTGATCACGAGTTGTTGTTGCCAAACACGCTTGGCAGGCGGGTTGGCGATCGCAGTAAAGGTTGTTGATACTGATAAAGAAGCCCATCAACCAAAGGTAGCAGGTAGGTAGCAGGAATTAAAAAGGTTTTTATAAGTGAGAATAAACTACTATCAAAAACCTATTTAAATTCATTAAATTCCTGGGAAGTTGTAGGCGTATTGTAGGAACAGAGTGCAATCCCGAACTCGCTATTTCAGAATTCTAAATGACTAAAAAGCTTTTCGTTTCTTTGATCTTTCTTTCAGTTTGCTTAATGTGATTGCAATCCACTTTGAAACTACTTGGTAGATTGCCTAGGGGCCACATTGAATCGAGATTTTAATGTTTAGTTCCTAACTCTAAGAATACTGCCAAGCTTAAGTAGGATTGGACGGGCCACGTTAGCCGGAGCTACCAGAAATATGAACTATGATAGCTATTATGGACTCCTAATGACGGAAGGCGGAGCATCGGTGTCGGCTGAGAAAGCGTTGGTGGAACGATCTCGTCACCTTGAGAATCCGGCGTCAATGACTCGGCAAGTTAAATTCGCCTCGCGTTCGAGTATCGTGCCGTTTGTGCCGTAAGAAAACATTAAAATATTATTAATACAAAGAAAACATTAAGTAAAATTATGCAAAATGCAATTCGGTTTAATTATATTTTTGATAAATATTTTGAAAAAAGCTTGTGCCAGGAACATAGTTTAATACTATTCTAATACAAATAATAGCTTACCATGGTAAAAATAATGCAAAAATTACAAATAATTACGGTACTATGTTTCTATGGCAAATTCCTATTTCGTGGTCCCCTTAAAAGAAATTAATGGGATTCTGTGAGGGACAGGGATGATTGGAGGAGTTTAAGAGTGATCTTTGCCAAGCAGTGGAACAACATAGGTAGTGCCTTACGGTCTTGTAATCTGTGGCCTTATTCTTTGCAAAAGTTCTTGTCTTGGACTACCACTATGCACAGGTAACGTAAAAGTAACATTACGCCACTTTGAATTACGCTGTAAACTAAGATAATTCTTTGCCTCACTTGAAATATATATTTCGAGAGTATCTGTATTCCTTACTAGCTGCACTCCGCGGTTTCACCAGCGTAGCTCCCGTTCAGATAATGTAGCATTCTAATGGTGAAAGAATTTTAGAAATCGGTCTAGTAGTTTTTGAGTATATTCGTTACAAACAAACAAAATCCAATTTTTTCCTCTTTATAATATTGAGAGATTTAATTACAATTGCTCCGTAACAAGCGCAGCTTGCAGCCGTATTACTGGAGCCATTATTCATAAGAAGTCCCTTGAGAGATTCATTACACATTAGACAAAGCAGTACTAAATCCAAGTCTCTATGCAATCTATTAAGACTGGCATCTGAAAACGGGTATATGATTAACTAATGTTACTAATTAAAACCTTATTTTAACTTAAATTTTTCGTATGTATTATGTACTCCTATTATTACATTAGGTTTTCCGCTTCAAATCTTGTTAGCTAAATAAATATTTTTATTTTAGTTTCAGTGAGAAAACACCATGCAATACTCAAATGTTTAATAATGGCCACCACCGCTATACGGCGGACGATGAATTTTTGTCATTCATCATTTCAGCCGTAAAACGTCCACTACTAAACACAGGCCTTCCCCATGGATCTCCATAAGGGGTACTCGCCATACTCACCACGCTTGGCAGGCGGCAAACCCATATAAGTATCAATTAATGAATTTGTTTTCAAGAATATTTTGTTTCTTCATCAGCCGTATTTTAGGACAGTTACGGCTGAAATAAATTTATGCTCGTACAGAAATAGAGATAGGTAGAAGAACTAGGGCCTCCGATATACATAGCTAAACGAATTAGCACGTTGAAGTGAAGTAGTTCGAAGAACAGATAGATAGTCGATATAGGCTAAAAAGTTCTGGAATAGCCACGGCCTGGCAAGCGCAGCGTAGTACGTCCATCAACAAGATGGGCGGACGACCTGGTTAGTTTTGCAGGTTGGCGGTGGATCCAGGTCGCTTTCAGACGCAATACTTGGACGTCCATTAAGGTGGATGTTCAACAGTGAACGTCCCATGGCGGATTCTTACTGCAACCACGGGCAAGATAGGAGAGACAACATTCTACTGCCAGCATTCCACGGCACTATTATATATTGTGAACCAGCGCAGTCTTAATATATTATAACAAGCTTATGCCCGCCGCTTCGCATGCTTTGTAATCGGATAAAATGTAGCCTATGTATCAATCCTGGTCAACATCTATACTTGTGCAAAATATCAGCTCAATACGTAGGCTAGTTTTTGCGTGAAAGAGTAACAAGCATCCAAACATACCCACAAATTTTACTTACTTTCGCGTTTATAATATTAATAGGATTCCCTACATATATTAAACTATTTGCACCCCGCAGTTTCACCCGCGTAGTTCCCGTTCCCGTGGTAATTTCGAAAAAAATCCTCCTTAGTGCACCTCTAAAATACTCAAGGTATATGTGTGCCAAATTTCAAGTCTCTAGGTCCAGTGGTTTAGGCTGTTGCGTTGTCTGTCAGTTACTCAGTAACTCAGTCAGTAACGGAAAAGTTTTATATAAATTGATAAACATATTTTTTGATGAACGTAGAAACTGAGCAACCGGATCTCAGATAAACCCGTCTTCATAAGAACAACAGCGTCACCCGTGTCCAACATCATTGTATTCCGTGCATCGGGAACATACAACAACACCAGTGCTCAGGCCGCGATCTGAAGTTGGCTTATCCACCAGTTATGGCAGTTAGTTATCTTGGCAAGCTGCCAGGAGGTACAATCTGCACTGGACGTAAACTTAAAAATTTCAAATAAACAAACGGTCAAAAATTATCTAGATAGATAGATATTTATTTATTGACTTAAAAATTTAACATACATCTTTCTTAATAGTGTTTTAAGCCTATACAAGGTTTGTCTAAACACTATGGTTCTCTATATTACAATGGTGACAACATGCGTAAATTGCAATTCTTTCTCAAGTTTGTAAATTAAAAAAACTTAAGTATTTTTACCTAGTCCCGGAGGTTATCTATTTATTTTGTAATATGTACCCTCAGTTTTGTAATCTACACACCATGCCCTTTAATTTGGATATGTTTGAAAACATTCGATTGTTCACCCCTACTTTCAACCACATTCATCATCATCATCATTTCAGCCATAAAACGTCCACTGCTGAACACAGGCCTCCCTCATGGATCTCCATGAGGGGTAGATGCCATTCTCACCACGCTTGGCAGGCGGGTTGGTGAGCGCAGTATGGGATGTTGATACACGGATAGACACTGCTGCCCATCTTCCGGAAGTATCCCTTAGCAGGCTCTTACTGCATCCATGGGCATGAGAGGAGCGGTATCATTCTACTGCCGGCACCCCACGGCGGAACCATCAACCACATTATCATGATATAATAAGTATCCTTGTACCGCCTTATCTTTATTATGGATCATTAAACTTTATCTTATCTTATCTTTATCTTAGCTTATGAATGGCTCGACCGATTTCTATATAACTTTCAGTTTTGCATTCTACACATCATTTCCTTCGATGTTTCTAAATAAACTCGGGTATATATGTATATATATATATAGTATATTTTGAAACATTTAATGGATCCCCATATCTTGTAAACTTCTTAACCGATTTTGATAAAACATGTTTTAGAAGCACCGCTAAAAAACTTGATTTTAAATAAAAAAACTGCATGCACACATTAAAGAGCTACGATGCCACAGACAGACAGATACCCCTCTTTTTTGTCGGGGTTAAAAAATAACAATGAAGACTGCATAATGTACATAACATCTGGACATCCAGCTGTGGACTGATGTGTGTGATGTGATAGGTAAAGATTGATGTAATTGATTGGTTGAACATACTTTAAATATCAAATTAGAATTTTTTTAGTGTGAGTAAAAAGATAATGATACGAGTACTGTTCCGATCTTCAATCTGTAGGCGATCCTTTTCATGAATAAATAAATAAATTAAACTAAGATAACTCAATTTGCATTGCGCCGTAAACTTTAAAGTGGGTTAGATTCTCAGTATCAAGCAATCAGAAAGCAATTTTAGGGTTCCGAGCCAAAATGGTAAAAAGGAACACATAAGGTGTTACTATGTCTGTGCGGCTGTCTTTCTGTCACAACTAGCTATCTCAGAAACTATTCATGCTATCGTTTTAAAACCTATACTAATACTATTATACCAATCTATATTAATATTATGAAGAGGAAATATTTGTATTTTGTTTGTTTGTATCGAATGAACTCAAAAACTACTTGACAGAATTTCAAAATTCTTTCATTATTAGAATGTTACATCATCCCTGAGTAACAATAGCTTTATTTTTATCCCCGTATTCTTACGGGAGCGGGAACTACGCCGAAACTGCAGAGTGCGACTAGTTTGGAATAATTTTAGAAATCACTTGTTTACCCATATTGCAAAGATTACAATTTTTTTTACGGAAAAATAACGTGACAATACGATGGGCCCATCTGGTAAGGTAACCTCTACCTATGACAATAGCAATACCGCGGTGATCACGTTCTCTAAGCACGTGACCAACGCTGCATTGCATTGCGTGACGGGTGACGGGCACCCTGAAACATAGAGTTGTAAGGTCTCATGTGCCCGTAATTTAATCGCCCCTAACCCTCCGAACCGGAACAGAGCAATTTAGACATTTTTGCTTGGCGGCAGAAATAGGTAATGTGGTAGTACTTTCCCGGACTAATTATTTACAAAAAGTTCTACTACTACTTACTACTACTGATTGTAATTGCAAAGGGGTGTAAAAAGCGGTCGCAAAAAAATATGTTTGCAGCAGGGGGTAGCATAAAGAAGGGCTTCATTTACAAATTAAATGAAATGAAAATTATAAAACAGTTTTTTTATAGGTACACTTATAATATAATAACATAACTAAAATAACAAGAAAAACTATAGGTACACTAACTGTTTTTTATTATTATAAAAAATAAATATATAAAAAGAAAAGTAGAAAAATTAAAATTAGCTTTGTTGCGGTCTCCTCCAACACGCCAGTCTTCCAGAGACCACGATAAGTGCAATCATCTCGAAACGTCGGGCAATAACAAAGGTAAATAACGAAATGAATACCCGGTATTTAACCGGTTTATAATCCAATAAAATTTGATAATTCGTTAAGCTTACGTCCTGTGGTACAAGGTCCAGGCACGATGGGTTTGCACTCAAACAATATCAATCGGAAGGCCCTCGGGTGCGACCGAGTTACTTTGAAACGTGAGACGCGGGGGCAGATAAAGAATCTGAAGAACTTCGTGTAATGTTCATCACCTTCCACGTCCACAACTGAAAAAAGGCCTCCCTCATGGATCTCCATGAGGGGTAGTCACCATACTCGCCACGCTTGGCAGGTGGATTGGCGAGCGCAGTACGGGATGTTGAAACACCGAAAGACGCTGCTGCCTATCATCTGGATGTATCCTTTGGCAGATTCTTACTGCATCCACGGGCATGAGAGGAGGGCAAAATTCTGCTGCCGGCACCTCACGGTGATTTATTTATTTATTTATTTGAGCCACTAACAGAAGATACACAGAGAAAAATTACAAAAGTAAAAACAATAAAAATCATGAGCTAGTGTTCTCCCAATTACAGGCAGCTACATCTAGGTGATTTAATATTTTGTGTATCTATTCAAATTCAAATATAATTTTCAAAATCGCTCATAAACAACGGAGTTCTGAGGTAATAAAAATAAAAAAAAAATACAGACGACTTGAGAACATCATCTTATTTGAAGTCGGTTTAAAATATACGTAACTTGTATACGTAGAACTTTGTTAAAGATTTATAAAGTCTGTTGTATGAACCAACAAAACTTACTTGTGCTATCTTTGTCGATAAAGACTTAGTTTGAAAGTTGTAAAGTGAGGCTGATTTAAAACTCGTAAGTACGCTTAAGGTTGAACGAGTCGCCCATCTTTCTATACAAACGTGAAAGGGTAATTACTCCACTGTTTGACGTTGACCATCCAACACTATGGATTATATCAATTTATCTCGTCATATTCTTTGTTTGTATACACCCCAAACCGTAAAAAAAGTATTTATTTCAGAAATACAAGCTTCTAAGCTTTCGTATTTCAACACTGATTTTAGCCCAACTTTTGACGAAACTATAATATACGGAGAAAGAAAACTCAAAAATAAACGCCGTTCCGACATAGTTTAATTATTAAAAAGTTGAAATAAATGTTATTTTGAAAAGATAACACTCAAGTTTTTCTATAATAAACCTTGTGCTAAAAGTCTATTCCATATTTTTGCGCGGTTTTTTTAGGAATGAATCATTGTGCATTTCATTCTAACGCGCGGGTACACACACTATGTCAGGTGAGATAGCATACATTTAGGCCGCTCCCACTGACGACTTTGCCTCCGCGACTTGTTGAACCTTAAGAGCTTTGTTCAGTGTCTTCGACAAACAGAATGAAATTCAGGCAGTGGTCCGCAAAACTGATACAATGCTATTTAGTGTATAACACTATGTTCTAGGAACCAAAAAAGCTTTAACGACGTATGTCTATAACATTTGAGGAGACATCATAACATCAGAACTGGGATTAAAACAAATGGGATGTGACCAATCTGGTAGTATCTTTCTTTGTATAGTAGAATCCAAGAGTTTATTTCCAAATCGGACGAAGTACTGAGGTAACAAAGGTTAAAAAATAAATTTAGCCATCACGGGACGCCTGGCCGATGTAAAACGTTTTCATTACAGTTGACACAGTCGCTACAGTTGCCTCAGTAGCCGCAAAACCTAAACGCCAGCTGATTTTAAAAGGGTCATTGACAAAGAGTTGCCATAATATAAAAAACACCCACAACTATGCAGAGGTTTTTTTTGCAAAATGTAAAAAACAAAATTAAAACTTATAGGATCATATTTACACCGTAATCCACGAAGCTGGCAGATGCTTTATTTTGACCAAGCGGATAGGTGCATGAACATCAAAAAGATTAGTCACGCTTGAATTAAAAGCAGCTAGACTGTCGTCAACATTATCGGCTGCCATTACAGGAAACCAGTCAATTCGCAATGCGTCGTGTTTGAGTTTTTCTACATCCATGCCACCAAAATTACGCTGAATGAGAGTTTTGTGTTTATATTTAGGTGGACGGACTTTATAGGACAAAAATATAAGGTCGTGATATGAAAAGGCCTCAGCAGAACATTGACCGTGCTGAGCAATATTTTGCAAAGAAGAAACTATTATAAGGTCAAGAAGAGAGGGAATAAAGTTAGAAAAATGAATAGAGACGCTGCTGCCCATCTTCCAGAGGTATCCCTTAGCCCTGCCCACGGCAAGTGATTACATTATTATTTCATAATTATCGTTAAACCTTATGCTTTAAATGAAATAAATGAATTGAATTGAAGAAGCTCCCTGTAAATACGTCTCTCTGAGAAATGTAATTCATGCTTTACTGAACGCGGCACGAGTGTATGCGACGAGAAACATCTTGGAATGTTTATAAGTCCGGAAAAGTAAACGTGTACCAAGTCACTGTATTTCATGAATACGCGGGAATGCTCACGTTTGGCTTATTTGAATTTCCGTAGCAATAACATCAAGTTACACAATATTTCGTAAGGAAAGTTTAAGCCTGATGTATCCTTCCTCGTGTGTATGCATAATTATTAGGGCAGCAGTTATTTTTGGCAGCTTTTATTTAGCTTGCCCTGTATGTATTTATGTATGTACATATGTAACTATGTTTGTTGGTAGAATCTTGTGCCTCAATTTTGAAGCAGATATTTTCAACCAATTAGGCTGAAATTTTGTATAAATGTTTTCTTTATATGACAATGCATGGTCAGCTTTGTGACATCACTCTGAATCCAACATGGCGGAAACCTAAGATTACTTATTTTTAATGGACTTCTACAATATTGGTATCAAATGAAAGGGCTTGCTGAGAATAATTCGAAAATGAAATGACGATACTCTGAATCCAACATGGCGGAACATCCAAGAACTAATTATTTTAGGATATCAAACGAAAGGGCTTGCTATGAGTTACTCGTAAAATTATATGACATCACTCTAAATCCAACATGGCGTGCATGAGATGAACAGACAAGAAACCAACTGTCCAGTGATAACTAAAAAGTAAAAATAAATTAAAAGTAAAAAAAACTTTTTAACAAACAGCTTTTATTTAAACGTACTAAAAATAATAAAATAAACATTTTTCATTAAAGTTTAATGCCAACTGAGAACGTCTTTAGACAATTTATGTGATAAAAAAGCTTGTCGAGAGATTTGAGCAGATACTCGTATTTACATTGTTTAAAAAAAATTAAATCAATTAGATCAAGTTACAGGTACACAGGTAAATCTCACAACAGCGTTTTTATCACATACATTTTGTAAAGACGTTTTAAGTTGACATTAAATTTTAGTGAAAAATGTTTATTTTATTATTTTAGTCCTACGCTGCGCTTGCCGGTCTCTGGCCTCCATTCGAGAACTTTACGGCTCCATGGGCCATCTGTTCTGCGCGCTATATGGCCTACCCATTGCCACCTCAACGTGCTAATCCGTCTGGCTATGTCGGTGACCCGAGTTCTACGTATCTCCTCATTTCTCATTCGATCCCGTAGAGAAACCCCGAGCATAGCCCTCTCCATAGCTCGTTGAGCGACTCTAAGCTTATTCATAAGGCCAATAGTGAAGGACTACGTCTTTGTTCTATATGTCATCACCGGTAACACACATTGATTGAAGACTTTGGTCTTCAGGCACTGAGTTATGTTGGACGAAAAGACGTTGCAAAGTTTTCCAAACGCTGCCCATCCGAGTTGGATTCGACGATTGACCTCTTTCTCGAAGTTGGACCTACCTAATTGGACTGTTTGTCCTAGGTATGCCTACGCGTCGACAACTTCAAGAGCCGAGTTCTCAACCATAACTGAGGCAGGCACGACATGGACATTCGACATAATTTTCGTCTTGTCCATGTTCATTTTTAGGCCTACCCGTTGAGAGACTCGGTTGAGGCCTTCGAGCTGCTCTTCCATCATGCTGAGATCTTCCATCGACTTTGCCATGACCACAATATTGTCGGCAAACCGAAGGTGAGTGATGTATTCGCCGTTAATATTGATGCCCAGTCCTTTTCATTCTAGCAACTTGAAGGCATCTTCCAAATCGGTCGTAATTTTATACAAACACTTCGATGTACCACTAGTCAATACGGCATCGCTGGAGAGACACAAGCACTGCCCATGTTTCAATCGAATCGAAGGCTTTCTCATAGTCCACAAACGCGAGACAAAGCGGCAAGTTATACCACAGATTACAGAAACTAACAGATACATCACTTCAATACAAAAGCGAAAATACCTACGCTATAATAGCCTACAAAATTGTATTAATAATACCAGCAGTTCACAGAGCGAAAGAGTGTACCCGCCTTACTTACTTGCAAGTAATCTGTGACGCGGCATCGAATGAGTCGCTAGGGTTGCTTCTACGATAATTTTTATAATAAAACGAATGTGGTGAAAAAACAGTTATTTTTACAACCTCCTCTTTTTTTAAGTCGGTTAAGAAAAGCAGCGACCTTTGTATAGGGAAGTAAGGACCTACCTACTCTCCGTACGCAGTATAGTAATAGGTGTACTATGGTAGTAGTTATATTCTTTGACATAACGAACTAGGACATAACACCACACTTTCTATAACTTAGGTATTCAAATACTTCGCCAGCATAGATGCTATCTATATCTTTGTTCTCCGGTGGGTACCTACTACTTTTTGGCTTGATTTTAGGACTGTTGTTTTTAAAGCCACAGTTTTACAGGCATATTTTGTGTGTGATAGGTAGCTATTTTTTATACAAATAATACTGTTTTAATAGCTGAACTCCTTTATTTACGAATATTTACATAGTACCTTCCTACGTTCTGACCATTTTTATAGGAAAGAGAAAAAATGATTCTAAAAACTTAAGATTTAAAATATCTTTGTTATTATAGAAAAAAATTACAATTTTTCATTCGTTTTTTTACTTTGGCATCCATCCACTGCACAATAGTTACGCGGTCTCGGCATCTAAAGAAACGTTTTAACATTTAACGTGCGCGCGCTCAAGCGGGCGTGTGGCAGCCTTAACTACTGGCGTATCGCGGACTCCTCGCAAAGCGGTAGGCATTTAACGCGTGCCCTTGAGCGAGTGACGGACGCCTGGTTATACTCTTCGGTCTTCTGTATGACTTGCCGCAGCGTTTGAATGTGAGATCTAATTATCGCTAAAGTTAACTTTTATAACTGAGTTTAAGAGGTGCAATGGAAAATCGACCTTGTTGTTTCATGACGTTCAAATGAGTCTCAGCCGTATAGTGGTAGACCACATTTTTGGCCGACTGTACCTAACGAATGGGATTGAACAGCGAACTCGATCAATCAAATGTAAATTGAGAGTGAACCTACTCGATAATTAATCAAGTAGGGAACCTACATTTTTTATTTATGTGAGTCTGTTTTCATTAATACAGCTTTCCATTATAATTCACACCTAATGGATTAACTGGGAGATGAAGTCAAAAAAAGATGGATGGGTTTCATTTCTAATTCATTACAATCTCGTAAGGTTGTGAAAATCAGACAAACACAACTATTCATAAGGAACCATCATTATCATTATAATGTCCGCTTTAAAACGTACACTAGTAAACACAGGCCTACCTCATAGGGGCAGTTGCCATACTCACCACGCTTGGCAGGCGGGTTAGCGAGCGCAGTACAGGATGTTGATACACGGAAGACGCTGATGCCCATCTTCGCTGCATCCACGGGCATGAGAGGAGGGGCAACATTCTACTACCGGCACCCCACGGCAACATATCTGAAAGGGTTTAAAAATAATGAGGATATTGTTTGACAAACACGCATAATTATTTCCTTCATGTACACTCGTGCACTTAGTAAAGGATAGATAGATAGACTTTTTTTTGGCAACAAAACAGCACAGAAAAAAACAGTGCATAGAAAAAAATGAATACATGATAACATACACAATTACATATACCCATCACTGATTAGTGAATGTCGGGCATGGCACCAGTAGGCCGCTGTTGACCAGAAAGGACTAGTCTCTGCTACGTGCTGCTCCGCACCAGAGGTGCGAGGCAACGCTGGTTTTCAGACTGGATACCAAGTTACTAATAAACTATCATAAACATAACAAAAATAAAGATTATTTAATATTTTTGTTGTCTTCTAGATAATCAGATATTTCATAGTAAGCTATTGTGAATATTGCATTTTATTATTTCTTTTAACTTCTAAATAAAAAATTGCTGCATTTCCTTAGGAATTTTATTGTAGAAGCGTGAACACTGCTTTTTAAATGATACATTGACCTTACATAGCCTAATAGTGTATGCATACGTAGTCTAATAATCAAATTACTCTCAGCATCGTGCAGTAGGGTATCTAACCGTTATTAGGGCGAAAATCAGCAAACCTTTCCGAGAACCGCCCCATAACCACTAATTGAATCTACTTAGATTTCAACCGACATAGATATGTATAGCTAGGCGTGCCTCAGGGTTACATTATGGTACCTATATTACTTATCGCTTCCGATCTAGCGGATGAAATGGGATAAAAACGGGGTTGTTAGCATGCCGGGTACTATTACTGATTGCTTTCTTGTTTATTTGCCCGGTGAGCTCACTCCATTAATATAAATTGCACTGGGATAGATGTTTTAAATAATAATATGTTTAGGTTTTGTGACAGCGTGCTGTAAAAGTTGGAGCTATTATTATCTAACTACAGATTATAAAATAAGTTTGCCGGAGGAATATCAGAAACAACTCATTCGATTCAAAATTTGATTTCACGATCATAATCTCAGCCGTGGGACATTTGCCGGGAAAAGGACTAGAGAGGTATCCCTTATTATCTATAAACAAGCATTGGTACGGAGGTACCAGAAAAGAGGGCGAAGGCCTCAAAAGGTCACCAAAGGTCAAAAATGGTATTTTTGGGTTTTTGGACGTTTTCGGCAATTTGAAGACTTTTGAGGTCACAATAACTACGATCCCTGTGACCCTAGGGTCACCAAAAACAATCAGTACCCTTTTCTCATTAAGACGGTGCTAACAAAAAGGTTTCATGTAAATCGGTCAACGCGTTCGGTTGTAATCGTCTCATACACAGACAGACAGACAGACAGCGCTATGCATATATATTTATTTATATTTTAATCATCATTTAAGCCGTTATACGATCACTACTGAACTCAGAAACCCTCGTGGATCTCCATGAGAGCTAGTTGCCATACTCACTACGCTTGGCAGTCAGGAAGGCGAGCGCAGTACGGGATGTTGATACCCGCAAAGATGTTGCTGCCGCAAGCCACGGACGTGAGACGTGGGGTAACATTCTACTGCCGGCACCCCACGGCGACACCTTAGCACACTTTTATTTCACACAAAACCTTATTCAAACATTAACAAACAAAGCGCTGTAAAACCAACTTACTGGTTTGTCTCAGCGCCCGCAGTCGCGCTGCTACACTAATCTATTTATTTTAAACTAAATGTTAACACGTAATAACTATTTTGAAAACTATAAGAAACAGTCTTCGTTGTATATTTCCATAACCAACCCACACACTTCAATAATCTAGTAAGACTTCGGTCGGTACATAAGATCCATGATACAAGTACATTATTCTGGTCATACTTGTAGCTTTACTTACAAGCTTTACAGTACAGTTATAAATTAAGTATATTGAACTATCACTCAGTTCTGTGTATGACGTAAATTGTTAAAAAATATGACTTCGCGGAGTACCACAAGTTTTTCAATTTTACTAAAACTTCTCTGAATTCTTTCTAGTCAGTTGAGAATTTGTCTTTGTTCTGCTTAAACTTTTATGTAGGAGCATTTTCTTATAGGAGTTGTTTATTATTCCGCTATGTGTGTGTCTGTCTGTGTGTCTATCTGGGGCACAGTAGCTCTTAAACGAGTGAACCGATTTACATGCTGTTTTATTTATTTAAAAGCAGGCTTTCTAGCGGTGTTCATAAAATATGTAATATCATAATCTGTTAGAAAGTTTATTAGATACGAGGGGTTAAAGAGGGGATGAATAACCAAATGTTTCCAAATAAAACCCTAGTTTGGTATCAAATAATGCATAGAATGCAAAACTGAAAGTTATACAGAAATCGGTTGAGATATTCATGAGATATAATAGGGGTTGAAAGTAATAGTAGTAGTAGTAGTAAAAATGAAAGGCAAAAATTGTAACAATGAATAGAAGTGAGAGAGTAAGGTTTCTTGTTCGCTTCTTTCCCTCATTTGGAAAAAACAGTTATCTGAAGCAAACGAATTCAGTAATGTGCTTTACTTAATTTAAATGTGCCTTGTTCTTCCTTTGTAAATTGACTAATCAATACAGCTTCAATGTAGCCGTGGAGAGCCGGCAGTAGAATGTTACCCCTCCTCTCCTACCCGTGGATGCAGTAAGAGCCTGCTAAGGTACCGTACTGCGCTCACCAACCCGCCTGCCAAGCGTGGTGAGTATGGCAACTACCCCTCATGTAGATCCATAAGGGAGGCCTGTGCTTGTGGATGTGTTTACGGCTGAAATGATGATGATGAATATAGCTTTTTGGTCTATTGTCTAAACACTTATTGACTTTAGGTAAACAGTCGATTGTTTTCAAATATAGCCAAATGTGCATCAAAGAACATGATGCAGATTGCAAAACTCAGGGTACATATTCGACGAGCTCTGTGGCGTAGCGGGCAAAGGTCCGCCTGCGACGCAAGGGGTTGCGGGTTCGATTCCCGCCTGCATGATCTGCAGATATTTGTTCAGGTTGTCCTGTGTGTTTTTCTATATATAATAAAAATATCTATCTATGTAGTATAATGTATTAAGTATATCAGTCATCTAATACCCATAACACAAGCTCTGCTTAGCTTTGGGCTAGATGATGGTGTGTGATTTGTCCAGCATTATTTATTTATTTATTATATTACAAAAAACCTAATGTGTACACTCAGGGGTTACTTAAATTTTTAAATGTTGGTACTCGTTGTACCCGATTGGAGAAAATACATTTGCAAACATTAGAAAATCAGCCTCCATATGTTATTTACAACACATGAGGTACACATAATTCTCAATAATGACATTCGTAAAATTGAAGATCTTGATTGTACTGATAATATTATTTTCATCAAAAATATTCTTGATTAACAAATTGTAATCTCGCATACTTTTGATATGAAAGAATCTCAATAACATTCAAATTTTGTTCTGTGATCATAAAACCTTCATTCGCTTGTATCTTTATGAACACTTACTGGAATTACTTTACGGGAATAAAATTCACGTTTTGTTCTTCTTAACTTGACTAGCTTATCGCCAGTGACTTCGTCCGTATGGATTTGAAAACTGCATATCTGTCTGTTTGTACCTGTACCACGTTTGGAATATTGGCGGATACTTGTTTAGTTGAACGCTGTTTTTTAAAATAAACTTGACTATGGAAATTTTGCAAACGCTGCGGAAGCAACACTAGTTAATGACTGGATTTTATATTTATTAAAAATTATTTTATTTAATGTTATGAACTTTCGTTCTCGTTAATCGCTAAAACAAAAAATATCAAAACTGTTGCCTTATTTTCTATCTTTGCAATTTAAATTTTATGAATAAATTTTCACAAGCTGTTAGGTTGTCGAATCCATTGCTGCTGTCGATTCGTCGTGCTCCGTCATTGCACTCTATCAAAGCGCAACTAAAACGTTTTTAACCGGAGCAATCTTCTGCCTGACTTGGAGGTGTATGTTCTAGTTTAATTTTTATAAATATCTACATCTACACTAATAATCATCATCATCATCATTTCAGCCGTTAAACGTCCACTACTGAACACAGGCCTCCCTCATGGATCTCCATGAGGGGTAGTTGCCATACTCACGAATACACGGAAAGACGCTGCTGCCCATCTTCCGGAGGGATCCCTTAGCAGGCTTTTACTGCATCCACGGGCATGAGAGGAGGGGTAACATTCTGCAGCCGGCACCCCACGGCAACTAATACACGGCACTAATAATAAAGAGGGAAAAAAGAGGATTGTTTGTTTTTTTGTATGCATTGAATATGCTCTAAAACTGCTCGACCGATTTGAAAAATTATTTCACAATTAGAATCCTAAATTAATTCTGATAAAAATAGGCTATACTTTATCCTTTTATTCCCAAAGGGACAGGAACTACAAGGGCAAAAGCGCGGAGTTTACTATCAGATTTACTGACAGACATTTTCAGGGTACGATTGCCTCGGTGCAAAACCAAAGTAATATAAAGAGGAAAGATTTGATTATTTGTTTGTTTGTATGCCATTGCATAGCCTATTCAATAATACGCTCCGAAACTACTAAACTGTTAGAATCCTACACTATTTTTGATGAGCATAGACTCTATTTTATCCCCTTATTCCCACGGGAACGGGAACTACGAGGGCGAAAGTGCGGAGTGTGCTATCAGATTCACTGACAGACATCGTACACGCTAAACCATTGATCAGAGACTTGAAATTTCTAGGGTACGTTTGTCTTGGTGCAAAACTGCCCACTCAAAAGGGAATTTTGGAAATTCAAACTCTAAGGGGTTCAAAAGGGGGTTCTTAGTTGTTTTTACTAATGCGTCATAACTCTAAAACCGTGAATGGAGGACACTTGAAATTGGGAATGTAGACGTCTCATTCAAAATAAAACCGGACAAGAGCGAGTCAGACTCGCACACCGAGGGTTCCGTGCCATCATACAATATAATATATGACAAAAGCGGTTTTCTCTTGTCTGATAGCGGAACTTATGTAGATTTTTCACACTTTCGATGATTTCTAAAAAAGTATGTTATGTAGAGAGATTGTAATAAATTTCCGCTAATCTTTACATACACTTCTAAAAGCTTGAAAAGTATCACGGGTTTATCTCTGCAATCTTCGGAGATAAGGGGGGGGGGGAACGGTCGTTTTTTCAACAATTTTGTAAATAACTCAAAAACGGTTCGGGTTAAAGAATAAATAAAAACTGTTTATTTATGTGCAAATAAATACCTTTCATATGATACCACACACGGCCTAGTAACTTCACTTAAAATTTTGAGATCCCCTATCCACCCCCCTGCAATCAAAATAAGAATATTTTTTTACATTTTCATTTACGCTATATTAGTAAAAAAGTGTTGTCTTTTACTATTTCAAATTTCAAGTCGATAGCATCAGTAGTTCTCGAGATATCCATTTGTGACAGACAGACAGACAGAGTGATTCTATAAGGGTTCCTTTTTTACCATTTTGGTCCGGAACCCTAATAAGGAATGACGTGATTAAGGATTTTTCAGTTTTTTTGCAAATTGTTAATTCAGTTGCAGATTTTATGAATAAAAATTGGTAAAATTATTAAAAATGTGTCACTCAAAAACCGTGACTGGCAGACACTTTTTTTCCTATTATTTTAATTTAATTAACAGGGTAGCCGTGGGGTGCCGGCAGTAGAATGTTACCCCTCCTCTCATGCCCGTGGATGCAGCAAGCAGAAATGAAACAAGTTTTTTGACCTTATTTTTGGATATACGCGACAAAGTTTTGAAAATATTTTATTACTTTGGTAGTTAGATGTAAGAAGTTTTTGTAAATTAAGACTAACGTAAATTGCGTTTTATCGATTATTTTGTCAACTGGACGTTAAGATATTTGAACTAAAACTTAAACTTTACATTTAAAGAAATGCAATACAAGTGTCAGTTCAGAAAAAAAACAATAAAGCTTATTTATTTTATGCTAGCTGTTGAAAGCGGTGCACAGTGAAATCCAATTATAGAACAAATCACCTTCTGACCTTTTGAAAAAGGAACAACACTTGAAATATCTTCGGAATGGTTTGAATAAGAGTAAGTATAGCGCTACAAAGCTTGTGTCAACAGTCTCTTAAGTGGAAAATGAATGCTTTTTGTCACCTTACTGACTTTCAAATTGTAAAAAGCCTAAGCATTTCGTATTCAGTAGGCTTACGTATTTAAAACTTCAAAAAAGGAGGTTCTCAGGTCAAGTGTTTTTTTTTTCATTTTTGGTATTGGAATAGATTTAGGTACATTCAATTAGGTCCGATTATTTTCAAAACTTGATTGTAATGGTCCATAAGGAATTATATTTAAAACCTGTGCAAGTCGTAGTTTAAATAAATAAACATAGTAAATCCTTAATACACAAAATAAATATGACTATGACACTTTATAATTATGAGATCTTGGATAAGCAGCAGGTAAGAAGCTGGCCGTATGGTCTCAATGCTGATTTTTCAAGATGTTTCGATATTAATTTTCGGATCTTGGCAGAGCTAATCTGATTAAATGTCAAGGAATCGGACCAAAGGACAATGCCGATTTTGAGTCATGACGAGTACCTTCAGATCAGTGATTTACAAAAAAATAATGTAAATTACCATCTCTATGGTTTCTGAATTGAATTGACTTCAATATGACTTCTGTATAAGCTTGGTCCATAAATGTCGGCAGGATGCTCGTTCCCTAAAACTCATAACGAACGAAGCTAAAATTTGCAAGTCTGCGCTGCTTACTTGGGGGGGTGAACAACGTTTAATATTTTGAGCCGCGAATAATATCACTAATTTATGTAACTCGTTAGCTTCGATTTTATATGTGGGTGGTTAAATATTTATTCTCGTAAAAAAAGTGCCACCCATAAATCACAAGGGATCAGAGTACCTAAATTATATTAAAGTCATGGTAAATTCGTTTCTATTTTGGAAATCGTACCTAAATCATTATGAAAGTAGTAATATTCACTTCAACATTGAATCGCGCTTCAATACGCCAGTTTAAAAAGTTTATATTTTTTCCAGGAATGAACCAGAACTGGTTTTAAAATGAAAGGAGAACTCTCACAAAGAACATCATTGTATATTGTACATCTATTTGAATTATATTTGCATTTGTGAATTGAATTGTTTATGAATTGAATATAATATTTTATTTATGAAATTGTGTATTGTAGTTTAATATTTTGAGTAAGATGAATCATAATAATCATAATCATAATCACTGACTGCACTAATCATGACTGCACTATCGTATTAGGATCATCATTTCAGCATCAGAAAAAACTACGCTACGGATTGAGCAGAAACTTAACATAAGGATAGATGTAAACAAAGATTAAAATATAGGCTACATTTTGTACCAAAAATTAGTTTCCAGAAGATAGATAGGAGGTAATACGTATTTATTTGGTCCATGGTAATACGTTCTCCTTTGTAAGGTAATTTGTTTTAATTTTAATTGAGATATAGTATTTGGATATCAGCATCATTTCAGCCGTAAAACGTCCACTACTGAACACAGGACTCCCTCATGGATCTCCATGAGGGGTAGTTGCCATACTCACCGAGCGTTGGCGAGCGCAGTACGGGATGTTGATACACGGAATAACGCTGCTGTCCATCTTCCAGAGGTATCACTGCAGGCTTACGGCATCCACGGGCATGAAAGAAGGAGTAGCATTCTACTGCCGGCACCCCACGGCAAATTGTATTGTATTAGTATAATCCTGTCAATATACATCGATTTGCTCGGCCAGAACCTTTTTCTCAAATAGTTTTTCATCCTTCCCAGGAGTGGCAGTAGCGTCCAGCGTGTTTACGATCACGGCGATGTCGGTAGACCGGTACCTGGCTATCACGCAGTCTCTTCGGCAGCCATGGATGCCGTCGAGGCGTGGTGCTTGCAGTCTGCTGGTTGGGCTTTGGCTCATCTCACTGGCGATATTTGCGCCTCTGTTAGCGGTGGCGGCCGTTGAGAGAGAAGTGGTGCCTCTGTTGTCTAGATCGAGGAACAGTTCGGTGAGTTTATTATAGAATATGTTATGTCCTTAGTTGAAATATGATAGTCGTACATTGATAGATAGAAGTTTTTTTTTTTTTTTTTTTGAAAAAAGGACTTTGTCGCTGAGCGACCACATCGTCCTGACAAGGCAACAAAATCAAAATCAACACAACAGTAACAATATAAACACAAAAAACATATTAATTCTTAGCTAAACATAGGTCTGCTAACTTAATTAGTAATTCAGTTTCCCTTGAAGCAGGGCAACTTAAAGTGCTATTAATAATTCCAACTTGTTGAGATTTAAATAAACCAAGGCATGTTACTCTTAACGCGTTATTCCGGACACATTCCACCAATACATGTTGAACGTCTTCAATTATATCGCATTCTATACACTTCGGAGATGGGACTTTTTTCATTAAGTACGCAAACTTATTAGATGGAATGTGGCCCGAACGTAATCTCAATAAGGTCTTTAAAGAACTCCTGTTTAAATCTAACTTATCTATCCATGGATATTGTGAAATTTGTGGCTGGATAGTTCTATACCATATGCCTTTCTCACGTGACCTTTCATCAAAATACTCCTGCCATGCCGTTGTACATTGTTCTCTAACTACCCTATAATGATCAGAGTACAGTGGCAATACATTTAAAGGAATACCGTCTTCGGCCGCTTGTTTAGCTAATATATCGACAAACTCATTTTCCTTCAATTGTATATGAGACGGAACCCATTGGAGAATCACAGTTTTATTACTAGATTGAAACTTTAAGATTGATTCGAGTATTCGGTAGGCAATCGGTATGCCTCTCACGAGAGAGGTACACCGAGCCAAGTGCTGCAAGGAACTTTTAGAGTCTGTCAAAATGACAGCTTTATTAAAGTTTAACGAGTCCATATAACATAATGCTTCTGCTATAGCCAACAACTCAATGTGCATAATAGAAATATTAGAATCGATCTTAAATTTTGCACAACACTCAACATATGGATCAAAAAATGCCGCGCCCGCACTGACTTTATCTTTCGATCCATCTGTAAATATTTTATAATAATCTCCGTATCTTTTTTCGATAAATTGTTCACAAGTACTTCTGAGATGAAAAGAATTATAACTACGCTTGGCACGGTCAATTGAAGGTATTGAATCTGATATTACATTTTGCATGGAAATATTACTCAACCAGGTATCTAATGAGTAAAATTCGAGCTGATTGCTCCTGTGAACGGGTAAAGAATCTAACGAGTTATAGGAATCGATAAGCGGTGGAATTTTTCTATTAGTCCAATAACGGGAACGAGTATTACTTGATAAATCCTGGATAAGATTTATTACTGTATTACTAGACAAGGATTTTGACTTTAACAAATATTTACCAGCAAGGTATTTTCTACGGGAGACCAAAGGCGGAAGGCATAGTTCGTTCTCCATAACGTGGATAGGGGTACTACGAATGTAACCACCGATTACTCGTAATGCTTGGTTTTGGATCCTATCAAGTCTCAATAGATTAGTTTTGCAGCTATTACCATACAAAAAACTCGCGTAATCGATTCTACTTCGCATTAGTGATATGTAAAGGCATCGCAAGTGTTTCTGATGAATACCCCAGCCAGATCCCGATAGGACTTTAAATAAATTTATAAGTTTTGATACTTTTTGCATAGTTTCATTTATATGTTTCCCCCATCTAAGAGAACTATCCAACCACAATCCAAGATATTTAAGACTGTTGACTACAGGCAGGGAATGATTGTTAATCTTAAAATCAATATTACTTCTAAACATACCTTTCTTAAAAACACATAACTTACTTTTTGAAGGGGATAAATCTAAACCTATATTACACAACATTTGATCAAGGTCACTACAAGCTATTTGGAGTTGGTTTATTACCTCGTCTAACTTATTTCCAGATAAATACAAAACAAAATCGTCAGCATACTGAGAAACTTCTACGTTTATTATATCCTTACACACATTCATTGAAACGACATTAAAAAGAAAAGGGGAGAGTGGGTCACCTTGGGCTAGGCCTCGTCCTGTTGATCTACCCATATTATAACCGTCGATAGTAATAATTTAATGAGCAGTTTTCAGTAAAAAAGAAAAAAGACTTTTCTCCTAAACCTAACAGATGGAGCTGACAAACGAAGAAAACAGTTTGTTGTTGATCCCTAATTCTGTCATTGTCAAATTTGTGTTTCCTACCAGTAAAAAAAACACTAACGCCATCTATATGATTCGAGGGAACTATTTTTGAAGTTTATACGTTTTAATGAAAACGGCTCATTGACGATAATTTAAATAAGACCATAAATAATTACAAAGTTTTGAACCTACACCTATCTGGTCCAACATGTTAATGAGGTAGGTTATATTAACATTATTATAAGCGTTTTCTATGTCAACGAAACATGCTGCAGTAACTAAATTTTTAGAAAAGCCTATTTGGATATATGAAACTAATCTAACAAGGTTGTCATAGCACGACCTAGACTTACGAAAGCCTACAGTTCTATCAGAAAAAATATTATTTTTTTCAAAGTACCATTCCAGTCTTCTGTTTAAAATTAGATGGAATACTTTACAAAGACATGAGATGAGAGAAATAGGACGAAGATCAGATATTGAGTTTGGATTCCTACCTTGTTTAGGAATAGGTATTATCTTAACCTCACGCCACTGTGCAGGAACAACCCCTGAATGTAAGAAAGTATTATATAAGCGCACGAGTAGGTGTTTGCCAACCAGCGGCAAATTTTTAACCATAGAGAAAGATATCTCATCCTTTCCTGGAGCTGTATCAGATCGTTTAATTGAGTTTTCAACTTCCTGGATAGTTATTTCGGATTCAAGATGAAAATTATTAGAAAAAAAATGCGGTTTAAAAGCGGTAACAAAATCGGGACACAATGTGCATAGAAGTCGTTCAGCCTTATCCTTATCTACATATTGAGTGAAAGTAGATTTACCTTTGAACCACTTCATTTTTTGCCACATAACAGAAGGTGATGTGGTTTTTTCTATGGACGAACAAAAATTTTGCCAAGCCTCATTTTTAGCAATTCTTATAAGTTTTTGAGCATTATTGATTTTTTCTTTTAAAATATCTAAATTAGACGGAGATGGACATCTCCTTAAATTGGACAAAGCAAGGCGACGTTCAGCGACAGCTTTGGATAATTCTGGGTTCCAATAAGATTTAGGTCTAAATTGATTACAAGCATGAATTGAGATTTTTTTACAGGGTATATATTTATCGGCAGCAGTCTGAAGGGTATTTTCAAACATATTATAAAACTCCTGGTAATCAGAAGAAATCTCACAATTACTAAATTTTTCCTCAATAAATGTCGAATATGAAACCCAATCACTATATTTATAATTTCGCTTTTTAATTGTAACTCGGTACACATCTATGCATAGTGATAACATTATTAAAAGGTGGTCACTGCCCAGGGATTCATTATAAACTTTCCAAGAAAGGGTAGTGGCTAAGTCTGTGGAAACAAAGGAAATGTCAGGTGAGGATTTTTGTAACAATCCATTTACAAGACGTATTCTAGTTGGTTCTCCATTGTTAAGATGCATAAAATTATTTTCTAGCATTGAATCAAATATTTGGAAACCCCTTTGGTTCGTTTTATAGCTCCAATTAATGTGATGCGCATTAAAGTCTCCTAGAATTAATGTTTTTGAATTAAATAGCGAAAAAACAAAGTCCCAATCATTTTGGGAGGTACTTACTGTTGACGGGCAATATATAGATAGAATATTTTCAATATGCTGACAATTTATTATTTTGATATGTAACAATTCAATACCTAAATTTGGAGATCGAGTTGAGCAAATAACACCTTTAATGGATTTGTGTGCTAAAATGGCCACGCCCCCATAGCCATCCGGTCGATCTAATCTATAGGCAGTATAGTTGCTTATATTAAATGAACTGTCAGGCTCCAGCCACGTTTCGCTTAACACAGCAATATGCACTTTTTCCTGACTAAGAAAGGATTCGAGAGATAACCTTTTCGGTCGTAAACTTTGACAATTCCATTGTAGGATCCTAATATTAACATTTAAATGATTATTTAAATCCATAATTATTAAATAAATCAATAAAGAAGTCAGCTGAAGTGTCGCCGACCACCTTGGGTAATATCCATTGTATACATAATATGACCACCTGCTTTATTTTAATCTCAACTGTATCCCTGCCTACTACGATTTCAAATAACCTACTTATTAATTTCATAAAACTTACATCATTTATGTCGTTAACCCGTGGTTTCTTAGGTAATTCACTATGATTAGGAATATAATCCTCAGAACACTCAGAGTCTTTGTTCCATTCGGTCTCCATAGGTAACGGATCTGGAGATGGTGCTAGACAGGGGACATTTGGTTTCGTACGTCTTTTCTTCGTTTTGCGGCCTCGTACTACATCACTGAACGTAATTTCTTCCGTCGCTGGAACAGAAGATTCAAGCATCTTGGTAATTCGTTCCTGTTGACTGGCTGAGATAATGTTTTTATCAAGAATGTATTCTGATGATCTTTCGGGTTCGTGAGGAGATTCAGGTCGAGAAGGAGTTCTGAGGGGGGGTATTGGATATAGGTCTTTTTCTGGTATCGGTGACGGCGGCACATACAGAGTGAGTGCTTTCCTATATGTGCAATTGAATTCGGACATCAGCTCCCTTATTCTTCTTTCTTTTTTAAATACAGGACAAATTTTATTCAATGCCATATGGTTTCCCGTGCAGTTAACGCAGCGATAAGAGGTGACTTCACAATTTTCGTGGTGCTTGGAGCACTTGGGGCATACACATTTCTTCGACGGGCATTGCAATCTCGTGTGTCCGAATTTCCAGCAGCGGGAACATTGCGTCACTGGGAAGACATATGGTTCTACTTTGATCCGCATACCCTGCATATAAATATGAGAAGGAAGTGATGATCCCCTAAAGGCAATTCGAATGGCTTCACACTTCTCCCAACCACTTGAGATGTTGTTTTCATTATATTTCCTTTTGTTTAAACGCTTGACCGATACTAGTTCAGTATCACAAGACAAATCCTTTAATATGTCTTCCTCAGATACTTCCACTTCAATATTTTTAATTACTCCATATGACAATCCGACTTCCGAAGTACTTTGACATCTCCAGCCGAGTTCAGAAAACACCTTACAGTGCAAAAAGTAGTCGGCATCAGCTTGTGTTGCAAATGTTATCAGAATTTTGTAATGGTGATAATATCTGACTTGATTGATTCCTTCTATTTTATTGTCTTTAAATAAACGAGCTAAGGCAAATTGTTTCGGAAAGGCCACATTACAAGATGCATATACTTGGACTTTTTCTGCGACTTCTGTGTTTGATCTACGGATAATTTTATGGTTTCTGGTTACTTCCCACTCTTCCTCAGAAGAGTTTTCCTCCCGGGATCTTTTCTTCGTCTCTTCTTGATTAGTTCTACTACATTCCATTATTTCTACGTTGTTACTACTTGCTATTTTATTCATGTTCACTTCACTTTCAATTTCAACTGTCTCCTCTTCAATATAAGGTTCATTATCCATTGCACGCCTAGCTCGACCCCCGAAGGTCGAGCCTGCGCTTATAAAGAATAGTAAAAGGTGTGATTTATTCGCACAACACGACCTACGCACTCGAGTTGCAATTAACCACTGTAAGATAGAAGTTAAGGACGTTTAATATACCTGGCCACCACGCAGTCTCTCTGGGTGCCCTGGATGCCATCAAGAAGAAGAGCATTTAGTTTGTTGCTTTGGCTTTGTCTCATCTCACTGTTGATCTTCGCGCCACGCGAGAAGTGGTGCCTGTGTTGTCAAGACGCCCGACCTGTTTAGTGTGAAGTTCAGAATATGTCTTGAATTTAAAAAAAAATATTATTTACTATCTATTTATATGTTAGTAATGTTCTGGATGCTCTGCGGAGCATCATATTTTTGAGGGTTATTAAAACGGATGATATTCTTAAGTTTATTTTTAAAATAGCCTAGTCTAGGATGAGAAATAACGAGTTAGTTATGTTCAATACCCAATTCATTATAGCGACGTGCCATTCTTGTAGGTGGATTAAAATAAAAGATAGATAGATAGATAGATAAACTCTTTATTGTGTAAATCATACAGAAAATAAAAACAAAAATAACTAAAATTAACTTAAACTACAAAAACAACAGAAATACACAATTGGCGGTCTTATCGCTTAGAGCAATTTCTTGAATGGGGTGTAATGTTAATATCCTAATATTTAAATCCAAACATATATACATATGTACTATATATACATATACAAATATATATTTTTATATAATAATTACACAAATACTAAATACAAATGTTTATAGATAAAAGCTTACATAACTAACCTACATCAATACATATTAATATTTAAATATAGCTAATACGATACCAATAACATACATGAATGGAATAGAAAAAAAAAAATATCAAAGCATACATACTGCAGTCAGGCGGAAGATTGCTCCAGATAAAATCGCTTAACTTGCTCTTTGAAAGAGTTCAATGATGGAGCACGACAGAGAGATGTTATTCTTATATGTTCGTAACGCAAACAGATTGCTCCTTTTTGACCTTCTAGCACTGAATTTATTATAAAATGAAATTTGTGACAGTAATTCCGGCGAATCTTTTATAAAATGAATTAATTTATAAAGATAAATACACAAGATCGAAATATACGCGACGTGTTTCAAGTAGTACTCCACTTGAAACACGTCGCACATATTTATTAAAATATTTTTAGCCTTTTTTCATATGTTAAATCTGAGCGACCAGGCTAATTAATGACCATAGCACAATATGCGAAGACATTTTTTCTGACGTGTTTATTCATTGTAATCAAAATTGCGCTATCGACTTTTGCAGTATCGTAGGTAACCTTTCTTTTCTGTCTTGTGTAATTTCCATTATATTCTAACCATGGCACTATAAAACATAAGCAAAAGTTCAAGTCAAAACCACTTCACTTGACACCGAATCCGAATCAGCGCCATCTACTGTGACAACTTTGCAACTCTCCGAGTGTTTTGTTAACATTATCAAATTCAAATTCAAAAAATACTTTATTCAGTGCGGCCGCATGGACCTTATTGACGCGATGCGGCCTTATTATGCATGATGGATGACAGAGTATGAAAATTAAAATTCTATCAAGTCCGACTTTGATATTACAAAAACAAGCATTGATACGGGGGTACCAGAAAAGGGGGCGAAGGCCTCAAAATGTCATGAAAGGTCAAAGATGACATTTTTGGGTTTTTGGACGTTTTCGGCATTTGAAAACTTTTATTTTTATCAGTCACCTTCTCTCATTAAGACGGTGCTAACAAAAACAGGTTTCATGTAAATCGGTCAACGCGTTCGGTTGTAAGCGTCTTATACACAGCCAGACGGACAGACGGACAGACAGACAGACAGACTATTATGGGGCCCCTAATAACAGACACGTATATTTTGCTTTTTCAATTTAATTTATTTATTTATTATATTAGGATACCCAACACAGGTTTACACATAAAATAATAAGAAAACATTAAAAACAATTTATAGCATTGTGCTCCCGTACTTAAAGGGTGCCACAGCATGCAAGAAAACAAGGCAACAGACAACTTAAGAGTTGTGATTAAAAACTAATAGTAAAACATAGAAAAGCGCATTCATAATACAATAGTAATTACTTACATACATATATACAATAGTAATAGTATTATACTAATCTAATACAATAGATAATTAAATAACAAACTATACTAAGAATAATATGAAATATTACAATTTTGTTTAAAATTTTATTTAATAATAATGTATTTGAATAATACCCAAATATTATGCAGACGTACAGTTATAAAGAAGTCTTGAATAAAATTATTAATGAAACGATACTTAGATAAAGCGAGTTGTAGTTTACGAGTGGGGGTTCGTGACGTCATCATTCGGCGCCGAGGCTCGTCGCGTCGCGTCGCCGCGTCAGCGCGTACCAGCGTGTGGTGTGACTTCACGCGACATTTCTATACATACATATAATGTATCGCTTTTTTTTGGATTACGTAAAAAACTAAAAATACGTGTCTAATAGATTTTGTTAGTCTACATAACAATTAAAATTGAGTCATCTATCCTATTTTATTATTAATTGTCACTGTTTCAAGTTGACGATGATTCGAGTTACAAACACAAGCACTTCCACCGAAATCCTTTCAACTTGTTTAATGATAATCAAATTTTCATTTCAACTAGTTAAACAATTATACAAAGTTTATTTTACCCGATCGTTCAACAAATAATTCAATTTCGACATCTGAGACCATTCCAGAAACTCGGTTACAGTCTACTGGTTTCGTTTGCTCTTTAAACTAGCCAATCACTGAAGCATTCGTTTAAACAGATCCTTAAATTGGTAACAATGGTCCTTACCGGTAGGTACTTAAATTAAAAAGTCAATGCTGTCAACACTGTTAACATCATTATTTCAGCCGTAAAACGTCCACTACTAAACACAGGCCTCCATGAAGCTCATGAATCTCCATGAGGGATAGTTGCCATAATCACCACGCATGGCAGGCGGGTTGTCGAGCGCAGTACGGGATGTTGATACACAGAAAGACGCTGCTGCTCATCTTCCGGAGGTATCGCTTGGCAGGCGGGTTGGCGAGCGCAGTACGGGATGTTGATACACGGAAAGACGCCGCTGCCCATCTTCGGTAGTTGCCCTTAGCAGGGTCTTACTGCATCCGCGGGTATGAAAGGAGGGGTTACATTTTACTGCCGGCACCCCACGGCTTCGCTTATAGTTGTCCACTTTTAAACAAGTGATTTTTCTTACGTAAAATATATTTTTCCTATCTCTAGTAGGTTTTTCATGTCCTGGTATGTAAGGGTCGGTAGCTTATCTGTTAGTAGTTTTTCAGAAGCATGTTTTGAATATATGTACGTAAATATGATTTTTAATAATTTTATTACACAAGTAATTCAAATGTTTGACGTATTATCGCGTTGCAAATTTTGAGCGAGTTACTTCGTTAGGCATTATCCTTTGGCATTATCCTATCCGTTCTTCTTTATTTATGTTTTAGGGGATTAACGTAAACGTTTTATATAATTCTAATCTTATGTTATTTAGATGATAAATTAATGGATTGAACTTGACATTTTATGCCTATTTATTTTATATAATTTTATTATGAGGATAATTCTGATTCTACCCTTTCACTTTTGTAATGCTGTGTTAATTAATTATTATATTTTAAATTTTTAAGTATTTTAATTAATGTGATTAATTAGTGTAATTGGTGTAAACCGTGCTAATTGAATAAATGAATTGAATGTAATTTTAGTACAGGTTGTAAAATGTAGAGAAGTACATTAAAATGACTAAAGAAAAAATAAAATCTATTTATTGATCCTTATAACAAACATAAACAAAATAACGAACACAATAAAAATAATAAAACAGTTGTCTGATTTGTGGACCAAAAGGTCTTGCCTCAGCATAATGTTGCCCCATATTACTATGGACCAACGCTGGTATTCCTATATATATATATATAACTGTATTATAGAACCTTTGGTGCGTGTCGACACGTTAGAAGTAAACAAATAATTGTTTATCAATGCGTCGCCTTAAAGCATACTCCTGCAATAACCTGGCCTTAAACCAATTAAGGGCAGTAATTGGCGAGAGGTGTCAGCCAGACGAGGGTTCGATTCCACACAGATAAAAAGAGATTAGATCTGAAAGGATATCCTGAATGGATTTGAATGCGAACAGTTTTCACTATTGAGTTGCTGTGATTATTACCTTATAAATAGGTTTTTGTATCATCATCTGACGATAGGCCAACCTACGGTTAGGCGGTAACTTCTACCTATTACAACTGTAATAGAGCGGTGACCATGTTCATTAAGCACGGACCAACGCTGAATTGGACTGTGCCCGTTACTCTGAGACACAGAGTTGTATGTGCCCGTAATTTGATGGTAAATAAGGAAAAAAATATGCATTGTTTGAACGAAAATATTAAAACAAAAAACAAAGAAGAATATTGTCCTGTGGCATTTGCAAAACGATTTCGGTATTTTCCAATGGGATTGGTACGAAACCGTAAAAAGTAGGATAATCAAATATTATTTTTAAATTTTCAAAAAGTTATAATTAGGTGGCTGTGTTTTCGTCTTCTAAATACTGGACATTTTAATAAGCATCATGTAGCCTTAAACTAGGAAACCCTTGGTTCGAGGGAACCAAATGATTCACCCACACCAAAATGAGCGTACATGCATGACGCTTATTTTGATTGAGTATTTTCCTTGATGGTAAAAAATAACTAAACATTATAAAATGAAACCAAAAATCCAACCGCAGGGTTAAATGTAGGGCATGTATAATTATACAATTATAATTATAAATATCAAGGATGTATCATTATAACATAATCATCATCATTTCAGCCGTAAAACGTCCACTACTGAACACAGGCCTCCCTCATAGATCTTCATGAGGGGAAGTTGCCATACTCACCACGCTTGGCAGGCGGGTTGGCGAGCGCAGTACGGGATGTTATTACACGAAAAGACGCTGCTACCCATCTTCCGGAAGTATCCCTTAGCAGGCTCTTACTGCATCCACGGGCAAGAACGGAGGCGTAACATTCTACTGCCGGCACCCCACGGCGTAACATAATACAATTATTTAAATCCTCATGGATCCCATCATCAGTACCGTGTTTAAAATGGGACCACCTCTGAAACATCACCTACCTTCATCACAAAAATAATCATCAAAATCCATTTGTAATTAGCGGAGTAATCGCGTAACAAACATAAAAAAACATACAGATTGAGAACCTTCTTTATTTTGAAGTCCGTTAAAAGAACAATAATACGAGTAACGAATAAAAATACCCATAACGCATAATGAACCGGCGGTATTCCCGCAGCATTACAGAGGCTTACATTAATTGCAAGGTACACCTTAGTACACACCACCTTACAAGGCAGTACACCTTGTCATGTGTACCTCTGTAATAGTTGATCCAATCAGGAAGTTGAGTCGAGGCGAAACTGCCAAAACCATTTACATCGTCAACGTGTTCTCAAAATTAACTAAACAGCGATATATGTAATTAACACAATGGGCTGGAGCGGGAAAATCGGCCAAGTAATGCCTATTAACGAAGGATGGGGTTGTCTTACCCGCCCTCCTGAAAAGGTAGTTATTTATCTTACCTGGGATCTGTACAATATATATATATACAATTGTATATTTAAGTACAAGCTATGGTATTTACATCGTGTCAGCCATAGGACGTCTGCTGCTGGACATTAACCTTCCTCATGGATCCTGAAGGGTTTGTTGCCATACTTTTTTTTTGTAATTTGTAAGTACTTTTGAAGCTACGTAAGGTCAATGTACTCGTATCTTTCAGAAAGCAGTGAACATGTGTCCGGAATTTATTGAAGAAGCGTTATTCCTAAAGTATTAGTATTTTTTTCGAAATTTGGATAACTTTTTGAAAAGGAAAAAAATCAACTCCGATGGGGCAGTACAAACCGCTTTCAAAGATTTTATTGATTCCCGTCCGAATAGTTTTTTTAGTAAATGGATCAATGAACTACCTATCAGATGGACAAAGTGCATAGGTAGCAATGGTACATACTTTGATTATTTAAATATTTTAAAAAAATCGACTTTATGTTCCTCTCATACAAAACGCCAATTTCATATGTAACGTTACATATGTAACCTAATAATAGTAGTTCGTTACATATGAAATTGGCGATATGTGAAAGCTAACATACAAACATCCATATAAGTAGGGATATAGTTTTTTTATATAGGAATACCCAATAATAGAACCTGATAAAATACAAATACAAATTATTTATTCGCTGGAATGTATGTAGGTACAAATATGTAGGTCTTAATAATGTGCGTGCAAATTAAAAAATGAAGTTAAGTAAACATGTCAAAATTAATACGATATAAATTGGTCAGTAGTTATATTATAATTAAAATCAAATTAAAAAAAAACTAAAAACATAAAAATAACAAATATATAAAATGCAGGCATGTTAAGTCCGAAGCAGTCCACCTAATCCTTAACAAGTTTGCCAGAGAAGCTTTCTGTGTATGACTCACCGCACTTTACCAAACGCATATCGGATTCACGCAAGCTCTGGGGAAATTCTGTTAGTGCGGACACTGCAATAGGATTCGATTCTATACCATATATATTTTTACGGCTCAATAGCCGTGTGAGAAAACTCGGTGACATAAGCACTTGGGTTCATTCTGGCGGACTCAAATACATCACAAAATTATAAATTTCAAAATTTAAAGTAGACCCTGAAACTTTACCTAGTCTCGGAGGTTACCTAAGTTTTTTGTAATGCAAAAGTGCAATTCTACCACTCTTGGGTATATTTGAAAACATTCGATTCTTCATTCACCCGCCATATCTTATAAACAAGCATTGGTACGGGGGTACCAGAAAAGGGGGCAAAGGTTTTCGAAAAATGCCATTTTTGACCTTTGGTGACCTTTTGAGGTCACAATAACTCTGGTCCCTGAGATCTTAAGGTCACCAAAATCAATCAGTACCCTTCTCTCATTAAGACGTTGACATTGATTTACATGAAACCTTTTTTGTTAGCATCGTCTAATTGAGAGAAGGGTACTGATTGATTTTGGTGAGCCTAGGGTTAATGTGAGTTAATGTGACCTCAAAAGGTCACCAAAAAAATAAAAGTCTTCAAATTTCCGAAAACTTCCAAAAACCCATTTTTGACCTCTGGTGACCTTTTGAGGCCTTCGCCCCCTTTGCTGGTACCCCCGTACCAATGCTTGTTCGACATTCTCAAAGGAATCAAAATGCATAGGGTACTTTCTCGTCGACCTAGAACTATGCAATTTGGCATGGTATATTGTCTTGTACTGTAAACATCCAAAACAAAACATCTGCAACAGAATCATAAAAAATCGGCTTCAAAAAAGTACGAAATCAATCATCGAGGTTAAGGATAGGGTTTATAAATCCGCTAATCTGTAACAATTAATATGTTCCTACATACCTGCGGAATGCTCGGTGGGCGAGTCCAGCTCGTACTTTTCCGGTTCTATTTTCTATTTATTTTAATTTTTTTATCCGAGTGCCATATATATTTATCCAGGTGTGTAAGTATTATGGCTAAAATGACCCTTCTGTTTTGTGGCAAGCAATTACAGAGACGCGACTTTTTTACTTTGATTCCAAGGCTTGAATAAGATTTATTAACATTCGTGTGTTATAATAACGCGGGGTGCCGGTAGTAGAATATTTTCCCTCCTTTCATGCCCGTGGATGCAGTAAGAGCCTGCTTAGGGATACCTCCGGAAGTTGCAGCTACAGCGTCTTTCCGTATATCAACATCCCGTACTGCGCTTACCAACCCGCCTGCCAAGCGTGGTGAGTATGGCAACCACCCCTCATGGAGATCCATGAGGGAGGCCTGTATTCAGCAATTGACGTTTTACGGCTGAAATGATGATAGTGAAATAGTTTGCTATAAGGCTACAAACTCACTATTGTATCCTCCGGGCCCAGAAATGTGTTGATGCTAGTCATTCCCCCAGGACCTATATTTATATACATACTAAGGCTTTTGACTAAGCATTTTGTTTGAAACTTCAAGACCGTAATTTGTACCTAATATGTTATCGTCTGACTTTTTATATTGGTAGTTCAAGCAGAATAAATGCAAATCAATAAATCCAATATATCTCTGATCTTGTTTATTGGCTTCCAAGACTGTACAAATAGTTTCAATATTCGAATGCTGGGTTTTCTTTGTGTTAAAACGCCGAAGTTTATGAACCGATTGCGACAATTATTTTTGGGCTTCAATAGATACACTTCCAGATTGGTCCTATTGTTCGGGAAATTGTTTTCAAGCTCAGTTCTTGGCTTATTAGAGTACTAGCCGCACTCCGCGGTTTCACCCGCGTAGTTCCTGTTCCTGTGGGAATACAGGCATAAAATATAGCTCTTCTTATACGTTACTCAGGAATAATGTAGCATTCTAATCCCACTAATATTATAAAGCCGAAAGTTTGTTTGGATGGAGGTTTGTTACCTCTTCACGCAAAAACTAGGTAACGGATTTAGCTGAAATTTTGCACACGTATTGATGTTGACCAGGGTTAACACATTGGCTACTTTTAATTCGGGTACAACGCATGCGTTATTTTAGTAGTAGTAGAACTTTTTGTGAAAGGTTCATCCGGGGAAGTACTACCACCATACTTTTTCTGCCGCCAAGCAATAATGTCTGCATTGCTGTGTTCCGGTTTGAAGGGCAAGGGAGCTGGTGAAATTACGGGCACATGAGACCTTGCAACTGTCTCAGGGTGACGGGCGCATTGCAGTGCAGCGTTGGTCACGTGCTTAGTGAACGTGATCACCGCGGCATTGCAATTGTTATAGGTAAAGGTTACCGCTTAACATCAGGTGGGCCTTCGGCTTGTTTCGTCACTTGGCAGTATAAAAAAATGCGTAGCGGCCGGCGGGCAGAAACTAGTGGTGAAATAATTTTTTTAATTTTTTTTAGTTGCCATACTCATCACGCTTGGTAGGCGGGTTCGCGAGCGCAGAACAAAATGTTGAAACACGGAAAGACGCTACAGCCGATCTTCTAGAGTATGGCTAAAATGTATGTATCCCCCTTAGCAGGCTCTTACTGCATCCATGGTCATGAGAGGAGGGATAACATTCTACTGCCGGCACCCCACAGCAATTGTTATTATTACCATCTAACTTTCAGACATGTTTGGAACAGAACTGAACGTAGGTTCTGTTTATCTGACAGTTTCCGCCTCGGAAGTCTAACAAGACTGAACTAAATTTCAAAGGTCAGACCTTGCAAGTATTGAAATGTGTCTGCCTAACTTAAGTGGCTGAAAGCGCCGTGACAGCGGCGGGTTGAGTAACTTTACATCTATTATAGATGATTTATATCAGTGAAAACACCTGTCGTGGAGTGCCGGCATTAGAATATTGCACCTCCTCTCTTACCCATGGATGCAGTAAGAACCTGCTAAGGGATACCTCTGGAAGATGGGCAGCAGCGTCTTTCCGTATACCAAAATCCCGTACTGCGCTCGCCAACCCGCCTGCCAAGCGTGGTGAGTATGGCAACTACCCCTCATGGAGATCCATGAGGCCTGTGTTCAGTAGTGGACGTTTTACGGCTGAAACGAATAGGGACACGTGTAGCAGCAGAGTTGACACGCGGAGTCAAACGTGTGTACTGTATGTACGTAGGAGGGCTTGGTATTTGTTTTTAGTTACACGACTAAATAACGAGGCTTTCCGAAGGCGAACCTGATGTTAAGCGGTAATCTCTACCAATTATTGGTAGAGATTACCGCTTAACATCAGGTTATTATTTGTATTTTTGGTTAATATTTATATTTTTGTTATTATAACAACTGCAATACCGCAGTTCACATGTTCACGAAGCTCTAACGCTACATTGTATTGCGCCTGTCACCCTGGGACAGAGTTGTAAGGTCTCGTGCGTACGTAATTTCCCCGGCCCCTTACCCTTCAAACCGAAACGTAGCAATGTAGGCATTACTGCTTGGACTTTCTACTACTACTTAAGGTCCTATATTGTCTTTTTGGCATTGATGACTTAAACAGTGTCTGGGACATTGATATGTATTAATTATGCTTGAACGGCACTCATACAATTTTTCCAGCTTAGTCTGCTATTAGTCAGAGGAAAGGACAGGACAATACGTCTGAAGCGAGTTTCCTTACGATGTTTTTTTCAGCCAGTACTGTAGGTTTCGATATAAATAGTGTTTTAGTTTGCACTTATGTGGTAACTTATACATCACTGCTGGTCTCCGAATTTTTATTTATCGTCACTATAGAATCACTATAGAATATATTGCTTTGTCAATACCCAAATCAATTCCATATCGTCCGATTCTACTTAAACGTCCTCAAGATCGTGCCTTAGGGTACCAAGTGGAGTGGAGATGGGAAGAGAGGAGCTGGCCAATAGAATTGCTTAAAAACTCTGCTTCGAAAGTTTTTATGCAATAGAATATTTTAATCTACCCTTATGAGAAAAACCTAGAAATATATATATTAATCAGATAGCTTAGGTGAAAAGCAGTCGGAGAAAAGTCTTAGTACACAATATAAAAAAATAAATTATATAATTAAATTCAACGTTTTATCTGTTCTATGAAATGGTAGCCATGTTTTTACGAGAAACAGGTGTGTAAATTTAGGAAATCAGTGTCAACTGGTCAGTGTATTTTCTATTTTAACACAGCCAACTGGCGCCATGACCACAAAGAAAGTGGCGTCTAATGCGTCCAGCGTTTTCGTTAATACGCGCGAAATTTATCGTCACTATAGAATCTCACTGAGACAGTTTCGAAATGGGTGTAAAACCCTATCCTTAGGCAGCCCTTCCCTTCTCCGCTCCGCTCCAGTCAGGCACAGTCCTGAACAAACAATCTCTCATTCATTCTGGACTTCCCGGATTTTTCTAAAAATATTTAGAAAATAGTACAGCCTACAACAGCTTTCAGTGTGCAGTACACAGTGCTCTGTTTTCTTCCTCCAAATTGATTTTAAAAGCAATCTATTGTCTTCGGAAAACCTAGTTGCTGTGAAATTGGCTGGTTCCAATCTGTTCTAAATAGAAGTTGACAAATAAAATTTTATCGAGTCACCAGTGTTTCGCCAGTAACTCTATACCAAGACTGCAAATTCCTGCCGGTGAGTCAACTCGTTGTTATGCAGACTATCCTGCGGGTCCATAAATCCGTTAAATACGAGCCAAAATCAGCACAAACTAAAAGTAGAAGGCAGGATAAGATCTGTATCATTCACAAACAAAGAACCAATTACACACACACCCACACGCATCCATCCACACTACGCGCGTAACTTGTATTATTATAATACTTAAACTCTAATTTTAGGAATCAAGACTCAAGAATCAATTGTCGATTCTGTTTTACAATTCCTACAACTAATTATAATAATTAGAGATATGACGTTTCTAAATTAAGAACACTCAGCGTAAAAATTGGTATATTTCTTCCGTCTTTTTAGAACGGCACTAACCGAATAGCTGTTATAAATAGATTCATTTTAGTCTGTTTCACGTCAATTTAATTGGGTTTAGTGTAACAACAGAATCGCCACCATTATGACTTAAATTGTAGAATTAAGGAAATGATCTAGATCTATTGTTATTTTTGTTATAGTGTTGGCTTTTAGTTTAGTTTTATTTAAATTATCAGCATGTGTGTAAGCTTCTTCTAACTCAAGATTTTACGAGAGGAGGGGCTGTAACAATGCCTGTTGGGTATACGGGCGTTGCTGGGGCTGGGTTTAGGGGGAAACGTACGCTTGGCGGCACACAAAACCGTGCTGTGCTCATCAGCTTAGTTTAGTTTAGTTTTGGTACTCTGTAAGAAATCGTAGTAAGCGATAAGACCACCTTTTGTAAAATGTATTTTTTTACATTAAAGAACTTTTTATTTATTTATTATTTAACAAGTGACTAAACAGAGGGCTTCAGGGCTTCTGTTCCACCACGACAACGAACTTGCACATACCACGCTCAAAACGAGGGACTCCTGGACAGCGTTTGTCAAACTCCTGGGTCACTCTCCTTAGGATACTACATACAGGTTAATTTATTTTCGCAAAACCTTTTGAGTGGTTCCGTAACGTTGATTTGAATTGAAAACTGTGAACTGGAAATTTCCCATCTCACATTCCTCTAATCTAGCCGATGCCCCGAAAACTCGGTTGGGTCACGATTTTAATTAAGCCTTTTCAAATATGCATGGTCATTTGAAAACTTTTTACATAAATCTATCAACGGGAACACGAAAGAATGTTACTGTGCGTGATTTACGAGTTATAACATTTTTATAGTCACGTCGCGTATTGAAGGGGTTATGATAGATCACACATCTCGGACTGTCATGTCTCGTAAAATGGGTGACGTTCCTTAGGTGATTTGACGCCATTTTTTGGGCTTTTGTTGCGTTATTTTTAAAATTATCGGGATGACACAAAACTTAGGGCTGATTTGAAATGAGAAACCTCTCGTTCTTTTTGTTTTAGTGGTCAAAACTACATGGGGAAAATTTTTAACTACTTGAAAACAGTACACTGTTTTCAAGTAGTTAAAAATATATTGAACAAATTGTGTTTTAAAGTAACAGTCAAAATGCTGAAAAGTTACGTCATCGAATACTCGTACTTAGGTTGGTATTACAAACGTTATTCAGATTTCAGTTTAGCTTTCAGTTGTTAAAGGTTTTTGTAAAGTCATAAATTTACGCTTGTATTATATAAAAAAAAACATTATCAAACCTTTGCCATGCTTTGATACACGGAAAGACGCTGCTGTCCATTTTCCGGAGGTATCCCTTAGCAGATTCTTACTGCTTCTCCAAATATGAAATTATTAAAATTTTCATTTATATCACACGCGAAAAATACATACTCGTATTATAGGTATTGGAGCTTTGTTCGAACAGTATAACTTATTTTATTTTGTTTGTGTCTTTGATCTCTATTTCAGTTTACCAATTCCGAAAGCAATAACCACTATGCCTAATAATTTTGGTAGGTGCTTATGTGACAAAAGGTTTTCGATTTCGATTCCAATCTGACCCAGTTTTTATCCATGTATTCTGATATTAATAATATTTAGATTACTTGGCTAACTTAACAACATTTACTAAATATATCAGTCTCGTCTTTCTCGCCTAAAAATAGTAGTTTAATGGCTATATTTTCAATCCTCAGATAAACATTCGGATAGAATTTATTCAAGAGATAGCGTAGTCCAGAAATTTTCAATACATAGACCAAAACTACCTGTGGAATGAAACCTAAAACATGGAAATAAAAACTACTCCTTTGTGAAACTAAAAGCCTGTTAGTCTATTCTAAGAAGCGTTTTGCTCTATTGAATAAACACTTGTCTTATTGACTTTGTCTTTGATCTAGACTATAATTTGAGCGCTAGAGTCAGCGCTACTACTAAAGTCTTACGACAAAAGCGGTAAATAAATACTGGATGTCACAATAAACAGTCTGAAGTCTATATTTAATTCTAAGATAAGATAATTTATTGGTTCATCTACAAACATCAAATTTCATTTTTAAACATATATTGCTTGGATCTAATATGTATTTCCTGTGTGATAGCAGCGCCGCGTATCATCAGACTTCAGTAGCGGCGCGGACTCTACTATCTGAATACTGTAAATCGCTACTAACTCGCTCTGTTTTTTTAGTTACTTTTTACTCTTTTTTGGAAAAAAATTTGGAAAAATTTGGTCTGAATAGAAATATTCCTAGGAGTAGCCTAGAGATTTTTGGAATAATTTTGTAATGTGCAGAATTGCGTCTTATTACTTATTGGGTCATAGTTATCAAATATTTCGCCGTTGTTGCTCTCTTTCTAACAACTGTAGCATTAACAATACAGCTATATTTTTTACACACCTACATACATACTAACTTAAAACATATATAATTTGGCTTCATAGCTTGCTGTCAGTTCCCTTGTCTACTAATACTAATAACTCTATGGCATTAAATAAATATACTAATTAGGTAGCATATTCGCATGTTTAGCGTGAACGTTGGCACGGAAAATCTACATATTTTCACATTAATGTAAAATTGATTCTTCTTTTTCCACTGATTAATAGCCAGTTATAAGGAAAGTTAAGTTAAATGGACAGATAAGCTTCTGATGACTTTTCAGATGATTGAAAAATGGACCTTAAGTCAGTTACCAAAAACGTAATAAATATTTTGTTTATAAAGAAATATTAAGAGTCAAAACAATTTATTATGATTGTTGATTTTGTGAGCACTATTTTTTTCTACACTTTTTGAAATCCCGTGCATGGTACCCAAGATTGTCCCCTTATAAATACTGTCGCTTATCAAGACGACTGGTGAGAGATATTCGAAGAATTGCAAGAAGGCTTTGCATACTGAGCTAGCCGCAGAATCTAATGCCGCATGCAGAATACCTGCATAGCGAAGTGTCTGTATTACTTATAGAGTAATTCGAAACAGGGTGGCTTTAATTATGTAAACCAACTGCATAAAGTAATTTAGTTTGCAGATATTTTGTATTCGAAACTCTACTACTACTCTACTAATCATAAAATAAATAAATAATGCTGGACACACTCCCTCATGGATCTTTAAGAACTGATCTCGAGGGGTTGTTGCCATACCCTCCACGCTTGGCAGGCGGGTTGACGAGCGCAGTGCGTGAGGTTGATACACGGAAAGACGCTGCTACGTAAGATGGGCATCATACTGAGGTATCCTTTGGCAATTTTTTATTGCATCCACGGGCAAGAGGAGTGTTCTACTGCCGGCACCGGCAGATATTTCATTTCACACGGCTTAATTACGGATTCACGGTAGTCATATTTTGCGAGTGGTGGGTACTGGGTAGTTATTGACAAACGAAACGGTCTACCCTCATAAGTCTCTGAATGCGAACGATGCCCCTACTCCCAAGAATACACTTCAAGAAGACTCAAATCATGGCAAATATTTCGTAAAAATTGATATAGATATACTGAGTGCGGTAAAATCTTGGCCTCAAGGATGAAGACGTGACAATTTCTTTTGTAGTTTTTGGGGTACCGGACCAAATGGTAAAAAGGAACGGAACTACGGATGCTATCGACTTGAAACTTGAAATGGTGTAACGCTTATTCACTAATATTTCATAATTATAAAAATGATGAAAAATATTGCAATTATTATTCCGAAAGGGCGGAAAGGGTTTCTTAAAAATTTTAAGTGGAGTTACCTACTAGGATATTTATTGTGTCATATGGAAGGACTTCGTTTGCACACTAATAAACAGTTTTTAGTTTTACTTTAGGCTGTATACATTTCGTGCTATTCACAAAGATGATAAAAAACCATCGGTGCGAAAAAACTCGTTCTTGCCCGATTTTATTTTGTTCTTAGATGGCTAACCTTAGGGAGCCAAAATTTTGTCTTACTGCATTATATAACATTTTGATACAGCAAATGGGGTGTAAGCATTGTAATTTGTACGAACATTTCAAAGGCAATCGTGCTAACACAGTCATTACCTCATTTGAATAATGGCTGCAAATATATGATATTCACTTGAAGGCCACGTAGGACTCGTGTGTCATACAATCGTTGGCTTCACGATTATTGTAGGTACGTGCGTCCATAAACGATTACGAAATGTTACTGTAAGAGATAAATGTGGAAGTAAGAAAGACAGGGGCATACTGTACCTATCATAAATAAGTAAACCTACATATGTACAAGGAATAAATTAACTATAATGTAAATAAATATATGATTTGTTTTTATCATTTTAGTAAATTAAACATATACGTTATATGTACACATACTTAGATATACCTAATTTTAAACTGATTAACGGGACTTCATCGCGCAGTTACCTTATTTTAAAACGATGTCTAAAGATCCCGAAAGTTTACAAAGATAATATACCTTTATTCTCTTAAAGATATAAATCTTTAACATTATAGCAGTTTCTTTAACATTATGTCCGTGGCCGTGTGGCCGTGGTTCTTAAACATTACGGTGCTAGCAGTAGAATGTTACCCCTCCTCTCATACCCGTGGATGCAGTAAGAGCCTGCTAAGGGATACCCCCGGAAGATGGGCAGCAGCATCTTTCCGTGTATCAACATCCTGTACTGCGCTCGCCAACCCGCCTGCCAAGCGTGATTATGGCAACTACCCCTCATGGAGATCCATGAAGGAGGCCTGTGTTCAGTACTGTACGTTTTACGGCTGAAATGATTATAGCGTAATTGATGGAATCAGGCGTTACTTTGCGGAAATCCATGACAATAAAATGCAATAAAAATATTTAGTTTTAATTCCGCTTATGCTGAGATGCAGGAGCACCGCCCTCCCGCCCGCTAATTATGACTGACAAGCTAGTTCTCCCTGCATGTGCATAATTAGCGGGCGGGAGGGCGGTGCTCATGCATCTCAGCATAAGCGTAATTAAAACTAAATATTTTTACTTTTATTGCATTTTATGATTATAGCGGTTTGGGTATTTTCAGCAACAAGTCATTGCAGTATTTATTTTTCGTTGAGAATTTTAAATTAAAGAATTGTTCATTAACATCTTCATATGATTCCAGGTGTGGGTGGAGCAGAGCATTGAGTTCTGCACGGAGAAGTGGCCGGACTCCATCAAGAAGGAGCTGTTCGGAGCATTCAGCTTCGTCCTGGTGTACGCGGTGCCTGGTAACATATCATTTAAACCTTCATCAACAATGTCCCGCATACTTGGAAGAGTGGTCTGATAATTTGTTATCATAATCATCATTATTTTAGCCATAAAACGAACACTACTAAACACAGGCCTCCCTCATTGATCTCCATGAGGCGTAGTTGCCATACTCACGACGCTTGGCAGGCGGGTTGGCGAGCGTAGTACGGGCGGTTGATACACGGAAAGACGCTGCTGCCCATCTTCCGGAGGTATCCCTTAACAGGGTCTTACTGCATCCACGGGCGTGAGAGAAGGGGTTAAATTCTACTGCGGGCACCCCACGGCAATAGTATAATATGACATGATATCTATTATTAGGCAGTAGGTTGTTCGGCCATTCATTATAATTAATGACATACGTACATATAAATTTTTATCAGTTTCATCAAAATTTTGGTTGTTTATAAGTACAGCGCTTATAACTGTCAAAAAGTACTTGATTAGCAATTTTTATAAAAATATCTTTAACTACTTTGTGTTGAGGTTGCGGTACCGGTTACAAATTGTTTTAAAAGCCGCATAAACTTAGAATAATCTTTTTTAAACTTTCGCAATCACAACACATTATTAAAATATGGGATTATCGGGTAATTACGCGATAAATACCCGATAATCCCATATTTTAATAACTTAGAATAAGCTATGAGATAATACTTCGATTTATATATCTCTTGATCCAACATAAATACATCTAATCTCTCATTAATTCTAAAATCAATTCTCTTATTAATCAAGGCACACAAAACAGAAATCCTAAACATCAGAAATTTTCCTTTACTTTGCTCCCACCACTCCAGATTTTGTCGCGAGACTTTCTGTTAGTGCCCTTGAGGTTTTTTTTGCTATTTTCATAGCAAAATCTGACACTTGTTGTTTTAATTTTTGAAATCCAAGGGGTAGAACCTTAATTTTTGATGTGCATAATCTACAGACCTTGATGAACTTCGGCCGTTTTACAGAAAAAGGCTTTTGACAGACATACAGACATACGCGTGATCTTATAAAGGTTTCGGGTTTTCCTTTTGAGGTTCGGAACTCAAAACTCGTAAAACGCATGAAAAAGCCTATAAAGTTGAAACTTATCTGATCTACTACGTTATGTATGTAACCTAAAGAAATAAGGGGTCGGATGCCTTAATGAGCACATTAATCTTCTGTTCAATATTCCGAGATGTTCTTTGTTTTTTTCTGTATTCTGCTGGAATGAATTGAACTTTTCTTTCAATTAAAATTTGGCAACAAAACCTATTGTCGAACATAAAAATGAAAGAAAATTAAAATAAATCTATAATAATGTTTTAAATATTCGCAAAAGTTTGTACAGATCACGGGTGATATTTGTTTCCACTGAACGCCATCCATCCTCTACTTTGTCAACCACAACAATGAACGTCTACTTTGCTTTACACATTCAATATCTGCAGAGAACCAGACAGAAAACTCCGCTTTAGCCAACCAGAAAAACAGACCCACAACTAAAGCTTTTATACCTACCGAAAGATCATTGTGAAAGATATATGTATATTATAACGGTTAAGCGGAGACAACATGTTCTACATTACATTTTTGCTTTATGGGCCTTTAATATCTACAAAGAAACAGACAGAAAACTCCGCTATACCCAACCACCAAAACCGACCCATAACTAAAGCTTTTATACCAAAAGATCGTTGTTAAAGTTATATATAACGGTTTAGCGGTGACAACATGTTATACATTACATTTTTGCTATATATGCCTATAATAGATCAAACATGGTCTATAAACAGTGGATTTTGTCTACTACGCCATTTAATACAACCGTTATAGCCAGGTGCTTAAAGCAAGCTCTAAAATAACTACTTAGTAAAATACAGATGTTCAAAACCCCTAAACAACAATGGTTGGTTGACCTTCAAATAATGAGAATAAAGAAAGTTCTACACGTCACATGTCAATTAGATTTTTTTTCGTAATCCCATTTTTTTAATCAAAATAAAATGTATATTGCAATTACTTTCGTTCTAAAGTCACCCTTTAAGCAAAAGGCTTACTGCGTGGAGACCCTTTGGTCTCCCTCATGATCTTCATGTGGCGTAATTGCCATAGTCACCACGCTTGGCAGGCGGGTTGACGAGCGCAGTACGGAATGTTGATACACGGAAAACACTGCAGCCCATCTTTCGGAGGTATCCCTAAGCAGATTCTTACTGCATCAACTGGTAAGAGAGGAGGGGCAACATTCTACTGTCGGCTTGCCAGCTGAATTGACCAACCTCCTTTTTCGTCGGTTAAAAATACAAATCTTTCCTCTGAAAGAATTGTCTTTTTAACTGAAGAAAAAAGGAGGTTTGTGGATTTGGCTGTATATATATGTATGTACATTATATATTTTGTGTTTTGTATGTTGTATTTTGTATGTTTGTAACGAATAAACTCAAAAACCACATGAACCATTTTTTAAATTCTTTTACCATTAGTATGCTTAATTCTCCCTGAGTAACATAGGCTATATTTTATTCCCGTATACCAACGGGAACAGGAACTACGCGAGGGAAACCGTGAAGCTCTATAAAAATAAAAAATCTTGACAAACAGATTTGAATCTTACCATGACATTTGCCCGTGGGGTGCCGGCAGTAGAATGTTACCCCTCCTCTCATGCCCGTGGATGCAGTAAGAGCCTGCTGAAGGATACCTCCGGTAGATGGGCAGCAGCGTCTTTTCGTGTAATAACATCCCGTACTGCGCTCACCAACCCGCCTGCCAAGCGTGGCGAGTATGTGAACTATACTCATGGAGATCCATGAGGAAGGTCTGTGTTCAGTAGTGAACGATTTACGGCTGACATGATGATATTGATGACATATTACGATTCAAACATTTAATTTATGATTTTGGAATTAGGTCACTTTTCTACTAAAGGTGCGGTATATCGATATATTTCTAAACAATTCATTATTTGCGCGCAAACATTGCCCGGTCAGTGACGTCGGTGCCCCGAACCAATCACCGGTAAATTGTGATTGGCCCTGTGTTTATCACCGCACTCTGATTGTTGGTCAAGGGTGCGTTCATTTGTTATGAGTTACGTCACAGTGATGCCGTGATGAGAATTGATGAAATGGTGCCGGCAGTAGAATATTGACCGTCCGCTCATACCCATGGATGCAGTAAGAGCCTGCTAATGGCTCCATGAGGAAGGCTGATGTTTAGTATTGGACGTTTTACGGCTGAAATGTTTCTTCTTAATTGATGGCTTTTGTGTTAGGTTTTACACAATTCTAACAGTATCAAGTGCAATCGAAACGTCGAGAAAATACATAAAAAAAGTCGTGATAAAATCCTGTATTTTAAAAACTAATAATTATGTTAACAAATCGCGAAAATTTAACAACTCCGAAATGAAATTGTTTGATTAAGTTAATTTTTGTAAGGCTTTTTATATTATTGTAATTGTTATTCAGTGTGTTGCCTTAATTATATTTACTAAAAAAAGTCCCATCCCTTTCATGTTTATTATTTTCGGTACAAATGTGCGTGACGATTTTACTAAGGACTTTTGTTGTGATGAGTCAAAGTAATGAAATTATTTGTATGCTCACGTGATTCAATTAAGTTACCTTTGTAGCATTCGCGGAATACCTTACTTCACAATGTTGGAAAACTCTGTTCAGTACGGGACGTTGATACACGGAAAGACACTGCTGCCAATCTTCCGGCGGTATCTCTTAGCAGGCTCTTACTGCATCCATAGGTATGAGAGTGAGGAGGGGTAAATTTCTACTACCGGCACACCACGGCAGATAATCTTATACGTATTATAATTGAAGTATTTGTATGATATGGAACCTGAGAGATGGGCATCATCCATCATAGGCTGGGTACGGTTAAAAGGTAGGAGACGACGCGGCCGCCCTTACGCTGGTGCGATGGTCTGGACCACTTCTAAAGGGAATGGGTAGAGTTGGCATGAGACCGGGATGGATGGAAGTCATTGAGTTAAGAAAAAAAAATATAAAAAAAATTAAAAAAAATTCGATTAATAAATCCCTATATCTAAAAAACTACATCCTACATGAAAATTTTCCCACGACCATCGATTTTTCTTGATCGATAATCTCTTCTATGTATAGAGGTATTATATCAAAATATGGTAGGTGTCGCTAACTTGCAAATAAAAAAAAAGAAAACTTATCAGCTTAAAATGTTGACTTCAAAATACGCTAGGACCTTAATTTTTTTTTTTAATATATCTTAAATATATGTATAAAATATCCAAAGGACATGCCAATCGATAAAGTAGTTTGGCTTATAAAAATTAAAAACTGATTTTTACTTTTTATAATTATTTCGCTTATCGTAAGTGTTTAAGACTTAATATTTAGCAAAAAATATCTTATAATAAAACAAATAAACTTGCATAACAATATTTCTAATTCAGCCAGGAGCGATTTCACTACTGCGACCCGGCCAGGCCCTTTTAAATAAAGAAGACAAGAAAAACAAAAGCAAAACAAATGCGGATGTTGTGTGTTACCAGGGCCAGTTGTCATCGTAGGGGATGGTAGCCGATCCTCTCCATCTCTCTTGTTAGCACCCCTAGCCAAGCTTTCGCCATGGTCGCCATTTATATTATATTCAAAGGGAAAACGACCTTTTAGCATCTCGTAAGATGAGCCTTTATTACTTCCCTGTACGCCTGACGTGTATGTAATAATTAATCATTTTCCTCCCTAGGAACCTTAAAAATTAACTAATTCAGGCCTAATGTGTACCAATATAATAAGAGCATAAAAGCATAAGCGGAATTAAAACTAAATATTTTCATTGCATTTTATTGTCATGGATTTCCGCAAAGTAACGCCTGATTCCATTAATTACTTTTACACAAAACAATTGTGTAAAGAGGACTTAATGCATTCTCTGCCAGTCATTTATATACTCTTTTTTCTTAAAACATTATATCCCTTAATACAATCATGTGTCCTTATGCACGCCATGGGGTGCCGTTACTAGAATGTTACCGCTCCTCTCATGCCCGTGGATGTAGTAAGAGACAGCTTAAGCATACCTCCAGCAGCGTCTTTCCGTGTATATTCATCCTGTACCGCGCTCGCCAACCCGCCTGCCAGGCGTGGTGAGTATGACAACTACCATTCTGAAGGTTCATGAGGGAGGTCTGTGTTCAGTAGTGGACGTTTTACGGCAGAAATGATGATTATGATAAATTCAGTCATGTTTCTCAAGATACTTCACAATTCTGTTTGAAAATGTGTATATTATAAAAATTTTGTCTAGTAAAGAATAAACAAATGTGTGCACAAAGTTGCGTGTCGAGAATTGGTTCATAAAATTACCTCTACCTCTATATTGTTTCAAAACAGCGTTTTAAGAAAGAAATCTAATGGTAAAAACAAAGTATTTTTTTTATGTTGCTATTGAATTTCATTAGGTATAAAAATACAAAATGTGTGAAATTGCGATGAAAATTGATTTTAAAAGTGAGCCGGGTCTGTATTGCGCAACGCTCTTGTATAAAGTAATGCAATAATTTCATGAGATTGCGTACAATCATCATCATTGTCACAGCTGCTGGACGCAGGCCTCGCTCGTGGATCATTTAGGAGTTTTGTCATCAGGTGGGCTGGCAAGCGGATTACTATAGGGTGTTATAGGAAATACGCTGCTGTCTACCTTCCGAAAGTATCCTCTACCTTATTTGTTTTATTATCTTATATCCTGTTCATCCAAGGCCGTGGCCTTGGCCATAGGCCCATAGGCCGTGGGGTGTCGGCAGTAGAATGTTACCCCTCCTCTCCTACCCGTGGATGGAGTAAGAGCCTGCTAAAAGACACCTCCGGAAGAAGGGCAGCAGCGTCTATCCGTGTATCAACATCCCATACTGCGCTCACCAACCCGCCTGCCAAGCGTGGTGAGAATGGCAACTACCCCTCATGGAGATCCATGAGGGAGGCCTGTGTTCATCAGTGGACGTTTTATGGCTGAAATGATGATGTTCATCCAAAGGTCGTCTGGAAGAAATCGCTTTAAGCGATAAGACCGCCCATTGTATGTTATATTTGTCTGTTTTTCTCTTTGTGAAATTTATGTTATATGGTGAATGTACAATGAAGAGTTTATCTATCTATCTATCTCTACCAGATTCTTACTTGAACCACGGGCAAGAAAGGGATTGAAACATTCTAGTGCCAGCACTCCACGGCACGAGGGCTAATAATGCAATAATTTCATGAAATTTGGGCAAAATATTAATCCGAAACTGAACAAAGGTCAAAGATTTATAATTGGACTTTGGAACTCAAATAGAGCTGAATGGGACATTTGGCCAGGCGTGCTAATGGCAGGGGACCGACTTGAGTGCGAAAGGTGCATCATCGAGTTTTGTTTCATAAAACCTGACATGTCATCATCATCTCAGCCGCTCTCAAAGAACTCCAATTATGATCATAAGAGGGTTGCTGTCATACTTACAACGTTTAGCAGCCGGGTTGGCGAGCGCAGTACGGGTTGTTGATACACGGAAAGACGCTGCTGCCCGTCTTTCGGAGGTATCCCTTAGCAGGCTCTTACTGCATTCACGAGCATAAGAGGGGGGTAATATTCTACTGTCGGCACCCCACAGCATATAAACTCTCACTAGTACTATAATTTATTGCGGTTTTAAAAACAGGATCTACTGAGAGAATCAAGAATCAAGAATCAAAAAATACTTTATTCAGTGCGGCCGCATGGACCTTATTGACGCGTCACAAATTACAAAATAAAACAACACAAATAAATAGAATAAAGCACATAATTGAATCTGTTCACTTCAGATGACACGCGAGTTAGGAAAAGAAGTGAACAGAAGAACCTAACTCGGTCGTTATAGTCATCATTTAACAATTTTATTTTGTCTTATGTTACGTTTGACGGAGTTGGAGCAGATTCCGTCCCAAGTGGTTTTGTCCTCTAGGTAATCTGATATTTTATAATAAGCTTTATTGCACAGATTGCGTTTAATAATGTTTTTGAATTTATTCAATGATAACTTCTGCAACTCACTTGGGAGTTTGTTGTAGAAGCGTATACATTGCCCTTTAAACGATATTTTCACCTTATGGAGCCTAGTAGTGGGCACAGCGAGTTTATTCTTATTTCTTGTATTTACATTGTGATTGTCGCTGTTTTTCTTAAACGAAGCAATATTTTTATGGGTGTACAACAGGTTCTCATAAATATATTGACAAGCTACTGTCATTATATTTATTTCTTTAAATTTAGTGCGAAGTGATTCTCTGGGACCCATATTGTAGATAGAACGAATAGCCCTCTTCTGCAGCACAAATACGGTGTCTATATCTGCAGCACATCCCCACAGTAGTAAGCCATAAGACATAATGCTGTGGAAATAGCTGAAGTAAACAAGTCTAGCGGTATCAACGTCTGTAAGAAGGCGGATTTTTTTGACTGCATATGCTGCAGAACTAAGCCTACCCGATAGTTGTTCTATGTGTGGGCCCCATTGAAGCTTATTGTCTAAAGTTATGCCTAAAAATACAGTTTTTTCTACAAGGTTTAAACTTTCACCTTTTAATTTAATCTTGGCATCAGCCTGTTTTACATTAGGAAGAGTAAATCTAATGCATTTTGTTTTATTTTCATTAAGTAATAAGTTATTGACATTAAACCAATTAACAACCTCTGAGATTGCATTATTCACCTCGTCATAATCGGTGGTACGTCGTTTCATTTTGAACAAAAGTGAAGTGTCAGTTTAGAGTTAAAACCTTACTATATGGATCTAGTAAGAGTGATCCCTTTCAACGACATCTTTTTATTGCGGCGCTTTGTTTGATTGACGTTTTGTTACTGGGAAATGTTAGACACTAAAGTAAGCTTACTTAGAACGATCTAACTGCGAAAGAGTGGTATGTACCCCCGACTTTGAATCCGTAGGTAATTTCAATACCAGACAAGCGCCAATAATTTTTCTTACTTTTAGAAATTTTATATTATATTTGACACGTGCTATAACGGAAGAAAAACATCGCAGATGGAGTAAAACCTTGAATGGAGGCCGAGACCGATTTTGAAATGTCAACCATCCGGCAGAAAGATGGCAAACTACATAGATTAATAATAATTCATTAATAAAATATGGGATTATCGGGTATTTATCGCGTGATTACGTTTATTTTATTCCCGGGGAGAGTCCCTCGCGACCACGACCAGGTGCAATCCGATCAAAACGTCAGGAATAAAATAAAGGTAATTACGCGATAAATATCCGATAATCCCATATTTTAATAATGTGTTGTGATCGCGAAAGTTTAAAAAAGACAAATAATAATTCTCCTAGCAATTGCCGGCTGCAGTGGCTTCTGAAGGCATGACTGATTTGTTGTAAATTTTTTATAAAATATATTTTAAAATGATTAAATAACTTGACACTGGTGAAATTGTGTAAAAGCAAACACAAAAAGCCATTAAACAAAAAAAAACAAGACTTGGCTTCTGTTTTTACACATTTAGAGACTTGCGTGTTGTTTTGCTCTTAAATTAATGTAATTAATGGACCCAAACTTTCCGCTAAACGTACGGAAGCAAGCAGCGCATGTTAGGGTACCATTAACGTACTTATACATTACGTCGTAGGCAAACGATGGATTGAACCACGGAATAAAATATTAAACCTCTTTATTCTGTGGATCGGACTAAAACAGCATGCCTGATCTTGAATGCGAATCGCGATGAACCGAAATCGAACTCAAGCCAAACTAACTCTTATATTAACGTAAAGATTGCCATTCTGACGATAAAACTGTCATCTGAGGAGGCGCCTATACCTCTAGAATCGTAGCAGATGGCACAAAGTTAGGGTTGCCTATGAAAGAACGGTAGCGTTGTGACAAATCTGGCTGTATGCAATGATGATTAGTACCCTTTTAGACAACCTACTTCTTTAATAAACATTATTATGTTTTGGTGCATTATTATGCCTTTGGGAGCTGGCAGTAGAATGTTAACCCTTCTGTCATGCCCGTGGATGCAGTAAGAGCCTGCTAAGGGATACGTCCGGTAGATGGGCAGCAGCGTCTTTCCGTGTATCAACATACCGTACTGCGCTCGCCAACCCGCCTCCCAAGCGTGGCGAGTATGGCAACTACCTCTCATGGAGATCTATGAGGGAGGCCTGTGTTCAGTAGTGGACGTTTTACGGCTGAAATGATGATTATGTTATGGTTAATCACAAATACTCAGTCGTTTAATCACTACACGCTTTATTGTACACCTTAAAATAATATAACAAACAAAAATAAATAAAACATATAATTATTAAGTGGACAATGGGCGTCCTTTTCACTAAAGATGCCAAGGGAACCTTATGGTATAAACATTCGTAAACTATTTAAGTATAAATTTCCTTTAGTTCAGTAACTTCCCTAAATGTATTTGTCAAAATTGTTTTATTTCAGGTTGTATTGTGGTAGTGTCATATTCCCTTATGGGACGGAGGCTGTGCTCGGTACTTCCGCCCTTTGACCAGACGGAAGGCAGCGCTAACAGTCAACAGGTGTGTATTTTTCTATAAATCTTGATAAAGCGGGCTGTCCACCGCGAGCGGTCCGGTGTCCTAATTGCCCTTTTTCGATGTTAGCAATGTAAAAATTAGATTTGCAATTTTAAATAAGGTATAATATCCCTGCTTCCCTCGAAGTGGACGGTGCTTCATCAACCCCTTTTGAGGTAACCCTTGGCAGATTCTTCAGAAGACTGCATTGCGAGCAAGGTATGGGACAAAATTATAATGCTATATTTTAATGATAATACCCCACGCAGTGGACGGTACTTGATGCTGGGAATAATGCTGGTCTTATTAAGATTTATATTTATGTATGTTAAACCTACTACGAGTTTCCATACTCGCTAGCGACTGTAGTAGTAAAAATGTATCATAACTTGTATAGCGCCTCTTGCGGATAGTTTTGTACTAAAATACGCAGTAAACTATACTACATTTACTGTGGTTTGGGCTTCATTTGCTTAGAATTAGGTACCATGGGTTACAAATCTGACAGATGATATGGTAACGTACATTTTCTACAGCTGTAGTAATGGCAGGCGATCTAACAGTGACAACTCATGGTAGACACACTGGCGTCTGAATGGGCGCTCTCAGAATATTTAAAAGATATTATTTACCAACTAGACATACTTACATTTAAGATATTAAAGGTTGCATAAGATGCTAACACTGTAATAAAGATGATTATTTTATTTTAACAGGACAAAAAAGCTATTGTGAATCGTAGAGCTCCGTAGCACTTTGCATCTCGTAGAGAACTACGCAGTTTGTAGCATCGTAGTGCCTGTAGCAACCTCGTAGCAACATATATCACATTTAAGTAAACCTCTGTGTCCAATATTCTGATAATAAAATTAAACTCCTTTTACACTTTAAAATACTGTAGTCAAATGAAATCCAGTAGTATTACTCCCTATTAGAATGATCACAAAATATAACATTCTACGGTTGCTTAAGTTGGTCTCAAAAGTATAATGGTACGAGCAGTGTATTTATTGACAACTTTTACGGAAAACAATATTTTTTTTACAAAATATACCATTTGCCAAATAAAGAGACGTGCTCATGCATTATTCATATAAGCCCGACCATGTCAACGTACTAGTAAATGTTCGATTCAACATATTTGCTTATACACCATTCAGAGATTTTTATCCGAACGACTATCCTTATTGCTTAAGTGCTTAAGTGCTTAACATGTTACAAATGGCAAGGGTTTTTGTTTTTCTGGGTTTTATTCAGGATTTGCCTTTCTTTGGTTTAAATTTTATTCATTGAGATTAAAGAACGGATTTTTCGTTCTTGAAAAAATTAGGTGCACATTATAAACACGTGATTAAACGGTGAAGGAAACATCGTGAAGGAACCTGCGGCTAAATCAACTTCAGTGTGTCTACCATGAGTTGTCACTGTTAGATCATCTGCCGTTACTACTGTAGTAATAGTAGTGCGTTACTAAGACATGTGTCAGATTTGTAACTGATGCTACCAAATCCTAAGCAAATGATTGAGCATTTTTTTTACTACAGTCTCTAGTAAGTATACAGTTTGTATACATGTCACACCTCCAGTCGTAGACTGACTCAATTCAAAATTTGGGTGAATTAAGTTAAGTATAGAGGTACAGAACGACTCAAAAAAGTGCACTCTATCGCCTAGTAAATCAGAAACAGAGTAAATCATAAATAAACTGTAATAGCTCTCTGTTTATCAAAAACTGTCAAGGACCGAAACACATTTTCTTCATTTCCCAAAAAACATGAATTTTGGATTGAGTCAGTCTACGACTGGAGGTGCGATGTGTACTAAGCCGAAGGATGGTGATTTTGACCATCCCAATGAACGACTTTTGTACTACGACTTTTCAGATTCAGTGATTTTCATTAAAGACCACGAAAGTTTTAAATTCAACAGCTTATTATCCGCTCGTTTGGTTTCGCGCCGCGCCGATTACGCACCTCATTTGGTTTGCGTTTTGGCGCGAAATACGGCGTGAATATTTTAATTTCTGTGCATATTTGAGAGTAACAGTTAAATTATATATGTTATTTTGTTTTAGTCGTTTAGAAATAGCATAGCAACCGTATTATACGGTACATAAAAATATGTCTTAAAAATAAATTAACATTAACATAATACACAAAATCACTATAATAGTGATTTTGTGTATTATGTTAATGTTAATTTATTTTTATGACATATTTTTTCTTGGAGGATATAAAAATATAATATGTAATAAAATTAACTACATTACATGTTATAATTCACCAGCCTGTACGCACCTTTACGTAAATAATTCGAGTCTTACTCTGCTTCTTGCCGACTGCGAAAGTGACATCCAAAGACATGTGCCAAAATGCAATCGATTTCTACTCGCACAGGGTTATATTTTCACTGACTAGTTTGAAAGCATTTGGAAATCGGTGGAAAGGGGTTGATTGGAATTTATCAAAGATGATTTTTAAATATGAATGCAAATCAACTTGGTCTTACATCCTACCAATTTAAATGTCTGTACTGCTCGTGGTTGTATCCAATAAATATTTTTCATTTCATATAGTTTTTAGGGTTGCGTGGTAAAACAAATAACTCTAATTTCGTTTTGTCCGTCTGTCTGCGGCTTTACGAAGAGATTTTGTCCTAGAAAGGTGTAACAGGCTTCCCTCATGGATCTCCATCAGGGGTAATCACCTTTTTTAGTTTTTTTTCGGTACAAAATAATACTGATAAATAATTTATTTGGGGTACCTCCTAAATACGTCAGATGGGGATAAACTTTTTTTTATCGATTGTTCCGTCGTGTGAGGTTAAAATAGGCATTTCAAATTCAATTTGGTTTTGCGAAGACAATTTTTGTTTTATGAGGAAAATTATGAAACTAAGAGAACTGTTGCCGTGGGGTGCCGGCAGTAGAATGTTACCCCTCCTCTCATGCCTATGGATGCAGTAAGAGCCTGCTAAGGGATACCACCGGAAGATGGGCAGCAGCATCTTTCCATGTGTCAGTATCCCGTACTGCGCTCGCCAACCCGCCTGCCAAGCGTGGTGTGTATTGCAACTTCATGGAGATCCATGAGGGAGGCCTGTGTTCAAAATGTGATGTGATGAAAACGATAAAAATAATTGTAATATCCGTCCATTTCCAGCGCATCCGGCTGGTCCGCGAGCGGAAGCGAGTGGCCTGGATCCTGCTGCTTCTGGCCGTGCTGTTCGCGCTGTGCTGGCTGCCGTACAACATCCTGCAGCTGCTGATCGATGTCAATGCTGTGCAGGTGGACTCCGTGTCTCTGGTGCTGCCATACACGTTGCTGCTAGGTATGGGTTATGATTATTTATTTCATATTTACATTGCCATGAATGACAGTATAACAAAACACCAAAGCGACAAAGAAATTATAAACACATTCATTCATTTCAGCCATCCACTGCCGGACATAGGCCTCCCTGGTGGATTTTCAATTCGTGGCCTCCACTTGATAACTATTCGGCCCCTGAATTTTAGTATTTATACATAAATACTAAATAATGCTGGGTTTTACTGGATAGGCACCTTTTGAGTATGTTCGACTACGTAACAGGATTCGTTAAAGTTAATAATTTTAACTTTAACGAATCCTGTTACATAATCGAACATACTCAAAAGGTCCAATAATTATTTCAGCCGAAATACGTCCACTACTGAACATAGGCCTCCCACATGGATCTCCATGAAAGGTAGTTGCCATACTCACCACGCTTAGCAGGCGGGTTGGCGAGCGCAGTACGGATGTAGATACACGGGAAGACGCTGCTGCCCGTCTTCCGAAGGTATCCCTTAGCAGGCTGTTACTGCATCCGGGCATGAAAGGAGGGGTAACATTCTACTGCCGGCACCGCACGGCACCAATACCTCACTCAAATCAATTAAGAACTTTAAATTGCTAATCCGCAAAATCATATAACTCGTACCTTGCAATCAAAAAGTTTACCCCATTAGTCAATTTTTCGTAGTTTGCCGTAATCCTACAGGTGGTATTAGTTTATAGTATAGTTTAATATTTCAATTAAACCTTTGTTATGGAAACAGAGGCTCAAATTAAGGCAACCACCAATAATCACATTACGAGGTCTCTCTGAAAGTATCGCGAAAAAAGTTTTTATGTATGAGAGACTGGCCAGTTATAAAAATGTATTTTGAATCGTAACTATTTTACTTATAAGTTAAAACGGTACGTTCCCATCGATGCTGATTTAAATTATCGTGTCTCATAGAAAAATGGATCTGCGGCGGAAATATTTTAACGCTATGATTTTTGACGATTTCAATTAGTGTCGCCTGAAACCGCACGAATCGCACGACAGACTTTAGAAGGCATTTACGGATGAACGTCCTTCCAAGGTACCGCGTATCGTTGGTATAACAAATTCAAGTGCGGTCTAACTTTAGGGGATGAAGAAAGAAGTGGTCTCCCTTCGACGGCTGTTACGGAAGAAAACGTCCTAGCAGTGAAAATTTCGATCCAATATAATAGGCGAGTTACATATCAGGAAATGCAGTATATACTTCAGGTTGGATCGGGAAGCCTTCACGAGATTCTACAATATATACGATGCACTCGTCTATATTTAATAAAATTCTAAATGACATGAAAGATTTACCGATGAGATTATTTATTAAAAAGTTAAAATTGTGGCTTATTTAGAAAGCGTTTTATAGTGATAAAGAATTTATGGACATTAAATAAGTATAAATAATTAATCTAATAGACGTATCGAATCATGGTCGTTATCTAGTGACATCTAATAATTTAATTTATTTTGTGTTATTTTGCATGCCATGTACTTTGGTGAAATATGTGAAACCATCCCTAAGTTTAAGATCTTATTGTAACCATATTTCTTGCAATAAATGATTTACGATTTATGAGGAGGATAGTTTCACGCTGGGTGCCGCACAGCCTCATCGATGCTCAGAAGCGGGCCCGTGTGGAATGGTGCCGTGATATGGTGAGCTAAAATCTTCTTGTTTCCATAGTAGAAGCTCGGCTACATAAACGGTTCTGTGCAAAAATTCCAGCATCAACATCTCAGCCGTATGACTGCTGTCCAGGTCCACTACTGGACTGAGACCTCTCTGATGGACCTCTAAGATCATGAGGGGGTTGTTGCCATGCTTGGAAGGCGAGTCAGCGTGCGCGGTACGGCATGTTGATACACGCAAAGACGCTGCTGCACATATTCAGAAGGTTTCCTTTAGAAGAAATTTACTGCATCCGCGGGCAAGATAGGGGCGGCAACATTCTACTGCCGGCACTTCACGGCAAAAAGGCCAGCAATCCTAATAGCCTCTACAGAAATAATCCTAACTTGCAAAGCGTTTTCAAGTAACCCGTCTTATGATTATGATGTATAAGTTATGTATGATGATAAGTGGATAGGGATATAATATTATCTCAGCCATATTTCGATGTTATCCGTAAATTTTGTAAAAAGAGTTTTGGACGTAAGAATTCTCCCCATTCTAACATATGGTGCGCAGACGTCCTAGCTCCAAGTTTGTCAGCGAGCTATGAAGCGCTGCGAACGGACAGAATCTGAAACACCGAACTGCGCTCCAGGACTGAGATTGCGGAAGTAGCCCTGATAGCCGCTAAGTTGAAGGGGGACTGGGCTTGCTACATCTGCTGCATGCCTAGTGAGCTGTGTGAAAGGACGAGTGGCGGCCTGACCCGGCGGAAAGGCGACGTGGCAGTCCGAAGCGCAGATGGCGAGACAAACTCGATCAGCACTTGATTGACTGGAGGGAAGTAGCTCAGTATCGGGAGGGATTTGAAGGTGGCCTTTGACCATCAGTGGGACCCAAGTGGCTCACAATAATAATAAATTCATAGCGAAGAGTCTCGATCAACATCTCGAGAGACTTTCACTAGGCAGTTGGATCGAGAGCCAGTTCTAAAGGGCAGAGTTTTGATAACCATTCTTCTTCATCAGTTCCACTCCACCAAACATACTTTCTAAATGCAAATGCTTGTCCCTGAGATAAATAGGCCAAAATGGGCGGTTTTATCTAAAGCAATTTCTTTCAGACATAAGGTTGATTTAGTCAAAGTCGAGTCAAAGTCAATTAGTGTTTATTCAATGAAGTAAAAGCTACATTGAATAGTCAATTTACAAAAGAAGAACAAGACACATTTATATTGAATAAAGCACATAATTGAGTTAGTTCGATTAATTAGAGTGTTCTAAACTATGCTCATTTCCTTACAATCCTGGTGTAAGGAGATAGGTTAGGAAGCATAGTTCGGAACACGTTGTTTCAAGTTTGTTTCATTCCACCGCCTTAGTTGATAAGTTTTGTTACACCGGTGGTGAACAGATCATGAAACTTGCACGAGTTTCGTTGTATGGTTCCGAGTTAGTTGAAACTCGGAGTATTTGAACCAAATGTTTGTATTAAATATTTTTTTTCAATGAACTTCAATTAAAGGAGGAGGCTCTCAAATTGTCCGTGTTTTTTTATTGCCGAATTAACCGATTGGCACACTTTGACTAAGGTCCCAATTTTGAAGGGATTTCAAAAAAATAGGCAACCTGCGAGACTAGGCAAAGTGTACTTAAAAAAAAATAGAAACGTTTGTTTCCAAAGGGGTTGAGGGTTACGATCATTTTGGTGTAAGACCCATTTTGATATACATACATGGACGCTTACACAAATGGAAGAGCACAAGCTACTGGTGGCTGAAAGGAGATCTTCCAGAGAATGCCCGGACCCATTCAGCGGGAAGATTGCAGTTGGAGACAACGTAAGAACCAAGAGATAGAAGATCTTGTGGCCGAGCCGAACATCATTGGCAACTTAGATGGCTCTGGCACGTAGTTCGCATGGGGGCGGATCGAGCGGCCAAGAGAGATTTCGTGGGTCGACCTAGTGGGAAGAGGCCTGTTGGGCGTCCGAGGTACCGCTGGAACGACGAGATAGCAAAAGATCTCCAAGAGATGGGTGCCGTCGACTGGGCTTAAACGGCAAAGGAGAGAGATAGCTGGTGTTCTCTGGTGTCAGAGGTCAAGATCTACTTTGGGTCGTTCTGCGATGCCAGTAGTAGTAGTATTTGTTTCCAAAGAAATGGCCGCCTTAATAGGAAACTTGGCTAGACGAGGTGATGGCCGCTAAAGGCCTTGACAGAGTGGTTTCCGCGGCTAGACCATAGAAACCCTGGTCGTCCAGGTGCAGGATGGATAAAATACATAGTCAAAGTCACTGGGCACTCTTAGTGCGAGAAACACGAAAGCGAAAACGAAAGGAGACACCCGGCACTGGGTGAGAACGAGCTGAAAGAGTGATGATCAAAATTATTTCATAATTTATTATAAATGTTTTTGAATACCAAATAAATAAATAGTGCTGGACGATTCATACAGCTTCAAGCTAACCAGAGCTTGTGACCATGGGTATTTATTCGTTCACTTGTTCGTTCGCTCGTTCATTCATTCAATCATGTGCTTTATTCAATTTAATAAATGTGTCTTGAGCTGTTGTAAATTGACTATTCTATGTAGTTTTTGCACTATTTAATTAACACTTATTGAATAGTTGTCTGATATACTTAATACATTATACTACACATAGATATATTTTATTTATTATTAAGTATTTTTTTTATTATGTAAAATATCTACAGGTCATACAGCCATTTGTCCCAAGGCGGGAATCGAACCCGAAACCTCTTGCGTCGCAGGAGGACCTTTGCCCGCTGCGCCACAGAGGTCGTCGAATAACTTACCTGTGTTCTTATTGGTCCGTTGCAGGGCACACCAACTCGGCCATCAACCCCATAGTGTACTGCCTGATGACGCGCAACTTCCGGCGCTCACTGCGCAAGCTCGTCTGCCAAGACCCCGGTAACATTACCTCTAGTACTCATTTCCATGTAAGTTGCTGCCGACACCCTTCCCGGTTGACTGTGTGAACCAGTAAGACAGTACTTTATTTCGTGCATATACCTGCGGGGTGCTCAAAACTTGCTCGATAGTCGTGAAATATGTTTTTTTTCTGTTCGTGAGTTTACATCAGGGTGAGTGATGTTCGAGTAGGGAACGAGATGCAAAAGGGGTGTGACCTACGTCATAACGAATAACATAAATCACGAATGTTATCACAAGAAGAAGTAATAAATGCATGACTATAAGTACAGCAGTAATTTATTCACGTACCGGTAAAGTTATCACTAACAATTCTAACATAGATTGTGGGTCTTCATCAGGACGAGTGATAATCGCGTTGCAGTGAGCAAACGCAAAGCGCGTAAGGTGTTCAACGCTACTGTCACTCATCCTGATGATCTGCGTTGGGACTGTTGGTTAATTACCTTAGATTTCCGACACTTTGCCAAAATATGTTAGATTTACAAGATTGCAATCTATCTTTAATAAATATGTAATAAAATACTACTGGTTCATGTAGCAACTGGGAAGCTTTTTGAAAACTTTTTATTTATTTCATTGTCATTGTTTTCTTTAATGTGTGTAGTTTATTCATTATTATATATGGGGATCAATCACGTAGGTAATATTATTAAATGGAAGGTCATTCCGACAGGTTTAGATTTTTTAAGAAAATCATCAGCCTCCACTCACGCCCGCCCGACCTGAAGTCTGTATTACATTACACGATATTCAGGGACCCTTACCCTAACTAAGAGTGGTGTAATAAGAGTTAGAGCGACCGGTCGGACCCGGCAAGCCTTGCTTGGTAGTTAGGCGATTTTTTTATTATTTACTTATTACCGGGCCCTGAATATCGTGTAGTGTAATACAGATTTTACGCGTGGACGCAAACAATCCCATGATGATGATATCTCGAAAGATCTAAACAATAAACAGGGTTAACTATTTCACTTTCAAATGACTCGTGAGTTATACTGTTACACTGTTAACGAAAGTTCCCCTGGGAGGAACAGAACACGTTGGAAACATAATTTCAATGAATAATTAACGTGACTAGGAAACCCGTTTAACATAACTATAAACAGGGTGAACTATAACATACTAGCTTGTGTCCGCCGCTTCGCATGAATTGTACCCAGATAAAAAGTAGCCTATGTGTTTACCGTAGTCAACATCTATACGTTTGCAAAATTTCAGCTCGATACGTGCGCTAGTTTTTGCGTGAAAAGGTAACAAACCTCCATACAAACAAACTTTCGGCTTTATAATATTAGTGAGATGTAACTCAAAAGAGGAGGTTGTGCCCATGAAAATAAGTAGGTACTTTGTTACCTCATAACTCCATCGATTTGGAAATAATTTTAAGGCTGAAATAGAAACACTTTATATGTATGCTTATTTAAATTGAGTATTTCCCTCCATTTTTCATGGATGTTTTCTATCATGACCAAACCTATTATGTATATAGCATTACATTTTATGAATTTACATAACTTACATACCAGAGAGTTTTTTACATAAAAGCTTGCTTACTGCACTTAGTTAATTATTTAAATTATTAATTCTTTATTATCACATGCAGCATTACAGATTGAAGCATTTCTGAATAAACTGTGATGAGACTGAAGTAATCCAAGGCGTTGCATGGTCTTAATCTAAACCTAAGGTACAAACTTAAAATAAAAACAGGGATAGATCAGATAACAGTACAAATTAAGAAGGTAATTATGTAGTTGAGCGGGTACTTCTTACATACCAAAACAATCATACTAAAATATAGAAAACACAGAATATCTTACTTATAAAAACAACATTATTCTTTTGTAATTTTGGTCAAATTGATATAAAATTAAGTATCTAGGTAAGCACTTAGATAATACCATATTATAATGAATGACAGCAATATTAACCTAATCTATTCTAATATTATAAAGCTGAAGAGTTTGTTTTTTTGTTTGCTTGAACGCGCTAATCTCAGGAACTACTGGTCCGATTTGAAAAAATATTTCAGTGTTAGATAGCCCATTTATCGAGGAAGGCTATAGGGTAGTTGTAAGCAGTGGTTGTAAGTAGGTGCGATACGAAGTTCGCCGGGACACCTAGTCAACTCATAAAGCTATTTTAATTATAAATATTTTCTCTATGGCATATTAGACAGACTGACTGTGAAGTAAAATAAAAGATTAAATGATAAACATTAAACTAACTAATTAACAAAATACTAATCAATAACAAAAAAGGGTTTAACTTAACACAAGAAACAAAACAAAACAGGTAGTTACCACGGCAGAAGGGAACTTGGTTGTTCAGTTCAGTTGTTCTTATGCTGCATGAATCCTTTCCTAAATTGTAACAAATATTATTAAATTAAATCTCCGCAGTAAAAAACCCGGCTAGCATTACAATGATAGGTTCCCAAACTTTATTTTAATATATGTTCTTGATTTGCTTTAGATGCAAGGCTTACGTCAAAAGTCCAACACGTCTAGTGCTCGGACCTGCACGACGGTGACCTTCCGCAGCAGCAACAACTTGTCGCGCAACTCGTTGCAGAAGCGAGGCTCCATCAGGGACAACCAGTGGAACCGCCTGCAGAAATCTCCCCAGTTTATATAACGCAACCTTTCATGAAACTTGCTGCAGGAGCGAGGCTCCATCAGGGTCAACAAGTGGGAAAATTCCCCTGTTTATAGGCCCTTCAAAGACAACTTCTTACACTACTCGTTGCAGAAGCGAGGCTACATCAGGAACAACCAGTGGGACCGCCGAAAATTTCACCTCAGTTTATTCAGAAATGCATCTTCATCGTAGAAAACTCTATAGAGTGTTCTGTGCGACTGGCTTCAGAAGTCTCCCAAAGTATATTTAGTGTATTAAGTGGTATATTTACATCAGTGTCTACATATTTCATTTGTTTTCATCAGACACAACGAGTGGCACTTGCTTCGGAAGTCTCCGTTGTGTACATTAAGACCAGATGCAAACCTTTCATCAAAAGTCCAACACTTTTAAGCGCCTGGACTTGCACGAAAGTCTATCACGCAAATCGCTGCAGAAGGAGGCTTCATCAGGGACAATCAGTGGAACCGGCTGTAGATATCCCTGCAGTTTATATTAAGACGCAATTCGTTCTTTCTAACGCAACTGCTGCAGATAATGGGGCTCCATGAGATACAACCAGTAACCAGTTGCATAAGTGTCCGCAAATTATATAAAGGTAAATCCTTCACAGACAACCTCTTACGCAAGTAGCTGTATAAGCGATGCTCCATCAGGGACAGGGAACAAGTAAAACGGGCTGCGGTAGACTCCACAGTTTATAATGACACAGTCTCATCAGTCTCATCAAGGGCTACCAAAGGAACTGTTCCAGATTTCTTTGCAACTACTCACGCTTGTAAGCCAGCTTCAGAAATCTCCGAGTAATCTCATAAACTTTGTAACGCTCTGGACAGTGTACAGTACAAATGTTTTTTTTGACGAACTCACGCAAGTGAACACATACAAAATTAATGTCAGGACGCGTCCAGCTGTACTGTACACTTTTACACTTGATAATGTTCCAGGCACTGCAGCATGTACGTACGTTCGTTACGTTCAGCATGAATCAGTTGCTTATTAGATATGAGAGGCCTCACTCATGTCACATTTATCTAAATAAAAGGATAAACAAAAGAACGTTACCCTAATACGGGTTCATCATTAATCATTATTTCAGCCGTAAAACGTCCACTACTGAACACAGGCCTCCCTCATGGATCTCCATAAGGGGCCACACTCACCACGCTTGGCAGGCGGGTAGGCGAGCGCAGTTTGGTATGTTGATACACGGAATGAGGCTGCTGCCCATCTTCCGGAGGAAGCTCTTAGCAGGATCTCACTGCATCCATGGGCAAGAGAGGAGGGGCAACATTCTAATGCCGGCACCCCACGGTAATACGGTTTGTTCCACTATAATCACTACGGCCAAATCACCTAGGCGAATAAAGGTAGTAACAGTAGTCAAGGGCGATCTTATTCACCTGCGCAAAGTGGTCTAAAGTGTACTCTTTTGTTATATTACTAGGTTTATCCATCTAGGTGTTTTAGCCCAGAAAATGAATTTGGAACAATCCTAAAATTCGGATTCGGAAACAAGTTTTGAATAAAGATGTCAGATTTGAACTAACAGTTTCGTTCCGAATTTACTTGTTATTTGCGAAATGACGTCATAATGTTATTTGCTTCTGAAAGAAAACAAAATAAGGAAGAGTATTCTATGTAATACAGGCACAGAAATTGTTATTCAAATACTTATCTAGTCACCTAGTCACTGTGCACTAGGTTTTAGTGCATAGTCTTCGTTCTAGTCGGTATATTAATTAGTAAGAATATAGTCTCAACTACTTTTTAACAAAATTTGCTTTTATAAAAAAAATAATGTTTGATAACCATAAAATGGTAAGTTAAATGGCATTATTTAATATAAGATTTTTAGTTCCACTATGTTTAATTGTATGCAAATAAATTGAATAACCCTTATGTAAAAAGTGTACAGAATAATAGCAAAATGTAAAGGAAACAATATTTTAGGTCTTGACTGTAGACAAATTTAAATTATAGTGGCGTCGATTCTGTCTTTGTACTTCCTTAAGCTAATTATAATCAGAGATGTGACGAACTGTCAACGTAGAATAAGGTCAATTTGGTCCAACTTAATTTAAGAACAGCTACAATGGAGTAGCTTTATGTCATTTTAGTCCATTTTAGGCAATTTTAAATAGCTTTAGTTAAAAAGTGTCACAACAGAATTGACACCAATCTTTTCTATGCTTAGCAATCGCTTTAATTGCCTGTAACAATTTATACACAGCGTTGGACTTTATGCTTCTTAGGAAAACTACTAAATTAGTGTTCGGCAATTACGGGCATTGTACCTTAGGCAAATTACACATCGTACAAAATGTAAACAAACAGTAAGTCTACCAAGAGTTTTCACAATCTGTACTCGCTTGCGACTGTAGTTAAATAATGTATTAAAATTTGTACAGCGCCTCTAGCGGAAAGTTTGTTACTAAAATACGCAGTAAATAAATATACTAGAGGTACAGCTACTGTCGTTTGGGCTTAACTTGCTTATAATTTGGTACCCTAGGTAAATTACAAATCTGACAGATGTCATAGTAACGTACCTACTATTACTACTGTTGTAAGGGCAGGCAATCTAACAGTGACGATTCATGAATCGTCAGTACTGCCAGTGTGTCAACCATGGTAGACACACTGGCAGTACTTACATAGAAACCTAGAAAACACTTTCTTGAATTTTAACATGCTTTTATTAATTTCACCTGTATCTATGTAACAATATCTTCAAAGGTTAAACAGTTAAGGCATCAGATTAAATTGAAGCATACCTACTTATTATGGACCGATGACAATACTCTAATTCGAGTCGTTCCTTAACTCGGCCGAAAAATTCTCGGCCAAATGCCCGAGCTAAGATAATGTGAAAATTTTGGCGTGTTTTTTAATTTTTAAACTATTACTATTATCTAGAATTTTTATCATTGTGGAATGCTGACTGTTCCTATCAATGTAAATATCAGTGTACCTTATCAGTTCTGTCAAAATAATACTGTTGATTATGTTAGCTTTTAAGTGTTGCAGACTGTTAACATTTTGTATTTTGGTTGAAGTGTAATCATAAAGTACCTAGTTATCCTCTGATCCCGAATAAGAAACTTTACCTAAATGTTCAGAATTCTATTTTAACGTACGAGATATGTAGTATTCATGTAGAAGCTAAGATAATCATGTATCCTATATACCAAACAAATGTAAATAAAGTTACCTAAATGCGCTTGGATTTTTTCCTTAAACCCTCTAAAGTGACTTAACAGACGTTCGTAGTGTCGCCATCTATCCATCATTGTGAAAACAAAAGCCAATTTGTAGTGAGAACCTTCTCCGAACCAGTTACAAGTGAGAGAAAAGGTCCTGCTCGCTAATAATAGATGGCGCTACGAGTATTACCATAAAAATGGTTAGTTACTAAAATTTTATCGTGTAGGTACTCACATGTATAGAAATCAAAATCACCTAAAAATAAATCATCTGGTGTCTTTATCGAAGCAATCCTTTAAACTACGATTAAAGAGATGGCTAATCAATAAACAGTTTTATAGGTTTGATGAATTTTTTGCTTGACTCAATATTTTTATGTTATTGTTATTAATTATTTATTTTTCAATTCACTTTTAGCTTATTCTTCTTATTGTAATTAAATTATTATATTATTTCTTTTCTTAATTTTATTTTATCAATTTGTGATTTTAATTCTTCTTACTATTGTTATCTACTTGTTAATAATTTTTTGAATGTATTTATATGTTAATATTATTACTTAGGCTCACATTATTATTATTATTGTAATTTTATTGACTTGTTAACTTTATGTTATCAATAAACTAACTTGAACTTGAACTTAACAAAATAAACTCACTGTGCCCTCTTCAGCTTCGAAAGGTTGAAATATCTTAGAGCAATTTTTATGCTTCTATTACAAACTCCCAAGTAAGTTGTAGAAGTTCATCTTTATCATCTCAGCTGTAGGACTGGCTATCTTCACAGAATAATTATCTATATAATTATTCTGTGCTATCCTCGTCCACTGGTATAGGACAGAAGCCTCACAGGCTACCAAGATCATGAAGAGTTGTTGCCATATTCGCCACTATTGGCAGGCGGGTTGGCGAGCGCAGCACGGAATGTTGATTTCACGTTGCTGCCCATCTTCCGGAGGTATCCCTTGGCAGATTCTCACTGCATCCACGGGCAAGAGAGGAGAGGCAACATTCTGCAGCCCACGGCTAATATTATCTTAGATTATTCCATTCAATTGATCTCGGAGACGGAGGACGCCGGTTTCGATTTACATGTTGCAACAACTAAGTTGATTTGTCTCGATTTTCATATCAGACTCGGGGTGTATTTCTTTAAAAACATTCCATTGTCCCAACCCACTGTCCCATATTAATGTATAAAAAATGTCCCATAATAATTCCCGTACCTTGTAAACGGTCAAACCGATTTAGATAAAACATATCTAATAACCACCGCTAGAAAACCGGCTTAAGGTCCAAGTAGTCGCGGAGGCAAAGTCGTCAGTGAGCGCGGCCTAAATGTATGCTATCTCACCTGACATATTGTGTTTATTTATTTATTAAGACACTCCTTCGACATATTCACATGTTTACCCGCGCGCTAGAATGAAATGCACAATGATTCATTCTAAACCGACGGCGCAAAAATATGTGCATAGACTTTTAGCACAAGGGTTATTATAGAAAAACTTGAGTGTAATCTTTTCAAAATAACATTTATTTCAACTTTTGAATAATTAAACTATGTCGGAACGGCATTTATTTTAGAGTTTTCTTTCTCCTTATATTATTTAGTTTCGTCCAAAGTGGGGCTAAAGTCAGTGTTGAAATACGAAAGTTTAGAAGCTTGTATTTTTGAATTAAATACTTTTTTTACGATTTGGGGTGTATACAAACATAGATTATGACGAGATAAATTGATATTATTCTTAGTGTTGGATGGTTAACGTCAAACAGTGGAGCCATCCTTAAGAGTCATCCTTAAGAGCTAAGGTGCCACAAACAGACAGACAGACCCACACATACAGCAGTCAAACTGATCAAACCCCTCTTTTTGTGTCGGGGCTAAAAAACGAAGTTTATTTCTATCAACCAGTGAACCTCGCGCAATCACACTTTCACGTCACGTTACCCGATCGACAGCGTCTTTTAGAGTATGAACATCCCGTACTGCGCTCGCCAATCCGCCTGCTAAGCGTGGCGAGTATGGCAACAACCCCCAAATAATAAGAACTTGGAGTTAAGTGGACGTTCTAAGACTGAGATAATGATGATGACATTGACAGGCAGCGCGCGGTCCACTTGCGACTCGGGCGTTGGCAATGCGCTGCAAAGGTCGGGTGCCGGGTGGCTCTAATAAGCGGTAACCTTTATGGCTTAATCTTCTAAGAAGATATGTCAAAGTCAAGGTTAAGTGGGTGAAGCCGGCAACATTTTGTTAGATGATATCTCTTTAATTTACTGTGCTATTATTCACCGTGTCAAAGTTACGATTGTCTTGTTCTTAAATCATTATGACAGAATACTGTTTTGGAGATTTAGCCTGTATTTTAGAATTAAAATTGTCGCAGTTTTTAACCGACTTCAAAAAGAAAGAGGTTCTCACCCAATTGGACTGTATGTTTTTGACGTTTGTTACGCGACTACTCCGCCAATAAAAATATGAATGGATTTTGTTGATTCTTTTTAGGGTTCCGGACAAAAATGGTAAAAACCCTTATGGTGAGATTGTCTGTCTGTCTGTTTCCGTTCCCCTCCCCCCTTTATCTTCGAAGTTTTTAGAGATAAACCCTGAAACTTTTATAGTTAATAGAAATGTCTGTAAAGAATTCAGGAAAACTCTCTAATTTGCATAGTTTTTTAGACAAAGGGGGGGCGGATAGGGGGTTTCCAAAATTTTAATGGTCTAGGTCTTGTGAGGTATCATATGAAAGGTAATCATTTGCACATTAATAAACTGTTTTTAGTTTTGCTTTGAGCCGTATCGTTTTCAAATTATTTACAAAAATGTTGAAAAATATACCGTTCCCCCCCTTTATCTCCGAAGTTTATTTATTTAATGAGACAGGTACAGAATAACATACAACTAAAACTTATGTAACGATGCTAACCGCAAAAAGTCAAATGCAAGTTTGCAGAGATAAACCCCTGAAACATTTATGGTTATAAGAAATGTATGTAAAAATTACAGGAAAGTTAAAGCAAACTCTCTAATTTGCAAAGTTTCTCTGAAATCATTGTAAGTGTGAAAAAATCTACATAAGTTCCTCTACCAGACAAGAAATGGCGCTGTCAAGGTTCTCAAACAAATATAAACCGCCATTATCAATTATGTTATATTGTATGATGGCACGGAACCCTCGGTACGCGAGTCCGACTCGCTCTTGACCGATTTTATTTCATAAGGTTTGTCATGTTTCAGAATTGGTTCTATTTTACATGATTCTAATGATGGAATACACGTTAGAAATTCATTTAAACGATTTTTTTCTAACCAGTCACATCTGAAATAGGTAGCATATTTATATAAATTACTAGCTTCTGCCTCGATTATAATAACTACCAAAATTTATTTCTGTGGGCCTAAGAATACCTAAGTTATAACCAACATGTACCTTGTTAACCATTCTTGTATCTTGTCTAAAATAAAATTATATTTTTCTTACAAATATTTTTTTTTCAGATTTTAGACCGATCAGCTAAAGTTAAAGATGATAAAAAATATCAAAAATGACAGCATATATCAAATATTACAATAACATGACTAATTCACCTGTCTGCCCTTATGCAGGGCGATGTAAAGGTACAAAATGAGATTCCTCGGTTCATTGATCTATTCATGAAACTCTAATAAAATGCATTGCTAAAAATTGGTGATTTCAAATTCTATTGCTCCCTCTGCGTAGGCGATAATATACTGACGTTATTGGACTTCTCACAAGCAAAACAAATGGACTACGTAACTTGTAGGGGTATGTAAAATGTTTAGGGTCCCTTATTAATGGTTACAATTGATAGATAGAAAGACAAAACATTTATTTGTAACGCTCATAACAAAACACATAACAAAATAAAAGACACAACAGGAGAGAGTAAAAAATTAACAAACTGAACAAAAAAATACACTCACAAAGATGCGTCTGCTTCAAGTCTATGTTGAGCCTGAGCGCAACGCTGACCTTCCGTCAGAACCGGTTGGATACGTGCAAGGGAAAATCAAATTCTTAACCTTTAACTACTAACAAAAATTAAGAGAACCAGGCTTATCATAAATGTAATGGAAAAAGTGGAAATGAACGGCTAAATTACAACAGTTAAAAGTTAAAACTATTCTTTATCTAGCTAAAGGATCAGAGCATGACACGAGAACACCATGTTCGGCATCAGGCTTTATCATTTCAACTGTAAAGCGTGCACTACTGAACACAGACCTTCCTCATGGATGTCCTTGAGGAGTATTTGCCATACTCAACACGCTTGGCAGACGGGTTGGCGAGCGCAGTACGGGATATTGATACACCGAAAGACGCTGCTTCCCATCTTCCGGAGGTATCCCTTTGTAGGCTCTTACTGCATCCACGGGCACGAGAGGAGAGGTGACATTCTACTGCCAGCACCTCACGTAGTCCTACACTACCTACGGAATCTTTAAAACTTAAGTGCAACTCACTGTCGACTCTTATCCTTTTCAATTTCCAACATTACTTTTGTATTACTTCAAATGTGAAACCTATTGATATGAAAATATATTACTCTGACGAGTATGAAATGAGCAAGCAGCTATTTCTACTTAATTTACATACAATTTTCAAATACTTATTTCATACGAATGTAGCATCACCTGGTTGGCGTATATTGAACTTTGGTGGGGTCCACCAAAGTTTAAAAGAAGAAAAGAGTTTGTTTATTCTTTATTCTTTATTGTACGAAATAATATAATCATACGAATCATAATATAATATGACGAGCTCTGTGGCGCTGCGGGCGAAGGTCCGCCTGCGACGTAATAGGTTGCGGGTTCGATTCCCGCCTTGGGACAAATTATTACTGTACGATCTGCAGATATTTGTTTAGGGTGTTCTGGGTGTTTTTCTATATTATAATAAAAAATATCTATGTATTTAGTGTACATAATGTATTAAGTATATCAGTCATCTAGTACCCATAAAACAAGCTCTGCTTTGCTTGGGGATAGATGATGCTGTGTGAATTGTCCAGCATCATTTATTTATGTATTTATTTATACATAATGAAAAGTTATGTACCTACAAATGCGAACTTAACCCTAAAGAAAGTTCCCTTACAGCAAACGAGGCTATTGTAACTAGGCAGTTGTTATAATATATAAAATAATATAACAACTTATACAAAGTAAAGGCTACTTATATGTATATAATTATACAAAATAATAATTAAATTAATAAATGTAACTATTGGTCCCAATTAAAAAAATATTTCAGTGTATGATACCGCAATTATCGAATAAGGATAGATGCTATACAACATTACGGCATGACTTATAGGAGCGGAGCAGCATTGATAAAAGCTGCATAAGCGGGGCAAATTTATTTCATTTGTGAGCTTCCCTTGCGTGCGCTGCATAAACGGACAAAGTTACGCAGCCATCATAGCAATGTATAGCACAATTGTTCCCCTTAAAATGTTAAAAAAAAGTCCGCCGTAGCATATGCCTGTCGGTTAAGACTGACCCACTATCATAATTTATAGCAATATAATTTCGGTTCGGTTTACATAATTGATTTCTCTTAAGAACAGTACCTACAGTTCACCTAAAATGAGATTGTAACTGATTATTAATAATAATAATGGTACGTCCTAACTGGTGACGGAGCATAATAATAAATAGACATAGACATTTATTTATTCACTACAATAACACATACACAGAAAAAAAAAATGAAAATAACAAAATCATAATAGACACAGATTAAAAAATAAAAAGAGACTTAATACTAGAAATATAAAGTGTTTAGATACTGCTTGTGCAACTTACATTGAAACAATCTGTAAAAAGTCACAATCGCAAAGGGTTCACAAAGAACTTGTATAAACTTTTGCACTAAAACAAACGTTTACATTTTAAACAAAACATAAAAGATTACTTCTAAGTTCTTAAACTCAATTCACAACAAATGGCCAGTATCTAATTCATTGCTTCTCAAACATAAAAATGAAATGTGAATACCCTGACTTTACTCGCGGTATGTGGAGTTGTGGTTAAGATAGTCCAGGAGCTACACCTGTATTCTTATTACGCCAATCAAATTTAAATAATGCATTAGTTGCGAAGGTGTTTTTTAGGGTTCCGTACCCAAAAGGTAAAAACGGGACTACTAAGACTCCGCTGTCCGTCTGTCTGTATGTCTGTCTGTCACCAGGCTGTATCTCATGAACCGCGATAGCTAGACAGTTGAAATTTTCACAGATGATGTATTTCTGTTGCCGCTATAAAAACAAATATTAAAAACAGAATAAAATAAGTATTAAAGCCCCCCCCACCATAGAACAAATGTGATTTTTTGCCATTTTTTGCTCGATATTAATAATGGCAACAGGTAGACGCTTGAAATATTCGCAGAATATTTATTTGTGTATTTTCACCTAGTATAGTAGTTGTTTTGCCAAAATCATAGTACGGAACCCTTCGCGCGCGTGTCCGACTCACACTTGGTCAATTTTATAATATATTATCAAAGGAGGTATCCCTTGACAGTTTCTTCCCTCATCCACGGGCAAGAGAGGAGAGGCAACATTCTACTGCCGGCACCCCACTACCTTATTTTTGATTGGATTGGAAGGTTTTTTTATTCTCTTGAGAAGTTTGCATTCAACAGTAATGCAACAATTCATAAAGGTTGCAGGTTCGATCACCGTTAAAAAACATTTTTCATATATTTGCCTCGCGTTTTGGTGTTTTCTATGAATTCATTATTTTTTTTCATAAATTTGAGATTCCACTACTGAAAAAAGGCATCCCTCATAGATTCCTTAAGGGGTAGTTGCCATACTCACCACGCTTGCGGAGGCGGATTGGCAAGCGCAGTACGGGATGTTGATACACAAACAGACGATGCCAATCTTCCGGAGGAATCCCTTAGCAGGCTCTTACTGCATCCACGGGTAAGAGAGGAGGGGCAATATTTTACTGCCGGAACCCCACGATTGAGATGATGATGATTATTAATCTATGATGATTTGATGATGATATTTTTTAATCTGTGTCTATTATGATTTTGTTATTTTCAATTATTTTTTTCTGTGTATGTGTTATTGTAGTGAATAAATAAATGTCTATGTTTTATTACTATTTTATTACTATTATATCCTACTGTTTTATTATATCAACTTGTGTTTCCTGATGGGTTGCCTGGAATAAATTGCTATCAGCAATAAGGCCGCCTATTTGTACGTGTTTACCTATTTATATTTTATTTTTAAGTTTGTCTATGATGAAACACATTCTACATCACCAATTTTGGTCGCCTGTACGTCGTGGCTTTATGGGATTAGATGAGCTGATTAAAAACGTGACTGTCGCGACTTCGGTGATTCACAGCGTTAATACGGATGTAACCTGACTTAAGGGTACACATGTTGAGAACAAATACAGGACGAATATTCTCGTGCTTACTCTAAGTTGAGTTAGAGTAAGCACGTTGAGTAAGAACGAATTTAAGTGGGTATTCATAGTCAACCAGGCGTTAAACGTCCACTACTGAACACATCCCTCATGGGTCTTCATGAGGAGTAGTTGTCATACTCACCACGCTTGGCAGGCGGGTTGGCGAGCGCAGTACGGATAGTTGATACACGGGAAGACGCCGCTTCCCATCTTCCGGAGGTATCCCTTAGCAGATTCTTACTGCATCCACAGACATGAAAGAAGGGGTATTCTACTGCCAGCACCCAACGGAAGACGGGCAGCAGCGTCTTTCCGTGTATCAACATCCCGTACTGCGCTCGTCAACACCCCTGCTAAGCGTGGTGAGTATGACAACAAGCCCTCATGGAGATCTATGAGGGAGGCCTTGTTCAGTAGTGGACGTTTTTTGACTGAAATGATGATTAAATTATGAATCTTCACAATTAAGCTTACTAAAGAAATGTCACATTATCTAGCAGACAAAATACGTGGAATGAAATTTGCTCCAACTACAAAACAAATAAAAATAATAAAAGCTGTGTTTAAATTAATTTAACGGAATTTTCTAGCAAGTTAAGATTATATACAAGGTATTTATCGCGCTATTTACCTTTATTATTGCCCGACGTTTCGACAGGATTGCACCCATGGTGGTCCCGGGAAGACTCTTGTGACGGTCTGTCACAAGAGTCTTCCACAAGAGTCTGTCTTCCCGGGACCACAATGGGTGCAATCCTGTCGAAACGTCGGGCAATAATAAAGGTAAATAGCGCGATAAATACCCGTTTAAATATGTGTTAATAATGTGTCCTGATCGCGAAAGTTTAAAAAAGACTATATACAAGGTGTTTTATTATAACATGTGTACTAAGCAGAAAGGGAGTGATTCTGACCATTCCAAGGATCAACTTTTGTTCTACGACTTTTCAGGATTCAGTGATTTTTATTCCAGAAAAGATTACGAAAGTTTTATCTTCAACAGATGATTATACAATAGTGACAAAATTAACGCCAGCTGATTCTTGTCACTGTCATTGAACCCCGCAAAGAGATATATATATTTTTCCTTCAAAAACTACTTGTTTTCTTGGGCTCAAACCCAACCTTTCGTGTTATTTATTACACATATTATTAAACACTCTATAATTTAACATCAAAATAAAATTATCACAAAAATTATTTTGTAAGAAATTACATTTTTGCACGCCCATCTAAGGAGATTGTATTCAAACTTGGAATAAAATATAATATTTAAAATTGTTCTAATAATAATTAAATGTAAAACAAAAGTTGTATCGCCATTTAATATGTCTGCCAAGTCGAGCGGTCAAGCCCTGCCTAAAGCACTAAGGCTCTGGAAGATGGGCAGCAGCGTCTTTCCGCGTAACATAAAATACTCCATACATGATACATAAGAACTGACTCTTATCATGTTATTGTTGAATGTGTTTATATATTATATACATATATTCGTTCCTAAAAATAAATTAATAAACGCGCTCACCAACCCGCATACCAACGCCACGGCAACAACTCCCTCATGATCACTACTTGGGGATCAAAACCCAAGGTTGCCTGGTAGAGATCGCTCTTTAGCGTTTCTAGTGTTCAGTGTTATTATGTTTAGTTTTAAGGTGTGCAATAAAGTATTTTCTATTCTATTCTATTCTATTCTATCCATGAGAGAGACCTTCGCCCAGCAGCGCACGTCCTGCGGCTGAGATAATCAACAGCTCGCCATATTGTCTTGGCGGTCGCCGAGCAGAATATAAAACTCAGCTCGACCAGAGTCAGGATCGAAGCTCCAAAAAACAGGGACAACACGCCACCGTAAGTCGCTGAAACAACATTGTAAAATTAAAAAAAAATAAGTAACCCCCCGACACTTAACCTATTCTCAGACATTACCTATTTTTTTGTAATGTGTTCCCTCAGTTTTGCAATCTACACATCATGACCTTTTATTTGATAATACACTTGGGTATATTTGAAAACATTCGATTGTTCACCCCTACTTTCAACCCTCATAACTTGTAAACTTCTAAACCGACTTTGAAAAAAATGGCTTAGAACCGCCGGAAAACCTGCTTTAAAATAAAAAAGGCTGCAAATTGGTCTACTCGTTTAAGAACCACGGTGCCACGGACAGACACACAGACACACACTTAGTGGTCAAACTTCAAAAACCCCTTTGTTCGGGGTTAAAAAAAACATAACAATTTATAAATTTTTTAACATTAAAACCGACTTCAAAGATAAAATCTAAAATGTTGCTGAAAATAACCAAACCGCTATATAAACACAATATGCTTATTACATTTGAATATTTGATTCATCTATCATGAATCCCATCATTAGAAATGGGATTAAAAGCAAGCAAACATTAATAAGTAAAACAAAACCCTAACAGCTAGTTGAAATTTAGGGCAAACCTTAAATTTTAACTTGCTATTGGGTCAAGGCTTAGACCTGGAGGGACTCTAGTACACACTATTACATTATTTCATTCCATTAAATTTCATTCCCTGATTCTGATGATAATGTTTTTTATTGGTTTTTATTTACAGACAACACATTACAAAAAACAGACAAAATGTTGTCCGTATTTGCTTAATTTTTAAAATTATAAACCTACGTAGCTCCTTACTTGAGGATACTCATGTTAATTTACAATTGTTTACTTTTTAATTGTATTATTTAAGTATGTTTTCATAATTTAAGGTTCTAATTAAACTAACTTATAAGTGTGCTAGTAAATAAATTTTATATGTATGACTATGAGGTATATATTTATATGGGCCATAGAATAAGTTATATTACCACCTGTAACTTATTTAAGCTGAAGCCTGAAATAAATGTCTTTTATTTTATTTATTTATTTATAAACTATTGCTATTTAACGACTATGTGTAGAATACATTCCATACCGAAAACATGTATTTAGGTATATACCTAATGTTTATTTGAGTCTGGCTGCACTTCGCATTCTCACCCGCGCAGTTCCCGTTCTCATGAAAATACGGGAATAAAATATAGCCTTTGTTACTCGGGGATAATGTAGCTTTCTAACGGTGCAATAATTTTGAAAATCAGTCCGGTAGTTTTTGAGTTTATTCGTTAGAAACCTACAAAATACAACATACAAACCTTTCCTCTTTACAATATTATGAGATGAGATATTAGAGATAGCAAGGACGGGTGAAAGCAAAGATAAAATCGGAACTTTTTGTTAACCCTTCGTCCCACAACTCAATTATTGGTTCATTTCGCAACGGGCTTTCGTAACCAGTTACGTAATTAATAAGCTGGTTGCGTAACAAGCGAAACAGTTCCTATTTCATAACTGGTTACGAAAGCCAGTAACGCAGAAGGAGGAATGGTTTCGATAATAGGATTAATTATCGAATCTAGTTCGCTATTTTGATTCTGTTTCTCTTAATACGAAGTGTGGGTGTGATTAGTTTGAGACTAGATAAGCCTCCCTCATGTTTGTAGATCAAACAGATACTGATAATGAAGGGCTGTTGCCACGGGCATGAGAGGAGGGGTAACATTCTACAGCTAGCTATACTAGCTGAAATAACTTCACATAAAAAACTTTCAACAAATAAATGTTAAATGCGAGTATCAATGGATTTTCACGAAGCACACACCTACGCCGATCCTTTGTTCAAAAACTGTTTGTGGTTTTCATGAATCATTCATATAGTTAAAACCAATTAAATGCCATGCTCCTCCCTGCCACTTGGTGCCGGCAGTAGAATGTTACTCCTGCGGATGCAGTAAGAGCCTGCTAAGGTATACCTCCAGAAGATAGGCAGCAGCGTTTGTCCATGTATCAACATCCCGTACTACGTTCGTCAGCCTGCCAAGCGTGGTGAGTAGGTAACTACCCCTCATGGATATCCCTGTCCCTACATTCTGCTTGTGTTGTAGTGGCATTTTACGGCTGAAATTATGATGATGAAAATTACCATTAATTTTACAAGATGCGGTTGCGGGAAGATAGGTTTATTCTGTATTATTCATTGCTGGCATTTATCATAATCAAACAGGTTTATGATAAATATATGAAAAGCTTACGACAGAGGCGAATGGCAAAATCAAAGGAAAGCCTATGCCCAGCATTGGGTCCAAAAAGGATGATCATGATGACTCCTTGTTGGACATAGGCCTCCTTATCACCAGTACTAGGAAATATACGAGGGAGGCCAATGTCCAACAGATATGATACATCATCATCATCTCACTTATTTTCCTCACTTGGAAAAAAAGTTTTCCGAAACGAACGAATTCGAGTATGTACTTTATTTAATTAAAATGTGATTCTAAAGAAATGAATAAACTTATCATTTTTTTTAGGTTTTGGTGGGATTCGAACCCACGTCCGTCAAATCCTCGAACGTTCTGAACGTCAGTTCAGTAATGGACGTTTTACGGGTAAAATTATGAAATGATGATATGCACTAAATTCGCTTATTATGTTTATGGTGTGGCGTAACACAATTTTGAAGCAGATATAAAATAAAATAAATAATAAATAAATAATGCTGGACAAATAACACAGCATCATCCAGCCCCAAGCTAAGCAGAGCTTGTGTTATAGGTACTAGATGACTGATATACTTCATACATTATACTACATAGATAGATATTCTTATTATATATAGAAAAACACCCAGAATACCCTCAACAAATATCTGCAGATCGTACAGACATTTGTCCCGAGGCGGGAATCGAACCCGCAACCGCTTTCGTCGCAGGCGGACCTTCGCCCGCTGCGCCACAGAGCTCGTCTACTGCGGACTAATTCTAAAAATGAAATAACGTCACTCTAAATCGAATATGGCAGAATACCCAAGATGGCGGTCTAGTTATTTTATTAATGCACTTTTACAATATATATATCAATTATTAGGGCTTGCTGAGGGTTACTCGAAAAATTATATGACATCACTCTAAATCCAACATGGCGGGCATGAGTGATAACTAAAAAGTAAAAAATAAATTAAAAGTAAAAACAACTTTTTCACAAAGCTTTTAGCTTTTATTTAACAAGCTTTTATTTAACCTATTAAACCTACATAGGCTAAAAATAATAAAAAAAAATTCCATCAAAGTTTAATGTCAACTTAAAACTTCTTTGCACAATTTATGTGATAAAAAAGCTCGTCGCGAGATTTAAACAGGTAGGGTTAAAAAGTTTTTTTTTACTCTTAATTTATTCATTTCATGTTTTAGCGCCATAGAGGAAGATTGAAAAATTTTTACTGCTTACGAGTCTTTACTTGCGCAATATTAATCTTACCTATGAAATAGCTGATGTCAATAAGTGGAGACATCTTGTAGCAGTTGCAGTTGGATTTCGCGTAGTAAACCTGAAGCGATGCCAGCTCACTTGCGTTCTTCTGTCTGGAAGCCAATTAGTACGAGTTCTTATCAAAGTCAAAGTCAATAAGTGTTTATACAATAGAGCAAAACGCTGCTTAAAACAGTCAGTTAACAAAATAAAAACGAAACACATAAATTTAATAAAGCACATAATTAAATTCTTTAGCTTTGGAAAACTTTTTTTCCAAGTGAGGGAAAGAAGCGAAGTAGGAACCTGACTTATCGGTCCACAAACTTATCCTGAAGATCCCGATAAATGTATATCTATCATTATCATTTCTCACTCTACATTAAAACGGGCTAGTTTATCAACAACATGGGTCCCATATGAAAGTCGCGGTCATGGCCGTCCACAAAAGCGCTGGCGGGACGATCTTAACACCTTCCGAGAAGATTGGTGGAATATTGCTCTTGAAAGGGACAGAAGGACAATATAGGCTTACAAAAAAATATCATTTCAGTCGTAAAACGGCCACCACTGAACACTCCATGAGGTGAGTTGTCAAGCCTGGTGCATGTCAGGCGGGTTGTTCAAATTCAAATTAAAAAAATACTCATAAATGATTCAGTGCGGCCGCATGGACTATATTGACGCGACACAAATTACAAAATAAAACACCACAATTAATAGATTATAGCAAATAATTGAATCTATTCACTTAAGATGATACGCGAGTTAGGAAAAGAAGCGATCAAATGAACCTAACTAGGTCGTTATAGTCATCAATAAATTTTATTTTGTCTTAATTTACGTTTGACCGAGTTGGAGCAGTTTCCGTCCCAAGTGATTTTGTCCTCTAGGTAATCTGATATTTTATAATAAGCTTTATTGCAAAGATTGCGTTTAATAACGTTTTCGATTATTCAATAATAACTTCTACAAATCACTTGGGTGTTTGTTGTAGAAACGTATTACATTGCCCTTTAACATATATTTTACCCGATTAATTGCGTAGTTTGTAATGTTTATAGTGTTTAACCACACTTAGGTAGAACATGTCAAAGAAATGAAGAACCTTATCAATTTTCTCCCCTTTGAAATGTTCTACCTAAGTGTGGTTAAACTCTATAAAAATTACAAACTATAGAATAAGCTATAGCAATATCTCAAGTCATTGCTACTGAATGCAACTTCAGACAATGAACAGGAGAATTATAGTAGTTACCTGTAGATGGCGCTCTAATCAAGAATCAAGAATCAAGAATCAAAAAATACTTTATTCAGTGCGGCCGCATGGACCTTATTGACGCGTCACAAATTACAAAATAAAACAACACAAATAAATAGAATAAAGCACATAATTGAATCTGTTCACTTCAGATGACACGCGAGTTAGGAAAAGAAGTGAACAGAAGAACCTAACTCGGTCGTTATAGTCATCATTTAACAATTTTATTTTGTCTTATGTTACGTTTGACGGAGTTGGAGCAGATTCCGTCCCAAGTGGTTTTGTCCTCTACATACATACATATAATCACGCCTTTTTCCCGTAGGGGTAGGCAGAGACCACTTCTTTCCACTTGCTACGATCCTTACATACTTGTTTCGCTTCGTCCACTTTCATTAATCCCTTCATACATGCTCTTCGGTTTAGGGTACTCTTGACCTGGCCTTTTTTCAAGACGTCCCTGATTTGGTCTTGAAACGTCCGCCTAGGTCTACCCCTTCCAACACTTTCATTCACACTCGCCTTATACACTTTTTTCGTCAATCGTTCTTCATTCATTCTCTCTCACATCCACCATCTCAGCATACCTTTCTCAATTTTCGTCACTACATCTTCTTTCAGACCACAACGTTTCCTTATCTCACTATTTCTTATCCTGTCACTCAGTTTAACTCCTATCATACTTCTTAACGCTCTCATCTCAACTGCATTTATTCTGCTTTCATGTTTCTTCTGCCATGCCCAACTTTCACTTCCGTACATGAGTGTCGGAACCAACACTCCCTCATGCACAGCCAAACGAGCCTTGTGAGACACCTTCCGACTGTTCATAAAGGAGTGCAAAGCTCCATTAACCATGTTTCCTGCATTCACTCTTCTTTCAATATCACTCTCACACTTTCCATCTCTTGTAAACTTTGAACCCAGATACACAAACTCATTCACCTGTTCAATTTGTTCACCTCCAATCACGATATTGCAGTCTGTCACTGCCTCATCTCTTTCAAACACCATCACTTTCGTCTTCTTTACATTCATCTTCATTCCTTTTCTAACGAAAGCTCCACTCATAGCAGTTACCATCTCCTGCAACTCCTCGGCCGAAGACGCAAGTAATACTTGGTCATCAGCATAAAGAAAACATTTGACGAGTAACTCATTCATTCTCAACCCACTTTCATTCTCTTTTAAATCTGTCAAGCAATTGTTCATGAACAGATTAAATAGCCACGGTGACGCTACACATCCCTGTCTAACACCTTTTTCGATATTAAACCATTCAGTAAATGCCCCGTTTATCCTTACACAAGCACTAGAATCCCTATAAAGGGATTGTAATGCTCGTATAAGGACACTGCTCACACCGTTCACGGACAATGCTGACCACAATTCATTTCTCACCACTCTATCATAGGCCTTTTCTAGATCCACGAACGCGCAATAGACCTTCTTGTTTTTAGCCAAACACTTTTCGGCTATGCACCGCAAGGAAAATACCTGATCCGTACATCCCATTCCCTTTCTAAATCCCGCTTGTGCATCCCATACTTTTTCGTCTGTTTCCTTCACAACTCTTTCAATCAATACTTTTGCATACAATTTACCGACGACGCTGAGAAGGCTTATACCACGGTAATTTATGCAGTCCTGCCGTGACCCTTTTCCCTTATACAATGGCACGATTACGGCTTTGCACCAGTCTTCCGGTACTTGCCCATTTCGCCAGCACAAATTGAAAAGGCGGTACAGCTGGCTAGCCACTATGCCCTGTCCAGCCCTCAGCATCTCGACGGTAATCCTGTCATAACCTGCAGCCTTACCTAATCTCATACTTTTCAACGCTTTCACTATTTCATCCATGCTTATCTCACTTTCATCAACATTTATATCAGTTTCCATGGAAGGTGCCGGATGTTGTACCTGCACTTCCTCTCTTTCAAACAAACTTTCAAAATACTCTTTCCATCTCTTTAACACACTTTTTTCTCCTTTTATAATGCTCCCATCTTGACTCCTGATGGTACTCAGCTCCGAGGTAGAAGTTTTTCCTCTTGCTGTTTTGATGGATTTCCAGAAAAACTTGATGTTTGTCCTCTAGGTAATCTGATATTTTATAATAAGCTTTATTGCACAGATTGCGTTTAATAATGTTTTTGAATTTATTCAATGATAACTTCTGCAACTCACTTGGGACTTCTGCAACTCACTTGGGTGATCGGTGCTCAAACCGATATCACCTTTTCAAGAATTTCAGCGGTACTCGATATGGGTTCTGTAGCTTAGTGGTTAAAGCACTTCCGGTTTTAGGAAGCGTCAAGGATCAATTTGACGGACGTGGGTTCGAATCCCACCGGATTCGTAAATTTTTGATAAGGTTATTCATTTCGTTTAATTTTGAACATCAGTTATGAGCAAAAAATTTAATCTCATGAGTATTTCTGACAAGATGAGGTAGATCATTTATGTAAATAAAAAACAGAAAAGGTCCAAGAATTGATCCCTGCGGTACACCCATTGTAATTTCAGATCCCGGAGATCGCTTTACATTAACATAAACTCTTTGTATCCTGTTACTGAGATAATTAATAAATAAGTAGATCCAAAGAGACGCGCACTTTCCTGATCAATATATCATGGTACACAGTCATATGCTTTTGAAAGTTCGCAAAAAACACCTAAAGCATCTTGCGACTTCTCCCAAGCATCATATAGTTGCCATACTCACCACGCTTGGCAGCTTGGCGAGCGCAGTATGAGATGTTGATACACGGAAAGACGCTGCTGCCCATCTTCCAGAGGCACTTACTGCATCCACGAGCATGAGAGGAGGGGTAACATTCCTCTGCCGGCACCCCACGGCCAATGGAAATGGATTATTGCTTATGGATTTATTTTAAATTGTTACTTTTCTTTTCTTTGCCATGTTAATTTCGCCATTCTGCTTATTGCTCAGAATGGCGAACTATCGCTCTGGAACGAGACAAATGAAGAAAGGGAAAGGAGGCTTTTGCCCAGCAGTGGGATCCGATAAACTATTTTGATTATTATTCGTAGTAGTAAATAATATATACATATATATATATATATATTATATTATATTTTCGACTTATACGAAAATAAATCTAATGTAATCTAAACGGATTAAATTTGGTAAGATTTCTTATCTATTTTAAACAATGTTTTTTTTTCTTTAGTCTGTTAAACTCGATAGGTTGTATTACAATATTATTTTTGAGAATCTATTCCCACCACATAACGGACGGTTACCGTTGGCTGGTTCAATTATTTTGTCGATTATGGAATAAAACCTCGTTTATGACGACGTTGACTTAGACAAAATAATGTTTGTATAATGAGGCGTTTTCATTAAAAAGTAAAAATTTCAAAAATAGTTCCCTCGAACCTTATAGATGGCGTTAGTTGTCATTTAATGGAAGGAAACACAATTTGACAATGACAGCATTTGTAATCAATCACATACTTGTTTTCTCCGCTTACCAGCTCCATCTGTTTGGTTTAGTAGAAAACACTTTTTTATTTTTTACTGAAAACGACTCATTGTATTCAAACTTTAAAATAATTTACTGAAAAAAATGTGCCAGTATTCATTTATTTAGTACTTTGTCTATTTATAGAAGGTTTGACATTCCAAGAAAGCATAAATCAAAGAAAAGAATTTACCAGCGAATACTTGTGTTGCTAAGACTTTTTTGATATGACAGAAAAACACTCAGATCCGGGAAAGTGTAACGAAAATCTCCACAATATTCTACGAAAGTTCTTCCAATTTACCCTGCCTAGTAACAATATCTAATCAGAAAGGGTCCTTACCAGATACTAGTGGTTAAATAGAATGAAATCTGGGTAACGTGCTTGTTACCGAAAAGGTTTACTTTATGAGGTAATTTGTTCAAATTGCGTAGATAAGTGTGTTCTTTCATCTCGGTCGATTTTTTTCTATAGAAAATAATCCGGTATTTTTTCGTAAACTCGCGATCACAATTTATTATAATAAATAACAATACACGGGAATTTATCAGTTTATTTATTTATTGCCATAGTTTGCAATTACAAAACATTGACATCGCCTAATACCTCAGTCGTTGCCGTGGGGTGCCGGCAGTAGAATGTTACCCCTCCTCTCATGCCCGTGAATACAGTAAGAGCCTGCTAAGGGATACTTCCGGAAGATGGGCAGGCTTTCCGTGGATCAACATCACGTACTGCGCTCGCCAAGCGTGGTGAGTATGAGGCGGGCCTGTGTTCATCAGTGGATGTTTATGGCCGAAATGATGATGATGACCTTTGATTATTCCCGACGCCGACGTTTCGACTGAGTTTCAATAGTTGTGTTCCCGGGTAGACTGAGGTATTCATCATTTCAGCCGTAAAACGTCCACTACTGAACACAGGCCTCCCTCATGGATCTCCATCAGGGGTAGTTACCATACTCACCACGCTTGGCAGGCGGGTTGGCGAGCGCAGTTCGTGATGTTTATACACGGAATGACGCTGCTGCCCATCTTGTGGAGTTATACCTTAAGGCTTTTACTGCATCCACGGGCATGAGAGGAGGGGCAACATTTTACTGCCTGCACCCCACGGCAACTTAACTATGTATAATGTAATAAACAATTATTAAGTTAGGAAGGGTCTAGTCAACAACCACTAACATAGTTTACTGGCACCTACCATATTTCAGCCCTTGACGTTATTAATTCTTAGACGGCCCTCAGGCGAAGTACTTATCAATATCATCATCATCCGCCTCAATACCTTTAAATTTGTACATCATTTACTACATAATAAAGAGACAACATGTTTTTGTATGTGGAGTTATGTCGCGTCGTTAAAAACTGTCAAGGTCGGGTCTGACCCTACTCAGACCTATTTAAATGGCGGACGATGGGCACGATTAACGATAAGCCCACCTGATGTTAAGCGGTAACCTCTAGCTATTAAAACAGCAATACCGCGGTGATCACGGTCACGAAGCATGTGACTATGTGACCAACAATGCATTGCCGTCACCTTGAGACAGAGTTGTAAGGTCTCATGTGCCCGTAATGTCACCGGCCCCTTACCCTTCAAACCGGAACACAGCAATGCAGACACTGATTGACGGCAAAAAAGTTATCGTGGTAGTACTTCCCCGGATGAATCACAAAAAGTTCTACTACTACTTAAGTTCGAACTAAACCTCATTTAAATAAAACCTAATCTATGATCAAAATGCAGGAACATCGTGTGAAATCCATCCATTCTAGCTGGTAAGATATCGCATGAAACCCGTTGTTTGCAAATGAATATTTTGACTTGGACTTTGACTTTGAAACTTAGGCTAATCACTGCGGCTTATTATCATGGCATCCAACTAATTTTTGATCGCCGCTACCGCAAAATTGATAAGTACAGTCTAAAAGCAAACTCGTATTTAAAAGTACCAGGCGACCATAACAACAAAGGAGGTTTAAAATTTTCTTGAATAAATAAATTACGATTAAAATCAAACAAACCTTCAATTAATTTGTCAACAAAACCCCTTCAAGTTCTGAATTTTTAACGGTGTTAATGACTGGTGGCAACTTCGCACTTTATAGGTGGTACACGAATAGTAATATGCAATGCCGATGTCATCGTATTTAACATAATCCTACTAGTATTAAAAGCTAGTATTAAACGCGAAAGTTTGTGAGTATGTATAGATGTTTGTTACTCTTTCACGCAAAAACTAGCCAACCTTTGAAATTGAAATTTTGCACGCGTACCTATAGATGTTGACCAGGATTAACACAATGCGACATTTTATCCGGGTACAACGCATGCGAAGTGGCGGGCATATGCAAGTACCGTCATATTTTCAACAACGACGTCCCGGCTCTATTCATGTCAGTTGGCATTCATTTTAGCCATAAAACGTTCACCAATGAACATAGACCTCCCTCATGGGTCTCGATGAGGGGTAGTTGCCATACTCAACACGCTTGGCTGGCGGGTTGGCGAGCATATTATGTTGATATACGGAAAGACGCTTAGCCGGCTATTACTGCATCAACGGGCATGAGACGAGGGGCAACATTCTACTGCCGGTGCCCCACGGCGACTGGGCATATATCGCAGCAATCAAGCTTAGTTGAACGAACTAAAGTAATAGTTGGTTAGGCTAGTTTTTAAGGCGAGGTAAACATACAGAAAGACATCATAAACTCATATTATGTATCTTACTGTATGTATTTTGCAAGGTGGTTTCGAACACGTGTACGTGTAAGTCTTCATAATAATGTTGTATTTTCATGTTTGTTTCAAAACACTAAAACTTGAGATAATATTTAAAAAACTAGCCCTTCCATTTTATACCCAAATAATGCCGTTTGATTGGTTTAACTGGGTTTAATAGAAAATTGAACGCCATCGTCATCAAAACAATGATGATGAAACATTCTAAAGAGCAAAGTCGTAGAGGCAGCCCGTTACGGGTCTGAACGTGCGGGTTCGAATCCCGTTACAACTGAAAATTTTGATTGAATTTTTAATTTTTATGATGCCAGATCATAGAAGTTAAAAATGCAATCTAACTTTTTGGACCATAGTGGAATCAATCCCATCAGTATTTGCCATACTCACCACGCTTGGCCGGCGGGTTGGCTAGCGCAGTACGGGTTGTTCATAAACGGAAAGAAGCTGCTGCCCATCTTCCGGGGGTATCCATTAGCAGCAGGCACTTACTGCGTGAACAAGACAAAAGGGGTAATATTCTATGCCGGCACCCCACGGCATGGCAGATCATAGAAATGAAAAATGCAAGTGGACCATAGTTAAATCTAAATTTTATGAACGTTAGTTTATAGCAATTAAAAATAAAATTTAGAAAGTAAGAACTCACGTGATTTCTAGGGGCAGGCCATCGTATATAAAGGGCCCGACATCGGATGTAAGCGAGTATTTCTTGTCCCGGCACTCCGTGTAACAAACAGACCAGCAATTCATCTCGTTGTTTGATAAATGCACTGTAAATAAATAAAAATAAATAATTAAAACTAAATAAATAATGCTGGAAAATTCGTCTAGCCCCAAGCTAAGCAGAGCTTGTGTTATGGGTAATAGATGACTGATATACTTAATACTTATACTTACTACATAGATAGATGTCGAAAGATAGATAGACAAAAACTAACAGAACACCCGGAACAAAAATATCTGCAAATCGTACAGATATTTATTCCGAGGCGGGAATCGAACCCGCAACCTCTTGCGTCTAAGGCGGTCTTTCGCCAAATACATCAAATAATAGGCTAGATGACTAAATTCTCATTGTAAGTCCATCATGTGGATTAACAAAAATTTTAAAGACGCACGTTTTTTTTTAACGAAATCATTAAAAACAGCAATACTTTATATTGAAATGTCGCGGGAAGTAACACGCTGGTACGTCCCGACGTGCCGCGGTGCAGAATTATGAAGTAACCAGTTGCAGTCTGCCCATCTTCCGCAGGTAGGTATCCCTTAGCAGGCGTTTACTGCATCCACGGGCATAACACGGACGGGTAACATTCTACTGCCGGCACTCCACGGCAAAGCTTTAAATAGATACTTGAAAAAAAAATATTGACAACATACATGAAATTGTAACAGTTACATTATTTTTAGTTATAATAATCTACCGACATTTGACATGTCATTTTTAACAAATTCTGTAATTTTTTACATCTGTTATTTTTGACATCTGTCCAAATTATCAATATGGAACTTGAAGGTTCAAGTTATAATCGTATTTACAGAAACAATTTTTTTTTTATAAATTTCGAAACTGGATCTACTGAGATTACAAACGTATAAAAACTCTCACAAGAACTATAATTTATTTCTATTCTAAAAACTGGATCTATATAGAGTTTTCCCTTTAGAAAACTCTCACTAGATCCAGACTGGATTTGTTGACTGGATCTACAGAGAGTGATCTAGAAAAGAAAAACATTGGTAACTAAACTAGGATTCCCTGTGTTATGGCGTACCATTGCCCTCCACCAAATACATGATGATTAACTTAGTATATAAATCAGATTCAGACATTTATTTTCACCTTAAGAACATAAAACAAAACTAAATATAATGAACACTTGATTACGTATAATCGCTTTAGCGGCCGTTTTTGCCTTGTCAAAAGGGTATCCCTACTCACAAAATTTATCGCTAGCGCGACCTACACTTTGACCCTCTTTGACCAAAGTTAGCAGCGACATCTAGTTTCGCGGAGGGCGACTAGTTGGTGTGACGTCACTACTAGTGTCCTGCACTTATCGGTTATTCTGTGGCACTGCCATTGTTCACAATACAAAGCTGTATACTACTTTAGCCTTTCTAATCGAAAGATGAAACTTTACCCTGAACTTTGTATTGGATTTTTAAACAATAGAGGCTTTTCACAATTGGTATTTTAGAAATTCATTTAAAATGTACCTTCTACTCTACAACACACCACATACACTAACCGCACATTATGGTTACTATAGAAGGCCATCGCTGTGATACGACTCGTTCTGCCACAGTACATGCTGAGTAGTGACCATTTTGTGACTAGTTTTAAAATCGAATTAATATTTTTTTTATTTGATTGTACAAATGTGACCAAATAAACGTTCTTTATCTTTACCTTATCTTAACCGAAGGAGGAGGTTCTCTAGTTGTCTATTTTTTTATCCTCAGAACTCTGTCGTTTATGAACTGATTTGGAAAATTCTTTTCGAGTTCGAAGAGATACTTATACAACCTTATACTTTGAATTAGGTGCCATTATTTTCAATACTCAATTATGATGATGGGATCGATGACGGATCGAGAGAATTTCTCAAATGTTTGGGGATCAAATGGGGATTTCGGCATAATTATCTCAAGGTTTTATATATCTCATTTGCATTCAGAATGTATGATTTGGTGAAGTGGAACTGATGAAGAGGACCACAGATTGTTATCAAAACTCTTCAACTTTACAACGAAGCATGGCATCATCATCATCATCAGCATCAGAGTTACTGGAGTTAAATTAAATGGAATTAAATAATGTAACAGTGTGTCCCTCAAGGTATAGTTTTATGCGTTAAATTTTAAATTGCGTTTGAGTTTTTGTTTCACTTAATAATGAGTGCTTGCTTTTACACCCAGTTCCGGTGATGGGATCCATGATTACTTAAGCTCTCAAATGCAATAAGAGTACAATATAGCTACTGCAAATGACAACAGGTGCCGGCAGTAGAATGTTACCCCTCCTCTTATGGCCGTGGATACAGTAAGAGCCTGCTAAGGGATACCTCCGGAAGATGGGCTGCAGCGTCTTTCTGTGTATCAGCATCCCGTACTGCGCTCGCCAACCCGCCTGCCAAAGTGGTGAGTATGAGAGAGGCCTGTGTTCATAAGTGGACGTTTTATGGCCAAAATGATGATGACGACCTTTGATTATTCCCGACGCTGATGCAAGCGTGGTGAGTATGGCAACTACCCCAACTATCCATGAGGGTATTTTCAGTTAAATTATAGATTTGGGGAATTGGAAAATTAAAGAATAATATTCAAACAAATTATGCAAATTGATATCAATTTTAAAATCAGTTTTTCGGTAAATAAAGTAAATACACACATTCGATAAAAGGGGGGTGAAGTGCGTAACACGCTTTTAAAAGGGTAACAGGTACAGTCATCTGCAACACAAAGTGAACACTCAAATGAGTGAAAACTAACTAGGTAACAGTAAGTAGGGCAAGTGGATTTTTTAAACCTAAAATCAGAGATGCCACGAATATAGACGTGCGGCTGTGCCTCCAAGCCCTGCGTGGGACTGATGCGATATCGAGGGGTTTGTACTTGATCAGCTTCATTTCTGCTACCGACGGAACGTCTCTTAACGTTTATCTCAAACCTGTTCTTTTTTTATATACAAAATTGTTACTTTTTTATAAATAGCTTTAGTAATATTATAAAACAAGATTACACCTAGTAATAAAATCAGATTTAGATAAGGATTAAATTTGTTATACATACCTCTATAATATTACTCAATGTTATGACATGCATGTATACCTGTTAAACTGTGCGGAGGTAGAGATCCCTTGCGTCCAAATCACAAGTCGAGAACTTTGTTAGAGCGAGGAGTTAAAACTAAGAATGGTTAACTGGGTCGTTCATTCCATGTAAGACCTTATAAGTATGTTTATCATATAAGTATTTAGGTTGTTATGTATGTAGGTATATTTTTATCTATCTATTTTTGCGTATGTATTATTCGTACACCGCCGTTTTTAATATCTTATAACCTGTCCATCCAAAGGTTGTCTGGAAGAAATCGCTTTTAGCGATAATACCGCCCATTGTATGTTATATTTTTCTGTGTTTCTCTTTGTGAAATTTATGTGTCATGGTGAATGTACAATAAAAAGTTTATCTATCTACCTTATTTTGGAAATAAACTATTTTATTTTTTTATTTAATAAGGTTAGCGGATTTTGGCCTCAGCGTACTTGCAATCAATACCACTATTACTCTGATTGTGAGTGTATAAACAAAACTGAGACATGGTTTAAAGTGTTAACATCTTTTGCAGCTGATTCTACATATTTCAGTTTTGTGTAAACAAAATTGTATTCAATATTTGTTGATGTCTTGCACACGACTTTTGATAAGGTTGTAATTCGGCATAGAAGATTTTAACATGATCCATTTGTGAGACATTAAGTTAATGTTAAAAAACATTTTTAGAAACAGACTTTGACAAGCAATTTCAATTGTTACTTATTTGGTACTAGCTTGTCATAAACAACATCAAAGCTGTATCCTCTGCCTATAACAACTGCAATGCCGCGGTTATCTCGTTCACTAACATGCTATAGATATAAGGGTTATGTATTAGTTATTTATTATTTAGTTTTATTATTATTATTATTTAATATCAGGGCAAAATTTTCACTCATACAACGCATGAAAAGCTGCGGACAGAAGCTTGAATTCCCGAATTCAGTCGTATTGATTTGCTAGACATTTTGACATTAAGCTGTAATGAACCGGAGGTATTTGTATTAACGACTGATTTCACTTTGACTTCAAAGTGCTACCTTCCCGGAAAGCACAAACCTCACCTTTAAGATTCCACGCTGGTGAGTTCGCCTGTTTGAAGGTTTCCGCTTCCCCATTTCAGATATTCCAATTAGGGATTAGAAATATGTAAATTGGGTTTCTTTGATACCTTTTAGTTCCGCAATATTTATCAAAAAAGCTTTGAAAAAAATACAGGCACAGAAGAAAAAGCTGGAACTCGAAGCTGCGAAAGCCAAAGCTAGGATACAAATGGATTTAATCGACTCAAATTTGGCAGCTGATTTGTCAGATATCGGCGAACAATACAGTCCACCTGCATCTGAAGATGCTAGTCGAAGTGATGGAAAGGATATTGAGAAGTGATTGGAGCAAAGCCAGCATGAACTGGAGAAACAGAAGGTCGCCCAAGATTGTATCATACGTAGCTCGATGTTACCGCCGTCGAATGTCGATGGCACTAACGGTCCAGTTCAACAGTAGGCCAGCGCGCAGGGACTTGGTTGTGTCCACCGCCTCCACCAGCCATAATGCCAATCTACTTAGCCGTTTAAGTACGCCAAAAGAACTACCCTGGTTTTTTGGTGATCCAATGGAATGGCTTTCATTCAAAGCCACATTATGATAAATCCACAAACGCTTGTAAATTTAGTTTTTATCCCATCTATTCAAAAAGAACGACTTGGTTCACCTTTATGTGCACCCAAAGGTGGTGTTTTCTATAAAAAAACTTTCAGCGGGCAGTAATGAGTTTTTAATCCTCTTTATAAGTGCGCCGCAATTATGTTTGCCGCGCACTATTTGAATTAGTGCGCCCCAATTATCTTTGCCGCGCACATTTTGAATTTGGAACATCTTAGTGTTCAGCGCCAAAGAAATCGAACGCAAATATTGTTTGAATAAAGACTGGCTGGTAGGACGGCCCATAGTCGCGCAGCCGGCTGAATAAAAAACAAAAAAATGAAATTAAAAACGCGCGAACGCGCCCGCGTTTTCGTCAATTTTCACGGATTGTTGTCTTATTATTTTATGGCTTTTTGTGTTTGGTTTAACACAATTCCGCCAGTGTCAAGCTAATTTATTAATTCGTAAGTTATTTGGCTAGTCATGTTGGCCATGGCGGCCCTCACGAAATTCATGGTTTTATTTTGAAAAATGAGTTCGTCAAGTAACAGTAAAAGTATAGAATTAACTCCTGAAAGTATTAGAACTGACGCAAGAAATGTGATGGATAATCTGAATAACTGCAAAATCCCGAGAGAAATATATGAGAGCCTATGGTAATTTTATTGAATGGAGAAATGCAAGAGGCGCCAAGAATTTTTCAGAATCTGTGTTTTGGCCTACTTCTAGTACTTATTTATTTATTTATTAGGACAACCAACAGCTATAATAAACTAATATACAACAGTGTGAAAACATAAAGCAAGTAATAGGTTATCACGAATAGATATAAGAAAGTAAAAGAGAAAAAACTATTAACAGTACGCTTCGGACACAAAAACAAACTTAGCCAAAACTAAACAACCTTCCACTCTTTGGAGTACCTAGGTACTCAATGCTAAAATCAACAGTCAGTTCTAACCTTTTATTTTCTCATAGAGGATGATGAAAAGTAGAGTGTATCACTCGGGCGCAAAATATATTTTTGGCTCGGGCGACGTACTTTGAATCCCTCGCTACGTTCAGGATTCTATTCAGGAACTACACTTCAACACTTTGCTCTGGATTCAAAAAGCGCCCTCGCCGTAAAAATATTATTTTGCTCCCTTATGATACAATCTACTAGAGAAAGAGACCTTGTTGCGTCCTCCAACATGACTCGCATAGTTTCCCCTGAACTTGATAGTCAGTCGCAATCCTAACCCCACACATACCGCACGCTCCTCTGGTCATCATGAGTTGTAGCATTTTCGCGAATAAATTGGTCTAAAACTTATTTTTTTTGTTCATAATTTAACAGCCAAATCGTCACTAACTTACACTAACTCGAGTTAAGACCGTCTTCACTACGGTTGTATGAAAACTGGTAGTTGCGTGATATACAGATAATGTATATCACGCAACTATCAGTTGCGTTATTATAAATTGATGCTTACTTAACGACTACCTAATTATTTTTCAAAAGGTGTACTCACCAGTCACATTATTCAAGCACGCCAAATCTTCAAATTCGCAAATACGGCTGAACTTTGCTGAAATCGATACTTGGTTTATAATGCTTATAAATAATACATCATTTTTATCAAGTTCTGATGATAAGATCCATGGTATATTAAGGGACATATTCAAATGTAATATGCATACTACAGCGATTTGGGTATTTCCAGCAATATTTTAGATTTTGTCATTGATGTCGGTTCTTATTGTTGACAAATTAAATAATAATTATTGCATTAAGTGTACAAACTCCTTTCAGTTTGTACACTTAATGCAAAATTTTTATTTAATTTGTTTCAATTTGGGTTTCAACGTATTATTAATGTGAGTAGAAAACCCGTTTAACATTACAACGAATAGAGTAACTTGCGAGTGTTTTGAAAGTGAAAATAAAATTATTTCTACTTTGTGACGTCAAAACAAATTAAGGCTATTTCCAAACAAAAAAATAATGCTGGGCTTTACACGGCACACCATCGAGTACCAAAGTAAGCAAAGCTTGTAACTATGGAAACTAGATGAGTAATATAATACTCATATTCATTTGTTTTTGTAAACACAAATGTCAAAGTCCATACATTAAAAAGTCAATAGACAAAAAGTCATTGAATAGTCAATATACAAAACATTTAATTTCAACAGAGCACATAACTGAATTCGCTCGCTTCACAAAACTTTTTCCAAGTGAGGGATTTTTTAATTGACCTATTTCGTCCCACTGCTGGGCAAAGGCCTCCTCTAAACTCTTCATTAACCCTAAACTAAACTCTTCCAGTCATCTCTCTCATTCGGGATGACCTCGATTTAAAAATTACCAAATCTATAACTATACTAATATTATAAAGAGGAAAGAACTATAATTTGTTTGTTTGTAATGAATAAACTCAAACCTAGATAGATAGATATACAACTTTTTATTCATCACCACAAAAGTTATAGTTAAATTACTTAATTTACATTCATCATTTCAGCCGTAAAACGTCCACTACTGAACACAGGCCTCCCTCATGGATCTCCATGAGGGGTAGTTGCCATACTCACCACGCTTGGAACGCGGGTTGGTGAGCGCAGTATAGGATGTTGATACACGGAAAGACGCTGCCGTCCCCATTCCGGAGGTATCTCTTAGCAGGCTCTTACTGCATCCATGGGCATGGGAGGAGGGGTAACATTCTACTGTCGGCACCCCACAGCACACAATTTACATTATAACATGAAAAAATCTAATATAAACGTATTTTATTACAGAATAAATTATATTAACATGTTTAACTGTCCGGGCTCCAGAGCAGGAATTTTATATTATATAAGTCGGTATATTTGTGGTTAAAATGTATACTTATGTTTATATATAATTTTTATACTCTACTGAAATATGTTTTTTCAACACAGATCAAATACGGTCTGTGGACTGGTATGGAAGTGGCTCTACAGACCGTATGTGGTCTGTGGACAGATAACCTGTTAATGTTTCGCGTGTTTAACTTACTTTTTGGATATTTGAAGGGGACGCACCCGCAATGTTTTTCATATGTCTTTATCCGACACTCCGTAATACATGTCTCAAAGCTGTACCTGTTCAAATATATTATGTGTTCATCATCATTTCATCATCATCATCTCGGATGTACGACGTCCACTGCTGGATAAAGTTCTCTATTATTAATAAAATGCAATGAAAATATCTAGTTGATATTAGATGTCTAGTAAGTAGTCGAGGTGATGACTGGTCGGCGGCTTTTCGTTCCAGCCGCTGACAATGCCGCTCGGCGTCTTACCTGATGATGCCTCGCTGAGAGGCGAAACATGTGTCGTCGTTTGGGTTTGGGTATGCATGTTGCACTAACAACCTAGTTCTCCCTGCATGTGCATAATCAGCGGGCGGGAGGGTGGTGCATATGCATCTCAGCATTAGCGGTTTTAAAACTAGATATTTTCATTGCATTTTACTGTCATGGATTTCCGCAAAGTAATAGACATAGACATAGACATAGACAAAGGCATAGGCAAAGACATAGGCAAATTCTTACTGCATCCACGGCCAAGAAAGGAGGGGGCAAGATTTTACTGCCGGCACCCCATGGCAACCTTGTTATTAGTGTTTATGTCAATTGAAACCATCCATGGTCTGTTTATTTTTCTTTGAAATTAAGTTCCATTTCAAATAAAAATAAACGGGAATGGGTAAAAGTGTAAGGGACCATGTTTTAAGAAAAAGAAAACTGATTATGTAGAAAACTTCATATATAAGATAAAAGATATAAAAGATTGTCATATCTAATCAAGATCAGAGTGAAATGAGTGAAGCGACACTGATGCAATTTAGTAACAAGTATTGGTATGGGGGTACCAGAAAAGGGGGCGAAGGCCTCAAAAGGTTATTAAAGGTCAAAATGGCATTTTTGGGTTTTTGACGTTTTCGGCTATTTAAAGACTTTTATTTTTTTGGTGACCTTTTGAGTTCACAATAACTCCGGTCCCTGTAACCTTTGGGTCACCAAAATCAATCAGTCACCTTCTCTTATTAAGACGGTGCTAACAAAAAAGGTTTCAAGTAAATCGGTCAACGCGTTCGGTTGTAATCGTCAAATACACAGGCATACAGACAGACAGATAGAAAGACAGCGCTATGCATATTATGGGTCTTTGCTCCCTTATTACGGCAAAATTCTTTGAATTCCAATGCAAGTAAATTTTAGATCAGGTTCGAATGATTGAAAAGTCTCAAAATCATCTAACTTGCTCGATTGAAATAAACTCGAATACATAATTTAAAAAAAACAATTTTGGCACCATTTCTTATGAGAAATGGTGCTTATTGATTCAAGCGCCAAAAAAGTGTTCTACAGAACCCGGCTCAAAAGACGCAGAAAAATTTACGAATACCAATATTATGTTTACAGGGTGTTTTATAACTTGTGTACTTACCCGAAAAGTAGGTTTCAGCCCATAGAAACAAGTTGTTTCAAAAGAAAAAAATATTCATGAATTCGTATATTTTTTTAATTTTAAATATTTAATAATTTTTAATCTTACTAGATGCTGTGATGAGGCTTCCGTCGATTGTGACCGCTAGGTATTGGGACCGCGGTCCCATTCGCCGGATTGATTTAATTTAATTATTTTGCTGTGAAAATTGATCCTGAGGTCACAATCGTATTTTAATTATTTTTATACTTTTAAATAAAAAACAAACCTATTTGTGGAAATGGGTATTTTTATTTGTACCTGTACGGCAACTCTTCGCGGAGGTCAAAGATCCTATCAAGAGTCAGCTGGCGTTTTGGTTGTCATTATCAGCTGTTGAAGTTAGAACTTTCGTGGTCTTTTCTTGAATGAAAATCACTGAATCCTGAAAAGTCGTAGAACAAAAGTTGTTCCTTGAGATGGTCAGAATTACCCCCTTTCGGCGTACACTTGTTATAGTACACCCTGTATCATGATTTATAAATAAATATTGCTGAACAATTCATACAGCATCATCTAGCCCCAAGCTAAGCAGAGCTTGTGTTATGGGTACTAGATGACTGATTTACTACATAGATAGATTTTTTTATTATATATAGAAAAACATCCAGAACACCCTGATCAAATATCTACAGATCGTACAGATATTTGTCCCGAGGCGAGAAACGAACCCGCAACCACTTCGCCCGCTGCGCCACAGAGCTCGTCACAATAACTCTGTATTGCAAAAAAAAGCTTGAGTCAAGTCGCCGTCGACAACTGTTTCATAGAACATAATTAGAAATTATTTTTGATCTCCGACGTGTCAAAATTCTCAAAAATTTCGGCAACATAATAAAATATTCTAAGTGAATATAAGATAGATATTTTCTACTTCTAAAAAAATTCAAATCTATGTATATTATTTGAAGTAACCTGATCCTACCAAGTGGCAGGTAAAAGCAATATGATTTATTTACGCATAGAACCTATTTGACAGGTGTCAAAAGCTGCCGCGGCGGGACCAAGACGAATACATAAATGGGATTTAAAAGGTCCAGGTAGGTCTACCATAAGTTTACACAATCTATACTCGCTAGCGACTGTAGTTAAAAAAAATATGAAAGCTTGTACAGATAGTTTGGCACTGAAATACGCAGTAAACTTTACTACAGCGACTGTAGTTTGGGCTTCATTTGCTTAAAATTTAGTACCAAGAGTTACAAATGTGACAGATTTCATAGTAACGTACTATTACTACTGTAGTAAAAGCCGGCGATCTAACAGTGACAACTCATGTGTTTACACTGTTAATATAATATATGTTTTTTTATTGTAATTGACGTGTCTATGTTTTGTAAATTGAATAGGATGAATATGGAAGAAGAACAAACCATGTTAGATAATAATGTGTCGCGATCGCAAACATTTAAAAGTTTATTACCTAAATTGAAAATTTTATGTAACCCACGACAATTTACCTAGTCTCAGAGGTTACCTAATTTTTTTTGTAATGTTTTCCCTTGGTTTTGCAATCTACACAACATGCCCTTTCATTCAATATCACACTTGGGTATATTTGAAAACATTCCATTGTTTACCCCTACTTTCAACATTAAATTATTTGAAATTGGTCGAGCCATTCATGAGATATGGGGATCTCATGAATAGCTCAAACAATTTCTATATAATTTTCAGTTTTGCATTCTACACATCATTTCCTTTTATTTGATACCAACGTTTAAAAGCTACGAAGTCATAGACAGACACACAGACACCGGTAAAAATTAAGCAGCATAGGTAGACACAAAAATAGTAAGGTACATTAAAAACCACTTACATAAGGATTAAACAGTGTGCATTAAGGAAGTGAGATGAAAAACAGATTTGCTTACATAAAGAAGAATAGAGAGATAATAAAAAAACATTATTATTATCTCAGCTGTATGACGTCCACAGGCGGACTCCCTCATGGATCTCTAAGTACAGATCTTGAGGAGGTTTTTCTTGAGCGTCTTTTCTTGTGTATGTTGTATGTTTCGCCAACCCACATTGTATGTCAAGCATAGTGAGTATGACATTAACCCCTAATGATCCACAAGGAAGGCCTTTATCCAGTAGTCGACGTCCTACGGAAATGATGAGGTGTCACGATCGTTAAAAATGATAATACCATAATCTTACCTGTCCGTGTGCTCCAGAAGCACTTCATCATAGAACAGGCAGCCCCGCTTCGCAGGCGTAATGCGCCTCAGTTCGGGACTGCCATAGATTACCAAGGTTTCCACCTTCATCTCCAAAGATTCCCCCGGCGTCACGTACCGGTACAGCAGCGTCGTCTCCGGGTAGTCGTTCGGATCCGATATCAGGATCTGAAACATCGTTTGCTTGCACTTACCCTACATTACGGAGGGTCTCAATATTTTGTGTGTCAATTTAAAATTTATTATCTGTCTTTCTTTCTAACAGGACATCCATCCTCGCGCATAATATGTTCGTACCACGTCAACCTATTACTCTTCATTTTCCCTCCCGCAACTTTCACAGACGTCAAATAATAATAAGGCATAGTAGGTACGAGTATTTTAGGTTTAGGGCGTTTGCCAGCAAGAAAGATGTGGCCCACGAGCGCTGCTGTGGACAGATAGCGACGGCTCTGTGTTACCTTAATCAATATATATAAATTTTTTCCGTTACTGACTGAGTGACTAAGTGACTGACAGACAACGCACAGCCTAAACCGAATAGAATAACAGATATTTGTTCCTGAACAAATATCTGTTCTGGATGTTTTTCTATTTATAACAAAAATATCAATCTATGTAGCTATGTATTATGTATATCAGTCATCTAGTACCCATAACACAAGCTCTGCTTAGCTCGGGGCTAGAAGATGCTGTATGAATTGTCCAGCATTATTTATTTATTATGAACTAGCATGTGCCCGCCGCTTCGCATACGTTGTACCCGAATAAAAAGTAGCCTATGTGTTTATCCTAGACCACATCTATACGTTTGCAAAATGTCAGCTCGATACGCACGCTAGCTTTTGCGTGAAGTGGTAACAAACCTCCATACAAACAAACTTTCGACCTTATAACATTAGTGAGATATTTGCTGTCTATTTGAATTCACATAATATATCTATTATTTATGACAAAGTGCTGTATATATATTTTGTTTATTTATTTTTGACCTCGCCTGTACATTCAAAAACAAAAGACTATAGTAGGCAAAATGTGTTCTAGGTTTTTTCGGCACTAGTGTATTTGTATTTTAGTAGATTTGAGTATTCGACCTATTATGCAGTAGTCACTTTAAGTTCTAGGCAAACATCAAATTTATGTAGTCAAATTGTATTCTAGAGTAGACAGTCCCATATTAACCTTATTATATTGTCTCAAGTGTTAAAAAAAAAAGACATTTCCGAATTTTTTTCTTAAACAAAATGTCAATCTTTTATTTAAGGCTACAGTATCCTGTTTAGATCTCTTTTGCCCTCACGATTAATAAGTCTTAAGATCAAAAATTCTCTCTCGTGAGTACTTGAAAAGCAGTGTATTTCCATGGGCCAAGATAAAAATTATAAGTTGAATTAATACCTCGAGTTAGAACTCCTGAAAGACAATCATCACAAGTCAAAATGTTTACCGCCCAACGAAGCGGGCACGGATTTAGTACCTAAATAAAGCGAGGAATGGGGGCTTGTGACGTCATCATTATGTACCGAGGGACGCCGCGTCGGCGCGACATTTCGTTATAATGTATCACGGTTATTGGACTACGTTAAAAATGACAAAATACATGTCCAATAGATTTTGTTATTCTACATGACGGAATAACAATTAAAATATAGTGATCTAGCCTATTCTATACAGAATGTCATGTTGCCGTGGGGTGCCGGCAGTAGAATGTTACCCCTCCTCTCATGCCCGTGGATGCAGTAAGAGCCTGCTAAGGGATAGGTACCTCCGGAAGATGGGCAGCAGCGTTTTTCCGTATATCAACATCCCGCCCTGCGCTCGCCAACCCGCCTGCCAAGCGTGGTGAGTATGGCAACTACTCCTCATGGAGAATGACACTCTTGAATGTATGATGTGAGATGATGAATAGACGCTGCTGCCCATCTTCCTGAGGTATCCCTTAGCAGGCTCTTACTGCATCTATGGGCATGAGAGGAAGGATAACATACTACTGCCGGCACCCCACCGCTAGTCGAAATCGAAATAGTAATCAAGGCAAACTAACTCTTATGGCCACTACGTAAAGGTTGTTATTCCGACGTTAATATCGTCAGATCAATGATTAACATGATTTTTAAATAAATGATTTTTAGTTGTTTAATTTTATATAAGACTAGCCGCACCCCGCCGTTTCACCCGCGTAGTTCCCGTTCCCGTGGGAATTTCGAAAAATCCCTCCTTAGTGCACTTTTAGGGTACTCAAGGTATATGTGTGCCAAATATCAAGTCTCTAGTTCCAGTGGTTAAGGCTGTGCGTTGTCTGTCAGTCACTCAGTCAGTATCGGAAGAGTTTTATATATACAAGGTGTCCCGTAACTGGTGTATGAAGCCAGGAGCTGCAAATTACCCCCCACCAAAGGAATGCAAAGGCGAAGAAAGATTTCAGAAAAACGTATTTTCAGGTTTCCATACAAAATTAAAGTTTTCCAAGTCGCTGTCAACCCTAATGTATAACAGACGTGTGTCCGTAATACATACCTACGCGCCTACGCACACCACGCACCTATACCCACACTCAATATACGCACAAGCGCGTTGCGGGCGCGCCGCGGGAATCCCCGGCGGTCAATAGGTCATTGCCCGTAACAGCTGAGAGCAGGGTTGTCACTCTTATGAAATTAGTATAAACTTTGAACGTTATCTTATCACTGAAAAACTTGAAAATCAAGAAAGTCGTAGAACAAACGTTGTTTGCCAGGGGGGGTAGAAAACCCCCCTTTCGGCTTAGTACCCCAATTACGGGACACGCTGTATATTGATAAGATGATTTATTGTTTCATCTACAAACATCAATTAGCATAGTTTATAGACACAGTGGCTTAGATCTAGATAGATACATTTCCTGAGTGGATGACATAGGTGCTCAAACTAGGATAACCTGTGTGATGGCACACTATACTCTCCGCTCGACATCAAATTAACATGTTAAGGTTATAAAAAAGTTATTATTTAGAAAAGTTTACATATCTTTTAATTTATAGTTTAAGTAATATAAAATAATGGAAAATATTGTTTTGTAATACTGTGTTGGCGTTAACGATAATATCTGTATCTAAGTACCTGCATAGACCTGCGTGAATATACCTGACCTGCCGGACTGAACAAAAAAAAAAATTAAAACTTCAATAAAAAAACCTTTTTAACCCTTAATTTTTATTTTATTTTATATTATACTAGGTGTCCCGGCGAACTTCTTATCGCACATACTACAACCACTGCTTACAACTACCCTATAGCCTTCCTCGATAAATGGACTATCTTATTAGATTCAGTATTCTGAAAGAATTTTTCAAATCGGACCAGTAGTTCCTGAGATTAGCACGTTCAAGCAAACAAACAAACAAACTCTTCAGCTTTATAATATAAGTATAGATTGTTTTTGACTCGCGCACCGAGGGTTCCGTGCCATCTTACAATATAATTTGGGTTAGAGATGGTTTATATATTAAGTTGTTGGAGAACCTTAATTGCTCCATCTTCTTGTCTGATAGAGAAACTTATGTAGATTTTTCAAACTTTCGATGATTGCTAAATAACTATGCAAAAGTTTTAGGTGTTTATCTCTGCAAACTTCAGAGATAAGAGGGGGCGGTATTTTTTCAGCATTTTTTGTAAATTAAAACTAACAACAGTTAATAAATGTGGAAATGAAGCCCTTTTATATGATACCTTACATGAACTAGTTTTTGAAACCCCCTTTTCGCCCATTTTGCAATCATAATGAGAATATTTTAAAAATTTGATACATTGCAATATTATGAACAAGTGATACTATTTTAAATTTCAAGTCGATAGCATCAGTAGTTCCCAAGAACTGTTTTAAACAGACAAACTAAGTTACTCCATGAGGGTTCCATTTTGATTCGGAACACTAAAATGAAACGTAGACAATGCAAAAGTTTGAGGAATACTGAAAAGGTATAGAGGGAAATGTTTGGAACACAATTTTTGACTTCGTAACTATGTTTGGACCAGTTAGGATGTGAACACATCAAAAGTTCCCTCCCGTAGCCCTTGATCGGGGGACGATGGGTAGGGGGAGGTTAAAAGGTGCCATTTTTCGGTTTTTATGCTTAGAACCGAGACACGTTCTCGGCTTGCCCGTTGACGAGCTCACCGCCGCTAACCCGAAGGTGACGTCAACCCGTCCTACTCTAGCTGCTAGGCACACATTTAATAGCCGGTCTCGCCGGCGAGGCCGAAGAATACACTCTTCCGTCTTAAGGTACAGTTTTGCACCTGGACGTGAACCCTCATTACACATAAAAATCTGGCAACAGTCCAAGGCGTGGTTCGAACCTAAGTGGTGCCCTTGAGCTTGTTGCCCCAACATTACTTTTGCGGCTGGGGGCGTTCTCTGCGCTCGCCATAGTCCGGTAACGTTGTCATGGCCCTCTGCGGTCAACAACATAAATAATCGTTTAAAAAAAAATTGCTTAGATCTCGGAAACTATGCGTCCTGGCGACATGACTCAATACAAAATGAAAGCCAAGTTAGAAAAGTTTAGTTTTTCTTGTCTGTATTGTATCATCATCATTTCAGCCGTAAAACATCCACTATTGAACAAAGGGCATGGACATAGATCTCCATAACGGGTAGTTGCCATAATCACCACGTTTGGCAGGCGGGTTGGCGAGCGCAGGACGGGATGTTGATACACGAAATGACGCTGCTGCCCATATTCTGGAGGTGTCCTTTAGCAGGCTCTTACTGCATCCACGGGTAGGACAGAAGGGGTAACAATTTACTGTCCCACTGCATCCCACGGCAATTGATAGTTGATAATATTTTAATATTATATTAATAGTTAATATAAAAAGATCTAACTAGCTCGCAAAAGTAATAAATTTTCCCCGTTTATGCAACATTTTTAATGATGTTCCGGTCCTATTAGTCACAGTGCGATAATAATATCGCGCTATGACTAATAGGACCGGAACATCATTAAAAATGTATAAACTACAACTACGGAAGGCTACAGATTAGTATAAACTAATCTGTAGCCTTCCTCGATTTCTAGCCTTCCAGCTATCTAGCACCCAAAGACTTTTTTCAATTTGGACCCAGCTGAAATTGGCTCCCTGTTCGTCATAAAATACACCAGAAACAACTGCCTTGTGTGAAAGCCCCTGATAAATCTGTACTGAATTGTTTTGCTTGCTAAATATTTTTTCATTTTTCATGTTTTTTTTGTAATATTTTGCATAATTCCAGGGTAAAGGACTCGGAATGGACGTCGTACGCGGAATACCTGGCTTCCCTCAACAGCAGCTGACCACGCTGTGTACCCTCACCACTAAGCTGAATAAAGGGACGGTGTCGGTAGCCAACGTTGTTTACCTTTACTTGTGAACCAAGTAGTTTCTGAGGTAAGCGCGTCAACCAAACAAACAAACTCTTCAGCATTATAATATAAGTATTGAAATGAAACAAAGGGAATGCTTGAGAGGTATGCCAATAAACAGTAATGGGATACATCAAGGACGTTCAACAAGGCTGCTGCAATTCAATTTGAATTGTAAAGCAGAGCTATGGAACTTAAATGCTGCAAACACCATAAAATCCATTTTAAGAGCATCTCTAAGAGCATGTCTAACGTGGCTAATTATTTGTCTTATAAACAAATAATTCGTCGTTATTATAGAGGCACCGTAAGATATTTATTTATATATTTATTTACTTATATCAGTTGCCTGCTGCACTTACAGCCGACGCCAACGCGTGCAGCAGGTTATTGTAAGTACACATTACATACACTTAATACTTAACTAAAGAAACGAATACACTTATCTAAAAACATAATATTAGGTTTACAGTTAAAAATATCTATTTCCTGGTCCTGAGTTAGCAGGGCATTGAGCGAATTGAGGGCCTGAGTCGTGGGAGCATACTGCGCGGTATATGGATATGTATGTTTTACGTACTTTCAGTCACGTCCTGTGGATAAATAATTTGCGGGACTGCAAGGCTGTTTAGGCTTATAATTAGGCCTATAATATAGGGACGCTTGTAGAGAGAAGTTCAGAGAATTGAATATTATACTGTGGCTGTGTGTTCTCTATAATGTACATAATGTATATTAGATTATGTACATCTGCTAGAGAATACTACAAACATTATGGCAAATAAAATTAAATAAATATAAATCGTTTATTTGACATAAGGTGCCGTGGGGTGCCGGCAGTAGAATGCTCCCCCTCCTCTCCTACCAGTGTATACAGTAAGAGCCTGCTAAGGGACACCTTCGGAAGATGGGCAGCAGCGTCTTTCTGTATATCAACATCCCGTACTGCGCTCACCAACCCGCCTGCCAAGCGTGGTGAGTATGGCAACTACCCCTCATGGAGATCCATGAGGAGGCCTTAGTTCAGTAGTGGACGTCTTACGGCTGAAATGATGATGATGATGATTTGACATAAGTATTTTAACATAGAGGTAATTAAGTCCATAATTCCTGAACTAGCCTAGGCTCCTGTAACACATTACAGGATCCTGTGGCTTTACTTTCCTTTCCTATAATAATAATTTCACTTTATATCTAATTGTCTCTAACATATTACAAAATATAAAATACAGATGTTCATTGTCATAATAGAAGAAATAAGGAAAATATTGTAGCTTTGAGTACTAGACTTGAAAAGTTTTTTATGTATCTCAATAAAATTGTATGAAATGATAATATTTTATTTTTAAATGTTATTATCCTGTTTCTTTTCGACATGCCAAATCCCTTCCTATATTTAAAAGCTTGGTTCATCAATTTTATCTAGAGTCCCTGGATAAGTCTTCGTAATTTCGTAATATTAGTATTAGTTTATTTATATAAAATATATGTGTACTTATATCTGTACATATTTTGATAACATCTCTCCTTAAATCTCTCTACTTCTTATTGACCTTTACATACGCCACCGTTATTATATTATTTACTCTTTCCTGTCCATCCAAAGGTTGCCTGGAAGAGATCGTTCTTAGCAATAAGGCCGCCCATTGTGCATTTGTATTTATTTTAAGTTTTTATATTGTATTTAATTTTAGTTTTGGTGTACAATAAAGATATATTCATTCATTCATTATACAACTGACAAAGCCTTACACGTCTAAGGCCTTAGCAGATAATTATTTATTTTATAATTTTATGACTTAAAATAACGTGAAATGAGCAATAATAATTATGTTCAATTACGTTTATAAGTTATTAATTTTGTTTATACGACAAACATTTGTACTCTTAGACTTATCTTAGCACTTAGAAAAAGATTATGGATTAAATTATTAAACTGTTACTGATACTGATTTTATCTCGTGTGGTGTCACTGGCAAACAACACCTAGTTTGTCACCAGCAGCATTACAATGCCTCAAGAGTTACACCACTAGTATTTTGTGTATTCTATTATGCCTGCTATCTTTATATTAATTTCTCTCTAATGGCGTCTAATGTACGTTACGTCTATTACTATAGATGATTTATACAGCGTCAGCAACTGGTTATAATGCTGTACAGGACGCTGCAGTTATATAGGACAATGTTAGATGGGTTAGGCTTGTCCAGCCCCTATACCATCCTCCCAGCTTAGTCGACAATTAGTCATAGGACATACGTCTGAAACGGCTACTGTAAGCTAAGTAAGTATATAAATAAAGATGTCTTTCTAAAAACTTGTTACAACAAACATTTTGCAATATTATTTTTCTGGTAAATCAATATTTTCATTTTCAATACAAAGATAATTGTCTAGAGATTTTCGAGAGGTGTTCCAATAAACACTAATCAAGGATGTTCAACGAGACTGTTGCAATCCCATTGGAATTGTTAAACAGAGCCATTGAACTGAAACGCTGTAAATATAATGAACTTTATGAGCGTGTCTCACGTCGTTTGTATGGAACCGTTGTTGATAAAAATAATATTTTATGCGAAGCATGCCAAGGGATACCTTCGAAAGATCGGCAGCAGCATCTTTCCGAGTATGAACATTCCGTACTGCGCTCGCCAAACCGCCTGCCAAGTACAAGGCGAGAATGGCAACAACCGTAACATTTAAAGTGAAATATTGAGATTGATTTCTAAAGCTGTCGGCCTAAAACGAATAATGAATAAATATCTCCGCTTACCTAAATTAATAAGCAACTAAAGTTCGTATTAGTACAGCGAGGCCAATTAATTAAACCAACAATGTGGTTTTAGACTATGATAAATGGTCCTAAGCAATGAAATTAAACCTCATTTATTATTAATAACCTAAAAACAAATGTTGAATTCTATTATCTCCCTTGTTACCAAGTGCCTCCCTATTTTGAACCCAAATCCTTACGAAAACGTGAGATAGGTATATGCACTGTCTTGCTCTCTTCTCTACAACGTAAGATACTAACTTGATGTGTGTGCTCCATTCAATGTATTGATTATAATTATAATTAAGACGAGTAAATTTACAGTTTAATTCAATATTATTTTTATTTACAATGCAATTTGAAATAACCCTAGAACCGGGATATGACGAAAAGGACCTCAAACTAAGAGATGGAAAGATGATCTACCCAAAAAATGGAAAAGATAAGCGCGGGACAGAGATGAGTGCAAATAGTGAGGTACGTCGCGTCCGTCGGCGCGTACCAGCAGCGTGTGACTTCATGCGACATTTCGTTATAATGTATCACGGTTATATTGGATTACGTTAAAAAGGACAAAATACGTGTCCAATATACTTTGTTATTCTACATGACGGAATAACAATTAAAATATAGTCATCTAGCCTTATCTATACAGATAATAATGTCATGTTGCCGTGGGGTGCCGGCAGTAGAATGTTACCCCTCCTCTCATGCCCGTGGATGCAGTAAGAGCCTGCTAATAGATACCTCCGGAAGATGGGCAGCAGCGTTTTTCCGTATATCAACATCCCGCCCTGCGCTTGCCAACCCGCCTGCCAAGGGTGGTGAGTATGGCAACTACCCCAGGTAATAATGTCATGTTGCCACTTGCCGTGGGGTGCCGGCAGAAGAATGTTACCCCTCCTCTCATGCCCATGGATGCAGTAAGAGCCTGTTAAGGGATACCTCCGAAAGATGGGCAGCAGCTCTTTCCGTGTATAGCATACCGTACTACACTCGCCAACCTGCCTGCCAAGCGTGGTGAGTATACAAACTACTCCTCATGCAGATCCATAAGGGTGTTTAGAGTGGACGGTTTTTTCTCTTATACAGTCTCCATATCCTGATGATCCTTTCAAGAGTTATCCTTGGATAAAATATCCTGTAAACCCTAAAGAACTACCACATTTATGAAAAAGCTTCTATAAAAATCAGCTTCAATTCATGTAAAGTTGTAAATTTCAACCGTTCAAGAGTGATCCTCGAACAAAATTGCGGACACACATACATACAAACATTCAGCCGGTACTCCAAAAAATTTCATTCGCTTCGCTGGCTTGTTCGAAAATATTCTAACAAAATATAACGAAAAAAAAATTGAGCTTCATAATTTGTTAGCATACTATCTCTTCGATCTACGGTGTCATTGTGCTATTTAACATGAACGTAAACAGCGGAGCGGCACAGAGCGACATGACCACTCTCTGTGATGGCTCGGCCGGTACTGATTTGTTCGGAGCAAGCACGGGCGCTGCGCCGCAAATTTGTAGGTATTTTGACATTTCATAAAATATTTGTAAGAAATTTAAAAAAAAACCTCATTATTGTCTCCATAAGAAAAGGTTTTGGTGTAATTTTTATTTGATTTCATCTTGTAGTTTACTCATACCGGTTGTTTTAGATTTTATGTAGAGGTAACTTTTGATTTTTTTTTATTGATGAAAATGTTCTTAATCCCATTTTTGTTTTACCATTCACTAGGTAATATCCTAAACTTTAATATGTAAGAATTTCAGGATTCTATGTTTAATGGTTATTGAGAAATACTTGTTTTGCAACTTGTTTTCTGGTGCTGGACTCAACACGTGCATAATGGAAAGGAAAAAATCGTGTGGAAACCCGCGGCTTAGTTAGGCGTTCTTTCCTCTGTGGTGGGCATCTTACAATGCCCCAGGCACTACAGCTTCTTTTACAGCACCAATTCCAGTTGCTGACGCTGTATAAATCATCTATAATATGTGTATAGGCTTACTCTATATCTCTTTCCTCCATGTGGCAAATCCGTGGGACGGCTTGTATCATCATCATTCATCATTTCAGCCGTAAAACATCTACTACTGAACACAGGCCTCCCTCATGGCAGGCGGGTTGGCGAGCGCAATACATGTTACTACACGGAAAAACAGGCTCTTACTGCATCTACGGGCATGAGAGGAGGGGTAAGATTTTACTGCCGGCACCTCACGGCAACTGATACATACTTGTATATTTGTCGGCTTGTTATTAAATATCTTTTTAGCGGCTTTGTAATGTTATATTTAATATCTTTAATATCTTTTCAGAGGAGTTGTGCGTGCCGATAACTGTACCTTAGCTCCGATGCGAGGCGAAGAGGTTCTGTAATCGCTCGCTTGTACGTCGAATACTACACTAAGGCCAGACGAGCTGAAAAAAGAGAATAAATAGTTTAAGATGCTTCATCTCAGCGGTAGGACATTGGTCCACTGCTGTCCAATGCTATATAAGTCTCCCTTATGGATTTCCAAGTACTGATCCGCAAATTGGCGAGGGCAGAACGGGATGTTGATACACGTAAAGAAGCTGCTGCACATCTGCCAGAGGTACCCCTTGGCAGATTTCTACTACATCCACGGGCAACCTTCTACTGCCGGCACCACACGGCAATGATATTTTGCTTTTTGTACATTTCTTTATAAAGACTTACAGAAAGTAAAGAAAGCGTCATTAAACCAAATACGTAAGCTCCAGAAGATGGGCAGCAGCGTTTTTTCGTGTATCAACATCCCGGACTGCGCTCGCCTACCCGCCTGCCAAGAGTGGTGAGCATGGCAACTACACCTCATGGAGATCCATTAGAGAGGCCTGTGTTCAGTTTTATTTATTTTATTTTATTTTAGAACTTACAGGAAAACTTACAGCTAGCAATTTAATAATTAAAGAAATAGGTACAGAAAGCCAATTAAAAGTTTCCACATATGGGTAGAAGAATACAAATATTAAAAGTTGACAAATAAACAAATACTAATATATAATAAGTTGTGTGGAATAAGTTGTGGACGTTTTACGGCTGAAATGATGACGATGACCTATGTAATTAAAGATTACTAAGCAAGTGTAACTTACCTATGTTATGTATTTAATTTCAGCCGTAAAACGTCCACTACTGAACACAGGCCTCCCTCATGGATCTCCATAAGGGGCAGTTGCCATACTCACCACCCTTGGCAGGCGGGTTGGAGAGCGCAGTATGGGATGTTGATACACGGAATGACGCTTTTGCCCATCTTCCGGAGGTAGCTATTAGCAGGCTCTTACTGCATCCACGGACAAGAGAGGAGGAGCAACATTCTACTGCCGGCACCCCACGCCATGTTATGTATGTTGAAAATAAACTATTTTTATATTCGCATTTTAGAATATGAGTTTGCAACTTACCTTCCAGACTCTGACGTCATGATGATGCGCCCGGTCGACTCCTCGTTCTGGTAGTCGTAGTATTCGAAATCCTTGTCAGGGGGGGACAGATTTCTGAAGTATAATACAGATATAACGTTCATTTATGTCTCAAAGATATGGCCCAAGATAAAGAACAATTCAAGAGGATGACCGCCGACCTTCAATAACTGGAGAGGCACTATAAGAAGAAGAAGATGTCTCAAAGGTACCTACAGTTAAAAATAACTATAACCACAAATAGGTTTTTTTCATTACAAAGTAAAAATAATAATCCGATTGTGACCTGAGGGTAATTTTCACATCACACCATCTAGTAAAATTATAAACAAAAATATAAAAAAAAATTAAAAACGAAATACGAATTCCCGATTCTTTTTTCTTCAAAAACTATTTGTTTTATGGGCTGAAACCTTTTGTTAGTACACATGTTGTAATACACACTGTAGGCCAACACGGCATTATGTCAGTTTATTCTTTTTCTGAAATAACAGAATAAAGCTGATAAGCCCATTTAGTCACGTCGTTACAACAGATAACTTTTAATCTCCTTGTGCTGATCCTCTGTGGGTGAATAAATGTTTTTTGTATTCTATAAAATTTAGTTTCATTAGTAAATAACAGCCTGCTAAAGACTGTTGCGCAATCCGATGATATTTAATTTTGTTTAATATTGTTATTTAGAATTATTTGTTATGTAATTTAGCATTATTCTTATGTTTGCATGTCGCTTAAATTTCTCACGTTTGATACGTAGTTTTAGGCTACTATGGATAACTCTATTGTTTAGTCTGGTCTCCCGAGATTACAAGCTGACGCCGTTTGGGAAACAAAAGATATAAGTGCTATTGTAATTATAATATCTGGTAATAAATGTATTTGTATTTGTAAGTTGAGTTAAAAATTGTCCACTAGTAATTTGTATTTGTTAGGCTATTTTAAATTTTACTATTAAATGTTGTTCTGCAAATAGCAGCCGCTTTGCGGTAGTATAAGAGCAGCCACGGAAGACCAGCGCAGGTAAATTGAATGTCAAACAAATATAATTTAAACAGTTATTATATAAATTTAAACACTCAATTAATTGTCAAACGCTGAGTGGTGGCCGATTTTGTTTACCTTTAACATGTTCTCAATTTATATGTAACAACTTTTTTTGTGGCGACAAAATAAACATATTTCTATCTCTATATCTAAGTACTATTAATTTTTTTCAAATCCGTGTTGGCCGAGTGGTAGGTACCCCTGACTTTCAATCCAAAGGTCGTGGGTTCGATACCGGCAGTGCACCAATGGATTTTTCTTTCTTGAAAAATATATGTAAATTACTATTAATTTTTTAAAAACGGGAATTACTGACGTAGTAATATTTGACGTTTTATACTCGTACAATGTGAGTAATCAAAGTACTAAAGTAGTAGTAGAACTTTTTGTGAAAGGTTCATCCGGGGAAGTACTACCACCATACCTATTTCTGCCGCGAAGCAGTAATGTCTTCATTGCTGTATTCCAGTTTGAAGGGCAAGGGGACTGGTGAAATTACTGGCACATGAGACCTTACAACTCAGTCTCAGGGTGACTGGCGCAATGCAATGCAGCGTCGGTCACGTGCCTAGTGAACGTGATCACCACTACATTGCAATTGTTATAGGTAGAGGTAACCGCTTAACATCAGGTGGGCCTTTGGCTTGTATCGTCATTTACTAGTATAAATAACTTGTTTTTACAAAATTGATATCTATGTCTTTATATTTATCAAATCATTCTCTGTTCGGTCATTATAATTTATCTTATAACATAATTTCATCCGTAAAACGTCCACTATTGAACACAGACCTCCGTCTTAGATCTTAATGAGGGGTAGTTGCCATTTTCACCACCTTGGCAGGCGGGTTGGCGAGCGCAGTACGGGACAATGATACACGGAAAGACGCTGCTGCCCATCTTCCGGAGGTATCCCTTAGCAGGCTCTCACTGCATCCACGGGTATGAGAGGAAGGGTAAGATTCTACTGCCGGCACCCCACGGCAACTTATTGCATAGAACTCACATATCACTAGCATCATTGAGCGCAGCGTAGTTGAAGGTGCAGCAGTACCCTAAAGACGTCTTGATGAGGCGGAAAATATCGCTGCATTTCTTCGGCTTCCGGTTGAAAGTACAGTACAGGAGCAAGCTTTCACATTTCTGATGTACCTGGAACAGAATCATGAATTATAATTGCTGCGTTACTTAACTTCATTAAACTTTTGAGATCAAAAAACATTAATAACATAAAAACCAGGTATTTATTGCGTAAATTACCTTTATTATTTCCCGACGTTGGAAGAATAGAGTCTTCCCGGGACCATGCCTGATGATTATTATTATTAATTTTGGATTTAGATTTTCATCAGCTCGGCACTGATAGCGCCGGAATTTATCTAAAACGCACGGGCCTAAGCATTTGACCTCGTGTCCTACAATGTGCTGTGGAGAAAGTTAGCTAGTACGGGCGTGCATACACAGGTGCAGCGACTCTTCCAGTACTGGTATGCTAACCAGATAAACAACGTCAGGTGGGTACCACCAGTAGTGGCTACGTTCTCGTACAGCACACACGCGCGCGCACGGACCTTATAATTCTCCGTACACGATCTCGGCAACGTATTCTGCGAATACGGTTGCCGAGTTCGGCCCTCGCCAACCGCGAAACCGTTTGTGTTTTTGTGTTTGTGAGTGAGTTGAGTGTCACCCCATGGAGAAGGAAGTCGTTGGGAGGAAACGGGATCCCCCGGACCCCGGATCCTTTCCAAAAGGTCGCGCGGTCGACAACGTCCCGCGGCAACAAGAACCTGTAGCCGGCACATCCGGCACCCAGCGGCCGCACCAAATGTCGGACCGCGAAATCCCTTCGGGACAGGCCGTCCATGGGCGACGTGCCTCCCGAAGGGACTCCACCTCCGATTCGTCGGCGTCCAGTCGAGGCGCCAGCCGCGACAGCGGACGATCCCGTTCAAGACCACGGTCATCCAAAAAGGTACCGTTCAAGGCCACTAGACCCGCTAAGCCATCATCATCACCATCAAAATCGCCCGATGTGATGCCCCCCCCGCCTCCCCCCGCGTCGAACCAACCGATGCTGGCGGCCATTTGTGATGATATTTTAAACTCAAGCAACCAACTGCCGTCCCCTAGGACCGGGCATGATCAAGATCTTTACTACATTGCCCGTCTTAGTGAATTTAATGCCTTATCACCCAACTTGATGACCGTGATTAAGGCACATCTCCAGGAACAAGAAAGATCCCTACGTGGAGCCCCACGGACAACACTAGAGGGCAATTATGCTAATTATAATGTAGACGTAAATACCAGTTTACCCCCCACTGCCCCCCCCGCATCTTCAACTCAAGCCGGCATTCGCCGCAAGAGGGCGGAAGTCGACTCGCCGTCGCCGGAAGATAAAAACAAAAGAATTGCCGAGCCACATGTATGGGAGCAACTAGAACAGCGCCCAACATCAGTACCATCGCCGTCGTCAACCAAGTCGACGTCCTACGCCTCGCTGGCGGCATCTCCAGCCGCCCGCCCATCACCACCGCCGACCACGTACGCATCGATGGCGGCATCTACTGCCGTCCGCCCACCGCAACCCGTCTACAGCGTAGCCTGCGCCCAGCCGCCCGCACAGCAGGGCAACGAAGCCCGCCCTACGCAGCCCGCCCGCCCCAGCGAGAACCAATCGGGACAACAACAAGGTACGCAAAGACAAAGGTCCCGCTACCCACCGCTAGTTGTGGAGGAAATGCCCAACTGGTCGAAACACTTTAAGGCACTTCGCGACCTACTAGGCCACGCCCCCAACGCCAGACCGTTCGGAAAGGGGGTTCGATTCTCGCCAGAGTCGGCGGAGGAGTACCGCGTCATACAACGGTACCTCTCGGAGGTTGAGGACAATATGAGCTGGTTCTCATACTCCCTCCCGGAGGAACGCCAAGTGAAAGTGGCCATTCGCGGTATCCCCGCCGACACCCCACCAGCTGAGATAGTCGCAGACCTATCGGAGAAGGGCTTCGAGGCCGAGCTGATAAAGCCCATCCGAGCCTCTAAGGGCAGACCTGGCTGCATTTTCTTAGGGATATTTAAGCCCACCCCGAACCTCCTCCCGGCATTGTATGAAGTAACTGAGGTACTCTGCATGCCGGGAGTTAAAGTAGAGAGCTGGAGGGGAAAAAGAGGACCAGCTCAATGCCATAGATGCCAGGGCTTTAGGCACAGCTCGCACAATTGCCACAGAACCCTCGCCTGCGTCCGCTGTGGAGACCCACACCACGCAGGCGACTGCCCAAGGAGCCGGGAGGAGCCACCCACGTGCGCTAATTGCCAGGGCGCACACACGGCCAACAAAAACAGCTGCCCAGTCTTTAAAAAGGAGGCAAGAAACAAAAAGGCGGGGTCGATAGCTTTTTCCACTCACAGGGTAAGCTCTAAACCTACCCCTCAAACCCAACAGCAACCTCAACACCCGGCCACTGATCACCCACAGCAGGTCCAGACGGAGCACAGCGGCTCCCTCATGGCGCCCGCAAACACTCCAACGGAGAGGTCGAGCCGCCTACCGAAGAGGAGGAAGAAGAGGGTAAGGATCGCCAACTTACCCTCCCAGACGCAGACGGATACTGAAACCGACACCCCCCGCCCGAGGCAAGCCCCTCGGCTCCCAATGCCAGCAGCAGCTCGGCCGAAACCATCTGCTGCACCAACCCAGGGGACGATGACAGCCCCAAGGGGAATACCACGCCCGCAACGACCGCCGCCACCTCCACCAGCACCTGCAACACTGCCGACGTCCCAGGACCAGGCGTCAATAGAGGTTCTGGACATAGCCCTACAGGTACTCAGAGACATCCTCCTAGCCATCCGCCAGGGGACAAGCCCAATCCCGATGATCCTCAGCGGGATAGGGCAGCTGGTTCAGCTCCAGCTGCGATGAGGATACTGTTTTGGAACGCCCAGGGCCTCAGCCGAAAGGTGAAGCTGCTGCAACTGCTCCTGCGCCAGCAGAACATCAGGGTGGCTCTAATAAACGAGACCATGTTAGGACCTGCAGACAAGGTAAAATTCCCCGGGTACCACGTCTATAGGCAAGACGAGACGACGCCAGACGGAAGACGAGCATACAGAGGTCTGATGGTCCTCGTGAGGCACCGGACCATCCACCAACCCCTGCCGAAAATCCCATTAGCGTCAATGTCTGCCTTAGGCGTGGAGATAGGCACCTCAAACAAGCCCATTCGCCTCTATGCCATCTACAAGCCCCCCATGGTCCCCATCTACCCCAAGGACTTGGACGAGCTTGTACTCAAGGAGAACCCAACCAACATCGCCACCATCGCCGCAGGCGACTGGAACGCCAAACATCCGGCCTGGAACTCCTTGAAGACAAACAATGAGGGTAAGGCATTACTGAGACACGCGGAGGCGAATGGATATCACATCATTGGCCCAGACACCCCTACTCATTACCCGGGGTCAAACCGACAAGTCCCAGACGTCATCGACCTGGCAGCCCACATAGGCCTAGCAAGAGCCCCAGCACTGGAGGTAGTTCTCGACGAACTGCAGTCCGACCACCAACCAGTCCTGATGACCGTGGAGAACACATCAGCATCACTTCCGCCACTACCCACGCGTCCCAAGATGGACTGGAAAGTGTTCGCCAAGCACCTCGACGAGAACACCCCCACAAGACCAGTGTCCACACCAGAAGAGGTCGATCTTCTCACCGCCGAGTTGGAGACTGCTATTCAAAACGCCAAAGACGCAGCAGAATCAAGCCAGGCGAGTAGACCAAGCATAGACCGCACTACACCAACCCTGGCTAGACTCCTCGCAAAAAAGCGACGTCTCAGGAAGCTGTGGCAACAGTCCAGAGACCCAGCCCTGAAGACACGCCTGAACGCTATCTGCGAGGATGTCAAAGCAGAACTCCGAGAAGACTCAGCGCAACGCTGGGAGAGAAGAATAGGCGATGCCGCTGACGACTGGCCGTCCCTCCACAGACTCTGCCGCCAGCTGAGGAATGCACCTCCAGCAATTCACCCACTCACGCACAGTGACGGCTCACCAAGATACCGAACCGAAGATCGGGCAGAAATCTTCGCGGATCACCTGGAGAGGCAATTCACTCCTAACCCAGCAGGCGACAGCACATTCACCGCACAAGTGGAGGAGACGGTAAAGAGCTTCCTGGCCACTCCCACTCCCATGCCTGACGAAACGCCCATATTTTGGTCACCCCAAAACGTTAAGAAGGCTATCATGAACACAAAGCCCAGAAAGGCACCAGGCCCAGATGGAATTACGAATGCGATGCTGCGCCATCTTCCGCATCGCACAGTGGCCACACTCACTCGGCTCTTTAACGGAGTCCTCAGAACGACACACTTCCCATCGTCCTGGAAAACGGGCACAGTCATAATGCTTCCGAAACAGGGAAAAAACACGCTTTTACCGGAGAGCTATCGACCCATCACCCTCTTAGCAGCAACCTCGAAAGTTCTGGAACAGCTCCTTCTGCCTCATCTTCAACCCTACATACAGCCCCGTCCTGAGCAATTCGGATTCCGGTCGGGACATAGCACCACACTGCAGCTGTCCAGGGTACTGCACCACCTGACTGTCACCAGGAACAAAAAGGAACATGGAGTTGCAGTATTCCTGGACATGGAGAAAGCATTCGACCGGGTCTGGCACGACGGGCTGCTGTATAAGCTGCTGCAGACGGAGACCCCCCCGAGGATCACCAAGACGGTGGCGTCCTTCTTCCAGGACCGACGCATAAGAGTGAGAGTGGAGGACCACCTCTCTACGGAGCGACCAATAAAAGCCGGCGTACCACAGGGTAGCTGCCTGTCACCGTCATGCTACTCATGGTACACGGATGACATCCCTTGCCCGAACAACACTCTACTGGCCCTCTACGCTGACGATGCGGCCTACATCACCACTTCGATTAACCTCACACACGCACGGTCGAAAATGCAGCGCACATTGGACACCCTCCCTGAGTGGCTTTCGAAGTGGAGGCTATCCGTAAACGTCAATAAGACGCAAGCGGTGGCCTTCACTCGAAAGCTCACCGCCTCACTCGAACACCTGCACCTTTTCGACCGGCCCATCGAGTGGTCGACGTCCGCGAACTACTTGGGAGTGACCATCGACAGAGGACTCTCAATGGCCAAGCAGACGAAGAGAGCGTGCGACTCCGCCAAAATTGCGAGGACCTTACTCCGTCCAATCTTAAACGCCCAAGACCTGCCGATCCGATTAAGATTGGCAATATACCGGATGTACCCCGCGGTTGACGTACGCGTCTCCCGCCTGGTATGTCCTTTTATCTAAGAGACTCCAACGACAATTGAGCGCGCAAGAAAACTTGTCGTTACGGACGATAGTTGACGCGCCCAGATACGTCCGTAACTCGACCATAAGGAGGGACCTGAAAGTGGAAACGCTGGATGAGTTCGTCAGACGCCTCGCAGAAAGTATGTTCTGCAGAGGCGATCTCTCCAGCCACCCCCACATACAGAACCTAGCGCCGAAATATGACCGACCACCGAAGAGCAAGGCGTACTCTCGAGAACTCTTAAACTCAGAAGACGAGACACCACAATCAAGCCAGCAGGCACGAACACAATAGGCTCAACTGAGCCACCCTAATGACCCCTTGATAGTGATCAAGGGCGGTAAAGAGAATCGCAGGAAGGGGCTCACGCCCGGAACTGCTTCCCCACGTGGTCCCAAGACCATGTGAGAAGAAAACCCCGACAGTCAGGTGGGCCGGAAGTCTCTCGGAAGCCTACAGGTTGGAGTGCGGGGTAAGACAGGGGGGGCTAAGCTCTCCAAAGCTCTTCAACCTGTATGTGAACGAGCTGATTGTCGGACTCAGTGGCGCTGGTGTCGGCTGCTCAGTTGATAATATCTGTATGAATAATATCAGCTACGCAGACGACATGGCGCTGCTGAGCCCGTCGGTCAGCGCGCTCAGGAGGCTGCTACTTGTATGGGAGGAGTACGCACACAGACACGGCCTGCTGTATAACTGTAAGAAGAGTGAATACCTGGTCTTCAAGGCCGCCGGTAAGGTCCCCGCTACAGTTCCAGCTCTGAAACTTAACGGAGTCATACTTAATCGCGTTGAGCAATTTAAGTACCTGGGACATTACATTACTGACGACCTTGATGACCAGGTCGATATTGAAAGGGAACGCAGGGCGTTGGCAATCCGAGGTAATATGTTGGCACGCAGGTTTGCTCGTTGCAGTAGGCAAGTAAAAATCACCCTTTTCAAAGCCTACTGCCAGTCGTTCTATACGAGTAGCCTGTGGGTCGGCTATACTAAAAGATCGCTTAACTCTCTGCGTGTCCAATACAACAATGGATTCAGGATGCTGATGGGGCTGCCCCGTTTTTGCAGCGCATCTTCTATGTTTACGGAGGCGCGGGTCGACGGGTTTCATGCCATCATCCGCAAAAATACTGCCTCGTTGCTCAGCAGAGTGCGGTCCAGCACCAACAGCATCCTGCAAGTCATAGCGGACAAATACGACTCGCCTGTCATGCGCGCCCTCATTCGGGCTTCAATCAAATGATGATATCATATCATGTCTATTTGGTGGGAACCCGAATGAGGGAATTCGAATTCTAATTTTAATTTTATTTATTTTTTACTTCCACTTTGTCTATTTTTTCTAACAATATTTATAAGTACTATACCTTGTGTTACTAACCGAATGGACCATATTGTTGTCTGAATAAACAAATTATTATTATTATTATTAAGCCAAGTGCGCATTAGTTGTGTTTCTAGATGCACCATGGTTAGAAAACTGTGGTGCGTCAATGGAAACATCAGTTTGCAAAAACTTTCTAACAATCCCACACTTGTTGAGGATAACTGCTTTCTGTAACAGAGCGAATGTGTGTTTAGGCAGGTCTAGTTGGGGGAGTGACTGGAATAGTTGTTTAGGTATTACTCCCGTTGTAGAAAGTACAATCGGGATGATTGTCACTTTATCTAAACTCCACATTATTAATATTATTATTCTTTTTTACTATGTATGTATGCGAAATTGATTTCTTTGACATTTGATTATTATTTATGATTTAGGTAAAATTTACTTTTTAATTATCTGTAATATTTAAATTTTTACTGACTTAATTATTATTATTCTTTTTTTTATTAATCTTTAATGTGTAGGTAATCTTTTATGATGAATCTTTTATCATCTTTTATCAGAATGATTCGTGAGGCAATCGAAATCAAAAAACACCTGAATTTGAATCGTGAAGATGGATTTAGGCTCCCGATATATTGGAATCCAGTGATACGTAGGTGTAGTATGCGTCGTGATGTAACATTGCATAGTGAAGATACTGTTAGTGTTGTATGCCGCAATGTAAACGCGGCCTTACCGAGTTCTGAAGACAAAGTGAGGGTAGTTGCAAAACTACCATCGCTTCTTGATGGACACTCCAATGAAATCTCCAGTCAACCCGGGACCACGATTGTTGAAACACAGTCGAAACGTCGGGAATAATCAAAGGTATTACGCGATAAATTCCCGTGTTTATGTTATTATATTATAATGAATTGTGATCGCGAAAGTTTACGAAGTACTCATGGTTTTGAAAACTCTTCAATATTACAAAAAAACAGTATAAGCCTCTTTATATCAGTCCGGTATTCCGGTAGGTGAAGTGAGGCTGCGTTTGATGATGGTAATGATGACCGTTTAATTATTTCGTTCGAACAAAAACAACGTTGTGCCGTTGATTCGCTATCTCTGACGTAGGTCTGCGTACGACGTTTTCATTAAGTAAGAAATTAATTTGCTCTAAGTAGATCTCATAAAGTGTCCCTAAGTGTTTTATTTTTTCTGTAGCGTCTTATGGCGAGACTTAATAAATTTAATTAAATAAAAACCTGTCAGATGGCGAGCATTTTATGGAACAATGTAGGCGACAAATACATATTTGTCACAAGATATTTTATCTGTAGATCGTCTTCACTACCTGCCGTAGGGTGAAGACAATAGAATGTTGCTTTCGTCTTTTGCCTGTGGATGCAGTAGAATTCTGCCAAGGATGCCTCCAGAAAATGGGCAGCAGCGTCTTCTGTCAAAATTTAGTGCCCAGTACTGCGCTTGCCAACCCGCCTGCAAAGCGTGGTGAGTATGGACTCAAACCCTCTTAATATCATTGGAGATGCGTGAGGCCCATGTCCAGCAGTGGACGTACTACGACTGTGTTGGTAGTTGGTGGTTAATATGGACGCCACTGAAACGCGCTCTCATCAAAACCAAAAGACACGAATCATGTGCAAGAAAAGGAATGCTGCAGACGAACCAAAGTCCTCCATTACGTCAAGGAGTTGGGCTAGCTAGGGTCGAGGTATTATCACGGGGGACAATGTACAATACACCCCAGTGTAGATCTGGTATCTCCCACTAGAATTAACATTAGAATAGAACGACTGCTCTAGTAACCCTTTGTGCTGCCGTAGGAAATGTTGTGGGATAGATTTATTGATTATTTCTATCTTATAATTATAATCCCCGTATGTAAGTTCAATATTAGCGTGGGAGGCCGGCAGTAGAATGTTACCTCTCCTTTTTTTTGAAACCAGCGTAGCATCTGAGCCTGGCTAGGTGCCACACAATGCTGAGTTGGGGACCCATTTACCCGCGCCACATCCGCTTCTTCTTGTCCGCAATGTGTTTTATATAAATGTTACTTCTTTGTTTTTTTTCTACCTGTTTTTGTTTATTTATTATTTTTTTTGTGGATTTATGTTTTGTGCGTGTGGTTAATAAATGTTTTTCTTCTTATTCTTCTCCTTCTCTTGCACGGGATGCGAAAATAATCTGCCAAAGGATTCCTCCGGAATATGGGCAGTACCGTCTTTCCGTGTACCTATCAACATCCCGTACGGCACTCGCCAACGCGCCTGCCAAGCGTGATGAGAATAGCAACAATCCGTGGATGATCAGTACTTAGAGATCCATGACATCCACTGCTGGACATAGGACGTCATACAACTGAGTTGATGATGTACCATGTTAATTTTGATAATAAAACTTTTTCTATTTCTTTATGAAAATAACCTTTTCATAACTGCTATAATGTAAAGACCTAAGTAAGTACTTCAAAACATTAATATTTCGGTCTGTAGATCAAACCTTTTACCGATTTACAGGCAACACAAATTTGCTCAAAGGAAAAGTGAAAATACAATTTCATTGTAAACTTAATCTTCTGTTCCATAACCAACAGTTTTCCCTATTCATTCATCTGGTCCATTGTTTACGGACAGCAGTGGTGGAATTCTGCAGAGATTAGTCTATTGTTAGGTTCTGAAATCCAAAAATATTTGAAATCCAAGGGTTCATTTAATCTTTGGGCTGCGGCCACAAACTGAGCGGCGCGGCGCAACAGAGAAATAAAATGTTGAAAAGCTATGGAGTCAAAGTCAATAAGAGTTTATTCAGAGCAAAAAGCTGCAAAGAATAGTCAATTAACAAAAATTTAGTAAAGCACATAATCAAATTAGTTCGCTTCGGATAACTTTTTTCCTAGTGAGGGAAAGAAACGAACAAGAAACCTCACCCTTTCTTTCTATTAATTGTCAGAATGAAGCTTAAACCTATGAATCGATATTTCGGTAGCCTCAGATGAAAGCTGGTCATAGAAGCGCACACGGTTTACCTTTAATGATTTATTTACTTTTTGGAGTTTCATCATTTCAGCCATAAAACGACCACTCATGAATACAGGCCTCTCTCATTGAGTTCCATGAGTTGCCATACTCACCATGGGAAGTTGATATACGGAAAAACGCTGCTGCTTATCTTCCGGAGGTATCCCTTAGCAGGCTCTTACTGCATCCACGGGCGTGAGAGGAGGGGTGACATTCTACGGCACCCCACGGCTTCTGGACTCCTGGTCTTGGAGTTTTGGAGTCTAAATACTTATTTATCATAAACACAACACTACGCCGCACGTGATCTACCCGCTGACTTCGATACATTTTGCGTCGCCACAACGCTCTTACTTCGACCGCAGCCTAAAGCTCAATTGGCTGGCATATTTATCAGTCTTTGAAATTCGAGTATCTGGAAAAGACCGGTTCGTTGACTTCGAGTATTGTTGACTGGAGTGATCTACTGAGAGTGATCCATTCGTGTCCGCGCTGTATTCAGTGCAAGAGGCCTGCTGCTGGATAAAGATATTGATAACTTTTAAGAATAATAAGCTCATTCTGTAAAAACTGGTTTAGTTAAATAAGAGATTTAGGCTATAAAAGAGCGGATTCTCCTAACACAAACAAATTTTCCTTAAAAGGAAAATCCAAACCCTGTAATGACTTTCTTTTATAAATGATTTAGACAGCGTAAGCAACTGGTAACTATGCTGTAAGGGACGCTGATAAGACTAGTGAATAAATTAAAGCAATAAACAAATAAAAAAAAATAAGCTTTGAAGAAGAGACTTTTTACTTCAATTTAAGCTTTGCGGCTTTTTACACTACATCGGCGCATTTTTGTAACGGCGCAGAGTGCTGAGTGTTACTACACACACGGGCAAGAGAGAAGGGGCGACTTTCTAATGATTCCCCACTTAAACCCCACGACACCCTTCCCACTGATTCTTCACATCTCTCTTTTGTTCAGGGTTTTCTGATTGTTTTCTATAATAAAAAATATCGTAGCATAATGTACCAGTCATCCAATACACATTAGCTTAGGGCAAAGTGGTGCTGTGAGAATTGTCCAGCATTATCTATTTATTATCGTTGTGTCACTCTTTGAAAACGACCAAAACATTTACTGACAATCTTTCCATATTTGTCACAGCACCTTCTGTAAACTCCTTCTGATCAGTGTATAGAATGCTTACTTTTAAGTTTCCTAATGCAACTTCAAAGTGTCTTACAGCCTCGCTCTTCACTTCGGCGCTTAAAGCATACATCACAATTCAGCAGCTTGGAACGTTATTGAGTTAGTGTGCGAGTGCCTGATTAGAGCATCGGGGATGCGATATTTCTCAAAGAACGTTATAAATCTTTGATTTTGCTAGCAAATGCGCCGGAAATATCCTCTGATGGTCGTAGATGCAGTAAAAGCCTGCTAAGGGATACCTCCGAAAGATGCTTCTCTTCTTTCAGCATCAGCTTCTTCGGCCCGCAGCGTCTTTCTGTGTATCAACATCCCGTACTGCGCTCGCCAACCCACAACAAAAATTCCGTGGGTCATGGATTCATTTGAATAATGCTCCTCTCATGCCCTTGAATACAGTAAGAATCTACCAGGGCTTACCTCCAGAACATGGGCAGCAGCGTATTTCATGTATCAACACCCCGTTCTGCGCTCGCGGACCTGCCTGCATAGCTTGGTGAGTATAGCGACCACCCCTCATGATCAGAACTTGGAGATTCTTGAAGACGTCCACTGGCCGCACAAATGCCTTCGCCTTTGTCAAGCAGTGAACGTTCTACAGGTGAGATCATTATGGGACAAAAACGTGATCAAGCGAAAAAATGTGATAGTATTTAGTTGTACCTACCTCTTCCATTATGGTATCTATTGTAAAGTAATGTTCTTTGAGTAGTTTCATAATTGCAGTAAAATTGGACAAGTTTCGACTGTTTTTGTTGAAGTCCTGAAGACGTGGGAGGGAGATAAAAAAATTATCTATATCTCTTTGGTCCATATTGCTCTTCTTTCTGAAAACATAAACAAAAAAATTTACCAGGTGCGTGCCGGCTCTCACGCTAGGTTCTGTAGTTATACGCAGACCCTTTTGTTAGAAACTGTATGTATTTTTACGTTTACCAAAACATTTCACAGGAATTCTTTGAGTCTCTTGTATGAGGCATTCCGGTATGTTTGGTTTCTCCGAAACTAAAACAGCTAGCTTAACCGCCAAAGGTTTTCTATCTATTTTAAAAAAAATATTTGTTGAATAAGATGTACTGTACTGTTGAGGAAGCTTTGGCTGACAAAAATATATTTTGTGATGAGGTGCTATAAAAAAGCTAGTTTTAAATTTTTTTTTCCTGTATTTCGTATATTGTTTTGTATAAGATTCTATTACTTCGTTGACCTACGAGTATGACTTAAGTACATGTAAATGTGAATAGATATTATATAAATGAATCTGAATCCAAATTGATACCTCATGGTTAAAACTACATTCATGTTTTTTTACAGATTTGTAAAGCTAGCAGCATTAACCGTTCCATTCCATTCTGTTCTATTCCGTTCCATTCAGTTCCATACCGTTCCATTCCGTTCCATTCCGTTCCATTCCGTTCGATTCCGTTTCGTTATTTTATTTTTGTAAGTTGGCGTGTCTATGTTTTGAAATTTCTGAGTTTCTGAATTGAGGCCTTCGAGCATCATACTGAGCTAATTATGACGAGCGCGCACAGAAGGTGCTTTTAAAAAAATGCGTTTTCTTATAATGAATTTAATAGTAAAATAATTACATAGGGTTTATAACTAATTAACCTAAGTGTGGTCGATGCGAGAACCAAGAATGGAATGGCAGAGCCGAAGGCGTCGCTGGGCGTCCATCGGGCGAAGTCACGGGGCCGCGACACGTGTGCTGAGTCCGCAACTCGTGGCTAGCTGTTTCCAGAAAGGTGTTGCAATGGTGTTAATGCAACTCAGCAATTCCTGTGTAGAACGAGTGTGTAACACCTCCCGCCGTACTTCAGCGACTATTTCGAAACGTTTTTCGTAAAAGTTGCTGAAATGTTGCTGTGGTCAACTTTGATCTCATGGGGGTGACGTCTTGTCTTTTCTTCTATTTCAGCATAAATCCCTGTAGTATTCGCTTCTTCAATTGGATGTTCTTGGATACGTTTCTTTCGAAGATTTCGATATAAAAGGCCAAAGGCAAGTGCGGCTGCACTGAATAAGACGGTGTACATTGGAATTGTAGTGTGATAGAGACTACTTTTCGATATTTCTTCTAGACTAGGTGGGGTTTGTAGAGTAATTTTCTCGTTGATGTCGTGAAGATCCCCGAGGTTGATCGAATTCAGGATAATGGATGAATCCTTACTGAGTTGTGTTTTCTCGTACGTAGGTAAATTCATGATTTTCAGCGGATGTCCTTTGGTGCGGTCGTCTGAGTTGGATATAGTGAGTTCGGGTGTCTTGAGATAGCAATTGAGCGGGATGTCGACTAAGTAGCTGCCTTGAAGCGTTCTGTACTGCTCTTGTCCGCAGGATGTCTTAACCTTGGTCTGGTTGGGAAAACTCACGATGTAGTGTTTATCGTCGAGTTGTTCCATTGCTTCTCTCGTCAGGATAACGGAAGTTAGCTTGCAGGTTGAACGGAGGTCTTGTTTGGTGATGAGCTGGTGAATGCAGTCGGGATTATCTCGAACTCTGTAGTTTAGCTTCTTTTCGCAGAGATACCATGTTTTTACCTTCGGACATTCTGTCTCCATGTACATAGAGTCTTCTCCAGAGATTGCTATAAAAGGTTGGGAAGGTAAAAGGATTTGCTGATTTTTGTTAGGGGCAATGGATAATTTATATAGATCGTAAGTTAGTGGGGAGGCAATCGGTACCTTATAGACTATAACTATCTGGCTATCGATATAAAAATAACCTAACTTAATAATATCGTAAAAATATCTTATATCTGCATCAAGGATTTCTTCCTTTGAGTACAAAATCCTAAGCTTATTTAAAAACGTCTTCAAATCTGCTATATTTAAAATTGAATGAGGAGCGCCCGATATCTTGATAAAAGCTAGAGTATATTCGAGCTTAAACAGATCTTCAGATAATCTATCGATGTTATCACCCAAAATTATAAGATTTTGGGCCATATGTGCATATTTAATCAAGTCGGTTTCCCTGTCACTATCACTTACCATTATAAGATTAAGAATTTTAGTTATTTTATCTTGATTTAGTGTTATATTATTTAATATTTTAGAATTTTGCAAAACCCATTCTTTGTTTAAACTAATATGATTAATAATTTCATTTTCCAATTTATGTTCGTTATTCTTAAGAACTTTGATGGCATTGTTATATTTAATCGCGTCGGTATAATCTAAGTTACCGGAAATGCTCTTAATTACTTGTTATTAAATGAAAATAACTGGTTTAACTTATTAAAGAAAAACTTTATTTTATAGCAGAACATTTAGTGTAGCAATACTTTCCGGTTAGCGATGCGCATAGAGTACAGAGTATATCAAAAACTATTATAGATACAAAAATATCCACAGATAAGCTGCATATTAGCACAGACTATATAGAAGGTGTAATTTCTACTACAACACTCCTCCTAAATTAAAGCCTTCTTATTAATTTATTTAACAATAAAAACAATATTTCAAGATTTTCTAACTATATGGCAAGATTTCATTCCTATTTTATCTCTTATATAACAAAATTTAAGCTTACACAAAGGTTTAGTAAATATATCTGCTAATTGTTCCTCACTACACACATATTTTAATTCAATAATTTTATCCTCATATTTTTCTTTAATGAAATGAAACTTTATGTCTATATGTTTACACCGTTTGTGAAAATTAATATTTTTAATAACACTTATAGCACTTTGATTGTCTATGTTCAAGCATACAGATTTTTGATTAAATTCACCAATATCACACAATAATTGTTTGACCCACAACGCTTCTTTAGTGGCAGCACAGGCAGCCATGTACTCTGCTTCAGTGGTTGAGAGGGCAACTGTCTGCTGTTTCTGGCAGGTCCATGTCACTGCTGCATTGTTTTTTGATGAAAACATAACCAGTTACTGAACGTCTCGTACTTGGGTCATTGGCGTAATCTGCATCACTGTAGCCTATTATTGTATTACGCTCACAGTTTGGCTTGTAGTACAGGCCATAATCTTTTGTTTCTTTAAGATATTTAAAAATCTTCTTTACAGCATTCCAGTGATTTTCATTGTAAGAATTTAAAAATCGACTCACCAGGCTAACCGCATAGGAAATATCGGGTCGGCTTACTGTAGCTAGGTGCATCAAGGATCCAACTGCCTCACGGTATGGAATATTCTTTTCATTTTCTCCTTCTTCTTTTTCCAATTTTACATGTGGATCAACTGGGATGCTGTTGGGTTTGCAATTATCCAAATTAAATTTATTTAATAACTTTTCAATATAGCTTGACTGGTGTATGAAAATGTGCTTGTCACATTTCTCTATCTCCATACCAACAAAATTTCTGGGAGGATAAGACTTTACTTCAAATATTGACTGTAAGTCATTAATCAGTTCATTTGATGTTGATATATCTTTTGAAAATATAAGCCCATCATCAACATACAAACACAGGTAACATTTGTTTCCATTGATAGTGCCAACATACACACATTGGTCTACCTTACTATTTACTAGCCCAAACTTCTTTAAAACTGCATCAAATTTTGAATTCCAACATCTGGGAGATTGTTTCAGACCATATAATGATTTATTGAGCTTACATACCTTGTGAGTATCAGCTGTTAATCCTTCAGGTACAGTCATGTATATGTCTTCCTCGAGCTCACCATATAAAAAAGCTGTTTTGATGTCTAGTTGAGTTATCTGTAGATTGTGTTGGGCTGCCTCTGATAATAATAAACGGATGGAATCATACCTGACAGTTGGCGCAAATGTTTCCTGGTAATCAATGCCTTTGCTTTGAGCATACCCTTTTGCACAGAGCCGAGACTTGTATCGTAGACCAGATGGTTCTTCTTTAATGCGAAACACCCATTTGCATCCAATTACTCTCATATGAGGAGTTCTTTCAATTAATGTCCATGTATTGTTTTGTTGATGAGCTTGAAGTTCTTCTTCTATTGATTTTATCCATTTTGGAGCTTCCATAGACTTTATTGCCTGTTGATAGTCTTCAGGAGCTTCATTGTTTAATAATTTTTCATCACAGCAGAGGTAAGTACTTAGTTCTTGGTTCAGAGTATTTTTTAATTGTTTTCTAGTTCTTACAGTTACATTCTTTTCAGGCGAAGAATCTATACTGTTATCAGGGATGTACTCACTGTCTGATTGTGATCTTCCGTCTTTTGTGATTTTGGATCTAACTTCTTTCTCTTCTCTTTCGGAAGGTGGACCATTGCCTCACATCCAAATGTACGCATATGGCCGACATTGGGTTTCTGACCGGTCCACATCTCTTCAGGTGTTTTGTAAGACAGAGATGTTGTTGGAGTGCGGTTGACTATGTAAGCAGCAGTATGAATGGCTTCAGCCCAGTACATTTTAGGTAAATTGGCATTTAACATCATACATCTTGCTCGCTCTATCAATGTCCTGTTCATACGTTCAGCAGTACCATTTTGTTCTGGTGTGTAAGGTGTGGTAGTCTGATGAATTATTCCTGCACCTTTGAGAAGTTTTGTAAAGTTTTCATTTAAATATTCAAGTCCGTTGTCTGATCTGAGAATTTTAATGTTTCTACTTAACTGATTCTCAACTTGGTTTTTAAATTCCTTGAATTTTTCTAGGACTTCTGATTTGTTATACATTGTGTAAACAAATATCTTCTTTGAGTAATCATCTAGGAATGTTACAAAATATCTGGCTTTGCCTAGAGACTGAGTATCCATTGGTCCACAGACATCGGAATGGATGAGTTCAAGCAGGTCTTTGCTCTGTGACCCTTGACTCTTAAATGGCAGACGTGTTTGTTTTCCTTCCTGACACGTTATACATTTTACATTCTCTTTTATTTGGCTAAGCTTCAAATCGGCAGTATTTTCGGTCAGCTTTTTCATGCTTTGAAAATTCAGGTGACCCATCCTTTGGTGCCACAGGTAAGTGTCTTGCTCAATAACATCTGATATGCATGCATAGCCGCCAGGCATATTCAACCGGTACATATTATTTATTAAGCTTGCTGTTGCTACAATAACATTATTTTTGTTCAGTATAACACAGCCATTCTTATTAAACTTCACTTGGCCACCATTCTGTATGATCTGACTCACAGACAGCAAGTTTGTAGCTAGTTCAGGCACATATAAAACATTTGTAAACAAAATTTCATTTTGTTGGCCTCTTTCGTTGTAAACAGATAAACTTATTTTTCCAGAGCTTTGCACATGCATTGTTTTATTATTTGCAACTTTGATGCTTGAAATGTGTGATGTTGTTTCTTCACTCATAAGATTCTTGTGTTTGGTCATATGAACAGATGCTCCAGAATCAACATACCAGACATCAGAGCATTTGGAAGATGCCATGAATACAGCTGCATAAGAACTGTTATTTTTTAGATTTGCATTATTCTTATGATCCTTGTTGTTTGATCTGCATTCAGGACTTTTATGTCCATATTTATTGCATGTATAACAGCGGGGGCCTTTTGAATTTTTCTTGTTTTTATTTTGTCTTTGACTTGAAGCAAAAGCTGATGTATCACTTTCAGCTTTGACATCCTGTAGGATCTTAGACTTCACTGAGTCAGAGCTTATCTTCATACCTGAGCTCTCTATAGCAATTATCATTGGCTTGTAAGTTTCAGGCAGGCCGGACAACAGGAGTGTGCCAAGCCATTCATCATCTACATGGAAGCCAATGTTTCTCAACTTATGTGCTGTTGTAATGATTTTACTCACGTATTCTTCTACGTTTAAGCATCCAGCTAATGTAGTATTGCATAAATCTCGCAGTAGACCAACTCGGCGTGTTAGCCCGGAGTCATCAAAAGCGCGTGCCAAATTATTCCAAACCTCTTTTGCAGTGCTTGATTCTTGTATATGAATATAATTTATCGGATCGACGAGAAGGATAAGCTTAGATCTGGCTTTCGTGTCGCGTTTTTGGTCAATTGAATCTGAATTTTCAACGCAGTCCCACAACTCTTCGTGCTGTAAATATGTTTTGACAGCAAAACGCCATGTGGCATAGTTATCACGGCCCGTTAACCTTTCAATTAATGCCATTGAACTTGTTGATGACATCTTTTGGTTGTGGATTATCACGGATTTACTTGAAATATTGTTCAGAAACTGAGCACGTTGCGTGTGCAGATTATGTCTTTTAATTTTTTTTTTGTTCGGCACTGTTTTTAGCACTGGGTCTTTATAGTATTCACTGATTTTACAAATCGGGCTTACTGGGCCCATAACCTGTTATTAAATGAAAATAACTGGTTTAACTTATTAAAGAAAAACTTTATTTTATAGCAGAACATTTAGTGTAGCAATACTTTCCGGTTAGCGATGCGCATAGAGTACAGAGTATATCAAAAACTATTATAGATACAAAAATATCCACAGATAAGCTGCATATTAGCACAGACTATATAGAAGGTGTAATTTCTACTACAACATTACTGAACCAAGTCCGTCAATCAAACCTCTTTTCTTACGATTAGGCTCAAAAGTCTCTAGTTGTTCGGAAACTCGCTCTAATTTATCACTAAGATATTCGACGTGAGGCTCGTAAAGAGATAAAGTTTTATTATTTAAAAGGGGTCTTAGTTCAGATAGTTGAAGTCTGACTGATCCAATTTGTAAAAAAATTTCTTCAAGATTAATGTAATTTAGAAAGGAGTGATAGTGAGATATGACCTTAGTTGGGCCTAACTTAAATGGAAGTAACCCTGGGCCACCTTGTAGCGAGTCAATCGTTACATCTTGTCCTCGAGTCAGTTGTAGCAGAGTCAGTTGTAGCAGTAGCGATAGTAGTATCCTGTAACAAGACAGGGTTTTTATGACCTCGCTTAAGGCGGGACTTAGCAACGGGGCCACGTTTCTTTTTCGTATAGATGTGTATAGGAAGGTCGGCTAAAACTGTATCTTGGGTATAACGTGGTGCTAGTTTTTGTCGATTTGCCATAGGGTTTCGAACGAAAACTTGCTGGTCAGGGGTGTATTCTTTTTCGGGCTCACGGTCTTTATTCCTAGCTTCAGTTAATTCAGTCCTGTTATGTAAGGATGTCTCGTTGATTACGTCATATACTTGAGTCATACGTTTTTTATGGTCTTGCGAGTATTGTTGTAATAAATGTCCAGTCATGTCAATGTCTAGTGGGTCACGTGGGTCAAAGTGTCCTGTGATAAGGTCTAGAGGTCGGCATTTCGTAAAACTATGTATGGAGCTATTATAGGCCAAAACTGCATAAGGCATAAGAATAATAGCGGGTTCGTTTTTACGTTCCAATTTCAAAATTCTAAGATGTTCGAGGATGGTTGAATGAAAGCGTTCTACGATACCGTTATCATTGGGAGTATGTGCAAGGATCTTATGATGCTGTATCTTATGAAGTCGTGTAAATTCAGAGAAAAGTGCGTTCGTGAACTCAGGTCCTTGGTCTGTCACAATAGTCAGGGGTACACCATGGTGTGTACAGAAAGTAAGAAGAGCTTGAATGACACTTAAAGCTGTGCCGTCTCTTAAAAGATATCATCATCATCATTTCAGCCGTAGGACGTCCACTGCTGGACAAAGGCCTCCCTCATTGATCTCCAAGTACTGCGGTTGGAAGCCGTCTGCATCCACCGCCGACCAGCAGTTCTCACCAAGTCGTCTGCCCATCTTGTAGGTGGACGTCCTACGCTGCGCTTGCCGATCCGTGGCCTCCATTCGAGAACTTTGCTGCCCCATCGGCCGTCAGTTCTGCGCGCTATATGGCCTGCCCATTGCCACTTCAACGTGCTAATCCGTTTGGCTATGTCGGTGACCCGAGTTCTCCTACGTATCTCCTCATTTCTGATTCGATCCCGTAGTGAAACCCCGAGCATAGCCCTCTCCATAGCTCGTTGAGCGACTCTGAGCTTGTTCATAAGGCCAATAGTGAAGGACCACGTCTCGGTTCCATATGTCATCACTGGTAACACACACTGGTTGTAGACTTTCGTCTTAAGGCACTGAGGTATGTTGGACGAAAAGACGTTGCGAAGTTTCCCAAACGCTGCCCATCCGAGTTGGATTCGACGATTGACCTCTTTCTCGAAGTTGGACCTACCTAATTGGACTGTTTGTCCTAGGTATACGTACGCGTCGACAACTTCAAGAGCCGAGTTCTCAACCATAACTGGGGCAGGCACGACATGGACATTTGACATGATTTTCGTCTTGTCCATGTTCATTTTAAGGCCTACCCGCTGGGAGACTCGATTGAGGCCTTCGAGCATCGTGCTGAGCTCTTCCATCGACTTTGCCATGACCACAATATCGTCGGCAAATCGAAGGTGAGTGATGTATTCGCCGTTAATATTGATGCCCAGCCCTTTCCATTCCAGGAGCTTGAAGGCATCTTCCAAAGCGGTCGTAAACAGTTTCGGAGAGATTACGTCTCCCTGTCTTACGCCTCTTTTTAAGGGAATCGCCTTCGAGCTCTGTTCTTGTACTCGGACTGACATAGTGGCGTTTGTATACAAACACTTCAACACTTCGATGTACCGATAGTCAATTCGGCATCGTTGGAGAGACTCAAGCACCGCCCATGTTTCGATCGAATCGAAGGCTTTCTCATAGTCCACAAACGCAAGACATAGCGGCAAGTTATACTCTTCGGTCTTCTGTATGACTTGCCGCAGCGTATGTATGTGGTCTATGGTACTGTAGCCTTTTCGGAACCCGGCTTGTTCGGGAGGCTGGAAGTCATCAAACCTGCGTTCGAGACGGTTCGCGATGACCCTTGAAAACAGCTTATAAACATGGCTCAACAGCGAGATGGGTCTGTAATTCTTAAGTAAGGTTTTGTCACCTTTCTTGAAGAACAGAACCACCACGCCCTTGTTCCATGCTTTTGGCGTCGTACCTTCAAGCAAGGCGGAATTAAATAGCTTCTGAAGGACTTTAAGTACCGGTGATCCACCCGCTTTCAGAAGCTCTGAAGTGATTCCGTCCTCACCCGGCGCCTTGTCGTTCTTAAGCTGTTTCAAGGCCATCCTGATCTCGTACAGGCTGATGTCCGGGATATCCTCGGTATAATGTCGGGTCAGTTTAGCTCTTGGGTCGTTGGCCGCACTGCAAACAGGTTTAGTGACCGAATCGTAGAGCCGTCCATAGAACCTTTCGACTTCCCTTAACACTTCTGCTTTACTTGACGTTATGCTGCCATCTTCCCTCTTCAGCTTCGTCATCTGGCTCTGCCCAATAGAACTATCTCTCGCGAACACTTTGGAGCCTTTATTCCGCTCTATCGTATCTTTAATACTGGCTGTATTAAAGGTACGAATATCGTGCCGCAAGGATTTCCAAATTTGTCTATTGAGCTGCCTGTGTGACTGAGCATCATCGGGAGACTGCAGTCGCAAAGAACGTCGTTCAGCCATGAGGTTTAGGGTGTCATCAGAAAGTTTCTGAGGTCTATTAGTACGGGGGGTCTTAAAAAACTGGGACCCCACCGTATGGACGGTTTCTACGAACCTGTTATTGATCTCGTCCACCGATGCATCTACTCGTAGACAGTCAAAGCGATTTGCGAGTTCGAGTTGAAAGCTCTCGAGGTTTTGGATATGTGCGCGAGTGGGTCGGAGCGTAGATTTCATCAAACGGGACCTTTCAAGTTTAACGTTCATATTCAATGTGCCCCTTACAATTCGGTGATCACTGCCGGTTTTCACCCTGTGAATCACAGAGACATCATTGAATATTCGTTTCTTGTTGGTCAGGATGAAATCAATCTCATTTCTCGTAGAACCATTGGGACTTATCCAGGTCCATTTCCTGTGAGGCGGCTTCTGGAAGAAAGAATTCATCATAAAGAGTCCTTCTTTCTCCAGAAAATCGGCCAGCCTCTGTCCCCTGGGGTTCCGTTGCCCATACCCAAATTGCCCCACTCTCAACTCATCATCGCTTCTCATGCCTAGCTTTGCATTGAAGTCCCCCATTACAACAGTGAAGTGAGTGTTGTTCGTATGTATGGCTCTACTGATGTCCTCATACATAGACTCTACTTCTTCATCTGGGTGTGACGAGGTCGGCGCATATACCTGAACGACCTTCAGCAAATATCGCTTAGATATTCTGAGTGTTAGGTACGCGACCCTGCTCGACACACTGTCGATGGTGACAATGTTGTTAATGAGTGACTTGTGAACGAGAAACCCGACACCACCTTGGGACTGTTGGTCGCCCTCCCGGTAGTATAGTAGGTTACCGGACTTAAGGGATATCGTGTCCTCGCCCTCTCTACGGACTTCTGATAGCCCCAAAATGTCCCAGTGTAATCTACTAATTTCTTCTTCCAGCTCAACAATCTTATCGTCTGTCCTCAAAGTGCGGATGTTGTGTGTTACCAGGGCCAGTGGTCGTCGTAGGGGTTGGTAGCCGATCGTCTCCCGGGGATTCTTAGCACCCCTAGCCCCGCCGTTACCGTGACTGCTACCGTAGCCAGGATAAGCGGGGCCGCCGGGGACTCGGGGCCTGGTTTTTTGTTGTATTGTCATGAGGGGGTTGATGCCATACTCACCACGCTTGGCAGGCGGGTTGGCGAGCGCAGTATAGGGTAGTGAAAAAACACGGAAAGATGCTGCTGCCCATCTTCCGGAGGTATCCCTTAGCAGATTCTTACTGCATCCATGGGTAAGAGAGGAGAGGCAACATTCTACTGCCGGCGCCCCACGGCAAAAGATATGCTTGTGCATATTTAGAGAAAGCATCAACTAGAGTTAGGAATTTTTCATTTTGGGCCGTAAAAAGATCAAGATGAATAATCTCGAAAGGTTTTGTAGGTGGTGGTACAATAGAAAATCTTTGTTTCACTGGGTTACGATCGTATTTGGCTTGACCACAAATGTTACATTCGTTGATGTACTTTGTGACAGATTCCTTCATCTTAGGCCAATAGTACCTGTGAGATAAAGCTAAGAAACACTCAGTAATACCACGATGATTGGTCTTACCTTCGTGATAATTCTTAATGATTTCTTGCTGTCGTAGGTATTCCTTAACATTTTCTAGCTCAATCTTAGTTAAGACTAGATTCATGGCTGAACTCTTGAATTTATTCTGAATAATCGGGATTATTTTGTACATAGCTAGGGGTGGAGTTATAATTATTCCTGTCTTGACCTTAGGATTGACATATTCCTTAATTGCGTTTATAACATCTTCTTCTAAGTTGCACTCTGATAGTTGAATGGTGGTTTTAGTATGGGTCTCAAAGGGTTTCGTCACAGTCGGTCGTTTTTTAATGTCTCCAACTAGCACAAAGCTTATCTGTCGATTAAATTTGTTTAATGGGTCATCAGAAATGGGTACTTCTAAGATCGGATTCTCGGCACTAGTGTGAGCTGTGAGGGTGGAGGATTGGCCTGCAATTGAGGGTTGTCTATTAGAAACTGAAGGGTTAACCGCGGTAGAGCTAACCTCCTCGTTATTAATCTCAATGCGGGATAGGGCATCTGCATTTGTGTTAAGTTTGCCCTGCTTGTAAATAGGAACAAAATTATATTCACTAAGCTTTAACCTCCATCTAGTTAACCTTGAACTCGGCTCCTTAATATTCATAACCCATTGAAGGGGTTTATGATCTGTAATAATTTTAAATTTTCTTCCAAATAAGTAAGGGCGGAAATATTTTGTTCCCCAAACTATAGCCAAAAGTTCTTTCTCGATTGTGCTATAATTGATCTCACTAGAGTTAAGCGTCCTCGAAGCGTAAGCTATTGGTCTTTCGCTTCCCGAGGGACCTTGTGATAATACAGCACCGATAGCAAAGTTGGAGGCATCGGTTGTCAGTATAAAGTCTTTGTTAAAGTCAGGGTATTGTAAAATCGGGTCATTGGTCAATAGGGTCTTACATTTTTCAAAACAGTTAGAGTAATCTACGTCGTTAGGTTTAATTTTAGATCCCTTCTTAAGGCATTGCGTCATCGGTTTCGTTATACGAGCAAAGTCGGGTATAAATTTGCGGTAATAACCTAATAAGCCAAGAAATCGTTTGATTTCAGTGGTCGTTTTTGGTATTGGATAATTTTGGATAGCATTAATTTTATCCGGATTAGGTTTAATACCGTCTTTACTTATAATGTGTCCTAAATAAGCTGTTTCTAATTTTAGGAATTCCGACTTATCCATTTGTATTTTAAAGTTGGATGCTCGGAGTCTTTCAAATACCTTCTCTAAATTGACCATGTGCTCTTGTAAAGAGGTACTAAAAACTATGATGTCGTCGAGATATACGAGACATACAACGTTTTGAAGGTCTCTCAGTACGTTGTCCATCACGCGTTGGAACGTAGAAGGCGAGTTCTTCAGACCCATGGGCATTCTCATAAACTCCCATTTTCCGTGTTCTACGTTAAAAGCGGTCTTTGGAATATCCTCAGGACTCATCTCAACTTGGTAAAAACCGCTGGCAAGGTCTAACGTGGTAAAATACTGACAGTTGCCTAATTTGTCAAGTACGTCAGCTATGTTGGGAATTGGGTACTTGTCGTCTATAGTCTTGTCATTCAGTTTCCTAAAGTCGATCACTATACGCCATTTAGTCTTGCCAGATGCATCTACTTTCTTAGGTACCACCCATACCGGGGAGTTCCAGGCAGATTGAGAGGGGCGGATTATACCTTGATCTAACATTTTTGAGATTTGATCTTGAACCTCTTGTCTGTGAACAAATGGGTATCGGTAGCTCTTAGTATATACCGGTACTTCATTTGTCAATCGAATGCTGTGTTTTATCTGATTGGTGAAAGTTAAAGGTTCGCCATCTAAATAAAATACGTCAGCGTATCGAGAGCAAAGGATCTCTAAGTTGGCTCGCTCTTCTGGATTTAAATGATCCATACGCAACCGTGATAGTACTTCCTTCGCACGGCTCGATATAGGCTCAGTGCTCATGCACTGAACATTAAATACCTCCGCGCTTACGGGGCGATCCATTGAAAATACCAAATCATGACGCGTGGTATTGGTGACTTCTATAATACCACGGTTATTTTTAACCATAGTAACACAGTCTCCTATATGACAATTAGATAAAGATTGCTCTGGGATAAATACTTCACCGTCATGAAAGTCAATCGGGACGTTAACTAACTTGGAAGAATTGGCTGGTATAATGTCCTCATACAGGTTACAATTTCGTGAGTCATACATAAGTAGTGGGTTAGTTGATTGTTTAGTCACTAAAACCTTATTTTTCAAGTCAATGTTAGATTCCCATTTTTCAAGTAAGTCAAGTCCAATTAGTCCGTCAAAGTAGTCGTGGAATTTATATATGAACAAAGTGATAGTATCATGTTCATTCATTTCCGAGAAACAAGGAATTGTAATAGAGTAAGAACTTCGAGTTCTGGCATGAATATTGGTTATCTCTATAGGGTCGTAATTAGGTTGAATATGAAAATAAAAATTTTCCACTGCGTCGGGGCTAAGAAAAGATTGATTAGCACCGGTATCGATTAATAATTTAAGTGGAGGGTTAGAAATTTCTATGTATGGTAATTGTCGTTGTGTCTGTAGGTTAAGTTCTATTTTAGCTTTTCTAAAGTAGGAGTTTTCTGAAAATCCTGCTCGTTTACATTTTTAGATGTTTCTTGGGACTGAGGATCTTCAGTACAATAGCTATCTGAGTACTGAGGTTGTTGTTCATACTGTTCATACCCGTAGGCTAAGTCGGGGTAATAGCACTCTGTATAGTAGTCATAGTAGTCAGTTGGTAGGTCATCGTATGTCGGTTGTTCATAAAATTCATTAAAATGCGCTTCACGTGTTTTAAAATAATTTGAAGGTGGTGGGTTACCGAATTTAGACCAATCGTGTAACTGACGTGGGGCTGGTTGTTGCTTTGCCACGTAGTGACTAACACCGCTCATAGGCTGAGGGCCAGAGGATGCGTTACGAGGGCCTAATTTAAACACGTTACTCTGAGGCCTATAGTTCGGCGGGGGTGCGCCAAACATCTGCTGGGTCCTAGTAGGTCCTCTCATAGGAGGTCTGAACGCGGGTACGGGCCTAAATGGTTGCGCGCCTATTGGCTGCGATGGTCCGGGCATGTTAAACGAACGCGGTACCTGCATAGAAACTAGGGGTCGCGGGGGTAACACAGGTGATGAAAATTCTACATTATTTTTAAATTCACTAACCTGTCTCCTCTCCGGAAGGTTTCCGTTACGCTGCTGTATATACAGCGTGTTCTCCTCCTCATGCACGAACTCTAGAGCCTGTTCTATGGTGTCAGGTCGCATGCACCGTATACGAGAACCCAGCGGGTCACGTAGACCACGCGTATAGCATTGAAGTGTTAACTTTTTATAAAGTGATCGTTTGGATTCTATGGTGCTCGGTAACGTTTCATGCAAGCTGACATACGTCATAATAGTGCTAAACATATTCAGACATTTTTCGTAAAACTCTTGAGGACTTGAAGAGCCTTGGTTCAGCATAGAAAGGTCATTATATAGCGCGGTCTCGTCGCGCTGGTCGCTGGGCGAATGTGTTAATTAGGGCACTCCTAATACCAGTCCAGGTCTCCGGAATTCCGTTTGAATTTATAAGACGAGCTGCTGGACCCGTCACCTTATTTAAAATGCCATTTAACAATGCCAAATTCGTTAAAGAGTACGCAGGATCATCCTTAGCGTACTGGCTGACTAACTCATCGCAAAGCCTAATGAAACGTGTTAAAACGTTAACATTTCCGTCAAAATCGGGCAAAAGGCGGAGAGCCTTATATATTTCGTCTACGCCGTTATTACACATATTTAAAATAAAGGAAGATGGCTCTTCAATTAATATATCTATATCTCTACCAGCGTCTTGCGCTAAAATTCTATTACTAACTAACCTAGGTTTCCGAATTTTCAAGGGATGGAAAATTTTGGAAAAATTATAGGAACAATTTTAGGATAAGGAAAGCAACTCTAGATAGAAACTAAAGTACTCACATGCGCATTTTGGTATCAGCTAGATCGATTTCTGGATCTCCTTCCGGCTGCTCTCGTTGTAGGTCCTTGATTCCCGTTATCCCGACACTCCCAGTCGCGGATTTTATTAAGAATTTCCGTAGCCTGCGCCAATTATGACGAGCGCGCACAGAAGGTGCTTTTAAAAAAATGCGTTTTCTTATAATGAATTTAATAGTAAAATAATTACATAGGGTTTATAACTAATTAACCTAAGTGTGGTCGATGCGAGAACCAAGAATGGAATGGCAGAGCCGAAGGCGTCGCTGGGCGTCCATCGGGCGAAGTCACGGGGCCGCGACACGTGTGCTGAGTCCGCAACTCGTGGCTAGCTGTTTCCAGAAAGGTGTTGCAATGGTGTTAATGCAACTCAGCAATTCCTGTGTAGAACGAGTGTGTAACAAGCTCTTCCATCGACTTTGCCATGACCACAATATAGTCGGCGAATCAAAACCCAGCCCTTTCCATTCCAGGAGCTTGAAGGCATCTTCCAAAGCGGTCGTAAACAGTTTCGGAGAGATTACGTCTCCCTGTCTTACGCCCCTTTTTAAGCGAATCGACTTCGAGTTCTGTTCTTGTACTCGGAGTGACATAGTGGCGTTTTTATACAAACACTTTAGCACTTCGATGTACAGATAGTCAAATCGGCATCGTTGGAGAGACTTAAGCACCGCCCATGTTTCGATCGAATCGAAGGCTTTCTCAAAGTCCACAAACGCGAGACATAGCGGCAAGTTATACCCTTCGGTCTTATGTATGACTTGCCGCAGCGTATGTATGAGGTCTATGGTACTGTAGCCTTTTCGGAACCCGGCTTGTTTGGGAGGCTGGAAGTCATCAAACCTGCGTTCAAGACGGTTCGCGTTGATTCCTGAAAACAGCTTATAAACATGGTTCAAAAGCGAGATGGGTCTGTAATTCTTAAGCAGGATGTTGTCACCTTTCTTGAAGAAAAGAACCACCACGCCCTCGTTTCAAGTTTTTGGCGTCGTACATTCAAGGAAGGCGGAATTAAAGAGCTTCTCAATGACTTTAAGTACCGGTGATCCACCTGATTCATGAAGCTCTGAAGTGATTACGTCCTCACCCGGCGCCTTGTCGTTATTAAGCTGCTTCAAGGCCATCCTGATCTCATACAGGCTGATGGCCGGGATATCTTCTTTATAATGCCGGATCAGTTTGGCTCTTGGGTCGTTGGCCGCACTGCAAACAGATTTAATGACCGAATCGTAGAGCCGTCCATAGAACCTTTCGACTTCCCTTAACACTTCCGCTTTACTTGACGTTATAATAATAAATAAAAAATCTGCCATCTTTTCTCTTCAGCTTTGTCATCTGGCTATGCCCAATAGAATTATGTCTCAAGATAAATAATAATAAATTTAAAATAATATTTAATGTTGGACTATTCACACAGCATCATCTAGCCCCAAGCCAAGCAGAGTTTGTATTTAATACATACTACATAGATATACATTTTTAAATATATATAAAAAACACACTTAAGAAATTTCTACAGATCGCACAGACATTTGTCCCGAGGCGGAAATCGAATCCGAAACCTTTTATGCTGCAGCCAGACCTTCGCTTGCTACGCCACAGAGTTCGTCGTTATTTGTAAATCAAAGCTACTTCAGCCGTTAAGCACTCAGCAGACGATCTCCGTCCCCTCAGACACCACAAGGCACTCAAAGAGATTGCCGTGACTCAAGGTTGTGGTAAAGGTATGAAATGGGAAACCTTCAAAGCGAAAGCTTAAGTGGACATATTAACCTGAAACATGCTTATTTTGATAACGGGAACGTTTGTGCTCTTATTAGTTATAATTTGTAATTACAAACTATGGAAATAAAGTGAATAAATTTGTTGACACTTCAGTTTCCTTTTCTAATTCTTACTCTGGTAAGGGAAACCAGATCTGCAACGACGTCCCGCATTGGGGTGTGTTGTGCATTTTCCCCGTGAAACTGCCCAGCCTAACTCCTTGATCTACTGGAGAAGGACTGGGAGAATCCGAAGGATATGCAGATGTCTTTGATCCGGATGATGGGCAGCTGCGTCTTTCCGTATATCAACATCCCGTACAGCGTTCGCTAACCCACGCACCAATCGTACTTGTAGTTCCATCCATGGCTTATGTCCAGCAGTAGATGTCCTACGGCCGAGATGATGAAATTTCTCGTACACAATATTAGTGGAGAAGGAAGTTAACTCACAGAATTGCTTCAATATTCGCAGACTCCCTGTACGATACCATGTTGAAGTTGCAAATGTTGACAGCCGGGAATGGAACTTGGCTCACTTTACAGTTAGCGTCAATCTGTGGAGCAATAAGATGAAAGAAAATAAAGTAAGCTGTATATTTAATTTATTTATATACATATATATGTATATATTTGGCAGTCTCCGGGGCCGCAAAGTTCTCGAATGTAAGCGCAGCGTAGGACGTCCACCTACAAGATGGACGCTTCCAACCGCAATACTTGTAGATCAATGAGGGAAGCCTTTCCAGCGATGGACGCCTTACGGCGATATAATGATGATATGGCAAAAAATAGCATTTTACATTTGATATAGATGATTAACGGAACGTCAGGAATATGGATGATGTACAATGTCAAAGTCAAGGTGGATATATTGTATTAAGTATATCAGTCATCTTGTACCCATAACACAAGCTCTGCTTAGCTTGGAGCTAGACGATGTATAGATCGTAGTAGTTTGTACCACGACAATTCGTCCAGCATTATTTATTAATTATTTTAATTTAAAAACGTAGCCACCAGTGTATAACTCAGACTTCTACACTGAGAGTGATCCTGAAAAACCAGTAAGCGGTCGTCGGAATGATGATATTGCATCGGCAACTGGACGCCCACTGGGTACGTCCCCCGGTGGAGGTAAGAATCGAACCCACAAACATCTCAGTCGGCTAAAAGACCAACTGAGCCACGGGAGTCGTCATCATTTGAAAAATCCAAAACTCAAAATATACTTTATTTACTGCGGCCGCATGAAACATAATTACGCGTCACAAATTACAAAATAAAACAACACAATTAACTGAATATAGCACATAATTAAACCTGTTCACTTCAAATTACCCAGTATGGGATAGCGCAGTATGGGATGTTGATACACGAATAGACGCTGCTGCCCATCTTCCGGAGGTATCCCTTAGCATGCTCTTACTGCATCCATGGGCATGAGAGGAGGGGTATCATTCTACTGCCGGCACCCCACATCGGGTAGCCTATTAATCCTGGTCAACATCTATACGTGCAAACTTTCAGCTCAATCCGTCTAGATTTAGCGTGAAAGAGTAACAAGTCATCCATTATACTCACAAACTTAACTAAACTTGCGTTTGTTATAAGTTTTAGTAGGTCGGGAACATAAAATACGTGTTTATGTAATCATCATCATCATCTCAGCCGTAACACGTCCACTGCTGGACAAAGGCCTCCCACATGGATCACTGATCATGAGGGCTTGTTGCCACACGCCACGCTTGGCAGGTGGATTGGCGAGCGCAGTACAAGTTATTGATACACGGAAAGACGCTGCTGCCCATCTTCCGGTGGTATCCCTTAGCAGATTCTTACTGCATCCACGGGCAAGAGAGAAAGGGTAACATTATACTGCCGGCTCCCCACAGCAATGTGTTTATGTAGCAGGAAGCTTTTTTCGTAACTATTACTTATTTCCTTGAATGAATTGCTAAAAGGCATCCTAACTGACTCCTTGGTAACATATTGACTCAGAATATATTATATTAGACGTGGCCAGCGGTTCTAGAGGAAAAACACGAGCATAAAGTTACTTTTGCTTTCATCATCATCATTTAGCCGTAAACGTCCACTACTGAACACAGGCCTCCCTCATGCATCTCCATGAGGGGTAGTTGCCATACTCACCACGCTTGGCAGGCGGGTTGGTGAGCGCAGTACGGGATGTAGATACGGAAAGACGTTGATGCGCATCTTCCGATGGTATCCCTTAGCAGGCTCTTACTGCATCCACGGGCATGAGCGGAGGGGTAACATTCTAGTGCTGGCACCCTACGGCGACTAATGTTAAAATAGGTTAATGTACGTATATGTATAACTGTAGGTAGGTACCAAGACTTGTATTATCAAAATAAATAATTTTTGAATTGTATTTATACGTTGTTGTTTGCTAACTGCAATAACAATGCAAGTCACATTTTAAATTCATAATTATTAATAATTGTAAGTCAAAGTCAACTATAATCAGGCTGACTGGCCAACATTTCGCAAATCCCTAAATGACCATATCTCACTTTCGAAATTCTGTAAAACCAAAAGACAATACACACATTTACTGATGCCCTTAAGCTAACTAGAGATAAATTTATGAATATTAGGTTTAGCATAAAATTAGATATGATAGATATTTACCGCTCATTGTCGAATTCTTTAATCTTTAAAATTGTCTCTACAAGATTTATTTAAATTAAATGTTTCATATTTCCTTCATATTCCACTAATATAATAAAGCCGAAAGTTTGTTTGGATTGAGGTCTGTTACCTCTTCGCGCAAAAACTAGGCTACGGATTGAGCTGAAACTTTGCACACGTATTGATGTTGACCAGGATTAACACATAAGCCTATGTGTTTATCCTGGTCTTATTATTCGGATACAACGCATGCGAAGCGGCGATCAGAAGCTAGTCATTCATATTTCCTTCATATTATTCGCTCCACAACTTAATCGTCCGCGGCGTAAATGAACGCGCGAAACGAGCAGTAGTGGAGAACCTGCTATCCAGATGGTGCGTATGAAATTTAGTTTTGTGGCGAGTGATTCGGTGATGGAAGTGCGATGCTGGTATTAAGTTAAATAGTTCTTCAGAACATTCGTCATGATATAAAGATAAAGAAACGTTTATTTTGTCACATTTTTACAATAAAATAAAAAAATCATCAATTCGGTTTTAAAACTAGTGACAAAATTGGTCACTAATCAGCATGTGCTGTGGTAGAACGAGTCCAACCACAGTGCTGGTCTTCCGTATAGACGATTATAGCATAGACGATATAGTGTAGACGATATAGTATAGACGATATAGTACACACAGATAACCTACGAGGTGGAGCGGGACAGCTCGTAAACAATGAAATCGGATCCTAGGACAATGTCTCACCTGCGTAACAATATGGTTCTCATTGAACTTCTGTCTGATGACGATCAAGTAGCATGCCGTGAGGACCATGTTGGCGATGATGATGATGCTCCATGTGGTCAGCTCCAGCCCACTGCTGGACCCGAAGTGGCTGGTCCCGTGGATCGTGGTCACTTTCTGAACGTGCTGGATGTTCAGATTTGGTTTAGCTTTTTTTGACATGATTGCTTCGAAGCTATAGATAGAGCAAAAACACAAATTATATATATGTACCTACGTAAGTCTTCTGTATTTGTTTTCATCTTTGTTATCTCAGAACTCCGTCGTTTATGAACCGATTTGTAAAGTTATTTTTGGGTTCACTTTGAATTAGGTCCCATTTTTTTTAAACTCAGTTTGATGATGGGATCCTCAAATATTGTCGCGAAACATATAGCGATTTTGGCTTATTAAGCTCAAAGTCAAGCATTTGTATTTAAAAAGTATAATTTGGTGAAGTGGAACTTATGAAGAAGACCACATTTGGTTACTCACGAGTGACGATATCGATAGATGGCTAAGATAATATATCCCATCCTTTCACCATCATACTTACCTCACATCACCTCAATCATCATCAGAATCAGGGTCATTGGGATGAAATTTAATAGATAATAAAAAAAAGCAATAGTGTGTACTGGAGTTTAAGGTATAGTTGTATGCTAAATTGCTTTTTAAACCCAGTTCTGATAGTGGGATCAGTCAAGGAATGTACTAATATAATGTAATAAATGTATGAAATGGAATGAAAAGGAATGTAATAAATCATTCTTATTCTTTTATGTTTAAGCTCGAGATAAAGTTAATTTTTTTGGTCACTTTGCAGTTGAAATTAAATAATAAACTTGGAGGCTAAAACGAATAAGGCCTTACCGTTCTTGCTCTAGCTGGAATCAATTTTAATCGTAATTGAAGAAATCCTTTGTTTCACTTTTACTAATGAATCCTTCAATCACCACAGAGAGACAAGTTTTAGAATAATTTCGAAGTCAAGTAATGAATGTTACAAAGTAGTCGTAGGGTTGTTGGGCTCGGGCAGCAATATTTATTTACAATTTCAACATGAATTGATTTTTGAGTACACAAATTCAGTGGTCGCGCTACGGCGTTGACTGTAATGATGACACTTGAACATATTATAACATACTAATTATTTAACATATTAGTTTTATTTTACTATCATTTGAAAATACTGCCTGGGACAGACCGAGATGGAGAGACAGTAGGATCATAGGTTATTTTTTATAACCATCCAAACACCCTAACTGTGACAGAACCGAGATGGAGAGACAGTAGGTTATTAAGTCTTTTTTATAACCATCGGAAAACACTGCCTGTGTCACAGAACCCCGCCGCCAACAAAATATTATGGAACATGAAAATTATTCAAATAAATAATTATGAGAATAAGGTTTATGAGTTAACAATGTTATGGAATTCTTTACTCAATGCGAATCACTTTATGGATTGTAATCATTATGGGTACCAATATTAGTGGAAACTTATAGATTGTGACTATTCGGGCAATCGATGATTATGAAAATACATTTTATGGATTATTATTATCAGCGAAATAAAATTTCGGAGTCGAAATAGAGAACCTTTTTTATTACATAAGTAGGAAAATTGCAAAACGGAGTACAGGTATGTACGTTCGAAAAGAGGGTGACAGATAAAATTGGAAACATGTAAAAAAAATCAATAAAGTCTTTTAACTCCTTACACAAAAGTCGCTCAGCAACTTCGAACACTTAAAGATAGGATACCGCTGCAAATGCCAAGCGTATACAAGGTTGACTGTAACTGTGGCCCTTCTTACATAGGGCAAACTAAACGGACGATAGCCGAACGAGTCAAGGAGTACATCACATTAGTCAAAAATCGGCAAGTATATAAGTCAGCGATTGCTGAACATCTGCTGGACTAAGGACCTAATCACAGGATAGAACCGCATGGCGCAAAACTTCTATCCAAGGAACGCCACTATTACCAAAGGATAGTTCGAGAGGCGATTGAGATCAAAACACCGAAATTTTAATCGTGAAGATGGTTTTCGTCTCTCATCTGCTTGGAATCCTGTAAATTAAGTTTAGTAGTATTAGAACTTTTTGTGAAAGGTTTATCCGGGGAAGTACTACCACCATACCTATTTCTAATGCCGCCAAGCAGTAATGTCTTCATTGCTGTGTTCCGGTTGACAGGGCAAGGGGGCCGGTGAAATTACGGGCACATGAGACCTTACAACTCAGTCTCAGGGAGACGGGCGCATTGCAGTGCAGCGTTGGTCACGTGCTTAGTAAACGTGATCACCGCGGCATTGCAATTATTATAGGTAGAGGTTACCGCTTAATATCAGGTGAACCTTCGGCTTGTCTTATTATTTAGTACTATAAAAAATTAAATAAGGGTGTGCGTTGTGTTCCGACTACAGCAACCCGTCACCGTCAGTGTAGTCGTAAATTATGAACCGTGACGTTTTGTTTCTGAAGACGAATTTGAGGGTAGTCGTGGATCAATTCTTCTTTCCAGCAAACTTCAGTCCTCCCGTGACCATGACCAATCCGTGCAATCCGGTCGAAACGTCGGGAAAATAAAATAAAGTAAATTAATAAAAAAGGTACGCGATAGAACCCTGTATTTTAAAAACGAATAATTATGTTAACAAATCACGAAAGTGTAACAAGTTCAATTTACTTCATGATTCAGTGACTGATTTTCTCTATTTAATAAAATAATCTAATAAATTAGGCCACGTGCGTGTCGGGCCACGCGTTATGTAGGGTTCCGTATATTATAATCCTACGTAATAATCTCAAAGATAATAGAAACTAATATATCGGTTTAAAGAATCTTTATTCTCAAGAACAAAAAATACAAGTTCACTTATGAGAACAACATAACTTAGTATTATTTAGGCTAGGGTAGAAACAAGCAGAACCTAAAGACTAATAAATACATACATACAGTTTCTAACTACTTCTACTTAGATATATTATAATAAATAGTGATTATACAAATGGTTATAATTATAAACTGTATCATGAAGACCAAAATAACTATCGTGAATTATCGTATTCATATTATTAAGTTTCGGGAATGTTGGAATGTAAGGGTCGCGGCCTGTCATCACCTTGAAGGCCCTCGATAAGGGTCGAAACAGTTGGTGAAAGTAGCAGTGGTGTGATGTTGTAAGTATGTGCATATTCCTGATATTTAATATGAGCCGTAGACCTGTTGTTAGATGTTGGTGTATGTTTTTTACGTTTTCCATAACATATTACCAGGAATTAATTGAGTTTTCTGTTTAAAGTATTCCGGTATGTTTGGGAAACTGTGTCACTTATTTGAGCGACTTCTCCAAAACTAAACAAGCTAACTTAACCCTTAGTTTTCCTAGAAATTTAATGGTTAAAACTACGTTTATGATTTTGAAAGCTTGCAGTTTAGTTGGACGTTGGTGACGCTCAAAAAAAATTTGGACTTTAAGATTTCATAGACGAAACGGACAGGCAGACAGACAAAGCGTAATTATTCTTGTTTTTCTACGAGACCGTAAACTTCGTCATTAGAAAGTTTTGTTCTTAGGAAGTTATTGTTTTTTTATACCTAAGCTTTTTTGTTTATTTTTAAGTGTAAACCCACATTAAGATCTCATTTATAGAAATGTAAAATGCAATAAAAAAAAATTATTCGACTTCGACGGGACTCGAACCCTCATTGTTCAGACGAACACCTTAAATGATATTTTATATATTATTGTTTTTTTCCTCCCAAGAACACTTTTCCCGAAGGAAACCAAATCTAATCGTTAGTATTTAAATAATTAGGCAAATTGCTGTTCAATAATTTTGCATGTAGGTACATTTTACAATAATAAATAGAACAAACCCTTGCTTTTATAAAAGTAAAATAAATCTGAATTAAATCTTCAAAAAACATACTTACCAGAAAGTAGGTAATACTTTAACGACTAAAAGCTTTTAAAATTCGTAATGAAAAAAGTTAATCTCAACTCAATTAGGCTAATTATTGTTTGGTGAACTGTTTCAATTAATTTGTACTTTAGGTCTCCGTGCGTTGGTATGTGCCTGTACTTAAAATGTCTTTGATAAATTGTAATTAGTTAAGTTTCTTTGAAATAGACACACCTCACATGATTTCGGAAAAACATAGCGTAATAAAAATTTGGTTTGATCATCGAAAATAAAGATCGGGTATGTTATTTTGCCCTTTTACTCATCTCAGCGCAGCCGTGGGAAGGCCACAGCTGGACAACGGTCTCTCTCATGAATCTCCAATAATTATTACTTGTCATCGGGGCTTGTTGCCATTCTATTGTCTGCACCCCGCGGCACTTACTAAACTTACTTCTAAGAGCGGGTCTTATTAGGGTTCCGTGCCCAAAGGGTAAAAACGTGATCCGGTTACTAAGACTCCGCTGTCCGTTTGTCTGTCTGTCTGTCTTTTTGTCACCAGGTATCTCTCATATCACACAGACAGTTTAAATTTTCACAGATTATGTATTTCTGTTGCCGCTATAACAACAAATACTAAAAAAAGAATGAAATAAATTAATAAGAAGGGTTTTTTGCTCGATATAAATAACAGAAACAGGTACAGACGTTTAAATTATTCACAAAATGTTTAGTTGTATATTAATTTGAAAAATAAATAATTAAATTAAAACAATGGTACGGTAACCCTCAGTGCGCGAGTCTGACTCACACTTAGCCGATTTCTTTGTTTGTAATATTATACTTACAAAATCCTAAAATTTCAATTGTTTGCTTTCCAGGTCTTCTAAGGTTTGCTAACAATGGCCCTCAAAGTCTTATCCCAGAAAACCATAGCACAGAAATTCAAGAAGTTCTGCCGGCACAGCACTTTGCACGGTGTCTTTTACTTCCACGGTGACAGTTGGCGGTGGATCCACTCCATCTGGATCCTCATACTGTCCTTCAGCTTATGTCTGTGCTGCTACCTCAGCCATATGATCTGGAACAAGTTTGTTTTGGACCCTACGCTCACTGTGGTAAGATTCGTTTTTCTTTAAGACGACATTAATAGATGTAGGATCTACCAGTACGTTGTTTAGATCATGTCTAGCTCTGCAATCTAGTCAAGTTCTGCCAGCTCTGTACGTTGAATGAGCCTACTACTTCCACGATGATAATCGGCGATGGATCCACTCCATCTGGATCTCTCTGCTCTTTCAGGCTGTGTACACAGAAATGCTGCATAAGATGGGCTGACGACCTGGTGAAGACCGCAGGTCGACGGTGGATGCAGATCGCTTCCAACCGCAATAACTGGAAATCCACGAGGGAGGCCTATGTCCAGCAGTGGACGTACTACGGCTGAAACGATGATGACATAGAAATGCTGTATACCTCAGCTATGTCCTAAAACAAATGTTTTGATTAGGTCTGTAGCAATCGCACCATAGTCGAAACAGCTGGTGGCTTCTAGCTACTCTGGGGAGACCTTTGGTTAGGTCTGATGTGTTCCACTATGAAAATTAGGAGAGGTTTAAGAGTTACTTTGTATGCAAGTTCTGGTAACATTGCATTTTACAGGAAGTCCAGGACTTCCACGATGATACCATCTTTCACTGTATGTACTACTACAACCTCAGCCGTATGATCTGGAACCAGTTTATTTTGGAACCTAGGCTCTCTGTGGTAAGATTCGTTTTTCTTTAAAACGACACTAGATAGTCTATGTGTGTTGAACATCATATGTCATTGTGTGAACCATAATGTCAAGATCTGCCAGCTCTGCTTTCAATAAGCCTACTACTTCTACGACGATAATCGGCGGTGGGTCAACTTCATCTGGAATTTTATACTGTCTTTCGGCCTATGTATGCGCTGCTTCTCATCCAAACGATCTAGAGGAACAAGTTTATTTTCTCTGTAGTAAGATCATTTTAAAGCCATGACAGTAAGTGGCTGATGCATTTCAACAGATATTATCTGGAAAATGGTTCATTTTATTAAATATGGCTACCATGCCATATTGATGCGGCACAATACTGTTTTTAACCCTACTCTTAATGTTGTTAGAATGATTATACAGTAGGACGACAGTAGTAGATGGTGTATATTCGCTGTAAAAATTATAGTCAAGTTCTGCCAAAACTACACTTTACACTAAGTCTTCTACTTCCACGATGAGCCCATGTTTAGTCTACTCCATACCTGCATCATACTCTCTTCTATAGATCTGCTTCTATTTAAGTCGGATTATGATCATTGGAACCCTACTTTTACCGCCTTAAGGTTTAATTTTGTAAACAACCTCAGTTAAGCTGTAAGTGTCTTTACTGCCCCCTTAGTTCGTGTTTTTGCTTCTGCTGATGGTCTGATGATGACGATCTGATGCCCTTTTCATACGTTACCCTAGTAACCTTAACTTACCAAAAATTGTAAAGTTTATTTAGGACGTAACATAAATATATGTATAGAAGATAGAAAATAATTTTTTGCTCAACTTAAAACTAAATATATGTATCTAGATATATCGGGTCTTTAGTCGTTTTGCACCACACGCAATTCAAACCGCGGTGCGAAAAACTCAAGTACTCTTTCTGAATGGGGCCATTCGCACCGCAGTGGTGACAGCGGTGCGAATCGCCCAAGATTCTTTTGAAATCGGTCGTTTCGAACCACGGCAAAAAACGACTCGATGCTCAATTTGTAAGTCCAATTTAGGCACTCAATCTGATTCCATGTCAATATTATAAAGAAAACATCAACACAAAATTATAGAAATATCACTAACCAAATATTTCTTGATAATATCAATAATATTGAGAGTGTATTATTATATTATTATTTTGTTTTTCTATAGCATACATGGACATCAATAAAGTCATGCATAGCAATGAGAAAAGGGTTTCCCGGAATCTAGATCGAAGACTGCTTTGAGCAAATGAGCATTATTTCAATATGTTTTTCACGATGTTTGTGACAAAAACAAATTGAGCCGTTACGGGACGCCTGGCAGATGTAAAACATTTTCACCACAGTCGTCATAGTCGCTACAGTTGCTACAGTAGCCCCAGGGCTATGTAGCGACTGTGCCCACGTGCCCATCGTTTCGACTGTGGCGACTGGGGCAACCAGTTGCCCTTTGTTACGTTGGACGAAAGGCAGTCGCCCTAGTACTCGCACATCACCAAGCGTCACGTGTTACCTCTCGTGCGATCGGTTTAACCCCGCAAATGATGTTTTACATCATAAATCAAACATCAAACTGATAATTAAGAATTTTATTTCCCAGAATAAAAAAAATAAATAAAGATTTGATGGCTTTAGGAATGTTAACCGACCCATTACTTATTCATACATATATTCTTCTATGATAGATCTCCAGTGCAAAAAAGATACATATACTTTGCTTCCTATAAATAGTTGGAACCTAAGTAAATATGTAAATCTAGCATTTCTGAGTAGAATCTTACTTAATTTATTATGGATAAACAGGTTCTTTCCAGACAAGCGTGCCCCATCCTAGACACATCATTGCTTAACACCAGACAAGATGTGGTGAAACGCAAGCTTATATGAAAAAAAAATGGGGATAGAATAAATCATTACATAGTGAATCATAACGGAATTATATTAATATTTGGTAGGTAACTATTTAGGTTAAGGGCATAGGCATATCCACAAAATTAATAACAAAGCTTTTTTACAATTGGTATTTGCGATATCCATAACCCTGTATGTTTTAAGGTCTTGGTTAAAATCATCATCATCATTTCAGGCGTAAAACGTCCACTACTGAACACAGGCCTCCCTCATGGATCTCTATGAGGGGTGGTTGCCATACTCACCACGGTTGACAGGCGGGTTGGCGAGCGCAGTACGGGATGTTGATACACGGAAAGACGCTACTGCCCATCTTCCAGAGGTATCCCTTAGTAGACTCTTACTGCATCCATGGGAGGAGGGGTAACACCATCATCATCATCATCATCATCCACAGCCCAATCACCCTCTGCTGGGTATAGGGCTCCCCTAAGTTTGTGCCATTCACCACGATCCTGTGCCAGTAGCATCCATTGGGGTAACACTCAACGGCAATTCATTATTTAGGTTAAAATAATGAATTCTGTTAGCAACAGTAAAGCTGTAGGCATAGTTTGAAAGTACCAAAATATTCTCTTAACCTTTGTTGTAACCTTGTTAATAATTTATCTAAGCTATTTTCGATAACTCTGATTGGCGGTGATAAGGGTGATTCTAATAAATACATTCTAGCTTAAATACTAACGTTTAAGATCCCAAACAGACAGACTTCGAAACTCAAAGACTGTGCTGATTGTAAACGGACTAAGGCCCGTATAAATTAAGGCGCTCTAGGATTTGCCAATGATTTGAGAGTTTCTTTCCTCGTGCACGGGCACGCAAACACTCTTCCCACTACGGAATAGGAATAGGAAGCGTTTAGAGTTTTATGCTAGCACACGGTCGTATTTGCAATAATAAATTCATAACAAATTCAGTTATAATTCTTTCAAAAATTTTACATGCTCTTTTATAAATAAATTATCGTTAGTGTAAAAGTTGCCGTGGGGTGCCGGCAGTAGAATTTTGCCCCTCCTCTCTTGCCCGTGGATGCAGTAAGAGCCTGTTAAGAGCTACCTCCGGAAGATGGGCAGCAGCGGCATTCCGTGTATCAACATCCCATACTGCGCTCGCCAACCCACCTGTCAAGCATGGTGAGTAGCAACTACCCCTCATGGAGATCCATGATGTAGGCCTGTGTTCAGTAGTGGACGTTTTACGGCTGAAATGACGAGTACCGCTAGTTATCAACTTATAACTACCCGCTCACTCGCAGACGATCGGCGCCATCTGTACTAACATTTAATTTTATGCTACAGTATCCATGAGGATTTAAATAATTGTAATAGTAGAATTGCCGTAGGATGCTGGCAGTAGAATGTTGCCTCTCCTCTTTTGCCAGTGGATGCAGGATTGCAGTAGAACAACCCTACATGATCAGCATACTTGGAGAGGCCTGTAGACAGCACGTCTACTGCTATCCTACGAAGATGATGATAATCATTTTTAGTTAGTTATACCGACTGGCAGCCATTAGAGGCTATTTACCGCGATCAATTGTCTAGTCTAGTCCAATAGAAATACAGCTTGTTATCCTAATTTTGGACAGTATCCAGTTTATGTGCTAGGGATGGGGATTTTCCTTATAGTAAGACTTTATGTTTATAGTATGTGGTTTAGTTGAATTTATTTCTATAAAGAGTTTTATTGTGCCGGAGTTAAGAACACGAAAGATCTGGAAAGGGACTAAATATAGGAATAAATTCGAAGGTCGTAGGATCGAAACCAGCCTTTTATTTTCTTGAAAAATGTAATAGTACGTTCATATTTAACACATCACAACAACACCGTTTTGTGCTAAACGTTGAAGGAAAACATCGTGAGGAAACCCGCGGATTATTTAGCTTCAGGCGAATGACCTGTTCTTTCCTCTTATTAATAGTCAACTAAGTTGGGAGGATGGGCAAGCCATCTAAAAATATCGCAATCACTGCAGCGTCCTGTACAGCATTATTATTAGTTGCTGACGCTGTATTAATTATCTATAATATGTTATACCGTCTTGAAACTGCAAATCATTGTCGATCTTATCGATAACAACGCCATCTATGAGCAGACAGCCGAATTTATTTAAGAAAACACAGAGTGCGACATCTGTCATTAGGGCCTAGTACTAAATAGACGACAAAATCGATAGGCTAGCCAAGGTTGAAGTTTATACACACAGAATTCACAAGAGGGCGCTATGGACAACATTGAAAAAATGCTTAGGGAATTAAGGAATGACATCAAAAGAGACTCTGATGAATCGTTGATCAAAATTGAAAAAAGAATAACCAATACGATAAATCAACACACAGACCAACAAATTTCAATAATACATGGAGAAATAGAAAAAATAAAAGAAGTCAATTCCGAGCAAGATAAAAGGATCTTAGAAGTTGAAAAACAAATAAGGATTAGAAACATTATATTCTTTGCGGTGGAGGAGGGGGAAAAGTCCTATGAAGAACTGGAAAGAAAAGTCATAAAAATTATAAACGACAACATAAAAATTTCCTGCAACAAAAATGAGCTGGAAATGGTACGAAGGATGGGAAAAATAGAAAATAACAAAATAAGACCTATAGTGGTAACATTTACCACTTATGGTAAAAAGATAGAAATTGAAAAAATGAAAAACAAGAAAAACCTTCAGCAATGCTCAATTTACATAAAGGAAGATTATCCCCAACAGATTTTGCGAATTAGGAAGAAGCTTCAAGAGCAATTACAAAAAGAGAGAGCGGAGGGAAAAATTGCTTTTCTACGTTATGATAAGCTGATAATCAGGGAACCTACTACAAACGACGAACAAGGACAACAATCGAACAGGACCCAAAATATAAAAAAACGGGAATTGGAAACAACTCCACCAAATGAAATACTCAGTAGCAATACATCTAAAGCTGGTTCACCTGATAAATACCAAGCAGCTAAAAAGACCAAGGTCAGGAAAAATACTTCACACAAGAATCAAAATTCGATGACAAATTACTTCAACAAAAAAAGTTACACACCTGTACACACTACAGCATTGTCATCATCTGAACCAGACGAATAGCAACGAATAAAGCCTCCCCAACATTCATATAATGTTGCACCCCCCTATAGGATTATCGAAATAAATAAAAATACAAATGTTAGTAACCAAGAAAATCCTCCCTCACCAGGATTAGTCACCATGAGGGAAGTAGACTGTCACCCTTCAAGAAATAATAAATATTATATATCTACATTCAATGTTAGATCACTCGCAAATGAAGCAAGAATAATAGAATTAGAGCATGCTATATCGCTGTTAAAGTGGGATATAATTGGTTTATCTGAGATAAGACGAGAGGGACTAAAAATAGAAGATAGAGGCGAATATATATTTTACCACTATGGCCGAAAACAAGGAGAAAAGGGAATTGGATATATTGTTAAGAAGCAAAAGTGCACAGAGGTACAAGACTTTCTCGCTGTTTCAGATAGAGTAGCCATACTACAAGTTAAGATATACGACAACGAAATATCTATAATTCAAGCTTATGCGCCGACCAATACAGCTAAGAAAAATGAAATGGATATTTTCTACAATGAACTGCATAAGGCAATAACAAAATGCAAAAAACATATAATTTTCATGGGAGATATGAATGCAAAAATTGGAAAACCAGAGTTAAATGAAAACTTAATTATGGGAAAATATGGATATGGAACTAGAAATAAAAGAGGACAGAGATTTGTAGAGTTCTGTCTGGAAAATAAATTAAAAATAACAAACACTTTATTTCAGAAATCTGAAAAATTCAAATGGACGTGGATGTCTCCCGATGGCAAAACGAAAAATGAAATCGATTATATCGCCACAAATATGACAAAAAACATAGAAAATACAAGTATTATACACAGAACGACACACTCCAGTGATCATAGGATGTTAAGGATAACTATTTCATTTACCAGCAAAAAACAATCACGATCAAGCTATGGAAGAAATCTAAATAAATCACATATAATAGATTACGAAAGATTAGAACGAGAACTTAACGAATTCATACACTCTGAAAATGAAACAGTACAACCGTATTATGACCACATAGAAAACAGTCTTATAAAATGCTCCAAGACCTCAAATTTACAAAATAAGTCAAACTTCATGAAAGAAATAATAACAGATGAGCTGATACTATTAAAAAACCAAAGACACGATCTCAAACACAAGGAAAACAAAACAAAACAGGAAAAAATAATACTTAGTAAATTATATAGACAAATAAATAAGAAAACAAAACAAAATTTACGAAAATATAGAGAAAACGTTCTAAGTACTTTTATAGAAAAAACAGGAGGAGTAAAAAAGGCCTACAAAAAATTGGACAACAAAAGACAACTGATGACTCATCTATGCAATCCAACTGGTACAGTAATCACAAACAGAAGAGATATACTTTCGATAGCCACTAACTTTTATCAAGATCTTTACAGCAACAGTGAACAGACAACAGATACTTGCGTCACCAAAGTTGATACAGATTCTGCACCACCTTTTATAGAAAGCGAAATAGAACAAACTATAAAGAATCTTAAGCTTGAGAAAAGTCCAGGCCCGGACAAAATTACAAATGAAATGATTGTAGCTGGCAAGAACAAACTTACTGGACCACTTACAACTTTATTTAATATCATTTTACAAACAAAAACAATTCCAGAACAATGGAAGGATTCAGACATAGTGTTGTTATTCAAGAAAGGCGACCCAAAACAGATAACAAACTATAGGCCTATTAGTCTTATGCCAGGTCTTTATAAAATTTTCACAGCGACACTTCTGCGACGGATTTCAAAAATATTGGATGAGAGTCAACCAGTAGAACAGGCTGGTTTTCGAAAAACATACTCCACGTTCGACCATATACAAACATTGACACAAATTGTTGAAAAATATATGGAATACAGCAAACCGCTCTACATATGCTTCATAGACTACCGCAAAGCATTCGATTCAATAAAGCACCAATCAATATGGGTATCTCTGGTAGAGCAAGGCGTCAACAGGGACTACATTGACATTATTAAAGTCATTTATGACAACAGCAGAGCTAGAGTAAGGATGGAGTCAGTAGGACCTTCGTTTCGTCTACAACGCGGTGTAAAACAAGGAGATCCCCTTTCCCCGAATATATTCAACGCTGTGCTAGAGAACGTTTTCCGAAACCTAGACTGGAACAAGAAAGGAATAAAGCTCGACGGAAAAAATCTCTCGCATCTAAGGTTCGCAGACGATATAGTTTTACTTTCAGAAAACCCAACAGACCTGCAAGAAATGGTAGAGGAGCTCAACATCCAAAGTATAACAGTTGGTCTAGAAATGAATAAGGAAAAAACTAAAGTTATGACAAATAATAGCAGAATACCAATAGAGTTAAACTCGACAATTCTAGAGTATGTAGAAGACTACATTTACCTAGGTCAGACAATATCATTTAAAAGAAGTACAGAAAAAGAAATAAGCCGCAGAATAAAAAGCACGTGGAACAAATATTGGGCAATGAAAGAAATATTTAAGAGTGCTCTACCGATCTCCCTAAAAACAAAGGCGATGAATATATGCCTAACACCTTGCCTTATATATGCCTGTCAGACCTAGCCATTAACAAAAACGCAACAGGAACGGTTAAGAGTCTGCCAAAGAGGAATGGAGAGAAGCCTTATGGGAGTAAAACTAAGAGATCGCATTAAAAATGTTACTATAAGAAAGAAGACCAAAGTAAAAGATGTTTGTCTTAAAATTCTAGAGCTGAAATGGCAATGGGCGGGCCATTTACAGAGACTAGACCCTTGTAGATGGTCGCAAATTGCCACTAACTGGATATCGCGAGATTCCAAAAGAAGACGAGGACGACCAACAAAGAGATGGTGTGATGATATCACAGATATTGCTGGAAATACGTGGTCTCGAATAGCCAAGGATAGAAGCCAGTGGAAAAACTTGGAGGAGGCTTTTACCGCCAAAGGCGGTCCTTACCAGATAGATTAGATAATAAATAGTGTTAGCGAGTATTTAATTAGATGAAAACCTAGATTTAGTAAACTTTTATATTATTTAGTTGGTAAGGAAATAAAGCTCTTTTTATTTTTATTTTATTTTATTTTTATTTTTATTTTTATTTTTATTTTTATTTTATTTTATTTATTTTTAATATATACAAAGGCCTTACTTTTTAGCAGTTGACGTACTACCGTAGTACGTCAACTGCTAAAAAAAGTAAGGCCTTCATCATTATTAGCAATCATCATCTCAGCCGTAAAGGCAGATGATGAATGCTTGACTTGTTGTGTTGTTGTGACAGGTTGAAACGACGCAGTACCCGACAGCAAACATTCCGTTCCCATCGGTGACGGTGTGCGACACCGAACTGGTGTACGGACCTAACACGGAAAACATCACTCAGATGCTGTGAGTCACTCTTTAATTAGCGCATGTTGGCCCTCCTCTCTTGCCCGTGGATGCAGTAAACATCTGCTAAAGGATACTTCCGGAAGACGGGCAGCAAGGTCTTTCCGTATATTAACATCCCGCGCTTGCCAACCCGCCTGCCAAGCGTGGTGAGTAGGGCAATATCTCTCTCATAATATGAAGGGAGGCCTGTGTACCCAGCAGTAGAAGTGGACAGCATTACTAAGACTGAGATGATATGTATGAACGTTGGGAAATAAAATAATAAAATACGTGCTGGAGCATATCTCAAAAGCTAGTGAAACAAGCATTAGTACCAGAAAAGGGGGCGAAGGCCTCAAAAGGTCACCAAAGGTCAAAAATGGTATTTTTGGGTTTTCGGACGATTTCGGCCAATTGAAGACTTCTATTTTTTTGGTGACCTTTTGAGGTTACAATAACTCCGGTCCCTGTGACCCTAGGGTCACCAAAATCAATCAGTACTTCTCTCATTAAGACGGTGCTAACAAAAAACGTTTCATGCAAATCGGTCAGCGCGTTCGGTTGTAATCGTCTCATGCACAGACAGACAGACAGACAGACAGACAGATAGACAGCGTTATGAATATTAGGGGGCTTAGCCTCCTAAATATATACCTAGGACATGAAATGACTTAAGTTAAAATGAACATATAAACGAATCTATTGGCACTCTATTTATAAAAATACGGCAACCGTAAATATACCTACATGCAGACTGCTACAGTCAAGATCCTTCCCAATTAACGTTGTCTTAATGCGTGTCAGCTATTAAATTTATAAATATTCAATTATAAATATAGCACATTGTTCCACAGCTCTCTTCGGGGATACAATAGAACTCAAATAGTGGAGTTCTTTCGAAGTTTCTCCGATATCAATCAGGAGGCCTACAAGCCAAAGCCGTATGTGAAGAATATGCATTCTCTGTTGGACGACCTCGGATACCCGCTTAGTAAGCTGGTGTTCATGGTGAGTTGTTTACTAAAGTGTCATCATTGCAGCCGTAAGGTTACTACCCACGCTGGATATAATAGGCCTTCCTCATGCATCTCTAAGCTAATTAATCTAATATCTAAAGGCCCTACTTCTAAGTACTTATCATGATGGGGTTGTTTCCATACTCCGGTTGATACACGGAAAGACGCTGCTGCCCATAATACGGAGAGGGTGAACAGCAGCGTCTTTCCGTCTTCCGTTTCCAAATCAGTTCATAAACGACGGTGTTCTGAGGTTAAAAGTTATATTTTTCTTTGCCTATTTTTTTACAAATTTAACAAAATACTATAAAAATTTTGTGTGTACGGTCTGGACAAAACTATTGTCTTCATAAAATCCAATCGCACGCATTCATCACAATATGTAAGTTGGAAACCAAAAAGTAGTTAAGTTTTGATTTCGGCTAAAAGTCTGGTTTCAGTCGGTCTCTATTTATAAACCACGACTGAACGACTGCCACCAGCCATTACACGGCTGAGATATAGCCCAGCATATAACTGTATTCTGCCCGACTGTTACTCCACAAGCAAGTTGGCCAAACTACACCACCAAAAATACGCAATTAAATGTTTAAAGCGCTCTAATGGTTTTTCTTTCATGAAAAATTTGTGTGCACTTTGACCACGTCGAGAACATTCAATAAACTTGTAACAGCTTTTCTCCCTGAGACGTTTCAAGTTGATCTTAATAACCAGTTTGAAGGTTTAAAGGAGTCTGTCAGAGCTTAGACGTGGAGGGTACCAACAACCTACTGTGTAAGTATTTTAGAACTCATTCCCCAGTTGTTAGCTTACTGCTAAGCATAGTGATGTTCTCGGCCCATTTTTTTCTAAATCTTCCTCTGTCTGTTGCAGTCTTTGGCCTAGTCTAATGCTAATTCTAATTCTGGTGGAGGATATCAGATCTGCACTGACGTCCCGTATAGGGGTATATTGCAAATTGTTCCTTGCGATACTACCCAGACGCCAGCCAACCCAGCTCCGACTCTAGGTCGTTGGCAGCATTCTATGAGCATTCCTTAAGGAGATGTAGATATTGTTGATGTGATTGGGCTTGGTTTGGTCTGGTCTAATGCTAAGGCTGTCCATGGAATTCACAACATGCGTCTCCAGCACCACATTTCAATCGCGTCAATTCGTTGCCATTCGGCCGCTTTTACGGTCCAGGTCTCAACACCATACCTAAAAACCGGGCAAGAGCAAGTCGGACACGCGCACCGAGGGTTTCATTTCAGCATACAATATAATGTATGATAAAGGCGGTTTATATTTGTTGGAGAACCTTGACAGCGCCATCTCTTGTCTGATAGCGGAACTTATGTAGATTTTTAACACTTTCAATGATTTCTAAAAAACTATGCAAATAAGAGGGTTCGTTATATATAATGTTTCTGTAATCTTTACATGTACTCCTACGAACGGTCGCTTTTTCAACGTTTTTGTAAATTAATCGAAAACTATACGGCTTATAGCAAAAATAAAAACAGTTTATTAATTTGCAATTTCACATGATACCCCACACGACCTAGTAACTTCACTTAACAATTTTGAGATCCGTCCCCCCTGCAATCTTTTTTACATTTTCATATATGCTTTCATATACGCTATAAAAGTGTTATCTTTAACAATTTCACATTTCAAGTCGATAGTATTAGTAGGTTCTCGAGATATCCAGTTGTGACAGACAGACACACAAAGTGATACCACAAGGGTTCCTTTTTACCATTTTGGTCCGGAACCCTGAAAATGGGAAAGTCTAGTGTCCTGACGATGTACATTTTTATCTTCTTAAGTATGTTCCGGTTATTCCAGATTTTCTCGAGTTAGGTCATTTTGCCTACCGATGCGTCGTCGTATTTCACCTTCGAATCCGCTTTTGTTGGATATGCTTGATTCAGATATACGAACTCGTGGATAACATCATACTTGAGCAGTGAAGGTCTTGTAAGGAGTTTGCTCTGCCAATCACCACCATTTTGGTTTTGACTTGGTTGATTATGGGTCCCATTTCTCGGCTGTTCCTGTCTAGGCGACCCATCTGTTGTACCATCTCAGATTTATTGTTGGCCTATAAGTTAATATCATCGGCAAAGCGGAGATTTGAGACCTTCAGGCTTCTTTTTAGACAAGTGTGCTCCATCTTAGGCCACATCTTTAATTGTCTCCAAGTAAGATGGTGGCCAAACGCTTGCCTATTGTCAATAAAAGAACCATTTGTTCGCAGCTGAGAAGACCATGCTCGCAACTGCTGGTGGAATGCAACTGGCGCTCCCGCCTGTACAACTGCTCGGACATGTTCAGACACGTCAACACCGTGATGGGCCATTGCTGTCAGTTCGACATTCCTTATTTTAAGTGAGTCTATCACCTCGCACTTCTTTTAGTATAGATATTAAGCGCTAAGAATTTCAGTTCACATTTATCTTCCAATTTATTTGTAGTATCTCAATAATGATGACTCATTTTTGTATGTAACGTACAGGTTTCTCCAATTTTATTCATTCTAAGCCGTAGGACTGCAGTCCGCGTGCTGGACATAGTCCTCATGGATCTCCATGATCGGCAATATGTGTCGGTACTGCGGGCACCCCACGCTTATTTTCTTACCAGCCTCAATTAAAAGACACTGAGGGGATGTTGTTTTAACCTTGACAATTATTTAATATATTGAGCACCAAAAATGCACGGCACGCAGACCAAAATTACCAGTTTCTAGTAACCTTATACCTACCATAGCTTAACGAGATGAGTATTACCACTGGCACAGGCACTACGCAGCAGGCTTGATACTGTTTTTATAGTGTAGTGTATTATTATTATATTATTATTTCAAATAATTTATTTGTGAACTTATAAAAATATTTTATCCACATCATTTAAATTAACTAAACAAATAAAAAATAAAAAAGTAAATTCATAAAAATTTATACTTTACAGGAAAAAATATATCAAAACCCTGAATCACTGACCACGAAGCAAGGCTCAAGCGGTCGGTGACTAGGGCTGCAGGGAGAGGAATCTCCTTATTATACGTGCCGAGTTTAAGAGCACTGCCTTTTGGATCTGGCTCTTGATCCAACTGCCTAGTGAAAGTCTCTAGAGATATGAGTCCGTTAACGGAAATGACCATATCGAAGAGCAAGTTGCTAATTAATGATCTTGGCTACTTGATTATTTCTGTGCAAATACTCAGAGTTAGCACTCCCCAGGGTGGTGACATGTCCGACATAATTCTGTCAATTGTCCCATCTTTCATGATGTAATTTCGGTAGTTGTTCGTCTTGATTATCTCATCCATAATCGCACAGAAAAACCCGGGAGCTATAACAAACATTTTTCCGGAATCGAACCCACTATCTTCTGCGTATCAGTCAGCTATTCGACCAACTGAGCCACGGAGGCAGTCAAATTTCAGCATCATCATCATCCACAGTCCAACTTCACCTACTGGTTAAAGGCCTCTTTAAGTTTACAACATCCAATATAATTCTGTGCCAATGGCATCCATTGACGCCCTGCGACGTGTACTATGTTTCTTTGCTGCGCAGAACATGGGGAAATACCAATATACCAAGTTGTAGGCAGCAAGTATGCTTCACCTATCATGCAGTCCTTAACAGGGTCCTAAACATTTAAATTATTTGTGTTGAGAACTTGTTGAATGGCTGCAAAACTATAATTTGTGTATGTTTTAATTTGATTTTTATTTTGATGTGTTTGAATAATGCTGTGCAAATTTATATGAAGATGTTAGTCTGAATAAACAAACTTCTTATTTTAATTATTTATTTATGTCGACCCACTTTGCCACCGATCGCCCTAGATTCCGCAACTGTTCTCATTGGTCATTAAACTGGGAGCCTATTCTCGTAAATAGTGATTCTGCGTGATACTTCGTCTCATCTTTCGATTCCCGCCTCGGAACAAATGTCTGTACAATCTGCAGATATTTGGTTAGGGTGTTCTAGTGTGTATTGTTACTTTATTTATTTTAATCCGTATCTTATTAGTACGCCACTGTCTTCTATAGTTCTCACAATCCTGTCCATCCAAAGGTTGCCTGGAAGAAATCGCTTTTAGCGATAAGGCCGCCCATTGTGCATTTAGTTAAGTATCTTATCTTCTACTGTTATTTATTTTATTTTATGGTGTACAATAAAGTTATAAACATTCATTCATTCATTCATTCTGGATTGTTTTCTATATAATATCTATATAATATTTACATTCATTCTATAGTCTACACTAAACGTAGCATAACAGTACACTTATAATGCTAGTTAGCTTACTTAGTAAAAACAATGTTGAAACAAATAAGTGTATGTATTTTAGTTTTTAGATCTTTTTGAAATATCAAAATTACATTTATTCTCAATCTTTTTTTGAATTGAATTTCGATTAGTAGTAGTTTTTGGTAATGTTTTACCGATACGACGATTTACTCTTACCACTTACCTCTATCTCTACCTTTTACTCTTCTAACTGCACGCCTTTCCATCTCCGGAGAATTCGCCGCCAATATTCTCATATTTTTACGCCCCATTCTTGGCCTGTTGTAGCCTTGCTCCACCTGTCATTACCTTTGCCTGCCTTGTAAAAGCCTTATAAGAGCTTTGTACTTACTGGGTTTTTATGTTGAACACCTGTAACGAATCGACACGAACAAAGGTCCATAATATTTTTTTCTTTCTTTCTTTCTTTTTTCTTTCTTTCTTTCTTTCTGTCTGTCTTTCTTTTTTCTTTCTTTATTTCTTTCTTTCTTTTTTTTTCTTTCTAAAACGGTGTGATTATTAATTTCAGAAGCAAGGTTGGCGAGCTGACTAACTTTTTATCAGGAGTGCAGTCCACAGAGGCCCTGGACATCGTGATCGACGGACAGAAGGTTACCCCGGACGGACTATACAGCCAAGGACGAGTTAATGTTTGTATTATGTTTTTATTAAAGATTCCATATCGAGAATATCATCATCATCATCATCTCACGTAGGACTTCTGTCCACGTCCATGGATCTCCAAGAGCATAAATTAAATAAATAAATAGTCGTTATACCGCTTGAAAAATGCGTTCTCAAAGTCTATATGATACTTATGTTTTGTAGCTACAAAGCTTCCATCTAACAATATGCCAGCCACTGCAACCTTTCGTACAGCATGTATGCTGCCACTTTACAAAATCATCTATACAAATATACTTGTTAACAGCTAATACAGTAACTTTTATACTGCTTAGTATTCTTCAGGGATATAAAAAGATGAATGAAGTTTGTTGAGCATCTATAAATCCCTTTGACTGACTGTGAGGTTGAAACATACTTCAAGGATCAAATCTTCTAGCTGTTCCCTTAGCCCATATTTGTAATCTAGCCTTTGATAGTGGCTTATTTCCCAGTGCGTTTAAGACGGCCCTTATAAAACCAGTTCACAAGAGTGGCCCGAAAGATCGAGTTGATAACTTTAGGCCTATATCAATTCTACCTGCTATGTCTAAAATACTTGAAAGGCTGATTAACAGACGTCTTGTCCACTTCTTAGAAAGCAATAACCTTCTTGCTTCTACTCAGTTTGGTTTTCGTAAAGACAGGTCCACAAGCGATGCGGTACATGATCTCACCAACTCGATCATTACGAACCTTGATGAAAGAAAGAAGTGCCTGACTGTGTTCATAGACCTAGCTAAGGCCTTTGATACGGTCTCGGTCCCAATTCTTGTTGCGAAGCTGGAAAGAATTGGTGTTAGAGGGCTTCCCCTGCAACTTTTGCATGACTTCCTGACGGGGAGAAAACAGCGCGTTAAAATTGACGAATTGTTAAGCGATGAACTTCCTGTAGTTTATGGCGTCCCCCAGGGGAGCATTCTCGGACCTACTCTCTTCCTTATATACTTAAATGACCTCTGCAATCTTTCACTCTGTGGTGGTAAAATAGTGACCTTTGCTGATGATACAGCCTTGTTTTTTAGCGGAAATAGTTGGGTTGAGGTATTTGAAACTGCTCAGACAGGGTTTGATAAGGTATGTTCATGGCTCAGAGTAAATCTCCTAACTATAAACGTCTCAAAGTCAAACTACGTTGCCTTTGCTCTGAGGAAAAACCTCCTTCCACCGGTGGACCTGTCCATAGCAGCGCACAACTGTTCATCCCCGACTTCCGCCTGCAATTGCCCCCATCTGCAACGCCTCGCAAATGTAAAGTATTTAGGTATACACATTGACGAGACGCTTACCTTCAAATACCACATAGAAATGCAAGTTGTCCGACTAAGAAAATTGATCTACATTTTCAAGGCCCTGAGGAGGGTTGCAGACAAGAGTACTTTAAAAACCGTTTACCTCGCACTTTGTCAAACATTAATTTGCTACTGTGTCACGTCATGGGGTGGTGCAGCCAAAACAAATCTGCTGGTACTGGAAAGGGCACAGAGGGCTATACTGAAGGTGGGTGCCGGTCTGCCATATCAGTTCCCAACCACTGAGCTCTTTGCAAACTGGGATGTCCTTTCAATTAGGCAACTTTTTGTTGTACAAATCGTCCTTAAAAAGCATTCCCAGCTAGCGTATAACCCAGAGACAGTGAGTGGGAAGCGTAGAAAGGGTACTGTATGCCAGTCTGTGACCTTCCATACCAGCCTTTCGCACAACTTCTTTTGTTTTCTCGGCGACTTCCTCTATAATAAAGTAAATAACATCCTTACCATCTACCCCATGACGAGGACCAAATGCAAAGCTGCTGTTTCAGTGTGGCTAAAATCTTTGGATTACCAACAAGTAGAAAACCTCCTCCAAACCATAAAATAAATACCTACTCCACTTTATTTATCTCACTTTTTATATATCCCATATCATTTCAGCCGTAACGTCCACTACTGAACACAGGCCTCGCTCATGTATCTCCATGAGGGGTAGTTACCATACTCACCACGCTTGGCAGGGTGGATGGCGAGCGCAGTACGGGATGTTGGTACACAGAAAGACGCTGCTGCCCATCTTACGGAGGTATCCCTTAGCAGGATCATACTGCATCCATGGGTATGAGAGGAAGGGTAATATTCTACTGCCGGCACCCCACGGCGATATCCCATATTCACTACTCAATGGAACTACATACCTATCTACCTTTACACTCCACACTATACACTGTCATTTCAATTCTCCGGCTGTCTGACTTTACATTTTGTCTCAACAAATATTATATATTATTATTTAATCTACCTACCTACTGTACCTATTTTTAGTTCATACTTAGTTATGTTGTTTGGTTGTTTTTGTTTGTATCTTTTTATCTGAAATTTGTTTTACTCCTGTGAATGTTATTAGTGTGTAAAATTTCTGTCTTTTGTGTTATTCTAGTTGTAGATTGTTGTGTTGTTTTTTTTTTTTTTTACTATATCTTTTATTGTCTCTTATAAAATTATTTTCAAGCTGCCTTCACTTCCATCTGTGAAGGTTTTACCTTTGTTTAAATATTAAATGTATTTTCTTTGTATCCGTGGGTTGGGGGCCTGGTGACTAGTAACACAGGCTGTGCGCCTATAACTAGCACCAGTCTCTCATAATACAGGTTAGGATTAAGCTTTTTACACCATCAACATTCATCTTTTACTGTGCTGTAACCTTTATGAGAGAAAATAAATATATCTTTATTATTATTATTATTATTAAGGGATTCTGTACTATTTTTTGTCCTCCTAGAAATACCACATAAATGGGTCTTTACATCCATTTCCGCGTAGTTTTTGTTTGGATTTAGATGAATCTCGATGTTAAACTGATTACGAAGACGTCACAAAAAACATCTATTCAGAAATATCCAGAATAAAAACCACGGAAACGGTAAAAAATATTAAAAGTAGTTTGAGTATCGAATTTCGCACAAGTTTCACCCATCATCATCATCGAAGCCGATGCACATCCACTGTTGGTCAAATACCACCCTCATGGATCTTCAAGACCTGATCATGAGGTTGTAGCCATGCTATAAATAATAATAATAAATAAAAGTTCTTTATTGTAAAAAAATACATTTTACAAAAGGTGGTCTTATCGCTTACTACGATTTCTTACAGACTACCGAAAACTATACTAAGCTGATGAGCACAGCACGGTTTTGTGTATCGCCGAGCGTACGTTTCCCTCTGAACAAGTCGAAGGACTGTGTCTCAGAGGTCGCGCAGCTCAACAGCACCCAGCACCGCCCGTATACCCAACAGGCATAGTTACAGCCCCTCCTCCCGTAAAATCTTGGATAAGAGGAAGCTTACACACATGCTAATAATTTAAATAAAACTGAAGTTAAAGCAAATACTATAGCAAAAATAATAATTGATCTAGATCATTTTGTTATGCTACAATTTAAGTCATTTATTTATTTATTTATTTATTAGGACCACCAACAAGAGATACACAGATTCAACACAATTTAAAACTTAGGGACTAAGGGCCTTGTGCTCCCCCAATTAAAGGCGGCCACAGCATGCACACAATTGAGCGCAACTCAACAAAAATAGGCACTAAAGGTAGTATCTAGTAAGTATTGAAGTTATATTGAGTAACAACAGGTAACAACCTAATAATTACATAATTATCTCAGTAATAATGTAAAATAGATATGTAGGTAGTATTAATGTAATATAGTAAGTTGTAACAATAATTATGTTAAAAAGTAGCAAGTAAAAATCTGGATGACAGTAGTAATGAAAAAAGTAGTTATATAAACTTGGTATTATCAAATGTTTTTAACTTTAACAATCAAAATATATTTAATATATGTTGATTTGAATAAGGAAATAATAATGTATAGTTGCCGATTCTGTTGTAACAAGAAACCCAATTAAATTGACGTGAAACGGACTAAAATATATATATGTATATTTATTATTTATACTATACTTTAATACATATTAGCGATAGCAAAGGACGGTAACTGTAGTCAACCCTTGAGAAAGCTCAATCCATTCATAGATTCAAACTATTTCCTCAGGGTGGGGGTCGACTTTCCCAATCGAATTTAACTTATCAAAAAAGCATCCATTGCTTCTGCCAAAGATATCTAATTTCACCAATATCTTGATTGACCATTTTCACAAATTTAACTTGCACGTATGTCCACGCACATTTCAAGTTTAATCAATCATAAATATTGAATTATTTTAGCGTGTAGCGCCATTCGATCGCGTACAATCAAATGCATGTCTTGCTTTAGGAAGGATGTCCTTCATATCGACAACATAAAATGGCCAAACTGCCTAAGTTCCGCTCTCAAGATGTTCATGTCTTCCACACTGTTGGTGTCGACATAGGCAGACCTTTTGCTACAAAAGCGTCGACTCGTAGAAATGTTGGATTCGTGATTCAATTATATTTGTGTGTGTTTGTGTGTTGTGCCACATGAGCTGTACATTATAATATGACCATTTAAATGCATTCATTACTTTTTCGAATGATTGAATTGAAATGGTTGTACAGGGTATTTTATTAAGCGCTTCCTATCTTGAAATTTAAATAAAACAAAAAGTGTGTGAGATATCATCGAAATTTTTTATTCGTTTGAAAGACCTATCTATGCCATTATGTATGGAATACAACATCATTCAAATGCCTGCCAAGGCTTCTCTGGGTGGAGCGCATCCGAAATGTCAATTTTTCCATGACTCTGGCGCCTAAATCAAGCTAAATTTGACCGATGGCATGGGTAATGGTGGCTTTGAGAGCCGCTGTGGTTTGTGGCTTATTCGCATAGATCTGAGACTTAAGAAAACCCCACAAAAAAAGAGACTAACGGGGTCAAATCGCACGATCGCGGTGGCCAGTTGACATCACCTCCACGTGAGATGACCATGCCCTCAAATCGCTCGTGCAGAATATCCAATGTCGCGTGAGCTGTGTGGCAAGTAGCGCCGTCCTGTTGAAACCACATGTCGTTGGTATCCAGATCATACAGTTCAGGTCAAAAGAAGTTGGTAATCATCGACCTATAGCGCTCGCCGTTGACAATGATGGCCTGGCCGTCGTCGTTCTCAAAGAAATATGGACCGATGATGCCGCCAGCCCAAAATCAACACCAAACAGTGACTTTTACGAAATCCATTGGACGCTCTTGGATCTCATGTGGATTGGTATCGTCCCAAATTCGACAATTTTGTTTGTTTACGAACCCATTCATCCAGATATGGGCCTCATCACTGAAGATGATTTTCCGATGAAAATTAGGGTCAGTTGCTAACTGCTCCAGAGCCCATTCAGCGAATACACGTCGTTGTCTATGGTTGTTTACCTTCAGTTTCTGGGTCAGTTGAATTTTGTACGGATGCAGGCCCAAGTCACGACGCAAAATTCGCCAAGTTGTGGTCTGCGAAAGGCCGAGTTCTTGTGAGCGACGCGAAATTGACTGCCTCGGATTCTCCTGCACACTCTCACGGATAGCAGCGATGTTTTCGGCAAGTCTTGCGTGTCGTCGACGTACGGGTGTTGGTCAATCGTTTACTGAACCAGTAGATTCAAATTTATCCACCACACTGCGAATAGTTCTCTAGGAAGGACGATTATGGCGACCGTAAAATGGGCAAAGCGCGAGGTACGTTGCCCGAACAGAACACCCATTTTGATAAAACAATTTTATTATTTGCACGTGTTGTTGAATGCTAGATCCGATCCATGGTGATTTGGCAAAACAGACTCAATAAATGACAACTAATTTGACAATGTAGCTTCAACAAGATGGCCGCTATCAGCTGTCAAAGTTCGGAAGTCCTTACCGGAAGACCCTTTATTTATTTTTGATTACATTTAAATATATGAGATATGCTCCTCCTCCTCTTTTACCCGTGGATGCAGTAAGAGCCTGCTAAGGGACACCTCCCGAAGATGGGCAGCAGCGTCTTTGTCTACAGTTTGTCTTCAGAACTGGGTAAAGCCTCGCTTGCATTCCGGCACACAACACTAACAGTATCTTCACTATGCAATGTTACATCACGACGCTCACTACACCTACTTATCAATGGATTCCAAGATATTGGGAGCCTAAATCCATCTTCGCGGTTGAAATTCAAATGTTTTTTGATTTCGATTGCCTCACGAATCATTCTCTGGTAATATTGACGATCGTGAAGCTTCATCCAATGGCCACATTCCGAATCCACTAGGTGCTCTTATATCGCAGATTTACCTAGCTGTTCTTAACTGCAGCGATGTGTTCATTCATGCGTTCGGCTTGTACGCTTGGTTTGCCCATTAACAAACGGCCAGAACTACAGTCAACTTTATTCACACCAGGTACTTGCAGAGGTATGACGTCTTTCGGCGATCTCAACAGATTTGCTACCACCAAAGTAGCAAAGCTGTTGAGATCGTGAGGAAATCGAAATCAAAAAACACCCGAATTTTAACCGTCGAGATGGATTTAGGGTCCCGATATCTTAGGATCCATTGATAAGTATGTGCAGTGCGCGTCAAAGTTAAAATAAGTGTTTATTCCAAGTGTCTAAGTGTGGGAAAGAAGCGAACAAGAAACCTTACTGATGTCGTGCGTAGTGATGTAACATGGCATAGTGAAGATACTGTTACTGTTATGTGCCGCAATGTAAATGCGGCCTTACCGAGTTCTGAAGACAAAGTGAGGGTTGATGGACACTCCAATTAAATCTCCAGTTAACCCGGGACCACCGTGTTGAAACACAGCCGAAAAGTCGGTGATAATCAAAGGTATTACGCGATAAATTCCCGTTTTTATGTTATTTTATCATAATGAATAGTGATCGCGAAAATTTACGAAAAACTAAAAATAAAATATTCCAGCTGTACGTGATAGACGCACAAGACCACATCACATTCGTAAACAACGCGGTGCTTCTGACGCCAGCTGCGCTGTTCGATATTAACGTCGCCCTGTGGGTCATCGACTCCTCGGAGAATGTGAAGGCTTTAGACCTGGACACAAGGAAGTGTGTTATTGACTCGGTGAGCACCGGTGTTGACCAATAAATGAATTAGAAAGTATATCTCTGAAAGATGGGCAATAGCGTCTTTCCGTGTATCAGCGTCCTGTTATATGCCACAAAGGAAGCGATACCATAACCAGATATATCCAATCAAATAAGTCTGTTATGTTATGATTATAATTAATATATCTAAATTTATAATAAACGAATTAAATTGAAAATGAGGCCTTTGCAGTGGACGTGGACAGCAGTCCTACGGCTGAGATGACTGGTGATGAAATAATAGTAAGAATATGAATCAACAGGTATGCCCCTGGAATATGGACAGCAGTCTCTTTCCGTGTATCAATGACCTGTAATGTCCTTGATAGCCCGCCTGCCAAGCGTGGTAAGTGTGGCAACAACCCCCTCATCGGTACTTGGCTGGAAGGACACGGGGCCGCAGGCAGCATTCGTTAAAGATCTTCGACGGATATGGAAATTTTGTTGAAGAAGGGCTTGACTCCATGAGCTCCTGTAGTCCCGTTTTTGGTATAGTTTCCTTTGTGGCACTACAGTGCAATAGCACGTGCTCCACTGTCTCCTATTTCTTCAAGACATCTACGACATTCTCCACTGTCTGGATGATGGTGGTAGAGATTAAAGTGTCCCGTGATGATACCCACCGTCATCCGTAGGTCTTGTATATGTCATGGAATATTTATTTAAGAGTAAAATATCTGCCTTTTTGACGCTAAAAGCGTTGACCTTTTGACTCTAAAAGTGTTGACCTTTTGACTTTGACTTTCTTTTTCTTCTTTTGCGTTACACTTTTGACACACTGGTTGTGGTTGTCAAGTCGGTATAGTAGCTCGCGTAACAATTCTGCTCCAGTGATCTAAGCTTTTCTGGTGAGTTCGTGCAGAGGACCGTCCAGTATAGCTTTAACTTGGTCCGCCCACGTCGTTTGAGACCATCCTCGTGTTCGATTGCCCTGGACTTTTCCCTGCAATACCAAACGTTCCATGGACTTTGACTTTATTATTCTAAATTTTATCCTTTCATGCAGGATCCAGGAGCCACATCCTATCAGGGCTGCATGGCGCGGATCATCATGAACAAAGTAGTACAGCTATGCAAATGTTTGCCGCAAGGTGTCAATGGTAAGTAATCCTCAGAAATAGTAAGAGTAGTAGAACTTTTTGTAAAGAGTTCATCCGGGGATGTACTACCACCATACATATTTCTGCCGCCAAGCAGTAATGTCTGCATTGCTGTGTTCCGGTTTGAAGGGTAAGGGGGCCGGAGAAATTACGGGTACATAAGACGTTAAAACTCTGTCTGATAGTGACGGGCGCAATGCAGTGCAGCGTTGGTCGCGTGCTTAATGAACGTGATCACTGCGGTATTGCAATTGTAATAGGTAGAGTTACCACTTAACATCAGATGGGGCTTCGGCTTGTCTCGTCATTTAGTCGTGTAAAAAAAGACTTTTTTGCGTTGAATTGACGCTAGATTTCTCGAAATTAATGACTAACCTGCAGAATCACAGATTTTCATTAACTGTCGTGTTATTTAATTTAATGACATTACATACTTTTAACTCATCTAACGATAACTGAAAATGTTTAGACTTTAAGTATGTAACTATATAATTAAAGAGATGATAGATCAACAAACCGTAATAAGTTAAAATATTATTATCAAACCAGATGTCATTATTAACATGAGTGTATAATTTTAGGATATCCACTTGTTTGGTTTCGCGCCGCGCCGATTACGCACCGCATTTGGTTCGCGTTTTAGCGCGAAATACGGCGTGCGCTCCGCGTCGTTACAATAACTTTTGCACTACATGTCGGAGAAATCATAATGACAAGTGTAAATACTCTTTTAAATGTCAGATTTGTAAAAATAGTCACAACACTCTTTTGCATGAGGACAAAACAAGGGAAGATGAGGTAGTTTCATTACATTCGAATTTATCATCGATCGAAAGAAACATATTGTTGCCTACTATTAAGGTGAAACTCATTGACAAAACTGGTCAAGAAATCGAAATTAAGGCTCTACTTGACTGTGGTAGCCAAGTATGTATTATAAAGCGTACACTTGTAAACCAGTTGAACTTGACACCTATGGCTCAAGATTCAAACATTATTGGTTTGGGCAATACTCCAAACAAAGTAAATAAATGCGCTAACATATTGCTACTATTTTCTATAAATAATGTAAAATGTTCAATCAAATATCACATTGTAGATACTAGTAATTACCGGTAATTTACCTCAAAATCATTTTGATTTGAAAAAATGCAAAATCCCTTTGAATGTAAAGCTTGCTGAAAATTATTTTAACAAACCCTCGGAAATTGCTCTCCTATTTAAAGGTTGATTTTTATTCTAAAGTCATAATTATTGATAGTGTAATAAAATTAGAAAATGGTCTTGTACTACAAAATACACTATTTGGTCACATTGTAACTGGTACGATTAAGAATGACACTAAAATTAACTTGTCAAGACAGTGTGAATTTGGTCTCAAACTTTGTAGCTCAAGGAAAGGCTGATGATGGCTTGGGAAACATCATGAACAATTTTTGACTATCTGAGAAAGTGATTGAAGAGGTAAACTATCAAAATGAAGAGTTTGAAAAAGCCAGTTAAGCCAAAGAAGTTACGCAGTCTACGTAATGATCCTACGTTGGCAAACACTTTTTGGCTGATTTCAAACAGTTGAGGTCCCCATGACAGAGTTCTGTCAATGGTGACGCCTAAATTTTTCACCGATTCGCTTTGCAAGATAAGTTTACAGTCAAATAATACAGAAGGAAGCCCGCCCCAGTTTACACGTGATATCATTCTCGAACCCCCAACCAAAATCACTTGTGTTTTAGTCGGTTCACCTTAAGACTATATGCCCTGCTCCAGTCCAGGATACGTCTCAGATCTTTATTGATCACTTCGATCGCATCAGAGAGGTGGTATCTATGCCAGATATAAGAATCATCATTTCAGCCATAAAACGTCCACTGATGAACACAGGCCTCCCTCATGGATCTCCATGAGGGGTAGTTGCCATTCTCACCACGCTTGGCAGGCGGGTTGGTGAGCGCAGTATGGGATGTTGATACACGGATAGACGCTGCTGCCCATCTTCCGGAGGTATCCCTTAGCAGGCTCTTACTGCATCCATGGGCATGAGAGGAGGGATATCATTCTACTGCCGGCACCCCACGGCGGGTATAAGAATAATTCGTTCATTTTATTTTCAGCAAATGACTTGGATGTGGAAGATTACTCCATTTGCACGTGGGACAGACTTCTCTGTATTAATGAAAACATAGGTAAGAAAATAAATCCTAGAGCAACGTATCGTGTCTGATATAACATTGACGGCGAGTAGTTAGAAAGATCTGTAGTTAGAAGAGTTACAGTGTGTCTAACATGAGTAGTTACTGTTAGATCGCCTGCCGTTACTACAGTAGTAATAGTACGTTAATATGATATCTGCCAGATTTGTAACTTACGAGTATGGTAACAAATTATATTCAAATGAAGCCCAAACTACAGTCGCTTTAGTATAGTTTACTGCGTATTTTAGTACCAACTTTTTTAACATTTTTTTAAGTACAGTCGCTAGCGAGTATAGATTGTGAAAACTCTTGGTTGACCTACAAGATCTATCGTCGCGTCGCGAAACATTCTGTAGCTATAAAGGGCTGTCGTCGAATGTGAAAGGTGAAAGACTCTACTCGGGAAACGGATATAAATGAAAGATCCTTACGACATGGGACTTTAAGTCATGGGATACTTATCCCAACTTACCTGTCCGGTAGTTGTGGTATAGTATACGGGTATGCGACCCCGGCTTCCCTAGCTATTACTATCCTATCCCTTGCCCTCCTGGGCGGTAATATCCTACATTTCCTATTTCCTACTCTAACTTACCAATCTTCCTTTTCACACCACCTATCCTTCCCTTTCCCTATTCCTACCCTCTCCGCCAATCCAACGTCTGCCGCGCGGATGGATGCATGGCTAGGGGCAAGCCTAGTCGTTAGCGTGCCACACTGCCCTGGGACCGGGCGACCCAGAATTAGGCCAGCCTTACCCTGGTATGCGGGGCTCTGCTGGGGTGGACCAACCTTTCCCTTGCTATTCGTGGGAACGCAATGGATAATCACAAAAATAATTTAATTAACCAAAATGGCGGCGATGTGGTTCGCCACCCATCACGTCTCGTTTCTCGCGGGGGCGAAAAGCGGCCCATGGAGAGCCGCTTCGCTACGTTGAATGTAAGAGGAGGAATGGATGGTAAGATAGATGAAGTATGTCAGATGATGGATGAACGAAGCATAGATCTTCTGTGCGTGAACGAAACCAAGAGGAAAGGATGTGACACTACGGTTCATGGTCCCTACACGGCATACTGGTCGGGAGTCCCCCAAACCAGCCGAGGCAGTCAGGGAGTTGGTGTGATTCTGTCCTCTCGAATAGTTGAATGTGTGATGGAGCATGAATGTGTAAGCCCAAGAATCCTCTGGATTAGGTTAAAAGTCGGACTCACTCGCTTGTTTATCCTTGGGGTCTATGCACCGACGGATCTGCGCGGAGGTGGGTCATTAAAAGCCCAACAAGAGAGAGAGGAATTTTGGGATAGCATGAGAGAGGTCTTGAATAAATGCGCAGGAAATGAACGGATCGTGATGTTAGGGGACTTTAATGGGTGGGTTGGAGTAAAACGTGATGGGTATGAAGGAGTTCTGGGTACGTTTGGGGACGAGAGAGTGAATGACAATGGAAGAAGCCTGCTTGAAGTATGCTTGGAATGGAATCTTTGCGTGACCAACACAATGTTTGACCACAAAAAGATCCATTTGTATACAAGAGAGGAGGGTGAGTCTAGAAGTATGATTGATTTTGTGATTGTGGATGAAAGACTGAGGAAGAATGTGCTAGACACTCGGGCATACCGCGGTGTAGGCCTCGACACGGACCACTTCCTGGTCATAGCTCGAATGCGTGGCCTCTTTAAACGGTGGCGACACCGAGGGGCCGAGCCTACGAGTGTTTTGGACAGAGTAAAAGTGGAAAATCTACAAGAAACAGAAAAGAAAGACGAGTATGTAGAGAAACTGAAAGAAAGTTTTAAAGGCATAGAAGAGATAGGTGTGATTGAAGATTTGTGGGAAACATTTAAGAAAGGGGTCGTGAATGTTGCTATTGAGGTATGCGGGGTAGCAAAAAGAAGGAAACGAAGAAAGAACTTGTACAAAGGGCTGTGCAAGAAAAGAAGAAAGCGTGGTTGGATTGGTTAGCAACAAAAGCTAACCAAAAAGTTCAAAAGGCAACAGATGACGAGATAAAGGAAGCAAGAACGAAGTATAAAAGATTGAAATCAGCAGCGAAAGAAGTTGTGTCTAGAAAGAAAGAAGAACGAAAGGATGATTTTGATAGGAGGCTCACTAAAGATTTCCAGTCAAACATCAAGTTTTTCTGGAAATCCATCAAAACAGCAAGAGGAAAAACTTCTCCCTCGGAGCTGAGTACCATCAGGAGTCAAGATGGGAGCATTATAAAAGGAGAAACAAGTGTGTTAAAGAGATGGAAAGAGTATTTTGAGAGTTTGTTTGAAAGAGAGGAAGTCCAGGTACAACATCCGGCACCTTCCATGGAAACTGATATAAATGTTGATGAAAGTGAGATAAGCATGGATGAAATAGTGAAAGCGTTGAAAAGTATGAGATTAGGTAAGGCTGCAGGGTATGACAGGATTACCGTCGAGATGCTGAGGGCTGGACAGGGCATAGTGGCTAGCCAGCTGTACCGCCTTTTCAATTTGTGCTGGCGAAATGGGCAAGTACCGGAAGACTGGTGCAAAGCCGTAATCGTGCCATTGTATAAGGGAAAAGGGTCACGGCAGGACTGCATAAATTACCGTGGTATAAGCCTTCTCAGCGTCGTCGGTAAATTGTATGCAAAAGTATTGATTGAAAGAGTTGTGAATGAAACAGACGAAAAAGTATGGGATGCACAAGCGGGATTTAGAAAGGGAATGGGATGTACGGATCAGGTATTTTCCTTGCGGTGCATAGCCGAAAAGTGTTTGGCTAAAAACAAGAAGGTCTATTGCGCGTTCGTGGATCTAGAAAAAGCCTATGATAGAGTGGTGAGAAATGAATTGTGGTCAGCATTGTCCATGAACGGTGTGAGCAGTGTCCTTATACGAGCATTGCAATCCCTTTATAGGGATTCTAGTGCTTGTGTAAGGATAAACGGGGCATTCACTGAATGGTTTAATATCGAAAAAGGTGTTAGACAGGGATGTGTAGCGTCACCGTGGCTGTTTAATCTGTTCATGAACAATTGCTTGACAGATTTAAAAGAGAATGAAAGTGGGTTGAAAATGAATGAGTTACTCGTCAAATGTTTTCTCTATGCTGATGACCAAGTATTACTTGCGTCTTCGGCCGAGGAGTTGCAGGAGATGGTAACTGCTATGAGTGGATCTTTTGTTAGAAAGGGAATGAAGATGAATGTAAAGAAGACGAAAGTGATGGTGTTTGAAAGAGATGAGGCAGTGACAGACTGCAATATCGTGATTGGAGGTGAACAAATTGAACAGGTGAATGAGTTTGTGTATCTGGGTTCAAAGTTTACAAGAGATGGAAAGTGTGAGAGTGATATTGAAAGAAGAGTGAATGCAGGAAACATGGTTAATGGAGCTTTGCACTCCTTTATGAACAGTCGGAAGGTGTCTAACAAGGCTCGTTTGGCTGTGCATGAGGGAGTGTTGGTTCCGACACTCATGTACGGAAGTGAAAGTTGGGCATGGCAGAAGAAACATGAAAGCAGAATAAATGCAGTTGAGATGAGAGCGTTAAGAAGTATGATAGGAGTTAAACTGAGTGACATGATAAGAAATAGTGAGATAAGGAAACGTTGTGGTCTGAAAGAAGATGTAGTGACGAAAATTGAGAAAGGTATGCTGAGATGGTTTGGCCATGTCGAGAGAATGAATGAAGAACGATTGACGAAAAAAGTGTATAAGGCGAGTGTGAATGAAAGTGTTGGAAGGGGTAGACCTAGGCGGACGTTTCAAGACCAAATCAGGGACGTCTTGAAAAAAGGCCAGGTCAAGAGTACCCTAAACCGAAGAGCATGTATGAAGGGAATAATGAAAGTGGACGAAGCGAAACAAGTATGTAAGGATCGTAGCAAGTGGAACGAAGTGGTCTCTGCCTACCCCTACGGGAAAAAGGCGTGATTATATGTATGTATGTGTATGTATCCTTACGACGAATAGTCCAAAGACGAATTGGTCATAGGAGAGTGGTTGCGGAATCGGTAAGAAATATATGACAATCATATGATCATAAATCTGGCAATCGCAGCCGTCGCAGCGGTCGTGCTAATTTTACGGACTATTACATTTTTGGAGTGAGGTGCTGGCAGTAGAATTTTGCCCTTTCAGCCCCTTGCTCCTCTCTTGCCCTTGGATGCAGTAAGAGTCTGCCAAGGGTTGCCTCCAAAAGATGGGCACCAGCGTCTTTCCGTGTATCAACATCCCGTACTGAGCTTGCCAACCCGCCTGCCAAGCGTGGTGAGTATGGCAACAACTCATAATCGGTACTTAGTGTACAATGAGGGAGGTCTTTGTCCAGCAGTGGATGTCCTACGGCTGTAGGAGAGAAATATAAATTTTTACCCGACGGTATTGTTTTCGCGCGTATGTTGGTTTGCAAATTTCTTTATTGCCACGTATCTTCCAAACGGCTGGACGGATTTCGACAATTAAGTTATCGTTAGATTCATGTCAAAAACCCAAGTTTCCTCAGATAGGTAATAAATTGTAAGTAGCTCTAAATTATCTTTTAACCAAATCTATCAAGTAAGGTATCAAAATAAAAGGAATTAAAAGGAAGTTACAAAAATATACTAAATGTCATATATTTCAAGTTATTCAAGAATACTTAGAACCATTTTAAATCAATGATTCGAATTTTGCAATCCATGCATTCAAATGGACGTATTTTAGCTTTAAATCGGCCACAATTATACAAAGATTCCAAAACAAAGTACTCGGGGATATTGTGAATGTACCATGGTATGTAAGAAACGAAGATCTCCACCGGGACCTTAATATAGACTTCGTTGCTACAATAATACAAAAATACACAGAAGCTCACGAAAAACGACTTCATCTTCATGTAAACGTTGAGGCAATCCAGCTCCTCGATAATACAGATCAAGAGAGAAGACTTAAAAGAACAACCTTTTGAGTTAGTGTACTGTAAAGTATTAGTGTAAATATAACAAAAAAAAACACAAGGAACATAGTGTCTTCCCCTTAAATAGAGACATTAAGATAAGTGCCATTGGACACATTCTTAGATAATTATAATTTATTATATAAAACTAAATCAAAGTTAAATTGCTCATTGTCCTACTTGGCTAGATTGTAATATTATTAGGGTACAATTATGAATTTTTTGTACACTACTCAAAAAAAAATCGGTTAAGGTGTTGGACCTTGCAGTTGGGTTTTTTGCTTCACTTTATAATGTTTGCTTGTTTATATCCATTCACGTATCTTACTTTGATTACTCAGAACACTGATGTCTTCTAGTAGTAGGCCTGAGTGTACCTATGGTTCTCGAAACTTCCAGAGCGCGTGCAAGCCGACATCCGCGCAGAGATGTCTCAACACGAGTGCTATCAGAAATGCGATTACGTCCAATACGAGACTGAAGTGGAATTTGTGAGGAACAAGAGGAACTTGCAGTAAGTACTTAACATAAACTCTTACTAAACAGTCACATTCGGCAACAATGTCGATGACTTCTGTTGACAACCAAGATGCCTATCTTTGCGGAGGCCCATGTTGTTGGCTTTCACGTCATCATCCGCAAGAAAACTGCCTCTTTACTGCGCAGAACATGGAGAAGTACCAATACCATCCTACAGGTTGTCGGCAGCAAGTTTTCATCACCCATCGTGCAGTCCTTCATATTAACCAATTAAATTATTTGTACTGAGATCTTGTTGAATGGCTGCTTAACTTGAAATTGTGTACATATTAATTTTAATTTTATTCTTACGTGTTTGATTAATTTTGTGCAAATTTATTATTTATGGATGTTAGTATGAATACACAAACTTTTTATATATTATTATTTATATATTGATTCGTGTCGTGATGTGAGCGTACCGCGAAAGCGACCGGCAAATTGTCATTTGATGATTATAATTTTATTCTGTTGTCTGTTTGATGATTATAGAGGTAAACTGTTTTCGAACCTTTGGTTTCCAAAGGGTTACATTCACTCGATATAGCACATTTAATGCCGAAAATCGTTTTTCAAAGCCAAAAATGTTCTTGTGTTAAATAAATGATTTTTTAACTATTTGTCGCTATTGTACGGTCAGGGTGCCGACAATGAAGTATACCTGCTTTTCCTAACAAGCTAAAAAAAACATATGATGTAGTTTTAACCATAAACAGTATTGGAAAACTATAAGGATTTAGTTTTGTAGAAATAGTCGCTCAAACAAGTGATGCGGTTTCCCAAACACCGGAATATTTTAAACAGGAAACTCAAGAATGCCTGTTAATTTGTAAATGTAAAAAAACATACACCTACTGCGACATACGGAAGATGGGCAGCAGCGTCTATCCGTGTATCAACATCCCATACTGCGCTCACCAACCCGTATGCCAAGCGTGGTGAGTATGGCAACTACCCCTCATGGAGATCCATGGAAAGAAAGAAAGAAAGAAAGAAAGAAAGAAAGAAAATACATTTATTAATAACTACAATTACACAATAACAAAAATTTAACAAAATTGAAATAATAGTTACAACTGTAGTTAAAAATTAGGAGGCGGCTCAGCATGATGCTGCACGTACTCGTGACCCGGTACATGTCGCGCTGGTCTTCCGCCGGCTCCTACAGTCAGTAACAAGCAGTATTTAATACAGTAGGATGTTACAGTATACAGGATATTACAGAAAGTATTTAACGTTACTTAAAAGGGAATTGACAAAATTATAATAAACACAATATGCATAACGAGTTTGGGGATGAGACATGATGAAAAGGGGGATAGGGATAGAAATAGGTCAGGATAAGTCAACGCTAACAAGCCATTTGTGCTGTTATAAGTGTATGTTTGAGTCTACGTCTAAAAGTAGACTTCGACACAGGTCTTCGTAAGGGTGGAGGCAAGTTATTCCAGCACTTCGTAGCTTGATAGCGGAAACTTCCCCTGAAAGCAACGGTTTTATGTAGTTTAACTACGAGCAGGTAAGAAGAAGCACGAGTATTGTAGGGATTACTAGAAATAGACCACTCTAATTTATCATGAAGATACTTTGGGTGCTTATATTTCATAACATCGTGAACAAGAGTCGCTAAGTGTAGAGTTCGGCGCGACACCATATTCAGCATGCCAGCTTTATTAATATATGGGGTTATATGTGTTCGAGGGGGTATATGGAAACAGAACCGACAACAGGCATTTTGGACGCGTTGGATAAGACGTTGCGATGATGATAGAAGACGTGGGCCGTAGAGAACATCACCATAATTTAATTTAGATAGTACCAAACTCTCGACTAAGAGAATCCGTAAGTCTTCCTTGAGGAAATTCCGAATTTGGTACAGTACTTTTAGCCTATAAAAACAGCTTTTAACCAGGTTTACTACGTGATTCTCAAATCTAAGATTGCTATCGAATAAAATACCAAGATTACGTGCTTCTTGGACGAGTTCGAGACGTTGGTCAAGGATACGAACTATTGGGTTAGTTGCTATGATTTTGGAAACCTGTTTTCTACTTCCAAGTACCATGAATTTAGATTTAGATGTATTTAACATTAAGGCATTTCTTCTAGTCCAAGCGTAAATACGATTAAGATCTTCAGTGATTTTATCTAATGCTATCTGAGTGTCATCGGGTTTAAAAGATATGTATAATTGGACGTCATCGGCATATAAATGAAAATTACAGTTGACTATCTCCCGAGAAATGTCCGCTGTATAAATTATAAAAAGCAGGGGACCCAATATGGAGCCCTGAGGTACTCCTCGCATTACAGCCAAGGGATCCGATAAACTACTGGTTCCGTCCTCCTTTACCACCTTAACTCTTTGTGAACGACTAGAGAGATAACTTTCGAACCACGAAACTGCGTGCTTATCCAAGCCATAATATTTGAGTTTGGATAACAGTAATGGTATGTTAAGACAATCAAATGCCCTCGAAAAATCCAAAAGGGTGAGTATAGTCCCCAGACCCTGATCTTGGTTAGTAATGGGGGAGGACTGTGTTCATCAGTGGACGTTTTATGGCTGAAATGATGATACACCTACTACTTCAAACATCATCGTCATGTCTACCTTTAACAACGGAACCTAGCTCATATGCCGACAGGCACCTGATCTAATGTATTATGTTAAACCACACTTTGGTAGACCATACCAAGGAAATACAAAACCTGCACGATTCCGGTGGGCTTGAGCTCGAACCCACGTCCGTCAAATCGATCCTTGACGCTTCATAAAGCCGCAAGTGCTTTAACCACTAAGCTACCGGAAACCGTGTCATGTAACGTCGAGATTCTTGATAAGGTGATATCGTTTGAGCACCGATAAGAGCGCCATCTACTTCAGGAAGCGTCAAGGATCGATTTGATGTGGGTTTAAACCCCACCGACCTCGTAAATTTTTAAGAAGGTTATTAATTTCCTTGAAACTGACATATTGTCAAATCGTCTTCTATGATCTGTGTGTCTCATTTTCTATTTTCACTGTCGTCGGTCTATTAACTCTGTTCCATTCCCTCAATCACCAGTATCATTCCCTCTTCTTTCCATCTGTGGTCGTGGGATCACCCGGAGCCCCAACTGAAAACAAGGATAGCATCTGAGCCTTCCTTTACACAATGATCAGTTGGGGATCTTTTTACCCACGCCACATCATCTTCCTGTACTATTATAAATATTATCATTACTTGTTTTCTGTTTGTTAGCATACGGTTTTGTATTTGTATTTGTGCGCGTAGTAAATGTTTTATCTATACAAACTCAAAAACTACTGAACTGATTTTTGAAAATTTTCAAAATTCTTTCACCATTTGAATATAACATTATCCCTGAGTAACATAGGCTATATTTTATCACCGTGTTCCCACTAAAACGGGAACTACGTAGGTGAAACCGCGGAGTGCGGCTAGTTATTTACGAAGAGCGTTTTCTCCTAATACAAGCAAATATTTTCTTGACAGGGACTACAAACCTTTTAAGAGCACTTCAAGTAAATAATAATTAATATATTTTATTTATAGAAATGAATAATGCAATGAAAGTTTTGTCTCAGACGTGACTCAAACCCGTAACGTTCAAACGAACACCTTTAAAGCAGGCTGCCTTTACCATCTGGGGTACGAAGACACTAACCTCACTATTTTTCATTTTCATCTATCGAAAACAACACCGCTCACACATGGCTGCGACAAATGAAACAGTCGCAAGAACCATAAATAACTTCGAGTGCGCCCTTGGACTCGCTGAACAGAATATTACTAAACGGAATACATCTTAGAATAAAGAAAGGGAGAAGGAACGTTTATTAACATTTTTTTATAATTTTGCTGGACTATGCACACAACAACATCTAACCCCAAACTAAGCAAAGCTTGTACTATGGAAACCGACTGTTTGATAGAATACTTAAATACAGTTTTTTTAGTAAATACATACTTGTTATTCATAGAAAAATAACCAGACCTGGAACAAATATCTGCAGAACATTACAAACATGTGGTGGGAATCGTACCCGCTACCTGCGTACTGGTCCAACTGAGCCACGGAGGCAGTTTATAGCTAATATCATTTCAGCCGTAAAACGTCCACTATTGAACACAGGCCTTCCTCATGGATCTCCACGAGGGGTAGTTGCCATATTAACCGCGCTTGGCAGGCGGGTTGGCGAGCGCAGTACGGTATGTTGATACACGGAAAAACGCTGCTGCCCATCTTCCAGTGGTATCCCTTAGCAGGCTCTTACTGTACACGCAGACATGAAAGGAGGAGTAACATTCTACTGCCGGCCCACGGCAATAATCTATGAAAGTCAAATAGTCTATAGCTATAAAAGTATCCTAAATCACGGCCTTTTCAATACCAATACTAATAAGTAACATTAAAAAGGCGAGTCGGGTTTACCCCAGACATAGTAATTGAAGACTTGATTAGTAAATGAAGCACAGATTGCGTCGACGCAGACATCCGCTGGTTGACCTTTTCCTTCTTAACCAACTTTAAAGCGAAGGAGGTTCTTAAGTCGTCTGATTGGAGAAGAATATTTCACATTTCAATTATTTTGCTTAACATGTACACATTTTATACAGCTTAGATCTTAAGTAGCCTTAAGTAAGTGCATGCACCCTGCAAGGGCACTGCAATTGTGTTGGGCCTATGTTAATAATATCAAATAAATCGTCTTATTTATAAAAAAATATGAATAAGCTATTAAGGTAAGTACAGAAAAGTTTTCCAATACAATTAATAAAATCTTTATTTTATAATCTTTGTTACTTGAAAATTATTTTTGGTTTCGAATAAATACACTTTCAATTACCTGAAAATGTTTACCAAAAGAGAAGCCGTTTTCGAGTTTTTGGGGGCTTTGATAGCTAAAGTGAATTAGGGCATGTCGGGTTCTGAGCCCTTTTTTGTCAAAGCTAAGAAACCCTCATCTCTCACGTTCGCTTGAAATACGGAGGTTTTGTTTGACGCCTTTTATAGTACTTGAAATATTGGCGATTTTCTTATCGAAGAAGGTCGAGGAAAATTTCGATGTGAACTTAATAATTTAATTTCCACATTTATACACAGTGACCAACACTTTGGCTACCTTATAGTTTTAAACTTTTGTTCTATAAAAATGTATCAGAAGATGGGCAACAGCGTCTTTCTGTGTATCGACCGTGTACTGCGCTCGCCAACCCACCTGCCAAGCGTTGTGAGTAAACTCACTAGATACTCGGAGATCCATGAGGATGATGATGATGATGATGGCTCGGGAATTGCTCATTTTACACTTTCAAATGAAAGGCATTGACTAGATTAACTTTTTCGATGACAATCCTCATTTGACAACCAGATCAAAGTCTCTTAAATATCGTTACACTCTTATCAGAGTGGTCGAGGTCATCATGGTAGATTAAATTATTGTCCATTATGGGCTGATGTGATGGGCCTCACGATTTCTCGCCATCTTTCTCTCTGAGTGGTTTTCCCAGTGCACTCATTTATGGGACCGCCTACAGCTATATCAAGGTAGGTATTAATATATTACAAGACAAACGAGATAAAATTGTTTTTCGTCCCCCATCTCGGAAAGAGTATTTTTGCTCTTTGACATCTGAGTGCAAAAGCCGTTTTTATCCGCTAGAGGATTAAGTAAATTGAATTTAGAACATCGTGTGCACTAAGTTTGTGAATTCAGAACATCATTAAACATATTTACTTCTTCCTCCATGGTGCCAAATTTATCATACAACCTTATTTAATTAGTTTAAAACACTCGGACTCGGAACCTTCTTGGTGTACTTTTTTAATTTGCTTTGCGCGCGCCATTTTCTTTTCACGTCATATTGTTAAAATCTAAGGTTATAAACAAGAAACTTAAAAACAAGTGAAAAACCTAAAATGAGTGGTTCTAGCGACGAGAAAGTTTATTTGACGCCAACAGAATTGACTGAAACTGTTAATAATGCGCAAATGAGCTTTTTGCCTCAACAATCACGTGAGAAGTATTTGAAACAGTACGATATGTTTAACACGTGGCGACTAGCTAAAGGAGCCAAAACCTTAAGTAACTGTAGCAACGTTACTTTATTTTTTTCTTAATTATACCTAAGTATTATTTGTTATAATTCAAAGATTACTCTGTAATACTTACCTGTCATAATGTAGTAGTTAATACCTAAACTGAAATAAAAGTATCTTGTGATTGCTTTTTTTTTGCATTTAGTCATTTCCTCGCTGAGGTGCGATGAAAAGTTACGAGTTGCACTCGAGTGCAAAAAAATTTCATCTCGTCGGCTTTTGATTTCTTCGCTTGAGCATCAAAATTGAGCACGCGGTTAAAAATCAACTTTGCACTCTTGTACAACAAATAACTATTGTGTTTCAACGATGTCATATTGTATTATTTTCAGGGGTTTGAACACCAAAAGCAGCGTGATAGTCCACTACAGCGAAATTACCTGCATGAAGTACAGACGCGAGGTGCTTTACACGTGGGATCAGATGCTGGGTAAGCGCCTTCAAAGGAGGATGGGAAGTTTTGGGCACAACCTTTTTTAACTCCTGACACAAAAAAAAAGTTTATAATTTTAACGGCTATGTGTGTGTGTCTGTCTATCTGTCTGTGGCATCGTAGCTCTTAAACGAGTAGGCCGATTAGAATGCATTTTTTAAGGTTTCGTAGTAAAACAAGAAATGTTTGTTTTGCTTTGTCAGTCTGTCTGGCCGTCTGTCTGTCCGTCACCGGCTTTACGAAAATACTATTAGTTCTAGAAAGCTGTAATTTTGCGTGGATATATATAGGGTGCCGGCAGCAGAATGTTACTCCTCCTCTCCTACCCGTGGATGCAGTAAGAGCCTGCTAAGGGACACCTCCGGAAGATGGGCAGCAGCGTCTTTCCGTATATCAACAGCCCGTACTGCGCTCACCAAACCGCCTGCCAAGCGTGGTGAGTATAGCAACTACCCCTCATGAGGGAGGCCTGTGTTCAGTAATGGAGTTTTACGACCGAAATGATGATGATGTGTTCCTTTGTGCATTTATAAACTGTCAATGTATGTACATATGTATATGAGGTAATATCCCGTATACACAAACAACTAAAACTTGCGATTGCGACCTCGGACAAAAAACTACGCACAAATGGAATCAATCGGGGAACAAATTCAAAATAATAGCGGTCATATTTCAGTTGAAGAATGCGGAACGTCGTCATCCCCTCGATATCGTAAACGAACCTCTTTACGAACAAAATACTGTTCATTTGTTTCTTATAGGCGTTTAACCACAATACATCTTGCCTGATATTAAACAATGACGTGTTCTACCTCTAGAATGGCACCCGCTTGCCTAGATAGTACCTGTTTGATTTGAAGATACCCAAATTGTTATTTTCGGAGAATACTGATCCGGGTTCCGAACCCAATAAATAAAAACAGGACCCTATTACTAAGACTCCACTGTTGTGTAATTTTAAAACTAAATAATTTGTTAACAAATCGCGAAAGTTGAGGCGCCGGTCTCACACAATATACCCAATACATAAATTAGACATAATGGTATTCTTACCACTTTACGGTATATTCTGCATGAATCAGTATAATATACTGATTCAATGTTACCAGTGATTACATATGCAACCGAGACGTGGTCCTTCACTAATGGCCTTATGAACAAGCTTAGAGTCGCTTAACGAGCTATGGAGAGGGCTATGCTCGGGGTTTCTCCACGGGATCGAATCAGAAATGAGGAGATACGTAGCTAAACTCGGGGTAACAGACGGAATAGCACGTTAAAGTAGCCATTGCTACTAGCATTGCTAGCGCAGAACAGATTGCCGATGGGGCCGCAATGTTCTCGAATGGAGGCCACGGATCGGCACGCGCATTGTAGGACGTCCATCTACAAGATTTGCAGACGACTTCGTAAGTAAGTTCAAAAGACACTGGCATGACGATATAGATGCCTTCTGGAAGGGTGGAGTACAGCGGCCGAAGGTCGTAAGAAATAAAAGGAGATGGGGAAGACTTTTTCCCAGCAGTGGGACACATTACAGGTTGTAAAAAAAAAGTCATATTAACCTGTCGAAACCCGAGACTCTGTGTGGGTTTTTGGCGATGTCGCCAACGAGAGCCAACGGGGTTCGATAGGTTAAGTAGTGATTTTACCAAATGTTGTTATTGTTGTTTACCAGTTGTTGTTATTGTGGGGAAGACTTTTTCCCAGCAGTGGGAGACATTAAAGGTTGTAAAAAAAAGTCATGTTAACCTGTCGGAACCCGAGACTGTGTGGGTTTTTGGCGATGTCTCCCACGAGAGCCCACGGGGTTCGATAGGTTAAGTAGTGATTTTACCAAATGTTGTTATTGTTGTTTACCAGTTGTTGTTATTGTGGGGAAGACTTTTTCCCAGCAGTGGGACACATTACAGGTTGTAAAAAAAAAGTCATACTAACCTATCGAAACCCGAGACTCTGTGTGGGTTTTTAGCGATGTCTCCCTCGAGAGCCAACGGGGTTTGATAGGTTAAATAGTGATTTTACCATTTGTTGTTATTGTTAGTTAAAAGATCATTATGGAAAATAGATTTTTTATTTTGTTACAGCAAATCTTGGCGGTATTTTTGGACTCTGCCTTGGCGGCTCCATCATCAGTGTCATCGAGGTCATCTGGTTCCTCCTGGACCTCCTCATTACCGCCATCTATGAGATCGTCCAAAGCAAATTTCATAAGAAGAAATCTGGACCGAAGAAATCTAAAAATCAAGTCTTTACAGTGACTCGTGTAAACACTAAAAACCCTAACATGATAACTAAAACCTCTAAAAAGAACCAGGTTATGAGGTTCAAGTTTACAAATTAGTTATGTGAAAGATATTATTTAAGGAAAATATTTTTTTTTCTGCAAAGGATCGGGTTGGTTGGAGTACTTTAGGGGAGACCTTTGCCCAGCATTGTAACAGCATAAGTTCATCATCACCATCATATCAACCCGTTGTCACCCGCTGCTGGGTAGAAGCATACTCTTCAACACGCCAACGCAAACGGTCCTATGCAAGTCTCATCCACCTGGCAACCCTCCGCCCATCTGCTTAAGTTAAATAAAAAAATAAAATAAAAGTAAAACAAAAAAAATAACAAACAAGCTTTTATTTAAACGTACTAAAAATAATAAAATAAACATTTTCTATTAAAGGTTAATGTCAACTTAAAACGTCTTTACACAATTCATGTGATACACAGCATCATTATCATCAGCATCTGCTGAGAACATAAGTCTTTCAAAGTGCGCCTTTTTACCCTATCTTCGAATTGCCGCATCCAGCATCTGCCAGCAAACTTTCGCAAATCATCACTCCATCTAGCTGGTGTTCTAGATAGATAAAACGTTTTTTTGTTTTACTAATACATACAAATAGTAATAATACAAGAAATAACTTAGACCAGGTGCGTGTAGGCTTCCGTAGTTACCAGGAGAAATTGTCGCTTAAATAAGTGATAAGGTATATCAAACTTACCGGAATACTTTGAACCGAAAACTCTATTCATAATTTCAGCCATAAAACGTCCACTGATGAACACAGGCCTCCCTCATGGATCTCCATGAGGGGTAGTTGCCATTCTCACCACGCTTGGCAGGCGGGTTGGTGAGCGCAGTATGGGATGTTGATACACGGATAGACGCTGTTGCCCATCTTCCGGAGGTGTCCCTTAGCAGGCTCTTACTGCATCCACGGGTAGGAGAGGAGGGGTAATATTCTACTGCCGGCACCCCACGGCATTCTATTAAATCTATCAAACTCTATTAATACCTGTTAATATGTTTCTTCTCCTCTCATGCCAGAGGATACAGTAAGAGCCTCCTATGGAATACCTCTGAAAGATGGCAGCTGCGTCTTTCCGTGTATCAACATCCCGAACTGCGCTCGCCACGTGGTGAGTATGGCAACTATGGAATTCAATGAGGGATGTCTGTGTTCAGTAGTGGACGTTTTACGGTTGAAATGATGATGATGCACCAATTTCTAACAACAGGTCTACGGAACCCTATAAAGAGCATGGCCCGACACGTGCCTAAAGTGTAAAGTGAAACAAAAAACCCAACTGCAAGGTCCAACACACACTTGGCCGATTTAAAACCAAAACCATCTAAATACATTGATTACAAATTTATTTGAATGATTCAATTAATATGTTTGTAAATATTTCTGATTAAATTTAAATACATAACATTATGTGTGTTCTTGTAATCTTCTTTTAATTTCCTTTATTTTGATACCCTAATCCAACCCCATATTTTTTTTAACCGAGTTTTTTGAGTTTTTCGATATTATTATTAAATAAATTGTTTGTCTATTTTTACCTAAAAGTAACAGCTTACAATAATAGTTTATCATCACCATCATCATGTCGTGCATTTCCGTGGGGTGCTGGCAATAGAATTTTACCCCTCCTCTGAAACCCAATGCAGTGAGAACCTGCTAAGGGATACCTCCGGAAGATAAGCAGCAGCATCTTTCCGTGTATCAAAATCCCGTACTGCGCTCGCCAACCCGCCTGCCAAGCGTGGTATGGCAACTACCCCTCATGGAGATTCATGGGGTAGGCCTGTTCAGTAGTGGACGTTTTACGGCTGAAATCATGAGGAACTACTTAGTTCCTCACACACACACACATACAAGTTTATTTATTTATTTATCGCACAATACACTTTACAACCATATACAAAATAAAGTAAAATAAAATGTATAAACTAGATCTTGATTATAAAATAAACATTTGTACGCACAGCTATAAATATCGAGCTATAATATAAATATCGTGGTATAAATAGAAACATGAAGAATAAACACAGAAAAATGTAGAATACGAACTATGAAACTAGCAGCTATGTCTATAAGTAGGTAATTAAGTTACTTACAAGTATACAATATAACAGTGTACTATCTCGAAAGGGGGAGTTTTACCCATGAAAACAAGCCGTGTTCGAGGGAAAAAAAATCGAAAATTCGTTTATTTTTGTTATTTTCGTTTAATAGTTGATGTGGGCTAAACGTGATTCTGAGTCAGGTGCTAAAAAATATAACTCTATTTGTATCTCTTTGGCAGCTATTTACAGACCTTAAACTCTTTACGAACTAAAAACGACCTTAATTTTCGTGGTCTTCTCTTGAAACTAAGTCTTTTTTGTTTGAGGTTAAAAAGAATATAAAGATAATGATATAGATAAAACCATGAGAGGGTTGAGAGCTGTTCAATTGAACAATTCTGGAGATTTTCCTCATGGGTAATCTGTCGGCACAGTACCGTTAAATTTCTATTTCACGGTCCTACGCTTTTCATAAGTATGCTTAACTGAATTTGAGATGTATATCAAAATTAATCACATCAAAATATATTAGTTGCTACTTGCTACTGAAGTTGAAGTGGCACTGGGCAGGCCATTAAACTCGAAGAATGGCGGATGGGGCCGAAAAGTTCTCGAGCGGAGGCCACGGACCGGCAAGCGCAGCGTAGGACGTCCACCTTCAAGATGGGCAGACGACTTGGTGAGAACCACACGTCGGCTTTGGATGCAGGCCTAAACCCAACCTGAACCCGCCTGCGAAGCGTGGTGGGTATGGCAACCACCCCCTCATGATCCGTACTTGGAGATCCTTGATCCATCCGGATCAGTAAGCCAATGTTCAGCAGTGGACTTCCTACGGCTAAGGTGATGATGATGATGAGTAGAAGCTATAGTTTTCTGTTTTACGGGCGCTCACCTTGTTTTACTATTTGTTGACATCATAATAATAAACAAGGTAATTAGTTATTTACGCGATAAAGTGCCGTTAAACAGTTTAAAATAATGTTTGTAGATCGCGAAAGTTTACAAAGTATAGTAAGTATGCTTTCCAGGACTTGGGGTATAATTTTCATTTGGCATACCATTAAAAACATTTCTTAGAGCATTTTAGCTATATAAAGAGGCGTGAAAAGTGCTCTTTGGAAAGCTTTTACAATGAATGTTTTCCCATTTACACACAAATTCGCTTACTTTAGGAAGCTTTGCCAGGTTCCAACACAGAAAATGTTCTTATCAAACTGCTTTTGTTTGCATATTTAAACTTTAAATAATACTTTACTAGCGACCCGTCCAGGCTTATCACAGGTGTGTGGATGAAATCAGTGGTCATCTTGTGTGAAGTATTAAAAAATGCGACTTTCCCAAGCCGTAAAACAAATGTTGTTTTTGGGGTAGATACAACAACCCTCTTTCGGAATTTAATAGGTTTTTGTTACAGTTACAGTTATGATGTCTGTACGTATGTAAAAATGTGTTTTTTCATTAGACAACACAAACTGGTTTTGTTTAGAAGTTACACGCGAAAAGTTGTACTACGTGTGTACGCTCGCCAACGTAATTATTTTGTCGCGCGAGAGTTTTAATTTCTTAAGATATAGATTTATATCTAATGATAGAATTAACTTGAACACGAATATTTTTTTTTTGTTTTTTTTCGAATTGCCTTCTAATGTTGTTGACCGCAGATGGCCTTGACAACGTTACCGGACTATGGCGAGCGCAGAGGGTGCCCAGCCGCAAAAGTTAGTTACGGAAGCCAAACTGTTCGTCAGGCAATGCTCTTTGACATGACGCCAGAGACGTCTCAGAAGGAGTCACTCCTAGATCTTTCCCAGAGTGCTGAGGGGACTGATAGGACAGTAGGAGGAAGGCTTGTTTGCCTTTTTTCGCGGTTTCTGGATGCCAAATATTTTGGCTTCCTTCCAGACATCTGGAAAAGAGCAGTAAGCCATGGCAGCATTGAAGATGCTGACAAGAAGATTTATGAGGCCAACAGAGAACTTCTTGAGTACTCGGCCTTTTAAGGGTTAGTAGTTTCTCCACGCTGGCCCATTTGGCCTTTTCGCGGAGAAACACAGACAGGGGGGTCTCTCCTTGCGGAGGGGGGCGGACTCGCGGAGGGGGCGGGGAGATGTCGGGCAGGTAGCCGTGGCCTTGACGAGGCAGCGATCTTAGCCGGAGAGGCTAACGTCGATTTGTGCGACGCCTTCTTGCGTCATTTGCCGCCCTTAACGACAGTATAACTGTAGTCGGAGGACTGCTCCGACTCAGAAGGGTCATCAGACGTCAGGGGAGATTCGAACTCCATCAGCGCAGATGCGTCGGAGTCTGAGATGATGGAGGACGGGGTGGGGGAGACCTAAGTCTCCGGGGTGGCCAACCAACAAGAAACAACCCAATTAAAGAAACAAGATCAAGAAATTCTTTCTGAAAAGAACGAAAATTTCTTGTACCGGAACAAATGGAATTATTTGCTCTTTTCAGAGCAAATTATTCGTAAAACAAACACTGTAGCGCACTAAAAAGTGCGAACTACAGGTGTTCGCTCGCGCAAATGTTATTCAAACTGGCAAGCTAGCAAAAATAACACCGCAACGATACGAAGATAGCAGTAGGCGAGACGCTAGCGAGCGACCGGAGGGGCCTGATTCGGGGACCAAGATCGGAGCGAGTGGAATACCACGGCGTCCTAGCGGCAGCGAGTGTGATGGATGACGAATAAAATCCTTTACCGCGCCGCGCCTTGTCACCTCGCGCCGTCAGTCAGAGTCGGCCCTAAGCGAAAAGTGAAGGGGAGAACTTAGCCCACACGTGGGATACATAAATGTGTGACTAAAAAAAGTCGAAATCTTTGTTCCTAACTCAACCAATCTCAAAAATTTATTTTAATATCTTTGTGGTGGCTATCCAGTTTAGTCCAAGGGATTCCTCAGTGAAAACGCTTCTAGTTGAACTGTATTCTTATTTATTATTTAGTAAAGTTGCTTTATAACGAAAAAAACAACGCACAAAACGTCACTATAAGTAATGTTAACTAATGTAAGGTTTTTTACAGTGCGTTAGTGTTTAGGCGAGCGCGCTTCACATTTCATAATTTCCATTCTAGCTAGAAAGAGATCGGGATACATTGCCGTTCCGCTCGAACGGGTTATGAGAGGAGATTTTCTCTTTTCATATTTTTACCTCGGCTTGGCTTCATCCGTCTTCAACAACCTTCTTTCAATACTTTCATTTTTGTACCAGGAAGCGTGTTTATAAATAAAACAAGGCATTTTTTTAATTATATATTAAAGTTAATATCACATTCATTCATATACAAAAATTATATCTTCGGTCACTTTTTATTTATATTTATACACCATTTAGCACATTCTAGAGACTATTTTACTTATTAGTTATTATTCTACAATACTAACATAACCAGTTAGTATCAATATGGTTCATTGTTCATAACTTTTTAAGGAAACAAAACGCCATGTTGAAGTATTATTAAAATAATAATTTTAAACATATTACAGGTTGTATAAAGGAATGATGAAGGATTAAGGAATCAGGGAGTCTGGCTTTAGTTTGTAACTTTTTCAGTGTTTAACCACACTTAGGTAGAACATTTCAAAGAAATGAAAAATCTATCAGAGTCAGGCTTTATCCCAGAGCGAAGATTTAAGGCGACGCACTGCACAAACAATTATTTAGGTAAAACGTGGACTAAGGGGGGCCAGCCGCCTGCAAACTGACGCGAACAGCCAACTTGAAACAAAAGCCGTAAGCACCAAAACAGTAATTTTTGTTCAAAATGAAAACTATTGACAATCATGTAAAATCCAACCACAATTTTACAAAAGGTGTACAGGGGGTGTAAATATGTGTTCTAACCCGAAAGCGGGGGTTTCAGCCCATGTAAACAAGTGCATTCGTGTTTTTTTACTATTTTTATATACAATTTTATTAAATGGTGTGATGTGGAGAAGATTCTAAGGTCATAATATTTGTTTTTTACATTTTAATAAAATAAACCTACTCGTACGTGTGATGTTAGGTATTTTTATTTGCACCTAAACGGCAACTCTTTGCGAAAGTCAATGACCCTGTCAGGAATCAGCTTACGTTCAGGTTGCTGCTAACTTATAATCAGCTCTTGAAGTTTAAACTTTCTTGGTCTTTTTTAAATGAAAATCTCCGAATTCAGAAAATTCGTACAACTAAAGTTCTTCCTTGGGTGGTTAAAATCACCTCCTTTCGGTTAAGTACACATATCATAATACATCCTGTAGACTTTAATGCACAGAAAATTTACAGGGATAAACCGGTTTTGTTTGATATAAGTATAATGTTCTTAGCCGTAATAGTAATTTGAATAAATTTATTTTATTTTATTTATTCCAAAGTCTTTATCCAGCTTTTCTGCCTTTGACTACGTATGGATCGTGTTCAAAACCGTTAATTGGCTGTGTGGTTGGAAGATATTGAATTTCTGTAGTTTCTTTGTAAACATTGACTCTTGGTCGGATCTTGCTCGATTTATCCGCATTTAAGGCTATTATAGCCGTGGGGTGCCGGCAGTAGAATGTAACCCCTCTTCTCATTCCCGTGGATGCAGTAAGAGCCTGATAAGGGATACCTCCGGAAGATGGGCAGCGGCGTCTTACCGTGTATCAACGTCCCATACTGCGCTCGCCAACCCGCCTGCCAAGCGTGGTGAGTATGTTAACTACCCCTATGAGCTCCTACTCTATGAGCGAGGCCTGTGTTCAGTAGTGGATCTTTTACGGCTGAAGTGAATGGCTATTATTATGCTATAATATCATTCATCATTCATTATAAAAACAAATGCATAATGAGATAGGTTTTGTTGGTTGGTGTATAAAACATGATTTTTTAAAGTGCAAAATAAAACCACGTGCAAAACACATGGTTTTGAAAAGTAAATGACCCCACGGTCATAATTGACTTTTAAAACTTTTAACTCCGTAGTACAATGCGGTTAGGCATGTGGATGCCTAACCGCTTTGTACTACGCTTACCAACCGAACCACGGAGGCAGTCAGTAGCTTTAGATAGATAGATAGATAAAACGTTTATTTACGACTGCAGACACACATACAAGAAACAAGAGCTGAGTACATTACAATACATCAAATAATCACAAAATATAACAAATAATAATATAAGCTTTCAACAGCTTCCTGGCATCAGATTGAGCTAGTTTTACATACGTTTTAATTTCTAGTTCTTAATAATACAACGTGCGATACTTAATACTGCAATAAAAGCTTTTGTTTCTTTATATAGGTATTGAGATAATTTACACCTTATTAGAACTATCATACACATCAGATGGCAAATTCATAACAAAATGGTCAATAATATCCTTGTTTAATTTGCCATCTCGTAAATCGTCACCATATAGACTCTTGGTCCATGATTTTGGTAACTTACTTATTACAATTTTATAAACATCTTTTTATTTTTACATCATATAACACCAGGTCCATATAGTACAGTTTGTAATTTTTATAATGTTAACCACACTTAAGTAGAACATTTCAAGGAAATGAAAAAGCGAGCTCAACCGATATCACCTTATCAAGAATCCCGGTACTCGACACGGTTCCGCAGCTTCCGTCTTTAGGAAGCGTTAAGGATCGATTTGACGTACGTGGGTTCGAATACAACCGAAATCGTAAATTTTTGAACCGTTTTTCCTTTCCTTAGGTCCCTAATGGTTTCACCGCCTGTAGTCGATATGTCCGTGCCGCTGCAGCATCTCCGCGGAGAGGGCGTGCGCGGGCGCCGTCCGCCGCGAGGAGCGCGTCACCTGGCTCAGCTGCGTCGTCTGGCGGAGCTCGATGCCGCGCTCGCAATGCGCGTGCCCATTCAGGCGGATAGTGTTCATCTGGGATAGCAAATTTAATTATTAAGCAAAGCTTATTATAAAATATCAGATTACCTAGAGGACAAAACCACTTGGGACGGAATCTGCTCCAACTCCGTCAAACGTAACATAAGACAAAATAAAATTGTTAAATGATGACTATAACGACCGAGTTAGGTTCTTCTGTTCACTTCTTTTCCTAACTCGCGTGTCATCTGAAGTGAACAGATTCAATTATGTGCTTTATTCTATTTATTTGTGTTGTTTTATTTTGTAATTTGTGACGCGTCAATAAGGTCCATGCGGCCGCACTGAATAAAGTATTTTTTGATTCTTGATTCTTTGAATTAGAATTTAAAAAAAAACTTTATTATCAGAACAAATCATAATTATACAAAGAAATACATTTGAAGCGATGATTCCTGCAATAGTTTTATATATATTAAACTGTGATGCAGTTAAAGTTTGTAATTTATTTATTTGAGGAAAAAGAAATAACAACATAGTGTATACAAGCATTGGTACGGGGGTACCAGAAAAGGAGGCGAAGGTATCAAAAGGTCACTTAAGGTCAAAAATGGCATGTTTGTGTTTTTGAACGTTTGCGGCCATTTGAAGGCTTATTTTTTTGGTGACCTTTTGAGGTACCCTTCTCTCAATTAGACAGTGCTAACAAAAAAAGTTTCGTGTAAATCGGTCAACGCGTTCGGTTGTAATCGTCGCATACACAGACAAACAGACAGACAGCGCTATGCATGTTAGGGGCTTCGCCCACTTATATGTATATTTTTCCTCAAATAAATAAATTCTAAGCAGCGTCTTTCCGTGTATCAACATCCCGTGCGCTCGCCAACCTGCCTGCCAAGCGTGGTGAGTATGGCAACTACACCTCATGGAGATCCATGGCGAACTTAACGACCTTGAAATTTCGTTAAGTGCCTTATTTTAACTTTGAAGGTATTATGAAAATTTATTCCGAGAGAGACGCGTAAATATTAAAACGTCTCTCTCAAAAAAATCATTTGGCTTACATTTTTAGGAAACATACGTTTAGACTTGTGCTACTAAATTAATTTATCAGTTATTTAGATTTAACCTTCAAGATAAATTCGCCTTTCACATGTCATGCCCGTGGATGCAGTAAGAGCACACCTCCGGAAGATGGGTAGCAGCGCCTTTCCGTGTTTCAACATCCCTTACTGCGCTCGTCACCCGCCTTCTAAGCGCCTTATAAGCAACAACCCCGTAATACTAATCAAAGAATAAACACATCAATCATACGCTAATCGTGTATGCAAAGTAATGTTGATTGATTACCTGCAAATAACACCTCTTGTGCGGTTCGTGATAGAGTTCATAATCGCTTGACGACCCCTCGGGCTTTTGTGTGCAACGCCACTGGAACAAAGCATATTTATGAGATTCCCTTTTTAATTTCAACCCCCGACGAAAACGAGGGATGTTATAAGTTTGACCGTGTGTGTCTGTGGCACCGTAGTAGGCCGATTTGAATGCAGTTAGTTTATATAAAGCAGTGGTTCTTAAAAATGTTTTAAAAAAAATATTAAGATTTTTATAAAGTAAGAGGGCGGAAAGTGGAGATGAATAATCCAATGTTTCGAAATATACCCACATTTGGTATAAATGAAAGGAAACGATGCGTCGAATATAAAACTGAAGGAAACGAATTAACATAGAAATTAGGTTAGCCATTTATATTGTTTATAATATTGTTCATTAACACTTTCATCCCTTATATTTTGATAAGCGATGAAAATGGGGATTAACAATCGAATGTTTTCAAATAAACCCAAGTTTGTTAATCAAATTAATGAAAAAAAATAATGTATAGAAAACAGGTATTCTAGTCTTTTCTTATTGTCGGGGATTATGAAATAAAATTAATTTCACACACACACACACACACAAACCTAAATATATTGTGCATTTAATATAGATAAATATGGCACTGTACAGCATTTAATTTAAATAATCATTTTCGAAGATATTACAGATTTAAAACGCAGGGACATAGCGGTTGCGACGGTACCGGCCGGGGGGCCGGGGCGGCGCGTACCTATAAATAGCAATAGGTATATTTTGTTGTTGATATTTCTTTATTACCTTTTGATTTTAGTCGAAAGAATAGTAAAGTAAATATTTTCAACTGCAGCACTTACAACTTAATACCTAAATTTTGTAAGTACAGAAATAATAAAGTCATGTATGGAAGACGTCGTCGTTTGAACACAGGTCGTAGTACAATAAATGCCAAAAGAGCACGTTCAGCAATAGATGAAGAATCGTTAATGGAACATGAGGCTCGCCTCAGCCAGCTTCGGGATAGATATAGAGCTGAGAGAGAAAGAGAATTCTCAGTAGAGCGTAAGGCTCGTCGCAGCCAGGATCAGAGATCAGAGAGCCAGAGAGTTGTCTGTAGAGCTTGAGGCTCGCCTGAGCCAGGATAGGGATAGATATCGAATACAGTGACTTTAAACGCCTACAATTTCTGGTAAAGATATATTTTGCAATGACCATTAATAAATCGCTGGGTCAAACTTTCAACGTTGCTGGCTTAGATTTCAGAGTTGAGTGTTTTTCACATGTCGCTCTTTCAAGAGTAACCTCTAAAGAAAACATAATTGTATTGTCTAATGACAAAAAAAGCTGTGAACGTTGATAAATAAAGACATTCTGTAGTATATATAATATCAGCATTGCACCAGTGCGAAGCCGGGGCAGATCGCTAGTTTAATGATAATTAATGTGCACAATCATTTCATTCACAAACGGGGATTTTCATCCCCAACCCACATAGTTATACGATTTCATTTAGAACGCAGGATTGCTCTTCTTTGAACTGGAAAATGAGCATAAAATTTAGTATAAAAGGTTCGCCATACATTTTTATATAGTAGGAAAAACTTTTAAGAAAATATGTCAGGAAAGTCTTTAGCAGTAATTTATCGTGTTTTTAAATATTTTATGAGGGAAACGCTATATTCTGCTAGAAGGCTACGTCCTTCTGACTACGAGAATTCGAGCCCTCTATGGAATAGCAATAATGATAATAATAAAACTTTATTTCAGGCAACAAACTTAGTTTAGTACAAGATGTTATAATACTTAAACTACGGCCCATATAAATATATACCTTATAGACTAACATACATAAAAATAAATAGTGAATAATAGAATAGTGCCATGGGGTGCCGGCAGTATAACATTGCTTCCTCTCTTCCCCGTGGATGCAGTAAGAATCTGCCAAGGGATACCCCGGAAGATGGGCAGCAGCGTCTTTCCGAGTACAGCATCCCGTACTGCGCTCGCCAGCCCGCCTACCAAGCGCGGTGAGTATAGCACCAACCCCCTCATGAACTTGGAGATGAGTGAGGTCTTTGTCCAACAGTGGACGTCCTACGGCTGACATGATTGAGGAGGAATAAAGCTGTGTATTGAAACTTTTGTCATTACGATTTGACTGCTACATATCAGATGTCGAGTTCAGATGTCAAGCACGTAATCCTATCGAATCCTACCAACGTATTCTGCGAAATTGGCGAACTATTACGGCGAAGATAATATATAAATAAAATATAATAAATAATGCTGGACAAATCAAAGATGAGATGGAACAAAACACTTTTAACGTAGGCTACTTAAAGGTCTAATTTTATCTACAGTCATCGAGCGCGCAGAGACGCACCGTAGCCGACAAAATATTATTATTTAATACTCGCCGTGGGGTGCCGGCAGTATAATGTTACCCCTCCTCTCTTGCCCGTGGATGCAGTAAGAGCCTGCTAAGGGATACTGCCGGCACCCCACGGCAATTTTTTGAAACATATTGTATTTATATAAGGGAAATGAATGGCTATTAGTAATAATATTACATATGCATGCAATTACCGTAAAGGTTTGCTTGCAGACTGGTTTCGCTGTACAGAGCAGTTTCTTCGCAGACCGCTGGAAGTTTCTCGTCATCAAGCAGTATACTATAGGGTTGATGGCTGAGTTGGCATGCCCTGTAACAAGTAAAATAACTTTTTAAATTATTTTTACTTATTATGTTCCGACACTTTACCTAGTCTCTGAGGTAACAAAAGTTGTTTGTGACCTCAGTTTTGGTTAATGGTTAACTAATGGTTTCTAAACATTATTTCCTTTCATTTGATATCAAAATCGGGTATATTTGGAAACATTCGATTATTCATCTTGTAAACTTCTTCAGCGATTTTGATAAAACATGTTTAAGAACAACCCTCGAAAAACCTACATTCGAATAAAAAAAAACTACAAATTGGTCTACTAGTTGTGTGAGTGTAGCTCACACACAGCCACAGGCAGACACACACACATAGCGGTCAAACCCAAACACCCCTCTTTTTTGTCGGTGAGTAAAAACTTAGTCTTTAACTCCGACACTTTGCCCTATACTCCAGCTACTTTTGTAGTATAATATTTAAAAAAAACTGTATAAGTGTATTTAATTAACCGGACATCCTGTACATTGTAAATATAAACATAATACTAGTATATAATAAATATAGCTTGATCCCAAGACTGACCTATAAGCAAGGCGTACGGCAGCACAGCGCTCAGATGTTTCTCGTTCACAGCACTGACGTCAAGCAGCAGCTGCATAATGTTGTACGGCAGCCAGCATAGCGCAAACAGCACGGCCAGAAGCAGCAAGATCCAGGCCACGCGTTTGCGCTCCTTCATCAGGCGAAGACCCTAAAACAATAGATTCAATTGTAAAGTCGGTTTTTCATAAGCGAGCTGTGACCGCAGATTGCGTGACAGTTTTGGTGAGTACGAGAAGTCCATATTACAGTGGCCGTAAACAACATCGTGACAAGCCGGACAATCGTCGGCTCGCTGTAAGTCACTCATGAAGCGCTCGTTGCAGGCTCGCAAACCATGAACACACGTTGTTATCGGTAACAGTAACGGTTACGGTTAAGTGGAAAGTTTCAGTTACAAAAATGAGTACCTTGTCGTTGGCTCGCTCCAAGCCGCACGCGAACTACTTGGAAAAAAGTTTTCCGAAGCGAACGAATTAAATTATGTGCTTTATTTAATTTAAATGTGTTTTGTTTTTATTTTGTTAAGTGACTTTTGTAAGTAGCAATTTGCTCTATTGAATAAACACTTATTGACTTTGACTCTTACTTTGACTTGCAGCCGGTTTGCGAACCATGTACACAATATGTTTTTCGGTAACAGTATAAGCAAAGGTTACGGTTACGACTAGTAAGTACCCGGCTTTAAGACATCAAAGAATGACTTGATCGCTAAGTCGCAGGAAAACCACAGCTGAGCTCAGTATAGGGCCGACTTATGTGGCTTACTTAACCTTTAACTGGTGACGTCGGGCCTTACAGTCCTTGCAACACTATCAAAACTTCGGTAGCTTCGAACTAAGTTGAGCCCACGCCGTGGAGACTTAGAGAGCTAGTTGCATCAGTTGAAGCAAACTCAGCTAGTTAGACCAATTAAAAGTTTAGCTGTGGGCCCTCAGACTTAACGTCAGATTTGTGATGACGTTTGTGTCATGTGCATCTCATATTTATAGCAGTTTTTATGTTTATTGGAGTCTAAACTTACATACAAACATATAATTATGTTCATTAATGTAAGTTTTTGTTGATTTATGACTAAATGAAATGTTGATCTCCAATGCCAATTTTACTAATTATTATGAGGAGACATTTTGTAACTACTTGTTTCATATAAAACATAATAGTAAGATTTCTAAAAATTGTTATTCCCTTTATACGCATTCTAACAGGATAGAAATACTAACGTAGGGTAGGCTACCAGCTCTTCATTTTAATAATATCGCTGAAATAGAATACAGGCTTGTCAGGCCCCACGTCACCAGTTACGTTAAACAAATGCTACGTCACCAGTTAAAGGTTAAAGGGAACCCTACGCCTAACAACCACGTGCTTTTGATGATGAAACTAATAATTAAGAAGCAATAGTATGTAATGTTTGTCATCTTAGCTACTTAATGAAATTACAGACAGTGAGCAGGAGATGTCTTAGAAATACCTACCTAAAAATATGAAATTACATTATATTTGTGGACTAAAACGTCCTACCTCAGCATTAAGTTAATCCTTTAGGAATAAGGATCAACGCTGGCTTTCAGTTAAGACCTTTGGTGAGTTTTGACATTTGGTACTAAATATAATAACACAGTTTTTAAAATTATGTCTATGCTTTTTTTAAATTGGCTATAGTCAATTATTTAATATGACGTGACAAACCTAAGGATCTGGAGGAGGACCTGATAACAAAGTTAAAGGTTCTACCTATTACAAATGTAATACCACGGTGATCACGTTAACGAAGTGACCAACGCTGCATTGCACCTGTTACCCTGAGACAAAGTTGTAAGGTCTCATGTCCCGTAATCTCCCCGGCCCCCTTACCTTTCAAACCGGAACACAGCAATGCAGGCATAACTGCTTCGCGGGTAAAAATGGTGAAACATATGGTGTTAGTACTCCCTGGATGAACTCTTCGCAAAAAAAAATATTTGCTGCCTGAAAATCAACGCCGCAACCTCATAGGCTATATAATAAATATAAATAAATAAATAATGCTGGACAAATAACACAGCATCACCTAGCCCCAAGCTAAGCAGAGCTTGTGTTATGGTACTAGATGACTGATATACTTAATACAATATACTACATAGATAGATATTTTTATTATATATAGAAAAACACCGAGAACACCCTGAACAAATATTTGCAGAGCGTACAGATATTTGTCCCGAGGCGGGAATCGAACCCGCAACCCCTTGCGTCGCAGGCGGACCTTCGCCCGCTGCGCCACAGAGCTCGTCAATATGGTGGCGCGGTTTAACTGAGGCAGTGTCACTAAACACGCTTACTTACTTATGTTTGTAGTCTTTAGTTGTAAGTCTATCTGAAATGTGTGTCCCTTTGTTGTCGCGCCGCGCCGATTACGCACCGCATTTGGTTCGCGTTTTGGCACGAAATACGGCGCGCGCTCCGCGTCGCCGCGCATTAAACCACGTCCCGCTGTCCCCGTGACGGGGACAACGGGAGTACACCGGCGCTAAGTGGATACTGGCTCGGTTTTTACAATGTATTGTGTATTTATGCTCTATTGAAAGGTATTATATGTAATTCTAAAATACATTCTTTATGCATTTTTATGCATATTTTTTTTTTAATTTAAATTTATTCAAATTTAACTTTTCACTGGTCGCTAGCGAAGCCAAAACCAAACAACGGCTAAAAAATCTTGGTCGCGAGCGAAGCCAAACAATGGTTTATGTATGTGTTGTGTGTGTCAAAAATAAATTTATTTTCTTTCTATCTTTCATTACAAAACATGAGAGTTAAATTTAAGATAAACACTGAAAAGATAAGATCGAAGAGCAAGTCTTTAGGCTGCCGAGACCGTGCCAGAATTGCGGATCCTCTTAATCGCGAAAGCTATTGTTCTATATTTCCGAAATTAAATACATTCTAACCTCGCGTTAACGCTAAAACATGAAAGCAATTTCGTAGATTGTTTGTTTGCCTCAATTTTGCGTTTCTAAGAAAGATTCGTGAGAGAAGAATCAACAGATTGTTGAGCGAAGTAGCTATCAAAATATATTTTTTTAATTTTCAAGAATCAACAGATGCTTGAAAGTAGAATCAAAATTAATTCAAATTTTAGCTGTATTAGGTTGGAGTGCCGACAGAAGAATATTGCCTCCCCTCTTTTGGCCCTAAAGGCGGCAAGAATCTGCTAAGGGATAAGGGGTACAGCGCCCGCCAACCCGACTGCCACGCGCGGTGAGTATGGCAACAAACCCCTTATGATCTTGGAGATACATCAGGGAGGACTATGCCCAGCAGTGGACGTAGCAGCCCTATTGCTGAGATGACTTAACTGTGAAAGTCAGACGTACGGACTGAATGTCAAACTACCACAAGAGTAGGTGGCCCTTAAAATCGTGGTATGTACCGTGATTTTCAATCCAAAGGTCGTGGGTTTAGTATCGGCATGCACCAATGGATTTTCATTTCATGCAAAATGTATGTGCACACCTAACACGTGCTTTAACGGTGAAGGGAAACATCGTGAGGAAACTCACTGCTTAGCTTCAGACGTGTTGACCTGTTCTTTCCTCTGAATAATTGCTAATATAGCTGACAGGATGGTATAGGTGCTGGGCAAGCCTCGTCTATCTAACAATGTCCCAGGCACTGCAGTCCCGTGCAGCATCAATATAGCTGACACTCTACAAATCATCTATAATAGATGGCCTTAAAATCTAATTTATTTCGAAAACATGGCCTACTTTCCATCCGAGTTTTTATTACATTCCTTCAGAATTTATTGCACAAGTTCTGAGCTTTTGTACGTCACTTGACAACTTGTAAGCGACTAAGAACTTTGATATTGATAGGGAAGGCTTGTCACATTTAAGCTATCTTAATGGTGACTACAGAATTAGTGTTGTGGATTGCCGGCAGCAGAATAGTACCCCTCCTCTGATGCAGTAAGAGCCTGCTAAGGGATACCTACGGAAGATGGGCAGCCGCGTCTTTCCGTGTACCAACATCCTTTACTGCGATCGCCAACCCGCCTGCCAAGCCGTGATGAGTATGGCAACTATCCCTCATGGAGATCCATGAGGGTTGATTCAAAACGTTCACTACTGAACACAGCCAGTGTTCAGTAGTGGACGTTTTGAACAAAATGACAAAATTAAAGACGCACACATGTCAATAATAAATTTAAAATAAATTAAAACCTTACACTTAAAACTGTGGCTTATTTCCTGTTAACATAAGATTAAATAATGTACCGCGTTCTAAGCGGAGAATCTATGTTTTGTAATTGCAGACAATGGAAATAAATTATTTAATAAAAAAACAAATAGTTCCGTTGCGACCAGATTTTTATCAACGGTAGTGATATGCCTAATTGCTGTTACGAAACGTCAGATAGGATAGAAGAGTTGCCGGCATGAGACCCGCTACCGAACGTTGCTCGCTTAAGCTGGCCTTTAATTGGTTCCTTGTGACCGAGCTTTTCGGGAAAAACAAGTTTCAAGGTGCTTGTGTGCTCCAAGAATGACGACAAAAACCATAAATGTGTCAGTCCGTATTACTGCTTATTTACCTTCGTAATAAGATGCAAAGTTCTGAACGTCAGTTAAGGAACTTGACTCAAACTTTGGCAACAAGGCGGCTAGTGTTATAATTAGGTTATAACAATACGAGGGGGATACTTAAAAGAAACCGAATTTATTAAAAAAAATATGTATGTATATATTTTATAAAGCCTAAAGCGAAGTATTTGTCCCGTTTTAACCTTTGGGTACGGAACCCTAAAACTATCCTTATATACATACATTCGTTTTACCAACAAATATATTAATTAAAGAAATATATTAATCATGAATGGGTGATTTTTTTTAAGTTAATTATTTCCTTTTAATAAACTTTTGATACACAACAAAACTAGCAGATTTCCGCTGACGAAAATTATGTTAGAAATTTATAAAATATCCCAAAGCCATGTTATTTTTATTCAAAGGAAATACATACATGTACCAAAGAGGAAATAGCCTATACAAAGCTACAGTTAAGCTTACCGTTTCCTATTTGGCCGAGCCTAAATCTCGGTAAATACAAACGGACGGTTTGGGATAATACGAACGGAATTGCGTCTGTTGGAACAGCGTGCTTAATTGCCGAAAGTTGATTGAACTATGCTTTGTGATAAGGTCGTTTCCGGGTTGTTAATTGCAAGCTTCATTCCACGTCATCACGAACAGGAGCACTATCGATTTTGTTAACATCAAAAATCTGTATTAAGCAAATAAATAAATAATTAATGTAACTATCTATAAATAATGTACGAGTATTGTTAACAACAAAAATCTGTATTAAGCAAATAAATAAATAAATAATATACCTAACGAGTATTTTAATGTTTGGCTGAAAAAGGGGTTTGACGGGGTTGCCGGCAGTAATAAGTTACGCCTCCTCTCATTTAGGTAAATTTTCTTGATGCTTCAAATTCCAAAAGGTATTTCGAACTGCACCATCAATAAACCACGAATCCTTTTTGCAGCCCCAAATACGCGAAAAAGTTGTCTAAAATAAATAAATAATGCTGGACAATTCACACAGCATCATCTAGCCCCAAGCTAAGCAGAGCTAGTGTTATGGGTACTAAATGACTGATATACTTAATACTCTGATTCAGAAACCAAGTTTAATTTTTTTAAACAAAGAAACGTCATGATATGTCACTGTCATAATTAGAAGTCAGGGGTTGAATCTTGTTTTTTTACCGTGGATCACTAATTAGAAGAGGATCACTCAATGTGTGAGTGCGGATTGGAGGAAGGAAATGTAGACCACATTTTCTTTAAATGCCCTTAACTTTGCTTATCCCTTTATGATGTTCTCCCTCAGGAAATACCGCGTCCTACCTGCTTCAAAATTTTGCTTTCCCTTACTTTCTCTCCTTTAATTAATTTTATCCTTTGTAAATTTGTAAATATGAATAATCTCAGATTCTTATATGTTATTATAGTTGATAACTGAAATAATCTGATCGAAGCATCATTAATTTACTTTTACGTAGGATTTTTTTTTTATTTTGTTTTTATTTGCTTTTGCTTGGTTTCATCATTTTGTTTTCCGATAATGTTGTGGCTTAAAATTGCCTAACCCGCTCTCAACACGTTTATGATACTTTTACCTACCTGACACTGGCAGAGTTGCAGCAAGAAGTGGCATGCATCAGCCATTAAAAAAGAAAAGAAGAATAAGACTAATTAAAAGTAATGGCGCGCGGTTTTGCTTGTTCGATGGATACCAGCCTTAATATTTCCTAACTAAACTTCAGAACACTGAGAAGTAGGTACCTACCTTCTAAAATATCAAAGGCATTGTCGCGCCCTCGTATCCCTCTGTCCATAAGTAAGTACAAGTAAAACAATACTTTAATTTATTTTTATGTTATTATATTTTTAATTGCTTACAAAATATATAATTATTCTGACATTTAAGATACAGAATCGTATTCAGAATCTGATTCTGAATCCAATTTCCTGAAATATATAACAAACCTATCATACGTCATCAATGACGTGGTTTAGTAGGCACATTTTATTTTCAACTTTTTTGTATGGCTGATGCAGTTTTCCCATACTTCGGGTGTCACCTCACTCAAACTTTCTCTAACGTTTTTTTTGCACAAGCTCAAAGTGACCAAACTTCAACCTCTGGCCACATTTTGTAAGTTTTTTGTAAATGAATGTTTACACCATGAGTTTTTCTCCTGGTGCTAAGAACTTCTGCACACTGCACCACGCTCTTCGAGAAGTCCTTCTCTGTCCAGGCTGTAAGACTTTGGAACGCACTACCCCAATCCATAAGGAAAACATTGTCCTTGCCAGTTTTCAAAACTCGGGTAAGGAATTTCTACCTCTCCGAGAATGTTTTACAGTTTTATATATTTACATATGTGTATGTTTATTATTTATTTATTAGGCATATTTATTTATTTATTGTATAAATGTATTTTTTTTAATGTTTTTTAGTTTATGTATTTATTTTATGTACAGTACGCACCCCTGCCTCTCTTGCTTCCATATTTATCTCCATCCAAATGTTGTCTGGAAGAAGACCACCCATTGTACCCATATTATGTAAGTTTTTTTTCTGTATTTTTTTAAGGTGTGCAATCATTTTTTTTTGTATTTGTATTTTATGTGACACTCATAATATTTCTTTGGACGACTTTTTTGTGGCGACAGATAGTTACTTGTTGACGATGCTAATGGACCCGTATGTTACCCGAGTATGTTGATACAAGGAAAAACCCTCCTGCCCTTGGCAGATTCTTACATCAACGGGCAAGAGAGGAGAGGCAACATTCTACTGCCGACCCACGTCTCCCTCGATTCGTTCACGCGCAATCATGCATCTCCACCGCCGTGGAAGTCGTGGATCGTGGTTCCATGTTTGTTAAAATACAAATACAAAAACAAGGTTGAAAACTTAACACAAACTGATAAAAATAACAGACAACGATATTGTAAAAACGAAAGCAAAACAAAAACTCAACAACTCACGATTGCACACGAGCAGCGAAAAAGGAACACATTCGACTTCGATGAAAGAGAGACGAATTTAATTACATTACAAACACGAAATAAAACGGCGTTGTCAAATGCAAAAATTGTTTTGAACTTCTGACATTCGCTCCCATTTTACTCCGGTGTCGTAAAATATTTTTCATTTTTCATACTCGGAAAGTAGTGTTGTTTTGATCTGATTATAGGGTGGAAAATGCTGCTTCCCTCCATAGAGAGGGAAAAACTCATACAAATTACTTCCCAACTAAGGGCCGGAATGAACTTTAAATATAGAACTGCTGTCAGCTATGAAGAGTTTTATGTAAAAAAAAAACAAATTAAAAAAATGCTGCGGCCATGTGACTTTCTAAACAGCCAGTGTGAACTTAGCGCAAACTTCTTTGAGCGGAATAAGTCGCAACAATTACGCGGTGAGTTCCATATTTAAAATTTAAAAAGTCGACATAAATTGACGGGATAGTAATCTGTTATGTATCTGTGATGGAATTCAAAAAAATTGGTCCTAATTTGACAATTAATTTTAAAGGTAGGTAGTTTAGGTACTACAAATATTATTATATTATTATCAATAAATAGTTTAGATAAACAACTAGTTTTATTTTCCTCATATTTGAAATGAAAAGTAGAGTGTTTAACACGGGTAAAAGAATCAATTCCTACTCGGACTATAGCCGCCCTCGCTGCGCTCGGGCGTCTAAATAACTCGGTAATTGGTTCTTTCGATACTCTCGGTTAACAATCTACTATTCTGCTAATATTTCTTCATCGTTTTATGTTTTTGTTAATAAAATTAAATAAAATATAATATTATAGCTAAAAACCATTGCTATTTTCCATTATATGGATATTGAATAGAAAATACACCATACCATATAAGTATTTAGAAAAATTGAGTAATCTTCTATAAACTTCTATTTCGAAACAATTTTTATAATATGGTATCACCTTTGCTTACAAAAAATATCTTGGTTTTTGAATCCGTGTATACATAGATATATATTTTTTATTATTATATAGAAAAACACCCAGAACACCCTAAACAAATGTCTGTTGATCGTACCGAAATTCGTCCAGAGGCAGGAATCGAACCCGCAACCTCTTGCTTCGCAGGCAGACCTTCGCCCGCTGCGCCACAGAGGTCGTCAACTAAGTATGCTCGATGCAACAGCCGAACTATCCTAGTTTAAGAGCTCTGTGCTTTAGACAGTTCAAAGATAGCGCAGTCTCAAGTTAGATCTAGTTTGGAAAAGCGGATCGTTACCGACATAACTATACCTGTTTGCTGTTAGTTATGTCGATAGTTATATTGATATCGAACGACACTGTTCTTCCTTGGTTCTAGACAGTTCAAAGTTAGGTAGAGTTGCAAATTAGTTTCGTAAGCTGAGTCGGTCCATGCATACGGCGCTTCACTGAAGATTGTTTAATGAATGAATTTACATTAAATTAGACATGACGGAAAAGACTTCAAATTAACGTAGGTATACAATTCGTAGGTACCAAAATCGGAAAAAAAATAATGCCTATAGTTTCTACACACGAAATCAAGGATTGTTTTTTTCCCTCAAAATTGAAAGATTATTACTTTACGCTCCCTTCTACTTCATCGTGGTGTATGGCGAGTTTTCTTAAGTCACATGTTTTGTTTAGGAAATCCTTGAGTTCAAAGACGCCTTCTGAATCAGCCTAAATTTGAGTTTATTTTAAAGGAATGCAGACTAGGCTGCAAGCAGTAGAATGTTGCCCCTCATTTATTGCCCGTGGGAGGCAGTAATAATCTACCAAGGCACAACTCCGGAAGATAGCAGCCTCTTTCCGTGTATATCCCGTACTGCCAGTACCCCAACCACTGACCTGCCGCTGAAAGACGCTGCTGCCCATCTTCCGGAGGTATCCCTTAGCAGGCTCTTACTGCATCCATGGGCATGAGAGAAGGGGTATCATTCTACTGCCGGCACCCCACGGCGGTAGTCCATCCAATTTTTGACAGTAGGGTTACTTAAACTCGATGATTGATTTCGTATTTTTTTAACGACGATATTTGTAATGATTTCAATGCAAATCTATAATCTTAAATTTTTCACTGTATTTCGTAAGACCTTGCTAAATTTCATAGTTCTTAGGTCTACGGGACCTACTACCCTTTGAATTTTTGGTTCCTTTGAAAATTTTTAAACATGCGTTTTTTGCGGCATAAACGGTCGTATCTTTGTTAAGGTTAATTAAGAATGTTGTTTTTTTTTTCACAGCCGAAAGAGTAATAGTTGTAGAGTATATGGTTTTAATTTCAACTTGCTACCTCTACACGTTCTCGAGATAAAGGGTCTTGACAGACAGACAAACAGGCAGACAGACAACAAAGTGGATATAAGGGTTCCATTTTTTTTCCTTTTGAGGCACTGAACCCTAAAAAGATCGGACTAGCTCCTTAAAGTCTGAGGTCTATTAACTTACCTGCTGCATACTGACATTTCCTTCGTCGACGTCGAAAGGCGGCCGAACGGAGCACAGCGTTCGACCCATACAGGCATACGACATGATTGTTATTGAACCTGCGAATAAACGGATTATTAGAATTGGATAGTAATAGTGACACAATACCGTGGGGTGCGGCAGTAGAATGTTTTCGATTGTGTCTTGCCCGTAGATGCAGTAAGAATTTGCCAAGTTAGGCCTCAGGAAGATGGGCAGCAGAGTTTTTCCTTGTATCACCTTCCTGTACAGCGCTCGCCAACCTGCCTGTCAAGCGTGGCGAGTATGGCAACAACCCCTCATGGTCAGTTCTTAGTAATCAATGCGGGAGGCATTTGTCCAGCAGTGGACGTCCTACGATTGGAAGAGAGTGACACAATTCTTGATTCCAAACATCATAATAAACGGATAAGCCTTAGTTTAAGAAAGAGCTACAAATCAAAACGCATGGTGCGCTAAATATTCTGCAAGGAAATAAAACCGGGCAAGAGCGAGTCGGACTCGCACATCGAGGGTTCCGTGCCATCATACAATATAATATAATGATACAGGTGGTTTATATTTGTTGGAGAACCTTGACAGCGCCATCTCTTGTCTGATAGCGGAACTTATGCAGATATATTACACTTTCGATGATTTCTAAAAAACTATGCAAATTAGAGAGTTCGTTATAGTTTTCCCGTAATCTTTACATACACTCCTATTAGCAATAAAAGTTTCAGGGATTTATCTCTGCAAACTTCGGAGATAATGGGGGAACGCTATTTTTTCAACGTTTTTGTAAATAAGTCGAAAACTATGCGTTTTAAAGCAAAACTAAAAACTGTTTCTTCATGTGCAAATGAATACCTTTAAATGATACCCCACATGACCTAGCAATTACACAAAAAAAATTAAAACCCTTCCTTCCAACCCTTAAAAACTATGCAAATTAGAGAGTTCGCTGTAATTTTCCTACAAACTTTATAGACATTTCTATTAGCTATTAAAGTTTCACGGGTTTATCTCTGAAAGAGGCATAGCTCTTAAGCTTACATCAAAATGTATTAAATTTGTTTTAATTACATCAGGATTAACCTAGTTTTATGTAAGAAAATTAAAAATCAGTGGGTAATAACAACGTTAAAAAACGTTATCAATGTTAAAACTGCAGTAACATCATACCATGCGCGCAATTAAACGCAAAAGAACACAAACCATTGTTTCGGGATCTTGATGTGTCACCTCTACCAGCTCTATAACTTTGAATCTTTAAAAATAGTACGTGCACATTTAACACGGGCTGTAACGGTTAAGTAAAACATCAACAGGAAACACGCAGCTTAGTCAGCTTCAGACGTATTGACCTGTTCTTTCTTATGACAGCCGACTAAGCTGAGAGGATAATATAGGTGCTGGAATATATCCTACGTTGCCTATCATAATGCATAACATGTTTGCAAAAGTCGCCTTAGCGGCGTAGGCCTCCCCAAAATATTTTCCTATCCCGAACCATAGTCATTCATACTAGTCCACACCACTAAGTGAAAATATCTGTCAACAAATAGACCGAGCAAATGGAGGGATCATTATATACAGTGGTTAAAACAAAGTCTATATATTATAAGATAACTTATTATTAATGTCCTTAATAACAAAGAATCCATCTGCAGATATTTTAATATTACTGTACATTGCGTTTTTATGTATGTCGATAAAAGCACTAAGAGGTATGGATATATCAAGGTAATCTTCGTCTGGTTGAGTGCTTTGCGGCACTTCTCACCTAAGGCTGAGGCCAAACCTGCGCGTCAACAACGCTGGATGCAAGACACAAAGCGGGAGCGTCTAGCGAAATTAAACGTGCATACGTTGACGACCTCTATGGTGCAGCGGGATAAGGTCCGCCTGTGACGCAAGCGGTTGCGGGTCTGTCTGTATGTCTGTACCCTCGAGCATGTGCTCGTTCAGATATGTAAACATGTAAACATACAACTTTGCATGTAACATCGCCTTAGGTTAACCTGTTATGATGTTATAATTGCTGTAAATAAATAAATAAATGTATCCAATAGATGGGAAATAAGGTCATAAGAATTCCCCAACACATTAGTGTATAGCACTAATGCAAAGACAACTGTCTCTCTCCTTTGACAGCGCAGCGCCAATGTACAATTTATGTCTATTATATTTCCGTACAATTATGAAATATTTTTAGCGGATTCAGATTCAGATATATTTATTCCATTAAGATACATACACAGTACACTTGGAAAGGTCAATTACAGGTAAAAACATCAATAGAAATAGAAATAAAACCGGGCAAGAGCGAGTCGGACTCGCGCACCGAGGGTTCCGTGCCATCATACAATATCATCATCATCATTACAGCCGTAAGATATCCACTGCTGGACATAGGCCTCCCTCATTGACTTAGAGATCCAAGTGCATGAGGGGTTGTTGCCATACTCACCACGCTTGGCAGGCGGGTTGGTGAGCGCAGTTCGGGATGTTCTTGCACGGAAAGACGCTGCTGCCCATCTTCCGGAGATATCCCTTAGCAGATTCTTACTGCATCCACGGGCAGGAGAGGAGCATACAATATAATATATGACAAAGGCGGTTTTATATTTGTAGGAGAACCTTGACAGCGCCATCTCTTGTCTGATAGCGGAACTAATGTAGATTTTTTACACTTTTGATGATTTCTAAAAAAGTATGATATGTAGAGAGATTGTAATAAATTTCCTCTAAACTTTACATACATTTCTAATAGCAATAAAAGTTTCAGAGGTTTATCTTCGCAAACTTCGGAGATAAGGGGGGGGAACGCTATTTTTTTCCAACATTTTTGTAAATAACTCAAAAACTATACAACTTAAAGGAAAACTAAAAACTGTTTATTAATGTGCAAATGAATACCTTTCATATCATACCCCACATTACCTAGTAACTTTCCAAAAATTTTGAAAACGGCCCTTCCACCCCCATTGTCTAAAAAACTATGCAAATTAGAGTGTTCGCTATAATTTTCCTATAAAGTTTACATACACTTCTATTAACTATAAAAGTATCACGGGTTTATTTCTGCAAACTTCGGAGATAAGGGGGGGGGGGGAACGGTCGATTTTTCAACATTTTTGTTAATAACTCAAAAACAATACGGCTTTAAGAAAAACTAAAAACTGTTTATTAATGTGCAAATGAATACCTTTCATATGATACCCCACATTACCTATTTACTTTACAAAATTTTTGAAAACCCCCTTTTACCCTCCTTGTCCAAAAAACTATGCAAATAAGAGAGTAGGCTACAATTTTCCTATAAAGTTTACATACACTTCTATTAGCTTTAAAAGTATCACGGGTTTATCTCTGCAAACTTCGGAGATAAGGGGGGGGGAACGGTCGTTTTTTCAACATTTTTGTAAATAACTCAAAAACAATACGGCTTAAAGGAAAACTAAAAACTGTTTATTAATGTGCAAATAATTACCTTTCATATGCTACCCCATATCACCTATTAACTTCACAAATTATTTGAAAACCCCCCTTCCGCCCCCCTTGTCTAAAAAATTACGCAAATTAGAGAGTTCGCTATAATTTTCCTATAAAGTTTACATACACTTCTATTAGCTATAAAAGTATCACGGGTTTATCTCTGCAAACTTCGGAGATAAGGGGGGGGGGAACGGTCATTTTTTCAACATTTTTGTAAATAACTTAAAAACGATACGTTTTGAAGAAAAACTAGAAGCTGTTTATTAATGTGCAAATGAATACCTTTCATATGATACCCCACACGGCCTAGTAACTTCACTTAAAATTTTTGAGATCCCCTATCTGCCCCCCTGCAATCAAAATAAGAACATTTTTTAACATTTTTATATATGCTTTATTAGTAAAAAAGTGTTGTCTTTTACCATTTTAAATTTCAAGTCGATAGCATCAGTAGTTCTCGAGATATCCACTTGTGACAGACAGACAGACAGTGATTCTATAAGGGTTCCTTTTTACCATTTTGGTCCGGAACCCTAAAAAAAACGGAATTGTTGTTTAGACAAAATTAATGACATTTCCTCTCTATTGCGTACGTCCTCGATGGTCTGTATGTAGTTTCTTGTTAAGGGTGTTCCGGATGTTTCCTGATGATCTACATATATATAATAAAAAAATATCTATCTATGTAGTATAATGTGTTATGTACATATATGTGTGCATCAGTTGAGCTGATATAATTTCGGGATCTAGGGATCTGCGACTAAAGTACAGTCATTGTATTAGTTATTATTAGAAAAGTGCGTATACTCCTTCAAGGATAAACAAATATCGGATAATTTTTCTAAATTTTCAATCGTCATAATTTTCATAATTTCATGCATGGTTTTATTCCTGAAAATGTTTGTTATATTTATTTTATATTTAATGCTCGTTATTTTAACTTGTGTTTAATTTTATGAACATTCAAATACAATTGTTAATTGTTCCTGAATAAATTTAATGAAATATTATCGGTCTACAGGAGTTCTCTGACAATCCGACAAGCGTTCAGAATTACAGCTTTTTGTAAATGTGTATATGTTTGCAAAGCAAGTCTAGAGAAGCTTATGCGAATAGCTGCTCCAGGATAACACCTGTAGAGGACAGAACTATTCATCATTTCAGCCGTAAAACGTCCACCGATGAACACCAGCCTCCCTCATAGATCTCCATGAGGGGTTGCCATGCTTGGCGGGTGGGTTGGTGAGCGCAGTATGGGTCTTTGATACACGGAAAGACTCTGCTGCCCATCTTTTGGAGGTTTCCCTTAGCAGAATGTTCTGAAAAACTATTCAGCTTGGGTATCACGGCTAAGTATCATGGCTCACTTGTATCATTGAACCACTTTTTACCAAAGGGCGGAAATCGGCTCAGCTTGTATTTGGCATTTATTTTATTCCAACGAAGAGAAATTCAATCGCCATTCGCTTCCCTGTGGGACCCCAATAACACAGGGTCCCGTATCGTCGCACGACTTTTATTTAACACGTTCTCGATTTACTACCAAATAATAGCGCTTTGTTGGTGCCGTAGGTTTCAAACATGCTTTTGCACTAGACTTTTTAATAGGTTGTATAAACTTAGCCGTGGGGTGCCGGCAGTAGAATGTTGCCCCTCCTCTCATGCCCGTGGATGCAGTAAGAGCCTGCTAAGGGATACTTCCGAAAGATGGGCAGCAGCGTCTTTCCATATATCAACATCCCATACTGCGCTCGCCAACCCGCCTGCCAAGCGTGGTGAGTATGGCAACTACCCCTCATGGAGACCCATGAGGGAGGCCTTTGTTCATTAGTGGACGTTTAATGGCTGAAATGATGATGATGATGATAAACTTGTACACCATTCGGATTTAGTGATTTTGCAATCCCGTATTTATCCAGACGTGCCGTGGGGTGCCGTCAGTAGAATGTGGGCAACATTCTACTGACGGCACCCCACGGCACGTCTGGATAAATACGGGATTGCAAAATCACTCAATCCGAATGGTGTACAAGTTTATCATCATCATCATTCCTCTCTTGCCCGTGGATGCAGTAAGAATCTGCGAAGGGATACCTCCGGAAGATGGGTAGTGGTGGATGGGTAGGAGCCGCAGTATGCTGCGCTCGCCAACCCGCCCGCCAAGCGTGGTGAGTATGGCAACTACCCCCCATGGAGATCCATGAGGGAGGCCTGTGTTCAGTAGTGGACTTACGGCTGAAATAATGATGACTGCTTTCTGCTGATCATCAGCTAAGTTCTATTTCCCAAAATTTGATTCTAATGTTGGGATCCACGAGGAATTAAATAATAGTAAAAAAAAAACAAAGAATATAATAATAATAATACAATAATAATAATACCAACTCAGTAATAGTATTGAATTGGTATAATATGGAGCCTGTTTTTTATTGGCGTTTTAGCCAAACATTGACTATATCACCCAGTAAATCAAACTATCTTATATATACACCACTTACAACATAGATAACACAAAAAAACCTACCTAATTTATGCTGTAATTTCTAAGTAACTTAGGTACAAATTCAGCAGCTTCTTGGCCCCTTCAGATAATGGTGAGGGCAAGACACTGCTACAAGTATAAGTTACTATATTATTAACAAATAACCTATAACTATGGCCCTGCGTCGCGTTCCGGGCACACTCGGTCAATACGTAATGAACATCATCAACTTTGTTGCAAGTTGAACAGTTTGGGGTGTCAGCTAATTTCATCAAGAATTAAAATTTGTTTATCGGAATGCACCCAGAACATAGTCTTAGCAAAGCAAACGGCGACTTTAATATGAACTAGTTTGAACCGGATTAATGAAGCTTGCAATGCCGTGGGGTGCCGGCAGTAGAATGTTACCCCTCCTCTCCTACCCGTGGATGCAGTAAGAGCCTGCTAAGGGACACCTCCGGAAGATGGGCAGCAGCGTCTATCCGTGTATCAACATCCCATACTGCGCTCACCAATCCTCCTGCTAAGCGTGGTGAGAATGGCAACTACCCCTCATGGAAATCCATGGGGGAGGCCTGTGTTCATCAGTGGACGTTTTATGGCTGAAATGTTGAATGAAGCTTAATGAATACCCAGGTCTCCCAAAACCAAAACGAACAGCGCTATGTAATTATTATTATTTTAAATTATTATTAATTTATTATTATTAAATTATTATTTTAAACCTAACCAGTGTTAATCCCAGTACACTCATCGGGTTGTAAATAAACGTGATTCCAAAATGAATGCTACGTATCTGCGTCGGTTTCACTTAAATCATCATCATCATCTCAGCCGTAGGACAACCACTATCGGACAAAGGCTTCCATCTTGGCCGAGTACTGATCATGAGAGTTTATTGCCATACTCACCACGCTTGGCAGGCGGGTTGGCGAGCGCAGTACGGGATGTTTATACACGTAAGATGCTGCTGGCCATCGTCCGGAGGTTTCCCTTGGCATACCCTTACTGCATCTACAAGCGTGATATGAAGGGCCACACTCTCCACTGCAAAAGCTTGTACTCACCAGGTATGGCATACACCAGGGTAAAGCTGAGCATGCCGAAGTGTTTCCTGGTGTGGACCCCAGGCCACTCCTCCGTACAGAAGTTTACGTCTCTCGTTTCTATCTGTAAAAAAGATAAGATAATAAATTATTTATTTGCGGCTCATAGGTATACAAGTAAATTATAATGACATATTAATTATCAGACAGAGGATGGTGGGAGTCTGCAAAGGATCGGGATGGTTGGAAGACTTTAGGGGAGACCTTTGCCCAGCAGTGGGACAACATAGGTTAAATAAAAAAAAAAAAAAAAATTATCAATATTTTCAGCCGTAACTTTCCCACAGAGACCACAGAGGGCAGAGGCCTCCCTTTCCTCCTTCCACTCCTCGCGACTTAACGCAGTTACGGGCCAAGATGGTAAATAAGCGTCAAGCTCGACCCGCCATCTTATTCTCGGCCTTCCACGTCACCTCCGATGTATTGGGTGGGCGCCATTCTGTGGTGTTCTTCGCCCACAAATTGATGGACATGCGGCAGACGTGTCCGGCCCAGTTCCACTTCAGACTGGTAGAATTTAAACAACATAAAAATCTAATGACACATAAGTTTGTCACCAACTCGGCACACGCCGCAAGAACACGGCGCTGATTTTCAGTGGCGCCATATTTGCCCCACAGGACGCAACTCCGGCCACAGCAAGACATCGAAGTTAGGTAGATAAGAAGAAACAAATTGGAGTATTTTACAAACAGAAGTAGTAAAAGGAGTAAAATAGTCTGTCGACAAGTACCCGTCCGTCGCCAGGATGTTTTTACACGGAAAGACGCTACTGCCGAAGATAACCCGTCGCAGATTCTTACTACATCCAAGCGTGTGTGTTTGTGTGTGTGGTCGAGTATAGTGAAGAAAAACTCATTTGGGTAGTTTTAAAAGATCTTCAGTTTGTTCATAATTATGTTAGGGACTTGAGCCATTGTGAGCATTTTAAGTTTATATTATTAAGTAGGTAGATGTTTAATATTACATTGATTCTTATACATAGAGCGTAGGGCTAATGAAATAATATTGCCGTCCAGCAAGAGCTGTTCGACGATACTCAACTTTACAGACAAACATACACTGTTTAAATAGTCTGAAAGACGATGATACTTTAACATCGCCTAGCCCTAATTGTGTCACTCGGCATCAGTTGTGTCATATTTATCGAATCGTGATTCTCATGCCGCTCAAAGCGCAGCCCCACCTATGCCACGTAAGGGTCGGACACTTGCAACGAAATTACTTATCGGGTAGCCAAACGGGTAATGGCAAACGTGAGAAAAACTATAAAATGAACCCCATTATAATTTTACTTGACACTGGCAGAATTGTGTAAAGCTAAACACAAAAGCCATAGAAGAAAAAGAAGACCATTCTCATTTTTTAAACCATGGGTAATATATACCCAAATCGTTCAGCCGTCCTCGGGTTTTAGCGAAACCAACAAATCTTTATTAATATAAAGAAAAAAACTAACGTTTAAAATTAATAAAAGCAATCATAAAAGGTGAAATCAGTGACATGAAAAAAATGTGCGCCGGCCGCCTATAGCGGTTTGTGATCCTAACCGCAAAGTTAACTTAAGGGCATGAAACTATAATCTTGAGGGGCCAGTGTTACAATTATTTCTCTTCATGGATTCCATCATCAGAATCAAGTTTTGAAAAAATTAGATCACTTTTAAAACATGACCTACCATATAATAAATTAAAAGTCAAAAAAAAACTTTATAACAAACAAACTTTTATTTAATTAATTTATTTATAAGCCTGATGTTTCCCACTACAGGACACAGACTTCCTTTCCCGCCACTTATCCCTGTCTTGAGCTTGTTGAAGCCATTCTATACTAAAGGAGTCAAGCTCATTTTTACCATAGTAACTTTCGTGACTTATTACATTCATATTAAATAGCGGGAATGTTAACGTTTATCGCACGTCGCACGACGGGACCCGGGGGTGGCGGGTCGCGAGCCGAGTTCACCCTGACAAAAGCCCTCGATAAGGGTCGAAACAGTTGGTGCCTCCACCAACAATAACAAGTACGTGAACATTCCCGCTATTTTATATGAAACCTTGACTCATATTAAATAGCGGGAATGTTCACAACTGTTTCGACCCTTATCGAGGGCCTTCGTCAGGGTGAACTCGGCTCGTGACCCGCCACCTCCGCGACCCGTCGTGCACTGCGCGCCAAGGCTCTCTCAGCAGTGCACGACGGGTCGCGGAGGTGGCAGGTCAACATTGCCGCTATTTAATATGAATGTAATAATAAGTCACGAAAGTTACTATGAGTCAAGCTAATAATAAAATAAATATTTTTCATAAATTTTAATGTCAACTTATAACGTCTTTACGCAATTTATGTGACATAAGAGCTTGACTCCTTTAGTATAGACTGGCTACAACGAGCTCAAGGCAGGGATCAGTGGAAGGAAGGAAGGGAAGCCTTTGTTTTGGGGCTTCGCCCCCTAATTTAGCATTTGCATCGGCCATCTGTTCTTCGAGCCACATGGCCTGCCTAGTGCCACAAAGACAGAGTTAAATGGCGCGAATTGGAGAGCGTATTATATTCAGCCGTAAATGAATGTTACTTCTCCTCTCATGCCCGTGGATACAGTAAAAGCCTGCTAAGGGACACCTCTGGAAGATGGGCAGCAGTATCTTTCCGTGTATCAGCATCTCGTACTGCGCTCACTAATCTGCCTGCCAAGCGTGGTGAGTATGGCAACTACCCTGGAGATTCTTGAGGGAGGCCTGTGTGTGTTTAGTAGTGGACGTTTTACGGCTGAAATGATGAATAAGTCAATCATACCGTGATATTTAAGACGCCTTTAGACAGAAAGGGTATAGTCTCCTTCCTGACTGAAGCCACCATCAGAAGAGGTATGAAGATGAGCATGGCCGCGCACCAGAGCACCAGTATGAGAAGCAGCGCCTGTCTTCTCCCTGGAGGCCGCATCCGAGGCTCCGTGGAGATGGAGAGCCAGCGATCTACTGACATCGCAGTAAGGGTGAACACGCTTGCTGCGACCGCCACGCCTGGTGAAAAATGTAAGGATAAACTATTTATTCATAAATGACGAGATACATAGAAGAACTCTGGTCACCGACATGGTCAGACGGATTAGCACGTTGAAGTGGCAATGAGCAGGCCATATAGCGCGCAGAAGGGATGGTCGATGGAGCCGCCAAGATCTCGAATGGAGGCCACGGACCGGCAAGCGCAGTGTAGGACGTCCTCGGCTAATAATATAATATAATAAATAATGGTGTACCTACAAGAAAAGGGGCAGATGACAAGAAAAGGGGCAGTGGACTGCCAACGTCTGATATGATTATGATGATGAATATTTATGTCGTCAAATCGGTGAACACAGTCAACTCCAGTGAGCCACGACTTGGCCTCAACTCAGTCCTATTCGAGGACCCAGGCTCCCCTGAGGCGGGCTCAAGGTTGCAGACCAATGAATAACGAATCTCTAAGCGTATGTACAATTACGGATGAACCCGGTAGTGGATTCTGTGGTACGATGTATGGTGGTATGGCGATAGAGCAGAGATAAAAGTGTAAGGGAGTTGAATATGTAAAGGGTGTCCGCTTGTGTTGTGCAGTTTCAAGTCCCTTCAGAAGGCATGTTGCTAGATAGTAGGCTGATTAGATCTATATTCTAAATACGAGTATATTAGATAAAAAAAGCTTGTCGCGAGTTTTAAGAAGGTACTCGTATTTACATTGTTTGAAAAAAAGCTTAATCAATTAGATCAAGTTACAGGGACACAGGTTAATCTCGCGACAAGCTTTTTTATCACATAAATTGTGTGAAGACGTTCTAAGTTGATATTAAACTATAATGGATATTGTGTGTAATGTTTATTTTATTGTTTTTAGTATGTATAAATAAAAGCTTGTTTGTTAAAAAGTTTTTTTACTCTTTATTAAATCAGCCATTTTATTTAATTATAAGGATGTTACGCTTAATGTGTTTCACCTTCAAAACCTATCCTATATCTGTTAATCTTACAATCATAACAACCCGAACAAGTAATATCATGAAACCCAATTCTCACCCGCACTGCCGGAAGTCTTAATTGCAAGCTCTTTTGTCCATTACAAGTTCGAAGAGCACCCGCAAAGCCACCTGACCCTCAGAGGGTTTCTGTAATAACAGGCAGTTTGAAGACGCGACTCAAATTCCTCGCAAAGCTGAGAGAAGCAGCCTGTAGTTACCTGTAAAATTCGCTTATCCACGTTACGTGAGACGTGAGGTCAGATTGAAAAATACTGTTTGTAATTTGTATAGTGTCACAATCATCCTCATAAGTTGAATGCAAATCCGGGTGTGCAGGAATTGTACTAATATGGCGGAGGCCGGTACGCAAACGAGTAGTTACCACACTTAAGTAACAAAATTTCAAGAAAATGAAAGAAATGTTTAAAAGTTTTGATTGCTGTGGGGTTCGAACTCACTTCGGTCAAATCGATCCTTTACCTTTCCTAAAGCCGGAGTATTATTAATGTTATATTATATATATATATGTATATATGGCTTTAAGGTATATATATTATAATATTATATTAATAATAGTATAGATAACGAAATAAATTATTTATAGACAGAAGAACTCTGTAGAGTTGTAGACACATATGACAGAATAGCAATCTTTACGTAATGGCCCTGGGATTTAGATTGGCTTGATTACGATTTTGATATATCGCATGTTGCGTTCAAGAGAAGACTCTCCAAGAGCTACATGGCGCCAAATCAGTGATAAAAATTTGCGACATCTGATGTCAGAGTAGGCCCTCCAAGAGTAGACTACATGGTGCCAAATCAGTGATAAAAGTTTGCGACATGACTGTGATGTCGCTTAAGTTTATTCCATTGTTTCTAATTTTTTATTTTGTGTTAGACCACCCTTCGGTAAGAACATTTTAAGGAAATTAAAGACCTTATCAAAAGTGTGTTCCAGATATTATTTAACTGCAGTCACCATCTTAAGATGTAGGTTAAGTTTTACTTCACAGAGAAAGAATTTATTGCCAAAACATTTATAGCAGAACTTTAGACATGTTTATAGTTTTAACTGGAAAGGTACTTCAAGAAATTTCGGTTTTTATTTTAATACAAGGGTAGTTATAAATCGTTTTACTGTGGTTTTACTGTTTATGCGGTCGTATAAACGCAATATAATGGCTATAATAAACTTAAAACTACCGTGATGTGCCGGCAGTGGAATTTTCCTCCTCCTCTCTTGCCCTCGCCTTGATGCTGTTAAATCTGCCAAAGGATACCTCTGCAATGGGCAGCAGCATTACCAAGGGACCCCTTCAGAAGATGGGCAGCAGCGTCTTCAACTTCTGTTTCCGTGTATCAATATCCCGCACTGCGCTCACCAACCTGCTTGCCAAGCGTGGCGAGTATGGCAACAACCCCTCATGAACAGTTCTTGAAGGTCCATTAAGGAGGCCTATGTCCAGCAGTGGACGTCCTACGGCTAAGGTGATGATGACGAATAAACTAAAAGGTCTTCAGACGCATTACAGTGTGTAGCATTTGTGCCAAAGCAAATTATTGATTTCTCAGGGTTTTATACAATAGAAGATGACAACAACTTTTACTTGTTGTGTTAGAACTAATTTATGGTGTATGTATGTACTTATTGTGGATCAATTAATGATTTTCTTTTTCTTCTTCTCAAAGCCAAAAGGAATTTTAATTTTATTTTATTTTACACATTTTAGGAAAACTAACAGCTAGCCTTAAAAACTAATAGTTAAATTAATACATGTAGCCGGTACAACCAGCACATGCGCACTGATGGCCAATTATAAGTTTCCACTTATAGGAAGAAGAATGTTACATAGTAAAAAAACGTGGGTAGACGACTTATGGATTGTAAAAGGAGAAACAAAAGAAAGAATACTACATTTGCATTACGACAGAAAATAGGCATGATGACAGATAAATCTAAGTCTTGTCTACTCCGCCAAACAAATAACGAAAAGAAAATGAAAATAAAAACTTATTTTTTTAATAACATTATATGATAATAATATAATAGACACGCATTCTTTCACCTTTTAATACATTTAGATAAAACGCATTAAAGTTTTAAAGTTTATAAGTGGGATATCGTGACGCAATAACCAATCATAAGATGTACTAAGGCGTGACGTCACGTCACGGCATTCCGACTCGAATGTATTTTGCTAAGGATAAATGTAAAAAAGATGAAAAACTACGCGTCCAATACTTTCCGTGAATTTACAAGACGGACCTAACACTAAAATAAGTTAACTAGCCAGCCCATTCAGTTATGTAATTAAATTTAAATGTTAACACAATAATGTTGCTCGATAGCAAGCGTTTAAGCTTACATGCAGAAGTGTTGAATAGATCGATATCAATATTAATATCTGCCAACGAGTTGAACGAATTGCTGGCTCTTAGCAAGAATGAATTTTGCCTGTAGTTCGTTTTAACCATAGGTACATAAAGCAAGCTAGGCTTTCTCAATGCAGCGTTATTTGTACGAAACCCTAATTGTTCAAGTAGCTCTGGACAGTCCACATTTCCATTACAGATGTTTACGAGGTAAGCTAGGTCAGCTATCTGTCTACGCTTGCTAAGTGGAAGGAAATGGAATTTGCTACACCTAGATGTATAATCAGGTAGGTATATCTTGGCTCTATATTGCAGATATCTTAAAAATCTTTTTTGAATAGATTCGAGACGCAAGGAATAAGTGTCGTAGATCGGGTTCCAAACCTGCGATGCGTGGATGGTGGATTTCTGCGACTCTGTGGAGACCTGGGTCAGCAAGATGAGTTCTACTATACATGTAAAACAATGGTTTACACTATCTCGGCAATAGTAAAGATATTTGCAAAAGTACGTACAGATAGCGTCATAGATTATTCACCCTGCACAAGGCACCAAGATTCGAATCCCTATGGCGGCGGCGTACCCACGGCGCGGCAGAAGGTTTTGTTATAAAAACTAATGTATGCTTTTTAACCGACGAAATTATAAGGAGACATCCTCCTTATAATCTCAGTTCAACCGTGCATTTTTTTTAATAATATATCGTTGACCTCTGTGGTGCAGCGGGCTAAGGTCCACTTGCAAAGCAAGAAGTTGCGGGTTTGATTCCCGCCTCGGGAAAAATATTTGCACGATCTGCAGACATTTGTTCAGGGTGTACTGGATGTTTATCTATACGAAGAAAAAAATATCAATCCATGTAGTTTAATGTATTTATATATCAGTCATCTAGTATCCATACGACAAGCTCTGCTCTTGATGATGATTGGATTGACAACCTCTATGAGTGCAGGACTCGAAAACCCGCCTGCCAAGCGTGGCGATTATGGCAAAAACCTCCTCGTCATCTTGGAAATCCATGCCGGAGGCCTATGTATGTGGACACGGACAGCAATCCTATGGCTGAGATGATGGTGATGACATAATGGGTAACTTTTTGCATAGATGACAAATGGTGATATAACATAATAATATGGCAACAACCTGCGCCGACTTTATAACGAAGGTTACGGAACCGCACCTACGTGAACCCATTAACTACGTCATAAATAATACCGTCACTACATTGCCTCTGTACTCATTTGTTTTTATTCGCGAAACGAGGCGTTCATTCATATGACTGTGTTCCTAACCATGACGGGTGCCGACAGAGAAATGAAACGGGATTACGGGCTTGGTTCCAACCAAGTCCATCCACATCAACAACATCTGCATCTCCTTTAAAGATGCTTATCGAATGCTGCTAGCGACCCAGAGTCTACTCTAATTTAAAGGTTCTGGGCTTGCTAGTTTTGTCTATGACAATACGTTTCACAATACACTTCTACAAAATGAATGTGCTCCGCATTGTATGTTTGTCAAACTTGTGCTTATCAAGAATAAACGAAAGTTAAGTGCTACGGAGTTTAACTGTGGAATCTGTTTATCGGCAATCTGTGAAATACTCTTAGTCCACAGATACCGCCCACTCAAAAAGCTAAAGTCTGGGTAGTAGTCGTATAGCAAGCGATGCAATGCACAAAACACACCCGTATGCGGGACGTCAGCGCAGATCTGGTATCCCCTACCAGGATCAGAATCAGACATTAATGTTAATGAAATCACGTTTATTTGAAACACACACACACACACACACACACGTGACAAAAAAGAAACGAGGCAAATTAAAGTCAAACAGGTAATCAGGACATAAAAGAATGACATAAGATAAGAGGAGCTACCCTGCGGAACTATTTAAGTCATCACTAGCATGTGGCCAAATAGCTCGTCTTAATGCTGTGTACCACTAACCCGTACTGTTGGGGGCTTTATAACCCTCATGATCAGTAACATCGAGAACAATTTTGTCTTACGGATGAGATAATAATGAAGAATAAGAATAAACATACATTTATTTGATTCACAAAAAACAGCACATACAGAAAACCATATACACATTTTGGTACATTCAGAAAACAAAAGAAGAAGAAAAAAGTACAATTACAAATACAATTAAAAGTTAACAGCTAAACAACATTTAAAACCTGAATACCTTAGATTATGTGCTACCAGTACCACTGTCTGCTCTGCTGCGAACCAAAAAGGAACAGCTTTGATGTTGCTCCACCCAAGGCATAGGGCGGAGCAACGCTGGTTTTCCGACTGTTCATGTTGGGTGACATCACACATTAAAAACAAAAAGAAAATTAAATTAAAAATACATACATCCAAACAAATATATACCATAAGCCAATTACAAAAGGGAGAAACAGTGAGTTGTATATAAACATATAATATTAAAAAGAGTATATAAAATCATTTTTATTTTTAAATATTACATTAAAATTTAAAATAAAATATCAATGGGCATAAAATAATAAAATAAATACATATCCATCACTGTCAGCCGTCAGCCTGATAGCTGACTACAAGGACTAATAAAACGAGAGGAAGCATTTGGAGAAACCTTTTTGGAATCCGGATATTTGTGAGTCTGTAAGTCATGAAACCTGCGTTCGAGATGGTCCGCGAAAATATTTTTAAACTATGTATAAATAAATAAAAGATAAGGGGGCCCAAATGAGCCCCTTGTGGGACTCCAGAGGTAACCACCACTGGAGAGGATTAATGATATGATAAGAAACATTTGTCTTTGTTTAAGTACATTTGATTGGATTTACACAACTTAGACACAGTTTCTAAATCATAGAAGAATATACGATAGAAGGTCACGCACAAAATCGTTCTTATTCTTCAAAAGACTTGGGTGTTATAATTGATGATAAGCTCTCATTTAGAGCTCACTAACAACATATAACAACCAGGGCAAATCAACTTCTAGGGTAGGTATACGATCCACAAAGGGATTTAAAAACCCTCGTAGCCTATTGTACCTTTTTTCATCTTCAAAAGATCAGAGGTATTAAGGAAAGGGGTAACGTGGGTTCTACGAGGAATGTTGAAACTGAAACGAGCACAAGCATTTTGTACCCGTTGAACGATAATATTGATGCACTCTGCTTATCATTCATGAAACTCTTCATCATCATCATTTCAGTCGTAAAACGTCCACTACTGAACACAGGCCTCAGGAACAGGGCAGGAGTTGCCATACTCACCACGCTCGGCAGACGGGTTAGCGAGCTTAGTACGGGATGTTGATACACGGAAAGACGCTGCTGCCCATCTTCCGGAGGTATCTCTTAGCAGGCTCTTACTGCATCCATGGGCATCAGGGGAGGTAAAATTCTTTTACCGGCGCCCCACTGCACTTGGAACTCCATGGGACTTTTATTTTGCCTCAATTTTTAACACTTATTTATAACTCATTATTAGGAGATGCAATGTTTGTTGCCTGGGGCAATCGACGCCCTAATGTTTTGGGCTACATTTGTTCCTGGGCGATTGGGTGGATTAATGTTATTATTATCTCTTATAACTTTTATCTATACATATAGGAAAATCGTAAACCTTCAGGGTCTGTTAATTGACTAAATAAATAATTGGGATCCATGAGGATAAAATCATAGAACCTAAAAACATTTCTAATTGGATTCAAATTATGATCACTGAAAATTGTCGAACATTATTCTGAGTATCATTCTCCATTAAAACAACGTGTTTATTTTTAAGTGTTTAAAATGTTGAAGTAGATGTGTTTATTTTTCTAAGTCGGCGAAAGATTCGAAAATGAACAACGTTATAAAATGAAAGTGAAGAATTGATGAATTTCTTTTTAACATAACCTAAATATCCCTTATTTTGATAACAATGTAATGAGAAACCTTATCAGTTACGATTCACCGCCGTCCTATTATACAGCATGAATCAGCGTAAGCCCACATACTTTGCCCTATATTACAAAAACGTCTCAATTTATACATATAATTTTCGTTGCTAACGAATAATTTAATTATCATAACCTTGGTTGGAGATATGCGAGAGGTAGGCCAAGGAAGCGATGGTTGGAGTGCGTAAAAGAAGATATGCGAAAAAAAGTACTGAGTGTTAAGATGGCAACTGAGAGTGTATACAATACAAATCCGGAAGATGGGCAGCAGCGTGTTTCCGTGTATCAACATGCTATTCTACGGTCACCAGCGTGGTGAGTATAGCAAAAATCCCCTCATGATCTTGGAGGCCTAAGTTTAGCAGCGGACGGGAACAACAGTCCTACGGCTGAAAAAATGATCTTATTTAGGCCCTAGGCCTACTGCCCAAAGATTGTTATTCCAAACCTTAAAACTTTTAATCCAAACTTATACGTATAACTTTAGTTATACGTATGAGTTTGTAAAGTTAAAAGAAGAAAAAAAAACGATGTCGTAACCGTAACTCGGTAAATTTTTAATTGCTCTCATATTTCTTTGCGAAATCAATTGTAAAACTCGCAAAGACTGAGAAAGTTTAGCTTATTACTAAAACAAAACACGTTTTGAAGCTCGTACGCAATTCAGGTGACTTGAGACTAAACTTTAAATTCGATCTATTTATCAATTAGTGTGAGTTACTACCAGTGATAACTTATGGAACCAAGACATCGTCCTACTGGTCTCATGAATAAGCTTTGAGTCACTCAACGAGCTATGGAGAGGGCTATGCTCGGGGTTTCTCTACATGATCGAATCAGAAATAAAGTGATACGTTGAAGAACTTGGGTCAACGACATAGCCAAACGGATTGGCACGCTGAAATGGCATTGGGTAGGCCATGTAGTTCGAAGAACAGATGGCTGATGGGGCCGAAAAGTTCTTGAGTTGAAAGCCACGGACCGGCAAGCGGACGACCTGGTAAGGTATCCAGGCCGCTTTCAGCCGCAATACTTGGATGTCCATAAAAGAGGCCTATGTCGAACAGTGGACGTCCTATGGCCAAAATGATGATAATAATGATCAATTCTTGTCGCTCTGAGATCATTTTAATTGTTCATTTGTTGCTCAATTGGTAACTATCGGGGTAACAAAAAAATCTCAATTAAGTCGGAATTTATTTTTATTTTAGTAGCCTTTCCCTCGGGTACCTTCTCCGGATGGTATCAAACCACCCGGTTAAATGAAATCCGGATTATAAATTAATTTCGCAGAAGTCTCGTGCGGCGTTGCTTCGTTGCCATAAATGTGATTCCTACAAAAACAAGCCAAAACGTACGTAGCTTTGTTTGTACGTTTTGTCTTGTTTTTAGGGTTCCGGAACAAAATGGTAGTAAATCAAAAGTATAAAAAACTTTTTGACAAACAAGCTTTTATTTAAATGTAAAATAATAGAATAAATATTTTCTATATATATTTTCTATAAAGTTTAATGTCAACTAAAAACGTCTTTACACAATATCAGTATAATGTAAAACTCTTCCGTTACTGACTGAGTGACTGACAGACAACGCACAGCCTAAACCACTGGACCTAGAGACTTGAAATTTGGCACACATATACCTTGAGTATCCTAGAGGTGCACTAAGGAGAGATTTCTCGAAATTCTTACGGGAACGGGAACTAAGCGGGTGAAACTGTGGGGTGCGGCTAGTATGTAATAAAAAAGCTTGTCGCGAGATTAACCTGAGTACCTGTAACTTGATCTAACTGATTTTTTTTTAAATAATGTAAATACGAGTACCAGCTTATATCTCGCGACAAGCTTTTTTATTACATCTGTATTTTGTAAAGACGTTTTAAGTTGACATTAAACTTTAATGGAAAACGTTTATTTTATTATTTTTAGTGGGTACGTTTAAATAAAAACTTCTTTGTTAAAAAGTTTTTTAAATTTTAATTTATTTTTTGCTTTTAAGTTATCCCTGGACAGTTGATTTCTTGTCTGTGCATCTCATGATAGCCATGTTAGATTTAGAGTGATATCAATTAATTTTTCAAGTAACTCTAAGCAAGCCTTTCATTTGATACCCATAGTGTAAGAGTGCATTAAGAATAACTAGACCGCTATCTTGAATATACCGCCATGTTGGATTTAAAGTGATGTCATTTAATTTTTCGAGTAACTCTCAGTAAAGGCTTTTTTTGATACCCATATTATAGGAGTGCATTAAGTATAACTAATCCGTCATCTTAGATGTTCCGCCATGTTGGATTCAGAGTATCGTCATTTCATTTTCGAATTATTCTCAGCAAGCCTTTTCATTTGATACCCATATTGTATGAGCCCATTAAAAATAACTATCTTAATATCCATTTATAATATCCATCTATGTAGTATATTGTATTAAGTATATCAGCGGTCTTTAGCGATAAGGCCGCCAATTGTCACTTTGTTTTTAAGTGTTTCTTGTTATTATGTTTAGTTTTAAGGTGTGCAATAAAGTATTTTCTATCTATCTATCAGTCATCAGTCATTTAGTACCCACAACCAAGCTCTGCTTAGCTTGGGGCTAGATGATGCCGTGTTAATTTGTGCAGCAATATTTATTTATATATATTCATACTTTTACATTAATATACGACTGTGGTAGGATCGATGCATTACATCACGTATAAAAATATTGGTTTCTATTTTTAGTGGTCGAAGCCCCCTATTATGCATAGCGCTGTCTGTCTGTCTGTGCGTGTCACGATTACAACCGAATGCGTTGACCAATTCCATGAAAACTTTTTGTTAGTACTGTCTTAATGAGAGAAGGGTACTTGTTGATTTTGGTGACAGAGACCGGAGTTATTGTAACCTAAATGTATTTGAAATTTTGAAATTTATTTTATATGATTTTTCGGAAACCTTTGCCCCCTTTTCTGGTACCCCCGTACCAATGCTTGTTGTTTATATGTATAACGTAAGCTTTTAATTTGTGTATAGTCAGAACAAGTAAGATTTTTTTATTTTATTAATTCATTTTCTATTATTTGATACTTTAGACCATAGGGCATCAGTTTCTGGTTCCTACGTCAATAAAGCCTTGAGCTGAAAATCAGCGCTGTGGATTTCCCGCAGCATTAAGCTGAGCTCGTGGCTTTTCGCACAGCACATGGCAGACACTGCACATGCTTTTTTCAGTTTAGGTACTTTGTGTATGTTTCTTAATAGTATGTGTTTCGTGTTTTTATTTTTCACCTTTGTTACAACAACTTATGTATTTTCTATGTTGCTGTGTAAATAAACACAATGTCTATGTCTATTTACATTGCACTTATTTATTTAATCTAGCAGAGTAGGTTTCTGATAAGGCCCTAAGCGAAGCCAAGCCTATTATTCCGTTCTCTACGTCCCAGATAGGGTAAAAGGGATAAGAGAACGCACTAGGGATACAAACGGCGATTACCTCCCGAAGCACGCGGCGTTCTTGAGTATCTATAATAAGCATTGTGTGACTCACATAAGGGAGTGCTTGATGAAAATCTAATCTAAAAAAATCCTTGTTGCTTTGGTTTTACGCTTTTTCTTGTTGCCCTTTTCTTTAAGTGTGTTCTATTTTTAATACACTTTAAAAAATATAGAGGTTCTTAAGTCGTCTAGGAAGAACGTGTCGATAAGACCAACTCGACTTAGAAACTCGACATCGAAAATACTCAAAAGATAAGTAGTCATTTTTTCATTTTTTAGATACAAAATAAGTAGTCGTTTTGTGCCTTACCTTTAGTTTTCATATTTAGTATAGTTTTCATATTTCATATATATTATATTGCATGCAAATTGTTATTGTTTAATTATTTTGTGTCTTACATTATCCATGTAATTTTATATTCCTTTTTGTGAAACTGTTATATTTATTTATTTTGTATTTCTTTTTCATTTGATTTTAATGTGTACCTAATAAATATACAATTACCGTGCATTGCGGTAGCACCAACCGCACATCATGGTTACTACGGAAGACCAGCGCTGTGGTACGACTCGTTCTGCCACAGCAGATGCTGAGTAGTGACCATTTTTGTCACTAGTTTTAAAACCGAATTGATGATTTTTCTTATTTGATTGTAAAAATGTGACAAAATAAACGTTTCTTTACCTCTATCTTCAAAATTTTAAATGATTTTTATCCTTGTAATGTTTTACCGAAGAGTGCTGAATACCATAATTTTTTAAACTATATTAATGCCGTGGGGTGCCGGCACAGAATGTTGCCCCTCCTCTCTTGCCCGTGAATACAGTTACTAATACGTTTATAAGTTTATAATTAAAACATTTTTTCTTCTGAATTTTTGGCAACTGGTTTTTGGAAATGATTCTGTTCTACACTTCTTAAAACTGATTACAATTGGGGATATGATGTTTCTACATTTAGAGCTGATAACGAAAAATTGGGTGTCATTGATCCGTTTTTATTTTAGAACGGCTGGAACCGAATAGCTTTAGATACCTTTAGTCCGTTTTAAGTCAATACTTATAATTAGCTAGTTAGTGCATCAACAGAATCGTTGCTGTCAAATGCCTGTTGCAAAACTTGTCGCAAGATACTTAATTACCCTGCCAGTTTAATACAATCACAGAACACTATTATCCTACAATAGATTCCACTTTCGTTTGTATTCCGGTGTCATTGTGCCATAGAGACCCGTACAACATACATTTGCACAGCTGAGGTCAGCTATTTCCACAATGTAAGCACGTTATGAGGATGCAACTGTCTATAAGGAAATTCCCCATGGCATCCCGCACATAATGAAGCCATGTTCGTTTATGTCAAAATGTCTGCTTGCTTTTAAACACAGTTCATTCATACATTCATTCGTTTTATTGTAGTCATTGAAGTTTCGGAAACAACTACGTTTTTTTTGTAATAATTATCTTTTCTAAATTTGATTTTTAACAAAACAGTATGTAAAAGTCTTGTTCTGAGTATAAGAAGAAGTACAGACCACACTGTTGAACTCTTTGTACTAATTTTCCTAGGATTTCCTCCTTGAAATGCCTGAAATTGGCATCGAGGCGTTTACATATATATGTTCGTTTTAAATCACCAGAAGTCCTCATTACGAAGCCATACATCTTAAAAGCCTTGTTCACAATTTTGTCGATCTGCAAATTCTGACATAACTTGGTGTCTAGCAAAACCCTCAAATCCTTAAGTGAAATCACATGAGCAATACAAGAGATGTCGCGTTAGCTAATACATACTAAGCTACCTTGTATATAGTTGACGATCTTGCAGATGGTATCTCCGTAGAACCAGACCAGCGTGATGGCCTTGCTGAGCTGGATGGGCATGCAGACGCCCGTCACCAGAAGGTCAGCTGCCGACAGGTTCACCAGGAACATGTTTGTTACACTGTAACAAATATAATGCTAATTATAAATTACCACAGGCAAAGGCCGCTGAATTCATAATCATCATTTCAGCCGTAAAATTCCCTCATGGATCTCCAGTAGGGGTAGTTGATGGCTTGGCAGGCGAGTTGGCGAGCACAGCACGGGTTGTTGATGTAAGGAAAGATGCTGCTGCTCGTCTTCCAGAGGTGTCCCTTACCAGGCAAGAGAGGAGGGACAACATTCTTATGCCGGCACCCCACGGCGATTTGCTATCTACGGAAAAAATCGGGCATTCTGGCAGAACAAATAAGAGTGCGAGGATTGAATGAAAATGTGGCGTAAAATGTTTAAAAAGCTATGGTCTGCAAATGGATTTACCCGAAAAGTTAAGCCTGTTTAAATATTTACGTCGCTAAATTCGATTTCAAAACCCGGGGATTTTTTATTACATTACACACAGTATAATGTACTAAAAACACATACAGTACAGTCGAAATATATGTATAAGAGGTCTTTGTTACAAATCTAAATATAAATTATTTTAGGGACAGAAGCGAAGCAATTAATCGTATTAGGGTCGTATACAGGGTGAATTAAAATACGTATACAAACCCGAAAGGGGCGGTTACAGAACATGAAAGCAAGTTGTTTTGGAGGGGAAAGAATAGAAAATTCGTATTTTACTAGTTGATATACATAAACTGAGATCGTATCGATCGGGTTTTAGTTTTTTTTTTAACTTTGTGCAGTAAGGTATTTCTATTTGTCAAAAAACGGTTGGCAAGTAGGCTGTCATCGGTGGCGATTCTGTTATTACACTAACTAGCTAAAGCTAATTTATTTGATATAAAACGGACGAAAATAACATAATGTTATTTTCGGTTAGCTTTTCGGTTAGTGCTGTTGTAAAATATATACGGAACAATTACACCCAATTTTACGCTGACAGCTCTAAATTAAGAAACGCTATTTTCATAATTATAATTAGCTTTAGGGAGTGTAAATCAAAATCGACACAATCATATTATAATCAGTTTTTGAAATAAAAATTTGAGTGGTCTTATCATAAATTAAAATCACTGAATTGTGGAATGTCGTTTTACTTAATTATGTTGTTCATTGGGGTGATCACAATCACCCCTTTCCAGTTTTAGACGTAAAATAAATTTAAAGTAAAAAAGCTTTTTAACAAACAAGATTTTATTTAAACGTACTAAAAATAATAAAATAAACATTTTCCATTAAATTTGCTAAAGTTCCAACTTAAAACGTCTTTACACAACTTATGCGATAAAAAAGCTTGTCGCGAGATTAACCTGTGTACCTGTAACTTCTCTCTAATCTAATTGGTTTAATTTTTTTTCAAACAATGTAAATACGAGTACCTGCTTAAATCTCGCGAGAAGCTTTTTTATCGCATAAATTGTGTACAGACGTTTTAAGTTAAACTATAACGGAAAATGTTTATTTTATTATTTTAGTAAGTTTAAATAAAAGCTTGTTTGTTAAAAAGTTTTTTTTACATTTAATTTATTTTTTATTTTTTGTTATTACTGGATAGTTGGTTTCTTGTCTATTCATCTTATGCCCGCCATATTTGATTTAGAGTTTTGTCATATAATTTTTCGAGTAACACCCTTTTATTTGATATCCTAAAATAACTCACTTTGGACTCATCATCATCATCATTTCAGCCGTAGGACGTCCTCTGCTGGACATAGGCCTCTCTCATGAATTTCCAGTTATTGCGGTTGGAAGCGATCTGCATCCACCGTCGACCTGCGGTCTTCACCAGGTCATCATCCCATCTTGTTGGTGGACGTCCTACGCTGCGCTTGCCGGTCCGTGGCCTCCACTCTAGAACTTTTCGGCCCCATCGGCCATCTGTTCTGTGAGCTACATGGCCTGCCTATTGCCACTTCAACGTGCTAATCCGTTTGGCTATGTCGGTGACCCGAGTTCTTCTACGTATCTCCTCAATCCTGATTCGATCGCGTAAAGAAACCCCGAGCATAGCCCTCTCCATAGCTCGTTGAGCGACTCTGAGCTTATTCATGAGGCCAATCGTGAGTGACCACGTTTCGGTTCCATTTGTCATCACTGGTAACACTCATTGATTGTAGACTTTCGTCTTAAGGCACTGAGGAATTTTGGACGAAAAAACGTTGCGTAGTTTCCCAAACGCTGCCCATCCGAGTTGGATTCGTCGACAACTTCGAGAGCCGAGTTCTCAACCATAACTGGGGCAGGCACCACATGGACATTCGACATAACCTTCGTCTTGTCCATGTTCATTTTAAGGCGTTGGGAGACTCGATTGAGGCCTTCGAGCATCGTGCCGAGAACCTCCATCGACTTTGCCATGACCACAATATCGTCGGCAAACCGAAGGTAAGTCATGTATTCGCCGTTAATGTTGATGCCTAGTCCTTTCCATTCCAAGAGCTTGAAGGCATCTTCCAAAGCGGTCGTAAACTCACTATTGTTTGTTCACTTTGGACTATTGTTTGTATATATAAACAGATTGCCAAGCAGCAGAGTAAGTAAAAAAAAATAATTAGTCCGCCATCTTCGGTATTCTGCCATATTGGATTTAGAGTGATGTTATTTCATTTTTCGAATGAGTCCGTCATCTTGATTATACCGCCATGTTGGATTAAAACTGATGTCATTTCATTTTTCTAGTAACTCTCAGCAAGGCCTTTCATTTGATACCCAAATATTATAGGAGTGCATTAATAATAACTAGTCCGCCATCTTGGATGTTTTGCCATGTTGGATTCAGAGTATCGTCATTTCATTTTCGAATTATTCTCAGCAAGCCCTTTTATTTGATACCCATATTGTAAGAGTCCATTAAAAATAACTAGTCCGCTATCTTGGGTGTTCCGCCATGTTGGATTCAGAGTGACGTCATTTAATTTTTTGAGTTAATCTCGACAAGCTCTTTTATTTATTACCCATATTATAGGGGTACACTAAAAATAGGTAGTCCGCCATCTTGGATGTTCCGCCATGTTGGATCCAGAGTGACGTCACATAGCCGACCATGCATTGTCATTCAAAGTAAACATGTATACAAAATTTTAGCTCAATTGGTTGAAGATATCTGCTTCAAAATTGAGTTGCAAGATTCCGCGAACAAACATACATACAGGGCAAGCTAAATAAAAGCTTGTAATTATTCACCCTGTAGGCTGAGTTTGTTTACAAAGATTATAGATTTTACTCTGGACACACAATTAGTTCAATAATGCAACAAGCCCAACGTGATTTGGATTTACTAAATATTTGGCTACAAACAAATCTATTAACTATCAACACTAATAAAACAAATTACATAATTTTTCACGCAAAGAACAAAATTATTGGAAATATATCTCCCCTTACTATAAACGGCTCATTAATAAATAGAGTAACTAAGGAAAAATACCTAGGCCTTACACTTGACAACCAACTAACGTGGAAGCCACACATAGAAGTGACCCGAAAACACATTATCTCACTTACAGGCGCATTACGTGGTTGTGTACGATATTTGCCCAAAAATATCAAATATCTAATTTATAATTCCCTAGTAAAATCTCAACTAGACTACCTTATAGAAGTATGGGGAACTGCAGCTAAAACAAATTTGAAAACTTTACAAACTACTCAGAATAAACTTATAAAAACGTTATTTAATTTTAATTACTTGGAACCTACAATTAATATATATAAATCCACCAAAATTATGAATATCACACAGATGTACAGATACAATACGTGTATTTTAATAAGAAAAATGTTAAATAAAAATATACATTCACAAATAACATTTGAAAAGAAAATTAATAAACAAAAACGAATAATAACTAGACAATCCAAAAATATTATCCTAACGCGACCTAGAACAAACTATGGAAAGAAAAATATCACATATGAAGGGGCTCAATTGTATAATAAATTACCGAAAGAAATTAAAGAAACGGAATCCTTCATCTCATTTAAGCGATTATTGAAAAAATATATATTAAACGAATATTAAACACTAAAATTTACAACAAGATTATTATTATTATTTTTTTTTTTTTCTTAAATTATATTTAAAAAGATGTAATTATTTATTATATTAAAAAAAAACACTATCTCAGTCATTTAAATTGTATACTAATTGTATAAAGGAAATACAATTGTATAATATATAAGTATAACAAATAAATAGTATAATATGTATCATCGTAATTTATTACATCAAAAACTACCATAACTTCATCATCGAATCATAACGCAAATGTTCTTACTGCTTGTGTTTACTGCTTGTGTTTACACTGTGACAATCCTTATCTCCGCCGCTTAGTGCACAGTGGTAGCCTTTGTGTATTGATGCTAAACTACCCGCTTATTTGTATTTTGTATGTAGAAAAATGATTTTGCTTATGAAACGAAGTATAAAAATGTACATAATTGAATTGTGTTAACTATTTGCGGCACCTTAATAAAATTGTTACTTTAGTTATAGTTTTCTCTATAAGTGAGTTTTGTAAATTCTTTTGAGAAAATAAATGTATTAAACCGTAAACCATAGATTATATACGAGCGGGTAGACTCAAATTACCCTGAACAGTTCAGATCAGAGTCAACATTTGCATAGTAATCGGATCTCGATCAATATTGTTATTACAGTAGAACTTATACGGGATGTATAAGTTCTACTGTACAGGGTGATTCTCCCAAGGAACAACTAATGTGTTACAACTTTTCAGGATTCAGTTATTTTCATTCAAGAAAAGCAACCAAAACGCCAGCTGATTCTTGTCAAGGTTATTGAACTCCGCGAAAAGTTGCCGTACAGGTACAAATAAAAATACCTATGTATAACTACAAAAAGATTTAAAAAAAAAACCTATTATGATCCTAGGATCATTTTTACATAACACTAACTAGTTAAATCCCACTAATATTATAAAGCGGAAAGTTTGTTTGGATGGAGGTTTGTTACCTCTTCCCGCAAAAACTAGGCTACGGATTGTGCTGAAACTTTGCACACGTATTGATGTTGACCAGGATTAACACATAGTCTACTTTTTATTCGGGTACAACGCATGCGTAGCGGCGGTCAGAAGCTAGTTGTGAATAAAAATCAAAAAAAAAAATATTCCCGATTTTTTTCCCCTTCAAAACTACTTTTTTTTTGTTGTTTGGCTGTTTTTTTACCGTTTTAGAATATACAAGTTATTAGGAGCAGTGTTATCATAATTTTCGATTATCTTCATAACTTCTATGGAGTCACTGACATAATTTATTAATATACAAGCTGTCTCGGCGAAATTCGTACCACCCTTCTACTACTACTCTGCCTATTACTCTACTCATACGGCGGAGTTCTTAGGTAACAAAGATAAAAAATAGACGACTTGAGTTTTCCTCACGCCTCCTTTTTTGTGAAGTCCATTAATTATTTGATATTTTTTTATTTATTTCGTCATTTTACAGAGAGATTAGAACTTGATAATGAGTTGAGTAATATACAATCTCAGCCTTAATAAATTGGTTACTGACAATTAACGCAATAGGACGCGGGCGAGGGAATCCTGAGATTACCCTAAGGCTTGTTCAGATCGGACACAGATAAATGCGACTCCAATTACCTGTCCTCTTAACACCCCGTCCTTGGAATCCAACCTTTTAATGGAACTGCTGACGTATGTACGTGATAAATACCCATTAATCCAATATAGTAATAATTTTTTGTGATCGCGAAAGTTTGAAAAGGAGTATTGAGTCATGTTTACCTGATTTTTAGGTTAAAATGATATTCGAATACTTTTTAAAACTTCTACGGAGTCATTTAAATAATTTATTAAATACTGGGGTTATTGCCGTCATGATGAATATCAGCTTGGTATGTTACGTGATAGTTATTTCAGTTACTTACGACAAAAACCCTCCAGAGCTACATTCATCTCTTTACTCCTGTCTCAGCAGTTTAATGCATATTTTTTTTTTGTTATAATTTTAAAATTTAAAAAAACTTGAAAAATATTAATCTGTGCCGATTTTAACATAAATCTAGTCAAATTCAGAGAATCTAACCGATTTATGGAAATATTAGCTTCTTTTAATATAAAGTTAGCGTTGAAGGAATATACTAGACCTATAAATGTTAAATTTATTGATACATTAATTGTTATTTGCTCCATCTGATCACTCCGCGCAAATATTGAACTGCCCAATTAAATCAAACAATTCTTACCCTAAAATATTTGTACAAAAATAAACGAGATAATATTAAGAGATTTAAACAGTGTATCAATTCGCTATCATTTAATAATTTGTTTGAATGTGAAAGTTTAGAGACTGCTTTTGACATGCTCTACGAATTATTAACTCTGTTCTATTATTTTTACACTAGAAGGCTAACCTCCGTAAAATCGACGGGCATCCCGAAGAAATTTTACTGAATGTTTTAAGCGGTTAGTGTTATGGTTAGCTTAATAGGGTTAAACAAATAAAACACTCGTTCAAAGACGTCGAAAATGTGTGTCTAAAGGTATACGAAAATGCTGCATACGTAAACGTAGCTTGCTGTAGAAATATCGTGCCACACCGAGAGCAACAAAAATAACTCTCCCGATCTATCATCGCAACTAAACCGTGTAACTCATCATCAATTATCATTTCAGACGTAAAACGTCCACTGCTGAACACAGGCCTCCCTCATGGTAGTAGCCATACTCACCACGCTTGGCAGGGTTGGCGAGCGCTGTACGAGATTTTGATACACGGAAAGACGCTGCTGCCCATCTCCGGAGTTATCCCTTAGCAGTATCTTACTGCATCCACTGGCATAAAATGAGGGATAACATTCTACTGCCGGAACCCCACGGCGGATTGAATACGAATGAGATATCTGCAATCTGTTACTACGAGAATGTAGTGTCTATTACACGTATTAGATTTCAGAGATCAGACACAGATAAATGTGAAGGCCCAGATAATGCGGTACAGCTCTAGCCGATGATGGTAGATAACCTAATTTTAGGCAGCTGCAAATCAACGTACATAATCATTTCAGCTATATAACGTCCACTGATGAACACAGGCCTCCCTCATGGATCTCAATGAGGGCCATACTCACCACGCTTGCCATTAGGGTTGGTGAGCGCAGTATGGGATGTTGATACACGGAAAGACGCTGCTGCCCATCTTTCGCTAACGCTACTGCCAAGCGTGGTGGCAAGAATCCCTAATGGTGTTGGATATGGTTATGGAGGCCTATGTCCAGCAATTTACTTAAACAGCAGTCCTACCGCTGAGATGACATAGTAAACATTTAAGTACCGAGACTTCTTTCACGTGAAATTTTCATTTTTAACGTTCTCGTAAATCTTTCAGTAAACAAAAGCTCTTTTTGTGAGACACCGTATTCCGCTGTTAAAATGATTTTTGCTCTTGAAGTCAGTATAACAGTTTGTGTACTAAACGTAAACATAAAACATAATAGACAGATGTACGATTTGAAGTATTGCCAGATTCGTGTTGATAGTGAAAGAGCCAAAACACACAATAGAGATCATAACGGCTTTGAAGATTTATGGCGAAGGGTACGCGTTTTTATGTCTCATCCAAACGAACTTACTAACACACAGAACACGTTCAAAACCATGATCACGCAACGGGCAATCTGCGTTGCGTTGTCATGTTCGCGAACAAAGAGTGTACAATCTCGTGGATAAGATAACTTGGAAAGAATCAAAAATTTTACTAAAGCTAAACAAAACACTTCGGCATGCTCAGTTTTAACCTGGTGTATGTCATATCTGATGAGTAAAAGCTTTTGCAGTGGGAAGCTGGCAGTAAAATGTTGCTTCTCCTATTTTACCCGTGGATGCAGAAAGGGTGTGCCAAGGAAAATCTGCGGAAGATGGCCTATGGATCTTACGTGCATCAACATCCCGTACTGCGCTCGCCAACCCGCCCGCCAACATCCCGTATGCATCAACATCCCGTACTGCGCTCGCCAACCCGCCCGCCAACATCCCGTATGCATCAACATCCCGTACTGCGCTCGCCAACCCGCCCGCCAACATCCCGTATGCATCAACATCCCGTACTGCGCTCGCCAACCCGCCTGCCGAGCGTGGTGAGTAGGTATGGCTCATGGAGATCGATGAGGGAGGCCTGTGGTCTGTAGTGGACGTTTTACGGCTGATATTATGATTTACGATGATTTATACCTTATTAAAAGTAAAAGTCAAGCTTTTGAATCTATTTTAGATGATGTAGCCTCAGCAACTGGATTTCATACTCTATGGGACTGCAATTCCTAACATTGTTAGATAGATTCGGCTTGCCCAGCACGTATACCACCCTCTCAGCTAAGTCAGCTATTAGCATAATTAATTTAAACCGAGAGTTTCTACTCTCAAGGGCTAAGTTAAAAGAAATAACTTAAATAGCTTCTAATTCCGACATCACTCGTCAATCGGAAAACCCCATTGGTGACTACCAATGGGGTTAATGAACAAAGATTAAAAAGTAAGTAATTAAGATAATTTTAATTTCTGGTAAGTTTAAATAAAATAAGAAGCCTTTACGAGTATTTCTACTGCCTTCAGTTTTAACATAATAGTTTTAACATGTCTCTAACTAAATTTAAAGTTTTACTAACTTATTTAATTTATACTGTATAATTCTTCTGCAATTATTCTGCGCCGGCGCGTAGGGCTCCCCTAAAGGCATAAACTTCTTATATGTAAACTTTATTCCAAACCAATAATGTGAAACTATGGTATGGTATACTTCTTATAAGGTCAGCGTTGGATGCTTCCAACTGCAGTTACTTCATCAATGAGGGAGGCCTTTGTCCAGTAGTGGACGTCCTACGGCTGATATGATGATGATGAATTGTAGAGGTTTCACGTAAAACTCTAATTATTGCAATAAGTCGGGCAATAGGACAAAAAGCTCTTTCATTTATTAAAAATTTCGTTAAGGGAAAATGAAAGGAATATAGGAAACGTCCTTAATTTAAGATGCTAATTGGATAAAATATATTATTATGAAAGTTTGAATACCGGGTCTGACAGGCGATTATTCAGAATTCTTTAATTACAGTTAAAAGTGTTGATACACGGAAAGACGCTGCCGCCCATCTTCCGAAGGTATCCCTTGGCAAATTAATACTGAAACCACGGGCAAGAGAGGAGAGGAAACCTTATACTACCGGCACTCCACGGGTAATTATTATTATCCTAGGTATCTGACTAATATTATGATGCCGAAAGTTTATTTGAATCGATTTAAGGATGTTTGTTAACTCTCTACGTAAAAACTACCTTACGTATTGAGCTTAAACGTATTGCATACGTATGGATGGTGACCAGGATTAACAAAGGCTTTTTTTATTCAGATACGCATGTGAAGCGGCGGGGAAAAGCTAGTTGTAGCATAAGACGTTTTATTCAGTGACATTGTGAAGACCTCTGTGGCGCAGTGGAAGAAGGTCCGCCTGCGACGCAAGAGGTTGCGGGTTCGATTCCCGCCTTGGAACAAATGTCTGTATGATCTGCAGATATTTGTTCAGGGTGTTCAGGGTGTTTTTCTATAAAAAAATATATATCTATGTAGTAATAATGTATTAAGTATGTCAGTCATCTAGTAGTACCCATAACACAAGCTCTGCTTAGCTTGGGGCTAGATGTTGATGTGAGAATTGTTGTCCAGCATCTTTTATTTATTTAATTTATTTATTGTTTGCTCTACTGGGGCCTACTCGCAAAGATGTTATGACATCACAAAAGATAAATATCGTGATAGCTGTCAAAATAACGTAGTTTTCAATTAATATTTGTCAGTTTTTACGATATTTATATATCGAGATATATCGTCTTTCCGAGAAAGAGACCCCTGTTCGCACACAATGTCACTGAATAGTATAAAATAACAATCGGAAAAAGTACGCACCAACCGATACGAACGCTCATTTATCAAGATACAACTGTCTGGGTTAGTTATACGGGGGAATAGACAAACAGAATCCGCCTAAGCACAATAATAATTTTGATATGAATACATTTTTATGCGACTCTCTCTGAATGATTATTTTTAAAGTACTATTCAAATTGAAATTGCCTTCGGAATAATCGATATGGTTTCATTGAAGCTAACAAATTGTTTGAGACGCCCTTTGGGGCTCAATTAGTCTAATACCTAAACAATTCCTGCCGGGGGCCTTATGTTTGCTATTCTGTAGATATTTGTCTGGAGCCCAATTCTAGAGAATCGTGATTTTGCGTGATACTCTGTCATCTCACTTCTCAGTGTCTACTACGAACTCGTTACATCTCTCCAAAAGCCTTACGATCTAAAGATCTTACTATCGATGTATTACGATCGGTTTGCTGGTTGGCTGTATATAGGTAGTGCGATTACAAAAATGCAGAAAGTTCGTTAGCAGAGATTTTGACAGTTTTTGTGAAATTTATCGTTTTTGAACGTTTATCACTTGGATCACTATACATGAGAGAATTTGCTCCATGGGTGTTTTTGTAGGGTTTTTTCATCACATTATAACACAAAAAAAAATATGCCCCGAAGAGATGAAATCACACGTGAGAGGCCTACGAAAGACAAGAAATGGTGGCGTGATTATAAGTACGGATACGAAAGATGATATTGAAAAACTGAAACAATCGGTACAGCTCACAAGATCTGGCCTTACGATCGACGAGCCGTTTAAACGTAAACCAAGAGTTGTTGTAATAGTAGTGCCCTCATCGATGCAGGAAAAAGATGTTTTCACCTGTCTCTACAAGCAAAACCTAGCCGAAACACTTCTGGATTTTACCCTAGAAAAGGTTTTGACTTCTATTAGGCTAAGTCACAAATCGGGAAAAAAGAATACTGAGACCTGTAATTTCGTCATTGAAGTACCTGCAGAAATACGTAAAGTTCTTGTATCGAAAGAAAGAGTTTATATCAATTGGTCATCTTGCCCAGTAAGAGATTTTACATTGGTCACCCGATGCTTTAAGTGTCAACAATATGGTCACGCGGCCAAATCATGTCGAGACCCAAACTACACATGCGGCTGTGTGTACTGTGGTGATCTAGGCCATTCAATACAAGAATGCAGAAAAAAAATCAGATGAGCCTAAATGTGCATCTTACTCACGGTTTAAAAAGCCAAGTAAGCACAACACAGGTGCTGTTGACTGTCCGGCAAAAATAATGGCTGAAAATAGATTTATTAATTCAACAGATTATGGATGTTCCTAAGTGTGCCTATTGTATGAGATTTCAAGAAATACCTAACCATATCTGCTGTTTTTTTCATATTAGCTATCTGTTTCATAATTATTTGTAATATAGCCTTATCTTGTTAATAACTAATCACGTTGCTCTGATCAATAATAAGACATACCTACCTACATAACTACTTTGTTCTTGTAAAATTTAGCTTGTTACGCAGTTTTCGTACGGCGAATTCAAGTAGGTACAAGTATTTGTGTTATAAAACGTGAATTGAAAATTTTATTAGTTTTGTTTTTTCAGTATTTTCTTTTTTGATTATTGCTTTGTTTATTATGTGTACATGTCAACTTTATAACATCTATTGTATACGTACCGTAACATATGTTGTGAAATTAAGTTAAACTACCTACCTATAAAACTATGTAACAATTTTGTATTCGCTCACCTGTCTGAGATGCAGTATAAGCTTACTACACCAAAAAATGTTTATACCTTTGTAATATTATGATGAGTCTGTTATTTTAATTAAATATTATTTGTTGCTTGTGACCTAAAGTAATCGTAACAGTATTTATAGTTTATTACATATTATATGTTAGTCTGTAAGGTATGTATCACATCTTTGTAAGGTATTTTATATGTGTGCGTGATTGGAGAGACTTTACCTTGCCGTAACACAGTTTTTAACTAGCGCGGGAGATAAGGTCTTGAAAATTGTACTTAATATGTAATACTTTCTAAGATTTTATAATAAATATTTAATTGATTGATTGATTGAATGCTTTTACGGTGAAAGAAACATCGCGAGGAAACCCGCGGCTTAGTTAGCTTCCTAAGTATTGATCTTTTCTTTCCTCTGACTAAAAGGTGACTAAGCTGAGAGGATGGTATAGGTGCTGGGCAAGTCTAATCCATCTTACAATGTCCAAGGCACTGCAGTGTCCCGTACAGCATGATTAACAGTTGCTGACGCTGTATAAATCATCTATAATAGATGCCTTTTATAGCACAATGCATAACAACGAAAATTTTATATCAGTGCGTCCTACCCGTCAAGGCCTACGGTGCCAAAAGGTGGACACCTAAGGTACGGCTGGTCCACGCGGGATAAAATGTGTAGAAACAGCATCATCATCATCATCCCATCATCTTAGCCGTAAGACGTTGTTCACTACTCTTGTTGTTGTATTATCTAGCACACATTGATTTATTCTATATTGTCTCTATTCTTCTTCTTGCAAATTTCACCCATCGATAGAGTATTTAAGAGAGGTTTTGAATAAAATTTTCGTAGGTGTAAATTCACTGATCTATGATCAATATTGTGGAGTGGAGTGTGTAGTAGTAAAGTAGTAGTAGTGTACTGCCCTCGGTAGCAAGAGAGCAGTATGTACCCAAAACCTATTTCTGAGAAAATGGCGGTTAAAGTTTTGAGATTGATTTTTCGTGTCTGTAACAATATTATGCAAGTTACCTTAATGTTACGTACCTCTATAAATAGAAGATTTTTTTTCCAATTTAACTGTATATTTAGAATTGTAATAGTATGCATTTGACCTAACTAAATAATACAAAATATTTTTTTCCATAGCAATCCTCTATGAAACTTGTATAAAATTCTACGTTAGAGAACAGTAACTGACGTTGTTACTGCTCTTTGCCTTCGTTTTTTTAAGTTACTTTACTTATGTTTAGCTAAAGTAAATATAATTTACTACCTTTACTACATCCAAGGGCAGTATTTGTGTAGTTTACTGCCCTATTACCTATGAAAGTTGTAATCTTTCGCTAAAGTTTTTAGGTAGTAAGAAGTTGTACTGCTCTCTTGTGTTGTATTTTTGGGTATTTAGATTCAACCTTTACCAAAATGATGTAAAATGGAACAATAATAGTCAATTAATATATAAGAACAACAATATTTATTTAGTGACAACTTATGAAACTAATTAAGATTGAGTATCACATGAAATGGCAGAAGTTAAATGATACCTCAATTTAAGTAATCACTACACAATTATAAAAACTACTAAAACAAATTATGTATTCCCTTACATCAATCAAGTTACACAAACAGTTTTGTCATTTTTGGCCATAGCTATAGTTTTGGAACGTCAGATCAATCAAATAATATAAGCTTCTAAATAATTATATCAAAGAACAAAACAGGTTTTAACCGTATTTGGCTATGACTAAGAAACTATGCTTTAAATCTCATATAAATCAAATAACATAAAAAATACTTCAACAAAATAATCATATTCAATAACAAATGTAATGTTATGTATGACAGCTTCAGTTACTTATTGAGATCAAAAATTATGTAACACTAAGGAACATAAATATAAAAACATAATATCAAATTAAATAATCACTTATAAAAAACATATCAAAATAAGTTATAAGCAGTTTTCATGCGCAACTTACTCTACTATCATCATTAGTTTTCATTTTCACCATTGTCATCACCAACTGCGAGGTTTTCTGCATCTTTTACATGAAAATTCTTCCAAAACAATGTTCGATTAGTGGGCATCAATGGGCATAAACTACCTATGATCTGTTTCTTTCTTTCCATGTGTATTTCTTTTGTTTTTATGAATTTCATCTGCAAAACACTTAGTTTTTCAAAGTTTTCATGGCTGTGACATGTTTTATACCCTATATCAAAGTCTCCTCTTAACGACATCAGCAATATCTTTTAAGAAGACTCGTGATTGAGTATTTCTAAATTTATGTTGCGATGATCTGTCTTGGTATAAAAAGAAGTCGTTGACTTCCATTATCTTAATAAAGACTATGTTAGTGCTTGCCTCAATACAATTGACGAAGTCATTTTAATCATTCACGTTTCTTTTTTTTTTGAGTGACTTTTCAACCAAATGGTGAAAGCAGTCTGCGGACATAAATAAAATTAATGCCCTGGTTCAAAATATTTCACGATTACAGTTTCGGCAAAACTATATTCTTTTCATCACGTTTCTCCATGAATAAAGATCGAAAAGCAGATATGATATCTTCCTGCTTACGTCCCGATATTACTTCATTCCACAAAACAGCAATCGGTTTCAGTGTGTCTGAAAAAATGCCTAAAGGCACAAAGCTTTCGTTGAAACATATTATACGTGGTGTAAACAAGACGATTTTATACATGTTAATTCGTGGCAGCATGATTACCTTTTGGAGATCTAGTGGATAGTAAATGCAATCTATATATTAATTTTCTTCTTGAGTTTCGACATCTTTTTGGTACATTTTTCTGCACTCCGTGTATCTCTTTTTATGTTTTATATAGTTTGCCATTCCTTTTATTTTACCTACCCTAAGGTACGTAGTTAACAAAAAGTTTTACAAACTTCAATTTTTTGTTCTATTTTGTTGGTAAGTAATACTTTTAGGTTTTGTTGCGTTTGTAATTATTTTCTTCATTTACTTTCTTTCTGCTTTGAACATTGATCCGTGATATCATAACTCCTTGAGCTTCCCAATCAAGATTGACATAACTATCGTGAATAATTATTATGTCTTCTTGATTAAAATTTTTCCTATTTTATTAACGAACACAGCAGTTTAGTTTATTTACTGCTCTTATATTTAGAATTGAATGGAATCTGTTACTATCCTACTACATACAATAGCAGTATAATAAGCGATACTGCTATTTTATTTCGTAATTTTCACAAATGCGCAATGTAAAAGACGTTTGAAGAATACAGTACGTCACTATACTGTGCTTTTCCTTACTAAATTTGCTTTTCATTTTATGTTTTACTATACTAACCAACAGCATAAAGAGGGCATACTGCTTTTATGATTTGAAAAACGGAAAATCGAACAAGAAGAGCAGTAAAGTTGTGTTATACTGCGGTTTGATGTAGTTGCCTAATATGAAATAAGACCTATACTGCCCTTCTAATAACTAAAAAAACATACTTGTAGTTTATATAGAACAATGAAACCTAGATACAAAAAAAGAGCGGTAAATGGGTATTCTCAAGCAACCTCTAACTCAATACACTCAAAATCACGACTTACTGCCCTCTTGCTACCGAGGGCAGTGTAGTGGTAGAACAGTAGTAGAGTAGTTGTAGAGTAGTTGAAGAGTAGTTATAGAGTAGTTCTAGGGTAGTCGTCGAGAAGTTGTAGAGTGGTAGTAGTAAGTAGTTGTACTAGTAGGTGCGATACGAAGTTTTCTAGGACAGCCAGTTTAACATATGTATATTATTATATTACCCGAATGCGCCTTTTATAACTTCGCTGGGTGATAGAAACCTTTCACTCCATCCATCTTTTGCCCGTGACTTTATCATTGTCGTCTGCCCTTCTTGCTGCTTTATTTGAATTAATTTAACTAGTTTATTTAAAGAAGCCGGGGTACCGACAGTAGAATGTTACCCCTCATCTTATGCCCGTGGATGCAGTAAGAGCCTGCAAAGTGATACTTCCGGAAGATGGTCAGCAGCGTCTTTCCGTGTATCAACAACCCGTACTGCGCCAACCCGTCTACCATGCGTGGTGAGTATGGCAACTATCCATCATGGAGATCATGAGGGAGGCCTGTGTTCAGTAGTGGACGTTTTACGGTTGAAATGATGATAGTTTCCTCACGTTACTTTTTAACTCTGAAGAACTGCACGATATCTCAATTACTGATAAAAAGAACCATACTGTTAAAATAAACTTAAAATAAGCTTAAAAACATCTAACGATGTTTAGCGATGTTTATTGACATATCCTAATTGATTATGTCAATAAAAAATCGAACCAAATACCTTCACCAGGCTGGTGATAAATTTAATTTCCGCCATTGATACAAGTTGATTAATTCATGCTTTCAAAGATTACAGCAAACGAAGACTCTATGAAAAATTACTGAAGGAAGTGCCCTTACGTGTAAGAAAATTGGTTTTCGGAGTTTTCCATTTTAAATAGCGAACTAAAATAGCAGCCATTATGATCGGTGGCAGGGCCAACATGGACGCGTACAGCAAAGGACAGGGCAAAGTGGAAATCTTTGGAGGAGGCCTTTGTCGAAAAACAAGCATTTTTCGAAGAAGAACCGTCTGCCGATTTATAATATATAATATATCATATAATAATAATATTATATATAATATATATATATATATCTATGGGCCGTAGAATAAGTTATTTAAGATCTGTGTACTTTTCTATTGTTGCCTGAGAATAAAGATATTATTATTATTATAATGTGTTTATTATTTAATAAGAATTATATATGCATGATAACAGACCTTACTCTTCCGGATCTACAAGGGCGACGGAGGCGAAGTCGAAGTTAAATGACAACGTGCCTGTGATCAGTCCAGCAGGGAGCACCACGCATGACACGGATTATTTGGACCTGGGAAACATCCCTTTGGCGTACGATGCCGTAGTTAATTAAATGTCATTGTTTGGATCTACGATGCATCCACGTGTTTTTGTGCTTGGCCGGAAGTCTGAACATTGTGTTTCTTACAAAAATTAAGCAACAGTTGTCCGTTGTCGTTTATTCTACTTACTCCGTGTCTGCCTAAAACATTATGCCAGGCAGTAAAATTCTGTCCCACACTGGCATTGAAATCGCCCAATAGGCATTGAAATCTCTGAGTCGTATCCTCTCTACATAGTGAGTAAGCTCTTCGTAAAACTGTTCCTTTATCTCATCAGATTTAGCCCGCGTGGGAGCATAGATACTGATAACATTAAGGAAGTATGTGCACTGGGTACTCTTGGGGATTTGAAGATCTACAAGTTGGTTCCTAATCGCAATTCCTACGCCTGACCGACGTGTTTCTGTCGAAGCTAGTCCTTTCCAGTAGAAAGTATAGCCGCCACCATGCTCTACCAGCTCCCCCTCGTCATCAAGATGTGTTTCGCTGAGAGTAGCAATATCTATATTGTACTGAGAGAGTTCACGAGCAAGAATGGCGATCTTTCGCTCTAAACAGGCGTTACCATCGCGATCAAGCAGAGTTTGCACGTTCCATGCGCCAAACGTCATTTCTGATGTTTTTAAGTTAATAGTATTTTTATTATTATTTTTCTAGTATCTTCGACCATATGCTGAAAGATGCAGAGGCAGCCACGGTTACTACCTTCCGTATAAGTTGGTGTGAACAATTTTTAGGGCACCTTTTCTACTCCCTTCCAAGACTAAGCTAGGAGAGCAGTGACTTCCTGAATAGGGATGCTCTGACACCCCGGGTGCAGCCGAATCCTCTTTGCCTCCCCAATGCAGAGCTGAAACAACTACGGTATCATAAAACACCCCCGGAACCGCCCATGTGCAGGCTACAGACAGAGTCCGATTTTCATCATGCCGAACCCTTCTACTTCATTCAGCCCAAGCTATCGTCTGCAAAGGGACATTTTACTGCTTAAGTGGACGCGCAACCGCGGATGCCTTCTCTCGTCTGCACCTCCTGTGATCTAGTGGAACGGGGACCGCTACAACCGGCGGAAGGTCTCGATCCAACTAATTGTTAGGGTTTCGTTTCGAGTTTTCCTTCTCTTGGTTATGGAAATATAGATGGTTGGAAGAGTAGATGTAAAGCTCTCAGCAGTTTTTATCCCATGAGTCGACACAGAAGAAAGGGTTTGGCCGCTGTGCCACAGCTCTTAGAGCCACTCTTGAGAATTTGTGGTATCGACGATTTTAAGGACAGCTTGCTGCTTTCAAAAAATGCAGACTAGCAGGAAGCTACGCCATTACACCACTAAACCCAGAAGTAGACAGAGGGATGAAAAAAGATGTGATAGCACAGATACTACTGCCATGAAGGATAGAAAAGTATGACAGTAGAAGCTCGAGAAGACTGGGGTTGCACACCCGTAGCGTCTCTGTTCAGCCATCTGAAGGATAACTGGTAGATTTGCCCTCTGAAATTTGTGAAGTGTGTGTTCGTTACATAATTGCTTTGACGAACGAACTCATTAACCTGCTCGCTCATCTCTCTTGAGATGGACGATCTCCTTTGCCTGTTTTAACTTGCTGGGTTTGCTCATCTGGTAATTTTAAAGACGACCTGGCGCAGTTGGTTTAACCGGCTGAACCGCAGGACGCTAGATTCTATTCCCGCCGCAGGACAAATGTTTGTAAATTTTTAACAGATATTTTGTCCCTTATTGTAATGCCGTGGGGTGCCGGCAGTAGAATTTTGCCTCTTCTCTTTTTACTGTAGATGCAGTATGAATCTGCCGAGGGATACCTCCGGAATATGGGCAGAAGCGTTTTTACTTGTATTAATATTCCCCACTGCACTCGCCTACTCGCTTGCCAAGCGTAGTGAGCATGGCAACAACGCCGCATGAACTTCGTGATTCATCCATCATTGGACCTCCTATGTCTAAGATGACGATGATGATGATTACACATTCTAATTTCAACTTCCAAACTCTCCAAGATTGTTTCTACGCATATCTACCTCCCTAAAATAATTTCTCCGTAAAGCCTACCTCCCCGAGTGATTCTTAAGGCGTGCCTTAACAATTACTCTTTTAGTGCGGCAAATAAACGTTTCCCCAACGTTCTTTATTGGGTCGTCAACACCTCAGGGTAATGGAGCGTAGCTATCATCTCAACGTTCATTTGTTTTATGGAGTTGAGGAATTCGGCCGGATCGTGCTGTTATTCAAGAGACAGGGAAGAAATTTTAAGAGAAAAAAATTTGTTTAAAACTTAAATTTTATAGTAAATGACGATAGAAGGCAAAGCACAGTGGGCAAAGACCCGACTGATCTCAAGCGGTAACCGCTACTTATTAGAACTGAAATACCGCGGTTACCACGCACGTTCACTAAGGTCCTTCATTGTGCCCGTCAACCTGAGACAGAGTTGCAAGGTCTCATGTGCCCGGAGATTCCCCGGCCCCCTTACCCTTAGAACCGGAACAGAGCAATACAAACATTTCTACTTGACGGCAGAAATAGGTATGATGGTAGTACTTCCCTGGATGAACTCATCATAAAAAGTTCTACAACTGCGAAAATAACAACACTAATCCCACGCATAATTATTATATATCCGAAAGTTGCTTTGCATGAATGGATGTTTGTTACTACTAGATAGATCAAGTTGAAACTTTGTACGTACGTATTCCCGTTTTTTCGTAATCGACGCATGAGTTTTGGAAGGACTGAAACCCCCCGGGATTGAACACATATTATAATACTGGATATAAAGAGACCAGTGTGTCTACCATGAGTGGTCACTGTTAAATCGCCCGCCGTTACTACAGTAGAAAAAGTGCGTTATTATGACATCTGTCAGATTTGTAACTCATGGTACCAAGTTCTAAGCAAATGAAGCCCAAACTACAGTCGCTGTAGTATATACTGCGTTTTTCTGTACTGAACTATCCGTTAGAGGCACTGTAAATGTTTTCATACATGTTTTTAACTACAGCCGCTAGCGAGTATAGATTATGAAAACTCATGTTAGACCTACAAAAGTTGTACCCTATGCAAATGACCCAGTGGGGTTGATATCTTGTTGGTTTGATTGGTTGCACGTGGTACAGTCGCGTTCATAGTAAAGGATACCACTAAGGTAAAGATAGGCTAAGGTATCACTAAGGCCATATAAGGGACATGTGTGGGTGTGTTAATACCAAGTCAAAGGCGAAGACTCATTGAGGGATCCAATTATTAACGCCCACATGGAAATCCTTGTGGGCGTTCTGAATTGATGCGTCAAGTTACGACATAAAACAACACAAATTAATAGAATAAAGCACAAAATTAAATCGGTTCACTTGAGATGACACGAGAGTTCTTACTCGAAACTTTCTCGAAAATTCTTGCAGAAAAGCCTAACGCGGCCGTTTAGCTGTTATTAAACAGTTTTCTCTTGTCTTATGTTACGTTTGACGGTATTTGAGCAGATTCCGTCCCAAACTTAACGTTACAACAGGAGTAAACCTCGCGACCATTGCTGTCAAAGGTCAATGTTGTACTGTGATAACAGCTAGGAACTCTTTATTCTACCATACCTCCCGTGCTAGTTAGAAAACTGTGTTACCTTGCCGTGTTACGGCAAAGTATTCACAATTGCGTTAATATGTATAATCTAAATGACAACAAAAATATTAAGTAACACATCCGCTATATTATATCTAATGAGCGTGTACAACCGCCTAATAATCGACGCTCAACCCTACGTACGTATCTGGTGGACGCACGGGTGTGTGATGATCGGACGGTGATACAGACACTAACTCCTACTGTAGGGCAACCCCATGCTTGGTACTTTACCCTATGTGTGGGCGTTGCATGTAGGTACACACGGGTGTACTACAAGCATAGAGCGTTCCTACTCACTATTACCTAATCTACGTAGCCTACTCTACGTCTACCTAATCCCTAAGCCTAACCCCTACCCGACCCCTACCTACGGAATCTACTTTGGACCCTAACCACGTATGTTATCCTGTCAGCCCTAACAGTGTAGCCCTATCCCTAACCATATAAGTGTACTAAATGAATATATGTATATGTATGTATATAAAACGGGATGTCTGTTACCAGGAGATCTAAGGTAACAGACGGAAGGTGGGAAGGAAACAAGGGCGTGTACGGCGTGCAATGTACACAGGGAAGGATTTTCTCACTGTCGGTCAAGCAGACTCACAGGTCCGATTAGAAACTAATGGCTAAGGTAGTCTTGGCCACAGTGAGAGGATGTTGGAGGTATGAGCGTGCAGCTCATCCAGCGGATGCTGGAAACTTCTGGGCAGTTCGTCAGCGGGTGCTGGTACTTCAAGGCACCTCCAGCGGTTGCTGGGAACTTCTGGGCAGCTCGTCAGCGGGTGCTGGTACATCAGAACACCTCCAGCGGTTGCTGGGAACCTCTGGGCAGCTCGTCAGCGGGTGCTGGTACATCAGAACACCTCCAGCGGTTGCTGGGAACCTCTGGGCAGCTCGTCAGCGGGTGCTGGTACATCAGAACACCTCCAGCGGTTGCTGGGAACCTCTGGGCAGCTCGTCAGCGGGTGCTGGTACTTCAGGGTCCGTAGGGTCTTCGTAGAGGGGGAGGAGTAATACTCGTTCAGTGCTTCTTTCCATTACGTTTATTTCATAAAAATGTACAGTTTATATACAAAATTTATCTCAGTAGAAGGGGAAAAATTATTGCTGAATCGTCTCTATATTGACCGTTGGACTTTAAGATACATGCTGTAACCGCATAAACGCATCTAGGCTAACATTAAAGGTATTAGTTTTGCCGTTGACTTGGCTTGTTTCGTTGATGAATTTATTACACTTGTATTTGGTTACAGCTAAACAGCTAATAATTATATAAAATTAATTTAGTTCTAACGTTATGCTACATTAATGTTTATAAAAAATAAAAACATGTTCAATGGTTTGAACAGAGCGCTTGGAAAAACACTCAAAAAAAATCGACACGTGTTTCACCTCACTACAAAACAGTATCAGGAGAAACCAACGAAAAACATTAGAAACAACGACAAAGCACAGAACGAAGAACAACAAACTTTTACAACGGGTAAAACCATCGCTGATAAAACCATAAAAGGCGATAACTAGACCGAGCGGGCGGGCGTAGCTATATAAGTGGGGCTGCTTCGTCCACCGGCTTACCTCTTTCCTCCGTCGACCGAGACACGTTCTCGGCTTGCCCGTTGACGAGTTCACCGCCGCTAACCCGGAGGTGACGTCAACCCGTCCCACATTAGCTGCTAGGCACACTTTCAATAACCGGTCCCGCCAGCGGGGCCGAAGAATATACTCTTCCGTCTTAAGGTGCAGTTTTGCACTTGGACGTTAACCATCAGTACATACAAAAATCTGGCAACAGTCCAAGCCGTGGTTCAAACCTAAGTGGTGCCCTCCCTTGAGCTTGTTGTCCCAACCTAACTTTTGCGGCTGGGCGACTTCTGCGCTCGCCATAATCGTAACGTTGTCATGGCCATCTGCGGTCAACAACATTATTGTCAATACGAAAAAAAAAGAGGCACCGGCTTATCATAGTCCGGTAAAGTTGTCATGGCCATCTGCGGTCAACAACATATATTGTTATTTCGAAAAAAGCAACCAACCGACGCCGGACATTTTTGACGCCAACCGTCTCTGAAACCGGCACACGACCAGAACCTCTTTTATATTGCCCACCACTCGTAACGCTCGATTAAATGGCAATTATAAAATGCTACTTACAGGACCGGGAGAAATCCACACGCGGAGCCCCCGGGCCACGCTAGAGGAAGAAGACGCAATTAATTGTAGTTTAAACACTAACATTATTATGCCTCCCGCTTCCTCATCTACAACCCAACTCGGCATTCGCCGCAAGAGGGCGGATGTTGATTATCCATCACCCGAGGAAAATAAGAAATCGGTGTATGGGAACAAATACCGCAGCGCCCTACGACGCCTATACCATCACCTCGTCAACTAAGTCGACGTCTTACGTTTCGCTGACGGCATCTCCCGCCGCACGCCCACCGCAACCCACAACATACGCATCACTGGCGGCGTCCACTGCCAGCCGCTCACCGCAACCTACCAGCGTAGCTTGCACACAGCCGCCCATCCAGCAGGACAACGAAGTACGCCCAACGCTGCCCACCCGCCCCAATGAGACACAACCTCGCCAACCCGCCTGGGTTGGCGAGCGCAGTACGGGATGTTGATACACGGAAAGACGCTGCTGCCCATCATCCGGAGATATCCCTTAGAAGGTTCTTACTGCATCCACGAGCATGAGAGGAGGGGTAACATTCTACTACTGGCACCCTACGGCTAAGGCACGGGCACGGGTTGTGTTTTTTTAGTTAACAATAAATATATAAAAGCCTTTAATTTTTAAACAACATTATATTCTACTTTAAATTACATATTCATTTCAGCTGTTAAACGGTAAACTGTCGGGGTTGAGATCCATAAAATATATAAATAATCCATTAATAAACTGATGTGTTCGTATAATATACTCTACAATAATAATAATAATAACATAAATGAGGTTTTTGAAAATTTAAATATCAAAAAATCTGTAATTGTATAATAGCATTTTTCGCACAAAGTTTTCTTGTAAATTCTGGATCAGGCATATCTCTAAAACTTAAAAATAACTTAATAATGCTGGACACTTACCACAATACCGTCTAGCCCCAAAGTTAGCAGCACTTGTATAACACTTCAGATGTTTGATGGAGTACTGATACATAGAACACACCAGGACCCCAGACAAATATCTACATAATCTACATCTTAACATTTGTTACATACTTATTCAATAATTTAACGTTTTTCACTACCAAAATTTTTTTTTTTAAGTATTTTATTGTCTCTTGTTTTAATGATGATCTCACTGTAATTTAGTTACCATAAATGTGATATAGATGTAATTAGTTGGTAGATGTGATTTAGTTACTTCTAGTATAAATTTAAAGAGTGTTGTGTTCGCCTATAATTGCCATATATACATACAAGAACTGATCCTTGTAATTTTTTTGTTGAATGTGTTTATATACATATATACTGTCGGCGTTCCTTTTTATAAATAAATAAATAAAGTTTTGTCCCTTGCCGCATTGCAACCTCCCGCGTCTCAGCCGGCTACTACACCAACTAGGCGTAAACAATAAAACGTATCTACAACCTAATAAGTGGCTCTGACACTAATAGTGAGGTGATATGACACTAATGGGAAGGTGGGCCCGCCCGCCCAACAGGAAACCTCACTGGAACTGAAAGAAAATTTACACGGATGACGAATGAATTTCGGTACAATAGCATGATTCCGATTCATTTATTATTTTCCACATTCACATGTACATACTTAGAAATGAAAAGAAATAAAATGAAATCATTTATTTGCCTCAAGTATGGTTTTACAGAGATATTTGTATGCTTATTGTTAGGTATCACACAGTTGACCGAACTATAACTATATGTTAACACTAGCCGTACCTCGCAGTTTCACCCGCGTAGTTCCCGTTCCCGTGGGAACTTCAAGAAATCCCTCCTTAGTGCACCTCTAGGATACTCAAGGTATATGTGTGCCGAATTTCCAGTCTCTAGATTTTCAATTTAGCAGCTTCAAAGACCTACTTACTGGGTAGGGTTAAAAGCCTGAGTTTTTTTTAGATGGGTTTACATGACTTCTAGGGTGTTATGCCGACTATAAAAGCCAGAATGCCTTTCTTCTGAATAATAAAAACCCTATGAATGTTAGTGGAGTTCCTGTATAAAATTAGTCCGTATCGTATCTCAGCACCGAGGCAATTATCCGTGATATGCTGTCAGTGTTGCGTGATGTTAGTAGTCTTTAGATAAGTCAACTCTCCTTCTCCGAGCTTAATAATTTCTCAGCTGTTGGACGTCCACTGCGGGATAAAGACCTCATTGATCATTAAGTACTGATCATGAGAGTTATTACTACACGGAAAGACGATGCTGCCCATCTTCCGGAGGTATCCCTTAGCAGGCTTTTACTGCGTCCACGGGCATGAGAAGTAAAATTCTACTGTAGGCACTGGCGGCAAAACAACATAATATTGTACAAAACAATGTATACGAGATAAAAGAAAAAACTTTTCCATACAAAATTAAACGTAGTTTGATTTCCGCAGTTGTTAGCGGGTGTTGCCTGGCGACCGGAGCCTGTTGCTAGGAGGAGTTCATGTTGTTCGTTGAAGAGCAACTATCTCTGCGTCTTTGATGTTTCTAGTCGAAGATTTAAATCGTAAGATACGCCCTTACTGTATTGAGACCGCACCGTTTTGTTTCCACACGAAATTAGTGTTCTCACTCATTTGGAATCGGTGTACCTCTCAACACAGTAGCCGGACGTGGTGTGTGTTATTATTTTCAAGAAAGTTTGTGCAACATGATTGCACAATAAATGGTAACAATAACAGTATCGTTTAACCCGAAGGGGGTCCGGAAGAAGAGGATGATGATGAGGAACTCACTAACCAGTACGTTGTATGATATTTTGCACAATTATCTCGGAAGACCTGGTGCGACATCCAAATGCCTTAGAGAAGCGTCTTATTACTGCTATGGAAGATAATCACCGAGTCGTGCTAGCTAACTTCGCACAGCTACATAGAAGAATAGATGGCCTAGAAGAGAATATAAACATCAATCAAGTTGCTCTGATATAAACAATGTCTTGGCATTGAAAAAATCGTCTGAAATCGCCAGCCATCTCTCAAACGACCGCTCCGGCCCACGTGTCGGCACAAGTCAATCATCAATTAAGAAGATATCAACTTCCACCCCACCTGCTTCCCTCCTATTGCAAGCGGTCAAACCGGTGAACATGCCTGACACACTAGGAAGACCTGGAACAGTCGTAGGTAATGCTAAGACTCAGATTACAAAAATCTAACTAAAAAATAACTAAGGCCTCCATCATATATCTCAGTGAGAAGTAGTTCCATACTCACCACGCTTGGCAGGCGGGTTGGTGAGCGCAGTATGGGATGTTGATATACGGAAAGACGCTGCTGCCCATCTTCCGGAGGTGTCCCTTAGCAGGCTCTTACTGCATCCACGGGTAGGAGAGGAGGGTTAACATTCTACTGCCGGCAGCCCACGGCTATATGATATTCAGTTTAACATAATGGTAGTAAAACTTCCACCTCCATTTGCGTAGGGGGTTAGAAAAATATATTCCATTAGTTTATGCAACTAGCTGAACTCTTACACAAAAAAACTATCGGATATTTTTCGTTACTAGGAAACAAATTGGAAAATACAACCCACAGAATATGTATTCGATATGTATTCGAGTTACAATTACGTACAAACAACTTTTCTATGTTATTGTACGACTCTCGTTCGTTTTTACAATGGCCAGGATTAACGGAATACATACAACGTAACAAGCTGGGTCTTTGTATGCCAGAGAAAACACTTTTTTGCCTCAATAATAACACAAAGGCGAGCAGACAATTGCTATTTTTAAACGACAGAATGACGAGGTCAGCCGAAGGCCCGCCTGATGTGAAGCGGTAACCTCTGCAATACCGCGGTGATAACGAAGCACGCGTCATACTTTGGGGTATCAAGTGGTCCGGGGTTACATTTTCATCTCATCTCAAATCGAAAAGTAAACGTGTAACCCTGTATGCAAATTTACCGATTTCCCAGCTCTATTCAAAGGCCTTACCCCCCCACCCCTCCTTTTTGTAGCTCCAATAAGTGATACGCTTTACCAAACATACACGAAAACTTTCAACCGAAAACTCAATTAATACCTTTAAATATATTTTGGTAAAAACAAAAACATATTAACAGGAATTATAGAGTTTCGGTTAAGGTTAACAGCATCACTCAAATAAGAGCGATTATTTCTCCGAAACTAAAAAACCTAAAACAGAGCCCTTAATCGAAAAGCTGTCTCAGCAACCACTAAATGGTTTTGAAATACCTATTCAACGATACTCCAAACGATGGGAAAATCAAGAAAAAAAGTAAATCCCACCTTACGTGTATAGGTATATATAAACCCCAAATTCATTATTTTTTCAGCACATTTTAATAGCGTTATCTCGGCGTTGTCATTTCATAAGTTCATGCTGAATAACAGCTTTCAAGGAGGACTAAATAGTCTCTTCGCAAAGCCGGCGATGGACAGACAGACAGAAAAACTGACAAAGCTAAACTATGAGGGTTTCTTGTTTCACAACGACCCTAAAAACCAGGACTATGGGTAACCACGGAACACAGAGCGTGGCCTGACGCGCACTTGGACTTACTTATTTACCTAAATCACAGATAATATAATACACTAGTACCTAAATGTAGCACACAATAGTCTTTTTTAAACTTTCGCGATCACGACACATTATTAACACATATTTAACCGGGTATTTATCGCGTTATTTGAGTCTTCCCGGGACCACGATGGGTGCAATCCTGTCGAAAGGTCGGGCAATAATAAAGGTCAATGACACGATAAATATGTGTTAATAGTGTAGCACACAAGGCGGGTTACATTTGCCGAATTTCAAGTTGCCAAAACATTGAAGTATGGTAGGGCCGCGGTTACATTTCAAGCATCCGGAAAACTAATATGAAACGTTCGAAACCCCGTGACTCCGACGTCCCAGTTCTGCGTAATGGAAAAACTGGGGTATTGTATTTTCTAGCTGTGTTGGCCTAGTGGTATGTTTCCTGATTTCAAGTCCGATGTTCGTGGAATCTATACTGGCCGTGCACCAATGCTTTATTGACAAATGTTTGTGCACATTTAAAACGCTTTATCTGTGGAGACATCGCGAGGAAACCCGCTGCTTAGTTCTAATTCAGACGTTAAAATATATATGCCTTCTATATATATATGCCTTCTATTCTAGGTATTTGCAAAAAAATATTAAATTAAAAAAAATCTTTTAGAGAAAGGTTAGGATAACTATAAGTAGCGTTTTGCTTTATTGAATAAACACTTATTGACTTTGACTTTGACCCTCGGGTGTGGTCTTCGTGGCTTGCGAACTCAAGTTTTCTAAGGTAAGATATAATTTTGAACAAGTCAGAATGCTTCAAACTTATCCCACATTACTGGGCTGATTTCTACGATAGTGCTATATCTACGATATGAACCTTTTGTGTGTGCTTCAGGCAAGTCTGTTCATTATAGATTTTGCTATTAATAGCACTATAACAAAGTTATATCTACAGACATTTATAGACTAAAGACATAAAGTCTGTAACATGTTGTCAGCCAGAACCATGCCATTGTTATCTGACTTTGAAAAAAAAGGAGGAGGTTCTGAATTCATCCAAATATGTATTTTATATTTGTTACCTCAAAACTCTGTCGTTTATTAACCGATTTGGAAATTCTTTTTGAGTTTAAAATAGATACACTTTGAATTAGGTCTATTTTTTTAAATATTAGTTCTATTGATGGGAGTTCCCTAGGGAACTCCTCGAATGTCGTAGGTATAGAATAGTCAAACTTAAGTTAACTAAAAAATGGCCAAATGTCTCGCGTTGTGTTGGGCTCCGTAGTTACCCGTGTGTGTCTTTTTACGTTTACCAAAACATATTCGCATTTAAAGGTATTTTTTGAGTTTTAGATATGTTTGGTGAAACGTATCACATAATTGAGCAACAATTTCCTCGAAGCCAAAAAGCTGGCTTAACCGTTATTATTTTCCTAGTACTTCCTTTCTATTAACTACAGTCACGATTTTTTCAAATTTGCATTTCAGTTTACATTTGAGAGGTTAGGAAGGGTGCGCTCGAAATAAAAATTCACTTTAATTATTTGCAAACGAAACACTAAATAAAAAAAAATTGTCTTCGCAACCCCGTTTTCTTAATTTCTCTTCAACGATGAACGAAACCGATTTAAACCAGTAAATTTTCTGGACACAGTCTATACACTCTTTTCAAAATCGATTTTACAATTATAGTATTAGTTTTAAATGAGATTTACTGTTTTGGCGCTTACGCCTTATAATTTTAAGTTTTTTTTTCGAAATGACTTATATGTTGTTGACCGCAGATGGTCATGAAAACATTATAGGACTAATAAACGCGGTCAGGCGGTCCTCCTTAGTCTGTTGTTTACCACAGTAATTTAAACATTTCATACATTTATATAATTGTTTATCAATTAAGTGCCTCATAATTGTAGACCAGGCTCCGGTTTTTGCAATTGGGTTGTGGGCGGTTGGGTTGTTAATGAAAAGTTAATTAAACCGTGACCGTAAACAACTGCTTTGGACATCGAGCAACAAACAAGTTGTGGTTATTCTCGCGGCAAAATCCCTGATTAGTTAATTTGTAATTTCTTTATCGTTACACCTCGCTTTGGAGTTTTTATTTTTTTCTTACATTATATTTTACAGAATTGACGTTTCAAGGAAATAAAAAAACCCTAATAAAACTTTCACTTCCATTATTATTATATTATTATTAGGGTTCAAACCGCGTCGGTCAAATTGATCTTTGACTTTTCCATAAACATTATATTGGTTGATTTTTTTGGTTGGTTGTTCCTTCCTTGACTTTTCCTTCCAGAAGTGCAACTAAGCTATGGAGCCCGTATGACGGGATCAAAATTCATGAGATGACCTATCTCGGTTGATTCTAATCATTCATCATTTCAGCCGTAAAACGTCCACTACCTGAACACAGGCCTCCCTCGTGGATATCCATGAGGGGTAGTTGCCATACTCACCACGCTTGGAAGTCGGGTTGGCGAGCGCAGTATGGGATGTTGATACACGGAAATACGCTGCTGCCCATCTTCCAGAGGCATCCCTTAGCAGGCTCTTACTGCATCCACGGGCGTGAGAGGAGGGGTAACATTCTACTGCCGGCACCCCACGGCAATTTTTTGATTTTTTAATGATTTTATGTTATAGATTTTTAGCTTTACGAATATTTTAGAGATCGCATTCTTCTCGGAACTAAATAAGCAGCCAGTAAATTACTTCACTCTTTCATGGTTTTTTTACACTGTCTCCACCAATTATGGCAAGATGTCACAGTTAGCCATATTAAGCAGTTTAATAAGTAGAACATATTAATATCTAAATGAACAATAAATATTTAGTACCTAACAAATCCGCTAGCCTATATCTAAAAAAAATCGAGTTGGCCGAATGGTATGTACGCCCCGATTTTCAATCCGAAGGGCGTAGGTTCGATACCGGCCGTGAACCAACAGATTTTTTTAAAAAATTATGTTCACATTTAACAACAACAATATTTTTATTTGCTTAACGGTGAAGAAAAACATCGTGAGGAAACCCACGGCTTAGTCAGCTTCAGACGTATTGACTTATTCGTTTCTCTGACTAGTATTATAGTCGACTAAGCTGGGACGATGGTATAGGTGCTGGGCAAGCCTAATCCATATAACAATATCCCAGGCACTGCAACGTCCTGTACAGAATTATAATCAGTTGCTGAGGTGTATAAATCATCTATAATAGATGTAAAGGTACTTACTGAAATCTAATGAGCGCTCGAAAAAACAATAATAATTCGTCTTTCTCCATTCTACAAGGCATCTTCAGGAAAATCGATCGCCGAACAGAAAAGCTCCAGCCAGCTAGGGAGTGGTGGTGTTGTTCGTTATTGGACAATTACCACTACGTCTTAATTTTTTCTAGTGCACTCGTATTCCGTGAAGAACGAGGTGCCAATTCCTCCTGAAGATACCTTGTAGAATGGAGAAACACGAGTTGAATTTTTGTTAAGTGTGACTTCAAGCGCTCATTAGATGGAAGTTAGCGGATTTGTTGTTCATTTAAATTGTTAGCGAAATTCCTTAAAGTCACGCCTTAAACAATTAATTTCAAGTAAAATATAAATTTATCATTTCAGCCGTAAAACGTCCACTACTGGACACAGGCCTCCCTCATGGATCTCCATGAGGGGTAGTTGCCATACTCACCACGCTTGGCAGGCGGGTTGGTGAGCGCAGTACGGTATGTTGATTCACGGATAGACGCTGCTGCCCATCTTCCGGAAGTATCCCTTAGCAGGCTCTTACTGCGTCCACGGGCAGAAGTGGAGCGGTTACATTCTACTGACGGCACCATACGGCTTAAATATAATTTAATTAATGATAACTTTGTTGTTAAAGTGCCGGCTGTAGAATTTTGGTCTCGTGCCTGCGGGGATGCAGTAAGTAAATATCCCGTAAGTATTGCTTGGATCAGTTTGTTTCATTCATCATCATTTCTGTGGAAATAAAATAACTAGCTCAAAGATGTTCAACTTGTTAGTTTATTGTCCGGAAAGGGAAGAATGAGTTTTTACAATACGTAATGTCAGGTTGAAGACCTGCAGCGCCTCTAGTGAACAATTAGTGGAACCATTTTACGTTCCATTATACTAATTTATGTTTAACATTTCTACAATTTCAACCGTTAAAAGTCCTCTACTGAAAACAGGCCTCCCTCATGGATCTCCATGTGGGGTAGTTGCCATACTCACCGCGCTTGGCAGGCGAGTTGGTGAGCGCAGTACGGGATGTTGATACACGGAAAGACGGCCATCTTCCGGAGGTATCCTTTAGCAGACTCTTACTGCATCCACGGACATGAGAGGAGGGGTAACATTCTACTGCCGGCACCCCACGGCTCAGTTCAGGATCAGTTTGTTAACAAGGTCTGTTTTTGCATGGCAAGTAATGGCAACCGTGACGTGGAACAACTTGTAATCGTGAAAGTTTAAATTGCAGCCATTTAGCAAAGCGACGCAGTCCATGTTTCAAATGGGACACACGGCTTTAATAATCTAGAAGGTTCCAGCAGTAGAATGTTGCTCCTCTTTGTGATTTATGTCCACATCCACGTCGCTTCGAACGTCGTCGAACGGATGCAAACATCTGGGTCCTTCTTAAAGTGGCAATGGACGGTCCCCTTAGTGGTGCGGGTATGTAAAATAACAAATAAATAATGCTGGACAATTCACTCAGTATCACCTAGCCCCAAGCTACGCAAAGCTTGTGTTATGGGTACTAGATGGCTGATATTCTTCCCCTCTTTCACCCACCTCCCCCCCCCCCCCCCCCTCATAACTTGTAGAGGCCTTAACCGATTTTGATACAACATTTTCAAAATCCACCGCTAGAAATCCTGCTTTAAAGAAAAAACTACATTCGACTCGGTCTGCTCGTTGAAGAACTACCGTGCCACAGACAAACACTCACACTGACATACAAACACACGGACACACATATACACATAGCGGTCAAACTCATATCGGAGGTTGATAAAATTCACACGAAATTGTTAGGTATCAAATCACGCCTTAAGTAGCATTTTTCATTAAAATATTATTCGTTTGATTTAAATCTTTGAACTGGAAAAACGTTGATAATTGAATGTTCTGTTTGCGCAACTTGAATTTTAATGAAGGTTGAAAAAGCAATGTATTGCAATATAGCTATGTTTGTATATCATCTCACCCGTAGCGTAGGGCCCGTATGACGTCCAATGCTAAACATAAGATTCCCACATGAATACAAAAGTTCTGATCTTGAGAGAGTTTTTGTCATACTGACCTGATGCTTGTCAGTCGATACAGACGATACAAAAATGGTGAGAATGGCAACAACCCCTCATGATCAGTTCTTGGGCATAAGTAAGGCTTTTGTCCAGCAGTGGACGTGCTATGGCTTTGATGAAAGGCTTTTAAATAAAAAATAAAAAATAAAAAATATATATACTTTTATTTCGGACAACACAGATCCATATGGGGTTAGTAGTACACAGTAAAAATACAGTTAAGCTTCTTAGATACAAAAATAGCCAACGTGTTGCCCTATTCAGACTTGCGAATGGTTCACGGACGCTTCGCAGATGACATTACTGAGAAACATCCTGTCTATGATAAAAGGATAGCTGGGCGCAGTGATGTTTTACTAAAGACGTGTTTTTACCGGTACCGCATGCAAAATGTAGGTCCCACAAAGTGCAATGAAGTCTCAAGGTCGGCGCAGGCGGAGATTACGGGACTAACTGAATACGTATTACGTAAATTCATCAATCTGGGATAAGGGGAAGAGAAAAAAGGAGGCCTTTACTTATTATTACGGCACATAAAACAGAATACAGTCGTTAATAGACAAAACATACAACCAATATTATTAAGGCTAGTTTTACCGTGGGGTGGCGGCAGTAGAATGCTACCCCTCCTCTCAAGCAGTAAGAGTCTGCTGAGATACCTCCGTAAGATGGGCAGCAGCATCTTCCCGTGTATCAAAATCCTGTACTGCGCTCGCCAACCCGCCTGGCAAGCGTGGTGATACATGCTGGGCGAAAACATGGTGGTTGTGGAGTAGTGTGGAGATAGTACAGGCAACTGTTGTAATGTTGGTAACAAAATGTTTTTTTATCTATGGTTTGTCTTACTCGAATAAAGTCTGTCATGTAAAAGAAGTTAACGTGGTTTTAATAGGTTATGGGCAATTATCCAATTTTTCAGTTTTTGAGAGTGTAAATTCAGTAAAAAACAGTTGAAAAGTGTTAATCTTTTATAGAACTATGGCAGCAAACTAGGTATATTCAGAGTGTTCCGAAGCTAAAAGGGCGCGAAAACTACGATGAGTGGAGTTTTGCGGTGGAAAATTTGTTAGTGCTTGACAACCTGGTGAACTACATCAAATCTGAACCAGAGGTTGGCTTTCAAACAAAACCATCAGACGACGCAAAAACCAAGGCAAAGCTTGTTCTGACCATTGACCCCGGACTGTATGTACACATTAAGGAAACAACAACCTCGTTGGAGTTATGGATGAAATTGAGAACCATGTTTGATGACTCAGGTTTTTCCAGAAAAATAACCCTACTACGGCATTTAATCTCGTTACGTCAAGAAAACTGTGATTCCATGACCTCATACGTCTCACACAGGTGGTTGAAACGGCTCAAAGATTAAAAGGTACGGGATTTGCAATTACAGAAGAATGGATCGGATCATTATTGTTAGCAGGTTTGCCAGAGAGATTTTCGCCAATGATTATGGCCATAGAGCACTCAGGTATGAATATTACCACAGATGCAATAAAATCCAAATTGATTGATATGGAGGTTTCGAATAATGACACGGATCCCAGTGGCGCTGCATTCGCTGCAAAATTTAGCAAGAAATTCTCTGTCTACGAGCAAGAAAAATAAAGCTAAAAATGGTGGGACATCACCATTGTCAAACTCAAAAATGACAGGTGACAAGACCGTGAACGTCACTTGCTACAAATGTAAGAAAGTTGGTCATTACAGAAGCCAGTGTCCATTGTTAATGAACAAGCAATCAAATGCTTTTAGCGTGGTATTCCTAAACGGAAATTATAGTAAGAATGAATGGTACGTAGATAGTGGCGCAAGTACACACATGACGGCAAATGAGGACTGGATTAAACACAAAAGTACACCGTGTTTATCAGAAATTACAGTTGCGAACAATATGAAAGTACCAGTGGTTGTGCTCAGGAGACGTACAGATAGTAACTAACTGTAACTACGATATAATCGTTAAAGATGTGTTATGCATACCAACCTTAACAACAAACTTGTTGTCAGTGAGCGAATTAATTAAAAACGGAAACAAGGTCGATTTCAAAGCTGATGAATGTTATATTCGCAACAAGATGAATGTTTTGGTGGCCACGGCAGTGTTGAAAAATGGAGTATACAAGCTAAACATAAGGAGAGCAGATTGTATGCTGACAGCACCTGCAGTTGCCAGTGCAGAGCTTTGGCACCGGAGGTTAGCACACATTAACAGCAATGATTTAAACAAAATGAAAAGCGGCATTGTGGATGGATTGTCTTTTCCAGATACCAGTAATATGACGAAAGCTAAATGCGTGACCTGTTGCGAAGGTAAACAGATGCGGTTACCATTTTCTCATGTTGGGCAAAGGACTGTGGAAACACTACAGATAATACATGCAGATGTATGTGGTCCCATGGAGACAAAATCAATTGCCGGAGCTCAGTATTTTGTGTTGTTTATTGATGATTACAGTAGAATGACCTTTATATATTTTTTGAAGAACAAGAATGAAGTTTTCATTATGTTTAAAAATTTCAAGGCAATGGTTGAAAATCAGCAGAATAAGAAAATAAAGATACTACGCACAGACAATGGTGGGGAGTTTTGTAATGGTGAAATGGAAAATTACTTAATAAAAGAAGGAATTATTCACCAGAAAACAAATGCATACACACCCGAGCAAAATGGTGTTTGTGAACGGGCTAACAAAACTGTTGTAGAGAAAGCAAGATGTTTACTTTTTGATGCCAAACTAGAAAAGAAGTTTTGGGCTGAAGCAGCGAACACAGCTGTATACCTCAAGAACAGGTCAATAACTTCAAGTTTAAAGAGTAAAACACCCTATGAGGCATGGCATACAAAGAAACCAGATATCAGTCACATTCGTCTTTTTGGTAGCCATGTGATGGTTCACATACCAAAACAGAAGCGTTTAAAATGGGACAAAAAGGCTGAAATGTTCATACTTGTTGGGTTCTCAGAGACAGTGAAAGGATATCGTGTGTATGACCCTAGAAACAACATTGTTACTGTAAAAAGAGATGTTGTAGTGATGGAAGAGAAAACAAATGTATCACAATGTTGTGAAAAAGAGACTGTTAGTTGGTTACAGGATGATGATGTGACTGAAAAACATGAACTGCCTGCATCGAATGAAGATGGTAGAGATTCAGCGGGGGAGAGTTCATTGAATGAATCTCTACATGATTCAGATACATCAGTATATACTGATCCATTCAGTATACAGAATGATGAAACATTGACCGAAATAGAGACAGATATTTCACACAGTGATCTACAAGCAGGTCAAGAAATTTCACAACAGACTCAGAGGATGCGAAGAGCTCCAGAACGTTTTGGGTTTGGTAATATCAGTGTTATCAGTCCTAGTCCAGGAATTGAACAGATGGATTTCTCAGAAGCACTGAATGGCCCTGAAGCTCATCAATGGAGACAGGCCATGCGAGAAGAGCTTCAATCTTTCGAAGATAATGATGCATGGGAAATTGTAGATATACCAAGTGATAGCTCAATAGTGAAGTGCAAGTGGGTCTTAAATAAAAAGCTAAATGTGAGTGATAAAGTGCGCTATCGTGCCAGACTTGTGGCAAAAGGTTTCACCCAGCGCAGGGGCATAGATTACGAGGACACTTTTTCCCCTGTTGTGAAACATTCTACCTTAAGGATGTTATTTGCGCTTAGTGTACAGTGGGACATGAACATTACACACCTAGATGTGACAACGGCTTTTTTAAATGGACATTTAAAAGAAAATATTTACATGGAAATACCAGAAGGTTTTGTAAACACAAGTGATGGAAAGGTTTTAAAACTTAATAGATCTATTTATGGATTAAAGCAATCTTCCTTGGTTTGGTATGAAAAGGTTAAGGACTGTTTGCTAAATTATGGTTTTCATTTCATGCTTGTTTACAAAGTTTTCTGAGAATGTTAAGATAATTGTAACTATATATGTAGATGATTTTTTAATTTTCTCAAATTGTTCTAAGGAAACTGAAAAATTAAAAACTGTTCTGAACTCTGAATTCAAATTGAAAGATTTAGGACATGTTAGGCGATACTTAGGTATGAGAATTAATATGAACAAAGAATGTAATATGAACAAAGAATGTAATACAATAACAGTAGATCAACAGGAATATATTGAACAATTATTGTCAAAGTTTGAGATGTCAGATTGCAAAACTGTAGATACCCCTATTGAGAGTAAATTGAACATAGAAAAGGCAGAAAATTGTGCAGTTAACATTCCATATCAAAGACTGATAAGAAGTCTTATGTATTTAGCTGTTTTGACTAGACCTGACTTATCATATGCTCTTAGTTACCTCAGCCAGTTTAACAATTGCTATAATGATACACATTTTAATTATGCTAAACGTATATTAAGATATTTACAGAAAACTAAACATTATTGTTTAAGATATAGTAAGAATAATGCAAGTCTATTAGGTTTTGTTGATGCAGACTGGGCTAGTGATATTCTAGATCGAAAGTCTTATACTGGGTTCTGTTTTGTTATGAATGGTTCTGTAATATCCTGGCAGAGTAAAAAACAAAAGACTGTCTCCTTGTCTAGCACTGAGGCAGAATATGTAGCTCTTTCCGAGGCATCTAGAGAAGCTGTTTACTTAAGAAATCTGATGTATGAAATTACTGGTAAACAATATGTAATTAAATTGAAATGTGATAATCAAAGTGCATTAAAATTAGCAACAAGTTATCAGGCACACACTAGATCAAAACATATAGATGTTCGTTTTCATTATGTAAGAGATGCAGTAAAAAAGAAATTAATTGATATTGAATACATTTCGACACAGGAAATGCCCGCTGACTTGTTGACCAAAGGTCTGTTGGCACATAAGCATTATAAATTTATGGATATGCTAGGAATTAGATCTAAATAAAAACACAATATTTGTAAAAAGGTTTAGATTTATTTTGTTATGTGGGGATGTTGTAATGTTGGTAACACAATGTTTTTTTATCTATGGTTTGTCTTACTCGAATAAAGTCTGTCATGTAAAAGAAGTTAACGTGGTTTTAATAGCAACATGGTAATTTTTGCAATGAAAATACGGAATACCTAGATATGAGCGTGGTTTTTTTTTGTTTTTTCTTTTTTTCCGAAATGACAATATAATTTGTTGACCGCAGATGGCTATGACAACGTTACCGGACTATGGCGAGCGCAGAAGGCGCCCAGCCGCAAAAGTTAGGTTGGGGCAACAAGCTCAAGGGCACCACTTAGGTTCGAACCACGGCTTGGACTGTTGCCAGATTTTTGAATCTACTGATGGTTAACGTCCAGGTACAAAACTGCACCTTAATACGGAAGAATGTATTCTTCGGCCCCACCGGCGGGACCGGTTATTGAATATGTGCCTATCAGCTAATGTGGGACGGGTTGACGTCACCTCCGGGTTAGCGGCGGTGAGCTCGTCAACGGGCAAGCCGAGAACGTGCCTTGGTCGACGGAGGAAAATGAGCGTGGTTATAACTGTACCTCCAAAAATATGAAATGAAATTGTTTATTTGCCAGAAGTATGGTACAAAGGTTTTAGGATCAGTAAGTCAGCTTTACATACTTCACTGATAGGTCAGCGTACAATATATGTTTTATCCACTAGTTTGGTTACGCGAAAATAATTTTTCGACCCTCATTTGGTTTGCGTTTTGGCGGGAAAATGGCGGGAAAAACGGCGGGCGCTCCGCGTCGGCGCTAAGTGGATACTGGCTCGGTTTTTACAATGGAGCGTATCGTGGTATTTACGCTCTGTGGAAAGGGATTGAATGAAGCTTGTCAGTACAATCATTCATAATTTAGTCTGTGTTCGGGATATACAGCGTAAAAATTATTTTCTATTAATTATTGATTTAATTTTATATAAAAAATACTTTTGTTTGTAATTCAAAATGTATTATCATATATCTACATGTTTTGCGGTATATACATAGTATGTGGTATAACCTCACTATATATAACATAACATTTAGGTGTCTTAGAACAAAATATTTTTTGATCGTAATTATAAAGTGCATTTTTTATGCATTTTTTTTGCGTAATATTTTTTTTAATATTAATTTAATCGAATAAAATTATTTTTTCTTGGGCTACGTAAATTTTATTTTTTATTGTCATTGTCAACTTCATTGAGAAGGCTACAAAACAAAGAAGAAGTCGATAAACACCAAGGTTTAAAAATGACAATTGTTTTCTTGGAACGATGACTCAACGATGACTCACTGGTCAGTTTACTTACCAAAACCAAACGACGGCTAAAAAATCTTGGTAAGTAAACTGACCAAAACCAAACGAGCGGTTATCATCATTTCAGTCATAAAACGTCCACTGATGAACACAGGCCTCCCTCATGGATCTCCATGAGGGGTAGTTGCCATTCTCACCACGCTTGGCAGGCGGGTTGGTGAGCGCAGTATGGGATGTTGATACACGGATAGACGCTGCTGCCCATCTTCCAGAGGTGTCCCTTAGCAGGCTCTTACTGCATCTACGGGTAGGAGAGGAGGGGTAACATTCTACTGCCGGCACCCCACGGCATATGTTTTATATTTGTCGAAAATTTACAATAAATAAGCATCATCGTTCGCTTCACACTCAACGACAAAAAATAGTAGTACCAGAATGTCTCCTTAGATTACTTGAGATGGCGCTAACTAGGACCGTTCCGATACCGTAACCGATATACAGACAATATTATCGAAAACGAGTTATTCTGTGGCCAAATGGCAGGCCGAGGCAAGGGTGAACATGCGGATTCGAATCCGTCGGAATCGCAAATTTGATTTGCATTTTGCATTTCCATGAGCATAGTATGTCTTTGGAGAGAATTCAGTGCATATTTTGATGATAACTATTTTGAGTAAACAACTTTACATAAAAGAGTCCAAATGATGCATTTACCCTGCTTTATTACTTCCTCGTAGCATAACAAGAAACACATCTACGTGACAAACCATCGGCAGTACCTACGTAAGGAAATCGTTGTCCGAGTTAGGGGTGAATAAATTACAGAACAAGTCATTCGCTTAAAGGAATTATATTTCCAGAGTATTTTTCACAGATTTGTTATGAAAGGCGAAGATGTTTTTACAGAACTTTGTAGACTCAATATTGACTCAGTTACAGCGTGGGATTGAATATTAAATATAACATCATGATTAATAATTTTCAGCCCGTGTTAACTTTCTGCAGGGTTATAGGTCTCCTCAATTTTTACCTATCCTACGGGGTTAGGCCGATCGCATCCAGGTCTTGTAGATGACCTTAATGATTGTATCCCCCATAAAGCAGGTAATTTGTCAGCATTGCATTTAAATCCTGTGATTCTATAGGTTAGGCTTATTTCCCTTACTTAAAAAAAAGTTTTCTGAGGCAAACGAATTTAATTATGAGCGATATTGAATTCAAATTTACATTTTTTGCCCTAAGGTACCGGTATTAAAATGTTGTTTTTCCTCCCTTACTCGAGGATGCAGTAAAAATCTGCTAAGGAGTTAAGATATGCAGCAGCGTCTTTTCGTGTATTACCATCCCATACTGCGCTCGCCAACCCGCAAAACAAGTACTCACCACGCTTGACAGGCGGGTTGGTGAGCGCAGTATGGGATGTTGATACACAGAAAGACACTGCTGCCTATCTTCCGGAGGTATCCCTTAGCAGCCTCTTACTGCATACATGGTCATGAGCGGAAAATGTTAATTTATGTTATTGTTAATTTTAGGTAATGATAATTTTATTTATACTGTTATTTACAAATAAACAATTTAATCCATATTAATGTGTGGTGATTGCAAAAGTTTAAGACATACAAGCCGCATTTCGTAGTCACACCTGCGTAGTTCCCGTTTTCGTGGAAATACGGGGATTAAATATAGCTTATGTTACTCAAGGATAATATAATTGTAAAAAAAAAACGGTCCAGTAGTTTTTGAGTTTATCGTTACAAACATACAACATCATCATCATCATATCAGTCGTAGGACGTCCACTGCTGGACAAAGGCCTCCCTCATTGATCTCCAAGTACTGCGGTTGGAAGCTGCCTGCATCCACCTCTGACCAGCGGTTCTCACCAAGTCGTCTGCCCATCTTGTAGGTGGACGTCCTACGCTGCGCTTGCCGGTCCGTGGCCTCCACACGAGAACTTTGCGGCCCCATCGGCCATCTGTTCTGCGCGCTATATCGCCTGCCCATTGCCACTTAACGTGCTAATCCGTTTGGCTATGTCGGTGACCCGAGTTCTTCTACGTATCTCCTCATTTCTTCTCCTCATTCGATCCCGTAGAGAAACCCCGAGCATAGCCCTCTCCATAGATCGTTGAGCGACTCTGAGCTTATTCATAAGGCCAATAGTGAAGGACCACGTATCGGATCCATATGTCATCACTGGTAACACACACTGATTGTAAACTTTCGTCTTACGGCACTGAGGTATGTTGGACGAAAAGACGTTGCGAAGTTTCCCAAACGAGAGAGATAAATCCAAATTGGATTCGACGATTGACTTCTTTCTCGAAGCCTACCTAATTGGACTGTTTGTCCTAGGTATACGCACGCGTCGACAACTTCAAGAGCCAAGTTTTTAACCATAACTGGGGCAGGCACGACATGGACATTAGACATGATTTTTGTCTTGTCCACGTTCATTTTAAGGCCTACCCGCTGGGAGACTCGATTGAGGCCTTCGAGCATCCTGCTGAGTTCTTCCATCGACTTTGCCATGACCACAATATCGTAGGCAAATCGAAGGTGAGTGATGTATTCGCCGTTAATATTGATGCCCAGCCCTTTCCATTTCTGGAGCTTGAAGGCATCTTCCAAAGCGGTCGTAAACAGTTTCGGAGAGATTAGGTCTCCTTGTCTTACGCCTCTTTTTAACATACAACACACAAAATACAAATCTTTCCTCTTTATAATATTAGGTATAGAAATTTAGTACATAGGTACTTACTTTTTCGTGTAATTACACTTAACAGCCACAACAATCAGCAGCGTGTTGGTAACTAACGACAGGAGAATCACCGGCACGTACAGGGTAATCAGAACGTTCTCCGGTTGGAAGAATATGTCCAACTCATCGAAGGGAAAACTCAGGTTCACTGCACTAATATTCAAGTCCCTTAAAGGGCCCACATCCGTTAAGTTTGGAAACATTGCGAGATTGTTAATTACATTTTGGTCAACACTTTATTGGCACTTAATTATTAAATCACAAGAAAAATCTTGTGATCTCATTTAGTCTTATATAACTTTAAATTAACACTTTTACTGCTAAAACACAAAACGTTGATATATTTTCAAACACTTTTAATAACTCTTAGCTATTTCAAATTTTATCGATCTCATAAAACACTCTACATAAACGAATATATTTTTAAACAACCATTACACACACGCGAAAACAAATGAACAATGTTTCGTAACTTTTGCATGAACGCAAAAACACGAGTCGACTCGTGTGCTCAACCGCGAGGCCTGAAACTCACTGAACTAGACTAGGGGAACGAGAGGCGCAGAGCGAAAGGTAGGACGCCTATTGAATCTTTGCGAAGTGTCAGGATGATTTGTCTGTGTTCGCGGGCTAATTCGGCCTTTCGGTTGAATGATAGGCCTTTCGCTTAAGCTCAAGATAGCCTCGGTTAACATACCACTTTTTCTTTCACCTTTTGAGCGTATCTCTCTGTAAATCTATGGACGTGCTAGTGTGCTAGCTAGGTGGGTAAAAGGTACTTGGAATTAAACAAACTTTCACTTTATGTACTTTTTTAGATTTGACGAAAATTTACACAGAATTACAATTTCATATTATCGGTTTGCGGATGCCCTAAAGGCAAGCAATCCCGGGGATATGACTAGAGTGTGACTAGCGATCGCTGAATGAATCAATTATAAAAATGCTGACAGCGGAAAACGCAGTTTGCTCGCGTACTAATTGTCAAACTGTGTCAGCACATCAATCTTTTAAAAAAAAATGCAAAATTTTTAACAAAACAAAAATCTGAAATCTAACATGCATTAAAATGTCTTTAAAATGTTTCAGATAAGTACCTCATACACGACTCAAACATGCTTACTAAGAAGAAGCTTGATCGCTGGTTGTTAATGACTCGTGTATGAAACTTACAACGTTGTACTCAATAACTTGACACAAGGTACTATCAGCTACAAAATTCTTAAAACTTTTCACAAAATAATTTTAAGAACAAATTACTTACAAATTACTTATCTTATTTCCTAAGACCAATTAAAGAGAGCAGAACCTTTTAATATACTTATACTGCGATACATTGCAAAAATAATACATTTAAAATAATCAAATTATTTATTACACTGTTACATTTTCCTTGATTTTAAACACTGACAATCTTTACTTTAGGAACTGTGTTTCTACAGGGTATTATAATTATCTGTGATGAAGTTGCCATTGTGGTTGTTGGAGAGAATATGGAGTCTCGCGACATTGTAATTCAAAGACGTGATGCTGGCAACCTTCAGCGTACTAGCGAAACACATCGTTCGTATGATGCATTACAATATTATTTTTATTTATTTATGAGCCTGATTCTTCCCACTGCAGAGCAAAGGCCTCCCTTCTCTCTCTCCACTGGTCCCTATCAATATTATACCCCTTATTATTTTGCCGAGGAGAGGATGGATATCATTTTTTGATCAAGATGATTAATCCAGCGATTGGTACGTTTATTCACAATGTTCAATATCTATGGATGAAAATGAATAAAAAATGGATATGCAAGTTAACTTACAAGTTTTTACCTCGCGTAACTTAATTAACTTTATTTCAGTAAATGGTTATTATAAACGAAAGATTTCCTCTCTTTTTTCTCATTAAGAACGTGACGTGTAATGTAAGGCGGTGCGAAGTTCGTGTAGTATGTAACATTTATATGGTTATTGACAATTCAGAAGACAGATCTACTATATAAGGAACAAACATGTATTCATTAAATTAACAATATCCATACCACTAATATTATAAATCCGAAAGTTTGTTTGTATGGGGGTTCGTTACCTCTTCACGCCAAAACAAGCGTACGTATCGAGCTGAAATTTTGTAAAAAAAATAGATGCTGACGAGGAATAACACACAGGCTAATTTTTATCCGGATACAACGCATTCGAAGCGGCGGGCACAAGCTAGTTAAATTATAATAGGTAGATACACAAAGGTACGAGATGACATTGGAATCACCAATCTTGTTGGCTATTTCGGGTTAACGATTCGTAGCCTGCGTCAAACGTCTCGTGGACGTGAACCTCACAAACGTGCCATAAACCAAGTCATTTACTTGGCTTTATTAAATGTGCGCAATTCGCTAAGGAGAAGAACGTTATACGTAAATAGTACTACTATTTACGTATAAAGAAAGAACCTAAGTAGGGGAAAATAATATTTTCCTCTACTTAGGTTCTTTCTTACTTTTATTTTATAGAACTTTTACTATATAGAAGTAAATATACGTAATAAGTAACCTGTATATGATACCGGTTACTTATTACGTAGGTATATTTACTTCTATAGCACAGATAGCATAATTAATTATACCCCTATTGTGCCACAGAGGGCGGTTAAAAGGCTTAGCCTTCTGACGTTAAGGCAACTTTATGTAAGTGAAACACATAAAGATGTTGTTCCGCCAAATTAATTGACAATAAAGATGGGCGAAAGTATTATATTCGACGGTAGCGAGATGTATCTACATGAAATTAGGATTATGGTATAAGAGAATCGACTCGCATAGCTTTTCAAACACAAGTACATCATATATATTAGCCGACTCACTAAGAAGGTATAGTTTGCACACTGATCGATACTTCAGCTTGAAGATCTCTGAGGCGCAGCGGGCGATGGTCCGCCTGTGACGCAAGAGTTTTCTGATTCGATTCCCGCCTCAGGAAAAATTTTTATACGATCTGCAGATATTTGTTCAGGGTCTTCTAGATGTTTTTCTAAATTTAATATAAAATATATATCTATGTAGAATAATTAATTAAGTATATCAGTCATCTAGTACCAATAACACAAGCTCTGGTTGGCTTGCGGCTAGATGATGCTGTGTGATTTGTCCAGCAATATTTATTTTTTAATTTATTCATGGCGCACATTAGGGTTTTAATCAGATCCTCCTAAGATTGATTTTTGCTCATACAAGAATGAAATAAATCAACAGTAGATTTATTAGGGTAGAGTTATTTTCATCTAAGTCGTAGGACGTCCAATGCCGATTAATGACGGATGCCTATCCGTCATTAATCTCTTAGTGTGATCATGAAGGGGTTGTTGCGATACTAAGCGTTTTTATAATAAGCTTCCATCTGAGGCAACCGAACTATCGATTTTATAAAACGAAATCAACCGCGATAAGAAATGATGTCATCTTGCAATATGCGAATCATCCAATATCCATAATATTGGTGGTTGTGGACATTTAATTAATCATAATATTAAGACAATTATTGTAACAATGAATGAGAGAACAGAAAGAGTGAGGTTTCTTGTTCGCTTCATTCCCTGACTCGGAAAAACAGATTTCCCAAGCGCAAGAATTCAAAACACATTTAAATTGAATGCTTTGTTCAATTTAAATGTGTTTTGTTCTTATTTTCTAAACTGACTATTCTCAGTAGCGTTTTGCTCTATTGAATAAACACTTATTGACTTTGACTTTGACTTGGCAGGCAGGTTGTTGAGCGCAGTACGGCAAGTTGATACACGAAAAAACGCTGCAGTCCATCTTACGGTGGTATCCCTTAGCAGTTTCTTACTGCATTCACGGGCAAAAGAGGAGAGACAAAATCCTACTGCCATCAGGGCTGCCCCAAGTTATAATAATTATTCAATACCTATGAATAAAACATCCTTCGGCGGATTCTATTTTATTTTTATTTTATTTATTAAGGAACAACAAACAGCTACATTATATATTTTAGGTACATTCTTTGTAGGTACATTCATAGAATGTTAAAGTGGTTAATAATGTAGCCCATAGCGTTATTCACAGATTAAAACATTATTTTCAAATAGAGAGTCTAAAAGCAGTACAATTAGAAATAATTAGGTATAAATGAATGTTTTTTTTTTAAAGTTTTATAAATTGTAAAAAAAAGATATTTTTTCTGTGATGAACCATTATGTTTTTAAGAGATCAATGTCTGCCTTGAAAAGAATATAATTCACTAGATTTCTAAATTTATATAAAGAAGAGATAAAAATGTCTATATCTACGAATAAGATATTATAGGACTCAGTCATACGACGAATAGGGATACGACGTCCCGAGTTAGTGCGGCAGGAAGTTAGCGCAAACAGCGTACAAACGCGAGTAGCTCTTGGAGTACAGGTTCTTGGAACGACGTAGCACAATTTTGCGACGATTCTAGATTTAAATAATGAGTTCTATCTATAAAAGAACGGTATGCATTATGGCGGAGCGGGCGAAAGGCCGCCTGCGACGAAGGAGGGTTTGATTCCCGCCTCGGGACAGATGTACGATCTTTAGATAATTGTTCAGTTGCTAAATTATTTTGATATCTCTGATTTTTTGTATTACAACATTTTTGTAATTTCAATATCTAAGACTTGGCTCGAAATCTTGCTTTGGCATTTCATCTTTTACATAAATATGAACGAAGAGAAATACCAAGAATTCTACATATTATTTTATAACCTGGTTCATAAGCAATATTTTCTGTAATCATTTCAGCCGTAAACCGTCCACTACTGAACACAAGCCTCCCTCATGGATCTCCATGAGGGGTAGTAGCCATACTCACCACGCTTCGCAGGCGGGTTGGCGAGTGCAATACGGGATGTTGATACACTGAAAGACGTTGCTGCCCATCTTCCGGAGGCATCACTTAGCAGGCCTTTACTGAATCCAGGGGTATGAAAGTAGGGGTAACATTCTACTGCCGGCACCCCACGGCATTATCTCTAACAATATTCCAAACCAGCACATTTTTACATTTAAGGTCACCGAATTTGAACTTCGTTAGACTTTTTTTTTTAATTTGAAATTTGTAATTGTGTATTTAAATGTGTAACATCTATGGATTTTGTAAGTCTGAAATAAATAATTTTAAATTTATATACTTATTTTGCGTTCAAAAAACCCATCAAATCCTAAAATAAACAGCAATTTCCGGGAACAAAAGCTTATTAGCATACGAAATAGAATACTGAGAGTTTTGGTTACTATTATTCTGAAGATCTGTACATCTGATTAGCATGATTATGTGTGAATTTGTATGTATAAGATTCAGAGAAACTGCTTTCATGTGTGTCATTCAATGTTTCGTTAATGTACACAATATCTCTTTACTTAAGTATAGAAAGATATTATAACAATTGAATAGAGAGATTAAACTCTCAATATTATAAAGAGGAAATATTTGTATGTTGTATTTTGTATGTTTGTAACTAATAAAGTCAATAAAATACTGAACCAATTTTCAAAATTCTTTCACCTCTAATAAGCTACATTATCCCTGAGTAACAAAGGCTTTATTTTATCTCCGTTTTCTTACTGGAACGGGAACTATGCGGGTGAAACCGCAGAGTGCGGCTAGTTAATTTTAACTTAATGACAATTCAAATTATCATCATCATCATTTCAGCCGTAGAACGTCCACTACTGAACACAGGCCTCCCTCATGGATCTCTATGAGGGGTAGTTGCCATACTCACCACGCTTGGCAAGCGGGTTGGCGAGCGTAGTTCGGGATGTTGTTACACGGAAAGATGCTGCTGCCCATCTTCCCTTAGCAGGCTCTTACTGCATCCACGGGCATGAGAGGAGGGGCAAAATTTTACTGCTGGCACCCCACGGCAATCAAATTCAAATTATATTCCTCTTTATTAATTATTTTATTTTATTTATTTTAATTAGGGCTTATTTATTAATAAAATATCATTATTTTTTAGTATTATACAAAAATAATAAACTCACAACCAACTACCGCCATCTACCAGAAAGGAAGCAAATTTAATAAGAACTAAGGTCCTAAAACCATATGACGGGACCTTTTCCGAACCAAGAACCCAAGCTGCGTAGTGTTCACCCGTCTCTCGACAGATGGCGGACAATGCAATAAGTTTTTACTTTACTGAATACTCGTATTAGGAATGAGCCAACGCTTTTACCCTGAAATTCACCGTACATTCTTCGGTAGCCTTAAAGCTTTCAGGAAGCTATGCTAGATGTCGCTGTATTATGTATGCCTCATAACTGTTTTACAAAAAAATATATAATTTTTTGCTAACTGACTTATAAACCAAGATATTATGATCATTTCAGCCGTAGGACTGCTGTCCACATTCACTGCTGGACATAGACCTCCCTCATGGATCTCCAAGGTTATGAGGGAGATTGTTACCATATACGCCATGCTTAGCAGGCGGCTTGGCGAGCGCAGTACGGGTTTTTGATACACGGAAAGACGGTGCTGCCTATCCTCAGAAGGTATCTCTCAGCAGACTCTTACTCCATCCACGGCATGAGATGAGAGGCAACATTCTACTGCTGGCACCCCAAGGCTGTACATATTGTTTTATTATTAATGCTGTATTTGTTGAGGGTCAGACGTAGTGTTTCAGTTTGCTCTTACAATAATTATGTCCAATCAAAATATGCAACCAATCCTTGCCACAATCTGCTTACATTGGGGCTATGTATGGGGAAATGTTTAATCTCTTATTATATCTCCCGCCGCAAAAAGAGGGACATTATTATGGTTTTCGAGTGTATCTTTGTGTCTCTCTCTAGAAGAAGCTTCATTATGATCAACGTTATGTTGTTTAACTGCACTGTAACACTAATTTCTTGAATGATACTTATCTCTTGAACTACTTGAAATGTGCACTTATACCACGTGCTTTATCGGTGATGGAAACACCGTGAGGAAACCCGCGGTACAGTTAGCTTCAGACGTGTTGACCTGTCGTTCCCTCTGACTAGAGCCGACTAAGCTAGGAGGAGAATGCATCTAAGAATGTTGCAGGCACTGCAGCCTCCCATACAGCATGAATACCAACCTGTTGGCGCCGTATATCTCATTTATAATAGACTAGCCTGTCCCTACGAACTTTGTCGAACTTTTTCGCAATTACTTCTACAACTGCTAACTACTACTACTCTGCCACTACTACTTTACTACTACTACAACTCTACAGCTAATTTTTCGCAACTACCCTACTACTACTGCTCTACAACTAGTCTACAATTACAACTCTACTATTACACTATACTGGAACGACTATAGATATATAGAGGTAGATAACTCTTTATTGTACTTAACTTAAAACTAACACAAAAATAATATAACATAGAAAGAAACTTACTAAACTAAAAGTAGATGTACAATGGGCGGCCTTATCACTATAAGCGATCTTCTCCAGACAACCTAAGGATGGATAAAATCACTAAGAAAGAAAAAGGCACGGTGTCGTCATAAATATTGAAACTTAAGTATATACTTAATAAATATATAATATAATGTACCAATATTAAGTGACTATACATAAAAACATAATTTTATTATATACATAACATATAAATATATATATAAAGATACTGTTATATATATATTAATATTAAAAAATGCTAACATAAAATGTTACTGATAAAAAAATTAAATAACGTTAACCAAGTGATAAATAGTGGTTGAACACTAGGTTTTTGAAAATGGGCAATGACTTAGCTTTGATTCTGATTTCAACCGGCAGAGCATTCCAAAGCCGTATCGCTAGCACAGTGAAATAATTACTATAAAAATAGAAGAGTGAATAGGAGTATTGATTTGCAGTCTCAGAAGAGCGCGTTGTACGATCGTGAGAGAGATGAAGAAATCCAAAGCGCTCTTTGAGATAGGGAGGAGAAACGGGACTTATTAAGCCAAAAGTAAGTTTGTGTTAAAGTTTATTTATAAAATAAAACTGTTGTTTGCACCAATAAATATTGGACAGCCCAAAATGTCACCGTCTCAAATGTATCTGAAAATTTCGTTATTGTAAATGTATTGTAAGGATACAAATTACAAACCTTTACAATGTTTAAAAGCCTAAGTTATTCCAATATCAGAGAAATTAAAAATACTTAGATCATTGTAATCGGTCCAGCCGTTCTCAAGTTATAGATGGTGTAACTAACCCGACTTTGTTTTATCATATTATTTACACATCTATGGGTTAAAGGCCTTACTATTATCATATTAATACGGGTGAGTTTATCGCGAGTATATTTATTAATTACCTTCTCGCTTAATTAATTAAGGAAACTCCACAGGAATTAATTTTATAATTACGCACGAAACGCAGCGCTTCCCATATAAGAAGCCAAATTAAAAGGTAAAAGAGAGTGTATTATATTATATGAACAAACTCAAAATGTGGTTGTTCAGACCAGCTAAAAGAACTTCAGCAACTAATTATTCATTCAGGAAAAGAGCAGGCAACGGCAGTTTTAACATCAACTGTTTAGAAGATTATGACAACCTAAGCACGAGCTGATTCTAGACAGGTCATTTAACCTCCGTAAGGAGTTGTTATTGCTTTTAATTTTATTGCCGTGAGGTGCCGGCAGAAGTGGTTGACTCCTTTCTTACCATGGATGCAGTAAGAATCTGCCAAGGGAAACCTCTGGTTCTGGATTTGCAGCAGCGTTTTCCATGTATTAAGATCCCGTTATACTGCGCCCGCTAATCCGCCTGCCAAGCGTGGTTATAACCCCTCATGACTTGGCCATGAGAGATGTTTTTGTCCAGCAGTGCCCGTCCTGTGGCTAAGATGACGATGATAATTTCTTTAATGCGCACATTTTTCAAAAATTGTATACAAATGGTAGGCAGAATCCCGATGGCATTATCTACCTGTCAACCAAAAAAGTCGAAAACAGAACGACGCATGCAAAAATAAGAGTTTCCGTAGAGATAGAAGTACTAATGAAGATACCATAACCCACACACAGGTTTTTTACAACACTAATTAACAGACACAATGCAGTCTATTCTATAAATAGTATAAAAAATATTATCCAATTTATTCTCATTATTTTGTTCTCAAATTTTTGTTTCATAAAATCCTAAACTGAGTAATAGCCATTTCTAAAGATTTCGCAATTTGTTTTGAAAAATGTTTGGGCTGTCATTTGCTTTAAATTCAGCTGGTGGAACATTAAAACTTTACTGTTTAACTTTACTGCGTGATACCCAGTGATACCAAATGGCATGCTTTGTCTTCGTCATTGACACATCGAGGCCTCCAAATACTTTCATCTCGTAGTAATCCTATTTATAAACGACTAGCCGCACTCCGCGGTTTCACCCGCGTAGTTCCCGTTCCCGTGAAAATACGGGGTTAAAATATGCCTATATATATATACGCTTATGTTACTCAGGGATAATGTACCTAGCATTCTATATATAAATATATACTCACGAAATCTAGTGATAGCCTACAACTGGTCTACTATTACTACTCTACATTGTACTCGGCGTGTGAATAAACCAACGTGTGCTGATACAGTTACTGTGATGTGCTGTCCCAGTGTGAACCGTCCGATCTCAAAATCCGATCTCAAATTTTTAATTATGAAGACCAAAATTGAGGGTAGTCTGAAAAGACGCCTTCGCTTTGTTGTAGTTAACTTCAGCACGCCGGTCTTCTCGCGACCACGACCAGGTGCATTCTGTCGAAACGTCGGGATAAAAATAAAGGTAATTACGCGATAATTACCCGATAATCTAACATAGTTATAATTTAGTGCATCCATTCCCCTATGCTTGTAGGTAACATTACGCCGAGAAGCAGTAATACCTCCCTATCTCAAAGCTCTACAAAGCGCAATGCAGTCGTCTGTAATCTGTACTGAAGCCTTACAGCACACGTTCCTATTGTGTCCAGGTAATGAAATATAGAGCTTGCACAAATCAGATAGAAGCATACGTACATTATATAGACGACCTCTGTGGCGCAGCGGGTTCGATTTCTGCCTCGGGACAAATGTCTTACATGTACACATACGACAACTCTGGATCAAGACGTCTGGAAGAAATGAGCAGAAGCCTTTGCCCAGCCGGGGGACAACAAAAGCTAATCATCATAATAATACGACAACAACGGAATATAAAACATTAAATTAAAATTGTCTTCTCAACTACTCATAACCATCATCATCATTTCAGCCAAAGGATGTCTGCATGATGTATGCTGGATCACTGCTGGACAAACGGATCAAGAGTGGTTGTTGCCATGCTCACCACGCTTGGCAGGCGGATTGGTGACTGCAGTGCAGGATATTGATACACAGAAAGATGCTGCTGCCTATCTTTCGGAGGTATCTCTCGGCAGATTTTTACTGCATCCACGGCAAGACAGGATAGGCATTCTTGACTACTATTACTGCTAAACTAAAACTGATTTAATCGCCTCCGCTACAACAACCTCGAGATGTCGGTCGACAGAAACACCTGTACCATATACCTCTAAATGCGGCTCTATTTCAAGAACATTCCTCGCCCACAACATTCCCAAAGTCCTGTAACTGCAAGTCCGACCTCTCACGCACGCTTGTGAAAATTTAATACCGGTACAGTCGCCGCACTACGTGATCTCTGCACGTGATTTACTCGCCAACTGTACCCTTGAAATATAAATCGGAACGGGAATTGGTAATGTGGTAAACACATTCAGTGCTGCAAGAAAATATAATATAATAAAGACTTTATAATAACATCATTATTTCAGCCGGAACGTCCACTACTGAACACGGGCCTCCCTTGTGGACCTCCATGAGGGGTAGTAGCCATACTCGCCACACTTGGCGGGCGGGTTGGCGAGTGCAGTATGTGATGTTGATACACAGAAAGAGGCTGCATATCTTTCGGAAGTATCCCTTAGCAGGCTCTTACTGCATCCGCGGGCATGAGAGGAGGTGTAACATTCTAGTGCCGGCACCCCACAGCATACAGAAGCCTTATAACGCGCTCGCTCTCAAATTCAAGGGCATTTCTCAAGACGAAACTAAGTCTATGGAACGATTCCTTGGCGACTAGATTTATGTGATCATGGAACGTAAGCCTCTGATCAAACGTGACACCCAAATCCTTCAACTATGAACTCATTAACTACTAGTTAATCGATTTAAAGATAAAGATAAGGATACCTTTGTAATGTACAAAGTTACATGAACTTTGAACATTAGTTCCGTCTCTTATTTGTCACTTCTATTCTCAGAACGTAAACAAAGGAAGCTTGTCGAAATATTTTGTCTGTGAAGCTGTATGGTTCTGTTTCAGGAATGTTTTTATGTACAATACAAATTCGTGAGCGTGTTTGCCGAGCGGCCAGTCTTTATTTGGCTATAAAAGTGAACAGTGAAGTGAATAGTGCAGAGACTTTAGGGTGAATACAAGTGTTGATCAGTAATTTGTGAGCAAGTCTTCCAGAGGTAATCTGTGAAGAAGTGTTCTAGAGTGGATCTGCTGTGAGATTTTTATTGGTGTGATTTCCGTTATTAATTTACAGGACTTCGTTATGCAAGGGTTTAAATAACGTAGTAGAATTAAACCAAAATCATACTTATATTGTTACGGGTTTAATATTGTGTGGTTCGGGAGAAACCCAACTCGTAACAATAATTAGTATAGATTCTCAATTAAGGTTATTAAATTATATTTTAATCAGACTTTAAAGAACGATGAACATAGAAATTAAAAATCATGCTAAGACTTCTGACATAATACAGAATACAGACTCTACAGATTTTTTTATAACTAGCTATTCTATTGTTATTTTTCTACCTACCAACATCACTAATCGTCAATATTAGGGTTAATTCAAGTCGGGTTCATCATTTTAGCCGTAACACGTCCACTACTGAATACAGGCCTCCCTCATGGATCTCCATGAGGGAGGACTTTATTCAGCCATACTCACCACGCTTGGTAGGCGGGTTGGCGAGCGCAGTACAGGATTTTGATACACAGAAAGACGCTGCTGCCCATCTTCCAGAGGTATCCCTTTGCGCCTGCAAATGTCTCATGCCCGTGGATACAGTAGGAGCCTTCCTACTGCATCCACGGGCATGAGAGGAGGGGCAATCTACTGCCAGTAAACCCATAGCCAAGTCTAGTTGAAAAATTAAGAAAAAACTCACATTTGAAATTACACTCGTAATATTTAATTATGGTTAGGGCTTTTAATAACAATATATTATGTTCTTGTAATAAATGTACCAATGCAACTGTTTACAAAAATATCTACAATTTATGTATAACTTATTAAAATTTGTTTAATTATAGAAAAACTCAAAACTTTAGCCAAAACATACTCAAATACATCACCTTCTTATCAACATTTGGTGAAAAGCTTAAGTCACACTTAACGCTTAATTTCTTGTTTAGACCTCAAACTTAACGCCAGTTTTCACAGCTCTTAACTTGTAAAGTTTTAATTTATGAAGCCATTAAGCATATCAGTGGCGTTTTTATGAGATATCTCGAAATCCTCGCCAAGTTTAAGTGGTAATTTTAACTTTAAAAAAGTAATGTTTAACTGGGTCAAAATATCTGTGAGCTTATTTAAATTAAGAAAGAACAACGTCAACAAAAATACTACACGTAGTCTAACACGCGTCTCCGGTTGCCTCATCACCGTTAAAGCTTAAATCCATCTATGGCTGATATACCTTTGAAACTTAGAGATAGCGCCCCAACGCATTAGGCGGCCAGGCGTTGTGTGGTGCCGGCAGTGGAATGTTGCCTCTTCTCTAATACCCGAGGATGCAGTAAAACGCTGCCACGGGATACATCCGTAAGATGGGTAGCAGCGTCTTTCAGTGTATTAAAATCCCGGGCTGCACTCGCCATCCCGCATGCCTAGCGTGGTGAGTATGGTAAAAACCCCTCGTATATTAAGTACAAAGATCCATAAGTGAGGTCTATGTCCAGCAGTAAACATCTTACGGCGGAGATAATGACAATGATGATGACATATGTACGTATAAGACAACTTCTTACAATTTCTTTTACACTAGGCGGCCAGCGGCCACATGGAAGAAATAATTAGCTGCCACGACCTGACCGCGGGGCCAGGCCGCCTAATGCGCGGGCCTTTTCGATGTCACTCGACCTACACAGCTGATTAGCAAGCATGAAATGCTTAGTATTACAATAAAAGATAAAAATAAGACGGTCAGTCCATTATACATCTTTATTACGTAGAAGACTTCTACGGCGTAGGCACAGCTACGGTGTAGACAGGAACTTCATTAAATAATTTGTAGACTACAGAAACTACGTCACATAAAAATGCCCCTAGAAAAAAAATATAAAACGAGCGTGAGTGAAATTAAGTGATTTGATAAATGATAAGTTAGTAGACACATTCGTATGACGAAATTCTCAGACTGTTGTTTATTCATAATGTCCGAAACAATTATCCTGAGATCATTCATACAAAATATCTCTCAAACGTAAATAAACCAGACAACCAATAGAAAACACTGCTACATTAATTTTGTTACTATACCTTTTTTTGTTGGAGGGATGAACGGGGGCTTGCGGAAACCTACATGTTTTGAGTCATCGATAAAAATTCGATGGTTTTTCACACTAAAACGGGTCAGTGTGTGAATTCTCAAAAAAATATCATGAATCCTATCATCAGAACTGGGTTTAAAACCAATCAAACATTATTAATTAGAGGTTTTAAAAAGACAAACCGACATAGTTCTCACAGGCAACTTTTCAGAGAACTTCTATCGGCCATCAGTTCTGCAAGCTACATGGCCTACGCATTCTTCAACGTGCTAATCCGTTTGGCTCTGTCGGTGACCCGAGTTCTTCCACATATCTTCTTATATTATTATCTGTTTCGATCCCGTAAAGAAACCCTGAGCATAGCCCTCTCCATAGCTCATTGAGCGAGTCTAAGCTTATTCATGAGGCCGGTAGTGAAGGACCACCTCTCTGTTCCGAACACTGTAAGGTAAAAAAAAACCTTGTTAAAACATAATCCTAAGCGGCAATAGGCTAAAAAATGTTCTCTCAACGAGTCATACTGTGGTTCAATTCGTCGTGTGATTCGTAAGGAACCATTCAGCTATCCTTTTATGCAAGAGGCCGTTACTGAAAAGAAAAATTATATATGTAATACCTGCTATAAATTAAAGTAAAAACAAAACACGAGCGGCAAAGCGCCGGCCTGATTCCGCCCGAGTGCGCTCCAAGCTGCACCGAGCATTGCGCAGATCTAATGTGTCGGAGCCTTTATAAACTTTACGAGTTATGCTCTGCGTGCGATCGTAACTAAATTTTCTGTGCTATTTTCGTTGATGCTTTTGTTCGAAATTTCATGTGAGTGTTGGTATTTGTCATAAGGCAATGCGTTAAATAAAAATTATTCGAATGTAATTGTTGAAATTACATAGTCCATTTATATTATAATCTCATTCTAAAAACATTCAATGAAAATATTGACAAACCAAAAAAAAATATAAAATTATGCATTCAATTAGGTACATGACAATAACATCTTCATAAACTCAAGACATAGATCACATAACACTGCGATTTTAAAACAAGTCTTAAAAATAATGCCCTTAAAAATTTGCATGTTTTTATTATTATTATTATCAGCCGTTACTGTCCCACTGCTGAGTAAAGGCCACTTTTTGACTTTGTGACGAACGTGACGAACGTAAATTTGCATGTAGTCACCAGAAATTGTTTTAGAAACAGTAAAATATTATAAATACACTTGTATTTATAATAAAAAAAAATGTATATAGTTCAAGAGTAGTTTATGTACAATTTTAGAAACAAAACAGTTCCACTTGTTCTCGATATGATGGTAAGCGTTGGTAACAGCGTCACAGTTTTTATAATATGAAATTATTGCAGGGACCAGCGCTTCCAATGTAATTTCTGTTATATAGGTTCTGTTCTGAAATAAACGTGTACTATATTTTTTTATTATTTGACTCAAGCTCTGCTTAGCTTGGGGCTAGATGATGCTGTGTAAATTGTCCAGGATTATTTATTTATTAATACAATATAGAAGTATTATCTAGTTGTAAATTTTTCTTACATTTTGAAAGCCCGTAGTCCAGCGACAGGAAATCACTTATTTTACGGCATTTTCACGTCCCTAGTCCCGCTCACTTGACTCCTTTACGGTTGTTCACTCGTAAATTTCACGAGTAAAAGAATTTGATGCGTCTTCGTTTGTAACATTTGTTTACAGGAAGGGCAGTCGTCTAACATTTTATTTAAAGGATGGTCTAGTGCTTCCGTACCATCGTGTATTGTATGAATTGAAGTCGCTTTTTGTGTCTATTTCTAAGTTTTTGTACTGGTTACAAGAATTTGTCATGTTCTTTATGTTTCGACAAACTTGGTGGCGTAGTTGGTTTAGAGACGCTGGAAGTTGCAGGTTCGATTCTTGCCGATGGGAAGATGTTTGCTTTGTCTGCAGATATTTGGTTGCGATAAGTGCTTTTAATATATGATAATAATGTGTGATTTGTCCAGCATTATTTATTTATTTAATATATTTAAAAAAAAATATTTAAGTATTCTAACAACCATCTGGTATCCGTATCCATAACACATCACACTGGTGCAAAATATGGAATTTGATAGAATAATTTCGAATTCCGCTTTATTAAAATGAACTTTTCGTAACCCAATTGTGATTCATGTGGAGTAGTAGAGGATGTCCAACATCTACTAGAGGAGTGCGTGCGCTTCCGACAGGAAAGACAGTCACTTGTGATGGCTTTCGGACTGAACAGTCTTGACACAGGAATTTTTCACAACGTTTTAGCACACCCTACATCTGAATCAGCTGTTGAGCTGTTCAGAGCCGTGACTCATCACAAGTAGTACACACTACCTACCTAATATGTACTTTATTATTCGTTAAAAATTGTCTTTTTTTATTTTTATTTAATTGTAGTAATTGTTCTCTTATTGTTGGCTTATTTCCTTTTTTTATTGGTGCAGGTAATGTTATAAAATCATTGTAAATACGATAGGACCGGCATGTTGTTAAATAAAGGTCCATAAAATAAATTTGAATAAAAAAAAAAAAAAAACTTTTCGTAAAAATTTGAAAAAAATGTGTTAAATTTGGCGGAAAATATTGTTTATATTAAACTTTACATGCAAAGTCCACTAGGCAAGAAAAATGAGTAGGTAGCAGCTATTTTAGTTTTGTTTCTGTCAAAACTTTTGCCGTTTGGTGCAGGCAGTAGAATGTTGCCCCTTATCTCTTGCCTATGGATGCAGTAAGTATTTGCTACCTCAAGAAGATGGGCAGCAGCGTCTATCATTGCATCAATATCCTGTACTGCGCTCGCCAACCCATCTGCCAAGCAATGAGGTAGGCCTATGTATCTTTTGCCGTTAGATGCCGTAAATAGAATGTTGCCCTTCTTCTCTTTCCCACAAATACAGTGAAAATTTGCTAACGGATACCTTAGGGAGAAAGGCAGCAGCGTCTTTCAGTCTATCAATATCCTGTTCTACGCTCGCCAACCCGCCAGCCAATTCGACAGGTATCAAGCTTGGCGAAGAGGGAGGAATAGGTCCAGCAGGCCTACAGATGATGATGATGATGATCCAAGAGTCTTTTTATTTCTCCTGACGCATCAAACCCACTCTAGACCCACTCAAGTCAGCCTTGTCATAAATGAAAGAGGTTTAAAAATCTTCAGACTGGTACTTGAATAATGAATCAAGTACTTTAGAATCTAACAGATGAGACTCAGTAAGTCTAGGGTAATTTAAACTTGCAATCCAGTCGCAACGTTTTATAATAATCATAATCATCATCTTAGTCGTAGGACGTCCACTGCTGGGCAAAGACCTCCCTCATGCATCACTATGTACTGATCAGTTGTAACCATACTCACTATGCTTGGCAGGGCTGCGTTCAGGCGTAGTCAGGGGATGTTGATACATGAAAAGACGCTGCTGCCCATCTTCCGGGGGTATCCCTTGACCGATTTTTATTGCGGGCAAGGGATATTTGGCAACCTTTAACTGGCGGCGCCCCAAGGCTAGGTGATGATTTATTTATTTATTTTATTTATTTATGAACAAAATCCACAGCCCTTACAGATAAAATGATAACACTTATTTATAGTCATAGCTTACAGCCAATTATGGATTTACATTTTGTAAATGGTACTTAATTAAACGCTTACGACGATCTCTTCACGCTTATGAAATAAATCAAAACTACCTATCTAACTTACATTTAAAGGAAAATAATAATTATAAATTAAATTATGCTAATAAACATTTTCAAAATTGATAATAATTATAAATTAAATTATGCTAATAAACATTTTGAAAATGATGAGTTTAGTTTGTCGTGAGATAATCTCACTAATATTATAAGGCCGGAAATTTGTTTGTGTGTTACCTCTTCACGCAAAAACTAGCGTATGTATGTATCGAGCTGAAATTTTGCAAACGTATAGATGTTGACTAGAATTAACACATAAGCTACTTTTTATCTGGGTACAATGCATGCCAAGCGGCGGGCATAAGCTAGTTAACAACATGTTTAATTCGGTATAAAGCCATTCAATTGTGAGAAATTAAGGTTGTTTTTAACGCACATGGCTGCTTCGTAAACATACAGGGAAGGTACGGTCAAGATTTTATAATTTGTAAAGTAAGGTCTACACGAATCAGTTACTTTACGACGAAACATAGCTCTAATATCTATCATAGGTATTTGAAGATCTTTTCGATGATTGTTGAATTACCCCAAAATATTATACCTTAACTAATATTTAGAATCTAGAAATTTTGTAGAGTCAATTTCTTTTTATTTTATGAACAAACATTTTACGACTGCTGATCGCCTTAGTTAACTCAAAAATCAATATTTCGATTTTTTTAGTTTAACGACTTTGGTCTGAAATGAAAAATGACGAAGTATATTATACATGTCAACATTAAAGTTTGCTAAATTTAACTTAACTTTTTCTCATAACTCCATTTCACTCCATAATAAAACCCTATTCTAAGAACACCGCCACCTTAAAATGCTAATAAAGCACGTATAAAATAAACAACTCGTAATGGACATCAATTCGCGGCGCACAATATGGAATTTTCACAAATAACGGCGAATTTATGACAAAGTTTATGGCTCCTTTCCTTCACGATAGAGCATTGAAATTCTGCGTGAACTCCGCCGCAACTTCCGGTAGAGCCGTGGCCTCACCGTGCAGCTTTCTTCAAATTAAACGAAAATTGGAGAATAAACTTTGGAGTTTTGAGTGAGCTTGCTTCGAAAATGGGTTGTATAACGAGGTGAGCGATTTGTTTAGACAATGAATAAATCATAAATATAAATCATAATAAAAAATCATAGTCATCATCATCGTCTCAGCCGTAAATCGTCCATTGTCTTGTGAATCTCCAAATACTGTTATAGGTGTTGTTGTGATACTATCCACGCTTGGCAGGCGGGTTGGCAAGCACATAACGGAATGTTGATACACGGAATGACGCTGCTGTCCATCTTCCGGAGGTATCCCTTATCAGGCTCTTAGTGCATCCACGGAAAATAATGAATATAATAAATACTTCAGTACACAATAATTTTTATTCACTGTAGATTGATGACCATTATTAACCATGTAAAATACAATTGTAAATGAAAATTGTTTTGTTAAAAATTAAAGCAAAGTACGGTCATCAATTTAAATCTTGTAGTTTGTTAACATTTTGTACATATCCAATAGTCAAAATTGGTAGTATTCAATTTGTTATTTTGGCTAATAAATGCTTTAGAATAGACATGTAATTTATTTGCTATTTAGCACACAAAAAATATATTGTAAACGGATTGTTTTTGCAGATATCGGTCAGTGTCAGTATTGGTAGTGATAATATAAGCTAATAAAGTGTTATCGTAAAAAACTATAATTTAAACTTAATCCTAAACTTTTTTCTGACGCTTTAATTTACCAGCTTCGCGCAAAGGTCTGCGGTGGCGGTAGAAGCAAACGTCTAAGGGGCATGTTGGAAGCACTGTCCACCACCCTACTCATCATTTCAGCCATAAAACGTCCACTGATGATCACAGGCCTCCCTCATGGATCTCCATGAGGGGTAGTTGCCATACTCACCACGCTTGGACATACACGGATAGACGCTGCTGCTCATCTTTCGAAAGTATCCCTTAGCAGGCTCTTACTGCATCCACGGGTAGGAGAGGAGAGGTAACATGCTACTGCCGGCACCCCACAGCGGTCTCTATCTATATAAATTTGACAAAACAAGCATTTGTCAAAACAAGTATTTGACAAGCGTCCGTGCTTCCATAATAATATACAAAACTCGTCACAGAATACGACTGCCACCTGGCGGCAAAGAAACGCAACTTTTATTACAAACCCATAAAATTCTAGTACTCGTTTATTACAGTTTTATACGCCCTAATAATATTCCATGTTTACTGATAGCAGCTGTTATTTTATATATTTTCAAGTGTTTCCCTTTGTAGGAAGCTCCGTCCCACTTTGAGCAGCATTTCAAATGATTTGGCTGTTTGATTGTGGGTGAAATTTTCCCAGGGTTCCGTATTACTTGGGCATTTATTTGCATGATTGTGGGGCCGCGGTTTTTTATGGGCCATTCGGTTTATTGAAAAGTGTATTTGAGCTGACGATGCCGCTTTTAGTGATGCATGATACAGAGTTATGTCTATGCCTAAGTCTTCAATATCCGCTTAGAAGTCTTCTCATAGGCGGTTGTTTTGTTGAAACTGAAGGATATAATATTTGTAAACGACTACCTCTGTGGTACAGCGGGCGAAGGTCCGCCTGCGACGCAAGAGATTGCGGGTTCGATTCCCGCGTCAAGACAAATGTCTGTATGATCTGCAGATATTTGTTCAGGGTGTTCTGGATGTTTTTCTGTATATAAAAAAAATATCTATGTAGTAACTATTATGTATTAAGTATATCAGACATCTAGTACCCATAACATAAGCTCTGCTTAGTTTGGGGCTAGATGATGCTGTGTGAATTGTCCCGCATTATTTATTTATTTATTAGACAATGACCCATTTGGTAGTAGCATAAGCTAGGCAAGGCGGTGCCTAACTCGTTATTTCTTTGATAATATTTTTAGCCGCTCGTTTGGTTTCGCGCCGCGCCGATTACGCACCTCATTTGGTTTGCGTTTTGGCGCGAAATACGGCGTGCGCTCCGCGTCGGCGCTAAGTGGATACTGGCTCGGTTTTTACAATTGAACGTATTGTGTCTTTATGCTCTATGGAAAGGGTTTGAATGAAGCTTGTCAGTCCATCGGCGTTAGTCTTATAGGTTTGGTTTATATATTTTTAGGGTTCCGGACCAAAATGGTAAAAAGGAACCCTTATAGAATCACTCTGTCTGTCTGTCTGTCTGTCTGTCTGTCTGTCACAGATGGATATCTCGAGAACTACTGATGCTATCGACTTGCAATTTAAAATGGTAAAAGACAACACTTTTTTACTAATATAGCATATATAAAAATGTTAAAAAATATTCTTATTTTGATTGCAGGGGGGCGGATAGGGGATCTCAAAAATTTTAAGTGAAGTTACTAGGCCGTGTGGGGTATCATATGAAAGATATTCATTTGTACATTAATAAACAGTTTTTAGTTTTCCTTTAAACCGTATCGTTTTTGAGTTATTTACAAAAATGTTGAAAAAATGACCGTTCCCCCCCCCTTATCTCCGAAGTTTGCCGAGATAAACCCATGATACTTTTATAGCTAATAGAAGTGTATGTAAACTTTATAGGAAAATTATAGCGAACTCTCTAGTTTGCATAGTTTTTTCTACAAGGGGGGTGGAAGGGGGGTTTTCAAAAATTTTGTGAAGTTAATAGGTGATGTGGGGTATCATATGAAAGGTATTCATTTGCACATTATTAAACAGTTTTTAGTTTTCCTTTAAGACGTATTGTTTTAGAATTATTTACAAAAACGTCGAAAAAACGACCGTTCCCCCCCCCTTATCTCCGAAGTTTGCAGAGATAAACCCGTGATACTTTTATAGCTCATAGAAGTGTATGTAAACTTAATAGGAAAATTGTAGCATACTCTCTAATTTGCATAGTTTTTTAGACAAGGGGGGTTGAAGGGGGGTTTTCAAAAATTTTGTAAAGTAAATAGGTGATGTGGGGTATCATATGAAAGGTATTTATTAGCACATTAATAAACAGTTTTTAGTTTTCCTTTAAGCCGTATTGTTTTTGAGTTATTTACAAAAATGTTGAAAAATTGACCGTTCCCCCCCCCCTTATCTCCGAAGTTTGCAGAGATAAACCCGTGATACTTTTATAGCTAATAGAAGTGTTTGTAAACTTTATAGGAAAATTATAGCGAACTCTCTAATTTGCATAGTTTTTTAGACAATGGGGGTGGAAGGGGTGTTTTCAAAATTTTTGGAAAGTTACTAGGTTATGTGGGGTATTATATGAAAGGTATTCTTTTGCACATTAATAAACAGTTTTTAGTTTTCCTTTAAGTCGTATAGTTTTTGAGTGATTTACAAAAATGTTGAAAAAAATAGCGTTCCCCCCCCCTTATCTCCGAAGTTTGCGGAGATAAACCTTTGAAACTTTTATTACTATTAGAAGTGTATGTAAAGATTAGAGGATATTTATTACAATCTCTCTACATAGCATACTTTTTTAGAAATCATCGAAAGTGTAAAAAATCTACATAAGTTCTGCTATCAGACAAGAGATGGCGCTGTCAAGGTTCTCCAACAAATATAAAACCGCCTTTGTCATAAATTATATTGTATGATGGCACGGAACCCTCGGTGCGCGAGTCCGACTCGCTCTTGCCCGGTTTTATTTTATGTTGATTTGTGTTCAAACAAGTGTTCACTTTTATATTGTATACTATATCTATCAGTGAAGATCTGCAATTGGCACTCTGATGCTATCGTTAATATTTCTTAACATTTATGTACTTCCGCTGTTGGTTTTCCCTATCTATAATACTAATATTATAAAGAGGTAAGATTTGTATTTTGTATGTTTGTAACGAATAAGCTCAAAAACTACTGGACCGATTTTCAAAATTATTTCACCATTATAAATAATGCTACATTATCCTTGAGTAAAAAAGGCTATATTTTAACCCGGTAGTCCCACGGGAACGAAAACTATACGTATGAAACCGTGAAGATAAAAAAATATTCATGTGATAGTGAAGTCATTCACGTAATGTGTGACTAAGGCAGGGACGGGCAATGATGACCGTATATTTACCCATAACCACTGAAGTAACTACGAGTACACGTAAATAGATTCTAACAACACACAATTAGAAGAACATCTTAGTTTGTTTACTACAACTAATTAACATGTCATAGATAAAGCTACGTTCTATAGACAAACGTTATATATAGACAATAGATTACCGCAATGTCGTGGGGTAATAGCAGTAGAATGTCGTCTCTCTCTTCTCTTGCCCGTGCATGCAGTAAGAATTTGCCAAGGGATACATCCAAAATATGGACAGCAGCGTCTTTTCGTATTTCAATATCCTGTACTGCGCTCGCCAACCCGCCTGCAAAGCGTGGTGAGTATGGCAATAATACATCACGATCAAGTACATGGAGCTCCAAGGGAGGCCTTTGTCCAGCAGTGGACGTGTTACGGTTGGGAAGAAGGAAGATTACCATCGCCCGTTCAAACATCCTTTGATACATGGAATCCTACATAAATTGGAAACTTCAAGTTTAAACAAAATAAACGCTAGACGCACCATTGATACTAAGTTAGGCGAGGTGAGCTGAACTAAGCTAGAACCTAGCCTTACGTAAAAATAGTTAAACCGCCTAACTTTGCTACTTTGGGTATTAGTTTCTGAGCTAACAAAGGTAGATAAATTATAGATGTGAAAACACATTCAACTGGTTATGATAGTGTGGCGCGGCTGACAGCCGGTGACGCTTTAAGATAATGATGTTATGTTCTGATATGCAGAACGATGCAGGGATCTCGAAATAATGTACAAAAGATTTTAATATCTCATGACAGTAGCAGAAAACTTAATATATTTGTTGATGGTAAATCTGTAGAGTATGTCACTGAGGCTAGAAATCTTGGACTCTATATGGACAGCAGCTTACGCTTTGAGAAACATGTATCAGAATGTGTGCCTTCAAGCGATAGAGACAGTTGTCTCTATCGCCTGAAGTTTCTGTACAAAATACGTCCATACCTTAGTGAAGATGTGAGGTTCATGCTCTGCAAATTGTTAATCCTTTCCAGACTAAACTACTCCAATGTGGTGTATGGCCCCTGCCTCCTAAGTCGAACTGAGAAACTCATACAGTGAGTCCAAAATGCCTGTGGTCGGTTTTGCTTTCGTGTGCCACCTAGGACACATATAACACCATTTTTAAACTCCTCAAGCTTGTTAAAGATGGCAGCACAGAGGAAATTACATCTGTCAGTTCTTCTCTTTGTTTAAATCAACAGCAAGACTCCCAGGTATTTATATGATAAGTAAGTTTGGGCGCAAACCCAGTCTAGGTACCCAAGTGGGACGTGTACCTACATTTTGTCACGCCAGTTCACAGAACTGTAAGTGTTTCGTAGATCCTTCAGATTCTCTGCGTCTAAATGTTGGAACTGTTTTCTTCCTCCCAGTCGTGCCCTGAAAACAGTTGGCACCTTTAGAATGCATCTAAAAAAAGAACTTCTAGCTTGACAGAAGGAAGGTGTCATAATGTAATATGATATATAATAGGGTAAAACTTCTACTTACCAATCTTGCATGCACGCTATCATAAGATCACAACTCATTTATTTGCACTTGTTAACTTTGTTTTTATTGTTTTCTTGGGGTTTCAGATAGCAAAAGTTGAATTATATAAGTTTTTCTCACTTTTTTCTAACAACATCTGTCAAACTTGTTTACGCGGATAACGCACGGGGCGCGCGTTCTGCTAGGTGGTAGACAAGTTTTGTTCAGAAACTGGTCTTTGAATTTGGTCGCATCGAGCCAGTTTAGTTGCCGGTCAGTCGTTCGCTTGAAGTTTTAAGTGTAGTGTTAAGCTGTTCCTGTGCTGCATGGGCTTTCTAATATAATTTTAAAGTTTAGAGTAAGTATTTTAATTTTTCTTTTTTGGTTTTTACTGGTGTTTTATGTTATGATGAAATGTTTTTTCTTTATTTTTAATATGCAAAGTACTTATGTCGACACTCGCCTTTGGCGAGTATAAAGAAGAGTTAATCCTTATTTGGATTAACATTATGCTGAGGTAGGTAGGTATGACCTTTTGGTCCTCAAACATACTTTTATTTTTAAATACCTACCTTTGTTGTGGATTAATAAATGATTTTCTTCTTCTTTCTTCAATTAACCCCCGCGATTTTTGGCGACATATTAATAGTTTGAGAGCAAAGGGGGGATTTGAGAAGAATGTCAAAGATTAATCTTTTCCTGGGGTCGGAGCTTCAGAAGCCTTTCCTATCTTTTTTGCCAGCCAGCGTGTTCCTTCCGGACGTGCCACAGCTAGATATTGACCATCTCAATGTGTCTGACATTGGCATCACACAGAAACATAGGTACTTACAAAGTACCTTCTACGTAGCTAACATAGTACCTACCAAAATTGCAAATGAGCTCGTAAAAAGACGAAGCAGTTGCGCATCTATATCCCATCTTACTATCTATCGCTTTAGTTTCTGTTGAATATTAAAATGGTGGGGAATTGCTTAAGTTGCGTACTTCGCAACTTTGCGATGGATGTTTACGGGTGACTGAGGTGTAGGGTCTGTTTCTTACTTTATATTCTTATTTTTAAAGGTAGCCTTCTGTTGTGTAAAACTACACTTTAGGACTTTAGCTGTCGTGGATTTAACAATGAGTGTGGTTTTACAGTATCCGAATTTGAAGAGTTTATTTTGTTTAAAAAAAAAGCCACAAATATGTAATTACTGAATCACGTAACTATACAAAGCAAATGGAGATGGATGAAACTTCGGTATTATTTGATAAAAATGAAATAAAATTTAGTTTTTCAAATTAATCTGTATGTAACAAAATTAATACTTATAGCACAAAATTGTATCCCGTAAAAGGTTGCACAATTAGCACCAAAAATATGATAGATAGATAGATAGTCACTTATTTACAACTACAAAATAAACACTACCTACAGGTTTAATACAGTTATGATATGCTAGGTTTGTCGCTGCAAAATACACAATTCTTTATTACACTATTGACTTTATTGGTAATTAACTTGGTAATTTACTTACATTATTGGTACAATCCTTTATTATATTTTGAAAGAAAAGGCAAGAACGACACGGTTTGCATTTATAAATGTAAAATACACTTCAGTTGAAGTTCCTGCCAATATTTACGAGTATCAAGTAACTAGATAGGCAAATTGTACAAAGCGTCGAGTTACATTATTCAGAACAATTCCGCGGGTGGCGACGAAGGTGGTGAGAAGTCCAAAAGTTTTTATTGCTGAGGGCACGACGGCAGGGACGGCGTAGGTGCTGTATTATGGGGCATTGACCTTTTTATAAGCTACGGACATAGCGATCATAGTATGTCCCTTTTCTCTATAGTAGTATGTAATCTATAGAGAAAAGGGTAATAATATGAAATATGCTCTGATAAAATGCCATGTACGTTTTTGCCGCGGGACGACGAATTAGCCCTAGTTTAAAAGGGGCGAAGAATTAAAAAAAACCTTTGACAAAAGACAGGATGTAATCAAAATTCTGTTGTATAATTTTCAATCATTTCTATGATTCATTGACTTGATTGAAAATTCTGTTGTAACGCGTTTTTCCACGGTTTAAGCAGTAATTAATATACCGTGTTTGCAAGTATATTGCAGGCGAAATATTACATGTGTGTGACAATACTCTTAAACGTGGCCAGTATAGCAATAGTCCTCTCATGAAAAAGGAGATCCTTAAGGGAGGCCTATGTCCAGCAGTGAACGTGGACAGTAATCTTTCGGCTGAGATGGTTAAATTTTCCTTCCCTGAATACATCCCTGTAAGGCAGTCATCGCGCAGATGGTTAAAATTTTACTTTTCATTACTTTGTACCATTTATGTTTCGGCGTGAACGTAAAAATGTTTTAGTTCTAAACTTTTTCTCTGTTTGCGACAAAAATGAAAAATGTAGAGAAACTTCACAAACGGGGTTTTACGAGAGTATGGCTCTAATTAGTATGAAATGCTTGTTTGCTAAGTTTTATTACATTATGACTTCTGCGAGGTAGATGCATTTACGTTTTTAGAGTCATTTTATGCTGTCTTTATACCATGTTTCTTTAATTATGGCTACTGGCATTTTGATGCTATAAATAATAAGTCGGTAAGCTAAAAAACAGTGCTTTGATAATTATCCAAGGTGCTATCAGAAAGTAATGTCGAGTCATCATCATCATCATCATCATTTCAGCCGTAATACGTCCACTACTGAACACAGGCCTCCCTCATCTCCATCTCCATGAGGGGTAGTTGCCATACTCACCACGCTTGGCAGGCGGGTTGGCGAGCGCAGTATGGGATGTTGATACACGTAAAGACGCTGCTGCCCATCTTCCGGAGGTATCCCTTAGCAGGCTCTTACTGCATCCACGGGCATGAGAGGAGGGGTAACATTCTACTGCCAGCACCCCACGGTAAATGTCGAGTGCCATTTGATATTTACTTATATGATTATGCCATAGGGTATTAAAATGTTACATAATCTTGGCGTCATTATTTTATGCCTTAGCTAAAAATTAATGAATTAACACGTTATTAATGCACTAGCCGTACTCAATGTTTTCACCCGCGTAGTCCTAGTTCCCTTGGGAATCATCATCATTATCATCATCATCAGCCTTTATCGACCCACTGCTGGGCATAGGCCTCCCTTTGATTTTGCCATTCGCCTCTGTCATAAGCTATTCTTAGCCAGGTGCAACCCACGGTCTTCCGAACATCGTCAATCCATCGGGATGGTGGACGACCCCTTTTTCTGTGCCCTTGGGAATACGGGGATAAAATATAGCCTTTGTTACTCAAGGATAATGTAACATTCTAATGGTAAAAGAATTTTGAATATCGGTATAGTTTTTTGAGTGTATTCGTTACAAACATACAAAATACAAATCTTTCCTCTATAATATTATCTTTCTAGCCGTGGGGTGCCGGCAGTAGAATGTTACCCCTCCTCTTCTACCCGTGGATGCAGTAAGAGCCTGCTAAGGGACACCTCCGGAAGATGGGCAGCAGCGTCTCTCCGTAACCCGCCTGCCAAGCGTGGTGAGTATGGCAACTACCCCTCATGGAGTTCCATGAGGGAGGCCTTAGTTCAGTAGTGGACGTTTTACGGCTGAAATGATGATGATGATGATTATCTTTCTTTATAATAAAAGTATAGACAGAGAAACGTAAATAATAGAACGACAAGAGAAACCATATGTACAAATTGGCGGATAGGACGAATTGTCTCTTCGTAAAGCCGCAGACAGACTGACAATGCAAAACTATATGGGTATCTTCTAGTATTATGAAACCTAAAAACAATATACAGATGAATTTCCCAAACTAACCCTAACCTAAAGCCTATGCCACATTACCATGATCACAACTAAGTCCACCGATACAATACACTCCTGCGTGCAATAAGGTAAATCAGCGCAGCGGATAACAGCGCACGAAACGTTCCGAATCGTATATTTGGTAACTAAACGACTAGTATAAATTGTACTAGTGACACAAGCCGGCCCGCCTGCAGGGGTGTGTTGCACTGGAAGATATAAAGTGCTTTTATATTTTCGGTTATTATATCAGCCGTATATTGCCGTGGGATGCCGGTAGTAAAATTTTACCCCTCTTCTTATACCCATGAAGACAGAAAGAGACAGCTAAGGGAATCCGGAAGATGTGCAGCAGCATCTTTCCGTGTATCAAAATCCCACCATGAGGGAGGCGTGTGTTCAGTAGTGAAAGTTTTACTGCTAAAATGATGATTTTATCAAATGTCGCGTGAAGTCACACGCTAGTACGCGCCGATAAACCTCGGTACAGGTCAACACGTCTGAAACTAACTAAGCCGATTTTTTCCTCCACCGTTAAAGAACCCGTATTTTTCAAGAAAGAAAAGTAAATCATAATCAATTTAACACAATTTTTCTCACTCCTACTGTACCTCATGACATAATAAAAATAATAAACTCATTAAAAAATACAACCAGTTCCGGTTTTGACGGCATTACAACTAAAATAATAAAAGATGTTGCTTTGATTATATCTCCTATACTATGCCACATAATAAATAATTGTTTGGAGCTTGGCATTTTCCCTAGTACTCTAAAACTTACTATTATAAAACCGCTCCATAAGAAAGGGTCACGAGAAGAAGTAGAAAATTACAGACCAATAGCTCTCATTCCAATATTTTCAAAGATATTCGAAAAAACTATTTATATTAGACTTTACAATTATTTAGAAAACAACAAAATTCTTAGCAATTCTCAATATGGGTTTAGGAAAGGTCGGTCCATAAATAAAGCTATATATGACTTTCTTAACCTAATAATGACAAATAGAGACAAAAATAAAACAGTTATTGCATTATACATGGACATGACCAAAGCGTTCGATCACGTTAACCATGAAACTCTATATCAAAAGCTAGATGCTTACGGTATCAGAGGCATGGCAGGATCTCTTATAAAATCCTACCTTAGTGAAAGAACTCAAGTTACCCAGATTAACAAAATTTGTTCAAAAACTTGCTTTGAAAAAGTATACGAATCGTGTGCCAGAGTGGTTTCATTTGGTGTTCCCCAAGGGAGCGTCTTAGGACCACTCTTATTTTTACTTTATATAAATGACTTGCCTCAGGTTACTAATCATCCTATGACCCTATTTGCTGACGACAGTACTGTATTATTTATTAATGATAAAACATATAATTTTAAATTTGACATCGATTCTACTTTGACATCTATTAATAATTGGTTATCTTTAAATAACTTAAATATAAATTTGACAAAAACATATCTTATGAATTTTAAACAGAGGAATAATGACAAACTTGATCTAAGTACAAGAGTAGTTGAAGTAGACTCTACAAAATTCCTTGGCCTTACTATTGATAATAAGTTAAATTGGAAATTTCATATTGACGTCATCTGCAAAAAGATTAAACAATTTTCTTATGCTCTATTTAAGTTAAAAAACGTATCAAACATATCCACTCTACTCACTGCGTATCATGGACATGTATCATCAATCTTACGTTACGGGATCATGTTCTGGGGAAACTCAACAGACAAGCTTCGAGTATTTAAGGCACAAAAACGCTGTGTAAGAGCGATTATTGGATTGGGCAGACGGGAATCCTGTAAATCTCACTTTATTACGCTTCAAATATTAACACTCCCGGGGATTTATATATATGAAGTAGCAGTTTTTGTTAAAAACAACCCTGAACTATTCGAAAGATTTGCAATTGGAAGCCGCTTAGAGGGTAAATTACGAAACGTTCCATGCAAAACAAAACACTTGCGTAACAGTGTTTTCTGTATGGCACCAACAATTTTCAACAGAATTCCTAAATCTGTTCGCGAGCTTTCCGATAACCAATTTAGGGTCAGATTAAAGCAGTTATTAGTAGAAAAAGCGTACTATGCTATTAATGATTTTTTGATGGATCCGACTATTAAATAACATTGTGAATACATATTAATGGAATTTATTCAATTATGATTTTATTGACATTGTTTATTCAAACTGACATTTTTATATCTATTTTTATTAAAATTAAATTAAATTTTAAGTTTTTTATAATAGGTATCACATTTTAATAATACTTATTTATTGTATAGTTAAATGATTGATGCATGCTGTTTCTAATAATTTAAGTATCTTATGAATTGTGTTTGTTAATGTTTGTATGCCCTAGTGGCAGAATCTAGAGAACGAAATGTATTACCACCTACCACCTAACTATTTGTACCTGATTCACAAACAATAAATGAAAAAAAAAAAAAAAAAAAAAAAAAAAAAAAAAAAAAAAAAAGAAAAGACGGTACTGAACCCACGACCTTCAGATTAAAAGTCTGGGGGTATTTTACTCGGCCAACGCGGCTCTTCCATACATTAGTAAGTTAAGTATTATATTAGTATATCAACTCAGTGTGTCTCCAAAATTTTTATACCTATACATTCGGTTGGTATAAAAAGTATTATTATAATATCACCTGAATGTGAACAAACCTTTTAATTCATTTTAGCCGTAAAACGTCCACTACTGAATACCTGCCTATTAACCCAAAGGTATGTATATTCTTATTCATTCTTATTAAAAGCAAAGGAAAGCACACAATGAAGCAATGTCTACGAAATATACGTAGCTCTCTACGGCGTAGCGCTGGCTACGAAAAACATACTTATTCAACTTGATTTTGTAATCTAGTTGAATAAGTATCTTGTATGCTAAGCTAACAGGCTAAGTTTTGATCTAAAACTTATACAAAAAACTAGCTTCTGCCCACCACTTTGCATGCGTTTGGCCCGGACAAAAAGGAGCCTATGTGTTAATCCTGTCAATTTCTATACGTATGCAGTTTTAGCTGAATCAATAGCTTTAGCTGAATAAACAAACAAACTTTCGGCTATATAATATTATAAGGATATTTTTTTTACTTAAAAACATTGGTATTCCCATATATTATATAATATTAATATTTTATACGAACAATGGAGAGATGGAGGGGAGGCCTTTGCCAAGTAGTGGGACACTTATGGCAATTGTAATACGAATAAATCATAATCATAAATCATTTATTGCGAGAAATATGGTTACAATTATAATCTTAAATTTAGGGATAGTTTCACATATTTCACCAGTACATGGCATGCAAAATTACACAAAATAAATTAAGATATTAGATGTCACTAGATAACGATCATTATTCAATACGTCAATTAAATTAATTATTTAATACTTATTTAATGTCCATAAATTCCTTAATACTATAAAACGCTTTCTCAATAAGCCACAATTTTAACTTTTTAATAAATAATCTCATAGGTAAATCTTTAATGTCATTTGGAATTTTATTAAATATAGAGCCACACATGGCATGACAGTTTTTTCTGTATAAGGTGGTCTTAGCAATTCTAGTCAGAACAATTCTGTTCGGGTTTCGTACACATCTAGGGTATATATCGCTAGCTTTTATAAATAAATTCGAATGCTCCTTGACAAATTTAGCAGCCTCTAGAATATACATACTGGGCAATGTCAAAAGTTTTAGGTTAGTAAAAACAGGTTTGCACGATTCCCATGGTGGTATGCCGACAATTGCGCGTACACATTTTTTTTGTCCAATGAAAGCAATATCTATGTTTGTTGAATTACCCCATAAAATAAGTCCGTAATTTAAGTTAGAGGTAACGAATCCATGATACGCAGTCAGAACGGTCTGAAGGCTAGAAGTTTTGCGAAGTCTGTAAAGGACATAAACAAATTTATTTATTTTTTTCCGAATAAAATCTACATGCGCTTTCCAGTTACATTTATTGTCAAGTATTATACCTAAAAACTTCGTCTCTTTCACAGCTTCTATCTTATGGTCATTATAATTAATATTAAGTTCTTCGATATGTTTTGAAGAATTGGAAAAACGCATAAAATTCGTCTTTGTCAGATTCACCTGTAAGTTATTTGCCTTGAGCCATCTAATAATGGATTCAATTGTATTATTTATGTCAGAATTGTAATTATTAATGTCAGAGTTCGATGCAAATAAAATAGAAATGTCATCCGCGAATAGTGTACATTGATTATGGGTTACTTTTGGTAAGTCATTTATATACAGCAGGAACAAAAGAGGTCCTAGGACGCTGCCCTGCGGTACGCCGTATCTATTAACTCTATATGTTGATCGAAAAGATTTTAGCTCATTTTGCGCATTAATGTTCGCAATTTCGACACACTGTAGTCTATTGGACAAATATGATTCCAGCCATCTAAGAGCCGGGCCTCTTATACCGTACTTTTCTAGTTTGTCCAATAGTAATGGGTGGGAAACGAAGTCAAAAGCCTTTGACATGTCAAAGAAAACGGCTGTCACTTTTTTACCCGAATCTAGAGCCTCAATAACATTTTTCATTAGATGAAAGCATGCTAAAGTTGTTGATTTACCTCTTTGAAACCCAAATTGTTCATGTATTAAGATTTTATGTTTTTTAATAAATGGTAAAAGGCGATTTTGCATGGCACGTTCAAATATTTTTGATATGACCGAGAGTAAGGTGATAGGTCTATAGTTTTCTACCCTAGTCTTTTCTTTCTTTTTGTAAAGCTTTTAATTATGAGCAATAATGAAGTTTAATGATTGCCTGAGTACTAACGTCTATATAACCCACAATAGAATACTAAATAACATTTGTCTGCTAACATAACATTTACTGTTATTTTGTAATGTTTATAGTGTTGAACCCAAACCTATACGACGACACGTGTTTCAACTCTCCGCGAGGCATCATCAGGTGAGACGCAGAGGTGTTGACTGGTCGGCGGCTGGAACGAAAGTACCAACTATCGTGCCTCGCGGAGAGGCGAAAGCTCGGAGGAAGAATCAAATGGAGGCGACATTTGCGTACACCCGAAAGGGACAGACATATGAAGTACCTCATAAAGAGAGTTGCCATTTCATTTAAAATTTTCCCTACTTTTTCTAAACCTACTATCTTATTAAATGCGAAAGTTTGAATGTATGTAAAATGTAAAAAATAAAACAAAATTCGTTTGATCAATTTATTTATTATTGTCCTTTAAACAATATAAGCTTGGTGTACATGTTCCTTATTATATCTTTCTTATCAACCATTGATTTTGTTGCATAATGTATTCTTGTATTCAAATACTTTTTGAAAACAGCTTTTATTAATAACGAGTAATGTGTTAAGTCGCAAAAGTGGTAGTTTTCTGAAAATAGCCTGAGCCCTATACATTTTTTCAAACAATCCTGCAACAGGTAATGCATTGGATTCTTTACATTGCGAGTTCGTCTTCGATGTTGCAGCCTAACAATTTGGCCATAGAAAAATTTGCCGGGCATCCGTCAAAAGTTACCGTTGCAACATTCATGCCACATTCATTGACCAAGTCTAAGCATGTTTTAAGTAACGACGCTTTCTGTTCGGCAGAAACGTCATCTATTAGGAAGTATCCTAATGGAAGTTTCCAACTTCCATTAATACAAGTGAGCATATAAACCAAAGCTTCTTTAGCTACGGGAAGTTCATCATTATCCATTTCATGGCCACAGTTAACAAGACCAATCATATTTTTTCCATCCCATTGAATACACTTTCTTACGGCCATTTCGTCGAAAGTCAGAGCACATACCCATGTACGTTTTGAATTAATGGTCAATAACTATAGAGCTTCAAGCGACTCTTTAGAAAATCCAGGTTCGGCGTCAACTGTCTGATACCAGCGTGCCAATGTTCGAGTGTGTGGTAGACATGTACTGAAGGATGACCTTATGAAATTGTAGGCACGTGGGCTGATAAAGTGTAAATGCAAAGCGAATTTTCGCACATGCGGAGAAAATTTAGATTTTTTAGCATGCAAAAAATCTGTCTGCTGTGGATTTATAGATGACAAAATATCAGCTGTTTCTTGATTGATAAGATTATTAAACTTATATTTTTCTATGATTTCTGAGAGCTTAGCATTCTTTTTTTCGATTCTTCGACATTTAGATCTCAACATAGCCAACTTTTTCTTCCGCGTCTCTGCTAGAAACGCTTGTCGATTTTAACTTTTTCACAAGTTTCTTTTTTCTTGGTGACATTGTGTCACTTAAAACACATGCAGAAGACTTTTCAATCGGATGCTGCATCTAAAATATAAGTAAATCATCAATTTATTGTACAATGCATGGCTCTGGCTCTGGATGACTGCTATACTTAGGTTTATTTTTTTTCATACATCGAAAATAAAAACCCAGAATACCCGGGACAAATATTTGCAGATCGTAGAAACATTTGTCTCAAGGCGGGAATCGAACCCGCAACCTCCTGCGTCGCAGACGGACATTCGCCCGCTGCGCCACATCAGTCGTCAATGCCCTATCTTAATAAAAAGTAAAGTACCTATGTACATACCTACAGTGAAGCTTACATGACTGAAAAAATAGTATAGGGACATTGACATCCGAACAAGTCCCGTTTTTGTTTTTCACATGCCCGGATACGCACCTTATCGGAATTTGAGTCTAAAGCTACTACATTCATGGATGTAGATGTAGAAGGCTCTTCAGTCACGCTTGCTAAACACATTTTGGTCAGATGTTGCCTCTGAAATAATAGTAAAATATAAAATTTCCGTTTAAACTATGCTGTCTATGATACATGCATGATACACAAATTATTAGATTCCAAGTTCATAGCAACTACATCCTTGGATGAAGAAGGGTTTTCAGATGATTGTTTGATCTATAATCTTAATTATGTTAGTTTAAAAATAATAAAAAAGTAAAAAAATAATAATATAAAAAAAATTAAAAGTAAAAAAATAATAATATAAATTAAAAAAATATATCTAAATTTACATACACTAGGCTTTTGTTCTTTAAAGTCCTGGGACAGCCCAAAACGTCATGTACAACTTTTATGAAAACGACCCACGTACATTAGTTAGTAGTAGGCAGTCGAAAATGTATCAAGGGTAAAATAATTGATAAAATAATTATTAAACTTACATGAATTTGCAGTGTTGGAACTGAGATTTCCTACAAAAATGTCTTGAGCTGTGTCTTCCGGAAACAACTTTTATCAAAATGATTGGAACACATGCGTGTATGAATTTGTGGTGTCCAATTTTCCCGACCTGTACATTTTATCCATGCGTCACGAACGTCTTGAGTTTCTTGGAAACCTGAAATTTATGAAATAAAACATAAGCAGGTGCTTAAAAGTAAGTTTCCCAAAAAAATGGGTAATCTTTATACTAAATAATGGCAACCCTATAATACGACAAATTTAAAAAGATGAAAGATTATTTTCGTCTGTATATCTGTTAAGCACTATTAAATTTAGTTGGATAATATTATAAAAAGCAGCAAAGGAATTACAATGCAATTATCGTCTTTCTGTATGCAAATTATTACGTATTTTGTTATGTATATGTATTTGCAATGAATATTATGATTTTCTTCACGAATCATGGTCATCAAAAGCGGAATTTTATGAAACTTACCTGTGAAAGGTTAGGTTTTCACATTTACGCGCACTGTTGCTTTTACAGCCGATTACACAGCAATTAACCATATCTATTGCGTTCTACACACACTACACCTTATTTATTCACTTATTTTGCCAATAATTTGCGATAATAGCCGCCACACAAGAAAGATAAATACTCCAAGGTCAGTTTTGTTTTCCTCCAAGCGGTTGGTGGCAAACAGAAAAAAGCTATACGCTGACAAGGAAAACAAATACTGTTTCTATCTTTGTCACTCGCATCACATATCGTAATAGTCTATACTACTTACACTTGGTATTGGTATTTGCTGTCAATTCTATTTCATACTTGTTCTGAGGGCGAAAGACGTGTCGTCGAGTAGGTTTGGGTATAAATGCTGTATTGACAGCCTAGTTGTCCTGCATGTGCATAATTAGCGGGCGGGAGGGCGGTACTTATGCACCTCCAGCATAAGCGGAATTAAAACTTAATATTTTCATTGCATTTTATTTTTTAACCAACTAAGATACAGAATCTTGTTGGGCTAAAACGAAATTCTTTATGTAAGGGTCATCAACTGCAAGACTTATCCTGTTTATTGTCTGAATTTGCATTCAGTAGCAATGCCTAGAGATGTAAGTATAGCTTGTTCTATAATTTGCAATTTTTGTAGTGTTGAATGAAGTCATATTCAAGCGCATAATCGCCAAACTTGTAGTCAAAGTCAATAAGTGTTAATCAATAGAGCAAAACGTTACATAAAATAGTCAATTTACTAAAGAAGAACAAGACACATTTAAATTGTGTAAGGCACATAATTTAATTCGTCCGCTACAGATAACTTTTTTTCCAAGTGAGCGAAATAAGCAAACAAGAAACCTCACTCTTTCACTTCTATAGAGGTATGTACATTGTTACAATTCTTGTTACAATATTCATTTCTTAGCCATGTTTGCCATCGCCAGGCACGACGCCGCGGAGTACGATGAGAATATAGTCCTGGTACCTAGAGAGGCAGAAGGTAGGAGAGTGGAGTGCAGCCCTAATATTTAGTGCACAAACGTACCGACAGTGCAACTTTGCTATGACGTGCGGTGCATTAACGAATTTATTGCGATTGCTTTTGTGTGACTGTGATTATCTCTTTGGAGCGTGCGGTGCAACTGCTTAAGTGCTGTTGATGCAAAAAAGGATAGTACCTCTAGTATCGGTTCCATTGTTTGGATTAGAGTACAGTGGGGTGCCGGCAGTAGAATGTTGGCCATCCTCTCTTGACCCGTGGATGCAGTAAAATACCAACATTTAGCATTGTTTAGGTACACTTTTCACAAAAAAAATTGCCAAGTGCGAATCGGACTTGCGCGCGCAGGTTTCCGTACCATTATTCAAACAAAATTACGTCTGTTGTATGACTCTTTAATATTTATTCTAATCTGTTTTTAGTATTTGTTGTTATAGCGGCAACAGAAAGACTTCATCTGTGAAAATTTCAACTGTCTAGCTATCACGCTTCATGAGATATAGCCTGAAGACAGACAGCCTGTCTGTCTGTCTGTCTGCAGACTTAGTATTAGTAATAGGGTCCCGTTTTTACCCTTTGGGTTTGAAAAGAGAATTGCGTGATTGAGCTATTTTTACAAGAAAAGTTGAGGGTGTAACAAGCTACGAAGATAGGATCAAGTAAAGAATTGAAGACCTTTAGATGGAATTGAGACAATGTAGATGGAGCAAAGTAATAGGTGAGTGGGAGCCAAACATGTTTACTCGGTTTTTTGAATGCTTGAGCTTGGCTCTACAGGTATCGACTGTTTTCAGGCTCCGAAGAGGCGGAGGTATCAAATTTCAACAGCGGAAGGCAGCAAAGTGAAAGAACCCACGGAGGAGACGGATTTATGCCTTGGTGCTAGCAAAATGAAGCTAGTACACGATCTCTTAGAATACCGATAATTTTCACTAGCCCAGTTAAGTTTTGAGTAAAGATAGGGAGGGGCTTTGTATTTGATAAGCCTAAAGAGAAGGGTGGCAAGATGCAGTTCTCTTCGGGATTTCATTTTCAAGAGATTAAAAGAATATAAAGGGAGTTACATGTGATCGGGGAGCTATTTTGAAATAAAACTTAGCACAGGCATTCTGCGCTCTTTGTATCAGCTGTACTGATCTACTAAGTAGGCAAGGGCTATATACTGTATCGTAGTAGTTGAGGCGGGATAGAACAAGAAACTCACATAGCATGATCCTTACATCCTCACTTAAATATGGACGAATATTATAGAGCATTTTCAAGCGAAATAGTGATTGGCGTGCAGTCTCAGCTATGTGAGTTTCAAAATGTAGGTGACTGTAAATGTAGTAAGCTATTATTAATAGTCAGAGGAAAGAACAGGTCAATACGTCTGAAGCTAACTAAGCCGCGGGTTTCCTCACGATATTTCCTTCACCGTTAAGCACGTGTTAAATGTGACCATACAGTTCTCAAGAAAGAAAAATTGGTTCACGGCCGGTGTCCAACTCACGACCTTTGGCTTGAAAGTCGGGGGTACATACCATTCGGGCAACATGGCTTACATAATATAAATCAACATAATATAAGAGTGTTGAAATTTATTCTGCATTGATCACATTGCATCCTTTGGAAGCTCTCCCGAATACCACACGATTTCTGTTTTATTCTTCAAATGTTGGAGATATTTCTAAAATTCCTGCATTTTTAAAGCACGCTTGTTCAAAAGCCCACACTTCTGAAATCAAACGGCTGTACTCCCGGCTTACAGCGGAATCGTGATCTGAAAACTCATTGACTTATTTCTACATTTTTAATGGACAAACTTATACGTATTTCTGAGGATTCATTGGATCGGAGCCTGCTCTGATATATTGTCTGCTATTTCTGTTGGAAAGGTTTTGATGCGGTTCAGTGGTTTTAAATGATTCAATAAGTTTTAGCGAAATAAATAATGCTGGATATTTTAAACAGTGTTGTCTACATGCAAAGGTTATTATTAACACAATTTTATTAAAGCTCGTATATGGGTACCAGATGGTTGATAGAATAATAACATACATTTATTTTTGTAAATACACTCTTGAATTGAAATTATCGTGGCTAGACATCATTTAATAAATATAATACGGCTTACACCACGTACCTAACTTATTATCATCTTGCTGACGTTTCGTAGACCATTTAGAGGCCCTTCTTCATGAGCACCGTTCGTGGCCGACTCCAAGGGCCGCGAGACGAGAACTCTCGTAATCGAAACGTCAGCAAGATGATAATAAGTTAGGTACATGGTGTAAGCCGTATTATATTTATTAAATACACTCTTATTATACATAGAAAATTACACAGACAAGGTATTTAATATATTTTCTGCATAAAAAACATTTCTCCCGCGGCGGGAATCGAACCCGCTGTGTCTCAGCCGGCTATTAACGAATTGCGCCACAAAAGTTTCAATTTATTTCAGACGTAATGACTTTGACTTAATTGACTGTTCTTTCCTCTGACTAATAGCCAACTTAGCTGTGAGGATAGTATAGACCGGTGCTGGGCCGACAATGTCCCATGCATGAATACAAGTTGAAAATTGTTTAGTGATTAAATCATTAATAATAGATGCAGGCCACGAGGTGCCAGTAGCAGCTTCTACTCTCTTCCCCGTGGATGCGGGTAAGAACCTGCTAAGTGATATCTCCAAAAGATGGGCAGCAGCGTCTTTCCATGTGTAATGTTGATTCCACACTGCGCTCGCCAACCTGCCTGCCAGGCGTGGCGAGTATGGCAACAACCCCCTTAGAAATCCATGAGGGAGGAATATGTCCAGCAGGGGACATGGATAGCATTCCTACTGCTAAGATGATGGTGACGAGTAGATGGAAAAGGCCTTTATTGAAACCCATTTATCACACTGCTAAGAAAAGTTCAACGTTACTTAACTGCCCTTACAGTTCAACATCCACGCCGCCCTAAAACAATTCCTTTATAAAATCCAAGACACAAAAAACATGTACCGCGCAACATATCGACAAAAAACAAGAGTATTTTATATTTTCTGATCACGACTTAATCGTAAATATGAAGGGTGTGCGCCTTCTGGCTTCTATTGCAAAAAGAGAGCTCACATCTCCATAAAATATGCCTGCCCGATGCCTACGCACCTAGTCAATAATACAGTATCGACGTCTCGCTCCCACGCCCCTGGAGTAAGCAGGCTGGCTGAACTATTCAGAATATGGTTACAAATATCTGGGTACTCAGTTCTGCCGGCTTCTAGTTCTATCCTATTTTTTCATATTTTTTGTATTATGTTTGCATCAACCGATATATTGGGATAGAACTATAAAGTCTGTTTTGCCATATTGTTCTTAAATGTAAACATAGATCATCTAGCGTCTGTATATTTAGATTCAGATATATTTATTCCGTTAAGATACACAGAAGAAGTTAGGTAAGATACACGCTTGCAGGCGGGTTGGCGAGCGCAGTTCGGGATGTTGATACATGAAAAGATGCTGCTGGCCATCATCCGGAGCCGGCTCCCTTAGCAGGCTCTTACTGCATCCACGGGCATGAGAGGAGGGGAACATTCTACTGCCGGCACCCCACGGCTGACATGGTGTTGTTTTTATTTTCTATTATTATTATGATAACACGTTTTTTATTTTTATTACACGCTTTTTAACACACTTTTACACGCTTTTTTATTAGCTAAAATATATAATTAATTATAATTTTTTTCTTTTTTTTTCATGATTTTTGTAACCGACTCCATTGAACTCAATTTTGGCCCTCCTGAAACGGTCAAATTTAATTGAAATTTTGTCTTATCAATAACTGATGACAATACAATAATTTGATGATTTTATTCCATTATCCTGATCAGGTTCTTCAGGATTTAATAATATCCTCACATATTATCTGTATCCGCACCTCGCAGTTTTGTAGCCCTTTGCTATGCAAGTAGGAATGATTTCAACGCGCTCGTGTGATTAATCATAATAATGCTGTCATTGTCATTTTGTGTTTCCTAACAGTAAAAGGAAGCTAACGCAGTCTTTAAGGTTCAATTATTGAAGCAATTTTTTTTACAATAAATCGAACTAAACAATAATTATAGAAATAGTTTAAAACACTAAAAGCACGCTTTTATAAAATTGAACTTAAAAGTAAAAAAAATCCTAATATAGGCAGAAAATATATATGTATTAACAAAAAACAATATAATCAGGCGGGTTAGCGAGCGCAGTATAAGGTGTTCAAAACTCGGAAGGCGCTGCTGCCCATCTTTCAAAGGCCCTAGGTATTCTAACTGCATCCACAGGTCAGAGTGGATGCACACAACATTCTACTGCCGGCCCCCAACGGCAGTTAATTATAGCGGTCCATTAATTGACGCATACCAGTTGTCGTCAAGCCCGCATGTGGTCACTCGAAAATTGCAAAGTTCAAATCCTCTTCTCAATCCAGAGCAACACCGCTAAGAGACGCCAACTTCATAGAATCATTGTATCTCTCAATGCAAAATTGAACACGGGGAAACAAAGAATAGTTAGGCCTGTACATCTTGTTTCAGATGATTTATACAGTGTTTGCAACAGGAATTCATGCTGTATTCCCACACAGCGTCCCCGCTACAGTGCCTGGGACATCGTAAGGTCAATTAGGCTTGCTCAGCACCTATAGAGGTAGAAACCATCATACTAGCTTAGTCGGTTTTATTAAAGAATTAGTCCGAGGAAAAAACAGGTCGGTGACGTCTAAAGCTGACAAAGCCGCGGGTTTCCTGACGATGATTTTCTTTACCGTTATGCACATGTGAACATATATTTATCAAAAAAGAAAAATCGGATTGAAGGTACGTACCCGGTACCAATCGGCCAACACTGCTTTCTCCAAATTCTTTGCAAACAAAGAATATTGTCCCAATTATATCACACAATCAAGCAGTGACGATGCGATAAGTCCGCCGCCGGCACAATGCTCGCTCCCTTAACTTTTCACCCTCGAATAACGAGTTTTTAACTTTGTGGCAAAGCGAAAAATGTCTCTATCTCTTTTGGGCTGCCGTGCAAGCTGTGAACTTATAGTGAAGATACATTTTGAAAAATATTTATTTATATATTTAATTCGGAAAGGGCATATAAACACATACACACACACACACACACGCACACATATATATATATATGTATATATCTTTCATATATGTACATATATATATTCACATATGTATATATTTATTTAAGTTTATTTGGGAAAACACACAGAACAATAATACAATCTAAATCTTAAATATAAAGTATTACACAATCCAATAAAGTTTCCACTAATTTTTTAAATATATATACCTCTATATATATATATCGTTTCTTATATTTACACACAAGCATGTATTTTGTTAAAATAAAGTCTAAATATTAGATAAAATAAGCGATATTTATATTATAGTATCTCCAATTCTAATTTATGTTTGTCAATGCGTCACTTCAAGGTTTTAATATAGAAATTATAAAAATATCTATCAATGTAGTATAATTTATTAAGTATATCAGTCATCTAGTACCCATAACACAAGCTCTGCTTAGCTTGGGGCTAGATGATGCTGTGTGATTTGTCCAGCATTATTTATTTATTTATTTTATTTAATTTTACACCCTCTTATGTTAAAGTTCTTTTGTATACAATAAAATACAAATAACAAGCTAAAATCATTTTATATTTTTATTATATCAGGGGAGAGGCCATTGGTCTCCGAAATACAATCATATGATTAGTTCGGAGCCATTGAAAAAAAAATATATTATTGTTAAAATATTGAGTCAAATAAATGAATTTGTGTTTGTAATAAAGGTTAAAGGTATGATCTCTTAGCCGTGGAGTGCCGGCAGTAGAATTTGGCTTTTCCTCTCTCTTACCCGTAGATGAAGTAAGAATCTGCTAAGGGATACCTCCAACTGCAGCGTCTTTTCGTTTATCATCCCGCACTGCGTTCGCCAACACGCTTGCCAAGCGTAGCGAGTTTGGCAATAACCCCCCTCATGATATAGCACTTGAAGATTCACGAGGGATGCCTAAGCCCAGTGGACGTCCAACGCCATAGACGATGGTAATGAATCTTGTCTAATCTGAATGTCCCGCTGGATCCCACTGCTGGAAACAAGCTCTCATTCCTAACAAGTGTTACATTAAACTTTTTCTTATTTAATACTTGTTTATATTTTTTTTCTATCGTTTATTAAATTATTCTTATAACTTAGACCACAATTTTAGGGTATCCCGAGAAAATTACAGAAGGCAAACGGCCCTACTTTCAATAAAACTGTCGTCCTTATTTAACAGAGTCAAAGTTATATCTGGAGTCGCTCTTCTGAACACCAGCTAAGTACATCAACCGTGTATATTTTTGCTGGAAGATTTAAAGTACGCATACTTACCTACTGGATTTGCTACAAACTAGTAGTAAGATTGCCGTAGGGTGCCAGTTAAAAAATGTTCCCTCTCCCCTATTGCCCGTGGATGTAGTCCGAATCTTCCAAGGGATACCTCTGGAAGATAGCCAGCAGCGTTTTTCCGTGTATAAACATACTGTGCTCGCCAACCGGCCTACCAAGCGTGGCGAGTACGGCAAGAACCCCCTCCATGAGGAACGCCCAGCAGTGGACGAGAACAGCAGTCCCAGGCGATAATAAAATGTTTGTCAATGCGTCACTTCAAGGTTTTTATTTTATTTATTTATTTTATTTTATTTTATTTATTTATTATATATTTTTATTATATTATTTCAATGCGTCACTTCAAGGTTTTAATATAGAAATTATTTAAATTGATGAAATAAGACACCATAAGTGCTAATTATGTAGTAATTAAGACAATTATGTGCTTTATTAAATTTAAATGTGTTTTGTTTGTAAGCTGACTGTTCTATGTAGCTTATTGATTCATTGAATAAACACTTATTGACTTTGACTTTGAACTGTATTTTAAAGAAAATATTCTTCGTTATCTTTCACGGTTTCGTTGTTACGTCTAGCTGTCAGCTTACTTGGCACAGTTTAAAACAGCATGTTTATGCTAAACGAGCTAACCAGGTATACTCGTAATTAATTAATCTATCGCATTTAACGAAGTAACATCAAATTGAATGAGCTTTCTAATTAACTCGAGAATTAAGAAACGTGGAGGCACTTGCAAAGGGATTGTGCAAGCACGGTAACGAAGTGTCGGCGGCGCCACGGATCTACTGTTGTTGGAGGTGGTATTTATGTCTAGATGATATAACAGTAACTCGTCGATTAAATAAATAAATAACGCTGGACAATTCACACCGCATCAGCTAGCCCCAAGCGAAGTAGAGCTTGTGTTATGGGTTCTAGATGACTGCTATTCTTAACACAATTATACTAATAAATGGATATTTTTATATATAAAAAATATTTAACTTATTAACCATTAAACTGCAACAAACCCAAGGCCCAACATTTACCATAGAAAAGGGCGTTAAACAGGGCGATCCGCTGTCACCGAAACTTTTCAACAGCACACTTGAGGAAGTCTTCAGGAAGCTAGCAACTGGGTGGAAGGAGAAAGGCATATGCGTCGGTAAAGCGAGGCTATCTAACCTCCGTTTTGCTGATGACATTGTTCTTTTCTCATCATCTGCTCATGAGTTACAAAGTATGCTCGAAGTTCTGAGCATGGCAAGCCTCGAGATTGGACTAAAAATGAACATGACAAAAACCAAAATCATGACGAACACCACCAAGCGCAAAATTCGCGTCCATGGGGAGGATATGCAATATTTATTTATTTATTCAAGAAATAACACAGCATTACAGTACAACCAATGCGCTATGCTATACATAGGTAAAGTAAACAATTAAATTTACACAAACAACAAACATCTTACACCATAATTATAAAAACAGAAAAAATACAATAAAATATTAACAAATGGTACTTATTCTTACGGTATCAACCTCTTCACAATACCTCAGGCAAACTCTGCACATATCATTCCAGTTCTCTGCAAATATATCACACAGTGGTGCTGACGCCAGAAGCTCATTTAGTAATATTAATGGTCGAATAAGGGGCGAGTTCCTGTGCGCCACCGTGCGCGCTCGGTAGACAGCCAGTAAGGCATGGTTTCGGGGCCTCAGAGAATACTTAGGAACTTCAGGTACATACAATCTTACCACTTGAGCTACCAATTCAGGGCAGTCCGATACACCACGCAGCAAGCAGCCGACAAGCGGTCGTTAGTAGGCTGTAGTTACGCCTTGTTTCTAGGGAATTAAAACCTAGCATACCAAGTAAAAATACTGTGGGATAGAGAAATGTATAATATCCATAGAGTTTCTTGTAAAAGAATCTCAAGAAAGCCTTTTGAATTTTTTCCAATCGTAGGGCGTAGGTACTCTCATACGGATGCCATACTATTGATGCCGCCTCAATCTTACTTCGTACAAGAGCAGTATAAACTATCTTTATGGCAGCCGCATTGTGGAATTCGCGAGCATTTCGGAGAACGAAGCCTAACCTACGATAGCAGTCAGTAGCGATTGCCTTCAAGTGATCATGGAAGTTTAGAGGTAGACGTGTATCAAACGTGACGCCAAGGTCTTTGACAGTATAGACTCTTTACTACTAATATGTCAGCGAGTACCTTTACTTGGGCCAAATAGTCTCCTTCCAGTGCAGACAAGAGCAAGAAATTGCCAGACGCACGGATAATGCCTGGAAGAGCTATAGGTCCATGAAAGATCTTATGAAGGGTACTCTTCCAATGTCCTTGAAAAAGAAGCTTATGGACATGTGTATCCTCCCCATACTCACTTACGGCGCGCAGACTTGGTCACTCACCAACACACAAAGGTCCAAACTCGAGGTTTGCTAACGGGCAATGGAGCGCAGTATACTTGGAGTAAAACGCACAGACCGTATTCGTAATACAGCACTGCGCTCCAAAACTCAAATTATCGACGTAGCTCAAAAAGTTGCAAAACTTAAATGAAGCTGGGCTGGTCATGTTTACCGAATGCCCGAAGACCTGTGGGCAAAGATCACCACTCAGTGGAGCCCCAACACGGTAAGGCGCCGCGGCAGACCGAAGAAGCGATGGCGTGACGAGTTAGACCGGTATAACAGCGCATGGGTCGAATTGACGGCGGATCGGGACGCATGGAGAGTTGGAGGGGAGGCCTTTGCCCAGCAGTGGGACACTTATTGCTAATTGTAATTGTAATATAAAAAATGCCTATGCCCAGCAGTGGGTCGAAGCAGTGGGATGATGATTATAAAAAATGTGCCGAGGGGTGCCGGTAGAATGTTACCCCTCCTTTCAAGTAAGAGTTTCTTTGAAGTAAGAGCCTGCTAAGGGATACCTCCGGAAGATGGGCAGAAGCATCTATCCGGGCATTAACATCCCGTGCTGCGCTCGCCAATTCGCCTGCCAAGCGCAGTGTGTATGTCAACTATCCAACGCCATGGAGATACGTAGGGAAGGCATAATGTTCAGTACTGGACGTTTACGTCTGAAATGATGATTTATATAAACCTACACTAAATTAGCATTGGTATGATAAGTATATATTTACAAAAAAAAACTAGTTTAGTAGTCTTAATGGTATTTTTTCTATCTGTGTGTTTGTCCACTCTACAAGGCAATGACATCCTGCGATAGAATTCTGAACGTTGGTGATTCAAATCCCGTCAGATTAAAAATTACAATTGCATTTTACAAATACATACATTAGTAAAAGGTATATCTAAGCAGTATTTGAATAGAACGCGTCTCATTATCATCATCATCATCTCAGCCGTAGGACATCCACTGTTGGACAATGGGCTCCGTCATAGCTGAGTACTGATCTTGAGGGGTTATTGCCATACTCACCACGCTCGGGAGGCGCGTTGACGAGCGTAGTACGTGATGATAATACATGGAAAGACGGTGCTGCCAATCTTCTATCTTTCTTCCCTTGGCAGATTTTTACTACATACATCAACGGGTAAGAGAAGAGAAGCAACCTTCTTCTGCTGGCATCCTATGGCGAAAACGTTTAATGTTCGTAAATATTTTAAATTGCAGACACAGTAACATGATTAATTACCACATCCAAAATTGAGCCGTTAACAAACATACATAGCTCTATGTGCCTGATTAAGGCGACGCGGTCGCTTGACGAACTGCATTCAACCGTTTCGTGTCAATTTCACAAACAAAAAACAGCATTTTCTCTTTATTTGCTTGTAAACTGCCATTACACTCAAGGGAGGTTCGATTTTATACACGGAAAAAGCTGGGGATAACTGAACAGTTTTGTATGTTGACGATCTCGTACGATCTGCAGATATGTTCCGGGTGTTCTGGATGTTTCTATAACCACTATTACGAAAAATATATATCTATGTAGTATAATGTGTTAAGTATATCAGACATATAGTACCCATAACACAAGCTCTGCTCAGCTTGGAGCTGGAGGATGCTGTGTAAATTGTCCAGCATGGCATTATCATGCTGTTTATTTTTACTGAACGTTATAGATGGAGCTAAGGCGCGGAGTAAGCCAGGTAACAACACAGCCCTGTTATTGTTAATTATGTTTACTAACAATAATGTAACACTAACGTCATCTATTAGGTTCTGCAAAACAATAGTTGACGTTATTTCTTTTTAACATAACTTTCTCTCTCTCTCTCATCTCAGCCGTAGGAACTGCTAGACAATAACCTCCCGTGAATTATTATCAATTACTGGTCATACTCTAATTACGGGGCTTGTTGCTATACTCGCCACGCTTGGCAGGGGAGTTGACGAGCGCAGTACGGAATATTGATGCACGGAAAGACGCTGCAGCCGATCCTATCTATATCTATACTTAATATTATAAAGAGGTAAAGTTTTTGAGGTTGTAGGGGGTAATCTCTGGATCTACTGAACCGATTTTCAAAATTATCTTACTAATAAAGCTAAGAAAGCCAAAGTATTTTTGAGTGTCATAGGCTATAAATTACCGCCCAACAAAGTGGGCCGGGTCAGTTAGTCGTATATAGAAAAACATCCAGAACACCCTGACAATTATATAAAATGAAATTTGGCGGGAATTAAACCTGGACGTTCGCCGCTACCCGTTTTTACCCTTTCGGAAAGGAACCCTTAACAGGTGATTTCTGAAATCACTTTGACCTCAATTTAATTTCGCAAAAGCAACACACAGTCTTGAACACATAACTTTCTTTTCCGCCAGCGTAAAGTATGGCATGCTGTAACTAAGTCAGGTCGAGTGTACTTACAATACTTTTTGTGTACCCCTGGAGTATTTGCTTTTAATATTAATATTTAGCGCACTTCAAATGGAACCCTATCTATGTACGTTAACGGCAAACATCTTATCTTATTTTATTAAATTATAAAAATAAATCATCACCATCATTTCAGCCATAGCATGTCCCCTGTTGGACATAGGCATCCCTAATGGACTTTCAAGTATTGCGACTGAAAGCGGCCTGCATCCAGCGCCGACCTGCAACGTTACCAGGTCGTCCGCCCATCTTCTTGGTGTACGTCCCACACTGCGCTTGTCGGTCCGTGGCCTCCACTCGAGAACTTTTTGTTCATCTGTTCTTCGAGCTGCATAGCCTGTCCATTGCCATTTTATACTAAACCAATTTTCTTTATTTCAGGCAGCAAATAAACCATACAAAAATTAACTGTCGTGCCGTGTTTATGTCTTTATAAATCCAAAACACGATTTTAACTAGCATTAGCAACACTCAGTCATGAACATCACTTAATTTCTCGCCAGCGTAAAGTAAGGCACGCTACGACTAAGTCAGGTCGAGTGTATCCCATTACTCCAGGGGTACAGACCGCACATACAATATTTAGCGGGCTTCAAACGCTGCAGCACGGCTTCGACCGAATTTTCGCAGTTGGTCCTCGGAGTATCTTTAGAGTTTGGTTTCTGTAATTTATCGTTGCTATTAAAATAAATAAATAAATAAAAATAATGCTGGACAAATCACACAGCATCATCTAGCCCCAAGCTAAGCAGAGCTTGTGTTATGGGTACTAGATGACTGGTATACTAAATACATTATTAGTATTACATAGATAGATATTTTAAATATATATCTATGCTATACTTATGATGTATACATAACCTTAGAAATATGGGTGGAAAATATTAAACGACATTGATATCATATAAGCTAAGCACATAAGCTCAAAACAATTTTTGGATTTTAAAGGTTTCATTTATCATTTACATTGACCTCTTTTACGTTTTCGAATTCAAATTTAAACATTTTCTGCTGCACATGTGAGATGAAGATAGTGTTTTTGTTTCTAGTGATAACCTTGTTATGAGATTTTGTTTAGTTTTCATTGATGTCTTTGTTGACATAAAAACTGTTGGATTATGAATCAGAGTATAGCCTATTACACGTGTTGTTGCACAACCCCTCATAACTTATACATACTTAGCCATGATTAGGCTTTTATATAGCACGTTTTACGGCTGTGATGATGACGCTGCATTCATAATTTTTAAAGACCTCCTCTAGTCCTGTTAGTCCGTAAATTGGGCAGGACAGCCTTATCCAGCCCCACGTCCAACACAACTAACCGGCTGTAAATACAGTCGGCTGTGGGCCACGTACACATGTGAAATATTCAAGACGATGCCGCACGAGAAATAAAACCCGGTACAAGACACGAATGTGCACGTTGCCTAAGTATTGATTTTTCTTACTTCTCTATTGTGAACTGAATTTGTATGGTTTTTATCAGTTGGCGAAATAAATTTCTTGGATGAATAAGGATTAAAGTCGATTTTTTTTCTTAATTAGTCTCTATGATCGCTCGTATTTAATTCTAACTCATCATCATCATCATTCCAGCCGTAAAAAGTCCACTACTGAACAGGCCTCCCTCATGGATCTCCATGAGGGGTAGTTGCCATACTCACCACGCTTGGCAGGCGGGTTGGCGAGCGGAGTACGGGATGTTGATACACGGAAAGACGCTGCTGCCCATCTTCCGGAGGTATCCCTTAGCAGGCTCTTACTGCATCCACGGGCATGAGAGGAGGGGTAACATTCTACTGCCGGCACCCCACGGCTAACTATTCTAACTCATATCCATTTATTTGACCGTAAGAACATAAGAAAACTAGGTTCAGTCGGAAAAAAATTATAAATTTACAAAGGCACAGGCATTTGGTTCATAATGATATATGATTTTGAATTTTATATATTTCAAAATGATTTTTTCATTCTGGTCAGTTTTTAGTTCATCACCATGCCCGCCCTAACTGCACCCAATTCTGGTATATAGTCTCCATTATTTTGTGCCAACCGCCACGATTCTGTGCAAGTCCAATTTATCGTTTGCTTGCGACTTTACGGACGACCAACGTGTCGAAAGCTGACATGTCTCTCTTAGCGCAGTTCTTATATGCATAGGTCTTCCTTCTACTTTCTTTTTATTGTTCTACACGTAACTTACAAATAAACACAACTCATAATATTACTATGCGATAGATTATGACTATATTGAATTATCGTGTACATAACACGTAATTATCTTTATTTTTTGTAATAACGCGATTAATAACCGATAATCCAATATAGTAAGAATGTGTTGTGATCGCCGTGGGGTGCCGGCAGTAGAATGATACTCCTCCTCTCATACCCATGGATGCAGTAAGAGCCTGCTAAGGGATACCTCCGGAAGATGGGCAGCAGCGTCTTTCCATGTACCATCATCCCATACTGCGCCCGCCAACCCGCCTGCCAAGCGTGGTGAGTATGGAAACTACCCCTCATGGAGATACATGAGCGAGGCCTGTGTTCAGTAGTGGACGTTTTACGGCTGAAAGGAAGTGTTGTGATCGCAAAAATTTAAAAATGACTATGCGATACATATTAAAATTTATACATGCGATACATCTAAATTATTAGTCTGCGTATTGTGCAATAATAGAGCAGTTTAGTCAAAAGAACGTTAGTAATGCGCTGGTTTTCAGTGATGTCAGTGGCATAAGGCCACGGATACAATACTAAAATAAATACGGCTCAAATTTCAGTAGTTTCAAAAGTAGTTAAATTTCTTAAAAATATGTTTATAATCAACTTACACTATACAATTTAAACACTCCGACGCCTAACCCAATTTCTAAACGGCAGACTGATGTTTTGATTTGATAGAACGTGTTTAAGAATTACCGTTAAAAAAAACTAATTCAAATAATAAAGCTATATCGAAATCGGGAGCCACAGACATTTACAATCACACAGTGGTCTTACTAATATTAAAGTTACTCTTTTTGCATCGGGGGCTTAATTATAAAAGTCAAAGTAACAAACAAGAAAAATCCTCTAAGGGAAATATATATTATAATGTTATCCGAGTTAAAAACAGACTGTAACTAAAATTATCTCTTCCTTCTTCAATTACCGCGTTATCTCTAACAGAATAAAACTCCGAGACGGTTCATCATGTTGGCACGGGAAGTTTAAGTAAGTTTTTGTGTTGATTTATGACCCGACGGTGTAACAAAGGAAGGTCAATTCTTTACGGAGTAACTAGCTGTTGCCCGCGACTTTATCCGCGTTTTAAAAAATAAATTTACCAGTACTACTCTAATAAAACTTCGCTTGTAACTTTACAGTTTATTCCAGTACAGTTCAGTTCTTAGGTTAGACGGTTACAATTCGACTCAACTACGTGGTTTTAGAACTACAACATGCGCTCACGGCGCCGGCGGCCAAGCAAAAACTGCCGCACTTTCATTGCTTCACAGTGAGCGCCGCCGAGCATGCCCGAACTCAACCGAAGTTGGTTGCGCTTGACAAGTACTACCTTCAAGTCGTTAAAATAATTCAATTGAGTGCTTCTTAGACATAAATAAATGACAACATTAATTTTAACTGCAGGAAATATTTTTGAATTCCTTAAAAAATAACCAATAATAATAGAAGCACATTATAGCTAAGTTACCAAAAATACATTTGCAGTTGAGACAAATAATACTTTAAATTTTGACATTTACTGCAATAATAAAGGTAAATAACGCGATTAGTATCAGATTCATCATCATCATCATCATCGTCATATCAGCCATTGGACGTCCACTGCTGGACAAAGGCCTCCCTCATTGATCTCCAATTACTGCGGTTGGAAGCGGCAATACAACGCTGACCTGCGGTTCTTACCAAGTCGTCTGCCTTCTTGTAGGTGGACGTCCTACGCTGCGCTTGCCAGTCTGTGGCCTTGACATTATGCTGCCATCTTCCCTCTTCAGCTTCGTCATCAGGCTCTGCCCTATTAGGCAGTGGGCAGCAATTCTATTGAATTATCTCTCGCGAACACTTTGGAGCCTTTATTCTGCTCTATTGTATCCTTAATGAGAGCTGTAGTTTGATTGAGCATCATCGGGAGACTTCAGTCGCGAAGAACGTCAGCAATGAGGTTATGGGTGTCATCAGTGTGTCTACCATGAGTTGTCACTGTTAGATCGCCTGACGTTACTACAGTAGTAATAGTACGTTACTTTGACATCTGTCAGATTTGTAACTCATGGTACCAAATTCTAAGCAAAATGAAGCCCAAACTACAGTCGCTGTAGTATAGTTTGCTGCGTATTTTAGTACCAAACTATCCGCTAGAGGCGCTGTACAAGTTTTCATACATTTTGTTAACTACAGTCGCTAGCGAATATAGATTGTGAAAACTCATGGTAGACCTACAGAAACTTTCTGGGGTTTCTGGGGATCTTAAATTACTGGTACCGTACCGTATGGACGGTTTCTACGAACCTGTTATTGATCTCGTACACCGATGCATCTACTTCTAGACAGTCAAAGCGATTTGAAAGTTCGAGTTGAAAGCTCTCGAGGTTTTGAATTTATGCGCGAGTGGGTCGGAGCGTAGACTTCATCAAACGGGATCTTTCAAGTTTAACGCTTATATTCAATGTGCCTCTAGAAATTCAGTGATCACTGCCAGCTTTCACCCAGATACCCGATTTAGCACCGTTAAAGCATATGCACACGTGTTAAGTGCGCACATACATTTTTCAAGAAATAAAAATCCATTGGTGCACGGCCGGGATCGAACCCACGACCTTTGGATTGAAAGTCGGGTGTACGTACCACTCGGCCAACACGGCATGGTAAATATACCGTAAATATGAATTATCTTTTTGTTTGCTATTTAAAATACCTATGTCCTAGGCCTCCGATCGCCGATACACGAAGTGCTGAATCCAGACTACTATATTATAAATACAGGCCTGTTTCGAAAGCGGGCGGGCCCAATTGCCTTCTTTAACATGTGGCACGCTTCGGTACGTAGCAAAAAACACCAAACTTACTGACACTGCAAAGTTCGACTGCCAAGAGCGAAAAATTTAATGACTGTAATGTTTTGTTAGTTTGCCACCATTTTGGGTAGTTCTGAATTTATTGAGTGACGAGGATCAAGTTTTTATGGTCGCCTTGGTTGATGTGGAATGTTGTATCACAATTTAATAAGCTAACTCACTTAATTTAAATATATAACGGCGATACATGATGTCGAAATGTAGCTTGACGTCTTGCGCCGACGTGTTTTGGTACCACTGCGGACCCACGATACCCGTGGCGATACCCCTGGTGGTATCGTAAGTCTTTTAAAATCAAACTATACCTCTGTTCGAAATGACCGTAGTGTTGCGGTGTGGAATGCGGAAATGCATTTATCTCTTGTATGTAATTAACTAATGTATTTATTACTATAACGCATAATTATTCTACGAACAGGCATACTGCGCAATACAAACTCTTGTGAGATCGTAATAAATTTATCACAGCGCTCTTTTTAAAAAAAGAACATTATTAATTGTTTGACAATTTATGATGAAATGTCAACTCTAAATATTGAATTTGCACAATTTAATTAGAAATTTATTTATCATCTATCATAATATAATTTTTTGAATTTATTAAAAACTAAAATACGTGTCTGTTATTTTTGTATAATCAAACCGACGGACTTAATATAATTTTCATTTATATACCCTATCTATTCAATATTTAATTTATTTAATTCAAGCACACGATACACAAACTAACATCAAAATACATGTTTAGCTTAGAATGCGGACAATAGCTTGTTACAGTGTTATAATTTAGCTAACAGGACCTTCACTAAAAACTTCAACTGTCACGTAGTACGTGACAGTTGAAGTCAGCTGAGATGATAGTTATTGATGATTATAATGTAGGAATTGACTGAAAAATAAGCCATTTAACTATTAAATTCTGTAACTTAATACAATTCACAAACATATATAAGTAATATTAATTTATTTATAAGGTGTCTGATTCTGTAAACTAGTTTTTGTGAAATAAATACTTTTATTTTTATTATTTTATTTTTATATAAACAACGTTGTGCAGAAAGTGTTCTTAAAATATGCAAAACTTTAGCTATTTGTTAATTTATTAAAAAAAGAAACATATGCCTTCGTCGGGTAAAAAAAATCTCCAAATTCCTACTTAATGCGTATAAAATAAAAATAAGTATATTCTCAAATATACTAAATACAAAATAGCAACATAACATAGTGTTTACCGCAAAGTTGCAGCACGTTACGATATATAAAATTAGCAACAAGTTTCACGAAAAACCGATAGAAATATGTCGAGGCAACATGTGCATAATGTTTGGCACCTGCGACGCTAGCGCCACCGGTTTACGAGCGGACCGTGGCGCGAATTGCAACTAACTGCCAGTAATTTGAAAACATACGGGGTCCAATACGAGCGATCTTAACTTAAACCGTCAAGTAAGTAATTACAATAAAATAATGGATGGATATAACTTAAATCGTCGAGTGGAGGCCACGGATCGGCAAGCCCAGCGTAGGACGTCCACCAACGAGATGAGCGAACGACCTGATAAGGTATGCAGGTCGGCTGTGGATGCAGGCTGCTTCCAGCCGCAATACCTGAAAGTTCAAGAGGAAGGCTTATATCCAACAGTGGACGTTCAATGGCTGAAATGATGATGATGATAATGATGATGAACTTAATTGCCGTGGGGTGCCGGCAGTAGAATGTTGCCTCTCCTCTCTTGCGTGGATGCAGTAAGGATCTGTCAAGCGATTCTTCCGGAAAATAGGCAGCAGCGTCTTTCCGTGCATCAACATCGTACTGCGGTCGCCAACCCGCCTGCCAAGCGTGGCTAGTATGGCTCCTTATGATCTTTTAGTGTAGATCCATGAGGAAGGCCTATGTCTAGTAGTGGAAGTGGACGGTATTCATACAGCTAAGAAGGTGATAATAATAACTGTATATTTAGAATGAATTCGCCTTTTTAATCACGTGGCTATTAATAACATTGTCTCAATAACTCTAGACAAAAAAAATGCACTGGAATGCCCAGCATTATTTGTTTATTCAACCTAAACTAAAGCTTTTCTTTTTCGTTTTGTGTAAAAGTATGCCCAATGATTTTTCTCTTCACTAAGATCTATCTAATACGTTATATCCAATTATTTAATTAACCTTCCTCTTTTTGTAGACGGTCCAGCCCTAGATAGATAACTTGCTGAACCAAATCAAATCAAAAACTCAATTCTAACACATGAAAACAAAAAGAACATTAAAAAAATAAGAGGAGAAGTTCAATAGGCGGCCTTTGTACTATGATCAAGCAATCTGTTACATGGCATACTGACTTTTTTAAACTTTCGCGATCACAACGCATTATTAACATACATATAACCGGGTATTTATCGCGTAAATTACCTTTATTATTTCCAGACGTTTCACACGTCATGGTCCCGGGATGACTTCGGGAAATAATAAAGGTAATTTACGCGATAAATACCCGGTTATATGTATGTTAATAATGGCATACTGAGTTCAAAAACGGAACTACAAGAGCCCATAGAGTCATGTTCATCATCTGCATATCCTCCGGGGATGCTCATGGAATGCTGCCGGCGGTCCTGAGTACTTCTCCGACATTTCAAGGAGTTGGTTTGCCTAGGGCATGTTGGGTATGAAGTATCACGGAAGACAATGCACAATTAATACACCCCAAACCGGGACGTCAGTGTCGATCTGGTATCTGTCATCATAATTAGAATTAGGACTCGCGGTCCCGTACAAAATACTATCCCGTATATCCCCACAACAACAAGCTCGCTTAAAGCCGTGTTGTAACGTATTTATTGCCTATTTACAATCATTCCGCGAAAATCGACAATTTACAACTGTGTCGCGCTCTGTTGCGCTTCTACTGGCGAAGTTGTGGACTTTGCGAATATTGGCGAAAGTCGGCTAACAAGGAAAATGGCTCTTTAGCGTTGTACTCGTAGTTTGGCGTTGAGAGTTTTGTACTTTAGTCTTTTTTCTTCTCTCTTCCAGCCGTAGGACGTCCACAAAGACACATTGATCACTAATTATAAGGCGTAGTTGCCATACTCACCACGCTTAGCAGGTGAGTTGGCGAGCGCAGTATAGGATATTCTTACAAGGAAAAACGATGCTGCCCATCTTTTATAGGTATCTCTTGCTATATTCTTACTGCATCCACGGGCAAGAGAGGAAGGGCAACATTCTATTGCCTTAACTTCAGGGCACCTTACAGTTCGATATTTTGAGTTAATCATTATTGTGCTTATTATTTTACTTATTACATCAAGTTGATAAAATTAAAAAAATTAGGATATCCTCCGACACCTATCGTACCTACATAAAGATTTACACCTTAGAGGTATCTATTTACCCTCAGTTTTGCAATCTACACGTCATGCTCTTTCATTTGATACCACACTTGTTCATTTGATACCAGACTTGGTTATATTTGGAAACATTTATCCACTCTTTCACCCCCATATTTTGTAAACGACTTCACCGATTTTGATGAAACATGTCTAAGAACCACCGCTGGAAAACCTGCTTTTAAATAAAAAATGCATAAAAATGCGAATCAGTTTACTCCTTCAAGAGCTACGGTGCCACAGCCAGACACAGACACGTACACATAGCGGTCAAATTAATAAGACCCCTCTCTTTTGTCGGGGGTTAAGAATATGAAGTTTTGTCATGAAAAACCCTTACAAACAGAGGCTTAAAAGCTTTAAAATTAATATGATAATAATTATTTACGCTCATCATGATTATCAACATTTTCAGCCCGTGTCAACCCACTGCTAGGTGTAAGCCTCCTCCTTTCCTTGCCACATCTTCCGGTGTTAGGCCGATCGCATCCAGATTTTACTAGCGACCTTAACGATGTCATCCGCTTTATTATTTTATATCATTTACGCTACTAGGATGTATTTCAAAGGTATGAATAATTAAATTTTATGAATTATCAGATTAATTTTGCTGCCATGATTCTCAATGTTGCTTTTTTGATCCCGGAGGCATGTGTTCAGTAGTGGACATTTTAAGGCTGAAATGATGATGATTATCAGATTAATAAGCACGTAATTAGTTACGTAGTTATTTTTTTAATACTACAAGGACCTAGTACTAAACTAGGACTAGATCCGTCCCAGTCTGCTCCAACCCCATCAAACGTAACCTAATGATGACCATTACAACCGAGTTAGGTTCTTCTGTTCGCTTCTTTTCGCGTGACATCTGAAGTAAACAAATTCAATTATGTGCTCTATTCTTTTAATTTGTGTTGTTTTATTTTGTAACTTAACTCATAAATGAGTTACATGCGGTCCCGCTGAATAAAGAATTATTTTGAATAAGAATGAATGCCCTCAATGTTGCTTTTTTGATCCCTGGAATAATCCCTGAAATGCAGCTGGAGTTCTGAGTTAGTAAACCAAATACAGATTCTCCTGTTTTACACTCGGTTAAAAAGCACAAACACTATCCAGACAAATGTATGAATGCCGTGGGTTGCCGGCAGTAGAATGTTGCCCCTCCTCTCTTACCCGTGGATGCAGAAAGAATCTGTTAAAAGATCCCTCCGTAAGATAGGAAGCAGCGTCTTTCCGTGTATCATTATCCCGTACTGCGCTCGCCAACCCGCCTGCCAAGCGTGATGAGTATGGCAACAATTAAAGATCCATGAGGGATGCCAATGTCCAGCAGTGGATGTCCTACGGCTGATGATAAATATTTATTTAGAACAAGGTAACAAAATTAACTAAGTGACTAATGAGACGATGCTGCTCGCAAAGAGTGTTAAACTGTGTCGCGACTAAGAACGCCCTCCAGGAAGATGATGATAAATTAAATTAAAAATAAATTAATTAATGCTGGACAGCTCATACAGCATCATCGAGCCCCAAGCTAAGCGGAGCTTGTGTTATGAATAAAAGATGTCTGATATACCTAATACATCATACTAAATAGATAGATATGTATGTTTCATTATATTATAGAATAACATCCAGAACACCGTGAACATCGAATTGAACGTTCAACTTCTTGCGTCAAAGGCGGATCTTCGCCCGCTCCGCCACAGAGGTCATGTCTATCGATGATGATGAAACAGCACGTGTGGGTTTTTTTATTCTAACCACACAGGGTTAAAAAAATAATCTTGCGATGGTAACAGAAACTTTGATTCTGGATCCGTGGCGTTGGCAGCTCGCTCCGAGACGTAACGAACATCTTGCAAAGGCAATAAACTGAATTATGCACACAACTGCAGCGATACTTTGTTCCCGCTTTCGAGGGGGAATATCTGGAGGTCACTAGCGGAGCGGGGGGATTAGCGGATTAGAACTTCATCATCATCATTACATCCACTACTGGCAACCAACACAGGCCTTCATGAATCTCCACGAGGGGTTGTTGCCATACTCACCACGCTTGGCTGGCGGGTTAGCGAGCACTGTACAGGATGTTGATACACGGAAAGTCGCTGCTGTCCATCTTCCGGAGGTATCCCTCAGCTGTCTCGTACTTCATTCACGGGCATGATAGGAGGGGTAACATTCTACCTACAACCGGTACCCCACAGCAAGAAGAATTAGAATCTATCTAGATATTTTTCACAGCTATATTTTTATTTTATATAGCAGGACGAATATTCCGGTAGTAAAAGGACACAAAACGGTAATAACGGCGCAGAAATAAACCGCCTTGAATGAATGATGATAACTTTATTGCAAACCAAATAAAAATTAACACAAATACAGGAAAAATAATAAAAATATAATGTACAATGGGCGGCTTTATCGCTAAGAGCGATCTCTTTCAGGCAACCTTTGGATGGACAGGATATGACAAAGTATATGACGGTGGCGTACTAATAAGATAGAATAGGAAATAGGAAACATAATAATGCTATGTTCCTACAAGCATTGGTACGGGGGTACCAGAGAAGGGGGCAAAGGCCTCAAAAGGTCACCAAAGGTCAAAAATGTCATTTTTGTGTTTTTGGACGTTTTCGGCCATTTTAAGACTTTTATTTTTTTGGCGACCTTTTGAGGTCACAATAACTCCAGTTCCGTAACACCTGGGTCACCAAAATTAATCAGTCCCCTTCTCTCAATAAGAGGTTGCTAAAAAAAAGGTTTCATGTAAATCAGTCAACGCGTTCGGTTGTAATCGTCAAATACACAGACATACGAACAGTCAGACAGACAGACAGCGCTATGCATATTAGGGGGCTTCGCCCCGTAAAATTGACAAATAAATCATCATCTACAGTTTCATAATAATGAGCGAAATAAACGTATTTCTTGATGTTTAGATATTAAGTCAAATCTGCTGCATATTTGTTTTTTCGTGTTATGACTAATTTGCAAAATTAATGTATTTTTTGTATCTCCTGAAAAGGAGGTTTTTTACATAGCGGAATTTGCATGCGCAACGACCTTTAGGTTGAAATCAAATCAGTGAATCACCTATACTATTATCGAATTACTGCAGGAAGAGGGATTTTATATACGTGCCGAGGTGCAGGATATTAACACACGGAAAGACGCTGCTGCCCATCCTTCGAAATAATCTGTTGGAAGATTGTTCTGCATCCACAGCAAAGAGAGGAGGGGCAGCTTTCTGCTGTCGGCACCCTACGGCATACATGCATTTTTCTTGGCAGCTTTAGTATTATCGCATTTTGAAATGTCGCTAGCTCTTATCTCCAACACGGCCTCGTCTCCCGGGACCCTTAATGCAGACTTACACCGCGCCGCAGTGTTCGTTCAATTTAAACTTTAATATGCAACCGACCGCCAAATTGGAAATAATGATCTGCACACCAACCGCTTCTATACTTTCTGGAATCTCCCGGAATTTGTGGGAGTTCCGTGAAGGCTTAGGTGTTTTTCGCCTTGATCTTTGCGGATGTATCGATGGGAGAGACTTGTGTTATTTAATGATTGTTCTTATTATTTCATCTAGCAAAAAAAACACAAAATGTGGAATCCTATTAAAAACATAGATTTTAAAATAGGAGCCAAGTTCAGTAAATATAACGTCCTGGTTGTCAACTTCGCCCACAAAAGAATTGAGAACTAAGTGACGCAAAGTTCTGTTGGTACACCCTGTAAGTATATTGCTGATAAATAATCAATTGAAGCTCACGGTTTAATTAGGCTTGTTTTATAGAACATTATTTAAAATAGAAAAAAGTGATAGCTCCAAATAACACAAGTTTATAAAATATTAACTTTTACGTAAACCCGACATTTTACCTAGTCTCGGAGGTTTTTTTTGCTATGTGTACACAATTTTGCAATATTATACACATCATGTCCTTTCATTTGATACCAAACTCGGGTATATTTGGAACTTACTAACTTTTAACTCCTTATAATCTTGTAAACTTCTTAACCGATTTTGATAAAACATGTTTAAGAACGACCGTCCGAAAACCTGCTAATAATAAAGCAACTGCATGCAAATATCTTATACAGATAGACTAGCCGCAACCCGCAGTTTTGCCCGCGTAGTTCCTGTTCCCGTGGGAAACGGTACCGAACCCACGACCTTCGGATTAAAAGTCGGGGGTACGTACCACTCGGCCAACACGGCTGTTCTCTGTATATAAGTTATGATTCAGTAGTTTAAGTTCGTGCCGACGCGATGACAGTAGATAAAGAAAATATTTTGTCCTCGTATAAAACCCGCAACTGCGTCTATATATAAGACTAAATTATTTTTATTTTATTTTTATTTTATTTATTATGGAACAACAAACAGCTACATTATATATTTTAGGTACATTCTTTGTAGGTACATTCATAGAATGTTAAAGTGGTTAATAATGTAGCCCACAGCGTTATTCACAGATTAAAACATTATTATCAAACAGAGAGTCTAAAAGCAGTACAATTAGAAATAATTAGGTATAAATGAATGTTTTTTTTTAAAGTCTTATAAATTGTAAAAAAAAGATATTGTTTCTATGATGAACCATTATGATTTTAGGAGATCAATGTCTGCCTTGAAAAGAATATAATTCACTAGATTTCTAAATTTATATAAAGAAGAGATAAAAATGTCTATATCTATGAATAAGATATTATAGGACTCAGTCATACGACGAATAGGGATACGACATCCCGAGTTAGTGCGGCAGGAAGTTAGCGCAAACAGCGTACAAACGCGAGTAGCTCTTGGAGTACAGGTTCTTGGAACGACGTAGCACAATTTTGCAACGAGGTCAGTACTGAAATTAACCGTGTAACTGCCTTGGGGTGCCGGCAGTATAATGTTACCCTTCCTTCATGCCCGTGGAAGTAGTAAGATCGGCAGCAGCGTCTTTCCGTAAATCAACATACCGTACTGCGCTCGCCAACCCACCTGCCGTACGAGGACGAGGGAGGCCTGTGTTCAGTAGTGGACGTTTTACGGCTGAAATTATGATGATAAACCGTATGGGTTCACATTTCATACCAGGATACTTTAGCATGCATTCTCGCGCAATTTTTTACGCTTACGCAAAGAAATAAACGAGCAAAAAAAATATAAACATCTGACAAAACATAAGCCATAAAACATCCAAAGAAACTGTTTGAAACATAAAACCGGGGGCGTTTTTTCATTCTGCAGTGTTTAAAATTGGTTCCTCGTTTATCCAGCAAATGTATTCGCTCCGGAATATGAATACTAATGCTCGCTGGGACTCGCCGGTCATTGACTGGATTGCAATGCACTACATAGACTGTGGGCCCGTGGGGTACGCCAACGAAATAGATTGCCAGGGACAAGGTATTTGGTTAGAATTCTTTACTTACGCCATTGGCTCAGGAACCCGGAGTCTTGGCCTCCGATGCGAGCACACGCCACTTTCTGTTCATCGCTGCCTATTTTAAAAAATCCGATATACCTTTGTTTTCAATCAATTATTTTACCCCGGATTCAATCTAGCTCTGACTGACGCATTTAGCATGTCGATAAAAATACATAACGCTTCACTTGTTTCTTCTTCGCCTTGCAACACTTGCAAACAAGTTCCCACTACTATTTACACTGGCCGACGAACAACTGTCGAACATTAGGGCTTAGCTGAAAATCGGCGCTGTACAAGCATAACGCTCGTCGGCATGTTGCTGAGCTTGGTCCTATTGCCTAAATATTTAACTTACTTGTCTTTTTGGTGTTATTTTTAATTATTTTTAATGTTAATTGTAATAAGTGCATGTTAAATCGTTGTGTTATTATAAATTATTTGTAACTACTTATTCTTATAGTAAGGATTGTTCACGCAATACATATTATTATTATTATTTTTTTATTCCTATTTTTTTCAGTGTCTAGCCTTGAATATTGCGTGTGTGTCTAAAGAAATTCAGGCGCGATGTTTGTATATGCTTGCGCGCCATATTTTTTAAAACCGTATCGGTCGACGTTTTTTGAACTCTTTGTAATTCTTTGTGAATTTGTTGCTTGTCAATGTTAAAAATAACAAATAAATAAAAACAAGCAACAAATGGGTTTTTATAAATTTCATTTACATTTATTTCTGACAAACTGGTAAAATGGTCAAAATGTATGGATACTTGAACTAGAACAGTTGTAGTATATTTACATTGCCGTAAATAAGACTAAAATAACTTTAAAACTGATTATTTGATAATACAACCTAAACGCCAGCTAGTTCTTGACATGATCGTTGACTTCCGCAAAGAGATGCCAGAAACGTAAGTACAAATAAAAATCACTAAACCAACAGAGATATTTTTTTCTTAAAATGTAATAAATAACTCCAATTATGAACTCAGGAGCATGTTCACATCACATCACTTAGTAAAATTTTAATTTCATTTACTTATTTTTTTTATCAATTCCCGATTTTTTCTTCTCCAAAACCAATTGTTTTCATGAGCTGAAACGGCTATACTTTCCAAGGCCGACTGGCGAGTTGAAAGTCCATATTTTTTTTGTAGATAGTACTCACCAAAAGAAAGCGTTTTGCAAAGTCTCAGGTTGCGCAAATTTACGGTTCACGAGATATATTTATTTTTAGTTTTCATACAAACTGGGAAATAACACACAATCACCACTTCAATTTGACAACTAATTGTCATGTCAGACGAGAAAGTCGACACTTTACGTTTCGTTAACACAGTCGAGTTGTATTTTATTCCATTTTAAGTCATGTTCTTTTACTTAAATATTTTTAAATTTTCACAATTATCATTGGTGTATAATAAATACGCAATATTACGCTTTACACTGCTCTGAACGGAATGCGAAGCGACGCCATTATGTTTCTTCTTCTTCTTTTTTGGCTTGAGACAAACTAGTTTTGCCAAGGCTAAACTAGTTCTTCCTAAATACAACTCCGAAGCTATTTAGGAAATGTATAAAATAAAAACACTGCCTGTGACAGAACCGAGATGGAAAGACAGTAGGTTATTAGGTTTTTTTTTATAACTATCCAAAAACACTGCTTTGGCAGAACCGAGATGGAGAGACAGTAGGTTATTAGGTTTTTTTTTATAACCACCCAAAAACACTGCTGTGGCAGAACCGAGATGGAGAAACAGTAGGTTATTAGGTTTTTTTTATAACCACCCAAAAACACTGCTGTGGCAGAACCGAGATGGCGAAACAGTAGGTTATTAGGTTTTTTTTTTATAACCACCCAAAAACACTGCTGTGGCAGAACCGAGATGGAGAAACAGTAGGTTATTAGGTTTTTTTTTATAACCACCCAAAAACACTGCTGTGGCAGAACCGAGATGGCGAAACAGTAGGTTATTAGGTTTTTTTTTTATAACCACCCAAAAACACTGCTGCGGCAGAACCGAGATGGAGAAACAGTAGGTTATTAGGTTTTTTTTTTATAATTACCCAAAAACACTGCTGCGGCAGAACCGAGAGGGAGAAACAGTAGGTTATTAGGTTTTTTTTTATAACCACCCAAAAACACTGCTGCGGCAGAACCGATATGGAGAAACAGTAGGTTATTAGGTTTTTTTTTATAACCACCCAAAAACACTGCTGCGGCAGAACCGAGATGGAGAAACAGTAGGTTATTAGTTTTTTTTTATAACTCCGCGGGGTGGGGATGTAACAGGGGGTAGCCCCTCCCCCCTTCCCCGTCTCCGCCCCCTCCCCATCCTTAAATCCATAATGGAAATCGTTATTCTAACCTAAAAACTTTGACCATGGTTATCTCCATAACCATGGGTTTGCTTGGGGGGGGATGGTACAGGGGGGTATCCCCCTCCCCCCACTTCCCCCCCTCCCCCCCAAATCGCCAGTCGGCTTTGGAAATTATAACCGCTGAAACTCCTTTTTTGGTTTAGTACACACGTATATATATAATAAACCCTGTATAAAAAAAGTTGTTACAGTGTACGTTAGTTCTACATAATATTATTTGTTCTGCATCAAAAGTATATTTTATTCCATTCAGTGACGTATATAAAACCACACACAAAGAGATTATTTCTCAGAAGAGCACAATAACTGTAGTCTTTATACGAAAATCCTTCGTATCTTCGGATTCAGATAATTTATCATGCCCTATCACTGTGTGCGTTTATCGCGCATTATTCACCTTCGAACGGAACTATAAAAACCGGATATTACCATCATAACACCATACACTCACTGGCTCTTGGAGGTGTAACATCTGACTGTAGTTCGCAATGTATAAAACGTGTGAAATAATATGTGAAAGATAAAAAGATAAAGATTTAAATCGTTTGATACGCCCTTAGCGTAATGAGACCACCGTTTTGTTTCCATACAAAATTTCATCATCATTTAAGCCGTAAAACGTCCACTACTGAACCCAGGCCTCTTTCATGGATCTCCATGAGGGGCAGTTGCCATCCTCACCACGTTTGGCAGGCAGGTTGGCGAGCGCAGTAGGGGATGCTGATACACGAAAGACGCTGCTAGTAATGCTGAAAAAAAAATACGACTGCAAAAAACGCATGTTTCGACGTTCTCGAAGGTACTTTGTAAACTTTCGCCACCAAAACAGACATTATTTGAAACTGTTTAAAGGGATTCTATCGCGTAATTACCTTGTTTTCCGACCTTTCGAGTGCTCTGCTGCAGCAACAAGGTATATATGCAATAAAGTCCCATTTTAAGATATTCTCAAAGGTTTCAAAATTCATAGGGTATTTCCCGTCAACCTTCGAGAACTACCTACGAAATTCGGCAAGGTACATCGTCTTATACTGTAGATACAGAGAAAAATCCAAAAACAAAAGGAATTGGAATGGAATGCAATCTTATAAAAACGTCTTTAAAAAGTACGAAGTCAATCATCAAGGTTCACCCTACGCGATGTCATAAATTGGATGGTGACTGAATCTATTTGTGCATATTTAAAACTTTTACTAAATTAGATCAGCTAATTTATAACAATTATTATTTTCCTACATAATATATACGGAACCCTCGGTTGGCGAGTTCAGCTTGCACTTGTCCTGTTTTATTAATTTTAAAACATACGTTTAATTATCATCCGTGTTTTTCTGCGGTCGGTGTTGTGAACTGTGGGGCAATTACAGCGCCACTGAAAATCATTGTCGTGTTCTCGCGGCGAGTGCTGTGACCAATTTATGTCTCATAAGAATATTGTTTTGTTAAAAAGATATTTTTAATTTACCTATGCCGTAAATATTTTTTATTTCTAAATGCTTATTTTCAGCTCGCATCTTAACAGGCTTCAGCAAATACCAGAAGGTATAAGTGGAAAAAGGGAAGGGTAACTGCATTTTTAAATAATAACGGTGACGAAGAATTCGCGCTTGGGTACGAACGGTGCTTAACTCTTGCTTAGTTGCGTTAAGTATGGTTACTTACGAGTACGTGCTGTTATTTGAAAATAATTTTAGATTTTTTTAAAAACAAAACATGCCTTCAATGGTTACCCTTAACTTGTTGCTGAAATTACCCAAACCTACATTAATTACGAAATTAATTAAAATACGTACATTAATTTGAGTATTTCCCTCAATTTATCATGGATCCTATCATCAGAGGTGTGTGTAAAGCATACATATAGTAAAGTTGTTAGTTACGAGGGTCATCAGGTGCGTCTTCAATGAATAGATTTTATTGAACTTTGATAAAAGAAACGTATATTGCTAATATTAGGTTACAGAGTGTTGCGCTTTGCATCGCAAACGAAAATAATACAAAATTAAAATGGCGGTGATTCCGCGTTGTTCTGTTGCACCTACCGAGTTAGGTGCACTGCTATACCGACGTATGCAATTCATCAATTAATGTGATACATATATCGCGCGTCCAGCTTCTTAAGTTTCCCAATAGATGGCGCTCTTCAAACTATTCGAGTTTATTTTCGTGAATATCGGCGCGAACAAAAGTAAAAAAAAACCCAACCTTAAATTAAGGATATTTAATTATGCCTTGAGGGACTCCATGTAGTCAATTTTATAAGATAATACGTCCACTGCTGGACATAGACCTCGCTCAATTACTCATCATGGGAGTTATTACAATACCCACTCTTAGCAGGAAGTGCAGTACGGAATGTTTATACACAAATATGTTACAGTTTATATAAACATTTGTACTAATTGAATATTAAAGTTATTAGGTAAAGTTGGAGGTGTGCTGTTTGGCAACTTATGTTAAAGACAAGCTTTAGGTAAATACATTGTATATCCGTTTGCCACGAGTTGGCAAGGAGTTGCCAAGCAATGTGTATAGCTGTTGTAATAATCGAGTATTGAATTATTGCTATTGGTAACGGTGCAATGATTTGTATCCGAATTTGTAAATAATAAGTTCTAATAAACAGGAGTTACTTCCGATGTCACTTGATTGGTGTAGGAATGTCCGACCAATAAGAGACTCGCATTCTCCGCCAATAAGACGCTTATAAGGCGGCTAGGTGGCCCAACGTTTTTAGGAATATTACATTATATCCGCAGGACAGGTAGTGAGCAGTAAGGTACCAAAGTTGAAGCATAAAACTCGGGGTAAAGAGCGGGTTTTAATGTAAAGTGTTAATGTACAGAAAGTATGATAAGTATCTAATATCTTTGAGATTATTGCTTAGGCTTATAATAGATGCTTCTGAGGGTATACCCTTACTAAATTCTTACGGCATCCACGGTCAAGAGATCTAACATTCTACTGCCACGGCACGGCACCCCAAGTCGATATCGTACAACACATGCTATTTTACGACTCTCCGCCAGAAGACACAGATAAACAAGATAAGCGCGTTACAGAAGGCTGTAGAAGAACATAAAAACGATATGGATCGTAAAATCATGGAGCATACACTCTTAGCTGTTTTATTTTGTAGTGTTATTGAATTTGAAATTATGGGCTTGGAGCCCATTTGTACATAATACGCTTATTATGTACAAATGATTGTGGTTCCCTTGGAGCTGTAAACTGAAATTGACCTTCGTAAATTGGTATTTATCATAGGAAGGTAAGTCTAAAATACCGTGTTACGTGAGACATTCCTGTAATTTAGTAAGATCCGTCGGGAGCCGGTAGTAGAATGTTGCCCGTCCTCTCGCGCCCTTGGATGCAGTAAGAATCTGCCAAGGGATACCTCCGGAAAATGTATTTTTGTGTATTAACATCCCATACTGCGCTCGCCAACCCGCCTGCCAAGCGTGGTGAGTATGGCAAGGTAAATCGTCTACTACTGAACACAGGCCTCCCTTATGGATATCCATTAGGGGTAGTTGCCATACTCACCACGCTTAGCAGGCGGGTTGGCGAGTGCAGTACGTGATGTTGATAAACGGAAAGACGCTGCTGCCTACCTTCCGGAGGTATCCCTTGGCTGATTCTTACCGCATCCAAGGGCAAGAGAGAAGAGGTAATATTACAGCTATATTCTATAGCCGGCACCCCACCGCATTGGAAACAAAAATGATACTCTAATAGTCATGCTGCACGGAAAATGTCAAAGCTAACGATAAAGGAAAACAAGGGAAACGGCCTTCATTTTTACTTAAAGCTCTATTTTACTCAGCTTTAAAGTACAATGTTAACACCGGAACACTGAACCCACAGAGCGCATCGTTCTATTATTTTAGCGTGTGCACTTAACCCCTCAGTACAAGATTTCATAGAAACATTACCCACAGTCAAAATCTTTGTATAATTTACGTTATACGAGAATTTCAATTTAATTTGTGAAAGTTTCAAAGCTAAAGCCATTTGTCGAGGGGCTCCGGAGCAACGGTGCATGGCGATGTTTCAGCTCTCGTGATCTGCCGAGCGAATGTAAGTCTTAATTACCACATTTTAAGGGCACTAGTTGCTGGATGCCGGCTCTCGGCAGGAGTGCGGTGACTTGAGGTGTGGGGGGTGGTGCAAGAGAAAAGGGCTGGGATTTATAAAATAAGATAAAAACTAGTTATTTTCAATAAAATGCAATGAAAATATCTAGTTTTAATTCCGCTAATGCTGAGATGCATATGCACCGCCCTCCCGCCCGCTAGTTATGCACATGCAGGGGAACCAGGCTGTTAGTGCAACATGCATACCCAAACCCAAACTAACAGCCTGGTTCCCCCTGCATGTGCATAATTAGCGGGCGGGAGGGCGGTGCATATGCATCTCAGCATTAGCGGAATTAAAACTAGATATTTTCATTGCATTTTATTGTCATATGGATTTCCGCAAAGTAACGCCAGATTCTATTAATTATAGTTTATTTCGTTACCAAGTAAGAAGAACACGGAAACAATATTCGTAGGTACATAAAATAAAAAAATACACAAAAACAACTCGTGTACATAAAAGTTTATAAGATTAAAACTTACCTAGTCTTGGAGGTATCTTTTTTTTGCAATGTGTACCCTCACTTTTGCAATCTACATATCATATTCTTTCTTTTGATATCACACTTTGTATATTTAAAAATTTTACATTCAAACATTCGATTGTTCACCCCTACTTTCAACCCCTATATCTCATGAATGGCTCGACCGATTTCTATATACCTTTCAGTTTTTCATTCTTACACATCATTTGTTCTAATTTGATAATATTATTTGGAAACATTTGATTATTCATCCTGTTCCATTCCCATATTTTGTAAACTATTCATTAGATTTTGATAAAATATATTAAAATTAAGAAACACCGCTAGAAAACCAGCTCTTAAATAAAAAAAAAAATGCATGCAAATCGGTCCACTCGTTTAAAAGCAACAGTGCCACAGACAGACACAAAGAAACACAAACACTCAGACACAAGAAGATATGCAAACACACAGACCCGCAGACACGCATACACACAGTGATACACACATAGCGGTCAAGTTTATAACACCCCTCTTTTTTGTCGGGGGTTCAAAATCAAACAAGAAATATACAGTAACAGTATTTTTAAATTATCGCGATCACAACACATTAATAGTAATTATTCGTGAACTAAATCATTTTTACCATTTTACCCCATATCATTTATAATCTCAAAAATCGCTAAACAAAGGCGTCATTGATATCCAGGAACTGCGGTTGGAATCCTCGTGCTGAGCTCTTCCATCGACTGCCATGATCACAATACCGTCGACAAACCGAAGGTGAGTGATGTTACCGCCGTTAATATTGATGCCCAGTCCTTTGCATTCCAGGAGCTTGAAGGCGTCTTCCAAAGCGGTCGTAAACAGTTTCGGAGAGATAACGTCTCCCTGTATTATGCCGCTTTTTAAGGGAATAGCCTTCCATACATAAGCTTCATATAGGCTAGCAGCCTAGAATGATGATGCGCTTGCATCATCATATAATTTAAACAAATACCTTACGAGTTAAAACTCTCGCGCGATAAAATAATTACAGCGGTGCGGGCGTACGTCTAACTCCTCCTTAACAGTTGGACCGACACAATTGAACCCAGTAAATAGCGCTGCTGTCAGCATGTACACAACAGCGGGCAGAACGACGTCTGCCGGGTCCGCTAGTTATCAATAAATTACTATTTTGACTATTACTACTCTGCAAGGCATCTTCAGGAGATATTGGCTCCCCGTTTATCACAGAATATACTTAAAACAACAAAGATGTAGAGGCCCAGCAACGAACAACTCCACCGCTCCCTAGACGTGTTGTCTTCTCGACCGCCGAACAGAAAGTACTATTTTTGAGTGTTTTGAAAAACACTCAAAAATAGTACTTTCTGTACGTGCGCTCATTAACGGAGCGCCACGGAGAGGATTTTATTGACGCACTTGAAAATAAACTTTATATTATCAAAATAAAGTGCAAAATGCCGCGCGGGGATTCCCGCGTATCTTCGAGGACGCGCGAGCATTTTTTGTCAAGTTCAAGCATTTATGCACTCTATTGTAATAATTTTAAAGTTTATTTTCAAGTGCGTTAATAAAATCCTCTCCGCTGCGCTCCGTTCTGTCTGCGCTGAGCCTAAGGATATAGGTTAGCGGATTTGTTACTTAGCGGATTGTTCATATACAAATTGACCAACGTACCCACGTTGGTCGATTTGTAAAGTTGATAAGTTGTACGCCGTTGAAATCGTAAGTTTTCAGATTTAAAATTATCTTGAAACAAAAAAGTTCCCGCTTTCATGTTATAACATGTACCAACGGTCATCGAGGTGAAAAAACCGAGTTTTCTTGGGACATTGCGGTGGAAAATTTTAACCCTGCGTTTATGTTTAGTTTATTTTCAAGTGTCAAAAGTATTACTTATTCAAAACTTTTAATTTGTCTACAAGCTCTTATTTATGTTTTCTCTTTCAATGACTTATAATAATAAAGTGAGCTAGCTAAAAAGTTCATGAATTTTTGTCAAAGCCCTTTTTTTGCTTTGTAAATTTTTGTATAAAATTGAGCATGAAGATTCAAGCGTCAACTCAATACAAGTGCACAAATTTTCATTAGAAATATTTGTAAATGCGCTTTTGTTGTCGAATTGCTTACTGATATGTTTATAATGATGATTGCGAACATAGCGCCATCGCTACTGTGCACATGCAGAGCGATTTCCTTTTTTGTTTCCATACTTGCATATTTTTAATGAAAGACCATAAATATGTTGTATGATTTATAATGTGTGAAATAAAAAAAACGTTTTTTTTTATCTCTTATCTTTTTATTTTTATGAAATAAACTAGCCGCACCCCGCAGTTTCACCCGCGTAGTTCCCGTTCCCGTGGGAATTTCAAAAAATCCCTCCTCAGCGCACCTCTAGGATACTCAAGGTATATGTGTGCCAAATTTTAACTCTCTAGGTCCAGTGGTTTAGGCTGTGCGTTGTCTGTCAGTCACTCAGTCACTCAGTCAGTAACGGAAGAGTATTTTTAAATTAATTTATTTATTTAAACAAAATCCGCAGTGAAAGAGTTTAATATATATTGATATTGACGTTTCAAAAACGCCCTTGCGGTCGCACTGATAATTGTATTTTTTTGAGTTTGAGTATAGTTAACGCGATAAGCGAAATTAAAACCTCGTTTCTGCATAAACCATTCAAGTATCATCTTTAGCGCGTCCACGATAAGTGCAATCCTGTTGAAAGCTTACAATATTATAAACAGGAAAGATAAGTATTGTGTGTGTTGTATTTTGAAGGTTAAGTAACGAATAAACTCAAACACTACTAAACTGATTTTCAAAAGTCTTTCACCATTAGAAAGCAACATTATCCTTGAGTAACATAACCTACATTTCATTCCCTTATTCTTACAAAAACGGAGCACGCAGGTGAAACTGTGTAGTGCGGCTAGTATTAAATAAAGTGAAAAACCAACTCAGAGATCAAAGTACTCAACTATCTTCATCGTTTCAGCCGTAGGATGTCAAGATTACAGACATTGGGACAAGCCTGTGAATGTCCCTTTCCTTAAAACATGTCATTGGCGCCCGAAGTACTATAGGTAGGTTGACATTATCTCGGTTGATTGTACCTAAGAACTCCTGGATGCCTTGAGAATCAATGTATGGAGTTTTATTTTTCGAGAAAAATGCATTTGGATTCCGTGGTAATAAGCCGGTGAAACTACATAATAGACTACTCCTTAAAGCAGTTCAGCATAAAATAACTACCCAATCGTGAATTACAGTCCACTTTGCAACTAATTACCAACTGAAGACATTCTCTAAGAGCAAAAAAGGACTTTTAGTTATTCAGGACCTGCGTTGAATATTAAACGACGCCTTTCCTCTTATATTGAAGTAACGTTGACTGCAAGATGTAGCAGTATCATCATCTCAGCCGTAGTACTGCTGTCCACGTCCACAACTGGACATGGGTCTCCAAGATCATCAGGGGATTGTTGCCGTAGTCGCCACGCTTGAAAGGCGGGTTTCCGATTTGTATTGTATTTTTCCGTGGAAGATTCTAGAGGTATCGCTTGACAGATTCGTTATTCTACACCCCACCAGAATTCGGTTTTCGGGTAACGGCACCTATTATAGCCTAGTTTCTCTGTTGTGCGTGCACAGACATAGGCCTCTCTCAGGCATCTGCAAGATTATAGGGGGGGGGGGGGGGGTTAATTCCACTGCCGGTGCCCCACGCAAACTCGACGGCTATAATGTACAAAAAACCCGTAATAAAAACCTGTAATAAAAAACCCTTGAAATCCAAAAGGGTTGTTGAGTACACTAACCTGCACAAGTTTTGTGCTACGTCTTTAGAAAATCATATTTTTTTAAACTCTTAAAGATGACCGATCATTGGTTCATCTGCACAAAGTCAAAATCAATAAGTGTTCATTCAATAGAGAAAAAAGCTACATAGATTAGTCAATTTGCAAAAAAACAAAAAAAAAAAGAAGAACAAAAAGTAAGGCCTTTGCATCTATTACAGATAATTTATAGAGCGTCAGCTGGTAATCATGCTGAACGGGACGCTGCAGTGCCTGGGACATTGTTAGATGGATGAGGCTTGCCCAGCACCTATACCATCCTCTCAACTCAGTCAGCTATTATTCAGAGGAAAGAACAGGTCGTCGTCGAACGTCTGAAGCTAACTAAGCCGCGGGTTTCCTCACGATGTTTCCTTCACCGTTAAAGCACGTGTTTAGTGTGCACGTACATTTTTCACGAAGGAGAACAAGACGTATTTGAATTGAATGAAGCATAATGATGGAATTTGTTCGCTTCAGATAAACTTTTCCAAGTCAAGGAAAGAAGCGAACAAGAAACCTCACTCTTGCACCTATGCGAAGCTGAGCGGGTCGCTCGTTCAGTATTATTTGTTATTTTGTCAGGTTATTCGGGTGACGGTACCTATTATAGCCGAGTTGCCCTGTCGTGGACAATGCCAGTTAGCACGGACGCATAGCGCGTAAGCGTTAGCTGTAGGTAAAGGAGTCTAGGAGGGATAATAAACACCTTGAATTGAAATTATTTCATGAAATTAAAAAGCTTACTTCCATTACGTGGAGTGTAGTAATTTGGCTACGAAACCTAAGATTCATCCTACTATTCATACTTCAAACATCCATACATACTCAAAAACTTTCGCGTTTATAAAGTTTTTGAGTATTTATCTATGTTTGTTACTCTTTCCCGCAAAAACTAGCCTACGGGTTGAGCTGAAATTTTGCACACGTATACATAGATGTTGAATAGGATTAACACATAGGCTATATTATTTATATTCAGGTTCAACGCACTGATGGATATTGGATTAGATGGATATTGCATTAGCTCTCGGGCTAGCCTAGAGTAAGCAGTGTCACGAGTTCCACATAATTGATAGAATACTCAAATGTTTTTTAAAGGTTCCGGACAAAAATGGTAAAAAGGAACCCTTATGATGTCACTTTGTCTGTCTGTCTGTCACAAATGGATATCTTGAGAACTGCTGATGCTATCGACTTGTTATTTCAAATAGTATAAGATAACGATTTTTCATGGAATATATTTATGAAAATGTTGAAAAATATTCTTATTATGATTGCAAGGGGGGCGGATATGGGGTCTCAAAAATTTTACGTGAAGTAACTAGGTCTTGTGTATATAAAAGGTATTTATTTGCACATTAATAAACTGACTCACAGAAGTTCCTTATGTTATGAACCTCGTGCGCTGCTGCGGATAGACGCACTATTTCAGATGGAAAGGTCTATTGTTATCTGGTAGAGACAGCTCTTTTGCGATACGACCGCCAAATGTCACTTCATGTTCAACGTTTCTATAGTTGTTAATTGTTGACCGACTTCAAAAAAAAGGTTGAGGTTCTCAAGGTCATCTGTATTTTTTTATGTAAAACATCTTTTGCGGGGGTGAAACCGAATGGACGTGACGCGTGACGCTTGCAGATGTGCGAGTTATTACTAGGGCGACTGCCCTTCGTCCATTGTGCCCATTGTGTAGACTGTGGCGACTAAGGTGACTGTGGTGAAAATGTTCTCCATCTGGCAGGTTTCCCGTGAAAGCTCATTTTTCTGTGTTTATAATGTTCTAAGGTGTATTATAGCATTTTCTATGAACGTATGACAAGTTCATTAATATACCCGTACGCTGTATGTAATTATTAATCTGCCAGGTTGCTGGTAAATTGTGGGGCTACGGGAGTTATACCGGGCATTGTTTGCAAGATGGTATTGTGATAAGCAGACACGTATCTATGTGTACAACGGATTAACTCCAATACACGGTCCATTGCCTGCACTACGAGTATATAGAGGAAACTATAGTAAGGGTTTAAGTCCACGCATTGCCGATATTTGCTTTAGCGATTTTAACTTTTATCTGTGTCAGTGTGGCACTCTTAAACGGGTGAACCGATTTGAATGCGGTTTTTTTGTAATTTGAATGAAGGTATTCTAGCGGTGATTTTATTAAAAATGGTTAACAAATTTACGAAAAATCGGCGGTGACAGTTGCGACACAGCTATTCAACAAACAATCGAATATTTCCAATTGTTTGTATCAAATGAAAGGAAATGGTGTGTAGAATCCAAAACTGAAGTCTTATTATTATTAGTTCTCATAGAAAGAGCAACTTGATTTTTTAATTTTTACATTACTAACACGCAAAGAAGGGGCTATTTTTCAATAACCCTTCTTCTCGGCGATAGTTAGGCAAACATTACAACAACCTCGTCAATTTATATGAAAAAAATTGAGGAAATTGTTCCTTCTTCTGGCGATCCAACTGCCACAAACCTCGTTTTTCCCCAAAGCGAACAAAACCGCGCACATAAGCTAATTGGTAGCGTAATTAAATTTTCAATGCACCTTTGAAATGAATCTGAGAGGGGATGCTGCATGGAACGGCGCTACAACCTTACAGGTGCATCCTTTATGAAAACCTTTGCGAAGGCTTTGCGGAGTAATGATGCGGTATGTACCTTTTCCAAAGAGTATTTGAAAAGAGGAAAACGTATAGAGTAAAGTATAGTGTAGAAGTAGTAGAACTTTTTGTGAAGAGTTCATACGGGAAAGCTACCAACATACCTACATATTTCGGCGGCCAAGCAGTTATTAAGTAAGTAATAAATAAGTAAAGCTGGACAATTCACACGGCATCATTTTGCCCCAAGCTAAGCAGAGCTTGTGATTTGGGTATTAGATGTCTAATAAACTTAATACATTATACAACATAGACAGATATTTTTTATTTATATAAAAGCATCCAGCACACCCATTACACATATCTGCAGATCATACAGACATTTGTTTTGGAATTGAGCACGCACTTAATACATAATACAAGATAGACAGACATTTTTTATTTATATAAAAGCATCCAGCACACCCGTAACTCATATCTGCAGATCATACAGACATTTGTTGTGGAATCGAACACGCCATCTCTTGCGTCGCAGGCGAATGTTCGCCTACTGCGCCATAGAAGTCGTCAAAGTATGCCTGGATTGCTTTGTCCCGGTTTGAAAAGTAAGGGAGCCGTTGAAATTACGAGCACATGGGACCTTACAACACTTGGTCTCTGGGTGACGCGCGAAATGCAATGCAGCGTTGGCTGCGTGCTTAGTGAACGTGATCACCGCGGTAATACAGTTGTAGCTAGAGGATACCGCTTAAAATCAGGTCGGCCTTTTACTCGTCCCGACAAATCGTCGTATAATCAATGTCAATACAAAGTATAAAACAAAGTCGCTTCCCGCTGTCTTCTGTCCCAATATTTGCTTAAATCTTTAAAACTGCGCAAACGGATTTTGATGCGGTATAATATAATAGATATATTAATTAAAGAAGAAGATTTATACATATGTATAATAATATGCATAATATAGTAAAGAAACACTAATCATTTTGGAGGTTTATAATGTGAGGTCGTAAATAAACACTTTTTTTTGCGCTTGGACGGCTGAAATGACGATGAAAGTTAGAATAGAATAAAATAAAACATACAAGAGTAACACAAAAAAACAAATTATTATTTTATTCCCATCTGGTAAAAGGGATAAAGTCTTAGTGCTTATAAATATTTAAAGTGTTTAGAAGCTGGCAACATGTCCCTGAGTTTACTTAGGTCAAGTTAGAGTTAGGTCAGGGCAAGTCTAGCGGTCCGGCGACCTCTCCAGAATAATAAAATAAGGACTGCGAAATTTTAAATAAAATATAATATGCTTTGCATTTTATTCATGCAAGCCTGAGGGGCTGTCGGGTGCCGGCAGTAGAATGTTGTCTCTCCTCTCTTGCGCGTGGATGCAGAAAGAATCTGACAAGAGATACCTCCGGAAGAGGGGCAGCAGCGTCTTTCCGTGTATCAAGATCCCGTCCTGCGCTCGCCAATGCATGGTGAGTATACCTTGGCAGATTCTTACTGAATCTAGGGACAAAAGAGAAGGCGCAACATTATACTGCCGTCAACTCAATTAGGTCTCATTTTTTTCAAAACTTGATGATGGGGTCTATAAGTAGTTAAGTGTCTACCGGAGTCTCTCAAGGCATTACTTTATGACCTACATACATAACATTGTTCCATCCCTATTTTGATTAACATAGCAATTTCATAGTATACAAAATGCGCGTGATTAAGCACACTTTATGTATATGCCGAGGGGTGCCGGCAGTAGAATGTTGCCCCTCCTCTCTTGCCCGTGGATGCAGCAAAAGTCTGCTAATGGATACCTCCGGAAAATGGGCATCAGCGTCTTTCCGTGTATCAACGTACTGCGCTCGCCAACCCGCCTGTGGTAACCTCCGGAAAATGAACATAAGCGTCTTTCCGTATATCAACGTCCCGTACTGCGCTCGCCAACCCGCCTATCAAGCGTGGCGAGTATGGCCACTACCTCTCAAAACATCCATGAGGGAGGCCTGTGTACAGTTAGTAGTGGACGTTTTACAGCCGAAATGATGAAGTGGACTTCTCTGGTAAAATAAACTATGACATCAAAAGAACCAGTTGGAATGGTGAGAATTAACACCATTTAGAAATGAGTGGAGCCTCGAATGATCTATCAACGTCACCGCGAGATAAAATGACGTCACAACCGCAAGATTTATCGCGCCTCAGGCGTCTGAGCTTTTTGCCACCTTGATATATTGTCGTGTCATAATAAGGAATAGTTAAGTGTTTTCTGACACATAAGTCGCCTGCTTTCGGTTATTAAAAGACTGTATTGTTTCTTCATCATCATCGTCATCATCTCTTCAAGGTTCTGCCAGAATACCAGCGTTGGACCATTATTATATGGACCAACATTATGCTGAGGCAGAACCTTTTGGTCCACAACTCTTAGGTACTATAAATGTTTAATTTTTATACTATTTTTTTTTTGTTTATTTTTGTGTTAGGTACTATTTTTGTGTGTGGATCAATAAATACATTTTCTTTCTGTCTTTCTTTCTTTTTTTTCTTTCTTTCTTTCTTTCTTTCTTTCTTTCTTTCTATCTCAGCCGTAGGTCTGCGTCTATTATTTCAACCGGTTGAACATATCAATATGTATAAAACTCTTCCGTTACTGACTGAGTGACTGACAGACAACGCACAGCCTAAACGACTGGACCTAGATACTTGAAATTTGGCACCTTGAGTATCCTAGAGGTGCACTAAGAAGGGATTTTTCAAAATTCCCACGGGAACGCGAACTACGTGGGTTAAACTGTGGGGTGCGGCTAGTTGGATATATTTCCTAAAATTTTCCAAAGTTTTAAAAAAAATAGTTTTTAAACTATTTTTTCTTGTACTCTTTACTTTTTTTTGTTGTCTTTTCAGTCCAAGTAGTTAAAACTACTACTACTATACTAGTATTGTTATAATTAATAAAACAGGAGTTAAATAAATAAAACCGGGCAAGAGCGAGTCGGACTCGCGCACCGAGGGTTCCGTGCCATCATACAATATAATATATGACAAAGGCGGTTTTATATTTGTTGGAGAACCTTGACAGCGCCATCTCTTGTCTGATAGCGGAACTTATGTAGATTTTTACTCTTTCGATGATTTCTAAAAAAGTATGCTATGTAGAGAGTTTGTAATAAATTTCCTCTAATCTTTACATACACTTCTAATAGCAATAAAAGTTTCAGAGGTTTATCTTCGCAAACTTCGGAGATAAGGGGGGAACGCTATTTTTTTCAACATTTTTGGGAATAACTCAAAAACTATATAACTTAAAGAAAAACTAAAACGGCTTATTAATGTTCAAATGAATACCTTTCATATGATACCCCACATCACCTAGTAACTTTCCAAAAATTTTAAAAACGCCCCTTCCACCCCCTTTATCTAAAAAACTATGCAAATAAGAGAGTTTGCTATAATTTTCCTATAAAGTTTACATATACTTCTGTTAGCTATAAAATTATCACGGGTTTATCTCTGCAAACTTCGGAGATAAGGGGGAGGGGGAACGGTAGTTTTTTCAACATTTTTGTAAATAACTCAAAAACAATACGGCTTAAAGGAAAACTAAAAACTGTTTATTAATGTGCAAATGAATACCTTTCATATGATACCCCACATCACCTATTTACTTCACAAAATTTTCAAAAACCCCCCTTCCACCCCCCTTGTCTAAAAAACTATGCAATTTAGAGAGTTCGCTATAATTTTCCTATAAAGTTTACATACACTTCCATTAGCTATAAAAGTATCACGGGTTTATCTCTGCAAACCGAAGTTTGCAGAGATAAACCCGTGATACTTTAACACATTTGATACATGAAAAAACGACCGTTCCCCCCCCTTATCTCCGAAGAGATAAGGGGGGGGAACGGTCGTTTTTTCAACATTTTTGTAAATAACTCAAAAACGAAACGGTTTAAAGGAAAATTAAAAACTGTTTATTATTGTGCAAATAAATATCTTTCATATGATAACCCACATGGCCTAGTAAATTTACTTAAAATTTTTGAGATCCCCTATCCGCCCCCCTGCAATCAAAATGAGAATGTTTTTCAACATTTTCCTACATGCTATATTAGTAAAAAAGTGTTGTCTTTTACCATTTCAAATTTCAAGTTGATAGCATCAGTAGTTCTCGAGATATCCATTTGTGACAGACAGACAGACAGACAGACAGAGTGATTCTATAAGGGTTCCTTTTTACCATTTTGGTCCGGAACCCTAAAAAAAACTATTCCTACTATGTGTTTTGTAACAGGCAAAGCCGATACCATATATCAGGTACCAGGATAGCAGAAACGATGGAGAGGTACCTAGATCCACAAAGAGTCAAGATCACGGGTCGCGAAAACCTCTTCGTAGTTTACGAATTCCTGGTTTCCTCACGATGTTTCCTTCAACGTTAAATTACGTGTTAGGTGAACAAACAATTTTTCAAAAAAGAAATATCCATAGGTGCACGGCCGGTATCGAACCCTGCCCTGTTGAGTTTTGATGAATAAAAAACAAGTGTTCATAAAAGTTTTTAATCCGAATTTCAGGGCATTTCAGGCTGGCTTAATTGTACGAATATTACCACTCGGCGCGTGCAGTTCCGCAGTGAAGCGTGGGGCACACTCACCGATTCACTGGATGCGAAGCTTACGAAATATTTTGAAAGGGACAAGTGATTTGCCGTGGGTTGCCGGCAGAAGAATGTTACCTCTTTCATGCCCGAGGATGTGGTAAGAGCCTGCTATGGGATATCTCCGTAAGATCGGCAGTAGCGTCTTTCCATGTATCAACAACCCGTACTGCGCTCGCCAACCGGCCTGCCAAGCGTGGTGAGTATCGCAACTACCCCTCATGGAGATCCATTAGACCTGTGTTCAGTACTGGACGATATATGATGTGATGAGTATTTATGATGGCACGGAACCCTCGGTGCGCGAGCACGACTCGCTCTTGCCCGGTTTTTATATAAATAGTTTTGGTTCAGGATGTTTTAAGTATTACTCAAAAAGTTCAATTCTCTTTTATACAGGTTAGAAATTGTGTTTATAAGTTTTACGAATCGGGACAAGCGTATACTGGTTTTGGATTTTCATGAACTTGGGATTATATGAAACCTTACAAATATTAGTGTACAATAAGCATAGTTAAAATAAAGGACTTCGTCGTCTCAGCCGTAGGAAGTCCACTACTAGACAAAGACCTCCCTGATGGGTCACCACGTACCGATCATGAGAGGTTGTTGCCATGCTCGCCAACCCGCCTGCCAAGCGTGGTGAGTATTGCAACTACCCCTTATGGAGATCCATGAGAAAGGCCCGTGTTCAGTAGTGGACGTTTTATAAATTATAAATATTATAATAATGTACCAATAATATTATGTATTATATTTTTATTAATATTAAGTAAATACTAAATTTTCCTTATTCAGTTTATTCTAATTGTATTCTTTTATTCTCTATATCAATTGTGTTATTTTGTAATTTAATTGTTAATTATTAAAACATCTACCGCAACAGCACAGCAGCCATCCATATTCACACCAGTGGACCATCTTTCCATATCTTAAAAGGAGTTAAGCAGGGTGACCCTTTGTCCCCTAAACTGTTTACTTCCACACTCGAAGAGGTTTTCCAAAACCTAGCTACCAACTGGAGAGATAAAGGAATCATGGTCGGCTCGAAGAGGTTATCGAACCTCCGGTTTGCTGACGACATAGTTTTGTTTTCTTCATCGGCTTTAGAACTACAGTTAATGCTCGAACAACTGAGCACAGCAAGCCTCGAAGTGGGACTCAGAATGAATATGGCAAAAACAAAAGTGATGACCAATAGCACGCAGAGGAAAATAAGAGTCGGGGGTGTAGAGATTGAACATGTCCATGAATACATCTATCTGGGCCAAATAGTTTCCTTCCAGGCGAGGCAAGACCAAGAGATAACACGACGTATTGAAAACGCCTGGAGGAGCTATTGGTCCATGAAGGAAATCATGAAAGGACCTCTTCCGCTATCCTTAAAAAGGAAGCTAATGGACATGTGCATTCTCCCCATCCTCACATACGGTGCCCAGACTTGGTCACTTACAAAATGCCAAAAGTCTCGTCTCGGGGTATGCCAGCGAGCTATGGAGCGCAGTATCCTAGGTGTCAAACTCACAGACCGCGTTAAAAACACGATACTGCGCTCAAAAACGCAAATAGCTGACGTAGCGTATAAAGCAGGCCAGCTCAAGTGGGACTGGGCTGGACACGTGAGTCGTATGCCCCCAGAACTCTGGGCAAAAACAACGACTGATTGGGCTCCCCAACAACGACGACCACGTGGAAGGCCTAGGCGGCGATGGAGGGACGAGATAGACTCCTACAGCGAAAATTGGCACCAGAAAGCACATGATAGAGACCAGTGGAGAGAGGGAAGGGAGGCCTTTGCCCTGCAGTGGGAAGAATCAGGCTCATAAATAAAATAAAATAAATAAAAAAATTGTTAATTGCGGACTGAGTCAAAAATGTTAATCGTTCTGGGAAGCTCAATTTGATTCCCATGATACAGGCACTGCCTAGTATGAGAATCATTGATAATGTTTTATTCAGTAGAACCAGTAATCTGTGGTAGAACCTCTCTACTTTGTCAAATGAATGTGTCAATATTAGATGTAAGCAATTATGTCGATGAAGTAGCAATAAATATATTTTTCATTTTCATTTTCAATACAAATACAAATATGTTTATTTTCTCTTACTTAATCTAAACAATATCCAGATTGTGAGACTTCCTTTTCAGTATATAATACCTGTGCTAGAGAGTCGCGAGTTTTACGGCTACGAAATGATGAACAGAATCATTTCCCTATAGTCTGTTTTAGCTTTACAGCGAAATGAAACAAATTTCGGCCGCTTGAAAACAGCACGAAGGCACCTGGTAAAGTAGCGCGGGGTTTGTGCTGCCATTTCACTTTGTTGCATTTTCGAAGTGTTCCCATCTGTAGGTAGCAATAAAATAAATAAATCATCATCATAATCATCATCATCATAACAGCCGTAAGATATCCACTGCTGGACATAGGCCTCCCTCATTGACTTAGAGATTCAAGTGCATGAGGGGTTGTTGCCATACTCACCACGCTTGGCAGGCGGGTTGGTGAGCGCAGTTCGGGATGTTCTTACACGAAAAAACGCTGCTGTCTATCTTCCGGAGATATCACTTAGCAGATTCTTACTGCAGGAAGGCAGGAGAGGAAAAATAAATAAATCATCATTTCAGCCATAAAACGTCCCCTGATGAACACAGGCCTCCCTCATGTACCTTCATGAGGGGTAGTTGCCATTCTCACTACGCTTGGCATGCGGGTTGGTGGCGCAATATGGGATGTTGATACACGGATAGACGCTGCTGCCCATCTTCCAGAGGTACCCCTTAGCAGGCTCTTACTGCATCCATGGGCATGACAGAAGGGGCATCATTCTACTGCCGGCACCCTACGGCAATAAATAAATAATGCTGGACAATTCAGACAGCATCATCATCTAGCCCCAAGTTAATCAGAGCTTGTTTTTTTGGGTACTTTATGACTGATAATGCTTAATAAATAAGGTTTGCAAATTCTATTTACTCTTTCAAAACTAATCTGCAAAAAATATCTTTTGAATATTCAATATATTAATACATAAACTACCGATATATTACTACATGCCGTGGGGTGCCGGTAGTAGAATGTTGCCCCTCCTCTCATGCCCGTGGATGCAGTAAGAGCCTGCTAAGGGATACCTCCGGAAGATGGGCAGCAGCGTCTTCCTACATATATATCAACATCCAGAACTGCGCTCGCCAACCCGCCGGCCAAGCGTGGTGAGTATGGCAACTACCCCTCATGAAGATCCAAGAGGGAGGCCTGTGTTCAGTAGTGGACGTTTAACGGCTGAAATGATGATGAATACATAAACGGTCGATCTTTGTACATTAATACCGATATTAAATTTGTACAATCATTAATATTTTTATTTTATTTTATTTTATTTTATTTTATTACTAACTAATTGTGTGTTCGGGTGTGTGAATTCTAATGATCTGTATTGTCTTATGTCTTATATAAATTTATATTTCTATGTCAAAATGTACTCAAATATAAGTATAAGTTTAAACAAATTTTACGAGTATGTGTCAAGTGCGCGGTGTGCGCTCCACAACGGCACCACAAATACCAGCGTAATCATAGTTTCCTGAACTATTACTGCTTATGCTGAGTGGTGACCGATTTGTGCAATTTTTAGTTAAGTATTTTTAATTTTATTTAATACATTATTGTAGTTTTATGCTGGCACAAATAAATGATTTTTATCTTTGTCTTTCATCATTCCAGCCGTAAAACGTCCACTGCTGAATACAGGCCTCCCTCACGGATTTCCATGAGGGGTAGTTGCCATACTCACCACGCTTGGCAGGCAGGTTGGCGATTGCAGTACGGGATGTTAATACATCTTGGAGATGCCTCATAATCTTGGAGATCCTTCATGATCTGGGAGGCCAATGGCCAGCGTGGACTGGTAATGTGTACGTGGGAAGCACTCCTATGTCTCTGAGCTGAGAAAAGCACGAAAACTAAATGCGAATTGGATTACAGACACTTAGCCTCAACCATTATTATACTGAGTGTATTATAACATATGTACAAACTCGAAAGGGGGGGTTTACTTAACACCAACTAGTACCTAGAATTATAAACAAAAATATCAAAAAAAAAGAAAAAAAGAAGAAATGAGTTCCCGATGTTTTTCCTTCCAAAACTACTTGTTTTCATGGGCTGAAACCCCCCCAGTCGGATTAGTACACAAGTTGTAATACACCCTGTATTAATATATAACAAACACTGTGCTTTACGAGCTCCATATTTTATGTATGCCCTACAGTTTTTATACAACTAAGTACAAGTTTTAAGTCAGTTACAAGAACAAGCCCTGCTTGTTGGCAGTTGGTAGGTGGTACTTAGGAGTTGTGGGATTAGTTTTTGAGTGTTGGTAATAGCTGACTCCATCGCCTTAGATGCAAATGATCGCCCCTATTAGGTACTGTGGATGGCCATTTTGTTCATGGAAATTTACTTTTTGATTCCTATTACGTAAATCAAAGTACAAGTAAATTTTTAACCCCGGCAACAAAGTTAAAAGTTTGATCGCTATGTGTATGTACCCCCAACTTTCAATCCCGAAGGTCTTTGGTTCGATAACGGCCGATAACCAATGGATTTATTTTTCTTAAAAAGTGTATTATATTTAACACGTGCTTAACGGTGAAGGAAATATCGTGATTAAACCCGCGGCTTTGTCAGCTTCAGACTTATTGACCTGTTCTTTCCTCTGACTAACAGCTGAAGAAGCTGAGAGGATGGTATAGGTGCTGGGCAAGCCTAATCCATCTTACAATGTCCCAGGCACTGCAGCGTCCAACAGCATGATTACTAATTTCTGACGCTGCATAAATCTTCTTTTATAGATGCAAAGGCCTACGAAATCTCTAATTGGCGTAGTTTTTTAGAAATCATCGAAAGTGTTAAAAATCTACATAACTTCCGTTATCAGACAAGAGATGGCGCTGTCAAGGTTCTCTAACAAAATATAAACCGCCTTTAACATAAACCATTATATGATGGCACGGAATCCTCGGTGCGCCAGTCCGACTCGCTCTTGCCCGGTTTTATTTATCTGTATGTTGCTGTGTCTGTATCTGTCTGTGGCTTCGTAGCTCTTAAACGAGTAGACCGATTTGAATGCACTTTTACTTATTCAAAGGCAGGTTTCTAGCCGGGTGGTTTTTTAACATGTTTTATCAAAATTGCTTAAACTGTTAACGGGGGTCAAAGAGGGGATGAATTATCGAATATTTCCTTATGTACCCAAGTTTGATATCAAATGAAAGGAAATGGTGTTTAGAATGCAAAACTAAGGATTATACCCACTACAACAAAAATAGGTAACCTCCGAGATTATCTAAGGTGTGTGGGTAACTTAAGAATAAACATATTATATTATAAACTTGGTTTAAGTGAAGTAAAATCGCCGTGCGGTACCGGCAGTAGAATGTTGCCCCTCGTATGCTCGATGCAGTAAGAGCCTGCTAAGAGCTACCTCCGGAAGACGGGCAGCAGCGTCATTCCGTGTATTAACATCCCATACTGCGCTCGCCAACCCGCCTGCCAAGCGTGGTGAGTATGGCAACTGTCCCTTATGGAGATCCATGAGGGAGGCTTGCGTTCAGTAGTAGACGTTTTACAGCTGAAATGATTATTCTTGCAGTGGACGGCCTGCCTCGTTATAATTATTTTAGCTCTATTATATGTACATAACAATAACATTGCTAGTTATAACCGGTCTTACAAGAGGCTCTAAAATGTTATGACGGTAATTCTGTTTTATTGCGTTAACTGCGGTCAATTTTTTGAAATAATAAAAATCGGCCAAGTGCGAGCCGGACTCACCCACGAAGGGTTCCGTGCAATTGTGTGTAAATATTCTGTAAAAATATCTCGCCGTGGGGTGCCGGCAGTAGAATGTTACCCCTCCTCTCGTGCCCGTGGATGCAGTAAGAGCCTGCTAAGGGATACCTCCGGAAGATGGGCAGCAGCGTCTTTCCGTGTTTCAACATACCATACTGCGCTCGCCAACCCGCCTGCCAAGCGTGGTGAGTATGGCAACTACCCCTCAAGGAGATCCATGAGGGAGGCCTGTGTTCAATAGTGGACGTTTTACGGCTGAAATAATGATGATTATTCTGTAAAAATATTCAGCGTAGGACGTCCACCAACAAGATGGGATGATGACCTGGTGAAGACCGCAGGTCGACGGTGGATGCAGATCGCTTCGAACCGCAATAACTGGAAATCCATGAGGGAGGCCTATGTCCAGCAGTGGACGTCCTACGGCTGTAATGATGATGATGATGATGATGATTCTGTGAACATTTAAGAGTTTACCTGTTGCATGGAGCAAAACATGGAAAAAAATCACGTTTTTTGTATGGGAGCCCCCTTAACTTTTTATTTTATTCTGTTTTTAGTGATTTGTTGTTATATCCGCAACATAAATACATACATCATCTGTGAAATTTTCAACTGTCTAGCTATGACGGTTCATAAGATACAGCCTGGTGATAAACAAGCAGACAGACGGACAGACTGTCCAGTGTGTCTACCATGAGTTGTCACTGTTAGATCGCCTGCAGTTACTACAGTAGTATTACCATGACATCTGTCAGATTTGTAACTCACGGTACCAAATTCTAAGCAAATCTAGCTCAAACTACAGTCGCTGTAGTAATAGTTCACTGCGTTTTTTAGTACCAAACTACCCGCTAGAGGCGCTGTATAAGTTTTCATTCATTTTTTTAACTACAGTCGCTAGCGAGTATAGATTGTGAAAACTCATGGTAGACTGACAGTGTACTCCACGCCTTACGAAATTACCTATGTAATGACCACTGAGACCATTTTCAAAACACGAAAACGTTAAGCTTCTAATGTAAAGAACCGTTTACATTTGGGTTCTATAGTTTTTTTTTTAAACTTTACATTCATTCATCATCATTTCAGCCGTAAAACGTCCACTGCAGAACACAGGCCTACCTCATGATGTCTATTAGTTGCCATACTCACCACGCTTGGCGTGTACAGTACGGGATTATGATACAAGGAAAGGCTACCCATCTTCCGGAGATATCCCTTAGCAGGCTCTTACTGCATCCACGGGCATGAGAGTAGGGGTATCATTCTACTGCCGGCACCGTACAGAAAGCACGACACATTATTTACACATATTTAACCTGGTATTTATCGCGTTATTTATCTTTATTGGTATTGCCCGAAGGTTCGATAGGATTGCACACATCGTGGTCAAAAAGTTTTTTTTTTTAATTAAAATGTAAAAATAAAATTAAAAGTCCTTTTTAATTTCTTATGGTCATTTTCACATCACACCATCTTGTAAAATTATAAATAAAAATATTATAAAAAAAATGCGTATCCCGATTTTTTTCTATTTAAAAATACTTGTTTTTTTGTTTTCTCTTCGGGTTAGTACACATTTTATAATACACACAGTATAACATAGCCCGCCTGCTCGGTCTGATTAGGTATCGCCTATAAGGTATCAACGATGGAGTTTAAAATATTGCTGTTCTTCGTTCTCTGCGCTGTCGTTGTTTTCATTGTATTTCGTTGATTTTTCCTGAATGTGCCTTATACTTGTGAACTTATGAAAAATTAATCAACTCGCATGGAAATCTAAACACATGTTTTTGCAAATAAATGTCTTTATCGAGTCGAATTCTTTTTTAGTGTTTTTCAAGCGCCCATTAATTATGTGACACTATTGCGAAAAGAAAGTGGGCAGGGCTGGACCAGGCGTGTGTTAGAATGGAGACGCAGAGCGGACACGCGAGGACGCGGCCAACCACCAAACCGTTAGGTGGACGACGTCAGACGACACGGAGGACACGACTGGATAAGACGGGCACAAGATCGCCAGGAATGGAGAAAACGGGAAGAGGCCTATGTCCAAGAATGGATTAAAAAACGGCCCCAATGATGATGATGGTGATTAATTATAGGTTAGCCTATTTTGATATTAGAAGATTTGAATTGGCAGCCAAGTGAGCAAGTGCCCTAACCGGGCAATTTTCCCGTCGCGGCGCATGTCCAAAATTTATTTGAATAAATTACCCGAAGGCTGTGTCCCGCTGAATGTCAACCCTTTAGGGCGCGACGAGACGCATTTTAAACGTGTCGGTATAGTTCGCGAATTATAAGTCACTAGTACTAGCCTGCGGTTTTTTATGGGTTCTGGTTTATTGTTATCACATCGTTTCGGTGTTTCATCATCATCATCTCAGCCTAAAGACTGCTGGACATTGGCCCTGATGGATCTTCAAGATCATGAAGGGGCTTTACTCGCCACGCTTGGCAGGCGGGTTGGCGAACGCAGTACGGGATTCATTTTGTAAAAACGGGAATTACTCACGTATTAGTAAAAATCGAAACGTGTCGGAATAATCCTCGACGTTACAATAATACGTGAGTAATTCCCGTTTTTACAAAATGAATAGTTTTCTCACGTTAATTTTGAAAAAGAAGCAGTACGGGATGTTGATACAAGGAAAGATGCTGCCGCCCATCTTTCGCATCCCTTGCAAGATCCTTACTGCATCCACTGGCAATAATAGAGGAAAGGAAGCATTCTACTGGCGGCACCCTACGTAGTTTCAGCGTTTAGTTGTACCAAAATTTTGATGATCTTTACAAGCGTTCTCCTTTATATTATTAGTAGGAAGCATGGGATATATTTTTTATATATATAAAAAGTAGCAGTAATTCTGTAATAATGACCGAGATGGTCGGAATACTAAGGGAAAATTGGACCACTTCTAATTAAGGACGTGCAAAGGGTAAAACTGGAGACAACAGATGTTTATGAGGAAAATCTTGTAGAGTTTGTTAAACACATCTCTAAGCTTTATCTCTAAGTTGGGTTAGTTACACCACATACAACTGGAGAACGGCTGGACCGATTATAATGATCTAAATTTTTTTGGATTTGTCTGCCCCCGGAATAACGTTACGTAATACAACAAATAAACAACGACTTCAATGATAAGATCTAAAATGTTGCTGCAAATACCTACAACGCTATATGAATGTGATTCATAATTTCAGTGACATCGAATGATAATTTATTCCTATCCACTTATCATCATAGATACCTACACATCATCATCATCATCATCCTTAGTATTAATTAATAAAATAATATAATAGGAATGAAATGGAATACCTCAAGCTATAGTAGCCCTAAATTAAAACTTGCGTTTTGGTTTTTTGTTTTACTTAATAATGTTTGTTTGATTTTAAACCCAGTTCTGATCCATGGTAAATCACGGGAAATATTCAAATATAATACACATACGTGGTGGGGTGGTGGCAGTAGAATGTTACACTTCCTCTTATGCTCTTAGAGCCAGCTAAGGTATACCTTCGGAAGTACCTGCGTATCATCATCTCGCCAACCCGTGTGCCAAGCGTGGCGAGTATGGCAACAACTCCGCATGATCAATACGTAGTGGTCCAAGTGGCCTTTGATGAATATATATATTTTTTTAATATATCTGCCCTTGATAAATCAGATTTTTGACTCTTTGTTCTCTTTGTTCTGTAATTACTTCACGCAAAAACTAATATTATTAGTGAGATGTTGTTTTTCAACGAGGATCGAACCTGCAACCTTTATTAATTGTTGCATTACTGTTGAATGCAAACATCTCAAGAGAATAAAAAAAACCTTATCGAAAATAAAGCCGTGGGGTGCCGGCAGTAGAATATTGCCTCTCATGCCCGTGGATGAAGTAAGAAACTGTCAAGGAATACCTCCGGAAGATGGGAAGCAGCGTCTTCAGCATCTTAAACACCATATTCTGCGCTTGCCAACCCGCCTGCCAAGCGTGGCGAATATGGCAACAACCCTCATGATAGTACAACTAAGGAAGGTGAATGCAGATCGCTTCCAACCGCAATAACTGGAAGTCCATGCGGGCGGCCTGTGTCCAGCAGTGGACGTCCTACGGCTGAAATGATGATGATGATAAGCAAATAAGGGTACGGACGTCATTTTGTCTGTAGTTGTTGCTGTAAAAACCATCGAAAAAAAAGATGCATAATCTGATAAATACACGAATTAATACATGTAATTATTATTTAAAAACAAAGTATTTGCGTCTAATATAGAAAATAGCATCAGTAACTGGTAGGCATGCTATACGGGACGCTGCAGTGCCTGGGACATTGTTAGAAGGGTAAGGTTTGCCCAGCACCTATAGCATCCTCTCAACTTAGTCAGCTATTAGTCAGATGAAAGAACAGGTAAATACGTCTGAAGCTAAGCCGCGGGATTCCTCACAATGTTTTCATCCACTATTACAGCACGTGTTGAATGAACACATTTATTAACATACAACTAAAAGTCCGACATACATACCACTCGGCCAACCACATGATAACTTTAAAATGCTTTATATTATAACATTGAATATTTTTATAACATATACCAAGGCAAGGAAAGGCCGTAAAACTAGTAAAACGTCGACTACTGAACACAGGCCTCCCTCATGGATATCCATGAGAGGTAGTTGCCATACTCACCACGCTTGGCAGGCTTGGCGAGCGTACGCGAGCACAGTACGGGATGTTGATACACAGAAAGACGCTGCTGCCCATCTTCCGGAGGTATCTCTTAGCAGGCTCTTACTGCATCCACGGGCATGAGAGGAGGGGTAAGATTCTACTGCCGGCACCCCACGGCAGACCAAGGACATACTGAAACATAATGATTGTTACATAGTCTGGACTTTGTAACTGACATGTCATAAAAACCCGTTGACACCAAAGATTTAAATCTTAGATGTGCCCTGTTACTAAAAACTCTGGCATTGTCTTTAAATGTGTGTTAACAATAATGCCGATGTACGCACATTGGTTTTTCTAATAAAACGAACTGTCATTGTTACCATTGTGTAAACATATTGCACGACCTTTCGTGAAAAAAAACATTGATATACATATATCGTTAGATGAGCCCTCACGCCAAACACTCTGGTATTGTGTTTACAATACTGCCGACGAATGCGCAACACGCCACGCGTACCGAAAAAATAGTGCTCTCTCTTTTTCTCCCACATTATTTGCAAACACAACTATCTCTTTCTTGCATGAGTGAGCTCATTCATATCATTTGGAAACACAACGGCGCGGTCTCAGTACGGTGAGGACGTATCTAACGATTTATATCAATGGAAAAAAATAACAGTCACCTCGTTCGGCTCACACTGTGTTAAGATTAACACTGATTCCAAATTAGCGTGCTCACTCATTTCATGTAAAAATAAAACGGTGCGGTATAATTACAGTTATGGTGTATCTAACGATCTAAATCTTTAGTTAACACTAAAACGAAAACCTGCTTTTTAAACTCTACCTAGGTCCGTCTCGCTATCTCTTTCCATCCTATATTGATTAACCTGACAAACGAGCTAGTTAGTAGAAGGCCGCAGCGCTTACGCAACGGACGCGCGCACACAAGGCCAATATCTCCGGTAACTCGAATTTCAACTTAAACGTCATTAAGTTATGTATCAAAATGAAATACGAAAAGAAACTAGTGCTGTTCACGCTATTCGCAATGAATATAGTCGACCACCGCGCTCCAGAAGTTGAAATCGAACAAGGAATTTTGAGTGGTATTATCAGTGCAGATGGGTCTATTTTGGAATACATTGGGATACCCTACGCTAGTACCACGAGTGAATCGAGGTTCAAGGTTTGTTATGTTGAATTATTGACTTTAATCTTTGCCATTTAATTTTAGGTATATGAAATTGGCGATAAATATTTCAGCGTTTATTTGGGTCTGACTTTTAACCTTATGTAATAAAATATAATTACTCATTTAACTTTTACAGGAAGTACAGAGTAATTAGTTCTTGATTATTAGCAAAAGTGTTATCAACAACTGCACTATTGCATAACTTTGACTAGACAGTCAAATAAATCGATTAAGTAGACACTTAATCGATTTATTTGAGTTCTTAGATAGGCGGACGAACTTCATAGCGTAGTAAGTAGACCGCTGAGGTACCAACAGGTTGCGGGTTTATTCTACTACACATAAATGTTCGTACTGTCCAGTTCCTGCCGTGCTGTGGGGTTCCGGCAGTAGAATGTTACCCCTCTCATGCCCATGGATGCAGTCAGTGCCTGCTAAGACATAACTTCGGAAGATGGACAGCAGCGTCTTTCCGTGTATCAACGTCCCGTACTGCGCTCGCCAACCCGCCTGCCAAGCGTGGTGAGTATGGCGCCTATCCCTGATGAAGATCCATGAGGGAGGCTTATGATCAGGTAGTGGACGTTTTACATGATGAAATGAAATGACTGTCCTGTTCACGTTTTATAACTAGTGTGTATGCGGTAATCACTTTCATTAAGCACGTGACCAAAGCTGTGCTGCATCGCGCCCGCCACCCTTAGACAGAGTTGTAAGGTCTCATGTGCCTGTAATTTCTCCGGCCCCCTTACCCTTCAAACCGGAACACAGCACTGTAGACATTACTGCTTGGCGGCAGAAATAGATATGGTGGTAGTACTTCCCCGGATGAACTCTTCACAAAAATTTCTACTAGAAAGTAATACTGTTAAAAATAATTATGTAGATAATAATAATTTTTGTATGCTCAGATATAGCCGTGAAAAATACTTAATATAGGGTTTTTGTAGTAGGTATTCCATACTTATGTATATTTTTCTAATTTCAGCCCCCCTTACCGGCGCCGTCTTGGGAAGGCATTTACCATGCTACAAGAGAATACTCCTGCCCGTCACCAGGCCTCCTGGGAACGGTTGCTGGAGTCGAAGACTGTTTAAAAGTAAACGTCTATGTACCAGCTTTAGCTACACGACCTCTCCCTGTCATGGTCTTCATCCACGGCGGAGCGTTCTACCTCGGCAGCGCGGGGAAACTCATGTATGGACCAGACTTCCTTGTGAAGCAAGAAGTCATTCTGGTCACCTTCAACTACAGACTTGGAGCGCTTGGTTTCACCTGCCTCAACATACCAGAGGCCCCTGGCAACGCTGGCTTGAAGGATCAAATAGCAGCATTGAGATGGGTGAAAAAAAATATCCCAGCATTTGGAGGCGACCCTGACAACGTAACCTTGTTTGGTCAAAGTGCGGGCGGGGCGTCGGTATCAATGCTGCTAGCTAGTGAATCTACCGAGGGGTTGTTCAAGCGAGCTATAATTCAAAGTGGTTCAAGCATTGCCAGCTGGGCGATCGACCGCGATCCGGTTCGGACAGCCGGTCTAGTTGCACAAGAATTAGGTTACAATACTACTGATCCTAAAGAACTGTATGAAATATTTAAGAAGATACCTTATAAAGAATTAATAATGACCAGGCCCAAAAAACCACTTGAAAAGTTCATGGACACTGAATTACTTCACTTGCCGTGCGTAGAGAAACCTTTTAAAGGTCAAGAAGCTGTGATAAAAGATTTACCTCATAATATAATTACCAAAAAACCAAAGGACATACCACTTATATACGGATCAACGAGTAGAGAAGGTTTGTTTTTGATAAGACTAGACCAACAAGATTATTTAGACAAAGTTGAAACGAAATACGTTTTTGCATCAGACCTGACGTTTTCATCAGACGAGGAAGGTGAAGCAACAAACCAGCGAGTCAGAAATCAGTACTTTAATGGTGAAAAGATAAGTTTGAGTCATTTGATGAATATATCGGAGATGCTGACTGATATGTATTTTGAGAAGCCAATGATACTTGAATCATCAATAATGTTGAGCAAGAACAATGCTCCAGTGTACAACTACTACTTCGACTACGACGGTGGAAGAAATTTCCTGAAGTATTTTACTGGGAACCAGGACGAGCCCGGAGCGTGCCATGGAGACGAACTGTTGTATCTATTCAAAGGAAAGCTGTGGCCTTTCCGTATTAGCGATAAGGATAACAAAATGATTGAAGTAATCACTAGGATTTGGACCAATTTTGCTAAGCATGGGTAAGATTAGTCTTTTTTAAACTTTCGCGATCACGACACATTATTAACACATATTTTATAAAATCGTGGTCCCGGGACTACGATGGGTGCAAACCTGTCGAAACGTCGGTCGAATAAAGGTAAATAACGCGATAATTCCCGGTTATATACATATGTATGTGTTAATAATGGGTAAAATTGTGCTAGAACTTTAACAAATAACTATATAACATTGTATTTTATACGACGTATAAAGTTTAAAGTTGTATTATGATATGAAGCCTTCACTTTAGTTTATGTTATTTGTTCGACTAAGTGTCAAATATTCGCTTGAATTTTTATTTGTTCTGAAACAGTTTTTATCATGTTTGTTGTTCACCTGTGCCTTAAATTGAAAGCGAGTGTGATTATCGAAACAAACATACTTGTACGCCATAGCGCTTTCCTTATTCCTTAGAGTTTTTAGTTTAGATCTATTTTAATTAACCGACTTCAAAAGGAGGCTCTCAATGCTACTGTATTTTTCTTTTTTTTACTTGTTTGTTGAGCGATTAATCCGCCATTAAGAATGGATTTTGTTGATTATTTTTTTATAACGTAGATCATGTTTCAGAGGTGATCCCATTCTTCAAAACTCCATTCTGATGGTGGAATCCATGATAAATCGAGCGTAATACTCTAATATAATTAATAGTATCAGTTTGCGTGTTTTAAGCAACAAGTCAAGCATTTTATAATAATAAAACATTTTTTTTATTTAACTTATTTTGTCCCACTGCTGGGCTTAGGTCTCCCTCAAATTCCTCCAGTCATCAGTTAAAGGCATTATTTAATGTTAAAGTGTAACGTTTTTATTTATTTTCAGGGATCCAACGCCATCATTCCTTGAAGACTCATCAGTCCGGTGGACGCCAAGCACCAAAGAGCAATTCAACTTTCTGTATATGAGAGATGAATTAGAAATGGGTCCATTACCTAACCCAGATACATACCGTTTATGGAAAGATATCTATAGTAAATATATTAACTTAGATGTACCGAAATAACAATGTAGTGATACTAGCTTAAACTTTTCACGCATTGAATGCGTATAGATGTAGATAGAAGAAGAACTAAAAGTATGTGATATTTTCAGTTAAGTTACATCCAACACCGTTCAGAAGTAACGGCATTTTGTCCCTTTAGTTAGATAAAATAAATAATAAATAATTCTGGACAAATCACACAGCACCTTCTAGCCCCAAGCTAAGCAGAGCTTGTGTTATGGGTACTAGATGACTGATATACTTAATACATTATACTACATAGAAAGATATTTTTATTATATATAGAAAAATACCCAAATATCTGCAGATCGTACAGACATTTGTCCCGAGGCGAGAATCGAACCCGCAACCCCTTGCAGCGCAGGCGGACCTTCGCCCGCTGCGCCACAGAGCTCGTCAAAAATCTAGTTATAAAAATCTCAAGATAAAAATAAGTAATTAAAGAAATTTTATTTTTTAAATCAACTTACCTAGTTGTAAATGACATCGCACACCATAATTTGCACCTTAATATGCTTGACTACTGTCATTTGTCATTACAATTGATGAGTGCTTACTTTATACAAGGCCTTTAAATCCATTGTATGATGATGTTTTATAAGGCGTCACCAACTAGTTTTCATGCTGTAAGCGATGCTGCAGTGCCTGGGACATAGTGAGATGGATTAGGCTTGCCCAGCACCTATACTTATTTCTAAGCCTAGTCGGCTATAAGTCATAGGAAAGAACATGTCAATACATCTGAAGCTGAGTAAGCCGCGGGCTTCCCCGCGACGACTTCCTTCACCGTAAAAGCACGTGTTAAATGAGCACAATTTTTTAAAGAAAGAAAAGTCCATTAGTTCACGCCTGGTATTGAACCCACGACCTAGTAATGCTACAAAACTAGTAATCATCATTTCAGCCATAAAACGTCCACTGATGAACACAGGCCTCCCTCATGGATCTCCATGAGGGGTAGTTGCCATACTCACCACTCTTGGCAGGCGGGTTGGTGAGCGCAGTATGGGATGTTGATACATGGATAGATGCTGCTGCCCATCTTCCAGAGGTGTCCCTTAGCAGGCTCTTACTGCATCCACGGGTAGGAGAGGAGGGGTAACATTCTACTGCCGGCACCCCACGGCAAACTAGTAACTAGTAATGCTTTAAGCATAATATCCTCCTCAGAACATTATATTTGTGCACAAAGTATTATATAAATAGTTAATAATATGTCTTCAAGTTTAATGCACTTGATGATAAAGTTTAACATATAATTGATTTGAATTAGTCACCGCAAAAACGGTATGTAAAACACAGTAGCGGTAAGACGTAAGAAGGCATATTAAGAAGGTCAACTTTTATTTAAATAGTAGCTAACAAACACCGGCCAAATGCGAGTCGGACTTAAGCACGAAGGGTTCCGTACTATTAGTCTGTAAGAATGTCAAGCGTCCACACGTCCATAGTATCGAGCAAAACACGCCATTAAAATCACGTTTCTTGTATGGGAGCAAATATTTGTTTTGATTTTAATTTAATTATTTATTTTTAAAGTGAATTTACGAATAAATATTCTGTTGTGTTTGTCTGTGTGCTTAGAGTTAATTAAACTTGTTAGGTATTTGTTTTTATTTATTTATTTTATTTCGGAAAGCCATCAGTTATGTAACACAATTTACACAACAAGTTATTACGTTATAAAGTGAAACAACAACTGCAAGGTCAACACACACTTGGCCGATTTAAAGCCAAAATACGACCATTTAAATGCATTGATTACAAATTTATTCGAATGATTGAACTAAAATCTTTGCAATTATTTCTGATTATATTTAAAACATGACATAAACATTTTTGTAATCTCCTTTTAATTACCATTTTTAATACCTAGTCTATAATAGGCTTGGTTAAAGTATAATTTTGAACTTCTTACAATTTGGCGCCAAAAAACCGCCATTTTGTTTTTTTTATACCTATCTGAGGACATGTGGGTTTTGAGATGAATCTAAAGATATATTATATAGATATATGTCGAAGTCCATCCAGCCGTTTTGAAGATACGTGGCCATAAAGAAGTTTACAAACATACAAGATACGCGCGAATAACATTACCCTTTCTTGGCAGTCGGGTAAAAACTAAACTATTAAAAGTTAGCTAATAAATATATAGTTATATTCAAATTATGATCTGTATTAGAAAAGCCGACCGGCAGCAGAAGGTTGCCCCTCCTCTCTTGTATCTAGTATCTGCCAAAAGGGATACCTCCGAAAGATGGGCAGCAGCGTCATAATGTATATCAATATCTCGGACTGCACCTGCCGACCCGCTTACGTGGCGAGAATGGGAAAAACCCCCTTATGATCAGTACTCGGAGCTTCATGAGTAGTCTATTTTTCATGAAATATTATTTTATAGAAATTTTTACCAAACGAAAAAATCTTCGTCTAAAATGGTCCGCACTTGCGTAGGAACGGGAGGGATCGTTTTGGAGACAACGAATTGAGGGCAACTCAATGTCTCCAAAATAATCTTAAGAATTAGGCAAGAACACCGATGTTCACCACAAGATATTTTCTTTGACGTACCTTTCTAATAGCAACCGTAAGAACGCGACAACTGGTCACTATTATCATAAGAACCGCTATCAGAGTAATGATCTCTTAAAAACACTTCTGAAAATGCTTTGTACAGAGGTAAAACACATGTCGAATTCTTTTTTAATTGATTGTCGAGCGCTTATTACATAATTATAGGTTAGCAGTGTTGTTCACTTAGATATTATCAGTAATCAAGTCATCACTCGTAACTTTAACACTAAGTGTCCCTGCTCGAATGACACAAAGGGGCTGCGTAGTATGCAATATCACCAAAAATAATTAAGACAATGAAAGTATTTTACATAAATTTATTTATTATGATATGATGGTTACTATGGTAACCAACAGTTGTTACATCAATTTGCATTGCACCTATGTTGTGTAATTATTATTTTATTTCCTGTAATTCTCTTGATTTTGGTGTACAATAGAGTGATATTCGTTCATTCATTTGTTCAATTCTTGCTTAGTTAAAGCTAATACAAAACAGTACACTACAGCTGAATGCAAAACCTCTTACACCTTAGGAGTTTAAAAAGGGTAAGATGTGATGTAAGAGATATGACAGTTATATTCGTGTTATCAAACAATTATCTCAATTTCTTATCTAATTGGTGCAAAACAAGATAAACATAACCCATTCAAACAGTACATTAAATTGAATAGCTTGTTTTCTTATAAATAAAATGGACAGTGGAAGCAAGACTTGCGCCTTATGGGTTCCGAAATTAGAAGATATTTGATGAATTATCTATGCTAACTAATCTTTCAACTGAATCATATTGAATAAACGCTCGAAACGCTACTTGTGATAAACATTATTAAGATGACATATAATTTTTTTTTAGTATTTTTATAATAAGTAGATAAAACTTAGATTTGTATATTTCTTGAATTAAATCCTCCAATTTTCTTTCAATACTCAGTTCTGATGATGGGATCCATGAGGAATCCAGGGAGCTCATCAAACGTTGTAAACATAATAGCGATTCGATCCATAACCAAAACCACTTGGGACTGAATCTGCTTCAACTCCGTCAAACATAACATCAGACAAAATAAAATTATTAAATGATGACTATAACGACCGAGTTAGGTTCTTCTAATCACTTCTTTTCCTAACTTGTGTGTCATCTGAAGCGAATGGATTCACATAATTGAATCCATTTACTTCAGATGACACGCTTTATTCTATTATAGATAAATAGATAAACTCTTTATTGTACATTCACCATTTAACATAAATTTCACAAAGAGAAACACAGACAAATATAACATACAATGGGCATTTTAATTTGTGTTGTTTTATTTTGTAATTTGTGACGCGTCAATAATGCGGCCGCACTGAATAAAGTATTTTTTGATTCTTGATTCTTCAATATTACAAAAATCGCGGGTATCACTATCCACTAATTAACATACCTACCTACATATCATCATCAACATCAATATCAGCATCAGGGTCATTGGAATTAAATTGAATGGAATGAACTAATGTTAAGCCCTAAATTTTAAACTTGGGGTTGCGATTTTCTTCCTTTTATAATGAATAAATGACCGATAATTGGTTAATCCGTATTCCAACGCGAAGCAGGGGCGGGTCGCTAGTTTAAATTAAGCATATACTCAATTATCTCGTACCCGTTAAACAAGCTTTAACATAACTTTAGGGCTAGATGCTGTGGGAAATCATCATTATGATCATCAGCCCATTTCAGTCAAGTTCTAGACGTGGCCGTCCCTTGAGCTCGTTCTTCAGAGTTACATTACCGACATACAATAGATCAGTGTATTAGCAAGATGTGTTAAATTTCCAGCACTATAATTTATTTTACCTATTTAATGTGTCGTGGGGTGCCGGCAGTAGAATGTTACCTCTCCTCTCCTACCCGTGGATGCAGTAAGAGCCTGCTAAGGGATACTTTCGGAAGATGGGCAGCAGCGTCTATCCGTGTATTAAAATCCCATACTGCGTTCACCAACCCGCCTGCCAAGCGTGGTGAGTATGGCAACTACCCCTCATGGGGATCCATGAGGGAGGCCTGTGTTCAGTAGTGGACGTTAGGCTGTAATGATGATTTAATGTGTATATACCACACCCGTCTGCCAGGTGTGGCGATTATGGCAACAATCCCTTATAATCTTGGAGATCTATGAGGGAGGCCTACGTCCAGTAGACATGAACAGCAGTCATATGGGTGAGATAATGTTTGTGCTTTAAAATCGCTTTAAAAACGCCACAAGTAGCACAATGACGGATTAAGATAAGACAATACACGTGTGACCTTTAACCTGTTCGTAATTAAATAAATAAATAATGATGGACAATTTACACACCGTTTGATTAAATTTAATTGACCTGACCTTTCCTATGACTATAGCTGACTCAGCTGGGAGGATAGGAGCTAATAGCAAATCTATCTTACAATGTCCCAGGCCCTGTAACAAAGAGAGTTCGAATAACAGTTGCTGACACTGTATATTTGTATAAGTCATCTATAATAGATGTAAAGGCCTTACTAATTGTAACATTAGAGGGCAGCCGGACCAAAACTACCGTTCATTAGTCCAAGATCAGGCGAACTTCAAGATCCCAAGTGACTATTTAATTAAAAGCTCGCCGCAAAATAAAATTTTAATAAGCAATGAAAATATAAATTTAGCCTCAACATTCTGAATAGAAAGTGTAAAGTTGGTGATAAATAACACCTAACTCGTCCCGGGGTTATCTTTTTATGCGGCACGCTGCTGCTTGGATCGTAAATTTAATTTTATTGCTTGATACTTATAAAATTTAAGCAATTGCAGACCCCTTAACAGTTAAGAGCCTCTAATGAAAACATCGGAGGAGATAACGGGGAATGTCTTGGAGGGAATTTGCACAGCGCGCTGGGATCTCTATCTTTTTATGCTAGCAGACGCTAATTTCTTAGCGTGTATAAAATAATCGTTAATGGTTGCTGTGGGGTGCCGTAGAATGTTGCCCTTTCTTGTCCATGGATCCAGGATACCAAGGGCTGCCTCTGAAAGATGGGCAGCAGCGTCTTTCCGTGTATCAACAACCCGTACTGCTCTCGCCAACCCGCCTGCCAAGCGTGGTGTTAAAACATTAAACTCAAAATTAATTTTAAATGAGTTTAAAAAGCTTTTAAAAAAATACCGAAGACTTAAGTACCTCCACCCTTTTTGAAGTCTAAAACTTACAAAGTTACAATGGCTGGTTTTATGTAGTTTGTTCCCCTGTGAACGCTGTGTTATTTTTTATTTAACACACTGTCCACAACATTCTTGCACAAGTTGAATCAAAATCCTGAATAAACTTAAACCACTTAACGGTAGCAGAGCTCACGCATTTCTTTTTATGTGTTCTATAAAACTGTATAATTTTTTTTTCGATACCTGTTACCAACACTGAGAAAATACAATTTAAATAACACTGTATTCAAGAAATCTATAAGATTTAAAATTCCAAAACACGGTAAACAAATATACCGTGTAATGCCAAAATAAAGTAACGCGCGAAAAAGATACAGTGTTCTATTATTCGAGTCCTGTGCAACGCAAGCGCGTGGGTCTATTAGAGAGGTCTACTTATAGTGGCTTTCACCCAAACGGCTTGACCGGGGAGGAGTGCGGGGTGCGCGGGCCGATAGATGGGAGACAGAGAGTTAAATAAGTTATTTATGAAAGAGAGTTGATAAGTTTACGCTAATGAGTGGTTCGTTAAAAAAATGCGCGGTTTTCGCACTAAATACCGGCTTGATTTGTCACAAAGAAATGTACAACATCACAATATTTCTTCATCTGCAACGATGGCCTCTGAGTTAATGGTTAAGTGCAGAACTTGAAAATTTTAGGTTGCACTGAAAAAAATCCAGTCAATCAAGCATGACATTTTTCTTGATAGAAAAAAAATGAATGAAGCAATCAAAAACTTATAAAACTACATTAATCACTATTTATTGTCACAATAAAGGTGAAATGATCAACTTTTCTATAACATTCACTTCATAAAAGGAATTAAGATATCATGATTATGTTATTGTAAACATGGTTTTATTGTAAATGTAAACATACAAATATTTGATTCGAGTATCGAACAGAATCAAATTAATCAAGTTACCAATACACAGTAATCAGGTCCATTGATTGTAGAATAGAAACCTCTCAGTGTTTACATTTAACAGAACTGGATGTCGCAACTAGAAAAATTAGAACGCGCTATCGAAGTGTTTCACCCATTTACTTAGGTAGGGTGTGATTTGAACTTAAACAATTACCACTCGCCACACTCGCGGCACATACCTAGCTTCATCACTTGTTTGGGCTAGCGTATTGAAAGCTGAGCTGAGACACCCTCTGTTTTTTGGTTTGGTTTGTATTTGGTTAATTTGATGTTCTTAATTCCATCTTCACGCCCGCCCTCTCATTTGACGAAATCCCGCTCCCGCTCACACCCGCTATATTATATTATGTTATATATAACTTTACCTTATAAAATTAAGCATATACATTACTGAAACTACTAAAATACTTGATAACCATTACCACGTTCGTTGTAAATTCAATCAACATAAATCATTGGCATGTTAACCAAAGTTGATTGTATTGACAATTACTTTGTTTGATATCATCAAGACAACTTGTCTGTTGCTTATTCAACATAACTTTATTGCCATAATCGTATTACTTTATGTGCTCGTATATAAACAAGTTCCTTGATAGCTGCAAACATTTTTTTTATCAATGTTATCAAGTTTTTTTTTCAGTGTGATGTTGTTAGAAAGGCTGATGTTTTAGATCACACGGATATGATTTTAATCCCCAACGATTCAAAAGTAGCATACCCAAAAGGATTTAATATACAAAATATGAAAATTGTAGAGTTTCGAATAGGTGAAGTGGCAATGTTTGCATGTATATATATATATATATATTATTATATATATAACATAACTAGCTAACGTAGTTAACCAACAAATGGTTAAAAATCTCATCTTTCTCTCATCTCATCTCTTGCTTGGTTGAGATTTTTAACCATTTGTTGGGTTAACTACAGATCAAAAAACCGGTCCTTAGTCATTGATAGTTAATTTTCATTTCGTTGATGATAGTTTTTTTTTAATAATATGGTAATGTTTATATTTTTTTGTTTACAATGAATGTAAGTTGTTTTAATATGTGCGGGATGTTTATTTGACTGACTATTATATTTTTAGTTGTTTATTAGTATAGCAAAAATTTCAAACAAACTGATTTTTTCATTCTGCCACCTACTTTCAATAACTTTAAGGAACAGTTTTAGGGTTTACTTGATAGTTAATAGGAGTTACAGTAAAATGACTTCATTGTTTATGAGATATACTAATTTAAAAGTAAAATATAACTCTAATTTAAAAGGGCAATACACTGTAATATCATATAATAGTGTTTTGCCATAACTAAATAGCACTATTACTGCGAGGACTGGAAAGGTAAAACAATTTTTTAAAGATATATCATTTATTTCTAAAAAATATCGCATTGAAAGTAATATGAATAGATAGATAATTAAAAATACTTTTAAATAATACCAAACACTTTATACTTTAGAAAAGAGATGAAAGAACTATCGAATAAAAACCGAAAAAAGTTTATTTGCGTGTTTACTCAAATTGGACTTTTTCAACATATAGTGTATTGGCTTTACACGGCAGCACGTGCGCATTATGTAAAAGGCTAGATTTCATTAAGTTCAGAATTACTTTTTAATTTGTACAGGGTCAACGTATAAATATTCTGATGCTTTTATTTTTCAAACAAATTTATGAATTTCTCTACAAAACATTATTTACTTAATTTTAACACATCTAGTAGAAGTTCAAACTCAAGGGAATTAAAGCCTTATTAAAAATGTTCGATTCCGGTGGGCTTAAGCTCGCCAGAGGAAGTATTAGTATTGAATATCGAGCATATTCTACTACTACTAAGCCATCAATGTCTTGTCTGGACAGATAAAACAGTTAAAAAGACGCGGAACGAACGACGGCGACGTGACATGGATTTACAGCCACATTTTACACGTGAAACGTTACATCAACACGTAGATTTACGGTGTAACCTAGTGAAAATATTTCCTGCTTGACTTAGGTAGTGGGTTCAAATCCTTTCTATGGCAATGCCAACACATTAACCAAAATCTACCAAAAGAGATGTTTTTCGTTTGATCTTATTATTGCTAGTTTTATATATGCGTGTTATTATAATGTTTTACAGATTTATGATCTGAATGAAATAAATGAATAAAAATAATATATTTTTTTTATCTTCTATGTGAAACCATCATTTGGTTCACCAGCGTCCGGTGTATCCTTCGGAGGTGGTGATACAAGCGGTAATGAGAGATGATTCCGAGCTCCTCGTAGTTGACACTTGGACATCCCGCTTGACAGGCTTTTGATGATATACATATCTATAATTCATCTAGCCATTTTCGGCTGAGGTGACTCAGGTTTTTTTTTCAGGTATAAAAATTTACGCCGTGGGGTACCGCCTGTAGAATTTTGCCTCTCCTCTCATGCCAGTGAATACTTCTATATGGATACCTCCGAAAAATAGGTAGCAGCTTCTTTTCGTGTGACCACATCCTGTACTGTGCTCGCCAACACTCCTGCCAAGCGCGGCGTGTATAGCAGCAACTCCCTCATGCTCTCGGATATCCATGAGGGAGCCCTTCGTCCTTCACTGGATTTCCTACGGCTGAGATGACGTCCCAAAGACCTGGGTGCTTACCTCTCAAAGCTTTTGATGTTACCGTGGGGTGCCGGCAGTAGAATGTTACCCCTCCTCTTATGCCCGTGGCTGCAGTAAGAGTCTGCTAAGGAATACCTCCGGAAGATTGGCAGCCGCGTTTTACTGTGCATCAATATGCCGTTCTGCGCTCGCCAACCCGCCTGCTTGGTGAGTATGGCAACTACCCTTCATGGAGATCCATGAGGAAGCCCTGTGTTCAGTAGTGGACATCATAAGACAGAGATAACGTACTAAAAACCCCAGGTCTTTGGTACATTACCAAAGCTCTCAAAGCTTTCGATGGCGATAATTCAGCTATAGTAATAGCAACTTTTCCAAATTTATCAAAGAAAACTCATCAGAGTTGAGAAAAACTCATCATCAATCAAAGGCGACAGATGCAAATCCGCTTAGCGTTTCATTAGCCGCCATATTGGCGAGATCAGGTGTTCAGGACTGATGGGGCTTCATCGAGAATTTGATAAGTTGTGGCGATTTGTCTTGAGGGTGAAACTTTTAAATGGTTAAAAGTTCGTGGTCATTTGGAGCAGTGTATCTTGAGTTGTCACTGTTTGATTGTCTTGTCTTTTTATTTTATGGCTTTTAGGGTTCCGGACCAAAATGGTTAAAAGGAACCCTTATAGAATCACTCTGTCTGTCTGTCTGTTTGTCTGCCTGTCTGTCTGTCACATATGGATATCTCGAGAACTACTGATGCTATCGACTTGAAATTTGAAATGGTAAAAGATAACACTTTTTTACTAATATAGCATATATGAAAAAGTGAAAAATGTTCTTATTTTGATTGCAGGGGGGCGGATAGGGGATCTCAAAAATTTTAAGTGAAGTTATTAGGAAATTTATTACATATTCTCTACTTAGCATACTTTTTTAGAAATCATCGAAAGTGTAAAAAATCTACATAAGTATCAGACAAGAGATGGCGCTGTTAATATTCTCCAACAAATATGAAACCGCCTTTGTCATATATTATATTGTATGATGGCACGGAACCCTCGGTGCGCGAGTCCGACTCGCTCTTGCCCGGTTTTATTTTTTGTGTTTGGTTTTACACAATTCCGCCAGTGTCAAGTTAATTAATAAATTCTTGAGTTATTTGGCTGGTCATGTTGGCGGCCATAAAATAGATGTTAGATCGCCTGCCGTTACTACAGTAGTAGTGTAGTACGTTACTATGACATCTGCCACATTTGTAACTCACGGTAGCAAATTCTAAGCAAATGAAGCCTAAACTACTAGTCCCTTTAGTATAGTTTACTGCGTATTTTAGTACCAAAGTATCCGCTACAGCGCTGTACAAGTTTACAAAACAATACAAAATTTTTAACTACATTCATTCTCTAGCGAGTATAGATTGCAAAAACTCATGGCAGACCCAGTTCTCTTGCTATACGGGTATTTACGGAATTCCTAAAAATATGGCTTTTATTATATTTTAAAGGTCCGAGGCCTTTGCCCAGCAGTGGGACCCAAATGGCTCATAATAATCATAATTATTATATTTCATCTCAGCCGTAAGACGTCCACTGCTGGACATAGGCCTCGAACCTTTAAGCACAGATCATGAGGGGATTGTTTTCATACAGACAGTCCGTCTGGCGAGTTCAGTACGGGATGTTGATACACGGAAAGACGCTGCTGTCCATCCTGCTATACAAAAAGTATTGTAATATGTGTACTAACCCGAAAAAGGTTTAGTCCATAAAAAGAGAGGAAAAAATCGGGAACTCGTAGTGATTTGATTATGATCCCAAGATCATTCAAATATGACCCTTAGGTCATATTCGAATGTGTATTTATTTCACATTTTATTAAAAAAACCGTGGGGTGCCCGGCAGTAAAACGTTGCTCCCCTTTCTTGCCCGTAAATTCAGTAAAAATCTGCCAAGGGATACCTTCTAAAGATGGGCAGCAGCGTCTTTCCGTGTATCAACATCCTGTACTGCGTTTGCCAACCCACCTGCCAAGCGTGGTGAGTATGGCAACAACACCTCATGAACAGTACTTAAACGAGGCCTATGTCGAATAGAGATGATGATGAATAATAATATTATCATCTGCACTTGCATGGCGTTATTCCAAAGCATCTCGCACGCGACTTGAATCCGCGACATCCGGGCCCTCTTCGTTAGCGACCGACATGTCCCGGCTTATGTAAATGACATTGTCAACTCCAAGGATACCTGCGCATTAGGGACTACCAGTCACTGGGTGGGATGAGGGAGAATTCTTAAGCAGATTCTAAATACCTACATTATCAGTTTGCAGAACGAGTAGCCTCATAGTGGGCTTGTTAAGCACAGAGATGATAGTGATGATGATAACTGCCCCAAGGTTGAACCTTGATTTTTGAAGGGCATCATCTGCCTTGATGGTTAGATATATTTTAAGTTGATACTTTCAGCCGTTTCGATCTAGTTAATAGTTGGTCAATTCATAAACGTCGGAGTTCTGAGGTAACAAACATTATAATAAAAACCGGACAAGTGCGAGCTAGACTCGCCTACCGAGGGTTCCGTAGGTATGTATGATTACAATAATTAATATAAATAGGCTGATATGATTTAGTAAATTTAGTAAAATTTTCAAAATGATCAAACAGATTCGGTCACCTATACAATTTATGACTGCGCGTAGGGTTGCTTATACTCGATGATTGATTTCGTACTTGTTTTAAAACATTTTTTTTATGATTCCATTGGAAGTGCAAAGTTTTTGCATTTTTTTCTGTATCTACGTATAAGACGATAAATGCCAAATTTCTTAGTTCAAGGTCTACGGGAAGTATGAATTTTGATTGAAGCATAAATGGTCGTATATTTTTTGAAGTCGCTCAAAAACATGAATATCATCATGTCAATACATCTGAACTACTCGTGTATAAAACTACCTTCATATTTATTTATTGCTAGCGAAGCCATTAACGACAAAGCAAACACAGTTCCAATAACATCGAGGCATTGACCAAATAAACAAGCAACTTAAATTAAATAGAAGCTCGGCGATAACTCTCGCTTATCTACCGTTTGCACTAGGATAAAGGGTGATACACTTTACAGCGTAATTATACGCGTATTGTAGCACCCTGTATAATCCGGTAAGCTGGGTTGCGTTCGGCTTTGTTACTTTTGTTATTGTTGAATTTGGTGATGCTACTTTCTAATAATGTTGTGAGCGTTTGTGGCGCAGTGAGTTGATGGCAGCTGGGACGGAAATTATGATTAGGGTTCTTTCCCCCGCGTTAGTTTAAAAACAAAGCATGTAGACTAAGCTTTATAATAAGCGTTAAACATGACTGAGGAAATCGACAAAATAATAAGTGAGACACAACATGCTTTACTAGTAACACAAGGGTCAAGGGCTTGATTCGAACGGTTTCGGCTGAATATCAGCGTCAACTGACGGCTTTACATTATCCTAAATTATATATATCCTACGACCAATAATGGATTTACATTATACATAAGAAAAAAAATAAGCAGACAGTTAAAGCAAACTTAAATTAATGTTAAAAATCAAAAGTACTTAGGTTGAAAATAAATCTAGTTAAAAAGCAAATATTAAAACTGTTTAAGAAAACTAATATTCAATACTCAACAATTTACTTTTAAAAGTAAATAAATAATAATAACAAATATATATCTATTAGAAATATATTTATTTATTTCCATTCATTTTAGAATAAAATAATTTAAATATTTTTTTTGTGTATGTGTACCTACTTTCTACGCAGTGTCCTCCAATATTTTAAAGTTATAGCACACAACACTCACAGTTTTTGTTAGACTTATTTGTTTAATTTTATCTTCATGTAGTTGCTATTGCATGATCCTCTATTTTAATTATGTGCTGTCAGTGAATAAATAATTTATCTATCTATCTACTAGTACTAGCATTCGAAAAATGTACAAATGACATAATAAACGACCCTTTTCCCTTCAAAAATCAAGGTTTTATCTCACGGCATTCAGGAGTTTATAGCAACAAGTGTAAATTTTTTGTATGAAAATGACAAAAATGTAAAACCCCAAGGACACTTCAAGAAGTCCCACAACTCTGAAATTCGAAATTTTGGGAGCTTATGTGGCAGAATACCTCCCATCCTTAAATAATTATTGAATTAATCAAGGCCTTATCAATGTTAAAATTTAATTTATGCGTATTTTTAATAAAGTGTATAACCAGTAGCGTCATCTAGCGTAAATTCAAAACAAAGTACATAGTTCAACATTTCAACCGTAAAACTTGGTATTCTTTTCAACATTTTTGTAAGTAACTCAAAAACGTTACTTCTTAAGGCTTAAAGGAAAACTTTAAACTATTCATATGCACCAAATGACCTAGTAACTTTACTTAAAAAAATTGAAGACCCCCTTTCCTTGCAATCATAATAAGAACATTTTTTTTTTTGTTTTAATGAAAAAACGTTATCTTATACCATTTCAAATTTGAAGTCGATAGCATCAGCAGTTCTCAAGATATCCATTTGTGAGAGACAGACATACAAACAAAGTGAAGGAAACCTCCGGTAGATAAGCAGCAGCGTCCTTCTGTACTGCACTCGCCATCCCGCCTGCCAAGCGTGGTGAGTATGGCAACGACCCCCACATGATCGCATTTAAGAGATTTGGCCTTATTGTATGATTTTAAAAATAAATATAAAGGTAATATAATACTGTGGCCAGGAATATAACTAACTTTTGGATACTTATTAAAACAACACTTATTTAAACGTTGTATTTTATTCGTCGTTACCATCATCATCATCATCATCGTCATCATCATCATTATAATACTTCGTTATTCAGTTACGTTACCACATTTACTAACTAAATGACTCTAAACCAAAACTTCTAATAAGTAATTACATAATTTTACATGTTTTGTTTGTGTACATGTTTAATAAATACCATAAATCGTTAAGTAATTTAACTTAGCTTTGACTCCGTAATATTTGCAGAGCTCCGTTCTGTCCGACAGTTGAAACTAAAGTGGCCCCGTCGCTCTAGCGACGGCCTTTTTATAGAAGCAAGTAAACAACTACCACGTTGTCGAGTCGAACAACTTGTTATCTAGTTGTAATTTTACAAAATACTACAAAGTATGTGTTTTAACATAAGAAATACCATAAAAATATGTATATAACAAGTTCTATATACATTGATTACTTGTGTAAAACAAAGAACTAACCTTAAATGTAAAACCAGCCTTACTCGTAAAAATATTACATTATTCAAGTGTTAAACCATAGATTTCAGAAGCATAAGCATAAGTTTATGATTTCTTTTATCAAAATTATCCATAAATCTAACACATTCATGATGAAGAACTGAATACAGCAGTGGACGTGAACAGCAGTCCTGCAACTAAGATGATGATGATTGAAACCGGAAATTACCAGATATCATGCCAGATTTAAATAACGCAGGTAAATACTTAACATGCATAGTGTATGTATGATTTACGTATTTCCGGTCAACGCTGCTGACGATTTTAATCAACCAATAATGGATGGCTTTTTAAATGAACACTGGATGTACTTATTAAAAGCCGGGAGGTGCCGGCATTAGAATGTTTTTATTTGTATTCATAATTCTAGACGATTCAAACAGCATCTTCTAGCCCCAAGCTAAGCAGAGCTTGTGTTATGGGTACTCGACGACTGATTTACGTAATACATATACTAGATATGTAGATAGATACTTTTTATTGTATATAGAAAAACACCCAGAATACCCTGAACAAACATGTGCAGATCTTACAGAAACCGAGCGACCGAACCCGCAACCACTTGCGTCGCAGGCGGACCTTCACCCGCTGCGCCACAGAGGTCATCTGTTGCCGCTCTTGCCCGTGAATGCAGTAAACATCTGCAAAGGAAGATGGGCAGCAGCGTCTTTTCGAGTATCAACATCCCATACTGCGCTCGCCAACCCGCCTGCCAAGCGTGGCGAGTATGGAAACAATCCCGTCATTCTTATTCTTATTCTGTTGGGGGTTACTAGATCTGCACTGACGTGCCGCATTGGGGTGTATTGTGCATTGTCTCCCGAGACACGGCCCGGACCCTTACCTAATCAACTCAGCTCCGTGAAAACAAGAGAAGGACTCGGCCGGCAGCATTCCATGAGCATCCCCGTAGGGTATGCAGATAATGGAGAAGAAGGGCATGACTCCATGAGCTCCTGTAGTCCCGTCTTTAATCTGGTTTCCCTTGTAAGCACCACAGTGCAGCAGCACGTGTTCCACCGTCTCTTCATTCTCAAGACACTCGCGACACAGTCCACTGTCTGTAGCTCGGCCTTGAGGAGATGTAGGTTGAGATCACAGTGTCTCGTGATGATACATGCTATCATTCGTAGATTTTGTCTTGTCATTTTAAGCAAAGAATTAAGAAAATAATTGGTATGTTTGCAGCAAATGCATTTTCTTGTTGGACGTCCACTGCTGGACATAGGGCTCCCTCAACTCCGAGTACTGATCAGGGGGTTATTGCCATACTCACTATTGGCAGGCGGGCAAGACGCTGTTTATCTTCCGGAGCTACCCCTTGGCGATTCTTACTGCAAGAGAGACGGGGCAACATTCTACCGGCACCCCACGGCATATAAATCTATTTAGCTTTTCCCAAACACCAAATAGCTTCATTCCGGTTCCATTAATACATAGATAAATGTTCGTCTATAAGAAAACCCTCCAAAATACAAGTAAGTCCCTTCACACAATGGGGTCCATCTGCCCTCATCTCGCATTCATGGTGTCTTAAGAGATGCAAATGCCGCAAGCCCGGACCCCTGCCTCTAATCCGCTAATTCATTGTTTGTAACCGGCGTACCAACACTTTCAGGTAAGAGCATTTGGTTTCGTCATCATCATCATCATTAGACTCTTTCAAACTACAGCCAAAGTTCAAGGCATGCGTGAGTCAAAGTCAAATATTTAATAATCTGCCAGAGTACAGAGTACTGATACAGAGTACAGTAATATACCTAGAAAGAATAAGAATAAGAAAATATTTCACTTTCAAATGATTCGTGAGTTACACTATTGAGAGGGAAGGAGACGGTACCGCGTAAAGAAGCTCCATTCCCTGACGAAAGTTCCCCTGGGAGGAACTGAACACGTTGGATACCTATTTTCAACGAATAATTAACGTGAGTAGAAAACCCGTTTAACATAACAAAGAAAATATTTATTTACGACTCATAAGTACACAGGTAAATTAAAATTACATTATTTAAACAGAATAAAAATCTTATGAGACATACAAACTGGTCACCAACTCAGCACACGCCGTGAGAACACGGCTCTGATTTTCAGTGGCGCCATATTTGCCCCACAAGGCGCAACACTGACCACAGCAAAGATATCGAAGGTAATAAGACATAGGTAACATAGGTAAACAAAATGTCACATAATCTTAACTTAAGTACTATATATGTATATATTTTAATACAGTTCCAAATACAAACCTAACCGCTTATAAAATGGATCTTTGAGAATTTAACAGGTGTTTTTTTTAAATTTGGTTTTAAAAGAAATCAAACTACCTGTCAGGTAAGTGGTATTTGGTATGAAATTGAAGCAATGGCTTTATGATAAATGTTACTTCATTCATAAGATTAACATTTTAAATAAAGGGACATTCAATTGTTAAGAAGATGCCAATATTGATATGTAACTTAATTATTATTTCGTGAAATCATAATTTGTTTTAATTAGTGTTTATTGAATACAAGTGGCGGCTGCAGAATGTTACCCCTCCTCATGCCTATGGATGCAGTAAGAGCCTGCTACGGGATCTCTCCAGATGATGGGCAGCAGCGTCTTTCATGGCAACTACCCTCATTGAGATCCATGAGGGAGGCCTGTGTTCAGTAGTAGAAGTTTTACGGCTGAAATGATGAATCATCATCATCATTTCGGCCGTAAAACGTCCACTACTGAACACAGGCCTCCCTCATGGATCTCCATGAGGGGTAGTTGCCATACTCACCACGCTTGGCAGGCGGATTGGCGAGCGCAGTACGGATGTTAATACACGGGAAGACGCTGCTGCCCATCTTCCGGAGGTATCCCTTAGCAGGCTCTTACTGCATCCACGGGCATGAAAGGAGGGGTAACATTCTACTGCCGGCATATGATGAATAATGATAGTTAAATTCGTATGTTTTTTCTTATTAATACACACTAACCGTGGGTTTCCGGCATTATAATACTGCCTCAAGAATCTGCGAAGGCATACCTATGGAAGATAGGCAGCAGCGTCTTTCCATGTATCAACAGCCCGAGCGGGCTAACTTTGCAAATCCAACTACCGCGAAATTTATTTTTTCGGGTTAATTTATAGCCTACGACACTCACAAATACCGTGGCTTTCTATTTTTTTTCACATAGCCTATTATATCCCATTGCTGGGCAAAAGCCTCCCCCAAACCCTTCCAGTAGGCTTTCTATCAGTAAAATAATTTTAATTTTAATTACAAAATTGGTTCTGTAGGTCCAGAGATTACCCCCTACAACGTAACAAACTCACAAACTTTACCTCTTTATAATATTAGCATAAGTATACATAGGTATAGACTGACAAAAAAATAGTATATTTTATCTGTTCAGCACAAAGCCGTTGGATGCTGGTATTAGTATGTGCCCCACCACTTTTGCCCATGGATGCAGTAAGAATCTGCCAAAGGAAAATGAGCAGCAACTTCTTTACGTGTACATCATCAACATCCCGTACTGCGCTAACCACCTGCCAAAAGTGGTGAGTATTACAACCACCCTCATGATTTATATATATATATATATGTATATATATATTTGGAGATCAATGAGGAAGGCCTATGTCCTATGGACGTCCTACGGCTGAGATGATGATGATGACATATTAAAAATTAAAAACTTGCAAACCAGGTTATGTAGGCACTTTATAAATCATCTAGATAGCTTAAAAGTATGTTTAAAGTCCCGCTCACAGTCGTGTAGCCAGTGTGACTACACTGGCATGTGCAGGGTATGTGCACGTGTAATTAGTATGTAATGTCGGCGAGTTCAGCTCCTAATTAGTACGCTAGGGCCGCTCCTACTGTCGATGCGACGGACGAGACATGGTTCAAAGTCATTTATTCGGTCTGTCGGTGGTTAGAAGACTCTGTAGCGTGGCGGGCGAAGGTTCGCCTGCGATTCCCGCCTCGGGACAAAAATCTGTACAATTTGCAGTTCTGGATGTTCTTTCTATGTATCGTCGGCTTACTGCAAGAAGTCATTAGCAGCATAAACCAAAAGTTTGGCAAAAGCAGTTTTTATCTTTTTATGACTATAAGAGCCTATATCATTAAAACTACGACAGTTATCAAAATAATTTAAACGCCAATAGGGTGATGACACCAATAATGGACGTTGAACCAGTTATGGACATATTTTTCTGTTAGCCAAAATATTAAGCAACTGTCATTTATTTTTTTAATGAGCAACACTGAATCCTAATCCATAGACCCTGGAGTTGTCATATTGATAACGTCGCATGAATCGGCCATTTCGTTTTAAAATGGTCGCCAAGTGAAATGTAGCTGTCCGGCGTGTTACTAAAAAATCCAGTTTTATTGTTAAAATTGTTAAGAAGATAAGTAGATATTTTTGCATTTTGTTTTCTTGGTATCATGATATAATGAAATGTGTTATTATTTTATCGAAATACAATAGAATGAAAGGGAATTGAGCTAATTCTTATATGTCAAGGCTGGGTCGTTTTTTTTTACGCACCTTGTTCATGACTGGTTTTGATATCTCATGAAATCCTTTAATGGACATGTGTCGAAAGTTATCGTTTTTCATGTTTTTCTATTTTATTATTTTAAAGTATTTATTTTATGGTTCTAAGTAAATGTACCGTTATGATTTTGCAATTGCTATTTATTTTCCAATAATGGACAACGTGTCCATGACTGGGATTTTGAAGGTGTTCATAATGGGTGATCTTTATTTTGGCCTAGATATATTGTATAATTTTTCTGCTGCTAGTCAACTGGCACCTTCAATGATCGTTTTTAAATATGAAAGAGTGCCGGCTCACATATCTCCCACGGTCCCTGATCATTGGGGCATAGGGAAGTCCGAATCGGGGTGGATGTGCTGAAGCACATTTTATAAGTTTATCACAAATATATTTAATCCTTGGCTAGAGAAACAGGATATTCAAAAACCTGTTCTTTTTTTTTTGGATGGCCACAAGTCACTTTTAACCTTGCACCTTTCAAACTTTTCTTCCGCTAATGGAATATAGCTCATTGCTCTGTACACCAACTCAACTCATATCCTGCAGATTTAGCAGTGTTTCGTCAATTGAAATTGGCTTGGAAAAAAAAAGTTTCTAAATGGCAACTGGTCTATCTTGGCCAAGTTCCGAAAAAGTAACATTTTTCTACAGTGCTCAAACATGCAATTTGCTCAATTTCTGAAGAATTCGTTTGAAATGGGTTCAGAGCAGGAGGTCTGCACCCTTTTGGGCCAGACTACATTGACATGACCAAGATAAAAAACGCCAAGTTGACGAAGAAGTAGACGAATTTGTTAAATACTTGAAAGACATGAGCATGCAATTCATGTTTATTTATTTATTTATTAAGGCACACAATACACGATACAAGATTAACAACACAAGTAATAAAAAATAAGGTTTAGACCTAGCTTGTACCATAACTTTTGTGCGCACTGCAAAAACAGCATGGCAGTGTCAAAAAAGTGGACATTATATGCTAAATAGTTCAAGAACTTATATAGTTAACAAAAATTAAGAGTATACATAAAAAAGAAAAAGATAATACATTTATGAGAAAAAATAATAAAAATAAAATAAAAAGTATACCTACCTACCTAATCAATTGACACAGAGGCTACCACACTGCCGAGAGCATCGCTGCCCCCGTTGTTTAAATGGAGGATGTCTTTCACAGTTTTCTTAAATTTAATTAAATTCCAACAAAAAATGTCTAATACAATATTTGCCTTAGCTAACTCATTATACTGCCGACACATTCTTGACAGTGGGTTAAAATATGAGATATTATTTTTATAAGTTAGCAAGGCAAATATGTTGCTCTGGTTTGCTCTTCGAGCACTGAACCTAATATTAATGGAAATGTGCGATAATAATTCTGTTGAGTCTACCATAGAGTGTAATATTTTATAAAGGTACACCAGATCAAAGTAAGTGCGTCTTATCTCCAACGATTGTACGTTAAACCTATGTAACCTATCAACGTAACTTAAGTTAGAGCGACCAGGTTGATGACGGTAACCTAATAGTCTTAGACATTTCATTTGGACACGTTCAATAGCATAAATATGTACCTTGTAATTAGGTGACCATATTGGGCTACCGTATTCTAAAATGCTTCTAACTAAGGCGAAAAACAGGTACAATAGGCTACGAGGGTTTTTAAATCCCTTTGTGGATCGTAATACGAACCCTAGAAGTTGATTAGCCCTGGTTGTTATATGTTGATAGTGAGCTCTAAATGAGAGCTTATCGTCAAATATAACACCCAAGTCTTTTGAAGTATAAGATCGATTTAGTGCGTGACCTTCTATCATATAATCATTAATGATTTTCTGCCGTTTGTTAGTGAAAGATATGATGAAACATTTGTCTTTGTTTAAGTACATTTGATTGGATTTACACCACTTAGACACAGTTTCTAAATCATTTTGTAAAACGAGACAATCGGAGTCCTTAGATATAGTATTATAAATTTTTAAATCATCAGCGTATAGAAGACAATTGGATGATATATTCTGCACCAAATCATTAATAAAAATAACAAATAGAAGGGGGCCCAAATGAGACCCTTGTGGGACTCCAGAGGTAACCACCACTGGAGAGGAAACAAAACCCTTCAAAGCTACCAACTGATTCCTGTTGTCAAGGTACGAACATAACCAACGGTATAGACTCCCATGGATACCATATGAGAAAAGCTTACGACAAAGTAGCCTGTGACTAACTTTGTCAAAAGCCTTAGAGAAATCGGTGTAGATTGAGTCAACCTGACTCCCTGTGGCAAAAGCTTGACATAGATAATGTTTGTACTCCAAGAGGTTGGTTACAGTAGAACGATTTTTGACAAAGCCATGTTGTTTATGTGAAAGAATAGGTTTAATGTGATTGTACAGATGGGTATAGATAAGACGTTCAAATAATTTGGCAAAACAAGACAAGATACTAATCGGTCTATAATTTTCACAGCGGGATTTATCACCACTTTTATAAATGGGGATGATATGTGCAGTTTTCCATTTTTTCGGGAAGACGCCTGTTCTTAGAGACTTATTAAATATAATACCAAGAGGTGTCGATAATTCTTTACTCAAAGATTTAATAAAAAATGGTGGAAGTTGATCGGGTCCTGGCCCTTTGTTTCTATCGAGCCGTTTGATGTTCCGTATTATGTCGCCTTCACTTACTGACACCTGTGACAAAGAGCATGAAATAAAGTTATCGATGTCTGTGTCTATCCATTTAGTTGTGTTATCTACAGATCCGTTATCAGAGTCAACAACAAAGACTGAACTAAAGTAACGTGAAAATAGCTCACATACTGCCGGTCCACAAGTTGAGCTATCGCTTCCAAACCGCATCGTCTGAGGAATAGATACATGACCCTTTCTATTATTAACGAATCTCCAGAAAGACTTTATATCTTTCTGTAAAGACTGCTCAGTGGATGAAATATATTTACCATAACACTCACTTGCCAAAGCCTTACATCTGGAACGTAGTAATGAAAAAGTGTCATAATCACGTGGATTACCAAATTTTTTAAACAGTTTGTGGAATTTATTTTTTTCATTAATACAATTTATCAAAGGTTTACTGTACCAAATGGGAAATGAAGATGATTTAGGCTGTGTCAGTGGCGTATGCTTGTGGATAACGTCAAAAAGCGTATCATAAAATGTGTTTGTACAATAGTCAACATTAGGAGATGATAAAATTTCATTCCAATCTAGCAAAGCAATATCACTTTTGACCTTATCCAAATCACATTTAGAAAAATTAAGACGCCTAGTGCTACAACGTTTAAGATTTTTATATAAATTTAATCGAGCTATCTTGATCTCTATCGCTGGGTGATGTTTGTCCAGGCGACTCAAAGAAGCAATTTCGCTAACTGTAATATTATCAAGATTAGAGAGAACTAAGTCCAATATCCGATCCATATCATTCGTAATACAATTATGTTGTTTTAAATCGCAAATCACCATCAGTTCCTCAAGTAACCGTAGTTTTTTACCAAGCGGCAGAGAGTCGGCATTAGAGTCGTTACTTAGAGAAGGTGTATAAAGATTAGATTTATAATCAGGGTGGTTAAAATCTCCTATTAATAGAAAGTTATCATCCGGATGTTCGTTTAATATAATTTTATGACAATGAGAATAAAATTTATCTAGCATATCGTAACTTAGATCTGGTGGTAAATAACACACACATATATTAAGACGTGGATATTCACTGTTTTCAGGTAAAACGCTTACCCAGACATCCTCCATAACGCTATCCCATGATGCCTGACGTATAACTTGATATTTTTTAAGAATAGCTAATAGAACCCCGCCTCCTTCAGTTTTTTTAGAGCAAGAATCTATTCGATCCCTTCTAAAAATCACATAACGGGAATCAACAATTTCACCATCAAATACAGATTCATTAAGATTAGTTTCCGTCAGGCATACAATGTCATAGTTACAGTTTAATAAATTAAGATTAAAGTTAACTAATTTACTACGTATCCTATTAACATTTTGATAATAGACTGATAACATATCTGCTTACTATATACGTTAATAACACTAATTGCTAAAACTATGAACAATGAACTTACAAAATGTTACACAACTACTCCTGTCCTAGTTTATTTATTATTTCAATATTTTTAATAAGGATAGCAGGACTTTTTTCATCTCTGCGAACATAAATCTGTCCAAAACGAACCCACACAAATTTAAATTTTTTATCTTTACATAATTTTCTTGCTAAACTATGCAGTTCCTTAGCTTCAGGGGAGAGATGCTCAGCCATGTAAATCCTTGAAACCGGTCCCTTGGCACCAATGTGATTCGTACTAAGCCTGTCACTTGAGTGGGACTTGTTGTACCGGGTAACCGCTGATAAGAGTTCATCACGAAGACTTTGCGACGAAAGAGAAATCAGGATATTCCTGGGTCTTTTAGAGTCAGGGTTCATCTTTGCAACCCGCCGACAGGCTCTGATATCAGTGTCACTGATGGTAACATTTAAGCACTCACATAACTTCCTGAATAACTCAGTGACATTCTCATTTTTGTCCTCCGGCACTTCATGAAGCTCAATGTTCAAGTCACGGGAGATCTTTTCAACAGCCTGAACACGGTTATGTAATTTATGCAATGACCCTTCAGTTTTAGATAGTTGTGACTCAAGAAGTTGAATTTTTTTATCCTTTTCAGCTATTTGGGATCTAATACTGCTTTGCTCAGCAGAGATAAAATCAGTAGTCGATGAAAAATCAGCTTTTAGCTTCTCCATAGCCCGGTTAACCTCCGCGGCCACCAATACCTCCAGATCTTTTGTAAGTGAAGCACGTAAGTCAATCATGAGTGGTGAATTAGGCGCGAGCTTCTCATCAAAAATCTTACCGATGCTCTCCAAGGTCACCGATGCAGGCAAAGTACTAGCGCCTACAGAAGTATTCATAGCAATAGACTCGGGCGAGTCATTAATGATTTGACTAAACGAAGCATTTATGGTGTCATCAAAAATTTGTTGTTTACGTACCGGGGTATTATCGTTATTCCTTCGCTTAGTAACATTTTGACAGGAAGGACAGCTTAATGATGCAAGCTGGTTAGCGCTTAATTGCTTATTTGATGTACTTGTTACATTCAGACAATCATAGCAGTATTTTGAAGCGCAATTATTGCATTTGAGGAAGTCATCTTTATTTAAAACCGTATGACAACCGTGACAATGTATACCATGGCGTTCCATTGCGATTATCGACTTTATTCATTAAGTGCTAAGCTACAATAAGCAACAAGCAGTTTCCGAAGCCGTGCGGTATGTGACAATTTACACTGCCCACCAATGGATATCATAATAATAATGGTGATGACATGTCTATAAATGGGTGTCCATAATTGGTAATGTCCATGAATGGTGGTCCATTACTGCATTTCTGTTGTACATTACTGGTGTTTTTGGTATCCTGTTTTTTTTACCTTTTTTACAGATTACATATAATTTTTAGATGTTTTAACTATATCTAAGCGTTTCTTATATATTTCACTGTCGAAAAAAAATCCCTTTGTATATATAAGTAAAAAAAAAATGCCGGTTAAAAAATGTTTACCAAATCAGCTTCCTTAAAATGTCCATGATTGGTGCCATCACCCTATATTATGATAAAAAAATATATTTAATGTATTTAGTATATCAGTCTAGTAGTAGTACTCATAACACAATTTCTGCTTAGCTTGGGACTAGATGAAGCTGTTTGAATTGTCCAATAAGAAGCACCTAACTGGTCTGCTGGAACTGTGCGCCGGAATTTTAACTCTCCACCACTTAGCAAGTGCAACGGGGTTATGCCGACGACTAGCCACACTCCGCGGTTTCACCTGCGTAGTTCTCGTTCTCGTGAGAAAAACGGGAATTAAATATAGCCTATGTTACTCAGGGATAATGAAGCATTCTTAGCATTCTATTTTAAGAATAAGAATAAGAATAGTTTTATTGTTAAATTGTGTAGGTACAAATACATGAAGATCTTAAAGATATAATAGTATCAACAATTTTATCATATTTATGACGTACAATAATGAATTGACAATATTAATATAAATTGCACAAATCAGGGTACCAACATATAGGTCTTAATTTTAAAATTACCTACCAAATTAAAAATATTTTACACATATTATAATGACTAATTATCAAAAAACTCTTTAAGATTATAATGTACTCTATTGACAAGCCATTTCCTTAATTTAATTTTGAACGGATTCCCAACTCTTATAACTCGTAAAAGTACGTTTCCTGTGGCGCGGCGCTCGGCTTAGCGTAGCTTGAATTGACCAATCACAACGCTCGTTCTCTCAAGCATTGTGTTCTTCAAGCCCAGTGATTGGTCAACTCATGTTGCGCTAATCCCTAATATTATAAAGCCGAAACTTTGTTTGCATAGATGCTTAGAATGTTTGTTAACTTTTCAAGCAAAAACTAGCCTACGGGTTGAGCTGAAATTTTGCAGACCTTCTATCCGGTTTAACGCATGCGAAGCGGCGGGCATAAGTTAGTATTCGAATAATTGTGAAATAGTTGCAAGCTTAAACACACGTATCACGCACTTGTGCATCCCTACCATAAATTATAACGAGAAGCTCTGAATAATTATGAAAAAGGGAAGCGACGCCAGAAAAGTGGGGCCGGCCATCCGTGCACCGACACATCAAAAGGCGCAATAAGGGGGCCTCGGATATGCTGCGTGAAAATCTGCTTTTGACCCGACTTTAGGGGGCCTGGCCACTGGAGCGGAGTAGAGAGGAAAAGAGAAGAGTTTTGTCAATATTAACCAATAGAATTAAAGATCTAGGTAGGTACGCTGCTTCAGTAGACATGTGTTTGCGAAATAGATAAACAATTTAATAGAAGTGAAAGAGTGAGGTTTTGGTGTGCTTTGGTCAATTAAAATGTGTTTTGTTCTTTTTTTATAAATTGACTATTCTGTGTAGCTTTTTGCTCTATTGATAAACACGTATGACTTTGATTTAGAAAAAAAACATTTTTTTTTTGAGAATAAATGGAGCGTGGAAGCGGCGCAAGGTGGCGGAGTGAGGAAGCGAAGTAACGGAAAACAGATCGCCCGCCGGCGCCCGCTTCAATTGACATGTCATGTACACTCAGCCTAGCTCCACACAGTACCCAACTCCGCTCCGCTAATCCCTCGCCTCGCTCAGCATCCTTGCTCCGCGTCAAAGGACAAAGTCCGCGACTCCGCTCCGTACCTCACTCCGTTCCGCCACCTCGCTTCGCTTCAGTGGACAGGCAGCCTAACGCTGTATATAAATTTAAAATAAAATCTGGTTTGGTTTGTCGGTTATACGACAGTACGCGACGGGGGAACACCTTAAAAATAACAAGCAAGTTATTTTTACGTCTGCATTATTAATATGCAGTGGGGTGCCGGCAGTAGAATGTTACCCCTCCTTTCATGCCCGTGGATACAGTTAGAGCCTGCTAAGGGATACCTCCGGAAGATGGGCAGCAGCGTCTTTCCGTGTATCAACATCCGTACTGCGCTCGCCAACCCGCCTGCCAAGCGTGGTGACTATGGCAACTACCCCTCATGGAGATCCATGAGGGGGGCCTGTGTTCAGTAGTGGACGTATTACGGCCGATATGATGATGATGATCATTAATATGTGCCGTATTTTGTCATGAGGTACCTGCCGGCAGTAGAATGTCTCCTCTCTCTTGCTAGTGGATGCAGTAAGAATCTGCCAAGAGATATCTTTGGAAACAGCGTCTTTCCGTGTGTAACATCCCGTACTGCGCTCGAGTATGGCAACATCCCCCCTTATGATCTGAGAAAACCATATTGGAGGCCTATGTCTAGCTTAAAAATTAACACCATAATGAAAATAATTACAAATTTAAATTCAAAATATAAAAAAAATACCTAGTGCAGTGCGGCCGCATGGGGTAATGTGCCAACCCGTCCGCAATAAACTTGTCCGCAGCGGACGAGATGGCACAAAAAATAAAAACATTATTTCCGTTCGTCAACTCGTCCGGTCAACTTTGATAACAAGTTTTTTGCTATAAATTACGAAAAGTAATGTTACCAAGAAAAGTGTAATGTGATGTATGAATATATTTGTTGATCAGTTTTTCTAAAGTGGTAGTAATAAATAGAAGCTGTTAGAAATTAAACATATTGTTTATTTTTTACTTTTCATTGTTTTTAATGTCCACGTAAGTTATTGTATTCATTTATGACATTATGAGTTTTACATTTTGGCTACGATTTTGCTAATTCTTTTGACAAAATTATTACAGTCTAAATTTTACAAGAGCAAAATTATATATTACAGTTTATTCGCTGCAAAAATACAAAAAACAAATATTTCCTCTTTATTATATTAGTATAAATTGGTTTTAACGGCAAAACCTTTGTATTCGGCAATTTATGAAATGAAATGATGAAATGATATTTTTATTGCATAAAACATGATATTTAAGGTAAAAAAGATTATGCGATGAGCTCATGTTTAACTATTCTATAGCATGCAATTAATTAACTTATGTCTATGCCTTAAAATTAATTAATTAATTAATGTCATAAAAAATATGTTCACTTAGCCAATTAAATAGATTATTTTAAAATAAATGGTCATTCAATAATTTAAATTCATTAGGTATCTTATTATAATTTTTTACACTCTGCAGCTTTTTTGATGTCTCGCTGATTTTGAGGTTTCTTTTAGAATTAGCCTGTTCGGGTGTCTACATTGCCTAGAATGTTTGTCACATGCTTTGTGGAATAAATATTCATGATTCCTTACAAAATTTGAGATTTCATAAATATAAAGCGATGGTAGAGGTTACAAACCAAAATCCTTAAAAACGGTTTGCAGGATTGATCAGGCGGGATTCCACATAATAAATAAATAAATAATAAATAAATAATGCTGGACAATTCACACAGCATCATCTAGCCCCAAGCTAAGCAGAGCTTGTGTTATGGGTACTAGATGACTGACATACTTAATACATTATACTACATAGATAGATATTTTTTATTATATATAGAAAAACACCCAGAACACCCTGAACAAATATCTGCAGATCATACAGACATTTGTTCCGAGGCGGGAATCGAACCCGCAACCTCTTGCGTCGCAGGCGGACCTTCGCCCGCTGCGCCACAGAGGTCGTCGAAAATGCTCTGATGCATTTTTTTTGCGCTAAAAAAGCTCTGTTTTTGTCTTGTGTGTGTTAAGTACCTGTTTTCTGTCGATTTAATGTATCTGTTTATAATGCCTTTTTTAAGTTTTACCCATTTATTTTTGTATAATACGACTGATTTAAACCATAACTAATGAAGCATCTTTTAAATAAAAAAAATATTTACCGGCTTACAGTTAATTGTTACCATTTATCATATTTTATTTAGTTTCCTTAATTCATAGTTTACTTCATTAATATCATGTTACTTCATCTATGTATATTGTATGTATATTTACGAGTAAATATATTTTTTAAAAGAAACTAGCGAATATTTAATATTTCTCAAATCTTTAAAACACTTTTGTCGCTAACTGTACAAATCACCCTAGTTTTAGGTACAATAAAACTGAGCGGACGAGTTGAAAAACGAAAATAATATATTTTTTAAATGTGCCATCTCGTCCGCTGCGGACAAGTTTTTTGCGGACGGGTTGGCACATTACCCGCCGCATGGACCATATTGACGCATCACAAAATATATTTTTTTTAATAGTAGCCTCTATTAACATTTGTAGTTATTTTCATTATGGTGTTATTTTTTAAGTGTTACCAAATAACAATCAGTTTCGTAGAAGAATTTAAGAGTTTTTAAATTAGACAAATAGTGCAAGTGTGGACAGGATTTGACTGTTTACCATCTTTTAACTGAATGCTCAGCATTTAACAATGAAAAAAGTTTATGCAAGATACCTAATAATTTAAAAGATTGTTTAAGTCTAGATGTATGTAGTCGAATAATACCCTTTTTGAAAATGATTAATGTTTATAAACTAATCTAAGTTATAACCTACTGTACCATTATATTCCAGTGTATAATGAGGTCGCTAATGACCTCAGATGTTAAAAAGCGACCTAAAATAAATAAATTTAAAAAAAAAATAGTTTTATAATAATATATAATAATAATATAAACTTTATTTCAGACAATTGTAAATATTGTAGATAAGTAACAAGATGTAAAGTACTAAATCTAAGGCCCATATAATATATACCTTACAGACTAACATACATAAAAATAATATCTTATCTACTAAGTGCACGTTTGTCCGGCGACGTGCGACGCATTCGCGGTGTCAGCACAATGATTCGGGGTCAGGCGACCGATGAACCGTCGAAACGTTTATAAGTACCTACTTAGATAGTAGTCTTTAGACAAGTCACTAAGCCAAAAATGGAAATGCTATATTTTCTAAATTTCTGTCTGTCGCCATGGACATTTTATTTTAAAATTTTATGATCAGAACATAACTACTAAAAATACATCCCCACGTATTTTTCTTTTGAAACCGGTAAAAACGTATTTATACGAGTAACACACGTCGTTTTTATAACACCGTAATGAATGAGTGAATGCAAGAGGGTCTCATTTTGTCACGCCTAAGATTTACAAGTAAACATTCTTGCGAAAGAAATTTAAAATTACAAAGTAGGTAACTTTGCGCACACAAACAAAAAAAATGCTAGTGACTTATCAGTATCTATGTTTTTTTTTATTTGCCAGCTGATTGAACTTTGCGGACACAAACTAAAAATTGTTTGTGACTTATCAGTATCTATGTTTTTTATTTGCCAGTGTTAAGCTGATTGCAAATTTAAGTAGTAAACGCATAATAAAGCGCCGAGGGGTGCCGATAGTGGAAGGTTGCCTCTCCTCTCTTGCCCGTAGATCCAGCATGAATATGTCAAAGGTTATATCCAGAAGATAGGCAACAGCGTCTATCTCTTTTGAAAAATCATGCAATATGTTAATAGAAAGTCTTTTTTCTTTACAAAATATTAAAATGAACAACAGGTCTGACATACTTGTATATTTCAAACTAGCCGCGATTTCACTCGCATAATTCTCGTTGTCATGCGAACACGGAGATAAAATATAGCTTATGTTAGTTACTGAAGGATAATGTAGCATTCTAATGGTGAAATAATTTTAAAAATCATTCCAGTATTATTATACATGTAGATAATCTAAAATACACCTTTTAATATAAAAATGATACATTATTGAGACGATAAGTTTTACCTGTGAAATGTACAATTTTCTGTAATATTCCTTTAATTCCCGCAACATTCTCTCACTTAACACGTAACCATAGCCATGGACAACCGTATTTACATAAAATAAACAAGGATTGATACAAAAAGTACCGTAAGAGATTTTTTTCTTCCTCGCACTCTTTGTAGGTCTTTTTACGTTAGTACATAATTCTAAGTTTATAGTATGAACACATGACGATTTCACTTGTATAGAAAACGCAACCTTAAGTCTGTGTGCTCTCCCAATTACAGGTGCCACAACTACTCGTATATAGATAGTTATGTTTTGCAAAAATTGGGATACAGAATATCTTATCGACATGAGATATGCATAGAAATGCTCTTTATTACAAATAAAGTCTTGTCTTACCTTATGATACGAGTATCGTATGATGTGAAGAAAATCGAACACACACATGTTATGGCATAGCGGCAAGCTACGGCTCGTAACAGACTCCCTGTTACTCGACTATTAAGTGCATTAAGCTTTTAACAAATGTCTAATTCAGAGGATAGCGCCAGTTCTTCAGAACCGTCCATCGCAGCAGTCGATAAGACACTTAAAGCTGTGCAATGAAGGTTGTTTTTCGCTAAGTGTTTTTGCAAGTTACTTCGTTTTAAAAGTGGAAATGCGGGTGTCAGTACAGGCGCGAAGTTGAAGGTGTCTGCGTAAAGTCTCTTGACGTGGTTATTATCAGTTCTGTAGATTTGGGAAGTCAGATAACGTTAATTTGTGGTTACCACGTTACGAGCAGCAACACTAGTTTTGTGATAAAAAAGAGACCAAGAATACTTTTAAATCTTAAAGTATATTAAATTCAAATCCTTCAGTTCTTAGGGTAGAAATTGAATTAAATATGAATAATCGGATTCAAATACTAATATATCTATTCACACATCACTCTTTAAGCCAAATTAGCCTTCAGTATTTTATCATGCATGTATCATGCATGTTATCTTAAGTAAAGACCTTATTGTAAAATCATAGCTGTAAGTTTTCCTAAAATTAATAAAATAAAATAAAAAATAAATAAAATTTTGGTACGAATTTTAAAAACGGTGGTTACTATCAGTCTCCCACTCCGTCAAACAAAATATGATGCTTCGGCTTGTCTCGTAATTTAGTCGTAAAAAAAGCGTGTTCGTCCCGAGACGCACATAAGTGATAACTTCTACTCTCACCTCACTCTAACCCGCAGCGCTAGTAGAGTGAGAGAGGAGGAGCCTGCCTAACGCTACCGTATGCGTGAGAGGAAGTGAAGACAGACAGACTGGCGCTGCATTGCGTTACGTAACGTAGCGGTTTACCCTCCCGAAGTTATCACTTCAAAAACTATTAAGTCACCATTCCAAAAACTTATAGATTTTATTAATATATGTATTAACCGGGTATTCATCGCGTAAGTTACCTTTATTAACTCGCAACGTTTCAACTGGATTGCACCAGGCATGGTCCCGGGAAGACTGTTAAAGATTGTATATCGAAACACAGCCTAGGCCTGGGTTGAGTGCAGCGCGAGCGCGCGAGAGAGCAGGAGGTGCCGCGTAAGACTCCATTCCCTGATAAAAGTTCCCCTGGGAGGAACTGAACACATTGGAAACCTATTTTCGACGTATAACTAACGTGAGTAGAAAGCCGGTCACAATACAGCCAAGGCAAGTTCGGGAACTTTGGATCCAACACATTGTTAAGAATATTTATGTTAAATAAATGATTATCTATTTATTTGTATTTATTATTCCCCCGGACCACAGCACCGGGCCATAGACGCGCCGTTTTAGGTCGCCTCATCTATTATTAAGGGTAGCTCGCTATATTTTCTGTGGATACAGTCGGGAGTCAGATGTTCGTGGGGTTACTTTGCATGTTTCTGTTTCAAGTTTGCTCATTTCAAAAGTTAAAGGTTTAAGCAACAACTTGAATCGGCGATTTAAATTTAATTCCGCGAATTGGAGCTACTACAGTAAACCACATTTTTTTAAATGAATCAGGTACGATTAACTATTATAATATTAAATATTCCGCCGTGGGGTGCCGGCAGAAGAATGTTACCCCTCTTCTCATGCCCGTGGATGCAGTAAGAGCCTGCTAAGGAATACCTGCGGAAGATGGGCAGCAGCGTATTTCCGTGTATCAATATCCTATACTACGCTCGCCAACCCGCCTGCGAAGCATGGTGAGTATGGCAACTACCCCTCTTGATCACATGGAGATCCATGAGGGAGGCCTACGTCCAGCAGTGGATATCCTACGGCTGAGATGATGGTGACGATGAACTATTATAAAAAATATATTAATCTAATACTTGCCGGTAGCGAGCAGGCAGTATAATGCTCTCTAGCCTGTGGATGCAGTAACCAAAGAATACCTCCTGAAGATGGACAGCAGTGTCTTTCCATGTATCAGCATGCCGTACAGTGGTCGCCAATCTGCCACACCGTTTCGGGTATGGCAACAACCCAGTTATTCAATGGAGATTCATGAGAGAGGTCTTGTCCAGCAGTGGACGTCCCACGGCTGAGATAAAAATGAGATGATGGTTGCATGTTTTTGTGCTTTCCTTAGATATATGTAAAGCTAAAATAGGTTTTAAAATTATAAAATTCTTATCTTACCTTTGAATAGAATATTGAATCTTAATTGATATTTTATGTACCTTTTTTTTCAGAAAAGAGTACAAAACAAAAATACACAAAGCAATCTTTAAGAGAATTTTAATTAAAAATCGTGCCTGGACAAGGCGTATAAAAACCTAAGAAATTAGTGCCCTATTTTTCTAGCTATGTAATAAATGATTTGCTACAAGCGGAAAGATTGGCGTGATAGGTGGCCTTTATACCCCACCTAAGTGGGTGAATGTTGGCTGATAATACTAAGACAGAATTTGTAACAATGAATAGGTAGAAGTGAAGGAGTGAGGTTTCTTATTCGCTTCTTTCCCTCACTTGGAAAAAAACAGATAAAACGAACGAATTCATTGTGCTTTGTTCAGTTTAAATGTGTCTTGTTCTTCTTTTGTAATAGAATACTATCTATCCTTTTGTTCTATTGAATAATCACTTGCTGCCCATCTTCCAGAGATATCCCTGACTTATTGTATCCACTGGCATGAGAGGAGGGTTAACATTCTACTGCCGGCACCCCATGGCACTCCAAAAAATAAGCTGCCAATTAAAAAACTTATATCATATCATGCTGTCACCGGACTTATCCTACGAGGTATGTACGTGGAGTAGACACTTGGTAGGCTCGCTTGTACCACAGATAAAAATGCTCCATTATTTTTATCTGTGGTACAAGCAAGCCTACCCCGCAAGTGTGCCAAAAGAAGGGAAGTCTATAACTGTCAAAGTGACGAGACACAGGTGCCGTCGCCGCCCAATCGAGCGACGCGAATGATTACTACGCTTCCTTTTGACGTCTGATGTTACTGCTTTAATAGCGCTGTGGTGAGTTGGATAATGTTTTGAATGTTCTTTAGACAAATGCAATGTGTCTACAGCGTTAAGGCCAGCCTTTGCTGACCTGTTCTTCCTCTGAGTAAAGCCGAATAAGCTGGGAGGATAGGGGCTTGGCAAGTGTTATCCATCTTACAATATCCCAGACACTGCAGGGTACAGCATGAATGTTACTTGCTGATGCTGTAAATCATCTATTATAGATGTAAAAGCCTTCTTTTTTTTAAGGGCCAGCGCTGGTTGACTTGCGGCACGACACGGCGCGGTAAAGGATTTTGTAAAAGATCTAGATTTAAATATTAAATATATAGGAAGGATATTAACACTACACCCCATTCTTCCATTCAAATCCTCTCTATCCAAAGGTTGTCTGGAAGAAATCGCTCTAAGCGATAAGACCGCCCATTGTGTATTTCTGTTGTTTTTGTAGTTTAAGTTAATTTTAGTTATTTTTGTTTTTTATTTTCTGTATGATTTACACAATAAAGAGTTTATCTATCTATCTATCTAGTTTTTTTATAGTTATTTCGATGTGTTTATAATTCATATTACTTTATTTAAACACAATCATACCGCGGCACGTCGTGGCATGCGGCGAGAGCCTGCGGCATGTCGTGCCATGCCGTTACATTCCACGGATTGCCGCGGCCGGGCACCGCGTTCAACTTCAACTACCCCTCATGGAGATACATGGGGAGGCCTGTGTTCAGTAGTGGACGTTGGACCGCTGAAATGGTGGTGGTGGTTCAACTTTGGTGATTAATTTTCGTACTTTTTATCTTGTCTTTGTACTTTTTAATTTCGTACTTTTTTGATTTCTTACTTTTTATCTTGACTCTTTTAATTTTTAGAACAATGAGGCTAAAAAACTATTTTAAATTTTTTTTGCAGAATTTGCCTGCCAAGCGCGTCATTTGATTGATGGAGATCATCAGTGGGATAACGCAATGGCCGAAGCATGCATTAGCAACATATCGGCGTGTTTACACGAAATTTTTACAGGATAAAAGTTTAATGTCAACTTATAACGTCTTTACATAATTTATGTGATATATAAAGGTCCACTACTGAATCAATGAAATCCATGAGGGGTAGTTGTCACACTCAGTTCGCTTGGCAGGCGAGTCGACAAACGCAGTACGGGATGTTGATACACGGAATGACGCGGCTACCCATCTTCCTGAGGTTATCCCTTAGCAGGCTCTTACTGCATCTACGTGCAAGAGAGGAGGGGTAACATTCTACTGCCGGGCCCCACGGCAACCCATATACAAGCAACCTATAATATACTCTAACTCTCCGGTCAGTCTGGAAGTGGTTAACAACGTAACAACGTCACGAACAGCCCTTGAACTCGACGAGTCGATCTCGGCAACTTCGATTGCTCTCGGCTCTTTGCACTTCAGTTCGTTACTGGTGTTTTCATTACCTTTTTGAATTTGCGTCCTCTATAGTGTCTTAGCGATTTAATGCTGAGATATTTTTTTTATCTGCAACAGTTCGTTTAAACGAATAATTCTTTATTTTTTAAACAAAAAAGTGACTTCATTCTTGAAATTTAAAATATTGTTGAAAATAACCAAACCGCTATAATTTTGTTATGCTTTTTCATCATTTCAGCCGTAAAACGTCCATTACTGAACTAAGGCCTCCCTCATGGATCTCCATGAGGGGTAGTTGCCATACTCACCACGCAGGCGGGTTGGTGAGCGCAGTACGGGATGTTGATATACGGAAAGACGCTGCTGCCCAATTTTCGGAGGTGTCCTTTAGCAGGCTCTTACTGCATCCACGGGTAGGAGAGGAGAGAGAAATATGCTTATTACCTACATTTAAATCTTTCGGTGTAACCATATCACGAAAAAATGTAATGTAATAAGCACAAGTATAAAATATTTTCGTAAAAACTTACAGGTAAAGTAATTTCAATACTCTGATATACACGAGATTACTATACTTACAGGTATAGTAATCTCGTGGTTTTAATTAATTTTGCGTTTAATTACTTAATACAATTAAACATTGTTCCCGGATATCCCAGTATTAAGCACAATCTTTAAATAATTAAAGCTAGATATAATTGTTCAAGACGTAGGCGGCCTGTCTGGCACAGCCATTGTGGAGGCCTGTACTTGCACTGTGGGGATTCAGGGTGCGGTGCCACTGACAGCAGCAGCTGGCATCGGTGGTCTGTAGCCACAGGCAACAGCGATAAGTACTATGTTCATAACAGTGTACAAAAGAAACAGTAGCGGTCTAAGGTATGAGCCTTGCGCAGCGCCAATTATTTTTTTGTTTTAACCTATTGATACGAGGGTGGTTTGATAAGTCAGTGACTTTTAGTCTAAAATATATATTTTACGCAAAAAGGCGTTTTATTTATCAAAACATAATTTCCTTATGTGACATACCTCTTACTAGCTAGTATTTTTTTTAGGTTTAGAAACAAGAAATAGTCGAAGGGGGCTAAATACGCGTAAAAATTATTATGGGTATTCGAGTAGTACTTGTTAAATATGAATATTGTTATTTCCATTGGTTAAGTAAATCCAACAATAAAAGCTAATCTTAAATCAATCATCGTATTCTCTGCCCTTAGACGTACTAAGCTTTTACTATTGGATTACTTAGCAATAGGACATATAAAAGTCAGTTAGGTAAATATCAGTAATCATATATTAAAAATTACTTTTCTTTTATAACTTCAAATTTCTTCTAAAGCTACCTATACCTCAGATTCCGTTTTAAGGATCGCGCTCAAATAAATTATTTGTTACACACTCTATCTCCTTGGCCTTCATTAGTCTCATTTGATGTTGGGGTCTACCTTTCTTATCTTCCACTTCGCTCTATCTGACGCTATCGTTTTGGGAAGCATTGCAGTCAACTAGGTCTTCTTAGATCACATCTGTTCACTGTAATTTTTGGTCGTCAATGATTGTTACGCTTATATCTTAGCTTCCTTTTGAAATTAAATAAAATATAATTTATTGCGTAAAATTTAAGTAGTTACACAGAATGTCTAAAATACAGAATAATAGGACCTTATTGTTGTTTTTGTCGAAGCTTAAAAAACTAAGCATGTTTTTATTTAAATTAGCTCACCGTGACCAAGCTTAAATTGATTTAAACGCAAATCTTATCAGAATTTTCTTAACACAAATGAATAAATGAGTATGGCGACGTATTGCTAAACAATTATTTAGATATGAAAGAGGGAATAAAAAATCGAATGTTTTTAAATATACCCGGGTTTGATATTTAATAAGAGAAAACATGGAATGCAAAAACAAAAATTATATAGAAATCGGTCAAGCCATTCATAAGATATGGAGGTTGAAAGTAGGGGTGAACAATCGAATGTTATCAAATATAATCTCAGCGTGGTATTCAATGAAAGGGCATGATGTGTTTGTGGATAACAAAACTGAGGTTACAGATTACAAAAAAAATAGGGAACCTCTGAGACTAGATAAAGTTTCAGTGGTTACTTAATTTTTTTAATTTTATAAACTTGTATACAGCAGTTATTGGACTTTTTTTATGTTGTAATGTTAACCAATCGTGTAAACTGTAAAAAAATGTAAAGTTACTAATTTGAGGTACAAAACATAAAAAATACAAAAAGTTTAATATTAATTTGGAAAGTATTGTAATTGCTGGAAAAATATAATATCCCTGCCAATATTTCCAAAACGTCTTCATAAAAGAAAGCTAGTATCCATTACTGGGTAATGGATACTAGCTCTCGTCGCTCGCCTGTCTTGCCTTAGACAGCTTAACGCTCTCATGAAACTGAAAAACAGCGGCTTTGTTGAAACGTCCTTTGTCTCAAACGAGATACTTATCAGGCATTTACTCGTTTACCTGTCGTCCGCCTTTTTAGTTTTAACAAACAATGGGGAATCTCCTGGTTATTGCCGCAATTTTTACTTTTAGGCCCCCTTTTATTGTTTAATAAAAAATTACTCTAATTTGAACTTCCCGGCAAGTTAATTACGTTTGTTATCGTAGTTAAGTATACCTTTTACAAGCCTGCCTTGGGGCCCTAGGGTGGCGGCAGTAGAACTTTGCCTCTCCTTTATTGTCTGTGGATGCAGTAAGAATCTGCCTAAGGATACCTACGGAACATGGGCAGCTGCATTTCCTTGTATCAACATCCCTTACTGCGCTCGCCAACCCCCCTGGCAAGCGTGGCGTGTATGGCAACAACCCCCTTATGTATATATCTTAGAGATTCATAAGGAGGCCTATGTCCAGCAGTGGACGTGGACAGAAGTCCTACGGCTGCGATTATAAGTTTAGTATTCCATTATTATTTTTTTTTGCTCTGGCGACCTTAATTAATTATCTGTTCCCAAGTATTTACACATATTTGGGCACACCTGGATGCGAAATGCACAGGACAGAGGAGGCTGGCAAAAACTTAGGGAGGCCTATACCCAGCAGTGGGTGATTCCGGGCTGAGAAGAAGAAGAAGAAGAAGAAGTATTTATACTCCTTTTCAGGGTTCCCTACCTAAAAATAAAAAAACGGATCACTTTTTTATCCGTCTGTCTGTCTGTCTGTTCGTCTGTAGGTCTGTCAAGATCCTTTATCTCGAGGACGTGTATAGGTATCGAGTTGAAATTATAACCATATACTCTAATCTACAGCTATTAAGATGCGAAAATAACAATATTCTAAGTAAACGTAAAAAAAAAGACGGACGGCCGTTTATGCTGCAAAAAACGTATGTTTTGACATTCACAAAGGAAACAAAATTCATATGGTACTTCCTGTACCTAAAACTATGTAAAATCGTCCGTAAAAAAAGTATGAAATCATTCATAGAGGTTAAGCAACCCTACGCGCGTTCATGAATTGGATGTGTGACCGCATCTCTTTGTGCATTTTAATTTTTTTAACTAATATTCATTATGTTCCTACATACCTACGGAACCCTCGGTGGGCCAGTCCAGCTCGCACTTGTCCGGTTTTATTTGAATACAACCTAAGCCCACGTAGGCGAGACAGCCAAGGTGACGCCAGTGGAACTATCCGTTAAATGAGCATAATAACATGGTATGAAAATCAAAATTATATTTAGAAAAAAAAATTAAATAATAATATAATTTATGACTTTCTTTTATTTATTTAATTTACAGACACGGAAAACGCTACTTAGAATAGTCAATTTACGTCAATTGACGTCATAACAAGCCATAAACTGTACCCAGACGTGACTTCCCGCAACATTTTGAAGTCAAAATAAAAAATCTTAAGAAAATAAGTCGTGTTCAAAACATAATATATTTACTTAACTAGCCTATTTAAAACACCTCCGACGCAGCGTGACCAAAAAACAGAACCAGTCAAAGGACATGTGTCCAAACGGCTGCAATGTTTTTGCTCTGTATCAAATTATTTATAGTCCCACTAACAAGATAGCCCCCATAATGTTCTAACAAAACACTACTTACGCCCCGTCTTGTAATAAATAAACCTAACCACTTGCGACATAATAACGCCACTAAGAGACAAAAGAAGCGTAAACGACGTTATTTAGGGCCGTTATACTTGTTGGGCTTCTGAAGTGCCCTTAGGTAGAGTGGGTTATAGTTCTGAGTGTTAATCGATATTGCTCTTGGCATTACAAGTTCGCTTGAGCTAAGAAAATAAACACTAAACAAGCATCTAGTTACTTCTTCATTTTTTTTAAATTAAAAAGCCTGTTAATTCTGAGGGTTGATTATCATGATTTCTTCTTGAATTACAAGACTGTAAATATGCCTGTCCATAATGAAAAAAAAATATAATGTTAAATTGCCCAAAAAAATATTTTTATTTATTTAGATAATTTGAATTTATACACGTATAACAAGATAATAAAGTTAAAAAAAGACTTAAAAAAAAATTATACATAATGCAAAAATCAAATCAGGTTACAATTTCTTATTTAATACCATGTTATGTCAATACATTAAATAAAACTGACAAAATTAAATGCGGTCCCCCTCAGTCTGCGTTTTACCTTAATAATTTGAATAACTACATCAAAATTATTGCGTCGGTTTAAAAACATAGTTGTTAATTAATTAATAAAATAAATAATAATAATAAATAATGTACTTTTACTTGATTATTTTCCATATATTGATTTTGTAATTTAGGCTTGAAATGAAATAAATTGATTGATTGATTGAATGCTTGACAAGTCACACAGCATCATTCTAGCCTCAAGCAGCTCAGCAGAGCTAGTGTTATGCGTACTAGATTATTGATATTTTAAGTAGATAGATATTTTTAAATATAAGAAAACGGCCTGAACAAATATCTGGAGATCGTATAGACGCTTGCCCCGGAGGCGGGGATCGAACCCGCAACCTCTTTCGCGCAGGCGGACCTTCGCCCGCTGCGCCACAGAGTTCGTCAAATTTGAAATTATTGCATTAATTTATATTATACCAAACTTTTGTAAGCTTTTACAAATTATGTTCAGTTGTTCAGAAATAAACAACTCAGTTTAGGGCTTCAGGAGGACACTTAGCTCGAGGGCGCTAACCGTCAAAGCGTCGAGTAGCTCATTGTACTGAGTGCTTTGATCGATGCTACTCGCCTAATTTTGGCTTTGTGGCAAACGGTGGCGTGAAAGACACATAAATTAAATTTTCATTTATTAGTATGATGTGGGGTGAAGTGGCTACCATGGGGTGCTGGCAGTAGAATGTTACCCCTCCTCTCATGCCCGTAGATGCAGTAAAAAGCCTGCCAAGGGAAACTTGCAGGAGATGGGCAGCAGCGTCTTTCCGTGTATCAACATCCATCACTGCACTCTGCCAACCCCAGGCGGGTTAAGTAAGGCAACTACTCCTCACGGAGATCCATGAAGGAGGCCTGTGTTCAGTAGTGGACGTTTTACGGCTGAAATGATGATGATGATGATGATTATGTACTGCCGTGGGTTGGCAGTTGAATGTTGCCGGTCGTGCCCGTGGATGAAGTAAGAATCTGCCAAGGAATAGCCCCGGAAGGTGGGCAGCATCGTCTTTCCGTGTATCAACATCTCGTAGCAACTGTGGCCTCGTCTGTTAGGTAGCAAGGGGTACCATGAGTCGGTGAGGTTGGCTTGAAGATGTTGATAGGGCCCTTTTTATTTCAAGTAGCATCACCCCCTACAACATGTCTCCCTTCTCCTCTCTTTGTTACAACGACACTGATGATGATGATTATACTACGCTGGCCAAACCGCTTGCTAAGTGTGGCGAGTTCGGCAACAACCCTTGATCTAGGAGGTCCAAGAGGGAGGCCTGTGTCCAGTGGACGTGGACAGCAGTCCTTCGGCTGTGATGATGATGATGATTGTGTTAGGTGGTGCTGTGTATGTGACATCCAGAATTATTTTATAAATCAAATGAGATGACGTTACGAGATAGATCCTGCTTGTAGCAGCGTTAAATAATGAAGAGTGGAAATAGGAAATTTTTGGCCCTGCTGTGGGAATAACTGTAGTTTACTGCTTATTACCTGCCGTGGGATGCCGGCAGTAGAAGGTTACCCCTCCTCTCATTCCCATAGATGCAGTAAGAGCCTGCTAAGGGATACCTCCGGAAGATGGGTAGCAGCGTCTTTCCGTGTACCAACATCCCGTGCTGCGCTCGCCAACCCGCCTACCAAGCGTGGTGAGTATGGCAAATACCCCTCATGTAGATCCATGAGCGAGGCCTGTGTTCAGTAGTGGACGTTTTACGGCTGAAACGAACTGCTTATTACCTGCCGTGGGATGCCGGCAGTAGAAGGTTCCCCTCCTCTCATTCCCATAGATGCAGAAGAGCATCTAAGCGATACCTACAATGGACAGCAGCAACTTACCGTGTATCAACATCCCGTACTGAGCTCGTCAACCCGCCTGCCAAGCATGGTCCATGAGAGCTAGAGGCCTGTTCGTTTTACTGAAATGAATCTAGAATTAAAACAGAAACAACATGCTCGTTTCACTTGTAAATAATATAATTAGTGCCGTGTTCGCAGCCGAGCTGAGAGTCATCAGAGTCGTAATGAATGGCGCGGAGTCACCGAGGCATGGCGAGCAAGCTTGTTCATTTAGGCGTACATATTGCGACCACTGGATTATATCCTATTTTCTTTAGCGTGTAAGGCCTTTTACATCTATTATATAGGGTCTTTTATAGTACTAACCCAAAAGAGGTTTGTAGAGCCCAAGTAAGAAAACTGTTTTGGATGGAATTAGGAATTCGTAGTCTTTTTTTTTTTGTAATTATTTTGGTTTAAATTTTTACTAGTTTTTATGATGTGCGCATATTTTTTGAAAGAAATTCATCATTCCATATCCAGACCAGTCGGCGATATGTACCACTCGGCCAAAACGGCTTTTATTATTATTAACGTTCGACGACCTCTGTGGCGCAGCGGGCGAAGTTCCGGCTGCGACGCAAGAGGTTGTGGGTCCTATTCCCGCTCCGGGACAAATGATTGTACGATCTGCAAATATTTTAATTTTCGATTTTGAGTATGTCGACAAGTACACACACATGGGGCTAGATGATACTGTGTGAATTGTCCAGCACAATTTATTTATTAAAATAATATAAATTTGCGTTAAAATTTATCCAATTTGTTTTATTTCTTGTTCATTTTCTAAGGTTGCCTTTAAAAGATCGCTACTAGTGATAAGGCCACCCATTGTACTTCTGCTTTCAGTCTCGTAATTTTCTTCCTATCTTAAACTTACTTTTTGTCGTAAGTTTTGAGTTTGTATTACTTTAAGTACAATAAGGAGTTATCTATCTACCCTATCCATTTATACCTCTATATCCTTTTTGTTTATCTTTCCGCAGAATAAATCCCAATTCCCGTAATGTGAACGGCACAGCAACAAGCTTAATCACTATTTAATTATACGAAACTCTGGGAGAGACGCGTACTTGCCGATTACTCTTGTTTTCATACCTACCTACTTCCTATCCGCCCGCCCTGAGCGCCCTTCCGTGTTTATTAAAATAATGCGTCAATGAATTTTCATGTTATGCTGATGAGGGCAATGTCAAAGAATTTCATTACGATGGTAAGCGCAAGTGATTATGTCTCATCGTCATGCATCATAGGACGTCCACTGTTGGACATATGCCTACTTCATGGTTGTACTGCGGCTGGAAGCGGCCAGCATCCACCGTCGACCAGCATACCTTACCAGGTCGTCGTGCTTGTCTTGTTGAATCAAAAATCAAGAATCAAAAAATACTTTATTCAGTGCGACCGCATTGACGCGTCACAAATTAAAAAAAAAAAAAAACTTAAATGTACGTGAGAGTTGGTGGACGTACGATAAATCTACGCTGCGTTTGCCGGTCCGTGGCCTTCACTCGAGAACTTTTCGGCCCCATCGGCCATGTGTTCTTTGAGCTACATGACCTACCCATTGCCACTTCAGCGTACCTTTTGGCTATGTTAGTGACCCGAGTTATCCTACGTATCTCCTTATTGCTGATTATTATGTCTATTGGTGAAAAAATACCGCAAACGTTCAGATTTATCAGATGCTATTATTATCTTATTGTATGTGTGTATTTTGGACGTAAGATTTCACCCACAGCAATGCTTTCAAAGAAGCAGTACTCATTTAACATGTGTGTGTGTGTGTGTATGTGTGTGTGTGTGTGTCAAACAAATGTAATTTTTTTTTATTTAATTCATTAGGATTATCTCCCTGGTTGCTAGAGAAATGGCAGATAAATTAGTTGCCATTACTTTATTATTATGTCTCTACTTGGCCAGAAAGGTCTCAAAATCAGTGCTCTCCTTTGTTAATCGGTCAACAACACTTATGCAAACCAAGGATTATTATCTTTATGTGAATATCTAAGAGAAAATGCATTGAAACCAAGTACGAATAAAATACAATACTATTCTACAGCTCATTTCAGGTCACTCATTTATTTCACAGTTTTATTAACTCTTCACACTTAATTTCATTACATGAATTATAACGTTAATATAGATTGTAAGATAGGACTTTCGCCACTTTTCCACAGTTCTGTTTGTGGCGAATCGATCGAATCGATTCGACACAACCCTTTTTGTTGGGTACATCCCTAGTGGAGTGACAGATGCATATTATTGGCGTGGCTTTTCCAATTGCTGTTACGCATTTATATTATCAGACTTTTATTGTACCTATTGTATCATTATGTAAGGTGTAATCCGTACCCCATTAAACCCTGTGATCGAAGCAGCTCTTTTATTTACGTGGGAAGAGTTTTCCCCACATGTTTATTTGAAAAGTAATCACAACAAAACCTTGGGTTAAATAAAAACCCCGTACGGGTTAAATGAAAGAAAAGGGTTTGTTTGTCAGACGACAAAGCGATAGAGTATAAGTTGATTGATTTCTTTTTAAATTACATTTTATTTTTTGTAGCAAAAGGACTAAGTCGTGTATTCCCTGTTTGTTCATGCAACTAGAACTACCTAAGCATACATAGGGTAGGGCAAAATTTTGTCTCCTCGAGGGTACCAAATGGGTAGGACATGTATAAGAGCATTTTTCTCCATTATTTGAAAAACTTATGATTCGATTTTGCTAGCTCCTTCGGCATAAGTGTGAATAGTCCTTGTGAATAGCGTCGATTAAGATCAACTTAATATTTTGACAAATGTAAAAATAGCGTAGAACACCCGCCAGCTGGATGGAGTGATCTTTGAACATTCTCTGGCAGACGCTACATGCGGCTAGCTGTAGACAGGGTGAAATGTCCAGCAGTGGACTAATATAAACCAGTGATGATGATGATGTTATAATTGTTAATGAAATAAGTTTATCTGAACAACACGTCTTCTATGTGCAAAGTTTAATCTTATCTTATTCATGTCGTTACACTCTTATCAGGTCGTGGTCGTAGTCGTGGTCATCATGGTAGATTAAATATATATGTATATTTATTATATATATATATATTTATATGTATACCTATATATTATGTATTTGTTTATATATATATGTATATAAATTATGTAATGGTAAAGTAATGTAGGTATAAGTAATATTATTTATATATATATATATTATATATATAGTTTTTACATATTTAACTATATTGTGGTTAAAGTATGTCTTATTTTACCAATAATGTATGCCACCGTCTACTCTTCTTCTTTATTTTATGTCCATCCAAAGGTTGCCTGGAAGAGATCGCTTTTAGCGATAAGGCCGCCCATTGTGCCTCATATTTGAAATGTTTTTTTATTATTTGTTTGTTTTTATTATTTGTTTGGTGTGCAATAAAGAGTATTTGTATTGTATTGTATTAAATTGTTGTACATTTGGGGCTGATGTGATTCGGCTCACGGTTTCTCGCCATCTTGCTCTCTGAGTGGTTTTGCTAGTGCACTCATTTAGGGGACCGCCTACTGCCCATTTGATTTGATCAGTCCATCTCGTTGTTGACCTTCCTCGTGGTCTAATACCCTCCAATTTGCCTTGCGCGACTAGATTTTAATCTTATACTGTTTCACAAATATCCATATAAACAAGCTTTTATATTTATTAAAGATAAAGGTGGGATAGTAGGATTTAAGGAGGTTCCATTTTGCAATCGTTTTGTTTTTTCATCATCATCATCATCTCAGCCGTAGGACGTCCAGTGCTGGACAATGCCTCGTTCACGGATCTCCAAGTACCCGTGATTGTTGCTATACTCACCACGTTCGACAGACGGGCTGGCGAGCGCAGTACAGGATGTGAACACAGAAAGACACTGCTGCCTATCTTCCGGAGTTATCCCTTACCAGGATCTTAATGTATCTGCGGCCATGATAGGAGGGGTAAAATTCGGAAATCTTAACATCATTTTTACTTTAATCTTAATTATCAAGCATTAATGTGACTTGTTATTCAGCAGGTTTATTTGTAACCTATTTCAGGCACCATTCCCTCATTTATTTGTTTTAAAATGAGATCTAATAATTCAACTTATCATGTTTTTAGTTAAGAAGAACCCTGTTTTTGTGAGTTATATATAATGGTAAAAAGTTTAAGAAATATGTTATGTAATAAAAACAAACGAAAGGCACACCCTAGGCCACTAACAATTTATTCCGATTCGGGCCCCAAATCCTTATTTATGCGATAACGTCATAACTCATTTAGGGCCTATTTAGGAGTTTCTAGAGCCGGTCGGTATGCGCGGGAAATATGGCGGGTTTACAACGAGAAATTAAAGTGAAAAGTTTGGGGCGCCTTAGAAAGGCATTTATGAAGGAGGATTAAGCAGCGAAAATATCACTAGTTTGCAAGCTAAGGATATTAATTTAAAGGTCAATGAAATCATCATTATCCAGGAGTAGTAGTTGAACTTTTTGTGAAAGTTCATCCACTATACCTATTTCTGCCGCCGAACAGTGATGTCTGCATTGCTGTGTTCCGGTTTGAAGGGTAAGGGGGCCGGGGAGATTACTGGCTCATGAGACCTTACGACTCTATATCTGAGGGTGACGGGCACAATGCAATACAGCATTGGACACGTGCTAAGTGCTCACCGCGATGTTGCAGTTATAATAGGTATGTTAACACCAGGTGAGCCTTCGGCTTGTCTTGTCATTTAGTAGTATAAAGAAAAGCCCGTAGGTACCCAGTACCCAGTGTTGGGTGCAGGCCGCCCTTTGCGTAAGCCGCATAAGCCGGTCCTGTGCTGTGCTAGGGATTCCCCGCGACCTGGCGAATGTCGTCGACCTTCTAGTTCGTCGAGTTAGGGGATGAAATTACAGTTTTGTGAACCCCAAGAAAACTTATAAGAATATGAAATTGTCGGACCGTTAGTACTCTAGCTTCCTTATAGAGTAGTGAAGTGGCGTATCTGTATGGCTTTCATAGCATTACCTTCAGAACAGAAAGAAAAAAAGAGTAGGATACTCGATATTCAAAAATATAGCACAAAGGGCCCTTCGCTTTTTAAGCTAGTGAAAACTGTGTTAAAAATGCTCCAGACTAAAAAGTAAATAGATTCCAGGAAACGCACCACTCCTCGCAGCTCAGTAATAATCCATTACATAGAGTTAAAAAAGTTAAGAATCGCTTCTCGCCGGTCACATCTGGCGCGAATGTGTCCAACTTTTGATAAAGCCTTACTGCCGGAATAAATTGTCGCGAACGTTCAATTACTTTTTCATGTTCCGCGCAAGCCATGTGCAGTATGTTACAGGTGACCCGGTTTTGACGCTGTCATGATTTTACGTGGACAGTGGAGAATTGGATGGTTTTTTTAAAGGTTAAGTGGTGCGACATTTGTGGTGCGGTGGGGGCCTTGGCTTACCAGGTCGCGGGGTTTGATGTCGTGATCAGACACGTCAGACAGGTCAGACCGTTCCTCATCACAGACTGCTGTCCTTGTCTTCAGTTGGACATAGGCCTCCTTCATGGATCTTCAAGATCATGAAGAGTTTTTAGTTTTAAAATTACAGGATTTTATCGCGTACCTTTTTTATTATTTTCCCGACGTTTCGAACACATTTCAGCGTTCTTGGTCGCGGGAGGACTGATGTGCTGGGTCGTCTTCGTCTTTCTTCTGCATGGAATCCTGTGTTGAATAAGTGTGTGCGTTGTGTTCCGACGGTACAGCAGTCCGATACCGTCAGTGTAGTGTGTCGTAATGTGAACTTGGACATTTCTGAATCTGAAGACGAATTGAGGGTAGTCGTGGATTCTGCCATCAATTCGCGGCGGTAGCTCCCAGCACATCAGTCCTCCCGCGACCAAGAACGCTGAAAGGTGTTCGAAACGTCGGGAAAATAATAAAAAAGGTACGCGATAAAATCCTGTAATTTTAAAACTAAAAATATGTTAACAAATCGCGAAAGTTTAACAAGTTATATCATGAAGAGTTGTATCTGGTTTTTCAAAAAACAACTTTGCTTGGTATGGATGTTGTGTCAAATCAGCAACTAACTTTGTTTGACTGCGTCCTTGGCTCATTGGTCTAATAGCTGACTGAGGCGTATGAGATAGCGGGTTCAATTTCCGCCACGGGACGATTGTTTGTTATTGTTCTGCAGATATTTGTCTCGGGTCTGGGTATTTTTATCTGTGTATGATAAGTATCTATTTCCTGATCGTTTCATCATTTCAGCCAAAAAATGTCAACTACTGAACACAAGCCTCCCTTATGGATCCCAGCATTATTATTTATTATTTACTTGCTGTCCCGGCAAATATTGTACCGCCTAGAATAAATAAATAAAATAAATAATGCTTGATAATTCACACAGCATTATCTAGCCCAAGCTAAGCAGAGCTTGTGTTATGGGTACTAGATGACTGTCATACTTAAAACATTATACTACATAAATAGATATTTTTTTTATTATATAGAAAAACTCCGAGAATACCCTGAACATACAGACATTTGTTCCGAGGCGGGAATAGAACCCGCAACCTCTTGCGTTGCAGGCGGACCTTCGCTCGCTGCGCCACAGAGGTTGTCTGAAAAATCAACTACCTACTACTACTCTACTTCTACCCTCATCTTCATCATTTCAGCCATAAAACGTCCACTGATGAACACAGGCCATCCATGATATCCATGAGGGGTAGTTGCCATTCTCACCACACTTGGCAGGCGGGTTGGTGAGCGCAGTATGGGATGTTGATACACGGAAAGACGCTGCTGCCCATCTTCCGGAGGTATCCCTACCTATACCGTACCAAAACGGTAAAAACGGGACCCTAATAAGACTCCGCTGTCCATCTATCTGTCTGTCTGTCACCAGGCTGTATCTATGAATCGTGAAAGCTGAACAGTTGAAATTTTTACAGCGAGTCCAAAAGCGTTCAGTTTATCCGTGATCATGACGTGTGAAACTGCGTCGAAATATCGAAAAACTCAAAGAGAATCCAATCATGGTAAATGTCAAGTTATTAAAGTCGGTTTTCTTGTTGAAAAATAAAATATTTATTAAGACATAAAAATAACTTTATCATTTTAGTTACGTCAATTTATCAGCCACTAGACGAACACCTGCACCTGGTAGTCGAGTCCATCTCCCTTCTCGCTCTTGATCTTCACGTTGACGAAAGAGAAGCCGACGCCACCCGAAGTGAGAGTCACCTTTGCTTCGGATTGGTCGCGGTCCACCGCCCAAATACCCTGAAATAAAACAGCCACATTTTTCACAAAATTGCTAGACACGGAAAAATTCCTTTAGTCCGTTTTTATAATAAATTAGTTTTTTAAAACGCCTAAATAACGAGACAAGCCGAAGTTTATGATACGCGATAACATTACAACTGTATTACCGCGGTGATCCCGTTCACTCAGCACGTGACCAACGCCGCATTGGATTGCGCCATCACCCTCAGGTAGAGATCTCAGGTCTCATGAGTTTTAAGAAAACAAAACCCTTAAAAGTATAGTTTTGTATTCTATTATTTAAGTTTGCAATTCGGCCGTTTACGGGCCAGTTTTAGGAATTATTTTCAGGGTGAAGTTACACAGATTTATATCCCGAACACAGACTAAATTATGAATTGATGTACTGACAAGCTTCATTCAAACCCTTTCCATAGAGCATAAATACACAATACGTTATTGTAAAAACCGAGCCAGTATCCACTTAGCGCCGACGCGGAGCGCACGCCGTATTTCGCGCCAAAACGCAAACCAAATGCGGTGCGCAATCGGCGCGGCGCGAAACCAAACGAGTGGATAGAATAATACCAGACCTGGGACGTAAATCCGCAAATAATAATAATAATAATGTTTTTATTGCAGAAACAAGATCCATAACTAAATAATAAAATAATTAAATTGACACAAATTAAATTACTTATAACTAGTTTTATATATTTAAAAAATATTAAATATAATAAAATAATATTAATAAAAAATAAAAATAAAAAAAAAGCAATAACAAACATTCGTCCCGTGTTGGGAGTCGAACCCGCTACCTCCTGCGTATCAGTCGGCTTTTAGATGAAGCAGCCACGGAGGCAGTCAAAGATATAGCCGTAGCATTCCGCAAATATAGCCGTAGGGTGCCAGCAGTAGAAGGTTGCCCCTCCTCTCTTGCCCGTGCATGCAGTATGAGCCAAGGGATACCTTCGGAAGACAGGCAGCAGCGTCTTTCCGAGTCTCAACATCCCGTACTGCGCTCGCCAACCCACCTGCCAAGCGTGGTTAGTATGGCAATAACTTTCATGATTAAATATAATGAGCGGTGCGATACTAAGAGATTCATGAGGGAGGTCTAGGTCCAGCAGTGGACGTGTATATCAGTCCTATGGCTGACATGATGATGATGATGATGATTCTGCAAAACAAACCTTGATAATCCTATTACTTTCATCAGTATAGAACACGTTCTTCGTCCTAGTCGTAAGTGGGATCGCGCTCAACTTCACATTCTCAGTATAGGCCAGCTGGTTGTTCAAACTCGACCCCACTTGCAGATCTCTGGCGTTCAGACAGGCGACACAAAACACCATTAGAAATAGCACTGGTAAAGTTGACGCCGCCATTCTGAATCGAGTACGTTAGCTGGAATGACACTTCTAGTAGATGCTATAGATTTTATAACGATTTTAAAATCTATTTTTACAGTTTCAAATTAAGTTTTCTAAGATGTTTGAGTGCAGGTATCCGTTGTGAAATGATGTACAAGCATCAATGGTCCCTCGATGATAAGATAATGTCAACTGGGATGACATTTGAGAGTGAAGCGATGTGCGCTTATCGGCATCTAGAGATGATAAGATATGTCAACTGGTATGGTGAGTAATCTGTACCTATATCATCATCATCATCATTTCAGCCGTAAAACGTCCACTACTGAACTAAGGCCTCCCTAATGGAACTCCGTGAGGGGTAGTTGCCATACTCACCACGCTTGGCAGGCGGGTTGGTGAGCGCAGTACGGGATGTTGATATACGGAAAGACGCTGCTGCCCATCTTCCGGAGGTGCCCCTTAGCAGGCTCTTACTGCATCCACGGGTAGGAGAGGAGTACCTATACCTATATATTTTCTTACAATAATAAAAATAATAATGATCTCTGTGGTGCAGCGGGCGAAAGTCCGCCTGCGACGCAAGAGGTTGCGGGTTCGATTCTCGCCTCGGAACAAATATTTGTTCAGGGTGTTCTGGTTGTTTCTCTTGACATAATAAAGATATCTATCTATTTAGTATAAGTACTTAATGTATTAAATATATCAGTCATCTAGTACCCATAACACAAGCACTGCTTAGCTTGCGGCTAGATGATGCTGTGTGAATTACCAAGCATTATTTATTAATGATTTAAACAACGACCAAGTTCTACCTTCCTTTGATCATGGTGACACCTTGGGGTTTGGCGTTGCATGAACCTTAAAGGTGCGAGGGTGCAGGTTTACTGTGGTGTCTGTAAGCGTTATTTCCGTAACGTTCAAAAATAAAAAAAAAATAGAGTTTGATGCTAATGAACCTCAAAACTTCACAAACTAACCCTGCGATTAGAAGCGTCCAGCTAATACAGTGCAAAATTGGGCAGCGGCTGAACAAAATTTAACGGTAATTATAATTTAGTGTTGGTGCGCGTGAGTGGATGCTTATATCAGGATTAAATCGCCAGTAAACAACGTTGTAATCAGGTCACAGTGCACAGAGCACTGATGTGGTACCTAGCTCGGCTTGGTATGAACTGTAGGGTGCGAACGTGATCTGAGAAAGCGAAATAACGCTACTCCCGCGTAGCGTAGCATAGAAAATTAATATCTGAGGGTATAGAAATATGAGGGTATAAAATAGCGGGCACAAACAGAGGGCGCTTATTATCTAATTGTATGTGATGTCGGGCTATGGATGATGATGATGATGATATCTGTTTAATTCGTAAGTACCAAGTTATTCGATAAAGAAACGTATTCTTGCCGGTCGTAGTAAACCATTTGCTAAGTTTAAAGATTACAAAAATTAAGATGTGCAAAAATGATACAAAAACCTAACTTAGTTTAAGTGTCAAAAATGGAACAGTCAAGTAAATGTAAAGTTTTTTTTGTTTTGTAAATTGAGTATTTAGGTAATTAGTAATAAACTTTATGTGTATTTATTATTCTTTAAGTTATGTCGGCACTAGCCTTAATAATACTTAATTAAATTATTCTCACAAGTGCAGTGTTTTTTTATTCATAAAAAAAAAAAAAAAATTAAACCGAATGTAAAAAAATATTTTGCCCGTTACTGCTATGTTTTTTTTAACATGTCATCGGTTATATAGTTGCGTTATTAGATACATGAAACTGAAAACCTGTATACTTCTAGCTGACGGTTGTTTTTTATTATTTTTCTTTATGCTATCTTATAAGATCTATTAAAATTTTAATGTGATTTAATTTATTTCCTTGTGACCTAGTTTTTGCCTGAAAAACAGGATAACCAGTTTAGGCAAACGCTAAGTTCATTAGGTTTCTTTAATTTAATTATACATGTTCATCTTATCTAATTTGATGAATTAAATAAGATAGATAGATGATGATAGATAAAACGTTTATTTAGGACTGCAGACACACATACAAGAAACAAAATCTGAGTACAACATTACAATACATCAATTAAACACAAAATATAACAAATTAAGACAATATAATTAGCAATCTAAAATGTAATGTGTGTGCTGCAGCACGTCAAAAGGTCATGGCTCAGCGTGAGATATGCTCAAGGAGCAAACGCTGATTTTCAGCCATAGCCTGTAGAGTGCAAGCTGAACGAGACGCAATCCGTGTATTGTGTACCTACATTATTTAAGTGTTATGGTGAATAGATTGATATTAATTATATAAAGATTGATAGCATGTATTGTGTACCTATGTATGTACGTTTCGAAGTGAAAATAAGATAGAACAAAGTAAAGGCGTTTATAGAAAGCTGACTCTACCACTTTCCCGCACGGACCTGGCGCATAGAATGGAAGACATGTCGCTATAAAAATCTTATTATCCTAGCAAATGTATAATTTTATTTATTTACTCAATTTTCGTCATCATCATCAGTCGTAGGACGCTTACAAAGGCATCATGAATCTAAAGCTCATGAGGGAGTTTTGTTGTTGCTATACTCTCCACGCGTGACAAGCTAGTGGGCGGGCGCATTACAGGATGTAAATACAGCAAAGACGCTGCTGCCCATCTTCCGGAGGTATCTCTTAGCAGATTCCTTCTACATCCTCGGTCAAGAGAGGAGGGGCAACATTCGACTAGCACCCTACGGCATACTGCTACATGCTACTCAAGTTTATTATAATGTAATAGACACGCTCTCTAAAATTATGTAGCTCTAAGATTTAATGTAAACTATGGAAATGCAAGGTAACTCGCATATTGGTCACTGCCAGCGATGCGTGTGAGTAGAGCAAGAGCGTCAGCGGAATAATTTAAATGACAAACTCATTTACATGTCTATTTTGCCCGTCTACCTACGGTGAGCAGGCATGTCGCTAGAAGTCCAGGCTCAGTATCTCCAAGATGGCGATAGAACGTAGCATCTTGGGATTCCCGCGGATTGATCGCGTTAGGCCGTGGGTAGAAGAATGTTGCCTCTCCATATTGCCTCTGGATGAAGTAAGAATTTCCAAGGGATACCTCCGGAAGATGAGCATTAGCGTCTTTCTGCGTATCAACAATCCGCACTGAGCTTGCCAACCCGCCTGCCAGCGTGTCGAGTATGGCAATAACCCCCTTATGATCTTAGGGATCCACGAGGTAGGTGTATGTTCAGTTGTGGACGTGGACAGTAGTCCTACGGCTGAGATGATTATGTCGTTAGGAAAACGACGCTTTTGCAGTACTGCTGTTGGAACTAAGAACGCCTGCCTCTAATGGCATTGGACTAGACACTTTATCTAATAGCTGAATGTTTCTGGACAGGCGGGCGAGCGCAATAACCATTTGAGTCCCATAAAGCATAAAGCAATGGGGTCCCCGGAGTAGAATGTTACCCCTCCTCTCATGCCCGTGGATGCAGTAAGACCCTGCTAAGGGATACTGCTAGTAGACAGGCAACGGCAGCAAATGACAGCGGTTAATGACAAGGGCAGCAGAATCTTCCCATGTCTATGTCCATCCCGTACTGCGCTCGCCAACCCGCCTGCCAAGCGTGGTGAGTATGGATACTACCCCATGAGGGAAGGTCTGTGTTCAGTAGTGGATGTTTTACGGCTAAAATGATGATGTTGATGAAAACAGCGGTTGCGATCCGAAGCGTGGGACGATCTAGACAACATTAAAAGAGATTGGTGGGACTAACAGGAATAGGTGGAAAGATTTGAGGAAGGCCTGTTCCTAGAACACTTAATAATGTCCCACTGCTAGAAAAGACCTCCCCGGTTGTCGATTAGACCACATGCGTTATGGTTGATTTTTATATGTTGCTAGAAAAACCAACAATGACTCTTATCAGTTCCTCTAGGGTATCAAATAGAGAATAGTTAAAAGTGCCTTGAGTTGTTTCGAGAAAAAGATGTTACGGCTTGCTCACGCGACATGGCTGGGAACTTCCTAAAGCCGGAAGCGCTTAAACAACTAAGCTACAGAATAATTACTGTGAGGAAACCATAAAACATTGATAAGATCAAATTATTAGTTGAGCATCGATTTAGCGGCATCTACAGGTATCTTCTCGCGCCATGTTTTTTATGTTATAATTAGGAAGTTGAGCGGACGGGCCACCTGATGAAAAGTGGTCACCGACGCCCATAGACATCTGCAACACCAGAGGCGAAGCTGATGCGCTGCCGGCTTTTTGATGAGAAAGAATACGTGCCTTTGCTAACATGCTTTAAAAGAAAAAATGTTAGCAATCTCCTGTTTTCAATCCAGTCGGAGTCGAACAATTTAATAAGAATTTTATGTTTATACTAAGTCTATGTTGCAATGTTGTGTCCTATCGGCGGCGAGCGCCCGGCGTCGTATGTTGACTCCCGTCCGTTGAATATGCAGTCCACTGGGCGTCGACTAAACTCTTGTAAGCCTTTGTTTGGCCCGATATTGGATCCGTTATCCTTTGATGGCCAAATATTCACATTGTTTGCCACGCCCGCACCCGTGCGTGTCGTTTTAACTTCCAAATGAGTTTTCAAGTGGATTTTGGAAATTATTTGGGAAAGTTTGATTGTGTCGCCGAATGGGTTAATTGGGTTCGATTTTGTACCTTTCAGGTGATAATTTACCACAGGGCGGTTTTTATTAAACAACTTGTTATTGGGGGCTTGTTTTCGGAGTAGGTACGTAATGATTATTACATGAATGTGTTTATAATATGTGTGTGTAATGAGTTTCACAGGTTTTTTAGCTAACATTCTTCAGTAGTTTAGTGTATGAAGTTATTCGGAAGCTGTGGAATGGACGGTTTAACCATTAGAAATGTGAACTTGAAGTAACGAAAAAGGAAATAAAAAATTTTGTATTATTTTATTGTTAACGCTATAACATAATTTTTAGTTAGGTTTTAGTTAAAATATATCGTTAAAAATCGAAATGGACACTGTAAATTTATAAAAATTATGTGGTTTATATTTGGGGTACACAAGTGTCATTGGAACAGTTGTCTACTACAAAATAAAATTATTTATGCTGTTAATTTATCTTTATTTTATTTTGAACCTCGATGAAAATCTTGATTGTAACGTAGAAAACCGTACATTGTTTACTACGATTACAATTTAAATCGTTGAATAGTTTTTTTATAGCATTCCTAGATTTTGCGATCACGGCCTTAAAAACTTGTGTTCGACGAGATAGCACCTATCGTGCTACGGACACACGTCTTTTTAATCTCCTTCAGTCAACGCACAGCTGGAACAAATATTTGATAACTTAAATAAAATGTGGCCAACGTTGCTGAAGTAGTAAGTATTTTCCAACGCGCTTTTACAAACTGAATGCTTTAATAATCAATGTCCAAGTTTGAGTTTGATTGATGATTCCTGCATCTTTATAAATACTATTTCATAAATCTTAGACAACCCATTTTGTAACTTTTATGTTGATGTGTTAAAGCACACATAAGTAGAACGTATCAAGGAAATTAAAAACGCTATCATAAATTTAAGATTCCGCTGGGTTAGAACCCGCGTCCGTTAAATCGATCCTTGACGCTTCCTAAAGCCGTAAGTTCTATAACCACTAAGCTACGGAACCCTTGTCAGGTTTCATCGAAATTCTCGATAAGACCTTATTCAGACTTTCGTTCTTAGTAGTTAAAGCACGGCTTAAAGTGTCAAGAATAGATAAGGTTTTTCTAAACCATACAAAATAGATTGTCTTTTTTAAACTTTCGCGATCACAACATAATAATAACATACAAAATATCACAACACATTATTTTTTTTTATTTCCTTTTTCGTTACTTCAAGTTCACATTATTAATGTTACTTGTTAAGCTTTCGCGATTTGTTAACAAATTTTTTAGTTTTAAATTACAGGATTTTATCGCGTACCTTTTTTATTATTAAATCGTTTATTATCGTCGTAATTTTATTATAATAAAAAAGATACGCGATAAAATCCTGTAATTTAAAACTAAAAAATATTATTAATGTTTTCATAATTAATAATTAACCGGTCCTCCCGGGCCAATCCTTGGTGCAATCCAAGAGGAACGTCAGGAAATAATAAAGGTAATTTACGCGATAAATACCCGGTTATATGTATGTATCATCATCATCATCATTTCAGCCGTAAAACGTTCACTACTGAACTAAGGCCTCCCTCATGGATCTCCATGAGGGGTAGTTGCCATACTCACCACGCTTGGCAGGCGGGTTGGTGAGCGCAGTACGGGATGTTGATATACGGAAAGACGCTGCTGCCCATCTTCCGGAGGTGTCCCTTAGCAGGCTTTTACTGCATCCATGGGTAAGAGAGGAGGGGCAATATTCTACTGCCGGTACCCCACGGCAATGTATGTATGTATGTAAATAATAAAATTAATCATTGTTCCACTCGATACCCAAAACGCCTTCCCGAGGCAACCTCCAAACTATCAGACACCTCGCCGCGCCACCAACAGCAATCAAATACTCATTAACACTGGTGATACATAAACTGGACGTTAAGTTACTGCGAGGATTTCTTAGTACTTTGTCTCTGAATACTCGCACTTCGCGACGAAGTTTTTGATAATGAAAATTGTTCACAGTTCAGAGTGGTGCAGGATCGGCATTACGTTAATTGCGCAGCCCTTTTGTTGTCATTGTTATGTTGGCGGAATTTGTCAAAGTTTATTTAATGATGCGTTTTAATAAAAAAAAATAAGCCAGGTGCGTGTCGGACCACGCGCTATGTGGGGTTCCGTTAAATACTCTTAGACCTGGTTATTAGAACTACAATACAATAGTGTATTCAAGAAAAGGTTTACAATCTCACTAATATTATAAAGCCGAAAGTTTGTTTATATGGAGGTTTGTTACCTCTTCACGCAAAAACTAGCGCACGTATCGAGCTGAAATTTTGCAAATGTATAGATATTGACTAAGATTAACACATAGGCTAATTTTTAACCGGGTACAAAGCATGCGAAGCGGCGGGCACAAGCTAGTCTTACATAATATACAAACAAGCAGTTTATCTTGAAGTCTAAACTAAAGATATAATATTTCAAGAGTTAGCTCAAATATCGTTATACAATATGTAGGTGATCTAAATAAAGCTAGTTAGGCTAGCACCACCAGTAACCAAAAATAAGGTAAGATGTAAAATATGGCCTTAGTACAGTCAAGTTGTCTTAATTCAATTACCTATTAAAGAGCTAGCTTATCTAATAATAGTAATAGTTAAGTTTGTTATTGTTATCGAGATCCGAGTGTGATACCAATGGATTTTTCTTTCTTGAAAATGTATCAGGTGTTAATGTGCACATTGACGATCTTTGTGGCGCAGCGGGGTACGATTCCCGCCTCGGAACACATGTAATAATAATAATAATAAATAAATAATGCTGGACAAATCACACAGCATCATCTAGCCCCAAGCTAAGCAGAGTATGATCTGTATGATCTGTAGATATTTGTTGATCTAACTATGTAGTATAATGTATTACTTAAGTATTACATCAGTCATCTAGTACCCATAACACAAGCTTAGCTTAGGGATAGATGATGATGTGTTTATTATTTATTTTAAAACAATATTATATTTCTAATCTAATCTATCTCTGCTGTGGTTCCACGGTTCTAACAATGCAGCACTGCTGCAGCGTCTTATGTTTAACCTATAATACATGTTACAGACTATAAGTATTTTCCATTTATATTTTTTTAAATGAGGTAAATAAATATTTTTTCATTTCATTTCAATTAAAATTCTTCGCAGTTCTGAGTGCTGCCGGGTCGACATTACGTTTACATAGCGCGGCCATTTTGTTGTCTTTGTTATGTCGACGTTTGTTTTTCGAGTGACATGGCGCTGGATTATTCAGAATCGCAGTTATTTATTTATAAGGAAGACCAACAGCTATAACATAGTTTTCTAAATAACTTATATAAAGCAGTGAGCCAATTAAAGGTCCTCACGGATAGAAAAAATAAAAAATATAACAATGAAAAATGAGATACAAACAAGTACTAGAAAAAATATGAGATAGGTAGTAAGTTACAGTTATTTTTGGATAAAAAATTCTTTGCTCAACAACTGCCTAGCCGATACAACGCTTGTGCAGTATAAATCTAAGTCTAGGCGCTTACTGACTACATTGAAACTATTACTTGCCCGTTTTAAATAAGAATTCTGTCGGTAATTTGTTTTGACTAACGGAACGTTGATTAGAGGATTATGCCTTTTAACTTTAAATGGTACATTTAAATTAATTTTGTTTAAAAGTTCAGGACAGTCAACTGAGTTAGATGTAATTTTAATAAGGTAAGTGATATCTGCTATTTCTCTTCGTTTAGAAAGAGGTAAAATGTGGAACTTCCTAAATATTATAGTCCCCAATTAGTTATAAAGCATAACCATCTATCTTTCTCTTTTGAGGGTTTAGTAGTAAAACAAGTAACCCTTACACGCGAAACACACATTATTTAATTTATTTATTTACTTTACAGGAAAACCAACAGCACAATATAATATGAGAAGTAAAATAGTTAAAAATAGTAGGCCAATAAAAGGTTTTCACGTATACATACAACATAGGTACAAAAAGGTGTAATTGAGGTGTAGGTAATTTGGGATACCTGCCATACACGTAAAATTATATTAAAGTATATTACGGAGCCACAGAAATAAATCCCATTTCAATTTCTGATAACATATGTACATCATTATAAATATTTGGTTAAACTTTTAAGTTAAACAGTGTTTTCAAAATGTAAACAGCGGAGTAGTTTCAGGGATTCAAACCCCATCCTAGTTTTAATGATTCCATTAAAAATTCCCTCGTAAATCAACTATTATCCACTAGTTTGGTTACGCGAAAATAATTTTTCGACCCTTAATTGGTTTGCGTTTTGGCGGGAAAAACGGCGGGCGCTCCGCGGGCGTTCCGCGTCAGCGCTAAGTGGATACTGGCTCGGTTTTTACAATGGAGCGTAGCGTGGTATTTACGCTCTATGGAAAGGGTTTGAATGAAGCTTGTCAGTAGAATCATTCATAATGTAGTCTGTGTTCGGGATATACAGCGTAAAAATTATTTTCTATTAATTATTGATTTAATTTTATATAAAAAATACTTTTGTTTGTAATTCAAAATGTATTATCATATATCTACATGTTTTGCGGTATATACATAGTATGTGGTATAACCTCACTATATATAACATAACATTTAGGTGTCTTAGAACAAAATATTTTTTGATCGTAATTATAAAGTGCATTTTTTATGCATTTTTTTTGCGTAATTTTTTTTTTAATTTTAATTTAATCGAATAAAATTATTTTTTCTTGGGCTACGTAAATTTTATTTGTTATTGTCATTGTCAACTTCATTGAGAAGGCTACAAAACAAAGAAGAAGTTGATAAACACCATAGTTTAAAAATGACAATTGTTTTCGTGGAACGATGACTCAGCGATGACTCACTGGTCAGTTTACTTACCAAAACCAAACGACGGCTAAAAAATCTTGGTAAGTAAACTGACCAAAACCAAACGAGCGGTTATCCCGGGAAACGAATCCCCAGATAATAAATAAAGTTTAAATCGTAAATCCGGTGTTTACAGAGCCATGGTGCTGATAGCCTGCGCTAAAATGTTAGCTGGGAGTGTGAATTACTGTGTTTTTGTTGGCTAGTCGACCATGCTTTTAGGGTTTGGTAGTAAAACAAGACACCCTTATAGTCCGCTTCGTCTGCCTGTCCATCCGTCCGTCACTTCCGGCTTTGCAAAGAGACTATTTATAAGTCCTAAAAAGTTGTTATTTTGCATGGAAATGTAAAATACCAACCCAGAGATAACGCTACAAACAAATGCTGAAAACATGATGAAATTAAATCTAATTAATTTTCCCTTGGATCTCTCTTGATAATTTACTTGGACTTGGATATAGGTGCTGGGCAAGCCTAATCCATCTAACAATGTCCCAGGCACTGCAGCGTCCCGTACAGCATGAGTGCCAGTTGACGCTGTATAAATCATGTTTACCTAATAGATGCAAAAATCCTTACTGTACTGGATCTCTTCGAGTTTTATATTTGTCAAAAACATGATTTATTCGTAATCTAGCCTTGTTGTTTCAACCGTAAAACGTCCACTACTGAACACAGGCCTCGCTCATGGATCTCCATGAGGGGTAGTTGCCATACTCACCACGCTTGGCAGGCGGATTGGCGAGCGCAGTACGGGATGTTACAGAAAAGACAGGGAGGTACACGGAAAGACGCTGCTGCCCATCTTCCGGAGGTATCCCTTAGCAGGCTCTTACTGCATCCATAGGTATGAGAGGAGGGGTAACATTCTACTGCCGGCACGCCACGGCTATCTAAGGCTAATCTAGCCTTATTGACGTTAAAAAGAATCATCCTTTCACATCATCCTGTATTACTTTACATGTATTGGTCCACACCTGGACATGGGGCTCCTCAAATCTGAGCTCTTTCACCCTGTATTTTTTTGCCGCATCCAGCGTGATCTATATTATTATGTAAATGGTTATTACAACAACAGCAACTGTAAAATTATGCTGTATGTACGCTGTAAGATGTTCTAAGAAAAGAAACCATTGAACATATTTTTATTTTAATAAATCTTAATTTAGCCTAACGTTATAACTAAATTAATATTATATAATTATAAGTTGTTTAGCTGTAACCAAATACAAATGTAATGAATACATCAACAAAACAAGCCAAGTCAACGGCAAAACTAATGCCTTTAACTTTCAAAATTAACGTGAGATATACTAATCATTTTGAAAAAACGGGAATCACTTAATTAATCTACGACGTTACAATACTACGTGAGTAATTCCCGTTTTTACAAAATGAATAATACCTTTAATGTAAGCCTAGATGCGTTTATGCGGTTACAGCATTTATTTTAAAGTCCAACGATCAATAGACGACTCAGTAATAATTCTCCTGTCTACTGAGCTAGATTAAGTATATAAACTGTAGATTTTTGTGAAATAAACGTATTGCAAAGAAGCACTGAGTCGAGTATTACTCATCCCCCTCTATGGAGCCCTACGGACCCAGAAGTACCAGCACCCGCTGACGAGCTGCCCAGAAGTTCCCAGCAACCGCAAGAGGTGCATCTGAAGTACCAGCACCCGCTGACAAGCTGCCCAGAAGTTTCCAGCAACCGCTGGAGGTGCCGCCCAGAAGTTCCCATCATCCCCTGGAGGAGTCGATCAGAAGTTTTCAGCATCCTCTGGAGGAGCCGCCCAGAGGTCACAGTCCCAGCGTCTGCTGGATGAGCTGCATGCTCATACCTCCAACATCCTCTCACTGTGGCCAAGACTACCTTAGCCATTAGTTTCATTCCCTGTGTACATTGCACGCCGTACACGCCCTCGTTTCCTTCCCATATTCCGTCTGTTACCATAGGTCTCCTGATAACAGACATCCCTATGACAATAAAATGCAATGAAAATATCTAGTTTTAATTCCGCTAATGCTGAGATGCATATGCACCGCCCTCCCGCCCGCTAATTATGCACAATATTGCCCTAAATTAGGAGTTAGTGTCTGTATCACCGCCTGATCATCACACACCCGTGCGTCCACCAGATACGTACGTAGGTTTGAGCGTCGATTATTAGGCGGTTTTACAAACATTAAATTATTCTACACAAACGCGAAGTCTCAAGTGCGAGCAAGACTCGCGCCCTAAGAGTTCCGATATTAGAAGATTAGCATTTTTCGTTAAACTTCAATGAGTTATTTTGGGGTAAAAAACGAAATTTCAGAATTTTGCTTTGACTGTGACTAGTCAGTCCGTGTTTTTGTTATTATATAATGAATATAATGAATTGTGATCGCGAAAGTTTACGAAAGTGTAACTCAGAGCGAACCTACCGCAGTAGGGGTCTCACGCCCGGGTCTGGCGGAGCAGCGTGCCGTGCGAGGCAGTGGACTGACACGAGCTGATGATGGTCGTAATGATCATTACCTGACGTTCCCACCTAATCGGTTGGAGCGCAGTGCTCAATGTTCCACGCTGAAATCGGATTGCCATTGTGTTTTCTGCTGTGATGCATTACAAGACTTCGCAGCGCTGAAGGAAAACGAACTTTATGTTGTAGTGATATAATCTCAATTTGGTTGGTGTAATCTGAGGCAAATCGAAGTGCGTTCATGGGCATCAATTATGTTTCTGGAAATTTTGGAAGTAGAGGTACGTAGTAATGGTACAAACTGTACTGTCTCCTGTCCGCAAATGGTTAATATTCTATGTTATATGGAATTGCATGATTCCAATAAAATAAGGCACAGGCGCCGATAGTAGAATATTGCCTATCCCCTCTTGCCCGTGGATGCATTAAAAATCTGCCAAGAGATACCTCCGGAAGATGGACAGCCGCATTTACCCATGAATTAACAATTTTGGTTTTGCAATCGCCAAACCGTCTGTTAAGCGTGGTGAGTATGGCAAGAACCCGCATGACCCTTACTTGAATATTCATGAGAAAGGTATATGTCCAGTTGTAGACTTTCTACGACTGAGATGATGGTGAATAAAATAAGAGACTACGGACGTCTTCCATTTAACCTAGCAGTCTAGTCTCCAATCAAACGATCTCGAACGTTCTAGAATCCAAATTCGAATATCAAAGGCAAAATCAGCGCATCCAAAATGAGCGTCAGTTTTTTAAAAATATCGAGACAAAGAACCAGCCCGACACACTCGCAACAAGCCCTCTCACAATTGTCCTTACATCTTACATTTCTGCATCATATTCGTCGCAATGAAAAGTAAAAACATTGCAGAGACACATTCCCGTTCGAAACTCGACCGTGTTTCTTGCGGTTAGAGCTGCAAATCCTTCGCGGATCTAATTCAGTGAATTCAAATGCAGGGAAAGACGAGAGTGGCTGAATTGAGGTAGAAGCCAAGTGCGGAATAAAAGTGACGGACGGAGCTGGAATGGAATAAAGTAGCGTCGAGTCTTGTTACACTGTATTGTTGATTGTGCATCGATTGTCGCTGTTTATTGGGAAATATATTGTAACTTTTTAAGCAGAGGATTTTTTTTTAAATCTTGTTTACTGTTCAAATTTTTGTTAAGGTGAGCTTTCATTGGCACTAAAACAAACAAAGGTTGCATAATGAACTCGTTAGATTTAGGTATTAAAAAATGTTTATTTATTCAGGCGTGGCTTTGCGGAAATCCATTATATTATCAAAATGAACAATAAATATTTAGTAACAAATCCGCCAACGTACTAAAAGGCAACATAATGAGAAATATGCTTTCTTGAAGGAGCCGATTTCTACTGAAGATGCCTTGTAGAACGGCGAAGCACGTGTTCTTTTTAGGTGTTTTTTCAAGCGGTCATTAGATATTGCTTAGCCAATTTTTTACTTAATAATTGTTGTTCATTTATATATTAAAAATGTGTCTGTAATAAACATCCTTTATTCCCTTTAGAGCATGGATTACGTGAGTTATCTAGGAATAAGCTTATAACAGCTGACTTTTTAAGAATCCTGAACGAACTGAAAGAGTTTTAACGGAACAATTGCTGAGCCAAAATCACATCTATAAATGCATGAATGATTAACCACGACTATAATGCACAGCAAAAGTAAAAATAACAAAGGAAAGGACAAAGTAACATTAATTAATGTAATGCAGAATGGGCGGCCATGCCACTAAAAGCGCTCGATTCGTGTAGAGTTAAGCAGAACAACAATTATTTGGTTTCATAACTACACTAATATAAGCCAAACTTAACCGTTATGAAAGCTATACGCCCGGGACATGTTACACAACAAACAGTTTTAAAAACAAACTAAGCACATCGGACCCGTTCTGTGAACTTACAAGAGCTTTTAGATTCTCCCCCGAGTTATCTGAGTTGATTCTCCCGCGCGCCGCCGCTCGCATAAACAACGTTAACGTAACGGGCGCTGGCAACCTACTGCGTAGAGACATAAACGATACAAGAAAAGATGTAAAAGTATAAAAAAAATGTAAGGCCTTTGCATCTATTATAGATGATTTATACAACGTCAGCAACTGGTAATCATGCTGTACGGGACGCTGCAGTGCCTGGGGCATAGTTAGATGGATTAGGCTTGCCCAGCACCTATACCAGATATAAAAGACATGAATAATAATTTATAATAACATGTTATACTCTACCTTTCTAATTTGTATGCCTTTCTACGGCGAGAAATGCTGAACCTATTTCAATTTAAGAATATTATTGTACTTAACATATGTTTCGTACAAATTAAGATCTTGTTTATAAAAACAAAAAAAAAGTTAACCACCAAACAATTTGAATCACTCTTAAAATATTTTAAATGAAGATCGCAGGAAAACACACGCGTGCCGTTTGACGGTTAAGCGAGGGATTACGTAATATAGCTCGCTTAAGCGATGCCTAGTCGTGCAACGCAAAGTGAACTAGACTAGACCACGAGGAAAGTCACTAATGCGTTGCACTGATCAAATCAAATGGGCAGTAGGTGGTTCTCTAAATGAGTGCACTAGGAAAACCACTCAGAGAGAAAAATGGCAAGAAATCGTAAGGTGAATCACATCAGCCCCAAATGGACACAATTTTTTTTAACCACCATGATGACCACGACCTCTCTGGTAAGAGCGACATAGAAGAAGAAGCGATAACCAACATCGAAATAATACAAAAATAAAGGAATGTTCAACACATCAAACAAACTAACGAGAGCTTTTGGATGTATTGTCACCTACCACCTAACTTTTCTATGTTTTACTATTAGTTTTTAATCACAACTCTTAAGTTGTCTGTTGCCTTGTTTTCTTGCATGCTGTTGTTTTCTTGCAACCCTTTAAGTACGGGAGCACAATGCTATAAATTGTTTTTGAATGTTTTCTTATTATTTTATGTGTAAACCTGTGTTGGGTATCCTATTATAATAAATAAATAAATAAATTATTTGTACCTGATTCTCAAACAATAAATGAATTATTATGAATTATGGATTCTCTCGTGAGTTATCAACGCAATAAACAACGTCATGCGACGAACGCTGGCAGCCTATTGCGTTTATTCATAAACGATACCAGAAAAGTTATGCGAGACATGAATATTAATTTGTAAGAAGAAAATAAAATAAGGATCACTCTCAATAGTTCTATGAACCTATGAAGGAATCGAGGCCGAAACGGATCTAGTGAGATTTTTGATTTGAAACGATAAAAACTTTAAAATTAAAATATTATACAATAAAAAATAAATAAGATAATCGGCGGATCGGGATGCATGGAGAGTTGGAGGGCAGGCCTTTGCCCAGCAGTGGGATACTTATGGCTAATTGTAATAAATAAATAAAGCTGGACACTACACCACACAGCAACATCTAGTCCCAAACTAAGCAAAGCTTGTACCATGGAAACCCAGATGATTGACAGAATACTAAAAAAGTTTTTTTTTCTACAGACAAGCTTTATACATGATAAAAAACCTGGGACAAATGAAAATAGGCTTCATTTTTTTGGTTTCTATGGTAAGCTTTGCTAGTTAGGGACTAGATGTTATATGTTATTACAAAAAAAAATCTTGTGACGGGAATCGAACTCGCTACCAGGAGGTAGGGTAGGGTATACGCAGGAGCGGATCAGATGGCTATTAGACCGACTGAGCCACGGAGGCAGTCAAAGTAAGATAAGATAAAAGATAAAAAGTGTTTATTTCTGTAAAGCCTAAATTAACAAATAAATGCTTAATATAGACCTAATGTAACATGTTTAGTTTCGACGCCTCGCTCTAACTAAGCTCGTGGCTTGTGCTGTAGACGCGAGGGTTCTCTACCTCAGCATAGTTTATTTAGGTATACAAGTTACAAAATTATGTTAAATCAGTTAACTATTACCTACGAGTATGTGTAGGTACTATACAAGAAAAAATAATAGTAAATATGACAAAAAAACAAAAGATAAAAAGAAGATGTAAAAGCTGATACTAATATTACTCCTTTTTTAATTAAAACTAAAAGCTAGAAGCCAAACATTAAATACATCGTAAGTTAGTGTAATGTATGTATGTGTCATGTGTGAAAACAAGTGTATTATGTATGTATGTGTGAATTTACGTGTTTGACTGTTTTAAATAAGTGGGATTAGTCATACCTATAACAATGTGTAGCTGTGAGTGTAATAAATAAGTATGTATGTATGTGTGAGTTTGTGTGTTTGATTATTATTGTTATTATTTTGTTTAAGTTGATTGCAATTCCCTTTGGACAATAAAATATACATGTTTTTTTAAAATTAACTGATAACTTTCATTAAGTTTTCGGTTTCAATATAATTCAGGGTTTGTAAGTAAGTTTTAGTTTTAACTTTACATTGTGCGTAAGATAAGTCCTTTAATGGAGTAAGTTTGTTTATTTGGTTGTAAACGTAAGGTGCTAGGTAAGGAAAATGTTTTTTTTGCTAATGACGTGTTACAATGCGCTGTAGCAATTCGATTTGTTCGTCTTTTTAATGTTTGGGAACTCTGTATAGGTTTGATAAGGTGCTGTCTAAGAATCATTTGTTGGATGCACAACTATCTCACTGTGAGAAGTTTAGTATCAGCATAGAGTTTCGCTGTTGGGTACCTGTATGGTTTGCAGTACGCTACCTTCAGTACTGCCCTCTGAGCTCTTTCAAGCGAAAGTAGATGAGTTTTTGCTGCACCCCCCCACGAAGTTGCACAGTAGGTTATAAGGGATTGACACAGCGTGTAGTAAATTGTGAGCAGGTGTGACTCGTTGGCTACATGTTTTATATTTTAAATACTGCTATTAATTTTCTCACGCGTGCGGTAAGTAATTTGATATGTGGGACATATGTCATCATCGAGTCCAGTGTTACACCGAGATATTTAATGGTGCCACAACATTCAAGGGTAGGGCAGTTAGTGCAGCTAACATTGCTTGCAGTATTTAGACAGATAGCGCTATGGGCTTTCAGCAGGTAGTTTGCGTGATCTGGTTTACTAGTCTTTCGTAAGTAGAAGGTAAGGGACTTTGTTTTTTCTGCATTTAGAGTAAGAATGTCATGGTTAAGTTTTTTGTTTATAATATCAAATCCTTGTTGAGCCTGAGCGTAAACTGTATTCCAGTTTTCACCCTGAAACAAAAGCACCGTGTCATCGGCAAAAGAAATTATTTTACCCGAATCCATTTCTGTTTGGCAAATGTCATTAATGTAAGCTAAAAAAAGAGTTGGGCCTAAGATGCTTCCTTGTGGAATGCCGTACGTTACAGGACATGCTATAGATAAGTAATTACCTATTTTTACACGTTGTGTTCTATCTGTTAGGTAACTATTTAGTAGCTGAAGCTGTTTTCCTCTAATTCCCAAGTTAAATAGTTTGCTCAAGAGTTGAATAATCAGAATAATCAGAATAATCAATTTTATTGGTAAATATATGTTTACAGGTCAGTTTAATAATAACATTCATACACAATACAAAATGATAATACTTAAAATCACTGAATTAAATAATTGAATAAAATAATATAAAAAATAAAATGTTAAATCATGACAAAATTCAAATTCATTACAAATATGGATAAAGTCATAACAATCAAATAAAAATAAATTCCATACACCAGTTACAACAGTAATGAAAGTTGATTTGTTTAGCAAATAAAATCGTCCACTTTATAGAAAGCCTTTTCGACAAGCCAAGACTTCAACCTGCTCTTAAAGCTTGGAAGGCTGGGTGCAGCGACTATGTGCTCCGGAAGACGGTTGTAGACGGTGGGCCCTAGGACGTGACTGAGTCTTTCAGACTTGGTGAGCCGGTGCGTGATCGCAGCGAGTTTATTCGCACCTCGAGTGTTATAAACCAGCATGTGGCTATCCTTGCGTGTTTTAAAATGGGGTAAATTTTGTCTTACAAACATAGCCATCTGGAATATAACAATCGAGGGCAGCGTCAGTATTCGGAGCGACACAAAGTATGGCTTCGCTGACGTATCCCGAGGTACCCTTACGATCGCTCTCACAGCGCGCTTCTGCATACGGAAGACGCGTTCCCTATCGGCAGCGCGCCCCCACAGCTCAGCTCCATACTGCAAGAGCGAGTGAACGGTCGCAAAATAGCAGCTGCGGACTACGTCAGCGGAGACCACTCGTGACAGTCTGTAAAGAGCGAAACTTGCGCTTCCTAGCTTTGCACATAGTTTGTCGATATGCGAACCCCAATTTAAACCTCGATCGATTTGAAATCCCAGAAAGCACGTCGAATGGACCTGCTCAATGGGTATCTCATTCACTGATACGAGTAAGTTCCTAACTATCCGACCTGAAATAGAAAAATGAATAAAGTGAGTTTTCTTTAAATTTAAGACTAGACCATTCCATTTAAACCACTGTGCTACCTGGCGGGCGGCCACATTCAAGCGTTCTTCAAGTTCATCGAGTGAAGGTGCCGATACTACTGCAGCCACGTCATCCGCGTACATGAAGACATCGCCTGCTGACACGTGCCCGGGAAGATCATTGAGAAGTAGCGAGAATAGTATATTGGATACCGACGATCCCTGAGCTACTCCCATTACAGTTTGTATTAGCTTAGACTTGGTCTCACCGCCATCACCGACTACTACTTGAGACCTATTGTAGAGTAGATTCGTCAGAATAGAGAGTGATTGACCGCTAATGCCGTAGTGCTGAAGTTTTGTCGCGAGAACGCTGTGGTCTGCAACATCAAAAGCCTTTGATAGGTCACAGCACAGAACTGCAACTTGCCGTTTCGCCTCAAAACCCCCCATCACTCTCCGAATGACCTCCCGAGTAAGCGATGTGGTCGAACAGCCAGCGCGGTATGCGTATTGACGATCAGATAGTGCACCCGTGGTCGCTAAAAAATCGGTGAGGCGTGAGCTTAAGCCATTTTCAAATATCTTAGCTACTGCAGGGATTATAGACACCGGACGGTATCCATCTATATCTTCGCGTTTTCCCTTACCTTTAAATAGTGGTGAAATTTTACTCACCTTCAAGGATTCTGGGAAAACTCCCTGCTTCATACACCGGTTGAACAGGACAGCCAACCAAGGGGCCAGTGATGTCGCGGCGGAAGCTAAGAGTTCCATTGATAGTTCGTAAATATCTTTTGTGGATTTACGCGGAATTTTTGTCGTAATGATGTTAAGAACTTCAAGCGCTGTAAACCTACCAAATCTTAACGATCGATCAGACGGAGGACGCACTGCCAAAAGTGCTGACTCCACCTGTTCTAGAGAAGCCCGAGGGGCTCCGCAAGCTGCAGCCGCGCTCACAAACCTCTCATTCATAGCGTCAGTTACTGCTTTACGTGACTCAAATTTTAGCCCTGTAGAATGTTTTACCACCTCTGTGAAATTAGTAGCGGTGCGGGTGGCAACACCTCTTTCTAAATTAACGATACGCCAGATAGATTGGTGAGCATTAGGACTTTTACTAATCATATTTTCATAGTGTTTAAATTTATGCCTTTTTACTGAGGTTTCATATTGTTGGCTAATTTTTTCAATAAATGAAAGAAGCTGAGGGTCTGGGTTTTTTTCTTGCAAATTCAAGACGTCAAAAAGAATATTTTTTAATCCTAGTAATTCTTGTGTTACCCATGATTGTTTTTTGATATTCCTCCGCTTGTATGGGAAACAAATATTAAATTTATTATTTAGTATATTAATAATAGATATCGCGAACTCTTCCACTGATTGTTTTTCAATTGTTAAACTTTGCCAATCTATCGATAAAATTGCTTCTTGGAAGCTCACTCGATTTGATTGAGAATAATCTCTAACAAGACGAGTGCGTGGTAGCGACTGCCCTCGCGCGCAGGTGAGCTCAGCCCTAACAGCGTAATGGTCGCTCAGTCTGGTGATAAGCGGAATTGCTGTTACAGTGCCCGGTGGATAACTACTGTAAATATGATCTAAACACGAAGGTGTTTTGCCCTCTTCCACCCGAGTAATAAAATTAACCTCATTATGTACATTATTACACGTCAATATATCACATAACTGTTTCTTCGCGGAGCACAAGTCAGCTAACCAGTTAATATTAAAATCACCGATAAGCAAAAAGTTCTTACCAGTATCATTTGCTCGTTCGAGAAGGCGTTCCAAATATGGGAGGAAACTAACAGAGGTAACTAAATTGGTTCTGTATACACATAATATTAGCAAATTATATTCCAGTAGCTCAACCGCTGATACTTCACAGTATTTTTCAGTAGCTATGTCACAGAAATATAAGCATTCAATAGCTTTAACATTATTTTTAATAAACAAGCAAGATCCTCCATGGGGGTCAGTTTGTCTACAAAAACTAGATACTAAATTATATCCATCTAAACATATAGATTTTAACTTAGATTTACTTAGAAAATGTTCCGTTAGACCAAGTACGTCACAATTCATCTCGTCTTGTAGTAGAACTTCCAGTCGTTGCGATTTCTTATCTATAGAATGGATATTTTGATGACAGACAGTAATATTGTGCGGTGACTCTTGATTCCTAGATAACCCACTGGACGTAGCACTAGTAGTAATTGTAGTTGGTACATTACCATTGGGTCCATGATACGTTAAGCGTGATAATTCACCATTAGACACTACTGGGGCCGGCGGCTGCGACGGCGGCGGCCACGACGGCGGTGCGCTCGTCAGCACCCCGCTGTTTGCGGGGACGGGCGAGAAACCAGTCAGTGAAGCAGACTCCCGGTGGCCAAGCACTTGGAACAGTCACCTTCGCATAAATTCCTTCTGGCATACCAATGATGAAAGATGAATGCAGTTCAGATCGAATAATGCGTTTCTTCACAGTATAATGCGCCTTTTCTATATTGTTTAGAAAGATAAGGAGTTGTTCTGTAGTTGTATCAGGCTTGAATTGCCAAGCTTGAATGTATTTTATTCGCTCTGCAGCCTGGAGTTCGTTGCTACAATTACCCGTTCCCACTGAGATAGGTCTTTGATTACTTGTATTTTTAGTTTTTTCCTTTCTTCTAACTACTTCCCAGTGTCCTAGGCTGTTCTCATGGTTATTTTTAACGGCTTCGTCTAGCTGCAAAGCTGTTTCTGTACATACGTAAGCTGATTTTGAAGCTTTATTTTCAACGGTTGTAGAAGCTACTACGTTGCAATCTCGGATATCGTTCTTCGGCGTTACCACTGTTGTTGCGTGTCCATTGCTGCGTTTGTTGAGCGGTTTATTGAGCGCGGCGATAGCGAGCGATGCGTTTATGCGCGTGACGGGAAATTAAGATTTAAATAAACTTAAATCACTGTAAAACACGCTCACAGTTCGATATTGTTTTAAAACTGGTTAGGTATTTGCGATGCTGTTTCATCAAAGCCACAACAAGGTCTTTTGAAGGCCAAACCTACACGATGCTGTTTCATCAAAGGCACAACAAGGTCTTTTGAAGGCCAAACCTACACGATGCTGTCTCATCAAAGCCACAACACGGTGACTTCGCGTTATAAAAAAAAAAAAAAAAAAAAAAAGTTTATTTCTGTAACAGTAGTACATTTAAATTTAAACAGTTTGTTGAGACCTTCATTTAAGTATAAAACTTGTGTTAGAAGGTCTCGCTCTTCTATAACAGACATAACAAAATTTATAAGTTATAAGTTTTTGATCCCGGAAAGAGCGGCAACCATCAAGTGAGGGTAGAATTTTTAAATTGAAGATAATTAAGACACTATGTGGAACGATTTGATGGTAAAGAAAATGTAAAATAAGGTGTGACTTTATAAAAATGTGAAACGATCTGATGGTTAAGAAAATGTAAATTAAGTTGTGACTAAAATAAATATGTAAAACGATTTGATGGTTAAGAAAATGTACATTTTAATGTGACGATAACACTAATGATGTGAAAAACGATGTAGTGTAGGAATGATAACTACTTGAAAACAGGTGTAAGCAAAAATGTCCACTCAATGTGAAGAGTGGACTAGTAGCAATACCGAAAGTCACGTAATGTGAGAAGTTGACTAAGAAAACATTCAATGTATTCGATCTAAGACAAAATGTATTGTTCTTTTTAGAAAATTTAGTACTTCGGGAACGAAGTAATTATCAGAATGGCCGTGACGGGAAATTAAGATTTAAATAAACTTAAATCACTGTAAAACACGCTCACAGTTCGATATTGTTTTAAAACTGGTTAGGTATTTGAGCTTGCCGCTAAAGCGACGTCACTTTACGAATATGAAACAACCAATTGAAATACTTGGATTTGGAAGTAATGTAATAATTGAACATTTATTAGTAATTCTTACAGTTATATTTGATACATATTTAAAAACATAACATTACTATTTTATTGTTGAAATTGTTAAATGTTTGTCAAAGAAGGACGGCTGTGACGTCTTTCCGTCTGATTTATTAATGTTCTTTGTGTTTACTTTGTTCTTTACTAATGTGATAATCATGAATAATCATTACTATAATAATAAGTTAATTACGTATATAGTTACCCTATAAAATAATGAGTTGTATATAAAATGTATTGTTATTCGACTAGAAAGGGCTGTGATTGGTCCACGTTGTACTGGCGGCTATCGTCGGCTGTTTTATGAGTTGTAAATAACGTTTTATTATAAAAGCAGCTGCGAGTGGCTTGCTCAGTCAGTTCTGTTCCGATCACGAGGCGACAAGCAAGTTAAGTACATTGTTTCTTATTGTTGTTTCTCCTAGGTTGTTATATCTGATGATATTGTTTTGCTATGTAATTGTAACGTAATAATTATAGTGATAATTATGGTGATGAAGATGATGATGACGATGATGATAGAGCTGGTGATGATGATGACGATGTTATTTTCGGGTTGTTATTTATCCAGTTTGTTGGACTGTATGATGCTAATCTCTTAGTGTGTAAATTATGGATTAAGTAATAGAAGAAAGTATAATAAATGATTATAATGAATAATTATCTCTTATTTTTTATTAGTATAAATCTATAACACGCGCATTGCGGACGGGTCGCTGAGTCGGAGCAGCGGTCGCAGTTGACGTGGTACACGGGGCGGTAGGCGTCGAGTTTTTATTTGTATCACAATCACTGTTTAATTTAAGATTGGAAATAATCACAGATTGCTCACATAATCGCTTTTCTAGTGAGTCCACTTTATTCACTAGTGTCACAATAGTTTCTTGTAACTCGCGTACTAAGTTTTCGAGCGAAGTTTTCGACATTTTACACGTAAAACTTGTGTTGTGGAGTAGACACCGTATCGAACGCTTTTGCCAGATCAAGAAAAATAGCTAGACATCTCTCCCTTCTATCTAGAGATCCGACAATAAATTTATTAAGTTCCAACACGGCGTCTGCAGTTGATCTACCCCTTCTAAATCCATGCTGGTTATTAGATATAAGCCTAAATTTTTCAAAGTAGTTAACAAGTCTTACATTTATAGCACGTTCCAAGATTTTTGAAAGTGCAGGCAATATTGAAATAGGTCTATAGTTGGTCACTACTTTCTTGTCCCCGTTTTTATAGATTGGTAAAATAATAGAGGTTTTGAATGATTTTGGAAAAACAGCGGTCGAAAAACTGAGGTTACATATGTAAGTTATAGGTTTCACCAAAACATTTTTATTTTCTTTTAGTATACGTGCAGAGATTTCGTCCCAACCTATAGAACAATCTGTTTTTAAAGTATTGATTATATCTAAAATTTCAGTTTCCGTTACATCACTCAGTCCGAAAGAGTTGGATATCTTAGAGTTATTCTGGGTGTTTGCATAAGAAACGCGATTGAGTAGGATTTTTTCCGCAAGAGTTTTACCAACATTCGCAAAGGTGTAATTAGCAAAGTTAACTGCATTTTGAGGATCTTTTCCGCGTATTAAATCTTCTGAAAGGGTCTTTTTTTGTTTAAAATTTGTAATTTGATTTATAACTTGCCAAGTTTTTTTCATATTCTTTCCGACTTTTTCAAGCTGTTCTTTTTCGTATGATTGTTTCAGTTTACGTAATAGTGCGTTGCAGAAATTTCTATACCTTTTATAGGTTGCATTTAGAATTTCATTTTGTGGTGATTTACGTAACTTGGTATGAAGTCTATCACGATGCGTCATACAGCGTATCAAACCTGGCGTTATCCAAGGTTTGAGTGGTGTTTTTCTGAAAGGTCGTTTTATTTGTTTGGTATTATTAAAAATAGTGTTCCTAATAATAATGACGAATTCATTCGTTGCTGAATCGCAATCGGGATTACTAAAAACGGAATTGAAATCAGTAATACACAATTGTTTTTGTATTTCCGTATACATAACTTTAGTGTGGGTGTTTTTGTACTGTTCAAAATTTTTTAAGGTGTTCTTTTTGTGATTTTGAAGGATTAACAAAACTGAGTCGTGATCTGTTACACTATTTTTTATAACCATGGTGGTAGCACTTAGGTTTGTTTTTATGAAGCAATGATCGAGACAGTTTGTTAATCTTGTAGGAAAGGTATGTGATGGTAGTAATCCATGAAAAGCCATAAGTTCTATATATTCAGAACTATGTCTGTCTTGTGTGTTAGTAGTAATGTTAATATTAATATCTCCTAAAACTATGATATTTTTATATGTACGCAAGGTTGTAAGTTATTATTATTATTATACGACGGCGATCGGTATATTGATATAATGGCTAAATTGTTGTTTATTACAGTCTGAAGACAATTTCCTTCTTTAAAACTTGGTTCGGAATGGTTGTATGTGATATAGGTTTTTGTATAAATCATAACTCCATCATTTTGTAGTATATTATTGTGGGTGTGGGCAATATATATATATATATATATATATATATGTATATGTATATGAATGAACGTAATAATGTTATTATAAATAGATGTACAATTATAATTTTACCCTTATTTGTTTGGATTTAAGCTTTTAATTTTTTTTTTAATCGTATTTACTAAGTATAGTGCATTTATGTGCAGTTTGTGTTTAATAAGTTTCATGTTAAAAATTGTACTGTGTCGGGTGTGTTCCGCGCAAACTCTCCCACGGCGCCACTGAAAACCAGTGCTGTGTCTAACGCAGCGTACGCTGAGTTGGCGACCGATTTATGTCTATAAATATTTTATGGTAACAGTTCCGTTTGTGTATTTGTAAATGAGACATAAATAAATATTATTTTCTTTCTTTCTTTCTTTCTTTCAATATCATATCCCTCTAACGATGGCAGAATGTGGTTTTTCTGCAGCCAGCATTCTGTTAAGATTATAATGTCTGGTTTGATTCTCATTCGTTCAATTAATACAATAAAATCAGTGAATTTTTTTCCAATACTTCGAATATACACTGAGTCAGTATACTTAAGTGTACATATGATTTAGGGACCAAGGATAAACAGTTTTCTGGATCGGTACAGTGGGCATCAGATACCAAAACATTGTCTATGCTGTTGCATAGATTATCAATAATATTAGTCATAATAGAAGTACTTAAAATTGTAGAGTGCATGACAACACTCAGGATTTTTTTCAATATGTTTTTTCACATAGTGTAATGTTTTTGTATCTTTTCTGTTCACTGTACTGTTATCCTTTCTGCGTCTTGGTATCATATTATCTTTTTTGTTTGAAGTGTGTGTGTATGTTCTAGAAATTGATTTGTGTAAAAAGTATGTATTTAATTTTTGGCTGTTTATTATTGAGAAGATATTTATTATAGTTGGTAATAAGCAATATGGAGTTCTTATGAGATACGTTCTAAAACTAAAGTAAATGATTTGAACATTTATAAATATTCGACCTATGAGTCATGAATTAAGTGCCATGATGCGTAGGTGGTCTTCATCCTTGATCCATATATTTTTTTCACCCTCCTTCTTCCGTAATTGGACTAGTCCATTAGAAATCCAACAAAAAGTGAAATTTTTGTCTCTTGCGTATTCCCTCGCTTTGAAAAAAGACTCTTTGTTCTGGGTGTAAGGTGATAATCAATGTAGACTGGTCTCGATGCTTCGTCCGATCCTATAGTTTTTATATGTGATGTAGACAATCTGCCAGTGCTTTTAGATTTATTGAAGGTTTTATATTCCTGTAAGATAGTTTTCTTTATTTTCATCGTAGCCAATTCCAATACGATCGGCCGGGCGTCGGGCTTTCCCGGAAGTCTCCTTATATTGCGTATATCGGCAGGTAGAGTTTCGATGTTCAGGGTTTTCATTATATTATCTATAATATTTTGCAAGTCCTGCTCAGTTTCTTTTATCTTGGATGGGATGTTCCTGATCTTTAGTTTGTATGCGCACGATTGTTGGGTCAGATCTTCAATCTTATTTTCCAAAAACTTTATCTTGGTGGCACTTTCTTCGAAGGCATTTGACAATTTTGTTGTGTTGTTGCATACTTCATCAAATTGAGTGGTTAAAACATGTATCTTGTTTTCTATTTCAACTTAAAATGTTTTAAAGTCTTTGACTTCTTGTTTGATGTCATTGATGTCTGTCATTAAAGCAGTAAACTTAGCATCTTGATTTTTTTGGAAAACTGAGAATAGTTCTGACATGTGCTCATTGATGCCTTGTTTGAAGGAATTTAGTTGACTTTCCAGCTTAAAAGAATTAATTAGTTCAGGGCTGCGTAACGCTCTTCTTTTTATGCGGCGACTGGTTATATTATCTTCGTATTCGTCCGTCTCTGATAGACTCGGTCCCGCTTTTGCCTTGTCATGATGCGGCGGTGTATGTTGCATCATGATTTTATAAATTTTTCAAAAGAAGTATATTTTTCTAGAGCAAGAGTTCAACCGTAGATTAGCTCTTAGTCTAATTATAGGCAAACGATTCCGGGTTTTGCTATGTAAATAGTTTAGGCGTTAATGTTCGAAGGTGCTATAAATTAGTAAGATCGTTGTAGGAAAATGTTTCTTCAGCTTTTAATTCATTAAAATTTAAAAAATATATGTATGCCTGAGTTTTCGTAGTTAATAGAATGCAGTACCACTTTCAACCTTCTTGGGTTTGGTTCGTTAATTTCGAGCCGGGCGCTCACTATTGCCGTGGCTCAGCTGGTTCCACACAGGATCCAGGCGCTACCAGCCCCTGGTTCGAATCCCAGCCAGCCACAAGTTTTGGAAGTTTCAAGAAGAGGACACTTACTTACTGAGTCATAGGGCGCAGGACCCGCGCTCAATGTCCAGTTCCTCAAGATCAGGGCAAAGTCTTCACAAAAACAAAACTTAAACAGCCACACCACCGACACGTCCGTTCGCTATGAAAGCCGAGGTGAAAAGAAAGTAATAAGAGCAAAGAAGACGTCAACACATAACATTCTTTGTAGCTTTTTTGCTCTATTGTAAAAATACTTGACTTGACTAGCTGACGTAGCCGCGGGTTTCCTCACGATGTTTTTCTGACATATAATATAGTTCGTATAGTTGCGAATATCGTTGTCGTATTTACAGAGTAGCTCCCCAGGATGCTTAAAAACTAAACAAGCACTGAATTTTCTTGAAGATGCGAAACCTTTTTTTACTTTAACCACCGAGTTAGAAGTCATTGACTCACATATAAGTTTTTATTAAAATAATATTCTAGATTCTAGAATATTATTCAAGATTAAGATTTAATAAAAACTTCTATCAGTTAATTTCTTGAGGGCAGAAACTAGTTAAACAAGGAATAAAATAGTGTCTAAGCCTTAACATAAGACCACCTGCTAGATGGGTGGATGACCTCGTTAAGGTCGCCACTAAGAACCCGATGCGTAAGGAGTGACAAGGAATGCATGAGGCCTATATCCAGTTGTGGGTTGACACGGGCTGAAAATGATGATGATGATGACACCTTTCATCATCATCATCATCATCATTTCAGCCGTAGGACGTCCACTGCTGGACAAAGGCCTCCCTCAATGATCTCCAAGTACTGCGGTTGGAAGCCGTCTGCATCCACCACCGACCAGCAGTTCTCACCAAGTCGTCAGCCCATCTTGTAGGTGGACGTCCTACGCTGCGCTTGCCGATCCGTGGCCTCCATTTGAGAACTTTGCTGCCCCATCGGCCATCTGTTCTGCGCGCTATATGGCCTGCCCATTGCCACTTCAACGTGCTAATCCGTTTGGCTATGTCGGTGACCCGAGTTCTTCTACGTATCTCCTCATTTCTGATTCGATCCCGTAGTGAAACCCCGAGCATAGCCCTCTCCATAGCTCGTTGAGCGACTCTGAGCTTGTTCATAAGGCCAATAGTGAAGGACCACGTCTCGGTTCCATATGTCATCACTGGTAACACACACTGGTTGTAGACTTTCGTCTTAAGGCACTGAGGTACATATGTTGGACGAAAAGACGTTGCGAAGTTTCCCAAACGCTGCCCATCCGAGTTGGATTCGACGATTGACCTCTTTCTCGAAGTTGGACCTACCTAATTGGACTGTTTGTCCTAGGTATACGTACGCGTCTACAACTTCAAGAGCCGAGTTCTCAACCATAACTGGGGCAGGCACGACATGGACATTTGACATGATTTTCGTCTTGTCCATGTTCATTTTAAGGCCTACCCGCTGGGAGACTCGATTGAGGTCTTCGAGCATCGTGCTGAGCTCTTCCATCGATTTTGCCATGACCACAATATCGTCGGCAAATCGAAGGTGAGTGATGTATTCGCCGTTAATATTGATGCCCAGCCCTTTCCATTCCAGGAGCTTGAAGGCATCTTCCAAAGCGGTCGTAAACAGTTTCGGAGAGATTACGTCTCCCTGTCTTACGCCTCTTTTTAAGGGAATCGCCTTCGAGCTCTGTTCTTGTACTCGGACTGACATAGTGGCGTTTGTATACAAACACTTCAACACTTCGATGTACCGATAGTGAATTCGGCATCGTTGGAGAGACTCAAGCACCGCCCATGTTTCGATCGAATCGAAGGCTTTCTCATAGTCCACAAACGCAAGACATAGCGGCAAGTTATACTCCTCGGTCTTCTGTATGACTTGCCGCAGCGTATGTATGTGGTCTATGGTACTGTAGCCTTTTCGGAACCCGGCTTGTTCGGGAGGCTGGAAGTCATCAAACCTGCGTTCGAGACGGTTCGCGATGACCCTTGAAAACAGCTTATAAACATGGCTCAACAGCGAGATGGGTCTGTAATTCTTAAGTAAGGTTTTGTCACCTTTCTTGAAAAACAGAACCACCACGCCCTTGTTCCATGCTTTCGGCGTCGTACCTTCAAGCAAGGCGGAATTAAATAGCTTCTGAAGGACTTTAAGTACCGGTGATCCACCCGCTTTCAGAAGCTCTGAAGTGATTCCGTCCTCACCCGGCGCCTTGTCTTTCTTAAGCTGTTTCAAGGCCATCCTGATCTCGTACAGGCTGATGTCCGGGATATCCTCGGTATAATGTCGGGTCAGTTTAGCTCTTGGGTCGTTGGCCGCACTGCAAACAGGTTTCGTGACCGAATCGTAGAGCCGTCCATAGAACCTTTCGACTTCCCTTAACACTTCTGCTTTACTTGACGTTATGCTGCCATCTTCCCTCTTCAGCTTCGTCATCTGGCTCTGCCCAATAAAACTATCTCTCGCGAACACTTTGGAGCCTCTATTCCGCTCTATCGTAGCTTTAATACTGGCTGTATTAAAGGTACGAATATCGTGACGCAAGGATTTCCAAATTTGTCTATTGAGCTGCTTGTGTGACTGAGCATCATCGGGAGATTGCAGTCGCAAAGAACGTCGTTCAGCCATGAGGTTTAGGTTGTCATCAGAGAGTTTCTGAGGTCTATTAGTACGGGGGGTCTTAAAGAACTGGGACCCCACCGTATGGACGGTTTCTACGAACCTGTTATTGATCTCGTCCACCGATGCATCTACTCCTAGACAGTCAAAGCGATTTGCGAGTTCGAGTTGAAAGCTCTCGAGGTTTTGGATATGTGCGCGAGTGGGTCGGAGCGTAGATTTCATCAAACGGGACCTTTCAAGTTTAACGTTTATATTCAATGTGCCCCTTACAATTCGGTGATCACTGCCGGTTTTCACCCTGTGAATCACAGAGACATCATTGAATATTCGTTTCTTGTTGGTCAGGATGAAATCAATCTCATTTCTCGTAGAACCATTGGGACTCATCCAGGTCCATTTCCTGTGAGGCGGCTTCTGGAAGAAAGAATTCATCATAAAGAGTCCTTCTTTCTCCAGAAAATCGGCCAGCCTCCGTCCCCTGGGGTTCCGTTGCCCATATCCAAATTGCCCCACTCTCAACTTATCATCGCTTCTCATGTCTAGCTTTGCATTGAAGTCCCCCATTACAACAGTGAAGTGAGTGTTGTTCGTATGTATGGCTCTACTGATGTCCTCATACATACATAGACTCTACATCTTCATCTGGGTGTGACGAGGTCGGCGCATATACCTGAACGACCTTCAGCAAATATCGCTTAGATATTCTGAGTGTTAGGTACGCGACCCTGCTCGACACACTGTCGATGGTGACAATGTTGTTAATGAGTGACTTGTGAACGAGAAACCCGACACCACCTTGGGACTGTTGGTCGCCGGAGGGCGGGAGCGGTAGTATAGTAGGTTACCGGACTTAAGGGATATCGTGTCCTCGCCCTCTCTACGGACTTCTGATAGCCCCAAAATGTCCCAGTGTAATCTACTAATTTCTTCTTCCAGCTCAACAATCTTATCGTCTGTCCTCAAAGTGCGGATGTTGTGTGTTACCAGGGCCAGTGGTCGTCGTAGGGGTTGGTAGCCGATCGTCTCCCGGGGATTCTTAGCACCCCTAGCCCCGCCGTTACCGTGACTGCTACCGTAGCCATGATTAGCGGGGCCGCCGGGGACTCGGGGCCTGGTTTTTAGTTGTGTAGTCATGAGGGGGTTGATGCCATACTCACCACGCTTGGCAGGCGGGTTGGCGAGCGCAGTATAGGGGTAGTGAAAAAACACGGAAAGATGCTGCTGCCCATCTTCCGGAGGTATCCCTTAGCAGATTCTTACTGCATCCATGGGTAAGAGAGGAGAGGCAACATTCTACTGCCGGCGCCCCACGGCATGACAACTTTACATAGACATTTTCATCCAAATCTTTGTGATCTTTTGACATCTGATGTCGGTGCAACAAAATAATGGAATGAGAAAACAAAGATTTGGATCAAAAATTCTATGTAAAGGTGTCATCATCATCATTTTCAGCCCGTGTCAACCCACAACTGGATGTAGGCCTCATGCATTCCTTGTCACTCCTTACGCATCGGGTTCTTAGTGGCGACCTTAAGTGAGTCAGTCAGGACTTTGAATTTTATATATATACATAGATTATATTGTTTTTTATATTGTGACAAGTAAGGATCGTTGCAAGTGGAAAGAAGTGATCTCTGCATACCCCTACGGGAAAGAAGCGTGATTATATGTATGTATGTATTTTTATACAGGATGTTAGTGTGAACACACTTATCACTTAAACCACAAATGTATAACCCTAAAATGAACTGATACAAGTAATAATTAAAAATAATAGTCAATTCGTTTCGCTACATTTTGATAATTCATTTCTCATCTAAGGAACGTGATTTTTTGGACACCCTAATTACCTACTGTCGTACGTCGCCCGCAAATGTCGCTGCGCTCGGGCTGATGTACGTATCAAAACGAATGGATGCTTGCATAGAACTTTCCCTTCATACTTTTCCTGGCTTAGGACAGGCAAAAATAACTACTCTAGCACATTATTAAGTTATTTCAAGACAAGTAAAATAATTAAATTGAATCAAAAAAGCTTTATGGCTAAAGTAGTTATTTTAGGCGTATTTAAAAAGTTCATTAACAAACAAGTCTTATTTACAAATTAATTACAGTTTAAATTTACAGTTTTATGTACACACACCTACATCACACGTAACAAGTTTTCAAAATGGGCTCCATTTACAGCCACACACGCCTCCGCACGTCTTCTTAGGTTATCACGCACTCGGGAAAGCACAAATGGGTTATTTTTCACCTCCCTAAACGCCTTACGAATACGTCTTTTTAATTGTCTTGTATTGTAAAAACGAGTGGCGTAAACCCTGCGCTTAATGTCTCCCCACAAATAAAAATCCAAAGGCGTGAGGTCAGGTGAACGCGCTGGCCACGCGACTGGCCCTCCGCGACCAATCCATCGCCCAGGTAACTCCGCATCAAGCATAGCCCGAACCTGCAACTGGAAATGTGCAGGAGCCCCGTCATGCTGGTACCACAAGTTCCTTAATGAACGGAGAGGCACATTCTCCAACATATGATGCAAAACTCGACGAAGAATGTTCATGTAGGTATCTCCGTTCAAATTTCCATCTATGAAATGTGGACCGAGGAGAATACCGTCCACGATTCCCGCCCACACGTTCACCGAAAACCTACGCTGGAAATGGTCTTCCCGCACTCTGTGTTCATTTTTAGCTTGGGGCTAGATGATGCTGTGTGATTTGTCGAGCATTATTTATTTATTTTATTTATTGTGCCTATTCCAGTAATGTTCATTATGAACATTGTAAAAGCCCGACCTGGTGAACGTAGCTTCATCCGTGAAGAGAATGGAAGCGTTGTCCAGGTTATCTAAGAGCCATTGAGAGAAAACCACCCGCGGTAGGTAGTCGCGGTCTTCCAGTTCTTGAACCGGCTGGAAATGATAGGGGTGTTAGCCATCGATGTGAAGGATTTTCCAAACCGTCCAGTGCGAAACATGGAAGAGACGAGCTGCCCTTCTGGTACTCTCCTCTGGATTTTCCGCGAAAAAATTCAAGATTTGCTCTTGAAGGTTGACCGCCAACTGTTGGTTGCCACGACCTTGTGCATGACTAGGCACGATGAACTGGCCATAGTCACGTAGCCTTTGTGTAGCAGCTAGGATAGTTTCCCGGCTTGGCACACGATGTCCTGGAAACCGCTCTGCGTACAACCTACGTGCCAAGGTTAAGTTGTCACCAGCTATGGCATAAAGCCGTACCATTTCAGTCCACTGTTCGCTTGTGTACGACATTGTCACAGCACAGATAAGTTACACAGTTTACATTTTACCGCGAATCGGCACACATAAGGATCGCGACGCGATGCGTCCAACTCACGCACGAGATTGTACGAGACTGGCGAGTGAGCAGGGGCGCGGGCGCGCGTGCGGGGCTTTTAGATATTTTCGCGAGGGCAGGTGTTTGTCGGCGCATCAAAGAAACGGCGAGTTGCCGAAAGGCGGCGGGCGGCGCGTTTGACACACAGAGAAGCCGCATTGCACCTACTCTCGTGTATTGTAGCGTGTGTAGGGTGAAACGCATTTATGATCTATGAGGATTTTCTTTGCAGAAATTATGTAAAAATAAATATATTTTTTTTCATCAATTTTGGGCTCTGTTCCTGATACCTAGCCTGTGGTTTCAAGGATAAGACTGTTTACACTAACACCCGGTATTGTAAGTGGACGTGTCTATATTTTCTAATTACAAACAATGAAAATAAATGAATGAGTTTCTGTGCCCCGGCGGGGATCGTCATCTCATTAGTGTGCTAAAGAACATAAAGAACCAACATCCGAGCCATTGCATAGATGGACTGCAGTAAATAAATGCAGAGGCCATATTTCAGCTTAATGCACCGTGATGGACGCGCGTAAATTAATTTCCGGTAACGAGTGCGGCGCCAATTACGGCGGAACTGATTTTTAATTATTTGCTTGTCTAAAAATTGGAACTGTACACCTGATGTGATGTTTTTTGACTGAAAACCAGCGCTCCCTAGCATGCCTTACGTGAGGGAACACGATGCTGACTCAGGTCCCATTGGACCCACACAACCTTAAAGACTTAATGCCGTGATTATGCCGTGGGGTGCCGGCAGTAGAATGTCACCTCACCTCTCCTGCCCGTGGATGCAGTAAGAATCTGCTGAGGGATATCTCCGGAAAATGGGCAGCAGCGTCTTTCCGTGTAAGAACATCTCGAACTGCGCTCACCAACCCGCCTGCCAAGCGTGGTGAGTTTGGCAACAACCCCTCATGCACTTGGATCTCTAAGTCAATTAGGGAGGCCTATGTCCAGCAGTGGATATCTTACGGCTGTAATGATGATAATGATTAACTTTAAAGACCGCTAACTGGGGTGTTTACCACTATTATTTTTTTGGGCCCGCTGAGTGAGCTGCTTGCAATTTTTTGCCACGTATTTTTTTGTAATATTTAACTTTGTTCGCATAGATTAATTTAAGAAGTAAGTCCATTTTTTAACAAAAGTTTTTTTTTAAGTTTTGTATGCTTTTAATTAAGGTTTTTCTTCTGTCTTCTTCTTTTTATATGTTTTCGAAATATTTGAACATTGATATTAGTCGGGTAAATGGATAACCTTGAACAATGGATTTTTGATAAGGTTTTTAATTTCCTTTAAATGTTCTACTTAAGTGTGGTTTAAACACTATAAAATTACAAACTATTGGTACGAGTATCTGCTCTTGGGGAAAAGCCAGTGTTTTTCATTCCGTCGTCTCAGCCGTAGAACTCCAGTCAACTGCTGGACATAGGCTTCACTCTCCAAGATTATGACTGGGCTGTTGCCCTACTCACTACGCTTGGCAGGCTGGTTGGCGAGCGCAGTACGAGAGGTTAATAAACAGAAAGACGCTGCTGCCCATCTTCCGAAGTATCCCTTAGCAGGCTCCTGCTGCATCCACGGGTATGGAGGAGGGGGGAACATTTTACTGCCGGCACCCCACGTCCAAATCACAAATTAGCTGTGAGTGCATAAAAAATAAAGATAAAGATAAATAAACGTTTATTTTGTCACATTTTTACAATTAAATATAAAAAAATCATCAATTCTGTTTTAAAACTAGTGACAAAAATGGTCACTACTCAGCATGTGCTGTGGCAGAACGAGTGTACCACAGCGCTGGTCTTCCGTAGTAACCATGATGTGCGGTTGGTGCTACCGCAATGCACGGTAATTATATATTTATTAGGTAGGTACACATTAAAATCGAATAAGAAATACAAAATAAATACATAAAAATTTTCACAAAAAGGAATATAAAATTACATGGATAATGTAAGACACAAAAGAATTAAACAAGAACAATTTGCACGCAATATAATTATAAAAAAAATAAAAAAAGATATCACGGATCTATACTAAATATGAAAACTAAAGGTAAGGCACAAAACGACTCCTTATTTTGTTCTAACTTTTGAGTATGTAGAAGGTAGGAAGGTAAATTCTTTAATGAATTTCTAAAAGACCAAATTGAAGAGGAAGGCCAATTTATTTGGTATTTTTTTTGAGAAAGAAAAACCCATAGAAAACAGATCGAGAACCACCACCAGATAACTTTTAGAATATGCTTAAGGCATCGACCCCGCCATCACCTGCGTCACAAAAAACTATGATCACCAATTATTTTCTTCCATTTTTTTTAAAGGAAATGTCCCGTGGCTGCAGTAAGAGCCTGCTAAGAGATACCAGCGGAAGATGGGCAGCAGCGTCTTTCCGTGTATCAACATTCCGTACTGTGCTCGCCAACCAGCCTACCGAGAGCAGTGATTATGGCAACAACCCCTCATGATCAGTACTTAGTAATCAATGAGGAAGGCCTTTGTCCAGCAGTGGACATCCTACGGCTCGAAGACCATAAAAACAATTTCAAGTAAATTAGTGGTTTATTCTGATACAAACACACACAGACAAATAGAAAATATAACGTTTTTGAATTAAGTTAATAAAATTTATTAACCCCTCATAAACACACACACAAGAACCAGCTCCCGAGCACCCGCTAGTCTTGGCTACGGTAGGCCGCTTCCAGCAGCAATACCTGACGGTCCATGAGGGAGGCCTAGGTTCAGCAGTGGACGTCCTACGGCTGAAATGATGATGATGATGAAATTAAGTACTTGTTATAAATAACAGTAATTACAGTATATGAGCCAATACCTTGCTTAAGATGACAAGACAAGACCTACGGATGATGGTGGGCGTCATCACGGGACACTGTGATCTCAATCACCATCTTCACAAGACGGGTGCCACAGACAGTGGACTATGTCGCGGGTGTCTTGTAGAGGAAGAAACCGTGGAGCACGTGCTACTGCACTGTGGTGCCACAAGACAGACCAGAATAGAGACAGGACTGCAGGAGCTCATGGAGTCATGCCCTTCTTCTTCCACAACATTTGCATACCCTTCGGGGATGCTCATGGAATGCTGCCGGCGACCCCGAGTCCTTCTCCGGTATTTCAAGGAGTTGGGCTGGTTAGGTTAGGGTCGAGGCAGCTGGGACGACGAGCGCCGCGCCCTCGTCGCAGCAGTGGGGGACGACCTCTCGCTTGCAGCATTGATAAAATCAATGCTGGAAAGCGAGACGTCATGGAGGGAGGCGTTATCCTTCTGTGAACATGTAATGTCACGGAAGGAGGCTGCCGAGAGGGAGAGGGAAATATCCTCTACACTCCCGATCCGCAGCCGGAGAGCGGGGCGTAGGAGGAGGCTCTTCAACGCCCACCTACATCCCCCATAATAGGGGCGTTGGCGGTCGAGTCGGGGGACTCTGCCGCTGACAACATAATGCCCCGAGGTGGCGCGCGCGGGTGTGTTCCCGTGCGCCACTGAGTAGGTGTGTCGGTGATCTCCTGCACTGACACACCCGAGGAGGGGCCCGCAATGGTGATTGTGGGCCGACGCCGTCGGGGGCTGTGGAAGAATGCTCACGTGCTCCCACGGTTCCTGACTTAAAGGCGTGAGAAGGAACACACCCCAGAGTTTTAGTCGGTATAAGGAGTCTGACATAACCTTCTTGCCCCCCCCCCCCCCCCGGGCTTGGAGGTATCCATAAAGGATTTCCCTGGGTCAAAAAAAAAAAAGGGTCGAGGCCGCACCTCGGGGGACAATGCACAATACACCCCAATGCGGGACGTCAGTGCAGATCTGGTAACCCCCCCCTAGAATTAGAATTAGAATTAGTATATGAGCCTTAAAACGATCGTTAAGGATTGGATTTCTGAATATTCAACAAATGTATTTTTAGAGAGGTTTAAAAAAATCAAATAAATTTAACTTATTATAGGTGGTGGGAGATTGTTCCAACATTTTCAAGCAGCATATAGTAAGCTGCCATGACATACAGTTGATTTATTGCGAGGAAAAATGAGTAGTATGGCAAACCGGAAACGAAAATTATCGGTAGTTGTCTATTTATGACACTGTAAGGAAACCGGTAATGACGATTATCGGAAATTGTCTATTTATGACACCAAAAAGCAAAGTGGCAAAGTGTAAGGTACCTACGACGTGATGACATGTTAATGAATCAAATAGGAATTAATATTATACCACTTTCTGTCTAGGCAGAACACGTGCAAAGCTGCGAGCAGATTCTAGTTGCTCTAACTCCTAAATCCTCTGAATCGTAAAAGTCTAAGTTTTTCTATCACATGATATTAAACAGCGCTATAACCATTGAAATAAAGCTAACAACCCTGAGTTAGAAGCGGTCACGCACGCGCCAGACAGACGCATGCGAGCTACGTGGGACCTCGGCTTTGGACATGCGAGTACTGCTTTTATGCTCGTGGTCTTATAAGCAATGGTAAAAACTAAGAATTAATAAATAAAATATACAAACAATCATCATCATATCAGTCTCACAGACTTATAGCCACAAGACAGGTCCACTGCTGGACATAGGCCTCCGTCATGGTTTTCTAAGATCACAAAGGGGGTTGAAGCCTGACTCGCTACGCTTGGCAGGCGGGTTAAGGAGCGCAGTACGGGGTGTTGATACACGGAAGGACGCTGCTGCTTATCTTCCGGAGTACCCCTTGGCAGATTTTTACTGCATTGCCTGAGGAAGGAAAGGTAACATTCTTTTGCCAGCACCCCACGTGTGCCGTGAACGTGGATGCTGATATTAAAATGTATGTATGCAAATACGAGGTGTAATAATTTTGCATCTTAGAAATGTTTAAGTTTAAAGAACTTTATTCTCATACAAACACACGCGGTTCATTTACAATGAGATAAATAATTATTTTACAATATTTTACTTAACATCTGGTACCAAATCTAAAGCTAATAATAACTAAATCTGTATATTTAGCTAAGTTTTGTTATAACTTAATAATATAATATATGCTAATACTTATATGCTTTTTAGTTCTAGGTGTTACTAACTTTTAAAATCACAATTTATTTGGGTATTATTACATGATGCCGTGGGGTGCCGGCAGTACAATGTTACCCCTCCTCTCATGCCCGTGGACGCAGCAAGAGCCTGCTAAAGGATACCTCCGGAAGATTGTCAGCAGCGTCTTTCCTTGTATCAACATCCCGTACTGCGCTCGCCAACCCGCCTGCCAAGCGTAGTGAGTATGGCGACTACCCCTCATGGAGATTCATGAGGGAGGCCTGTTCAGTAGTGGACTTTTTGCGGCTGGAATGATTATTACATGATGTGTACATGTTCTTTAAGTTTATCTTTAAAAGCATTCAAATGACTGTAAATGTTTAAAGCAAACAACCCCTGATATCGCGTCTCAATGTATATCTTGACACCCTCCCGAGTTCTGACTAAATCTTCGGAGACCTCACTTTATATTCAAGGAATCGATAGCAGTTGTAAAAGGCGACTCGCTGAGCTGAATCAGAATTTAAAATATATTGATTCCCTTATGAATGAAGGAGTAGCGATCAAATATAAAGGAGCTTTGCTGGCGAGCTGTGCTTAAAACATTGTAACCGGGAAATTGAACAATATTTTACGTTGGTGCTGGTTTACAGTGTCGTGCTAGACATCATTTTAGCCGTGGGATCCGTGGATACAGTAAGAATGTACCAAGGCCTTACTCACCAAGCTTGGCAGGCGGGTTTGCGAACGCAGTACGGGATGTTGATACTCGAAAAGACGCTGCTGCTCATCTTCTGGAGGTATCCCTTGATAGATTTTTACTGCAAGGAGAGGTAACATTCTACTGCCTGCATATTATTTTAAACAGTTTATATTTAGGTAGTGCAAAATACCGTTAATGAAAAACACTTTCTATACTGGACGTAGATGGATTAGGCTTGCCTAGCACCTTTATCATCCTCCCAACTTACTTAGAGTTTGTAGATAAGATTGTTACTGCCCCAAAAGTAAAGAGTGATTTTGCTGTGCAGGTATTGTAAATGTTTAACCAAGACGCTGGTTCATGTCCACGTATACCGTCTGCGGGCCACGTGACTCGCGTGCGCCAATCGCAGAGCAGCTGAGGCTGTAAAAACGGGACGTGACCGCGCCGGGCCCGCGCCGTGGCCGCTGGAATCAATCATGCGGTGGACGTCCATCACGGGAATTTTAAACTTTAATAGGAGACTGTGGAGTTGTGTTTTGGAGTTATGGATGTTGGCTTTAGACATATTTTAAATAAAAAAAAATGGTAGAGATTAATACCGTCTAGTCCTAAGTAAACTAAGCAAAGCTTGTACTAGAAATGAGATGATTTATAGAATACTTGAAAACATTTTTTTTAGTACCTTAGGATTAAATAAGTGATGAGCACTAAGAAAAATCGTTACAATAATAACTCAGAATACATCTAGCACAAATTTTCACGTGCAAGTTTCGAAGACTCCTCTAAATATTCCCGGAAAGGGCGGCGTCTTCATTCGTATTCGAGGACGCACGCGAACTACGTAACCGGGAATTTAAAATGCACTCCGCTTACAGAGTTCACGTTTTGACGTACCTCTGGGCTGCTAAAAAGCTTACTGATAAACTCTCAGGGTATTCTAGAATATCTACAGAGTAGTAGAATGCCGGCAGTGGAATGTTACCCCTCCTCTATGTTATCCCCGTGGATGCAGTAAGAATCTGCTAAGGGTCTGCTCTGCTCCGGAAGATGGGTAGCAGAGTCTTTCCGTGTATCAACATAGCATAATGCGCTTGTCAACCCGCCTTCCAAGCGTGGCGAGTATGGCAATAATCCCCCCATGATCTTGAAGGTGTATACTGAGGCCTATGTCCAGCAGTCTTATGGATGTGATGATGATCTACAGAGTAGCCGTGTTGGCCGGTTTTTTATTATACGACTTAATGATGACACAAGCAAAAGGTCTATCTCATGTTAAGAGGTAACCTCCACCTATTCTATATCGCGTTCCGCGTCGTGTTCGACGAACGTGAACCAGACTTACTTGCCTTAGTTGCCATGGCAAGATCAGTATAAGAATCAAAATTCTATAATATTCCGCCAGTTAGATAATACAGAAATGATAGACACGTATTATTTGCTTATTAAAATTAATGAAGCAGTACATAGATAAAGCGAGTTGAAGTTTAGTTGTAGTTTATTGGCGGTTTCATCATTCTGTACCGAGTCGAGTTGGCACGTACCAGCGTGCGACTTCACGCGACCATTCGATAAAATGTATTGCGGATATTTTTGGATTACGTTAAAATATAAAAAATACGTGTACTAATAGATTTTGATAATCTACATGACGGACTACAAATTAAACTGAAGTCATCTAGCTTATTGCAATACCGCGACGTTCGGCGGTCTCGTTCAGCATAAACACCAGTAGATGACGTTTAATAATAATCATAATAATAAATCATTTTACAGCTTCTACGTTCGACTGTATACTATTTTTATGTTTGTTTATCGACAAAAATTCTTGTTTTATTAGAAAGTGTGCACTCTCGAAGTGCCCTATGGGAACTCAGTCACTATAATCGGTTTTTTTAATTGAAAAGTTAAAGTTGAAGTAAGTCAGATAGCTGTTTGATTGTCTGTAAGTAGAGTAGGAGACTCTACTTACAGAATTTACGTTTTAGTGTTGCTCTTGTCCGTCAAATGTTTGTTTTAATCCATCTGAGTGTTTTTTACAGTGCTTTCTTTGATAAATAAAATAAATAATGCTGGATACTACAGCACCAACTAGTCCCAAACTAAGCAAAGCTTCAACTATGGTAACCTAAATACTATAGATTACTAAAATACAAAGTACGTTACGATACATTAAACACTCAGGGTCTGGGTCTGCAAACATCTTGCCCCCGCGGGGATCGCACCCGCTACCTTCTTCGTCGCACACGGCTAATAGAACATTGATCCAGGGAGGTTGTCAAAAACTTTTGCAAAAGTCAAAGTAAATAAGTGTTTAATCAAAAGACTTACAATCTACATAGAATAGTCAATTTACCAAAAAAGATCAAGACACATAGAATTTACACATAACTGAATTGGTTTGCTTTAGATATTTTTTTTTCAAGTGAGAGAAAGAAAGAACAAAAAACCTCACTCTTTCACTTCTGCACATGAAATATTTATTTCTATTATTTATTTATTAAACATTACAAAAATTACTTAAAGCTAGACATAGTCAGTAGAGTGTTATTAGGGGTTCTGGCTCACTTATTGGGTGTTGTAAAATGTGCCGTATGTAATAGTGTTTAAGGTTGTTTTTATGTTGTATAAGAGTGTTTTTGGTGTGTTTGAGCTCTGTTTGCGTATGTTTAGTAGGGTATGAGAGGTCTGTGATAGTTGGTTTTTGGTCGTTTTACGCGTTGTGATTGGTGTAGAGCGACCAGGGGTCAGTTAGACTGGTGGGATGTGTCTTATCGTGAATGCATAGCCGCAATCTTCCGGTTTTGGTATTGATAAATACTGCGTGACGCGCCTCGAAGTTCAAATCCACCTCCGATGGGTAATGAAAAAACATGTATGGCACAGATATGAAAAAAAAAACTGTTAACTGTGGGGTCACAATGCATTCGTATAGGTTTTCATTACGCAAGTTGCAGTTCTTGAATCTTCTATGAAGTAATTACAACTAGGCCTTCTTAGAATTTTGTTTTTTATGTGGCGCCCTAGCCAACTTCCTGTAGCCATCGCCATCGCCATCGCTAACCAACAGATATACTATGACAAAATAAATGTAGAATTGATCCCAAGTTAATTTGCTACGTAGAATGTCATCATTTAGATTGTAAAAAAAACGTCCACTACTGAACACAGGCCTCCCTCGTCGTCGTCGTGGATCTCCATATGAGGAGTAGTAGTCACCACGCATGGCAGGCGGGGGCGGGTTGGTAAGCGCAGTACGGGATGTTGACACACACGGAAAGACGCTGCTGCCAGAGGTATCCCTTAGCAGGCTCTTACTGCATCCATGGGCATGAGTGGAGGGGTAACATTCTACTGCCGGCGTGTTATTAGGGGTTCTGGCTCACTTAATGGGTGTTGTAAAATGTGTCGTATGTAATAGTGTTTAAGGTTGTTTTTTTATAAAGTTGTATAAGAGTGTTTTTGGTGTATTTGAGCTCTGTTTGCGTATGTTTAGTAGGGTAGGAGAGGTCTGTGGTGATAGTTGGTTTTTGGTCGTTTTACGCGTTGTGAAGTTAGAGTGGTGGGATGTGTCTTATCGCGTGAATGCATCTAGCCGCAATCTTCCGGTTTTTTTTTTGGTATTGATAAATACCGCGTGACGCGCCTCTGATTGGCGCGGAGAGCGACCAAAGGTTAAATCCCTAACTATGAATGTGCTTAATTAAGGTTCTTGCAAGACAGTAATAATAATAGTAAAAATAGGTATCCAAGGTGTTTTAAATAAAAGTTTTTTTTTTTTTTCAAGGTGTGTATTTATTAGAAAGCTTAACATTATGTACCTACCTACCTAACTATTATATAAATCTTACAAACTAGATATTATACAGTTTAAAAAAGCATTACTAACCCTAAGTATACTAAAGTTAGGTAGGTATATTACAATGCCCCCATGCAAGAGTATTTTTACCACCAACAACACCATCATCATCATCATCATCAGTATAATCACTCGATGAGATAATATATCTCTTATCATCATTCCCACACAATACTTTTTTAAAAACTAATGTTAATTAATAATATACTTTTTACATTTAATTATTTCTAAAGAAAAAGGTGATTGTTGGCTGAAACAAAACCTTTGACACGACATAACCCTACAAAAATAGAATGTATCTTTTTACACTTGAATCGTATGTACTGGCATTGTAATTTTTATTTTCTTATCCTATAACTATACATACATACAAGTGAGTGAAGTAAAGTCTAGCATTTTGGCTAGTTCAAAATTTGTCTGTTGTATTCTTTTGGTGTAATTGAAAACTAACAAACATTTTAATTATGTCTGAAGTAGACAGGAAAAAACCATTTCCGAGTCTGGAAAATGATTTATTCCTAAATATCATACCAAAATACGATGCTATTTTGATCATGAGTACTGCCTGCCTAACGCACTAATATATCATAAATTAATTATTTCTAAAGGATTAATTAGGTTCACCAACTACTTGGACATTTAATAAAAAATAACCTTTTTTGTTCCGGTACTGCTCTGTGTGCACAATGCCTCCAGGTTTGGTGATTTTAATATGGGTGCAATCGATTGCCCCTACAATATTTTTTTCAGCCCAGGTGCTCTTCCTATACTACCAAGGTTTTCAAAGTCATTCTTTATTTTTTCTTAAATTTACTGGAAACTTAATGAAATCATTCATTAGCAACCAATGCACGAGTAACTCTCTTCACTATATGACACACTGTCGATTGTGAAATGTGCATGATGTCTCCACATACATACAATCTGGAAGCTACCAGTGGCATAAAAACGTAAGACCGTTAGTAACTGCCACATTGGACTTACAGGAAGCCCTTTTTTGTGTCTCTGTTTGTAAAGAGTCAGTAATTCTCGGTAAAATGACATTCATCACAACACTTTTGGAAAAGCAAAATCTCTTTTTAAAACAATCTTCTGAATAATCATAAAATGGATCCACATCACAAAAGTAAACTTTGCGTTTTCTGGACTCAGCAACTTCAATCTCCGGTAGTATATTGTTATCGATATCATCTATTACACCAAAAGTCGCTTCGATACTTTCCATTGCTAAGTATAACCGCAAAATCAAACGCAAAATGGTGCAGTTCTAATGCTTAAGTAAAGAAAATGGTGACTATTACTTGACTAAGAATTCTAACTTTTGACAGTTCAAACTTCAAGCAATTACTAAACTATAGAATAAAAATCATTACTTGAGTAATTACTTTTACTCAAGTAATTACTTTTACTTGTTTATAAATACGGGTGTTAGTATTGTGGTAAACTTTACAAACAATCAATGCTTTATATAACCAAAACCACCTTATTTCCACCTAAACATACACACATACATCGGTATAAATAAAAAATGCGGTTAAATTTTTGATAAAGAAAAGTATTTTATTGATAACAACAAAGTTTTACATAAGTACATTTTTTTACACTAAATTATAACAATCAAACAGAAATTCTAATGCTAAACATTTCACTTCACAATCCACTATTGAGTTCTTATCATATTGTTTGTAGAGTATTACATTTGCTTCCTGTAAACTACATGGCTTTCTATGTTTAAATTGATTTTTAAAAAAATTGATTCTATTCTCGTAGGTGACTTTCATTCTGTTCAGATGTTCTATCTGTACATTAATACAATCCCTTATAGTTTCAATAAAACTCCAATCTTGTTGATTAATGGTGATTGTATTTTCATTCTTACTAACAATCAGTTGAGGTGGTGTGATTAAAACACCTTTTGAATAATCTTCACTCATCACCATCATCTTATCGTTGGTCTGAAGATTCAACGGTTTCACAATTGAATGTTCATAGAAAAAGTTTTTTAGGTACTCAAATTTTTCTTCAAATATTTCATACCATTCTTCATCAGTGATTTCAAATCCATCATTGATGTTTATACATACTCTAAGGAGTTGTATGTTTTCTTTTATTTCAAGTTTAAGGTAAACATCAATTGTATAGTTATACACTTGTTGTTGTTGTTGTTGTTGATGTTGTAGTTGAAGAGGAGAATACCGTTTCTTACCTAATACACACTTTGTGCACTCAATCGATGGTGTGTAGTTTTGAAAAAAATAATCCATAATGATTAGAGGAGGGTGATGTTATGTTCTCAAGAGCTTGAGGGTTACTGACTAATTTTTCGAACATTTCCTCCAAGCATTGTGTACTCAAAGAGTGAGTCATTAATAATCAAACAATATGCGGTGGTGTTTGTAGGTACATTCTTCTTAAACTCAAGCTCAACTTTAATATCAATAGCGCTGTTGGTGTTATAAGTGTCACACTGTCTTGATGTATCAACAACACACAGCGGAAACTTTGTCTTAAAATGTGAAAGATTAATTTGAGGAGAGGAATAAGATCGATCATAGAAGGCTCGTTGAAAGTTGACAAATGCGTCATACAGCAGGGGAAAAGAACCCTTCTCAATGTCTGCTGAAAACGAATCGTATGGATAATATTGAGAGTTGAGATAAACTCTACAGTTGACGAGATTACAATGATCGAAAACTCCCATATCCTTCATTTCTTCGTTCTTGCGAGAAGTTTGGAAAGCAACAATAACGAAGCGAGGCTTTTCTAATTGTGTTGATGTTTTGATGGTCCACACATGTTTTGTTGTTGTGGGTAACAGTGGATATTCATAAAGATCCCATGTTCGGAAAGCAATAGGAATAGATATGTTGCTTTCCACTAATGACATCAAACGTAATTTTTCCCTATCTGAAACCTTAACTACAGGTACACGCCACACAACACGTGTTATATTAATTTCTATATGTTTAGCAACTTCTTTAACTATTGCAGCGTTCGTATTTGCACTCGCTCGATTCAACACTAGTTCATGTTTCGCATTCATTATAACTTTTTTATAGTCTTCCGCAAATCCCAACAGGTGTGCTAAAGGTATGGTAAAACTAAAGTCTCCATCATCGATTGGTTTAATTGTGTTAAGGTTCCATCCAGCGTTCTCTAACGCATAATCACTTTCTTTGGTGTAGGAGACAATACCCTTCATGGAGGTGGTGATACCACAGTTTTTACTGTTATTTATTGATATCAAAATGTATCCTAACGCCATCTAGTGGTCACTTAATGTAATCTTATATCTAGTATCTATGATTTGTCTATGATTTCCGTTTCCTTTGTCTATGCTAATAAATAAAATGCAATAAAAAATATTTAGTTTTAATTCCGCTTATGCTGAGATGCAGGAGCACCGCCCTCCCGCCCGCTAATTATGCACATGCAGGGAGAACTAGCTTGTCAGTGCAGCATGCATACCCAAACCTATACGACGACACGTGTTTCGCCTCTCCGCGAGGCATCATCAGGTGACCGCTGAGATGTTGACTGGTCGGCCGCTGGAACGAAAGTGAAGCCACAACGCAGCCGTCGCTCCTTAAATACCCCCACCGCGTGACGTTGTTGCCCTACTACTACCCGAAAAAATACGTAATAATGGAGACGACACTAAATTTGTTTGGTCATTCAACAGTGTAAACGCGCTATTATTGTTGTGTTTGAGAATTTCTAACTGCTCCAACACACACAACCGGAAGCTTTTCCCACATACATGCAAAATGTTATAATTATTACTGTCGCGCAAGGAATGGCCGGTATCAATTAGATGTTTTGCGAAATGTGATTTGTCGGGATGGCCATTCCTATACGCTGCAGTATGTTCCTTATACCTAGTATCAAAATCTCGGCCCGTCTGACCCACATATACCCCGTTGCAATCGTCACAAACCAACTTGTAAACACCGGATTTTTGAGATGGTTGTAGATAGTCTTTACCGTTACACAGAGATCGAATATTGTGGTTTGTTCGGAAAGCAACGTAGATGTTATTTTTTCTAAGTATGTTAGCTATTTTATCTGAAATTGGGCCTATGTAGGTCAGACTGCCCAGATATTTGTTAATATGAGTAGGCCCAATTTCAGATAAAATAGCTAACATACTTAGAAAAAATAACATCTACGTTGCTTTCCGAACAAACCACAATATTCGATCTCTGTGTAACGGTAAAGACTATCTACAACCATCTCAAAAATCCGGTGTTTACAAGTTGGTTTGTGACGATTGCAACGGGGTATATGTGGGTCAGACGGGCCGAGATTTTGATACTAGGTATAAGGAACATACTGCAGCGTATAGGAATGGCCATCCCGACAAATCACATTTCGCAAAACATCTAATTGATACCGGCCATTCCTTGCGCGACAGTAATAATTATAACATTTTGCATGTATGTGGGAAAAGCTTCCGGTTGTGTGTGTTGGAGCAGTTAGAAATTCTCAAACACAACAATAATAGCGCGTTTACACTGTTGAATGACCAAACAAATTTAGTGTCGTCTCCATTATTACGTATTTTTTCGGGTAGTAGTAGGGCAACAACGTCACGCGGTGGGGGTATTTAAGGAGCGACGGCTGCGTTGTGGCTTCACTTTCGTTCCAGCGGCCGACCAGTCAACATCTCAGCGGTCACCTGATGATGCCTCGCGGAGAGGCGAAACACGTGTCGTCGTATAGGTTTGGGTATGCATGCTGCACTGACAAGCTAGTTCTCCCTGCATGTGCATAATTAGCGGGCGGGAGGGCGGTGCTCCTGCATCTCAGCATAAGCGGAATTAAAACTAAATATTTTTTATTGCATTTTATTGTCATGGATTTCCGCAAAGTAACGCCTGATTCCATTAATTATATGCTAATAAAGTTATATCTGTCAGTTGTCAACCTGAAATCCCACGTTTTATTAGGTTATGGGCCCAGCCCCTTATTTTTCGGTAAAAAAGTCAGTTAATTGTTAGTATTTTCATTGAAAATGAGTTCTAATTTTCTCGCGAACGTGCCAAAGCTCAAAGGTCGCGAAAATTACGACGATTGGGCATTCGCTGTGGAAAACTTGCTGATTCTTGAAGGCGCCGACAAGTACTTGAAGCAAGACACGTCTACCCCTGGAGCAGCAGACGCGGCAGATGTAAAGGCGCGTGCGAAGTTGGTTTTGACGATTGATGCATCGTTATTTGTGCACATAAAGCATGCAAAGACTACGAGGGAATTGTGGACAACGCTGAAGACCCTGTTCGACGATTCCGGTTTCTCGCGGAGAATTACTTTGCTTCGTCATTTGATATCGATCAGACTGGAAAGCAGTGAAAACATGACGAATTATGTGACTCAAATAGTGGAAACCTCGCAGCGGTTAACTGGTACAGGATTCGAGATAAATGATGAATGGGTTGGTTCATTGATGCTAGCTGGATTACCAGAACGATTTATGCCTATGATCATGGCTATTGAACACTCAGGGATCAAGATTTCAACGGATTCAATTAAAACTAAACTATTGGACATGGAATCTGTGGACGTGAGTGAAACGGAACGTAATTCAGCATTGGTTGCAAAGAGTTGGATAAAAAAGAAATACAATTCTGGCAGCACTAGCAAGCATGGACAGACTCCCCAGATGTCAACGTCAAACTCAAATGTAAACAAAACTAAGAAAACAATTACATGTTACAAATGCAAGGAAACGGGCCATTATCGGAACCAATGTCCACTTTTACAAGAAAAAGCAGATAAGAGGAAACAGTCTAACGCTTTTAGCGTTGTTTTTCTTAGCGGAAACTTTACTAAGAGCGATTGGTACGTGGATTCCGGAGCCAGTATGCATATGACTGCCAACAAACATTGGATAAAAAATCCGTGTTTTTCACAAAATTTACCGGAAATTGTTATTGCGAATCAGACAAAAGTTCCTGTTGTGTGTTCAGGAGATGTCGAGCTTATCACAAGTCACAATTATGAAATTAAAGTGAAGAGTGTTTTGTGTGTGCCAAGTCTTACAACTAACCTCTTATCAGTCAGTGAATTGATCAAAAACGGAAACAATGTCACCTTTGAGTCAAACAAATGCCTGATAACAAATAAATTAGGCAATTTAGTTGCAGAGGCTGTACTGATTGATGGAGTCTACAAGATGTGTATTAAAACAACTGAAAGCTGTCTACTTACTCAGTCAGCTGTTGATGGTGACACATGGCACAGGCGACTAGGACATATCAATAACAGTGACATGAATAAAATGAGAAGTGGATTGGTTGAAGGGATGGATTATTCAGACACATTTGTGACAAGTAAGTTGAATTGTGAGATTTGTTGTGAAGGAAAACAGGCAAGGTTACCTTTTTCCACAGGTACACGAGCCACAGAGATACTTCAACTTATTCATTCAGACATTTGTGGTCCCATGGAATGCAACTCAATTGGCGGTGCTAGATATTTCCTACTGTTCATTGATGATTTTTGCCGAATGACATTCATTTATTTCTTGAAGGCAAAGAGTGAAGCATTGAATTATTTCAAAGAATTCAAGTCGATGGTAGAAAATAGGCAGAATAAGAAAATCAAAATCTTTAGAACTGACAATGGACTCGAATACTGCAGTAAAGATTTTGAAGATTTTTTTAAAGAAAGAGGGCATACTCCACCAGAAGACTAACCCTTACACACCAGAGCAAAATGGTCTGAGTGAGAGGTCTAACCGAACCATTGTCGAAAGGGCTAGATGTCTACTTTTTGAAGCTGATATGGAAAAGAAGTTTTGGGCAGAGGCGGCCAATACTGCCGTTTACTTAAAAAACAGATCAGCAGCTTCGGGCATTGATAAGACTCCATATGAGATGTGGACTGGAAGAAAACCAAACTTAGAGCACATAAGAATATTCGGTAGTCCTGTTATGGTACATGTGCCGAAAGAAAAAAGAACTAAGTGGGACAGAAAGTCCAAGAAACACTTACTTGTAGGTTTTTCTGAGGAGGTTAAAGGTTACAGAATATATGATCCAATAAAGAGACTAGTAACAACCAGTAGAGATGTAGTCATTCTAGAAAAGAAAAAGAATCAAAACTCTGTCACCTTCTCTGTTGAAAACACAGATTCAGTAGGGGAGTTAATGGAAGAATCTGTATTTAAATTAGAACCTTGTAACAAGTCAATCTCTGGCGAGTCAGACTACCTAGATGTTGAAGATGAGGATGTGCATACTGAAGCAGGAGAAGAGCAGCAACATTCAGAGTCATTCACTTCCCCATCTATGGAAGTCAATGAAGGCAGGCCAATACGAAAAAGGAAACAACCTGAGAGATATGGATGCTACACCAATACATGCACCAGCTACATAGGAGAAGATGGATTGTCTTATGCAGAAGCTATCAGTGGTCCTGAGAAACAGCAGTGGTTGCAGGCGATGGCAGAGGAGCTGCAATCATTTAAAGACAATGATGCTTGGGAAATTGTTCAAACTCCAGTTAATGTGAATATAGTGCAGTGTAAGTGGGTGCTAAAAAAGAAATTTGATTGTGACAATACAGTGAGATATCGTGCGCGACTAGTAGCTAAAGGTTATACGCAGAGAGCTGGTGTGGACTATCAAGAAACCTTTTCTCCAGTAATCAGACATTCAACCTTGCGGTTATTATTAGCTTTGAGTGTACAGTTAGATATGGATATCATACATTTAGACGTCACAACAGCTTTTCTTAATGGTCATCTTAAAGAGAACATTTTTATGCATTTACCAGAAGGTTTTCCCTTTGAAAATTCAAACAAAGTTTTGAAATTAAAAAAAGCTGTTTATGGCTTAAAACAGTCATCATTTGCTTGGTATCAGAAAGTAGAGGAAACTTTGTGTACTTTAGGATTTTGTAAAAGTAAGCTAGAACCTTGTGTTTTTATTAAGAATCATAGCAAAGATAATAAAACCATTGTAGGTATATATGTTGATGATTTTTTGATATTCTCAAATTGTAAATCTGAAAGTGACAGTCTAATAGAAGCTCTGGGTCAAAGATTTAAAATAAAGAATCTTGGTCAAGTCAAAAAATATTTAGGAATGCGAATTAGTATAGAAAGTAATTCAAATGTTATTACGATAGATCAGGAGCATTATATCGAGCAATTATTAAATAAATTTGATATGAATGAATGTAATACAGCTGAAACTCCTATTGAATTTAAATTAAATATAGAAAAGTCAAACATTTGTGAAGAGAATTTGCCGTATCAAAAATTAATTGGTAGCTTAATGTATTTGGCTGTAATGACTCGACCAGATATAGCTTATTCTGTCAGCTATTTAAGTCAGTTTAATAATTCTTATTCACACATTCACTGGAATTATGCAAAAAGAATTTTAAAGTATTTGTTAAAGACTAAAGACTATTGTTTAAAATATTCCAAAGGAAAAGCAGAATTACATGGTTTTGTAGATGCCGATTGGGCAAGTGATGCTATTGACAGAAGGTCATACACAGGATTTTGTTTCATGAAATCTGGATCTGCTGTTTCTTGGGAAAGCAAAAAGCAACGTACAGTAGCATTAAGCAGTTGTGAAGCAGAATACATGGCTATGTCAGAAGCTTGCCGTGAAGGCATTTATTTACAGAACTTAGAGTTAGAATTAACAGGATTTTGTAATAAGATTATACTCTATAATGATAGTCAGAGTGCATTGAAGCTGGCAAATAATAATCAGTCTCACAAACGATCTAAACACATTGATGTGCGTTACAATTTTATTAGAGACACAATTATTAATGGTATTGTTGAAACGAAATATTTGCCAACTGTTGACATGCCCGCTGATTTATTGACCAAGGGATTGTCTGGGGTCAAACATTACAAGTTTATGAAAAAACTTGGTATAGTTAGAAAGTAGGTAATATATTATGTGTAGATGGAAAATTTGTTATTTTGATATAGTAGGGGTGTTATTTATTGATATCAAAATGTATCCTAACGCCATCTAGTGGTCACTTAATGTAATCTTATATCTAGTATCTATGATTTGTCTATGATTTTCGTTTCCTTTGTCTATGCTAATAAAGTTATATCTGTCAGTTGTCAACCTGAAATCCCACGTTTTATTATTTACAGCGATCAATCTCAACTCCATTTAATTCATAACGAACGTCTTGAAACAAGAATGTTGGAGCGTTATTGATAAAGCTGCAATCTTTATTAACTGTACCCTCCACCAAAATGTGACTAGCACTTGGAAGCACCATTAAATCTTGTCGGTTTATGCAAATGCGTATCTCATCATTGTTCTTGAATGAGTCATTATATGGATTGTAGGGATGAAATTCAATGCTTTCAATACTATCATCATACTCCACCTTATCATCAATGTTTAAAATTGATGAGGACATTTTACTTTAAATCCAAGACTTTGTAGAAAAGAAATATTTTCTTTTGTTAGTTTTTTCTTTAAGTTATTTGGTTGATTGGTAACGTTGTGTGTTGTTTGATCGCGAACACCACTACTACTACTGCAGTGTGCAATAACATCATGTTTGTTTTTATACACAATCATTATATATGTATATATATGTATATAATTAATATTCTCTCAACGGTCTAATGTGAAGGCGGAGAGAAATGTTTTCTCCTCTGAAATTCACCAGTTTCCCACGTTCGTTTACCACTCGCACTTCAATATTTTGTATGTTATTATTTTTCACAGGTAAATAGATAACATTTGTTGGGGTCTCTATTAACTGATATCCAGGTGGTACAGATGGAGAAAATTCGTGAATCACGTGTGATGGAATGTTGTTGATGAATGATCCTTCAACAATGTTACATTCTACTCTTATAGTGTTCGTTATTAATATATCAATAGTTTGATCTGAATAGTGTATTTGACCACTTTTCAAAACTCTCGGTGTAAAACCAAACAATGAACCGATTGAGTTTGTTTTATCAAAATAAATATCATACTTAGGTGAATACAGTAAACATTTTGATGTATTGGTGTTTGCTTCAATATCAATGGTATTATATGGATCTTTCTCACTTAATTCATCCATTTTTACCTCCATATATTTAATTATATCATTAATCTCATAAGTTCCTTCAGGTATTTCAATAACATTCGCACCATAATGAAATAAGTTGTTGCTCTTATCAACATTTGGAATTGAATTGTATGTTTTTAAATAGACCAAAGCACACTCATACAATTTATCATTTAAATTAAGGGGTGGTAAGAAATCAGCTGATAGCACAGATTTATTACTGTTTAGAGTAATCGTAAGCGACATGATATTAATATTCTCCTCCCACTAGTAAGTCAAAGGTGTAAATGAAACACAAATAATATATATCTTAGTATTTATTGAGTATTATTTAAATAAAGATTTAACTGTGTTACCTAAAAAAGCAAGACATAAATGACCACAATTTTTAGTGTTAAACTTTTGCAAACGAGTATAGTTGTATTCAATGTTTACAACATGTTTAGACATATATCGCATGAATTCTTCAGGAGGTCGCAAGTCACCAAAACTATCAAAATATACACAATAATCCCCTTTCTTTATGTATGCAACCCAATGTGTTCCGCTGTTTTGATAACTATCCAAATTAACTACACCACTCTCATAGTAATGTGGTTTTGGTGGTAGGTTATCTCGCATAAATACCCCCCTAAAATAGGGTATTTTTTGTTTTTTTACACATTGCAATATATCCACATCGGTGAGGGCCTTCCCTCGAGGTAGTTTTAGTTTTTTGGAGTGACGTAAAGACCCATCCCTGATTTGTAAGGACGTACATACAACCCCTTTCCAACAACTTTCTCTGCAGCAACACCCTCTTTTTTTTTTTGTTGAATCATTTCGTAAATGTTTCTTGCTGTAGTAGAAACACCACCTGCTATTGTTCCAGCAGCTGCTAATGCTCCCAATATTGGTAGTAATGGTAAAAAACCACCTCGTTTCGGTAACGGTATCACTCTAGTTGAGTGTTTAATGGTTTTTCCACGTGTGAATAATTTTGCTGCGTTAACTGCAGCATCCATCAGGTGTTTATGTGAAGAATTTCCCTTTAATGAATGTTGTTTTCTCAAAGCTTTTCGAGTTGCTCTAATTACTTGAGAGATAGGTACACCCATTCCACGTTTCACTTTAAACTTCATTATTTTATTAACTGCAAGACCTGCTATCTTTTCACCTAAACTGGATGATTCACGCCAACGTTGATCAGCTGCAGCTGCTAATTCTAAATCAGCTATATGTCTTGCTTCCAATGAGTGATTTTGAGAGTATGCAATATCGTGTTGTTTACACGCTTCATCCAACTGGTTGATACCCTTATCGTTGCGAAGCAATCTTTTCTTTAATTTTGTACCAGGTCCACAATAATTGTATCCAGGTATATGAAGCTCAAACGGAAGTTTATTTATTAAGTTGTTAATAAATCCACCACCACCCTTAACAGATGTTTTCACATCAACTTTATGTTTTCTAGTGAATGGTTTGGTGTGTGTTATCATATTAAATCACCTCTGATTGCTGCAGTATGAACACTGTTTCTTTGTTATATATGCTATGTCAGGTGTATCACCATCACCCTCAAACATTAAGTGATAGTGATCATTGCAAATAAAATATTGATTTATCTCAGAATCATTTTGCAGATGCTCAGGTAGGTTTTCTTCAATAAGATGTAACCACCTTCTAGCTACTTTTAAAAGTAAACTTTTTGAAATGTTTTGTAGTTCCTCTTTGGTTGGTCTATTATCTATTTCCATGTAAAAACACTCAGGTATCATGTTGTATAAAATAGTCAACCACCCTTATAGAGCACTCACAACAATATGAAGCTTAAAAAACAAAAGACTCATCTCAAAGTGAAAAATTGGTCAATTATAGATGAGAATTATACATCTGATGGTGGGGGTAAGAACGGATTGTTGCTACCTAACAACATAAGATGTCTTATCTGCGGACCATCAAATTGTGGTAAAACAAATGTTTTGCTATCACTACTCTTTGATCCGAATGGTATTAAATTCTTTAATGTATACCTATACTCTAAATCACTTCAACAACCTAAGTATGTGTTCTTAAATGAAGTGATGAATAATATAAAGGAAATAACTTTTCATGCGTGTAGTGATAAAAGTCAAGTGAAACCACTGGAAGAGGTTGGAGAAAACAGTGTTGTTATCTTTGATGATGTTAGTTTAGAAGATCAGGATACAATACGTCAATACTTTAGTATGGGGCGTCATAGAGGCTTAGATTGTTTTTATTTATGTCAAACCTACAGTAGAATACCCAAACAGTTGGTGAGAGATAATGCAAATCTTATATTGCTATTTAAACAAGATGATTTAAATTTGAGGCATGCTTATGATGATCATGTAAACACAGACATGAGGTGGGAACAATTTCAAGATATATGTCGTGAATGTTGGAAAGATCGATACTCTTTCTTAGTTATTGATAAGGAGAGGAATATTAATAAAGGTCGCTATCGAAAATCTTTCAATAATTTCGTTGAAATTTAGACTATGTATACATAGTGTATAAAATTTAATATCATCATTGAACAATCGTCATTTCATCATGAGCTCTGCTGCTGAACAGATTTTAGGTGGAAATAAACAGTTGAAGCGTAAACTTATCGAATCAATTGATTCTGTAAAGAAGAAAGTGAAAGCTTTGCATACAGTTAGAAGTGATCTCTCAACTGAACTAGAAAAGACATTTGAACCCATCACAAAACCGTTAAATGAATTGGTATCTAAAAAGAATAGTGTGGATCATAGTGAGAATTATAGTAAAATAAAACACATTAAAAAAAAAGATGATGGTGATGATGATGCTGCTGATGATGATGATGATGTGGAATCAATGGTCTCAGCATTTGGAAGTGGAGATGATGGTGATTATGATGATGATTATGATAATCAACATGATGTAACCCAACCAAATGAAAATAAATACATTTCATATCTGAGTGGAGAGGTAAAGGTACCGTTTGGAGCATACCTTCAACATGGTAAAATGTTTATTGGTGACAGTCCCATTCAAATCGTAAACAACGATATTCAAGTAAAAGATATAAAGTATAAAATTACACCAGGAGTGGTAGAGCTCATCTTTAAAAAAGTACCTAACAAAAAGTTAATTGAAGAAAGTGATATTGGAAATTATATGAAAATTCTCAAGAAAACAAATGCATATCGACGTGGTTTCTCACCTATAGGTCAAGTTCAAGGTGATAAAAGCATCAAATATAATGAATACATAAAAAAATACTTGATTCAGAGTAAAATAATCAAGAGTGGTGGTGGTGCTATCATCAACAAGAAATACTTTCCAAATACTGACTATATTTACTGGGATGATCCAAATGAACTTGTAGATCGCTTACGTCTGCTTATCGCATCTCAAAGTGTAGGTAACAATTCTCACTCTAATGAAATTAATGCAATCATTGAAGAAATGGTAGAGGGTGGGTTTATAATAAAGCAACCACCATCATTCAATAAGATGTTCAACAGATAACTGCTAACAACTATCAGGTTGATCATCAGCAATCAACCAACAGGTTGTTCATCAGCTAACAGACTGTTCATCAGCTAACAGACTGTTCATCAGATCACCTCTTATATTACCAACAGATTGTACATCATCCATCAGGGTGTTCATAAGATTACCTCTTACATACACATACATCACACTCAACATGCCTGTCAACAAGTTTGGACATTACATCAACGAAGGAGTTTTGTGTGAAATAAATAAAACATCAAAGAAAAATAAACATTTTATTACATGTGATAATAAACGATTATCATTCGTTGCTAAGGGTGTACGTAAGAATGATGTTATAATCAAAGCACAATTGGATGATATTCAAAATCTATTGTTATCAAAGATCAAAACAAATTCCACGGAAATAAGTAAAATCAATCAACAACTACTTCAAATAACCACCGCTCAAATTAAACCACATCACAAGAAACCAACTAAACCCACTAGTGGTGGTGTTGCTGCTGCTGGTGGTGTTGCTACTGCTGGTGCTGCTAAACCTCCTCACCTTTAAGGATGAGTAAAGCTCAAGTGGTGCAAGAGATACATGCGTATGCTCGTAAAAAATTCCCCCGTAGACGTTTCATACAAAAGGGACTAGATGATACTTGGCAAATTGATCTCATTGATATGCAAAAATATTCTAAGGTTAATGAAGGTTTTAAATACATTTTAATTTGTATTGATACCTTTTCCAAGTATGTGTGGGTGCAACCGCTGAAGACAAAAAACGGAAATGTTGCAACTGATGCAATGAGTAAAATTCTAAATGAAAGTGCTAGGAAGCCTAAAAACATTCAATCTGATAATGGAACAGAATTTTACAACAGCAAGTTTCAAGCTCTCATGAAACAACACAACATAAACCACTACTCCACCTATAGTGTTATGAAAGCATCCATAGTGGAACGATTAATAAGAACCATAAAACATTGGATGTGGCAACATTTTAGTCTGAATGGATCATATAATTGGAGTCAAGGAGGGTTAAATGATATTATAAAACGTTACAATACAAAGATTCATTCAACTATAGGAGTAGCACCTATAACAGTAAATAAATTGAATTCTAAAGACATACTCAACAAGGTCTATAATCACATTAAAGTGAAACCACCTGCTAAATATAGCAAAGGTGATTATGTTAGAATTAGTAAATACAAATCTGCATTCTCTAAAAGCTACACAGGAAACTGGAGTACGGAAATTTTTCAAATTGTTAAAGTGCAAAATACTAACCCCATCACATATAAACTGCAAGATGTGAAAAATGAATCTATTTTAGGTGCTTTCTACGAACTAGAGTTGCAAAAGGTAAAAAATCCTCATGTCTACCTTGTTGAAAAGGTGTTAAAACGTAAAGGTAACAAAATCTATGTTAAGTGGTTGGGAATGAATGAAAGAAGTTGGATAAATAAAACAGATTTTGTCTAATCATTTCACAACCTACTAGTAGTAGTAGTAGTAGTAATACTACAACGAATGATAAGCCTGTTGTAATTATGAATGAAAGATAAGACTAATATGATTATATACATATATATTATGTATATACCTACTTATGATAAGGATGTAATAAAAAAATACTGATTGGTGGAAGCAAGCTGGTTTTATTTATTCTAACAACTAACTATTAGGTATATAATTTTTTTTTTTGTCTTACAACTAAAGATTATAAATTTGTTCTACAACTAAAGATTATAAATTTGTTCTACAACTAGAGTGATTAACATAAATTGAAATTAGATTTTGCTTATAATATCAAAAGATTATAAATTTGTCCTACAACTCTAGATTATAATACATGCACAGGTAGTTATACATATATATTTGTTCTATACCTAAAGCACATTCATCATTTTTCATTATTTCAACCGTAAAAAAAACGTGTCCCTTAGCAGGCTCTTACTGCATCCATGGGTAGGAGAGGAGGGGTAACATTCTACTGCCGGCACCCCACGGCACATTATATACCGGCGCGTAAGAGTGATTAACATAGATTGAAATTAGATTTCGCTTATAATATTAAAAGATTATAAATTTGTTGATAACTCATTAGAGTGAACATACATACAAAGGTTTATTCTATACCTAAAGCAGTTAACATAATACCATTGTAATTAACACAGATTGCAATATACATACAAAGATCATGATATATAATTTTATGTTACATTCGCTTTATTAATGTATGAGTGCGTACACAACAGTAAAAAAAAATAAAAAATATACAGTCGCATATTATTAATCATAGATTGTTGAGGTGATACCATCGATAAAAATAACTAACCTCAGCTTGAGGACAATGAGGTTCTTTACCATTCTTTAGAGGTCTATGATGATTACAACTTTTTAGATAATCCCTACCATATAGTTCAAGCAGTTTTTCAAATTTTAAACAACCCATTTTTTCCAAATCTACAAAATTAGAAATTTTACTTTTTTTTATAACATTTAATTCATAAGAACCTCCCTTGAATGCGATTAGTTGCTTTTTTATAGCTGCAGCTCTACTCAACTCTAAGAAAACTAACTCAACCTCACTCTGTGGTAAGATTTCTTCATTAAAAAGATTGTGATTATTGTAGGCTAATCCGTGGATATAATTTACACAAAAACTCACACTTTTTGAGTTGGCTTCTGTTAACGTTTCTCTTGGAGGAATTTCAAAAAATAGACTATATGCTTCTTTAATTTGAGTATCAAATATACCCATCTCACGACATATAAATTCCTTTTTGTTTAGCGTGAACCCATCATCCATGTCTATAATAAAACGAATCTTGATCTGTAGCAAAAAAAAAAAGATAATTATCCCTTAGTCGCTTTTTTTTTACAACATCCACAGGAAGAAACAGAGGGGTTCTATTCTAAATAAGAAAGGAGTTTATATTGATGTTATCAGCTATAACAATCAATAAGATTTCTATGAGTTTACGAATAAAATTCACATCATTAGACACATGTCTAAACACATCATCATCCACCCTAACAAGTTGTCCAACCCACTCAGTATAATCTAAGTTAGTGTCACCAAGATGAGAAGCAAAGTGTTCCTCTACATCATCCATAAAATTAATCATGCTGTTGTAGTCATCATCACTAGTAAATAGGTAAACTTGACGCAGCAATACTCCCACTTCCGTAAATAAGTTGTATGAAGACATTGGAATTGTCCAACAGGATAGAAGGTGATGTGTCTTTAAACTATTTATCCATTGCAGCTTGTGATTTTTCATTACCTTGTCTGTAAACAAAGAGAAAAAATAATAAATTAAATTATTTAAACAAGATTTATTTAAATTGTCTATAGATGTGAATTCAAATGTACGTACTTGAAGAATCCATTTTTTTTAATGTTTTTTTAATTTAATTGAATCTGAAAAGAAAAAAGCAAAATTACTCACATGTTTTATCACACAGACTCTCCTATATATAACTATCGCAGGTGGATTTTTCGACAAATTTTACTCTAAAGCTTTTGCCAACTCTTTCCCCTTTGATAACACACATAGTTTTGTTTTCAAAATAGCTATTTGATCTTCAGGAAGATTATTAAACCGAGTTGGTAGTGTAACATAACCACAACTAACTTCTATAATCGCTTGAGATTTGGTTATATCAAACTTTGATGGAGTTAGCTTGCAATTGTACACTAAATAGGGTTTATCTTTTTCAAGATCACAAAACTTCACCCAAACTTTATCACCATTTTCATTCAAAGCTTCTAATGCCATTGCAAAGACAAAAATATAAACTTACTTCCTCAAAAAAAAAAAGAGAACAACGATTGTGTTGTGAATCTAGCTAGTTGTGATATATATATAACAAATTTTAATACATACCTTCCTTTTTATACGGTTTTTTTGGTGGAAACTATGCGGTTTTCGCAATCAACTTTGCAGAGTTGATAGGAAGTGCGTTAGAACAGTTCTCACGCTCGCTGATTAAGTTATCAATTTTACCTATTTCATCATAGGCCCATGCTATCATTTGTAATAACAAAAACTTGTATTGATTGCATTCTTCGCTTAGACTAATCATGTCTGAAGAAAAGGTTGTAGCATCCTCGTCAGCTGGTGTGCTTTTCACATCCCAATGGACATTTTTTGGTGTTGATGATGTTGTTGTTGAGGTTGTTGATGATGATGATGTTGAACTCATCTTTTTTGGTGTTGGGGTAGTAGGTTGTAATGTTTTTTTATTTAGACGCAAAGTCATTTCTAATCCATTCTCATCTCTTATGATTTGAATAAATTCATTGTTATTCAGACTTTGTTCCATACTTATATCTCGCTTATGTCTAATCTTTCGCAAATTACTATATTCATTGATTATTTCAACTTTTTCTAAGAGCAATCCATTAGTTACACAAATCGGAAAATGATTGAATTGAGCTCTGTTAATTGATATCACTCTTCTTGAAGTCTTCTTACCTTTCTGAGATGTTAAGTATAATTTTAGCGAGTGCGTCTTCATTTCTAAGGGCGAGTTTTCGTTAATTATTCTCACATTCTGCAAATTCCACGTTTTTTCTTGACAAACTGATGTAAATACATCGCTTTTAAATGGGTAAAGAGTTAAGTTTTTTACATCACCATCCCCCGAATTTAAACTTAAGTATATACCCCATGTTAATAAATGTGATAACATTTTTAACAACACTCTGGTGGTAGTCTCTCTTCGCTAGTTTAGATTGAAATGAATCTGGCATATTCACTATTTAATAGATCATGTGAGTTGAGTACTTAATTTATCAATCAACACAGGATGCAGTCATTGATAAATTTACATACTTCAACATAATATATCATAGCTAACATCCTCTTGATATTTTTCATTCATCATCATCATCATCATTATTTAATTTTGCAACAATTACACATGTTTTCAATATCCATCGGAGGTGGATTTAACCTTTGGTCGCTCTCCGCGCCAATCAGAGGCGCGTCACGCGGTATTTATCAATACCAAAAAAAAAACCGGAAGATTGCGGCTAGATGCATTCACGCGATAAGACACATCCCACCACTCTAACTTCACAACGCGTAAAACGACCAAAAACCAACTATCACCACAGACCTCTCCTACCCTACTAAACATACGCAAACAGAGCTCAAATACACCAAAAACACTCTTATACAACTTTATAAAAAAACAACCTTAAACACTATTACATACGACACATTTTACAACACCCATTAAGTGAGCCAGAACCCCTAATAACACGCCGGCAGTAGAATGTTACCCCTCCACTCATGCAGTAAGAGCCTGCTAAGGGATACCTCTGGCAGCAGCAGCGTCTTTCCGTGTGTGTCAACATCCCGTACTGCGCTTACCAACCCGCCCCCGCCTGCCATGCGTGGTGACTACTACTCCTCATATGGAGATCCACGACGACGACGAGGGAGGCCTGTGTTCAGTAGTGGACGTTTTTTTTACAATCTAAATGATGACATTCTACGTAGCAAATTAACTTGGGATCAATTCTACATTTATTTTGTCATAGTATATCTGTTGGTTAGCGATGGCGATGGCGATGGCTACAGGAAGTTGGCTAGGGCGCCACATAAAAAACAAAATTCTAAGAAGGCCTAGTTGTAATTACTTCATAGAAGATTCAAGAACTGCAACTTGCGTAATGAAAACCTATACGAATGCATTGTGACCCCACAGTTAACAGTTTTTTTTTTCATATCTGTGCCATACATGTTTTTTCATTACCCATCGGAGGTGGATTTGAACTTCGAGGCGCGTCACGCAGTATTTATCAATACCAAAACCGGAAGATTGCGGCTATGCATTCACGATAAGACACATCCCACCAGTCTAACTGACCCCTGGTCGCTCTACACCAATCACAACGCGTAAAACGACCAAAAACCAACTATCACAGACCTCTCATACCCTACTAAACATACGCAAACAGAGCTCAAACACACCAAAAACACTCTTATACAACATAAAAACAACCTTAAACACTATTACATACGGCACATTTTACAACACCCAATAAGTGAGCCAGAACCCCTAATAACACTCTACTATAGTCCCACAAAACTATTTTTTTATAGTTTGACTGTGGGATCAGGGTTTTAGTAAATAATAAAGGACAAAGTTATATTAATACCTTAGAACAACGAAATTGTTTTTTTCGTCAAGGTAAAAGTTTTTCAAAAGCAAGTAATAAACCCCTAAACACAAAGATCAATAACAATATATTTTGCACAAAAGATCAAAGTCCGATAATAATCGTGCTGAAATATTTCTGGCAGTCGTGCCGACCGCAAAATTGTAAAATATAGCAAACGTTATTTCAACCGAAGGTGGATTATTGCGGTAACGAGAAATATCCAACTGACATTGCGAGCGAATGCACGTAGAGCGATCTCTATGCACTTAGTACTGGGAACTCGCGTCCCAGATCTAGAAGAGCCTTATCGCCTGCTAACCTGCAAAGTAAATCAAACTCTGCGAATGAAACAAAAAAGCTTGAGATGTATTAAAAGATTCCTTTATTACTGTTTCTTTACCAGCAATTTAGAATGATGTAAGATGAAGAAAACTGCAAAATATTCTAGATTTTACGCTGGTTGTCGTAAGGTTGAAGTTGGAAGATGTCGCGAGGATGATATATAGGGTGGGAATAGAAGGCCCGGAACAGCATTTGTAGACTAAACTGCGGGATGGCAGGCAAGACAGGGCTGAATGCGATGTAAGTAAGGGAATTCTTTTTATTTTTCAATTAAGTCTAATGAAATCTAGAACCGCTCGGAAATAGGAGCGGATGCTTTCACCCGATGGTTTGATTTCATATCTTTCTAAAGTTTAAATGCTTTAGTTTGATCACCGATATTTTTTGTACAATAGCGTCTGTCCGCAGCTTCACATGCGTTGTGGATTAAAAGAAGCTTTCGCGTTATCCTGGTCGACGTATATACATATGTGCAAAGTCAGCTCTATTCGGTGGTTTTTGCCCGTAGAGGTAAGAAGCACTTTTATATAATGTACAATTACTAGTTTTCTGCTAATTTGTAATTTTCTTGGTGTTCAATCACTATTATGTAGAAAGAAAATGTATTTACAAAATGAAAGTGAAATTATGTAGGACGTTTAAGGGAAATGAAAAACTCACGACATAATTTTTCCATCTTCAATATTTCAGTGCTCAACAGATATGATCTAACCTTAAGAATTTCGATTCAACCCGTCAAGGGTTTCGTAGCTTAGTTAGTTTAAGTACTTTGGCTTAAGGAAGGGTCAAGAATCGATCTGACCAACGTGGGTTTGCACTTCACCGGAATCGTATTTTTTTAATTTTGTAAATTTTACTCAGAAAGTTTAATTATGCAAGCTAGCAGTCTCATCGTATACAACTATGATAAAAAATTAAACTAACATGAGTACTTCTCAGGTAATAAGCTAAACGTCGGATAATTTATAATCTAAACTTTAAATTTAGAATTTTGCTCTCCTGTTTCTTTCTTTATTTATTCTTTATTGTACACAATAATAAAATAATATAATAATACACAATGAAAAGTCATTTACAAAGGCGAGCTTAACCCTAAAGAGAGTTCTCTTACAGCAAACCTATGTTAGTGAGAAATTATCTCCCCTCTTGCCCGTGCTGAAAAAATCTGCCAAAGGATACCTCGGGAAGCTGGGAGGTAGCTACTTTTCATGTATCAATCAACATCACGTACTGCGCTCGCCATACCGACTGCCAAACGTGACGAGTTGCTCCTCAATCCCTTCATGATCTTGAAGATCCATGAGGGAGGCGTATGTCCAGCACGGGAGGTGGACAGAAGTCCTACGGCTGAGATGATGGTGATAAAAGTTTTTGATGTAAATTATCTTTTGCGTGGGTTTAAACCGACCGGACGAGAGGTGACGCGTGACGCTTAGAGATGTGCGAGTACAAGGGCGGCTGCCCTTCGTCCATCGTGCCTATCGTGTTGACTGTGGCAACTGGGTCGACTGCGGTGTCTGTGATGACTATGCCAGCTGGGTCTACTGTATCGACTGTAGCGATTGTGGCAACTGTAGTGAAAATATTTTACATCTACCAGGCATCCCGTGATGGCTCAATTTTTTTTATTTTGTTGAAATCTAGTTTATAATGTTCGTAAGATAGTTATGCATCCAGCTGGTAGAGACATTATAACACTTAATGCCTAAAGTGCAAGCTTGCTCTATTGGGAGGGCTCTACCAGGAATGCTTATCGCTTCCTCGCCGCCCACGCGCGTCTGAGACGCGTCGATGCTATTATTTAGGACCTAAGTTTGTTCAATACTTTTTGTCATTCGCATTGAGATTAAAAACGCTCATAGACGTCTCACTATAAAAGTTATTTTATAGTTAAAATCCAATAGATTTCCTTTTAAGTTAGTTTTTAAAAACAATTACAACGTTCCCGATATCTTTACTGGCGCAGCCGGGGCAGATTTTCCGAGTTTTCCACGAGATTTTCCGCGAGTTTCCGCGAATTTTCCGACGGATCGGATCTGTTCGAACCAAATAAATTTGTGAAGGTCCTGGGAGGCGAACGAGCATGTCGGTGACTGGCTGGTGAGTAGAATTTTCGCCATCCTTTCCTACCCTGTGTGCTTTGTGTTTTGTTATTCTTGGAATCGAACTTTTTCCATTATAACGTTTTTTGGTTCTTATTGTAAGGATTTTAGAATAAGTAGAGTTAAGTAAACAGCCCTATAAATATTTAGACGAATAATTTTAGTATACAAATTGATAATTTAGTTTAATAAAGTAAAGTAAAATAAAAATGACCACGATAAAGACGATTCCTAAGGAACTATTGTGTATAATCCCATTATTTAATGGTAATAAGCGGCACTTAAATCTATTTTTGAGAAAATGTGATTATGTGGTCGATAAATTTCATGGTGAACAAGAGCAAAATACTTACATTTTGCACACGATAACGAGTAGGTTAACTGATGAAGCCGCTGCCTTAGCTAGCGAACGAAATGATGTTGATACTTACGAAAAACTGAAAACTCTATTGGTGCAACATTTTGGTGATCCTAGAAGTGAAGAATGCTTAGCGATAGAGTTAGAGACATTAAAAATGAAACATGGGGAAAGCTATCAAGAGTTCTGCAATCGCATTCAGACTGTTAGGTCGATACTTATCTCTAAGGTGAATCAGACTAACAATCTTACCATGGCAAGTAGAACCGAAATCTATAATAACACGGCACTTAACGTTTTCCTGTACAACCTGCCTGAAAATGTGTTAAGACCTATTCGAATGAAAAATCCGCATACTCTAGAAAAAGCATTAGAATATGTGTTGGAGGAAGTGAACTTCTATGAGCAGTATACACTTAGGAATAAAATGCTCAAGCCTCAGCATACACCTGCAGTAATGCCTTCAGCAACACCCGCATATAACAGATTCAATCCTCCCACGCAGAACGTGCCTTTTCAGCCGAGTGGCTTCAGACCAACGCTTGCCCCTATGGCTCCCCCTCGTTTTAACTTCGGGATTCCAGGACACATGCAGTACAGGCAGCCCGCCGCGAATCAGTTTACCCCTCAGGCTCCAATGGGTTATAGGCCTCAATTGATGCAACCCCAACAATTTGGGTTACAATCTCAAAATTTAAGACCACAACAATTTGGATATCGTCCTCAGATGAATCAAGGCCAATTCGGGTATCGGCCTCAGTTCAACCAAAATCAATTTGGTTATCGACCTCAATTAAATCAGTTTGGTTACAAGCCTCCCAACGCAAAACCTATTGACACGGATGTTTCTATGAGAACTGCAACACCTCTTAAACCACAGATACCGGCTGCAACTCAACAACCTCAAGGGTTTCGCCTAAATGAGTTAGAGTTAGGCGATTGTAACGGATACGACTGGTATGGGTATGGATACGAAAATTTCGAAAATAATGAAGGGTATTATAGTGACTTTGATCTAGCAAATTGTTTTGAATCGCAAATGGATGTGAACGCTTGGAATGAACAGCAGGTTAGCTTTACCGACCCTACCCAGTTAGAGTCCCAAAAACAAGAAAAGGCTGGAAATTTTCCGGTAGTAGCCTCGAAGGAGGATTTGAAGTGATAAAAATTAATTGCGACACTAAAATAAATCTTCCATACATATACTTACCAGAAATAAATGGTAAATTTATGGTTGATACTGGCAGCACACGATCCTTCATCAGCCCAGCGAAAGCATACCAATTCTTTGATGATTATATTAGGGGTGAAGTATTCACAGTTATAAGCACGCACGCATCGAGCAACCATAATGAGATTATTGAGATCCCTCTAATGCCTACGTTTAATAGTCGCGACTATCATAAATTTTACGTGTATGATGTGGATCCCAAATATGACGGACTAATAGGAAACGACTTGTTAATGCATCTGGAAGCTGTCATTGATTTAAAACACAACAGCCTTAGGACTAGGACAGTGGATTTACCCATAATAAGGTGTATGGGAAATCACGTCATCGAATTGAACCCACGGTCTGAGCAACGCGTAAAAATGCCCACGAATTTGTATTCTGGCACTGCGATTCTAAATTTTAAACAATTTTGTGACGGCATAAGAATGCCAGATGCAATTGTAAATTGTGAAAATGGGTATGCTACCACCATTATCCAAAACGTAACTGACAAGTTGAGGAAATTAGTGATAACAAGTCCATTCGAGGTGGAGGAATTTCCCAGTGATAACATCGTGGGTGTGAACTGTATTAATGACGTAGAAATGAAAGATATGGAAGTGGAAGACATATTGGACGAAAATTTAACAAGGCTTAGACTAGATCACATGAATGAAGAAGAAAGTAAATGTATTTCAGAATTATGTAAGGAGTATAAAGATATATTCTACAGTGACAAGCTTCCTTTAAGCTTCACAAATCAAGTAAAACACTTTATTCGAACCAAAAACGAGGATCCAATTTATGTTAGGCCTTATAGACAACCTCCTGTTCAAACACAAGAAATTAAATCACAGGTAGAGAAGCTTTTACAAAACAACGTAGTTCAGGAATCACATTCACCATGGAACGCGCCTGTCCACTTGGTACCAAAAAAAATGGATGCTTCAGGCGAACAGAAATTTCGTATGGTGATTGACTATAGACGTTTAAACGAGATAACGACAGACGATAAGTACCCTTTGCCTAATATTACTGACTTGTTTGATAAGTTAGGCAAAGCTAAATACTTTAGTACTCTTGACCTAGCGAACGGTTACCATCAGATAGAGATAAATAAGGATGATAGGCAGAAGACCGCTTTCAGCACAGAAGCAGGTCACTACGAATTCTTAAGAATGCCTTTTGGCCTAAAAACAGCTCCCGCGACCTTTCAGAGAGCTATGGATAACATACTTAGGGGATTGCAAGGGATACATTGCCTTGTATATATGGACGACATCATTATTTACAGTACTAGTATGCAGGAACACATTAGAGACATAAAATCTATATTTGACAGATTGAGACAAGCTAACTTAAAGGTCCAACTTGACAAGTCCGAATTTCTAAGAAAGGAGGTACTGTATTTGGGACATACGATTACAGATCAAGGCCTTAAGCCTAACAACGATAAAATTAAGGCAATATTAGACTATCCGCTTCCAAAAACCGTCACAGAGATCAAGAGTTTTCTTGGCCTAATTGGATATTACAGACGATTTATTAAAGACTTTGCAAAAATTACAAAACCATTGACGAACTGTCTCAAGAAACATAATAGCATTGTAATAGACCAAAAGTACATGGACGCTTTTCATCAATGTAAGGAACTCCTTACGCATGCGCCCTTACTTCAGTATCCAGATCCAACGAAACCATACATCCTTACGACAGATGCATCCGCCGTAGCTCTGGGTGCAGTATTGTCACAAGGAACGGTGGGTACCGATCTACCTGTTGCATATGCAAGTAGAACATTAAGCGAAACTGAAATGCGTTACAGTACCATAGAACGCGAGCTTTTGGCTGTTATTTGGGCCATCAAACATTTTAGACCATACTTATACGGCAACAAATTTACTATTTATACCGACCATCGGCCTCTAGCTTGGCTAGATTCTATTAAAGAACCGAATAGTAAATTGACACGTTGGCGATTACGTTTATTAGAATATGACTATACAACTAAATATAAGAACGGTAAACAAAACACGAATGCTGATGCACTGTCACGCATTAAGGTAAACGCATTAGATGGGTCAGATTTGTTGGATGATTCATCTTCAGATGAATCTATGGAGGTTCAATTAGACGAAAAGGAACACAAATTACAAAGACATCTTCAGGAAATAACGAACAAAATTGTAGATTTGGCAAAGGACGACGATGATAAGGAAACACCTATAGAGACAATCGTTTTGTCAGATGCATCTGACACAGAAGAAGCTCGTAATATCGACGAGTTAGAACCTACTTATCCACTTCCGCCGCTTTCACATAGCTCGGAAGGAACCATCCATTCAGCTGCGGATCTAGAGTCTAGTGGGATTCCTATATTAAAAGAAGCTGTGGATACCAAACCTAACCAAATACTTATCTTTACTTGGCCTAAAAAGGAAATTAATGTTAAGGTTTTAAGTAGAGAACACCAAAAGGTTATAGAGGCATTTCTACCATTGAATAGTGAGGAACTGATAACGCAGTTTCTTAAAGAATACATTAGGCCTAAAACCAAATATTTCATTTATTTTGAGGACAAACAACACCGAAAAGAATTTAACGCCGTAATTATAAGACTGTTCAAAAAGGGTACTGTAGAGTTCTTTGAATGCACGGAAAGGGTTATAGTGGTAGAAGATGAGAACGAACAGAAAGCTATAGTATTACAACACCATGAAGGGAAAACTTGCCACCGAGGCATAAAGGAAACGGTTATGAGAATAAAAAGAAACTATTACTGGAATAGAATACAAGAAATTACAGCAGCCGTCATAAATGGCTGTGACGCTTGTAAAAAAATGAAGTATGACAGAAAACCTATTAAGCCAACTATAGAGCTGACTCAAACTCAATCATCTCCATTTCAGGAACTTTTTATCGATATATTTTCTATTGAAAATAGATCCTACTTGACTTTGGTCGATGCTTTTAGTAAACTAGGTCAGGCTATTGAGATAGAAAATAAATCAACACCAGAAGTAGTTCGTGCATTGATTAAATACTTTTCAATGTATGGGGTCCCGATTAAGATAAGTAGCGACCCAGGTTCCGAGTTTAACAATAATTTGATAAAAGAATTGGCTGAAATGTATAAAATTGAATTACACATTTGCACTCCAAACAATCCAAATTCGACTGGTATTGTTGAGCGTTTTCACTCCACAATAATAGAGATTTACAGACTAGCAAAATATGAACAAAAATGTACTGACGCGGCCTCTATAATGACGTATGCAATTATGGCTTATAATAATACTATACATTCAGCAACAGAATTAACTCCGTTTGAAATAGTTTTTGGGCATACAGATTCCAGTAAATTATTCGATGGCGAGTTTGAAAAATCATACATGCAGCAATTACTTAAGGATCATGCGAAGCGAACTAAATATCTTTATCAGTACATTTCGGATAAGTTGATAGAGCGAAAGGAGAAAATTAGAGAAAAAAGATTAGGAGAACATATTGAGTTAGAACCAGAAGATATAGTTTACACGAAAGATATAAATACAAGAAAAAGCAAAGAGAAAGCAAGATACAAGAAGGCAGTTGTTAAATCGCGAGTAGAACGGAATATAGCGTCAATGCAAATTAATCAGAAACACTCAAAGGTTCCTATTAAAAATGTGAAACGCCCTTCACAGGTGGTGTTTGGTCGCTCTGACTCTACTTCCCCAAAGCCGGGCCCTTCATCTGCAAAAGATTGAAAACAATCCAGGTATTTTACCTGTAAAAGAAGGACAAGCGTTCAGGGAAACAGATAAGTGGTTAATAGTTAAGTCTTTAGATTTAAGTAGCATAGGTAGTAATTTGGATTATTACCTATTGAAATTCAATGAGTTTATTAAGTTAGTAGATAGTAATAAAGCTTTTGTCCATGAATTTTTGGCCATAAAAACACAAGTAGGGTACGTACGGAACACAACTGTTGTGAAATTTCGTCAGTTAGTTCCGTTGCATAGGTTTAAGCGAGGTTTAGTTAATCCCCTTGGGTCACTTATAAAAGCCGTTTCGGGCAATTTAGATAATGAAGATGCTATTCGATATGATTCACTGATTTCGCGAATTAGTTCAAGGGAAATGGCAACTGAGAATAAAATAACAATGATCACCAAAATGTTGGACAATTTCGCAAACAGTACAGAAACTTTACAAGAAAACATAATTATACTGGAAAAACGATTTAAGGTTATTGAAAAATTTATTAAACTACAACATGTTAAAGGAAACACCTGTTTCTATCTTACATACGTGTCAAGTATGTTTGATATGTTTATAAGTATGTTTAGAACCATCTATATAGAACTGAACGAGATAGAAACAGCGTTGGCATTCAGTAAAGTGTCTGTACTACATCAGTCTATTATTAATTCTACAGAACTCCTGTTATTGTTAAAAGAAATTGAAAATGTACACCAATTAGTTTATGAAGTAAATGAAAGCAATTTATTAAAATTAGAAAGGGTTATTGAAGTGAAAGCTTATGTAAAACCGAACCAAATAACGTTCATATTGGAAGTTCCATTAACTGATGAAAATTCTTACGATTACTTTAAGGTTTATTCATTACCTATTTTTCAAAGTTCCTTGAATAAAACTGTAGTTGTTTTCCCTGAATTCCCATACCTTTTGGCGAAAGATTCGAAATACCTGCCAGTCTCAAAACCATGCGAGAAAATTGCTGAAAACAACAGATTCCTCTGTCGTGACCTGATGCAGTTTCCAATACTCACCTGTGCAGAGCAGCTCCTAGAATTTCAGTCAGACCCCAACTTGTGTGTACAACGCGCTGTTGACATCGAGGACATCAAGGTTCAGAGGATTGGTTTAGATGCGTGGATCATATTTACACAAAAACCAACTGTTTTGGTTGAAAAATGTCCTCATGGGAATAGTAGAGAATCTCTACATGGCACTTTCATTTTGACTACGTCAGAGGACTGTGAAGTATATTTGGATGAGCTGAAATTTGGATACCATAAGATGTTTGCAGGAAATCTTCAAAATAAAATAACACCGATCGTAACTTTTCAAAAATTTAAATCTACGAACTCTACTTCACTACCCAAGATTAATATCAAGAACATCGATTTGGAGGAAATAAAGCATTTTTCACGTATCTTAAAGTTACAGGAAAGTGAGATTAGTGGAAGTGGAAGTGAAATCAGTGCCATAAACACTCAAAGCATTAGTTTAGGAACTATTTTATTGTACTTAGTTTTAATCATTTGTGTAATTTGTCTTATACTTTATCGTTATGTTTTGAAGCGAAATAATCGGATCGAAGCTTCTGCAAGAACCGATAATTTCGCTCTTGAGGAGGGAGGAGTTATGCATCCAGCTGGTAGAGACATTATAACACTTAATGCCTAAAGTGCAAGCTTGCTCTATTGGGAGGGCTCTACCAGGAATGCTTATCGCTTCCTCGCCGCCCACGCGCGTCTGAGACGCGTCGATGCTATTATTTAGGACCTAAGTTTGTTCAATACTTTTTGTCATTCGCATTGAGATTAAAAACGCTCATAGACGTCTCACTATAAAAGTTATTTTATTGTTAAAATCCAATAGATTTCCTTTTAAGTTAGTTTTTAAAAACAATTACAACGTTCCCGATATCTTTACTAGATTGTGCCCTAGTTATGCTATGTCAAAAGCTTTTTATTTGCATTGCCATTCAGTGCCGCAATTAACCGACATCATGTGCACTCCGCGTTTTGGTGACGGTCTGATTACGTATTTAGTTGGTGATTTCGTTTTTAATTAGGTGAGCGTTAAGTTTGTATTTATTCAATTTATTTATTATTAAGACAATTTTAGAGTCCAATGTGTTAGTCGGCTTATAACTCTTGAGGCTTTTGAATGTCAAATACTAAGGAATTGCCCAAAGTACTCACATATGGTACTACCTTTACCTATCGCATTGTTGTGTATTTGTAGTTTATCGATTCGGATTAATCTACTGCTGGACAAAGATGAGATACAAATAGGGGTAGGCTCATTTGCGCCAGTAACCTTAAGGCTGCGTCCCCAGTAGGCAAAATGTTAGCGGCCGACTGAGGTAGCGCCGTATCGGTATAGTATGCCCTTCCATATATTTGATAAGTAGTGTCCATAGTTTGCTAGTTTTGCGCTCACTTTACGCAGTTTGCACCGTTACGTGCGCCGACTGTCTCAGTGAGTGGCCGACTCGCAGCAAAACCGGTTCCAGTCGGCAAAATGATTGTTCGCCGGCGGTAGTGAGTTCATTTGGCCGCAAATTTGTGGCTCGCTCAGGCTGATGATAGTTTTCCTACTGGGGACGTAGCCAAACTTCGGCTGGCTGTATCCAACATCTATCATCTAACTTCAGTTATCTACCTTATTATCTTCCTCGATTTAACTTTAAATACGTTTGAAGCCATTATTAGGAGTCAGAAAGCTGACTCTTAATTCTATAAAACGTCTATCAATGTCCAAACTAGGCGCTGTCAAATAACTCTTTGATACCAGTTAATACAGAAAATGTTAATTCTCGAAACAGAATGAAATATCTTTGAAAATGCAGCTGATTTTGCTAAAACTAGAATTCTTACGTCGCTGGGAGCTACAAAACGGTTCTCTAGTTTAAGCATGAGTTAGTGACGCAAACAAACTTAATAATTTATTTCTATGACCTGTACGGGTTTCTTTTAGATTGAAAATGTGTCTACTGGAGTAACGATGGGCATACAAGATAAATCGAGGGAAATACTTAAATGTAATATACCGGTTATTTAATTTCAACATGGAATTTTATATTTAAAATTGAAGCATCACTTTGTTCAAATTAAATAACATAGGAAATAATCTTATAGATTTCTAAATATGAGGCAGAGCAACTGAACTGATCTAAGAATATAAATAATCAATGGGGCGTTAGTAACTTTTCATGAGCGATATAATTATTTTTAAAGGGCACTAAAATACAATATTTGAAGGTCTGTCGACTTCGAGAGGCTAATCTCGAGAATCATCTTCTATTTTGCGAACTATACACACTAAAAATGTAATCAAAAGTGACTCTGACGGGACTTGAACCCGCAACGATTAGATAAACACCTTTAACGCAGACTGCCTTTACGGTATTGGGTACACAGCCACTGAACGTCACGTGATTTTTTTATATATTTTAAACGTATCGCGTCGTCTAGCAGAAATCTTCAGAGACATTTATATTTTGTTTATTGTGTTTTTGTTTTTTTTTATTGTATTTTTACGTATTACGTATATTCTGTAATTTTGTAAATCTAATGTGTGTAATTGAAAATAAATAACTTAGTGTTTGTTAACATAAAATAAAGAAAATATAATGTTTACATTTAATTCCATCAGCGTACCTCAAGAAAAAAATGTTGTGCTGCCGAAAAAGTTCACACATTTCCCTGGACTTTTAATTAATCTTTACAAACAACCTGAAATGCTAATGCTGCTATTCACAGGCAATTCGGTTCGACCAAAAACTCATACCAAGGGCACCGCTTAGGTGATTTTGTATGCAAAGTAATCTTTGCGAGTTCTCTCGTTTTATTTCGGGTAATATTCCGCTATATTGTGGCTCTTAGCGTCTTATAAGATGTTTGACAAAGGAAACGCTGAAGATTACCTTTTATGTTTATGGATTTTTATAATACTTAGAGGAAGATATCTTCGTACAATTTAAGAAGGATGATTTAGAAATATTTAATAATAATAAAACAGTCTTCTTTTCCATTAATAAAATCATAGGTACATGAGACCTTACAACTCTATTTCTCAGGGTGACGGGCGCAATGCAATGCAGTGTTAGTTCCATATATTGTTAAAAAAGCCGTGAAGCTAATAAAAGCGTGCTTAAAAATTGCACTCGCACAGAGAATATGGGAGGAAATTATTTAATTTAACCTATTACGAGTGAGAATATTGGAATCATCATCATCATCATCATTTCAGCCGTAAAACGTCCACTACTGAACACAGGCCTCATGGATCTCCATGAGAGGTAATTGCCATACTCACCACGCATGGCAGGCGGGTTGGTGAGCGCAGTATAGGATGTTGATACACGGAAAGACGCTGCTGCCCATCTTCCGGAGGTATCCCTTAGCAGGCTCTTACTGCATCCATGGGTATGACAGGAGGAGTAACATTCTACTGCCGGCACCCCACGGCTATTCAATTGGCTATTATATTGGAATAAAATTATCAAATTATTTTTATGTCATCGGTCCATGAGTGTACAAAGTTTTAGTAAAATCTGATCGCTTAGAGTGTGTCAAAATCGAGTTCAAAAGAGTCAATTATTAAATGTACAATCATAAAAATTATTTAATCCTGACGATCCTTATTAGGATATTGGAACACAATCACTTAAATAATGTAGGTACATAACACAAACACATGCCTCAGAAACTCCGGAGATAAGTCATAAATGCTGGAACACGCCACAATCGAGCAGCCTCCTTCCGCCTCGCCAGTCAAGCTGCCTCATCAATAGCCGATTCGGTAATCCTACTTCCACGTTCTCATATTAGGAGCTTTGCTACTAATTTATAGTACGTAGGTACTAGTTACGTGCGTAGTTTTATGTTAATTCTGATTTAGGATTATCGTGTTTTAACTTGACGCCGCTGCCTTTAGGCCGTGGGGTGCCGGCAATAGAATTTTGCCTCTCCTCTCTGGTGCCCGTGCGCACGGGCGCAGGGAAAAGCTGATAACAAGGTGAAATAACGCAGATTTGAAAAGGCCTTTGTCCAGCAGTCGGTTCAAGCCAAATAAAGCAAGCGAAGATGAGCTAAATATGCTGGAACACACCAAAAGCGCCTCGATCCGCCTCGCCAGTCGAGCTGTCTCATCAATAAGACCTTAACATCTATTGTAGATGATTTATACAGTGTCAGCAACTGGCATTCATGCTGTCTAGGACGCTGCAGTGCCTGGGACGTTGACTAATAACCGATTCAATAATTCTCCTTCCACCTACTTAAGATTAGGTGATCTGGTGCTGGTACGACTTAGTTACAACTTTCCTGTCGAAGGAGTCATATATGACTCATAGGAACGTATTAGAATAAGTTCATGGGTCACAGGTGACTCATTTCTCAATACGATTTGAGGCACACTTTTCGGTATGAACGTGACGTGGTATTTTTTTTAATCATACGTGGACGTATAGCAAAAAACCTAATGTTGTAAACATTAGGTTTTTTGCTATACGTATTAGTATCACAAAAGAAATTTCCGCGATTTTTTTTTATTTTTACATTTATTCACTACAAGAAATTTGCCATAAATAAAACTCTTATACTGGACTGTAAGTATTTTATATAAAGAAAATATTATAAATCAAGCATTTTTCTCATTATAACACTCTAAACAGAATGCTTTTTCACACCTTTTGCACTCAGTGTGTGCTTCGCTTTTCTCGCCAATACTCCTTCATTTTTTAGTTTGACATAGGACCCAGTGCATCTTTTTTTTTTTGTTTTGTAAATTACAGTATTAAACAAATCGCGAAAGCTTAACAAGTTACAGTGCATCTTTATCGGACGAGTTTATTGTTGGCATTTCGAGGTATTTCTTGAAGATCTTTGAGGCTGATTACTTTCTGTGGTTGATAATGCAGGTCCAAGGAAATGTCGGTCTTGGACTTGTAAAACTGTCAACTTAGAGCAGTCTGCCAACTCGTTGTAGATGCATCAGGCATTGATAATGGCGACTTGAAATAGCAAATCTATTGCTATCTTTTTGTACCACGTTAAACTTTTACTTAACGGGGAATGAAAGGAAGCAAGTAGGTCTGAAATATTGTGGTACTGTTGTTCTTTTTTGGCATCATTGTAATCGATGATTGCATCATGTTTCATAACGTCACCACGTTTGGTAGTGACGTTAGACATACCGTCTCCATGACAGGATATTATCATTAGGACGTCGCGTTTATCATGCAATTTTAGTACAGTACAGATGTTGTCCTTTTGTCTAGCTATTTGTCGTCCTCTTCTTATCTTCGCTTTTACTACGTCTTCAGGCAAATTTATTTTATTTTTACATAAAGTGTAAAGTCTGCTCCGAAAATATCGAACCTATTACAGAAGAAGAAGTCCACAAAGCTCTCCGGAGCATGAAATATAATAGAAGTCCTGGTAACGACGGCATCTCGACGGAAGCTCTTAAAGTTGGAGAACCTGCTCTTTTACCACAACTTACTAATTTATTAAATGATATTCTACAAACTGGTTTTCTTCCACCTGGTTTCTGTCATTCTAACATAATACTATTGCACAAAAAGGGTGACAAGTCTGACATAAAAAACTATCGCCCTATTAGCCTAGTGTCCCATCTTTATAAAACCCTAATCAAGATAATCGAAAATCGAATTTCCGGGAAACTTGACCAACACCAACCACCGGAGCAAGCAGGATTCCGACGTGGGCTATCCACCACCGACCACCTCCACTCCATAAACCAAATTATTGAAAAACACATCGAATTTAAATTACCACTTTATTTAGCATACATAGACTTTTCCAAAGCCTTTGACAGTGTTACGCATAATTCAATATTCACCGCTCTTGAAAACCAAAACATCGACCAAACTTACGTCAAACTTATTAAACAAATTTATAAAAATAGCACTGCAGCAATTAAAATTAAAAATAGTATAGGGCCAACCTTTCTAATTCGAAAAGGAGTTAAGCAAGGTGATCCGCTGTCTCCCAAGTTATTCAACGCTACGCTTGAGGAAGTTTTTAGGAAACTGCCAACCAGCTGGAATGAGAGGGGAATCGTCGTCGGAGAAAGAAGACTAACTAATTTGCGCTTCGCTGATGACATTGTCCTCTTCTCCAATTCAGCTACTGAGTTAACAAAAATGCTCGATGACCTGAGCAAGGCAAGCCTCGACATCGGTCTGAGTTTGAATATGTCAAAGACCAAAATAATGACTAACAGCTCAAAACACAAAATAACTGTAGGGGGTGAGGAGATTGCATACGTTAACGACTACATATACCTTGGTCAAATAGTCTCTTTCCAGGCGAGACAAGAAAAAGAAGTTGCACGACGCACCGAAAATGCCTGGAGGAGCTATTGGGCTATGAAAGAACTCATGAAGGGAGATTTACCACTATCACTCAAACGTAAGCTCATGGACGTATGCATACTCCCCATCCTCACTTACGGCGCTCAAACTTGGTCTTTGACTGCTCAACAAAGATCGACACTCGAGGTTTGCCAACGAGCTATGGAGCGCAGTATTCTCGGTATTAAACTTACTGACCGAATTCGCAACACCATACTGCGCGCCAAAACTCAAATAACTGATGTCACTCAGAAGGCTGCCAGGCTAAAGTGGGACTGGGCTGGCCACGTCTGTCGTATGCCGAATGACCTATGGGCTTTTATAACAACAGAGTGGGTCCCCAACGCTGGAAGGAGGCAACGCGGCAGACCCAGACTGAGATGGCGCGACGAACTTGACTTGTTTTTGGTTGTTGGTCCTCCATAGCACAGGATCGGGATAAATGGAAGGGGGATAGGGAGGCCTTTGCCCTGCAGTGGGACGAAAATGGCTAGTAATAATAATAATAAAGTGTAAAGTGGCGCATGAATCAGTATTGCGACCTTTTAGATACTCGGCCAATGACAAATTGGTATAATAGTTGTCAGCATGACAATACGACCTGCATCTAAAAGCGGCTGCGTGACCCTCTAACTGATGCGAAATCCCGGAATAAATTTGGTAAGACCATGTATAGCTTATATATTTTAGGCCTTATATATTTTCATACCGTAGCGGTCTATTTTGGCTGGGTTATAAGTTCTTATTAGCAAACATTCATGAAATTTGACCATCAACGATAATAATATCAGAACGTGTATAAATACTACAAAAATTGTTAACAATTTTCTGTATGAGTGGGGTCTATTTTAGGAGTTGTTTGCTCTCCAATGACACCTATCTGGATTTATGTAAAGTGCCAGAGTCTCAGAATGGAGCTGAACCTGATAAACGACATATTTATTATGTGCATAAGAGGGTTATAGTAAAGCACGTCTAATTTCCAATAGTGCTCGATTGACGGCTAAGGATTGAGACCCATGTAGATTATTACTCCAAAAAATGTTTTTAAAATTACTCTCTAGTGAGCGTAATTATTGGTATGAATGACAATTTCATCAATTAAATCGTCAGGGACAAAATAATCATAAATTTTGTGCAAACTAACTTGCCAATCTTCAGTAATTGCTTCGGAGTTTTGTACACCGTGATTGCCTATTAACGTTTTCCTCCCTAAAGGCAAAACATCTCTTTTCCATTGGGCATCAGATGGATTGGACGACGATGAGCTTGCCGGAGTGGGTGACGGACTCTCTGTACCTCTGCCTGCACTACTTGCTATAAAATCTGCAATTACCTCGGTATCCTCACTATCTTCATCTTCTGGCTGATATTCGTCACTTGCACTAAACGGTTCTTCATCTGAATTTTCTAAATACCGCAATAATTCTTCATTTTTATATCTTCTATTAGCCATTTTCAAGAAAAATATCAATTTACAGCCACAAACAAATCTTTCTCCAATAAAATATCAATTATAACCTCAATTAAACATTCAACTTTCTAATCTAATTGTAGTTATGACGGTTGATTGATATTTGACAGATGATGTATTGTTATTGCCACTCAAAAATGCATTTGTGCGTGTGTGTTCACATATGACTCCTTGAACGTGGTAAAGAAAATTTATCACCCTACGTTTGTGAGTTCATAATAATTACGAAAGTTATTTTTTATGATATTTTAATTATATTATTTAGAGTTACAATAAAAAAACCTGTGGATGTGGGGCATTATCAAAATAAGTAGTATGGGGACAGGGAAGTTGTTAAGTTAAATCTGATTTAGAATTTTAATCGTATTTGGATTTGACTTTAAACAATTTACTTTCAAAACTAACGTCACGTTGTAATTAAGTAAAATGTCTAATCAAATCCAAATACGATTCCGAGGCAAGCAGTGAAGATAACGCGTTTAAGAAGAAGCACATTCAACGATGGTTTCTTAAAAGTCGAAACTTGTCGGCTTGTTAAATAATTGTCCAGCCTTGAATGAATAAACTGAATTTCACATCATTCGTTGATCGCAAAAACGTCGGCAAAAAATCGGACCAGTTGAAGTGGGACCAAGCAGGTTATGTCTGGCGCAGGCCTATAGAGTATGTCCAAATGCATTTCAGAAACGTTTTTATCAATATTCACAATTGTTAATATCTATCTGTTATTATTACGTAAACTATTCAATATTTTTTTACCAAAGAAATGATAATAATGCCTATAAATTGAGCAATGTATCAACAATAGCGCCAATAAACAAAAATCAACAATGTCAAACAACCAAAGAGTATACTAGACAATTTGAACTAAAAATCGTCCTCTGTTTTAGCTTAAGAACCCAACAACAATTGAATCAAGAGCCTCGGTTCTCAATCTTCCATCATAGAACCACAAAGCGCAAGCCGATCAATACAGCCTGCGTCCAAATAGACAATGCCTAAACAGTCAGTTAAACCATCGCTAAACATTAGCGAAACTTAGTTCACGTCACCAGTACCTACAACTGCATACATAATGCATATCCGAACCTCTAGTGCTGAGGATCATCGCGCCGTCACGATTCATTACACACGACAATCACGGTTCATTCGATAACCATCGACGCATTTCTTTATCGGCCATTATTTCCAACAGAATAATAGAAGCAATGGTTGCGCTGGCTAGCAGTTCGGTTGCTTGTTTAAAGTGCATTGGTGCGGACGTAGGGAAGCGCTCAGTTCGAAAGCAATAACTGGAGTGTGCATTGACGAACGCGTTCCTAGTGCCGGGCTCTTTACTAAGATCGTTTTGAATGTCTCTTTGTTGTCGGAGCTTAGTTTCTTGTAGATTTATAGTCGAGTGAATTGGATCATGAGTTAGCTTTTAGTTTTTGTTTTGTTTTCTGAGTAAGATACAACATGGTCCTATTGTAACTATTTGCTTTGGAGACTTTTGATGATGATGATGATGATAATGACTTTTATCTAGGTCACATTATACCGAAATGTAATATTCGAAGATTAAAATATTAAGCTGAAATCTTAAATTAGGACGCTTTCACGAGCTTTTACCCCACTAATTGGTCTTTATGAGGAAATAATTATAAAGAGAAATATCATATCTCTGTCGATTCAACGAGAAATCGCATCAAAGATTCCATTAGTACCGTGTATCGGCATACTCCATAATTGGATTATTATTCAATTGATTGAGGGTCAGTGCCCGAGGCGCGGATGACCCAATTATAACCAAATTGTTGAAACTGATCCCCAAAAATTCCGAGCGGTACTTTTAATTAGGTTTTCAATAATGTTACAAAAAATTACAGAAAGTCTACTTTATACCATTAGGAATTATGAAGAGTATAGAAGATACCTAACATGTCTCCTAAAAGTTAGATTAAACAATATCCTTCTAAATTCAATTCATACATTGTTTGTGATACTTAAAACAAAGATCCAACAATTATACGTAAGGCTTGAAATAATCTCTCATAGCAAGCGTAGCACCGTAGTGCTCCGTAGTAGCGTAGCTTGTAGACCGTAGCAATCAAAATTCTGTCGGTAGCGTGCGATTTCGCTCGGCGCCGCGGACGCAGCCAAAATTAATTATTGCACGGAACGTTCACACTGCAGTGATTGTTTTATAAGGCTTACCTGCTGGCAGGTATTAAGTGCCCGGATTTAGTGTGAACTCGACTTTATCGCGACACGGTGGAGATCAAAGTTGAGTGATTTATCTCGAGGTTATAGGCGTCAGCTCACTTGTTACGTGGTACAAGTTATTTTCTGATTATCGGTTGTAAATTTGAAACGTGAAATATTAGTGGATATTGGACAGTGGATGAGCATGAGCAAGCTCTGGATTATTGATTTATGCGCTGTCAATAAAAGAGCGTATGCGTATGTAATTGACATACGCTTCTTATTTGTAAGCAAATGTTAATTTAGCAAATATTCATTAAATTTGAGATAAAGTAAAAAGGGTATATTTAAGTAATCACCAAATGAGCTTTATTTTAAGTAAATGAAACACAAAAATTTACGATTCAGGTAGGATTACCCACGTCCATCAAATCGATCCTTGTCGCTTCCTATAGTCGTATTTTTAATTAGACGAAGCCAACTGACAGCAGCTAATGTCACTTTGTAAAATAATGTTGCCATATTTAAAGTAATAGTGCGTGTGTAAATGCGTTCAGTTCTCGTTCAATCAGATGAATGAACAATGAGTTTGAATAGTAAATCATTTCAAACTATAAAAGAATATTATTTCTAATTTACAATGCAATTGTATAAAAGTGCTCTGATATAAGTTAGGTACTAGTAGTATGTAACTACAATCAGTTTTTTGACGGCTTATTACAAAGCACGGCGCGGCGACTAGTGCCAACACCGATCAACGCCGCGCGCGTCGGTCGCCATTTTGTTTGTAATTCGGCTTCTAACCTCTGGTCTGATAGCACGAATGTTTTTTCTGCACATACGCTGTTTAGTTATTGTTTTTGAGAAGTTTTTCGTTACGTTGTGTTTGCGGTCATTGTTGTGTTTATTTGTTGCTATATTGTTTGGTACAAACGATATGGATCCTCAACCAAGCACGACAAGTCAAAGCTTGTCTCCAAGAAAGAAGAGACCACGGGTTGCTTTAAGCGTTACCGAAAAACTTATGATACAAAACGTCTACAAACACGTATTTGAGGAGGGCAAACGATTAATTATCGGCCATATAGGCGGGGAAGAAGGATTCGTAGAAATATTTGATTTTGCTTATTAATATTTGAAGCAAAAAAAAAGAAGATTATCATCAAGAGATGAATGCCGATTCCTTTGAGAAGTGGTTTGGGGGGTCTTACCAAAACTAAAACCAAATTCCGTAGTAGTGATGGATAATGCCCCCACACTAACTATTCACTAGACAATCGAGGCAATTTCATTCATTCAGGAGTTTTTTCAATCATTCACTTTGTCACAACACTATTTTTATTTCATCAAAAACTGACAACACAGTAAACGTCAGTGGACTTCGTTTAATTAAAAATACGACAATAAAGTCGGGAGTGCTTAAACCACTAAGCTACAGAACCCGTGTCGGGTACCGCTGAAATACTTGAAAAGGTAATCGCACCCCTTTAGCCCCTTAGCCGCGCTGCACCTAAGCGACAGATGGCGTTAGGTGGAAACCGCGAGAAAGTCACGGGCGTAAGTTGCGCGGGCGCCGCGCGCTCAATAATCATTAATTTTGGTACAAATTTATACTGTAGCTTTAAATAGTATTGTATACTTTTGACATCGGCATGAATTAACATAAATAAAACCAAATCCGGATAATGGGTAAACAATAAATAGCATACGTTTCTATAAATTTCTAATGAGATAAACGAAAGCAAAAGATGTTTCCACTTAGCGACGCGTGCACGCGGAGCGGTGGAATAAAGTGTCAAGTTTTATTGTTTTATTCTACAGGTACATTCAAAATAGGTAACTTTTTTGTAGATGACTGTACATGAATACGTCGGATATTTACGATCACGCGACTTGACGACAATAAAAATAGGTAAAATCAGAAGGTGCCAACTTGAGGTTTCCCGCGAGTTTCAAATCCGCGAGATGACGAATAAGTCGTATTTGTTTATTTAACTTTTCAATGACACGTCTTGTCTATTTTATAAGTTCCATTACAAGTATAGTTCAATAGCACGACTTATACACAGTCACAATAGTGCCGAGTTAATATTTTAAGATTAACGTCAATATAAATTTTCTTTGATGACAAAATAGCCATCACTGAATTTGCTACTTTTGCGTTCGAAATCTTTACAAAACGGAAAGATTAGGTCAAAAACTCATTAAAAACATACCTTCCTAACGTTTAATACATAAAAAAACACACCAAAACCTTTTTTTATAAGCCTTTTCACTTTAACAAAAACACCAAAAACACTATTGTACTCACTGAAGCAACCGCGACATTTCTAATGAGTTGTGAATAAGTTTTTAATTGAAAAGTCTCTAAAATGATGTGTAAAATAAGCTTAACTACCTCTCTATCTTTGTCTATTTTTAGTTAACTTTCATAGGTTAGAACAATATAGCAATCACTTAAGACATGAAATGACGCGCGCAAACTAGGTACGACCGTTAAAACCGGAAGCCGGTTAGTTGACATTTAACTAACAAACAATATTTTCCTACTTCCGGTTTTCTACCGCTCAAAGGCATATGAATCAAAATCAACACAAAAAATAATTATGGAGTAGAAATTTATCAGTTTTAAAGAAGCATTTATCGAGGAGTCATGAAATAAGATGCGTTTTTAGTTTTTGGAGAAGCATAGAAACAATGCCAGACGCAATCTTATTAAAAATTTTAACAGAAATTCCAAGAATAATTTTCCTACTAGTTGAAAGCCTCAATGACGAAAATGTTCTGATTATTTTAATCAAAGTTTATACGTAGAGATTATAAACATTTGCCGTGGGGTTCCGGTAGTAGAATATTGCCCCTTCTCTCTTACAGTATCAGATGTGTAAGAATCTGATACGAGATAGGAAGATAGAAAGCAGCGTTTTTCCATGTATCAACATCCCGTACTGCGCTCGCCAACCCGCCTGCCAAGCGTGGTGAGTATGGCAACAACCCCTAATGATCAGCACAGACCCATGAGGGAGGTCAACGTCCAGTAACGGATTTCCTACGGCTAAAATGACGATGATGATACCTAGGGAAGATATTTGCACTAAGCAGACAACAGTGCAATGAAGCGAGAAAATACAAACTGTCAAAATAAACACAACACAATCAAATTTCCTATTGAACTACAGAACCAAAACAATTCATGCGTTCTCTTGCACGAGCTTGCAACGTTATGCAAACAGCTCAATCACAACACAGGCTCTCCGGCATTCAGTACAGCCTATTTAATTTAGCTCATGCAGCTCAGTCACCGACCAGCTCATTACACATTAAATTTAAGCGGCAACGGTTCAGATCACATCACTCATGAACATTATATTATGGTTTGTGAACAGTAGAGACACTGAATTAAAATTATCGTGACCTGACATCATTTAATAAATATAATACGGCTTTTACCACGTTACTAAGTTAATACTGATTCGATTGGGTGAGTAAGTACACGTTGGGAAGACATTTTATGTAATTCCCATCCTGTACCAGTAGTACAACATTTAAGTGGTACAGAATGGGAACCATTCGTTATTTGTGGTACATTTAGAGGCCCTTCTTCATGAGGCGGCCAAGAACGGTGCTCGTGGAACGGTGCTCGTGGTCACGAAAAAGGGCTTCTTAATGGTCTACGAAACGTCAGCAAGTTGATAAATTACTAAGGTACGTGGTGAAAGCCGTATTATATTTATATAAAGTAGAAACACTTTTGAATAGATGGTAACCAATTGTAGACTTAATTTATTTTGAGCCTGGGAGATTTCATAACATTTCATTTATTATCTTATGAAAAATTACATATTCTTGGACAAGTCAGTTTTAAATAAACATAAATTGAAGCCTACTTTTTAAAATAACTAATAATAAAAAAACATTTTGCATACAAATACCTACTATAAAACAAAAATTTATAATAAATAATAGATATTTGTGTGACTTATGATATATGGTATTATAAGAACTATGTACGTATTTACAAAAACTACTAATGAATCAAAAAGTTATTATGTTGCCATAACTGTGTTTAGTTATTTTTTTATGTTAATAAATAAATATGGTGAGAGTCTGCGAAGGATCGAGATGGTTGGAGGATATTGGGGGAGAACTTTGCCCAGCAGAGGGACGAAATAGGTTAGTAAAAAAAAATAACGTGATAATAAGCGTTATTGTCCTCCTCATTGACTTCGATGACGGCGACCTTAACCCTTAATTCGACGGATTTTTTTTTATATTAAATTTGTAAAATAGTTACAGATTTCGGTTCTTAGCTTATATGGGACCCTAGGAAAGATACCTAAAAAAATCTACCTATTTCAGTTTCCTGAAAAACCTACGTCCATTATACTGGACATTGTCAAGTTCATAAAAAAATAATGGACTCCAACCATGTGCAGTATATTTCCCTCTGTCAAAGAGAAAGAATAAAAGAAACTAGTGATTTCGTAGGAAAATATTCTTTATATTTTGGTAAATTAGTCTCATAGTTACTTTGGTTTACGCTTACAATACTAATAGTAACTCTGAAATGTTATTAGTACAAAAATCTCACTTATGTTTTGAACATAATAATTATTTATCTATAATCTTCATAAAAATCAATATTTAGCTTATTCAAAAATAGCCTAAAAAATAACTATCTAAAAATATCAAAGATATCAATGTAGATTTATATATAAAATCTTTTATTGCATTTAGTCCCTAGCCCTACTTACTTATTGTGGAAATTATAAAAGCACTTTCTTTTGGCCACTAAGCACAATCTCTGCTTGCATTTGGAACAATGTATGTTCGTTTTATTGTTCTTGCAGAACTTGCAACGTCCATATGCCGTATATTCAGGCCAGTGGTTGCATCCATCATAGCGCATAGAAACGGAGGGCCTCGATGCCTTTGGAGCAGCACTTTTTTCGGTACAGGGCTTGGTGGTTCCGTCTCAATCGATCTTCCCTTTTGCCTCAATTCGACTGCCAACCTATGTCTAAACTTTTTCAGGCCTATGTTTTTCAGGCTCCTCATGTTGCATTTTCTCCTGTAGAGCAGCCAAGCATTGTTAACCGATATATCTAACATTTGGCCAAAGATGTTCATGTACCAACGACGGCTTTGAAAGATGTTCTGTAGAGAGCTATCAACATGTCACACAGGTCAACGCCTCCCATATGTTGATTATAGTGTCTAACTAACTGCAGACACGTATCACTAGTTTTTTTTTGTTCTTTGCTCCATCTCTTGATTTCTTGAACTGGATAAGCATCTGCATAAGAACAGGCCAAAGTCACAACTTTATTGTCATACCATTTGACAATGGCGATATTTTTATCGTTATCTACGACTTGGCTAAAAGAACCTCTGCCTCTTTTCTTTAGTTCTTTGTCACTTAACAGTCCCTTGCTGCAACCTTTCAATCTGTTTTGCCGTATGGTTCCGAGACTAAAAATCCCCCAGTGTTCACGTAGATACCAAATCAAGTCGAGCGTTGTGAAATAATTATCGAAATAAACAGCACATCCTGGAGGCTGAATTATCTTGCAAAGAGCTAATACCAATTTAGCACCTTCAACTCCTCGATGGTCATTTGGATACATTTGCCCGTTCTTTGGGTTGAGTACCAGTTCGTGTTATCGACGATATCAACGAGTATGTCTGGGGGGAAGAACCGGTAAAAAAGTCCATTGGAGAGTCAGTATCCGGTAAATCAAACACAAAATCGTCTGACGGAATGTCAGCCTTATGTCTGAATTGTCCCTTTTTCCATTTATAGCTCACAATGAGTGTTTTCTTGCTCTTTTTTGCTCGTACATTTGGCACAGCTCGTATTGGTATTTCCCTTTTACGCCTGGTTGTTCTCGATGCTGATGGACTAGCAATAGACGAAGCATCTGATGACGGAACCGACAATAACGAAGCGAAACTTGGTATTATAATTTATTTCACCAGTGAATGTATAAGTATGTATAATGAAAGTATAATCTTCAACGTTTGTCTTATCACTATCAGTTGAACTATTGTCTTGCATATCATTTTCGGAGCTATCTAATATTCCTTTCATACGCGCTATGCATAAATCGATGGAAGGGCAACTCTTCAGTTCTATTGAATGCCATTTCCTCTTCATTCTCAGGTTCAGAACCAGTATATATATCAGCAGGAGCATTTCAGGCGGCACCAATGCTACTATGCGTTGTCCTATAGACTTGAAGTTCTGAAAAACGAAAAATAGTAAGGCACAAAAAATTTTACTTGCGAATCCCTAAAACTTATAAGAAACAACAAAAGTATTTTTTTTTAGAATAATACGGCAACGGGAAAAATACTAGACATACAATTTTTTATTTAGTTTTCGACAACTTTGATAAGAGGAAGAATACTGGACACAGTATTTAGCAATTATTTTATTAGTAAATCGACAAGGGGAAGAATACTGGACATAATATTGAGCACTTACTTTACTAGTAATTCGACGACGGGATGTATACTAGACATGCAAGTTGTGGTTATCGTAAAAACTAAATAAAATTCAGTAAGACAATCAAAACCTTTTATGTAGCTTTCCGGGTATATTATCTGTAGTTTTCAATGATATAAACACAAAATAAGCCATAAAACAATGAATAAAATGCAACTTACCGAGAGCCCGCGCAGCGTGTCTCTTCTCCCAGCCATCTCGCCGGCAGCTGCTCGCGACTCGTCAATGTGTGTGGGTCACCGATTTTTGATAGTGTAGTTTGATAGTTCACTGTGCAGTTATACACCTTGAATTCTGGATATACAGTCTAATTTTTAGTGTAGGTTTTTTTTCATTAAACGGGAAGTATACTGCACAGCGTCGAATTAAGGGTTAAGCTATAATTATGCAGAAGGAGAACTTATAGTAATGGAAAAAAAACTTGTTAAGTGAAAATATATACATAAAAAGTGTCCAAAACGGCGGCAGGTTAATTTTTTTGTTTTGATTAATATCGCATGATTTCAAGGTCGTGATTTCGACACCGTTCGTGCACCAGATAATAACATTTTACAAATTAATCAAAAATAATATGCGTTTTTTCTGCGACTTGAGAGTATTTAATTCTGTGCTCATCGGTTTACGCTCGATGCGTCACGATGGATTTAATAAATTGTGCGCTTTACATTGCGTGGCTTGTTGGTCGGAGACGCAAGCGGAACCGGGGATTGAGTGCTACTGCTTTATTCACTTTATTGTTTTCTGCACTATTGCAACTTGGCTATGGAGGACATAGCCAATAGAGAGAAAATGTCATTTATTTTGTCTAAACAACAATTCCACCTTATGAACTGCAGCGACGGCTGTGCTTTGAAGTTATCAAACTGGGTAATTTCATTACACTGGCAAACATAGTAGATTGTTAACCGAGGGTCGAAAGAATCAATTCTCGAGGTATTTACACCCGTATTTATAAACAAGTAAAAGTAATTACTTGAGTAAAAGTAATTACTCAAGTAATGATTTTTATTCTATAGTTTAGTAATTGCTTGAAGTTAGAACTGTCAAAAGTTAGAATTCTTAGCCAAGTAATAGTCACCATTTTCTTTACTTAAGCATTAGAACTGCACCATTTTGCGGTTATACGTGGTTATACTTAGCAATGGAAAGTATTGAAGCGACCTTTGGTGTTATAGATGATATCGATAACAATATACTACCGGAGATTGAAGTTGCTGAGCCCAGAAAACGCAAAGTTTACTTTCGTGATGTGGATCCATTTCATGATTATTCAGAAGATTGTTTTAAAAAGAGATTTCGCTTTTCCAAAAGTGTTGTGATGAATGTCATTTTACCGAGAATTACGGACTCTTTACAATCAGAGACACAAAGAGGGCTTCCTGTTAGTCCACTGTGCCAGTTACTAACGGCCTTACGTTTTTATGCCACTGGTAGCTTCCAGATTGTATGTGGAGACATCATGCACATTTCACAATCGACAGTGTGTCATATAGTGAAGAGAGTTACTCGTGCATTGGCGTTGCTAATGAATGATTTCATTAAAATAGCATCGTATTTTTGTATGATATTTAGGAATAAATCCTTTTCCAGACTCGAAAATGGTTTTTTCCTGTCTACTTCAGACATAATTAAAATGTTTGTTAATTTCAATTACACCAAAAGAATACAATAGACAATTTTTGAACTAGCCAAAATGCTAGACTGCACTCACTTGTTACATATGTTTGTATTGTACACAGTGAGATAAAGGATAGGAAAATAAAAATTACAATGCCAGTAAGTAATTCAAGTGTAAAAAGATACATTTTATTTTTGTAGGGTTATGTCGTGTCAAACGTTTTGTTTCAGCCAACAATCACTTTTTTCTTTAGGAATAATTAAATGTAAAAAGTATATTATTAATCAAAATTAGTTTTTTATAGATAATTTTATTATAATTATAAAGTTAAATTAAATTTAAGTAATATTATAAGTTGTTAAAGTAAAATAATCTACATCTGAATTTTACCTTTTAATGAAACGAAACGCAGTAAATGAGTGTTACCAGAAAAAACAACTATCAAGCGTTGCTGTTTACTCAAGCATTTACTTATATAAGTAACGTCTATCCTCAAGTAATGACTTTATTAAGAAATTACTTAGCAGCAAGTAATCGCTTGTTTATAAATACGGGGGTTAGACTACGGCTATAGTCCGAGTAGGAATTGAATCTTTTACCCGTGTTAAACACTCAACTTTTAATTTCAAATATGAGGAAAATAAAACTAGTTGTCTATCTAAACTATTTATTGATAATATATAATAATATTAGTAGTACTTACCTATGTAAAATTAATTGTCAAATTAGAAGCTATTTTTGGAATTCCGTCACAGATACAATGTATCTGTGACGGAATTCCAAAAATAGGTTATGTCATAGGTAACATAACAGATTACTATCCCGCCAATTCATGTCGACTTTTTAAATTTTAAATATGGAACTCACCACGTAATTGTCGCGGCTTTTTCCGCTTAAAGAAGTTTGCGCACACTAGCTGTTTAGAAAGTCACATGGCCGCAGCATTTTTTTTAATTAGTTTTTTTTTACATAAAACTCTTCATAGCTGACAGCAGTTTTATTTTTAAAGTTTATTTCGGCCCTTAGGTGGGAAGTAATTTGTATGAGTTTTTCCCTCTCTATGGGGGGAAGCAGCATTTTCCACCCAATAATCAGATATCAAAAAACCATGCTTTCCGAGTATGAGAAATTAAAAATATGTTTATCGATTTTATTACATTGATTTTAAAAATTATTTAAATGAACGATAATGAATTTATGATTATTTATTTCAAAGCAAACAAATGTAACAAAAGAAGTATCTTTTACAACTACAAGAGTGCCTTAGTGATAAGAATTAAAAAAAAAATACTTTGACTTTGGCAACATTCTACTACCGGCACCACACGGCACCACGCACTTCACTTTTGTTGTAATTATCTTTTAAAAACTTTAATTTTCGCAAAACACAAATAAATAACACGGAATTCTATGCATAGAAACCTTCTTCGAGTAGCCTGGAGAGAATCTCCATTCATATTATTATGATATTTTAATATATAATTATATGCACTACGAGTATGTACTATAGTGATGACTTCACAAGTTTGCTTTAGTTTTCAATGTCTGTAAACGGTACATGTATCATTCCAATTAATGTAAAAATATATTAAAAAAAACAAAATTTATATTATGTCACATTATGACGTTATCAAGGATTAAGGATTTCAATAGTTCATGTTGATGTGATATAAATTATGTTATTTGTTTAATAAGCATGTCAGAGTCTGTATAGTCTAATGATGCTAACTACATAATCAATTTTTGGCTTACAAGCATAGGTCGTTTCTGATTCAATGTTGATTAGTTTATTTATTTTGTTGTACACAAGTGGTTCAAGATAGCGAAAGAATCTATTTGAGAATTCTGTACGACATTTGGGAGTTCGGTATACAATATTACATCGTCTTTTAGTGTATCTATTTGCATTCCTAGCTAGCTTGTCTTGGACATACAAAATACAACATACAAATATTTCCTCTTTATAATATTGTGTCTACCACGACGTCGTCTGCTTGGCACCCAATGTGTGACGAGATTGGACCATCGTCCTGGGTGCATTCGAGTCACGTGGCCTGCACACATATTTTTCAAAAGTGTGGTTTTTGATACCTTTTTAATATTATTGTAAAATGAAGCACAAACGATTTTAAAATTGAACCTTAAATTGGCTCTTACTGGCCGGTGATCGAACTGGTCGGTGAACTCCTCAACGTCATCATTAGTGTGTGTTGATGTAGCAGCTTAGACTTCGATAACAGACAAGGTTTTGTATTTAGTAAGTCTAAATTCCGCTATCCGTTCTGAATACCCTTTGACTTAAATTATATTATTCTTTCATTTCCTAGTTTCGAGGGAACCTACGCCGTAGAGCCCCTGCGTCTCTCCGAAGTGGAAAAATACATTATCGTCCCTCTCGATTGTTTCTTCTCCCAATATTCTTACCTCTGCTAAACCAATTATGTCCCACCTTAGATCTTAAAGTGCATTTTCTAATTCGACCAGACGTTCATCCTGCATCAAAGTACGAACGTTGTATGTTGCAACATTGAGCATTTTGAAGTACTTTATAAACGAAACCATAGTCATTCGACGGTCAGAGAATCCCGCCCGGAGATTCGCCTGGCCCCCAATCCCAGAGTCGCTCTGTTGACCGTCGGCAATATCACAACCACTGGGATTTCCGGGCACTTGGGATAATTGTGTATTTGTGCAATCCATAGGGTTTGGAACATAACCCGCCACGCTGGTCCAATGCGTGTTGGCGGGTGGTTCATCAGAGCCTCGCTCGACGATCAGCGGGGCACACCGCGTGCTGGTGAGGTTGACTTGGGGCCGGAAAGATGTTACTGGCATAAGGGGCCACCCTTATGCCCTAAAAAGAGATGGATGCATTCGAAACATTGTGGCCGGAAGTAGCAATCGATCGTGATGCATGGAGAGAAAAAGCGGAGACCTATGATATTAAAGGTTAATAAAAAATAAAAATAATATTGAGAGATGAGAGTATATATATACCTACTATGTTTTTGCTATAAATAAATATTTTTTAACTTTATTTTCATATTAACCGATAGATCAGATTATCAGGTTATTTAAATTCTACCTTAAACATTATTGGAAAATAGCTGCTTTATACCTATGGGCTTATTTAGATAATGTTAATGTTGATGTCAGCAATAATTAATCTAAATTAGACACGGCTGCAATAACAAAGGCCTGTGGAATCAATTGATATCAAATCAAGTGTCTTGTTGTGTAGATTGTTAACTTTGTGTAGTACAGAAACTCCACATTAATTACAATGTAATTAAATCAGAATGCATCGTTAATTGGTTTATAAATTACTTAATTAAATAACATAATGCCTTGGGGTGCCGGCAGCAGAATGTTACCCCTCATTTCATGCCCGTGAATGCAGAAAGAACTTGCTTAGGGATAACTCCGGAAGATGGGCAGCAACGTCTTTCCATGTACCAATCCCGTGCGGCGCTTGCCGACCCGCCTGCCAAGCGTGGTGAGTATGGCAACTACCCCTCATGGAGATCGATGAGGGTTGGTGTTCAGTACCCAAGTAACACAACTGGTTGCATAAAAGCTTTGGAGCCAATCCGATTATCATCTTAAGGAATACCTTAAGGTGATAAACCCAGACACTGCTTCAAAGCCCTTATGTTGCAACTCTAGCGGTGTGCCAGTGGCCGTTTTACGGGTGAAATGGTATGGAGGTATCTTTAAGTAGGATCATACTGCATTCACGAGCATGACAGGAGTGGTAACATTTTGCTGCCTACGGCAAAATATCAAGTAAGTAGAAAATCGTTTACTTTTTTCCGTAAACTAATCTGTTGGAATTGCCACGACCTGAGGTATAGCTTTATTAATGAGTACGTCTAATTCGAGACGGAAGGTGATTTACTACCAAATCGCAGCATCAATCTTGCGATAATCCAATCAGTTAATTACTGCTCATAGATTTATAATCGGTTTGGCAAAGCGACATGTATGTGACAGAGACCCATAACTATGCAGTGAGGAAAAGCCCTTTATGCAAGATAGGAATTTGTAGGAGCTCTGAGAGTTTAAAGACTGATGATAACTATGTATTTTCATAATTCTTTTATTTGTGAACAAAAAAACCGCACACCGCAAACAAAATGGAAAAATCTAAAATGTTGCTGAAAATACCCGAGCCGCTGTATGTATACTTATTATATTGTAGTATACCTATTACATTTTAATACTTACCTCGATTTATCATGGATGCCAACATTATTAAGTGAAAAAACCCAACAGCAAGTTTAAATTTAGGCCCTAAATTTGTGAAGCCGAGGTCCTTAAAGGACTCCAGTGCAGAAATTCATAAATTTAAGAAGTTTATTCATTTCTTTCCATAGTTTGCAATTACAAAACATAGACATATTATTACATTAGTTCATTTTTGAAAAAATGGGACCTAATTGAAATTGTATCTATTATCTGATTCACGAACGACAGAGTTCTGAGGTAATAAAGATTAAAAAAATACAAACGACTTGAAAACCACGACCACGTCACGACCAGCTCTATTCTGAATGCAGGCCATTTTTGCTCTAAATTCAAAATGCATTAATAATATTAATGTTATTGATACCATTTATTGTATAATTATGTTGCACAAACTTTATTGAAAAAAATAACACGCACCACGTCCGGCTAGCACTGTCATAATTTCATGTGGAAGCAAAACGGTGCAGTCTCATTACGGTGAAGGCGTATGTAACGATTTTTAAATCTTTTATTTAACCGTCGACCGAGACACGTTCTCGGCTTGCCCGTTGACGAGCTCACCGCCGCTAACCCGGAGGTGACGTAAACCCGTCCCACATTAGCTGCTAGGCACATATTCAATAACCGGTCCCGCCGGCGGGGCCGAAGAATACACTCTTCCGTCTTAAGGTGCAGTTTTGCACCTGGACGTTAACCATCAGTACATTCAAAAATCTGGCAACAGTCCAAGCCGTGGTTCGATCCTAAGTGGTGCCCTTGAGCTTGTTGCCCAACCTAACTTTTGCGGCTGGGTGCCTTCTGCGCTCGCCATAGTCCGGTAACGTTGTCATGGCTATCTGCGGTCAACAAGATAAATTGTCAATTCGAACAAAAATATATATGTATATAAGGTAAACAAAATTACTTTTATTTCATTTTAACCAGTCCCCAGCTAATGACGCAGTTATAACCTCGCTATGGTATGTTTTATGTGCCTTTTTATGTTTTCTTTGTTTACTAACATTGTATTTGACTTCTGCTTAACGAAATTGGGGGCAAATATGTTGTGCTGATGTTGATGACCGCAGCAGACGAAGGACTGCCTGCAACGCAAAAGGTTGCGGGTTCGATTTCCGCCTCGGGACAAAATGTCTTTACGATTTGTAGATATTTGTTCTTTGATTTTCTGGATGTTTGTTTTTCATATTATAATAAAACCGGACAAGTGTAAGCCGGACTCGCCCACCGAGGGTTCAACACATCCAAGTTATAACCGCGCGTAGGGTTGCTTAACCTCGATGATTGATTTCGTACTTTTTATAGGGACGATTGTTTTATGATTCCATTGCAAATGTATAGTTTTTAGATTTTTTTCGGAATCTACTGTAAAAGACGACGTATACCTTGTCAAATTTCATAGTACTAGGTCTACGGGAAGTACCCTATTAATTTTGATTCATCTGAGAATGTAGAAACATGCATTTTTTGCGGCAAAGTCATTTTTTCAAGGTTAACTTATAATATTGACTTAAAAAGACTGTAGATTAGAGTATATCTTTTTAATTTTAACTCGATACCTCAGCACGTTCTCGAGATAAAGGGTATTGACAGACCGACAGACGGACAGACAGACAGACCGACGGACAACAAAGTGATCCTATACGAGTTTAGTTTTTTTCCTTTTGAGGTATGGAACCGTAAAAAATATCTTTCTGTGAATACCCATAACACAAGGTCTGCCTAGCTTGGGCTAAATGATGTTGTGTGAATTGTCCAGTATTATTTATTATTATTATTTTGTATATTCCGAGTATTATGACGTGGACGTACAATGCACCTCCAAATGAACATCTCGGGCTTACAAAAACTCTTTTATTTTAATTTTATTTGCTGCATGCCGGGACTTGTTACGGATTATGCAAAGGTCCACGTGCGCCCTGCACGTTCAGTGCGGTTTGTGAGCTCGCGGTGACGTGGACAAAATTACAGGCTTTTGTGAAATGGGTATGTGTAATCACGTTCACTAAGCACGTGACCAACGCTGCATTACGTTGCGCCTGTCACCCTGAGACATAGAGTTGTAAGGTCTCTTGTGCCCGTAATTTCACCGGCCCCCTTACTCTGCAAACCGGAACACAGTAATGCAGATGTTACGGCGGTAGTAATTCCCCGGACGAACTCTTCACAGAGAGTTCTACTACTAATAATCTATCGGGCATATGAGTGGTAAGATAGCGTTGTCTAAAATATGCCATCATATATACTCGTAGTTATAAACCAAAGACGTGGACCATTTCCGTGGGGTGCCGCCAGTAGAATGTTACCCCTCCTCTCATGCCCGTGGATGCAGTTAGAGCCTGCTTAGGTATCCATAAGCAGGCGCTAAGCAGGCGGAGTATCCCTGTGGAAGATGGGCAGCAGCTTCTTTCCGTGTATCAACATCCCGAACTGCACTCGCCAAACCCGCCTGCCAAGCGTGGTGAGTATGGCAACTACCCCTCATGGAGATTCATGAGGGAGGCCTGTACTCAGTAGTGGATATTTTACGTCTGAAATCATGGACGATGAATCTCGATGAGGGGTTGTTGCCATACTCACTACTGGTTAGTATATTTAAGTATATTCATCAACCAAAGACACGAGCTGGCGGCAGGCCATAATAAAGCATAGGTATCCCTCAAGACTTGCTTCGGGAAACTTCGGTGAGAAGATCACTATCACCCAAGTCGATTTAAAGTTCCCCGGCTTTGTGTACTATCCAGTGCACTTGCGAATCCCCGATACCGTTGATTCACTTTGCTTCGTCGCTTGGAACCTTCGCTGGCGGATATTGGATCAATTTTTAGTCATAAACAAGATTTTGTCCTTTCATATCTACTATAGATGGGCGACCTCTGTGGCGCAGCGGGCGAAGATATAGGCGCAAGAGGTTGCGTTCGTTTGCCGCCGACAGACAAACGTCTGTATGATATGCAGAAATTTGTTCAGGGTGTTTTGGATATTTTTTTCTATATATTATTATTTATTTTTTTATCTATACTACATATATAATGTATAAGGTATGTTAGTCATCTAGTACCCATATGACAAGCTTTATTTAGCTTGGGGCTAGATGATGCTGTGTGAATTGTCCAGCATTATTTATTATTATTTGTTTATAGATGATTTCTCAGCAGTAGGACTTCCACTAGACAAAAGCCTCCTACATGGATCTATATACTGATCATGAGGTTTGTTGCCATATTTTTTTTAAAATCGCTTGGCAGGCGAGTTGGCGAGCGCAAAACGGAATGTTGATACACCGCTGTCCATCTTTCGAAAGTATCCATAGACAGATTCCTACTGCATCCACGGGTAAGAGGGAAGTAGCAACATTCTACTACCGGTACTCCACGGCACATATTAACGTCAGCAATATTGGTATTTAAGCTTTACCTGAAGCCTTCACGAGTACATTAGCTCGAGTCTATCCTGATCTAATTACAAGCTTTTATTTAGCTTGCCCTGTATGTATGTATGTATGTATGCATGCAACTATGTTCGTTGGTGGAATCTTGCAACTCACTTTGGAAGCAGCTATCTTTAACCAAATAAGCTGAAATTTTGTATACATTAAAATGCAATGAAAATATCTAGTTTTAATTCCGCTAATGCTGAGATGCATGTGCACCGCCCACCCGCCCGCTAATTATGCACATGCAGGGAGAACTAGGTTGTTTGTGCAACATGCATACCCAAACCCACACGACGACACGTGTTTCGCCTCTCCGCGAGGCATCTTCAGGTGAGACGCCGAGGTGTTGACTGGTCGGCGGCTGGAACGAAAGTTTCATCAATCCGGCGGAGAGGCGAAACACGTGTTGTCGTGTGGGTTTGGGTATGCATGTTGCACTAACAACCTAGTTCTCGAAGAAGTAGAATTACATGTTGTGTGTTACCAGGGCCAGTGGTCGTGATTGGGGTTGGTAGCCGTCCGTCTCCCGGGGATTCTTAGCACCCCTAGCCCCGCCGTTACCGTGGCTGCTACCGTAGCAGGACTAACGGGGCTGCCGGACACTCGGGGCCTGGTCCTTGGTTGTATCATCATCATGAGGGGTAGTTGCCATACTCTCCACGATTGGCTGGCGGGTTGGCGAGCGCAGTATAGGGTGTTTAAGACATGGAAGACGCTGCTGCCCATCTTCCGAAGGCATCCCTTAGCAGATTCTTACTGCATCCACGGGCAAGAGAGGAGGGGTAGCATTCTACAGCCGGCACCCCACGGCATGTGTTTTATTTCATCATTATAAAAAAATATATTTTTAATAATTTTAAACATACTACCCGTTTCCTCATGAACGCGTAGAGGTATTAAATTGAAATTCATATCAAATACTCAGGTTTTATATACAGGTTTGTACGGAACCCTCAGTGCGTGAGTCCGACTCGCACTTGGCCGGTTTTTTTTAAATAAAGACCAAAGTCGTCAAACCCCAAAACCGGCCACCACTCAGCAAATGCTTACCAATATATACATAAGTATAATAAAACAGGGCTGGAAGTTGACAAGTATGGGATATCTTACCGACTCTATAACATACATCCTACTTATCATTATACTCGTAAGCGCGAAAGTTTTTGAGTATGAATGGATCTTTGTTACTCTTTCACGCAAAAACCAGCCTACGGATTGAGCTGAAATTTTTCACGCGTATAGATGTTCACTATCCTAGATATTGACAATCAAACATAATATTTTTTTAGAAAATTCTAATTAATTTTTATATGGATTTAAGCCATCTGGTCTCTCCGTAAGCATAAACCGAACTAAATGGAATACGATATAAGAATCGAAGAATTGATATTGAAAAATCTTTGAATACATTAAAATGCGAGCGATATCTCTGCAGTCCCAACATCACAAATCCCAGAAAATAGGACAACTTGGTTATCTTATAATGTTTTCGTTTGAATTATCTCGAGTAAAATGCTACTTCCAACCGCGTCTATCGAAATCAATAGACATTTGTTTCAAGAACTGCATGTTTTAAAGTTTAGTAGCAGAATGTTATCTTATCTCTCTTGCCCGTGGATGCAGTATCTCCGAAGGATAACATATGCCTCACGCTATCTTTACTGATTACAGGGATGGTGAATGGTGAGTATGGCAACTACTCCGCATGGAGATCCATGAGAGAGGCCTGTGTTCAGTAGCGGACGTTTTACGGCTGAAATGAACTTAAGGACTTAAACATAATCATTCTTTAATCGTAAAATACTTTATCTATATAATTATGATCATGTTGGAAGCGATGTAGCAAACCCCTAATCCAAACGTGATTCTGCCTAACACCGGGATAAAAACACGTTCGCCAAAGTGCAACGGAACAGGTAATCCTATGGTTAAAGCCGAGTGCACACGATGTTACTAGTCATCATCATCATTACTTCAGCCGTAAAACGTCCACTACTGAACACAGGCCTCCCTCATGGATCTGCATGAGTGGTAGTTCCCATACTCACCATAATTGGCAGGCGGGTTCGTGAGCGCAGTACGAGATGTTGAAACACGGAAGCATTGTTACTGCATCCACGGGCAAGAGAAGTAAGGCAACATTCTACAGCCCTCCATCCCACGGCAATCTTGTTAAACTGTTATTTAAACAATGCACAAATACAACCACCATTGTGCAACATACAGCATACAGCTTATCTTATTTGGATTCTATTGTAATTTCACGCAAATTAATCCAGCATTATCGTGCAAATGCGAGTTGGGAATGTGTGCTTTGGGAATTAATAATGCAGATTGTACTTTTTAAACACGTGCGGATCCTAAAGTTCAACTCTGGCGCGTGGTTTGGCCCACGCCGAAGCTACCCTTATTTTTAGAAACAAAATAAAACCTACCAAAACCAACTGTTTCGAACTAGATTGGACTGGCTTGAACAAGTTTCGCATATTATTTTATCCTCTACCTATCACCGAAACAAAAGTGAGTTGAGCAAAAACTTCCATCCTTTGTACAAACCGTAGCTCAAACAACGAATAATTTACACCCTAAGCCCATGTGAATAAGGTTTACAATAAGCGGGAAAGTTTTTGTTACGTGTGATTTCATTGAAGCCTCAAATCCAAAGGGTTTTGCACTTTGGACGTATAGCTTTAAGAATGATTTTGGACGTTTTGTTTTGGGTAAATAATATGATACGAGAGGGCTTTACAGGATACGTTTCCACGCTTCAGTTTCTATAATTTTCAAACCCTTTCCTAAGAACGTAATAAAGACTAAAATATGACGTCACAAATAACATTTACCCACAGTTTCTTTTGTGTAAATTGCAGAGGGTTTATTTTGTCGGGAGAATTTTTCTTCTGAAGTTTGTGGGTAACTAAGCAACCTGCCTGTTCACTTGCCTGGTTACCTTGTTTGTATGTGATAAGCTGAGACGATGGTTGGCAAGCCTTATACATCTAACAATGTCCCAAGTACTCCAGCATCCCAATATGGATATAAGTAAATCAAAGAAAATACTTAAATTTTCCTCAATTTATTTATCATGAAACTCATCATAGAATTGAGTTTAAAAGCAAGCATACTAAGAAACATGATAAATCAAGGAAAATACTTCCTCGACTTATCATGAATCTCATCACCAGAACTGGGTTTCATCATCATCATTTCAGACGTCAAACGTCCACTAACTAAACACAGGCCTCACTCATGGATCTCCATAAGGGATAGTTGCCATACTCGCCACGCTTGGTAGGCGAATTGGCAAGCGCAGGATATTGACATGGAAAGACGTTGCTGCCCATCTTCCAAAGTTATCCCTTAGCAGGCTCTTACTGCATCCACGGGCACGAGAGGAGAGGTAACATTCTACTGCCGGAATTGGGTTTAAAAGTAAGCAAACATTAACAAGTGAAACAATGTAGTAGTTTGGTTATTTTCAGCAACATTTTAGGTTTATCATTGAAATCACTTTTTATGTAAAAAAATCGAGAACTATTGACTCAGGCATTTATGTATTTTCATTGCACAAAAAAGTTACCTTATAATATTTAATGGATCTGGTATGTTATTTAATATATAAATAAGTTAAATAATAATAAATGTAGGAATAAGTTAAAGCATTAAACATTATCATAATTTTTTATATGCAAAACCCAAACCACGGGCATTACCTGAATTGTCCCTTACACATCATCACAGTGTCACCGTTATTAACTCAGAAATAGCTATTTCAAATATGTTATTCGCTACATTATTTATTGGCCGTAACAATACTTAAATCATTACTGAGCATCCAATCATTTTAGCCACTCGACCGTCAAAATCAAAATCAATTAACGTCAGAGCAGTCGTATTGGGGTCGATAGACTTACTAACTACTCAATAATCTGCAGTAAGGATGGAAAGGAATGCGAAAGCCGGAGGAGATTTCGTGGTTCAATATAACGAGTTTTATTACGCACCCTTATTTATGGCTGCATTTGTCTCTGGATTGCGCAAAGAGAGACATGGCAGCGTTTAACATCAAGCGCAAAACTGGGCAGAACTAGTTGAAAACCAACAAGAATGGAGGAAAAATTTATCTCTAATAAACCCTCTTTAATAATCCCTGACGAAAGTTCCCCTGGGAGGAACTGAACACGTTGGATACCTATTTTCAACGAATAATTAACATGAGTAGAAAACCCGTTTAACATAACAATGAATAGTGTAACTCACGAGTCATTTGAAAGTGAAATGTAATATGTTTTCCTTTCTTGAATGGTAAAAATGTTTTAAATGTTTAAAATTAATTATTTTGAGTGTTTTTTTTTTGTTTATTCAATAAACCAAACGCTACTTAGAATAGTCAATTAACATAAGAAGAACAAGACACATTTAAATTTTATAAGCACATAATTGAATTCGTTCGCTTCAGATAACATTTTTTGCAATTGAGGGAAAGAAGCGAACAAGAAACCTCACTCTTTTACTTCTATTCATTGTTACAATTTCTGTCTGAGTATTATGCTTTATTTAATGTTCGCAAGAATATTGGATACTTTGAATATTGCAAGATGACATTATTTCTTATTGTGGTCGAACCGAGCAATACTCGGCCAAGGGTCAATATCATTCAAATAATCATCTATGGAATAATAAGCCTTTTCAAGGAGATTCCGTTTTACAAAAAGCTTAAACCTATGAATCTATAGTTCAGTCGCCTCAGGTGAAAGCGCACACAGTTTCCCATAAATGAATGAATAAATAAATGAATGAATGAATCACTTTATTGTACACCAAAATCAAGAGAGTTACAGGAAAAGGAAAAGTTCTTAAAAATAAACATTGGTACAATGGGCGAAAGTTTAAATGATATATTTACTTTCTGTAGAGGTAGTCTAAATTTAGGGATGTGCAATTTGTTTTTATTTCTTGTATTTATGCTTTGCAAATCACATCTCTTGATAAAATGATTTCTATTTTTGTGTGCATACAGTAAGTTGTCATAAATATATTGCGATATAACAGTTAAAATGATATTTTTAACAGTTATATCGCAATAAGTGAATCGCGAGGTTTCGTCTTGTAAATAGCACGTATCGCCCTTTTTTGAAGGACAAATATTGTCTGTTTATAAGCCGCCCTTCCCTAAAGCAGGATACCAAATGACATCACACTATGGAAGTAGCTAAAATAAACCAGTCAAGCTGTAGCTTTGTCAGTAATAGATCTTATTGTGCTGACTGCATAAGCTGCTGAATTAAGCCGACCTGCACGTTCATCAATTTGCAGTTTCCATTGAAGGTTAGATAAGAAGGATAGATTCTACTATGTATTACCTAAAAATACTGTGGAATTGGCGGGATTGAGCATTTCCCTGCCCAACATTATGTTTGTAGAATATTCTTTTAGATTTGGTAAAGAAAATTTAAAACATTCTGTCGTTTAGCATTAAGCACTAGGTTGTTTGCAGTAAACCTATCGTGCACTTGTGAAAGTGAATTATGAATATACGATATATGAAAATGGCTTTAAAAGAGCTGATTCTCCTCACACAAGATTTTGAAATTTTGCTTAAAAGGAAAGTCCAAACCATGTAATAACTAGTGAATAAGTTAGAGCAATACACATTTTTTTTTTATATGCAACACCCAAACCAAAGGCATTACCTGAACCGTCTGAAATAGACGCAAAAGCCGATGATGATGATAATGATTTATTATATTCAGCCGTAGGACATTCGCTGCTACACATAAGCCTCCCTCAAGAACCTCCAAGTATTATGGCAGGAAGCGGCGTGGATCCACCGCTAAGTAGCGTTTAAAACACTGATTGATTTTGGTTTTGATTTTGCTGACTTGCAGACTTTACCAGGTCGTCCGCTCATAGCTAATATTATACGCTAGCGTAAAATGTGAAGAACATTTTTAAATAGCTTATCCACGTCAGCGGTAGATCCATGCCGCTTCCTGCCGCAATACTTGGAGGTCCTTGAGGGAGGCCTATGAGCAGTGGATGTCCTACGGCTGAATGTAATACATGAATATGATGAAATTACACTTGCGATCCGCTCCGCGTGGTGTCGCACAGGTGTACGCATTAGTCAGTCAGTGGTATTCTTGTATGGAATATTTACCAAAATCTTAGTGCAAAAGTTTTTCAGGGACATAAGAACCCCTTTTTCGGAATTCTAGGTGTTTGTTACAGGCTGTATGCATGGGAAACCAGACATGACACAATTTACTAACATCAACTCTAGAATGTCTTTATAAACAATGTTAAAACCTGTTTTTTCGTCAGACAACACAAACAGATTCTCGTTAGATGTTACTTGCGAATAGTTGCCGTACGCGTGTACGTACGCGGGCGCCATCATTGTTATGCCACGAGAGTTTTAATTTTGGTATAACTTGAAAGATATAACCCAACATTGTGTATCTGAATATTTTTTTTTCACAGTTGAAGTAATTTATAAGAAAATATTTACTATTTATACTAGATAAATTATTTATAAATAATTTATCTAGTTTATATAGTAAATATTTTCTTAAAAATTACTTTCACATTTTAAGCACGGTACCAGCAGTAGAATCCCCTACTAGTTACTAGTTACCCCTACTTGGATGCCCGTGGATGCAGTAACAGCCTGCTATGGGATACCTCCGGATGATGGGCAACAGCGTCTTTCCGTGTATTAACATCGCCAACTCGCCAACTGCGCTCGCCAACCCGCCTGCCAAGCGTGGTGAGTACAGCAACGTACTGACGGAGATCTATGAGGGAGGTCTGTGTTCAGTTGTGGACGTTTTACGGCAGAAATGACTTAGTCAACTAGCAACACTATTCTGAGTGCTTAGTGATTCACGGATTTATCTATCTCTGGGGGCCACAGATTAGATCGGCTACCTCCAGCCGAGACTATAACCAGCGGATTATAGACGTGAATTAATAATCAAAGTTATTGAATGTTTGATGTGTTGCGATTTTGTTCGATCAATCTTAGTGGAATAGTAGATGAAGATCTGACCGCTATTAGATTGGGATTATTTTATTGAGATTAAATAGATTATGCTGCAAAATTAACACAGCATTATCTAGCCCCAAGCGAAGCAGAGCTTATGTTATGGGTACTAGATGACTGACATCTCACTGATAAAAGCCGAAATTTTGTTTGTATGGAGGTTTGTTACCTCTTCACGCAAAAAACTAGCGTACGTAACAAGCTGAAATTTTTCATACATATACATGTTGAGTAGGATTAACACAGGCTACTTTTTATCCGGGTACAACGCATGCGAAGCGGCGGGCCCAAGCTAATAATTAATGTATTATACTACATAGATAGATATTTTTTAATATATATAATAAAACACCCATAACACCCTGAACATCTGCAGATCGTACAGATATTTTGTTCTGAGGCGGGAATCGAACCCGCAACCTCTTTCGTCGCAGGCGGACCTTCGCCCGATGCGCCACAGAGGTCGTCAAATATATTTCTCAAGTTTATTTGAAGTTTTGTATATTGTGGTGCGTCTTTCCTGCGTGTATACCTTGAATGAATGAATGAACACTTTATCGTTACGAAGACGGGCGCTGACATTGCAACACAGTTAGCCAACTTTCGCAGCTGTAAACGTTTATATTGTTTAGTTTCATATGTTTCTTTCACGTAATGCGCTCGCCTACCCGCCAGCAAAGCGTGGTCAGTATGGCAATACCCCTTCATGATATACTTAGCGATCCATGAGGGAGGGAGGTCTAGCAGTAAACTTCCTAGGCTGAGATGATAAAATTGTAATGGTAAATAAACAAAAACCAGTTTCTTATAAATAAGTGTAAATACAAGGGTCGGAGTCCTCATTAAAGCATTTTTTTTGCATGAATTAAGAGCCGCTCATTATATATCATCATTTAAGCCTGAAAACTTCCACTCTTACTGCATCCACGGGCATGAGAGGAGGGGCAACATTCTTCACACGGCAAAACAATCACGCTTGTGTAAACACACTGTTTGTATGTGACTGTAGGTATGTGTGGTGAGTGTGTGTGTATTTTAAAATGAATATACTTATACTAATCATCCGTAGAAAAATAAGGTATACTTGGCTATTTCAGAGAATGTAAAATTAAATGTTACTTCTTAAAATTACAAAATGCTAATAAAATTCTTAGTTATTTAATAAGTAATAACTGCCCGTACATGGGCAACAATTGATTTCACAAAAATAAAATAGTATATTTAGAACATTACTAACCGCTTCTGTTCACATTATTAATTTAAAAACTAATAATGTGAACACAATATTTAATTTAGCATAAACAAAAATTAAAATGCAAAAATAAAAGAAAATAAATAAATGAAATGTCACAAATAAATTAAAGAGGGCTGCCATGCGCATTGTCAGGATTATTTCTGTCCATAAAGCTGCTGTGGTAATCATTGTCATTTATGTGAATTACAGAACTTAATTCGATTAATTACGTCTATTGTATTAATTAAAATTTTATTATAACACATTGCCGTACATAACTCTCTATATTTTAGTAGGTAAAATTTTGCAGAGTCAGAATCGTGCACGCGAAAAAAATGTCTATCTGTTATTTTAATTAAAGTTCGAAGTGAGGTTAGTTGTAAAAGAAACTTAACACGAAGAACATAAATATAAATTAAAAAGAAGGAAGACCTCTTAAAGCACTGAAGTGAAAACTTACAAACGGACTTTTATTTAAATAGCAAAGTTAAAAGCTTTGAAACCGAACACAGAAAGAAAACTAATTTATTAAATTTGTTTGCACGTTACAGGAGCGGCAGGTTCCGGTCGTAACTTCCGGTAAGTTGCAAAACTATCAAAACGTACTATTCAAAACTGGACTTATCAATTTCATTTTGGTAATAATAATATAAATTTCATTTCGATCACTTTTGTTGACAAATTCCTCATGACGTCACCTGTCCCCGTATTGCCGGAAAATGTAGGTATATATAGGGGAAAAGGGCGCACCTGCTATTATACGCGTATATAATGTTACTCAAATCTGGGAAACATGAAATACACGGCCTTTTTACTATCGGAGCAGAATAGCGAGTCTATTTTACTGCGCCGACCGAAACGCAAATCCTGTCAGTCAGCGTGTTGCATCCAGCTGCATCAGGATAAACGGTCGCGCATGCGTTCAACTGACTTTTTCACGTTAAATAGCCAACGGGCTGTCTTAGCGCGCATTCATTCTAACTACGATCAAATTTCGATCTTACTATGTAACAGAGAGCGGTTTCGTGGGGCGCGTTCAGTACGTCGCCGGCCGTCGTGGACTGCGCGCGTTTCGGACGCGGTCGCGGGTTTTTTTTCGCTCTCGCGAAAAGTTTTCCGAGCACAGTTGTCGTGGTTTGAGGGTTCAACAGTTGTGGTGGTGAAAAGCATTTTGTGGAAATAACTAATTAGTGTGTGGTTGTTGGAAATGAATTGGTAAGTTTTTTTGTATCATAAAAAAACAAGCTTTTATTGGAAAGTTATACTGATTTATTTCATTATTGACGACTTAATAGCACATTTTTCTCATCCCCTATAAGGTTTGTGGAATAATATTTATGTATTTTTTATTAACTAATGGTTATATACGCACTACTTACTTGTAGTTTAAAATATTTCTTTATTTAGGTTTAAGAGATTATTGTTGTTCGTCGCTCTAATAAATTGATTGTATTATGTTATTAACATATTTTTTTCTTATATAAAATCAAGGATATTGAATAATCGTTTTACTCGGATAATTTTAAGACATTATTGAAATTAAACAGAAAAAAGCTGAAAAGCTTAAAAGCTCTTAGTTACTAACTCCGTTGTTGCAAAATCGTCACTTCTTCCTGTTTAAAATAAAAAGCTAGTATAAGATCTTTTGCCTTAGAGGGAAAGCAGGATGGACACAAATGTACGGAATCTGCTACCGGCACTTTAGTTTTAATCGGTACTTAATAATACTAAATAACGCAAAAGCGAAGAAATTTTTTTTTTTTATCGGAGTAAGAATCGGGTGACCGAGGACATTATTTTAATGACAAGGACATGAAAATAGAAATAAAAAATGCACTTAAAATTTTATCTCCGACGGGGCTCGAACCTGCAACGTTCAGACCTTTAGTGTGGGTTTACACTTAAAAAACAAAAATAACCAATATTTTCATGTTGTGACGTCAATCCATTTGCATGTGGCTTTGTTCTCGATCACATGATAGCCTATTGTCACAAATTTGTACAGGCATTGATCAAAGTCAAAGTCAATAAGTGTTTATACAAGCTACATAGAACAGTAAATTTACAAAAGAAGAAAAAGACACATTTAAATTGAATAAAGCACATAATTGAATTCGTTCGCTTCAAATAACTTTTTTTTTCGAAGTGAGGAAAAGAAGCGAACAAGAAACCTCATTCATTCACTTATACTAATTGTTACAATATTTGTTAATATTTTATAATTTCATGTCTGCAAGGATATTTGATAGTTGGGATATCGCAAGATGACTTCATTTTTTACCGTGGCTGAACCGAGCAACACTCGACCAAGGGTCAATATCATTCACAAACATAATATTGGCGGATCGGTTGAAACGTCCCGCATCTAAATAAGATGGATTATTCTTTTTATTTATTAACAAGAAACTGGCAGCGTTCAGTAAATTAAAATTAATAATGCTTGAAATTGAACAAAGCTCCATCGAGCCCTAAAGTCAGCATATCTTGTGTTATGGGTACTAGATTGTGTATGGAATACCATTTATTTGTTTTAGTTATACTTATTTTACATTTAAAGAAAATACCTGAAACTATCTGCCGACTGTCTTGACGACCTCTGTGAAATGTCTAGCATTTTTTTAGTCTCCCGACGGGAATCCAACCCGGGACCTCCTGCGACTCAGTCGGCCAGTTTGCTGCTATTACGCCACAGATATTTAACCTACCTACATACGTACTGAACTTACCTAACAACATCGCTTACCATCAGGTGAGATTGTGGTCAAACAAAGATCTATGTGCTTTAAAAAAAAACTATTTTTTTAACAGACTTCTTCTTTGGTTCTAACGCGACTGTATGCTTTTTTTTTGTATGTCTATTACGCGATTACTTCGCCAATTGTAAATGAATTTTAATGATTATTTTGTTATAGGTATTGGCATGTTTCAGAGGTAGTATATTTTCAACTCGATTGTGATGATGGGATATAATGAGGAATTAAATAACTGTAATACATAAAAGACACTAAGGTTTCATGCCCTAATTTTTACCTTGCCGTTTTTTGTTATGTTTTTACGGTTATTGCTCGCAGGATATTGCAGATTCGACTCCCGTCGCAGATCAAATGTTTGTAATTTGTCTGCGATATTTTTCCCTTGTTTACAATTTTTTCAATATTAAGTATGTTTTTCAAATAAAAGTATTATTTCATTCGTCTGATGCCCATACCATTAGACCCAAGGTAAGCCCAGTATCCCACTAATAATTATAAAGCCGAAAGTTTGTTTTTAAGTAGGTTTGTTACCTCTTCACGCAAAAACTAGGCAACGGATTAAGCTAAAACTTGCACACGTATTGATGTTGACCAGGATAACACAAAGGCTACTTTTTATTCGGGTACAACGCATGCGAAGTGGCGGGCAGAAGCAAATAGTTAATATATTGAAGATAAGTCATTAGATTTTCGTTTTGGTGCAGATTGAAACCAACAGCCGTATCAGTTCGTCTTGAACAGCATTAACAATCATCTAGAGATAGAAATATAAAAAAAAAACTTATTATTTTTTTAAACCTATAGCTTGTCCCACTGCTAGGCAAAAGTCTCCTCCATATCCATCTTGATGACTTACGGTGTCAAACCTGCACGGAGGAGGCTGTGTACCGAATAAGAGTTGCACAGATAGGCATGGAGCGCGCTATGTTAGGCATCAAACTTATCGAATGAGTTCCAAACGACGAAATCCGAAAACATAATGAATCGGATTTTGAGACTCAAATTGAGCTGGGCGGGACACAGACGGAGTAAAGCGATAACTGAATGGTGGCCAAGACAAGAATACAGACCCGTTGGTCGTCCGGCAGTAAGATAAACAAATAATGCTGGACAATTCACACAGCATCATCTAGCCCCAAGCTAAGCAGAACCTGTGTTATGGGTACTAGGTGACCGAAATACTTAATACATTTTATTACATACATAGATACAATATTAAAACATCCAGAACACCCTGAACAAATATCTGCAGATCGTACAGACATTTGTCACAAGGCGTGATCGAACCCTTGCGTCGCAGGCGGACCTTCGCCCGCTGCGCCACAGAGCTCGTTCACAAGATCGTCGACGAGATGGGCAGACGACATTGATAAAGTTGCGAACAAACGATGGAAGCCGTGGGGTGCCGGCAGTAGAATGATACTCCTCCTCTCATGCCCGTGGATGCAGTAAGAGCCTGCTACGGGATACCTCCGGAAGATGGGCAGCAGCGTCTATCCGTGTATCAACATCCCATACTGCGCTCACCAACCCGCCTGCCAAGCGTGGTGAGAATGGCAACTACCCCTCATGGAGATCCAGGAGGGAGGGTATGTTCATCAGAGGACGTTTTATGGCTGAAATGAATGAAAAAATGATGAATAGGCTTGGCGCAGCATTGTGGCGGATGGCACAGACTAAGGGAGGCCTACACCCACTGGGGATGATGATCAGGATACCTTTAGTATTATTAACACATATTTAACCGGGTATTTATCGCGCTATTTAGATGGAAGACTGTCTTCCCGGGACCACGATGGGTGCAATCTTGTCGAAACATCGGGAAATAATAAAGGTAAATAGCGCGATAAATACCCGGTTAAATATGTGTTAATTATGTGTCGTGATCGCGAAAGTTTAAAAAAGACTATTACCTTTAGTATTGCCCGACGTTTCAACAGGATTGTAAATATCGTGGTTCTAAGCACCTATGGTATCTTCACGGGACCACGATAGGAGCAATGCTGTTGAAAAGTCAGTCAATACTAAAAATAAAGATGTTTTCTGGCTCTCTATATTACCTACAGAATTACTTTACTTTAATTTGTCAAAAAAAAAACAACTTCAATGAGATAAATGGTATTGCTTTAAAATATTTAATGGTGTTTAGACTTCTATAGTTTTCTCATGGTACTTTTGTCAGAACTGGACCAAATTTTAATAGAACCAACTCGGAAGAGCAGACTTTTTCAAATAAAAAAGAATTTAGAAAATCGGTCCACAATATTGACGAAGAAATCGGTGAACATATATAAAAAATACTCCTTTTTTGAATGCGGTTAAAAATCATGTACATTGAGCTTTGTTATTGATTTTAGATGAATGAACTTGATAATGTTATTATTTAAAGATGTAAAATTTATAACTTTACGTATAATTGTATAAGTTTAAGTTTTTTAATCCTATTTACCAAGTAAACTAAGTATAGTGTATTTATGTGTAGTGTACACTTCATGTGGTTTATGTTTAGTGTAGACTATACATTTCATGTAGAAAATTGTACTGTGTAGGGTGTGTGTTCCGCGAAAAAAATCTCCCACGGCGCCACTGAAAACCAGTGCTGTGTCTGACACAGCGTACGCTGAGCTGGCGACCGATTTATGTCTATTAATATAATATTTTATTTTAATCGTGCAATACCGTAAATGAGACATAAATAAACATTTTTTGTTTTCTTTTCTTTCTTTCTTTTATTTAACGCGATTAATACCCGGTTACTTTTTGTTTATAATTTAATAAATATAATAATATTTATTCAAAATGAGGTTAACAAACTTACTTAACCTACCTTAATATATACAAGAACTAAATTAAAATAAACACTTAATACAAAATCAGTTAGCTAGGATACCTCAAATAGAATGAATGTCTATGTCTAGAATGTAGTTTACTATCATCATCATCATTTCAGCCGTAAAATTTCCACCTGAACACAGACCTCATCACATGAGGGTAGTTGCCATACTCACCATACTTGGCAGGCGTGTTAGCATGCGCAGTACAGGATGTTGATACATGGAAGACTGTTGCCCATCTTGCGCAGGCATATTTTAGCAGGCTCTTACTACATCCATGGGTATGAGAGGAGGGATAACATTCTACTGCCGGCACCCCCCGGCGTGTTTATTATTATTACACATTATAATTACACTAGGCAATAAGGCAGAAAAATACAGGCCCGTTGTACAGGCAGGTCGATTTCCCTCCGTACTAGTTTTCACTGTATGACGGCAGGGGTGTCTTACTCTACCGCTCAGAAGTTTGTATATACCAATATTATACTAAGACTAAGTCGTAATCGCGGATGTTGAAGAAAGACAAATACTCTCTACCATTACGAACATATATTTTAACAATGCTAAATTATGTTGCGAATTACCATAGGACGACAAAAAGCCATAGAACCTGTCACATACAGCCCACCAACACAGTGCTAACAAAACAGCAGGTTCAACCGATATCTCCGTGATATCTCAGTATCTATAGGTCAATTTAATGTGATTAGTTGGGAACCCGTCACGTCTATACGTACAGTTTTTGCCATTAACGGTGAAGGAAAACACTGTTACACTGAAAACACTGTTACACTGAAAACACTGTAATGTTACACACAGCACGTGTTAAAAAACCCATTTAAAATACTTGTGCAAGGCCGGTAAACCCACGACATTTGGATCGAAAGTGTGGAATACGTACCACTCAGTCAAGACAGGTTCAACGTCCGATATAATATTTGAGAAGTTCCCTTGGTTCCTGAAGGATCCCATCATCAGAACTGTGTTTTGAAATTAAACAAAATGGGACCTAGTTTGAAGTGTAATCTATTCAATCTCAAAAAAAATATCCAAATAAGTTATATGTGTATAAGGAGTTCTTATTTAGGTTAAAAAAATACAGACAGACGACTTGAAGACCTTTTTCTTTTTTGAAATCGGTTGGTAATATCACAGATAATTATAGTAGGTACACTAAAAAAAGCCGAGTTGGCCGAGTGTACCCCCGACTTTCAATCCGAAGGTCGTGGGTTCGATACCTGCCGTGCACCAATGGATTTTTATTTCTTGAAAAATATATGTGCACACTTAACACGAGCTTTAACGGTGAAGGAAACATCGCGAGGAAACCCGCGGCTTAGTTAGCTTCAGACGAAGTGACCTGTTCTTTCCTCTGAATAATAGCTGACTAAGCTGAGAAGATGGTATAGCTGCTGGGCAAGCCTAATCCATCTTGCAATGTCCCAGGTACTGCAGCGTCCCGTAAAGCATGATTACCAATTGCTGACGCTGTATAAATAATCCATAATAAATGCAAAGGCCTTACTTTTTTTTACACATTAGCATTTTAGTACACTAGTATAATATTCATTATCATCCGACGACATTATTTATTCATCTACTTACCAACTTTGCGCATTAATCCAGCTGTGTTTCATAAGCTGTGGACTACAACAATCCTCCATGCTGCGTAATTATAAGCTGCCTCTGACGTCGGCACAAAACAACGCCTTCAATTCACTATTGTTCAATAATTCAAAGTAACTTATTCAATTATTCATATTTTTTCTATATTTCAACATTAACATGGAAAAAACAAATATTAATCAACAAAATCTTACAAATTTTATTTCAATATGATGTTTGTTACTCCTTCAAGTAAAACGAGGTTGCACGAGGCTTGGTGGTGGTGAAATTCACTTTACTTCGCGCCTACTGTACATGTATCCTTGTATACGTGAAGGGCGAAGTATTCGCTCGCATGGATCCATAAAAGAGGCCCGTGTTCAGAAGTGGACGTTTTTCGACTGAAATTAAGATGATTATGATTCGCTCGCAACCTACAGCGCAATCCGCGTCGAGTATAATAAATAACGCGCTCAGGACACAACGCGAGTGGAGCTGCTTCTTGAAACTAGTATTAGGAATCTAGTATGAATAGTATGAGTATGAGCAGTCTAGAATATTTGCCTTGGCCATACGTAGGTAAAACCACGCGAGTTAGTTCGTTTTATTTAAAATTTTATTTATTTTTCAGTCGTTATTTTTCCAATGCAGGGCATAGGCCTCCCTTCCCTTCTTCCACTCCTCGCGATCTAACGCTGCTACAGGCCAAGATCTTAAATGGGCGTCTAGTTCATCGCGCCATCTTCTCAAGATCCTCCACGTCTTCGGCTTGCGTTGGGTAGAATCCACTCCGTGGTGAGCTTTGCCCATAAATAGTTTGACATGCGGCAGACTTGTCCGGCCTAGTTACACTTCAAGCTAGCGGCTTTATGACCAAAGTCAACGATTTCTGTTTATTATACGATTTTTTTGCGTTACTCTTTCGTACTTATAGCTGTTGTAAATCATTTCTGTTCTATTTCAATTTAAAATATGTTATGCAAAAAGTAATCTTACAAATCATAAAGTTCATTTCATAATAAGCCTAATCTACGGATAAAAGACGCTTCAAATCGACCAGATATACCCTTAAAAATTCGCTACATCGACACAATTACCAAAACTCTACTAAGTAGAACCCAAGAATCGTACCGTAATTATATTAAAAAAGGATGACATTACATTTGCGATAAAAACATAAAAATATAAGAATACCCTGAGAAGGCCCTGGCAACATTCTGTCTAGTTATTTCAAGGGAATATAAGCTCTAAGTAGATGTTGTGTGGGTTCAAATTTCTTCGTTGTTTAGGCTTTTAGCGGAGAGAGGATACAACGATAGCAGACAATGGAAACTGGCATCTTATTGCGTCCAATCTCGTCCCTTTATGGGCATTATCAGAGTTGCATTATGTTGTTTTCAACACGATCATGCTGTTATGTGAGTTTTGAATGCATTAAGACCTGGCTTGGTTCAAAACTTGGCTGAATGCCGTCGGCTTGTGTAGGGGCAAAAAGTTCTGCGGGATCCCGCATCTGATAAACCATTTCACCAAATTTTACGTTGACTGCAAATAATTATAATTAGATTTAGGAAGTGAAAAAAGATAATCGACACCACAGTTCTTGAGATTAAATCTATGCAGAAACGTGGTTTATTTAACCTTTTTTACTTAGAACAAATTAGAAATAAATTACGGAAAGATAGGAGAATAGCATATTTTCCTAAATCCCTTTTTTGAAAACCGAGGAAATTAATAAAAATTAACAAAATGTATATTATAAAAAGTGCGGGTACGATAATGCGATGTTGATTAGGTTCAAAATGGCAAGTTATAATGCAAAGGTAAAAAATAAATAAATATACATATTTTGGAAGAGTGTACCACTGAACTACGACTCGTTATTTCGACACGTCGCTTACTTCTAAAAAAACATAGACTAATCATTGCTTCGACAGAACATACTTCGACAATACACACCTTCGACAGACCACTACTTCGACAATACACACCTTCAACAGACCACTACTTCGACAATACACACCTTCAACAGACCACTACTTCGACAATACACACCTTCAACAGACCACTACTTCGACAATACACACCTTCAACAATCAACAGACCACTACTTCGACAATACACACCTTCAACAGACCACTACTTCGACAATACACACCTTCAACAGACCACTACTTCGACAATACACACCTTCAACAGACCACTACTTCGACAGACACATTGCGACACGCACTTGTTGAGCAGATAACTATTTCGACAGAAAAATAACTTCGACATTAAAACTGCTCTAAAGTGTAACAAAATATTTTACACAAAATAGTTTTCTAACTGATCTACTAATCTGCGGTAGCTAATTGATTAATATGTTTTCTAAGCATAGAACTTACATCAGAACAAGCGTTTGATTCACCAACTTACTTGGAAAGTTTTCAAAGTCCGTTTGATCCGCCTACCTAGAGATAAATATAAAGGAGTATTGTCATGCTTCGCCGAAAATGGTAATCCTTATTTATTGGTGATCCAATAATAATGATCAAATATATCAAAGCTTGTCATAACCACGCTTTCGCAGAAGTACCCATAAAATGCTTATGACCACGGCATCCGCAAATTGTGCTTTTCCGCCGTGGGGTGACAGCAGTAGAATGTTACCCCTCTTGTCATACCCATGGATGCAGTAAGAGCCTGCTAAGCGATACCTCCAGAAAATGAGCAGAAGCGTCCTTCCTTGTATCAACATCCCGTACTGCGCTCGCCTGTTAAGCGTGGTGAGTATGGCAACTACTCCTCATGGAGATCCATAGGTGAAGCCTGTTTTCAGTTAATGGTCGTTTTCCGAGTAAAATGATGATGATTATGATGTGCTTCTCCTGGTTAAATTCTCACATATTTGAAGTTAATCTTATCCGTTCTGTTGATCGCTTCAAAATCTTTTGCGTCTATAATAAAAATGATAACATTTTGGGTTGAAGCCAACTGAGCTCCTAGTTCAACGCGGAAGAGGTGAGCCTTCAAATGCCGGTCCGGAATAGCCGAACTAAGTCGGACAAAAGTGAACGCGAATGATTGCGCGTTAACGAATCGAAGGAGACGTGGGTCGGCAGTAGAATGTTGCCTCTCCTCTCGTGCCCGTTGATGTAACAATCTACCAAGGAATACCTCCGGAAGATGGGCAGGATGGTCTTTCCATGTATCAACATACTGCGCTCGCCACAACCCTGCCAAGCGTGGCGAGTGTGGCAACAACCCTCTCATGATCTTGGAGATGTATGAGGTTGGATTGTTGTTGACGTGGACAGGAGTCCTACGGCTGAGATGATGATGATAATGAGTTATTATCTTTATTAGTTATCATTATTTGATTTGACTTATATAAGGGGTACCGGCAGTAGAATGTTGCCCCTCCTCTCTTGCTCATGGATGCAGTAAGAGCCTGCTAAGAGCTACCTCCGGAAGATGGGCAGCAGCGTCATCCGTGTATCAATATCCCATTCTGCACTCAGTATTCGGTGAGTATGGCAACTGCCCCTCAAGAGCCTGTGTTCAGTAGTGGACGTTTTACGGCTGAAATGATGATATTAGTGTGATAATGATGATGATGATAACTAGTTGACAGAGTGAATTCTGGTCCCTAGCTTGTCTCGCCGAGTGAGCATTACACTCGGCGTAAAAACTTCTCTCCCGGTATCATCTCAATAGCTTTTAAAAGTTCTTGTCCAACTTGTCTCCCGATTTGTGGAAAAGACAGTTTTCCAAGAGAGAAAGCTCGAGTAAAAATTAACGCTCGTTTTAACCCGGTTAGAAAGTTTCCGGAGACACTGTACATTTCTTTGTTTCGTTAAGAATAAACAATGCTGTTAGTTAGGTAGCCGTGTCGGCCGAGTGGTATGTACCCCGACTTTCGATTCGAAGATGCGATACCGGCCGTGAACCAATGGATTTTTTATTTTTGCAAAATGTATGTTTACATTTAACACATGCTTTGACGGTGAAGGAAAACCCACGGTTAGTTAGTTTCGGAGAAATTGACCCTGAAATACGTGATGCGGTTTTCCAAACATACCTACCTTATTTTTTTAACCTAAAACTCAATGTTATACCGATTAATATAGAAATAAAAACTGCAATAAATTTTTTTGTCTTCGACGGGACTCGAACCCGTATCGTTACGACAAACACCTTTAACGCACCTTTACCATTTCGGCTACGAAGACACTAACCGTCGTTCCCGTCGCCGTACATTCCTATAAATTCCTTAGCGTGCGTTTACACTTTAGTAAAAAAAATAGCTAACCGGTTAATATGTTTAGGGAAACATAAAAAAAACATACACCAACGTCGAATACCAAGTCTACGGGTAACTACGGAACAGCACGTGACTCGACACGCACCTGCCCTTATTTATTCTCTTGAACTTTCACACCACTTGGCAACTAGTAAACGCCCCACCGATGATAACCTTGTACACCGGATCTGCGTCAGTATCCGTAGATCATCCAGGTGTACCATGGACCATAACAAGTGTATGTAGTCCACCCAGTTGTACCATGGATCATAACAAGTTTCCGTAGTCCACCCAGGTGAACTTGTGAGGTGGACCGCGGGTAAGAAACCGATTAGTGGTGAGTATTGCACTAAACGAAGCATCACTTCAAAGGTCACGTGCTCTGCTATGCATTGCCGTGCGGCAGCTCTCTGATACTGATACTTCTACAAACGTTTACAACGTGGATTCGATCCGATTTTACATGAATTTTACTTGTTTATATCGATTTTTTATCAGCCTATATTGTCTTGCTGCTGGGCAAAGGCCTCCCGCTACGTCAGCAGTTAAATATATAAATAAATAATGCTAGACAAATTCACACTGCATCGTCTAGCCCCAAACTTAGCAGAGCTTGTGTTATGGGTACGAGATGACTGATGATATACTTAATACATTATACTATAGTCTTTTTTAAACTTTCGCGATCACGACACATTATTAACACATATTTAACCGGGTATTTATCGCGCTATTTACCTTTATTATTGCCCGACGTTTCGACAGGATTGCACCCATCGTCGCGATAAATACCCGGTTAAATATGTGTTAATAATACATTATACTTCATAGATAGACATTTTTTATTGCACAGAAAAACACCCTGAACAAACAGACATAGACATTTATTTATTCACTACAATAACACATACACAGAAAAAGAGCGTTGTAAATAACAAAATCATAATAGATTTAAAAATAAAAATAAAAGAAGACTTAATACTAGAAATATAAAGTGTTGTGTGCTACTGCTGCGAATTGGTCTCAACTCAGCATTATGCTGCACCATCAGGAGACGGGTCAGCGCTGGTATTCTGTTGATACCGTTAAATCGGTCACTTGACCCTAGGAGCACAAAATGTATTTTATTGCTGCTAAAACCATAGTTATACATAAAAAAATTAAATTGAAGTAATATTGAATAGAGGTACTTACACATACTCGTACATACTATAAAGTAGATACATAAACATACTTATACTATACAAAAAATATATATTAAATATATATATTTAAAATAAAATAAATCTCTTGCGTCGCAGTCATGTCGCGTCGCGTCTTCATAAAGCGAAAACCACTTGAGTCAAAGCCTGGAGCTGCAGTACAATGGAGGCCTAATCGCTCCCCGGGGAACCCAACTTATCTATTGGTCTGGCACAGAGGTCTCATAGACGAAGAGAAGAGATGAAACCTGTTTACAGGGGTATGAACTGGTGGTCCAATTATACATTGCATATAAATAAGTAATTGCATCTCTTATGGGAATTGCCGTGGGGTACCGGCAGTAGAATGTTAACCCTCCACTCATGCCCGTGGATGCAGGAATAGCTAAGGGATGCCTCCGGAAGATGGGCAGCAGCGTCTTTCTGTGTATCAACATCCCGTACTGCGCTTGCCAACCCGCCTGCCAAGCGTGGTGAGTATGGCCACTACCACTCATACTGCATCCATGGGCATGAGAGGAGGGGTATCATTCTACTGCCGGCACCCCACGGCGAACAACACAACAACAATACAGCTGAAATGATGATGACGAATTATCAATTATTCAGTTTGACTTTGAACAACGAAGTGGTCTCTACCGCTTGAGTAGCGAAGCCCGGCGCTGCAGTACAATGGAGGCCCAATCGCTCCCTGGGGAAGCACCCTCAATTTGTCTATTGGTCTGCCGCTTGTTGTAGACAAAGAGATGAGATATAAACCTTTTGAGGTTGTATGAACTGAGGGTTGAACTTCACTAGACGTCTCCGCATACCGCCTGCTAAATAAGTGGACGATATAGTTGCTGTACAGGGTACCTGGATGAATAAGGGTGAGGTGAATAAGAACAGATTTACGTTTGGAATGCAGCGTTGCTCACGTGCTTTGTGAACGTACTAAGCGCGGTAGTTGCAGTTGTAATAGCTAGAGGTTCCCGCCTAACATAAAGTGGGCCTTCAACTTTGTTATTAAGTCGGAGAGACGTGACTTCACAAACATGCCTTCTGTAAAATTTAACAGAACTTTACATACATCAAACCAACACGCGGTGTCAACGGCTTAGAATAAGAATAATATTTATTTTGCAACAACAAAAACATCACTTATTAATATGTAACAAACAAATACAATAAAGGTTGTAACAAAAACGGATAACCAACTCAGCATAATGCTGGTTGAGGCAACCGGCGCTGGTCTTCCGTTGGATTCTTTTGCAGTGAATGGACATATACACTGCACATGACAAAAACAATAAACAAAAAGGAAAAAAAAAAGCAAAATTATAGACAAAATCGAAGAAAGGAAATAGAAAAACAATTACAACTACTGAATTACTTATACTACACTTAAAAAGTTAGAAGAATTACAATAAACCCTAACACACTTATTCTACCACAAAAATACTTGCACCTACGCTAAATGGCACTTGTATCGTGAAGAAGGTTTTCCTGCTGTTTCTGCCAGTCAATTAAATATTTTCTAAGCTTTAATCTAAACCCATATAAACTCTATAGACTCGTATAGACTTGAATTGCTGAAATATAATGGCCATAGATTCGGTCTCAGAGCCTTAGCTACCTTACTCTACTGAGCTCCGCGTGTAATATTTTTTCTCTAAGAACCGTCCGTCCGACCCTAGTTTTGTGTTATTGAATCGTTTGGTCCCACTGTTTCAATATTGAACGAAATGAAATTTCGCGTAGACGATAATTTTACCAAATTATTTTTAAATGGTTCATCTCGTTATTTAGTTGGTACGATAATTTTATTGTATGTTATCCGAGGTACCAGAATACGAAATATAAAATGAAAGCCTTTATGAATTATTGAAATACATATTACCGGGTATTTATCGCAATAATGTGTTGTGATCGCGAAAGTTTAAATAAATCAAATCAAATCATTTTATTTATACCTTTACAACATTTCACATTATAGACGTGGGGCGCCGGCAGTAGAATGTTGCCCCTCCTCTCATGCCCGTGGATGCAGTAAGAGCCTGCTAAGGGATACTTCCGAAAGATGGGCAGCAGCGTCTTTCCATATATCAACATCCCATACTGCGCTCGCCAACCCGCCTGCCAAGCGTGGTGAGTATGGCAACTATCCCTCATGGAGACCCATGAGGGAGGCCTTTGTTCATTAGTGGACGTTTTATGGCTGAAATGATGAAATGACATTATTTACCGCAACTATCAAGATCTTACCTCCCGTTTATTCCGTTTATTTGATCCGTTTTATTGGTAGACACCAATAAAACAAAAGCTTCTATTAAAACCCCCACTGATAAAATCAAGATCTTAACATAGATGAGTTTAACAGCGTCAGTAACTGGTATTCAAGCTGTACAGGACGCTGCAAGCGCCTGGAACATTGTTAGATGGATAAGTCTTGCCCAGCACCTATACCATTCTCCCAGTATAGTCAGAGGAAAGAACGCGTCTCAAGCAGGCTAAAGAAAACTTTTCTTTTCCCGTTAAATAAAATAAATATGCTGGACAAATCACACAGCATCATCTAGCCCCAAGCTAAGCAGAGCTTGTGTTATGGGTACTAGATGACTGGTATACTTAATACATTATATTAATACATTATACTTAATCATTCTACCGTCCTCGGTGCGACGATCAGCTGTGTTGTGTTTAGCTGTGCCTAAATAAAATCGTTAAATACTGTTAAAAGTTACTGGAACTATTTAAAATTCAGAATAACAGTACAAGTGACTAACAAAGTGTAAAATACAGTGTTATTTGGAACCTAGAAGTCAGTTTATTTTACGGAAACACACGTTATAAAACACGGTACAACAAGGTGGACTCGAACTGTGCGGGTATTGTTTACATATCGGCGCGCAGAGCAAGCAATTACCGACCGTAACAGCGTTCCTTAGTGGTGAAAATTGCGTGTGTGACTAATAACTTTTTTGACGTGATTTAGAACTGGAATTAAGACTATTTAACTGAATAATGAAGTGTGGTGGTTGTCTTAAGCCTACTAGGGAGAATGCTATAAAATGTTCCTCCCCAGCATGCAACAACATTTTCTGTAATTTGTGCATTGATGTTTCGCCCCTCAATAACGAACGCAAAAAAACATGGAAATGTCCGGATTGCTCGGCCTCTTCAAAAAAAGGTGGTGACAACACCCTCACGCCTGTAAGGTCTCAAGCGTCGGACTCTCAAAACATCACCTTCCGTAAGAAGGGCGACTCGCTCCCTTTAATGACGGCCCCCGAAACTGAGTCTGACCTCAAAGAGCTTACAAGCCAACTTCGTCAGCTGACACAGGAATTTTCGACGCTAAATAGTAAATTAGACGATGTAACTTTATCCCTTAACCACTGCCACGGGCGGATGGATGATATCGTCTCGAACTTGAAAGCCACGGAAGACCGCATAAGGAACTTAGAGAGACGCGATCAGGAGGTGCTGGAGCTCAGATCGACTGTCAATAACCTTCAGTTGGAGCTGAACGCGCAAGCACAGTACTCGCTCAGAAATGAGCTCGAAATAGCTGGGATCCCCGAAATGCTGAATGAAAACCTTGAGCATATTGTTAAAGTTGCAGCGACCAAACTTGGGGTTGGCCTAGGCGACGGCGATTTGGACTTTATCACCAGGAGCGGCCCTCGCCGTCTGCACGCCGCGCCCGTGCCATCTGGTGAAACTGGGCTACCGGATAGGGCTCCCCGTACGATTGTTGTGCGACTCCTACGTCGCTCAAAACGTGACGAAATCTTAAAAGCCGCGAAATTGCGCCGCAACATCTCTAGCGCGGACCTGGAAGTAGTGGGTGCTCCTCTTAAACTGTTCTTTAACGAACGCCTTACCAAGCAGAATCGTGTTTTATTTCGGGAAGCGCGTTCAAGAGCGAAATACCACGGATTCCATTTTTGCTGGTGCAATAACGGCACAATTTATGTCCGACAAATGGAGGGTAAACCTGCTATGGCGATCCGGATGCAAGCCGACCTCGACCGAGTGCTACCGACGGGGACTGGCTCAACAAATGGAAACAAAGGTGTACAGTGAATATTCTAGTACATACATAATGCTCCAAAATTGTCACTGTCCTTACATAGCGTACTCGTTTATAGAATGTATTTTTGTGTTTTGTTTTGAAAGTGTTTGGCCCCTGTTTTTGTGTTTCTGTGTAACCAATAAATGTAAGCAAAAAGTATTCATACTTAACTTAATTTACCCATATCTCATAGACCGCAAAACTGAAAAAACTAAATTGGTATTATTTTTATACATAAGAGCCTTTTATGTTACTTCTTATTTTATTTCACCTTTTGTAGTATTTATCTTAAATGTGTATATGTGCGATAATTTAACCTTTATAATGTTAGACAGATATTTTGCGGGGAATATTATACATGTAAAACTAATATTTTTATTTTGTGTACTTGTGAAGCAAAAGCATCAAATACATAAACAACATATTGCCCGACCAATCAGTTTGTCTTCTTACGTCTACGTGTTCATTACAATGGAGACCCGCGGGATACAAACCCTTTATAAAATTTCTCTCTAAATTAATAAGCTGTGAATTAGACTCGTATTTGATCAATTGCGAAAATGTTAATGTCATAGAAAACTGTAAAAACTTGTTTACACAAAAACAAAATTTTAAAATGATTGCTTTTAACATACGGAGTATACAGAAAAACTACGATAATTTCCTTGTGGCTTTCTCGCGATTGAAAATAGAGGTTGATATAGTTTTTTTAACAGAGTGCTGGTTACACGAAAACTCTGCTATTCCCATCCTCTCTGGATACAGGTTGTATAAATCTACAATATATAGGAATCAAAATAGTGGGATCGTGGTTTATATCAGAAATACTTGGAATGCTCAGGTTACGGAACCCATTGTTGATAATTCTGATTGCCTAGCAGTATGTATCCCTAAAGTTATCTCAATTCTTGCTATTTATCGCTCACCATCAAGTAAAACTCTAGACAAGTTCCTGTCATCATTGGAAACTGCAATTAAAGATAACTCCTGTAGTAGCATTCCTCTTGTGATAGCTGGCGATATAAACATTAATATTATGGACAGTACGGAAAATACTCATAGTTTGGAGTACCAATGCTTCATGGCCGAGTGCGGATTTATGCCAGCTATAAGTCAACCAACACGGGGGCTAGCATGTCTGGACCATATATATGTGAGTGACCATTTTACAAGCAATGCTTTGGGTATTGTCTGTCAAACAGACATCACGGACCATTACCTAGTCATGTTGGGAATATCCACAACCAAGCCAAACTTTGAAAGACTTAGCCGTACCAAACTTAAGAGGGACTTTGACGGTATCGCAAAAGTACTTTCCAACTATGACTGGCATGACCTGTACGAAATGAGTGACGTAGATACTGCACTAGATCATTTTTCTAACACTCTAGAGGAAATAGTAGAAAAAAACACGAAAGAAATAAAACTTAGTCGAAATAAGTATAATTTAAAGCCGTGGATCACACCAGGTATCATGCGCTGCATGCGTCACCGCGATAGGTTACATTCTCAGGCAAGACTAGAGCCAAAAAATGAAATCCTACAAATATCATATAAGCGTTACCAAAACTTTTTTAGGGGATTATTACGCGACCTTAAGAAAGACTATGAATCAAAGGAACTAAGCAATAATCTACACGACCCTAAAAGTCTATGGAAATCAGTAAAAAGTATTTGTAGCTTAACAACCACACGGCAAGAAACCTCTGAGCTTTTATCCATAAACGAGAATTCGACTCCACAATCTTCGGTCAATACTTGTAATACTCACTTTACTACAGCTGGTCAAAAACTTGCTAGTGAAATTCTTTTAGCTCTTAATAAAACTGAATCCGATCTTGCAACATCCACACGAATAAAACATCCCCCTGTCGACTCATTTTATCTTAATCCAACCGATCCAAAAGAAGTTGAAAGCTTAATAAATGGGTTGCAAAATAACAAGGCGCCAGGTATAGACGGACTTGACAACTCACTGTTGAAGCACATTAAGGACTACATAACTGCACCCCTCACTTTTATATTTAACCTCAGCTTGTCTATAGGGATATTCCCACATAAGTGGAAACTTGCATCTGTTTGCCCCATACATAAAGGAGGCGCCAAGAACTTGCTGAATAACTACAGGCCCATTTCTTTGCTGAGTTCTATTTCCAAGCTTCTGGAAAAACTAGTGAACAAACGGTTAGTACATTTCTTGGAAACCCGTAAACTGATCTCTCAACGACAATTCGGCTTTCGTAGAGGTAAAAATACTGAGGATGCAGTTCTATTGCTAACTTCTGAAGTGTCATCACAGTTGGACAAGGGCCAATGTTGCTTGGGAGTCTTTTTGGATTTAGCGAAGGCATTTGACACGGTCTCCGTCCCGATACTACTTAAAAAACTAGACGGCCTAGGAATTCGTGGAATAGCTGCAGATTGGTTTAAAAGCTACTTATTAGAACGGAGACAGTGTGTCAAGATCCTACAAACTCTCAGTAGCACTCAAACTGTATCCTTTGGAGTGCCCCAGGGTAGCATTTTGGGCCCCACTCTGTTTAATTTATACATTAATGATATGCACGATCTCCCAATTAACAATTCTGAAATTATTTGCTACGCTGACGACACAGTAATTATTTTTCACGGAAAAAATTGGCAAGAGGTTCAATCTTCGACAGAACTTGGAATGTCTCGGATGAATGGATGGCTGCAACAAAACCTACTTACCCTTAATACTAGTAAAACAAAATATGTATACTTTCACAAAACTGCGGCATCAGCACCCCCGAAAAATCTAACAATAAAAATCCACAAGTCTTCCTGTCGGAGTCATACTTTCTGTGGCTGTCAAACTATTGATAGAGCAAAATTTATTAAGTATTTAGGAATATACATATATAGATGAAAATTTAAATTTTAAAAAACATTTTGAAGGTCTCTCTGGTCGAATTAGAAAGGTCATACATATCATGCGCTGTCTCCGAGATATTGCAAGTAAAGAGTTGCTAAATTCCATCTACCTGGCCATGTGTCAATCTTTAATATTGTATTGTATAACCTGTTGGGGAAGTGCAGCGAAAACCTACCTTATACAAGTGGAGCGAGCACAACGTTCTGTCCTTAAAGTCATGCTTAGGAAACCGTACAGGCATCCAACAACTGAACTGTACAATGAAAGTCGCGTTTTAAGCGTTCGACAACTTTTTATTTACAGGACGTCCTTAGCTGTGCATAAGTCAGTTATACTTTCGGATAATTATAAAAAATTGGCTAACCAAAGAGTTTTTAAAATTCCTACCCCGTCGGTAAACACATTCTTTGCTCACCGCTTTGGTGAATTTAATAGGGCACATGTATACAACAAAGTGGTGAAATATTGTAATATAAAAGATAAGTCAGTCTGTGAAGCTAAAAATATTGTAAAGAACTGGTTGCTCACCTTAAACTACACAGATACTGAGGATATCCTTAAAATATCAAGATAGGCTAGTAATCTCATTTTTATTTTTTCTTTATAAATACTGTTTCTTTTTATCATTAGATAGATAGATAGATAAACTCTTTATTGTACATTCGCCATATAACATAAGTTTCACAAAGAGAAATACAAAACAAAATATAACATACAATGGGCGGTCTTATCGCTAAAAGATTAATTAGATATTTTTGTCTTCTCTTATAATTACGAGTCAAGTAGTCACACCGAGACAAACTACTGTACAAGTTCATGTGAGATTGGTCTTCGCGATACAGGCTTGGCCTAGTGCGAGGACCGCTGATAGCTATGAAATGTTTGTTTGTTAGTTTTTATGGTATTATTTTTAAATACTTTAGAAATTATTAATTGTCTGTTTACTTGTGATTGATTGTTAAACTTTGTCTAAATAAATATTTTTTATCTTTTTTTTATCTTTATTATACTACATAGATAGATATTTTTATTATATATAGAAAAACTCTGTTTCTCTCCAGCAGGCAAGACAAGTAAAAGAGGTTGCCCGACGCACAGAAAATGCCTGGAGAAGCTTTTGGTCAATGAAAGGCCTGATGAAGGGAAATTTACCCTTATCCCTCAAAAAGAGACTCATGGACGTACGCATTCTTCCCATCCTCACCTATGGTGCCCAGACTTGGTCTTTGACTGATCATCAGAAGTTCGCACTTGGCGTATGTCAACGAGGTATGGAGCGCAGTATTTTAGGAGTGAAACTGTCAGACCGCGTGCGGAACAGTATACTGCGCTCCAAAACACAAATCGTTGATGTTGGTCATAAAGCCGCTAGCTTGAAGTGGAACTGGGCCGGACACGTCTGCCGCATGTCAAACGATTTATGGGCAAAGCTCACCACGGAGTGGATTCCACCTAACGCAAGCCGAAGACGTGGAAGACCTAGAAGAAGATGGCGCGATGAACTAGACGCCCATTTAAGATCTTGGCCTGTAGCAGCGTTAAATCGCGAGGAGTGGAAGAAGGGAAGGGAGGCCTTTGCCCTGCAGTGGGATAATAACGGCTGAAAAATAAAATAAAAATAAAAATAGAAAAACACCCAGAACATCCTGAACCAATATCTGCAGATTGTACAGACATTTGTCCCGAGGCGGGAATCGAACCCGCAACCCCTTGCGTCGCAGGTGGACCTTCGCCCGCTGCGCCACAGAGCTCGTCGTTAAGACAAAGGCATACCTCATGGACTTGAGAACCCACAGGCGAGATGGATGTTGACACACAGAAAGACGTTGCTGCCCATCTTCTGGAGGTATCCCTTAGCAGACTCTTACTGCATCCAAGGGCATGAGAGCAGGGTTAACATCCTACTGCCGGCACCCCACGGCAAGCTGGCTACTCGTACCTTCCTAACTATTCATCCCCATTCTTTTGATGCAATTTGAGTTCCGGTTAGTTGCGTTGTGACTACGCAGCAAAGGGTTAGGTCGTGTACAATTAATTGTACGGCAATCTGCTCATCACGCGCTTGTCCGTGTACGTATTAACTTCTGCGGTGCATAAAATAAAAAGTTCAAAAAGTCATTAAAATTTAATTTGTTGTTTTTCTGGTTAATCTAAACATCTAATACTGAACATATTCCTCCTTCATGGATCTCCATGAGAGGTTTTCAGGCAGTCTTAATAAAAATCGCATTAAAATCTCTTTCAATAACAAAAACTCTTATACAATATTTTTCCATGAGATCTACACTCGTTTGCTTTTTAAAACACACTAAGCACATGTACTCGTACGTCATATGTTCGGTGCTAAATAATTCAACATTTCAGCCATAAAACGTCCACTGATGAACACAGGCCGCCCTCATGGATCTCCATGAGGGGTAGTTGCCATACTCACCACGCTTGGCAGGCGGGTTGGTGAGCGCAGTATGTGATGTTGATACACGAATAGACGCTGCTGCCCATCTTCCGGAGGTATCCCTTAGCAGGCTCTTACTGCATCCATGGGCATGAGAGGAGGGGTATCATTCTACTGCCGGCACTCCACAGCTAAGTAATTGCTTACAGGAAATATACGCATTTATTACCTCTATTCTTACTTCTTAGATATTTTGGACAAAATTAGTTTGGTCTGGCCACCACAATAGGTAGAGGAACCAGTCCAAATCACGTCATTACATTATAATTAACAAAAATGGCGTGCCGGCAGTAGAATGTTCCCCTCCTTTCATGCCCGCGGATGCAGTAAGAGCCTGCTAAGGGATACCTCCGGAAGATAGGCAGCAGTGTCTTTCCATGTATCAACATTCCGTACTGCGCTCGCCAACTCGCCTGCCAAGCGTGGTGAGTATGGCAACTACCCCTCATGGAGGTCTATGAGGCCTTCTACAGGCCTCTGTTCAGTAGTAGACGTTTTATGGCTGAAATGATGATTGACATGTTTTGTGCTGTATTTGGTCACGTTAAACCACAGTATCTCACTTTCACTTTTGCATAAATTATTGTTGTTAAAATAAGGCAGAGATTACCCCACTCCGGCGTCTCCAGCCACTACGACAAACATAATAACGTAATGTAATTTTAAGTCGTAAGCGAGGATGTAAAATGCAGCTTCCACTTGCCTAATTACCTTCCGTAATAAGTTATTGTTATGAAAAGAACTTCGAGAAGGCGGGAGCGCGGCGCAAGTGTTTTATTTTTACATGAGATGTTTGAGACTGTTCTTGTTGCGTTTAACATGTTCGTGTTAGTTTAGCTGTTAGTTGCCAAACTTTAGAATATAATAAGGTTTGTAGAAGTCCGGCTATTCGCGAGTGATTAAAGAATTGAACCCCAGCCTAGGTCTTGTACCAGATACATTGCGTGCTTTCTCCAGTCTTTTTGTTCATGTACCATACAATACACCGTATTATTCGAAAACAATATGGATAGGCTTCTACTACCTTTTTCTTTAAATCATGATGCTAATAAATCTCGTGAATATTCCATATTATAGTGTTTATATTCACAACCTTGATACTTTTATAGTTCTATTTCTAACACTTTTTCTTACGAAATTAAGTTACGTTTGAAATGTGTAGAAAAGTTAATTTAATCGCCGCCTTGCATTGGTCACTCTTGACTTGCACCATCCAGTAAGGAAATTACACTAGCGCGCACAGAATTTCTTGCAATTTATTCCATTTCAAACAATAACAGACTGTAATCCTTTCAAATACAGACCAGAATCGCCCGAGGCGTACAAACGGGAAGATTCTGACTTATAGTTGGTTCGACTATCTCTTTGTTGTCTCGGGCTAATTTGAATAAAATTGTGCACCGTTTGTTTGTATTTATTTGGGTTATAATAAGTTTGAACTAGTTTTAAGTAAAATAACAATTTTACCCAAATCAGTAGTAATAATAATCAATCTAGTAATAGCAGAAACTTGAGAATTTATTACCTCGTAGCAGGAGTTGAACCCACAACCTATGCGTATTAGGCGGTTATAGGCCCACTGAACCACAAAAGTTATTTCTATTGTATTCAAGATTATCCTAAATCCCATATCATTATTATCAGCATTTGGCTTTAACACAAACTATTCTAGAAAAAAATAGATAGATAGATAACACTTTATTGATCACCACATGTAACAAAAAAAAATAAACCGAGGTATAAAAACAAACAGAAATATAATAAAAAAAAATTAAACATATAATAAAATAAAAAAATATTATTATTTAAAAAAATAATATACCAATATGAGTAACGATTCGTTCCACAATGAAAGGTTGGTAAAGTGCATCATCATTTTCATCATTTCAGCCGTTAAGCGTCCACTAGTGAACACAGGCCTCCCTCATGGATCTCCATGAAGGGTAGTTGCCATACTTGGCAGGCGGGTTGGCGAGCGCAGTACGGGATATTTCAGCAGCATCTTTCCATGTTTCGGAAAGATGGTGCTGCCATCCTCCAGTGGTATCCCATGACAGGCCCTTACTCCCATGGGGCATGAGAGGAGAGGTAAAATTCTACTGCCAGCACCCCACGGCAAATTGTATAATAATTCGGAATCCTTACTGTCCAAACAATATATCTTTAAAGTATTTTTTTTATTTAGTTACTATAGAAACCTAAGAAGAAGAGGAAGTAGAACTGCAAAACAGCGCAGTAATTTAAAATTGAATCTTTATCGAAACGTAGGAAACACGTGACAAAATATTTGATTTATTTTTTACTGTCATCCAACGCCTGCGCAATACAAATACAATACAAAATACAAATATTTTTTTAATGCATAATAAATGGGGCTTACAGTAAATACCCTGTTTCCTGTGTTAGTTTTCACTGTGTAACAGGATAACAGTACTCTATTCCCTATAAAGTTCCATTGCAAATTTTCCTTAACTTGTTGACTTATTATTATATATAATACAGTGTTTCAACGGCTAATTTATAAGACGGATTTATTTAAATTTTTAAATCAATAACAATATTATAACGAGGGAAATTTTGTATTTTGTATATTTTAACTAATTAACTCAAAAACTTATAAATTTCCAAAATTATTTCACAATACGACATTATACCTGCGTAAAAAAGGCTAAATTTTATTCTCGTATCCCCACGGAAACGGGAACTACGCGAGTTAAACTGCGGAACGATACTAGTATTAATGTTTTGTTTTACATATTTTTATATAGTAATTTAGCCTTGGGGTGCCGGCTTCAGAATGTTATCCCTCCTCTCATGCCCATGAGATCCATGATAGAGGCCTGTGTTCAGTAGTGAACGTTTTACGACTGAAACGATAGTGATGATGATATTCGAACATTTAATTTACACGGTTAATAATATGCAAATTTCGAGTTAAACTATTGAATTTTTTGTGTTTTTTTATTTACTATATATGTACATCTTTTAAACATAAAAAATGCAGATTTTCAGCTGTTAAAATTAAATAAAAACGTATGTCGTCTTAAACGTGGCCAAGAAAATAAAAAGTACCTCTATATTTTAATTATGTGTCTTTTGAGAAATCATTTGACGACATATAATATGAAATAGGCACATTCATTAATTATCCTCGTTTCATTTAGATATAAAATTAATTAACCTTAATGGAATAACATCAAAAGCTTCCTTCGAAAATCAATAATTGTTTCTTTGAATTTTTAGACGTTCAAAATGTGAACTTTTAGAGAAACATGTAATATTTTTAAATGTAAAACTTTTTGTGGGGAGTAAAATCGTTCGAACGAGAGGTGACGCGTGACGTTTGGAGATGTGCGAGTTATTACCAGGGCGATTTCTCTAGTAACTAGTTACTAAGGCACTGCCCTTTGTCCGTCGTGCCCATCGTGTTTTTTGCCATTCATTACGTTTTTACTAATTGATGTGCTGTGTAATGTGTTCTTGAGTTCATCATCGTTCATTTATTATACATTTTGACAAAAATACACCGAGGTCGAGTGGTATATCCCCCGACTTTCAATCTGAAGGACGTAGGCGTATCCTAAAGGATTATCCTATCAATCGTACTGGCCATTGAAAATAATATTAAAGTATCGTGGCACTTGTCAAAGTGACTAATTATGTAAAATCGAATTGGGAAACTCTGATTCTCATTTTGTTCTTTGGCGTGTATGCAAAACAGGCATGTAGTTCAATGGAAAAAATAAAAATAAAATGTGTCATTTTATTCGATGACATCATGTCCTACAGATCAAATGGAAACCACCCTAATCAACTATTCAAGTTAAAACTTTCGTGATGTTTTCTTGAATGAAAACAACCGAATCCTGTTAAGTCGTAAAATTAAGTTTATACTCGGGAGATCAGTATCACCCCTTTCGGATTTATACACATAATAGCTTATACCCGCCGCTTCGCATGCGTTGTACCCGGATAAAATGTAGGTATGTGTTAATCCTGGTCAACATCTATACGTGCGCAAAACAGCTCTATCCGTAAGCTAGTTTTTGCGTGAAAGAGTAACATCCATACATTCTACATACTTACAAACTTTTGCGTTTATAATATAAGTAGGATATTATTATTTCGCGAAGGATATAGACCACCAGGCCAACCACTACTAGCCAGGTGCTCAGACGACATTGGCAGAGTAGCGCGAAGCCAATGAATGCAGTTGGCGTGGGGTCGGAAAGAATGGCGTGACAAAGAGAAGGCCTATACCCAGCAGTGGGTTAATGTGGGCTGATAAATAAATAGATTCCTAATAATATTATGAAGGTGAAAGCACGCGTTGTTCAATCCATGGAAAAGTCCAATTTAGTTCGCATTATTAGCATCTATTAGATATGACGACTACTCAACATAATGTTAGCACCCGTCGATAACGTCGAGTAATCTCCCATAAAATTAACTAATATTGATTGAGCAATAACGCTGACTGCGTGGTATTAATCAGTTAAGCCTTAATTACCTGCTGACATGACACTTATTAATGCCTTATTTAAATCAGTAAGTTTAGAAAATCATTTTAGCCGTACACGTCTACTACTGAACACAGGCCTCTCTCATGGATTACCATGAAGGGCAGTTGCCATTTTTTTTCGTAATGACAATATATGTTGTTGACCACAGATGGCCATGACAACGTTCATAATCATAATCAATCATTTATTTGCCAGAATACATAAAATATCACAGTAACAGATCTTAGTGCTAAACGTCAGTACATGTATTCGGCCTGCATGCAGGCGTGCAAATATTAAAAGAATTTAATTTATTTAATAATCTAAATATTCAATTATATTATAAAAACAATTACACATTAACCAATCATTAATTTTTCTCTTAAATATATTTCCATTTAACACCTTCAGCTCTTCCGGTAATTTATTATATATCAGTATACACATATTATAAACATTTTTTTTTATATATATCTTTATGGCGAGGAGAACGTTACCGGACTATGACGCGCGCAGAAGGCGCCCAGCCGCAAAAGTTAGGTTGGGGCAACAAGCTCAAGGGCACCACTTAGGTTCGAACCACGGCTTGGACTGTTGCCAGATTTTTGTGTGTAATGATGGTTAACGTTCAGGTGCAAAACTGCACCTTAAGACGGAAAGGTGTATTCTTCGGCCCCGCCGGCAGGACCGGTTATTGAATGTATGCCTAGCAGCTAATGTTGGACGGGTTGACGTCACCTCCGGGATAGCGGCGGTGAGCTCGTCTACGGGCAAGCCGAGAACGTGTCTCGGCCGACGGAGGAATATGTAGTTGCCATTTTCACCACGCTTGGCAACAACTATTTGTAAACTGCCGTGGGGTGCCCAATAGAATGTTACCTCTCCGCTCATACCCGTCAATGCGGTAAAGCCTGAGGGATACCTCCGAAAGATGGGCAGCAGCGTTTTTCCGTGTACCTACATCCCGTACTGCGCTCGCCAACCTGCCTGCCAAGCGTGGTGAGTAAAGCAACTGCCCTTCATGGAGATCCATGGGAGGCCTGTGTTCAGTAGTAGACGTGTACGGCTGAAATTATTTTCTAAACTTACTGATTTAAATAAGGCATTAATAAGTGTCATGTCAGCAGGTAATTAAGGCTTAACTGATTAATACCACGGCCTGTGTTTAGTAGTAGACGTTTTACGACTGAAATGATGATGATGAATATGTTTATGCATATTTACATTATGTATTTATATGTATATGGTAAACGTAAAACAACATACAACAACTTTTAACAACAAGCCTATAATAACTACGGAATATTCAAAGTGCGTGGCCCGACACGCACCTGGCCAAATTTATTACTAAGTAAGTTTTATGGAAGGGATTGGAGCATGTAACATTAAAAACGTGTAACAATGTTACTCGCTGGTACTGGTACACATTTTGTAGATTTCACTTTCCATTAATAAGAAAGTCTCTTTCTTGGTTTTACAAAATTGCGACTATATCCATTGTTTCAACATTTCAATCTCGATTTCAGAGGCTAATCAAGTAAAATAAACTTGTGTTTCATCATTTTCTGTCGTAAATGTCGTCCAACCTAAAGTCATTACAAGATTAGATCTACTAAAACATATAACTTCTACTAAATTATGTAAGCTCGTAAACGCAAAGCCTCGACATTCTCCGTAACATTTATATTCAAATCATTACGAGTGTAAGTAATTATATCAGGTATGAATTCGGGGCTGAAGGTATGTATGTCAGTCGCGTTTAATCAACTCGCGGCTAATAGGACGCCCCAGGCTCTTGTGAGATATGAACAGGTTTCAGGAGTACCTTCTCATACCTATAGAGGTAATATGTACTGTCTGTGAGTGTATTAACTTTTCTCGCATTTTTTTGTTTAAAAGAGAAACAAAGATACAGCGATTACGTTGGTACAATCAACATAATGCTTGAATATTATTTTAGAATTTTCGTATTATTTTTAAGCCATACTTTGGGCCTGTACGAAAACTCGAAGATAACTGCCAATAATAATTAAATCAACTCCGTATGTAAACAAATTTATAATCAAAAACCCTACATTGATGTTAACGTTTCGTATAAAGACTTTCTCTAGGTCTTTTAAAATACCAAAATAACAAGGTATCACAAAGTTTCCACATGCGCAAGTATTAGACTCCAGCAAAGCTTGTGACTGTGTGGAGCTAATTAATTTGATCGCGAAGTTTCTCTCGAAGTTAGGTCTCCAAGGCGTTCTGCTACGAAGCTTTTGATTTTACCTCACGAACGTCTTACATAAATAAAAGCAAAGCGGTTGAAACTAACTGTCGTTCCCTAGGGGTCTCATTTAGCACTGCTTTTCTATTTACAATTTTGTTTCGTTTCGTATGTTCCTGTTAAAAGCTGAAGCCGCGTATAAAGCAAATAGTAGCAGTATAATTTTTTGTAAAGGCTCCATTCGGGGAAGTACTACCACCATACCTATTTCTGCTGCCAAGTATGAATGTCTGCATTGCTGTGTTCCGGTTTAAAGGGCAGGGGGCCGGTGAAATTACGGGCACATTAGACTCTACAACTCTGTCTCAGGGTGAAGGGAGCAATACAATGCAGCGTTGGTCACGTGCTTAGTGAACGTGATCACCGCGGCATTGCAATTGTTATAGGTAGAAGTAACCGCTTCACATCAGGTGGGCCTTTGGCTTGTATCGTCCTTAAGTAGTATAAAATAAAATAAAAAAAATAATCACAAAACTTTTTTGAAACGGAAAAAATACGCTTATGGGTGATAAGCGTATTTTTTCCGTTTCAAAAAAGTTTTGTGATTATTTTTTTTATTTTATTTTATACTACTTAAGGACGATACAAGCCAAAGGCCCACCTGATGTGAAGCGGTTACTTCTACCTATAACAATTGCAATGCCGCGGTGATCACGTTTAACAATTACTCTAACTTAAAATAAAAACAGGAAATTGTTAATGCTTCAAATAAAGACGACAAAATGCAAGAGAACGGAAAATAAAATATCGTCACCTCATCACAGCTTCGAATACTAAAACCGGACAAGAGCGAGTCGGCCTAGCGCACCGAGGGTTCCGTGCCATCATACAATATAATATATAACAAAGGCGGATTTATATTTGTTGGAGAACCTTGACAGTGCCATCTCTTGTCTGATAGCGGAACTTATGTTGATTTTTTACACTTTCGATGATTTCTAAAAAAGTATGCTAATTAGAGAGTTTGTAATAAATATAAAAGTTTTACGAGTTTATCTCTGCAAATTTCGGAGATAAGGGGGGAACGGTCGTTTTTTCAAGATTTTTGTAAATAACTCGGAAACGATACGACTTAAAGGAAAAATAAAAATTGTTTAATAATGTGCAAATAAATACCTTTCATATGATACCCCACACGACCTAGTAACTTCACAAAAAAAATTAAAAATCCCCCTTTGCCTAATAAACTATGCAAATTAGAGAGTTCGCAATAATTTTCCTATTAAGTTTATATCCACTTTTATTATGACATATATACATACTATAACAGTTTCACGGGTTTATCTCTGCAAACTTCGGAGACAAGGGGGGGGGGAACGGTCGCTTTTTCAACATTTTTGTTAAAAACTCAAAAATGGTACAGCTTAAAGGAATAAGAACTAAAAAGAAATAAAAACTGTTTCATTCATCATTTCAGCCATAAAACGTCCACTGATGAACACAGGCCTCCCTCATGGATCTCCATGAGGGGTAGTTGCCATTCTCACCACGCTTGGCAGGTGGGTTGGTGAGCGCAGTATGGGATGTTGATAGATAGACGTTGCTGCCCATCTTCCGCAGGTATCCCTTAGCAGGCTCTTACTGCATCCATGGGCATGAGAGGAGGGGTATCATTCTACTGCCGGCACCCCACGGCGGTAAAAACTGTTTAATAGTTTGCAAATAATTACCTTTTATATGATACCCCACACGACCTAGTACTTAACTTAAAAGTTTTGAGATTTCCTACTCACCCCCCTGCAGGGCTAGCATGGCCGAAGATATTTTATCCACGGGGAGAGGACAAAATACTATTCCCCTCTGTCAATTTTGTCCACCCTCCGAGCATGGCGACATGGGTGGATAAACTATTCACGGTGGACAAACCAAGGGAAACGCTTGTCCCCGAAATTATAGGCGGAGGGTGAGTATCCACGTCTAATGTCAAAAAGTGATATAATTCTCTTTCCCCCTGTTGCCGTGCTTTGGCAGGTGGATAAAATAATTTTATCTCTTGTCAGTGGAAATAACCGGTGGACAAAAGTTTTATCCCCGGCCCATGCTAGCCCTGCTGGAATCATAATAAGAATATCGAGGTATATAGTTTAGCATTTTCATTTAAGCAATATTATTAAAAATGTTTTATCTTTAACCAATTTAAATTTCAAATCGTTAGCGTCAGTAGTTCCCGAGATATCTACTTGTGACGGACAGACAGACAGACAGAGTGATTCTATAAGGGTTCCTTTTTACCATTTTGGTTCGGAACCCTAAAAACCACAGTTTACCGAGAAAAGCTAACTCACAGTAATTCAGAACAATTCAGGACTCTTAGCATCCTACACCAAACTGCGAAACGAAGATTTTCGCTTGACTGATTCACACGAATGTAAAAAAAAAACAATATTATGAGAGTGGCAGACAAAGATACAAATCGAGTAAAGAATACGTAACAATATCTCTTGAAATTTGCCAACCACTCTTTTTAGCCTGCGTAAAACTGAGTAATTTTTTTACAAGCTTTACACATAGGGACAATAAAAAAGCGCCACTGTGCGGAGGGTCGGCTATATTTCATTTTATGTCTCAGTTGTGCCCCATCTATCTGCGAATGGGCAGGGGGAGGGAGAATGCCTCTGACACTCGGAATGAAACTTTAAACGTCGGTTTGGAAATAATGTGGATTACGTGGCGTGCTTAATGTGACGTCTTGGACCAATTTCGCTAAAAAGGTACATTATTTTCAGGGAAATTAAAAAAGTTGAAATAGCAACGTTGAAATACCTTTATTACTGGAATTTTCTGTTGAACATTCATCAATATGCCGGCAGAATATTCAACTGCGTTGCGTAACTATGCAAGTGAGCCACCTCAGTTATTATAACAATGATTGATCGAGTTTAAAATTATGTAGACTGAAATAATAGACTCCTTCGGGCGTTTGTTCAAATTGACTGATCAATACGATATTTTGAAACTCCATCGGAGAAATTCTCGCTTCCATACCATTGCCCCCGGAAATACATTTAAAAAGAAAACAACCCGAGCATTCCCAGGCTAATAGAAATATTATGAACACCTCCCTGCGATTCGCGAAATTCCCGAACTCTATTCAAGGACATTTTATTCAAGGTAATATTTTTTATTGAATTCTAATCAGGTTATTTTGGCTGCCATTGGCTGGGAGCTTCTAATGCTGGTTTAATATAACAAGATGAGGGGAATTCCAAGTCACGCTTCTTATTATCGCGGAAAGGCTTAGAACTTTTCAATTTAATCGTGTCGGAACCCTCCAAAATATTACATTTTTAACCAGCTCGCTAATCACCATCAGTAAATTTCAGCTTTTATTAAAATAATTACGGAATGTGTGATATGTTATGGATGAAATTGAGAAATTCCACATGATTTATCAGGTGCATTATTAATTTACATGCATATAAGGTCATATCGCTGTTAACATTTCCTGAACAAGTATTTGGTGTTTCATAGTAATCAGTTTCACCAATTAACTTTTTACTATTAACTAACTTAATAGCCTAATAACACTAAATAATGCACTAAAATTAGTGTATGATTGACATTTAAGCAAAGTAGTAGATTCATTAATAAAGCATTGTGTTTCTTTGTCTGTAGAATTCTAAATTCAAAAGTGCACGACACTAACCATCAGGCCCCGCTATCGCTCACCGTCAGCGTGTACTTAGCTTAGGTAAGTTTTAAAACTAACAGACCACGACCTAAGGAGTCTGTACTTAGTCAACTCATATACTCAAAAGCATTAAAGAAAGAAATAAAAATTAATATATTCACAATAGACACAATTACATGAAAACAAGCATGGTCATCATCATCAGATGTAGGACGTCCACTGCTGGAAATAGGTATCCTTCATTGATCTCCAAGTACTGCACTTGGAAGCGGCCTGCATTCACCGCCGACCGGATTTACCAATTCGTCTGCCAGTCTTGTAGGTGGATCTTTTCGGAGCTGCGCATGCCAATCCGTGGCCTCCACTGGAGAACTTTGCGGCCTCATCGGCCATCTGTTCTGCGCGCTATATGGCCTGCCCTTTGCTACTTCAACGTGCTAATCCGTTTGGCTATGTCGATGATACGAGTTCTTCTACGTATCTCCTCATTTCTGATTAAACCATGGTGAATGCTACTAAAGTTGACAACTTCCATGGCTCATTTGGTTAATAGCCGGCTGATACGCAAGAGGCTGCAGGTTCGATTTCTGCTGAGGGACTTTTGTTTGCTTTTTTCGAGATTCGAGAAATTTGTCTCGAAACTGGGTTGTTTTTAACTGACTTCGTAAAGAAGGAGGTTCTCTTTTCGACTCTGTTTTTTTTTAGTGTGTTTGTTACAAGATTACTCCGCCAATGATGAATAGATTTCAAAGATTTAGAGGATTCTGTCGAAGGTGGTCCCGTTTTACTTCAAACCTTGATTAAGATGATGGGATCCATGAGATACTACTTATGTCTCTGAGTATAGTCAACTTAGTTACAAAGATGGTGGTAGACCAGCCTAATCCATCTAACAAAGTCAGGTTTCTTCTTCTTTTCTTTCCCTCACTTAGGAAACAAAGATTTTAGAAGCAAATGCATTCAAAGCAAATTGACTATTTATTTTTTGTAGCTTTTTTGCTCTATTGAATAAACACTTGACTTTACTTTGCACAACAGTCACTGACGCTATATAAATCAACTAATTATTAGTAAAAAGCCAATTTATACTTTTATGAAAGGAATTTCAATTATAAGGCTCAGTTAACAAGAACTCCAAGACTTGTACAACTTCAAAACCAGCGTTCAAATTGTATAAATGTCACTTTGTAAGTTCCTCTTCCAGATTATTGAATATTTTTATCGAGGAATTCAGCATAAAGCCAACTCGGCTAAAAATTGCTGTTCATGAACACTCATCTCAGAGCCAAGTTCACCAACGTTTAACAGCTTGTCAAGTAGTTCTTTTTCAATAGGCTAGTTATATTATATTTTCTTCTCATAACTTAGGAGCTCATAATGATGAAGAAATTTACAGTGTAAATTGAGAGAAATACGTGATAAATACCCAAATAACCCGATAATTTAGTATTGTGATAATATTAACTTCCTAGAAAACACTTACAAACTTTTTGGGCTTCGCAACCCGCCTGACGCGTGGTGAGTATGCCAGCAACCCTCATGATCAGTGGCTAGATCCAGGCCTAATGTCCAGCAGTCAACGTCCCACGACTGAGTCGTAAACATAGTTTTTCATCCATAGCAACATAACCGATAGTTAAAATTGCATCGGTGTACTCCACCCTAAGTCAAAGAGGCCGAGTAAAGGCGAGTGCTCACTGGAGATAAATGGCGGGCCGCTATCGCTCCGCAGGCAGTGTGTAATCGCCCTGTTAGCGATCGAGTGGGGTTATTTATTGGGCAGCGTTCAGGGGGCGTTTTATTTGAATCGAATCAGGGTTTGATGACCTACATTTGATTTTTAACTGTTAGGGATAGTGTATTTTTTCCAGCGTTTTACATATTAATAGGTTGCGGAAAGGGCTGCGAAAACATAATTGTATGAAAGCCTTCATACAAATATGTTTTTTTGCAGCTTTGGCATGGACTTGTCGAAATATATATTTTACAAGCTTTTATTTGGCTTGCCCTGTATGGATGTACATATGTATGTACGTAACTATGTTTGTTCGCGGAATCTTGCAACTCAATTTTGAAGCAGATATCTTCAACCAATTGAGCTGAAATTTTTGTATACATGTTTTCTTGGGATGGTGATGCATAATCAGCTATGTGTCGTCACTCTGAATGGCGGAACGGCGGGCGGCCGACCAGGCGGTGCTCCTGCATCTCAGCATAAGCGGAATTAAAACTAAATATTTTTATTGCATTTTATTGTCATGAATTTCCGCAAAGTAACGCCTGATTCCATTAATTATTCACAGTTGAGTTTAAAGCAATATACCCATAGACGTAGAATTTTTCACTACGTTCAGAAGACCAACAAAGCGTGGGAGCGAGAGATATTTAGTTAATACACTCTGCCGCGAGAGAAAAAGAGATAGCAACCAAATGCCGATATGTCATTGTTTTCGCGAGTAAGAGCCTATAGCGTCCCGGACTGTTCCAAGTTGAGGTAATTTTTGTTAAAATAATTAATAATCTTACGATTAAAACATAAAATTGTTATTCTGCCACCATGGTGTTTTGTTCGGTGAGTGAATGTGACGTTACAGGACGTAATAACCCGCATAAATTCACGTTTCACAGGTAATTTATGACTATTTTTACTAAGTTCTTCTTATTCATTATTTCGTCATTTTTTGTTTGAAAATGAAGCAAAAAAGCTATTGAAAGCTTAGATAATAGGTTTCCCTTCATACTTATCATCAAATTACATTGCTGAATGAAGATTTTTTGTATATTTGGTGTAAAACTTAAAATTGTTTGGTTACGATAGGGATTGACTAAGTGATGTCGTCATAAAGTATAGATAGTTGATAATTCGTGTCTGCCGGTAGGTTCAATGTGATTGCCGATCATATGCTTAGGTATGTCAAGTACAATAAAACACAACTTTCCAAAAAAAGAAACGAAATTTAATAAAATCTACAGATAACCATATATAATATTTAAACAGGGTTACTGGTAATTCAGTATAATACTGTATTTAAAATCCTATTGGGGAGGTATGAGGAGCTATGAATTGAGCGCCATTTAATAATGTTCCGTGAAAATTTACGGTTTTCAAGTTTTTAAGTAAGTTTTCAAGTGTTTAATAAGATACTTTTATATATATTTTTATATATCACATCGTTAAACATGATTTCGCCAGTAAGATTATTATGCTAGAGTAAAAACAACACTATTTCACGCTCACATTTACATTTCATTTTTTGTAACACCGGTTAGCTGTCACTGTTGGTCTTGTACATTCTAAGCCTATGAATATACCTAACAAATGTATTAAGACCAAGACGCGAAATATAATAATATTTCCAATACCTTGATCGTATCTCGTCGAAGACAGAAGCTGTCTTCAAAAAGGCAACTGCCCGCGGCTGCAAAAGATGAGTTCCAATGTCGACCCTAAACCTATTGCTTTTCAATTTAAAATTCTATTACCGAAAATAATGGTACATTCTTGTGTGCGAAGGAATAAATGTGTAAAATTGTGAAAATATCGCTGGTAACGGTTTTATTGGGTGGTAATGAGGGGATTACCGCGGATTCCGCGCGATTAGGGGATCTTGTATCGCAGCCGCCGGTGATTCTTCGGCTGTTCACGCTTTTATTGTGTGTTTTCGGCTTAATTGACAAGATCGCTTCGTATTTAAGGCTTTACACGTCTATTTTTTATGATTTACAGCTTCAGCATCTGGTATTTGTGCTGTATGGAAGGCTGCAGTGACTGGGACATTGTTAGACGGATTAGGCCTACCTATGTATCTGTACCTACTCGTACTATCCTTAAAACTTAGTAATACGTCTGAAGCTGTCTAAGCCGTGGGGTTTGCGATTACTGAAACCATAATACAGAACATAATAATAATTTGAATTGAATTTTAAGTTTTCTAATCATTGTTGTGGTATTAAAGTTTAGGGTACGTGTAACTAAGCTTACAAGTTGTTTTCTATCAATATATTATATAAAACTCTTCCGTTACTGACTGACTGAGTGACTGACAGACAACGCACAGCCTAAACCACTGGACCTAGGGACTTGAAATTTGGCACACATATACCTTGAGTATCCTAGAGGTGCACTAAGAAGGGATTTTTCGAAATTTCCACGGGAACAGGAACTACGCGGGTGCGGCTAGTTACTAAATATTTTGATCAGTTTAATCGCGAAAATTTAACGAGGCGTTTTATGCCTCACCTACCTGAGCACTCATTAGATTATTTTTTAACCCACGACGAAAAAGAGGGGTGTTATTAGTTTGACCGCTATGTGTGTGTGTCTGTCTGTGGCACCATAGCTCTTAAACGAGTAGACAGATTTACAGACAGTTTTTTATTTAAAAGCAGGTTTTCCGTCGGTGGTTCTTAAATATGTTTTATCAAAATCGGTTAAGAAGTTTATTTTTTTATTTATTTTACGACATCCAACAAAAAAAATCACCGTAAAAACTTAAAAATAGGTAGTTAAACTGGTCTGAGAGACTATGTGTTTTTTTTTAAATAATAGGATGCCACAGCTTACACAATGTTTACAAAAAATGAGGGCATTAATAACTAAATATATCCCAATTTGGTATCAAAAGAAAGAAATTGATGTGTAAAATGCAAAACTGAAAATTATAAACGAATCAATCGAGCCATTCATGAGATATAGGGGTTGAAAGTAGGGGTAAACAATCGAATATTTTCAAATATACCCCAGTGTGGTATCAAATGAAAGGGCATGATGTGTAGATGGCAAAACTAAAGGTACAAATTACAAAAAAAAATAGGGAACCTCAAAGACTAGGTCGAGGATAACTTAAAATTTTAGATTTTATAAACTTGTTCTTCGTTCGATATTCTTACAATAAACTCTGTTGTCAATATTTCTATTTTTACTCGAACAAAGTGAATCATGTCGAGAATAGACACCGCCGGTAATTTCAGCGAGGCAAGAGCCCAACGCAAATGGATATTCCCGATATTTCAACGATTTATGGGCCCCGAAATGAGCGGGGTTATAAATTATACATTAAAATCAAGAGAGATAAATTTAAATTTGTAAAAGTGTAACACGAGAGATCGCCTCAGGAATTTTTAGTGAATTTCTCGTCGTCACAATTGAATTGGATCCCGGGATGAATCAGGTTTCTGGGCACGATCGTGACTTCCGTCAGCGCTGGTCAAAGAGGAGATGTTGAATTTAGACTTCTCAGAGCTCCTTTGCCATGGGGTGCTGGCAGTAGAATGTTACCCCTCTCATACCCATGGGAGAGCCTGCTAAGGGACACCTCCGAAAGATGGGCAGCAGCGTCATTCCGTGTATCAACTTCCCGTACTACACTCGCCAACCCGCCTGCCAAGCGTGTTTAGTATGGCAACCAACCCTCATAGAGATCCATGAGGGAGGCCTGTGTTCAGTAGTGGACGTTTTACGGCTGAAATGAATGATTGAATGAGCTGCTTTATAGAACATGCAATAGTCGGCTTCCGCGGCGTATTTGTCTGATAGCCGACTGAATCGGCGAAAGACGCCACAGGACAAACGTTTGTTATTTTCCTGCAGAGTCCGGGGTATTGTCTTGTCTCTACTCTACTGCGGCGGGGTGCCGGCAGTTAGACGTTACCGCTCCTCTCTTGCCCGTGGATGCATAAATAATCTGCTAAGTTATATCTCCGGAAGATAGGCAGCAGCATTCATGCGTCTATTCAACATACAACACGAGTTATTGCCATACTCGCCACGCTAAGTAGGAGGGTGTGCGAGCAGTACAAGATGTCGATACACTTAAAGACGCTGCTGCCCATCTTCCAGAGTTAGTCTTGGCAGATTCTTACTGCATCCAGAGGCAAGAGAGAACGTTCTACTCCCGGCACCCCTCGGTAACAATAACAATAACAATTTTTTGCATAATATCAATTCATTGGAAAGCAAAGATCACCCTCTAAAATAAAATAAAATTATCATTACAGTTATGACAACCGTGCCAACTTACTGATTATAACAACTTGAAAATACAACGATCTTGACACCTCATCGAAAATTAATCCAAATTCTTGATCAAGACTCCTTTAGCACTATAATTGGAGTTAGTTAGCTTTTTGTCTTTGACAATCAAACTTTACTTTTTGACTGAGTATCAAAGTCTGGATCCAAATTGATTGTAACTCGTTCACCTCGGTTACGAGGTAATCTGATTGGAATCAGATCTGTTAGGTTCGTCATGTCACTATCGATTCAACTAGCGGCTCGACTCAAGTCTTTGAGGATTGTTTACAATAGAGTTACTGAGTCATTTCTCTTCATTTGAAAATTTAGTAATTTTAGATCTAAATAGTCTTACAATTAAGGCTGGATACCAAATCTGCACTGACGTCCAGCGATGGGGTATATTGTCCCTTGTATTGTCCCCGGTGATACTCAAAGTCAACGTCTATTGATTTAGGTTTAAGCTATTTATAAAACAAAATCTCATAGAAAAAGCTTATTACTCCATTGATGCTTATGGGAATGATATAGTATTGCTCGGTTCAACCGCGATAAGATATGATGTCATCTTGCAATATCCTACTCATCCAATATACTTGCGGACATTAATTTAAGCATAATATTATGACAGATATTGTAACAATCAATAAAAGTGAAGGAGTGAGGTTTCTTGTTCGCTTCTTTCCTTCTTGATAGATACACTCATCTTGACAGTACGAAAAACAAATAAAAATCACACATTTTCCTAATTTGAATATGTAATTATCTTTTTCAAAATTTATACTTTTACTGATACCAATACCAGCTAGATGCAAATAGTATAGCCAAAGAGATTTTATTACAAGTTCATACATACTATAATGCGAAAAGACTTTTTTCCCAACCTAATATTATTGTACATAGATAGATATTTTGTATTATATATGCTAAGGATCACGTTGGTTGGAGAGCTTTAGGGGTGACCTTTGCTCAGCAGTGGGACAAAATAGGTTAACTAAAAAAAAAATAGAAAACTTCCAGAACTTCAGAACACCCTGAACAAATATCTGCAGATCATACAGATATTCAAGTATGAAGTTTTTTTTCGTTTTTATTTGTCCCGAGGCGGGAATTGAACCCGCAACCTCTTGCGTCACAGAGGTCGTCGCGATGTGGAGAGTGAAGAGTTTCTCAATAGCCTTTTTTGAATGTAATTCAAGCATAATAATATGCAATAAGTTTTAATTTATATAAGGATGATACGTGAGAACCGAGAGAAGAGGAGAAGAGTGCCACCCTAAACATGACTAAACTACCAGTTCTGACTTTATTCGCTTGAACGTTTTTGTTGAAGACTCATCTTTTCATATCGAATGTATAACAAAACCGTGTAAACAAATTGCATGATTATTAATACAATATAAGCGGGTATTTATCGCGTTATTTACTATGAGTCTTCCCGTCGGGCAATAATGAAGGTTAATAGCGCGATAAGTGCCCGGGTTAACATGTGTTAATAATGTGTCGTGATCGCGAAAGTTACAAAACGACGACGATACGATAACGATTGCATTATAGCTAAACGAATTCTGCGTGAAGAAGTGTTTTGCGTCCTCGCGCATTTTCTTTCGACTCAGGCTCAATGTTTCTGTTTTTTCTAAGAATAGAAAAATAACATCAGATTTTTTATATCCGGTCCTTATTGCATCATTTATATTTATTATTGCCCGAAGTCTTCCCGCGACCACGACGGGTGCAATCCTGTCGCAACATCGGGCAATAATAAAGGTAAATAACGCGATAAAGACCCGGTTCAATGTGTATTAATAAAGTGTCGTGATTGCGAAAGTTTAAAAAAGAAAACCTATTACCATTCGTTTGGGATTCTTGGCAGTATTTAGGTTTGTGTCCACATCGCTGCCTCTAAATGGTCTGAATCGAATTCGTAGATACACAAAACATTTAGCCGATGTAAACCAGGCTTTAGTTCTAGTCTATTTAGCTAAGGCTGCCTGAAACTTTAACAGTCGAATTTACAATGCTGATTTTAAACGGACTTCATGGCTCCGTGATTCATGTAAATACAACCCTAGGCTTTTTTCTGCAAGTTGTTAAAGTATAATTACAACTAAAAGAAATGTTTTAGATACATGGATGATTGACTTATAATACGGTATACGTATTCATTATTATTATTAAGTCCTGTACTGTCCTACTGCAGAGCAAAGGCCTTCCGCCTTCCTTAGGTATTCATATTTATTATAAATGTTATAAATAAAATATCCATGACGATTGTGTGGAAAACCCAGGCGCCAGATGGAGGGAAGAACTGGACCCATACTTGGAGGAGTGGTCTTAACTAGCCACCGACATTTTTTAAATTGTTATCTTTTAATTGCACACTAGATTTTTATGCGATTTGGATTGGCATTGTTTTGTATCATCTATCTATATGACATTTTTTGTTGTCAAATATTTAAAGATTCGTTCAGAAAAAAATTGTATATTGTGATTAAACTTAAACTCAAGATGTTTATATTTTAGTGGAAGAAGAGTAGTTTTTAAGATTTGTTGAGTAGTTGTAGAGTACCTAGTAGTAGAAAGTAGTTGTAATAGTAGATGCGATACGAAGGTCGCCGGGACAGCTAGTATCCTTATAAAAATGTTACCGTAATGTGTAATTTACGTTCATTATATTAATTCACATTTCCTGTAAACACACAGCCAACACAATGGCCGCATATTTAGCGTGCTCTTTCCCTAATTATCAGTTCCGAATATCAGCCTTTGCAATGCGATCTCTATGCAATCCCGCAAATAGCAATAGATATTACTGGTGCAATATCCAAAATGAATGGCCTCAAAACATATTTCCGCAGTCATTGTTGAATTGCGATTGTTCCGACATCCCGAAAATTTATTCAGTCACTTGATCACCAAAACAAATTCCGGTGTCCCAAGCGGAAATCGACACCGCGAGCCTTTTTATCTCGGCATACTTGTATCTTTCCGGTTTCTCTTCATATTTTGTTTGAAACAATAAAGGCAATTCTCTGCGGGATTAAGTTGGCTGCGCGTTAGACGCAGGTGGTGGGGATAGACGGCTTCATAAATACACTGCATACACACTGCATAGTATTTATTCTACGGAGATTCCGACAGCTTCACTGAACACAAACTGAAACGGTAACCTACTTTGAACAATATAATAAACTCACGTATCAAGTGAGTAATTCTCATACATCGTGGTACAAGTAATAATCGTTAAAAATCGTTCACCGAAACTGACAAAATCACTATTGAAATTAACTTTCAGCATTCTCACGATAACCAAATGCATATTTCTAACCAAATGCATTGACTGGTAAAGGGCGAGATCGAGATGGAAGTAGACTTTAAGAGTAATGTGACAAGTTTGCAGTCGACAAAGAAAAGTGAGATGAGACTGTCTTAGTTTCAGACTTTCCTATACTGGCCGATCTGAATATCCCACCCTGCATATTTATTTAAATAATGTTTGTGATCGCGAAATTGTAAGGAGACAATCCACTATCTTTATACGATTTTATATATAGGTATATTTTTAAACTTTTGCAACTGAAATTGATTACATTTGTTACCGAGCATCACGAGCGTTAGGTTTTTCTAGGTTGCACTACGAGTACCTGTGTTCACGGAAAAAAACTGAAGTATTTGGAAGAAAAGCGAGGGCAATTCATAAAACTAGCTCCATTTGTGTAAAGCATGGTTCTACTAAAACGTTGGGTAAAACAAATTTGAAAATATCGCGATTATAAATTAATTAAGCATACACTCGGTTCCAAAATATGTTTAACCTCAATTTATTATAATCCACTATTATTATTAAATAAAATAGACCAGCCATTATTAGCGTGGGGTGCCAGCAGTAGAATGTAACCCCTCCTCTCCTGCCCTTGAATGCAGTAAGAGCCTGCTAAGGGATACCTCCGGAAGATGGGCAGCAGCGTCTTTCCGTGAATCGACATACCGTACTGCGCTTGCCAATCCGCCCGCGAAGCGTAGTGAGTATGGCAACTACCCCTCATGGAGATCCATGAGGGAGGCCTGTGTCCAGTAGTGAACGTTTTACGGCTGAAATGATGATGATGATGAAAATAGACCAGGTGCATGTCGGGAACGCGCCTCATGATCAGTACTTGGCATAAGGGAGGTCTTTGTCCAAGTGGACTTCCTACGGCTGAGATGCTGATGACGTTGAATATTAAATAGTCATTGTTATGAACGGCTAAATAATTAAATTAAATTTTGATAATTTTTTTTGCCACTGATATGTTGTGTTCTTATTTCTCTGGCCGTGTTGGCCGAATGGTATGTACACCCGACTTTTGATCGAAGGTCGTGGATTCGATACCAGCCGTGAACCAATGGATTTTTCTTTCTTAAAAAGTGTAAGTTCACATTTAACACGTGCTTAACGGTGAAGGAAACATCGTGAGGAAACCCGCGGCTTAGTTAGCTTCAAACGTATTGACCTGTTCTTTCCTCTAACAGCTGACTAAGCTGAGAGGATGGTATAGGTGCTGGGCAAGCCTAATCCATCAAACAATGTCCCAGGCACTGCAGCGTCCCGTACAGCATGATTACCAGTTGCTGACGCTTCATAAATCATTTATAATAGATGCAAAGGCCTTACCTTTTTTTTATTTCTCTGCACTTCCAACGATCTACCACTTTGGCTGGCGAAGGCTTGTAACACAAACATTCCTCGTTGTTTCAGAACGTTCGGCGATGAGCGCAGTGACAGTCGGCCACACAGAGATCCCCTGGTGATGCTGATCCACTCGCGACCATGACGAGGCGAGGGCCTTGCAGGAGCTTCGCGATCAATGTCCTGCAGATCATTACCATCATCTGTCAAGGTAGGACTTCCACCTACAAGATGGGCAGACGACTTGGTGAGAACCGCAGGTCAGCGGTGAATGCAGATGGCTCTCAACCGCAGTACTTGGATATCAAAGACGCCTTTGTCCAGCAGTGGATGTCCTACGGGTGATATGATGATGATGGTCTGTCAGGGTACGCCATAGTTTCTCTTTAGGTAATCTTGTCCAGAACGATCAGCGATTAGCATAGTGGCTGTCGATTAAACAGAGACCATGGTAATGCTGATTCACTCGCTAACATGATGAGCCGTGGGATTGCTGGTGTTTTGCGATCAGTGTCCTGTAGATAATCACCATCATCTATCGAGGTACGCCTTACCTCCTCTTTAAGTAAACTGGTCCGTAACGTTCTTAAATATGGTGATCCACTCAGGGTCATGATAAAGCGGGGGCCTGCTGATGCTTTGCGACCATCATCATCATCTGTCAAGGTACGCCATACTTCCTCTTCAGGAACAGAAGTTTGAGAACGTTCGGAGGTAAGCGGCGAGTTCTTTCAGTTTCCCGATATGAGAACACAGCACCAGCAGCCATGATCATGATCACGGATAAACTATTTTTTATACAACCAAATGACGAGACAAGCCGAAGGCACCTAATGTAAAGCTGTAACTTCAACCTGTTACAACTGTAAAACCGCGGTAATCACGTTCACTAAGTTAAGCACATGACCAACGCTGTACTGCGTTGCGCCCGTCACCCTGAAACATAGAGTTGTGAGGTCTCATGTGCCCGTAATTTTCCCGGTCCTTTGCCCTTCAAACCGGAACACAGCTATGCAGACATTACTGCTTGGCGGCAGAAATAGGTATGGTGGTAGTACTTCCCCGGATAAACTCTTCACAAAAATCTCGTCTACTGGCTGTTTTATATTAGAAAACTCAAAAGGTCCCAAACCAGTACATAAATATCCTGCAAACAAATACTCTTGTTCATAGTAATCAAACCCATTAATTAAATTGTTGCCTTATTTATTATTTTAATTAAATTATGGTAGCCAAATTGTTTAGAAGGTTAGGCTTTAAGAGACGGCCAAATGTTCCTGATAGCTAACAATGTTTATGTTATCATCATCTCAGCCGTCCACTGCTGGGCAAAGGCCTCTCTCATGAATCACTACGAGTACGTTTTGATCATGAGGGGGTGTTGCCATACTGGCCACGCTTGGCAGGCGGGTTGGCGAGCGCAGTTTGGGATGTTGATATACGGAAAATCGCTGCTGCCCATCTTCCGGAGGTCTTGGTAGATTTTTATGCATAATATTGCCCCTCCTCTTTTACCTGTGGATCAACCCGGCGAAGCATGGTGAGGATGGCAACAACCCTCTCATGATCAGAACTTGAAGATTTAGAAAGGCCTATGTCCAGTAGTGAACGTCCTATGGCTGAGATGATGGCTGTCTTCCTCGTCAATATCCCAAAGATTACTGAATATAAATCAATGCTGCAATTTCCTGAAGCAGAATTTAAAAGCAAATTAAGTGCTACGTCAACCCGATCGCTTGAACAACCCAAAAGCTTCTCGTTTTTAAACAAGTGAATTTATCGACAGACACCTCTCGCATTTTTCAATGTTAATTTATAAGCACGGCGGCACGCAGTTCGGTAAACAACTCATGAAAATATCCCGATGGCAAGATAGTAATATTACTTCTTCAGTTGTACTGGTTTTTACCTTCGGTCTTTATTGTAGCCCCATTCTGAACCAGCGACGGGACGCTGCGGTGCTTGGGAAATCGTTTTAATAAGGCTTGCTGTGGGAGTGCCGGAAGTAGAAGAATCTGCCAAGGGATACCTCCGGAAGCTGAGCAGCACCGTCTTTTCGTGTATCAACATCCCGTACTGCGCTCGTCAACCCGCCCGTCAAACGTGGTGAGTATGGCAACAACTCCCTCAGTACTTGGAGATCCATGAGGGCCTAAGCCCAACAAAGTCAAAGTCAAGGTCAATAATTGTTTATTCAATAGAGCTAAAAGTTACATAGGATTATCAATTTACAAAATTAAAACGAAACACATTAAATTAAATAAAGTAAGTAAGTACATCATTAATAATAATTGTACAACAATTAATTATTGTTTATTGTATTATTATTATTGTATAAACAATTAATAATTATTCAAAAAACTGTTTTTTTATGTCAGAATAAAAAGCGAGGAAGGAACCGTGGATGCCCTACGTCTGACCTGATAATGACGAAGCTTTGCCCAGCACCTGCTCAGCTTCGTACAACTAACTGTTGAATCATGTAATACAATAAAAGCCTGATTTTCCTAGATAATTTTTACCATATTGGATTAACCAGATTGCACCTGGACCACGACCAGGTGCAATCCGGTGGAAACGTCGAGACAATAATATCATTAAGGTAATTATACGATAAATACCCGTTAATCCAATACAGTAATAATATGTAATGATCGCGAAAATTTAAAAAATACTATTACTAAGACCACTTTGAAAGTTCCCAGCGGCTTGCCAAACGTGAAGATTATAGACTGGTTCGACACCGGACTAAGTGATGAACTTTTAATGTTATCTTCTCTAATATAGATTTATTTAGCGTCAGTAAATTCTACACCATATAACAACGCTCAACACGGTTTAGTGCCTGACTTATGCACGTTTAGCTAAGCACCGACACTATCCCCTTAGATTAGTGTGCGATGTGCATTATTGCGCGCGCTCGCACTATAAATGAACGTTAAGAGGAACAGTGAGGTTCAGTAGTGCTATTACTTAGTTTAAATAGAGATTAAGTAGTGTTCTGTCATTCACTTCAGGCTTTATATAACACAAATAATAATAATAATAAATAAATTATTTATTTCTCTCACAAAAACACTGCGACAATAAGTTGTGTAGTGGAGCTAAAAAACCTTAAAAATTGCTTTGTGAGAGGTGGTGCCTGAAAAAGGTTTCTATAAAAAAACCTATATAGACTAGGTTCAACTTTTCTTACAAAACCACTAAAAAAACGTTTGATCTATGAATATAAATCCTAATATATGACAAATTTAGTTCCAATATTTTATAGTTAAGTCTTAGGCCCCTTAAGCGGTACAGAAATTTGCGACCAAGACCGCCACATTGCGAAAACATAAAACCTATTTTAATCGACTTTATTGAAGTAATGCTGAGGAGCTATCGATTTGAGTGAAAATTGTCGGCGAATAGATTTATGGCAATATCTGCCGCAAGGCACGATCTAACATGCACTGGAACCTTGTGAAAGTTCTTTCACCCTAACGACAAAAATTGGTTTACATTTGACATTTGAATTTGTCAGCATTTGATGGTATTGTATGCTGGTCATGGGGCAGTAGATTGTTGCCCTTCCTTTCTTGTCCGTGGATGCACTAAGAATCTGCCAGGGGATACCTGCGGAAGATGGACAGCGCCTTTCCATGTACGTGTCGGTGTATGTGTCGGGTACGCCAGCCAAGCACGGTCAGTATGGCAATAACCCCTCTTGGAAATTCATAAGGGATGCCTTTGTCCAGCAGTGGATATCCAATGGTTGAGATGATGTGGTGATGATAATAATGATGCTGGTCATTTATCTTTCGCATCCAGTTGTCTGCCCTGCCTATAAAGTAACCTATAACAGATAACAGACTCGGGTATATTTGGAAACGTTCGGTCATACCCTCTTTCACCCCCCATATCTTGTTAACTCCTTAGCCGATTTTGATAAAACGTTTAAGACCTGCTATTAAATAAAAAAAACTGCATGCAAATCGATTCACTCGTTTAAGAGCTACGGTGCCACAGATACACAGACACGCACACAAAGCCTGGAAGAAATCTTTAAGCGATAAGGCCACCTATTGTACGTATTATATTGTATATTAAAAGTTAATTTTGAGGTTTTATTGTTGCGTACATTAAAGTTTTCATTAATTCATTCATTCATTAAGCGGTCATACTTATAACACCCCTCTTTTTGTGAGCGGTTAATTATTATTATTCATTTATTTCAGATCATTAGAAATCCATAAAACAGTTACAAACATACTTAAAACTAGAGTAGAAAATACATCTGATTTACTATAATAATATTAAATGTCACAACAAATATTTAAATGAATATAGAATAACTGAATAATAGACAGCACGAAATTATAAAGTAGAATTAAATTTGATAAAATAGATAAAATAGAAAATCAGAAAAACTGAAAAAAAAATTAAGCTTTCCCGATCACAACACATTATTGCTATATTGGAATATCGGGTATTATGAAAACCAAGTAAGGGTAGTCTGAAAAGACGCCCTCGCTTTGCTGCGGTTAACTTTAGCACGCCAGTCTCCCCGCGACCACGACCAGGTGCAATCCAGTCGCAACGTCGGGAATAAAATAAGGGTAATGACGCGATAAATACCCGATAATCCAATAAAGTAATAAAATAAATTAATTAAACCCAAAATTCATAACGCTGATTACGAACACTCCATGAACCTCGCAACGGCACTAAACTCAAACAGATTGACACTAAGTCTTATTTCGATATCTGAGTGACTCATGAGTAGCGATATAATTACCCAAGTTGGGCCCTTGCGCCGTCTTCATTATGGCTCCTTCACTCCGCCCTTTGCGTCTCGTTTTATTTGAAAAGTTTCAGTGTAATTTCCAAAACTAAGTAAGTCCTATTAATATTCGTGTAGATGGTGTTATTTTGATGCCGATAGTTTTACTATCACCTGAGGTTAGCTTTGGAATTGGTTTGAGTAGTTAACTAATAAATGAATAATTAATGCTGAACAATTCACATAGCATCATCGCTAGATGATGCTGTGTGAATTGTACCTAATAACCCTAGATACCCTAAATAAGCAGAGCGTGTGTTATGGGTACTAGATGAATGATATTTTAATCAATACATTTTACCACATAGATAATGCCAATTGGATAAGTCTGTTATGGTAAATCTAAATTTATAATAAACGAATTGAATTGAATATTTTTTATTATTATATATAGAAAAACATCCAGAATACCCTGAACAAATATCTGCAGATTGTACAAACATTTGTCCTGAGGCGGAATTCGAACCTGCAACCTCTTGCATCGCAGGCGGACCTTCGTCCGCTTCGCCACGTCGAGTATTATAGTATAGGTTATAGTATTATTATTTTTTTTATTTATTTATTTATTGAGAATATAACATCATTACAGGTTTTTTTACGTACTGACCTGTTCTTTCCTCTGAATAATAGCTGACTAAGCTGAGAGGATGGTATAGGTGCTGGGCAAGCCTAATCCATCTTACAATGTCCCAGGCACTGCAGCGTCCCGTACAGCATGATAACCAGTTGCTGACGCTGCATAAATCATCTACATACATATAATAGATGCAAATGCCATACTTTATGTCCTGATACGGGATATCTATCAAGATATCCCGTAAATATTGCATATAATTTTCACAACCATGATACATGATTCAAAAGATAGATCTTATTTTAACAATGTCATCAAACAAACACTAACTTTTATTCATATTCTAACAATGTTTGACAAGTTTTCACGCACATTTATTAATAATCGAAAAACTAAAGTGAAATCAAAAATGTCTGCCAAACTTATAATAAAGTTAAAAAATAAAGCCCATTACGGCTTCAAAGTTATCAAAACTCAAGAACTGGAACTAGAAACTGAAAGTCTACTTCAAAATTATACGTAGATTTCTGATCGTCAGAGAGAAGGCATCCCAAGCAACTTTGTTTTTGTAAATTAACTTAGTTTTATAATATTGAGCAAGAAACAGAAATACTGCATTTACGTTTTAACATGGCATTTCATAATACAATATTAAAATTCTTTAATTTTTTAAAAGACTAATCATATTAAACTTCTGAAAATACCCAAAGAGCTATAACGTGCGTTTATTACATATTAATATTTCCCTCGATATATCCGGAATATCATTGTCAAAACCTGCGCTTGTCGCTAGTGTTGTGTTGTTCAAATGTGTTTCTGCTTGAACAGTGAGCGATCATGCGCAGGCAGTAAAATACGTATTTAGCAGCATGGAGGTATTTATTGAATATGTTCAAGCAATATCCTATATTGCATAATGATCAATTTTCTTTTCCTATGACGATTGTAATCCTCCTCTGAACTATCATCATAGCTCGTATCTTCTTCCATCACGTCCGATTAACTCAACGTTCTAGCACAAACTGGCCATCATATACATATTATGTAGTATAATGTATTAAGTATATCAGTCATCTAGTACCCATAACACAAGCTCTGCTTAGCTTGGGGCTAGATGATGCTGTGTGATTTGTCCAGCATTATTTATTTATTATTATTTATTTAGCTGGCGGTGGACGGCCGACTTTACTGTCGCTGTTCTTATCAACGTAAAATATTTCACAAAAACCTATAATATAAAACAGAAGTCAGATTCTTTGTAAAAATTAAAGAAGCTTGATGAAAGCTTAATTAATTCCTTTAATTAAGAGCTTACGTATTCAAAGTAAAAAAAGAACAACAGTAATGTCTCGGCTTCCGGACAACTTTTCATCATTGTTCTCTCATAATTTGGGAATTCTCCAAAATGGTCATATTCACAATGTGTTACAAACAACGGTCTTAAAAATGTGCAACGCGAGCACGCGAGATAGAAAGAAAAAGAGCCGCGTAACACTCCATTCCTTGATGAAAGTTCCCCTCGGAGTAACTGTACGTAGGAAACATTTCAATTAAATTTTCAAAGTAAAATTAACGGGCCGTTTCCGTTGGGTGCCGGCAGTAGAATGTAACCCCTCCTCTTAAGCCGTTGAAAGCAGTAAGAGCCTGCTAAGGGATACCTCCGGAAGATTGGCAGCAGCGTCTTTTCGTGTATCAAAAATCTGTACTGCACTCGCCAATCGCCTGCCAAACGTTGTGAGTATGGCAATTATCCCTCACGGAGATCCTTGACGGAGGCCTGTGTTCTGTTGTGGAATTTTACGCCTGAAATTATGCGTCGCTGGCGGACAATCGCCCGCTGCGCCACAAAGTTCGTCGGAAAAACCTCTTTCACGTACTCACCCTTTGTCACAACAACAAGGAAGCAGAAGCCTCTCTGGATCGACTTTACCTTGCGTTGTATCAACCGAAATGATTCTTTTGCTTTTGACATGCTTTCATCATTATGAAAATGTAAAGCGTCGTTATCACCGGTAAGTAAGGTTCATTTCCCTATGGCAAGCACTCTGCTCCCCTCCGCTCCAAACTTTTGCGATAAACAATATCTCGCTGTCATTACAACCGGAGTTCGCGGTTGATTAAAAATATCAATCCAGCTTTTCACCGCTTTTGGGAGTCGACAACTGGGGGGGTTCGGAATGAGGAAGTTCTAAACTGTTGAGTAAGGTTTTATATTCATTGTGATATTTTATGGGCATAATGTTTGTATGAGCTACCATTAAAGCTCAGTGTTTTTTTAATATAATTAGATGACTAGATAAGCCGAAGGCCCACCTGATGTAAAGTAGTACCTCTACTTAATAAAATTGCAATACGGTGCTACGTAAGCGCAAAAAAAAATGTGCATCGTATAAAAAAACACTTAGAATACCGTTGGAGCTGGCCCTGATCCGTCGCGTCCGCAAAAGGCTTACTTTATACTTTGTTGCAGTGCTAACAGAGGAGCCCCGCTTCTCAGAGCCGATTCCCAACGTAACGGTGGCGCTGGGCCGGGACGCCAGCCTGCCCTGCGTCGTCGAACACCTCGGGACATATAAGGTATGTAATCTTTTTTATCTATTTTGCCATGGGGTGCTGGCAGTAGTCCTCTCATGCCCGTGGATGCAGTAAGAGCCTGCTTAGGGATAACTCCGGAAGATGGACGAACGGAAGATCAGCATTCCGTACTGCGCTCGCCAACACGCCTGCCAAGCGTGAATTTGCCAACTACCCCTCATCCATGAGGGATGTTTACTAGGAGATCCATGAGGTAGGCCAATGTACAGCAGTAGAAATTCTACGGCCGAGATTATGATGATGATGGTTCTCTACATCTGGAACTCATAATAACAGCTTTCCTTACTTCCCTCGATGGTGCAGACGTTTACAATAGCTTTAAACATCCAAGCTATTAAACAAAGCCATACTAAGCCGCACCCGTACCTACCAACTATGCAGTAACAATCATGTGAGACGAACTAGCAGCCGATGTAATCTACGTGCAACTTTGCAGGTACCGACCGAGGGCAAACTAGTTCTATTTCCCGCATGTCGTGAGCTTAAAGTTCAGTCTCAGCAATTAACTCCGCCCTCGCGTATGAAACAATTAAGGTGCACTCGGAAGCCTTGGGAAGGCACGGAGTTGATCCTCGGTCAATGGACAATTAATGGTCCTTAGCATCTGTTTACAATTACATTTTGTTTATGCGTACTCATAAGATTAAATTAAACGAGAAACTGCTCAATGGTAGCCAGAAGTCAGCGAGCGTCAAAAGGACAGACGGAGAAAGCGAAGACGGGACGTCCTTCACGCATTTGACGGCAATTGGTGGAAGATAATATGCTTATAATTAAGTATCCTAACACTTGTAACTTTACTTGACTCATTTGACGGCAATTGGTGGAAGATAATATACTTATAATTAAGCATCTTAAAACTTGTAACATTACTATACACAATGTAGTAAGAGCCTGCTTAGGGATAACTCCAGAAGATGGACGAACGGAAGATCAGCATTCCGTACTGCGCTCGCCAACACGCCTGCCAAACGTGGTGAATTTGCCAACTACCCCTCATCCATGAGGGATGTTTACTAGGATATCCATGAGGTAGGCCAATGTACAGCAGTAGACACCCTACGGCCGAGATTATGATGATGATGGTGTATTGAGTATCCTAACACTTGTAACTTAACTAAACACAATGATGTTGTTTGTTATTCCTAAAATAAATAAATAAGATCTCTAGGGAGAGGGATGGTTACAGAGATTTGGGGGAGGACTTTGCCGTGGTGGGGCGAGATAAGGTAAGCGAGCGCAGTACGGGGTAATGATACACAGAAAGACGCTGCTGCCCATCTTACGGAGGTATTTCTTAGCAGGATTTTACTGCATTATATACTAATGAGAGGAGGGGTAATATTCTACTGCCGGCATCCCACGCCATCCTGTTATCTGTTATTTACTTATCTGTATTGTGGTGAAAATCTTATGAAATCCATTTGCTAGTTTTTGTGTTTATGCACCCCACGGCACTTTTTAATGATATCTTATTATATTCCGTGTTCAAAGTAATACATTTAATAATACCTTATTACAAACCATGTTCAAAGCAATACATTTCTTCGAATATTGAATATTTGAATCTTACAAACCCTATACATCGGATGCTTTTAGTACATTAGAAAGCGCCAGAGGTGATAATTAGTAAAATAGCGGAATACATAATGGCTAAATGCTGGCAGCTCATCCGACTTCATGAATAATTTAATTGGTACGCTGCAACAGTTCGTTAGACGGATTATATCCACTGTTTATTAAACAATACAAAAACAGAATGGAATTAACGCAGTTGGGTTTGTACCATAATCTTCATCTTCCGTTGAACGGGTGATAAAGACAAAAACTTGTTTATTTTGTCACAGAAATAACATTATAATATAATTCTTAAAACTAAATAATACGGTGACGAAAAATCGGCCAAGTGCGAGTTGGACTCGCGTACGAAGGGTTCCGTAACATTATTTGGTAAAACAACTACTATTATTAAAATATGGGATTATCGGGTATTTATCGCGTAATTACCTTTATTTTATTCCCGACGTTTCGACCGGATTGCACCTGGTCGTGGTCGCGGGGAGACTGGCGTGCTGAAGTTAACCGCAGCAAAGCGAAGGCATCTTTTCAGACTACCCTCACTTGGTCTTTATAATTAGAAATTTGAGATTTAAGGCCGGTTCACACTGGGACAGCACACTACACTCACTGTATCAGCACACTTTGGTTTATTCACTTACTATAAATAAGCAACTAAATATTCTGTGAATATTTCAAGCGTGTTGAGCAAAAAAATTACGTTTGTTGCATGAGAGCCCCCATCAAATATTTGTTTTATTTTAATTTAATTACTTAGTTTTATAGAGAATAACACAATTAAATATTCTGTGCAAATTTGATGCGCCTACCTGTAGCCGTTTTTAAAATCGTGCAAAAAAACAAACAAAAATATGTTTGTTGTATGGGAGCTCCCCTTAAAAAAATATTCTGTTTTAAGTATTTGTTATTATAGCGGCAACACAAATACATCATCTGTAAAAAAAATAACTGTCTAGCTATCACGATTCATGAGATACGGCCTGGTGACAGACAGACGGACAGCGGAGTCTTAGTAGTAGGGTGTTTTTACCCATGCATGTGCTGTGGCAGAGAAAGTCGTACCGTTTGATACTAGTAGCTTAACTGATACCTACATTTAATGATGCATTATCGATGAGCTAAGCTGTCAGGTCAGGTCATTACGCTAGTGTTTGCAGATTTACAAGATGCACACCTTAAAGATATGACTCATTCATCATTTCTGCCGTAAAACGTCCACTACTGAATATAGGCCTCACGGATCTCCATGAGGGGTAGTTGCTATTCTAACCACGCTTCGCAGACGGGTTGGCGAGCGCAGTACGGTATTCTATAAACGAAACGACGCTGCTGCCCATCTTTCGGAGGTATCCCTGAGCAGGCTCTTACTTGAGCATGAGCAAGGGCATGAGAGGTAATATTCTAATGCCGGCACCTCACGACAAGGATAATGCCTAGTAAAGCTATATACAAATTGAGCGCATTCCAGCGCGTTTTTGAGTTTAGCCGTAGAAGTCGCTACAAGTCATTTACTCGCGTACTCGCGATATCTTTTCGCGTAATTTCTCGTGCTATCTAACTAACCGCAAAAGATTTTCGTAAGCTTTTGCGATCACAATTTTATGTTTTGTCGAGTTGTGATGAGCGCCGTAAATGAAATAAGTTCTCATTTTACCCGGGAATTTATCGCGTAATACCTTTAATTATTCCCGACTGTGTTTCAGCAGCATTATACAGTATTATTAGATATAACGCGATACATATTGTTTTTTTATTTAAAACTGCAACAGATATTCACATTCATAAAATAAATAAAAAACTAACTTTTATTAAATAAAGACACGGGTAAAATGAGAACTAGTTTAATTTAAGGCATTCATCACAACCCTAGTCCGACAAAACATCCTTAAGGTATGACATAGTGAATTTAGCTTCGGCTAAAATTACTGCATTAATTCCCCGAGAGATATTTATTATCGTTTACTAATTAGAAAAGGAGCTCAGTAGATATTTCAAGCCGTCCTAATAATTTAAGATATCATTCTGAAGGCCCTTCGTAAATAGGCTGTGATTAGTGGGATACTTTGGAGGGTATTTGCGTGAGCGTTTTCGTTGAAGGTGGACGTCGTTTTGAGTAACTTTATCATTTGGTTGAAGAGACAGCTGAGAAATTACTGCCCTATTGTCGCCGCTAGAAAGGAAGTCCTGTTTTTTTTTAAGTTTACATATGTTTTTGTAGGCTGATCTGCGGCTTACAGGGCTCAATAAGTGTAAGCTCTGATATAGATTACTATAAATAAACTAGTTGCTCGCCACATACTTATAACGACCGACCGACTTCTTTCGATGAAGTCCCATTGCCTTTTTTTTGCTTTGTGGCGGGAAAAGAAACCTGCACATTTCATCAAAATCCGATCATCCGTTACAGAGTTATCCGCGGACAAAACACGATGAAACCCCCATACCTCAAATACTTAAATAAATAAATATAATATAAATATATAAATTATAAATAAATGCTAAATTTTAATTCCCCCAATTACAGATATACAATTGAACCCAAAGGACACTATAGAGAATTGTAATTTACAAAAGAAAAACAAAACACAGCTTATTTACTTAGTTCATTTAAACTTTCGCGATCACAACACATTTAACACATATTTAATCGGTTATTTACCTTTAATAATCGACGATTCGACAGGATTACACCCACCGTGGTCCCGGGAAAACACTCAAATGATATAATTCAATCGCTTCAGAAAACTTTTTTCCCTAATGACAACTGAAACGAAAAAAAGTAAAGTCAAAAACCAGGTTACATCAAATCGCTTCGATCACCCCATCAACTCACCGGTTAAGGTTCTCAAGCTTCTTAAAGTTGGGGATGGAATTAACCAGTCGTGTCGATAAATATTTAATTTAGCCCCGCTTAGGCACACGTCTGTACGACGTACGCCCTGATTTCCCAGGGGTGGGCGTGAGGGTGGGGTACGATTCCAGATGCGAAGGAATGTGACGGTGATTGATTTCAAATAGAGATTACGTGCATTTTAAACAGGTGGAAATCATTGAGGAAGATTTTGAAGTGACGTGATAAAGTAAAACTAGGTATTGTTTCTAATGGTCTCATTTATACGGAATACGTTTTGTCTTATTTAAGCAAATAAATAATGCTGGACACTACACAAAACACCATTTAGTCCCAAACTGAACAAAGCTTGTAGAGGTAGAGTAGGTACAATGGAAACCAGATGTTTTTTTATACCTTGTGTTGGGTTATTGGAGATTTCTTTGGGATCCCTAAAGTAACCAATGAAAAATATGGCATATGTAACTAATTGATAATGTAGTATTTACGTAGGATTATAAATAAAATCGCCGTGGGGTGCCGGCAGTAGAATGATACCCCTCCTCTCATGCCCATGGATGCAGTAAGAGCCTGCTAAGGGATACCTCCGGAAGATGGGCAGCAGCGTCTATCCGTGTATCAACATCCTATACTGCGCTCACCAACCCGCCTGCCAAGCGTGGTGAGTATGGCAACTACCCCTCATGGAGATCCATGAGGGAGGCCTGTTGTCATCAGTGGACGTTTTATGGCTGAAATGATGATAAATAAAATAGCCGTGGGGCGCCGGCAGTAGATTGTGGATTACATTCTACTGCCGGCTCCTTTCCTGCCCGTGGATGCAGTAAGAGCCTGCTAAGGGATACCTCCGGAAGATGGGCAGCAGCGTCTTTCTGTGAATCAACATACCGTACTGCGCTCACCAATCCGCCCGCCAAGCGTGGTGAGTATGGCAACTACCCCCCCATGGAGATCCATGAGGGACGCCTGTGTCCAGTAGTGAACGTTTTACGGCTGAAATGATGATGATGAAATGATGAAAACAAAAATATATACATATTTTATTAGGAAAGCCAACACATAAAAACATCTAAATAGACAGATATTCAAAACACAAGGCTGCTAAAAGGTTTTCACGTTTAGAAACAAATATTGACATTTATAAGTTTTAGACAAAATAATAAGGTACACTAAAACACATGCATATTCCCTCTAAGTTTAAGGGCAGTAACTATAAAACTGCTTTGTTCGCTACTTAAAATTAAAAAAGTGCATTTAAAGTACTCCATGCAAAGACCTCTCCGTCACAGATAATGGAAGAATTCATAAAAGTCACAGAGCGGAAAACTAGCTGAAGTAAATTACAACTGAATCCAGCCTCAATCCGCATGAATAATGAAACTTCCATCCATAACACTAACAGAACTTCGCAAGTTAATTAAGTCGCGGTTAATACCGTTACGTTTATTTTAATGCTTCAACTGAATAAAACGGGAACTTTGATGAAAATTAGATAATTTTATTCAAAGCAAGGTCGCGATAAGGCTTCGCTCCTTGGGGATGGCCATGTTAGAGGTATATAATAATTTGATAAAATTATCTAGGAAAGTCGCCGGGAATACTAAACGGGAGTGATTTACTGACATTGTGTCTGTATTTCTATTCGAGTTTTACTTGCTCATTTTTGAGTCGATTTTGACAAAAAAACCTAATTTTTGCCCTTGTTGACATTCTTAGATGGATAAGGCGTGCCTAGCACCTATACCATCCTCCAAACTTAGTCGACTATTATACAGAGTAAAAAATAGGTCCAAAGAAGCTGACTAAACCGCGGGTTTCTCAGCTAGTTTAATCTAATAAAGATCTCTACTTCATCTCAGTTCTACTTCTACTCACCCACTGCTGGACATAGGCCCCCTCATCAATCTACGCACTGATCATGAGGGGTTGCCATACTCACCACGCTCAGCAGCCAGGTTGGCTGCTGTCCATCTTCTAGAGGTAGCCCTTGACATATTCTTACTGCACCCACGGGCCAGAGAGGAGATGCAACATTCTACCGCCGTCACCCCCCGGCCATCTCTCTACCTGTGCTCGTCTAAGCAATATCGTAACTATGCAATACCAGATTCCGTATGCAAATTGATATCAATTAATTTTAGCACCAGCAATATAATTGAATCGAGATTGAATAACACCAGTTGCTCAGATCCATTACACGGACGCTGAAGATAAGTCAATTCAATTTATCCTTCGCATATTTATTATCCTTCATATTTATGCTTCGCATACATACATTGTACGCGGATAAAAAGTAGCCTATACGTCAACATCCTAGTGTGCAAAGTTTCAGCTCAATCCGTACGCTACTTTTTGGGTGAAGAGGTAACAAACATCTGTACAAACAAACTTTCGGCTTAATAATATTAGTGAGATTGTTTTTGTTCTGGGGATGAATCTATAACTAAACATTAATTGTTAGTCCGTCGTAGATTAAAAAGTCTATAAGACACGTATTTTTTTATTTTTAACGTAATCCATAAATAACCGCGATACATTAACGATATGTCGCGTGACGTCATACGCTGGTTTACTCTGACGTGCCTCGGTACAGAATTATGACGTCACGAGCCCTAACTCCTAAACTTCAACTCGCATTATCTAAGTATTGTTTCATTAATATGAAAAAACAAAAATAGGTACCTAATATTTTTGTATCATCTACTTATTAAGACTGAATTGAATTCCGATTTGCATACTCTATGAACAGGATCATTCTCAGTAGATCCTGTCAACGGACGCAGTCTGGATCTAGTGAGAGTTTTAACTGGTTTTAATTCTCAGTAGATCCAATTTTTAGAACAATAACTTTTGGATCTAAGTGAGGATTTTTACCAAGTTTTACTCTTAGTATATCCAGTTTCGAAATTTACAAAAAAATCAACTGAATGTAGGTAAATGCGATACGTGCCTATTCTATGGTTATACTACCAAGGCCTTGCACATCTATTCAATATTTATGATTGATACAGCGTCAGAAACTAGTATTCTAGCAGTATTGGACGTTGTTATGCCTGGATCCTTGGTAGATGGATTAGGCTTGCCCTGTACCTCTTACCATCCTTCCAGCTTAGTCGGCTATTAGTCAGAAGAAAAAACACGTCAATACGTCTAAAGCTGCGGGTTTCCTCACGATTTTTTCCTTCGCTGTTGAAGCACTTGTTAAATGTACACGTCCATATTTCAAATATGAAAAATCCATTGGTGCACGGCCGGTATCGTTACATAACCCTCGACCAAAACGGCTGTTGAATGTTATGAATGGTAATAGGTCTTTTTAAATTGGTAGATCTAAAGTTCCTTAAGATATCTTATTTCAGCCGTAAGACTGCTGTGCACATCCACTGCAGGACATATGTAGATCTACACGATAACGAGGGGATTGTTGCCCTACCCACCGCGCTTGGCAGGCGGGTTAACAAGGGTAGTACGGGGTGTTGATACACAGAATAAAGCTGCTGCTCATCTTTCGGAGGTATCCCTGGGCAAGCTCTTCTACTGCTCCCACGGAAATATTCTACTGCCAGTACACCACAGTAACTGTTTTAGTTCTATTAAATTGGTAGATCTTCAGTTCCTTTAGATGTATCTGGCGCAAACTCAACAACTGGAACAAGACGCTGTAACGAGCCGGCGACCGCAATGAATGCTTTCTGTGCGACGCAGACTGTACTCCTAATGGATGCTCCGTGGTGTATATTGATGACATGATAGGACATGTTTAATCGATTGAAACGTATGCTCTATTCAGTCGGGCTAATGAATATCAATGGAGTATCGATTACGCCCAGGTACGCCATCATTCGTTTTGTAAAACAGTTTGACGGCTGTAATTAAATATGCACATTGTTATTACCTTTGATTGAACTTGTGTGGATTATTTGCGGACTACTGCTTTTGATAACCGAATATATCTTTAATCAGACTTGTTTGTAACTTCAAAAATAACCAAAAACCAAGTTGGCAAAGTGATATGTACTTTCGATCGGAAGGACTTGGGTTCGATACCAGTCGTGTATTGTGTATACATTTTTCATTCTTCAAATACATGCACTTTTAACAAGTGCTTTAGAGGTGGAAAAATATCATGAGAGTATTGACCTGTTTTTTTCGCCATCTAACAATATCTTAGGCACTGCTGCGTCCCGTACAGCATGACGTATAAATCATCTATTATACACGTAAATGGTCTTACTTTACAATTTCTCAATGATCGTGTCGCGCTGTTAAATAATATTAGCAGCTAAACCTGGCATTCTTATTATTTAAGTTGGAATTAAAAGCTTAAGTGCCAGAGATTTACTCGATTACAACTGAAATAATCCTAAATTCGGAAGATTTCATTGCGTAATTCCAGGCAAGGCAGTAAAACAGGCGTAATTGCTAACGAGGTTTAATTTATTTCCGCGTAAAGAAGCGGTCAATCTTTCGATCCAATCCTTTACGCAAATGTATCTCACCAGTAAAATGAAACGAGTGTCATAACTCGGCGTAATTAACTCCAAGAGCACCGTCTGCATTGTAACAATTAACTTATTCATGAAAGTGCCAGAGCCTTAATTATTTATTTTATTTTATGATCCCTATTATCCTGTAACACCCTCCTCGTAAATACTTCAGCGGCGAACGGCGTAGCTTTGAATTTTCAAGTTATTTTGAAGTGGTGACGTCGGTTTTGAATTCCTCTCCGCGGATGCGTCTTCATCAGTTTCGTCCGTTTACATCGTTTAGGAAAACTTGGGAAGTCTTCTCATTTAAACTTTTTGGATTGTGAAAATACTGAAGGTCAAAAGTGGATTTGTTTTGTTCAATTAAGTTACTTACTTACTACTTCAACTCTTGGTATTTGTTCGCGCTAAATAATAAAGGTCAATGTTTAAGTATAGAAGTTTTCCTTTAACGTTTATACTTTAATAACACGTAAAAGCTATCTTACTTTGTGAAGAAGTACGAGTGTCGCGTATCCTTTTTACCAGTTCAGTGTACGGGAGCATGTGTTTCACTTCGAAACCTCAGCGACCCACCTTAAACGAAAACAAATAAACTCTTAAAATCGTATTAGGTAGCTGCCTGGTATGTTTTGTAAAGAGCAGTGCGTCGTTCAAAACGATTTAATAGATGGAGGCAAATAAAACGACGATATGAGAGTTCGATGGGATGCCGCAGGGCACGCTCGCGGGACCGTAATCAAATATACCTTAACTGGTTCGATCCCGTTTTATAACCAGCGCGGATTACGCTAGCTCCTTAAGTGATTTTTTTTCCATATACAGCCCATTTTCCGGATATTTTCCTTCGAGAAATACTGCTGCTATCTCACATAAACTTTTACGAACCAAGTCAATGAAGCTTTGGACGTTTTGTAAGTGGAAATTATTTTCGGTGTCAACTAAAGTGAGCATCTTACATGAAATCTCGCCCCGGCCCGTACGATGGGTATTAAAGTGCGGTCAAAGGAGCATGGGTGTCAAAGATAACAAGCACAAACACGTCACCCTACCGAAGCAAACACTTATCTTTCCATGCAAACATTTACTTAAGGAGGAATCTACTGGAGATGGCTGGAAGCAAATCTATTCCCTTAAATAAGGGAAACATTCCCGCGTTCCCGCACATTAAACCTTTACTATGTATGCTTACTTACGTAATCAAACATCAATAATGTTTATGCTTCTAATAAGGTGCTGCTGCTATTCTAACGCAAACAAAAGATACAATATTTATGTTATGTTCGCAAACAAGCGCAAATAAAGATATCGACATTATCAGAGCAAACAGTGTTACCCCCACAATAGCTTCGCGCCGATAAAATAGCATTACAAGCAAACTTACCAAATAAGACTCGATCACCTGCAAGCAAACACGCCGGATTCAAAACAACAGCAAAATATCAAATCCTCCCGGCACAGGAGATCACGGGAGCAAGTTGCGGATGTAGGGGCGTCACGAATTGCCGTTAAGTATGTGGTGGCGAATAAAAAGGGGGAAAGAGGATTAGGAGGCTTACCGCAACGCGAGTGGCAAGTTTCTAGAGTTATGCCCCTGTGCTTGTTTGTTCTGTACCATTTCCGAAGTGATTAAGTGAAGGATTAAGGTGATAAAGTTTATCGTGGGAAAATTTCGTGAACAGGCAAGACTTGTATGTCTGCTCGAAAAGCGGATATGAAAATTTGGCAAAGTTTTTTGCGTTCGTAGGTAGAACCAAATACAACTAACCAGTGAGCTTACACAAGCAAAACCAGCAAGAAGACAATGAAGTCTGCAATCATGTTATGGAGAAAACAAACCGTGTAAAAACTATCAACATAAAAAGACAAACAAGATATTAACCTAAAATCCAACGACACATTTTCCCAACAACATTACCCTGCAATTTCAATATTTTGTATGAGCACGATGTAGCTGAGGGTAATGAAATTACAAGTTGGAGAGACGAGCATGCAACGCGGGCATAATTCTGCCCCGTGTTGGGCGCCAAAAAGAAAAGTGGTTAAATATTTGCGCAATGTCCTCTGCAATATTGGATTGTTTTAGTTACAACACAAACGATCGTAAGAGCTTTTGAAATGCTTTTAGTTGAAAGTGGACTTCCTTTTTTTACCCGACTGCCAAGGAAGGGTATTGTTTTTGTATTAATAAATATCAGTTCTATTTGGTCAGAAAAGACAGCGTTTGAAAGAAGCTGTCACAATTTAGAGGGTGTTAAATACCCCCTGCAATATCTTGGCCAAAAAAAATATAGTATGCTCTGTACAAACATGCTCGTATATTTATATTAAAGCAATAACAAACATCTAAAATATTATAAGCCGTAGGGTGCCGGTAGTAGAATGTTACCCCTCCTATCTTGTCCATGGATGGAGTAAGAATCTGCCAAAAGATAACTCTGGAAGATAGGTAAATGCGTCTTTTTGTGTATCAAAATCCTGTACTGCGCTCGCCAACCCGCCTGCCAAGCGTGGTGAGTATGGCAACCAAACTCTCACGATCAGTAGTTGGAGATCTGTGATGAGGCCTTATGTCCGGCAGTGACGTCCTACGGCTGACATTATGCAAATATCATAAATTCCTGCTATAAAACCTAAACTCCTAACTATTAATGTAGAATTTTTGTTCTAGTACAAAATTGCCCCGCGTTGGGCGCCAAAAAAGGATGGATTTGTAAATATTGGCTCTGTATACAGACTCAACGGATCCCTTTTACGATACTGTCTGTGTGTTCAGGTGACAGCACTAACACCGAGCTTTAATAATGTGTGTTGTACAAAGTGTCTATTTCAATCTCAGTGAATGGGCAATAGGGCATGAACTCGCGCAAGCAAGTTTCGTAGTGTGTTCTTCAGTTTTGTTGGGGAATAAGGAATATTTGATCAAATGCTATATTAATTGATTAAATACTACACAATGCTGAGTTGGCGACCCATTTAACCGCGCCACATCCGCTTGTTCCTGTCCACAATATGTTATTTATTATTATTACTTCTTTTTCTTGCCGTGGGGTGCCGGCAGTAGAATGTCACCCCACTTCTCCTGCCCGTGGATGCAGTAAGAATCAAATACAACTAAAATATACTGCATCCAAGAAAAAGATATCTCCGAAAGATGGGCAGCAGCGTCTTTCTGTGTAAGAACATCCCGAACTGCGCTCTCCAACCCGCCTGCCAAGTGTGGTGAGTATGGCAACAACCCCACTTGGATCTCTGAGTCAATGAGGGAGGCCTATGTCCAGCAGTGGATATCTTACGGCTGTAATGATGATGATGACTTCTTTTTCTACCTGTTTTTTGTTTATTAATCATATGTTTTTATTTACAAAAAAGGATCTATATCAGCACTATTTTGAGTCTAAGCACAACGCTGATCTTCCGCCAGAATCGTTTGATACGCAAGGAAAATATAAATTCTTAATTCATTCTTCTTGTAACTCTTTGGTGTACAATAAAGTGATTCATTCATTCATAACTACTAACAAAAAAATAACAGAAACAGGCATAACATAGTTGTAAATAAAAAGTGCAAATGAACAATAGATTTAAGACTACATGAGTTAAAAGTTAAAACTATATTATCTCTAGTTAAAGGATCAGAGCACGAAACGCATTTCTGGTTATATTGTTTTCATTTCTTCCGTTACAAGACAGTGCACGCACACAGATATAAATAATGAGGGCTGTGCGTAGACGCAGCGCGCCGGCCAGCTTATTGTTATCACTCGTTCGCCTTGCACTCACACTGAGTGACAAAATAACTTTTTACAAGCTTTTATGTAGCTTGCCCTGTATGTGTGTATGTATGTATGTATGTAACTATGTTTGTTCGCGGAATCTTGCAACTCAATTTTGAAGCAGATATCTTCAACCTATTGAGCTATAATTTTGTATACATTTTTACTTTGGATGAAAATGCATGGTCAGCTATGTAACATCACTCTGAATTCAACATGGCGGACTACTTACTTTTGATGTTCTCCTATAATATGGGTATTAAATGAAAGGGCTTGCTGAGAAAAACTCAAAAAATTAAATGACGTCACTCTGAATCCAGCATGGCGGAACACCCAGGACTTGACTGGACTGGACTGCACTGGACTGGACTGACTTGGACTGGACTAGGCTGGACTGGACTGGACTGGACTGAACTGGATTGGACTGAACTGGACTGGACTGGACTGGAAAGGGCTTGCTAAGAGTTACTCGAAAAATTAAATGACATCACTCTAAATCCAACATGGCGGTAATGATATGAACAGACAAGAAACCAACTGTCCAGTGATAACTAAAAAGGTCAAAAATAAATTAAAAGTAATAAAAAAAATTAACAAACAAGCTTTTATTTAAACATTGTGTACGTTAAATATATGTAAGCTTGTTTTTTTTAATAATACAATAAACATTTTCCATTAAAGTTTAATTTTTTTTTTTTTTTTTTATTTATTCTTTACTATAAAAAATTCATGGTTTTCTTAATATTATTGTATCCGTAAACCACAGAAGGGTTTGTGTGGATACTCACACTCGACTTTAACATGATAATTTAATGACATCTTAAAACGTCTTTATATGATAAAAATATATGTAATAAAAAAGCTTGTCGAGAGATTTAAGCAGGTACTCGTGAGGTACATTGTTTGAAAAAAATTAAATCAATTAGATTAAGTTTCAGGTACACAGGTTAATCTCGTGACAAGCTTTTTTATTCCATATATTGTATAAAGACGTTTTATGTTGACATTAAACTTTAATGGAAAATGTTTATTTTATTATTTTTAGTGGGCACGTTTAAATAAAAGCTTGTTTGTTAAAAAGTTTGTCTTTCTTTTAATTTACTTATTACTTAGTCTTAGAACAGTGGCGGAATCGTTGTTTCTGCGTGTGCGCGCTGTACGCGTATGTGCATAAGTAGTGTGTTTAAGGTAAATCCGTGACTTTATCTTTAAGTTGTTAAAAACCTCTGCTAAAAACGTCTGTTAAAAGTCTTCCAACACTCGTGGTCACGTAGTCGTCTTCCCCTGACCAGGGCTGCAAGGCGCTCGAAGCGTTAGAAAATGATCATCATATCAGCCATAAAAAGTCCAATACTGAACGCAAGCCTCCCTTATGGATCTCCATGATGAGGGGAAGTAGCCATACTCACCACGCTTGGCAGGCACGTTGACGAGATGTTTCTCAGCCGTAGGAATGCTGTCCACATCCACTGCTGGACATAGGCCTCCTTCAAGGATCTTCAAGAGCTTGTGGGGTTGTTGCCATACTCGCCACGCTTGGAAGACGGGTTAGTGGGTGCAGAACGGGAAGTTGATACACGGAAAGATGCTGATGCCCATCTTCCCGAGGCAGATTCTTAATGCATTCACGGGCAAGAGAAGAGATGCAACATTCTCCTGTCGGCACTGGATGAACAGGCCTCACATAGTTTGTGTCTTTTATTAATTTCGAAACTGGATCAACTGAGAGTAAAAACTCTCACTATATCCATAATTTATTGCTGTTATAAAAACTGGATCCACTGAAAGTAAAAACTTTCACTAGATTTATAATTTATTGCAGTTCTAAAAACTAACCAACGAGTTACTCTTAAAACGAATCGCACTGATTCGTTGGATTTTTTCAAATGGTCTTCCAACGAGTAACATTGTGACTCGTTTTATGTGAAAAACGTTTTGAAACTTTTATCTTAGAGACTTTTACAATGGCCTTGGTTATCGGTAGATTTCCAAAATGTTGTTATTCTTAGTAAGGCGCAGTTAGCGGAGACGATAATTAATACATTTAAAAACATGTAAGACATATGCCGGCAGTAGAAGGTCACCCCTCCTCTCCTGCCCATGGATGCAGTAAGAATCTGCTAAGGGATATCTCCGGAAGATGGGCAGTAGCGTCTTTCCGTGTAAGAACATCCCGAACTGCGCTCACCAACCCGCCTGCCAAGCGTGGTGAGTATGGCAACAATCCCTCATGCAATTGGATCTCTAAGTCAATGAGGGAGGCCTATGTCCAGCAGTGGATGTCTTACGGCTGTAATGATGAATGATGAAGACGCTTTCCCATAAAATTAAATCTATAAAGAAACCAACTTGGGTGACAAAAGAAATCATGGACTTAGATTCGTTCCTGAGGGAACTCAAATGCATGACTTATAAATTTCCCACTAACATGCAACATGCCCAAAACTACACGAGTTTGAAGAGACAGAAAGGTATTAAAAAAGGAACGTAGTAAGTATTATTGCGATATTATAACAAGTGCATCGATCACAACAAAGTGCATTTGGGATGTTGTTAAAATGAAGACCGGGAGGTGGGAATGGACTCAGATTCTGACGGAATATTTACGTACACCAGACGGCTCCAAGTATAGTAGCAAAAGCTCGACGCAGTTAACGCACACTTTTTGAAGGTTTATATGTATAACTAGAGGGTAGGTTGTGCGCGAGCTGCGCGCAGCTCTTTCTGTGACCCTAGTCACAGCAACCAGAGTTATTGTGACCTCAAAAGGTCACCAAAAAAATAAGAGACTTCAAATTGCCGAAAACGTCCAAAAACCCAAAAATGCCACTTTTGACCTTTGGTGACCTTTTGAGGCCTTTGCCGTCTTTTTGGTACCCCCGTTCCAATGCTTGTTGTATTATTTGCCTTAGAATGCCAGCAGTAGAATATTGCCCCTCTCCTCTTTCCCGTGCATGCAGAAATCTGCCTAGGGATCCTTCCGGAAGATAGGCAACAGCGTCTTTCCGTATATCAATATTTATTGGGCAGAGTATTTGTCTTAGTATGATTAAATAGTTGTTAAAAGCATTATTTTATACATGTAAATGCTCTGTAACTGTAAAACCTTTTTGAAACTAAACACTTTTTATTATTATTATTAATAACCCTTACTGCGCTCGCCAACCCGCCTTCCAAGCGGGGCGAGTATGGCAATAACCCCCTCATGATCTTGAAAATCCATGTGGGAGGCTATATCCAGCAGTAGACGTGAACAGCAGTCCTACGGCTGAGACTAATTATTTCTCGACATTGTGATAATAAAATAAGTCATGCAACACTCGTGGTCACGTAGTCGTCTTTCCCTGACCAGGGCTGCAAGGCGCTCGAAGCGTTCGAAAATGATCATCTTCTCAGCCGTAAAACATCCACTACAGAACACTGGCCGCCCTCATGGATCTCCATGAGCGGTAGTTGCCATACTCACCATGCTTGGCAGGCGGGTTGGCGAGCGCAGTACCGGATATCGATACACGGAAAGACGCTGCTGCCCATCTCGTCAACGTGCCTGCCAAGCGTGGTGAGTATGGCTACTTCCCCTCATCATGGAGATCCATAAGGGAGGCTTGCGTTCAGTATTGGACTTTTTATGGCTGATATGATGATCATTTTCTAACGCTTCGAGCGCCTTGCAGCCCTGGTCAGGGGAAGACGACTACGTGACCACGAGTGTTGGAAGACTTTTAACAGACGTTTTTAGCAGAGGTTTTTAACAACTTAAAGATAAAGTCACGGATTTACCTTAAACACACTACTTATGCACATACGCGTACAGCGCGCACACGCAGAAACAACGATTCCGCCACTGTTCTAAGACTAAGTAATAAGTAAATTAAAACACATATCGCGATATTATGGACATAATGGTTTATCATCATCATCAACAGATGATGATGATAAACCATCCAGTAGTTGATAAAATAGGACGGTGAGATGATGAGAACAAAACTAACCCTTTTTCCAAACATTTTTCCGTAGGATGTCCACTGCTGGACAACCGCCTATTGATCTCTAAGTACTGCGGTTGGAAGCCATCCACCGCCGACCTGCGTATCTCAATTCGTCTGCCCATCTTGTAGGTGCACGTCCTACGCTGCGCTTGCCGGTCCGTGGCCTTCATTCGATAACTCTGCGGCCCCCCATTTTAATCTGAAGCTGATTATATTAATTATCATCATCGTGTTCTAATGAAATGGTTTAATCTAACATGGAAGATATAATTAAATAGTTTGATCTCCCAGTCACGTCTGTGGATCGATCGCGCGCTATAATCCATTTAGATACAGCAGTGGTCGCGATAAATCACCAAGTTGTTGAAGCTAATAGAGAGGAGGTGAGCGAGTCGCAGCCTGTGCCACTTTATTAAGACCTGGACTAGTGGTGTTCCGCAGAATTCCGGAAAATTCGGTGAAAAATTAAGCTTTGTACCTTACAAAGACGAATTCATAATTTTTTGTTTTTTTTAATGTTCATTATTTGTCCCAACTGAAAACTCAATAATTAGTCGAGCGTTAACAGCTTAAATCTTAGTTGGCACTTTTGAGTTCACTTTTAAACAAAAAAATCTGGTGAACTGTAGACGATGATTCTTATCTTATATCCAGCAGTGTGTACAATGGAAATGTGATTCGAATGTGATGTGAAGATTTCTTTCAAGTTCTAAAATGCAATGTCTTCTTTAAGTCTTATTTGGCACTTTAGAGAACGTCCAAAATCTAGTGAATATTGTCATTGGTGGTGATGATTCTGGACAAATAGTTAAGTTTTTGATACATAGCATGTTCGGTTATCTGAAAATGTTTTTGTTTTTAGTTAGCTCTCTGATTGGAATTAAATATCATAACTTGGGAAAATAAGAGGTAGAATTTTAATGTAATACAATTTAAGTTTTAAATTAAAAAGACCCGTTGAAATAGTTTTAAAAGAAAATCAAACATTTTAGAGGACTTAACAAAACTGTGTGGATGTTGACGAATAATGTTTAAACATTATTGTCGTGATTCGGTTTCAGCTTCGGCTGCGGCCACATCACTAGCGCAGTGCTGCTACCGGAACCAAGGCAGATAAGTTATGACGTCGCTTAATCACAAATTCGCCATTGCTGTTAATAGGCTCCGAGGAGGCCAGGGGTCGCAAACCAGTGATTTACACACCCTTAATCGGAGTTGGTAACTTGTGCAGTTCTGATTGTATCGCTGTTTTTGATTTTCGGATAGCGAGTGAACTAGGCGACCAGTTGGACAACTTATGGTGTAATTTTTTAGGGTTCCGTATCCAAAGGGTAAAGAAAAAAGAAATAAAATAAATCAATAAATATGGACTATTGGACGATTACAACAGAAAGCGTTGACTGATTTACATGAAACCTTTTTTGTTAGGACCGTCTTAATAAGAGAAGGGTAGTGATTGATTTGGTGACTTTTCCAGCATAATCTATTTATTTATTTGTTATTTCTTATCACGACACATTATAAACACATATCTAACCGGTTCTTTACTTTTATTATTTTGTAAATTTCGAAACGAAATCTACTTCGATTTAAAACGCTTACTAGATCCATAATTGATTGCTGTTCTGAAAATAGGATCTAGTGAGGGTTGAAACTCTCACTAGATCCTGTTCCAGATTGGATCTACATTCCTCTTCAACAAAAACTGCAACACACAGTCCATGAACTCCAAAACAGCATTTAAAACTTCGCGATTGTTCCCTTTGAAAACATTTAAATTCAAACGTCACCAGAGAGCCGGCCTTTAAAAGGCAAACACGAGCAGTCAATAAACAAGATACTTACCCGGATAGACAGTCGGACGGATAAGCCGGCCCGCGCAAACACCCCCTAACCAACGAGACACAGAGTTTGATGTTATGTACACTGGTTTTTCATTCTCTTCTCACTGTACTGTTTGTTTCCAGGGAATATAAACGCAGTACTGACGTACCACCAAGTATTTACTTTCTTTATTATTACTTTATTTAATACTTGCCGTGGGGTGCAGGCGGGAGAATTTTACCCGTTAGTTATAGCAGGCACGGGCATAAGAGGAGGCCCTCTCATGCCCGTGAATGCAATAAGAGCCTTCTAAAGGATACTTTCGGAAGATGGGCAGCAGCGTCTTTGTATCAACATCCCGTACTACGCTCCCGCTAGCCCAGCGTGGTTAGTATGGCAACTAACCCTCATGGAGATCCATGATGGGAGGCCTGTGTTCAGTAGCGGACATTTCTACGACTGAAATAATGATTTAATTCTTTTTATACTGGCGCGGTGACGCCAAATAATTTATTTATTTATTTATTTATTTATTAGGGCACAAACAGTATACAATAGACTTAAGATTAACAAAGATTATAAGTTATGGATACACCAATCAAGCTGCCACTAATTCTAAATAGTTTACAAAAAATATTTAATACACTGCGGACATTAATATGTTTATGTAGCTATATGTAAGAAAACAAACAAAATGTAAACAAAAATTAATAAGAGAACATAATACTAATCTAAAAGAAAAACTTGTTTTTTAAATTGATTCTTAGATAGCGAAAATAAATCACAATCAGAGAATATTTCATTATGCAACTTACTTACTCTGGGAATGAAAGAATTAGATGCATAATTCTATTTCTGATTATATAAAGCGAAAAGATTATTGGTACTGCGAGCATTTAAACGAGGGCATTTAAAACTTAATCGACCTAGTAAATATGGTGAGTCAACTAAACCATTCAAAATTTTAAACAGAAACATTTGATCCTTGACCGTGCGCCGGCTTTGTAGTGTGTTCGAACTAATAGTTAGAGATGTGTCGCAATTTTTAATTTTAAATTTAAGATGTTTAATGAACTTTGATTGTATTCGCTCTATGCTGTTAATATAAACTTGATAGCGAGGATTCCAAACACTTGATCCGTATTCCAAAATGGGTCTTACGAGTGAATTAAAAAGAGCTACCATTGTTTTACTATCACTAAAATCTTTACCGACTCTGAGCACAAATCCCAATAACCGATAAGCTTTATCAGTTATATTCTGAATATGTGATTTAAACATCAGCTTATTATCAAGGAGAATACCTAAATCTTTGACTTCCGTTACTCTCTGGAGCGGTACATCATTTATATAATAAATATAATTAAAAATTGATTTATTGCGAGAAAAGGTAATACAATTACATTTGGAAACATTTAATAGTAAATGATTATCATTACAGTACTTGCTTAGTCTAGACAGGTCACTCTGAAGCTCTTCACAATCACTGGTAGACCTAATGATTTTGAAAATCTTTTTGTCGTCTGCATAAAGTAATACTTTAGAAAATTTAAAAGAGGAAATGACGTCATTAATAAAAATATTAAAAAGAAGCGGGCCAAGGTGGGATCCTTGAGGCACGCCTGATGTAACGGGGACGAACGTGGAACAAAATCCCTTAATAGCAACGGCTTGACAACGATCACGAAGATACGATTCGAGCCATCGAAGCAAGTCGCCGTGTACACCAATTGACATCAACTTTTGTATTAAAATATCATGAGATATTTTGTCAAATGCCTTTGAATAATCAGTGTACACAACGTCTACCTGAAAACCATTACTCATGGACTCTAGCAGGGTATCGAGAAACTCACATAAATTTAACTCAGTAGATTTTCTGTCGACAAAGCCGTGCTGTTCTTGAACTATAAGGGGTCTTATATGTGGATACAAACTATCATAAACAATTTTTTCAAATAATTTAGGGATGCTGCTAAGTTTCGAAATAGGGCGATAGTTACTAATATCGTGTTTATCACCAGCCTTAAAAATGGGAGTAACATATGTTTTTTTCCATATTGTAGGAAAAAGCCCGGATCGTAAAGAATGATTAAAAATAATGGATAGTGGTTTAGCTAATGATTCTGAACACTTACTAAGAAAAAATGGAGGTATTCCATCGGGACCTGCACTTTTAACAGTATCCAACGACTTCATATATTTTAGAACTTGCTCAGCTGTAACCACAATGTTATGTAAGTTAATATGGTTATCCAAGGAATAACAGCTAATTGAATTAGACGCGTTTACAACATTGTCTGGTTCAAAAACAGACTGAAAGTGTCTATTGAAAAGATCACAAATTTCATCACCTTTTGACGATGAAACATTTCCAAGAAACAAAGAGTCAGGAAAATCACAATTAGAGCGCTTAGACTTTACATATCTCCAGAAGTACTTACTATTTTCCTGTATTTTAGATTCTGCAAATTTTAAGTAAGATGAAAAACATTCAGACTTAACTCTTTTTAATCGGACACGTAAATTACTAAATGTTTCGTAGTCAGCTAAATTTTTATAATTTTTCCATTTTCTATGGTATTTTAATTTTTCTTTAACGATTTTAATTAAACTTCTACTAAACCAAAATGGGTATTTGCCATCTTCATAGACTTCCTTGGAAGGGACGTGCTTAACAATAAGTTTATTAAGAATGCCATAAAAACAGGCTACAGAGTTTTCAATATTTGACAGATCTAAGATCGAATTCCAATCCAATAAATCAAGCTCATCACATATTGTTGAGTAATCAGCAATTTTAAATAACTTAACAGTTCTTTTAGGTTGACATAAATAATTAATGGAAATATTATCAAAATCTATATTTAATGTTGGGTGATATTTATCCTCCGGTACCAGTGAATCGGACTTATGAGAAACTACACAATCAATATTGGAAATAACAAGATCTAAATGTCTACCGTAGAAGTTTTGTACCTTATTAAACTGAGATAAACTATTGAAAGATAAAAAGGCCGACAAAGCTTCAACTAGTGGAACATCCAAATTAGCTTTAAGAAGTGCGGCGTTGTTACTTAAAGAACTAGTCCACTGACCTTGAGAAATGTTAAAATCGCCTACTATAATATATTTAAAGTCGGGCTCATTGGTAATTTTATTAGAGACGTACTCAAAAAATTCCAACTCAGCATTGTATAAAGCACTACATGGAGGAAAATAGCAACAAAACAAACGACAGTCTGGCCTTTTACCATTTGTGAGATTAACTGTTAAATAAATTATATCAGCTATACAGTTTGCAGATTGAACACATTCAAATTCATTAACAATAATCCCACGACGCACTGCAATTAAGACTCCCCCACCCAAAGAATCCCCACGAAAGCTATAATTTCTATCGCATCTATATACACTATAACGTGAGTCAAATAGTTCAGAGTCGAGAATACCAGGTAACAGCCAAGTTTCGGTCAGAAAAATAAAGTCCGAATCACAATTTAACATATTATTGTAAAAAATACTAGTTTTAGTTCTAAGCCCACGCACGTTTTGATAAGCTATATTCATCTTAGTATCCATTGAAACGACAAATCAACAATAAAAATAAGAATTAACTTATGATGAATACTAAATAAACATATTATATGATAGTTAGGATGACTCACAAGGTTTTTAAAAGATATGCTTAATTGCATTTTAATAAATGTTCTCGTACAATTGCCCGCTCTAATCAACACATGTAAAAACATTAAATTAAAAGTGTTAAAGTGACAAATAAAAACCAAATATAAAAATAATAAAGAATAATTAAAACTCTTATCAATATGTGTCTGTTTAGACAGTAAGATAACTTTTAACAAAGTAGCAATTCTTATTTTATTTTCTTTAAATCCTCCTCTGAGGAGATTTGTATAATAGGGCTAACATCGTCACGACGTGTAAGTATACAGCAATGCTTCACCCAAATGTATTTGAAGTTATTATCCTTCGTCAGTTTCTTTGCTTGTTGCAATAATTGCTTGTTACTGCTTATCAAATGGTCATTAAAATAGATCGACTGATTATTATCCAAGAATCCTATATCTTTGGCTTTAAGGTACTTTAGTTTTCTTAAGCAGCTTAGGCAATCATCTTTTTTGTACCGGGCCAGGAATCGAACCACGATTGGTTTACATTTTTTACTGTCACTCTTGATCGGAGCCACACGTGTGATAAAATCTAGGTCCGTTTCCGGATTTATCGAAAAGTTAGCCTTCTCTGCAAGCTTGCAAAAAATCTCAATTAAATTCTCACCCTTTTTTTCAGGAATACCTATAATTTCAATATTGGACTTCTTAATAAATCAGATCTCATAAGTGTATGCCTAGATGAACTAAGAAGAAAAGATAAAAATGTTGATGTGTTATGTGTTACGGAACATTTTCTAACAGAAGAGTACGAGCAATATCTAGTTATTCCTAACTACACGTTAGCGTCAATATTTTGCCGAAAAGAGAGCAAAAGGGGGGGTGCTTGTATTCTTGTAAGAAATGAATTAAAATGGAAAGACTTAAAGAATATATCTAAATACTCAATAATCGGAATTTATGAATGTTGTGCCGTCGAATTAACTGACTATAATATTGTAGTTTTATGCGTTTATAGAGTTCCTAAGTATACAAACTTTGAAATATTTATGAATACGTTTCAAAAAACACTACACGAACTATCCCGCAAAAATTATGAAAATATTATTGTAGCCGGTGATTTTAATATTAATATCTTGAGTCATAATAACTTAACGCTTGATTTTGAATGTTTACTTCTGAACAATAACCTCAGATTAGCTTTGAGACAACCAACAAGGATAAAAAGCCAAACTTGTATCGATAATTTTGCACATAATTTCAGAAGCACTTGCGCAACGGAGGTTATAGAGTTTGCATTATCTGATCATACAGCCCAGCTTATCATTTGTCCCGTAAAGAATATTTCCTACCTTAAATACTGGAAAATTACCAGACGAGATTACTCTGACGACAATATAAAGAAATTTACACGTGTTTTTGAGAGCTTGTCCTTCTCTGAAATATACAACGAAAAGGACTGTAATAAAGCGTATAATATGTTCTTGAAAACATTTAAAATATTCTACGAACTATGTTTTCCCCTTAAATTAATTACAGTAAAAACTACGAAACCAGTAAAGTGGATTTCACACGGTATAAAATTAAGTTGTAAAAAGAAAAGAAAAATGCTTTGGGAATATAGAAAAATACCTTCTGAAATTAAAAAAAAAGAATATCATAAATACAGTAAAATTCTTAAGAAAATTATAAAACTAACGCAAAAAGCACAAAACAACTATAAAATAAAGTCATCAAAAAATAAATCGAAAACAGCATGGAGTATCATTAATAGTTCCAAACGAAACATGCCCAAAAGCCCTATTTATAAAATAAAATTTAATGATAAAATTATAACGGACCCAAGTGAAATTTCTAATACTTTTAATGATTATTTTATAGACAAGATCATACCCATTCCTAATTCCAATACACAAAAAAAAACAACATCTCTGATTTGTAACCAAAAAGATTCCTTATTTATACAACCCTGCATACCAAATGATATCCTGAAAATAATTGCCTCTCTGAATAACACTAATAGCGTCGGGTATGATGGGATAGCAACAAAAATTATAAAAACCGTAGCTAAGTTTATTTGTGAGCCAATTTGTCATATATTAAATTTATGCATCAGTGAAGGTGTATTTCCTGATGCATTAAAAGTGTCAATATTAAAGCCTCTGCATAAAAAACAGAGTAAGGAAAATATGGCAAATTATCGACCTATCTCTTTGATACCTGTCATCTCAAAAATTTTTGAGAAATACCTTTACGAATCGATAAATAGCTACCTTGAGGCCAAAAACATCCTTTGTAGAGAACAATCTGGTTTTAGGAAAAATAAAACTATTAATATGGCTCTCTATGATTTTATACAAAGAATATCGTACAATATTGACAAAAAAATACCAACCTGTTCAATTTTTTGTGACATGACTCAAGCATTTGACTATATAAAACATGACATACTGTTACGTAAACTTGAATTATACGGCATAAGAGGTAACGTTTTAAAACTCATTAAATCCTACTTGGAAAACAGAATTCAAATGACAGAAATAACAAGAGTTAATTTTAAAACTCTCCGCGAGGAATCCTACGTTTCTAGAGAGCGAATAATGAAATACGGCGTACCCCAAGGAAGTGTACTTGGTCCGCTGTTATTTATTATTTATATTAATGATCTGCCGAAGATCACTACACAGCCCATGACATTGTTTGCAGATGATAGTACAGTGACCATAGAATGTAAAAATAAAGAGACATACAAAAATGACATTTATAAAGCTTTGACGGACATAATTTCATGGTTAGACATTAATAATTTAAGAATAAACTTATCTAAAACAAATATAATTCATTTTCGACAACGTGAATCTGCAGCTACATCAAAGTTTGACATACAATATAATAACACAGTAATTCAAGAAGTAAACATCACGAAGTTCTTAGGATTAAATATTGACAAAAAGTTAAATTGGAAATCGCACGTAGAGCTTTTATGTAAAAAAATTAATAGTACTGCATATATTTTATATAAACTATCGACAATAGTCAATGTACAAACTGTATTAACCGCATATCATGGTCTCATTGCATCCAGAATCAGGTATGGATTGATTTTTTGGGGAAATTCTACTGACGTCGATAAGGTATTTAAACACCAAAAAAGATGCATACGTGCCATGTTTCACCTTAAAGTAGTGGATTCATGCAAACATTATTTTGTAGAGCACAACATCCTAACGATTCCCTCGTTGTATATTTTGGAAACAGCAATGCTGGTGAAAAACCATCCTAACTTGTTTTGTCGGCAGTCTGATGTCGTTGAAAGAAATAGAAGAGACAACAATCGAATCTATTTGGACAGCTCTAAAACCTCCTTCTTGCGCAAAAGCATATTTCGTATGGCTCCCTCTATATATAATAGACTTCCGGAGTCGCTTCGAATTCTCCCCTGTTCGCTGTTTCAACGGAGTCTGAGGTTGTTCTTAATAGGCGCATGCTACTACAATGTTAAAGAATATATGAATGACAAAAATGTAGCAAATATTATGACTAAATAATTTCACATATTTCACACTGACTTGTTTCTTTTATTTATAATTAATATTATTAAATTTTATTTTGTTTTCGCTCCTTCATTTTTGGCATGCATTCTACCTATATTTTAAAATAATCTGTATGTTATTAACATGTTTTATTTTTAATTTTAATGTAACTGACATTCTTTTTATTTTGTATTCTATTCTTTACTTACTTTTTCTTGTATTAACTTGTACATTTTAATTGATTATTTTTTTAATATGAACTTATTGTAAAAATTATAAAATTGCACGCCTATATAGGTAAAATACATATGATCTAAAATTTTAAATTAACATCCTATTGTAACATGTATTTATGCAATAAATGAACTTTGACTTTGACTTTGACTTTGACTTTGATTGGATCTTCTAGCCCATTGTTCCCTCAAGTTTATTCCGCTCTGCAACTTTAACATAGCCTTGTTTAGATCCTTAACGTCTGTTTTTGTTGATACTATAGAACCCAGCTTACTTTCCGCAGAATCCAACCTCTTAGCGAATTCTTCATATCGTTCGTTAACATAATTAATTGATGTTCGAATTTCTTGAATTTCTTTTCTAAGTGGGCCGATTTCTTCCCGTATGTAGTTCTTGAGAGACGTATCAAGATCGTTCTTCATTATCAGCATCTGAGCCCTTATCTCGGCTTTAATTGTAGAGATCAAGTTAGCGTCCGAAGTAGTTGATATCACTGGTGAGACCAGTGAAGGGCCAGCGCACTGAGATGCGGTGTTAGGCTCGACAGATTTGATTTTACTATTTTCGCCTCGTACGGGGGTGTTACTATTATCTCCCTTTGGACGTTGCGAGGCACATAGTGGACAGGTCCACTTGGATCTTACTACCGGCGAATCACTGGAAAACTTCACACAATCTTGATGGAAATGTTGACCGCAACTGCTATTGGAACATTTTATCCGCTTCTGTGACATTAAAAAAGTAACTAATTGCTGGACAATTAACACATCATTGTCTAGCCCCAAGCTAAGCAGAGCTTGTGTTATGGGTGGTAGATGACTTATATAATAAAATTATACTACATTAATAGATTTACTACATTAGATTTTTTTATTTTTTATTTTATTTTTTTAAATTTTCAGCCGTTATTATCCCACTGCAGGGCAAAGGCCTCCCTTCCCTTCTTCCACTCCTCGCGATTTAACGCTGCTACAGGCCAAGATCTTAAATGGGCGATATTAAATTAAAGAAATTAAGATTAAGATATTATTTTTTTTATTATATATAGAAAAACATCCAGGAAACCCTGAAAAAATATCTGCAGATCGTACAGACATTTATCCAGAAGCGGGAATCGATCCCGCAACCTCCTGCGTCGCAGCGGGCGAAGGTCCGCCTGCGAGAGTCGTCAAATTAAATATGGAACTTGGCCTCCGACAAGTTAGATCGGCGTCTGCTTCTGCCCTGAGCCGCTTCCAACCAGTCCGGTGGGAAAGATTGAAGTGAGCGAAGGTCCTTCTCTTCTTCGTCTCTCCACCTGAATCCGGACGGCCGACAGGTCTTTGGCTGAATGGTACGCTCTTGAACACGTGTTTCGCTGCCTGATCTTCCATACGTTGAGCGTGGCCGAGCCAGCGTTGCCTGTGTGTTTCTATTTGGTTCGCCCGTTTTTTCTCTTTCCAGAAATATCATTTATTTATTTGTTGTTTCAGAAGTAATTGTTAAGTATCCCTAAAATGGTAACTCCCTCTGTGTCTTGTTTTTTGTCTTGATTCCACTCTTGATCTTCGGTTGCTTTACATTTATCAATCAGTTAACTGAATTGTAATAATTCTTTAATTTAAAATTGAAAAAAAATCTACCGCCTGCTTAAATCTAGGGCATGAAACTAAGCCTTGAGGAACTCAAGTGTGTAGACACTACATCAATGAGAAATTGAATATTTGTAACAATGATATTACAATTATTTAATTCCTCATGAATCCTTTCATCAAAATCGAGTTTCGAATGGGACTACCCCTAAAATATGACCTACCATATAAAAAAAAACATAATTGGCGGAGTAGTTGCGTTACAAATATAACATACAGTCGAATTGAGAACCTCGTTCTTTTTAAGTCGGAAATTAAGAAATTAATCTTAATGGGATATAGATAATCTTATAAGATATTCATAGTATGAACTTAACCTGAGAATAGCAAGCATTTATAGTGCATAACAAACTAGGTCAATCGTTGTTACTACAAATTCTGCTTATGTTTTCTTGCGAGATAATGTGTATTGTGCATATAGACCGAAATCTATCAAGCTAAAAGCTCACTCTTCCATGCTAGGCGAATCCGAGTGGCACACAGAGATCCGGTATTTACTCTGCTGGGCAAATTCAACCAGCATTTGCTTACTCAGACGCAGTCGAGTGTGGAAGTTAGTCTTGTCGTGGACATGGGGAAATGTTGCGGGACGCGTTAGCATATTGTAATGGTGAGATTTGAGATACTTTGTTAGGTAAGGCAAAGTTAAGGACATAAAGTGCCGTCGGGTACCGGCAGAAAACAGCCTTTCCTCTCTTGCCTGTAGATGCAGTAAGAATCTTTCAAAGGATACCTGCGGAAGATGGGCAGCAGCGTCTTTCTCTACGTCTTTTTCTACTGCGCTTGCCAACCATAAGTAGTAGTGTAGTATAGCAATAACCTCTTATAACCTCGGAGATATGAGGGAGGCATTTGTCCAGCAGTCCACGTGGACAGCGGTACTACGGCTGAATGATATTAAGAGAAATGAAGTATAATTTAATCCCGCGTCTGTCTGTTTGGCTTTTTTCTTCTCCTAAACCACGCAACGGATTTTGATGCAGTTTTTACCGATCGATAGAATGTTTTAAGAAAAGGTTGAGAAGTAAAATACATTGAGGTCTAGTGTAAGTTCGCTGAACTATGATGAGTATTCAATCAAATCAAAACAAATATTTTTCTTCACAAAGTACAGTTCAATGTTGTTGAAGTTGTTGGAAAATTTAATGCCCTTTGGCTGTTGTTTTGGCGTGTGCCGCGTAAACCACTGGAGTTATGTAAAGAATTTATTTTCTCAAAAACGTCTACAAAAAAGTCCGTGACAGCGTATATTACAAGCTTTTATACAGCTTGCCCTGTATGTATGTAACTATGTTTATTCGCAGAATCTTTCAACTCAATTTTGAAGCAGATATCTTCAACCAATTGAGCTGAAATTTTGTATACATGTATACTTTGGATGACAAATGCATGGTCAGCTATGTGACGTCACTCTGAATCCAACATGGCGGAACAGGTACTCGTATTTACATTGTTTATAAAAAAAACAATTAGACCAAGTTACAGGTACTCAAGTTAATCTTGCGACAAGCTTTTTTTATTACATATATTGTCTAAAGACGTTTTAAGTTAAATATAAAAATTTGCTCGATATTAACATGATTTTCATTCAGATCAAAATCATGTTTTTAAATCATGCAAGATGACCGACGATTGGTCCATCCGTACACCTGTGCGAAGCAGGGGCGGGTCGCTAGTCCTCTATTATACATTCTCTCAGTTAAGTCGGCTTATTACACGGCATCCACAAATTAATGATCGCCGCGCAAAATAGGTAAGTACAGTCTAAAAGCAAATTCGTATTGAAAAGTACCAGAGACCATATTATTAGGTTAACAATTTTCATTGATGAAGAGCGTTCGTTTCAGCCGTAAAACGTCCACTACTGAACACAGGCCTCGCTCATGGATCTCCATGAGGGGTAGTTGCCATACTCACCACGCTTGGCAGGCGGGTTGGCGAGCGCAGTACGGGATGTTGGTACACGGAAAGACGCTGCTGCCCATCTTCCGGAGGTATCCCTTAGCAGGCTCTTACTGCATCCACGGGTATGAGAGGAGAGGTAACATTCTACTGCCGGCACCCCACGGCAGAGAATGAGATGAAGAGAGTAATGGAAAGAAATTTCGATTTAAAATCATACAAACCTTAGTGTCGGCTCTATTCACAGGAAAGAACATGTCAATACGTCTGAAGCTGAGCCATAATAGTTACGTAGTTAGGAACTTTGCCAGGTGGCCAACTTTTTAAGTTATTCAAACGATTAACTTTAACATGCATGTTTTCTTGAATATAAAGTTTGTGCTCTGTTGCCTTTGCGTGGAAAGTTTTCCTGTTTTTTCAGTATTTTTATTGTTATTGGAATAAAATCGGTGATAAAACTTTCCATATACTGTTATCGGTGCTACAATTGTAAGCGAATAAAGATTATTGATACAAAGCAAAATAATAAAGGAATATTTACAATGATTTGACTTAACCAGTTACTAAATAAGGAAACTCAAAAAGAGTAAAATAGTACTAAAAATCCCGTTAAGATTACTTATGGAGTTGAAATAATTATTTGAGGGGGCTCCCATACAACAAACGTGATCGTTTTGACGTTTTTTGCTCGATATTAACAGCTGCAACAGGTAGAGGTTTGAAATATTCACAGAATATTTAGTTGTATATTTGTTTTGAACAGCTTGTTTTGCCAAATAATGGTACGGAACCCTTTGTGCGCGAGTCCAACTCGCACTTGGCCGATTTTTTGAATCTACAAACAACAGCTATAATAAACTAGTATACAACAGTGTGAAAAGAGCATGTAATTAGTTATCACGAATAGATATAAGATAATAATAAAGCTATAAACAGTACGCTTCGTACAGAAAAACAAGTTGGGATATAAATAATATCTACTATAACATAAACTAACAACTAATAATAGTCACCTATATTTAGGCTATTAGCGAAATATTTCACGCTCAACCTCTGTCTGGCTGAATTAACGCTTGAGCAGAATTGATCCAAGTCATGTTGCCTACAAAAAAAAATAAAGTGATCGCTAGCTCGCCATAATAAATCAATTTTGTCTGTAGCTAGTTCCTAAAATAGGAGTGGATATAATAGAATTATATCTGATTAATTTAGAAGGGGTTTTGATAGAGATTTTACCAAGCAATTCAGGACAATCAATCTTACTAGAAGTTATTTTGAGCAGAAAAGATAGATCAGCAATTTTACGTCTCATAGAAAGACGGAGCATATAAAACTTTCTACAAAGTTAATTATAGTTAAAAGACTTTTATGGAATTTCAAAACGTAAACAAAGGCACTTAATTATATATTTAATTTGGATTCGTTTAAACCTATCAATAATACGGTACCGGGGATTCCAGACCTGCCATGTGTATTCAAGAATGCTTCGAACAATAGTACAAGACAGTACCTTAAATGTTTTTGGCTTTACTGATACTACCCGAACTCCTCATGATAAAAGCTAACGTTCTCGAGTCCTTGGTTACGATGGCATCACCATGTTTATCAAAAATAAGTTTCGAGTCATGCATGAGATCCAAATCCTTTACATTGGCATACCTTTGTAGTGTTTCGTTTTTGAGCAGATCAGTTGATGGCGTGGTATTCCTTTTTCGGGTAACAAGAGAACATTTCTAGGGATTAAGATCTAGTTTGTTAACCAAGCAAAATCTGTCCAGCCTGGCAAGATCAGCTTGAAGTTTCTCAATATCATCGGCTGATTATCTATATGGCTCTATGAATTTTTATTTATTTATTTGATAACCAACATAATGCACACTTACAACTACAAAATATATAAAAAGCACTAAGAACTAGTCTAGTGCCATTATAATTTAGAGGTGAAAATAAAATTGCGATCAATGAATCATTTACCGAGTAATTGTACATAATTAAGTTATTTTGTTAGCAGCCTTAACTCATTTTCTTGCATGCCGTCTTCACCTCTAATTATAATGGCACTAGATTAGTTCTTAGTACTTTTTATATTTATATTTTTATATATTACTGCAGGACTTATTCGTTGTATGAAACACAGAGACAAACTGCATATGAAAGCAAGGTCAAATCCAAATAATTTAGTCTTGCAGTTGTCATATAAACGTTATCGTAATTTTTGTAATAATTTACTGAAAAAAGTTAAAATAGATTATGATAAAAGAGAACTGGAAAAAGCGGGTACGAATAGTAAAAAGATTTGGAAGTTTATAAAAAACGTAACATATTCCAACAAGAAGCATGAGACATCTTCGTGTTTATTGCAAACAAATTCCTCACCGCTTCAATCTGCTAACATTGCAAATAATTACTTTGTTAATGTAGGTAAGTGTCTAGCAGAAAAAATGCAAAGACTCTCACAATTTCCTACGGGTCCATATATTAAAAACAATAGTACTCCAACGTCTTTTGCCTTACTGGACACCGATGAAAGCGAAGTGGAAAGCATAATAATGAGCTTAAAAACCGATTGTGCAGTTGGATGGGATAATATACCAGCCAAAATTATCAAGCAATTCAGGCACATACTAATCCCACCTCTGACTCATATTATTAATCAGTGCTTTTCTACGGGGATTTTTCCCGAGGGCCTGAAAAAAGCTATCGTTGTCCCTGTGTATAAATCGGGATCTAAAGACCAAATTATTAATTATAGACCTATTTCCATACTATCCTCGTTGTCGAAGATATTTGAAAAAATTATAAGTAAAAGATTAGTCAAATACCTAGAAGATAAATTAATCTTATCAAATACACAGTTTGGCTTTAGATCTAAGTTATCTTCTTCTGACGCTGTTCATCATCTTACTAACTTTCTCGCACAAGAATTGGATAAAGGTAAGCACACCGTAGGCATTTTCCTGGATCTAGCTAAGGCTTTTGATACTGTTTCATCCCCTATCCTTTTGCGCAAGCTTGAGTCTATTGGAATTAGAGGCACCCAGTTGAATCTCTTCTCAAGTTATTTAGAAGGACGCATGCAATGCCTTAAAATTGGAAATGTTCTCAGTGATGATATGAAAAATACATCCTTTGGGGTTCCCCAAGGAAGTATTTTAGGACCTACTCTGTTTTTGATTTACATAAATGATCTCTGCAATCTTAATCTAGAACAGGGCAAAATCATATCATATGCTGATGATACTGCTCTAATTTTTTCGGCTGATTCGGAAAAAGAAGTCTACGAGTTAGCGCAAAATGGCTTTAATATTGTGACTAAATGGCTTCAGTACAACTTACTGACACTTAACGCAACAAAGACTATCCATATCAAGTTTTCTATGCGCAATCCACCGTCAACCGAAGGATATTTGAAATTATTCGCTCATTATTGCATTCCCTCTCCTGAAACTAAATGTATGTGTCCCGCTATCAACCATTCAAACAAAATAAAATATCTGGGTATCTTGCTAGATGATACTCTTTCTTTCAGACCATACATAGATGTTTTAAGCAATAGAGTTCGTAAGTTGATATTCGTATTCAAAAAGTTACGTTGTATTGCGGATCAGAAATTATTAAGACAAACTTACTTTGCCCTTTGCCAGTCCATTTTGTCATACTGCATTTCTATTTGGGGAGGAGTAGGTAAATCATTATTACTTCCAATCGAGAGAGCTCAAAGAGCCGTACTTAAGGTAGCTACTTTCCGACCTTTTATTTTTTCTACTTACCTTCTATATCAATCCTGCGAAGTGCTAACAGTTCGGCAGTTATTTATATTAAATGTGGTACTAAAACAACACACAGCTCTTCCCTACAGCACAGAGTTTACTAACAAAAGACGTAATTATATTGTTTGCCCCCGGTCAACCTCAACAAAACATGCCTTCTCAACTAAATTTTATAATTTTCTAGGTCCAATTCTCTACAATAGACTTAATATGATAGCTAACATTTTCCCATTAAATTATAATAGTTGTAAAATATCTTTAATAAAAACACTACAGAGCATGTCTTATGATGATACAGAAAAGTTATTAGCAATAACTAAGTAACTAACTGTTACTCTATTATCACTACCATGTATTCCAAGAATGAAATGTTACGCAAGCGTTTTTAACGAACATAGGTGTAAAAATTTAGCTTAGTTTTAGTTTATAAAATCTATATGAAACTGTTCCATTTAAGTCTTCTAATTATAATGATTGTTATGTTATTTACCTACAATAAGTATATGTAAGTCCCACTAGTCTGAAACACAGGTTTATCCTAGTTCAGACACAGATATTTTAGTACATTTAAATAGTTTATAAATACGGCTTTTGTAATTTATTGTGAATTTATATTGATTTTTGAATAAATTATCTTATCTATCTTATCTATCTATCTTAAATATATTTTGTAGTATCATCTGCAAAACAAAGTAGGTGGCTGTTAAGAAAGCATTGTGAAAATATGTCGTTGATAAATATAAAGAAAAGATGAGGGCCTTTGCTGGGCCCTCATCTTTTCTTTATATTTATCAATCCCTGGGGGACTCCACTAGGGACGGTAACCCAACTAGACATGTAATTATCTATAATCCTAGCCTGAGAAAGATTTAGAATATAGGACGAGAGCCATCTAAGCAAATCGCAACCTTTAATTATTAACTAAAAATTCCCCGTGACTTCGTACGCGCTTTAATCCTCTGATAGTATATTATTTGTCGTAGAGTTATATGATAAAGCCTTTCTCGATAAATCAGCTATCTAAAACTAAAATAATTTAACGATTCGAGCCAGTTGTTCCAGAGATTAGTGCGTTCAACAAACAAACAAACAACAAATAATCTAAGAAGCTTTTGAGCTTTTTAATTTAGAATTGCATTACTAAAAACATAACGTTCATTATTTTTACTCATGTATCTCAAAATAAATGCTTGAGGCATACACAATAATTTGCTACTTCGCGCACAAAAAATACAATTAAACACAATACAAAAGAAAATTGCAAAAGTTACAAAACTTAATCTAAAAAAATACATTAGGAACACATTTTAATCTAGTAGGATTTATTGTATTTGATGTAGTATAATAAATTTATTAGTTTAGTTAGTAAGTGAACAAAAAATTACATAAAAGTTTAATAGAAAAAAATCTAGTATGTGATACAAATAAACAGTACTGAATTGCTTAGACTTTGACAAAAATAAACATCTCAGTATTATTTTCAGAATCATTTGACTTCCAAAAGACGGACAGCAGGTAGGTTCCTACCCAGTCAAGTAGTAGAAAGCAGATGTTCTCTCGTAAAATATGCAAGTATCTGGCGTTCCGCAGTGCGCCACCTCCAGGCTCGGGCCCGGACATTTTGTATTCTACGACCAGTGAGGGCTGGTTTTTGTGTGCTTTTATCTTTTAAACATTGTTGTAGGTTGTTACTTGGAATTGTTGTAACTAAATGATGGCCGTGGTGCGGTGGACTGCAACACTTTGTTCCCGCCGAGATACATTTTTGCATGATCGCGAAGAATTGATTTGCTAACCATAGTATGGCCTGTACCGTGTGGTGCAGTAAAAAGGTGGCCCCTCCTCTCTAGCCCGTTGATGTAGTAAGAATATGCAAAGGGATACCCCCGGAAGATGGGCAGTGTGTTTCCGTGTTTAAACATCCCGTATTGCGCTCGCCAACCCGCCTACCTATCAAGGCGTGTATGACAACAACTACAGACAACAACCTTCTCATGATCAGTACTCGGAAAATCTGGAGGGAGGCCACTGTCCAGTTAGTTGTAAATACATACGTTTTTCCACGATACAAACATTTGTCCCGTAGTGGGAATCAAACCCGTCTCAGTTGGCTATTAGACCAACTGAGTCACGAAAGCATTCTTCTGTATTTGCAAAAAAAACTATTATTTGGTATATAAGTATACCATTTATATAAATAAAAATGAATCGCTGAAATGTATACTAAACCAAATTGGATGTTTCTTTCTTTTTTGTGTTTGTTATTTTTAGGACAAGGTTTGTATAAAATAAAATAAAAGATTTTTTACATTAATCATATGTACATTACAACTCAGTGGTACGTGCACGTCTACGCATACGCGTCCGATCTGCTCGAGCCTCTAGCTGGAACGCCTAGTTGCCAAGAAGAACTTCGTTTGCTTCGCTCACTCGTTCTAATATTTAGCGTTTTATACTTTAACAACCTTAATACAACGATGATAATAAAAGAAGGGTTTTAATATCCCAGGAAAATCGTTTAAACTTTAATATCAACTAGCATGGCAATATTAGAATTTCGAGATGTGTTTGATAAAATAAAGCAAATATTCGTTACTCCTTCACGCAAAAATGACCTACTGAATGAGCTCAAATTTTGCAAACGTATAGATGTTGACCAGGATTAACAAAGGTACAACGCATGGGAAGCGGCGGGCATAATCTAGTAAAATATTATTAGGTATTGAAATTATTTGCGCGTGGACCATCTGTACTCGTACCAACAGAATAGAGTATCAGACTTAGTTATTGTCAAGATTTTTGCTCTTCTGTCTTTTTCTGTCTATTGGATGTAGTGAAAAACTGCTGAGAGATACCTCTGAAGGATGAGCAGCAGCGTCTTTCCGTGATTCACAGCGCTCGCTAACCCACCTGCCAAGCGTGGGGTAGGTATATGGAAACAACCGCCTGTTACTGGAACTAACTCCTCAGTGTTTAGAGGCCTTTGTACAGCAGTGAACGTGGACAGTAGACCTATGGCTAAGATGATGATGATGCTTTTCTCATCTGGCATAGAATTATTCTGCTCTGCGGTCAAGCAAGGACTGGAAATGCCATATTTGCTAGACTCTAACTAGACAATAGCAAAATATGCCTGCGAATTACGTTCAGTTTACCACAAACAATCTAAAATGTATCCTTGCTGTGTTAAGATATTAAAAATCAAATCAAATATCATTTATTTCACAAAACAATCCCACCACAATCGAAAATAAATCTTATGTATTAAAACCGACTTCCATTCCATGACAAAATCCTTGACTTGTTGCTGAAAATACCTAAACCCCTATATTATATTTGAGTCTATTGTATAAGCGTATTTCCCTCGATTTACCATAGATCCTATCATCAGATCTGGGTGGAACAACAAGCAACCGTTATAAAGTGAAACTAAAAACCCAAACGCAATATTAAATTTGGGTGTCTTCTATTACAATTATTAAATTCCTCATGGGTCCCATGATCCACCTCTAAAACATGACCTACTTTATGAAAATAATCATCAAATTAAATTATAATAAACGGAATAATTGCGTAATAAACATAGTCGAATTGAAAACCTTCTTCTATTTGAAGTTGGTTAAAAAGGGAAAGTATTAGGTTCTAGGTTTTTCATTTCCTTGAAAAGTAGATAGCCTAGTTTTTAGTTTTTAAAGTGTCAAACTGCACATAAGAAGACCATGTGAACCTGCATTGAACAGACATTCCTGATGCCAGTGCTCTAACCATTGGCCTACTTATTCTATAATTTTCATTTGGATTGCAAGGCTATTGCAAGGCTAACTTCTCGGTGTGATAGAGAAATGATCCTCCTTGCATGCTTATTCTACGAAACTTCGAGATAGAACAAGCTAAACCACCTCGCTTATAACTTTTCTTGTTTTATAAAAGCGTCTCGCAAAGTCACGCGCGTTGAGAACGTGGTTTTCCAAGAACAGCCTGCGTCAATATAATACTAAAACTCTAATGTATGTTCAAGTTAAATTTAATGATTTTCGCAATGAACAAGCTGATAATTACAGTGTTTATGCTACAATTTCGGACCTTCTACTCGTAGCAATAAAATTTTATTTGAAAACAGAAAAGAATAGTGCTAAAGCTACAGGCAAAAATGCTACTTAAAAAATCACTTATTAAGAGTTATTCAGTTAAAGTAGCGTTCTCGCTACATTCAAGCCGTCAAGTAAAACGTTTTATTGTTTCAGTCAATTCATCTTACAATGACTTGCAATAATTTCCCTCAAACTGAAATTGCGGCTTCCGCCGTTGTCAGCTCCCAATAACGCATTTCTAGTTCCAATTCAATTTCCGATCGAGTTAGCTGCATAAGTTCTCGTGCAATAAGCCAATGCGCCAAACTCGTATATATCAACTGAATAAAGTAGTAAACCTGAGCAATAAACATTCTATTTTACAAGTTTTATTGGCGCCAGGTGGCGCGCGTGTTAATAAACTGGACCAAAGGTGCCGTTTCGGTCCACAAATGGGAATGGGTTTGTTCTTAATAAATTTCAACATGACATTTGTTGGTATGGTACACATTACTTATTTATTTATTTTAAGAAGACTAACAGCACAATGCAAACATAATATTTTAGAAGTAATCTTGAATCAAAAGGCTAATAACAAGTCTTCACTATTAGAAATAATATAGAAATGAAGAACGAAAATAAATAGAAGCTTTTAACAAACAAAACTGATTTAGGTTAACAAAACAAATTGAATACAGTTTATGATTAAGTCAGCCAAAGAAATCAGAACTCACTAAGCGTCTCATCCTTGCCACGCTACAGTCGAACAAATCCACAGAAGTATTATGTATGTTGTTTATTGAAGTTGTCTCAGACCCGCCATAAGTAAGAAGTACACCGATAAATGGTAGATATTGTTTACGATACCTGTTAGGAACATAAAACTGCAGTTTACTAAGTAATTTGGGACCATCAATTTGACCAGTTACCAGCTTGCTCAAGTAAAGAACATCTGCAATTTCACGTCGCCTAGCAAGTGGAAAAAGATAATATTTTCTGCATGATAATTCATAGTCATAATCGTCTTGGACCGGAAATTTAGGAATCTGATGAACTTCTTTTGACTTTTTTCAATCCGATTAACGTAGATATTATAACTTGGATTCCATATCTGACATGCGTATTCTAAGTTTCTTCTCACAAAAGTGCAATATAATATTTTTAAGCTTTTAATATTTGAGAAGTCACTTCCTGTAGATAAAACCCAAAGCTTTGTACGCTTTAGAGACTATGGAATCTACAAGTCTATCTTAAGGTCTGGTCAAATTTTGTGGACAATAAAAATAAAATATCCTGTTCCTATTTTAAACAAAAAGTATTAGGTCGTTACATACATATGAAATTAGAACTTTGTCTTAATAAGAAGATAAATTATGGTTTTCGAAACTCAAATGCATGAGTAAATAGCTGTATAAATTTGAATTTGGAATTCTTAACCAAAGAGGAGTTATTTTAGATCAAAGTGGCCAGTACAACATAACGCCAATTTCATATGTATCGACCTAATTAAAACCACATTTATAATGTCTAATTTTCATATAACGTTTAATGACATGTGTAGTTTTTTTTATGTAAGTACCACTAATTTAAGAATCGTTTTGTTCTGAAAGTTTTTAATATTGTGTCGTCGTATCGTTGCCAAAAACACAATGCACCATGCACAATGTTAATTTTCGCACGAACATAGTTTCGCAGACTCCTAATTAAGTCACAATCTGATTTGGGATTTGCTATCGTGATCACCGATGGTACGATACCCATTCCCAGTAAGCTGCTCAATAAGACTGATACAGACTGGATTGCAACGCCCCAGAGTTTTTAATACGAATGGATTCTGAACGTGAATGTTTTGACCACAATCACGTGTAGTACTATTACTTATTCTACAGCTGAACGAATTTCAGTAGTAAGTGTTTGAAAAACCGGTACAGATATATGGAACTGCTGTTGTGAAAGTTGGCTTTAGTTTGCTGTGAGGTTTTGCGGCAGAATACTTATTATGATTATATTCTAGTAGGTACAATAACCATTTTCCGCTGAACCGATGGCCATTGGGGCAGACTGGTTCTTGAGTGGAGATCACGAGTCGGCAAATTTAGTGTAAAGCACCTTATAAGTAGGTTAAGTGATGGTATTTGTATGGCAGCGGGCAGGGATTGAAGAAAGAAATCTGAAGATCGAGCTCAGTGGTGTGCCACGAGTGATGCCTTCATCGCGTCAGCCTATACAGCATAGTGTAGCCTATGTCCAGCAGTGGACTGACACCGGCTGATAATAAGGTATAACTACCTAATGACGTGAGTTTCCGGTCGCAGATTTTTTTCCCTTCATCATCAAAACGTCCACTACTGAACACAGGCCAACCTCATGGATCTCCATGAGGGGTAGTTGCCATACTAACCACGCTTGGCATGAGGGTTAGAGGGTGATACACGGAAAGGCGCTGCTGCCAATTTTCCGGAGGTATCCCTTAGCAGGCTCTTACTGTATCCACGAGCATGAGTGGAGAGGTAACATTCTACTTCCAGCAACCCACGGCAACTTCCGAAGGTTTTGTTGTTTGTAAGGTTTGTTAATTTGTTCCAGGTGGCATGGATCCACATCGACCGCCAGATGATCCTGACCATCCACCGGCACGTGATCACGCGGCTGGCCCGCTTCAGCGTGTCGCACGACAACGCCATGACGTGGCTGCTGCACGTCAGCCAGGTGCAGCAGGAGGACCGCGGGTACTACATGTGCCAGGTCAACACCAACCCCATGATCAGCCAAGTTGGATACCTGCAGGTTGTTGGTAAGTGGCATACAATCTCCATGGCAAACATGGTTTGATTTTTAAAAGCTTTTATTGGAGGCTACATACGAATCACTTCCTGACGTTCAATTGGACTCATATTTAGTAACGCGTATCTTCTTACAGTACAGTAACCATGGTACCATAGAGCTGATCTGTTGATAGAGCCGCAAGGTGGCTATAGAAACTCCGTAAATATAAAGTTAAGCCCATCGAGTAAGATAAAGATAAATATTATATGCAATATTTACGGGATATTTGCCATGATTTGAGTCTTTTTGAGTTTCTTGATATTTCGACGCAGTTTCACATGTCATGATTACATATAAATAAAGTCTTTTGCGAGCGGGTAGTCATTGGCGGACAAAACGATCTACCCTCTTTCGAAGTCTCTGACTGCGAATGATGGTTACTACTATCGGTTTCACCTTCAAACGCAACTCGATCACGGCACACAACACTGACTGTACCACTACGCGGGGCTAATACTGCACTTTTTCGGTACATTTCTTTCCAACAGGATTCCAGGTTGTTAATATTATATTGCATGTAATGTTAACAACCATGATAGTTTCAAAAGTTTTAAAGATAAAGATATTTTTTATTGTTCAATTGTTTTAGGCAATGACAAGTAGGTCCATATAAATTAAGTTTTTGTTATTTTTATAGTGTTTAACCACACTTAGTTAAAACATTTTCAAAGAATGGAATCAATAACCTTATATTTTTTTTAACGATTCTGGTGGGGTTCGTGGTGTTACCCCTCCTCTCATGCCCGTGGATGCAGTAATAGCCTGCGAAGGGATACCTCCGCAAGACGGGCAGCAGCGTCTTTCCGTGTATCAACATCCCGTACTGCGCTCGCCAACTCGCCTGCAAAGCGTGGTGAGTATGGCAACTACCCCTCATGGAGATCCATGAGGGAGGCCTGTTCAGTAGTGGACTTTTTACGGCTGGAATTATGATATTATAAGCTGTAGTGCCATCGCTAGTAATTTCTCCTGAATTCAACTTCAGACAATGAACAGAAGAACTCTAGTAGTTAAATGTAGATGGCGCTCTAATTCATTGCTCAAACCGATATCACCTTATCAAGAATTTCAGCGGGTCCAAACTTGGGCTCTGTAGCTTAGCGGTCAAAGCACTTCCGGCTTTAGGAAGCGTCAAGTATCGATTTGACGGGCGTGGGTTCGAATCCTACCGGAACCGTAAAATTTTTGATAAGGTTATTCAATTCCTAAATAAAGTTATTACAATTTTAAACTGTCCGGACATACAATCGTCATCATCATCATTTCAGCCGTAGGACGCCCACTGCTGGACATAGGCCTCCCCCATGGATTTCCAGGTATTGCGGTTAGAAGCGGCCTGCATCCACCGTCGACCTGCGGTCTTCACCAAGTCATCTGACATACAATAATATCTTGAAATTAGAAAATAAAATGTTCTACATCAAGCTCATTTGTTTTGTCTTGGCAACCACTTTTAGTAAATACCACTGAATTTTTGAAAATTAATTAAAAAAATTCAGTTCACATTCTAAAATTGTTTAAAAACTGTTTTTTTTGTATTATTTCATAATACAAAATTCAGTTGTAGGTACTAAAAGTGGTTGCCAAGACAAAACAACATTCATATTAGGCCAACATCCATGAAAGTATGTAAGCATATCAATAATAAACACTAGAAACACTACGATTGGCAGCTCCAATAACCTCCATGTCAGTTCAAACTTGCACTGGGATTTAGTTTTACCAAAACTCAGCATTGTTGGTCTGCGCAGTGACTCCGCTTATTGGAAGTTAATACAAACGAGTTGTAAAGGTCGAATGAAATCTCACGAGTCACCACCACTCGAACGCACCCAATATTAATTACCAGCCTTACAAGAACCAGCAAAGTAATACTTGTTTTCATTGAATCCATTAACTCCTAATTATGAGGTATACCATTCAGGTTTAATAGAAAGTTAGTCGGGTTTAAATATTGACGAAGTATTCTTGTTTATCCGACGGCATTCTCCGGGGGATTATTACCTTAGAACTTTTAATGACTTTTGCTTGAGGATTCTGCTGGTTTAATAGCACCCTGTTTTTAACAGGTGATTCGCTTTTCAGCTTCATTTGGTAAATTGCGCTCATGAATACCTCAAGGTGTGGTACTGTTGATTGCGTTTCTAGGAATTAAACTTTAGTATTAATCATAGCTTTCCATTTTAAACGGAATTCTGGGTTTTGAAATTTCTAAAGATATGGTGCCAGTGAAACTCATCATATACATAATAATTTCTGCACAAAGTGTGCTGAAAAAAATACCAGCCTCATAAATGTTATAAGACATTCTCAGTCAAAATAAAACCGGCCAAGAGCGAGTCGGACTCGCGCACCGAGGGTTCCGTGCCATCATACAATAAATGATAAAGGCGGTTTTATTTGTTGGACCTTGACTGCGCCATCTCTTGTCTGATAGCGGAACTTATGTAGATTTTTTTACACTTTCGATGATTTCTACAAAAGTATGAAAATTACATTAATTGTTATAATTTTCCTGTAATCTTTACATACACTCTTAGCAATAAAAGTTTCAGATTTTATTCTGCAAACTTCGGAGATATGGGGGGAATGATTTTTTTTAACGTTTTTGTAAATAAGTAAAAACTATACGGCTTAAAGGAAAACAAAAACTGTTTATTAATGTGCAAATTAATACCTCTCATATGATACCCACATGATCTATTAATTTAACCATTTTTCTAAACCTTCTTCTACCTCCCTTATCTAAAAAACTATGCAACTTAGAGAGTTCGCTATAATTTCCTATAAACTTTACGTATATTTCAATTATCTATAAAAGTTTCACTGGTTTATATCTGCAAACTTCAGATATAACGGGGTGGAACGGTCGTTTTTTCAACATTTTTTTAATAACTCAAAAACGATACGGCTTCAAGAAAAACTAAAAACTGTTTATTAATGTGCTAATGAATACCTTTCATATGATACCCTAGGTTTCCGCGGCTCATGCCAAGAAACCTAGCATACCTTATAAAATAAACTCTTCAAAATGGCAGCGTTATTCGCCGCCATCAGTCATTGAGCATTACTTCTATCAATTATTTATCAAACTGGGCCAAATCGAACCAAATAATTGCAAGTCGACCACATGGACGCGCGCCAGGGTCCGCTAGATAATGCTATCTGCGGCGCGCAGTATCTTAGTGCCGGATGCCGGCCGCCCCGCATGCTAATTTCATTAGACCAATTATTTCGGGCAGATTATGCACATTTGCAGTGATGATAATTGCCTTCCCTTTTAACCGACGAAAAAAAAGAGGAGGTTCCTCAATTCGACCGTTTATATTTTTGCAGTGTAATCAATCTAGTGTATCTGCAAGATGGGGTCGCTTTGAGAAAAAAGATGATGCTGATGATGATGAGAGGGATGTACGAGTTTGTCGTAAAAAAGGCAGCTTATTAAATTTATTGCCGAGAAAAGCTTTTGTGCAAGCTGCGGCACTCTGTTTTTGGGAGAGAACCATAGCCTTAAGATAAATGTACGAGTATATACATTACAATGTGAAACTGTCATGTGTACATTCTACATGTGCACATTCTACTACATTAAATGGACCCGTTTACAGGGTGTATTATAACATGTGTACTAACCCGAAGAGGGGGGGGTTTCAGCCCATGAAAACAAGTAGTTTAAGAAAAAAAAAATATCGAAAATTCTTATTTTTTTACAAGCTTTTATTTAGCTTGCCCTGTATCTATGTATGTAACTATGTTTGTTCGCGGAATCTTGCAACTCAATTTTGAAGCAGATGTCTTCAACCAGTTGAGCTGAAATTTTGTATGCATGTTTTCTTTGGATGACAATGCACGGTCAGCTATGTGACGTCACTCTGAATCCAACATAGCGGAACACCCAAGATGGCGGACTAATTATTTTTAATGTACTCCTATAATATGGGTGTCCAATGAAACGGCTTGCTAAGAATACACCCTGAATCCAACATGGCGCAAAACCCAAGATGGTGGACTACTTATTTTTAATGTAGTACACATGTTATAACACATCCTTAAGATGTTGTAGTCAACCAGAGTCTGATGATGGAGATTTTTAACTTTTTAGTTCTTTTTATTAACATGTAATAAAAGCTAGTTTTTATTACATGTTAATAAAAAGAACTAAAATGTTAAAAATCTCCATCATCAGACTCTGGTTACCATCTTGCACCAAAGTACTCGTCAACACGGATCAAATGATTCTAACTCGATGAGTTTCCCTTCTGGTTCCATCATCAGATCAGCTCCATGATAATTTTGGATTGTCATCCGATTGACACATGAAATGAAAATGAAAAATGCATGCAATTTTTAAGCTCAATCGGTAACCGGGAAGTAGATTAAATTTAACTTGCAAGATTGGATTACAGACATACATCGGGACATTTAAATAAAAGCTTGTGAAAAGACAGATGCCTAGGCTTAGTACCAGTCCCGCTGTCACCCTTTAAATACATAATTCACAAATAACTCGCCCACGCCTTGTACAATACCCACACTTTTTTACACACACGTGTAACACAACCACACTCAAACACACACACACACACACGCGCTCACACACACACACACACATAAACATTCACACACAGTCACACATTAATTCCATGTTATTAAAGCAACATTTAATTTCATTTAGTTTTTACTTATAATTTTTTTTCTGCATCTTTTAACTATTTTAAAACATTTTCTTCTTTTTTGTAAATAAAAATAATGTTATTTTATAAGAAACTAGAAATTTTGGTTTAGGGGACGGGCGCTGACACTGCAACACAGTTACCCACCTTTCGCAGCTGTCAACTTTCATGTTGTTTTTTGCTACTTGTGTTTCTTGTATAAATAAATATATTTGATTTGATTTGATTTGAGAATCTTTAAAGTTCTTTCTCCCGCAGTTCCACCCAACATCCTGGACGACGATAGCACGCAGTCCGCAGTGGCAGTCCGCGAGAACCAAAACATCAGTTTGGTGTGCAAGGCGGACGGGTTCCCCACGCCCAAGATCATGTGGAGGCGGGAGGACGGACAGCCCATATCTGTAGATAGGAGGAAGAAAGGTAAATACTATTTTTTACTGGAGATAAACTTTTGTTTGATTACAATTTCAGCTGTTTGTAAGCGACGATGTGGCCGCAGATAGGTCTCAAAATGCCAGAAGACACATTCACTCTTGATTTGAAGATCCCCAGGTTCAACAGAAGCCAGCAGCGATTTCCAAACCTTAGCGGTGCGGATGTTGAAGATAGAGGAGAACCGCTTGATGCTAAAGTGCGATAAAGATGCGAAGTATTTAATGTCCACAAGATAAGTATGGAACTACGCCGTGCGTTTGCTAGTGTTGAGGTAGAATGGAGATGGTGGTATCTGGTATCTATACGCTGGAAATATGCTGTAGAAGTGAGGTAACTATATATATTATATGCCATATATATAGTTACCTCACTTCTACAGCATATTTCTATATATATATATATATATATATATATATATATATATATGTATGTATGTATATAAATTATGTAATAATAAAATAATACACTTATACATTTTATATATTTAACTATATTGTGGTTAAATAATGTTTTATTTTATTTAAATTCCAATAATGTACGCCACCGTCTACTCTTCTTCTTTATTTTATGCCCATCCAAAGGTTACCTGGAAGAGATCGCTTTTAGCAATAAGGCCGCCCATTGTATCTCATATTGGTAATGTTTTCTTTTTATTTTTTGTTTGGTGTGCAATAAAGAGTATTTGTATTGTATGTTATTGTTGCGTGAGCTCCAAGCTAAGAACTTTCAACGGTGCCACAGAATACCAGTGTAGTAATATAATCGTACAGAATACCAGTGTAGTAATTAATTTCAAGATTTATCTTTTCTTGCCGTTAGAAAGGTCTGCCTCGGAGATAAATATAGATATGCCCACCATTTGCATACTTTTTTTTGTAAATTGTGTGCAATAAAGAATTAAATAATAATAATAATAATAAAATAAGAACCTACTACATTATTACAGCTTGCTAGATTTATTTAAACCGGCATTTATTTTGATGGTCGAAGCAAACATTATTCGCTTTTTGCAGGTACTAAAGTGTTACTGTAAGTCCTTTACATCTGTTATAGATGATTTACAGCTTCAGCAACTGGTAATAATGCTGTACAGGGCGCTGCAGCGCCCGGTACATTGTAAGATGGATAAGGCTTGTCCAGCACCTATACCATCCTCGCAGCTTAGTCAACTATTAGTCAGAGGAAAGAACAGGTCAAAACGTCTGAAGTTGACTTAACCGCGGGTTTCCTCACAATGTTTTCACCGTTGAGCACGTGCACGTGTGAGCATACAATTTTTAAGACCGAATAATCCATTAACTCACGTTCGGCATTGAACTCACGACCTTCGGATCTTAAGTCGGTGGTAGATACCACCACTCGGCCAACACGACTTGAAGTATTACAGCCTGTAAGCATATAAGCATAGTATTACACATACACTTAAACAATTAATTAACTCTATTTATTCGATATAAATTTATATTATAGCAGTACGTATATAATTTTATGTTACGATCAAGTTATAATTTACCATTATGTAAACTTATTGTTTAAAGTGGTTGTGACGTGTTTTGTACGTTAAATAAATAAATAAATAAATTATTAGGATTGACGGGCTCTTGAAAATCTCTAAATACCACAGGAGGAAATGTTTAAATCTGTAGAAGGTTACATAAATAAATAATAAATAAATTTATTTATTCAGTTACGTTTACATATTAGTTTCAGTAGTTTAATTACAGGGGGTGTATGTATATGCTTCTGAACGTTAACTACTTTGAACTAAACCTATGTGTACCTTGACAGAATACTCCTCGCTCTAACTGAATATTTGTATGTAGACACGCAGTAACTTTGCCTCAGTTAGCAACATGGGTTTTGTAGTTTAGTGTTCAATATTTAATAATTATTCCATTAAGGAATAGGGATATAATACAATTTATATTTATAATCTACTCAAATGATTACGGAAATATGGAAAAAAATAACAAACAAACAAACAGAAGGACTTATATCTTTACCTACAATTACTCTATAATTTTACTATATATTAAAATTTTAAAATCTATTGCTATTGCAGCCAGACAAATTACACTAGCAATTTTATATTTCCCACAAAACACGAGTTGCAATCTCAATTGTCCTGGTAAACGTCTTGGATTTTGAGTATACCAGCGGAGTTTACAGTATAACCCTAATTTTCTATATTTTGATATATATTTTGATTTTAATATTTCCATCTTGAGTTTGTAATATTCTATTCCGGGCACTACTAAACGGCTTAACTCCAAACAGATACTCATAAATAATCTAGGTAACATGATTATTAGGTAGTTAGCTCTGAGTATCGCGTTTCAATATCACGTACATTATTGAGCACCTCTCGCTCGTTAACCATTAGTGGAGGAAGCCTTTGTTTGATGTTATTAGTTGTTGTAATACATTCCGCGGCATTACCCGCCTAGATTATCTTATCTAAGGTATTTATTGAACTTGTTTGAGTGGAAGGGAAAAATTAAATTAAGAATGCTCAACACCGAAAAGAATGGAAAGAGTTTATGGAAAAGGCTTTCATAAAAGGAAAAGGAAAGATAAGTTTACCTATAAATTTAATAAACTAGACAAAATATCAAGTGGATTTATAACCACTTGATTAAATACAATCTCCAAGAGAAAAACTCCACCGTTGGCAATCACTCAGTCAGTTCCAATTTAGGCCTTAAAAAAGAATGTAAATACGAGTACGACAAGCTTTTTTATCATATAAATTGTTTATAAACTTTTTTTAATTGACATTACACAAACTTATATGGAAAATGTTCATCATTTTTTGACCGTTTAAATAAAAGCTTGTTTGTTAAAAAACTTTTTTACTTTTAATATATTTTTAACTTTTTAGTTATCACTGGACTATTGGTTTCTTGTCTGTTCATCTCATGCCCGCCATGTTGGATGTAGAGTGATGTCATATAATTTTTCATGTCAACTCTCAGCAAGCCCTTTTATTTTATATCCGTGTTGTAAAAGTACATTAATAAAATAACTAGTCCGCCATCTTGGGTATTCTGCCATATTGGGTTTAGAGTGACGTTATTTCATTTTTCGAATTAGTCCGCCATCTTGAGTATATCGCCATTTTGGATTTAGAGTGATGTTATTTAATTGTTCATTTATTTGTTAATTTAATTGCTTAATTGTTCAGTACATTGAAAATAAGTAGTCCGCCATCTTAGGTGTTTCGATATGTTGGATTCAGGGTGACGTCATTAATTTTTTTTAGTTATTCTCAGCAAGCTCTTACATTAATTAAGACGAGCTCTGTGGCGCAGCGGGCGAAGGTCCGCCTGCGACGCAAGGGGTTGCGGGTTCGATTCCCGCCTCGGGACAAATGTCTGTACGATCTGCAGATATTTGTTCAGGGTGTTCTGGGTGTTTTTCTATATATAATTAAAAAAAATATCTATCTATGTAGTATAATGTATTATGTATATCAGTCATCTAGTACCCATAACACAAGCTCTGCTTAGCTTGGGGCTAGACGATGCTGTGTGATTTGTCCATCATTATTTATTATTTATTATTATTAATTGATACCCATATTATAGGAGTACATTAAAAATAAGTAGTCCGCCATCTTGGGTGTTCCGCCATGTTGGTTTCAGAGTGACGTCACATAGCTGACCATGCATTGTCATCCAAATAAAACATGTCCACAAAATTTCAGCTCAATTGGTTGAAGGAATCTGCTTCAAAATTGAGTTGCAAGATTCCACCCGAACAAACATAGATACAGGGTGAGCTGAATAAAAGCTGGTAAAAAGTCGCGTCTTTTAGGACTTTAATGTCATAATACAAATATGAAATAACTCAACGAGAAAAGCTCGCAACACACGTAGTACGTAGTACCCGCGTACAAAATGCTCCAGCAGCACTTGTGCTGATAAATGCTGAGGGGTAGCCTTATTGTTTTCACCTCTATTTTGTAATTATATAACTGTATGTTATGAAAGTGTCTGTTATAACAATACAACTTTTCTATTCTATTTTATTCTAGAATATAAAATGGCTCGACCAGAAAGTCCAACGGACGTAGAACGTAACCTTACACAAAATACGCTAAAGTGATTTGGGCACTTGATGCGGCTCGCGGACGAACGCGGAATTTTTTATTTTACGCTTTACATTACATTGATTGCGATCGCATTACGACCCTTTTTAATTTAATTTAGAAATGAAATTAGCATTCAACATCTTGTTTGGGGCTTTCGGGTTTGAATCGAAAACGTTTTTCAGTACAAAAGGCTTGCGTTATCGGAATATTTGTGTTCGGAATTTTGTACCAATTTATGTTATTTTCAGAGGAGAAACTTTTCTGTATTTTATTCGTACCCAATTTTCGTTGTTATTAAAACAATGGGCTAATTACTGATAACATAGTTTTATGTTAAACGTCGAAAAGGCAGATGATTACAAATTTTAACCCTTTTTAAGCTAGAAACTACGGTAAAAACTGCTTTGTAAAACAAACAATAAAATTAAATTTTGCTTGTGTAAAAAAAACATACAAAGAATTAGCTGAGCTTTGAGGATTATAAAGAAATTATCACTGTTGTGTCTGTATGAATAAGCTGGAGTTAAGACTAGCCGAGAGCGGAGACACTTTTATTTAAATTAATCTTAAATGTGTTAATTTCTGTTAAAATGTTCTTGCACGCTTTAACGTTTGCTTAAAGATGCATGAACGTTGATTGTTACTTTAGATTTGTAAGATTGTGATGTAAGAGAAGTAGCATGTAATGTTACAGAAGAAGTAGTAGTAACGTGTAAGATTATTAAGTTTGTAGGATTGTGTGAAAGATGATATGAGCGGTAAAGGTGTGAATATTTAGTTGACGTCTGATAGAGAAGAATGGAAGAAGAGAACATGTTCTGCTGACCCCACGTAATGTGGGACAGGGAAATAATGATGATGATTGTTACCTTAGATTGCCATTTTAAACTAGTAGGCTATAATACCTACTGGTCGTGAATATAAATATTTGTAGTAGCATCACGCGAAACAACAAATTCAGACATGGGAGATAAAATATGACAAGAATACCTTGTATACATCGACAAATTTCATCACAGTCGCCAAGGCCGAAATCGGCTAGGAATCATCATCATCATTGTCACAAGCTATGCTTACTTTTCGAACTAATGACTTCTGAGACGGCCTCCGTGGCACTGTTAAACTAAATGATGGCTGAATCGTCAAAGGTTGCGTATTTGATTTCCGCCGCAAAACAAGTATTTGTAATTTTTCTGCAGAGATTTGTCCCGGGACTGTGTATCATAAGTATATATTTACAAAACAAAAAAAAAATAATAAGTGTTCCAACAACGATCTAGTGCCTTATGGGATAACAGAGCTTGTGGTATCCCACCATCTTAAGATGCAAGAAGCATCAAGCAGGCTTGATGTGTGTATTGTCCAGACAATATTTTTATTTAAACATGAGAACCTCAACCTTAGCCGTGGGATGTCGTGTTGCTTCTTCTTTCATGCTGTAGATGCAGTTAGAATTTGCCAAAGGAAAACTTCTGGAAGATGGGCAGCAGCAACATACTGTACTGCGCTCGCCAACCGGCCTGCCAAGCGTGGCGCGTATGGCAGCTATGGAATTCCATGAGGGAGGCCTGTGTTCAGTAGTGGCTAAAACGATGAAGCCTAAATAAATTGGTGATCTATCACCAATTTAGGCTTCATCGGAGGACATTAGGAGGTCTATCTCGCTGCATTACAAATAAGAAGTCCGCCATCTTGGGTGTTCTGCCATCTTGGTTTCAGAGTGATGTCACATAGCTGACCATGCATTGCCATCCAAAGAAAACATTTATAAAAAATTTCAACATAATTGGTTGAAGATATCTGCTTCAAAATTGAGTTGCAAGATTCCACCCGAACAAACATAGACCTGTATCTATGTTTAACTTATATATATATTTTCTTAGCTTAGATAGATAGATAGATAGAAAATACTTACCCTGTGGTAAGCTGAATAAAAGCTTGTTAAAAGTCGCTTAGTCTTTTAGGACTCTAATGTCATAATACAAATATAAAATTACTCAACGAGAAAAGCTCGCAACACACGTAGTACGTAGTGCCCGCGTAAACTCGCTGTGGCCGTGTGATTGAAGAGGAGCCGCCCAGCTTCGAGCCCACATAAGCAGAGCAGCGTCGAAAAAATACAAAGGAACCTCGCAAGTTATATAGATCCCTTATACTTAAACAGAGACAAGGTAAACTAGCGACTTAACCGTCAGTTCACTTTAAGCACGGAACCTAAAACGGAATTACAGCGCAGTCCTGAGCGGAAACGCCAATTGGCGGGCTTTGTATTAATCCTGGAAAAAGATCCCGGTATTATAAACAAACGAAGATTAACACGTCCCGGAATTTAAAGCGACAGGCGGGAACAGTTTTTTCGTAATTAAAACGTTTGGTGATGGGGATTAGCGCTCTCGCTGTCCGGCTTTTTATGCAGAACGTATTTGAGCTGAACACAGTTGTCGATGTGGTTTTTTGTTGATAGACAGACGTATTTATTCAGAGCTTTGTTAGGTAGCTTTGGTATTAGAGGGTGATGTATGAATTTTCGAGTATTTTCATACATAAAGTACTAGTATAACAAGGTTCTCACGCTGTTATAAATCATCTACATATAATAATGTGAAAGGCGTCTTTTAAGCGTTCCGTACCAAGAGGGTAAATCGGGAACCTATTACTAAGACTACGCTGCCCGTCTGTCCGTCCGTCTGTCTGTCTGTCATTAAGCTCTATCTCATGAACCGACAGTTGAAATTTTTACAGATTATATATTTTTGTTGCGCTATAACAACAAATACTAAAAACAGAATAAAATAACAATATAAGGGGGTCTCCTATACAGCAAACGTGATTATATCGCCATTCACCATCATCAATTCAACCGTAAAACGTCCACTGCTGAATACAGGGCTCCACTATGGATCTCCATGAAGGGTAGTTGCCAAACTCACCACTTTGCAGGCGGGTTGGTAAGCGCTGTATGGGATGTCGATACACGGAAAGACGCTGCTGCCCATCTTCCGGAGGTATTCCTTAGCAGGCTCTTACTGCATCCATGGGCATGAGAGGGGGGTAACATTCTTCTGCCGGCACCCCACGGCATAACGCCGTATATGCCGTTATTTGTTCGATATTAATAACGGCAACAGGTAGACGCTTGAAATATTCACAGACTAATAGTACGGAGCCCTTTGTGCGTGAGTCCGACTCGGACTTGGTCGATTTTTTATTTATAATCCGTCTTTTCACCTTGTGTATCCTCCAGCGCTAGGCACGGCGTGGCTGGCCCCGACTGGCCCCGACTGGCCGGTGACGTGGGCCCACAATTACCGGCGAGTGCCCTCGGTACCTCTCACTACAAGGAAATCGCTCTTCAGATTAAACACGATTTTTGGCGCCTTTGTCCGTGACCGCGAATGGGTGCTTGAGCGTTTTAATTTGGCGCGGAAACTCAGCAACTCCCGCGCTATAATTATCCTTCATTCTTTCTGTTCAGCTTAATGGGAAGTGGAATTAGCTGCGTGTTAGCGAGGGTTTTGTTGTCGCATCAAGCGCAGGCGGGCTGTCCCGTTCAATAGCTGGGGGGTTCTTGTTAATTTAAGGGACACGAAAGCGTAGATGGTATAGTACAGGTAAGTACATAAGGTATTTTGTTTTCACTGTAAATTGAAGCATTAGATTATCATTGCCATCGTTATCTCAGCCGGTAGGAGTGCTTAAATATTGCTATACTCACCATACTTGGCAGCTGAGTTGCCGAGTGCAGTTCAGGATGTTGACCCACGGAGAGACGTTGCTGCCCATCTTTTTAGGTTAGCAGATTTTTACTAGATTTACGGGCAAGAAAGGAGGGGCAACATTATACTGCCGGCACCCCAAGGCAATTAGATAATGAACTTTTGACATCTTTTGGTAATCATTTTGTTATTGCTTTGTTTTTTTACTTATTTTTAAATATTCCAAGGTGATAAGATAAATTCCCGTGCTTTTTTTTATTTAAAATGAACTGTGATTGGGAAAGTTTACGAGAAACTAATACTTCTTCACTTTTTTCCTTATTGTACGTTTTGTTTGTTGATTTTTTAGGTATAACTATTGAGTTACACGAACGAGCTTCGTAGCTCGATTAAGAACCTAATAACAAGAACTAAGATCAACACCGACATGCCAACCACGACCACTTTGCTTAGACGAGATAAATCATATTTGAATAGATTTAATTTTTTTTATTAATTTTTACACGCGCCATCAGCCCATAATAGGATATTTCTTTGGAGCACCTGTCTCAGCGAAAGCGTTTCTGTAACTGGCAAATTACTGAAGTAGTTTTTATAAACCTGTTAGATTTTTTGCGTTCAGGATTGGCAGAGAAGAAGGGAGGGGTTTTTAGGGGGCGAAGCCCCCTATTATGCATAGCGCTGTCTGTCTGTCTGTCTGTGCATGAACGAATACGCGTTTACCGATTTACATGAAACCTTTTTTCTTAGCACTGTCTTAATGAGAGAAAGGGGTACTGATTGATTTTGGTGACCCTAGGATCACAGGGACCGGAGTTATGGTAACCTCAATATATTTGAAATTTTGAAATTTTAATTAAATATTTTTTTTTCGGAAACTTTTGCCCCCTTTTCTGGTAGCCCTGTAGCAATGCTTGTTTTATATATGGCTTGTCCTGATTTATCTTGTCTAAGCCTCTATGTCAAGAGTGTCAGAAGACGATTGAGTCACAAATAAATTTATTATTTATCTATTCGTAATACCATAGGTTTTGCAGAAGTTCTGTTACTCCACTATGAAACCATTTAAGTAGACCCGCTGTATCTTAGTTATTAAAGCATGGACGTTGCCAACCTCAGAGCATGATAAGTTGCCCACTACTTAGGATGTCTAAAATATAAACCTGTTATTTATAGCGCTGCCTAAATATAGTTTAGCGGTATCCGCAAGATATAACGGCTATGATTGCTAGTTTACAAAAAAAACGTAAGGCCTTTGCATCTATTGTAGATGATTTATACAGCGTCAGCAACTGGTCATCATGACTAGTTTACATGACTGCATTTTTATAAGACAATGCTGCGAAACCGGCAGTAGATTGTTACCGCTCCTCTCATACCCGTGAATGCGGTAAGAGCCTGCTAAGAGCTACCTCCGGAAGATGGGAAGCAGCGTCATACTGTGTCTCAACATCCCATACCTAGCTCGCCAACCCTGCCAAGCGTGGTGAGTATGGCAACTGCCCCTCATACATGAGGGAGGCCTGTGTTCAGTAGTGGACGTTTTACAGCTGAAATGATGATATTTTTGCCACTAAGCAGTAATGTCTCCATTACTTGAATGCGGTTGGAAGGGTAAGGGGGCCGGGGAAATTACGAGCACATGAGACTTTACAACTCTATGTCTCAGGGTGACGGGTGCAATGGAATGCAACGTTGGTCATGTGCTTAGTGAACTTGATCACCGCAGCATTGTAAATGCAATAGGTAGGGTAGAATTTCAATATTTCTCTATGTTATTTCATAAATAATATGAGTCATTGTTACTTGAAATGAACATATCTCATCTGTAACTAGTTGAAACAAAGTTCCGAACCCTTGAACTTTTACGAGCAAGACACATCACGCGTGGCGTGACAAGCAGCAGTGTTGGCGGCGGTGACGGGCGCGACGAATGGGACAGGTGTGGACGCATCGGGCCCATTTGAACCCATTTTCGAGACTGGCGACCGTTGATTACGTTGCTTTATATACGTACACAGATGTTGTCTAGCCTTGTGGGCAATGAGCCGTGGGGTGCCGGGAGTAGAATGCTGCCCCTCCTCTCTTGCTCGTGGATGTCCTTCGGAAAATGGGCAGCAGCGTCTTTCTGCGTATAAACATCCTATACTGCGATCGCCAACCCGCCTGCCAAGCGCGGAGATTACGGCAACAATCTCTCATGATCAGTTCTTGATCCTAGAGGAAGGCTTTGTCCAGCAGTGTAAGTACTACAGCTGAGGTGATGATCGGTACATCATCATGATTTTCAGCTCGTAGTGACCCACTGCATAAGCCTCCTTCCCTAACCGCCATTCAGCTGTTCTCTGCGTCTTTTGCATCCAGTTCTTGCCCTGTACGGCAACTATATGGTCCATCCATATGGCAGGTAGTCTGCCGAGAGGTCTTTTAAATCCCCGAGGCCACCACTCTTTTAAAGTCTTGCTCCACCTGCCATCACCAAATCAAAGGTGTCCGACTCCATACCGTATTATCCATAACACCAGTTCATAATAGTAGTCTACTACTACTGTACTACTAGTCTACTACTGTATAATCGACCAGTTTTTTAGGGTTCCGGACCAAAATGGTAAAAAGGAACCCTTATAGAATCACTCTGTCTGTCTGTCTGTCTGTCTGTCTGTCTGTCTGTCACAGATGGATATCTCGAGAACTACTGATGCTATCAACTTGAAATTTGAAATGGTAAAAGACAACACTTTTTTACTAATATAGCATATATAAAAATGTTGAAAAACACTCATATTTTGATTGCAGGGGGGCGGATAGGGGATCTCAAAAATTTTATGTCAAGTTACTAGGCCGTGTGGGGTATCATATGAAAGGTATTCATTTGCACATTAATAAACAGTTTTTAGTTTTCCTTTAAACCGTATCGTTTTTGAGTTATTTACAAAAATGTTGAAAAAACGACCGTTCCCCCCCCCTTTTCTCCGAAGTTTGCGGAGATAAACCTCTGAAACTTTTATTGTTATTAAAAGTGTATGTAAAGATAAGAGGAAATTTATTACAATCTCTCTACATAGCATACTTTTTTAGAAATCATCGAAAGTGTAAAAAATCTACATAAGTTCCGCTATCAGATAAGAGATGGCGCTGCCAGGGTTCTCCAACAAATATAAAACCGCCTTTTTCATATATTATATTGTATGATGGCACGGAACCCTCGGTGCGCGAGTCCGACTCGCTCTTGCCCGGTTTTATTTATCCGTATGAGTACACAACCTGTAACAAAAAATCCTAGAAATCGGATAGGGTTGTTATATCTTACCTCAACAACTTTCGTTCTACGACTTTTAACTCTTCATACAAGTTGAACGGTGATTGGTTTATCCGTAGGCCATATTTAAATTGTATTGTATTGTGTGTGACTCCGTTTTCCGCATTTAGGCTCAAAGTTGGTCCATATAGTCCAGGTGTTTGTTGAGGGTGCAGTGGCCCATTAGTGTCTCCACCACTGTCCGTTCTTTGTAGTTATAGTAGGCGCCGTGAGAGCCTTGGTGATAGCATTGGAAGCGGTGCTCTTGCTAGTCCGTAGAACTGTGCGTATAATTGTAACATTTCCTTTTTTTGTGCAGTGACGGTATACGAGGGAGACACGCTGAGCCTGCAACGCATCAGCCGCACGGAGATGGGCGCCTACCTCTGCATCGCCACCAACGCTGTGCCGCCCTCCGTCTCCAAACGCATCATAGTCGACGTCGAGTGTGAGTTACAATATCATCATCATATGGACAAAGTCCTCCCTCATTGATCTCCAAGTATTTACCGGGGTTGGACAAGGCCTGCATCCACCGCCGACCTGCGGTTCTTACGGTTCTTTTGCGGACCTGAGTTGAAGTACATTTCTCAGCCATAGGACCTCCAGTGCTGGAGAAAGGTCTTCCTCATTAATCTCCAACCCGCCTGCAATAGAACATTACCCCTCCTCACATGCCCGTGGATGCAGTAAGAGCCTGCTAATGGATACCTCCGGAGGATGGGCAGCAGCGTCTTTCTGTGTATCAACATCCCGTACTGCGCTCGCCAACCCGCCTGCCAAGCGTGGTGAGTATAGCAATAACCTCTCATGATCCGTACTCGGCCATGAGGGGGGCCTTTGTCCAGTAGTGGACGTCCTATGGCTGAGATGACGATGAAGGGGAATGGACAACACAAGGAGATACGATTCACTTTCAAAATTAACGTGAGATATACTATTCATTTTGTAAGAACGGCAATTACGTAGTATTGTAACGTCGAAGATTATTCCGACACGTTTTGATTTTTCAAGAAAATCATCATCATAGGATTGAATGCCCGTCTGCGCCTGGGGCCGACACGACACTGCTAGGTTACGTGATACGTTGTTGCCTATCTTCCGGAGGTATCCGTTGGCAGATTCTTACCGAATTTACACCCCCTCACTGCATTCATCATGTATTTAGTATTATGTCATATCACGTGGAGAGGATCCTCCGCCTCTGAAATGATCAAAGCGTCCTCTATGCTGACTCTTCATTGCATCAGCCGCACGGATATAGACATCTAAACGCCGTTCCGCCTTCCGTCTCCAAACACATCATAGTGGACATTGGGAGTGAGAACATTTATCATTCATTCACAATTATGTCTCATCCCGCGAAGTGAGCCTTTCGTCTCCAAACGTATCTTAATTGACGAAGGGTGCGAGTCCATTTTTCATATTCACTCCCTATGTCACACAACGCCGAGATCTAAGGAGATCATAGTCGAAGTTATCCATCTCTACAATAAACGCATTTCATTTCAATGTTGTGTTTGCCTGTAATTGAGTTACCATATAAATTACAAATAACCATATCAGACTGTGTCCATATAAATGTTTAAGTGTAATTTTAGATATGTAAACCGTTGGGATCCTTAAAACAAGTATTGATACGGGAGTACCAGAAAAGGGGGCGAAGGTTTCCGAAAAATTACATTTTTGATCTTTGGTGACCTTTTGGGGCTTCGCCCCCTAAAACATTTTGAGAATAAAATATCTAATTAATGGAATCAGGCGTTACTTTGCGGAAATCCATGACAATAAAATGCAATAAAAAATATCTAGTTTTAATTCCGCTTATGCTGAGATGCAGGAGCACCGCCCTCCCGCCCGCTAATTATGCACATGCAGGGAGAACTAGCTTGTCAGTGCAGCATGCATACCCAAACCTATACGACGACACGTGTTTCGCCTCTCCGCGAGGCATCATCAGGTGACCGCTGAGATGTTGACTGGTCGGCCGCTGGAACGAAAGTGATAATGAGTGAATAAAATATCTTGTAAAACTAAAAAGTACAGAAAACTATAAAATCTAAACCGCTTTCTTCCGCAAGCAGATAACAAGTAAAAAATCCACAATCCTCAAGAAAACCTAGCCAATCGGTACTCGATCCATATCGGCGGTACAATGGCCGGCGCACACAACTGCGACCGGCCGGATCACGTCGTTTCCCAATTCAATTGAATTAATACGTAATTGAATTGGATGTTAGCGAATTAGGGACACATATGGTTCAATTTCGGAAATCAATGCGGTAATGCCCTGTTTGGTTTGGATTATGAATCATTAGGGCGGGAACTGACCGCGGCTTATTGTGAAGCGACGCACGATCCCGACGTGTGTAGTGCGTACAGGTGCACCGCCCGTGAAAGATATATTGTAATCGCATAAATTCGTCTAATTAATACTTTTACATCAGAATGGTATTTACCCAAGGCAGTTGAGCTTAAACACTCGGGACACTGGACACAAACAAATTACATTTTATAAATCTCATCAGAATTTTAATTCCATAATTTGAATAACACGATTCTTAATTAACCAAATGTAAAAAGCAAAAGAACCTCAGTCATTGAATGTTTACAATTTGCAAATCTGATCAAAGAATTCAAAAGCTTTGGGGAGAAAATAAGATTCGCCCAGATTTTTCACTCGATTTCAGCAAAAATAAACGGAGAGCGTCTCTGGATGACCAATTAAAAATTTTATAAAAGGAAAAACGTTGAAAAGATTCCTCCCTTTATTTTGGATTCGTATCAGGCCAGCTGACTAAATAGAAGGCAAGACGGCCTGATAATTGAAAGATAATATTTTTTCGCGGTGCACGGAGATTGCCGACGAGCTGCAGATCCATCCTTTTTCTTGGAAACGCCTTTGAAATGTTTACACAATGGAAAATTGAATTAAACGGTTGCAGGCTCCGCTGGAAATTGTTTCCTGCGGATGGAGTGATAGTTTCTTTGGAGTCGTAACGTTTACATAACTCTCCCGCTGTTACGTGGGATAATACGGGCTAGTTTGCATTTCGTAATTGCCTCTGCGTCATGTTTGCGATAGATATCTAATCGTGGCATTTCTTGTATTATTATTTATGTATTCTTGGACTGCGCGTTACGCGGTAGGTGTATAATCAGTTGCAAAACTTAAAATCTTATTCATATGCTTTTTGTTTTAAGCATACAAGTTTATAGAGGTAAAATTAAAAAAAATAAGTAAAGCTCCACACTTTACCTAGTCTTTGAGGTTACCTTTTTTTTGTAACGTGTACCCTCAGTTTTGCTATCATGCATCATGCCCTTTCATTTGATACCAAACTCCGGTAGATTTGGAAACATTCGATTATTCATCCCCACCCTCGTTCATTTCAATATTTTAACCGATTTTGATGAACATATTTAAGAACCACCGCCGGATAACCTGTTTTTCAATAAAAAAAACTGCATGCCAATCGGTCCACTCTTTTTAGAGCTACGCTGCCACATACAGACACGCGGTCACACTTATATTATAACAGTTTGTTGTTCTTTGTCGGGGATTTAAAATGTACATCGTTGCAATAATAATAATAAATTAAAGATTGAAACGCAAGTTTCTGACCACCAATGAGATTGAAAAAAATGTTTATTTTCTTTTTATTTTTATTGTGTAATTGTAGTTATGTGAGGTTATTATCAGCGATATTGTTTCTGAATTATTAACATACATATAACTGGGAATTTATCGCGTAAATTACCTTTATTATGCTACTGTATCGTGCTGTGTGTGTAGTGTGCTGTCCCAGTAGGAACCGGCCCAAATATTTTTTTATGAAGATCAAGTGAGGGTAGTTCAACAAACGCCTTCGCTTTGCTGCGGTACCTCCATCACGTCAGTCTTCCCGGGACCATGCTTGGTGCAATCCGAGCGAAACGTCGGGAAATAATAAAGGTAATTTACGCGATAAATTCCCGGTTATATGTATGTTAATAATGTGTTGTGATCGCGAAAGTTTAAAAAAGACAGTTGTTTCTGAAAGTGAAATATTGTTTTTACCTATGAGTGCTGAGCATTCCTGTAAGGTGTCTTACACGGGGCAAGTATTGTGTTAGATTAATTTTGTAAATGTAATGTGAAGATGTCGTTCGTGTAAAGATGGAGTATCTTAATAGACAATTTTTTTTATTGCAGATAGACCTTTGTTTGACCACAATCTCACCTGAGGTAAGTGACGATGTGGCCGATGATGGATCACAAAGGTCTAGAAGACACCTATTTACTCTTGACTTGAAGAGACCCAGGTTGTAGTTTTCGGGGAAAACAGAAGCCGGCAGCGAGTTACAGACCTTAGCGGTATTGCGGTATTGCGGGAATAATGCTTTTTTTACAATTTATTTAAGGACGTAGTCGCCAAGCGACTACATCGCCCAATATAGATATCAAAATGACAGCAAAGCAGACATTAACAAAAAACAACATAAACTTATTGACAGACATATTGACAGACAGAATCATATTTCTTGTTATCAATTCTAAAGGTTAACTTGCTTGATAGTAGTAAAATATTCAGCATTATTGAAGAATCGAAAACTTGAGATATTGTTATAAAATTCAGTCGAATATTCAGTGTTAGCCATGATTGACTGACACTGGAATATTTTCACAGAGAACTGCTAACAAGCTAAGATCCTGTTCTTTGCTTCTAATTATCCGTGAGCATTGTTCTCGCTCGAGTTTGAAAACAAACTCTTGTTACTCAACCACACTTTAGAGCAGAATTGATGAGAACGAGATTTTCCGAGAATATTCCGAGAACTCGTTCATTGGGAGGGTACAAAATGAAATTCATGAGAAAGCGAAATGGAACTAAAACATGAATAGTCTGGATTACCGAAGGTATAATAAACAGTAAACCCTTTGATAAGTTTGAATAAAACATATTGTTTGATGTTAAGAAAATATTTTCAGAACCCGATTTCTTGCTCTGGGGTATTTGCGGAACAGATTACAAGAATACTGTGAATCAGATCTTGACTCGTTTCTTGATGAAAGTTAAAAAAGTAGGCGAAAAACTGGCTGAGATTTAAAAGGTACGGTGCAGCTACGTGGTTTGAAAAATGTTCTACAGTGTCTTTTGTTCATACAAGTATACTAATTATTCTTTAAAAAAATTAGCTGATTAAATCCTTACAGCCGTAGGACTGCCGTCCACGCGCCACTGCTGGACATAGGCCTCCTCATGGATCTCGAATATCATGCTCAACCCCATTAGGCATCATGAGGAGTTTGATGCCATACTCACCACGCTTAGCAGGCTTGTTGGCGAGCATAGTACGGGATGTTGAGACACGGAAATACGCTGCTGCTCTTTCGGAGGTTTCCCTTGGCAGATTCTTGTTGCATTCACGGGCAAAATAGAAGTGGCAACATTCTATTGCCGGCACCCCACGGCGATTATATACCAAGCTTTTAAGTTATGTTGGTTGCGTGGAAAATTACTTTTAGCAATGAAACTTCCAATGTGGATGTAGAGGTATATACCCAATAGTATTGAATTATTTGTGCTTTTTTCTAGTTAATTTATTTTAATAATTAATTTCCTTTTATTAGTTTTTTCAATACACATAGAAATGTCATTTTATTCCATTCAAATAACTTTTGCTATAATAACTCAACACCCAGAATCCATTTCAAAGTTTAATGTGTGAAAAATAGTGTGGATTTTTGCAAAGGAATTTAAGTCATTCAGGGTCCAAGAATAACTGCTATGCAGAGCGTAAATCCCCGCTGTAATTCAGACTGTCTGTAACCTTGCCACAGAACCAAAGATCGTAAATTTTTTGTTAAAAAGCGAACTGATTTAACAATTATTATACATATCGTGCAATGTTTATTGATGTGTTCCTTCCTACTTCAAATGTTGATTAAATTTTTTGTACGAGAAACTAGTGCCTAGAATAACCTTCTATAGGCCTAAGGATGCTACTAAGATAATTTTGTTAACTTTTGATAAGTTGATGAATCTAATCTTGATGATGATGATGTTTTCCAGGCCGATTTTGGCCACGGCAACTTAACTTTGCCGCCGTGGGATGCGGCCGGCAGTAAAATGTTACCCCTCCTCTCATACCCATAGATGCAGTAAGAGCCTGCTAAGGGATACTTCCGGAAGATGGGCAGCAGAGTCTTTAAGTGTATCATCATCTTGAACTGAGCTTACCAACCCGCCTGCCATGCGTGGTGAGTAAGGCAACTACCCCTCATCCATGAGGGAGGCCTGTTTTCAGTTGTGGACGTTTTACGGCTGAAATGATGAAATTACGACTTAACTTTTGTCTACGGGTTATGCGGCAGAGCTTCCTTCGTGTGCTCTGATGTAACTAATATACCCTATTTTGGCTTTGAAAGTGCGTTTGTGAAAATTGCACGTCAAGATGTTATTTTTGTTAAATGATATCTAAAACTTATGGTACGTACCCACAACAACCTAGCTAAACGAGTAATATTTGCAGAATAGATTCAAATGTCGTAGACTGGGAGCGACGAAGCTGAGAGGATTGTGTAGACGCTGAGTAAGCTTTTTCAGCGTCCCCTTACTTCTTCATTGATATTTTAAAAGCTGCAAAGCCTTGTATTTGTAAGTATTCTCTTAAAACTTTATTTTATCAAGTAAGGCTTGCTGATGAAAAAGGGAATTAGGGACAGAACATCGTGTTACAAAATGATTAAGAATAATTGTCTGACAAACTATTTAGTATCTAACAGTTTATCAGTCTACTTTAGTAATGGTTGATATGCCACATATTTATATTTGCCCAAATATTAGGGTTAAAGTATGAAATTGCCGATTTGTACTGAAAAATTGAAATTAGTTTTTTTTTATATAACATATTTATTTAATCAAAATAATTACCATTATTATCTATGCATTGCTGCCATCTAATAGGAAGATCATTTATGCCTTTGCGATAGAACTCTGGTGATCTAGATTCGACAAACTGTGTGAAAGCATTATTCACTGCCTCCTGAGAAGAAAACTTTTTATCACGTAGAAAGTTGTCCAAATCACGAAAAAAATGGTAGTCCGTTGGAGCAAGGTCTGGCGAATACGGAGGGTGACGAACGGTTTCTAATTGCATTTCCTGTAGAGTTAAAACGGTTTCTCGTGCTGTATGAGATCTCGCGTTATCATGGAGCAATAATGGTGAAGATCGATTCATGAGTCGGGGCTGTTTCACTGCTAGTTTTGCTATCATTGTTCGGAGTTCGGCACAACAGACATCTGCTGTTATTGCTTGACCAGATCGGAGAAAGCTATAGTGAATAACACTATGCTGAGACCAACAACCAGTTACCATTACCTTTTTATTGGTAAGCTTTGCTTTAGGACACTGTTGCGGCGTTTGACCTGGGGTCAGCCATTGCATTTTCGCTTATGGTTATCGTAAAGAATCCACTTTTCATCACAAGTCATAATTCGATCCAATATTCCTTCATTTCTGTATCGATGCATTATTCACCTGTGTGGGTGGTCTTCCACGTGGGTCGTTCTTCAAATCAAAGTTTCCATCACGAAAGCGTTAAAACGAAAATCGAACAGTGCGTTTAGCAGTTCCCCGCTCCAAACGCAACATTGATATTGCGAGCTGTTTCTGCCGCGTTAGTTCCGCGTCGGAACTCGTATTCAAAAATCACTCGAATTTTTGAAGTATCCATCTTTCTAGTCTAAGCTGAATAAAAAAAACAACTGAGAGTTGATAATCGAATGTTGTATGTACATTTTTTAAAAGAAGAACTTCATAGGTACCACGTGAAAAAAGTTTCACTCAAAAATCTCAAACCATGAAGGTTCTATGTCAATTCGAAATTCCTATTACAATAAAACGGCAATTTCATACCTTAACCCCTATTATTACATATACAAAACATGCAAAACTAAGTATCTTAGGGAGTTACAGTTAATGCGGCAAAACATCGTGTTCAGAGAAATATAGTTTTTCTACGAAGATTGAAACTAGGGAGCTTCTTACTGTTTGTAATCTAGCTCAGTCGTCATCATTATCATCATCTCAGCCATAAAGTTACTTCTTTCAGGTAGAAAGAAAAGTATTTTGATACACGGAAAAACGTTCTGCCCATTTCCGGAGGTATTCCACAGCAAATTCTTACAGCATCCACAGGGAAGATAGGAGGAGCAACATTCTACTAACTGTAACTGTGTTGTGTAAATCATACAGAAAATAAAACAAAAATAACTTATCCTACAAAAACACCAGAAATACACAATATGCGGTCTTATCGCTTAAAGCGATTTGATGGAGAAAGGTTTTTTGTTCTCTAGGTGAGTAGAGAACAAAATCGTTGCGTTCTCTAGCTAAGTAGAAAACAAAAATATTTCTTAGAGCCATACATTATCTTACACAAGTTCCCATACACGAGTACGCTCGAGTCTTTCGTCGGGGAATCGTTATCGATCAAAACAAGGGGCAGTTACAGACTCAAAGGAAGCAATTTATAAAGTTTCAATAATGATGGATAGTGCCGGAGTTTGCCGGGAACGCCGGACTGATGTAGTTCTGGAGATAAGAGCGAGAGTATTACATTATCTTAAAATTGCCTTGCGACAGGTTTTGAGGGTGTAGCGTGGTTATAAACTAATTTTTTTACATTGGTTTTTATTTCTCCATTAAACAAAGTCTTTGAATATTTATAACGCAACAAACTTTGTAACCATCATCGAACAATTCTCTACTAATGAGCATAATTGACCTACCCCAAACTATTAAATATATGTGACAACAATCTGATAGTACTTACGGATTTTTCAATTGTGATCTATTCCACGAATAACTATCAGATTTAATATTTTAAACTACGTTTAAAGAAGTGAGATAACAATAACCGTATTGTTGTCTTACTTCTTTGAACGTAACTTCAATATCATGTTTGAGAGGAATAGACAATATTCGACTGTTTATCTAACGACTGAAAACTCGGCCTTAAACTAAATTTAGACGTGAAGCCGAGACACTGCAGCGTATAAGATTTAAAATTTTAATGCAAGAAAGCCGTATATTCTTTACAAAGTAATATTCCACCTCCTTGCGTGATTCCGCGGAACTTTCCGGATTCCGCGTCCCGGGACCACCCGCAATTTTTCACATAACACTTCAGATAATAAAATCCACACTTTTAGAACGTACCAGTAATTCTCGCGACTTTATGGGCCATTCTAGCTGATATTACTACGTCGACTGACATGTTTTAATATTTTACGACACTTATAATATTTATAAAGATTTTTTACGATTCATTATGACACTGATAATGCGAGATGGCCCGTTAAATTGTTAAGTACCTGAATGATGAGCTGGTTCTATATTTTTTTTTTAATTGCCCATGTTTGAATGGAATTCACCTTCGCAGGTTATAACAAGCATTGGTACGGGGGTTCCAGAAAAGGGGCGAGGCCTCAAAAGGTCACCAAAGGTCAAAAGACTTTTATTTTTTTGGTCACCAAAATCAATCAGTCACCTTCTCTCATTAAGACGGTGCTAACAAAAAAGGTTTCATGTAAATCGGTGAACGCGTTCGGTCGTAATCGTGAAATACACAGACAGACAGACAGACAGACAGCACTATGCATATTAGGGGGCTTCGCCCCCTAGAAACTTTTCAGTTTTCATAAAAATTTTGTTTTATTAAAAGATGTTTCACTGACAAAGTAAAAAGATAAACGCTGATAACTTTTACCTTTGTGGATGTACATACTTCGACACGGGCAATAGAGGAGAGGCAACATTCATTGTCGGCACCCCACGGCAAACAACTAAGCTATATAATACTGGTTGATTGCTAGTGATGATTGGAGAGTCCGTTTCTAAACAAGAGATAAGTGAATTGGTTCGGGGCTTCACTGAGTCTTGATTTACTGAAATTTAGTCCATTCGAAGGGTATTGCTTATTTATGAGGTCAAATGGACGCGAGCCTATCCATTTACTTCGGTCACCGATGAACAGTACTCTCATTGTGTTTCATACACTTTCGCTAAAACAATATCCATTTTTTTCAAAAATTAACTATTTTATTTCAGATACTTAGGTAAAAAAAAATTCTTGAATATTGCGATCCGATATCAAAGTACAAAGTGTTTCCAGAATTGTAACAAGATGGAGCTACTAAATGTTGCTAAATCATAGTTCGCCAATTGATAGTGGTAGATATATCGCCCACAAAATTAAACAGAACATTGCAATGCGATACGAAAAGCACAAAATGTTTCCAAAAATTTTATTAGACGACGTTGTAAATTTGTAACCAGATAGCGCTAGTAGGATAGCTTCGACTAGACAACCAAAAGGAGTAGGCATCTACCTGCAAATCACCCCCTCTACCATTTCTTTACGCAAAAAATGTTACGGATTTTTAAAAACTACTAATAATTTTCATTTTCCAGTAACAGAATCGCTTTTCCGAGACAGGTGCTCCAGATAATAATATGCTATTATGTGTTAATAACGTGTGTAAAAAGTAATTAAAAACCAATACTTTATAAAAATAAGTATAATATTTTAGATGTGACTGTAATCTTGATAAAGTTTTTTCATAATATTGTAACAATATCTTCGATTTTTAATGAAAATAACGAATCGCCTGTCGTAGTATCTTTGAAACCTCTAGTGGAATATTACATTTTCAACCTTATTTTGAAACAAATCAGTCTTTATTTGCAAGGCGTATAGTTATCATCATCATCTCAGTCGAAGTACTGCTGTCCACGTCCACAGCTGGGCACAGGCCTCATGGGTCATGATCACGTTGCCGTACTTGGCAGGCGGGTTGGCGAGCGTAGTACGGGATGTTGATACACGAAAAGACGCTGCTTCCCATCTTACGGAGGTATCTCTTGGCAGATTCTTACTGTATCCACAGGCAAGAGAGGGAAGGCAACATTCTATGCCGGCACCCCACAGCATAGAATATACATCGATAAAAATTTAAACAAGCCGATTGGCATTCAATATCTTGTATGGTATTCAATGCCTATGATAATAGTTCTGTTTATTCCAGTCTCTCCGATGATCTGGGTGCCGAATCAGCTGGTGGGCGCTCCTGCGGGCACTGACGTCACCGTGGACTGCCACACCGAGGCGCACCCGCGCGCCATCTCTTATTGGGTCTACGACAACGTGATGGTGCTGCCTACGAAGAAGTATGCCATTAATACTGAGGAGAACTCTTATAGGTATGTAAACATCAACTCATTCACCTGTCTTCATTCTAGAATAATGCACTTCTCGTAATTACTAAGGCAGAAACTTAGTCCTAAGTAGGACTAAGTTTCTTTCAAATTTGGACAAAGCCAAATATATTTTTGATTGGCTTGCCTAATGTCAACTTTCTTTGGGAAGTTTTATAAAGTTTTGTCGTATACTGCTCTATAAGTTAGCAGGGGGTACTACGAGCCGGTAATGTTGACAAGGACCCGCTCTACCCACATTTTATGCTGACCCGCACAACTGCGTCTGCATCGCATAAGAGAAATTTGCACGGAAGCTAGTAATGGGAATAAATTTTCCCAGTTTATATAACATGTTTCAATGATGCTCTGCTCCTATTGGTCAATATTGTCCTATTGGTGGTATAGCCTATCAAACCTAAAGTCTTACTCGATAGTTGGGCTATAAATCACCAAAGAATGTTTTAATCAGTAGTCCCTGACATTAGCATGTTCAACCGAACAATCAAACAGACTATGTCATTCTCTCTCAAAATATGCCAATCGAAAAAGCAAAAGGTAGTCGTTAACTTAGCAAATTAATTCATTGTTTTCTGAAAAAAGGTATCTTAAGTATGTATTGCTTTTTGATTCTTCGATCTTTATGTAAATCTATTTTCCACACATTTTTATTGGCATATTATATCAGTTGCTAGCGGCAACATAAGTAATTATGATAAGGTATACCGAGAATCGTGTTAGTAAGCGGCGGCATACTTATTATGATGATGAGTATTCATAGCCTGTTTAATATTGAGAGCCTGTTAATCCCAGTTGCGTTCAATGTTCAATACGGGGCTCAGTGCTAATGTCGCCCGCCCAAGCCTCGGCCCGCCCGCCCGCCGCGGTTGGCTTCTATGGTAGAATTAAGCGCTTATGTCAATTGGGGGTAACCGATTTTAAGCTTGTTTTCTATAACAGTGTTATGTTTTCATCAATTTGATAATACAAATTTGAGGCCTTAGTTTTAGTATTTATATATTTTTGTATGCGACTTCGCACATTTCCAAACATCTTAATTATTATATGTCTTTCTTTCTTTACGTACATAATTATGAAGAAGACATATTATATTTCACGCATCGGATTTATTCGCACTACTATCCATACCAATAAGGTCTATAAAGGTCCATAAACTTAAAGTAGGGTTAGGTAGTAATTATTTTTTAGGTTTAAATAATTTTATTTCTCATAAGATCTATAAGGTCCACTTAGAATGAGATTAAAATTAATTACTTCTCACCAATAGCCGCTGGAACCTTAATAACTAGCACACAAGTATCTTTACCTTTTTCATGAGCACTAACACAAAATTTCCATTTCATGTCCTTCTAATAAATTCTGCAAACTTAATTACTTCAGCCTTAAAACGTCTGCTGAACACAGGCCTCCCTCATGGATCTCCTCATCGATGTTAGGGGTAGTTACCATACTCGCCACGCTTGGCAGGCGGGTTGGCGAGCGCTGCACGGGATGATGCTGCTGCCCATCTTCCGGAGGTATCCCTTGGCAGATTTCACCTTGACTGCATCCACGGGCAAGAGAGGGGGCAACATTCTACTGCCACGTGGCCATATTACCGAACTGATATCTTATGTTTTCTCGAATGCGATTTAAAATCTTTCCTTAATTTCTCAATTATAAGTTTAATTGAAAATAAGAATAGCTGAACGGTGTACCTTGAACAAGTATCGAGCACAGGTAACGAACACTTTCATCGCTCGTATGAAACTGTTTTGAGCAAACTCTACTGCGTTTACATAACAAGTTTGTTAAATTATAAAATGTTACGGAACCTCCGACACTAAGTACCACTAGAAAACCTGCTTTTTAACTATGTAACTTTCAGTTTGGCGATTTACACATGATGTACCTTAATTTGATATCAAACTTGGGTATATTTGAGAACACAAACTAACGCTTTCTATAAGGTTCGAGTTACTTTTGAACTTTTTACTTTTTAATAAAAAGCCTCATTGTTTAAAGTACTGGCCGCGATGGTTTCATAAACTTTATCGATCACAATACATTTTAAATATCAAAAAATCAAAGGTAACTATATATTTAATTAATTACGCTATAAATTGTGTTTGGTGATATTTAAATTGTACTGGCAGTGATTAATTAAAAGCCACCGGAGAGCGCCATCTTGGTCATGCAAGTGTCAATACTGGGTCATTAATTACACCGCAATAATGGGGACGTCGTCGTGGGACGAGTGTCCGCTCTGTCGCTGTTCGTTGTGAACCATGCACGGGTGATGTCGGGCGGGTTCACTATACTTCAGGCACTTTCGATGCAGAATGTTTTCCAACAAACTTTACCTTAAGGATGAACGAGTCGCTCATCTTTCCATACAAACGTGGAAGGGTAACTACTCCACTTTTTGACGTTAACCATCCAACACTAAGGATTATATCAATGTATCTCGTCATAATCTATGTTTGTCTATACCCCAAACCGTAAAAAAAGTATTTATTTCAAAAATACAAGTTTCTAAACTTTCATATTTTAAAACTGATTTTAGCCCAACTTTGGACGAAACTAAATAATATAAGGAGAAAGAAAACTCGAAAATAAATGCCGTTCCGACATAGTTTAATTATTCAAAAGTTGAAATAAATGTGATATTCAAGTTTTTCTATAATAACCCTTGTGCTAAAAGTCTATTCACATATTTTTGCGCGGTCGGTTTAGGAATGAATCATTGTGCATTTCATTCTAGCGCGCGGGTAAACATGTGAAGATGTCGAAGGAGTGTCTTAATAAATAAATAAACACACTATGTCAGGTGAGATAGCATACATTTAGGCCGCGCTCACTGACGACTTTGCCTCCGCGACTAGTTGGACCTTAAGAACAACCTTTTATTACTTGATAATAAAAATAACTAAAAAGTTAAGCTGGTTACCATCTAGCACCAAAGAACTCGTCAAGACGGATCAAACGAGTTCAAACTCGATGGGCTTGGGAAACTCGTTTAACTACCGAGTTCCTATGCCCACCTTCCGGTTCTATCATCAGATCAGCTCCATCCATGTCATAATAATTTTGCATTTTTATCCAATTTACACATGCGTACAAAATTTCATCCTACTCAGTAACAGGCAAACATCGGGACATGTGAAACTAAATAAGAGCTTGTAATATATTTCTTCCTGCTAGGTTTTATATTTATTTCTCAATGATTGGTGTTTTGTAACCACTCCCTTTAATATAAATTACTATAAACTCGGTCTAAAGACCAACCCTGAAAGGAATTCAATTTCAAGTTTGACGGTTTGTTTACATCGAAAGTGGCTGGAATATAGTTAAGTATAGCAAATAAATAAATAAATAATGCTGGACAATTCACACAGCATCATCTAGCCCCAAGCTAAGCAGAGCTTGTGTTATGGGTACTAGATGACTGGTATAATACATAGATAGACATTTTTTATTATATAGAAACACATCCAGAACACCCTGAATAAATATGCGCATATCATAGAGGTACATACATCTGTTCCGAGGCGGGAATCGAACACGCAACCTCTTACGTCGCAGGTGTACCTTCGTCCGCTGCGCCACAGAGGTAGTCAAATTATCAATATATTATTATATAGTCCTCCCCATCTACTACGATGACGACAAAAGACATTTGGACACACAATATTGATAACTAGTGAACCCGCTACAAGTTGTACCTTATTTAATTCGTAATTGCTTCTACAAGATCCTACCTAATATACTACCTACAAGATAATTAATCACACGCACACACACACACACACACACATACACATTTTGTTCATCTTACACTTTCTTAGTATGTAAACTAACTTTAGTCTAAAACTGTGGGGTACACAGTAATTTCACTACTGCGATTCTCGTCGTTCGTTATGTTTTTTATTAAGTCTAAGTTGTTCGCTGTAAATTAATTTTTAATTTTATCCCAGGGCACACATGAAGCTGACAGTACGGAACCTACAGACAGGCGACTTTGGCAACTACCGCTGCATCTCTAAAAACTCGCTCGGGGAGACGGAGGGCTCCATCAGGCTTTATGGTGAGTTTATGAACGTATAATTTAATATCATAATCATTCAAGAAAGACAAGCGTTTGTAGGTTATGTCACAAGCCTCGTACAAACACAGCGGCGATTTTTGGCAGTTTTTCTGACATGCCCGCCACCGCAGACTGCCTCTTTTTGGGTGGATTTTTCTTCGAACCTATAAAAATAGATGTAAAAGTAAAGAAAAATAAAACAAAAAGTGTTTAATTATACGGCCGATCACATTTATTTGATGACTGATACCAATCACGTCACCTACGATTCGAAAAAGTCCATTTTGCTACTTGATGAACACAATTTTAGGATTCGAAAAGTTACGACTCCAAGAACATTATTATGCGATGATATCCAAACCGTTGTCCTATGACCGATTCGTCATTGGAATTTTCGTTGACATAATCTTTCATTTATGTCCGTTTCCCCAGCAGTGTCTTTCACCTACTTTCACTTTTGACGATACGATGGCCCCTCCCAGCTACAGAATGTTTCACCGACACAACGATAGATCTTTAACTCTTTTAACAACTGAATTTTCTACACTACATACCACACTATTTTAGGATTCTAAGAACACTATTTTAGAGTTCGAATAATACCATTTTACGATTCTTAATAGACCAGTTTACAAACCTTTTGTCCGTAACTCCATGACGATGTTTGACGATACACAGTTTGGCAAGTTCATCGAAGCAGTTACTCGCTCCGCCGTGAATGCACAAAGTTCTCCAGACTCGACTCAGTTCGATTAACTTCCGACCAAGTTCTAATGTACTTGCACTAATAACTGCACAATCATATTATGCAAATTGCGATCGTTTGCGGTTAGTGTTTAGAGTGCTCTTTCCTAAAGTGCTTCTTTAAGCAGGCTATCAAGTTATTCAGGAACAGATGAAGACTGAAATATGAGTGTCTCGTTGGAATTAATTTTCCTTGCCTCAACAAACAGGTATTTTTAGATAGAGTGCAAGAAAGCGTTGCTAAATAATTTCTATGTATCTCTTCATAGTATAAATAGAAGTTGCTTGCCGCGTTTCTCCGTCTGTCTGTTTCGTCGCTTACTCACGCATGTCCGGTTTCCTTGTAACAAAAAAACCCTAGTAACCTATTTTTTGACCCCTGTTAAGTAACGACTTTTCTAATGAGTTCATTCACAAAACCGTTACAAAGCAGCAGCTGTACTAAGGAGGTAAGAAATTAAACGAATCCTTACACGATTAAAACGCAAAGTCAAAGAAGTCTTCTTGTATCTTGAGCAAAGGTATAATATGAATTTGTAAACAAAACTATTCGGACGATTAGTGGAATAAACGTTCGCTACAAGTCTCTGTCCTTCCCGAAGCGTTTTACAAAGTTAGAGCAGTGTACCTAGCTATAGCTTTAGGAGTGTCAAAGGCGCCACTGACTTTTAGACAGTCGGGGCACCTCGACGAGGTAGCGTGCCAGTTGTCGCATATCGCCGCGGCGCCACTGAGCAGTTTACAGTTTAATTCGATTTTGTAGGTTGTGAATAAGTCACTGACTAATAACTTTTGTTGCAGAAATTCCGATGCCGTCAACTTCGCCGAAAGCCACGGAGATGAAAGTTAACGTCAACAAAGAAAGTGAGTATTAGGAACTTGCCGTGGGGTGCCGGCAGTAGAATGTTTCCTCTCTTACCCGTGGATGCAGTAATAATCAAAGGTATACCTCTGGAAGTTGAGTAGCAGCGTCTTTTTGTGTATCAACATCTCGTGCTGGGCTCGCCAACGGAGGGCCAAGGCCTCCCTTAATATCACTACTGATCTTGAGGGGTTGTTTCCATTCTCACCACGCTTGGCAGGCGGGTTGGCTAGCGCAGTACGGGATGTTGATACACGGAAAGACGCTGCTACCCATCTTCTTACTGCATCCACGGGCAAGAGAGGAGGGGCAACATTCTTCTACCGGCACCCCACGGCAAGATCTAACTAACGTTAATTTCCATAACTAATCATCTGTACATCATCTGATCTTCTGCTGAGCACTTACTTAATAATATGTAAAAAAACGAAAAACTCGTATCAAATGAAAATTATTTAATTGAAAATGTCGTTGACTTTTATAGGTGCCTTCATGAATTCAGTGTGTCTACCATGAGTTGTCGCCTGCCGTTACTACAATAGTAGTAGTACGTTACTATGACATCTGTCAGATTTGTTACTCGTGATAACAAATTCTAAGCAATTGAAGCCCAAACTACAGTCGCTGTAGTATAGTTTATTGCGTACTTTAGTAGTAAAAAATCTGCTAGAGGCGCTGTACAAGTTTTTACAGTCGCTAGCGAGTATAGATTGTAAAAACTCATGGTAGACCTACAGTCCAAAAATATATATATTAAATATAGGTATATTTACATGCGGATTGGGCAATCTGGATGAATATTACGCCATTAATCTGTTCAGTAAACTATTGCAGTAATTACCATTTTAATAACTTGTATTATGACACGGAAGTTAATTACTTCGCAGAAAATAAGCGCTAGCACTCAAGGCTTCCTGTCCACTGAAGTATCTATAAACGGGAGATAACATAAAAAAGTAAGGCCTTTGCATCTATTATAGATGATTTATGCAGCGTCAGCCAACATACAACGACGGTAATCATGCTGTACGGGACGCTGCAGTGCCTGGGACATTGTTTGATTGATTAGGCTTGCCCAGCACCTATACCATCCTCTCAGCTTAGTCAACTATTAGAGGAAAAAACAGGTCAATACGTCTGAAGCTAACTAAGCCGCGGGTTTCCTCACGATGTTTCCTTCACCGTTAAGCACGTGTTAAATGTGAACTTACACTTTTCAAGAAAGAAAAATCTATTGGTTCACGGCCGGTATCGAGCCCACGACCTTCGGATTGAAAGTCGGGGGTACATACCATTTGGCCAACACGGTGCTTTTTTTTAACTTATAAACGCTGCTTTTATTTGACCATTGCTTACGTAACGACTTTTTGTGTGATTTTATTAAGATCACACTGTTATTTTTTAAGATGTGCTTAATTCAGTTTTTATATACTATTGTATTTTCTTTTCTTTTCGGGATCAATTCGATTAAGTTGAATTTTTCTCATCACCATCATCCCAGACTTATGACTGCTATCCATGTCCACTGCTGGGCACAGGCCATCTTGGCCAGGCCAGGCTGATCTTGGAAACACATGAGGGATCATGTGTTTCCAAGATCATGAGGGGTTGGTTGCCACCACGCTTGGCAGGCAGGTTAGCGAGCGCAGTTAGGGATGTTCATACACGGAAAGACGCTGCTGCCCATCTTCCGGAGGTATTCCTTGGCAGACTCTTATCACATCCACGGGCAAGAGAGGAGGGGCAACATTCTACTGCCGGCACCCACAGCAATTTGAACTTTTCTATGTTTATTTATTTAACGCTTAATTCGAAAACACCTATGTATTATAAATAATTTACATATCACACAAACACAAACTAAACAAACACCCAGATAATTGGTTGGAGGGTTCTTCATACACATTTGTTACGTAATCGCATACAATTAATTAAGTATTCACCACATCCACAATACCATTATTGTTATGTTAGTATTAAGATAGTTACGAATTGTGACTACTGGCGCAAGTAACTGAGTCATCATATCAGCCCGCTGACACTTGCTGTGTAATGGCTTCTTCAACACGCCAGTAGGTCTACCATGAGCTTTCACAATATATACTCGCTAGCGACTTTAATAAAAAAATGTATGGAAACTTGTACAGCGCCTTCAGCGGATAGTTTGGTATTAAAATACGCAGTAAACTTTACTACAGCGACTGTAGTTTGGGCTTCGTTTGCTTAGAATTTGGTAGCATTAGTTACAAATCTGACAGATGTCTTAGTAACGTACTATTACTACTGTAGTAACGGCAGGCGATCTAACAGTGACAATTCATGGTAGACACACTGTACGCAAACGGTCCTGTGCTAGCCGTGTCCACTGTCGTCCGGCAACCTCGACTAGATCGTCCGTCCATCCGACAACCTCTGTGGCGCAGCGGGCGAAGGTCCGCCTGCGACGCAAGAGGTTGCGGGTTCGATTCCCGCCTCGGGACAAATGTCCGTGCGATCTGCAGATATTCAGGGTGTTCTGGATGTTTTTCTATTTATAATAAGAATGATCTATCTACGTAGCATATATTAAGTATATCAGTCATCTAGTACCCGTATCACAAGCTCTGCTTAGCTTGGGGCTAGATGATGCTGTGTGATTTGTCCAGCATTATTTTTTTTTTTTTATTTATAGAGACTTATTAAGTTATTCACCCATAGGACATCCACTGCTGGACTAAGGCCTCCCTCATGGCCGAGTACTGGCCTAGCGGTTGTTGCTATAAGTACTCAATACGCTTGGCTGGCGGATTGGTGAGCGCAGTAAAGGGATGTTGATACACGCAAAGAAGCTGCTGCCCGTCTTTTGGAGGTAATCCTTGATTTTTACTGCATCCATGGGCAAGAGAGCAAACACAACGTTATTAACCTAATATTTAACACAAGTTGATAGTTTCAATCGACTACACTCAAAACCTACCTGAATTTCGCCCTTCCTTTCTTGCCCGTGGATGCAGTAAGAATCAAGGGATACCTCCGGAAGATGGGCAGCAGCGTTATTTCGGTATCAACATCCCGTACTGCACTCGCCAACCCACCTGCCAAGCATGGTGAGTACGGAAACAACTTACACAAAAAACAAAACAACGTACACAACTTATGTAGTGATCAGTGAGGGAGGCCTTTATCTAGCAGCGGATGTCCTATGGCTGGAAGAGGAGATGCTCAAATGCCTAGTCCGATAGGCCCCGCTTCATCGGACGTAGGCCTTCATTAAAAATTCCGCGAACAATTTAGTTTGTTACCAATTTCCTGCGCGGCCGTGCGTGTGACAGTTTGGCTTTCAAAACATTTCGCTTTTTAAATTTTACAATCTTTTTTTTACTGTTAACCGCAATTTTACAAGCCAATATTCGACTTCGTTCTGCTCACTCGTTAAAAATATACATATGTTTTCATAATTAACCGTAAAATTGAAATAAATGCATAAAAATAATTCATCATCATCATCATCGTTTCAGCTATAGGACGTCCACTGTTGGACATAGGCCTCTCTCCTGGTCCCCCAAGCATTTTAATTTAGGTGAATTCTTGGTCTATGCCGTGGGTACATTTGCCGTAACAGCTCTTGTTACGGCTCTGTTATTTGTAGTATATCGAGGTAAATTCTCAACGTCTCTTACGGGGTCGTTGTTAGCAATATTGAAAATGTAGAAGCAAAGTCCGTTAGCAGTTCATGTGGGGGACATTGGGAATATACCCCAACGAGCTGATGCATGGAAATTCTCATTAAAGGAAGGATAGTAGTGGGTGGTACCGGATGGTTTATAAATTTAATTATCATCAGGTAAGTGCTAACCAACTGCTGAATATCTGGCCCTGACTAGTAATTTCGACAGGAAATTGACATAACTGACTAGTATTCACCGTGGGGAGCCAGCAGTAGAATGTAACCCCTCCTATCATGCCCGTGGATGCAGTAAGTGCCTACTAAGGGATACATCCGGAAGATGGCCAGCAGCGTCTTTCCGTGTAGCAACGACCCATAGTCAAGCGTGGCGAGTAAGGTAACATGATAGTGGAGATGCATGAGTCCTATGGCTGTCATGATGATGATTATATAGTTGTGGGTGCTTCCGTTTGGTTTATTAATTTCGTCATCACCATGAGGTCGCGCTACCGCTTTCGATAAAAAAATTTACTTAATTGACTATTATTAAGAGCTGTGTTTTTTCTTTGTTTTTCATCACAGTGCCCAAAACAGGAAAACGAACAAATAGATGTACCATAGATGTACCTTATTTCCTTAATAATAGGAATTAGCTTTATTGATATGTCCAAGTTTTATAACTTAAACAAAGTATTATAAGGTAAATGATATGAATAACTGTTGTCTTGGCCAGGTCCTCGTCGTGCGAACGTGAGCCGCGGCACAGGGCGGGCCGAGGGCGGGACGGGCACGGAGCGGCCCAGCGTGGTGCGCGCCCAGCTCGACCGCGCGCCCGACCGCGACGCCGCGCGCGTCTACCGCCCGCCCACGCAACTCGCCGCAGGTAACACTCGAGATCACTAAAGTTAGAACTCGCCTAGCTCGACCGCGCGCCCGACCGCGACGCCGCGCGCGTCTACCGCCCGCCCACGCAACTCGCCGCAGGTAACACTCGAGATCACTAAAGTTAGAACTCGCCTAGCTCGACCGCGCGCCCGACCGCGACGCCGCGCGCGTCTACCGCCCGCCCACGCAACTCGCCGCAGGTAACACTCGAGATCACTAAAGTTAGAACTCGCCCAGCTCGACCGCGCGCCCGACCGCGACGCCGCGCGCGTCTACCGCCCGCCCACGCAACTCGCCGCAGGTAACACTCGAGATCACTAAAGTTAGAACTCGCCTAGCTCGACCGCGCGCCCGACCGCGACGCCGCGCGCGTCTACCGCCCGCCCACGCAACTCGCCGCAGGTAACACTCGAGATCCTAAAGTTAGAACTCGCCCAGCTCGACCGCGCGCCCGACCGCGACGCCGCGCGTGTCTACCGCCCGCCCACGCAACTCGCCGCAGGTAACACTCGAGATCCTAAAGTTAGAACTCGCCCAGCTCGACCGCGCGCCCGACCGCGACGCCGCGCGTGTCTACCGCCCGCCCACGCAACTCGCCGCAGGTAACACTCGAGATCACTAAAGTTAGAACTCGCCCAGCTCGACCGCCCGACTAATCGACTTTTTCGCACTCTCAGTACTCAACGCCGAGTTTGCTACGTGCAATTGCTTGCACCATTATTTTACATTTAATTTTGTACGCCCTCGTTGAACCTCAATCGTTCACGTTAATAAATATCGCTCCTGTACCGCATGCACTTAACTAACTAAATACCCTACCAGATCTTAATCAGAGTATTTATAAGTACCCTTGCCAATTACACCGTAAAAACTCTGAAAATGTTTACAGCAACTAAGAGCCCGGGCGGGAAGCGCGGAGCTCCGTCAACATGCTAAGTTTCATTCCCAAGTGGCTGGGGAATTACTTTTAACTTTACTCCAGTCTGCGGCGTACGTTTACCGATCTGCCTAGCGCGGCGACCATCAAACAACCGAACTTAATACATAAAGCCTTTAATATGATAGCATCTCAAAGCAGGCCTCCGCGGGAGCTTTACCGACGCTTTGTATTCTTTGTAACAATATACTGCATTATTAAAAACGTCTCTTTTCCCTCTCGCGGTAAAAAATAAATGTGCTCTGAGAAGTCGCGGTGAAATGGGTTGAGAATATGTGACGAAGCGAATGTGGCAATTGCGCAGATGACTCGCCGCGAGTCGGCTTTTATCTCTTACGGAGGAATATTCCCGAATATCCCGCTGCATTAGCATTTTTGTGGAACAAAGCGGTGTTGGTATATATTTAGATTAGTCGGTGTCTCGCCGAGGTGCCCGCTCGTCTCCACCCGAATAGAGATTAAACATTCAACGAGTTCGCATACACACTTAACCCTCATAAATATTCAGCGCAGACCGCGTACAATCAATTCTTGCAGCTCCCGCACTCTCCTAGGAAAAACTGTTTGAGCGGCTGATATCATAGCAAATAGACGCGAGATATTTGAATAAATAGAACCTCTTTCGATGTCTTTATCCGTAATATTAGGTTCCTTAATAAAACCCCCCGCAGTACAAACACATCATCAATACAAACAATGCGAAGCCTCTTATTTGCAAAGCTGTAGGAGGCGCGCTAAGCCGGCGATACACCCGCCGCGGCAAATAAAGTACTAACAACGCTTTTACCGATGTTACAACGATTCTGGATTTGGAAACCCATTCCTACTACACTGAAAGCCAATTACCATAAGGGGATGTTCAATGTTAAAATCGCTGCAATATTTTCTTAGAAATGTTGTTTATGGCACATATATAAAAATATTTTTATACGACTAAATGACGAGCCAGTTCGAAGGCCACTTGATGTTAAGTGGTAACCTCTATTGCATCTGCAATACCACGGTGGTCACGTTGTATATAAGTTGTATTTTTATTGTTTATTTTGTTTTTGTTGTTGTGTATTTATTTAGGCTTTTTTTCAGGCTCAAGAGCACTACGCTGTTGGAAGCAGCCGTTCCTGGCTTTCATACTTCTAGTTCACGTGGAAATTCTAGTGTAAATTCTAACAAAACTAGTTAATATTATGTGATTCCTTTAGAGACATTCCAGATGTACCTAAGTTGTTTCGAAAACCCGTTTAATATTTTATGATGTTTATTAAAACGATTTATAGTAGTGTTGTGAATGGTAAGCGAGACATATCATCCTGAATTTCGTCATATCCTGGAAGGGAATGAGTGGAACTTTGTATAAATGATATTAATTTCTAATCCAATTATTATCCATTAGTGTAAGTGCTAAAACTTAAAGAGATTTGTACCGTTACAATCTTAAGAAATATAAATAAGAAATGAGGAAAAGGAGAATGCCGGAAGGTTTTAAATATCTTATGTTACCAGAAAACTATTAAAACATATTTAACCGGGTATTTATCATCCTTATTATTATCCAACGTTTCGACACTGCACCAATCGTAGCCGCGAGAAGACTGGTATGTTGGATTATGATAAACAAAGAAAAATATCTAGTTTTAATTCCGCTAATGCTGAGATGCATATGCACCGCCCTCCCGCCCGCTAATTATGCACATGCAGGGGGAACCAGGCTGTTAGTGCAACATGCATACCCAAACCCACACGACGACACGTGTTTCGCCTCTCCGCGAGGCATCTTCAGGTTAAACGCCGAGATGTTGACTGGTCGGCGGCTGGAACGAAAGTGTCTTTCGTGAACACGTGTCGTCGTGTGGGTTTGGGTATGCATGTTGCACTAACAGCCTGGTTCCCCCTGCATGTGCATAATTAGCGGGCGGGAGGGCGGTGCATATGCATCTCAGCATTAGCGGAATTAAAACTAGATATTTTTCTTTGTTTATCATATTAATATGGATTTTCGCAAAGTAACGCCTGATTCTATTAATTATATTAATTATGGTATGTTGGAGATAACCGCATCAAAGCAAAGGCGTCTTTTCATACTTGGTCACTTTGTCTTAATAATTATAGGAAGTATAGATTAAGGCCGGTTCACACGGGTTAAATAACGTGATAAATACCCGGTTTAATATGTTTTAATAATGCGTCGTGATCGGACTATAGTCAACTATTTCATATTCTCTGTAATTCGATAAAGTTATCGTCGCCGGTCGCTCTACGTGGATATCACGGGCCGACATTCCCAGCACCTCACAATAGTTTTCACTAATTATTCATGAAACTCGTTAACCTATTCGGCGTTTTCCTGCTCCCATTTCCATTTTTAATTATACCTGAACTCGTATATGTCCTTCCAGAAACTATTTAGTCTAGTTTAACGTACTTCTATTTGATCGTGATGCAGAGCTTTGCTTAGGAATAATCAGAGAAATAAATGTGCCAAAGATGTTGAGTGACTTCCATTGAAACATTTAATCCATAATTATTACCAAATTAACATAAGTAGATGTAATTTATTTAATGACAATTAGTAATGAATAAACAAGCTTGCCCCTCACGCGTCGAAATGTAAATAGTTAAACGAAATTATTGCACATCATACATTTTAATCTTTGTATTATTACCATAGTTATTGTATAAATGTATCTTTTATTGAGAATAAGAGGTATCATCACTAGGTACGTACTGCTGTACAGATTATGTGATTGTAAATAATAAATTAGTATAAAATGGAATGTTGTTTTGGTTCCCGCAGTCATCACTATCACTTCAGCCGACCACTACTGAACACAGGCCCCTCATGAATCAGCATGAGGTGTAGTAGCCATACTCACCACGCTTGGCAGGCGGGTTGGCGAGCGTAGTACGGGATGTTGACACACGGAAAGTAGCAGCAGCCAATCTTCCGGTATCCCTCTCTTCCTGCATCCACGGGCATGAGGGAAGGGGTAACATTCTACTGCCGGCACACCACGGTTCTCGCTGTGATAAGCCGTAATTAAATCGGGGCGAACGGACGGTTCTTATCGCCCTCAGTTATTCGTGACGTTATCGGCGGCGGGGAATCGATGGCTTTCTTTAATTGATTCTGTTCGTTCTACAATCAGCTCTTTGTCTTCTCTAATCGGGATTCAGGGGCGCGAGCGCGAATTTTTCTAAAAGAAAACGGTCCGATAGTAGCGAAAATAAATACTGTTTGCTAAAGTGGCTCTCGGCATTCCGGGAACAATGGGCGTTAAGAGATGCTTTATAATGGCTGTTCGTCTGCAGCGGAATGGTTTGTTGCAAGTGTCCGTGTTTACGGACGCCCGATAATTACTTTACACTTTGATGAACCTCCTTAATGGACGGAGTTGACTTGAGCACTTTATAGTTTACTTTATTGTCTATATATTTTGTTTTATTAGGACCTCAATACCTTCAAGGAAGGATGAAGGGATAGTGGAAAGAATAGAAAGAGTTGGAAGAGTTAGGAGGAGACCTTAGCTAGAAAAGGTGCAAAAAGCCTTTTTAAGATACCTTTATAAAAGACTTTTCGGGTACTACCCGGACTTGTATCCCAATCAATTTCTTCTCGGCTGCCTCGGCTACAACTCCCTTGAGGTTTGCCGAGCCGATGATGACCTTAGGCTGCAAGGTGCTGCGCGGACAATAGACGCTTCAGAGTTAAGTGCCGATCTGGTTCGTTTCTCGTTCCCCAACTACTACTGCAGAGCTCGGCGACACAGGCTGTTCTCTGTACCGCGAGCGCGCACCGTTGCACGTGCACACTCCGCTGCCGCGCGTCCTCGCCGCGCTGACTGCGCTCCTGGCGCCAATCCGGAATGTGACTGGTTTGTGGACGAAGATATTAGATAGATAGATAGATAAACTCTTTATTGTACTTTCACCATATAACATAAATTTCACAAAGAGAAACACAGACAAATATAACATGCAATAGGCGGTCTTATCGCTAAAAGCGATTTCTTCCAGACAACCGGATAGTTTGAAGAAATTCGAGCATAATTTATGACAGTGTTTTATTTTAGTATCAAGCTAAGTTTAGAAATAAGTTGACTGTCATGTAAAATGTAATTTTTATTTTATGTATGTAATGCTAAAATGTTTTTAATTAATTTAATTGGTGTGTAACCGTTTTAATTAAATTGTAATCAATATATATAAAACTCTTCCGTTACTGACTGAGTGACTGACAGACAACGCACAGCTTAAACCACTGGATCTAGAGACTTGAAATTTGGCACACATATACCTTAAGTATCCTAAAGGTGCACTAAGGAGGGATTTTTCGAAATTCCTACGGGAACGGGAACTATGCGGGTGAAACTGTGGGGTGCGCCTATTAAATAAATGTGAGGCAAAATGTTTAAAGAAGAATATATAAAATGGCTGAGTTCAGAAAGGGTAAAATCAGTAGTCGAAGTACCGGAAAAAGATGGCGTATTTGAGGCCCCCGTAGTAGGAGAATGTGGGCTGATAGATACTGGACTCTGAAATACTCCATTCTTTCTTTATAAATTAAATACTAGTATTTTTTCAGTTTGAAACATTATGGGATTTCCAAAGTTGAGTCGTATAAAGGATTGGGCGAAAATAATCCAAAGTTCTGTAATAGAGTTTTTTTTTTTTTTTTTTTTTTTTTTTTTTTTTTTTATTCACACAAGACATGGTTACATATATTGGTGGAACACAGTTATATAGAGAGCGACACATCTCGCCTGTCTACAGGCATGTGAATATTAATATTTATAAATGTACTTACTAATAATTACGAGTTTCATTTTGCTTACAATATATCAACAATTTAACATATTTTGAAATGATTATTATTAAATAAATAGGTGTCTAGATTAATTAAAATGTCAACTTCATTTACACTCAGCAATTGTCAAAACTAATAATAATACCTTTTTCATGTCAAATTAATATCTACAATAAAATAATCATCATAATTTAAATGTCAAATACTCTTCAATTGTGTAAAAACAACGTTCGATAAGAAAATTGAAAAGTTTTTTATGAAATAAATTACCTCTCAGTTCCTTGATATCAGGAGGCAATTTGTTATATATTTTAATAGATATTATGTAACAGTTTCGACTAAATAGTGCAGTCCTGACTAAAGGTAATGCAAGTCTATCTTTATGTCTAGAGTTAAATTTATAAACATCATCAAAAGTTACGTATAGTTCCCAATTCGATTTGACAAATTTACATATTTCTAAAATATACAGACATGGCAACGTCAAAATCTTATGCCTCTTGAATAAAGGTGTGCAAGGTGCCCATGGCGGCATGTTGAATATCGCACGTAAACATTTCTTTTGGGCTATGAATAAGACATTGACATCAACAGCATTACCCCATATAATTACTCCGTACCTAAGAAGGGATGCTACATATCCATGATACGATAAAAGAGCAGTTTTGTAGTCGGTTATGTTCGATATTTTCCATAATGCGTACACAAAACTATTCATTTTAGATTTAATATGTTCAATGTGTGGCCTCCACGAACATACATTGTCAAGATTTAATCCAAGGAATACAATTTTTTCACTTTCTTGTATTTCTTCATCTCTGTAAGTTACTTTGAATTTAACACCTTTAGGTTTTCTGTTAAAAAATCTAATAAATTTAGTTTTGGTCACGTTCACTTTTAGGTTATTTTTGTATAACCAATCGATGCAATCACCAACTGTATTATTTAATTCAAGTATGTGTTCTTGTTCTATTTTATTCGTTACTACTATGGAAATGTCGTCCGCAAAGAGTGTACATTGGTATTTAGTAATGTCAGGTAAATCATTAATATAAACTAGAAATAATAGAGGTCCAAGAACACTGCCTTGAGGTACACCTAGTTTATTTTGTCTAAAATGTGATTTATAAACTATAAGTTCGTTTTCGTCATTTAGTTTTCTTATTTCTACCAATTGTGTACGTGTTGATGAAGGTAGGTTTTAATCCAGTCAAGTGCAGGACCACGGATGCCACACAATTCACATTTTAATAGGAGCCTCTCATGACAAACATAATCGAACGCCTTGCTCATGTCAAAGAACACTGCAGAGACATACTTATTACAATCAACATTTTCAAGTATAGCTTTAACTAAATTAAAAGTGGCCAAGGTAGTCGATTTGCCTTTCTGAAATCCATTTTGATTACTCTTAATTACGTTATGTTTAGTAAAAAATCGAGTAATACGAGAATGCATTGCCTTTTCAAATATTTTCGAGAAAATTGGTATTAATGTTATTGGGCGATAATTATTTATGTCCGTTGAGTCATTTTTTTTGAAGACAGGTTTAACAATAGATTTTTTTAGTCTACTTGGAAATTCCCCACATTGAAAAGAAAAGTTTACTAAGTGACTTAAGATGTCCGCAATTTCATAAGAAGAACTTTTAATAATCTTTGTGGATATATCATCGTATCCTACGGCTTCTGTCTGATTGAGTGATCTGATTATTTTCAAAATTTCATCATTGTCACAAGGGCTTAGAAAGATTGAGGTCATTTGGGAATTAATATGTATGTTACTATTGTTCATTTTATTATATGTTAAATTAGTATAATATTTGTTAAAAATGTCGGATACACTTTTTGGATCTGTTATAAGGTTACCGTTATGTTTAATTTTAAAATCGCAATTGTTATTATAATTATAATTTTTATTTTTTATTATATTCCACGATGCTTTACATTTATTTTTGTGATTAGCTATATAATTCGAATTGATATTTTTTTGTGATTGAGAAATTACTTTTTTTAACAACTTAGAGTATTTTAGATAGTTTGATTTAAGTAAGTAATTTCTTTTTTTATAATACGTAAATCTTAGGTGTCTTTTAGTTACACATGACTTTTTTATCCCCCTAGTCATCCATTTACATCTCTTTTCCGTATTTTTTACTTTGATTTTTACTTGCGGAAAACACAACTCATAAAGAAGGATGTACATGTCATAAAAAATATTAAATGCGTAATTGAATTCAATCTGATCGTATACTTCCGACCATGTTAAATTTTGAAGACATTCTCGAAATTTTTTTATATTATCATTATTGAAGTCCCTCTTCCATACGTACCAACTGTGTACAGGAATCTTTTTGATGTCAATATTAAAGTTTAGCGTCTGACCTGTGTCATGATCAGAAAGGCCTAGTTTGTGGACCCCGCTTGTCGCAGATTTGACGTTACTTACAATAAGGTCTAGGCAGGAGTTGAGTCGGGTTGGTTCATTGATGTGTGAAAAATAACCATAGGTTTGGAATAATCCTTTCAATTGATCCGTACCAGAACATTGTTTGAGTGTGTTAATATTAAAATCACCTACTATTACTATTTTTTTATTCCGCTTCAGGCGTAGGTTGTGAAATAAGTTATCCAACTTAGACATAAATATATTAACATTTGATTTTGGTGTACGGTATATGCAAATAATTATTAACTTATAATTTGGAATTTCAATACCGCAGCATTCAAATACGAATTCCGTAGCAATATCTTTAACAAACGATAATTCTTTAAATTCAAGATAATCCCTAGCCAGTATGCAAACCCCTCCACGTTTTTGTGCCTTTCTTGAAAAAGAGGATGCAAGTTGGAAGTTTTTTAAATTAATATTTCGCTCATCTCCAAGTTTTACAAATGTTTCACAAAAACAGATTACATCTATATAGGCATCATTATCATTAAATTGGTCAAGGCATACTTCTACCAATTCTTTTTTGGACAGTAGTCCACTAATATTTTGGTGGAAAATAGTAATCTTATTTTCGAAAGGAGCAGTTTTGTCCTTCATTAGGATTCGTTGCAGATAGTCCACAATTCGGTTGAATTGTGTTTATTCGAGAGGCATTCAATAATGGCGGGTCAACACATTTTTTTTTCATCGGATAATAGTCTAGCAGTGTTCTTTGGGTGTAATATTTTTTATCTGAAACCTTATTTTTAAAAGAACAAACTTTATGAATCTTATTCTTTATGAAATGTAAATATTTACTATCATAATCAATAGAGTCAATCAAAAAATTTAGTTTACTGCATACATAGTCAAAATAATAGAATTTATTATAATGCTCAAGCTCTATAAATTTGGAGTTACTGAAGTTATTACAAATTGTTTTAATTCTTTTATTCAACATATCTGTATTAAGAAATTAGTTATTTAGGATGCCGACCACTATGACAGTGAAGTTTTCAAACTTTTTTAGAAATGCAATTAGTTGAATTAACATTTTTATAGGATTGCGGTCATTTTCACCTACAAACAACACAATTTTATCATTTCCTCTCAATTCTAGACTCCATCCGCTCTGTAAGATTTCTTCAGTTTGCGCAAATGGTTTTGAAAAACTACTTATTTTGTATTCTTCATATACTGTAGTGGATCTTGATTTGATGAGTTTTGCAGCTAGGCCTGTAGACTGTTGCGAACCGAGTATATGTATTTGTCTTCCATGAAGCTCTAATGATGAAGATGTGTTCACGGTTTGTTCAAATTGAGTACTTTGCTTCGATGAGCCAGGTATTGGATTGTCTGATAATTCTGGTTTTGTAGGTACCTTATTAAGTTGCTCGCTTAGAATCTCCGTTTTACGAGATTTTTCAGCGCTATTTTCTAGTTGTAGCGGAGAATTTTTGAAGCTTTCTGTCAAACGCCGTCTTACGCTCTTTTTTGCCGATGAAGAACGATTTACAGTTGATTTAGGACTTCTAGTACATAGTTGCTTAAGGATTGTTAACTCTTGATTTTGGAGAGTAATTTGGTTTGTCAGTTGTATATTTTCTAATATTTTGTTATCTAGTTCATTCTGAGTAATTTCCAAGGTATTTTTCAGTTGTCTTATTTCTTCTTTCATGTCATCCATGCGAGTAGAATACATATTTGTTGACAAATCAAGACTTTGTTGTAGTATTTCGTCGCAGGACATAGGACTTAATGAATTATTTCGGTCCAGTGATTCAAGGGATTTAGACTTGCTAATTACCTTTCTCTGCGTAACAAAATTTGTAGATTCATCCATTTTTAAATAAAATTTACCAGCAACAATTGCAGTACCTAACAAAAAGTAAAAACAAAAGTATTCTTTCGAGATAGGATCGAACCCGGGCCCTTAGTGTTTTGCTACAGCTTCTACGGGATGTACGCTACTCACCGCTAGATGGCGCTGGCGGCGGTTTGTTAGTGGTTTTGCGGTGTTTGGTAAACTCTTTGAATATAATGTATCTTTCATCATCATAATTTTTAGCCCGTGTCAACCTACTGCTGGGTTTAGGCCTCCTCCATTCCTTGCCACTTCTTCTGGTGTTGGGCCGATCGCATCTAGGTTTTTCTGGCGACCTTAACGACTTAATCCACCCGTCTAGCATCTATGGATATTTATAAAGTTAAAAATAATATTAACAAAAACTTAACTTCTAGTTCCTCTTGATGCCGTTGCGTCGCATTTTTCGTTCCGTATTAACTTGAAAATAATTATGTTATAAACTTTGAACAAGAAAAACCGTAATCCTGGCTATCCATGAAGCGCAGAGACTGAGTTATTATCTGTAACTTAAATTGCGCCAGCCAATTTCCAGCACGTCATGTATGTATATTTTCGCGCAGAATTTGCAAACTCGCGAAACAATGTTGAACTCTGAAACTTGCCGGGTTCCGCAGTAAATTTGGCAACCCAGGGCAGCGTCCGCTTCGCGACGGGCGAGAAAAGGGGAAATTTGACTTCTGTGATGTGAACAATTTGATTATGGCATTCCAATCATCTCACTGTGGCGTACCGGCAGGGGAATGTTGCCCCTCCTATCTTGCCCGTGGATGCAGTAAGATTTTGCCAAGGGATACATCCGGAAAATAGGCAGCAGCGTCTTTCCGTGTACATTCCGTACTACACTCACCAACCCGCCTGCCAAGCTTGGTAAGTATGGCAACAACACGTCAGGGTCATCATCAGTACTTGGCCATGGTCCAGCAGTGGATGTGCTACTGCTCAGATGATGATTCCAACCATCATTACTGTAGCCGGGTACTCCGATAAACAATCATCATTATCGTACCGATCTGGTTGCGAAAACTTGTGGTAATGTGTTAGGGAAAGAGGAAATTTGACTTCTGTGATGTGAACAATTTGATTATCGTATTGCAATCATAATTACCCGTAGCGTGTGTGTTGTGGTGATGTGCCACAATAAACAGGCTACCCAGGCAAATAATCTTTATTGGACAGACGTAGTGATCGCAAAAATGGTTGTACATTTCGAAGTTCATAATTATAATCATCATCATCATTTCAGTTGTAAAACGTCTACTACTGAATACAGGATCTCCCTCATGGGTCTCCATGAGGGGTAGCTGCCATACTCAGCACGCTTGGCAGGCGAGCGTAGTGCGGGATGTTGATACACGGACACGCATCTGCCCATCTACCGAAGGAATCCCTTAGCAGGCTCTTACTGCATCCACGGTCATGACATGAGGGGTAAAATTCTACTGCCGGTACCCCGCGGCAATATGGTTATATCACGGAACACAGAGAAGACCATTGTGGGTAATATGTATGTTAATAATGTGTTCTGATTTCGAAAATTTCAAAAAGACATTCGAGATCCGTTTAAGGAGTCTTCACTTTTGTATGATTTTGGTGGATACAGGAACGTCGGTCGTCCAATAGCGAGATGGGCAGACGCCATCACAAGCCTCGCGGGGCAGACCTGGATGAGATTGGCACAGGACTGTGAAATGTGACACAAACATATGGATGCCTGTACCCAGCAGTGGGTGAAGTCGGGCTGCGGATAATGATAATCATAGATCCGTCATATTAGGCAGGCGGGTTGGCCAGCGCAGTGAGGGTTCTCATGATACACGAAAAGACGCTGCTGACCATCTATCCCGATTTACAGACATACATTGACACAGTAGAAGGTTGACTCTCTCCTGCCCGTGGATGCAATACTAATCCAATGCTATTGCAGTGCATCGGGGATGTTTGCAGAGGCACGCATAGACGACTTTTATGCAGTAATGCGGAAACGCACTGCCTCCCTGGTGAGCCGCATGCGCGGGAGCACCAACGGCCTCGTGGCAGACGTTGCCAAAAATGTCTACTCTGCCATCTTGAAACACTGGGTAGCTGTGCTGAAACCAGTGTCCTGCCTAGTGTCTCAATGATTTGTTTTCTTTTCTTATTTATTTTACTATTTCTTATTTATTTTTTTTATATTATCTGTGGTTATTGCATTTTTTTTTTTTTGTGTAATTTTTTTCTTTTGTTCTATGGATCATGTGGTCTGAAATAAATGGTTTTTATTTTTATTTATTTATTTAATCTCTATTCCTCTCATCCAGACGTCCACTGCTGGACAAAGGCCACCCTCTCGCTCTTTGATCACTAAGTACAGATCATGAGGGTTTGTTACCATACTCACCACGCTTGGCAGGCGGATTGGCGAGCGCAATGCAGGATGACGCTGCTGCCCGTCTTCCGGAGGTTTCCCTTGGCAGATTTTTACTGCGACCACGGGCAAGAGAGGAGGGGCAACAATCTGAATCTGCTTACTGGCAAACATGTAAATGTATGATTATAGATCGCTTCATAGAGGTAGAGACCAAAGCGTCGAAAACTGGCGGCAAGGAGCAAGTTTAATTGACACAAGAACGGCAGCTGGCCAGAACCGGCCACCCTTACATTGGAACAATGTTTGTAGGCGGCTGGAGTTGTTTAGGACTATAAGTCCTAAACAACAAAAAATATTAACTAGACCTGGCTAAACACACATTCGGACTTTTACAGAAAGCAGTTATCCTTAACACTTACTTAACAAAAGATATTTAATCGGTTAAAACTGAATCGAAATTTGGCTAATTTGGAATATTGTTGCTACTATGTCCTCGGCGCGCGAGTTGACTCGCTCTTGGCCGGTTTTATTTTCAAGTGGATTAAGTAAATGTTAAGAATCTTGTAGTCTAAATCATATCCGGCACTAGTTTTACAATTACACGCGCGGCCTTCATAAAATACAGTTCGTCGTTTCAGCCGTAAAACGTCCACTACTGAACACAGGCCTCGCTCATGGATCTCCATGAGGGGTAGTTGCCATACTCAACACGCTTGGCAGGCGGGTTGGCGAGCGCAGTATGGGATGACGATACACGGAAAGACGCTGCTGCCCATCTTCCGGAGGTATCCGTTAGCAGGCTCTTACTGCATTCATGTGTATGAGAGCAGGGGTAACATTCTACTGCCGGCACCCCACGGCAAAATACAGTTATTATTTATTTTTATTTAATACTTTATTGCACACAATTTACAAAAACAGCATACAAATGGTGGGCATAATGCCGAAGGCATTATCTACCTGCCAACCAGAAAGGTCGAAAAAAGAAAGACAGGCGTGCTAACACAAAGGAAATAGAAGACAAAAAATATAACTTATTTAGCTAAATCACACTTAAATAACATAATATATATTTATATATAACATAAACTAATATATATTTATATATATATATATATATATAGATATTCATTTATAATATAACTATATATGTAAAGGTATAATAATAATAAATTAAGGTGCATATAGGCATTATATTACTTATTGCTAGAATAAAGGGGGACATTATTAACTAAATAGAGTCTTAAGAAGAATAAACTGAATTAAGTAAGTGCTGGCGAGTGAGTTTTTTAAAATAGTCTTTGGACTCAACTTTCCTTATATTATATGGTAGGGAATTCCATAGTCGAACAGCGGCAATCGAAAAGGACTTATCACAGAAAGATGTGCTGTGTGTCGGCATCTCAAGAATTAGACTGCTGTTTGATCTTAGTGACCTGTCGTGTAAGTCTTTCAAAAAATTAAAGCGATTTTTCAAGTAGTTAGGCGCAGAAGGATCTTTCAATATTGTGAAAAGAAGACAAAGAACTCTTAGATTCCTACGCTCACGGATGGGGAGCCACTTAAGCTTAGATCGATATTCGCTTACATGGTCGTATTTACGAAGGCAGAAAATAAAGCGAATTCCGGTGTTAAGAAGACGATCCAGTTTGTTTAGCAAGTCCTGATTGAGGTCAATAAGAGTTACGTCCGCATAGTCAATGATTGGCAAGAGGAGAGCATTGACCAAAGTGATTTTAGTGGAGATGGGAAGAAATTTTTTTAGGCGTATAATCGAGTGTAATGTCGCATAAAATTTCCGTGAAATCTCTTTAACGTGTGGTATCCAGCTAAGTTTAGAGTCAAAAGTTATGCCAAGATTTTTGACTGTTGGAGAGAATGGAATTTTATATCCATTATAGCAAAGTTGCGGAAGCGCATCCAAGGCATCGATTTTAGCTAGTTGTCGGGAACCACCAATTATAATCGCCTGACATTTTTCTGGATTAACAGCAATACCGAACATACTAGACCAGGACTGCAACCGAGAAAGATCATTATTAACTGAAAGGATAGCATGATTTAAATCATTGAAGGAAGTAGGTAAATATAACTGAAGGTCATCGGCATACATATGGAATTGGCAAAGGAGGTGTGGCGAAAGTAAGTTAATAAAAAGAGAAAACAAAAGAGGAGATAAAATTCCTCCTTGAGGCACACCGGTCTCGATGTCTGTCCACTCTGAAAAATCTTGACCGTGCCGAGTTCTTTGACTACGTCCAATAAGATATTGAGTGAACCAATCCACAACAGAGTGAGAAAAGCCAAGTTTTGGAAGAGCTGCGAGTAATAGGTCGAAATCCACTGCATTGAAAGCGTTACTAAAATCTATTAGTACTAGCACTGTTAGGTGGCCGTTTTCCATATTAGTACGCAAATCTTCGGTCACATTCAAAAGAGCAGTTGCAGTACTATGTCCTTTCCTAAAGCCGGATTGAAAGGGGTTAAAAAGTTGATTAGATGTTAAAAACTCCGTGAGCTGAGCATGCGCTACGGATTCTATAATTTTTGAGAAGAAAGGTAGAATAGAAATCGGACGATAATGCTTTAACATGGTAGGGATAGGTACTTTAGGTAGAGGGATGACATGGGCTTTACGCCACTGATCTGGAAACTGTGAATGAGAAAGAGAGAAATTGACAATGTGTGTTAATGTTGGTAGGATATATTTTAAAATAGGTGTAATCATGATGCGACCAATATCATCGCTCCCTACGGCCTTTGACTTAAGCGACAAAATAATCTTCCAGATGCTATCTTGACTGACTTGGACGAATGAAAACGGCTCTAAAACTGGTGTAGGAATGTTCATGATTTCTTTTAATGCTGCCGATTTGGCATGTGTACTTAATCTTTCAGATGATGAGAAATGGGTATTCAATACATTTAAATCGAAAGAAAGCTTTGATTCATGTGCACTCGATTTACCAATGCCAATTGAACGCAGGAATCTCCAGAGACCCGCTGGAGTAGCAAGGTGAATTTTCTCTGAGATGTGTCGTTTTTTGGCGTTACGGACAAAAAGATTACATTTATTTCTACTTCTTATAAAAATGGTCCAGTTTTCATCACTCCGGTGACGCTTAAACCTGCGGCAATCACGATCCCGCTTTGCCATAGCTTTACGGATAGCATCAGTTAACCATGGGGTTGGTGAGTGTTTTAACTTAACAGGGTGTATAGGGGCGTGACGGTCGAATAGGCCAATTATATTAGAAGTTAAAAGGTCAACTTTTCCATCAAGTGAATTAACTGTCTCAACGTCGTTCCAACGTATAACCGATGCATCCTTAGTCAATTTGGATATATCTAAACGAGAAAAGTTACGTTGGTTGATTGTTATTGGCTTTGGCTTGGGGACTTTAATTTTGTACGACAAATGAAGCAGGTCATGGTGTGAGAAGGCAGGTGCAGAGAGTTGTCCATAATTTTCTACAAGGTCACTATCCGAAACTATGATCAGATCGAGGACCGTGTCATTTGTGGATGAATGATGAGTAGGTTCAGAATTAATAATATTGAGGTTGACGGATTCAATTATGTTACTAAGTGTTGTAGCTTTAGGGTTGGATTTAAGGCAGGTGTTAAAGTCACCCATGATGATTGTATGAGTGAAGCCTGATGTAACGTCTTCCAAAACAGTCTCAAGTTTAAAAAGATAATTATTAGAAGAAGTGATATTGGGGGGACAATAAATCACCCCCAAAAGAAATTTGATTCCAATATCGACTTCTATGAAAAGATGTTCAGGAGAAGCGCTATATGGAGAGGGAGATGCACTAACTACTTTAAAACATATATTACTTTTGAGATATATTGCCACTCCACCACCACCCTTGCCAACGCGGTCATTGCGTATAAGAACGTAACCAGGGATAGGGAAAAAAGGGGATGGGAGAGTGGGTTTCAGAAAGGTTTCAGTTATAAGAACCGCATGTATGTACCCAGACTCAAAAGATTCAATAAGATCTGAAATGTGCCCTGGGATGCTCTGAGCATTTATATGGCACACATTAAATGTTTTGTGGGAATGACTATAGATATTTTCCAGTAATTTACCCAATGATAAGACTTCATCAGTGGTATTGATACTCGCAAATGAGAGTTCAGAATCAGATTCGGCTGTTAAAAATGACTCCTCTTCACTAGCAGACATATTAATAAAACATAAAATAATAAAAAATAATATATGATAATATAAAAATAAATATAATAATATATGTTATCTAATGCTATAATGACTAATGAAATGATATATTAAAATATAATCACAAAAAAAAAAATTTGGCAATACTAATTATTACAAACTTTACAGATTAAAATATGCATAAACCTGCCGGCAAAAGACAAAAGAAAAAAAAAATGGCAGAACTAAAAAATACTACTAAACTAAATCCAAAACATTCAACTAGCTATGTACAACATCATAACCACCCAACCACAAAACTCAAATCAAAAATATTACCTATGGTATTTACACTTATATGAACATAAAAAAGCCACTTAAAAAATAAATATATATATCTACGCAGAGCACAATACTAGTTTTGAAATTTATTACTACAAAAGTTAAATGAATACTAAATAATTATATGCAAATATTCTTGCGTAGAAAGAAACGTATTTTTGACATTCACGACAGAAGTGATCGAAATATTTTTATAATCAATCAAAGTCAAACTACAGTGAGGAACATCATCAGCAAAATATTCCTGCGTAAAAAGAAACGTATTTTTGACATAAGGGAATGAATGAAGTAAGTGATCGAATTGAAAAGTCAAACAAATGTAGCTCAGTAAACGTCACAACAGAAAGTAGGTAATTTGTTAATTTTGTTTGTGAAGAGGGTGGCCACTGGAAATTTGGTCTTATCCTTATTACAGTTCGAATAGTACACAGCGGGTTCAAACTCCCAACATACTGGGGAGCAGGGGCAAACAACTATTTATTGTATCTCGGTCTAGTGGAGGCGGGAGCGTTTTTGCTGCGAGTGTGCGGGGGCTCAGATATTGACGGGCCGGCTTGCTTGGGGCTCGGTTTGGGACGAGCCCGGGCAGCCACCTGGGTGCCGCCGCTGCTAATGCTCTCCAAAGGGAACTTCAGGATGATTTTTTCCAGATCCAACGCTGATGAGATTTTGATACGGGTGTTGTCTGGCGATTTGACGAACACCACTCCATTACTCGTCCAGCAGCTTGGGATCCCGAAATGCTTTCTCGCCGTCAGGAACAAGTTGTGTCGAGTCTTAGTGAGAAACTCACCCAGAACAGCAGGACTTGACTTTAAAGCCCGTTTCAAGCTCCATACATTATTTCTCACACCCATGTCAGTGAACCGTACAATTATAGGCCGAGCTCTCTGGTCACTTTTTGCTCCCAAACGGTGACATAAGTAGATTGAAGAAGACTGGAAATCCTTTATATTCATTTTGGACTGTATCAATTTAGATATTGTGTCAGTGCAGTCTTCATCTTCTTTCTCTAATAAACCATGGAAAAGTAGTGCATTGTGACGTGAATGATTATCTAAGTCATCCATATGGGTGGTAAGCGAGTCAATTTGTGTGCGTAACAACTTGAACATGTCAATCACAAACTGCCTGAACTCACTAAACTCTTGTGTCAGGCTTTCCTGATTCACTTTACTCACGGAGCTTGATGAAGGCTGCAACATTCTCTCAAAATGCGCCATCCTGGTACCAAGGCTTGCTTCCAATTGCCTCTGAGTTTCTAATATCTCTTGTAGGGTGGGCATTGCTGTATTTACCAGTTAAATGTTCAGGTGAAAAAAAAAATAGTACTGATAGGTTATGCCAGCAAGTGAATGCAAAAAACAAGTTTATTGCATGTGCAAAGTCTGGGATTGATTGAAAATCAATAAATACTTCCCTGCAGAATGGTGATGCACACTTTTCACTAATAATATGTTTTTTATTTCATAAATAATTTATTAAATAGGGAGAGCTACTGCAAGGTTATGTTAGCTGTAGCTACGCCTACCCGCGAAAAAAATATTACCTAGTAATCAACAAAATACAAAATAAAAAAAACAATTCGAGTCAAAATTCACTAGCAACAAAACCCATAGATCAAAGTATAATTTCCAACGCGATCGACCGAAGAATGTAGAATTTATTTGAGCTTGTCCCGATATTATGCACGACTGGCCATAACGTAAGGGGACCCACACACGAGGACCGACGACACTTGTAAAATTTCACGGGCCGCAGCCCGCCTTATCGCCGTGACAGGATACGGGACCACGCCTAAAATATTTTTACGATATTAAACGTATATACCTACTTCAGTAGTCTCAGGAAATTTTTAGTTGGAATAACCTACTTGATTAATTAAATATAACTAAATACAGTCTAAGAAAATTTATAGATGGAATAACCTCTACTAATTTTATATAACATCAATAATGTAATCCATACCGTTAAAAATGCCATAAAATTTCTTTTACTGGATGCGCTGCGGAATTATTGATGATATAACAAATAAAACGTTCAACAATATTAAAGAACATTATCTCAACATCTACAAAGAAAATCAACTTTAATCAACTATTGTAGGTAAGTCACTATAACAACATTTTTACATTTTAAAAGTTAATAGAAATGCTGACCAAAATCAGAGATGTTATCCATACCGTTATATGTATTTTATTCATTTTAAAAGTTCTTTATTTAAAAATAAGTTTCATCATCATCATTTCAGCCGTAAAACGTCCACTACTGAACACAGGCCTCCCTCATGGGTCTCCATGAGGGGTAGTTGCCATACTCACCACGCTTGGCAGGCGGGTTGGTGAGCGCAGTACGGGATGTTGTTACACGGAAAGATGCTGCTGCCTATGTTCCGAAGGTATACCTTAGCAGGCTCTTACTGCATACATGAACATGAGGAAGGGTAAAATTCTACTGCCGGCACCCAAAGGCAACTATATATTCTATAAATCATTTAAAGTAAAGGCCATAGCTTAGAAAGAACTTCCTAGTTCTTTCTAAGGTCTTAGGAGCAAAGGGGCATCATAACTAACATAATTATCGTATTTTATAAAGGACTTAGATTATGAATAACATCTCTGTTTATTCCCAAAACAATTGGCAAGAGAGATAATCGTCATATTTCACATTCCTTAAAAGGGTTTTTGTATCCAAGAGGCAAGTAAATTTCACGAACCTAAAAATAAATAGTGTTATCTATCAATTCAGGGCGGCAGAGACAAGCGCGGGCCTAGCCCTGACACGGGTAGCCCTTTCTCTTCATAAGCGAGCGCGCGTGAAATACATCCGCTATAATTCATGCATACCTTGTTTAGTACATATTATATTCTGAGTTTACATATTCATCATCATCATTATCAATATTTCTACCGTAAAACGTCCAATACTGAACACAGGCCTCCCTCGTATCCATGAGGGGTATTTAGCATACTCGCCACGCTTGGCAGCCGGGTTGGCGAGCGCAGTACGGGATGTTAGTACACGGAAAGACGCTGCTGCCCGTCTTCCGGAGGTATCACTTAGCAGGCTCTTACTGCATCCACGGGTTTGAGAGGAGGGGTATCATTCTACTGCCGGCACCCCACGGCAACACGGAGTTTACCTAATATAAAGTGAATGTATAAAATAAAACCCGAAAGGGAGTGATTCTGACCACCCTAAGAAACAATTTTAGTTTTAGGATTCGATGTTTTTTATTCCAAAAAAACCACGAAAGTTTTAACTGTAATCGCTGATAAGACGATATTGGCCTGAACGCCAGCTGATTCTTGACGCGGTCATTGATCTCCGCAAAGAGTTGCCTTATAGGTATATAATACAAATAAATATTCTTAAACTTAGTTTTTAGTTTTAAAATTACAGGATTTTATTGAGTACCTTTTTTATTATTTTCCCGACGTTTCGAACACATTTCAGCGTTCTTGGTCGCGGGAGGACAGTCCTCATAAAATCCTGTAATTTTAAAACTAAAAAATATGTTAACAAATCGCGAAAACTTAACAAAATAGAGGTATTCTTAAAACCAGAGTTTTTTTTATAATGTAATATAAAAATGTATAAATCCGATTACGACCTCAGGATTTTTACATCAGACCAACTATTATTATAGTAAAGTGATTATGATATGTATACTAACACAACACGTGTTTTTGTTAACATAATATTATATTTTTGTTATATTTTTCTCTTCCCAAACAACTAGTTCTCATGGTTTAATTAATATAATTATAACGGTTTTACCACGTACCTAATTATTATCATTTATAGTAAAGTACGTACGTAGCGGACGTAGTTTAGCAACAATTTAAGTAAAGGTAGTGTTATATTTATAAGGATACAAAGCAGATTTTCTGCGACAGCCAACGCAGTAAAAGAGTAGCTTTTATCTCTTGGTGATAATAACGTTTCCCTTCCGCGCCTTGACATGGGTAAATCCCCTTCCTTCATAAATCCGTCCATATTTTTATAACTGTTCATACAAATATACTCGTGTATTTATAAACCATTTTGAACAATGATTAAGTGTTTTTAAAACAACTTCAAATAAATTAGGCCTGGTGCATAGGTCCACCGTGGGGTGCCGGCAGTAGAATGATACCCCTCCTCTCATGCCCATGGATGCAGTAAGAGCCTGCTAAGGGATACCTCCGGAAGATGGATAGCAGCGTCTATCCGTGTATCAACATCCCATACTGCGCTCACCAACCCGCCTGCCAAGCGTGGTGAGAATGGCAACTACCCCTCATGGAGATCCATGAGGGAGGCCTGTGTTCATCAGTGGACGTTTTATGGCTGAAATGATGATGATAGGTCCACGCGCTATGTAGGGTTCCGCAGTTAAGCGTAGATCTGTTGTCAGAAGTTGGTGTATGTTTTTTAACATTTACCAAAACATATTTAACAGGCATTCAATGAGTTTTCGGTTTAGAGTATACCGGTATGCTTGGGGAAGCGCATCACTTGAGCGTCTATTTCTCCGAAACATTAAAAGTTGAACCCTTATAGTTTTCTTAGAGAGTTAATACTACACTCGAGATTTTTTTCAGATTTTTAAAGCTATTTTTCAGTGTAGATTTTAGAGAGTAAGCGCTCGCAAAAAGTTTAAACTTTTATATTTCGCCAACGGAACCGAGAGATTCTTTGTTAACTCAGTACTCTGTTGTTTATAAACCGATTTGGATTCACTTGGGGCTCGAATACACATTATACTTTCAAAACTCAGTTATGATGATAGGATCCACGAGAAAACCCGGGAACTCCTCTTATTATTATAGGTAAACATAAAACGTTATTAATATTTAAGGTAACACGTCAATCATTCGCATTCATAGAGTTTAATTTGATGGACTGAAACTGTTAAAGAATACCACGGATGGCCATTGAAACTTTTTATTGTAAAAAAAACATGGTTGGTGATATCGCAAGAATGTTATGATGTATGTTAACTAATAATTTCACCTACCTAATCATTATTACAATTTTTTTTCAATAAAGTTTTCTTAAATGATAAAAATCGAAGCTGGTTTCAATCAGACCCGGTTTTTAAGAGATAAGAATCCACGCTTGTTACAAACCCCAAAATTTTTGGTAAGTTTCCAATCTGATTTCAAAATTGTTGGTATCTATGAGAAATTAAGGAAACTACTTTAATATAATCGCAATGCTATGGCGGTTCGGGTATTTTTAGAAACAAGTCAAGGATTTTATCACTAGTGTCGATCTTTCGTGTTGAAAAATAAAAGAATTACGCTACTATTTTACAACGGAGAAAATTAAATACAAAACATTTAGTAAACGTAGCAAAAAGTAAGCGTGTAAAGTGTGAGAGCTATTATTTTGAAGGTTCATCAAATGAGTGGCAGTGAGAAGGGCGCGTGAGCCGTCCGTCCGTCCGCCTGACGCGGGTGGCGCAGCTGAGGCGACCTGCTTTTTACCTACTCAATCTCAACTGGTGTCGTAAGGCTTATGTATCTTTCAAATTATGTTGTTTATAATCAACCTTGATGTGGGGCACCGGCATTAAATGGAAATATGAAAATTAATTTATTGGTTCACATACAAAATACACAACATAAGAAAATATATACCTAGAGCAAACCAAAAGGTCCTACCTCAGCATGTGTCGACCAATATGTAAACATGGGCCATCGTTATCTGGCTCGTAGAATGTTGCCTCTCCTCTCTTGTCCGTGCAGTAAGCATCTGCAAAGGGACACCTCTAAACTATGAGCAGCAGGCAACATCCCAACTAACAAATTAACTATTTTTAAAAGTTCTTTATTAGACTTGACTTACCTTATCCATCTTGACAAGCCAAATGCATCTATCAATGCTCCCAGTCACTGCAGCATAAATACTAGTTGCTGACGCTATAAAAATAATCTATAATAGATGTGAAAGACTCACTTTTCTAACTTTTTTTTTATTAGTTATAGTTACAAAAAGTTACAAATTTTATTATACAGCATCTAAAACCACTAAGGTTAACTTATTGCTGAAATAGTCTTCACCAAAGGTAAAATAAAATAATAACGTCTTAAAATAAGAATAATGACTTATGAAACTGCCTACCTCCGTGCGATAATAGTACATTATGAAACAAGTGTGCAATGTTGGTCGTTACAGTCGAGGCGAGATTGCAGCCCGAGCCGAAGGCGAGGGCGTAATGGAGCCGAGAGTGTAATGATCAATGCTCACGCGTGTCATACGACGTTTTTCAACACACTTGCGAGGAAAAAACAAATTAATTTACCACACAGCGACGAATACGACAAAACCAAATAGGTATGAAAACTAAAGCATCACAGCTTTAGTTTTCATATTTGAATATGGAATATGGGAAATGGCGCGCCAGTTTTTTTAAACGCGCCCAGTGCAAGGTGAGTAAACATACAGCCTTCTTGAAAATTATAATTTTAAGTGATAAAATGCAAATATTTTAATATTTTATAAAAAGTTATTGTGAAATGAATAATTTGATAATAATAAATGTTTGTTTTACTTAAATAAGTACGTAGGTACACATTAATTTATTCCATATATATATATATATGGATTTACCGCGGTATAAAACCTCTTTGGTGTTACTTAAGAAAATAACTGTATTACCCGGTTAAATTTAAAATGCTCTGTTGACTCGCATATAACTTACAGTAAGGTAATTTAATTTGTAGTGATAATTATATTACGCACGCGTGTGTTATAGCTCGGTTTATGGCTCTAAAAGCGATGTAATAAGGCTCACTTTACGACAAGTGTGTTGAAAAAATAAAAATACAATCATAATTTTCGATTCTGACAGTTCCACCGTGCAATGTTTTCTGTTGTTATACTAAAACGATCTCAAAGGAGTAACAAGCAACAAATCGAAGTGAAATACGATCCTGAGGAGCAAAGTATTAAGTTATATCGTCAACAAGCGGCGTTCAGCAGTTATTGTAAGTTTGCAAAGTGAAGAACGTGCGAGCTGCGAAGCGGGGGAACTCCACTCAACTCGCGCGGAACTACTACTCTACCATCGACAAGATATTTATCGGAGTTTACGGGTGTTCAATATAACAGCTCATCTATGAATACAAATTCAATAAATTTAAGTCATCATTTCAGCCGTAAAATGTCCACTACTGAACACAAGCCACCCTCATGGATCTCCATGAGGGGTAGTTGCCATAATCACCACGCTTGGCAGGCGGGTTGGCGAGCGCAGTACGGGATGTTGATACACGGAAAGACGCTGCTGCCCATCTTCCGGAGGAATCCCTTAGCAGGCTCTTACTGCATCCACGGGCCTAAGAGGAGGGGTAACATTCTACAGCCGGCACCCCACGGCCATTTAATAATAAAATTTAAGTATCTGTTTGTAATGTCTAAATATCGAGTTTTTAATTTATGCAAATGAAACAATAGTTGACATTATTAACATACATATAACCGTGTATTTATCGCGTAAATTACCTTTATTATTGCCCGACGTTTCACTAGAAAGGTAAGAAAGAAGAGTTAATTTACGCGATAAATACCCGGTTCTATGTACGTTAATAATGTGTTGTGATCGCGAAAGAATAAAAAAGAAAATATTTGACATGCTTTCATTGATTAGAGGAGGGAATTATTTTTAAAAACACCTTAGAATTGTGTTCACACGTTCGGGGCTCATCCGAAGGTCGTGGGTGCGATACCGGCCCTCCAAAAATGTTTTTTTCTTGAAAAATGTATGTTCACACTGAACACGTGCTTTAGGAGAAGGAAACATCGTGAAAAAACCCTCGGCTTTGTTAGCTTTAGACGTATTGACTTGTTCTTTCCTCTGACTAATAGCTAAGCTGAGAGGATGGTATAGGCACTGGGCAAGCTTCATCCCTCTAACAATGTCCCAGAAACTATAGCGGCCCGTACAATATGCTGACCAGTTGTTGACGCTGTATAAATTATCTATAAAGCCTTACTATTCTGACGTCAACTTCTACTTTTATCACCACTAAGTCGTCACGCCAATAAGCAATAACATACATATATAAAAATAAATATAATCTAAATTGAGTTTTTTGTTTTATCCAACATTTGTCTGTCTGTTTGTTCCAGCTAATCTCGGGATCGTTATATATTCTAACCTAGTTAGGTTACCTTCTCCTTATAACATTTAGTTATCTGCCAGTGAAACTCTGGTCTCAGGTTAGTCCAGCCGATTTGGAGATTACCCGAAACAAACAGACAGAGACAGACTAAAATGTAAATATACGAGTAAATGTTTGCCATTTTCAATTATACAAACAGTTTTTTTGTATGTTTGTTACGCGATTACTCTGCCAATTATATTTGTTTGATTCATATTTTACTTGTTTACTTTTAACAGGTGTGGATTTTGTTAAAGAAATAAAAAAAAATATGGATTTGATGATTATCTTTTTATAATGTATTCAGGTCATGTTTCAGAGGTGGTTTATATTTTTTTTAAACTCCGTTCTGTTGATGGGATCCATGAAGAGTAAAATAATTGTAATAGTAGAAATGGAGTCGCTCAAGGCAAAGTTTTATTCCCTAAATTTAACCTTGCGGTTGGGTTTTTTATTTTACTTTATATTGGTGCTTGTTGTCACACCCAGTTCTGATGATTGGAACCATGATAGATCGACACACACTCAAATACAACAGGCGTAAGTGTACATAAGCGGTTTGGGTGTCAAGAATTGTATCATTAAAAAAAGTTTTTTTTTTTAATTGAAGAATTATTCATTTGTATAGTCATCTATCATCCTCATCAAACATCAAGCATCCAAACTTATAATATAAGCGCAGATAAATGCCCAATACTACGACCGCTGTCAACATAAGCTTTCAACTTCCTGCGTCTAACAGAACGCTAAAGGGTATATTCACTCATTCCTCATGAATTCCGCATAAAAACGCTGTAATCCGCATTTATCTCGCTGTATCATCGCGCAGATAGCAGCCACTTGTGCCGTTACACTAAATTTTTACGGCGAGAGGGACAGTCGCAAACTCAACTCCTGGATATTATATTCTAGCTTTTACTAGATGAAGATGAAATGTTTTCAAATGAACGCTTTTATTAAGGTTGGTTGAAAATTTTGATGTTTCATTAAAAGTGCTCTTCTTATCTCTTATATAACTCTTTTTATCATCAAGAGCGCATTGTTATGAATACGTTAGAATTGCGTATATTAACATAACGTACTGCGCTCGCCAGCCCGCCTGCAAACCGTGGCGAGTATGGCAACAACCCCCCACGATCTTGGAGATCCATGACGGCAGGCCGTGAGGTGCCGGCAGTGGAATTTTGCTACTTTTCTCTATCCCGTGGATGCAGTAAGAATCTGCTAGCTAAAGGATACCTCTGGAAGATGGACAGTGGCGTCTTTCCGGGTATCAATATCCCGTTTGTGCTTGCCAGACCGCCTGCCAAGTGTGGTGAGTATGGCAACAGCCCTTTGTGACCTGAAGGTCCGAAAGGAAGCCTATGTCCAGCAGCGGACGTTCTACGGCTGAGATGATGTTGGTGTATTATCTATTCTTCTTCACTTTTCATATTTAAGGAGGTGGTTGCTGACTCTGCAACTCAGATTTCTTAAGTTTGGCAACTGTTCAATCATCATCATCATTTCAGCCGTAATACGTCCACTACTGAACACAGGCCTCCCTCATGGATCTCCATGATGGGTAGTCGCCATACTCACCACGCTTGGCATGCGGGTTGGTGAGCACAGTACGGATGTTGATACACTGGAAGACGCTGCTGCCCATCTTCCGGAGGTATCCCTTAGCAGGCTCTTACTGCATCCACGGGCATGAAAGGAGGGGTAACATTCTACTGCCGGCACCCTACGGCCAACTGTTCAATGTCCCTAACTATTTATTTAATATTACCTACCAAATTTATACAATATTTGGTTCCAAACCAAAACTTTTACTTTTCTTGATCATCATCAATAACAACAACAACCCTGGGCAAAAGCCTCATTTCGTATCTACCAGTCGCTGCGTGCTGCTCTAGTATACACCATCAACCGCGTATGTGGTCAGCCCGATGTAGTCTTAAACGAGTAATACAAGATTTAATCCTTCTGCATAACTTAGCAGACGAAAAAGCCAACCTGCCAGTTTGTGTATCATCTTTTAAATGAGGTATTCACAAAATAAGAATAAAGTACAATAGATTACAAAGAACTATTTTACATGAATATCTTCTCGGAGCGTTTAAGGCGCCAGAGTCTCATGAACGTTGTGGAAAATATGATTATCTTTCTTCACTTGTAATAAAATCTAGAGCGCAGATGTTTTCTGGATCAAGATAAATCTGAGAACGAATAAAATAAACATAGATTTTACGTAAGCTGTGTATCAATATGAGAATTTGTTTCGTGAATTCTGTTTAAAATCTAGGTGCAGTATCTCGCAGAGCGTGTCATTACATTTACATGTTATCATACGACGTGCTATCTCAACTCTCTGTTAAAAAGCTTACACCATCCAGCGATTAATATTGCACATTGATTTTTTATTCTTTTTATACAAAGAATAATAATTATTAACAAAAAAATCGACTTCAAACAGTGGCCGCTACGATTTTCGAAGGTTCCCCTCGATTTCTCTGGGATGCCATGAGATCCTGGTTTCCTTATCATGGGACCACCCTTGGAAAATCTTGTTTCCAAAAAATAAAGTATCATCAAAATCAGTGCATAAACGACAAAGTTATCCGCAAACACACATAAAACAAAATTATGCGGTCCAATTGAGAAAACTCCTTTCCAATTGCTTCCATTGGAGCAAATTATAATTGTTTTAACAGCTCCTAATAAATACCGGATTTTTAGTATTTCCTGCGACAGAGATAACGCTCTAAGAAGCCGAAATTAGACGATTGCCTCTTTCCAAAGGTCGATGTGCAACGTTTTTTGCCGGGTACTGTATAACAGGACTCTTTAGAAATAAAATCGTGAAATACATTGCTTTCTTTATCTGTCTGTGGTATCGAGTAACTGAGAAGCTGAAATATTCTCGAAATCAGACGAGTCTTATGATAAGACTTATATTCGAATAAGCTGGGAGGATGGTATAGGTGCTGTGCAAACCTAATATATCTAGCAATGACCCAGGCATTGGTAACGTCCCATACAGCATGAATAGCAGGTTGCTCGCGCTATATAAATTGATGATGTTTTCTTTATACGACTTATTATTGACGGCACATGCATACATACATATGATACGAAGACCCTGATAGTAATATAACCTGTACCTGCGAGTGTTATTACAACTGCATACCGCGGTGATCACGGTCACTAAGAACGTAACCAATGCATTTGCTATTATTCGGGTATTCGGGTATTATTATATGGTGTTCTCCCTCCTCAAAAGCCGGCAGCGCATCAGCTTCGTCTCTGGTGTTACAGATGTCCATGGGCGACGGTGACCTTTTTAGATCAGGTGGCCCGTCTGCTCGTCTCCCTGCTTATAATATAAAAAAAAGAATCATAAAACTTACTATCCCGAATATTTTCGAAATATTATAAAACCTTCCAGTGGTATAATCGGGACGGAATGACAGTAGGTTATTAGGTTTTTATACAACTATCTGAAAACACTGCCTGGGACAGAACCGAGATGAAGAGACAGTAGATTATTAGGTTATCTTATACATATATAAGCATCCAAAACACTGCACGTGGTAGAACCGAGATGGAGAGACAGTAAGTTATTAGGTTTTTCAAATGACAAGAAGTGCTAATAAATAAGTAAGGCTAGTAAAAAACTACACGACAGCTGCAGCGGCCGCCAACAAAATATTATGGAACATGAAAATTATTTAAATAATGTTTATGAGTTATTAATGTTAAGGATTTATTGCAAATCATTTTATGGACTGTAATCGTTATGGATACCGATACTAGTGGAAACGATTACTAGTGATATTAGGGATACTTATATTATAGATTGTGATTATTTAGGCAATCGTTGATTATGATAATTAATTTTATGTTTTATATTCGGGAAATAAAATTTCGAAGACAAAATAGAGAACCAAAATAAAAGTAACATGCGAATATAGGTAGAGTCCCCCGAAACTTAATATTTTTTTTTTACGATATCAACAAATGCTTCGTGAATAACATTGAAATAACTCTTCGATTCGGCCAAACACTTCAATTCAGTCATGGGGTGCCGGCAGTATAATGTTCCCCTCCTCTCATGCCCGTGGATGCAGAAAGAGCCTGCAAAGGGATACCTCCAGAAGATGGGCAGCAGCGTCTTTCCGTGTATCAACATCCCACCTGCCAAGCGTGCTATGTATGGCAATTATCCATTATGGAGATTTGTGTTCAGTAGTTTTACGGCTGAAATTATGATGAATGATATATTATTTAATGGTTGTCGTCAATGGCAGTATTTTCATCATTTGATCCCACACGAGCGCTTTTACAGCTATTCAATCTCGCCTTTTCATCTTAAAATCCATGTGAGCAACCACATCGAAATGTTTGCTCTCAAAATAGACTTGAAACTAAAATACAAAAAAACGTGAGTTGATAGTGGATTGCGGGACCCGCGTCAAAGCGGACAGATTAGCGGCGTAAGCCGACTGCCACGCTCCTGACACGCTCCGGACACGCAGTGGGCACGGACGTGCGGGGGATTCTCGCGTCATTTTTAGACAGGTTTGAACCTTTATTACATACGAACAATATTGATTGACAGCGCTCGGGTACATTGATGTTGGGAAAACATACTAACCTCAATCTTGTGTTTATCAACAGTTTTTCTACTGCTGAATTGGCGTTCCCGGAAACGCTGTAGGGATATTTATTTATTATAAATAATCTAAGAATTATTAGATACCATTGTCCCTTCATCTGTTATAGCAATGGAAAATAAATAATGTATCTAACGATTTATATCAATGCCTACGTAGAGTCAATCCCATATTGTAGGGGTTCAAACATCTTCGGGAAGAAAAAATCATACAAGCATTTTCAGAGCAGTCATTTGCCATGGGGTGCCGTCAATAGAATATTGCCCCTCCTCTTATGCCCGTGGATGCAGTAAGAGCCTGCTAAGGGATACCTCTGGAAGATGGGCAGCAGCGTTTTTCCGTGTATCAAGATCTCGTAATGCGCTCGCCAACCCGCCTGCCAAGCGTGGTGAGTACGACAACCCCTCATGGAGATCCTTGAGGGAGGTCTTTGTTCAGTAGTTGACGTTTTACGACCAAAATGATGATGATGATGATTTTCCGAGCAGAAATAAATGTTATTGACCGTGCACCGCAATGGACTGTCGTCCTAGACACACCTCGGCACGTGTGTCGCTCGGCCACAGATAATACAAGATTAAAAGTACGTCTGCTGCAGTTGACTCGTGCAATAAAACCTGCTGTATAATCACGAGCAGTCCAAGCCATGGGGACCAACTTTACTGCCGTACTTGTGTAGGCAAGCCAGTGGCGGCAGTAGAATTTTGCCTCTTCTCTTTTTTCCGTGGATGCAGTAAGAATGCTGCTGCTATATCCGGAAGATGGGCAGCAGCGTCTTTCCGTGTATCAACATCCCGTATTGCGCTCGCCAACCCACCTGCCAGGCGTGGTGAGTATAGCCAGTACCCCTCTTGGAGATCTATGAGGGAGGTCTGTGTTCAGTAGTGGACGTTTTGATGATGAAGGGAAAACATTCTACGACCGGAAACTCACGTTATTAGGTGTAGTTATACCTTATCATCAGCCGGTGTCAGTCCACTGCTGGACATAGTGGACAGTAGTGGACGTTTCACGGGTGAATATTTGATGATGATGGTGATAGTATTTTCATCAAGACCTACCAACGTGCACCTCAAAATATTGTCGTAGACACGCCTTGGCACGTACGTCGCTCTGCTGGCGCAGTTGTCTTGCAATAAAACCTCGCCTCGGAAACCACGCGAGATCTATTCTACTGCCTGTAAAACTAGATATACATAGGTATATTAAAGCGACTCGATAGGTATCTTTTGAAGTGGTGACGAATTTTGAGAAGACTGTAGCATGCTTACGAAAGGGACGATAAATGCGCATCATCATTATACAAACCGTAAACAAAAGATAAAACGCCGAGGCCGAAAACGGCCCGGAAGACATATACTCCGCTGTCCGTCTGTCCGTCCGTCTGTGTACAAAAAAAAGAATAAAAATGAATTTATTATTTTCCCGACGTTTCACCTGGTCATGGTCGCGGGAGGACTGAAGGTACTCCATAAAACCTGTATTTTAAAAACTAATAGTATAATAATCTAAGCGTTCAAGAACTATCAAAACTTCGTTCCATATGGGCAATAACCCTTCGCTTAGATAACAGTGTGAGTATAACCGCCACTGCCTCGTGCTCGATTGTTCGAAGTGCTGACGTCAGCGCAACTTCGCAACTTGCCGTCGCACCTCCCTAATTGGGTAAATACACCAGCTCCATTCACTGCTTCAAACTTGATAGCGATGCCTTTGGCGCGTACTAACTGCATCTACAAAACAAAGTAGGATACGAGTAAAATTTAAAAGGAAGAGCACACATCTTATCCAAAGTCATTTGTTTGGACATGATTACAAACCGTTACCTTTACCTCTATAAGATATTATTGTGTTGTATATTTCAACATTACTGTTTTGGCGCTTACGACTTTTCAGTAGTCAGTTTGCTTGCAGGTGGCCCCCCTCAGTCCGCGTCTTTTCATTGTAATTTAAATAATTAGAATTCATATCTATATTTATTAATGCGTCGCCTAATTTCAATATCTACAATTAATGTAGAAGCTTTATGACTTACTATTGCAATGTTAAGGACTTTTTCTGTTTTGTTTGCATTTTACCGTTGTAATAAATAAATCAATTTTATACATTCAAGTAATTGTTTATCAATAAAATTTATTAAGTTAACTTGACACTTATGTATATAATTAACCAATACGACTATAAATTTTTAGGCTCAAAACTTTTTACATAAACTCGTACAGAGCTCGTAAAAAGCTTTAAAATATATATTTTCTGGGTACAAATTTAAAACTATTAACACATAAAGACATACAACGATATTTAATAACCATGATTCTTGTATGAAGAGGGCACATAAAATACACTTGGTTATCTATACCTGATCACTAATATTAATTTAGAAACAAAGTCAGGCGTCGTGTTATCTTTGAATGAAAACTATAGAATTTAATAAGAATATAAATAAATCTCATGTAAACATATACTTTTTTGACGACGTCTGTGGCGCAGCGGGTGAAGGTCCGCCTGCGACGCAAGAACTTGCGGGTTCGACTCCCACCTCGGAACAAAATATCTGTACGATTTGTTTTTTTTTATTCATTCATTACGTAACATTACAGGTGAACTAAATCGTTACGTAAGTAAACGTAATACCTAACAGATCTCATATCTGCATAATCATCATTCAGGGAGTTCTGGGTGTTTTTCTATTGTAATAAAAAGTATCAATGTATGTAGTATGCTTAATATAATATAGTATGTATATTGGTCGGGACTACAGCGTCCCGTACATCATAATTACCAGTTGCTGACGCTGTATAAATGATCTATAATAGATATCAGTAATCTAGTACCCATACCACAAGCTCTGCTCAGCTCGGGGCTAGATAATGCTATGTTAATAATTGTCAAGCATATTTGTTTTACTTGTAAACTCTCGCAAAGTTTATCTAGCTCCTTTAAATATAAATTACTAAAACTTTAAATATAAATTACATAAAACTAGTAACCTAGATCAGTGTTGATTATTTTCAAAAAACGCGTTCTATTTAAAACGCATTTTTTACATAACTAGGTTCAAGTATACATTGGTTTCATTGTTTAAGTTTAAGTATAGAGATAAAAGCGTTAAACTCAAACAATGCTCTCGGAAGCTTGTAATTATGCACGTAATAAACTACAGCGAATGCAGTTAAAAACAAATTAATTAGGAATAACGCCAACGCCGGTAACTCACGGTTCAAGTGGCCACTAAAAATTCAAACACTTGAAGTTGTTCCCTTTTTATACACCAAATTGACTTTTAAGTCTTCAGAGATAGAGTCGAAGTTGTCGGAGTTTCCCAACGTTTTTAATAATGTGCGGGACATGTAAATTCGGGCGAAGTTTTGCAATAAAAGTTGCAGAGCGCCGCCCCCGATGCACTCGCCATAAACTGGGAGTGAGGTCGCGGGCGCAGACATGCCTCTGCTCTGATGGATTTATTATTCTGACAGAGGAACTCCTTAACTTTCCAACAACTGTTGGAATGTTTTACTAAATGACAAAGTCAAAGTGCTTATTCAATAGAGCAAAAAGCTACATAGAATAGTCAATTTACTAAAGAAGAGCAATACACATTTAAATTGAATAAAGCACATAATTGAATTTGTTCGCTTCAGATGACATTTTTTCGTAAAAAGAAGCGAACAAGAATTCCACTCTTTCTTGACATTGACAATCAAGGTGTATAAATTATACTAATGTTTACCAACCATTAAGGGTTTCAGACCATTAAAACAAGTATGTAGTTTGGTGATGTTTGGTTTTTTTAATTTGTTATCAGGAGTAAAAAATTGAACTTGAACGTTCACGAAGTTAAGTTTTTATTCAAGCCAGCAAAAACGAGAAGTTCTTGTAAGTCACCTTCTGCAACTCACTCCCTAGTGTGTTAATTTAATAAATTTGCAAACAAAATACATGTCACCATCTTAGCAAACAAACCAAATAACAACACTAATTCTTCCACATTTAAATGCGGTTTCAGAACTGCACCTCATCATTATTTATGAGGTATTTAGTTCACCGAATGTTCAAAGGAAACGAACACGGATGCAAGAGCTTGTGAAAACAGTTTTAGGGATGAGAATAAATTTCATTTCGTGTAAGACACATTGCAGTCGGTGAAGTAACTTCCCGTTGCAGCGCACGTGCTTACACGGCAGCGGCGTTTACTGCGGGCTAGTAGCCGATGCAAGCAGGCCAGTCACTGTTGTTGGCATGCAAGTGGCAAGTGTTGAAAATAACAGGAGCCGGCCACAGACTCAAGAGAGGCGCCGGACTATAGTTGCAAATTTAACTGTACAATAAGTAGGTGCTGTGGGGTAAAACGATGCCTTTTCTCTCTTTCCCGTGCATGCAATAAGAATCTGCCAAAGGGATACCTACGGAAGATGAGCTTTCAGGTATCAGCATCCTAAACTCACTAATCCGACTGCCAAGCGTGACGAGCATGGCAACAACCCCCTCATGATCTTGCAAATCCATAAGGGAAGTCTACGTCCAGCAGTAGACGTAGACACCAGTCCTACGGGTGAGATGATGACGATGATTTATGTATATAGTCTGAAAATCAGCGCGACAACCTCATCGCTTGCTATGTGATTTCGGTAATACTGAGGCAGAGTACATTTTTGACCCCACGCAACATAATTGTTATGTTAAAACTTTTAAACTAGTGCACCTGATTTGTTTATTTTTATAAAATTTGTGAGTGTGTTTAAAATAAATGTATCTTCTTTTTTCTTTCTATTTCATATAGAATGCATAATCGGAGAGCACAGGCAGCCAACACTCAAAAAATTTCAATTGTGACTAGAGCATACTAGATACACAACCAATTTTGACTACTGACTCCATCAACGAGTCAGCACTAGAAGCAGTGAAGGAGGCTCCGCGAACGGCGCGGGCGCGGCGCGGTGCGTGACCGGCGCTCGTAAGTATTGCTTTGACGTACCGACGAGACTAACTGCACTGTGTACTCAGCTACTTACTTCATACACGAAACTAGGGTTTGACGAAGTAAACTTTTACTTAAATTTTCGAGTTTAGTTAGTTCTCTCTCTCTGTGGCCTCCTCTTCATGTATGAAGAACTTGATAACTGGGTGTTCTTCACTGTTATTAAACTTTAAGTCAACATTAACTCAATCTAATGCCATAGTGTGCTGGCAGTAGAACGTTGCCCCTCCTCTCTTGTCCGTGGCTGAAAAAATCTGCCAAGGGTAACCTCCGCAAGAAAGACAACGGCGTCATTCTGTGTATCAACCCGTACTACGCCTTCTCTTATTATGCTCGCCAACCCGCCTATGGCAACCACCGTCTCATGATTTTGGAGATCATGTCATGAGATGGAAACTGCAAATTATGCAGTCAGAACAATACGATCTATGACTGATGGATGAAGCTACAGCTAGACTCGTTTATTTTAGCTACTTCCCTTAGTGTGATTTCATATGGTATACTGCTTGGTGGAAGGGCGGCCAATATATAGTCAATCTTTGCCCTTCAAAATAGGGTGATACGTGCTTTTTACAGACCTCGCGATTCATTTAGGCAACGATTTAAGAAAATATCGCAATATCAATCGCAATATGAAAACTTAATGAATGCGCACAAAAATACAAACAATTTTATCAAGATATGTGATTTGCATAGCATAATAACAAAAAAAAAATTGCATATCCCTAAATTTAGACTCCAAAAAGTAAATAAATAATTTATGGGAATTTGTGTGCCCTTACTTTAATCTGAGGATTTTAATCCGACCGAACTATAGATTAGTTTAGTATTCACAAATATCTATATATAAATATAGTGTATAATTTTCTATAAATATAAAAGAAAAAGAGATATACCTCCGAAAGATAGGCAGCAGTGTCCTTCACCGACGCGCCTGCCAAGCCTGGCGAGTATGGTAACAACCCCCTCATGAACATGGAGATCTATGATGTAGGACTATGTCCAGCAGTGGACGCCCTATGGCTGAGATGTAGGACTATGATGTCGGACTATGTCCAGCAGTGGACGCCCTATGGCTGAGATGTAGGACTATGATGTCGGACTATGTCCAGCAGTGGACGCCCTATGGCTGAGATGTAGGACTATGATGTCGGACTATGTCCAGCAGTGGACGCCCTATGGCTGAGATGTAGGACTATGATGTCGGACTATGTCCAGCAGTGGACGCCCTATGGCTGAGATGTAGGACTATGATGTCGGACTATGTCCAGCAGTGGACGCCCTATGGCTGAGATGTAGGACTATGATGTCGGACTATGTCCAGCAGTGGACGCCCTATGGCTGAGATGTAGGACTATGATGTCGGACTATGTCCAGCAGTGGACGCCCTATGGCTGAGATGTAGGACTATGATGTCGGACTATGTCCAGCAGTGGACGCCCTATGGCTGAGATGTAGGACTATGATGTCGGACTATGTCCAGCAGTGGACGCCCTATGGCTGAGATGTAGGACTATGATGTCGGACTATGTCCAGCAGTGGACGCCCTATGGCTGAGATGTAGGACTATGATGTCGGACTATGTCCAGCAGTGGACGCCCTATGGCTGAGATGTAGGACTATGATGTCGGACTATGTCCAGCAGTGGACGCCCTATGGCTGAGATGTAGGACTATGATGTCGGACTATGTCCAGCAGTGGACGCCCTATGGCTGAGATGTAGGACTATGTCCAGCAGTGGACGCCCTATGGCTGAGATGTAGGACTATGATGTCGGACTATGTCCAGCAGTGGACGCCCTATGGCTGAGATGTAGGACTATGATGTCGGACTATGTCCAGCAGTGGACGCCCTATGGCTGAGATGTAGGACTATGATGTCGGACTATGTCCAGCAGTGGACGCCCTATGGCTGAGATGTAGGACTATGATGTCGGACTATGTCCAGCAGTGGACGCCCTATGGCTGAGATGTAGGACTATGATGTCGGACTATGTCCAGCAGTGGACGCCCTATGGCTGAGATGTAGGACTATGATGTCGGACTATGTCCAGCAGTGGACGCCCTATGGCTGAGATGTAGGACTATGATGTAGGACTATGTCCTGCAGTGGACGCCCTATGGCTGAGATGTAGGACTATGATGTAGGACTATGTCCAGCAGTGGACGCCCTATGGCTGAGATGTAGGACTATGATGTAGGACTATGTCCTGCAGTGGACGCCCTATGGCTGAGATGTAGGACTATGATGTCGGACTATGTCCAGCAGTGGACGCCCTATGGCTGAGATGTAGGACTATGATGTAGGACTATGTCCAGCAGTGGACGCCCTATGGCTGAGATGTAGGACTATGATGTCGGACTATGTCCAGCAGTGGACGCCCTATGGCTGAGATGTAGGACTATGATGTCGGACTATGTCCAGCAGTGGACGCCCTATGGCTGAGATGTAGGACTATGATGTCGGACTATGTCCAGCAGTGGACGCCCTATGGCTGAGATGTAGGACTATGATGTCGGACTATGTCCAGCAGTGGACGCCCTATGGCTGAGATGATAGTTTAGTATACATCAGTAATTATGACCATCGCTATCACCATCTTTAAGCGCGATGAGATGAAGACCTATGCACCAGCTTACATCTGGTACAATATTTTCAACAGGGTATTAACGTGCCCAAAGTGCTTTCGTACAGTCGCGTTCATAGCAAATCATACTATTTAAGTTGGTACTTAATTTAGCCTTGGTGGTCCAAGGCTTATTTCTCTCACTTGAAGAAAAAGTTATCTAAAGCGGATGAATTCAATTATGTGCTTTATTCAATTTAAATGTTCAATTTAAATTCTTCTTTTGTCAATTGGCTATTCTATGTAGCGATGTTCTATTGAATAAACACTTATTGACTATCACTTTGACGTGACCGTACCTTCTCTCATAAGATTGGGTGCACAAGATACCTCAAAGCACATGAAAGGGTAGAAAACCAAAACCTACTTATGAGACTTCTTATGTGAATGCTTAGTCACCATGGCCAAATTCGGCTGGGAAACATGATCTTACCCTGCTTCAGTGACGTATAGACCAGTTATTTCCTCTGACTAATAGACTAACTAACAAAAAGGTGTAACAAAGGAAGTGCCGTTATCAATTGTGGATACACCTTGCTAGTTGACTAATTCAGTGGAACTCGCGCAGCCATTCAGGCCTGATCGCCAAAGTTCGGGCCCTTCGGATAACTGTAATCTCCGCGCAATTGCCATTCATTTGTTGTGTTAAGGGCGGCGGGTGTGGTGACGAGCGGTGGTATTAGTTAACAGATTATACCTTGTTGGTGACCACGGGTGTAAAAGTGTGGGAAAACCGCCATCGAGATTGATCGAGGACCTAGTTATATGACTCAATTTCAATTTCAAGAAATCTTTATTCACACATAACAAATAAAAATAAGTTACAGTTCCAGTGTACGTTCAACCCCTAGGACTATAAAAACTATGAAATTGAATCGTTTTTCAAGCCAATATTTTGCAGTGTGATGAAAGTAGCTTGTACTAATAATGATATAGCAGGCAACTTGACCCAAAGCGGCACCACCAGTCTGCGGGTATTCCCAAAAGTCCTAAATTCAAACACGACTGCTGCAAGTCGGCGGCGAAGCAATTAGACAGCATAATTAATGAAGTCTACGTTCGGAGCAAACAACTAGTTATAATTTAGATACTCAGAAACATGATAAACTACTAAGAAGCGGGAGTTATCACCACCTTATCAAAACAGTAATTTCCTATTACCGAACTGCGTTCACCGCTTCAGCCGGCCCCGAGCGCGCGCCTTAAGGGATGCGTCTCACGGGAGCTGCGTATCGTAGTTTATAGTAACAACCCCCCAGCGATGGGCTACCATAGCTGGTCATCCGCATGATTGCAGTGCTGTCATGGTTTTTTTTTTCATTTATTTAATGACTTAGTCGCCAAGCTACTACATCGCCCAATAAAAATTACAAAAGGTAGCAAAACAGACAACAAAATTCAATCCTTAAAATTTTAAATATTACTAACTTGTGATAAGTTCAGACGTAACATGAACATTTTCTCTCAAAAACCACCATTCGACGTGTTCTGAGACCAGAATAAGTTGTTTCGTTTACCTCTGTAACAAATCAACTCACTCTGGTCTCAAAGTAAGTCTAAACATGTGAGGAAACTGCGGCATCACGCATAGTTAGCAACACCCGTGCGTGAAATGTTGCGTGTTATGTTATTGACTGGAATCCAAATAGTTCCGTCCGCGGGGAGCTGTAGCAAATAGTTCGCGAACATTCGCACCGCCCGTGCGGGTCCGTTTGAGGTCTTAGGTTTAGGTATCTGGGGTATTTGCTATATAGATCTTAAGTTTGAGTTGTTTGTTCTACTTCTGGTAAAATTCGTTTGTTCTATTGTTTTGACCTGTGGGTCAGTGAGGCATTTCACATGTCATCATCATCTCAGCCGCAGGACGTCCACTACTGGACATGGCCTCGCTCTTGAATTTCCAATTTCTGATAATGTTGTTGCTGCCATACTCAGCACGCTGGCCAGGCAGACTGGTGAGCGCTGTATTGATACACGGAAAGACGCTGCTGCCCATCTTCCAGACCTTTTACATCTGATTCACACTGTACGGGACGCGCGCTGCAATGCTTGACACATTGTTACACCAGGTAGAGGTACTTCTCAAAGCTTGTAATCACAATACCGTTTTCTTTTAAGTGTACAGAGAGAGTAACTTTTTAATTCGAAATAACTGTAATTGTTGTATACCTATGTATATATGTACACTGTTGTTATCTACCATGTGTTGTATATCTATGTACGCTGTAAAACTGTGTCCACACCTATGTGCTAAATGCGTAGAATAAGTCTAAAAATAAAATCTTTTCATAATTCGTCAGTGGAACACATCGCTTGTTTCCATGTTAAACGTACGAGTAAGATCACCACAGAACACCTACACATAACGTCTTCTCAGGCTCCTTTGAACAATCAAGCCTTATTAATGCGCAACGGATTAGCACATACGACATAACGTAGTAGTTCCACGGGTTACTTTGTACAAGTAAAGCTAAATGAGCGCGCTGATGCAACCATTGCTTACATAAAAGACGGGAGCGAGGAACTGTCTGTACTGCGGGATGCGCTTACACAGATATAGGGATAATTGGCGATTTACATCCTTTTAGATGATTGCCTGGGACATTGTCAAATGGGCCAGCCCAGCACCAACACCATCCTCTTCAAACAAAAACTCAAAATCAAAATTATTTTCCAATTTAAGGACCAACAAAGATGAATCGTGGATTTAATTACGTATTATTTAATATTGAGTACGTACAGGCTATTATTATTGTGATTGGTATAGTTTTTTTTAATAAACATTACGAGTTGATGAATATATATATATATATAAATAAAAGGTAAACATTCAAATTATACACGACCATAAGAGAATTGCCAACCATGGTGTTTCAGAGAAAGCTTATAAAAGCATACTTGCTAGTAAATGCTACTATACAGTTAAGGAATTTTTAAATGACAAATCTTTTGACAAATAATTTATTTTAATTCTTTTTAAATTTTCACAATTTTATTGCTGTCAACATTTTTTAATTTATTGAATGACATTATTTTTTATTATTATATGACAAGCATGCACTAATATTATTGTTTTTTTCTATTGTTATTTTTAGTTTTGATTTTATTTTTATTAGTCGTATTGTTTAAATTTTTAAATTTACAATAACCATTATTTTATAAATATAAAAGAAAATGTAATTTACAGAACATTGCACACCCATTATGGGTAAATTACATTGAAACAATTATAAATGTGAGATCTTTAAACATGTAATTACGCAATAAATATACTTTGACTTTGACTTTGATTATTAATTAATTATTATAAGTAAAAAAAACTTATTAACTAAGAAGCTTTTTTTTACTTATAATAATTAATAATTTAAATGTTTACCTTTTATTTTCTATTTACTCATCATTTCAGCCATAAAACGTCCACTGATGAACACAGGCCTCCCTCATGGATCTCCATGAGGGGTAGTTGCCATTCTCACCACGCTTGGCAGGCGGGTCGGTGAGCGCAGTATGGGATGATGGTACACGGATAGACGCTGCTGCCCATCTTCCGGAGGTATCCCTTAGCAGGCTCTTACTGCATTTTTGGGAATGAGAGGAGGGGTATCATTCTACTGCCGGGCACCCCACGGCGTACCTACTAAAAATAATAAAATAAACATTGTCCATTAAAGTCCGCCATCTTGGGTATTATGCCTTATTGGATTTAGAGTGACGTTATTTCATTTTTCGAATGAGTCCGCCTTCTTGAGTATACCGCCATGTTGGATTCAAAGTGATGTCTTTTAATTTTTGAGTAACTCTCAGCAAGGCATTTTATTTGATACCCACATTGTAAGAGTGCATTAAGAATAACTAGTCCACCATCTTGAGTATACCGCCATGTTGGACTTAGAGTGATGTCATTTAATTTTTCGAGTAACTCTAAGCAAGGCCTTCCATTTGATACCTTATTATAGGAGTGCATGAAGAATAACTTGTCCGCCGTCTTGGATGTTCCGCCATGTTGGATTCAGTGTGACATCACAAAGCTGACCAACCATTGTCATCCAAAGAAAACATGTATACAAAATTTCAGCTCAATTAGTTCGCGAACAAACATAGTTACATACATACATACATACATACATACATACATAGATCCATACATACAGGGCTAGCTAAATGAAAGCTTGTAAAAAAATTGGTCATCACTACCTGTATTATAAGATCTGTGGTCGTCAATCCGCTTAAATTATGCAAAAATAAAAGAAGAAGAAGAAGCGCACAAAGCCTCCCATAATTAATTTATTTACTGTTTGTAGTCTAGATGTGTAATTTTTTTTGTTTCTTGTATCTATACCCGTGTTGGCCCAGTGGTATATACCGCCTACTTCAATCCGAAGGTCGTGGATTTAGTGGATTTTTCTTTCTATAAAAATGTACATATGTTTACATTTATTACTGAGGAAACCCGCGGCTTAGTCAGCTTCAGACGTATTGACGTATTGATATTTTCCTCTGACAACTGACTAAGCTGAGAGGTTGGTATTGGAGCTGGGCAAGCCCATCTAGCAATGTCCCACGCACTGCGGCGACCCGTACAGCATGATTACCAGTTGCTGGTGATTGCTTTGTTAGAAGGCCTTTGCGTCACAAAGGCCTTCTAACAAAGCAATCACATCTTTAAAAAAAAATTGTTATTTCATATATATTTTGCGATATACTTATAACAGTTAAAATGTTAACTTCCTTTACATACTGGTGCCAGTGTGTAATAACATAGTGGAGTTTAGAGCGCCACAAAATATTAAGTTTATACTCTCCCGCGTTACGTCTGAATAAACTAACCTTCGTCTAAAATACTCAAGTAACGCGTAGCTTTCCCTGACTGCATAAATTTTACATTCAGTTCAGTCATTCATGAAGATAAATTTTCAAAGAAATAAAATTAAAACTTCATAATATATTCGTGTAGACTTTAACTTCAAACTTTAAAAAAAGAGTTATCACTGTTGGGAATGAAATTGTAAAAAGAATCCTGGATTGTCTATATCTCATTGATTGAGGTACCTGGTTCCAGGTTAGATCTAGGACACAATTTTCCCCATCTACCGTACGATCAGGCACTACAACTCCATTCACAAAACGTCTGATTGAAATATATTTTAACTGTATTTATTATATGTATATTTTGATGCAATGTTCAGTATGCCGGCAGTAAAATTCCTGTAGATACCCTTCTCTGTTCCCGTGGATGCAGTAAGAAAGGGATACCTCCGGATAAATTTAAGATAGTATTTATTATGTAAGTATATCATATTTTATTTATATACTCATACTCATTTATTTTTCCATAGGGACACTTAAGAACACTTGGATACGTCAAAGTTACACAATAAATTAAAAACTAAAATACAAAATTCATTTAAAAGCCAGTCCAAAAACAGACAAGCCAAGCATAGTATCATATCAGTATAAAGTAAGACTTACATTCTAAATAAAATAAACAAATAAATCTGCTGTAAAGGGGCATTGTCAAATAAAACTTACATTAAAAATAATATGCTAAAATAAAATGCTTAGTTATAAGGAAAAAATAATAATGGTGTTATGTCTAAAATAAAAAATTATAATAATAATATTATGTCTAAGATAGCTGCTGTAAAGGGGCATTGTATAATTTTCTAATACATTTTGCACGTCAGATTGGATAATAAATAATTGAATTGAACAACAAAAAACAACAAACAACAACATAGATCTATAACTAAAATGGTACATCAGGCAATGCTTTCGTCGTCAAAAGCTTCTCGTAAAGTGTAGTAACTCTTTTGAGTTATTATTTGTTTCATTTTGTTCATAAATAATACACAGCTTAAATCTCTAACTTCTTTAGAAAGTTTGTTAAAAAGTTGTATACCATTGCAGAGGTAACTTTTTGACACTCTGCTTAGCCTACAATTTGGACGCTGAATGTTGCCACCATGCCTAGTATAATACTCATGTGATCCTCCCAATGTTGGTAAGGTACTTTGATTTAGCTTTACATATTTAAGACATTGAAGTATATATGCTCCAGTTAAGGTAGCAATATTTAATTTGTTGAATGCCATACGACATGTGTCCCTAGTTTTAAGTCCTGAAATGTATCTAACAGCCCTTTTTTGTAAAATAAAAATTCTTTGAATATCAGCTGCATTTCCCCATATTAGAAGGCCATATGTCATTAAACTGTGAAAATATGCGAAATAGACCGATTTAGCAGCCTTCAGTCCACAAAGTTCCTTTACCTTTTTAATAGCGTAGCAAGCAGAGCTTAATTTACTGGCAAGTATATCAATATGCTCTTTCCACGTTAGTTTTGAGTCTAGTCTAATTCCAAGAAAAGTAATTGAATCAATTGGTTTGATTGGCAGGCTATTGATTGCCTGTTTTGTTTGAATAGTGTTTGTAGCTAGCGAGAAATGGATAAGATTTGTTTTACCTACGTTTAATAGTAGGTTATTACATTCGAACCATTGTGTCAACTGATTAATTACACAGTTAATTTTGCTCACAATATCATTTTTTTTGTCACAGTGAATTATTAGAGATATGTCATCCGCAAACATATAAATGTCAGTATCTTTGCTTAAATTACATGTAGTAATGTCGTTAATATATAATAAAAATAACAATGGTCCAAGTATTGAGCCTTGTGGAACCCCATACTTCACACTTTCTTCACCAGATACAGTCCCATTAATTTCTACCAACTGTTTTCTAGATGACAGATATGATTGGCAAAGTAATAAATCCATGTTTTTAATACCGTACAGTTCGAGTTTGGCCAGAAGAATATCATGACTGACACAGTCAAAGGCTTTGGATAGATCACAAAACATTCCGTACGTTACTAGCTTTTTTTCAAGTGAGGCATGAATATTTTTAACTATATCAGCAATTGCATCTGTTGTTGACCGACATTTGCGAAATCCGTATTGTCTATGGCTAAGAATTATATTTTTTTATAAAATAACAACATGATAAATTCTTTGCAAAGAAATGAATAATCTTAACAATTTTTTTTAACGGTTTCGGTGGGATTCGAACCCATGTCCGTCAAATCGATAAAGAACCGTATTTTTTTTCTAAGGTTTTATAGGTACATATTCAATTCTTTGAAACATTCTACCTAAGTGTGGTTAAACACTATAAAAATTACAAACGATAGTATAAGCTATAGTGACATTTTTAGTCATTGCTAACTTTAGACAATGAACGTTAGAAATATTCGTTCTATCTACAATATGGGTCCCAGAGAATCACTTCGCACTAAATTTAAAGAAATAAATATAATGACAGTAGCTTGTCAATATATTTATGAGAACCTGTTGTACACCCATAAAAATATTGCTTCGTTTAAGAAATTGCTTCGTTTAAGAAAAACAGCGACAATCACAATGTAAATACAAAAAATAAGAATAAACTCGCTGTGCCCACTACTAGGCTCCATAAGGTGAAAATATCTTTTAAAGGGCAATGTATACGCTTCTACAACAATCTCCCAAGTGAGTTGCAGAAGTTATCATTGAATAAATTCAAAAACATTATTAAACGCAATCTATGCAATAAAGCTTATTATAAAATATCAGATTACCTAGAGGACAAAACCACTTGGGACAGAATCTGCTCCAACTCCGTCAAACGTAACATAAGACAAAATCAAATTGTTAAATGATGACTATAACGACCGAGTTAGGTTCTTCTGTTCGCTTCTTTTCCTAACTCGCGTGTCATCTGAAGTGAACAGATTCAATTATGTGCTTTATTCTAATTATTTGTGTTGTTTTATTTTGTAAGTTGTGACGCGTCAATAAGGTCCATGCGGCCGCACTGAATAAAGTATTTTTTGAATTTTGAATTTTTGAACAGGAGAACTCTAGTAGTTACCTGTAGATGGCGCTCTAATCGGTGCTGAAACCGATATCACCTTATCAAGAATTTCAGCGGTACCCGACATGGGTTCTGTAGTTTAGTGGTCAAAGCACTTCCGGCTTTAGGCAGCGTCAAGTATCGATTTGACGGACGTGGGTTCGAATCCCACCGGAACCGTTAAAAATGTTTCATAAGGTTATTTATTTCTTTAAAATGTTCTACCCAAGTGTGGTTAAACACTTTAAAAATTACACAATATATTATCGTTATTCATATGTATTTTGTATAAAATGATGATTATTTATTTATGAATTCAGTTTTACTATTAGTTTGAAATTATTTGTTAATTTAGGTATATCGTAGTATTTTTTTTAAATAAATAAATAATGCAGGACAATCCACACAGCTTCATCTAGCCCAAAGCTAAGCAGAGCTTGTGTTATGGGTACTAGATATACTTAATACATTATACTACATAGATAGATATTTTTATTATACACAGAAAAACATCCAGAACACCCTAAACAAATATCTGAAGATCGTACAGACATTTGTCCCGAGGCGGGAATCGAATCAAGCAACCTCTTGCGTCGCAGGCGCACCTTCGCCCGCTGCGCCACAGAGCTCGTCATCGTTTTCATGTTTGATCTTGTGTACACGACCCTTACGCCTAAAACATCTCTCACTAGCCTCATAGGTTTGCTGTAAGAGAACTAACTCTATTCTGGGTTAAGCTCGCCTTTATACATGACTTTTAATTGTGTACCTACGATTATATTATTTTACTAGTTGCACCCCGCAGTTTCACCCGCGTAGTTACCGTTCCCGTGGGAATTTTGAAAAATCCATCTGTAGTGCACCTCTAAGTTACTCAAGGTATATGTGTGCCAAATTTCAAGTCTCTAGGTCTGGACCTACTTAACCACTGGTGGTGTAGGCTGTGCGTTGTCTGTCAGTCACTCAGTCACTTAGTCAGTAACGGAAGAGTTTTATAATTATATTGATGATTACTGTGTGAAATAAGCAATAAAGAAGATGGGCAGCAGCGTCTTTCCGTGTAATGCCATCCCGTACAGCGCTCACCAACCAGCCTGCCAAGCTTGGCGAGTTTGGCAAACAACCCCTCATGATGTCGGAGATCCATGAGGCAGGCCTGTGTCCTGCGGTGGACGTGGACAGAAGTCCAACGGCTGTGATGATGATGAGTGTTCGGTGTGAGCGTTGGCGTCGCGCGTCGGCAGTTCATCCAGAGAACTAATTACTCGGCTTGTCAGACAAACAGTAAAGCAAGCAGCTGTAGGAATCAAAAAACATAATCGATCTGATTTTGAGTTTACCGACCTTCATGGCCCAGTTGGTCTAATATATAAATAATCATTATTATTATTATCTATTTCTAGTGGATCAGGATTTTAGTTAAAATTATAAGATAAAGTTATTTTTAGTTAACAAATCATACTTACTTACCTACAATTTGTCTACCCTGTCTAGTAACAAATCGCAGCAGTTTGATGGCATTTGGAACTAGGCAAGAGTATCAAGTAGGTATTGTTTAAGCTTACATTGCATTCGCACTATAAAAGCCAAAGGGTATATTAGTCACATGAGAGCACACGGACGAAGTTCTGCCGCATAACCCGTAGACAATAGTTAAGTCGCCGTGATAGATGTCAGCCTGAAAATCATCATCATTATCTCGGCTGCAAGACTACTGTCCACGTTTACTGCTAGACAAGGGCCTCCGTCATAGATCTCCAAGTATCATGAGGTGTTATTGTCATACTCACGTTGGCAGGCGGGTTGACGCGAGCTCAGTACAGGATGTCGATACACGGAAAGACGCTGCTGCTCATCTTCCACAGGTATCCCTTCGCAGGCTTTTACTGCATCCACGGGCAAAAGAGGAGGGGTAACATTCTACTGCAGGCAACCCACGTTACCACTGCATAAATTGTTCCTGTCTTATTCCTCACACTGGTAATAGAGGCAAACGTTTGATTGTTTTATTTCCAAGATTTTAAGGCAGTGTTCCCCCCCCCCCTGTTCATTAGAGCCATTCTATCGCTGTAAGATGCACAGAGGAGCTCCGTCTAAGTGAACTTATAAGATCTTTGTTATATTTGCGAAACTAAATCAGCTTGCTTCGGATCATAGCTGACTAAACTGCGAGGATGGTTTGCGGACAAGCCGGCCATACCATTTGTAGTCTTTTAGAGAAGACTATCGATGACTTTGTCTGTCTGTCCGTCATCGAATTTGCGAAGAAACTATTAGTCCTAGAAAGCTGTTGTTTTGAATGGACATATAAAATAACAACGCCGAAATGACGCTACGAAAAATTGCTGAAAAAATTATTAATTATAGGTAAGTGTGGGGTATCGTTGAATAGGTACTTTAAACCAATATAGGGGTTTCGAAGACAATTTTTAGATTTAGGGTTCAGTTTGCAACATATTAAAGTTGAAAATTTTTTTCGAGTGTTTTTTTAGCGACCCCTTCTTAAATCTAAAACCAACTTTACAAATCTTAAAACTACTTAACAAATCTGATAAAAATCATATTATAGAATTAACTGTCACCAGAAGAAGTTGTACAATGTACAAGATATTTTTATGAACGCCATAATTATGAAATTTGCCTCGGTAGGTAAACTTAATAATATGGCGTTTATAAAAATAGCTTGTACAATCTCTTTTGGGTTAAGTCGGGTATGACGACTTGGGTCTAAAATGAAAAATGACAAGGTAATAAATAATGTACACTTATATAAAAATGTCAAGTCCTCAGGAAGTAGATATTATAAACTCTGCATTTTTTATCTGTGAACCAAACTCAAAGCCTATTTTTTTAGAAAAACATATCTCTTCCTACAATCAAAATTGCCGCACGGCTCCGTTTTCGTTAGACACAACGAACAACTTTTATTTTCCTCGTCACCGCAATTTTTCGTGACTTTTCCAGCTCAATTTCAATTACGCGACAATTTCCAAAGTAGATACAAATTACTTTTCCCAATCCGTTGCCTTCTCAACCTGTCTCAACAAATTCTTTGCAAAAATAACAAAAACGCGAATTCAAAACGGAATGAGGCATAATTCCGTGCGTAGGGCGGAGGCACACCTGTCCTGAGGCCGGTAATCCCCGCCCGTGGCGCCTTCAGGTATATAATTTGTTATGTAATTTGTCGCTCACATTGTCGTAGTACAATGAATAATTGTGGTTTCCGTTCCTGTTTGTATCTGTATTTCTGCCTCGTTTGATCGCTTGAATAATAACTTTATAAGACCGGGTGGGACGTGTGCTTGGGAATTTTATCACCTCCCTTATGAATCTGAATAAACCTGCTACGTAACATTTGTTATTTAAATCCTTTGGGTACTTCATCTTCAACATCATCATCGCAACTGTAGCACGTCCACTGCTGGACAAAGGCCTTCCTCATGGATCATTGTACTGAGGGGTTGTTGCCATACTCTCGCTTGGCAGGCAGGTTGGCGAGTGCAGTAGAGATGTTGATACACGGAAAGACACTACTACCCCTCTTCCGGAAGTATCCCTCGGCAAATTTTTACAGCATTTACGGGTAAAAAATAAGGGGCAACATTTTACTGCTGGCACACCAAGGCAACTAAGTTGGGAACTTAATTTTGCAAAAACTGTTAAATTAAAAAACCCTCACTACTTTTCTAAAACAATTCATCAACGCCTGAGCTTTGTAGGTACGTTTATCTAGAAAACAAAAACTTGGTAAAATTGAGTAATTTGCTGGAATACCGCACAATGCCGTCCTCCCGGGACCAGATAGTTCCACCTGATATTAATTTCCCAGTAGGCGTATAAATTGTCCCGGTCTCGGTGTCTTTTTACTAGTCGCTCAGAAGAGGGTGTGATTTAATAATAAGCTCTTGACAGAGTTAATTGGTACGAAGGAGTTGCTAAAAATTAAATAAGGTTCAAATTGAAAAAATATCGTTTCTGCGATTGTATTTTTATATATACTTAAATTCGCTCTCATTTTAAAATCTAAGTTTGTAATACTGTAATTTATACTTAAAAATCTTTTAATAATGGCTTATAATTGAGAAACCTTACCAACTCGGAACGTTAAAGAAATAATTTATTTTACCGGAAGAAAACAAAATTCAGTTACATCATCATTTGAGCTGAAAAAGTCCACTACTGAACGCAGGCCTCACTCATGGATCTCCATAAGGGGTAGTTGCCATATTATACGCACCACGCTTGGCAGGCGCGTTAGGCAGCGCAGTACGGGATGTTGATACACGGAAAGACGCTGCTGTCCATCTTCCGGCTGTGTCCCTTAGCAGGCTCTTACTGCGTCCATGGGTAAGATAGGAGGAGTAACATTCTACTGGCGGCACCCCACGGAATTTATACATAAAAATCTAATAATAAGTGCTTACGATTTTGAGAAACCTTACCAACTCGGAACGTAAAATAAAAAATAAATTTTACCAGAAGAAAACAAAATGCAATTACATATCGTTAAGTTTAGAGCCATGTGGTGCCGGCAGTAGAATGTTGCTTCTCCTCTCATGCCTTTAGATGGAAGACGGATTGAAAGGAAGCGTCAAATAACGATTTGACGGGCGTGGGTTCGAATCCCACAGGAACCGAAAAATTTTTGATAAGGTTATTCATTTCTTTGAAAATGATAGATGTACTTAGAATCTGCTGAATTAGGGAAACCTCCGGAAAATGGGCAGCAGCATCTTTCCGTGAATCTCTCATCTCGTACTGCGCTCGCCAAGCCTGCTAAGCGAAGAGCATGGCAACAACCCCTAATCTTGGAGATCCATGACAGAGGCCTACGTGCAGCAGTGGCCGTCCAACAGCTAAGATGATGATATGAAGTTTAATGATCAATCGATAATCGTAAATGATGAATGCAGAGCGCAGTGCGTGTAGCGCGCGGCGGGCGGACGTGCCCAGCCGCCCAAAGCACCCCCTTATATCGTATAACAGCATATTTTTCCTCCTTACGTGTGTAATCTCATGGTAATCCGTGTTGATTGTCTCGGCTGGAATTGAGCCGAGCCACTTGAAATGTAAAACTTTTGCCGTTTATAATTTGTTCGGTCTCTGCTGAGTCGTTGGGGTTTCGCCGTTTCAGCTTTTCGTTACCTAATTTTAGCAGAGAATACGGTATTAGGATATCAGGTACGAGTTTCTTGTGTTTACTTTCTAGAAATAAAATCAGTTTGAGATAAATGTATTGAATTTAAGCAGAGCTCACTTTTCCATAATATTACATGATAATGGCCGTAATCTCTAAGTAAAACCAATTAATATTATGCTTTTTTTGCTCACTTAACCTGCTGTGAACAATTTCCAACGCTGACTATCTTTTATTATTCCAGCCGTAAAAAGTCCACTACTGAACAGGCCTCCCTCATGGATCTCCATGAGGGGTAGTTGCCATACTCACCACGCTTGGCAGGCGGGTTGGCGAGCGCAGTACGGGATATTAATACAAGGAAAGACGCTGCTGCCCATCTTCCGGAGGTATCCCTAAGCAGGCTCTTACTGCATCCACGGACATGAGAGGAGGGGTAACATTCTACTGCCGGCACCCCACGGCAGACTATCTTTATCTTCAATTAAATTCATAATAATATTGATAATATTGACACAAAAAGAGAGGTGTTTTAAGTTTGAGTGCTGTGTGTCTGTCTCTATGTTTGTCTGGGTTTCTGTCTGTGGCACCGCGCGCCGCAGCATTTAAACGAGTGGACCGATTTGAATGCAGTATTTTTTATTTAGCTGTCGTTTTTATACATGTTTTGATAAACAGTTCACGATACGGGAAGTGTGAAAAAGGATGCATATTCAAATGTTTCCAAATATACCTAAGTTTGATAAAAAATGAAAGAAAGGGTGTGCACAATGTAAAACTGAAGTTACATGGAAATCGGTTGAGCCAATTATAAGCGATCGATAAATATCTACCGGACCGATAAACAAGCGGTCCGGTAGATATTTTTTAGAAAGCAGATTTTGTAGCTCTAACTTAGTGTTGAAGGTTACGCATTATTAATTTTACCAACTGGTTTCATAGTACGGCCATGCCACACCCCGACATAGTTAATGGACATAGGCATTTTAGTCCTACAAGGTTTGATTACTTTTCGTGTTAAAAAGTTACAAACTTCACAAAGAACTATCTAAATAAAACACAAAACACAGAGATACCCCATATCCGGCAGCTCTGTCTCCACACATTTGGATGCAAAGACAAAATTTCATAAGGCGTCACCTATCCAACCCTTTCGGGCGCTCGTAAATATTCAAGGTTACATTTTGTGCTCACAATTTTTCTGAATTTACTTGGGGCCCGACGCTCTGGGGCCAAAAACTTAGCGAGTCGACGTTGAACTCGTTTGAGACAACTCAGCAGCATATTTGAATGAATTTTAATTAGTTATTTTTAGCTTCCCCCGCAGCTTCGCACGCGTTGTATCAAGATAAAGAGAAACCGAAATACGTATGCAATGTTTCAGCTTAACCCATAAAATAGTTTTTGTGTGAAGAGTTAACAACCATCCATAAATCCATCAATACAAACAAACATTCGACACAACTTCCGGCTTTTAAATATTAATGAGATTACGCAGCATTGATAATTAAGAATATGATGTACAAACTCGACGACAATTACCAAAGGATGTTTTGTAATCCCTTTAAAAATAACAAGTTACATTTCGGTTGTATTCAACATTTTACTTGAGTTAGATGCAGAAGCAGTAGGTATGTAATGCAAATCAAAGAACATAAAATCTATAAACCTAGATCTTCATTCTACTATTATTTGGTGTTGTTCCAAATTCATAAGACAAAATGCTTAAGCAAATTCTTCCGACACAGTTAGCTGCATCGCTAACTATAATTTCCTTTAAACGAATTGCAATAAAAGCATTACCATGACCCTATTTCTGTAACAATTAGAGGAATACTCCCTAATTACCCATGCAAGGTCCAGCCGCCCGCTCCGTGGCCCGTGCCTAAATAACTTTGTAATATTATCATTGTTTTCTCGCCGTCCTACGAGGCCTCATTTGAATACACCCTGTTTATTGCTCCACACTTTTAGGGTACCGTAGAAGACCGGAGGGCCCGATTGTGGTTTGTTAAAACAGTTTTGCAAAGGGCGACGTATTCAGACATCCTAAAATAGCAGATCCTTCAACATGTTGTTTACACCGTTCTGGTACTTTTGGAACTATAATAGTCATGAATGCTATTAGAATATTCTCAATTGTGGTGTCTTGTGCACACTAAATGTTAAACAAATTTGGAGAATCACATGTACCTAGGCCGTAGGGTGCAGTAGAATGTTACCCCTGCTTTTATGCCCATGGATGCAGTAAAAGCCTGCTAAGGGATACCTCCGGAAGATGGGCAGCAGCGTCTTTCCGTGTATCAGCGTGTCGTACTGCGCTCGCCAACCCGCCTGCCAAGCGTGGTGAGTATGGCAACTACCCCTCATGGAGATCCATAAGGGAGACCTGTGTTCAGTAGTGGATGTTTTAAGACTGAAATGATGATGATGATGACCTGCACCTATGTTTTGGAGCGATATTAACATTGCAATGGAGTTACCTGCATGTGCCTTATGAAAATCTGCCTGCCTAGTATTATTTTCGTTTTTCCTAGCAAGCCTGCCAGCTCCTCATTGTTTTGAAGCAACTCACTCTTGACATGTTTATTCTTCTTTCGTTTCAGAATTATCGAATAATATTTTCCGTACGGTTGCGCGTATTATCTCGGAATTCCGTATGAGCGCCACTCGCGCGAGATTATTCGATTCTGTGTCTTTTCATTTCTTCGCGATACTGAAAGATTGATGAAGTTTGAATTTCATCGCGTTCGGTTTATTGTTCAGCGATATTTATGATAAGTGTTCGCCGTGTTTTGTTGCCGGGAAAATTATAATTTTATATTATTTTGGAGTCGATGCACGCTATTACACCAAAGCTTTAATCATGAGCTTATCAATCCCTACAAGGAAGAACGACGAGCCTAAGCCAGCCAGCGACGGAACAAAGTGTTCTGCATTATATTTCGCGTGAACCCGCAAAAATATGACTTAGAAACTCGAGTCTTGTAAGGTACAAGATGCAAGGCAACTTTACCCTCTAAACTAAAAGTTCTACAAGGAAATATGTAAGCGGCCACTCAGTTCGCATGCTTCGCTCCGTCCTCCGTTATATTGTTTGGCAAATAACGACGCTGTAAGTAGCCGCGCAGGCGGGGATTTTTATCAAAGAGGGCTATTTGCCGAGGAAGCAGTGCTTGCTACCATTCAGCGAGCCATTTACAATGCGTAGGAGCGATGTCCAATGCAATTTATTTCACTTTAACTGGCGGGGCCCGGGGCCATGACTGTTTTGAATTCTGCACGTCCAACCAGTTTTCTGTGTAACTATTGTATTGTATTTGCAAAATGAAATTCGCTTTTTGTGCGGAGTGCATTCTGGATGTGTGCCGAACGGTTAGATTTTTAAATCGTTTTGGTAAATTGACGAGTACAATCCATGTTTTACAGCAGTATATGTTTTTGGCAGTTTGACATTTTCACTTTTATTGATCTTAATAGTTAAATGATTTTTTTTAAATGTGAAGATTTGAAGATTTTTAGTATGATATTTTTGTTTGTTATTTATTTTAGCGAATGGGCTTCCGATTGACTTTCCGATTCATTTATAGAGACATCCAAATGGCTCACCATAATAATCTACTGAATTTCTATGTTTGACTCATGCATTTTTCTAGTCTAAGTTTTCTTCTAAATAGCTCTTTGTATTCAGTATTCAGTATTCAGTTGTTTATTGCTTTCCATTGTAAACATAGGTCTTTAACATAAGTAAATTGTACAGAATGGAACCCTGATGGGCACTGCAATCTAAAATCTAAAATGTAGGTATAAGAAGGTATCATGCAAGATAATGTCAGTTAAATATTATTGAATTAGAAAATTTGTCATTAAAATGATTATAGCCTTAACTTTACAATAAACAATTTGTCATGAAAAAAAAATGATGTACTACGTCTTATTTACAAGGTATACAAATTGGAGTATTGGGGCACTGAAATTTCCTTTACAGATTGTTATAACAAAATTGTGCACTTGTCATCAAAATATTCTTGCAAATTATAATAGCATTTTTGAACAAGGTGGCGTTTGAGTTTCTTTATAAATATGTTTTCTGATTCTAAATCTTTTATAAGTTTTGGTAGATGATTAAAAATCTTAATTGCCATGACATGTGGACTAGAACTATGCATTACCAATTTAGAAACTGGAAGCGCTAACCGGTTTCTGTGTCTTAGATTAATATTTAGATTATCTGTATATGTGTCTTTTGCTGTAATAAAAAAGTTTGAATATTTTTTAACAAATTTACACACCTCTAATATGTAAATGCATGTAGTTGTTAATATATTTAATTTTACGAAGTGGGGCCTACAAGTTTCCGTACTTTCGATGTGTGCTAGGATGCGTATGCTTTGTTTTTATTTAAACACGTACTGCAACTCTTTGACCCTCAAGCTGATGTTGCGGTTGCCACTATCGTACAATCAGCTGTTGAAGTTTTAGTTGTTGAACTTTCGTGGCCTTTTCTCAAATGAAAATCATCGAATCCTAAAAAGTTGTTGAACTGAAGTTATTGTCCCTTGGGGTGGCCAGAATCACCCTTTCCGCTTAGTTCTTATATAAAACACCCCCCTATAAACAAAAAGTGTCAAACAAATGACAGTTTACAACAGTAACTATCTATTTATTTCAATTTAACTTGCTCAAAGACTTCGTTCGGTACTTTACAACACAGTACGGCGACCGGCTGCTTGCCCAGGGGCAAAGGGACCGACAGAGACATTTGCATGCGAGACGCGAAGATGCGCGCATTGGATTGGATTACGGGCTTGCGGAAGTCAGCTGCGGTTAAATGATTTGGACGAAACGGTCCGTCCTCGTTCAGCGCCGGACAAAGAACTACAATCATCATACGACCAATAGAAATAGTATGTATTTGGCAGTGTGGTTGAAATGTTTGGTGTGTTTTCGTTAGCTTATCCAAACGGAATTATGATTTTTGATGTAAAACATCTCATTAACACATAATTTTAACCGGGAATTTATCGCGTTATTTACTCTGCCTCATGGAATCCAGTGATAGCCAAGTTTACTCGACGTATAAATCAACCTAAGTGTGCTGATACAGTTAATGTTGCTGTCCTAGTGTGAAACAACCTTAATCTCAAGTTCCTATAATTATGAAGACCAAGTGAGGGTAGTCCGAAAAGACCCTTCGCTTTGCTACGGTTATCTTCAACATGTCAGTCTTCCCGGGACCACGATGGGTGCAATCCTGTCGAAACGTCGGGCAATAACAAAGGTAAATAACGCGATAAATACCCGGTTATATATGTGTTAATAATGTGTCGTGATCGCGAAAGTTTAAAAAAGTAAAACATCTTTTGCAGGGTGTAAAACCAATCGGGCGAGAGGTGACGCGTGAGGCTTGGTGATGTGCGAGTTAGTACTAGGGCGCCTGCCTTAATATCTAGTTAATAGGGCGACTGCCTTTCGTCCATCGTACCCATCGTGTTAACTGTAGGGACTATAGCGACTGTGGTGACTATGGTAACTGGGTCTACTGTAGCGACTATGGTGACTGTGTTGAAAATGTTTTACATCTGCCAGGCGCCCGTGACGGTTAATTTTTTTATATACATTTTGACCGTAGGGTGCTGGCATTAGAATAGTGCTCTCTTGCCGGTGGATGCAGTAAGAAGAGATGGTAACAACCCCTCATGACTAGTACTTAGAGATCCTTATGGGAGACCTTTGTCCAGCAGTAGACGTCCTACGGCTGAGATGATGATGATGATTCTCTAGCGGCGCTCACTGCAATAAGAGACTACTTAGAAAACTTGAGTTTTTATTTATCCAAGAAGCAAAGCTCGCCACTACAATCCGTCGGCCACTTCCCAAATCCGACCCAAAACAAACCGACTAAACGATACTTACAAACTCTTCGTAAGTTTCGCGGAGTTATCCCTGTGATGTTCCGTGCGTATAATGTATCGAGCTACGTATCTCCGCATACGTATGCAAAACGACGTATAACTCTCGAGGACTTTAGAATCACTTGAAATTCTGAAAAGAAAATCGTCAAAGCTTTATATTGCCTCGTTCTATCTAGGGCTACGAAGTCAGCGGCCATGTCGCAGTAACATGTCATTACGCTGCCTTTTGAGGGTTTCGGGGTAAGACAAGAAACCCGTACAGTTTTGTTCGCTCAAACAAGTGATGCGGTGTCCCGAACATACCGGAATAGTTACAACCGAAAACTCAATTAATTCTTGTTAATATGTTTTGGTAAACGTAAAAAAACATACAAAACAGCGCGTTGCCCGACACGCACCTGGCCTAATGTATTACCCAATTCTTTGAGTTTATTCATCTATGTCAGGTGATTTGTATATGCAAGAGTAGACTCTATTCACCTAGGTGATTTAGCCCATGTGATATTTTTTTTGGTAAAACAATCCTTTTATTTGCACTAGCCTTTAATCTTAGCTTTGACTGAGTGTGACGCCCCTTTCAAATTGATTTACGAAAAAATAACAGCACTTAGCACCAATTTTAGTTATTAAATTTAGTATTCCACATGTTATTTCTTTGTTTATTAATTAAGAGGCAAACGTTTATTTAACTGTTTGCCTACTCACACTTTTTACGTAACACTAAATACAATTTTATTAATAAATTAGTTCTTTAGTGTACTGTTATTTAAATTTGTTTTTTTTTTGTCATTTGTTTTTCTCTTTCTTCTCATTCTTCTTCCCATTTACAAAATGATCTCAGCCGTAGGACTGCTGTCCAGGTCCACTGCTAGTCATGGCTTCCGTTATGAATCTTCAAGGTCATTATGGGGTTCAAGCCATATCCCTTGACAGGCTTTAACTGCATCCACGGACAAGAGAGGAGAGGCAACATTCTACTGCCATCCCGCGGCATGACACTTTATAGATTACATCATCATCATTCATCATTTCAGCCGTAAAACGTCCACTACTGAACTAAGGCCTCCCTCATGGAACTCCATGAGGGGTAGTTGCCATACTCACCACGCTTGGCAGGCGGGTTGGTGAGCGCAGTACGGGATGTTGATATACGGAAAGACGCTGCTGCCCATCTTCCGGAGGTGTCCCTTAGCAGGCTCTTACTGCATCCACGGGTAGGAGAGGAGGGGTAACATTCTACTGCCGGCACCCCACGAGATAATGAAATTATTATTTAATTATGTTGTAGATATAATTTTATATATTTAATATACTAAATATAATTTTATTAACATCTAAACTAAATGTTCGTAAGTGTATACTGTTAATTAAGAATTGTTATTTGTCTTTGTGAAATCATTTTCTCGTATTTCTTTTCTTCCTATATAGAAAATACATGTCTGCATCACATGCTCGCTCAGTGCGTGGCCTTCAGGAGTATGGGCGACGTGCAGGCACGAGGCGTATGTTTTATTCATCAGCTCGCTGCTCGTCTAAACATCGGGCAGAAGTATCACAAATTAAATTTGGCATGCAAACATCTCGAGACTCACCTGAGATGGTGCAACGTTTATTAACTCCCGCGCAACTGCCGACTGCCTCGTGTGATCGTGACATTCATTCATTCATTTCAGCCGTGAAACGTCCACTGAACACAGGCCGGGAGGGATCCCATGAGGGGTAGTTAAGATAAAAATAAAATATTTCGTCTTAAGTTACACATCATCTCTTTAATTATTAAGTACAGGATTAATCTTAAATATAGTTGGCATACTACTCACCACGCTTGGCAGGAGGGCTGGCGAGCGCAGTACGGGATATTGATACAAGACGCTGCTGCCCATGTTCCAGAGGTACCCCTTAGCAGCCCCTTTTGCAGCCATGGGTATGAGAGGAGGGATATCGTCACATGGTCATATGAAAATGCCGAAATTTGAATTGAAATTATTACTGTAAATATTGGTGGGGTGTGAGTGGACGTGACTAAATCGTTCAAACTGACTGTTTTTTTTATTTCACTTTCAAATGACTTGTGAGTTACACTATTCGTTGTTATGTTAATCACGTTGGATACCTATTTTCGACGAATAATTAACGTGAGTAGAAAACCCGTTTAACATAACAATGTTTTTTTTTTATAATGAAGATGTTTTTAATTTTATTATTTAAACATAGTTACCTCTAGAAATGAAAAATGCAATCAAAATTTTGTCTCCGACTGGACTCGAACCCGTAACGCTCAGATGAAGATCTTTTGCTCTGTAGCCGAATTGGTAAAGGCAGTCTTCGTTAAAGGTGTTCTTCTGATCGTAACGGGTTCGAGTCCCGTCGAATACAAAATTTTGATTCCAGTTTTTATTTCTAAATAAGTAATACCTTAGTGTCGGTTCATACTTTAAAAATGCAAAAAATACCTCTGTTTTTAATTTTTGTATCTTTGTAGTTTTTGGGCAGACAATCCTACTAATATTATAAACGCGAAGGTTTGTGAGCATGTATGAATGTATAGATGTTTTTCAAGCAGAAACTAGCTAACGGATTGAGCTAAAATTTTGCAGAAGTATAAATGTTGACCTGGATTAACACAGGCTACATTTTATCCTCACGATATTTCCTTCGCCGTTAATCCATTTTACAATGTCCCAGGCACTGCAGCGTCCCGTACAGCATGATTACCTGTCGCTGTATAAATCATCTATAATAGATGCAAAGGTCTACATTTTATCCGAGTACAACGCATCAAAGCGGCGGGCATAAGCTAGTTTTAATATAATTTGTACTTAGTAATTATATAGTTTTATATAACTAGTAATTTTGGCGACCTGCATGGCGCAGTTGGATTATAGCCTACTCGGGAGAATGGGGTTTCGATTCCCACCTCGGAAAAAAAATGTAGTTTTCTGGAGATATTTGTCCCTGCACTGGGTATTTTCTATGTTTGATAAGTATTTATTTACGAAAAAAAGAGTAGTATTCTTTCCGCAATCTGGGACCTATAACACAAAGCTCTGATTACTTAGCGGCTAGATGGGGCATGTCCAACATTATTTAATAATTAATAAACGTAAATAAATGAAAAGAGTATAATAGTGTAGCCCCGTTTTATATAAATAATAATTTTGCACGACGATTATTATGAAACCACATTGACTGTATTTTTTGAAGGTTGTTGGGTGTAAACTAATCGTATAAATTAAGTTAATACTTATGTTCGGCTTATTCTACAAATCCGGTATTATTGAAGTTTTAGTGATGTTGAGCTACATTCAAAAACGGTTCTCATTCTCAAACCGGAATGTTGAAAATAATAATATAAGCGGTAACGTAGGCTGTGGTGAGAAGTTGTAAGCCCGGCTGTGGGCGAGCTGGGCTTAGAACAAGACGGGGGAAGGTCTCACTGGTTGAATTATGGAGCGGACTTTTCAAAAGCCTGGTTATAGTTTATTTAACTATTCTGAATAACGATACGGTTGTGTTGATTTAATAGCCTCTGCAGAGAGTTGGTTTGGCACTGATGATGATAAAATAAGGCCTTTGCATTTATTACAGATGATTTATACAGCGTCAGCAACTGGTAATCATGCTGCGGGACGCTGCAGTGCCTGGGACATTGTAAGATGGATTAACAAATAATAAACGACATATACATAAATATTTGGTATTTTTATTGCAAAAAAATTATTATTACTGCTATTTCGTCGTCGTAGTCATTCGAAAGCGCGATGGGTCGAGAACATTATCGCAGTCGCTGGGCACAACTGGGTGCAAAATACACAGGACAGAGGGAACTGGCAAAAAACAAGGGAGACTTATGCCTAGCAGTGGACGTCCTACGGCTGCAATGATGGTACTCAACAGTAAGTGATTCCGGGATGAGATAAAGAAGATTTTAACACTGCTCATACATATTATTATATCACTTAGCTATTTGAAATGACAATGATTGGACTTTGGCAATCGTCCGTGGTCATACGAATAATTTGTCAACTCGTTGCCAAATGCCAGATTTTAAATGGAGCTTCGCAAATAGCGGGCACATCAATAACTGGGGGCATAAATAAATCAGGGCTGCTACAAATCCAGCTTCAATACGTCAAAGATAACCGAACGTGAATAATCGGGGGTAGTTGGAAACAATGGCGATTTGCATTTATAAATGATTCATGCGACGCGGCGTGTTGTAAGAGAAAACATTCGGCTGATGGGTGGCATTGCTACGATTGGCAGCCCTGTGGCGGCGCGCCGCGACTCAGCCTAAACCGTGTTTTCACAGATTTGATCCGATGGAAGCATTATTTCGATTCATATAAAATGTATTCGATTGATTTAACAAAATCTTAAGAAACAGCGTCGGTACTGGAATGAGTCACTAAAGTTTATATTTGAAGAATATTTAAAGATGCAACTATATTTTTGTGGAAGAAAAGTATTCCAAAAAATATACATATATCTTTAATAATTCTTCAGATATAAACTTTTTTTTATTTTATAGAATAGAATAGAGCAAAGGGCTACGATAAATAGACAATTTACAAAAGAAAGTTTAATGGAAATCCTGAAACCCACGTTACCGATTTTCAATTTATGAAGTTCATATTGAGTTAACCCATAAACAGGTAAACTTAACTCTGCTTTAAAAACTATAGCACCGTATGGTACCTTTCCCTAAAACATAAAATTTAAAAGGGACAAATGAAACCCTAGCTGCTCTAGCTTTAAACTTTCAAGATTATAGTTAAGATTGGATAAATATATGGGCAGACGATATAGATGAAGTCGTAGGCAAACCATGGCTCGGACTTGCACAGAATCGTTTCGGATAGCACAAGCGAGGGATATGAGGGAGGTCTATAATACCTAGGATTGGTAAAGTGGATGATGATGATGATGTAATAATGAAAATCGCTTCCGCTTATGCGCGCGAGCGGCGTAGTTTGCGCAAGTCTAACACAAACACGAAATCCGACTCTATAAATAGATATTGTGTGCACTAAACCAAATATTTTGGTATCGGCGCTGCGCTGCGTTCCGCCTGATATGCCTCTGTTTTCTCCCAGCCAGCGATGCATGTATGTATAACAACGCAATTAGTTACTTGACATTTTATATAGTCCTCCTCATAGATTTCGATGACATTCTCCCATAATCCCATATCCCATTTCTGAGTTATTTGTTTTTATTTCTAATTTGAGCCCCAATAGAATAGAAAACACTTTATTGCACACCACATACAAAATAGAACAATAGAATAAAAAGAATTAAATAAAACAATATATGAGTACAAAGGGCAGCCTTATCGCCATGAGCTATCTCTTCCGAGCAACCTTGTGGCTCGTCAAAGAAAAAATGGTGGTATGATCATCATCATATGAAATTTCCAGCATGTAGTAATTTAGTAACTGTCATAATTATCTGTAGTAATTTAGTAACAGTGTTAGAGTCTGTGCAGAGCGTTAAAGATGGATCCAGTTACGTTTATTAGCAGAGGACTCAACAACCACGCTTTTCTGCAACTGTGTAACTATTAACTAAACTTACAAATAGCTTTAGCTACAACAGTTTTATTATATCACTGGTATCTACGTAATTAATTTGAAAAAAATATGATACCTTCCACACTCGTAATATATGGGGATGAACTTTTTAATTGATTTTTATTGTTTTACTGTTGAAAAGGTTTTTAAATTTTTTAGGGATTGCGAAGATAATTTTCCGATGAGAAAGACCTCCATCTTTCTCAAAAATGTACTAGTATTGCAAATTTGTATTTTTAACCATGATCTTTCTTTTCTTTGACGCTTCCTAAAGCCGGAAGAGCTTTAACCAATATGCTACAGAACCAATGTCAGGTACCGTCGAGGATAAGGGAAGGTCTATTTGAAGGACGCAGGTTCGAATCCCACCGGAATTGTAAATTTTTGATAAGATTATTCATTTCTTTGAAATTTTCTACTTAAGTGTGGTTAAACACTATAATAAAATCACACCTGTTATGTAATATGTTTTAGTAAACGTAAAGCCGTGAGGTGCCGGCAGTAAAATGTTGCCCTTCCTCTCTTGCCCGTGGATGCAGTAAAAATCTGCCAAAGGATACCTCCGGAAGATGGGCATCAGCGTCTTTCCGTGTATCAACATCCAGTACTGCGATTGTTCACCGCCTGCAAAGCATGGTGAGTATGGCAAGAACCCCTCATGTACATAATCATCAATGAGTCCATCTGTGGATATCCTACGGCTGAAAGAGAAGAAACGTAAAGCGACATACACTAACTTCTGACAACAGGTCAGCTATTAGCAGGTATTTTTTTATAGTGTTTAACTACACTTAAGTAGAAAATTTCAAAGAAATGAATAATCTTATCAAAAATTTACAATTCCGGTGGGATTCGAACCTTCGTCCTTCAAATCGATCCTTGACGCTTCCCTTATCCTCGACGGTACCTGACATTGGTTCTGTAGCTTAGTGGTTAAAGCTCTTCCGGCTTTAGGTTAACTTCGAAAACCTACACAGCGCGTGACGCTGGCCTAATTTATGTGAATAAACATTTTGAACCATCATGGTGACGAAATCCACAAAACTCCTGTCCTCAAAAATAGGCACCAGGCAATCTGGTATTCATGCAGATGCCTACTAGCCCCGCAGCAATGACCGGCATGTGCTAGGAGCAGCTAATTAATTCCTGCGCGGAATGAATGCGGGTTGTGATCGGGCGCGAGCCTGCGCTCGGCATTCCGTCCGCCGCGCCACACTGCCGGCAGCGCTCTGAATGTGATAGCATTCTTTGCCTGCAATTTTAGTCGTGTATTTTGGTGGAAATTCCTATCGACTACATTCAAATACATTTTACATAACTACATTTAAACAAAAGGATTATGGGGTATTTATCACATAATTAGCTTTATTTTTATCCAGTCTTCCGCCACCACGACCTGGTGCATTCCGGTCGAAACGCCGAGATAAAAATAAAGGTAATGAAATACTTACAAAAAATAAAATACTTATAAATACTACGGAAGGTGTCTTACCGTGTATCGATAAGTCCAGTACTGCGCTCGCCAACCCGCCTACCCAACCATGGTGAGTATGGCAACAAACCCCACATGATCGGCACTTGGTGATCCATTCAAGGTAAGGCCTGTGTTCAGTAGTGGACTTTTTACGTCTGAACTGATTAAACATGAATTTAGTTTGCAGTAGCTGAAGTTGTATATTTGTTCATTTCCGTGGAGTGCCAGTAGTAGGATGCTGCCTCTCTTCTATGATCACGACTGTGGATGCTGTAAGTCACTGCCATGGGATACCTCCAGAAGTTGGGCAACAGCGGTTTACCGTGTATCAATACACCCAGTACTGCGCTCGCCAACCCGCTTGCTAAGCGTGGAGTATGGCAACGACCCCTCATAATCAAGTTATTGTCGAATTATATGGGTGGCCTATATCCAGCAGTGAACGTCCTTCGACTGAGATGATAATGAAGCAGTTTATACAACTGCATATTACGATCGTATGGACGTATCTTTAAGCAGTATTGCTTAGATCTAATGCAAACCAAAAAGCAATAAATAAATAAATAACAAAGATGGGTGGATTGTGTGAAAAATAATACGAGTGTGAAAATGATGAGTGTGAGTTAATGACCGAGGAGACTGGAAATGACATGTTTTGCTGACCCCAAAAATAACAAACGTTACCTAAGAGCAGTTTGTTCTGATGGGAATGATGAAGTTCAACGCATTCCGCTTATTGCACCACACTGCCGGCAGCGGTTCAATAGTGATTACTTTCTTTGTTTGCGCTTTCAGCCATGTTTCCATGTTTTGACTTGGGAATTCTAATGCATTGAATTGATAATTACGATAGTGTGGTCGGATGTGAGCAGAAATACGATGTTTTCTTTGGAAAAGATGGATTGTATAAATGTTGATATGATGGTAATCTGCCTATATTTAATTAAGCATAATATTAATACAAATATTGTAACAATAAATACAAATGAAAGAGAGAGGTTTCTTGGTCGCTTATTTCCCTCACTTGGAAAAAAGTTATCTGAAGCGAATGATTTAAATTATGAGCTTTATTCTATTTAAATGTATCTTGTTTCTCTTTTATAAATTGACTATTGTAATATGTAGCATTTTGCTCTATTGAATAAACACTTATAGACTTTGATTTTGACTTTGACCAAGCGCCCCACACCACACTGTTAGCGGCGATTTGAATGTGATGATTACATTATTTGCGCTTGTAGTCGTGTGTTTTGGACTACGGGTATGCCAATGTATTGAATATATAATTCCAAGGAAAAGATGTAGAGGTGGTATATAGGTCTGGTTGGTAAGAAAATAAATAAATCTCTTTCTTTCAAGGAAAGCTCACAAAAAAAGTAACCATTAAATAGATACCTTAGAGACTAACAACATACTAACGACAATAGGGCGAAAAGCTTGAATTAACCGAATGTTTGATGAGATGGTGCTGTTTAATATTATTTACATTATTTATTTTTCTATAATCTATTATTTTATTGTAAAGTGTATAAAGCAGGTATTTCATAAATCATGTTGTCGAAAAATAAACGATAAGGCTTGTTGGCCGAGTGGTGAGTACCACCGACTTTCTAGCTAAAGGTGGGTTTCATACTGGCCGTGCAATAGTTTTGCCCCAATGCCCCCACGCACTGTTGCACGACAACAATCGCCCGTCTGCCGTGCCCAAAACCACCTTAACAAACTTCTTAAATATAACCCCGAACTTGATTTGTTTGCGGATGATATAAATTTAATAGTCAAAACATGTTTAAATTATTCTGAGACAATTTGTAATGTTTTTACTCTTTAGACTTAATTTTATGATTCCTTTTTGTTGTTGTTATTATAAAATTCAATTAATTATATTAATTCTTGTATTTGTTTATTACTATGTTTCGAAATGACGTGATTCTATATTGTGTACCTATAATTTTGCTTACTCATATTTCTTAGTTTTTGTAACTTGTAAGGATTTTCTTAAATAAATATTTTTAACGTCTTAGGGTGCATATCCTGTAATGTTTGAAATCTACTGTGTAAAATAAATAAATAATAAATAAAAATATTTCTTTCTTGAAAATGCATGTAGACACTTACAGATCGTGAGGAAACCCGCGGCTTAGTCAGCTTCAGACGTTTTGACCTGTTCTTCTGACTAATAGCTGACTAAGCTGAAAGGATGGTTTAGGTACGGGGCTAATCCATCTAAACATATCCCAATCACTGCAGCGTCCAATACAGCATGAATTTCAGTTGCTAACGCTGTATTAATCATCTAAAATATATGTAAAACCTACTTATCTAAAAACATTTATGTAACATTAAGGTTTGTTTGCACATAGACACTAAAACACTAGAAGTGTGATGCCGTGGGGTGCCAAGATTTATTATTTCTTTATTATATATATTATTTTTGTCGTGGGGTGCCAGCAGTAGGATGTAACCCCTCCTCTCATGTCCACGGTTGCAGTAAAAGCCTGCTAAGGGATACCTCTGGATGATGGGCAGCAGTGACTTTCCGTTTATCAATATCCTGTAATGCACTCGCCAACCAAGCCTGGTGAGAAAAGCGACTACCCCTCATGGAGATCCACAAAGGAAGGCCTGTGTTTAGAAGTGGACGTTTAACGGCTAAAATGTTGATGATGATGCCTAAACTATTTAAATTATTTTTGTGTAATTGTATTGTATGTTATATGCAGTTTTTGGTAATCGTGTATCCGGATCGTCAGACTCATTCATCACATTTCAATCAGAGTTTGTTTTAACACAATAAACGAGACTGCACCAGTGCTCAATCCAAAGTTGAAGAGAAGCAGGAAGAGCGGAGACAATGGTACTCCCACGGGGGCACCGCGCGGCACAATGCATAATATTGTAACTAATTAGTCGGCGGCACACAGTGTAAGCTATAGAAGTGAAGACAACTGGGGAAAATAATAAAAATCACTTATTTTCTCGTACTTCTAAAAAGAAGACTAACAACTTAAGAAATATGTGTACATGTTGTAGGAACAAGGTTATACAATATATAAAGGTATTGTATGTACCTTAACTATTGTGCATTAAAAAGTAAAGTGCCCAGTCTGCCACGGCATAATGCTGAGTCTTCATCTCATCTGTAGGACTCCTACCCACATCCAATGCTGGACAAGGGCTCTATGGATCTCCAAGATTGTTAGAGGAAGGTTCTCGTACTCGCCAAACTTGGCAGGCGGATTGGCGAGTATAGTACGGGACGTTGATACCCAGAAAGACGCTGCTGCTCATCTTCCGGGGGTATCCCTTGGCAGATTATAATTGCAGTCACTGGTAAGAGAGGAGAGGATACTTTCTATCTCCGGTATCCCAATGCTGATTACTGACTTTTATGGTCACAATTTTATTTGTAGTTTAGTCATTACTTATTATCTTTACTTTTGAATAATTTTGTATTTCTGATGTAATTTTCATTTTACTGTGCCAATTTATAAGATAATCCTTTGTAGACTGAATTATACATGATGATGATGATGGTTATTAAATGGAAATAGGTGCTGGAAAAGCCGAATACATCTAAGTGCCAATGCCTCAGGTGCTGCACGTGCCGCATTATTTATGTTGGGCGTACAACATTATTAATAGCTGCTTATATAAAAAAAACATATTCATATAAAAGGTCAATTCAATTATGTCTTCCATTTATCCATTATAAATAATCATAATTTATAATTTTCTTTTACATTAAAGATGTGATGTGGTTATACAAATTTTAAATTATTTAACTTAATAGCTATTGCTTGTATTCTATGCCTTACAAGTTGGCAGATAGCAAGTTAAAGAGAGCACTCGTCTGCGAAGCCAACTTCGAAGACAATGCCTAATTCAAAGTGGGCCGAAGTGAGATAATAACGTTAAGTATGCTTGATACCGAGTTTGTAGCATATTGCATGAGATCAGCCCACGAAATAGGCGAGATAATCTCACATGGCCTATTTATGGTTTTTTGTTTAACAACAAAAACCATTTCAATGACCGGCTGAGGTAACAAACATTTTAAAATACAAAGTGTGTAAAAAATGGCTAGTAACATATTTTTTTTAAGACGCACGTAACAGATTAGTAATTTCTGATAAAGAATTTAGATGGAAATCAAAACAGAAATTAAGAGATTTACGAGTATATGCGCCGTGGGGTGCCGGCAGTAAAATGTTACCCCTCCTCTCATACCCATGGATGCAGTAAGAGCCTGCTAAGGGATACCTCCGGAAGATGGGCAGCAGCGTCTTTCCGTGTATCAACATCCCGTACTGCGCTTGCCAACCCGCCTGCCAAGCGTGGTGAGTATGGCAACTACCCCTCATGGAGATCCATGAGCGAGGACTGTGTTCAGTAGTGGACGTTTTACGGCTGAAACTTATCGTAACAAAAAAATCTTCAAACTCTAATTGTTTAATATTTATACATATTACGTAAAATAAGAAAGCTTCTGATATGCGTTATTTCGTTACAAGAGATTGAGATCTTGTTAGCAAACATACAACTTAGTTCCATCACGTGTTTTTGTTTTTGTATAACGTTCACGTTCACGTTTGTTTTCGTAAAATGTATTATGTAATGGTGGAAACTTCACTGGTTTAAGTGTTACTCTTACTTTTGTAAATTTTCTATGTTATTGTACTGTTTGTTCTCCCGAATAAAATAAAATAAATAAATAAAATCACAATGTAACAGAGGTCGCTTGTTTGATATTATATAAATCACTATAAAACATTTCGTTATTTCACTTTCAAATGATTCGTGAGTTACACTATTCATTGTTATGTTAACGGGTTTTCTACTCACGTTAATTATTTGTTGATTAAAGGTATCCAACGTGTTCAGTTCCTCCCAGGGGAACTTTCGTCAGGGAATGGAGCTTCTTTACGCGGTACCGTCTCCTTCCCTCTCACGCGCTCGCGTTGCAAGTGCAACGCGAGCGAGGAACTGAACACGTTGGATACCTATATTCAACAAATAATTAACGTGAGTAGAAAACCCGTTAACATTACACATTTCGTTATTGTTTAAATATATAGCTTGATAATCTGTTCAATTCAGATAATTTATAAATCAATATTAGAATTTAGAAATGGCTCCACCGTGTTAAACTTAGTTTCAAATATACTTTTGTAACATGTGCGTTCACTTTGGGTCAAATATTGTAAAATATTGGCTTATAAATGAACAATATATATATATATTTTTACAAGCTTTTATTTAGCTTGCCCTGTATATGTATGTAACTATGTTTGTTCGCGGAATCTTGCAACTCAATTTTGAAGCAGATATCTTCAACCGATTGAGCTGTAATTTTGTATACATGTTAACTTTCGATGACAATGCATGGTCAGCTATGTAACGTCACTCTGAATGCACAAACATGGCGGAACACCCAAGATGGCGAACTACATAATTTTAATGTACCCCTATAATATGGGTATCAAATGAAAGGTCTTGCTGAGAATAACTCAAAAAATGAAATGACGTCACTCTAAATCCAACATGGCGGAACACCCAAGATGGCAAACTACATAATTTTAATGTACCCCTAGAATATGGGTATCAAATAAAAGGGCTTGCTGAGAATAACACAAAAAATGAAATGACGTCACTCTGAATCCAACATGGCGGAACACCCAGGACTGGACTGGACTAGACTGTACTGGACTGGACTGGACTGGACTGAACTGGACTGGACTGGACTGGCCTGGACTGCACTGCACTGTACTGCACTGGACTGGTCTGGACTGTACTGTCATGTACTATTCTGTACTGTCCTGGCGAACTACTTATTTTTTTAATGTACTCCTATAATATGGGTATCAAATGAAAAGGCTTGCTGAGAATAATGCAAAAAATTATATGGCTTCACTCTGAATCCAACATGGCGGAGCACCCAAGATGGCGGACAAGTTATTTTTAATGAACTTCTACAATATGGGTATCAAATGAAAGGGCTTGTTGAAAATAGTTCGAAAATTAAGTGACGATACTCTGAATCCAATATGGCGAAATATCCAAGATGGCAGACTAGTTATTCTCAATGCACTCCTATAATATGGGTATCAAATGAAAGGTCTTGGTGAGAATTACTCAAAAAATGATATGACATTACTCGAAATCCAACATGACGGTATACCTACTCAAGATGGCGGACTAGTTATTCTTAATGCACTCTTACAATATGGGTACCAATGAAAGGCCTTGCTGAGAGTTACTTAAAAAATTATATGACATCACTCTCAATCCAACATGGCGGTCATGAGATAAACAGACAAGAAACCAACTGTCCACTGATAACTAAAAAGTTAAAAATAAGTTTAAAGTAAAAAAACTTTTTAACAAACAAGCTTTTATTTAAACGTACCCACAAAAAATTATAAAATAAACATTTTCCATTTAAGTTCAATGTCAACTTAAAACGTCTTAACACAATATATGTAATAAAAAAGCTTGTCGCGAGATTAACCTGTGTGTCTGTAACTTGATCTAACTGATTTTTTTTTTTTTCAAATAATGTAAATACCAGTACCTGCCTAAATCTCGCGACAAGCTATTTTATTACATATAAAGACGTTTTAAGTTCAACGTTCTATCCGTATACCCTTCGTTTTATTCAATAATATATTACATTGTGTCTCTTTAAAGTTTATTGATGGATTATTTAATAATCTGTTTTATAATAGACAGTCCAGTCCAGTTTAGTCCAGTCCAGTGCAGTGCAGTGCAGTCCAGGCCAGTCCAGTCCAGTCCAGTTTAGTCCAGTCCAGTCCAGTCCAGTTCAGTCCAGTCCAGTCCAGTCCAGTCCAGTCCGGTCCGGTCCAGTCGAGTCGAGTCGGCTAGAATACCAAATACTGTAGAAATCCTATTAAACTCGTTTCATTGTTTTTGTGTCCATTAATTAGATTTATGTCCAACCAATTAAGCCCTTAGTTAGTAGATATAAATTGTGTCTTTATTAAATTGACATAGTTATGTATGTGCTTATAGATTTTTGTATCTGAAAATAAAAGTTTTCTGAAGCGAACAAATTCAATTTTGTGCTTTATTGAAATTAAATTTGTCTTGTTCTTTTTTTGTAAATTGACTATTCTAAGTAGCGTTTTGCTCTATTGAATAAACAATGTTTGACTTTGACATATTTATAATATTCTCTTGTTTTCCAGTGTGATAGGTTATTTGTTGAGAATCAACATATCCTTGGTACTTAAACATTCTAGTATGTGTTTTATAATATTTATTTCACCCTCATCCTCTGCTAACAAACCTGTTTAGTCTTATCTGCTAAGCCTAACGCTTAGCAGATAATACTAAACAGGTTTGTTGCCTTGCTGAGCGTATATATATATAAATATATATATATATTTATATATATATGTATGTAGGTCTTGGTATCTACCGATATGCTTATATCTATAAGCAGTAAGTACTTATTTATTTAGGAAACTCTAGGAATAAACCTAGGGGCTACTACTAAATCTGACACACGCTTTTTCTACTATTAATTATACCAGCGTTTCTATAAACAGTCTTCTATTTATTACCACCTGAGACTCCAAAAGCTAGGCCTTTCCCAAATTTTTTGCGTTGTTCCACCAATGTCTTCTAAATTTAAGACAAGATTAGTCAAGTAGATTGATAAATAATTACTATATTATAGAGTTCGGCATCATGGTTAAATTAATAGAGTTTACGAGTGGATAATATATGAAAATGAAAAAGCAATTATAAAAAAAAATAGGCGAGACATATGCTAAAATAGGTTTTCTATTTTTTTTTCATAAAAGCATTACTTGATGGTTTGGTTGCATTCTCCGCTTCTTTCGTAGACCTACACTAAACCCATACGTGGCACGGCGGGTGATTACAGGAAGGTGTTTATATGAGTCGTTTTAATCATTTAAATTCTCTCGCGGAGTTTCCGGAGGTTCGCGACTAGATCGAACTCATCTCTAATTAACTGAAAACTTAAGATGTGCCGAGTCAGTCTCAAGGGGTTGATAAGACAATGCCTTCAATAATAAAATGTATATCCCGGAAAGAGTGATTTAACCTAGTATAAGGAACATAAGAAATACATATGTATGTTGTTTATTTTTTTTTAAGTGTTTTACCACACTTAGGTAGAGAACATTTCAATGAACTAAAAAAAACTTTATCAAAAAGTTCGATTCCGGCGGGATTTGAACCCTCTTTGATCAAATCGACACCGAAATCAAATTATAGAGTAAAAGAAAAGTTAAAAGTATCCAAACGATTTTCTGTTTGTATCTAACTTTTATCATTACCCTTAAATAACACTAACTCTATTTTAAGATTACGACCGCAGGCCGGCGGTATTTTATTTCCAGGAGCCAATAATGCCCTAATACCGACGTTATTTCTATCACATTATTTTGCCGCCTTCTATTCAATTTCTACCTCGGCAAGGTTTCCCTCGAAAACTGATACCTAGCGACAAATAAAATAATTTTTATTTATAGTTTTATAAGGGTTCGAGCCGGTCTCGATATATAGGGCGGGCGGCCGTCTGTTCTTTTATGGCATTCGAGGGTTATCATAAATCATCATCTTTATTGTAACATCACTTCAATAAGTTTGATGAAAAGGCTCGCTATGGATATTGGCGGCATATTTGTCGGCCGTTTCGGGCCTAAGTTGATCACAATATTCAAAGATTGGCTTATTTTTGGACAAATTCAAGGACATATTTCTTTAGATAACATATTTCATAGATCCCTCGGCTAGTACTGATGATCCAAAGAATCAAATTTGAGGTTAAATCTTCTATTTTTCACGCCACTTCTGACTGTATCCACTTTTACTGCCTAAACAGTATTGCCTGTCCAGCGGAGCGGATCTTGCCTCGAGCTGATAAACGTGTGTGGAAACAAAATAAACTGTTTTTTGTACGTGAAATCATTTGGCCGGGGGCTCACCGTTATTTTAGGATACAAAAAATGTGTTATCTATATTTGCGTCGCATCACGCTGTACGATACTCTGGCTAGCTCCGCTGGCAACAACACAGTTTCTGCAACTTTACAACAAAACTTCACATCCCTCGAACTTATCCGCAGCGTTGCGGAGTCACGTTTATCGATGATAGCTAGAAGTTATTGTTTTACATTATTTTTAATAAGACTTAGCCAATGGGTCTAATTCTCGTAAAACAAGTTTATATCAATAAAACTTTCAAATCATTTAATGTAAGGCATTTGCATAAGAACATTAATCATATTACTAGGTCATAGACTATACCTACGATTAACCAATATTCAGCCGATGATAAAAATAACTTGGTGGTAGGAAGGCCATTAGCGAGTCCTATTGCTATCGCTGGCGTAGCGCGAGTAATTGTGTTAAAGAGGTCCCGCTATCGGCGTTGATAAACAGGTTATGTGCGTGTTTAAAATAACACCAATTAGGAAGACGTGCACGCTTCATATTAAACGCGCGACGCTTGGAAATGTTGGCAATTTGCAAATGATTGGGATACCATATAACCCAGTTGAATTTGCGAAAAAATATTGTGTAAGCTTGCAGATGATAAGTATAACTAGTACAAATAAAATATTAAAATTCCACATAAATCCCACTTGTGCAAAAAAAGGCCAATTATGTCAAAATTATTTATTCCTCTGCATTTTTCTCGTAAAGGAAATAACACAAAATTTAGTTTCACAAATTGTATATCTCGGAGATAGTGCGAAACTGGAGGAAGAACAACACATAATCCACGAAAATACACTAATCCCTAATCATCTGTCAGGTTGAAGGGCAGAGTCCGAGTGGTCCACTTTAAAAAAGATATTGTATCTAGGTATGAACTATAAACATTTTATTCAGCGTTTCGAGTGTGTGGCAGACCCCTCGTGATCAGCACTTGATCTTCGAGGGAGGCCTTTGTCCAGCAGTGGCCGTCTTACGGCTGTGTTGATGAATATTTATTCGAGTGGTCAAAATTGTCTGTTTCTGCATTTTTCTCGCTACCTGTATAAATTTCCACAAGAAAAAATAAACAATATTGTAGAATTATTAACAAATGATGTGCTAACACGTTTTTTCATAAATAAAATGTCTGAGAAAACTTGATGTTTACAGTTGAGAAGACATTATTATTAGCCAAATTATAAAATTTTGAAAATGTCTAAAAATCGCGTTAACATCGAAATGATGAGGAAAAAGTGTTGTTATTAATCTTTTTTCTTTATAAAAAAGCAGGTTACTAAAAAAATGCAAAGTAGATACTAAAAAAAAGCAGTTGTTAGTCTCGAATAAATATAATGACCATTTTATAAGTAATAATTATTATTTAATAAAAGATAAAAAAACACAAAAAATGCCAAGCTATATACTACACCTGAGAGGTTCTCAGGGATTTTTTTTACTTTCGTGGCATAATACTTCTCCTACTACATGCAATTAGCATTAACATCATTAACATTTTTAACTTGTTAAACTTTCGCGATTTGTGAACATATTTTTTTTTAGTTAGGGAGGACTGAGTCTTCCTGCGACTAAGAACGCTGAAATGTGTTCGAAACTTCGGGAAAATAATAAAAAAGGTACGCGATAAAATCCTGTAATTTTAAAACTAAAAAAAATAACATTAAATTAATTGATTCATCAAATCAGTGACAGAAACCCAATAAAATATTTACATGAAAAACAAATAATTAGTAACAAATCCGGTAACCTGTTAACTAACAAGTAGTTGAAAAAATCGCAATCAGAAAACACTTTTTAGTGTTTTTTGTTTATTTAGATATAAATTAGCATTTAAACTTGAATTCATTTTCAATAGTGGGATTTATGGGGACTTTTATAGTTTAATTTTTACTAGTTTACTCGAGATATATTTCAATTTAAAGCTTGTTGGGAAATTATGCAGACCTAAAATCTATTTTTGACTAGGCTATAATCCCACCACAAACAACGTAATTATTCTATTTTGGCTATTGTTTTGAATACTGACCGTAGGTTATAGTGCTTCGTACACGCCGTAGCAAAGTGCTACGCTTCGTATACACCGTAGCAAATTGCTACGATACGTAGCAATCACAGTGTGCTGCTACGGTTCGTAGAAATATATGTTTCATTGCGTCGTTTGTGGGATGAGCTTAGGCATGCTACGATGTACATATATATCACATGTAAAACACCCATGTAAAAATACAAAACATATCACAAATAGCCTTTCAGGATAGATAGCCATTATGCGAATGTTCGTTCAGACAGGCCAGTCTAATTCAGAAAACTTGAATTGCCAAGGCGAAATTGGTTAAAACGCAACTTCTGACTATGCTATCACCACAAAACAAACTAAACCACTAAAAGAACTGAAGCAAAGTTCTAGAAGAATGAATAAACAAACACAAAGAAAAACCATGCAAAAATCAGTTAGCCATTTGTTTTATTATGACTGGAGTGGAGCCAAGCGCCGCACATAAGGTATCTACGAAGTTGCCAGGTATTAATTTCCCGGCGGCGCGGCGCGGGAATGCCCGGCCGGCCAGTGAGACAGACAAATTAACAAGAACAATGTAACCGAAAAAGGTTTTAAAGTTTAAAATAGTTGAGAATTGGGTTTTTGGGTCAGCGTTTAATTTTTTACTCTGTTTTTCAGCATGATTTTCAGAATGAGTCTTTCCACAGCCATATTAGATGAAATCCTATCTAAACGTCAATAATAAAGGTAAATATCGCGATTAAAATGATGATAATGGAATATTTAATAGCTGATAACTCCCACCAACAAATCATGTATTATCTCAGCCGTGGGACTCAGCAAAGCCAGGAATAGTCAATGACACACAACACCGACAGTTGTCTTCATACACTTCGCCCATCGTGGCGTTACATGTAAAAGCCTTTAAAGACAATCGCCTTCACAAACATCACACGCCAACTCCATAAAGACAGACTCAAGCCCTTCTACAAATAGGTACTTACAATGCACTTCTACTGTCACTTTTGCTGTAGAGCTTTTATAACCTAGTATGGCCTAGCGAGCCATATTAAAGCTCATAACGCAGAGTAAATTAAAGATCTCCGTCATCGAAAACGATGAGGTGGACTATATATTCACACCGTAATGTAAAAACGACGGGAAACAATTAAAAAAGGTAACAGGCTGTATAAGGAAGATAAAATATTTCTTATTTTTTGAGTCGCTAGGATGTAAATAATATAATAAATCATTTATTTTCAGACAACATAATCCACAGTATTAAATTAACAATAAAATAAAATTAAATATTCCATAACCACAAATGTCAAAATACAATACAATACAGAACACAAACTAATTATACCTAGTAGCAGTTGCAGGATGCAGACAAGGATGTCAAACTTTCCCATATATATAGGAAAGCTTGACATCCCTGTACTGCGCATGTATCATGCTACAGTGGTTCACATGCTCGCAATCGAACCTGCTTGCAAACACACTTAGAATACCGTTGGAGCTGGCTCTGATCCGTCGCCCCAGGGATGTGCACCGCTTGCGCAAGGTGCTGTAGAAACAGTCCACTCGCGCCGCGGCGAACATCCCCGATGCGCTGCAAAATCGAGGCAGCCCCATCAACACTCTGAACGCGTTATTGTACTGGACACGTAGGGCGCTATACTGTTTTTGAGTATAGTTAACCCACAGGCTACATGTATAAAAGTTGGTACAATATGCTCTGAACAGGCAAACTTTTACATTAGCTGAGCATCGAGCAAACCTGCGGGCAATCATGTTCGCTCTGACAGATAGCGCCCTCCGTTCCCTCTCAATATCTACATTGTCCTTCAAATCAGAGGTTAACCAATGTCCAAGGTACTTAAATTGGTGAACTCGCTGAAGCGGTGTACCGTACAATTTGATCGTCGGTATTGTCTCTGGACATTGGCGACCCCTGGCGGGAAAGACCATGCATTTAAGAGATTTAGCCTTATTGTATGATTTTAAAAATAAATATAAAGGGTATATATGCTGTGGCCAGGAATATAACTAACTTTTGGATACTTATTAAAACAACACTTATTTAAACGTTGTATTTTATTCGTCGTTACCATCATCATCATCATTATCGTCATCATCATCGTCATCATCATCATCATCATCATTATAATACTACGTTATTCAGTTACGTTACCACATTTAGTAACTAAATGACTCTAAACCAAAACTTCTAATAAGTAATTACATAGTTTTACATGTTTAATAAATACCGTAAATCGTTAAGTAATTTAACTTAGCTTTGACTCCGTGATATTTGCAGAGCTCCGTTCTGTCCGACAGTTGAAACTAAAGTGCCCCCGTCGCTCTAGCGACGGCCTTTTTATAGAAGCAAGTAAACAACTACCACGTTGTCGAGTCGAACAACTTGTTATCTAGTTGTAATTATACAAAAATACTGCAAAGTATGTGTTTAACATAATAAATACAATGAAAATATGTATATAACAAGTTCTATATACATTGATTACTTGTGTAAAACAGAAAACTAACATTAAATGTAAAACCAGCCTTACTCGTAAAAATATTACATTATTCAAGTGTTAAACCATAGATTTCAGAAGCATAAGCATAAGTTTATGATTTCTTTTATCAAAATTATCCATAAATCTAACACGGCCAGACTGACCTGAACTTCGTTCTCGAAGTTCACATCACATTTTTTTTAAACCTCCCTGTAATACCAGTAGAACAGTTTTATATTCTTCGTACACTTTTTACTTTTCATCAACCTCCTGCTATACAAGTAGAACAGTTTTATATCTTTCGTACATGTTTTACTTTTCACTAACCTTCCTGTTATACAAGTATATCAGTTTTATATCTTTCGTACACATTTTATTTTTCATCAACCTCCTGTTATACAAGTAGAACAGTTTTATATCTTTCGTACATGTTTTACTTTTCATTAAACCTTCCTGTTATACAAGTATATCAGTTTTAAATCTTTCGTACATATTTTAATCGTACTACTATATAATCAGACCAGCGTGAGTTTGATTAGTGACTTCAATAACATCATTAACATAAGATGAATTCCACTGAATTATTTTCTATTGATAAAAGTAAAAATGTAAACTTAAAACATCAAATTATTAATCTAACACGGTACATCCAATCAAAAATAGTTTCATATACCTAGACCTAGTCCTTTAATTTAATATTAAAGTTTATCGTTCTTTTTATGTTATACTTTTATTTATATTCATTTTCACGTTGTTATTATATTACCAAAACATTTATCACTACTTTATCAAATCAATCCTTGAATTACAATTTTATCAAACCAATACACTTTGAGTGTTTAATGATTTTTTTTTTTTGGGTCCAAGTAAAATACTTAATGCAATTAGTTTATTTATTATTGAACCAATTTAACCTAGTACTTGATTTTTTTTCCTTATTACTTTTATTCTTATTATCTTTCATCGTAAGATAGTCTTTCAATGTCAATTTTATTGATTTAGAAATATTACTATACTTAGATACTTTACATAGATTTAAGTATCAGTTATATAGTATACTTTGTCAAGTAGACCTCAGTCTCAATCATTTATAATTATTGGCTTTGTTGTGTATCTTCTTACTCATTTAAATTGTTAATAATTTTTTTTTTTCTATAAATTCTGTTTCCTTACGAACCTATATATTTATGTATATATACATATTTGACTGGCCCTCTAACTGCAATAATTTCCATTTTTTTTATTTATATAATTTGAGTTATATATAATTAACTTGATCTATAAAACGTTATTTAAATGATCAGCACTATATCTAGGCATTGCAGTGCTATCAACTTAATAGTACATTTATAACTGATTGTGAACTATTTATGTAGGCTAGCTTGTGTAGATAGTACATATATTTTATTCTCTATTCAACTATAACCTCATGATAATGCTGATGATGGGGAAAATCTAGTGACTTTTAAACTGTTGTGTATGGCGTTTGTTGTATCTCCCCAATATCTTCCCATGAATTGCTTGGCCATTCTGATATAATATCGTATAAAGTAGTAAGTCTCCATTGAATTCCCGTGTTTTCTCCCTCTGCCAAAGAACAATAATTATCTTTTACTTTCTGTTTTGACAGTTATCTATTTGACATTTTGTTATCGATCGTCCGATCAAGATTAATTCTCGCACAAATAAAAAACGATTGAACCCACTACCCACTGCAATTATCAAGAGAGCTAGTGATCCAATTAAGGTAATTGTTTTGCATAAAATGACAAAAGTTCCTGTCAGTTAAGCTTTTAAGGATTTTTTAATAAACATGTGTTTTGAAACCTTAAGTTAATATAACGTTATCAGATCTTAACACTCTCTAATTGTATTACATACAATGGACACAATTAGTTACTTGTCCCCTTTCGTTATATGTCTTTGATTTAAAAGGTTTATTTAAGATCTAAAAGGAATGTCTTAATACCAAATTAGCCTTTCTAATCCACTGATATCAACCCTTGTTAAATTAGCATTTTCTAGTAAACAAAATATAAAAAAAAATATTTCTTTTCCTAACATGTCCTTTTAACCTAATTACCATTACATAAGCCTTTTTTTTAGTCAACAAATATTAATTTAGGTGTCAAATGTGCCTTTTTTTTAGTAAGACAGCAGTATTATTATATATTATACCATATAATGTTTTTATTAGCACCAACCTTGGTTATTTTTTTTTTATGGCTGTGATTATTTAGTGTCTATGTGCTTGGCATACTATTCAATTATTTACTTTATCGATGTAAGCTGTAATTTTTATATAAAGGAAACAATGAATAAACGACTTTTAAACAAATTGTCAAATAATGTCAAGGAAGCCATAAGTTTAAGCGTTTTTTTTACTACAAGTTAAGGACTAAAAATATATACTTGTTTTTTTTTTATACCTCCTGTTAAGTTAGGCATTTGACCGCTACTGTAAACTTGACTATTAAAGCTGTACCTACTTTTTACATAATATTACGTTTTCTATGAAAATTAATTTTGTTCTTAAGAAGTGATATCTCGAACTATAAATAATAGATAATCTAATGGAGTTAAATATATTTGGCTATCGGATTCAGAAACTCCTGCCCCGGAATGTTTTTTTTGTTGTACCTAAATAATGCGAATGTGATCTTTTTTAAACCAAGATACTTGAAAAACCTAAAATTTCTCGAATTTTATGTTATTATTATCCTAACCCCCATAATGATAACTTCCTCATAAACAGACGCAATAAACTTGTCTTACTTTTGAAATAAGTAATTGCAATATCGTTTTATGCTTACTTTTATAATGTATTAATTTATTTAAAATGATGAACTGCGTCACATCATTCGCCATAACGGACTGGGCTATTATGGTATTAGTTACCCTTCAGTAATAATATTTTAAAGGTTCTTTTTTTTCTAGCATAATTACAATAATGATTTTGTTGCCAACAATGTCAGCAATAATACAGTCATCTTTAGTATGTTTTTTTTTAGACAGGTTTTGTTTTTCCAGGGTACTGATATTTCAACGCAGATTAGAAAAAATCTCTAATCCTACCTTATTATTTATTTTTGTCCATTGCTTTCGTAACACAGCACAGCCGATTCCTTTACCGGCTTTGGCTACCGTCGTGCTGCTACTCCATCTCAGGATGTTCAGCGATAGGGCGAGTTAAACCAGCTTTCGGCACCGTTGTCATTTGTCTCGGGGTCAAAAGGCGGCAAAGAAATAATTATCCCCAAGTTCACAGGGTTTGAAATAGCTCTCAGCAGACTTTCCACAACGCCTCTGTCCACGTCGTACGGCCTTGGCAAGTCTAAAAAAAAAAAAGAGGGTATTAATTTCATATTTGAGTAGTTCAGATCGCACTTCTGATAAGAGATTTAGCCTTATTGTATGATTTTAAAAATAAATATAATGGGTATATATGCTGTGGCCAGGAATATAACTAACTTTTGGATACTTATTAAAACAACACTTATTTAAACGTTGTATTTTATTCGTCGTTACCATCATCATCATCATTATCGTCATCATCATCATCATCATCATCATCATTATAATACTACGTTATTCAGTTACGTTACCACATTTAGTAACTAAATGACTCTAAACCAAAACTTCTAATAAGTAATTACATAGTTTTACATGTTTAATAAATACCGTAAATCGTTAAGTAATTTAACTTAGCTTTGACTCCGTGATATTTGCAGAGCTCCGTTCTGTCCGACAGTTGAAACTAAAGTGCCCCCGTCGCTCTAGCGACGGCCTTTTTATAGAAGCAAGTAAACAACTACCACGTTGTCGAGTCGAACAACTTGTTATCTAGTTGTAATTATACAAAAATACTGCAAAGTATGTGTTTAACATAATAAATACAATGAAAATATGTATATAACAAGTTCTATATACATTGATTACTTGTGTAAAACAGAAAACTAACATTAAATGTAAAACCAGCCTTACTCGTAAAAATATTACATTATTCAAGTGTTAAACCATAGATTTCAGAAGCATAAGCATAAGTTTATGATTTCTTTTATCAAAATTATCCATAAATCTAACACATTCACTCTTTTTTACATTATACCGCAAGCCATGTTGATGCGCATATTTCTCACAAATACCTATCATCTTCGTTAGGCCACAGACAGAGGCGCTCAGCAGGGCCATGTCATCAGCGTAGCTAATGTTGTTAACGGCAACTCCGTCAATATGGCATCCAACACGAGACCTGCTGAGCTCCTCTATCAGTGCGTTTACGTATAGGTTGAAAAGTTTCGGCGAGGTCAAACCCCCCTGCCTCATCCCACACTCCAACCTATACGGCTCCGAGTAGACACCCGACCATCTAACGACATTGACCTGGTGTTGGTACCAAAACTTGACGATATCCAGCACTTCTCCAGGTAGTTTTATGGCTTCTAATTTTTGCCACAGGATGTCGTAACTGACCAGGTCGAATGCCTTCGAGAGGTCAAGGAAGCAGGCAAAGACTGGTGTTTGTCTTGTAGTGTAGTATTTGACAGTTTGCTTTAGACTCAATATAGCTGCTTCTGTTGATAGACCTGATCTGAATCCGAATTGGTTATCATGTATCTCTAGATGCTTATCCAATTGAACACTAAGCAAACTGTCAAACACTTTCGCTATTATGGTGGCTAGTGAAATCGGTCTGTAATTAGATTTGTCACTTAAGTTACCCGTTTTATTTTTCACAATTGGCACCACCACAGTTTTCATCATATTGGCTGGTAAATATGAGTGTCCTACACAAAGAGTGTAAAACAAGGCCAGCACACCAGCTAAATGAGGTCCAGCATTCCTAACGTGTTCAATACTAAGTCTGTCGTGTCCTGGAGATTTACCACGGGACATAGATTTTACAGCCTTTCTAACATCTTTAGCTGTAAACCTAGTTAGTAACTTCAGTCCACGGGACTCAGCACTGTTCACCGACTGTGATGGGCCCAATGGTGATTTTACAGTAAAGTTCTCTCTAAACAAGTCTGCTATGCCTTTACAGTCATTGACCCCCTCCACACTCACAGGAAGGCTAGGCTTATTGTTCAGTTTGTTTGTGGATTTCCAAAAATTTCGAAAATCGCGTTTTGAATGTTCTGTTGTAATTTTATCCATTTTTAGCTGTTCACTGTGGTTCTGACACCACCTTAAACGTGATTTGAAAACTTTGCGGCTGTCCTGCATTTCATTAAAAATACGGCCGCCCTGAGGTTTGCCATATCGAACCCATGTCTGGAATTTAAGCCTAGCCTCCCTGTGAGATTCCGCTACGTATCTGTTCCACCCTGGCACAGGTTTTTTCTTTTTATACAAATTCAAATTGTGACTTCTATTTGCGGCTTCGCTTAAAATACTAACTATTTCAAAATATAATTTATCAATAACATGTCTATGGTTAAAATTATTACACATAAGGTCAGCACAATTTTCAAACGTTTTAGGGAAGTCAATTAATCTAAGTTTTTCATGGCACAATTTATTATATAAGTCGATTTCATCTGGTTTCCGTTCGCCCCAAAGGACTTTATTAATGTCATTATTTCTAGGAATTATTATTTCTGGTTTAATTATATTTATGTCACATTCAATAAATAATGGAAAATGGTCAGACCAAACAACATCATACTTTGGATAAACATCAAGAATCGAATCTGTAGCCGCTTTGGTTACAAAACAGTGGTCCAGCCAGCGTCTAGACCCATTCGCTTCGCTAATAAAAGTATATGTGTCCGAGCTTCGTCCTAAAAACTGAACGTCCGCACATATCCAGTCTTGTTCGGCACAGAAATACGTAAGCTCATCAAAAAAGGCCTCATTTGGATGGGTATTAAGGTCTCCTAGCAAATAAACTGAGCAGGCATTGTTATTTCTTATGATAGCACTCACCAGGCTTAGGCAGTCCGTAAATTCAGTTAGATTTTCCGCTTTATCCGTAGGCATATAAACACTGAACAATAAAAACGACCTTTGACCCATGGTAATGTTTATAGCGCACACACGTGGGTTATCACACTGCACTACCGACACATTTTGGAAGACACTTTTGTTCCACAAAAGTGCGACCCCGCCGTGGGGTCGGCCGCGAAGCATGCCCGCCGCCGTGTCCACCGCCGAGGTCCCCGTCCAGCCAAACCGCTGGTCAATACCTCCGAGAAACTGGATATCCTCTGGCATTAGCCAAGTTTCTTGCAGTGCGATTATGTCCGCCGCTTGGCATAGGTCTCTTACGTGGTCAATGGAACGCTTCACGCTCTTACAATTGAAACTAACAAATGTATATTTGTTACTTGACATTTTCATTAGAAAGGCCGACCACAGTGTCATCACTGTTCATATTCTTCTTTGACTTGAAATGTACAAAACGACGGAATATAATACCTTGCGGCCACAGTTTTTCATCCAAAAATAGCGGTGCCTTGGCCTCCGATACATAAAACTTGTAGGCATCGTAATCTTTTTCTCGTCGAAATATAATTTTCTCCAAATAAATTCTTTCATGAATTTTATTATAAACATACTCGCTTATATCGGTTTTGGTAGTATCTTTATGCACCTTCGTTATGAATATTGGCACCTTTACAGCTGCTGCCTTAAAATTCCCCCCTGTGTCCTGGGAAGAACCTGTCATTCCGTGATAACGGTAGTTAATTCTCGGCTTTTTTCGGTGTACAACTTTCCATTCATCTTCTACTCTCGCATTCTCAGCAAAAGACAGCTTTGAAACAGTTAACTGACTATTTAATACTTGGTTAGTCTTTGCATCGACGTTTACCATAGATAAGTCCAACCGCTTATAATCAACGGCAGGCTTGGATAGCAAACCGGTTTTGCGTTGTTCGGGCGGCGCTGATGGCTGCTCCGGCGCGCTCCCCGTACCCCGCGCCTCCGCGACCGGCCCGTTAGCGGCGGCTGGCTTCGCGCGTTCAACGCTTTTATCTGTGTCAACTATTTGCGGGTTGCTTTGAATATTTTGAAATCGGTTTTCTTGAGATGAACTCGACGAGTTATTAACGTTATCCATTATCGTCATATCAATGTGTGACAGCCCCATTGGGCCGCTATCTACACATGCCGCACCTCTTTTGGTGTTTATGCGAATGTTTCGGTATTGATTTGGTGTTGATTCATCAAATCTAGGCCTATTTCTTACTTGCAGTCTCAACTCCTCAAGCTGATCTGACGTGACATATTTTGATTTTATGTCACTTATATCCGTTTTAAGAATGAGTAAGTCCTTGAGCAGTTTCGTAACATCTAAATGGTCAAATGTCACCGGTGGAAGCTTTTCTAGATCGCGGGCAACAAACACTGGCATTAGTTCGGGATCTGTCCCTTTAAAAAGGGATATGACATCTTCGATATCACGAACCTCCTTCCCCCGCCTTTTTCGTGATATTTTTCGTCGTTTTTCTAAAGGCAGCGACTCAAACAGTAGGGATTTTGATCGCATAATTTCTTCACTTTTGAAAGACGACACACATATTCGCGTCAAACTTTTTTCGTCAATTACTGATATTTTGTTTTGCACATATGCTAACAATTCGTCTATCACAATATTGCACGTATTGCACTTCACGACATCCGCCATTTTCGATACGAAAACACGTCCTTCACCGTGGTAGGCGCGTACGCAACTGTAAAAGGTACATATTATCACGTATAATTTCTACGTGATAAATATTAATATTATAACAAGTCACGATTATGCGTGTAAAGCAATAAGCTTCCTATATAATTATGTAAGTATTGTTTAATAAATCAGTTGTGATCAGAATTTAACTGGAGTATCATTATATAACTCCAACACAGGCATTGAGGCATTTATCCAGCAGAGATTTTCAACGTATAGATAAACTTTTCATAAATACAATTAAAGTCCTATCAGCAATAAATTTCATCGGCACTCGATTAAAATAAATGGAAGACAATTGCAAGTGCCGGGACTGCATCCAACTCAATAACGTGGCATCCGCGCCGATCGCCAATCAAGAGCAATCAACTGAAGGCGCCGGGTCCGAGTCCGCCAGAGGCGTAATCATAGACACAGACCAATGACCGGAGGCTGATCATCAGAATACCAGCGCGGCTGCCCGCTTCTGGGCGGCGATAGATAGATAGATAAAACTTATTATTACTTATTTACCACAAACTCAAAACTACAAGGCTACAAGGCTTACAAGTAGAAAACTAAAGTTTTTAGGGTTCCGGACCAAAATGTTAAAAAGGAACCCTAATGTCAATGTCAAACTTTGTGTCATAAATGGATATCTTGAGAACTAATGATGCTATCGACTTGAAATTTGATATGGTTTAAAGATAACACTTTTTCACTAATATAGAATGTATAAAAATTTACAAAATGGGCCCCTTGCAATAATAATATGAGTAATTTGGAAGTTTAAAAAATGTAAGTGAAGTTACTTGGTCATGTGGGGTATCATATGCATACCGCTATCACACAAGAGATGGCGCTGTCAAGGTTCTCTAACAAATATAAACCGCCTTTATCATATATTATATATAGTATGACGACACGGAACCCTCGGTGAGCGAGTCGACTCGCTCTTGGCCGGTTTTATTTATTTATTACAAATTGGAATGGCAGAACAGCGAAAAGTTGTAAAATCCCCAACCTTTTGCATATTAGCCGGCTATCAGAACCATGAGCCACGGCGGTCGTCAATATTGATCGTCTAGGATTATATTTATTTTATTACCGAAAACCGCAACAAGATAATAAGGTGACTTTTTGGTAACAGGAACCAGCTTCTTTAGTCTTCTATCTTTTCCTCACTTGAAAAAAGGTTTCATATTCGAATGAAGATATGTGCTTTAATCAATTTAAATGTATTTGGTTTTTGTTTTGTAAATTGACTAACATTATGTAGCGTTTTGCCCCATTGAATAAACACTTAATGACTTTGACTTTAGCGTATACTTAACAAAAAACAGAACAGAGAATCCTCATACAGCACAGAGAATCTTATACTCGTGATATATATTATCCATATAAATTTAAGGTTACATACACAATTGCATTGCAATTTGCTTATGATTCTTGCTTAAGAGTATACAATGCAATCTGGCATCCTTAGTTCCGTTCACATGTTTCGTTTTTGCATACGTTCATACCATTATATGTCAATTCACGCGCCAGCCTCCTGCAAAATGCCTCTGCGACCCAGGCTGGGATAATACCAGGATGTTTTATAAGCCATTAAAAAGTCATCGCCCCCGGATCGGTGATCGCCGGTACTTACGCAGACGATATGGTAATGGAGGCATTCTTCATGAATTATGACGCGGGTCTCCTTATAGGAAGGAATTTGGGATGTTTTGAATGCAATTTAGCAATTTGAATTTAGGGCGGTACCGACATTTATCGAGAGCTTCCCACATTCTGTTACGTAGTTTACCTTAAGTAATTAAATTTTTGCTAATATATTAAAAATATTAAAACCGTTGAATATTTTAAATCAATTCTCAATTCCAGTGATAGCAAAGTGTACTCGATGTGTAAAAAATCAAGTCAGTATGTGGATACAGTCAGCGTAGTGTGGCGTCCCAGTGGTAGTTCAACAAAAGTCTTCGATTTGCTGCGGTACCTCTAACACTCTAGGCCTTAGTTCAGTAGTGGACGTTTTACGGCTGAAATGATGATGATGATGATTTATTAATTTCAGCCGTAAAGTGTCCATTACTTAACACGCCAGGCCTCCCTCATCGATCTCTATTAGGGGTAGTTGCCATACTCATAACGCTTGGCAGGAATCTCATCCTTTTTGAAGCCGGTTCATCACGTCAATTTCGCGAAGACATCACTTAACCTCTAAGGAAACAAATGCCACTATGCCCCGCGTAAAGTAAACTGTAGTGTACGGCCGCCTCGCGAAGCCCAAAGCTCCCCGATTTGTACAGCTTTAACCCAGTTCCGTTGAAATTTGTCGCCGAAAAGAGTTAGCACTCAACAAGTCATTAGACTAATCGCAGTGGACTAAACTAGTGCAGTTAACCAGTTCTCTAGCAACTCCGAATACTTATAGCTGTGACAGTGTACCCGCTGTGCAGTGGGCTAACTTTGACCGGTCACATGCAACTACATTACGGCTACATTGGCCGTAGGGTGCCGTAAGTAAAATGTTGCTCCGCCTCTCAATTTTCTGGCAGATACAGGATTTTTATCGCATCGCTCTTTACGTGAACTGCTTTACGCTTTAGCTCCTAACAATCTCACTAATATTATAACGCTGAAAGTTTGTTTGTATTGAGGTTTGTTACCTCTTCACGCTAGAACTAGCGTACGTATCGCTGGAATTCCGCAAACGTATAGAATGTTACTAGGATACACATAGGCTACTTTTTATCCGGGTACAACGCATGCGAAGCGGCGGGAACAAGCTAGTATTTACATAAAACATTTAAGTTTTCTTACAAAATCTGGTACAAAATCACTGCTCAGAAAAAATACAAGGATTAATATTTGTAAGAGATGTTGTATGATTGGTAGGAGTCTATTGAAGTTTTATATCAATATTAGGTCTTTACCTATGAAATTGCCGTTTTGTATGGAATAAATGAAATTACTTTTTTTCCAAACTTTTTTATTTCTATTACTCAAAGTAACACCCCATGCAATCAACGCATCTTTGCCAACGCATTGGCAGTTTATTGATGCCCTTCTTGTAAAAATTAGCTGCACGGGAGGCAACAAACTCTTCAAAGGCATTTTGTACTGCCCCTCGGGAATTGAATTTTTTACTTACTAAAAAGTTGTCTAAATTTTGAAAAAAGTAATAGTCGGTAGGTGCAAGGTCTGGTGAGTATGGCGGATGAGGGAAAGCTTCCAACCCCAGCTCTTGCAGCTTGGAAACTGGTCTGTTGTTCAGTATGGGGTCGCGCGTTGTCGTGAAGGAGCAGTGGGGACGACCGATTGACCAAAGCTGGTTGCAGATGTGCAAGCTTCTCCATCATTGTCTCCAGTTCTTTACAATACACATCTGCAGTAATGCTCATGCCGTTTTATAAAAAAAACTGTGGTGAATCACACCCGCACTAGACCACCAAACAGTGACCATCACCTTTTTAGGGGTCATTTTTGGTTTAGGGCATTGCTTTGGTACTGAACCAGGATCTAACCAACTTGTTGATCGCTTTCGATTGTCGAACAGAATCCATTTTTTATCGCACGTAACAATTCGGTTCAAAATTCCTTCATTTCTTTGTCTGTTGAGCAGCGCGAGACAACGCGTACGTTGCGCTCGCCAGCGCTAAGTTCGTGGGGTACCCATCTATCAAGCTTTTTTACCTTGCCAATTTGTCGCAAATGGATCAATATTGTTTTGATGCTAACATCAAAAGCTGCTGCTAGCTCAGCTGTAGATTGAGTTTCGTCAGCTTCCACAATCGCCTTTAATTCATCATTGTTGACAATAGTCTTCGGACGGCCACGAGCTTCATTTTTCAAGTCAACATTTCCAGAACGGAACCGGGAAAACCAAAGAGGGGGTGTGCGTTCGTTTATACAGTTCTCTCCGTAAACGTTTGTGATGTTACGTGCCGTTTGTGTCGCGTTGGTGCCACGACGCAACTCATATTCCATAATTACACGATTTTTTAAGGTACCCATTATGACGAAAAATGTTCAAATGTAATGAAAATACAACGCTAATCAGTAAACAAAAGATTGAGTTTGTAAAAAGAATGTCATGTGTTTAAAACAAAATTCATTTGAATTTGAAATACCAAGCCATGTCAAATTTTTTTTTATTTGAAATTACTAGTACTGAAGAACGGCAATTTCATAGGTAAAGACCTATTATATATTTTACTCACGTTTGCATATTGAATGATTCGTATTTATTTGCATGTTCACTTATCTGCTTCTAATAACTTGACAAATCACAATAATTTACTGTTACAGTTATTATAAAAAAATCTTAATGCAAACACATAGATAAACTTAGTAGTGGGTTCTATTTAATTTTATTTGTTTTTATTCCTTTCTAAAGAAAAATTTTCGCAATGTATAGCTGCCTACCATTTCGGTACTAAGCAATGTGCACAACCTTGCTGGAGAGCTGAACAGTGAAATTTCTAGAGTCATTTGTTAGTTTGCACATAGCTTTGATAGTATTACACAGTGATTATATGAAGCTAATGAAGTAAGTTCGCACGCAATGTCTTGTTGTCTTCGTTTGGGGGACATTTCAACATCCACTACAGTAGTAATAAAAATATGAGTAAAATAATAAGAGCCTAGCTCGACATCTCGAGTGACTCTCGCAGTTGGATCAAGAGCCAGATCCAAAAAGCAGTACTCCTGGACTCAGCATGTACTCGTACAGTGAGGAGATTCCTCTCCCTGCAGTCACCTAGTCACCTTACTTCGCGGGCGGTAGACTGTAGGTAGAGTATTTTTTCTAATATTTTTTTGTAGTAAAATATGTACTTATATGAGTTTATAAATAAATGATGTGGAAAGTAGATAAAAATAGCCTTTATTGATGTTACAATAATGTTCGTTTTCTTAATATGTCCAAAACTTAAGCTAGATAAGGTAAAGATATATTTATTTGCTTGAACACATGTTATAAATGTCTTTAAATTATTATAGTTCCAATTTTGTTCTACCTTAATTAGTATGCAAATTTATGAATAATATTTAAAATAAAAAACGTGTCAAAATATTAAATCTATCTATAGTTCATAATTAAATATAATAATCATAATTCCTATATATTCAATTATGAACTATTGTAATTATTACTAATTATATACAACTTACAATTAATACTAATTATATACAAATAGTTCATAATTAAATATAATAATCATAATTCCTATATATTTCATTATGAACTATTTGTCATCTTAAAATTAATTATTAGCATAATAACATTTGCTTAATTTTGATTGAAATATATTGTCTTTTTGGTTTTTACAAGTTTTTACTTTTTTTTTTTTTTTTTTAAGGCACTGCAGCGTCCCGTACAGCATGATTACCAGTTGCTGACGCTGTATAAATCATCTCTTATAGATGCAAAGGCCTTACTTTTTTTTTTTGGTTTTTAAAGATATTGATGTTGATATAATATAAATAAACACAAACTATAAGTAGGTTTTTTGACAGCAGCTTTGTCTTCGAAAATTCACTTTGTCACTTCCACTTTGTCCTGTCGTTTGCTGCACGAGGCCACGTTGGGTTACTTTAACAATATCATCTTCCCATCTCTTTATCTGTCTACCTCTGCTTCTTTTACCGTTTCGTGAATACTATTATTATAATAAGAATAGTCCATTTCTCTTTCTTCTATCTAATCATGTGTCCTGACTTAAAAACATCTAAGCAAATGGTCGGGACACATCTATCAAGATATAGTGTACACAAGTTTATAAAGTTAAACATTTTAAGTAACTTCCGACATTTTACCTAGTCTCGGAGGTTACCTATTTTTTTGTAATGTGTACATTCAGTTTTGCAATCATACCCTTTCATTTGATACCACACATGGATAAATTTTAACATTAGATTATTCAACCCCACTTTTACTTTCCATATCTTGCAAACGCCATAACCGATTCTGATAAAAGATGTTTAAGAACCACCGCGAGAAAGCCGTTTTTAAACAAAAACTGCATTCAAATCGGTCCACTTGCTTAGGAGCAGCGGTGCCACAGACAGACACACAGAAACACACACATAGCGGTCACACTTATAACACCCCTCTTTTTTGTCGAGGGTTAAAAATAGGAATTCGTAGTGCTAAGGAGTAGTGTCACGGGAAACAAACGCTCACTTGGTCAAGTGTTCACTAGAGATACTGATATAGGAGTACCTTTCTCTGTTGTGTCGACACTTGCCAAAGGTCCCGCCTGAAATCCAGCGTTAATTCTTATTTTAAGGATGAATATTATGCTGAGGTAGGACTTTTTGGTCCACAATCTTGACTTTTTTTAATAAAAATTTATACCTGATTTATGTAGATTATTAAATGTTTTTCTTTCTTCCTTTCTCCCCCTAGCCCTCGGTCGTTCATCACCGGTCTGTTACACAACCCGCTAATTATCAGTACAGTTTAAATTCTGCACACTTTAAACCATGTCACAGAGCAACTCGAAGCGCTCGACAGAAGACAAAGTTAGCGATCGAACTTGTGTTCAGCGCAAGCTCCTCAAGATCGCGTTACGAAGTGCTTTTGCACAATACGGTTTAATTGATAGTTTGTCTTGTTCATAACGTGTTTAAAAAACCTTTAAATCTCTAGCTTGAGCCCGCATGCGTTGTATCCGGATAAAAAGTAGCCTATGTGTTAATCCTAGTCAATATCTATACGTTTGCAAAATTTCAGCTCGATACGTACGCTAGTTGTTGCATGAAGAGGTAACAAAGCTCCATACAAACAAACTTTCGGCATTATAATATTAGTGAGACTAGCTGTGCCCGCAACTTCGTCTCATACTCATTTATTTTTCCATAGGGACACTTAAGAACACTTGGATACATGAACTTAGATGCAGTAGAGTAGACCATATGAATATCAATGCGGTTGTTAGGGTTTCGAATATGTTAACTGAGCCTATTACTGGGTGCTATCTAGCTGAATTAAAGGATATTTTGAATAAAAGATGTTTCGCTCTGTCCACCATTGATCGTATATATTGAGTAATAAGCCGGAAAATAAATAAATAAATAATAAATAGTGCTGAACAAATCACACAGCATCATCAAGCCCCAAGCTAAGCAGAGCTTGTGTTATGGGTACTAGATGACTGATATACTTAATACATTATACTACATACAATAGATATTTTTACTATACCTATAAATAATAATACTCGTATAGTGAACGTAATAAATATATAATAAGTAGACATATCAGAAACTTCAAAGAATACTCAGAGCGAGAGTCAAGTAAGTATTTTTAGTTTGTTAATTTCCAAAACAAAATGTACGTAAGATACTCAGAAAATTTTACGAAAATTCAATAAAGTGCTCTATGGTTAAATATATTTTTTTTTAAATACTTTCTTTGAAAAGATAGAAGAAAGTACTCTCCATCAGCCTTCAATACAAAGACCATCCAGAATACAAACCAGATTCCGAAACACTTACCAGTCCGTCGCAGACCATTCGTTTAAAGCCTGCTTTACCGCTGACAGCGCATCTTCCGGCGACGAAAATTGTATCCCTTTGAGCTCATTTTTTATTTTCGGGAATAAAGAGAAGTCACACGGTGCTAGGTCAGGGCTGTAAGAAGGATGACCCTGGAGTATGACCATTGACCAGTGTGCTGCCTAGGAAGTCCCTCGTTTTGAGTGCGGTGTGCGCGGGCGCGTAGTTGTGGTGGAGCAGTAGCCCGCGGAGCCCTGTATTTGGTCGCTAGTTGCTCATAACAGAGAAAACTTTTGCCAAGCTTTTGATTGTCTACCATTCGGCGTTGATGCTTCTTTGGTTCCGTAAATAAATTGATACATAATAGTGAAATTGAAAAAATCGCGATCAAAATCATTCCACCGCTTCTAGGTCGTTTCGCTTTTGTAGGTTTGAAACACCGAAACCGAAAACTGGCGCTTTGTTTTTGGATCGTTTTGATAAATTCAGGCCTTATCATCCTGTGAAAATGTCGTGTAAAGACGCCGATGTGTTGCTGATGCATACTTCGGCCGTTATCCCAGTGTTGACCTTCATCAAGCAAATGACGCGCTTGGCATGCAGCGTGGTAAGTGGGGTACAAAACTTTATCAACCTTGCGCAGTTCGGCAAAAGATGTAGGTTCTCGAACTGTATGTAGACGTAAGCGTAAATAATAGCATTCGAAATTGTTTGGGTGCACTGCATATACTCTTCTGATGAAAGAACATCTTTGATAATTCTTGAGAATCAGAAGAAAATCCATAAGGTAGGCCAGCAGTGGACGTTCTTCGGAAGAGATGAGATTGTATACTGGCTATTATTTTTTTTCTCCTTTCATAAAGCATAAGAACTAGCATTACAATTTTCTGTGGTCGTTGCGGGGCGCATAGCGGCAGAAATATGTTTAAATATGTTTACAACACGTAGGGCTCTCGTTAGCGGGTTACGGTGGGGCGCCGTAAATTACCCCCGATATCCTGCACAAACTTATTACGGCTTTATTGAGGTTCAGGTGAGCTCCCGTTAGCGCGATGTGCCCGTGTCCTAGTTTTGAAACTATATCGTCTTGGCACTCTAATTAATATAAAAATTATGTATGACTAGCAACGCCCCCCTGCTTCGCACAAGCTTACTGATGAACCAATCATCTTGTATGAAAAGTTGAAATTTTTTTACGTTGAAAATAGGATTCTGACATGTCTGTTTGTTCCTCCCAGGGGAATTTTCATTTGGAAATGGGAGTATTACGCGGTTCACTCCTACTGAACACGTTGAAATCCTACGTACAATTAACGAGAGTAGAAGACCCGTAAATATTACAATGTATAGTGTAACTGTTTCGAAAGTTACTCATCATTGTAACTTTCAGGACAAAAATGTAAGAGACCTTTGCAAGAGAGAAATGCGCGTTAAAAGGAGGACTTTACCTAAAACATATGAAGAAATTCAACGTTAAAAGTTGTTATGTATATTATATATATTAAATTGTTGTGTAGGTAATATACATATGTATATACAAATATTACCTACACAGCAATTTAATACATAAAATATAAATTTCATCCATTTTCTGTTGGGTATTATACCCAACAGAAAATAATAAAAAAGGGCTACAATCATGATGATGATAATAACTTGAACGTTAAATTTCTTCATAATTTTTTTTATATAAATCACTTTTTTTAAATAAATAAATAATAACATTGAGTGTATGAATTAAAATATTACCAATTTAATACCCAATAAAAATCCATGTCAATTACGAAACAAATAGCTTAATTTAAAAGTTTTTTATTATGTGACACAAAAGCAATTATTGTATTAATTATAATTCTTGAATTTTTTAACAAAAAAAACTACTTCAGTTATAAAATTTAATTGTTACAAAAATGCGGTTTCGGAATACCCAAACCGCTATATTTTTGTCTGTTTATCTGTTTGTCGGTTTGTTTGTTTGTTCGTGAGCGTATCACGCAAAAAACCACTTATTTGATTTAATATATAATAACTGAAAAATGTCAAGCATTATTCTAAATAACATTTAGTCTGTACTTAATCAACATCGACTAACTGAATCAAAAGTTATTTAGCTTTTAAGTTTAGTTGGAAATCTCTTATATTTTGCCGCGAAGCCTATATACCTCGCGTCACTTCACGGGTTTAGAGAAGGTTTGATCAACTTGACAGTCGGCAGTATATGTATATGTATCATCATTTCAGCCGCAGGACGTCCGCTGCTGGACAAAGGCCTCCCTCATGGCCGAGTACTGATCATGAGAGGTTATTGCCATACTCACCACGCTTGGCAGGCGGGTTGGCGAGCGCAGTACGAGATGTTGATACACAGAAAGACGCTGCTGCCCATCTTCCGGTGGTCTCTTACTGCATCCACGGGCATGAGAGGAGGGGTAACATTATATTGCCGGCACCGTGGGGCCGTGGCGGCCAGTATATGTAAAAATATTTTTTAAGCCTTGTTTCCTACCTTTGAACTCCGTCTATTACGAGTATGAACCGACTTTGAATTAGGTCCATTTTTTCAAAACTCAGTTCTGATGATGGGATCTATCAGAAAAAGAGGGAACTCCTCAATCCATGCAAAAATCCCAAGATCGCTTTTACATGTAAATCATAAATTAAATCATAATTCAGAAATTATGATTTGGTGAAGTGAAACTGAATAAGATTTTCCCAAGATATACGCTACATTAATGATTTGGACTTTAATATGAAAATAAGAAAATTATTATTATATAAATCCTATTACAATATTGACGAAGCTCTTGCTGATGACCTTTTTTACATTGTGAGATACCTACTTAGTAGTTATTTATTACTTAGTCTTACTATTATGTGTTTTTAATGTACATATATACAGGTATATTCTAAAACTGTTATAATTTGTCTTTTCCAAGTGTACGATTGTATCTTTATGGAATAAATGATTTGTATTGTATTGTATAAGAAAGACCACACAGGGCACTGTAGTGTGCCAAACAGCATGAATACCAACCTAACTCAAATCATAAGATATTTGTTTCCGAAATAGGCCTGATATTCATTTTTAACCGACTTCAAAAAGAAAAAGGAGGTTCTCATGTTGTCTCTATTTTTTTTTGTATTTGTTTACTCCGTATATATGTATGTATATATGTATATGTATAAATGAATTTTAAAATAAATAACTATTAATGCGTGTATGAATTGAAATATTTTCAATTTAATACTCGATAAAAATCCATGTTAATTACTAAACAAATAGCTTAATTTAATAGTCACTTATCTTATATATGTATATGTGACACTCTTATAGCATTTATTATATGAGTTATAATTCTTGAATTTTTTAACAAAAAAAACTACTTCAATTATAAAATTTTAATTATTAGCGGTTTGGGTATTCCCAAACCACTATATTTTTGTACACGCAAGAATTTTTATAACTTTATATGAACGCCTCTTACAGCTTCTCGTGTTATAAAATTGTATGTTTGATGCTAGTCTAAAACTATCGTGTACTTCAGAAGCTACATTGGTCTTAACAATTCTTGTTGCAAACGCTACCAAATCTTCAAAAATTTTCTCAGCAAAACAAAAACTCCACTCCTCACAAACTATAAGATAATCTGCCGCTGTATTAGTGGTTCCAAATTTGCGTCTAAAAGGGCCGTAGCTGCCGTCAGTTCTGATCAGCGCCCATTACCTTCATATCGCCTTTACTTAGCTCACGCTGACGGCACACGCTGATCAAATGCTGGGGAATTTTCGAGTCGTTCTTTTTCTTTTGTAGTTTTCCTTATTTTTTTTTTATCTTTAAAGCATTTTTATGGTTACGTAGTAAAACAAGAAACACTTATAGTTTCGCTTGATCTGTCTGTCTGTCATATGTCACCGGCTTGGTGATGATGTATTGATTGAGCTTGATTATATTAATAGAGCGGACCAATCCGCATTATTCTTAAAGTCGAAAACTCAAAATCAAAAAGCTACATAAAATAGTTAATTAACAAAAGAAAAACAAGGCAAGTTTAATGTAAATAAATCACATAATTAAATTCGTTCGCTTCAGATAACTTTTTTATCGAAACAGTTCACAACTGCCCTAAACACCTACCAAAGATGTCTAACAGCTATGAATAAAAGTAACAACAAAGCGAGTCCATTCACCTGTGACGTTCAATCAATTCAACTGATCCCATTTTTCGTCCATGAGTCGGCACACGCCCACAGCCGTCTCGCGGAAGGTGAGATGGGTCTTAAATTGACGTCCACTAGACGTGTTGTTTCGCTTTTAATATTTCAGAGGCGCCCCTTCGAGCTATCTGCGTAAGTAGCTGATAACAGGTGCTGGGGGCTCACTTCATAAGCGCCTATGAATCCTTAAGTGGCGCTTTTTATAGCTGGAAGCATTTTCTTGTAGTTGGGATATACTATGAAAGCTGACTAGAAAGAAGTTAATATAGACGGTAAGTCCTTCTTCACTACCTCCCGTAAAAATTCAATCTTTTGCATGTTCTGGACATGGGCACCTGAATCGTTATAGTAAACACATTTCACCAAACAATAATACGTACAATTTGAAGGCATACACAATTTAATGTACCTATATCATGAACTACACCCAGACAACAAAGAAAGAGATGGCAGTGCAGTGATCGTTAAGAAAAATATCAAACATCATGAATATAATATGAATGAATAACCAGATATTCAATCAGCGGCAATTCACATAGAAACAGATAGATACTCGCTTACGATAGCTCCAATATATTCTCCTCTATCTATGTGGATTTCTATAAATCACTAGGCGAGAGATCCATACTTGGGGGTGATTTCACCCAAAAATGCCAAAAACTCATACTGGGGCTCCACACTAACTAACACGAAGGGAAGAGAACTAATAAGCGCAGTAACAGAAGTTAAATGTGACGTAGCTTCAACAGGATCTCCTACTTACTGGCCAACTGATCAACACCAATTCCTGATCTGATAGACTTTTTTATTCAATATATTATCACAAAATTATATACATACTAGCCGCACCCCGCAGTTTCACCCGCGTAGTTCCCGTTCCCGTGGGAATTTAAAAAAATCCCTCCTTAGTGCACCTCTAGGATACTCAAGGTATATGTGTGCCAAATTTCAAGTCCCTAGGTCCAGTGGTTTAGGCTGTGCGTTTTCTGTCAGTCACTCAGTCAGTAACGGAGGAGTTTTATATTGATGAAACAAAGCTATGATATGAGCTCAAATCATTTGGCAATAATCTAGAAATGAGCTAAAACGTTTTATATTCTGACAGATATTTAAGTTTTTCTAACAAAAACACAGACTGAAATAACTTCAAAATTGACTTAGATTACAAGAATAAGATCTTAACCCTAAAAACAGAGTAACAACTTAATATGGAAGTAGAGAAATTTGTTAAATTTACACTAACAAGCAGCATAAGATAACACACCCCAATCTAAAAAAAAGAACTGCTTAATATTTCTATACTGCGGAAATAATACAACTCATACAAGAAAAACAAAAACAGAGACATCGATGGCACCAATCTAGATCTCCGCAAGATAAAAACAAACTTAAACGTCTTACAAAACAACTAACAAGGCAAATCCAATATCACAACAGTGCAATAACAAAAAGCTTTCTACAAAGTCTAACCAATGATCGAAGTACTGATTACTCGCTTTGGAAAGCTACTAATAACATAAAACGGCCTGTTACCCAAATTTCTCTTATAAAAAGTGGACAAGGAGAATGGGCCGTAAGCAACAAACAAAAAGCGAAAGCATTTGCAGTACACTTGGAGAACATCTTTAGCCAAATGAAAGCATAGATAATAATTGTAAACAGGCTTCTATGGAGTTATGTAATGAGAACCTAGATATTAAGCTCGTTACACCAAGAGAAGTCCAACAAGAGATTAAACAAAAAATAAACACCAAAAAATCTACTGGATATGATAAAAGCTGTAGTTAAACTTAAAAACCTAATCAATGCTGCATTTAGACTAACAATTGTACCAGATTTGTAGAAAATTCCCGAGGTTATAATGATCCCAAAGTCAGGATAGGCCTCCTCATGAGACTTCCTCTTATCGACCAATTTTTCTACTGCCTATAATATCAAAACTTTTTGAAAACTTTGTTTAAACAAAGCTTAAACCTACCTATACTGGATAAAAAAAATCTTATTCTGAGTTCAGATTCAGAGAACAACTCTCAACAATAGACCAACTTCACAGCATAACCAACATAATAGAAAATAGCCTAGAAAGTAAAGAAGTCTGCACTTCTGTCTTCCTTGATGTTGCACAGACTTTTAACAAGGTACGGCATGAAGGCCTTATATGTATTTAAGATAGAAAGCATGCTGCCGAAAGAATACATAGACATATTAAAATATTATCTCACTAATAGAGCCTATAGAGTAAGGCAAGAAGATTCGTTCTCAGAAATAAAAGAAGACAAAGCAGGAAACAAAGAGTGCTATAGGGAAGTGTATTAGGTCCGGTCTTATACCTATTATATACATGTAATATTTCTGAAATAAGAAATAATACCAAAGCCACTTTCGCTGACGATACTGCAAAAATGGCTGTAGGTAAAACACAGACTGAAGCAGCTGAAAAGTTTCAAGAAGCTCTTAATAAATTATCCCATTGTACAAACATTTGGAGAATCAAATTTAATGAACCGAAATCAATTCACATCAACTTCACTAACAAAAGAGAAGATTACCATCCCGTATTCATCAACAAAAAAATTATACCATAAGAAAATACAGCTAAGTATTTGGGTATGACGCTGGACGCCAAACTTCGCTGGAAAGCTCATGTCAAGAAAAAAAAGAGAAGATTTAAATTCACTTCAAAACTTGAAAGAAATTATATTCTAGCAGTACCTAAAAAAATACTTTTATACAAACAAGTCCTCATGCCAGTATTGACCTATGGTATTGAACTTTAGGGTTGGACCAAAAAGAGCAATGTCGATATCATACAGAGATTTCAAAATAAAGTACTCAAAGCGATAGTAAATGCGCCGTGGTACATAAAAAAAACGATGACCTCCATCGGGACCTCAAAATAAAGAACGTTGACAAAAGTTATTAAGAAATCTGCAGTGTCATGAACGCAGACTTCATCATCACGCAAAAAACGTCGAGGCAGAACCTAGAAAGAAGGCTCAAGAGGACAAAACCTTTTGAGCTAGCATAGTGCAATATGAGTCAGTGTAAGTAGTTACTAAGTGATATTTATAACTTTACAAAGAACACAAGAACAAAGTGTCTTCCCTTAATAAAGTTAGAGTGAATAAGAAAAGTGGTGATGGACACTATTTTACAGTTTTTTTATATTTATAAAACTAGGTGAGCATAAAATTACTCATTAGCCGGTTTGGCTAGATTGTAATGTATTAAGTGTATGTATAATGTAGGTCATATTTTGTTAACTTATACTAAATAAATAATAAAAAAAAACTATTCAACAAAATAAAAGAGCTGCAAAATGGTCCCAACTTAGCATATTAAGCAGGTTCCAAGAAAACCTGCGCTTGTCTTCCGTTGAGGCCTTTTGGGACTTATAGTTTCTATAACCCGTTTTCCTACAAGATCGCTATTATTGAGATTTAGTTATTTTCTGCTGTAAACAAAAGACCTAGTCCAACAAACTTTAATTCTCGTTTAACAGCTCGCGGCAAATATTTGCTGACGTAGAAATGCCGCAGTTGGGCCCAGCCCTTTTCATAACCGTTGAAACACTAACCAACCACGCCTTGGTACCTCGGGAACATAAACATTTTAGTGAACACTGCTGGTTTCGTATGCGAGCGGCTTGGGAAGTAAGGTTTAAGCGCGTAATGGTTCTCATCAAGCGATGGAACCACGCTAGTAATTGTTGAACATGTAATGGGAAGAGAGGGACCGATTGAGACGTACAAATGTTTGGAGTAGGATTACTTTTCAATTGAAACGTGCCTACGAAGACAGCGGCGGATCGAGTTATTTGAGTTCCAATTATCGGCGGGCCGCGAGCAAATACGGAAGATTGGGTTACTGTATGCATATTAGCAAGGGCTGTTCCAGTCGCTTTCACATTTTAATATAATTTGAGGTTATCAGGACTGGATTACTATTTTGCTACTGTATTTGATTGAAAAAGATGACACGTTTTTATTCACAATCTAACGGTATATGTAATGTGTAGTAATGTGTAGGCTACATCTGTTGGGAAGGAAATGGCGCTACAGAAGACTATCTTGAAAGAATGTCGTTTCCAGCAATATAGAAAGCAGTTATTATATGTAAGTATTTAATTACGGGTTTGTTTTCCCCGCCAGTGGACAACTATTTGCTGTATTTGTATATCTTGGGTTCTAGGTACATGTATCATAAGTATTTACGTAAAAAATGTGTTTCTATGAATGTTCTGGTTTTTATAGTACAAGCTTAGCTTATATAGTTTAGGATCAGATGTTATTTTTTTACGACTGAATGATGAGACAAGCTGGAGGCCCTCCTAATGTTAAGCAGTAATTACCTCTACCTAATACATATTGCGGTGATCACGTTCCATAAGCACGTGACTAACGCTGCATTGCATTGCGCTCGTCACTCTGAGACATAGAGTTGTAAAGTCTCATGTGCCTGTAGTTTCCTCGGCTCCTCACCCTTCAAGCCGGAACAAAACATACCTAGAATGCAGACATAACTGCTTGGCGGCAGAAATAGGTATGGAGCTAATACTTCCTCCGATGATCTCTCCACAAAAAGTTCTACTACTACTTAATTTATAGAATTTTTAAAATATTTAATTATTATTGATGATTATATTTGCTACTGCAATAACATCGTTGACATCACGAGAAAGTGTTGTCGTAATTTGAAACAACACGTAAAAAATTTCACTCCAAATAATAAACGTTCAAATAATAAAAGAGCTGTTTTCAAATAATACGTGTCGGACCTGACACCAGGTTCAATCATCATTTTCATCATTACAGCCGTAAAACGTCCACTACTGAACACAAGCCTCCCTCATGGATTTACATGAGGGGTAGTTGCCATACTCACTACGCTTGGCTGGCGGGTTGGCGAGCGCAGTACGGGACGTTGACACACGGAAAGACGCTGTTGCCCAAATGGGCTAAAAGACCTCCGAAAGATTTCAGAGGCTTTCTTTAGCAGGCTCTTACTTTCATCCACGGGCCAGAGAGGAGGGCTAACATTCTACTGCCAGCACCCCACGACAGGTTTTATTTCTTTTGAAAATATTATATTATTTTGATTTACAAGTATGTTTCGTCTTGCAGCCTTTTCTACGGCAGGGCAAAGGCTTCCCTGTCCCCCTTCAATTTTCCCGATCCTGTGCTATGCAGGACCAACCTAGTAAGTAAAATCGTCAAGCTCGTCTGGCCACCTTAGTCGGGTCATATTTATATTTCATATTTTTTATTATAGTATCACACTACATAGATGTATTAAGTATATCAGCCAGTATGATCATGTCGACGAACAGTCCCATGACGGATCGGCCATAGGAGAACGGTTGCGGAATTAGTACCCATAGCACAAGAACTGCTTAGCTTGGGGCTAGACGAAGCTGTATGAATTGTCCAGCATTCTTATTATTATATTCATTATCGTCTCAGCCTAATATTACAAAATATTTAAAGTTTTAAAAAAATAATAGATTAGGTTTTCTCGTGTTTAGGAACCACTGCTAAAAGACCAGCTTTTTAACAAAAAACCCGGACAAGTGCGAGCTGGAATTTCCTACCGAGGGTTGCGTAGCTATGGAATATAATAATAATTATAATTAGCTAATCTGATTTAGTAAAAGTTTTAAAAATGCACAAGAAGATTCGGTCACCTTTGATTTCGTGCTTTTTAAGGACTTTTTTTTAAGATACCATTGCAAATGTGTTCTTAGATTTTTCTCTGTATATGTACAGTCTTTTTCAGAGCTTAAAGAGGCTGGAGGTATGAGTATAATTATGGTTCAAATTTCAACTCGCTACCTTTATACCTTCTCAAGATAAAGGGTCTTGACAGACCGACAGACGGACCGACAGACATACAGAAAGACGGACAAAAAATTCGATATGGTTTCCGTTTTTCTCCACTTATACACCAGGTACGGAACCCTAAAACTGCATTGAAATCGGTCCACTCGTTTAAGAGCTACGTTGCGACAGACACACACACATAGCAGTCAAATTTATAACATCTCTCTTTATTGTCTAGCGTTAGAATTAAGCAACTAGCCTTTTAACACATGTCACTCCTAATCGGTAAGTGATATGTTTAAGTGCAGTCGGACTCGGCTCAGCGGAGTCACAAATAGAGCCTTCAAACCACTTGGAAGAGCAGCGAGGTTGCGGTGCGCTGGCGTGCGCGACTCCAATCTATTTCTATAAATCTATTTATGTCCCGCTGTGTAGCGTGTCCTGGGAGTAGCTGGGTTACTTTGGCGCTTTGGTGAAAGGTTAGTTCAGTTTGTGAAACTAATTTTTGGTATCCAAAATAGATAGATGGAATATGCTTTAGTGTACACCATAGCAGAAAAAAAACAGAAATAAACAAAAATTACAAATAAGTGGTACAATGGGATGCTTTACACTAGCCAATAAATAAAAAATAAATTATTAATGCTGGACAATTCACACAGCATCATCTAGCCCCAAGCTAAGCAGAGCTCGTGTTATGGGTACTAGATGACTGGTATACTTAATATCATTATACTACATTTTTAATAAATATAGAAAAACATCCAGAACACCCTAAACAAATGTCTGCAGATCGTACAGACATTTGTCCCGAGGCGGGAATCTTACCGCAACCTCTTGCGTCGCAGCCGTACCCGCTTCGCCCGCTGCGCCACAGAGCTCGTCAATATTTAACAGAATAACTTTTTCAGACGTCAACTGAGGCGAATTGAATCAATTATATGCTTCATTAAATTTAATTAATTGGTTTTGTAAATTGACTTATCAAAGAGACTCATGCGGCCCCACTGAACAAACGTTTCTTGAGTTTGATTTTCATAAAAATAAATACTTTTTTCATAATTGCTAATTTTTATTTATAATTTTATGTTGTGTTATTGGTGATAACGATCAATATATATATTGTATTGCATTGATTCTTACTTCCTACGTGGATGTATCACGGGAAAGAGAAGCGGACTACACGGTCTGAGTATTTTTTCTTAAAACAAACTGACATGTCACAAAATTTGAGTAAAAAGAATTAAATATTATATAATAGTTATAAATTCTGAACATAAAACAGTCAAAAGTATTTATTTTTTGAGGTTCCGTACCTCAATAGAGAAAAACACGTAACTCATAGGAGTTTCGTGTTTTTCTATGACATTTCGATAGACGGACAACAAAGTGATCCTATAAAGGATCACTTTGTTGTTGTGTGACGGTTGTACACTATTGTTGTCCATCTGTCTATCTGCCTCTCTGTCCGTCTGCCGGTCTGTCAAATCTACAGCCTTTGTATAGTCTGTGAAAAAGACAATATTCTATGATAACCTGAAAAAAAAATACGAATCAAAATTCATAGGAGACTTCCGTAGACCCTAGAACTATGAAATTTGGTATATCCTCTTATACGTAGGTATAGAGAAAAACCTAAAACTATACATTTGCAATAGAATCATAAAACAATCGTCTTTAAAAATATTACGAAATCAATCATCGAGGTTAACCCTTTACTAGGCCTCGGACAAATCCTATAGTAATAGTGTTTTTTTAATAGATTTCTACGAGTAATAACGTTTAGTTTGAGATTTCATCAATTATATTTAGAGAATTAGCTGAAAACCTAAAAAAAAACATGTGGGAAAGCATAATCCCATTGCTTGTCCAGACGACTGACTTTTATATCTACATTATAATGTTTGTAAGTTTGTAAGCATTTTAGTTTAGAACTTTTTAATGAAAACTATAGGTAATCTACGAATGAAACATACAATGTAGGCACTTATTTTTAATTTCAGTTATTAAAAACTTTTTATTCATCTTCTAGAAATCTAGATTCTGACTTGGTGGTACAATTTCATGCACGGGGTGATACACAATGTTACCTTACAAATTTCGCATTCATATTTTGACCACTTGTCCTATTTTCCTGTTTGGGACATAATCTGAATGATCCATAAAAGATCCATATCTTCGTCCTCTGACGAAAACATCTCACTGAGCACATTTTCGATCTGATGTTGTTGTAATACCTTTATAACAAAAAACACACTAAAGTAGGTAAATATTATACTGACTAAGAATTCAATAACGACAAAAGTCTACCCACAATTTATATTTAATTTTCCATACAGCAAAACGTAAGTAATATCTTCTTAACTTTTAATGTAAAATGACCGTAATTAAACCAAAAAAGAAAACCCGCGGCAAAAAGCTAGTATAAAATAAAGATTTCAATTCACCGGGCTCTGTACATATAAATCCCACAATAATTCCAAGTTTCACAGGCTAAGGTAATATGGTTTCCCACATGCTTTATTTTGGTATATAATGATTTTTTTCGAGTATTTACTTAAAATTTATACACACACATATTACTAGAAAAACTCTAATTCTACAACATATAAAAAAATCGCACGACTTACCTTTCTCCGGTTCGCCATAATCAATCAAATATGCCGCATTTTTCACAAAAACAACCGTTACACGGACGACCATTGAAAGAATGGCCGTAAAAGTGACATTTGACAATGACAGTGACAATTTATTTTTTGTGGCCCTGCGGAATATTTTTATTTGGTCATTTTTGACAGTTTGTGGTAGATTCTTTGTCATAACCTGATAATAACATCTTAAAATCGATGTGGGATACGCTCAATCCATAGCCTGGTTAAGGGTAAGCAACCCTACGCGCGGTCATAAATTGGATGACCGAATCTTTTAGTGCATTTTTAAAACTTTTACTAAATCAGATTAGTTAATTTATAATAATGATTATGTTCCTTTATACCTACGGAACCCTCGGTGGGTGAATCTAGCTTTTATTATTATTTATTCTTACTCTATTTTTACCAAACTGGCCTATTGCATTAGAGTAGTCACTTTAGTAAGTTATTTGAATAGTTGTGTGTATGTTTGCATAATTCTCAGTAATCTGTTTGCAGTGTTCTAACTGTATCCGAACGGCTGTGGTCCTACGTACTAGTTTTACATGTGGAACTGAAATAGCGGCTGTGGGGTTAAATTAAATTTAGCGTACTTGCACCAAATATTTATAAATTTTAGCTAAAAATCATCCTCTTTGAATTACTCTGGCTATTAGTGAAAACCGCTTGAAATTCGTTCAATAGTTTCTGAGTTTTGCTCGAACAGACAGACATACTGACAGATAGACACGGTGGAGGACTTTATTAGGGTTCCGGACCAAAATGGTAAAAAGGAACCCTTATATAATCACTCTGTCTGTCTGTCTGTCACAGAGAACTACTGATGCTCGACTTGCAATTTAAAATGGTAAAAGACAACACTTTTTTACTAATATGGCATATATGAAAATGTTAAAAAATATTCTTATTTTGATTGCAGGGGGGCGGATAGGGGATCTCAAAAATTTTGTGTGAAGTGAAGTTACTAGTCCGTGTGGGGTATCATATGAAAGGTATTCATTTGCACATTAACAAACAGTTTTTAGTTTTCCTTTAAGCCGTATTGTTTTTGAGTTATTTACAAAAATGTTTAATAAACGACCGTTCCCCCACCCCCCCCTTTATCTCCGAAGTTTGCAGAGATAAACCCGTCATACTTTTATAGCTAATAGAAGTGTATGTAAACTTTATAGGAAATTTATAGCGAACTCTCTAATTTGCATAGTTTTTTAGACAATGGGGGTGGAAGGGGCGAAAGTTACTAGGTGATGTGGGGTATGATATGAAAGGTATTCTTTTGCACATTAATAAACAGTCTTTAGTTTTCCTTTAAGTCGTATAGTTTTTGAGTTATTTACAAAAATGTTGAAAAACATAGCGTTCCCCCCCTTATCTCCGAAGTTTGCGGAGATAAACCTCTGAAACTTTTATTGCTTTTAAAAGTGTATGTAAAGATTAGAGAAAATTTATTACAATCTCTCTACATAGCATACTTTTTTAGAAATCATCGAAAGTGTAAAAAATCTACATAAGTTCCGCTATTAGACAAGAGATGGCGCTGTCAAGGTTCTTCAACAAATATAAAACCGCCTTAGTCATATATATTGTATGATGGCACGGAACCCTCGGTGCGCGAGTCCAACTCGCTCTTGCCCGGTTTTATTTTATAATATGTCACTCGCCACATGGACGAATGAGCAAATGGACGAATGGGGAAATAGACGAATAAGAAAATGGACTAACAGGAAAATAGATGAATGGGGAAATGGACGAACGGGCACTGAGTGGACGAACGGGGAAATGGACGAAGGGTGCCGAATTGGTCAGAATATGTAAGATATTAGACGCCTTCCCAGAACTTTGGTAAGCGCTTAAACGGAAAATTTACTAACGCATGCTCGTCGACTGCAATATCAACCTTGAAAAATGTCCTGCAGTGACGCATTGTTGAAAAACTAGCTTCTGCCTGCCGCTTCGCATGCGTCGTACCCAAATAAAAAGTAGCCTATGTGATAATCCTAATCAACATCAATACCTACGTGTGCAAAGTTTCAGCTCAATCCGTAGCTTAGTTTTTGCGTGAAGAGGTAACAAACCTCTATTCAAACAAACTTTCGGCTTTATAATATTAGTGGGATTATTTGAATGTAGTTCTTAGAATTACAATAGTCAGACGCGGACATAGAGTAGCCAGTACAAACTGACGCGAGAGCTAGCTTGAAATTAAAAGTCGTAGTCGTCGAGCCAAAATAGTAATTGTGGTTTAAAATAAAAAGTATTGGTAATTAGGTCACTTTACGACGAGCTAAAACCCAAGTCGTTATCGATAACTCTAAATCGAGAAATGACTCTGACATGAGTATTGACGACACGCTAGATGACAGCACCAGTAGTTTACCTGACATACAAGAAAACGATCAAATAAAGTGTCTCCAACTTAAAATAAAACAATTAGAACAACAATTAGACAGCGCACATTCCGAAATAGAGCAACTTTCGCTAGACAACATGGACCTGAGGAAAAATAATCATGAGCTTGCAAAGAAAAATGCTTTGTACAAGAAAATTGGTAGCAGTCCCTCAAAAATATTTTCAACGCCTGGAAAGAATTTGAGAACCCGAAAAAGCCAGAAAAATCATCAACAAACCCAGACTGATAAAATAGAGCAAATTAAACCAAATCAAACAAGTAAAGAAACTCAAACAAATACTACGCCATTCACACCTAAGAAACAAAAACAGACGAATACGATACATAATTCAACAAAAAAAATATCGGCTTTAGTAAAAAATACGGAAAACAGAACCACGCTCCAGGAATCATTATCCGAAAATATGTATAATTTCCAATAATAAACAAAACAAAGTTCTATCCATAGCCCAAGATGTAATGCACGGAAAGAAGATAATTCACTATGTGACACCCAATGCTTCTATAAAACGGCGACTACAGGGACTAGAAGCAAAGCTCGCCGAATTTACGATGCAGGACTACTGCATTTTATTAATGTGTGACGAAGACCTGATGGGACCTGATAATAATCAGGAAATTATCAAATATATGAATACAACCTTACAGGAAATTACACAGACAAACGTCATAATATGTACACCTACATATCAATATGGACCACAAAAAGACAAAATAAATAAAATAATTTTTGATTTCAACAATCATCTTCTTCATGATGTAGAGACATATAAATATTCATATCTCATTGACGCTAATAGACAATTGACATATAACTACAGCATGTTCCATAAACCAACAGGAAAAGTTAATAACATTGGACTTCGGACAATTTTTAAGGATGTTTCAGAAAAAGTCAATATTATAAATAAGACGGAAAATTGTAGATCTCCTATCCAAAAAGAATTAATAAAACAAAATAATAAAACAGGAAACCAGTTTTTTCTCGAATAACGGATTTAATGTATTACACCAAAATATAGCAGGACTCTTAAATAAAACAGACTTACTTACTGTTTGTTTAGATGAACTGAAGGAGAGTAACAAGCAAGTGGACGTTGTCTGCATCACAGAACATTTCATAATGGACGGACAAGAACAATACTTAATGGTTCCCAACTACCACTTAGCAGCGTGTTTCTGTAGAAAAGATAGCAAAAGAGGTGGAGCCTGTATCTTAATACATAACTGCCACACTCATTGGAAAGAGTTGGAAAAAATCTCCGAATTTTCAGTGACCGGCATCTTTGAGTGTTGTGCAGTAGAATTACTTAAGCTTAACATTGCTATTTTATGTGTATATCGAGTACCAAAATTAAATAATTTTGACATTTTTATAAATAATTTTCAAAAAGCTTTAAATGAACTTTCAAAAAGACGATATGATAATATTTTGGTAGCTGGTGATTTTAACGTTGACATTTTAAAAAGAAATAACATATCAATTGACTTTGAATGCTTACTTCTTAATTATAATTTAAAATTAGCTTTAAAACAACCAACAAGACTTATTAGTAATTCGTGTATAGATAATTTTGCACATGATTTTAAAACACGATGCAAAACCGAGGTTCTAGAATTTGCGCTGTCAGACCACACGGCGCAACTTATAAAATGCCCAGTTAATAAATGTCTACTGAAATTTTGGCGAGTAAAAAAACGAGATTACTCGATAGAAAATGTTGCAAAATTTTCCAAAACTCTTGCAAATATTTCTTTTTCGGAGATATACAATGAAAAAGACCCTAATAATGCATACACCTTATTTATTGAAACTTTCAAACTGTTTTATGACCTCTGTTTTCCCTATAAACTAATAACTATAAAGACCACAAAGCCCGTACCTTGGATATCACATGGTATAAAATTGTGCTGTAAAAAAAAAAGAAAACTCTTATGGCAAAGTCGACAAAATGCCACTGCAAGAAATAAAACCGTTTATAGGTCGTATAATAAAAGACTAAAAAAGATTATTAAATTGACGCAAAAAGCCCAAAATAATCACAAAATTAAATCTTCCAAAAATAAATCAAAAATGACATGGAATATAATTAATAACACCAGACGACAACGACCTAGAGAAGAAATAAAATATATTTGCACAGATAATAAAATTATTACAAATCCAAATGACATAGCGAACGCATTTAACGACTTTTTTATTGACAAAATTAGACCAATCGCTAATTCAGGACATAACATTACCGCCCTCATTGACGACCAGAGAGATTCTATATTCTTAACACCGTCTGTGTCACATGATATTTTTAAAATCATTAACTCTCTGAACAACACAAACAGCGTTGGATATGATGGTATCTCGACAAAAATAATAAAAACTGTTTCAAGAAGTATATGCGATCCCTTAAGCCACATAATTAACATGTGCATTAGCTCTGGTTCGTTTCCTGAAGCACTAAAAATCTCCATAGTTAAACCCCTTTACAAAAAACTAAACAAAGAATATATGGAGAACTACAGACCTATATCGCTTATACCCATAATTTCTAAAATATTTGAAAAATATATATATAACGTCGTCTATAAATACTTAGAACATAAAAATATTCTATGTGAAGAGCAAAAAGGTTTTCGGAAAAATAAATCCATAAATATGGCATTATATGATTTTCTCCAACGGGTTACAACCATAGTAGATAAGAGGATTCCCGTGTGTTCTATCTTTTGTGATATGACCCAGGCGTTTGATTACGTAAACCATAATTATCTTCTTCAAAAACTTGAACGATATGGCATTAGAGGCAACGCTTTCAAATTAATACAATCTTACCTAGATAATAGAATACAACTAACAGAAATAATCAAAATTAACCTTGACAACAAAACAGAAGAGAAATATACTTCAAAAGAACGGATAGTAAATTATGGCGTACCGCAAGGTAGTGTCTTAGGTCCACTGCTGTTTTTACTATACATAAATGATATACCGAAAGCCACTAACAGGCCTATGTCACTTTTTGCTGACGATAGTACGGTTACTATTGCATGTGACAATTTTGCGACTTACAAAGACGACATTAATTTAGCGCTTACATCAATAATCACCTGGCTTGATAATAATAATTTAAAAATAAATATAAATAAAACAAAAATAATCCATTTTAGACAACGCGATAATGCAGCTTCAAATAAAATTGACATTACATATAATAATAATATAATTGAGGATGTAGACGTAACAAAATTTCTAGGAATAAATATTGATAATAAGCTTAACTGGAAACCGCATTTAGAAAGCTTAAGCAAAAAAATAAACAGCCTTGTATATGTCCTTTATAAACTTTCCCCTTTAGTTAATTTAGAAGCTTTGCTTAGCGCATACCACAGCCTTATCTCTTCGAACTTAAGATATGGAATTTTATTTTGGGGAAACTCTACCAACATCATTAATATAGTTCGATATCAAAAAAGATGTATAAGAGCCATGTTCAGTATGAAAGTAACAGATTCATGCAAACCATATTTCATCAAACATAAAATATTGACAGTCCCATCATTGTATATCTACGAGACAGTTATGTTTGTAAAATGTAATCCCGATCTGTTCTGCCGGCTCTCAGAGGTTGGACGAAGCAGACGTGATATACATAAAGTACATACTAAAAAATGTAATACTAGTATGATGCGGAAGAGTATATTCAGTAACGCTTCTTTTGTTTATAACCAACTACCAAGGGACTTAAGAGAAATGCCAGTTTTAATGTTTCAAAGAAAGTTGAAAACAATACTATTCAATAAATGTTATTATAATTTAAATGACTTTATGAAAGATAAAAAAATACAGTAGGTAATTATATTATTCGATGTCATTATGTATTTTATGTAATTATTTGACTTGAATCGACAGACATTTGTTTTTAATTTATGAATGAATTTGATTGTGACATTAATTTTATTATTTTAATCAACATTTTTTATTTTTATAAGTTTAATAATTTGTTTGTAACAAGACATTGCATGCCAATCATGGTAGAGTACATTGAGACTTTTTTTATAAAATATGTAACACCTTGTTATACATGTACTAGAGCAATAAAGATACTTTTACTTTTACTTTTACTTTTAGGTGAACCCCAACCCCAACTTTCTAAAAGGTGTACTTATATATAATTATATAATACTTATTTTAATAGCTCTTGGATGTTTTAGCTTAGGCTGTAAGTCCACCTGTGTCTGAATAAACGAATGATGAATTATATGTACAGAATATTTAAATGCATAAATCGGTTAGGTTCATCTGTAGAGTAAAAATCTATGTCTAGTGCTGTTTTTAGGGTTCCATACACAAAGGTTAAAAACGGAACCCTATTACTTAGACTCCGCTGTCCGTCTTTCTGTCCGTCTGTCTGTCTTTCACCAGGATGTATCTCATAAACCATGATAGCAAGACAGTTGAAATTTTCACATAATTATGATGTATTTCTGTTGCCGCTATAACAAAAACTACTAAAAACAAAGTAAAATAAATACTAAATGGGGGGCTCCCATACAACAAATGTGATTTTAATGCCGTTTCCGCTGGATTATTAACTGCTCGGCTCGCACCTGGCCGATCTTTATTTTCTCTTGTAATAGTTAAACAATCGTGTAAACCAACTACCAATTAGAAGTAAAAAAACATGGAAAATCCAAAATATTTAATATCAATTCCGAATGTTTTGTAATTGCTGACAAAAGTTGAAATCTCTGACGCTAAAAAATCACCTCAATGACAAAAGCTAGCATATTTTTTGCAAAATCATGTTCTGTTTAATCTAAGTGGCGGCGACCGGCCCCCGCCGGACGCCGTCTAGTCCCAGTGCGTTGTTCAAAGGCTAGGAAGCTCCTAGTTCGTCTAATTTCACCGAAAGCGCCTCTTAAAAGCTTCCGCTTTAGAAAACTTGACTCGTTCTTTAGGCGGATGTGTACCAAGCGGTTGAATCTTTTTTCCAGCACCCAGCTCTTTGTACTTTCGATAAAGTTACGGAGACAGCAACTGTAAATTCAAGCTGTACTAAGGTGAAGGGCCGAGACATGTCTATATAATGTTATGATTTGCTTTGTTACAGATATTAAAATTATCACCACAGCCGTGTAGGACGTCCACTGCTGAACGTAAGCCTTCTTCATGGATCTCTAAGTACGATCATGTGATGGTAGTTGTCATTTTAAACAGCAGGCGTGTTGCAGGCGTACACGGAAAGACCCTAAAATACCTTCCCTAAACGTATGTTATTTTGATCGCATCAAGTTTCTTATGTCGTGGGGTGCCGGTAGCAGAATGTTGCCCCTCCTTTCTTGAAAGAAAGAAAGAAGTCCACGCGCACAATACAATACAAACACTAAACTATTTGAATACAAAATACCTGGCCAGGCTCAGATGCCACGCTGGTCTTGCCCGTGGATCCAATCTGAATCTGCCAAGGAATACACATCCAAAAGATGGATAGCAGCGTTTTTTCGTGTATCAACATCCCGTACTGCGCTCGCCGACCCGCCTGCCAAGCGTGGCGAGTATTTCAAAAACCCTAAAACAATGTCAAAAGCGCTTTATTTCCTTACCAACTAAAAGAACATTGATAAACATAACTCTAGGGTTTTTTTATAATTTAATACCAACTTACACAATTTTTAACAAGTCTATCTGGTAAGGACGCCTTTGGCGGTAAAAGCATCCTACAAGTTTTTCCATTTGTTTCTATTCTTGGCTGTTCTTGACTTTCTGTGATATCACTACCCCATCTCTTTGTCGATCCTCCTCGTCTTCTTTTTGCATCTCGCGGTGTCCAGTTAGTGGCAATTTGCGACCATCTACAAGGGTCTATTCTCTGTAAGTAGAACCCTTATGTACTTAGCGATAAACGAGGGAAGCTTTTGACAAGTTCACATCCTCCGGCTGAGATGATGATGATGAAGCTTCGTATACCTTGAAAGCATTCTTCGCTTCCGTGCGAGTAAGTTCCAGTGGCTCTTATCAATCGTCCGTAAGTGGCGGACGCCCCTCGCCGGACGAAGGCTATTTCCAGCGCGTCGTTAAAAGGCTGAGATGTCACTCTAGTTCATCTAATTTTGCTGATAGAGCCTTTTTCAGGCTTCCGTTTTAGAAATCCTGGTGGACTTCAGAGCGGATGTGCATCTACCTAGTTTGCTGTAGTTCCGACGGAAAATTTTAAAATTGGTCAATTTATTCTACACGCTATTCATCATCATCATCATACACAACCTATACATCATCATCATCATCATACACATACGCATAATTTTTTCACGCACTGCTAGGCGAATGCCTCCACTGTTTTACGCTACTCATTCTAGTGTTAGGTTAGGTTGGTCGCGTCAAGGTTTTTTGACTAGAACTCCCTCATAGATCGCCAAGTACAGATTATGAGTGAGCCATGTTGCCATAGCCACCAAGCTTGCCAGGCGGTTTGGCGAGCGCATTTTGGGATGTTTGTTTTATTTTACAACATACAGGAAAAATTACAGCTAGCAATTTAATAATTAAAGAAATAGTTACAAAAAGCCAACCAGAAGTTTCTTTAGATGGGTAGATAATTAAAAATATAATAAGTTGATAAATAAACAAGATTCAGTTATAAATGAAATAATATAACATTACACATATGTTTAAAACTACAAAGAGAAGTGTTAAATAAGTCAACCTGCTGGGCCTCTGCATTGTAGTGTCTGCACGCTCGTGTAACAAATGAGTTCTGCCTATTCTTAGATGTATGAATATGCAGGAAGTTATTATTTCTAATAAATGCTGAAGTAGTTTAAGTACTATATAACTAAGTAACTCTGGACTGTCCACCCTGCCACTCGCTACACTTAGGAAATGTCTGCCTTTCGTCGTCTTTCTGATAGAGGAAGAATATATTTTTTTACATCGTAGAAGGCATACGGAAAGACGCTGCTGCCCATCTTCCAAAGTAAATGCAGTAAGAATATGCTAAGGGATACCTGGTTGAGATCACAATGAAATAATTGTAGCTGGTATAATATATTTTTCGTATCTTTAAAATCTCATTACACTCTTTTAAAGAGCCGATAGTTGGTGATGCTAACTATTTACTCATAGAGATTGGTGCTGTCCATGAGCGTGGAATTCGCATATGAACATTGATATTTATTACTGTATGTTTGGCCGTGGGGTGCCGGCTGTAGAATGTTATCCCTCCTCTTATGCCCGTGGATGCAGTAAAAGCCTGCTAAGGGATACCTCCGGAAGATGGGCAGCAGCGTCTTTCCATGTATCAACACCCCGTACTGAGCTCGCCAACCCGCCTGCCAAGCGTGGTGAGTATGGCAACTATCCCTCAGGATCAGTACCATCAGGGGGTCTATGTCCAGCAGTGGACGTCCGACGGCTGAGATGATGACGACACTTGGCCCACAGCTTGTTTTAATAGCTCGCCTATGACTCACATGACTTATAAATAAATAAATAAATAGTGCGAGACATTTCACACAGTCTTAACGTAAGTACAGATTTACGGGTTAGTATATAACAGATCGTAGATAGAATTACTAAATACGTTTCTTGTTGTAAAGAACCTCATTGCATACATAGTAAAATAACCAGACTAATGACAAATTATTGTTATTACAAATAACTTATATTAGATTATTCACCATCATGGAGATGCATGAGGCCTGTGTTCAGTAGTGGACGTTTTACGGCTGAAACGATTATTAAATTTTTACCGTGGCAGGAATCAAACCAGTCGACAATTTACTGAGCCACGGAGGCAGTCACTATTTTACTAGCAATGATTAGTCTCGGCCAATCGTGTCGATTGGCGAGCGATGAGTCAAAATTTACGCAAGTAACTATTATGTGAGCGTCTCAATAATAAAGCACCACTTTGGACTTTAAACTAACATATGAACGGTATGACGTTGAGCAGCAGCGTCTTTCTTATCTACTTGTTTATTGATTTATCAGATATTGTGAGGAACCAGAGCTGTTTCCTTATTAGGACAATGACCGTTGGGCAGACTGTCTCATTCTGTATTCTAGACTTAGTCCGAACTTTGAACATGGCCAAGTTGTGTGCTGTTAACTTCTATTAGGTCGCCATAAATAAGCAAATCGTAAAGCTGGTAGTAGTAATAGCAAATAAATTGCTTACGATATCCGATATATATGACAAGCTCTGTGGCGCAGCGAGCGAAGGTCCGCCTGCGATGCAAGGGGTTGCGAGTTCGATTCCCGCCTCGGGACAAATGTTTATACGATCTGAAGATATTTGTTCAGGGTGTTCTGGGTGTTATGGCAACTACCCCTCATGGAGATCCATGAGGGAGGCCTTTGTTCATTAGTGGACGTTTTATGGATGAAATGATGAATAAAAATATCTATCTATGTAGTAAATGTATTAAGTATATCAGTCATCTAGTACCCATAACACAAGCTCTGCTTAGCTTGGGGCTAGATGATGCTGTGTGATTTGTCCAGCATTATTTATTATTTATATACATACGATTGATTATCTGACCCAATTATAATAAAGCTGGCCAAGAGTGAGTTGGACTCGCGCACCAAGGTTTCCGAACCACCATGTAATACCTATAATTTGTGTTAAAGGCGGTTTACATTGTGTTGATTAACTTTGTTGATTTTTTAAACTTTCGATGAATTCCAAAAAAAAGGATGCTGTTAACGCCTGATACAATATCAATCGCAAGTGCAGTGTGTGTTTGTGTGACCTATTTATAAAGACAGTAGTTTTGCGTTAGGCACCTGTCATTCTCTCACTCCAACTTTAGCTACGCTAAGAACAACACTGTTCCCAAAACCCATATCCATCAAACGCTGTAAAGAGACAATATAATCTTCAATTTGAACTCTGGAATTTAATTAATGTTCCTCTGTGCATTAACAGATGCTAATTAGAGATCCTTTTAACTTTCATGTAATCTTTACATAAGTGTAGTGCCCCCCCCCCCCCCCCCCCCGTCACTCTAATCTCAAAAAAAGATAAACACCCCATACTTTTATAATAATAGTTACCTATATATAATTAAGATTTTTTTAGCATTTTTGTGAATAAATCGAAACATATACAGCTTAAAGGAAAATTTAAAACTATTGTGTAAATTATGTCCTTTTATTATGATCATAATCGTACATGTAGGGTACACAACCTAGTAATTCAACTTAAAAGTTTTAAGACCCCCTTTTCGGCCCCTCTGAGGTACAAATATTTTGAAACAGTTATATTTTAAGCAATTGGTGAATAAGTGTTATCTTATATCATTTACATTTTGAAGACGATAACATCAGAAGTTCCCAAGGTATCCATCTGTGACAGACAGACAAAGTCACACCATAAGGGTTCCTTTCTACCAATTTGGCCTGGAACCCTAAAATGTTATTTTACAACGTTGTCTTCTAAAAAGTATCTGGTAATACACGGGTAGGTTTATAATTAAATTGAATTCAGCGCAAGATTTGTAGACGATTCCCAACGTGTATTCGTGGCTATCGAGCGTGGATATAGGTAGCGTTCAATTTGATAACGTATAAAATTTACAGCACACACCTTCCTAGTGTATTAGGGGCACACATTGAGATACAAGCGGCGTGCACCCCCGCCCGCCCCCGCCCTCCGCCCGCCCCGGCGGTTACTCTCCACCTCAATAAAATATTTACCCAATTTATCGCCCTGCCCGCCTTTTTACTGCTCACCTTCCAGATGGAATAAAAATATATTCGCTCACGAATCACCCCAAATGTTAAATTAAAGCGTTTCAAATGTATTTTTGAGAATGCTTGTTATTTGGATTGGAGGTCAGCTGATTCCAATAGGCCTGATATTACAAAAGTACCTGAAACTATTTTGCAACTTGCAAGTTATCCTGCAATCGTAGTTTAATTATAATAATCGGTGACGTTAATCTTAATTCATTTAGTTTAAGCGTTAAGACTCAATTTGATTTATATTGTGACGTCTGCAATGTTATCAATTCAGATAATATGTTGTCAATGAATACGGTGGTCTTCTGGATCTGGTACTGAGTGGAATAAAAAGTTTGTGAGTTTGTGAGGTTGTAGAGGTTAATCTCTGGATCTACTGAAACGATTTTCAAAATTATTTTACTAATAGAAAGCCACAGTATTTATGAGTGTCAGAGGCTATAAATTACCGCCCAACGAAGTGGGCACCGGGTCAGCTAGTTGTGTATATTTATGATAAGAGAGTAATGATCGGTGACGGTTGATTGGCAGACTATGATAGTAGTTTCATTTTTAGTTTTAGTGAAACAGTGATCTGTGCAGTTGTTGAGTAATTGTATGTGTAGGTATTAGGCCATACGATGCTAGTAAATTAAGATATTCAGATGAGCGACTATGTTCCCATTTATGATATCTATATTGACATCACCTACCAAAACAACATTATTTAAATTCTTAAGATCGGTTACGAGCTTGTCAAGTGATATCTGAAATTTAGTAACCGTAAAACAGCATGGCGGTCTAAAGATGCATAAAATTGCCTCACAGAGTATTGTATAGTGCATGGTGCTGTGGATTGATATTCATGTGAAACTCTTGTGCAGTTTGTTGAATTCAATTGGTTGTTAATACGAGAGGGGAAACTGGGGAATGTCTGGATCAACGCGACGCGCGTCACGCGGGTCGCGCGACATAATAATTTGCCGCGTAATCCGGAGGGATTGTACGCGCTGCCCTCTGCTACATTGTTTTCATTCATGCGTTTGTATTGTAATGTTTATTGTGACAAGTAATGTTAAGAGGTATACCAAGGAAGCGCTGGCGTCCAGAATAACATAAGTCCCTTTATTTCATTTTACTTTATTTATGACGATTAAATGACAAGACAAGGCGAAGTCCCACATGATCATCATCATCATTCCAGCCGTAAAAAGTCCACTACTGATCAGGCCTCCCGCATGGATCTCCATAAGGGGTAGTTGCCATACTCACCACGCTTGGCAGGCGGGTTGGCGAGCGCAGTACGGGATGTTGATACACGGAAAAACGCTGCTGCCCCTCTTCCGGAGGTATCTCTTAGCAGGCTCTTACTGTATCCACGGGCATGAGAGGAGGGTAACATTCTACTGCCGGCACCCCAAGTCCCACATAATGTTAAGCGGTAATCTCTACCTATTACAACTGTAATACGGCGGTTATAACGTTCACTAAGGACGTGACTAGCACTTCACTTCATTGCGCCTGTCATCCTGAGCCCTTTAAGCTGGAACACAGCAATGCTGACATTACTGCTTGGCAGCAGAAATAAGTATGGTGGTACTACTTGACGGAGTTGTTACGGAGGTTCGACGGCCAGCCGATGTCGTAAAAGATATGGTCTATGGTAAATGTAGCGTGCAAGTGACAAATTACACTAGACCAAAGTCGTAGCGAGCTTATAAAGTTGTTAGACCCGGCAGTGGGCAAAATCATTGTAAATATTCCCTTATAATGTTCAAAACCATGATAGTTTCACAAGACCTCTTAAAGACAGTAAACAATCTAGAACGCTTGCGGAAAAAGTGTGAATGCAAATCTTTAAACTTATTAGTAAGATGTAGTGACGCAAAGTGAATTCCCGTGTGCATGACTGTAGGGAAACTCATCACTGATAAACGGAAACATGCTGCTGCCCATCTTCCGGAGGTATCCCTTGACACATTCTTACTGCACCCACGGGCAAGAGCGGAAAGGTAACATTCTACTGCTAGCACGGAAACTCAAAACAACTCAATTAGTATCCCGTAAATATTGCATACGTCATTTTCCTTTCAATTATCCCTGTCCTGCGCTATTCCCCCTCAATCCCTGGAGAACAGACCAAATTATTCCGGCGTTTTCTTGGCTTGCCATCGCAATATCGTGGTATTACCTGGAGTTACCTTTAGTAACAATTTATAATTAAAGAAAGCAGCTGTTGTGTCTTGCTTAAAAAAATACTTAGTGGTGACTGATTTCACAGTTGTCTTAATTTACCTGCAAAAGGCACAGTCTCTTTCCGTAAGGATCTCCCTTAACAGTAAAAAAAAAAGTCATGATTATAAAAACTTTGCATTTTTCGAGAATCAAAGATTTTGAGATAAGACGTATTTAATAAATTGTGTTGTTCTATCTTTACTTATATTATTTACTCCTAGTTTTTTATATTGACGCGTCAAAAAGGCCCTTGCGGTCACACTGAATAAAGTTTTTTTTTATAGTTTTGAGTTTTAAAGATTTGTAGTTCATGAAAAGGTATTTATTTTTTCAGCTAAAGTTCATATAAAATTCCTATAATTTCATTAGAAACACTTGAGTTGATGAAATAACATCGCTGCATTCCGATATTAATTTTTACCCAATCAATGGAAGCAAGTTCATTAAACAACGATTTGTAGTCTGATTTTAGTGTTTTCATGGTATTTTCACATCTCCTGGCTGATTTATTGTGTATATTTATGAAAAGAAAGTTATAATCGGTGACGGTTGATTTGCAGACTATGTCTTTGCTTGTTGTTAATACTCTTCTAAAACTTAAAAAACAAGAAGAATTACTCGCCGGACACGTTTTATTTTTAAATTGACGCGTCAAAAAGGCCCTTGCGGCCGCACTGAATAATTTTTTTTTATAGTTTTGAGTTTTAAAGATTTGTAGTTCACGAATTAAAGTTTAGGTGATTTTTTTAAATAATTTATCGATCATATTCAAAGTCACAATAACAATGAATCCATTGTTAGGACTCGTCAAAAATCATCACAAAGAATACTATGCAAATCCAGAATATAATATAGCACCTTCAATTTCTTAGCTACGCGACAATACAATATAATCGCGCCTTATTAAATTACAAAAGAAACGTTTTGAATGAGCGGACTCAAAAAAGTGCGAATGTATAATGCATCAGATGAAGGCTAAGGCGCGCTGCACACTGAGTGCTCGCAATGACGTCACACGAGACAAGGTGACAATAACAGGAGATGACGTTATTTTCAGAATATAAACTTATTTAGTAAACAGTTAAAAGTTGTTAACAAAAACCTCATTAATGTGGCAACCCCTGGCATGCTGCTGAGTCGCTCAATGCAGGCAGATGCGAAGGCAAACTTACTTTTACAGGCGCTTAGGCACTACACCCACTGGAATGCCTCACATTTAATTTAGACGTGCACTTCCAAATATTTTTAAAACCTAGGTTTGTGGGTGCTGCTGACACTAAGCTCTGATGTTTGGCTTCGGCCGTGGCTTGTCACCAGCCTGTGGACTGTGCCATCCCGTAAAGCGACATCATCGTATTTCTTCTCGGCGTGATTATTTTGTCCTTGCAAACTTATAGCTTTCTGGGACTAAAAGTCTCTTTATACAGTCGCAGACAGACGCACAAACAGAGCGAAACTATAAGGGTTCCTTGTTGTACTACGGAATATTAAAAATGTGCCTTCGTACTTACCACGCTTCATAGATTCGCAAGTTGCCCGATATTTAATAGCAATTGAAAACCTTAGCTAACACTTGAATGTGGTATGATGTAAGTGTTCCCTCATTGAGCTGCTAAACAGGTGTCAGCAGCGTGTCGGCCAACCGATAAATAGACATGGTCCTGTGTTGCCTGCTTAGCAGCTAGATTTTGAGCGTGATGGACATTAATTAAATATTTTTTGTCATAAATTTATTGTTTCCTTTGTAAATCTTTCGATTTTTCTCTGTTTTTATAATTCTCCTAATTTTTTTTCTTTTAAGTTTTATCTCTTTTATTTTTTTGCTTTTATTTTGTATCTTTTTGGTTTACGATTATTTTTTCACCGTCCATCTATATCACTTTGTCCTTCTCCAGTCTCTTTCTCTCATTTGTGGTCGTGAAATCACCTGGGGCCCCAACTGAATACCAGTGTAGTATCTGAGCCTAGCCAGGTGCTACACAATGCTGAGTTGGGGACCCATTGACCACATCCTCTTCTTCCTTTCCGCAGTTATGTGCTATTATTATTATTACTTTTTTCTATCTGTTTTTGATTCATAATCATATTTTTTGTGGTTGTATTATAATCGTTGCACGTCGTTGTAAATTACTTTTAATTCCCAATGAGCGTTTGCTCAATTTGCTCATCCCCTTTGTGTCTCGCGCTTTACGTAGGCTGGTACTTACGGTCGGTTCAGGTCTCTAAATTAAATTCGGGGAGCCAAATGCCAATGTTAGTCACAAGTCCGTGCGAGAGTTGTCGCTTGCTCGCTTGAGATGTTGTCACTTGCTCGCTTGAGATGTTGTCACTTGCTCGCTTGAGATGTTGTCGGTGTTTCCGCGATACTACCCGATCGCTTCTTTATGAGACACGTAGCTTGTAAATAAATTACGAGTTTTAGATGTTTAATTATTATTGCGAGTTGTTGAGCGCGTGTTTGGATTAGCATAACTTAGAGACCTGTCTTTTACACCGTTGCCTTTTAAAATATTTATGAACCTGCTTGACATGACATGCCTCACACGGTGGACGAAGTTCTATTCTAAAAGTAAAATTAATTGTCGTTGAAAGTTAAAAAAAAATCACTAGATTTATCATTTCCATGTCACCTGATGTCCATTATTTAGTATTCATTCATCGCCTCTATGTATTCATGCGTGTCCTCAATTATTTTTAAACGAACCTCGACTATGATTTTATTCAATAACTGGCATACTACGAATTTCTGTATGTAAATTGCCAATCGTATCCTATTTTTCACGGCTTATGCACACTTCGTTTAACCGCACCGTTCTGCACAAAATACCTACTTAATAATAATAATACTGTCCCAAGTAATAGAGACAATAATACTCCAGCAAAAGTGAAGTAATGCTCTGCTAGGGTAGGGTAACTTATGCGCCTACCAGCTCAAGTAAAATGCAGCTCTAGCACCCTCAACATAACGTTCAAATCGGGCGAACGCAAACCTAATAAATTAACTTTTTCGTTGTAGTGTGAAACACACAAATTCAAATGTAAACCTTCATAAGTTGTATTCTCACAGTCATAACTTGAGCGCATGACAACGGAACCACACTTTTTAATCCAACCTTCTGTTTTAACCCTTACCGACGGCCGCGTCTAACTTCAGACTTATTTAAGTGTGTAGAAAGTAGGTTTTTGTGTGGCAAAGTTGTCTGTGGGTAAGTGATATATAGGGCGGGAAACCGCGGCGGCTTTATCATGCGTCTCGCTCAAATGTGGTGACGGATGGAGCCCGCGGTGCCACAACTTGAAACTTTTTAGGGTCCCAGTCGACCCAGTTTGAAAATTTTCTATGACACGTTATAACAGTAGCCAGAACTAGAAATTAAAACAAAATTCGACGGTAAAAAATAAATTCACTTCACTGATTTCCATCCTATTTGCATCATTTTCAATGAATGTTCGTTTGAAACCCATGACTGTGGAAATTTTGTCAATCTTTAAACTTCAATGGTATTCCTTAGGAGAAGATTTCATAATTGAATCGATCCGAAGTGAATGAGACCTCCATTTCATTTGGTTGGATGGCCCTCTATAGGTACTTAACGTTATTAATTCTCAAACATCTCGTTTTTCTGGTTCTTTCAATGGCGAAAAAAATAATTACGGTTTTAAGTGATTACATTTATAAGTATAAAAGGACCAAACGGAAATAGGAAAATATAGATAAAACTCAAAATAAACTAGGTTTTGACTATACTTTCGAAAATAGTAAAATTTACCGCTCTTCACAAAACAAGAGTCTATCAAAACAACAAACTACTAGTTCTAAAAAATTGTGGTTACAACCCCGCGTTTCGGTTGGCTGTATTGTGACTAAATAGATAATGACATCTTATTTAATGTCTCTAGCTAAGATTTAGTTTTTTTTTAAGATTAGTATTGCTCAAGGTTTTTGCTTTTCTGTAAAATAACTAATTTATTTTACCCATTCTATTTTTTTAATACAGCTAACGAAATGCTTCGCAGATTTTTTAACAGTCCTAACTATATTTTATTTCAAAGCCTTATTATATCCGCTAAACAATATATGCACACCTGCAACAGTGGATTTATTCCAAACTATTTCATCAAAACTTGTAAAAATGTGAAAAATCTCTCCTTCAAATCGTTTTAAATATCCATTATTCACGGAACATGCATTTTATAACTGGCGTAAAAATTTTATGCGTCATAAAACGACGTCAATATCAGGCTGATAGTAGCGGCACACGCCGAGCTGGCTTGCATTTCCAAATTGATAATCAATCGCCAATGTTATATATAGCGTTGCTTTCAGCAAGTCTGGTTCCTGTATACAAAGAAGGCTGACAATGCTCTGCAGATCCATACCAACAACGCATTCAGAGCAATGGGGCGGCCCTCGTTTCTGTAGCGCATCCGGAATGTTGGCCGAGGCACGCGATGACTCCTTCGACCACAGAACACAGCTGTGCCTTGGACGCTATTTGGCGTAAAAAGACAGCCTCCCTTTTACGCACAGTACGCGAGAGCGCCAATAGTATCCAGTAGATCAACCATGAGTTTCACAATCTATACTCGCTAGCGACTGTAGTTAAAAAATGTACGAAAACATGTAAGGCGCCGATAGCGCATAGTTTGGTACTAAAATTAAATTAAATTTATTTACTTTATTATGCCGTGGGGCGCCTGCAGTAGAATGTTGCCTCTCCTCTCATGCCCGTGGATGCAGTAAGAGCCTGCTAAGGGATATCTCCGGAAGATGGGCAGCAGCATCTTTCCGTGTATTAACATCTCGTACTGCGCTCGCCAACCCGCCTGCCAAGCGCGGTGAGTATGGCAACTACCCCTCATGGAGACCCATGAGGGAGGTCTTTGTTAATTAGTGGACGTTTTACGGCTGAAATGATGATTTACTTTATTATAGTAACGTACAATTACTACTGTAATGGCAGGCGATCTAACAGTGCAACTCAGGGTAGACACACTGAATGCTATTTTAAAATAAATTTCGCCAAGTGCGTGTCGGGCCACGCGCTATGTGGGTTTCGTAGTTGAACGTAGACCTGTTGTTAGAACTTGGTGTATCTATGTTTTTTTACGTTTACCAAAATATATATGTAAGTAAACACGAATTAATTGAGGTTTCGGTTTAAAGTATCGGAATCACTTATTTGAGCACCTGTATCTCCGCCACTAAAATAGCTAGCTTAACCCTTATAATTTTCCTAATAATTTCATGATTAAAACTACATTCTTGATTTTTAGAGTTTAGATTCTCTCTTCAGTTTAGATTTTAGTCGGGGGGTGGGTGGGACGCTCGAAAAATAGCTTTAATATTTTGCAAATTGAATACTTTTTAGCCCCCGAGGAATGGGTAAGCAGGCAAAAATATATAAATAAACATGATGTTTTCATTCAACGCGCTCGAAGGATTGCCGAAAACCATAAATAGTGTTCTTCAACAATGTAAAATTAATTACTAAAGTAGGAGCAGCATAATTATTATCAAAACACAAGAGCAATTGAACTGGAAATTTGAAAATGTTTGATTGAAATTCCATTTCACAGTCCAATCAGACACCGAACTTAAAATTACAAGCATTAGTACTCATGAGAAACGGATCATATCGTACGAGCGGAGAGCTAGGAAAGCTTGCTAGCCACAAGACGATGGATGCGGCATCTTGTAATATGCAGCAAATGTACAACGCAAATATTCAGTGTCCCGTTCATTCGTTGAAAGAAGTGGAGAAATACGTGTACAGGTTACTCCGTGGTTGGGTACCAATAGAATCAAGAATCAAGAATCAAAAAATACTTTATTCAGTGCGGCCGCATGGACCTTATTGACGCGTCACAAATTACAAAATAAAACAACACAAATAAATAGAATAAAGCACATAATTGAATCTGTTCACTTCAGATGACACACAATAAAATCACTAAGTATACATTGTATATGTACATATGTATATTAGACCAGCACGTCAGTCGATGCCGCCGGCCACTGCCGAGTGCCGACAGTTGTAAACTTCCAACTACCTGCGCACTCGCAGCCGATTGCCGCCACCGAAGTACGTACTTACATTTATTATACGTTACAATATGCAACAAAGGGTGTATGTGCAATGTATAACATCTTCTGTGTTAAATAATTGCACTAGTTGTATACTTTCAACTTGGATCCTCCTATGAGTTTTTGCAGCAACTTTTGCACACATTTGACCAAGTTTAGTTCCATAACATTATATAAATAAACTGTACCTACTAATGGAATGTGCCGTGGGGTGCCGGCAATAGAATGTTACCCCTCCTTTCATGCCCGTGGATGCAGTAAGAGCCTGCTAAGGGATACCACCGGAAGATGGGCAGCAGCATCTTTCTGTGTCTCAACATCCCGTAATGCGCTTGCCAACCCGCCAGCCAAGCGTGGTGAGTATGACAATAGCCCCTCATGATTAGTACTCGGCCATGAGGGAGGCCTTTGTCCAGCTGTGGACGTCCTGCGGCTGAGATGAGATGATGATGAAACTAATGGAATAATAAAATAAGTAAGCATTACTTAAGATTGAAGAGCGCCGGAACATGTTTGTGCTACATTCGAGTTTCTAATGGAAACATTGATCTACGTTAATTAAACGAACATTGAATATCTTCATAATTGCCTCGGGAATTTTAGATTTAAAGCATAGGTTTAGTAGCTTTGGAGTGTTAAGATACCAACCAACTGCAACACACGGACTGCTCACGCCCGTGTCCAATATCTGTTTCATCCCAAGAGTAAAACTTCCTATAATAATTGCCGATTAGTAGAACTCATTCTAATCACTGACAAGGGTTGCTGCTCCCGCTAGATTAAATTCCATTTACATATTGATAAGTTCACAACTCGGTTACAAACAAAGATTTTAATCATATTCAAACGAAAACAACATAGACAACATACAGCATAAATTAACCGTGCAAAAACGTGTGTAGGTCCATCAACTAAATGAACGGCCGGTACCTGTTCCTGGGCTGCGGTCGTTTCATTTACCACCTTGTACTATCAGTAATAAGGTTGAGAAGTCACGTGTGGCTATATTTTTTGTAATATAATACCCACATGACGTTTCCATCTGTATGTAAATCCGCTTCGTGCCGTGGCACCGCAGTGGAACCTACTGTCTTAGGAAATGTTTAAAATTTTACTTATTACTTCAGATAACAAAATATAGCTTTAATTTCCAGATTTCTAGTCACATGACCATAAAATTGTCAAAATCGCAAAGTTTGCGCGGTCTCACAAGATATTCCTCCCTGACCTCTGCCTTATCAAAGAAGGGAAAAGGCGGAGGCATGTAATACGGAGAGCTGAATCAAACCGGGATTGAATGGGAGCGAGTAAACAAGAATTGATCGCATCATTTATAACGGCGCGATTTAGATAGCCGCGCGACTCGCGACCATCGCTCACCTCGCAGTCAACTCGACGCAGTGGGGAAATCGCCACGTGGGGCTTCCATTATGGACGTCACACATTAAAGCAGAGGGTCGACAGAGTGGGACATTGTGTGACAGGTGAGCGGTGATTCGTGACGTCACATTCAAAAATATATTTAAATGTAAATAAAACTAATTTCGGCAATGCTCTTTTAGTTTCTTTATCTATCTAATTAACTTTAGTTTCTTATATATGCATATATTTATGACCCACGATGTAAAACCGTCTACCAGCTAGCATTATTTAAGCGTGCTTGATACAATCCTATCGAAAGCAGAATATAGAAGTGGCTTATTAACAAATGTCATATCATAATTATGTATCTGTAATTTACATTTTTATTGTATTTTTTATAAACTCTATTTTTATGATAAATGTTCTATAAATGTTCTGTATATAATAACACTTTAGCATGTATAGCTTACCTATAACTTTAAAAAGTATGAAAAAATTCAAAAGTCAGTAGTCCTTAAGTCCTCAATGGATACACAGATTTTTATGGGTCACAATACACTAGAACATCATCTTTCAAACAAAATAAAACTAAATGAGAGCTACGTCTCTCGCAGACAAACAGATAAAACCTGTTTGCATTGGGGATAAAAATAAGTTGCATTTATTGTGATAAAGACATTTATTTGCAAAAAACATGTGTTTACAACACAATATAACAATATTCACAATTCAGCTTTATTTTTGTACGTAGCGCTGCATGTGGAGTAAACGGAGTGCTCCAATACTAATTTCCTTTCTATTTTAAATGCTAATGCAAAATAGTACTAATTAAATCGGTGTATTGCCCGTACAGTTTTGTGGCCAAATATATTATATGTATGTTTAACTATTCCTTTAATATGTTCCATTAATTCTAATTGATTATGAAGGAGAGATTTCCTTCTGGACGTCTTGCGCTGTGTCCAAGATCAGACGCCGTCACTCCTCTTTCCTTTATTGTTTTTTTATGTTCCTAAGATTATTCGAGGAGCGGCGATGCTGTGCGTTATGTGCGTGATTATTGGACAAACGTCTTTTTTTGCTCGCCCCTGACGCGCCTGCTTCTTGAAGTTCCGAGCCTGAAATAAGCGGATTATCTACAAAAGGGTTGCTGATAAGGTGATTGTGAGCTTTGACATAAAACACTCTAAGACTTTTATAGAGTTTCATTCGGGTATGGAAAATAGGTAGGTATAAATAATGGGAATCTTCCGTAAATAGCATGTTTGCTATAATTATTTAACGGCAGTGTTTATTTTTGCTATATCTATAACTGTCGAACATTTCTCTGTTCAAACTAAGCGTTGAATGAACTGAAATTATATTTGGCGCTAGATCGTGAATATCGAGTTTTTATGTAGCTTTTTATTTATTTATTTATTAAAAAAAAACCACATCTGATTAATAATAGGAAGCCAATAAAAGATTTTCACGAGTAGTAGATAAAAGTAAAAAATTAAAAATTGTTAAACTCATACTAGACATAAAAATATAAGGAAAACTAATACTAATACACTTTTTTACTCTATTGAATAAACACTTATTGACTTTGACTAATAACAAAGCTTTTGCACTTAACTAGAAAAAACAAACCAAAATAATATAATTAATAATAATATCATTTGTAATAATTACTTTGTGTATTGACAAAGTAATTGGGAAAAATATAGGAAAATTACCAATATATTAACTTCAGAAATAAGAAAATCACTGTGTTAATTTGCCTTATATTTTTATTGTCATAGCTTTAGTTATTTTTGGTAATGTTTGTCATACTTTCAATGATCTTTATGTCAACTTGTATATCAATTCTTCTTCTTTTTTCTCTTCTTTTTCTCTTAACGCACATAATACAGTAAGCTATGTACACTTCAACTGTCGTATATATCAGATCAATACCTATGTGTGTTTTTTATAATTTGTAAATACTTTCGATGTCAGTGTACTTTTAATAAATAAATAAGGAAATACAGTGGACCTAAATCATTATATGGATACATCCGCCAACAACTGATATCAAAAGTTCCAGTGCCTCCATCATTACTGTATGACCTTACTAAAACGGTAAAAAATTACCATGAACAGGTTGCTAACATTTTTGCAAGGCAGTTTGAAAAATCATATGCGATAGAACCACCTCATGTCCTGATTCCACAAACCTAAGTACCAAGAGTTGGTTGGTAACTTCTTGGAAAATGTGCAGTTCTCTCCCCAATTAGTCCGGAAAACCATTATGCCCCTTAAAGACAACACAGCTTTGGGCCCTGACAATACTATTAAAGAAATGCAGTTCAGTCATAAGTAAACAATTGTCAACCTCAATGACCAACTCGCTGAACCAAGGTGAACTCCCACTTGATTGGAAAGAAGCAATTGTGACACCAATTTGTAAAAAAGGGAATAAACGTTTTTCGGCCAACTATCGCTCAATAAGCCTTGCCTATTTTTATATTTTTTTAAACCATACTCAGGTTTTCAAAGAAATGCATAACCTTATCAAAAAATTTACGGTTCCGGTGGGATTCGAACCCCCGTCCGTCAAATCAATACTTGACGCTTCCTAAAGCTGGAAGTGCTTTGTCCGCTAAGCTACAGAACCCATGTCGGGACCCGCTGAAATCCTTGATAAGGTGATGTCGGTTTGAGCAACCGAAGAGCGCCGTCTACAGGTAACTACTAGAGTTCTCCTGTTCATTGTCTGAAGTTGCATTCAGTAGCAATGACTAGAGATGTCGCTATAGCTTATTCTATAGTTTGATTTGCGGTGCTCCGCCATCTCCCGCCGGAACTCACGCAGCTCTGATATCCATTCCGCATGCTCCCGTTTCTGCTCAAAAACGTCCTCGGCGGCCGTAGCTCCGGCCGTGGGAGTTAAGGCTGGACAGTCCCCTCCAGCGTCAGAGGTGGCGGCGGCGGCGGCTTTAACCCTAGAAAGATAATCATATTTTAAACTACGGTAAAGATAATCATGCGTAATTTTCACGCATGCGTTTTAAGACCCTCTTATTCCGAATTTAGCTAATAGAATTAGATAAAAGGTTTATAAATAGGTTTATTGGGTTTAAATGATATAATAAATACCAAATATATTGTATTTTTTTGTATATTTACTAAAAGAGGGACGATTAATCTTAACTTATACGTAAACTTTCAAACTTAGATAACAAATTTTAAATTGACAGCTACCATTTAGGGTCATAACAGTCGTATATTCAGTCATAATCATCATCATCATCATCATTTCAGCCGTAGGACGTCCACTGCTGGACAAAGGCCTCCCTCATTGATCTCCAAGTACTGCGGTTGGAAGCCGTCTGCATCCACCGCCGACCAGCAGTTCTCACCAAGTCGTCTGCCCATCTTGTAGGTGGACGTCCTACGCTGCGCTTGCCGATCCGTGGCCTCCATTCGAGAACTTTGCGGCCCCATCGGCCATCTGTTCTGCGCGCTATATGGCCTGCCCATTGCCACTTCAACGTGCTAATCCGTTTGGCTATGTCGGTGACCCGAGTTCTTCTACGTATCTCCTCATTTCTGATTCGATCCCGTAGTGAAACCCCGAGCATAGCCCTCTCCATAGCTCGTTGAGCGACTCTGAGCTTGTTCAGAAGGCCAATAGTGAAGGACCACGTCTCGGTTCCATATGTCATCACTGGTAACACACACTGGTTGTAGACTTTCGTCTTAAGGCACTGAGGTATGTTGGACGAAAAGACGTTGCGAAGTTTCCCAAACGCTGCCCATCCGAGTTGGATTCGACGATTGACCTCTTTCTCGAAGTTGGACCTACCTAATTGGACTGTTTGTCCTAGGTATACGTACGCGTCGACAACTTCAAGAGCCGAGTTCTCAACCATAACTGGGGCAGGCACGACATGGACATTTGACATGATTTTCGTCTTGTCCATGTTCATTTTTAGGCCTACCCGCTGGGAGACTCGATTGAGGCCTTCGAGCATCATGCTGAGCTCTTCCATCGACTTTGCCATGACCACAATATCGTCGGCAAATCGAAGGTGAGTGATGTATTCGCCGTTAATATTGATGCCCAGCCCTTTCCATTCCAGGAGCTTGAAGGCATCTTCCAAAGCGGTCGTAAACAGTTTCGGAGAGATTACGTCTCCCTGTCTTACGCCTCTTTTTAAGGGAATCGCCTTCGAGCTCTGTTCTTGTACTCGGACTGACATAGTGGCGTTTGTATACAAACACTTCAACACTTCGATGTACCGATAGTCAATTCGGCATCGTTGGAGAGACTCAAGCACCGCCCATGTTTCGATCGAATCGAAGGCTTTCTCATAGTCCACAAACGCGAGACATAGCGGCAAGTTATACTCTTCGGTCTTCTGTATGACTTGCCGCAGCGTATGTATGTGGTCTATGGTACTGTAGCCTTTTCGGAACCCGGCTTGTTCGGGAGGCTGGAAGTCATCAAACCTGCGTTCGAGACGGTTTGCGATGACCCTTGAAAACAGCTTATAAACATGGCTCAACAGCGAGATGGGTCTGTAATTCTTAAGTAAGGTTTTGTCACCTTTCTTGAAGAACAGAACCACCACGCCCCTGTTCCATGCTTTTGGCGTCGTACCTTCAAGCAAGGCGGAATTAAATAGCTTCTGAAGGACTTTAAGTACCGGTGATCCACCCGCTTTCAGAAGCTCTGAAGTGATTCCGTCCTCACCCGGCGCCTTGTCGTTCTTAAGCTGTTTCAAGGCCATCCTGATCTCGTACAGGCTAATGTCCGGGATATCCTCGGTATAATATCGGGTCAGTTTAGCTCTTGGGTCGTTGGCCGCACTGCAAACAGGTTTCGTGACCGAATCGTAGAGCCGTCCATAGAACCTTTCGACTTCCCTTAACACTTCTGCTTTACTTGACGTTATGCTGCCATCTTCCCTCTTCAGCTTCGTCATCTGGCTCTGCCCAATAGAACTATCTCTCGCGAACACTTTGGAGCCTTTATTCCGCTCTATCGTAGCTTTAATACTGGCTGTATTAAAAGTACGAATATCGTGCCGCAAGGATTTCCAAATTTGTCTATTGAGCTGCCTGTGTGACTGAGCATCATCGGGAGACTGCAGTCGCAAAGAACGTCGTTCAGCCATGAGGTTTAGGGTGTCATCAGAAAGTTTCTGAGGTCTATTAGTACGGGGGGTCTTAAAGAACTGGGACCCCACCGTATGGACGGTTTCTACGAACCTGTTATTGATCTCGTCCACCGATGCATCTAATCCTAGACAGTCAAAGCGATTTGCGAGTTCGAGTTGAAAGCTCTCGAGGTTTTGGATATGTGCGTGAGTGGGTCGGAGCGTAGATTTCATCAAACGAGACCTTTCAAGTTTAACGTTTATATTCAATGTGCCCCTTACAATTCGGTGATCACTGCCGGTTTTCACCCTGTGAATCACAGAGACATCATTGAATATTCGTTTCTTGTTGGTCAGGATGAAATCAATCTCATTTCTCGTAGAACCATTGGGACTCATCCAAGTCCATTTCCTGTGAGGCGGCTTCTGGAAGAAAGAATTCATCATAAAGAGTCCTTCTTTCTCCAGAAAATCGGCCAGCCTCTGTCCCCTGGGGTTCCGTTGCCCATACCCAAATTGCCCCACTCTCAACTCATCATCGCTTCTCATGCCTAGCTTTGCATTGAAGTCCCCCATTACAACAGTGAAGTGAGTGTTGTTCGTATGTATGGCTCTACTGATGTCCTCATACATAGACTCTACTTCTTCATCTGGGTGTGACGAGGTCGGCGCATATACCTGAACGACCTTCAGCAAATATCGCTTAGATATTCTGAGTGTTAGGTACGCGACCCTGCTCGACACACTGTCGATGGTGACAATGTTGTTAATGAGTGACTTGTGAACGAGAAACCCGACACCACCTTGGGACTGTTGGTCGCCCTCCCGGTAGTATAGTAGGTTACCGGACTTAAGGGATATCGTGTCCTCGCCCTCTCTACGGACTTCTGATAGCCCCAAAATGTCCCAGTGTAATCTACTAATTTCTTCTTCCAGCTCAACAATCTTATCGTCTGTCCTCAAAGTGCGGATGTTGTGTGTTACCAGGGCCAGTGGTCGTCGTAGGGGTTGGTAGCCGATCGTCTCCCGGGGATTCTTAGCACCCCTAGCCCCGCCGTTACCGTGACTGCTACCGTAGCCAGGATTAGCGGGGCCGCCGGGGACTCGGGGCCTGGTTTTTTGTTGTGTTGTCATCATGAGGGGGTTGATGCCATACTCGCCACGCTTGGCAGGCGGGTTGGCGAGCGCAGTGTGGGGTAGTGAAAAACCACGGAAAGATGCTGCTGCCCATCTTCCGGAGGTATCCCTTAGCAGATTCTTACTGCATCCATGGGTAAGAGAGGAGAGGCAACATTCTACTGCCGGCGCCCCACGGCAAATATAGCTTTGGAACACATCTATATTATGCTCTCTGCAAATAACGCTTTTGCAAATTTTGCTGGAAGGATTAGCTTTACGCCTCATTTTTGAACGGCAATAAATAGTTTATTTGGTTCTGAAGTCTCTGTGTTGTTTTTATGTTGAACTAGAGGATACATATCAGTGATATTATCCCGCAAATATCTTTTCAATATCTAAGCGTTTGGTCTTGAATAGTAAAGTTACAGCCGTGTACTTAGATTTTTTTATATTTTTTTTGCGGCTTAGAGGCTTCTCGTCCTTACTCACAACATTGTAGTGGTATATTATAAAATAATTTATGCAGCCTATGCAGGCCACGTTAAATATGTCGTAAAATAACGCCATAGTACATCTTTCTGTTGCAATTTGCAAGACATCAAGGAACCCATTTCGTCCAGTTTATCGACTCCGCCTTTTCAACACATAATAATTTCTATTTTATGCTTCGAGACGGCTCTTTCGCTTGTGGTTTACCTACATACGCCTCTTCTGTGTCACTCTGTATATCATAGTTGCTGTCGTGATTATCTTGTTTGCTCGCAGGATCGTTCGAAACCATGTCATCACTCTGAAGAAGAGCAGAACAAATATCTTCCTCATCCAGGTTTGGTCTAGTCATTGTTGCATCAGGATACATAAAATATAAAACAATAACATAAAACGTTACTAGATGGCGCTATTTTAGTGTGTAACCTATGGTATAGTGCAGGCGGCTACGTACAACACGGTCAATGACACCTGACAGCTGATTATTAAAAACTATGGACAGCTGTTTGCTAGGTACCTACCCGCTTCAAAACAATAATAAATGTTTCTCAAAATAATTTGACAACAGTTTTCGATTTTATCACGATAATCCGGACACACAGAGGCACGCAAACACTAACACAGGTCAGTTGACAACTTGTTTTTATTTATACACCGAGATAACAACAAATACAGGTAGAAAAGTAATTTTACGACGCGAAATTTACATCACGTAACGTCACTTAACCACATCAAGGACGACACTGATGACTGATAATAGCAAAGGAACTCAGAAAATTCTTAGCAGAACAAAACATTATTCCCAATGAATATCATGGTTTCATCCCCGGACGTTCAACACTTACAAATTTATTATGCTGCATCGATTTATGGACCTAGGACTGGGACAATCGTGAGCCTACTGACATTCTCTACCTATAAAAAAGCGTTTGATAGAGTACCATCAAAGCGACTCCTGTCAAAACTGGAACACTATGGTATCCGAGGCCATCTCTTGAAGTGGATAGAGGACTTTTTATCCAATAGAACTTTAAAAGTTCGAGGAGGCGAGGCATATTCCAAACCACATAGTGCACAGCGGAGTCCCACAAGAATTAGTACTTGGACCAATTCTTTTTGGGATTTTCCTAAAAGATATAGGACAACACATTCAATTACAGTTATCTTTCTTCGCAGATGATACAAAAAATATGGAAAAACAAGAACCCAAGACTAAACTATTATATCAATAACCATGAAATTAAGTAGATTGTCAAAGAGACCTTGGTATTAATATTACTTCAGACCTGAAATAGGAAACTTATATCTTGGAAATTCAGTTTCAGTTTATTTATTCAAAAACAATTACATTCTGTACAAATTTAGGTACAATTAATTATATTTAATATTTATACAATGACTTATAATGATACAAAAAACAAAGAACATAATAATGTTCTTAAATAAATAGCATGCAATTATTATTTAGGTAATCTAAATCATCATTCTAGCATAATAATTACTTTCGTGTGATAAACTCGTCAATTGTGTAAAAACACCCCTTCAGCAAAATTTTTCTTAAATTATTCTTGAAAATTTTTATATTGTCAAATTACCACCTTTCTATCTGCATCTCTTTTAGATTATGTGATGACTTTCCTATACAGTTTTATATATTTATTTTGATATGTGACCAAAGATTCGTGACAGTCTCTTTTGTTAATGGTGTTGAGGAACCTCTTCATTTTGCTTGCTGTTTTTATTCCTTTATATATCCATCTTGTTTCGATTTGTTTGTGTGTGTTCACATGTACTTCCTTTTTTGTACACATACAAGACATATCAAAAATGTTTTGGAAATTTGTCAAAAAGTTCTTACTGCCCAATAAGTCCTCCTGTAAGTTCTGCCTAAATACTTTTTTCTGGGCCTCAGAGAAAGAACGTTGTTGCATCCTAATAGAACTCTTATTTTCAGTAAAGTCACACCTTCCAAATCTAGACTGCAGAGTAAACCTGCATGTCCCTCCACAATACCATTTTCATCAACATTCAAGTTTGTGACTTTTTCATTTGCCAGGTTTGTAAGAATGTTGACAATGCATGATTCATGTCCATTCCGAAAAAAGGTTGGCGAGGTTACTAAATCGCTGAAATTTAAACAATTAAGCAAGGTTTCAAATTCATTTCTATGTTTGCTTTCTTTAAGTAAGTCTATGTTAAAATCTCCTAAAATAGCCTTTTGTTGAAGAAGTGTTTTTATAAAGATTCTAGTCTAGTTATAAAATCACTGAAATTTTTATCATCTGGCACTCTATATAGACAACATAATATGTTTAAGTGTAGCTTAGTATCTCTAGCCCCACTTATTTCAAAACTATCTAGTTTATATAATTTCTTACATATGTCAAGCTCTTCGGTGTTATTTTTAATGTGTGATAAAATTAGTGTTCCTCTCCTTTTTTTGTTGACTCCACAGTTAAATGATGCCATAATTATAGTTTTCCAAATTAAATACATTAATAGTGTGTTTCTTAAGAAAATGTTCTTTTACGCATATGTAATTTATGTCAATATCCATATCATGTAAATATATTTTTAGGTCATCTTTTTTGTTTGATATTCCACATAAATTTTGGTATAGAATATTTAGATTTGATATATATTTTGAATTATAATAATTATCATAACATACTTCCGTATTTGACTCGATAAAATATTTCAATTTCTTCTGCGCTGTCGATTGCGGTTGTTTTTACATGAGTGTGTAGGTTATAACAACTCTCCTAAAATAGGGTTTGCATTTTTTTCTGAGGTCACAAATTTTTTCGTTCTTGTAACATATTTGTAAAATGTCCTTAAGAATGTACCTACATACAGTCCCTTTGTCAAATTTGTACATGTTGTTTTTTCTATATTCTCCGCCAAAGAAAGTATTTAATTCAAGCATAGTTGCATTTTCAAAGTTAGAACACATCAGGCGAAATGCTTTGTTTACATTATATTTATTTAAAATCGTATTTTTATGGACTGCGCCAAGCAGGACGTTTGTGTGTGTGAGCTCACTAATGCAACAGTATAGAGAAGATTGCAATTCCAAAAGGTTGGAGTCATTAGTACCGGTTAATAAAATTACAAAGTCCTCCTTTGTGTAGTCCTTACAATAGTTGCTTTTACATAACTCAATAACATTTTTGGTACTTGCATAGGATTTTGTGAAAGAGAATACAAGAAATCGGTCCCCTAGAAGTGTCTGCATCTTTTCGCCAATACGCCTGCCATTTTCATCCGCAAGAACACGTCGGCTTGTTCGGATGTTAGTCTTGCTTTTAGTTTTTTTGTAGCTACTGCGATCTTGTAATTTTACCTTTGGGTTTGTCGTACTATTAATGTCGGGATTACAGGCAGGAGTAGAAACTCTCAGTCGCTTTTCCTCTGCATTTCCGCTAGTAGATTCTATTTTTCTGTTCTCCTTTTCTTGTATCAGTGCGTTTTCTAAATTATTTGCCTTTTTTACTTTTGGTTGATCTTTCTTCTTGCTGTTACTTGCCTGATTTCTGTTTGACAGTATAAGAGGACTATTTGTAAAACTATCACAAATTGTATCAGTAATTGTAAAGAAAGCTTACTCAATTATGCATATCATAAGGAAAGCATTGTCAAATATAGACAAAAACCTATTCATTAAACTCTACAAAACGTATTTGAGACCACTAGTGGAGTATGCATATCAGAGCTGGAATCCTTATTCCAAAAAAAGATATTGAGTTACTAGAAAAAGTTCAACGCAGAGCAACGAAAATGGTTCCCTGTCTAAAAAACCACCCTTATCTACATCATGATTTTTTTTTTATTTTACTTTATTATTTTTGATTAATCTGTATACTGTTTTATGATTGTTTGTTTACCGTCTATATATTCCTATTCATTTACTATGTTCCTCTCCTGTCTCCTTCTCTCTTTTGTGGTCGTGAAGTCACCCGGGGCCCCAACTGAAAACCAGCGTAGCATCTGAGGCTAGCCAGGTGCTACACAATGCTGAGTTGGGGACCCATTTACCCACGCCACATCTGCTTCTTCTTGTTTATTTGTGATATTTTATTTTTTATGTTATTTTTATGTGGATGTATGTTTTGTGATTTGTGCGTGTGGTAAATAAATGTTTTTCTTCTTCTTCTTCTTCCTTATGAGCGCTGCCTTAAAGAACTTGGACAAACCACATTGGAACAATTCTGAAAACGCGGAGACTTTATATAAACAATCACTATAACGTAACATTATTATCAAGCTTATATAATATGATCAATAACACAATATTGAGAGGACATTCACTAAAGCTACAGAAGTGGCCAGGTACTAGCAAGCCAAGAAAGCATATTTTGCCCAACCGTGTTGTTAAGGACTGAAACCGGCTTCTAGAATCAGTTACTAGTGCTCTTTCAGTGAACAGTTTAAAAAATAGACTAGATAAACATTTAAAGTGCACTGAATTAACTTGATATACACACATCAGCTTAAGCGGTCTGTGTATTAAATAATAATAATAATTGTACAGCCAGTACCTGTAGTGTATCCTCTCAGCCACCATTATGAAGAAGGACAGCACAGCGAGCTCCACAAACAGCGCGAAGGCCGGCGCGGCCTGGCCGAGAGACAGCGCGCGCGGCCGCTTGCCCGAGCACGCCGGCATCTCGCCCGCGAAACGCGCGCGTGACGCGCGGGTCAGGCCGCGCTCTAACAGCCGCGCCAGGCTGGGGAAAGATACCACGTGGATGTTTAGTAGGCGTCCAAAAAGGGGCTAAAAGTTATATAAGCAAAACGCGCAACCGCTTGCCCGTGCACGCTGGTACCACGCCCGATAACCGTGCGCAACGCGCCAGTGAGGCTGCGCTCTAATAGCCGCGTTTGGCTGGGGATATGGCGTGGACGTTTAGTTCGCACCCAAAAAAGGACTAAAATTTGAATTTTACCTATATGAAATTTAAATCAAACTGGTAAGAATCATGATTTTGAGGGCACATAGGCAAAGCCGTCAAAATGTTAACATCACGTCAAGTTGGCACTCAACGCGTGGTTTAGTGCAATTACAAAAGCTGTCTGTATCCCTAAAATTAAAATCAATCGTTTTATAGTGTCGAAGAGTATATGAGTTGTTCATTTCAAGATATTATGTGGAAAATATATGTTTTGTTTGTTTTTTTTAAGTGTATTAAGTAATATGTGATTAATGATTATGTTCGTAATTATCTGTGTATATTTTGACTTCTGTGTGTATGTTTTGACTTGCCTGTTATGTAATATTGTAAGGCCTTTGCATCTATTATAGATGATTTATACAGTGTCAGCAACTGGTAATCATGCTGTACGAGACGCTGCAGTGCCTGGGACATTGTTAAATGGATTAGGCTTGCCCAGCACCTATACCATCCTCTCAGCTTAGTCAGCTATTATTGTTGGCCGAGTGATATGTACCCCCGACTTTCAATCCGAAGGTCGTGGGTTCGATACCGGCCGTGCACCAATGGATTTTTCTTTCTTGAAAAATTTATGTGCATACTAAACACGAGCTTTAACGGTGAAGGAAACATCGTGAGGATACCCGCGGCTTAGCTAGCTTCAGACGTATGTAATATAATGTTATAGTAAATAAATGAAACTGAAACTGTAAAATACGTTCACCTATTTTCTCTAATGTGTGCCAAGCGTGGTGCGTATGGCAACTACCCCTCATGTAGATCTATGAGGGAGGCCTGTGTCCAGCAGTGGACGTTAAACGGCAGAAATGAATGAATAGAAATATGAATCTAGCCAGTTTATTTTCATCTCATTTCTACTGCAACCGGGCAACTTTTTGCTTGAAAACTTAAATAGATAAAGATACGTTTATTTTGTCACACAATTTACTATTTTAATCAATGTACAATATTAAGGTTTAAAAAATAAAATAAAAATGTGACAAAAATGGTCATTACTCAGCATATGCTGTGGCAGAACGGATCCGTACCACAGCGCTGGTCTTCCGTAGTGACCAAAGTGTGCGGATGGTGGCTACCGCGATACACAAATTCAGTACGCTAAAATAAAATAAAATATAACCAATAAATAGAACCACATCACCAATACCAAATCGCTTGTATTCGGTCCAGCCAATGGTTTATCCGAGGTTAATTCAGTCCTGGTTATAGTTCGTGCATGCAGTGCAAATCTGCATCGCGCGGACAAACACGTCCAGTCCAGTCGCGACCACAGGCAACAAGTGGACCGGACCAGCCAAAAAGTAAAAAAGCACGCAACAGATGTCACAGCTACGGGACAAGTCAATAAAATCTACGGTTTCCACTGTAACGAGTTTTAATATTTTTTGTTGACAAATGTTCCTATACCATCGATAAAACATTGGTTTGTTGAAAAAAAATGTTTGCTGCCAGTCTGGTTTATTTATTTTCACGTTACAATTATGGCGCCACTGAAAATCAGTGCCGTGTTCTCACGACGTGGTGGACCAATTTATGTCTTATAAAACTTTAATTTTGTTTCAATGTTTATTTCTAGTGTTCATAAAAATACATACTGATGTTTATTCAAAAATAAAATAAATAAACAAATAAATAAGAGTCGTAAATAACTAATTTATATTTCTACCTGAAGTTTATATGTTTGTTATTCTTATTGTAAAACAATCGCCGTGTTGGCCGAGTGGTATGTACTCCCGACTTATAATCCGAAGGTCGTGGGTCCGTTACCAGCAGTGCACCAATGGATTTTCTTTTTTGAAAATTTGTATATGTACACTTAACACCAAAATAAAATCATAATGTTAAGTTTCCCCTATTAAAATAACACACACATTAGAGAAAATAGGTGAACGTCAAAAGTGTTGGTGTGTTGGCTAACAGAGTCTGAGCTATTCACGTTAACGAGCTTTTTGTGACTTCTTGATAGTCTTTGAAATTCAGAAACTAGAAATTCATTAATTTATTTCCATTGTTTGTAATATAAAACATAGACACGCCCACGTTTGAAAAACGTATTCATGATTTTGTCAATAACCTACTTTTTTTACTTAATAGGTAGTATTTCGCCTTATTTTCAATAAGAATATTCTCTGGTCAAGGCTCTAATTTGTTTAAAAAAAAGAAAAAAGTGATTTTTTATATTTTATATTACCTCCAGCTGAAGAACTGTCTGTAAGGACTTCTCCTCTGTACGTAGATGTATGTATGGGAAGGCCGCATCATCTGCAGCTGCCCGAGTTCACACATCTGGGCGTCGGAGAAGGACGGCGCAATCACCTGCCTTGCCGTGTATGGCTCCATGTGGAACGCGTACTCTGGATAATGGTACACAATATCAACTATACTCTAGCCAAACTCAAGATGCAATATTTACTAACATTGGATATCAGCTGTTTTTTAGGGTTGCGCCTCGAAACTTATGGAGTCATGACTTAATTAGATGATTTTACCAATAAATTCTACGAGATTTGTTACAATTTCCAATAGTTACGTCATTTCTATGGAAAATCTAACTTTTTCAATTTAAAAATCTTCATTAGGTGATCAAAAACAAAGATTAAAATCCACAGAGATTTTTTGTGTTCCTAACAGTGCCAACCATAACGAACTTTGGTTTTGACTTCCTGGGTCGCAAACAGTTGGATATGTATGGGACATCAAAGAAAAAGAGTTAGTTATATTCACTGCACACTTTATTGTAATACTTAATTAATAATTAATGGGAGATGTTAATGAGCCGCGATGATATTGTGGACTGACGCGGATGGCCGCATGTCGCGCCCGGGTTCCACGGTATAATTCTGAGAATTAAGCTCAGCATTAACTTATTGTTGTACGAACCGTACATATTCCGGGGCGCGAGATGAGGATGTAGACTAAAATGATTAGGTTAGCGAAGATGAACAATATTTAGTAAACGCAGTATGATACCGACATTAATCGCTATCGCTTAAAAACCTAATCTTGTTAAAAGTAGGCGATGTACCTTTCTCACACTTAACACTATATTGTCTTTTTACGCTAGATTTGCATGCGTTTTCACTTTGATCACACACAACACTGCACTGATTAGGTACACTGACACTACTAGCAACGGGCGCTGCACCAACTGCTGGCACGGGCTGCCTGGCGGAGGAGGCGGCGGTGCGGCGTGCTCGCCACCAGGTGAGCACGCCGACGACCGCCGCTGCAGCTGCCACGGTGTAGATGGCGACGTAGTGGTGTACGTCGTGAGAGGAGATCTCGTTCCCCACTTCCACTTGATCCGCTGTTGCCTTCAACTCGGCGATGCGCTGGTCTATCAGCTCGACCGACTTGTTAAAGTTGCTGTTGCTCTCTTCTATATGACTGATCGGGATCGTCAGATTTATGATGGTATTGACGGGTGCGATCTCAATCGGATATAGGTCTGGCTCAATATTCAAATTGCTAGCGTGTTGTTTATGTGCTGTAATAGTGAAGGACTCGCCCTTGATGACGCAGCCGTTTCCTAGTGCTATAATATTCACACCTGGCAAATGTTTCTGTGTAACTTGATAGCCACAGATAAATCTTACAGGGCATTGACCGCAACAGGTGAGTATGAATGTGTTTACATTGATAAGCTCCGTCCAAGTAGGTTGACACGTGCTTATTATTGTTTTACATTGGTCTTTCTGATTATCCTTGACACATAGATTGTCCCCAGTTGCCTTTTGATACACCGGCTTCTGAAGGTTGCATAAACGTAAATTGTCTTCAAAGTTAGTGCACTTCTGGTAAAATTCATTCTCCGAAATCGGGATGTAGGTATCTTTCTGTAGGTTAATTGCAAAATAAGCCGCCTTTGCCAATATGCTGACAACTGCATTCCCAATTTGTCGCGGGACTGAGTAGGACTTGAATAGCTCGTAATTGTCTCTATTCACCAAAGGTATCTGTATTTCGAGGATGAAGTATTGTGAAGTCATGCAAGCTCTAACTTGAAGAATCTTATAAAGTTTTGTAAGATCTGACTGGATATTGTTTATAGGCAGAGATAAGTCCTTAGACAACTGTCCAGATATGATGCCGAGCTCTTCGCGAAACTGTGTTGGTGTAAGTAGATGCATGTTGAATTCATGAGAGTTAATAATGGTACCCAGCAAATCGTCTTGAATGTTCTTGAGACTTACGTAGATACTATTGGCAATAATGCTGGATATAACGAATTCATCAACAGTCTCTACCCTGACAAGTGCGTCATTTAATTTGACTTCTGCCTGTTCCAACTCCTTTAGATGTTTAGCAAATTGGTCGTCATGTTTTTCTAATGTGGATTCGATTCTTTTTAAAAGATTATTTTCCGCTTCTATGACTGAGGTCTGATTTTTCCATAGAGTAGCCAAATGCTTTTGGTTTTCTCTTAGTTTGGAAATGTCAATCTCGTATTGCTTTGCGAACTGGCTATTCAAAACGCCGAACAAACTGTTTGCGATGCTACCTACTCCGTCGATAAGGCCTCTTTTAGTTCGAGTGTTCTTATTACCGTGCTGTAGTAAATAATTATTATACTCTAATTCTCGGAAACATTGACGTAGCTGGAGCAGTATGATGTCACAGTGGGATTTCCGTTCCTTAAACTGTGAGCATAATTCCTCAAGATGTTGATAGTGGGCAGACAGTAATTTAGTTTCTTTCCAGTACGGTTCCATGTTGTAGTATACTATAAGTTTCCACTTGTCTTGAATTATTCTCATGTCAGATATCTTGTCAAAGTATATACTGTAGTTACTCTGAACTGAAGTAACGTTGTAAGCGCCGTTGACTGTAGTTGTAACACACAACATTGATAAGAAGAAAATCAATGTTATTACATTGATGCACGACGTCATGATGCTTAATTTCTTCTTTGTTTTTTGTGTTGGCACTGTTGTACTTACATCTTCTTTTTCTGCGGAGATCGATGGTGCTTGTTTGATACCTTCGTCACTCACAGGAAGGATGGACGTTTTGACGACGGGTCTCTTAAGGATTCCGCTCTTTGTTTTGAGGCTGACGACTCGGACATGATTATCCTTGCCAGGGTGAAGCTCAATAACCCGGCCTAAAATCCACTTTCCTGCAGGCATATTCGCATCATGTATGATAACGATATCACCTAGTTTTATATTAGGACGTGCCTCCCTCCACTTGCTTCTCGCTAGCAGTTGCGTTAGGTATTCGGCACGCCATCTCTTCCAAATGTCGTGGAAGATTTTTTGTGTTAGTTGCCACCTTGTTCGCTGATCTTTTTCAGTTTCATAAATGGTTAAAATTGGGCCACTCGCAAGGAAATGAGATGGAGTAAGATAATTGATGTCATATATATCTTCACTCAGCGCGCACAGTGGCCGGGAATTTAGACAAGCTTCCAATTGCGTTAGAAGGGTCGTAAATTCTTCAAAAGTAAGCTTCTGTTCTCCGACTACGCGACGTAAGTGGTGTTTTAAACTCTTCACTCCTGCCTCCCACAAACCTCCTGCTGAAGGCCTTATTGATGTTGCACCTTGTTTTTGGATCCTTGCGTATACCACTGCTGCGAATGCTTTCGAAGAGGCGTCACAAAATCCATGAAGCTCGATTGTATCACACTCTCCACTTCTTATCCATCTCGGTATTCTGACTTGATCGATGTTATCGATATCTTCTCTGATTTTGATCCATCTGTTGTAGACATCATCGGGCACTTTATTGTCCCATTGTAGTTCAGAAGTCCAAACATCTTGAAATAAAAGTTTTAACTGGATCACAACTGGAGACAGCCAGCCAAGCGGATCGAAAACTTTCGATATTTCGGAAAGGAGCTTTCTTTTGGTAATCGATGTATATGATGTTGGTGACATCTTGCATTTAAAAGTAAAGACATCTTCCGCAGCTTTCCAGGTAAGTCCCAATGTTTTGGTTGATTCCTGATGACGAAAGTCGAAGGTGTCTTGAGATGACGTATCATTATCCTGTAATGATGGCTCGTTGGAAGCCCACTTGCGAAGATTAAAACCCCCCGCTTTTAAGAGTGCGATCATATTAGATTTTAGTTCAAGTGCAGACTCTATACTGTGGGATCCACTCAGTAGGTCGTCCATGTAGAACTGGTCTTCAACAGCCTTTGCTGCTGCGGGATACTTTTGTCCTTCGTCGCTTGCTAGCTGCTTTAGTGTCATCATAGCAAGAAACGGGGCTGCTTTGGTTCCGTACGATACAGTAGCAAGAGAATAATCTTTAATTAATTCATTTGTCGAATTTCGCCATACAATTGTTTGGTAACGTAGGTCATCTTCGTGTATCCAAATCTGTCGAAACATTTTCTCAAGATCTGCAGTATACGCATATTTATACTGCCTCCATTTGAGAACTAAAAATAAGAGGTCCTTTTGTAAATTTGGACCACGATACATAACGTTGTTTAAACTGTAGCCCGTTGACGTAGTTGCCGATGCGTTAAATACGACTCTTAACGCTGTCGTCGTGGAATCCGTATGGCGTACACAGTGATGAGGCAAGTAGTAGGTAGTTATCTTGTTTCCAGTACTCGCCGCCACATGCATGTGGCCTAATTCTTGGTATTCATCCATGAATGTTTTATATGCATTCGCGACGTTTTGATCTTTATTTATTTTTTGTTCTATGTGATATAATTGTGCCACTGCCTTCAATTTTGACCTTCCTAATTTATCGTCGGCGTCGGAATGCAATGGCAAACGAACGACGTACCGGCCATCTGCTTGGCGGACAGTCGTATCTTTGTACAGTTTTAGGCACTGTATGTCTTCTGTAGACATGCTATGTTGATCTGGGACTTCTTCCATAGACCAAAATCTAGATAGGTCACTATCGTCTGTTTGAATCACGTTACAGTGGAATGATTTAGTGATATTTGTGCTACCACATAATATCCAACCCAAACGCGTCTGCTGAGCGATTGGCATGGACGGATTTTCTCTGATGATACCACTCATTATTATTTCTGAGTAGACGTCTGCGCCTAACAATAGATCCACAGATCGACTTCTGTAAAACTCTGGATCAGCCAACTGAATGTCCTCTATATGGGCCCACGATGGTTTCGTGAACGTTTGATTTGGCAAATTGTTGACGACATGTTTCATAATGTATACCTCGATGTCCAATTCATAGTTGGTATGAAGAGATGAGATTGAAATGTCAATTATGTCTTTGCAAACCATTTCTTTAGCCCCTACTCCAAAAATTATCCCTTTGCATCTTTTTCGTTTGATTCCTAAAAGTTGAGCTGCGTTTTCTGAAATCAAGGATGTTTGAGAGCCCTGATCGATTAGCGCTCGTAGAGTATGGTGAGTTCCATCGACCTTGGTGACATTTATTAGCGCAGTTGCAAGAAGTATTTCACCCGTTTTCCCTTGTAAAACGTGTGCACCTGACTGCTGACTCTGCTGAGAACCTTTTGCTTCACTCGGTTCGGAAGAAATTTGATCGTTGGTTGTGTTGTGCAATAAGGTATTGTGTTCTCCCTCGCACTCACGACATTTCTTGGTTGAAATACATTTCTTATTACGATGGGACCTAAGACATCTTTTACATATGGACAACCTTTCGACTGTCTTTAGCCTCATATTGGGTTTCATTTCCAGGAACTTTTCGCAATTGAATATGCCGTGTTGTTTTGTTGAGTTACAAACTAAACATTTAGGTTCATCGCTATCGGAGTTTTGTATTTTTTTGTTACTGGTAAATGCTTTAAAGAAATTTGTCTTTTTGTTAGTCGATGGTTCTTGCTGCTGAGGTTTTGGAGACTCTCCTTTACGTTTGGATGCTTCCAAAGACGTAAATTTCCGCTCAAGAAACTCTACTAGATCTATCAGAGTAGGTAAATCTCTAGGATTTTTTAAGGACTCTATATAGTCGATATGAGTGTCGGCATCCAGTTTGTTCGTGATGAGGTAAACGATAATTGGGTCCCAAGTACTTATGTCGACTCCTAGGGCCTTTATAGCGTTTAGACACTCGTTGGTGGTATCATAGATTTTTTTGACGGCTGCTGCCGTTTGCTGCTGCAACGTTGGTAAACTTGTCAAGGTATTCATGTGACTGTTGAAAATCAATTTTACGTTATTATAACGATGTGTAAGAATTTCCCAGCTTACCTCGTAGTTTTCGGAGCTGATAGGTAAATGTTGTATTAATTTTTCAGCTTCGCCTTTTATTTTACTTTTGAGGAACTGCATCTTTTGGGCGTTCGATAGAGTTTGATTCTTGTGTATAGACTCTACAAACAAATCTTTGAAGGATACCCACTGCATAAAATTCCCATTGAAGGTAGGTATATCCATTTGTGGTGTCGATCTTTCTTGATGACATTGCGACCACATTTTCTCATTAAGAGATATTTTTATATTATTAAACTGTTGTTCATATCTACTATAGCTTTGCTCGTACTCGAAGTTTTCTTCGTACAGCTCGCTATCAATCTCCCAATGAAGGCAGTCAACTACAGACCAACGAGCTTGCACTGACCTTAGAGCATCTTCGAGTTGCCACCTGCTGGTGATTTCGTCGATGCATGTTAAATTGATCGTCCTAGAAAATGCTTTGAAGTTACTCTGCTGCCTTCGTAGCATCTCATCCAGCTTGCTGCTGGTTCCCTGCCCGCCGCTGCTGCGTGGAGCTTGAAACTCGGACGATGGTGGCTGTTGCCACGGTTCCGACATCCCGGGACACGGCGACGCGTGCCCCCCTGCTGCTGCTAGGGGTGTAGCGGGACGCAGAAATTGTTTTTCCTCTGTCTTAGTGTCAAAGGATAAGTATTTTTGCATGTGTGCACGTGACTCAATGTAAAATTCTGATGTTCGCTTATAAGCATCACCAGTGAAATATTCATGCGATTTATCATCAAATTCGCATAATTTTATATGATTGGACTGAAACTCATGCCAGTATGTTTCTAGAGAGCTCAGCCTTTTCTTTATGTATGTATGCTTGAGTTTTCCGATCAGCGCCATCCTTCTTGAAGTTGCTAATGAGCTGATTCAGCATTCCGATGATTTGGCTTTGATTTGCCAAGAGATCCTCCATGGTGGTGGACATGATAAGATTTTATGTTCTGACTCACCGAAGACTGCGTTCTCACCTACGGTCACAGTTGTAGGCTATGACCTTGGGCAATCCAGTTTAGGCACAATTTCACGGAACAAATAGCATTCGTGAAATGTCCCGCCTTCGGAGGCTCGAAGGACCATTTGATGTATGGGACATCAAAGAAAAAGAGTTAGTTATATTCACTGCACACTTTATTGTAATACTTAATTAATAATTAATGGGAGATGTTAATGAGCCGCGATGATATTGTGGACTGACGCGGATGGCCGCATGTCGCGCCCGGGTTCCACGGTATAATTCTGAGAATTAAGCTCAGCATTAACTTATTGTTGTACGAACCGTACAGGATATTTATTGGCTATGATTCGGGATTCAGAATACACTACAACATTACTCATAGAAAGAGCAACAATAAATTCATATTTAGTTTTCAAGGCAATAAAGACGGGTTTTTGAATGGCGGGGAACTAATATTCGAAAGCAAAAGTGGAGATGGAGATTATCATAAAGAAATGAATGCAGAAGTATTTGAAAACTGGTTCAAGAAAATAAATGTATTAATTGAGCCGGAATCAGTTATTGTGATGGATAATGCTCCCTATCACTCTCGTCGTCGCCTGGAACGAGTACCAAACATGCAATGGAAAAAAGCCGAAATCCAAGATTGGTTAACAAGCAAGGGTATCTCGTTTCAGGCCACTATGATAAAAAGGGAGCTTATCGATTTGATTGCACCAATTAAACATAATTAAATGGCCTATGCTACAGACACATACGCAAAAGAAAAAAATTTTGAAGTCTTGTGTTTGCCCCCCTACCACTGTGAATTAATCCCAATAGAAATGATATGGGGGCAAGTCCAAAGGCTATGTTGCAGATAAAACAAAACATTTAAGATGCATGAATTAAAAATTTTATTACAAGAATCAATGAATTTGATAACACCTGCAGCATGGCACAAATGCATAGGCCATTGTTATAAATGAAGAGAACAAAATGAGAGACCTGGATGGTATAACAGATAATGTAATTGATGAATTCATCATCCAGGTCTCCGGAGATACATTAAGTAGCTCAGAATCTGACAGTGATGATGATTAAATAATCATCTTCACTGCCAGATAGAGTCATGCTTAATTAATTAATTGTCCCAAAAAGAGTTATTTTAGGACACTAATTAATTAAGCATGATGATAAGTAATGGTAATAATGTATATACTTTATTTATATGTACCTATTTTAAATGTCCCAGAAGAGAGACACTCGTATGAAACAGGCTATTAACATAATAAATGTTAGTTAAAAATTCTATTTGGTCTTATATAATCTTCCTTAGCTAGTAGCAGCTTCAAGTCTATAGGTAATGATAAAACTGAGGATAATGATGATAATTAATTAATTTGACAGCAAATAATATTATTTTATATTCAATATTTATCTAAATATATATATATATATAAATAGCGAAAATAGCACAGCCGAAAAAATGTTTTCACCCCTGATATCAGCTGATTCAACTGTCAGTGCAATGTTAGTAAATATTGCATCTTGAGTTTGGCTAGAGTATAGAGTACCTACTATTGAATATCACATTCCTAAACAAGCGAGGAACTGGAATCCAGTAAGGGAAACATTAGGTAGATCCCAGTCCCGTGCGTGATCACCACATACTGAGCATCGCTCAGACATCGCCAAATCAAAAACCGTTGGGCTCCACAAAGGTGAAGTATGTTACCTCAGATCAAAGAATATGGCGGATAATTATTGTGTTTGCCCGACTGGGGGACCTAGGAGTCAAGAAGATTAATGAACGTATGTTTTGATATTAAGTTCAATAAAAGGCAGAATTTTGCACCACCAAACCTAAGACCACATTTTGTAAGTGGCAGGTTGTATCCAGTGTATACTCCTCTGATATAAATGTAAAAATAATACGCAGTAATCCATTCAATAGTTTTGACAAATCACCATGAAGTTCATCCATTGTATAATAATCTTACATAGTATAATAATAATATCAACTTTGTAAACTCTTTTATAGAATGTAACCTCCAGTTTTTATGAGGCGCACCCCCTCATCGACCTGCTGCAACGCGTCCACTTTCCTATTTGCAAACGTCACCTTCTTATCTCGCAACCGATCTTCTACAGGATTTGTGAATCCACTGTAGTAGTACATGCCTGCCAAGTTTCTCTGAAATACAATAAAGATTATACATTTTCAACACCACGAGGTTGATTCACGGATTGATTTAGACAGAGATTGTGGTACTAAGATAGAGTCGAAGTGTAGCGCCAGAAACAGCATTCACTCATTTTTTTCTCGTTTATTCTCACTCAGCATTCGCCATTTAACCTATGGATGTGAACTATAACGCTCTTCAAAATGTCAGTGTTGCATAAGGTCCCTTTTCTGCCATGCATTGCCACCATGAGGAACACATGCCTGGCATTGAACCCAAGTTTAAGCAGGGAGTTAACGAGTGTAAGCTCGAGCGCGTTTGAAGGCTGGCCACTATTTTCTACCACCAACTTTAAACACGGATTGGCTGCGGGTCTGATACTCGAGGTTATTCGACAGAAAAAGGACCATGAGAAGCGAATAATATTTTGGAGGAGCGTTATTGCTCACATTCTTACGGAGTTTGTTCAACCCCTGTGTCCACCAAAAGGGTCCTTACATCTAGCCAGCCCCTGGTATAGCCGATGTCCTCGAAGATGATCTCAAAGTCGCTGGCGATAAGGCCCTCCAGGTTGGTTATGGAGGGTGACGAGGCGTTCAGCAGCCACGACACCACGCTGCTCGTGTAGTAGTTGTACAGCAGCATTCCGAGGAGACCCACCACCAGCATCACCATGCGACGACCTGAGGACAATTTTTCGTGTAAGTTTTGTTTTCCCAAAATTTCTTAGGGACTAGTTGAAGTTGAGTTCATTGTCATTCCATAATAATAAGTGACTTATTTTTTTTCACTCAACTTTGTTTGCTTTACGTCTAAGTTAGCGAGGTAGAGAACTATTGTCCACACACAAAATTTATCTACCTCACTAACTTACAATGAAACTTATGTTATACGATTTTTGTATAACATTTGTATAATGTAACTTCTGATATGAAAGTAAGTCGACACACTTGTATGTATTTGATGTTACCTTGACTTTCTTTCATGTCTTCTGGAGCACCTTCTTCGAAATCTAGAAGAAAAAATCATTATCAAAAGGCTTTAACACTTTAAAAAGACTGAAAGGATTTGCCGTAAACTTCACGCTCGGCATCTTAGTGAGTGATCGTTAGTGCAATAAAGCATGAATCTCACTTCATTCTTTCATTAACATAATTCGGTGAATTTATATTCAAACGACAAAGATTTTCAGTAACAATGTTGTATGGAAACAAATGTTTTCATGATGATAGAGAACATTGTGAGAGACCTACAGCTTAATCAGCTTCAGATGTATATACCAGTTCTTTCCACAGAAGATAACCGACTCAGCTGAGGTATGCTCAACAAGCCTAATTCATCTAACAGTCCAGGCACTTCAGCCTCTTGTAGATCGTGAGTTAACAGTTGCAGTTGTTTGGATCATCTTTAGATATGTGAAAAGCCAATTTATTGAATGACAGTACCATAGTGCCGTCGTACCTTGCTGGCAGATAGCCGCAGTTACGCTGAAGAAAGCATACGTAGCTGGACGTTTCCTCGACTCGAGGCAGGCGGCGACAGTGAGGGCGGCCGCGCAGGCGCCGCTCGCGGCGAGGACGCACCACCACACGCCGTCTGACAGAGGGGATATGAAGCGGTTCTCGTACTCCCCCACGCCTTTGTCGGGGATCAGGTAGTAGAACTTCGTTCTAGAAATTCCTTTTTTTAACGGGTTGTATAATAATTTTAAGCTTAAGATTCGCTGTAGGCACAAACGGGGTTAAGCTTTTTATTTAACTTTAACTTGACATGTGAACATTTTCAAAGAAAACAAAAATATTTTTAAGATTAACCAGACTCAACAACTTATGCCAATGGAGCACCAAATGATTTACGAGCAGTAGTAAAAAATATTTGGTACGCCAGTGACAAAAAAACGAATTAATGAATGAATGTAATATTTTGTTAAGGTTATGAATAAATGATTATGATGATTATGATTATAATGAACACTTTATTGCTATTGGTCTGATCATTTCCCCTTAGTTATCAAATGTACTCGTAATTTGGATGTTGTGAAGCTGAAAAACCAACCTAAAACTTTTACTTGTAATCAAATACTATGGGGTGACAGAACATCAGAATAAGTCACTAATTATCACAATTTATGTAATATTAAATTAAAAAGTATTGATTTTCCATATCAATTTCGAAAATGCTGCGATTTTAACTGTTCTAACTCCCAGCATTTGCAAATAATAGATAAATTGTATGAAAGTATTATCAACATTCTTAGTGAGGCTGCCACTAAATCTAACCAGACAAGGAAAAGATATGGAAGAAAAAAAGTCGTGGTAGGGTGGAATAAGCACGTAAGTGAGGCTCACTTGATTGCTAGGACGAAATTCCGTAAATGGGTGTGGCACGGTAAACCAACTAGAGGTTCTGTTTTTGATGACATGGTTCAAGCGCGTAAGATCTTCAAAGGTAGGCTGAAGTGGTGTCAAAACCACAAAGACCAAATCAAAATGGACCTACTAGCTCAACATCACTCTAAGGGGGATTTTAAAAGTTTTTGGAAGGCCACGTCTAAGTTAAATGTGAGGCCTAGCAGTCCAGTGAGTGTCGGTGGTGCATCCACGCCTGCAGACATTGCAAATGTCTTTAAAGATTATTTCTTTGTGAAGTCTCTAGGACCCCCACGCCAAGGGTGTGATATTGCCAACCAGAATGCCCAGCGGATTAAAACAATTATTCTCGCTAAAGACGTTCGAGCTGCTATTAAGAAAATGACTGGAGGCAAATCACCTGGGCATGATGGACTTAGTATTGAGCACCTGAAGCATGCTGGTTCCCACCTACCTAGACTACTTGCTATGCTATATAATGTATGTCTAAGTCACTCATACTTACCTGCCGACCTGATGCGGACTCTGGTGGTGCCAGTTGTTAAAACAAAACTGGAGATATGTCTGAAAAATCCAATTATAGACCCATATCGTTGGCCTCGTTTGTGGCCAAGGTGCTTGACAGTGTGCTAAATTCTCACCTCAACAAGCAATTACAGATACACGATGCTCAATTTGGGTTTCAGTCTGGGCTCTCAACTGAAACAGCTATTCTTAGCTTGAAGCACACTGTTAAGTACTACACAGACAGACAGACACCTGTGTATGCCTGTTTCTTGGACCTATCGAAGGCCTTCGATTTGGTGTCATACGACATACTCTGGCACAAGTTAGATGAAGTGGGACTTCCAGCCGAGCTGGTTTCGATTTTCCGGTATTGGTACGAAAACCAGCAGAACTGAGTGAGGTGGGCGGGTGAGCTTTCGGATGCATATAGGCAAGAGTGCGGAGTACGACAGGGGGGTTGAGCTCACTTTCGCTATTCTGTCTGTACATAAACGCACTGATTGAGCGACTCAGCAGCATGCCAGTTGGCTGCCACATTAATGGGGTTTATGTAAACAACCTGAGCTATGCTGATGACATGGTGCTGCTGGCTCTCTCAATCAGTTCCCTTCGAAAGCTTATTGCGGTATGCGAGTCCTATGCTGCGTCACACGGGCTTATTTACAATGTTAAAAAGTCGGAGTTCATGGTTTTCAAAGCAGGCACCAAATGTCCGTTTTTCGTTCCACCGATAACACTCAGTGGCACTCCTCTCAAAAGAGTGTATACATATCTTTAAATATCTAGGACATCTGTTGACTGAATGCCTGAAAGACGACGTTGATATGGAGAGGGAACGCAGAGCATTGTCAGTCAGGGCCAATATGTTGGCTCGCAGATTCGCACGATGTACAGATGCGGTGAAGGTTACCTTATTCAAAGCATACTGTACTTCATTCTACTCAGCGAGTCTGTGGGTTAACTACACGCAAAAGGCCTACAATGCTCTGCGGGTCCAGTATAATAACGCATTTAGGTTGCTGTCGCGGCTGCCCAGATACTGCAGTGCCTCGGGCATGTTTACACATGCACGAGTCGCAACTTTCGATGCTATCTGGCGGAAAAAGACAGCCTCACTGCTTAGCAGAACCCGTGCCAGCGGCAACACCATCCTAGCTGCAATAGCAAATAAATTTGATTGTCCTCTGATATTCAAACTAATTCAGAGGACCAAATCTGTATTAAATTATAAGTACTAACACCTAGGTATAAGTTCTACTAACAAAAATTGGACTATGTTGTCTTAATAAATAAATAAATTATTATTATTATTGCACAAAGAAACACAATTAATAACAAAACAAGTGGATAAATATGAACAAATTAGTAGCCTTATTGCTCAAAGCAATTTCTTCAAGGCAACCTACCAGGAAAAAAGTAATTAGTAAATATAACGTAGGTATTTTACAAAAAACTATGACTATGCAATATCTAAACCTAAATACGCTAAAATACACACGTCTCAGACACAATTTACATTAAATATATACACAAATTATATTAAAGACAATACAATAATATGTGCTGTAAAAAAATTAGAAAAATAAATAATATAAAAATATTAACAGATTATTAATTAATTTTTATTAAAATTATTACCTACGAAAGTTAAAACTGCCCTGATGATTGCCAATATAAAGAGATGATACAACTAAAAGAAGACCAAGCATGGCTTGAACACAAGCCCATGCGCAGAAGTGGGACGAGAGAGACAGATCATGATTTAATAGAAAAAGAAGGAAAGAAAGAAAATGTATGATTTAATAGTTACTCCAGATGGTGAGCAGGCGGGAAGCAGACGTCGACCCAGTTCAGCCACAGCGTCACCATCCGCGCAGAAGTGCTCGACACATCCGCTTCCTCCCAAAATATTGCGTTCGTCACCGCCTGCGACGCAATGCATAAAAATGTTAATTGCGCCAACCGGCCTAGTCTCATTTGCATTCAGATCACTTCTGAGGAAAGTAGGGAAGCGAGGAAGAAGTGCGTAGAGTGAGAAGTGAGGCCTGACGTAGAAACAGTTGCAGCCAGCGTGATCGCGCAAAGCCAAATGCAACGTGATTAGTTAGTAAAGCAGGGTATAAACACATAATTGCCATATCATACTACCTGCGGCAATCCGGCAGCGCGAGTAGCTGCGCTTATGACCAAACCATCTCAGCCTTAGGACTGACGTCCGCGTCCATTGCCGGGCGCGAGCTTCCCTCTTGGATCTTCAAAACCATGAGGGGTTTATTGCCATACTCGCCATGCTGTGCAAGCGGATTGGCGAGCGCATTACGGGATGTTGATACACGGAAAGACGCTGCTGCCCATCTTCCGGAGGTGTCCCTTGCCAGATTCTTACTGCATCCGCGGGCAAGACAGAAGGGGCAACATTCTTCTGCCGGCACCCCACGGCTTATGTATTGACAAATGTAAACGTGAAATTATATTAAGCTATCAAGCAAACTAAGCTAAATTGATAGATGGCTTTATTACGAACTACGAGTATAACGCTGAAACTATCACTAACTATAACAATAAATTTACCAAAGTACTATTCCTTATTGGCGACCCAATCCATCGTCCGGTGACGGTATAGTTCAGTCTGTAAAAAAATTCAATGGATCATCTGCGTAGTACGCCTTCGTTACGAGTTGTAGCCAAAGTCAAAGTCAATAAGTGTTTATTCGATAAAGCAAAACGCTACTTAGAATAATCAGTTTAAAAACAAGAGCAAAAAAAAAATTAATAAGCACATAATTTAATTCGTTTGCTTCAGAAAACTGTTTTTTCTTAGTGATGGAAAGAAGCAAACAAGAAACCTCACTCTTTCACTTCTATTCATTGTTGCAGTATTTGTCTTAATATGCTTAATTCAAGCTCCAAGTTTGCCAGCGTGCCATGGAGCGCAGCATTTTGGGTGTAAAGAGAACCGACAGGGTCCGCAACACTGAACTGCGCTCCAGAACTCAGATCGCAGATGTAGCTCTAAAAGCCGCCAAACTGAAGTGGGACTGGGCTGGCCACGTCTGCCGTATGCCAGGTGAACTGTGGGCCAAGGCAATCACTGAATGGGGTCCTGACCCGGCGAGAAGGCGACGCGATAGACCAAGACGTAGATGGCGGGACGAACTCGATCAATACCGAGTTGACTGGAGGGAAGTGGCTCAGGATCGAGATTTTTATTTATTTATTTATTTATTTATTAACCAGAACGGTCGCATAGTGACCACTTACACTAATTAATTATTTAAACTTTATCCACTAATAATAAAATAAAATTAACAAATTACAGTTCATTACAAAATAATAGTCAAAATAATAATGTCTACTTATTATTAACAAAATAAACCATTAAATGAAATAAAAATATCTTTAAATGTCAAATTACAATATAAAATAATATATAAGTTACTAATGTCAAATAATAATTTAAAAATATCAAATTTAAATGTCAGTCATCCATCGATCTCACAAAATCTCATGCATTCAACAATAAAATCCTTCCATTCATCAACAAAGATGTCTATGTCGGGATTGGCAGCGACGAGCCTGTTGAGGGCATTGAGAGTGCGAGGAAGCGGAGAGTTGGCGCGCGCAACGGTTCGGCAGGTGGGATTGGCTAGTAGTAAGAGAGTTATGTCGTCTACGGCAGTGTGGTTGAGGACGAAACCCTCCGTTAAACTGAGACATGTGTCTAAACTAAGGCCGAAGCCAACATCAAGGCCGAAGCCAACTCGGTGCGCGTGAGCGCCCTTCACGATTGCGTCACTGAAGACGACTTTCACTGTGCGCCATTGCAGGCGACTTCGCATCCAACCGGCACCGGGTATAACCAATCCGAGCCGGTGGTAAACCACTTTACAAGACCGGATCGAGATACAGCATTCATCAATACCGATCATCAAATGAAAGGGTGAATTAGAACGGTTCACCCCCTCAGAAACCGTTTCACTGCGTAGACACGTACTCCCCATGATGCATGGAGGGAATCGGGGGAGGCCTTTGCCCAGCAGTGGGATCAGATGGGCTTATAATATAATATGCTTAATTTAATGTCCGCAAGTCCGCAATGGCCGTGAGGCGCCGGCAGTAGAATGTTGCCTCTCCTCTCTTACCCATGGATGCAGTAAGAATCTGCTAAGGGATACCTCCGGAAGATGGGCAGCAGCATCTTTCCGTGTTTCTTCACTAACCTATACTGCGCTCGCCAACCCGCCTGCCAAGCGTGGCGAGTATGGCATCAACCCCCTCATGACAACACAACAAAAAACCAGGCCCCGAGTCCCCGGCGGCCCCGCTAATCCTGGCTACGGTAGCAGTCACGGTAACGGCGGGGCTAGGGGTGCTAACAATCCCCGGGAGACGATCGGCTACCAACCCCTACGACGACCACTGGCCCTGGTAACACACAACATCCGCACTTTGAGGACAGACGATAAGATTGTTGAGCTGGAAGAAGAAATTAGTAGATTACAGTAGTATTAGTAGGCAGAATGTATTGGATTTATTTATTATTTTAAGACCTTTTGTACCTACATTTCAGCAAATAAATTATTTCTATTCTATTCTATTCTATTCTATTCTATACACTGGGACATTTTGGGGCTATCAGAAGTCCGTAGAGAGGGCGAGGACACGATATCCCTTAAGTCCGGTAACCTACTATACTACCGGGAGGGCGACCAACAGTCCCAAGGTGGTGTCGGGTTCCTCGTTCACAAGTCACTCATTAACAACATTGTCACCATCGACAGTGTGTCGAGCAGGGTCGCGTACCTAACACTCAGAATATCTAAGCGATATTTGCTGAAGGTCGTTCAGGTATATGCGCCGACCTCGTCACACCCAGATGAAGAAGTAGAGTCTATGTATGAGGACATCAGTAGAGCCATACATACGAACAACACTCACTTCACTGTTGTAATGGGGGACTTCAATGCAAAGCTAGGCATGAGAAGCGATGATGAGTTGAGAGTGGGGCAATTTGGGTATGGGCAACGGAACCCCAGGGGAGGCTGGCCGATTTTCTGGAGAAAGAAGGACTCTTTATGATGAATTTTTTCTTCCAGAAGCCGCCTCACAGGAAATGGACCTGGATAAGTCCCAATGGTTCTACGATAAATGAGATTGATTTCATCCTGACCAACAAGAAACAAATATTCAATGATGTCTCTGTGATTCACAGGGTGAAAACTGGCAGTGATCACCGAATTGTAAGGGGCACATTGAATATGAACGTTAAACTTGAAAGGTCCCGTTTGATGAAATCTACGCTCCGACCCACTCGCGCACATATCCAAAACCTCGAGAGCTTTCAACTCGAACTCGCAAATCGCTTTGACTGTCTAGGAGTTGATGCATCGGTGGACGAGATCAATAACAGGTTCGTAGAAACCGTCCATACGGTGGGGTCCCAGTTCTTTAAAACCCCCCGTACTAATAGACCTCAGAAACTTTCTGATGACACCCTAAACCTCATGGCTGAACGACGTTCTTTGCGACTGCAGTCTCCCGATGATGCTCAGTCACACAGGCAGCTCAATAGACAAATTTGGAAATCCTTGCGGCACGATATTCGTACCTTTAATACAGCCAGTATTAAAGATACGATAGAGCGGAATAAAGGCTCCAAAGTGTTCGCGAGAGATAGTTCTATTGGGCAGAGCCAGATGACGAAGCTGAAGAGGGAAGATGGCAGCATAACGTCAAGTAAAGCAGAAGTGTTAAGGGAAGTCGAAAGGTTCTATGGACGGCTCTACGATTCGGTCACGAAACCTGTTTGCAGTGCGGCCAACGACCCAAGAGCTAAACTGACCCGACATTATACCGAGGATATCCCGGACATCAGCCTGTACGAGATCAGGATGGCCTTGAAACAGCTTAAGAACGACAAGGCACCGGGTGAGGACGGAATCACTTCAGAGCTTCTGAAAGCGGGTGGATCACCGGTACTTAAAGTCCTTCAGAAGCTATTTAATTCCGCCTTGCTTGAAGGTACGACGCCAAAAGCATGGACCAAGGGCGTGGTGGTTCTGTTCTTCAAGAAAGGTGACAAAACCTTACTTAAGAATTACAGACCCATCTCGCTGTTGAGCCATGTTTATAAGCTGTTTTCAAGGGTCATCGCGAACCGTCTCGAACGCAGGTTTGATGACTTCCAGCCTCCCGAACAAGCCGGGTTCCGAAAAGGCTACAGTACCATAGACCACATACATACGCTGCGGCAAGTCATACAGAAGACCGAAGAGTATAACTTGCCGCTATGTCTTGCGTTTGTGGACTATGAGAAAGCCTTCGATTCGATCGAAACATGAACGGTGCTTGAGTCTCTCCAACGATCCCGAATTGACTATCGGTACATCGAAGTGTTGAAGTGTTTGTATACAAACGCCACTATGTCAGTCCGAGTACAAGAACAGAGCTCGAAGGCGATTCCCTTAAAAAGAGGCGTAAGACAGGGAGACGTAATCTCTCCGAAACTGTTTACGACCGCTTTGGAAGATGCCTTTAAGCTCCTGGAATGGAAAGGGCTGGGCATCAATATTAACGGCGAATACATCACTCACCTTCGATTTGCCGACGATATTGTGGTCATGGCAAAGTCGATGGAAGAGCTCAGCACGATGCTCGAAGGCCTCAATCGAGTCTCCCAGCGGGTAGGCCTTAAAATGAACATGGACAAGACGAAAATCATGTCAAATGTCCATGTCGTCCTGCCCCAGTTATGGTTGAGAACTCGGCTCTTGAAGTTGTCGACGCGTACGTATACCTAGGACAAACAGTCCAATTAGGTAGCTTCGAGAAAGAGGTCAATCGTCGAATCCAACTCGGATGGGCAGCGTTTGGGAAACTTCGCAACGTCTTTTCGTCCAACATACCTCAGTGCCTTAAGACGAAAGTCTACAACCAGTGTGTGTTACCAGTGATGACATATGGAACCGAGACGTGGTCCTTCACTATTGGCCTTATGAACAAGCTCAGAGTCGCTCAACGAGCTATGGAGAGGGCTATGCTCGGGGTTTCACTACGGGATCGAATCAGAAATGAGGAGATATGTACGTAGAAGAACTCGGGTCACCGACATAGCCAAACGGATTAGCACGTTGAAGTGGCAATGGGCAGGCCATATAGCGCGCAGAACAGATGGCCGATGGGGCCGCAAAGTTCTCGAATGGAGGCCACCTACAAGATGGGCAGACGACTTGGTGAGAACTGCTGGTCGGCGGTGGATGCAGACGGCTTCCAACCGCAGTACTTGGAGATCAATGAGGGAGGCCTTTGTCTAGCAGTGGACGTCCTACGGCTGAAATGATGATGAATGTCCGCAAGGATTTTGGATGATTTGGATAGATTTAGATTGCAAGATGACATTATTTCTTATAGCGGTCAGTATCATTCAAAGAAGCATCTATGGAGTAATAAGCTTTTTATTATTAAGCTGCTTGCAATTATTACTGCATTGGATTATCGGGTATTTATCACGTTAATACCTTTACTTTTATCTCGACGTTTCGACCGGATTGCACCCAGTCGTGGTCGCGGGAAGACTGTGTCTTGAGTCCTTTGGCGACCACAACCAGGTAATCCAGTATTGACAAATACAAAAAAAATATTGCATTAAAAATTGGTAAAAATAGTGCATTTGTTGCCTGTGTTAGTTTTCACTGTGTCACAGGATACAGTTCTCTCTTCCCTAAAAAAATCCATTGCAAATTTTTCATAACTAGTTGATTTATTATAGTTATTGCATAACTTATACTAATAATTGACTAAAACCAACATAAAAAATAAAACTAAAGAAGAGAGAAGAAGTAGAATTACAGCTGTTGTGTGTGGATGTGTGTGCGTGTGTGAGTATACGGGTGAGGTTTATATGGTGAGACCATCATTTCACCCGTACTGAACAGGCCTCCCTAGTGATCTTCACGAGCGGTAGTTTCCATGTTCACCACGCTTGGCAGGCGGGTTGGCGAGCGTAGTTCAGGATGTTGATACACGGAAAGACGCTGTTGCCCATCTTCCGAAAATAGCCCTGAGTAGGCTCTTACTGCATCCATGGGCATGAGAGGAGACCATTCTACTGCCGACACCCCACGGGTAGTAATATTGCATTATATTAAAGAACAATTTCCTAGAGTGTCTCTCATGTACAAGTGTTACCTGAAGTTGTGGCTGTCCCTGATGAGGTTGAGGAGCTGGCTGGCCACCTTAGTCATGGCGTTGATGCCGCGCGTGTACTCGCTGGAGGCCAGCAGCGCGGGCTGGAACTGCACGCCGGCCGCCAGCGAGTCCACCTGCACGAGTTACATGCATCATAATCATTCAATCGTCCAACATACCTCAGTGCCACGAAAGTCTACAATCAGTGTGTGTTACCAGTGATGACATGTGGAACCGAGACGTGGTCCTTCATTATTGGCCTTATGAATAAGCTCAGAGTCGCTCAAATAGCTATGGAGAGGGCTATGCTCTCTACGGGATCGAATCAGAAATGAGGAGATACGTAGAAGAACTCGGGTCACCGACATATCCAAACGGATTAGCACGTTGAAGTGGCAATGGGCAGGCCATATAGCGCGCAGAACAGATGGCCGATGGGGCCGCAAAGTTCCCGAATGGAGGCCACGGACCGGCAAGCGCAGCGTAGGACGTCCACCTACAAGATGAGCAGACGACTTGGTGAGAACTGCTGGTCGGCGGTGGATGCAGACGGCTTCCAACCGCAGTACTTGGAGATCAATGAGGGAGGCCTTTGTCCAGCAGTGGACGTCCTACGGCTGATATGATGATGATGATGAATCATTCAAAGTTTATTCGTTGAAAAAATAACATAATGTAACAGGAATTACAATTAAAGTTTATAAGTATGAAACAATATAAAATTTAAGATACCATAATCTACGCATATGCTAAGAAGTTATAACTTATCTATACTATATATACTAGAATAATATTATAAAGAGGTAAAGTTTGTGAGTTTGTGAGGTTGTAGGGGGTAATCTCTGGTTCTACTGAACCGATTTTCAAAATTATTTTGTTAATAGAAAGCCACAGTATTTGTGAGTGTCATAGGCTATAAACTACCGCCCAACGAAGTGGGCACCGGGTCAGCTAGTTTAGTTATTTAGCGAGTTGAAACCTAATTTAAATTACTGTAAATATACATATTTGCTGTAAATATTAACTATTTAATTTCACTTTCAAAATTAACGTGAGATATACCTACTATTCATTTTGTAAAAACGGGAATTACTCAGGTAGTATTGTAACGTCGAAGATTATTCCGACACGTTTCGATTTTTCAAGAAAATCATCATCATGGGATTGAATGCCCGTCCGCGCGTGGGGCCGACACGACACTGGTGTCGTGTCGATTAGGTTCGACGTTACAATACTACGTGAGTAATTCCCGTTTTTACAAAATGAAAACTATTTAATTGTAATCGTATCCATACAACCATTACGCCTGGAAGATATTATCTTAGAAATTGTGTAATTCTAGATAGCCCATAGCATCTTCGTTTTGTTCATCGTCTCAGCCGCAGGACCACTATCCACGTCTACTGCTGGACATGGCTTCCGTGAGGGATCTCCAGGATCATGAGGAAGCTGTTGCCATACTCGCCACGCTTGGCATGTGGGTTGTTGAGCACAGTGTGGACTGTTGATACACGGAAAGACGCTACTGCCCATCTTCCTAAAATAACCCTTAGCAGATTCTTACTGCATCTACGAGCAAGAGAGGAGGAGCAACATTCTACTGCCGGCACTCCACGGCCAACGTTTTGTTATAATTTATATTTCTACTAAATATATTTCTTCTGTATTTTTTTTTTTCATTTGTTGTACTTTATAGTGATATTTGTTTATTTACTGGGTTCATAAACGAACGCTTGAATTAAATTGAGATGAATGAGATGGAGAAACCTCACTCTTTCACTTCTTCTATTGTTATTACATAATTATTGATTGTCCATAATTATCACCATCATCAGCACGCTCATTAAAGTCAGTTTTTAGGGTTCCGTACCTCGAAAGGAAAAAACGGAACTCTTATAGGATCACTTTGTTGTCCGTCCGTCTGTCTGTCAAGGCACTTTTTCTCAAGAACGCGTGGAGGTATCAAGCTGGAATTTATATCAAATTCTCAGATCTACTGTCCCTTGGAGCTGTGAAAAAATAAAACTTCTAAGCCATCGCAATCAAAATACACAGCCGTTTATGCCGCAAATTTCCGCAAATTTTCGACACCCGCAAGGGAATCAAAACCTACAGGGTACTTCCCGTGAACTCAGAATCTTGAAATTTGGTACAAAGTAACGACTTATAGCACAGATAAAGGAAAAACTCCGAAAACCGTAAATTTTAAGTTACATCATATAATAAAAATATTTTAAATAATTTTAAACTTACTACCCCTTTCCTCATGCACGCGTACAGGTATTAAATTGAAATTCATATCAAAAACTCAGGTTTTATATACATATTTATAGATTTGTACGGAACCCTCGGTGCGCGAGTCCGACTATCACTTGGCCAGTCTCTTTTTTAAACTTACCACAGTCACAGCTCGTAACGTCAGATTATGGAAGTCCGACCTACGGCTGTATTTGTAGTCAGTGAGTACTATGTGCAGACCTGAAATACATCAAAACAAATCAGCTGATTCCTATGGTCGGTACAGTATCTATACTTCTATACTTTAATATATAAAGCTGAACAGTTTGTTTGTTTGCTTGAACGCGCTAATCTCAGGATCTACTGGTCTGATATGAAAAATTATTTCAGTGTTTGATAGCCCATTTATCGAGGAAGGCTAAATGCTATATACTATCACGCTAAGACCTACAGGAGCGGAGCAGTAAAGAAAGATGCGAGTGGAACCGCGGGCGACTTCTAGTTATATATAATCATCATCGTCATTTCAGCCCGTTTTTATACACTGTTATGGTATAAACCTCCTTTTTAATACTTTGTTCAATAATTGTTTAATTAATAATTGTTTAGCATCGCCCGCCCGCTCGGTCTAGTTATCGACTTTTATGGTATCGGCGATGGTGTCACAAGTTGTAAAAATTCGTCGTTCATTGTTCTCTGCTTTAGCGTCGTTTCTAGCGTATTTCGTTGATTTCTCCTGAATCTGCCTTGAAGAGAGGCGAAACACGTGTCGAATTCTTTTTGAGTATTCTTTCAAGCGCTGATTAGATACAGGTTAGCAGATTTTTTACAATATTTAATTTTCAAAATATTTGCTCATTTAGATAATATGCCATTGTTTATGGTCTCTTGCTATTCTTGTTCACTGATTCCCAACATAACTAATAATGTAACTGGACCATCACCGGGCGGGTGATCTCGCTCAGGCCACAAGCGCGTCTCAATAAAATAAATAAATCTTGCTGAACATTCTACACAGCACCATAAAGCCTCAAGGCAAGCAGAGCTTGTGGTACGTTTAATACATAGAATAGAATAGAATAGAATAGAATAGAATAGAATAGAATAGAATACGCTTTATTGAAACAACATAAAACATACAAACAGGTATTAACAAGTAATAAATAACACATTATGCTGCTCAATGGGCGGCCTTATCGCTGAAAGCGATCTCTTCCAGGCAACCTTTGGATGGACATGAATGGGTTGAAAAAAGAGACGACGGTGGCGTAAATTCTACGTAAAAATAATATTAAATATTCATAATGAATATACTACATACTTAGAAATACATAAATAAACATAGGTACTACTATAATACATAATATATAAATGTAATACATATAATACTATACATACATATTTATATAACTTTGTTCAAAAGTAAATATTACGAGTTAGAAACTGAGGAGAGAAAATATTTATAGACCATAGCTTTAAAAATAGGGAGAGATTTTGCTTGTCTTATTATTGTAGGCAACGAATTCCAGAGCTTGCTAGCGCGCACTGTGAAAGAGAGACTATAAGAGTGGGAAGTGTGGACGGGGGTTTTCAGCTGAAGCGAGTCAGATGAACGTAAGGATCTAGAGTGGGATTCATGAAGATATTCAAAACGATCTTTGAGATATCGGGGAGTAACAGGATTAAATAGGATGCTGTAAAGGAGGGAAAGAATGTGCGCATCCCGGCGAAGGCGGATTGGTAACCATTTAAGCTTATTGCGGTACTCAGTAATGTGGTCGTACTTACGTAAACCGAAGATGAAGCGTATGCAGAAGTTTTGAAGCCGCTCAAGCTTATCAAGTTGTTCTTGCGTGAGGTCTGGATAGCTGACGTCGGCGTAGTCGAGGATAGGGAGTAATAAGGACTGAGCCAGCGCAATCTTAGTGGAAATCGGCAAAAAATTACGAAGCCGCTTTAGAGAAGCTGCTGATGCGTAGGTTTTCCGGCTTAGTTCAGCTAATTGTGGCCCCCATGACAACTGCCCATCCATTAAAATTCCAAGGTTTTTGACCGTTTTACTGATCGGGATTGGAGTACCATCAAAAATAACTTGCGGGATGTGAGCCAAGTCAATTCTAGACACCATTCTTGAGCTACCAATAATGATGACCTGGGTTTTGGTAGGGTTCACTTTAAGTCCATGGGAAATGCTCCATTCAAGAATGGTGTTAAGATCTCTGTTGGTCCTTTGGATGGCTTGATCTAATTGCTCAACACGAGCCTGATTATAGATTTGTAAATCATCAGCATACAGGTGGTAGGATGAAGAAACTTGTTTAGAGATAGAATTTATAAAAATAGCAAAAAGTAATGGAGATAAGACGCCGCCCTGAGGTACACCGGCACTCAAATTACTCCAAGGAGAGATGCGATCGTCAATAGCAATGCGTTGCCGGCGACCGAACAGGTAACTACGAAACCAGTAAATTACTGTTGGAGATATGTTAAGAGAGCGGAGTATACTTAGCAAGATTTCAAAATCAACGTTGTTGAAGGCACAACTGAAATCTAGAAGGGAGAGGACAGTCACTAGGCCATTCTCAGTGCCACGTCTTATGTCATCCGTGATTTTGATGAGAGCTGTAGTTGTACTATGGCCTGGACGAAAGCCGGACTGGAAAGGATTGAGGAGGTGGTGAATGTTAAGGAAGTGACTGAGTTGTTGGTGCACGAGACGTTCTAGAACCTTGGAAAGGAATGGAAGGATAGAGATAGGACGGAAATCAGAAAAGGAAGAGGGTTTGGACTTTTTTGGAAGTGGAGTGACTTGCGCTTCTTTCCACGCACTAGGAAATGTACCACTCGTAATGGAAAAATTTAGCAGGTATGTAATTATGGGCACAATTTCATCAAGGATGGGAACGATCATTTTCTTACTTATGCTATCAGTACCGATAGCATTCGAAGATATGGAGGATATGCTCTTCTTAACATCACAATCAGTAAATTCAAGAAAATAGAAACAAGAAAAATCAGGAATTGGTGTTAGTGAAAGAGAATTCAATGTCTGGTCTTTAATAATTCCGTCAAACTTACAAGAAGAGGAGAAGTGATCGTTGAGAGAATTAATGTCCAAATCATTTGGGGGATTAAAACGTGATTTACCAATTCCTAATGATTTAAGAAATTTCCATGCCTTTGAAGGGTCACTATTTTCAACAGACTTGTGAATATATCGGCGTTGTGCGTCCCTACACACCATGTTGCAATGATTACGAGATTTGATAAAATTTTCTTTGTTTTCTACAGTTGGAGAGCGCTTGAACCTAGCCTTGGCAGTAACCTTCTTACGAAGCTCCGTTCTAATTTCATCCGTAAGCCAGGGTGCTGGTACATGTTTAATTTTAACGGCTCTAACCGGGGCATGAACTTCATACAGGTTTATAAGGGTACGATTGAAACTCTCAAGTTTACCGTCCATGTTATCTGCATCTAAAACACCAGTCCAATCTGCAGTTTGCGCATCGTTTCGTAGACTCTAAATTAATTCCACCAAAATTGCGCTGAAAAAGAATTTTAGGTTTGGCTTTAGGAGGACGGATTTTGTATGAAAGAAAGATCAAGTCATGATAAGAGAATGCATCTGCTGGATATTGCCCATGCTTAGCGACATGGGAGGAAGACGAAACTAAAATTAAATCAAGAAGGGAAGGATTGCAATTTGGGAAGTTGTGAGTAGGATGTAAAGGAAGAATAGATAAATTATGGGCTATATAGCAAGACGTTCCAAGGACGATGACCGATAGTCATTCTTCAACAAGCAGGTGTTGAAGTCACCCATAATAATGGTGTGATCGTGCAGTGGAGTAAGCTTATCAAGAAGTTGCTCGAAGGAGGAGAAAAAATTTATACGTAAGGAAGGGGAGTAATAAACACCAAGGAGGATTTTGCGATGTGAGAGGATAACTTGAATAAATAGATGTTCACCGGCACTGGGAGGTGGTGGTTGTGCAGACATGTCAACAACAGAGAAAGGCAAATAGTCACGGATATACATGGCCACACCCCCACCAACAGCTCCAGTGCGATCATTTCGCACCAGTACAAAGCCAGGTAGGAAGAAAAGGGAAGAAGGTAGACAGGGTTTGAGCCATGACTCAGAGACAGGAATGGCATGGATATTTTTATGGTCAAACGACGCCAGCATATCAGTAAAATGAGCCGGGATGCTTTGTGCATTTATATGCACCACGTTGAAATTTTTAGGAACACTGGAAAAAGTGGAGTCTAATGTATCGGAAAGAGAAGGAATACTAACAAAGCTATCGTTGCTATCTGGATCACTATGGACAGAAGACGAACAAGACAAGTATAGGTCTTCGTCATTATCGCCCATTTATATATGCAATAAGCTAATAATAAAATATTTAAAATAAATATAAATAAAATAAATATATTTATATATACCAACCTAAACTAATAAACTTGTATCTGTTTAAAATATTTTATGTCCACCTGCCAGCTGCCCAGTATTTACCTACCTTTCGCAATTGATAAGGTCTAGATACGATAAACATACATTGAAAGCAAACTATCTACCACATTTGCATAAACAACAAAAAAAAATTATAATGTTAACATAGTAGGCATAATGGGGCTTAGGAATAAGAAAGAAATAAAAAAGTTTTAATACTTTTACAACATAATAACGTTTTCTGATTGCTTGACTAAAACGATCTGTCAATGTCATAGTCACTGTTATGTCACAAACCATAAACAGACAGAAACGTCAAATTGAAAACAACAAAAATAAAGTGACAAATTAAAAAAGATGTGCGGTGCGTGTAGATTAAATTAAAAACAAATGTGTCTACCTACATATAATGTTCAGAAAAAAGCCCAAGCCCGAGCCTTACCCATGCGATAACAGTATTACGATACACTAAACACCTTCTACTTTCGAATTGCGGCGACTCGTCTGGATTTGGTTGGCGCTGGTGCAGCGGCTTCCTTTGGGGGCACCGCTGATGTTCCTGCTTTAGATGCTGCAACAACCGTCGGTAGTTCCGCTATGCTGGTGATGCGAAGTCGATTTCCATCAGGGCCGAGCACAAAAACAAAGCCCTGATTCGTCCAGCACTTGGTTACACCAAACCGCTTGCGCGCCTCCATGAACGCGTTGTGCCTAGACTTCGTAAGGAACTCTGAGAGGGATATCCCGGTGTTCTTAAGTGCCGTTTTAGAGCTCCACAATTTGTCACGGAGAGACACTTCACGCAGTTTACAGAGAATAGGCCGAGGTCTGTCTGAACTGGAGCGGCCCATACGATTACAACGGCTTATATCGGTCCTGGTGATGCCGGGGATTTTCATCATGTTCGTGAAAGTGCTCACAACAGTGTCCTCTAAGTTTTCACGATTAGTTTCGGGGACACCATGCACTAAGAGAATTTTCCTCCTGCCCCGCATTTCCAACCGGTCAACCAAATACATTGCAACATAAATACATTGCATTGTTAATCATACAAAGATATTATCCAGACCTGATTTATCATTGAAGTCAGTTTTTGTTGAAAAATTAAAGAATTATTCACGACAAACGAATGCACATAACGCTAAACTTCATCGAATTTAGCTTCAAACCTGGCTTAAAAAAATATATTATGTGGAACCCACAAGAAACAAAAAAAGAGATTCACCAGCGGATGCGCTCCACGAGCCAAGAGGTGTCATCTCCAGGCCATTGCCCTGGATCCTGCCGAAGTTGAAAACGTCTGTGAGGGAGTAGTTATCTCCTGAAACATAAAACAGATTCTAAGATATCGCTTCTTTCTATGAAATTATTAACGTAAATGGTTAAGTTGTACCGACCGCCTCAGTGATTAAAGTTTAGCAGATTGAGATTTAAATAGCTGCTTAATTACATACTAAAAATTCTCATTAATAATCAGGAAATCATTATGAATCGAATATCAAAAAACTTGATAAGGGTAAACAATTAAGAAAAGGAGAATTGTAAACGTGGGAAATCAAGATATTTGTTTGTGACTTTATAGGAATGTTTACCGCTTCCCGATGCCACAGCGACGTTCGCGTCGATACTCAAGTTGAGATTTCCAAACGTATTTTGTATGAACCGGACGGTGTCATTATCTTTATTCAGAATCAACCAGATGCGCTCGGCATCGAATATCCTCACTTGAGAAGCCTGTAAAAGTTAAAAATTAATTAATTTGGGTTGTTGCCATACTCAAAACGCTTGGCGGACGGGTTGGCGAGCGCAGTATGGTGTTTTAATACACGGAAAGACGCTGCTTCATATCTTCCGAAGGTATTCATTGGAAGATTCTTACTGCATCCACGGGCAAGGGGGCAACATTCTACTGCCGGCACCACGGCTGAAATATGATTTATTTTTAATTGAGGATAGTTTAATTAAGTATATTTTATGCATTTTAGTCTACATAGTATTTATTATAATGGGTGCTTATATGCCTGAAATAAAAATTATTAGTCATCATCATCATTGTCAGCTTGTAGCCACAGCTGGGCATAAGCCTCCTTCCCTAACTGCCAATCAGCTCTACTCTGGGCCTTTTGCGTCCAAGTCTTGCTCACGTTTATCTGGCAGGTGGTCTGCCGAGAGGTCTCTTGAATCCCCGAGGCCACCACTCAGTCAAAGCCTTACTCCATTATTAATATTAGGTACTAAACTAAAACACACCTTACTTAAAACCAATTTCGCTTCATCACACGAGCCCTCCAGCAGCATTCCGATGTCGGCCCCCAGCAGCTTTTCATACGCGAGACGCTCTATAAGTTCGTCTACGTCGGGTCCTATTTGAATCACCGAAGTCATCACCTTTCTTTTAACAAGGTGTTTAGCTACTAAATAATTTCCTAAAATCAGAGTATTTAATACACAATCAGAGCTTGCATCATTTCCCTCCAACTTAGCACCAAAATATTTGCTTTACGTTAAGAAATTAACGATAACAACTTAAGTAACTTACGGTTTTGAACATCACAGGAGAAATATGTTACAAACTTAACGTTTCTGTACAAAAAATAATCAACAGCTAAATTGATATCATTTAGGCCGAGACCCGAGACCGCGATAATTAAAGATATTGCAATTAGCAGCCTCATATTAATTAACAATTAAAAGAGAAGCTTGTAGTAACAAGTCTTATCGAAATAGACTCGAGGGGATCGAGTTTTGAAATTTGGATTTCGCGTTAGATTTTGCGGTCCCGTTAGTGTGTCGTAAAAATGACGAATCGGAATCGAGTGATGGGTTTCGTGATGCATCGCGGGCACAACGCTGGTATGCCATCAACCTATCTTCCTGTCAATCACTATGAATGGACAATGAATGTCCGCTACTCGACGCAACTCGAATCTATCCTCTACTCGACGCTGCCGCACAGAATATATTTTATGTTGGGACACCACGGGCGACCTATCTAATTATTATTTATTTTTAGTCGTGGCAGAGAACTCTCCTTGCCTTGACAGTAACACTGAGTTTTGCTTGTCATTGGTAAAAAGTCAGTGTCAAAATTAGCGAGGAGTGGAAATCCGATTCTTGCGTATGCTACCTATACAAGGTGCTAACAAATTAGTCACGGATATTTTAAGAGATAATATATTTTTTTTTTTCATTTTCTGAACAAAAAATAAATTATAGTTTAATTTTAAAATAATCGATGAAGAGATTTTGGTCAATGAAAGACCTGATGAAGGGCAAACTTCCACTATCCCTTAAAAGGAAACTCATGGACGTACGTGTTCTCCCCATCCTGACATATGGCTCTCAGACTTGGTCTTTGACAAATCATCATAAGTCTACCCTCGGGGTATGCCAGCGAGCTATGGAGCGCAGTATCCTAAATATTAAGCTGTCAGACCGCGTGCGGAACAGCATATTGCGCTCCAAGACCCAGATCGCTGATGTTGGTCAGAAAGCAGCAAGCCTAAAGTGGAACCGGGCCGGACACGTATGCCGCATGCCCGACGATTTTTGGACGAAAATAACAACAGAGTGGACCCCAAACGCATGTCGGCCGCGCGGACGACCCAGAAAGAGATGGCGGGACGAGCTGAACACTCATATGAACACGTGGCCTGTCACTGCGTTAAATCGCGAAGAGTGGAAGAAGGAAAGGGAGGCCTTTGCCCTGCAGTGGGACAGTGGAGGCTAAATAATAATAATAATTTAAAATAATCACCCCTATTATGTACCTGTCAAGATGTTTAACACTGTCTGTCATGTCACATCAAAAGTTGTTTTTCTTAACCCTAGAAGGATAACCTACGTCAAGTCGACGTGATCGATTTTGAAAAATCGATTTATCTCGATTTTGTTTCGCGGTACTGCAATAACCTTCGCGCCATCTTAGTTGACGCGCAGAGCTAGCAGAGGACGCACGCGTCACTCAGGTAAGTGCAATACTTTCGTCAATATTTACCTACCACACGTCGAAGTGGCGTATGGTTATCTTAACTTTTTGCCCTAGAGTGAGGGTGGGATGTTATGGCTTATTTATGTCAAAAGTGTACTTCATTTTTGCTGCGCATTTTTGCTCTTGTTCAATGATTCGTGCCCTGTAAATGGTGAAAGCTTTTGGAAACACTTTTTGTAGACATTTAATTAGCAATGGATGGCTTGACAAATGATAAACTTACTTACCGACATTTCATACACGTATTGCTTTGACGGCCGTTCTGCAGTTGTCACCTTACGGACCCTGCTCCGGACACAGTTTTTCTTGTTTCTTCATAATCCTCTTTCGTGATAATTAGAATTGAAATAATTTAATTTCATTATACATTTCTCGATGGAGACACATTGGGATTTCTTCTTTTTTATAGCTGACATGTTGCCACGTCATAATTTGAAGTTGACATTTGAAACCTGACGTTTGCTTAATTTAATAATATTGCTATTCCTCCCTTGTTTACACTTATTGTTTTCAATGTCCTGTTACTTTAGCTATTTTATTTATATTATTTGCAATGCACTATTTATTCATTTAATAAAATCATTATGCACTAATAATTATATATATTTATTTGTTTCTTTTGGTACATGATGTTTATTTTACCGTGACAGATAATAAATAGGGTCTGACTGAAAACCATGAAACCAGCGCTTCCTAGCATTCCTTATGTGTAGAAGCATAATGCTGAGTCAGGCCCCTTTGGACTCACACAACTTTGTGAACTGGTTTGTTCATTAGGTACTTGAAATAGTATTCATACTGCTTTGACCCGCTGAGTGAGCTGCTTACCATCTATATGTCACTACCTATGTCGCAGAATATTTAACTGGGTAGGTACTCCTAGATTAAAATTAGAAATAAGTTAGTGTTTTTACTATAAGTAGTTATTTTTAAGTTTAGTGTATGTGTCTAATAAATGTATTTCTTCTTCTTCTTCTACTTGTTTCAATAAGATTCTTTATTCATTTTAAGATACATATGATAAAACAACATTGCGGCGTCATATAAACGAGCCAAAGACGAAGAAATTTCTCGGTTATTGCTGGAAACAAATGACGGAGAGCCTTTGGGGTCGGAGAGCGAGTATGAAGACAACTTACTGCAGGACGATGTACAAAGTGACGTCGAGAATGCCGAGGTGTGTCCTCCACAATTACCAAATACTGAGGATGCTGATCCTGAACTTCTGACACCTGAAAGTGCTCTGTCCAGTGTACCGAATTCAGTTCTCGTACCACAGCGTCCGAGTCTCAGAGGTAAAGATGGTCGTGGCTATGTTCTATGGCATGATGAATATAGCGTTTATAAACGCATACATTATTTATTGTGATAACGTCATCACAAAAAAAGAGAAAACGCTCTAACGAAGAGATTTTTTGAAAAAATTAAGCAACAGCTTGATGACTCCGTGGATAAGCCTTGGAGACAAGGAAAGAAGTGCCTACTTTGTCTACGCATCTAAAAGCAAAAAATCGTAGCTTACTACCAAAAGCAACTGCTGAACAATTGAAACACTAAACCAAAGAAACGAAAGTATTATGCCTTTTGTCCTTCGAAAATTAGAAGGATGACAAAGACAATATGCAACAACTGCAAAAATCCTATTTGTGGAGGTCATAAGTCTACCGCCTGTCCTAACTGCCTTTGAGGTCAAAATGGATAAATAAAATTCTTATTTAGGGTTCCTTATATTGTTAAGAGTACAAAATGTTGATTTTATAAGTTTATTTCTCAATGTATAATACTGGTAGAGATAATACCTAATGTTTAATTTTTTTGTGGTAAGAATTACCACGATTTGTTTATTCCAGATTTTTTTATAAAATTATGATTCAAACTCAATGTTTTTTAATTATTCTGTATATACCTCTACATAAGTTAAATAAACAAATAATAACAGTTATAAAACTCTGTATATACAAAAGTTGAAAAAAGGGATATCCAAAGATACACACGTCGCACCGACGTATGTTATTTTTAGTGTATGGTAAAATGAGGTTAACTTTCTAGAGTTAAGTGTCATTATGATTCAAGTATTTTATTTATCAACTTTATGAGGCCACTTGAATGATGGTTTTAAGAGGTTCTAGAATATGTCTAAAGAGGTCACATTTAATTATCTTATTAATAGGGTGTTTTAACGTAGCAAATTTGTTTCCTATTTTTCTCCAAAAAGACATAACAAAACCTATGATGTTTCATACTTAAATGTACTCCGATAACCGAGTATCAGCTGTAAAATTATCCGTGACTAATTTTTTAGCACCTTATATACGCACCTAGTACCTAGATGAACACAATATATAAAAATAAACAATAACTCAGGACTAAAGATGGTGACGACACGTGATTTTAACAACTGTCCAAGCCATCCAGACGTCAAACGAAAGCAACGAACTGCAACTAATCCGCCACAACTGCCTATTTATACTGTATCTGAATAAAATATTTCAGGAACGAACAACAACATACAGATCCAGCAAAAAAAGACCTAGATGGGTTGGTATTTATCTGGCCATATTGTGCTGAGAACTATTAAAAAAGTATATTTGCTAATTTAAGATTAATTAAACAAGAACTTAGGCGTATGCAAAATCTAAGACCAAAATTATTTACTTACTTCTCAGCCCGGAATCACCCACTGCTGGGTATTGGCCTCCCTAAGTTTTTGCCAGCCTTCTCTGTCCTGTTCATTTCGCATCCAGGTGTGCCCAGCGAAATCCAAATTAGCTCGATCGAAATTCGTTTACGATAATCGGTTGAGCTGAGTTGCAAGATTTGATTCGGATCAACAAACATTTCATGCTAAAATTCAAATACTAGTTTAGAGTTCTTAGCAACTTCACAAGCGATTTCATGGCAATTGGTTACCTACTTACCTTGGCCAGCAATCATTCGCCATTATGATTGACAGCGCATTTGCAAACTTTTTAAGGTCGCATCAGTAGTTGATAACGGCACTAAAGTTGGGCGAGGTTCTACTACTTATTTTTTTAAACTTAAATTACCTGAGTCAAAACTCAAATTAACAAGCGTTTATTCAAAACAGCAAAAAGCTACATAGAATAGTCAGTTTACAAAATAAAATCTTAACATAATTAATGGAATCAGGCGTTACTTTGCGGAAATACATATGACAATAAAATGCAATGAAAAATATCTAGTTTTAATTCCGCTAATGCTGAGATGCATATACACCGCCCTCCCGCGTGAGTGGGTGTACTGCTGGAGGGGCGTTTCTCAGCTGGAACGAAAGTAAAGCCACAACGCAGCGGCTACTCCTTATATACAGGTTTGCGTGCTCAGCTATACCTGCTGACTTAATATAATTAATGGAATCAGGCGTTACTTTGCGGAAATATATATGACAATAAAATGCAATGAAAAATTAATAGTTTTAATTCCGCTAATGCTGAGATGCATATACACCGCCCTCCCGCCCGCTAATTATGCACATGCAGGGGGAACCAGGCTTGTTATTGCAACATGCATACCCAAACCCACACGACGACACGTGTTTCGCCTTTCCTCGAGGCATCTTCAGGTGAAAAGCCGAGATGTTGACTGGTCGGCGGCTGGCCTGCATAATTACACATCTACCCTACTGTTCTCTTCAAGAAGGGCAGGGCGCGAATGACCTCAGGAGAGTGCAGCGCAACAGTCGCCGATCCCTAAGGTAAGTCTAAGAGATTATCCTTTACGTGGTTGCACCCCCGTTATTCATCAGGAAAAGACGTAACAGAACTCTTAGACGACTATCACCTGGAATACCCGAGGCCATGTTCCGGTGAGTTCACCATCGCAAAGATGTTGGATAGTGATGGCATCTCGCGTGTTTGTGCCGTGCGCGGTGTCCCGTAAGGAAGGATGAAAGAGTCCTGGAGGTTGAGGTAACTGCTGAGCCGGAGCCAGTGCCAGTTGCTTGCCAACACGCCTCTTTGGTCTGGATTTCTACTGTAAACGGGGGGTTCTAGGCCAACCACCTAGAATCAATCGGCTCTCGGTGTCCCATCAGCGGGCCACTAGGTGAGGTCTCCTACCTGAAGGAAGGCAGACTCCGAGGCGTGGAACCCGGGGCGAGCGTGCGGCTTCTCTTGGCCGTAGGCAACCCCGGAATTCTTCGCAGCGGTAAGTCTCGTCTCTCTGACAGGGTGGAACCTATGCCCTCCGAAGTAGCTCTGGCGTACGCTGACATAGATCACGACGTCCCCAGTTGTTGGACTCCATGGTGGGTGGAGCACTAGGAGGGTGAGTTCTAAAAACCTTAACAATGTCCACAAAGAGAGATTGTTCTACCACCAAGTCGAAAGACTATACCCACGACAGGGCTACTGCCCTGTCGTGGTACTGCCCTGTGTTCCTCCTTCCTCGGAAGCGCCACAACCCGGTACATCTAAGGCAGCAGAAACGCCAAGACCCGGGACGTCTAAGGCAGCATCTTCGGAAGCGCCAAGACGCACACAAATCATGACCGTCACTCCAACCGGTGCGCCTCTCGGGGCTTCACCCAAGGAGCCTGAAGGCCCTGAAGCAGCAATTCCTGTGCCGGCACCAGAGCCGAACTGGAACCTTGTTCGTTCCAAAGGAAATAACAAAAAGAAGGACCCAAGATCTGCAGAGCCCCAAAACGATACCCAAAAGGCGAGAACCAAGGCAAAGCCGAAAGCACCCAACGCGGCACAAGTAGGACGCACCTGTCCCTCCTAAAGGGTAGCGACACCGGCGCAGCCAGAGACAGCGACACCGTCGAACGCAGGGCGCCGGACGCAAAACCGGCCGTTCAAACTCCGAGGGTACCGCTCTGGAAAGCTGGCAGCATCGAAGGTCCGTCTTACACCAAAAACCCAATCAAAGAGCTCGAAACGCTCCCGACCGGACGACTCCACTACGCCCACAGGCGACAGTAAACGTCCCCGGCCGGGAACCAGCCAGAAGCGAGACTTAATCAGCTATGCAGCTGCTTTCAGGTCCAACGACCTCTGCGTAGCTGTAATAGTTGAACCATACCAAGACCTCACGGCGGAGCAAGCTGCGGAATTGCGTGAGAGGATGGAGACGAGATTTGTGGACGAACTCCTCGAACCAACCACCTCACTCCAGGCCTCCAAAGTCCATTTCCGTGGCAAAGCGCACTTCAGTGAAGGAGTCCTCAAGCTCTGGTGCGAGGACGACTTTACGCTAACGTGGCTTCGCCAAACCGTAGACAACCAAGTGTCGCCTTTCCCTGGAACGAAGCTCGTTATCAAAAGGCAAGCTGAGATCCAGCGGAAGATCTTGTGCGGTTTGTTCCTTCCAACTCCCAACATCCTGGATACGGACAAACTGCGCAAAATCCTGGCGGCACAGAACCCCAACCTCAACGTCAATTCTTGGACGTTAGTCAAAGCGGAAAAGCAGGTTGAAAAGGAAAAACCCGGAGTTCACCTGCTGATCCGCGTCCCCGAACAAGACGTTCATCCTCTTCTTCCGGACCCCCTTTGGGGTCACCAGGTGTGGCCTCGAGACTTGTTCTCTTTACTTCGGCTTCATCTCTGGGGGCTGCAACCCCCAGGTCACTCTTCTTGTAGCCCTTTGAGTGGGCGGGTGTCTATGATTCTTCCGGGCGGAGGTGCGGTGCGGGGGGTGCCTATGCATATAAATTTCTACGCATGGCCTCCAGTCCTCGGACCGCCACCTCACGCGTGTCTTCGCCCGCGGCGAGGGCCATCAGGATCTCGGTGAGGATCCCCATGAGTATCACGGGGGCCTCAACCGGTCCGACGGGCCGTGGCTCAGCCGCGGGTTCGGTGGGTGTGCCTTCTGGGCGGGGGTTGCTTGTGTTGAAGCCAGGATTGGCCTCAGTAGTGGTCGGCGCTGACGCGCCGAGGGGTGCCTGCGTCCGTGGACGTGGCAGAGGGGGTCCCGCCTGGCGGGCTGGGATCGGTGCTGGGCGTTCTTGGTTGGCGCCTTGAGCGGCGCTTGCGGGTGACGGGAAATTAAGATTTAAATAAACTTAAATCACTGTAAAACACGCTCACAATTCGATATTGTTTTAAATCTGGTTAGGTATTTGAGCTTGCCGCTACAGCGACGTCACTTTACGAATATGAAACAACCAATTGAAATACTTGGATTTGGAAGTATGTAATAATTGAACATTTATTAGTAATTCTTACAGTTATATTTGATACATATTTAAAAACATAACATTACTATTTTATTGTTGAAATTGTTAAATGTTTGTCAAAGAAGGACGGTTGTGACGTCTGATTTATTAATGTTCTTTGTGTTTACTTTGTTCTTTACTAATGTGATAGTTATGAATAATCATAACTATAATAATAAGTTAATTACGTATATAGTTACCCTATAAAATAATGAGTTGTATATAAAATGTATTGTTATTCGACCAGAAAGGGCTGTGATTGGTCCACGTTGTACTGGCGGCTATCGTCGGCTGTTTTATGAGTTGTAAATAACGTTTTATTATAAAAGCAGCTGCGAGTGGCTTGCTCAGTCAGTTCTGTTCCGATCACGTGGCGACAAGCAAGTTAAGTACATTGTTTCTTATTGTTATTTCTGCTAGGTTGTTATATCTGATGATATTGTTATGCAATGTAATTGTAACGTAATAATTATAGTGATAATGATGGTGATGATGATGACGATGATGATAGAGCTGGTGATGATGATGATGATGACGATGTTATTTTCGGGTTGTTATTTATCCAGTTTGTTGGACTGTATGATGCTAATCTCTTAGTGTGTAAATTATGGATTAAGTAATAGAAGAAAGTATAATAAATGATTATAATGAGTAATTATCTTATTTTTTTTTTATTAGTATAAATATATAACATCTGTGGCGTGGAGAAGGCGAGCGGCTTCCGCTTCCTCCTACCTCCACGGCTTCGTCTGCTTGGCGGAGGGCGTACTTACCCGGCGGTCGGTCCACTGTGTGGTAGCCGACTGGCCTGGGGAGGGGCAGCACTTTGGCGGCGTGCCGGGATGGCGTTCGCCGTGGTGCCGGCAGGAGGGGGGTCGGGTGACCCCTCCCTTCCCGCGGCTGGAGTGATGCGAGGTGGCGGGATGGTTACCCCGCGTTTCCTCGCCTCCTTCCTCAGGACGGGACACTGGCGGTTGTTAGCCGTGTGTTCCCGTCCACAGTTGGCACAGGTGGGCTTTTCTTCTAGGGGGCGTGGGCAACCGGCAGCTGCGTGTTGCCCGCCGCACCGCACACAGCGCGGCGGATGGTGGCAGTGCGCCGAGGCATGCCCAAACGCCTGGCAGCGGTGGCATTGCGGCACTCGGTTTGCCGCGCCGTGCCAGTGTTCCACGCACACGCCCGTCATGTTGAGTAGCTCTGTAATGCTATACAGCCTCACGAGCTCCTCCGAGGACATGCGGTCCAGCTGTGCGTTGTAAAGGCAGCCAGCGCGGCCTTGTTTGGGGCGGATGGCTTTTATGAATCTGACCGGGAACCCCCGTTCAGACAGGGCAGCAGCAATGTCGTCCGTGGGTGTATCCCACGGGAGGCCTCTGATTGCCACCTTTGTCGGGAGCTCAGCGGAGACCGAGTAGCTGTACCAGCTAATGGCAAGGTCCTCCGCTGAAGCTTCGACCAGGTGGCGCTGTATCTTCCGGTATTTCTCCGGGGAGCGTGGGGTGAACTGGAACCCCTTGCCAAAGGGTCGATCTGGCGGCGGTAGCTGTGTTGGGCAGGCGGGCGATGGGGCCCGCAGCCGCCGGGTAGGTCGGCAGTGGCAGTCAAGCGACGGGGGCTGCGTTGGGCAGGCGCGCTGCTGGGACGGCGGTGTGTGCGCTAGTGCCGATGGGCAACCTGCGGGTACCGCTAGGCGCACTGTCGGCAAGATGCGTGGCTGGGCAGCAGGCAGGGGTTGAGGCGGCGGTGAGGCCGCTGCCCTTGCATAGGAGGGTTGCGGTGGAAGGGCGGCGTATGATGAGGATTAATTCTCAGACAGGATTTCCTCAACGGCGGCGGCTGGGGATGAGGCAGCGCTCGACGACTGCAAGTCGAACGCTCCATCGCGCGGTGGTGGTGGAGATGGCAAGAGACGCTGCAGTCTGCCAGTGACCGGCGAGTCTTGAGGTGGCGGTGAGGATGGTGACGGCGGTGCAGAGGGGGTCCGTAGACGCTGCCTCTTGTCTTCCTGCGCATCCTCAACCTGTGAGACGTCGACTTCCCGACGTCTGGTTTGGGCCCTTGTTCCCGATGCTCCAGTGGAGGAGCGGGGCGGAAGCTCAGTTCCGCCAGCGCTCGTCCCGGCCGAGCTTTCACGGGGCAGGGGTCGTTTTCCGACGCTGGTATGCGGATAGGGCGAAACCGCGGCGCAACCACAGGTGGCGCGGTGGTCGCCCTGTCCGAAGCGGCCTCGAGTCGCGCGGACTTTCGCACGGGAGGCTTTTTCCCCTCGGACATAGTGTCTCGGGGAAGGAAGAAGGGAAAAGAGTGAAAAAGGAATGCACCCCAAAAGGTTGGGCGAGAGGTTAGTAGGGCGAAAGGCCAAGCCGGGTGAGATCCCTAAGGAAGGCCCAGCTTAGGCAATTCAGCGACGCTTACTAATTTAACTCGTCAACCGGAAGCAAGAGTAAAAATAAAAGGGAGACACTGCACTGGAAGTTTTATAATAAAACCCCACACAGTGACCGCAACACAATGTAGGAACGAGGGTACAAGAAGAAAAGTCCCACAATGTACGCGAATCGCACGAGGTACCTACTCACCGTAGAACGGTCCGAGCGGCCAAGTGCGATTGGTGGGGTTTCACGGCACAACACAGACACTGGAGTCACTATCTCAACACATCACAATAACATAACGCGAACGACACTACAAATCCAACGCGAGCAAATCCTGCGGTCTCAACGACGAGTTGGACGCAAGTCGGAGACGGCAAGGAGCTCAAGCGCGGTTGAGCGGGGGACGCGGGAGGTATCGCGATACGAAGCCGGGCTCTCGAGCGCTCGCTGCGGCGCGAGGACGGCGACTGAACAAGACGTTGAGAAGTCTAAAACCAAGGAACGACGCCTATATTGGCTGTTCGGTAATATCTACCTCAAAGTCCTCGAGGAAGATAGAACCGACAGAAAACAGAAAGGCGCAGTTCCTCACACAACCCCAACCTCGGATCCAGTCCAACCACCACCCGAGGGACCCAGTACGATCGAGATCCCAACAGAGGCACCTTCAATCCCACAAACAGAAGAGGAGTGCTTCTTTCTGGATGTCGAGGGGAGTGACGCGAGCGAAAGCTGCCCCAACTCCTCTCCCATCAAGCACTCCTAAACCCATCGCACAAGCACCGAACCAAACCCCAGCCCTTATCCCAAATCCTGTAACCATCCTTCCTCGCATCTCCTCACCTAATGTCCTTGCAAATCCCCCTTCCCATCCTATTAAAACCATGACGATCATCCAAACCTCCAGCACAGCCTTACAGCTTCTGCATCCCTGCGCAGAGCGCTGGAGGGGAAAACTGAGACCCTGGCCCTAATCCAAGAACCATGGATCAGAGAGTTATCTAACAGGGGAAAAACGAAATCAAGAAGAAAACGACCTCCTCACTAAACTAGAAGAGCACAGCAGATTAATAAAGGAAAGTAACGAAAACATAAAAGACCTGAAAGAAGCAATGGAAAGACAAAAAGAGACTCTCGAAAAGACCACATACGCGAGCATTGTGGCCGGCCAGCCCAGGAGACCATTCCCTGAGCAGACCACGCTACACTCCGTAGTGGTCACCTCAAGTGTTGAGACTGAAACATCTGAAGAAGTCTTGAACAGGATCAGGAAAGCTGTAAACGCGAAAGAAGGAGGAGTCCAGGTGGCAAGGATCAGAAAAGGAAAAGACAGAAAGGTAATAATGGGATGTAAAACACAAGAGGAGAGACAAAAAGTTAAAGCAAGGCTGGAAAAAGCTGGCAACAGCCTTAACGTCGAGGAAATCCAGAACAAAGACCCTGTTTTAATTCTCAGGGACGTTCTACAGTACAACGCGGACGAAGACGTCCTTAACGCCCTGAGAAAACAAAACGGACACATCTATCGGAACCTCGACAAAAAGGATGACAAAATTGAGATCAAGTACAAAAAGAAGTCGCGAAACCCTCTCACGAACCACATCATCGTAAGAGTATCCCCCGTGCTATGGAACCGAATGATAGAGGCTGGAGAGGTCCACATAGACTTGCAGAGAGTTAGAGTGGCTGACCAATCCCCGTTGGGCCAATGCTCTCTGTGCCTTGGATACGGTCATGGCAGGCGCTTCTGTACGGAAACCCAAGAGAAGTGCAGCCACTGTGGAGGACCTCACATGAAGTCGGAATGCACAGACTGGAACGTGGGACTGGCACCAACGTGCTGCAACTGTCTGCACGCCAAACTGCCTACAGTACAGCACAACGCTTTCAGCCAGGAATGCCCTGTGAGAAGACGATGGGATGCTATAGCGAGGGCCAGCATCCCAAGTAGGAATTTTACGTCCTAAAGACGTTATACTAAGGTCGGTTACAGACGTAACGGACGTCCCAGGGTCACGTCAGCGGGCTCAGTTAATGACGTCAATATATCACGGGCACGAGACGTCACACCGTGACGTCGTATGGCCGTCCCAAAAGTGACGCCAATGGGACTTATAAAATGACCTAAACGCGACGTATTTATGACCTAAAATATGACGTGTTTACGACTATATAGTAACGTCAGTAGGACCTATTAGATACGTATAAAGGCTGAAAGTGGTACTAAAAACGACCGAAAAATGACCTATGTACGTGTGACGTTCAGGCGACGTATTCCTTAGGTACCTACTAAATACAGCTACGTTCTTGACCACAGGGACGCGAACAGCGGCTGCCTGTTCTTGCGGCATACTGATCGTTTGATTGCCCGATGGCGCCACAGGTCGCTTCCTGCGCTGTCCCACGTGGTCAAGAGAGCAATGAAAATGCCTAAAAAGAGAGCAACCACATCATGACCTATCGGTATAAATTATAAGCCAGTTATCACACAATAACATTTATTAAATTTGAAAAAAAAATTAGTATCTTTTTAAACACTACTTAACTAAACTAGTTAATACTTATACTACGGCTCTAATGGAGCAATGGAAAACATACATTTTTATCAGATGAATCGTAAATTAAAGCGTAAATTGTATGGTATTTTATCACTCATTCTTTTTTATGGCGTTTCAGTCTTTCAGGTGCATGTTTCAACCAAGCTTTGATACAATCTTCAATATCCTTATTGTTTGATCCTGGTGATGACCATTTGACGCTTTCTGAAATGAACATTTATTGTTTAATAACATTACAAACAAGGCTAATATGTTGTTTAGCAGGCATTAAAAGTAAAAAATATTTAAAATTGAATATACTGGATGTATAGACAAAAATACAAAATATCGAGTAAATTTCACAAAAATTTAAAATACTCATGAAACTTTACCAGACCCCTACATAGCGTATAACCCAACATGAGTTTCAAGCCGATGAATACCACCAGAACACAAACACACAGCGGTCAAACTTATAACACCCCTCTTGTTAATCAGCAGGGGTTAAAAAATTGGATGTCAAGTGGTTCAAAATTTAGATCACAATTTATTTGTCCCATGCTGACTAACATACTTGCAGATAATAATAAGCGTCGCCGCCGCCGTTGCCATGGTGGCTCCGGTATAGAATATAGGGCCCATACCCCATACCATTCTATTGCATGTGTAAAAGGATTACAGCAGGAGATAGGCAGCAGCATCAACCCGAGTCTAGACCATTGTACACTTTGGGGAAGGCCCATGTTTTGCAGAGGGTTCTTTCGGGCTGTTATATTGATGTATGATAGATAAATATACATTAAGTACCTATATTAAATATTTTACAAACAAAAATATGTGTTAATAATGTGTCCTGATCGCGAAAGTTTAAAAAAGACTAAAAACATGTTTAATACATACCTATTATGATAGCATTGAGCTTGAAATCACAAAACGGTCTTTTTGCTGATCGCTTGCCAGAAAAGTTGTATTGGACAGCTAGCATGTCTGTCATACATAACAAATCTCAAAACTCGATATATTTTTGTAGCCCCGTAAGGGCGATACTTGGGGGACCAAGTATCGAATCTGAAAAATAAAATTAAGTATATTAAACAGACAAGCTCATTTCAGCCATTGAAAATCCGCACAGATATATGTTATTCTTTCTATCATTATCATCATAACAGCCCGAAAAAGTCCACAGCAGGACATGGGCCTCCCCCAAAGTATACAATGAGGGAATTTTCCATAATCACCACTATTGGTAGGCGGGTTGATGATCACAGTATGGGTCTGGTATAGACTCAGGTAGATGCTGCTGCCCATCTCCTAGTGTAATCCCTTAGTCGCCTCTTATGACATCCAAACTAGTCTCGGTAAGGCATACCTGAAACCTAACCTAGCAAAGGAATAAAATTAGCTTCCCGACTTTTTTGTAGGTTAAGTAGGTAGGTACTCGGAATAAAGTACCGGTAACGATTTCCTAGGTTGCAATCTCATCATCACTTACCAGTTTCAACAGAAATCCTTTGGATGCCATAGAGTTTCCACTTTTCATCTGGTGAAATTGTCCAGAGCTAGTTGCCGATCGAATGCTTTGCCTTCTTTGATAGGAGGCCACTTGTTGCGGACGATAGACACGCTACCACCACCGTCTGATTCGTTGAATTGCATCATAACTGAATTATACATTGTGTGTCTGCGCACGCAATTGCAATTCTTACCACTTTCTTACTCACAATCACAATAATATCACAACACAATAATATCCGCATGGGCTCGCTCGCTTCGACTCGAAAAGAAAAAAACCGGGCAAGAGCGAGTCGGACTCGCGCACCGAGGGTTCCGTGCCATCATACAATATAATTTATGACAAAGGCGGTTTTATATTTGTTGGAGAACCTTGACAGCGCCATCTCTTGTCTGATAGCGGAACTTATATAGATTTTTTACACTTTCGATGATTTCTGAAAAAGTATGCTATGTAGAGAGATTGTAATAAATTTCCTCTAATCTTTACATACACTTCTAATAGTAATAAAAGTTTCAAAGGTTTATCTCCGCAAACTTCGGAGATAAGGGGGGGGGGAACGCTATTTTTTTCAAATTTTTTGTAAATAACTCAAAAACTATACGACTTAAAGGAAAACTAAAAATTGTTTATTAAGGTGCTAAAGAATACCTTTCATATGATACCCCACATAACCTATTTACTTTACAAAATTTTTGAAAACCCCCCTTCAACCCCCCTTGTCTAAAAAACTATGCAAATTAGAGAGTATGCTACAATTTTCCTATTAAGTTTACATACACTTCTATGAGCTATAAAAGTATCACGGGTTTATCTCTGCAAACTTCGGAGATAAGGGGGGGGGGGAACGGTCGGTTTTTCGACATTTTTCTAAATAATTCAAAAACAATACGGCTGAAAGGAAAACCAAAAACTGTTTATTAATGTGCAAATGAATATCTTTCATATGATACCCCACATCACTTATTAACCTAACAAAATTTTTAAAAACCCCCTTTCCACCCCCCTTGTCTAAAAAAACTATGCAAATTAGAGAGTTCGCTATAATTTTCCTATAAAGTTTACATACACTTCTATTAGCTTTAAAAGTATCACGGGTTTATCTCTGCAAACTTCGAAGATAAGGGGGGGGAACGGTCGTTTTTTCAACATTTTAGTAAATAACTCAAAAACGATACGGTTTAAAGAAAAACTAAAAACTGTTTATTAATGTACAAATGAATACCTTTCATATGATACCCCACACGGCCTAGTAACTTCACTTAAAATTTTTGAGATCCCCTATCCGCCCCCCTGCAATCAAAATAAGAATATTTTTTAAAATTTTTATATATGCTATATAAGTAAAAAACTCTTGTCTTTTACCATTTTAAATTTCAAGTCGATAGCATCAGTAGTTCTCGAGATATCCATCTGTGACAGACAGACAGACAGACAGACAGACAGAGTGATTCTATAAGGGTTCCTTTTTACCATTTTGGTCCGGAACCCTAATTAATGTTGCCACCTAGCCACCGACCGATTAGCGGCACTGTGACTGTATCTACGCTTAATTCCTACTTTTATACTATAACAAAATTAAATAATAACATCAGTTGTTCGAGGTTATGTCCGTTCTTTCGGTACGCCTGGTTTTGACCTTGATTGAGTTCTCGTAGAATGCACTTGTTGGTGCGGAATGCAGTCCAAGGAATTTAAAACATTTTCCTCCAGCACCACATCTCGAAGTATTGATGCAGTCTCGATCTTTAAGTACCTATCTTCTTTAAAGTCTATGTTTCCGATCCATCGCTAAATATAGAGAAGAACAAGGAGTTCACCAGCTATGATTTAGTTTTCCGCAAGTTTTCCGCGAACGAATTCTTGCGGAGCGGATTATTATTTTGATTGTTGTTGACTTGACTGACATACAGATGTAATGTACGTTCTTACGCTTGGTTATTTTCATTTTCCAAAAGGACAATTATAAAACACTTTACTATAAATATATGTCATAAAATGTTGTATAATATTTAAATCTACCAATGTTGTGTTTGCCTGTAATTAGTTTAACATATCAGACTGTGTCCCTATAAATGTTTAAGTGTAATTTTTGATATGTAAACTGTTGGCAATCCTTATCTTAATAAATAAATAAACCGTTATATGACACACCACGATAGTTTTAATTTAGTGACTAGCAGACATACTTATTAAGACATCTAACATTTTGAAAAAAAATATTAAATTAGCTAGGTGTGGCATTCAGTGGTAAAACAAATTATGCCAATCGATAGAGTAAGCGATTACATTATACCTAATAAGAAAGTATTCTGTGATGTAACATCAAAACCGATATACTTTCTGAAATAATCTCGTTCAATAAATAATTTAGTTTTGAATTTTAGAATTCAACTATCTCCGTTATTATCTCACTTTTGATGTTCATCACAGAATACTTTCAGCAGATTAAAACCTGTTTTAACAAGGATGCCAAACATTTTTTTAAATCGTGAAAATGTAGTAGTATACCAAGTTTAAAATGTTTGAAAATATTTGCTACATTTTGCGTCATATTTGTGCAAATCGATGGCAGCACTGGGCACTTGGCGGGCGATAATATGGCGGCGGCGGCGCCGGCGCGGCGGTGCTGACGGTGCGCGTGTGTGTTAGTTAGCACGGAAGCGCGGGAAAATGGAATACAAAAATGAGTCAAAGTAACAGTTTTTTTAGTAGACGCTAATGTACTTACAGACAGACAATACACTTCAATAATAATAATGATAATTTATTATTATTAGGTAATTTATTATATTATTATTACTATGCACGGTCCGATATTGCACGACAAATAAATGCACAGCTAATAATGAGAACCCTTCTTGGCTTCCAATACCTACTCCAACAAGTAGAATAAGTTCCTATATATTGACGTAGCTTTTATTTTTTGCCGTGAGCTGTTGTCACCACCCACACGATTTCGACTTCTATTTATTCCTCGACAAGGTGCTATTTTCTGTAGTGCAGCATTGCGCGTCAAATTATTTTAAATAATGACTGTAAGAAATAAGAAGTTTATCAGTTAGTATTTTTATCGATATTTTCGTCTAAAAATAAAAATATTACTTAAGACGAGAATTTCAAAAATTATCGAATCGATTTTCCTTCATACTTTTAACACTGGCTTTTTTTCACTAAAGTGTCAATTGATTATAATATGCAATAAATAAATGATATTACCTACCTACCTATCTAGGTAGATTTATTCCGTGCGCGATGAGAATGTGATGGAACCTTGTCATAGTAAATCGAAAGTCATTTTGATTTAATCTTACAAAGCCCCATCCCATTCTCATCGCGCACGGATTATACCTACATTTTTGTTTACTTTTTAGATATTTTACATAGTAAAAACATCTTAAAAAACCCTTTAGAAATAATGGGTAGCCCGCTCGTACCTTTCGCCTAGCTAGATACATGCAGACACGCCACACACACACAACCTCGTTTTTATGGATTCTTTCAAACTTACCTAGGTAGGTACGTACCAACTACGTTTTATGGACGTGACTACAGACCGTTTTTTTTAGTTTATCTTGAGACGTTACTCTGACGTCGAAAATTTCCTAACTTATGACGTTTGGTGTTTTCACCTACCTCAGTGACGTAAAAAAGATGTAACTATAGAACGTTTATATAAGGGTATTAAGACACGTTAATCTTACGTCGTACGTTACGTCTTAGATACGTGTCCTATTGGGATGTGACGTCTGTCACGTGATATTGACGTAAAATTGTCAGTTCGCATTAAGGTCACTGACGTCGGCTTCCTACCTGGGATTGCCTATTGCTAAAGTGGTCACGGGCACCCAAACCAGAGGCAAACAATATTTGGCACTGCAAGCGAACCTCCAGAGGAAACAGCTGGCAACAAATGAGCTCATGATACAAGCAAACAGCAGAGGGGTAGCAATCGCACTGCTCCAGGAGCCGTATGTGGGTGGGGCGAAGGGTATGAAACAGTACAGGGGCGCAAGAATTTTCCAGAACACATCACCAGGGGACGGAGTTGTAAAAGCCGCGATAGTTGTCTATGATAACGGATTAGATGTGATACAATGCCCACACCTCACCACCAACAACATCGTCGTGGTGAAAATTAACACAACCGCATGGGAAATTCTTGTCGCCTCCTTCTACTTTGAGCCAGACCAGCCCATAGAGTCATACCTAGAGCACCTTAAAAAAGTAAGAAGCGAGGCCGGACAAATGAGACTCATCATAGGAGGTGACGCGAATGCCAAAAACCCCTGGTGGGGAAGCAACAAGATTGATCACAGAGGGGAAGACCTGGCTGGCGCACTTGAAGAATTCGGCTTGCAGGTGCTCAATCGAGGGGACATCCCGACATTTGACACTATAAGAGGGAACCAAAGATTTACAAGTCACGTAGACATCACAGCGTGCTCAGTGGATCTATTAAGCTTGGTGGAAGGCTGGACAGTGGAAGAGGATATGACGAGTTCGGACCACAACGGCATAACCTTCCAAATCAACTTAATAAAAGCAAAAGGCACGGCAATCAGCAGAACGATACGTATTTATAACACCAAAAAAGCAAATTGGAGTCAGTTTCATGAGAAACTGACACAATTAAAACTGGAAAATAACATAAACAAAAATGAAATAGACACAATAAACGACGTAAATAAATTAGAAAACCTAGTAAACAAATACATTGACACAATAACCCAAACCTGTAGAGAAACCATACCAAATAAGAAAAATAAAGAAATACTTACCTAGTACGGTTTAATAAGGAAATGTTTGGCATATATTATAGAATATATACCACAACATTACAAATTTAAAATAGTTAGATAAAATTGTAACCATTGATACTTAGATTATATATTATTAGCATAAGAAATCTACAAACATCTCATGTAGAATATAAAACTTGTATAAAATAAGAAATATGTTATTAAAGCTCTACCCTGTAATTTTTATTATTTTAAGCAAACAATGTAATAGGTTAAAAATAAAAATAGTTATAACAGTCTCTGGTTCTGCCAGAGGAACACTTATTTGTAAACCCATCCCCGCTTAGATCATAAAAATAAAGAATCCTAGATTTAATTAGCTCTAGAACAATAAAAAAAAGGAATGCACAGGCAGTAGACGGCGATTGCCATCTAAGTGGCGGTAGGGAAATAAAAAAAAAAAAAAAAAGCATCAGTCTACCTGCCCAGCGACGAAACCATACCCACACCTGAACTGATAGCCGTTGTCGAGTTCTGCGAGAGGGAGAAGCTTGAACTCGTCATCGGTACAGACTCCAACGCGCACCACACGTTGTGGAGCAGCGCCAGGTGTAACGACCGAGGAGAAGAATTGGTAAATTATCTCTTATGAACTAACCTCCTACTAATCAACAAAGGCTCAGAACCAACATTTGTCACTTCCAGAGCCCAAACCATTATTGACCTAACGTTTTCCACAGAGAGAATCTCAAATTCGATCACAGACTGGCATGTATCCAGAGAGGCATCGTGCTCAGATCACAGGTGGATACGTTTCAACCTCTGCATGAACACACCACCACAGCCCAGGCGCGTCCCACGTAAGACAAACAAGTCGAAGTATGTCAAGTTAGTAAAATCTGCTTTATCTTATAACACCAACACGCCCGACAACCTCTCAGTTGGGGACATTGACTGCTTTACCGACCAACTAACACAAATCTTAACCAACAACTATGAAAAATCCTGCCCGCTTATTACGGCCAAATCAGGCTCTTGATGATCTCAATGAGACGGTGGTGGGGGCCCGAACTGCAAAAACTACGAAGCAAGAAAGGAAAACGTTTAACAGAGCTATCAATACCAAACATATCGTAGACTGGGAAAAGTATTATGATATGAAAAACACCTATAAAAAGCATATCTGCCTCAGAAAAAGCGAGTGCTGGAAACGCTTTTGCACAAACATTGAAAACACCAATCAGGTCACCCGCATCAAAGGTATTCTGTCTAACGAGACGGAACGCACACTTGGATGCCTCAAAAAACCTGACAACACCTATACTAAATCAGACGCGGACACCAGTGAGATTCTGTTAGCAACCCATTTCCCGGGTTGCCAAGTTACTGACTCCATAGACTGGGAGGAGTACACAGAACGGGCGTCAACCAGTGAAGACTGGAATACAGCCCAAAATATTGTCAACCGAGAGAAGGTAATATGGGCAATTAACAGCTTCCTTCCCTTCAAATCCCCAGGACTAGACGGCATTTTTCCCGGGATGTTAAGGTGGTGCAGCGAAATACTAGCCGACCACCTAGTAGCTATATTTCAAGCCTGCATCGCCCACAGGTATATACCTAGGAAATGGAGGGAAGTGAAGGTGGTATTCATACCAAAACCAGGAAGAAGCGACTACACACTGCCAAAATCCTTTAGACCGATCAGTCTAACATCGTTTCTTCTCAAAACTCTAGAAAGTCTATGTGACAGAGAAATACGAGAAAACACACTTTGTCACAAACCACTACACCCGCAACAACACGCCTACAGTAAAGGTAAATCAACAGAATCCGCCCTACACAACGTTGTATCACGCATAGGGGTATCAGTCCAGATCAACTAGGTAATGCGACGTCGACTAGGTAATGGTGGTCAGGCCCGTCGTACATAACACAACCCGACACTGATTGGCCTCTTTTAAATTTTACTCAAATTAAGACACAAGAATTACCTGAATTAAAAACAAGTTTACTATCGAATCACGCTGCATCTGATCTTAAAAATAATGACTATCCTATAATACAATTTAAAAACTAATCCAATATACTTAAGTTAAAACGTGTAGTTGCATATCTACTTCGTTTTCTAGACACTCACAAAAGCGTAAAACCGGTTCGTTATCAGCTGACGACCTCGATGCCTAGTTCATACATTTGTGTCGCTTATCTCAGCGTGAATCATTTGCACTTGAATATGACCTGCCAGCGTGCAAAAAATCATTGAGTTCTAAATCTCCTATTTTATCTTTGACTCCTTTCTTATGTGATGATTTTTAATCCGAGTAGGAGGTCGACTAGAAGCTTCTAACTTTAATTATGATGAGAAGCATCCTATACTTTTGCATTCAAAACATCATTTTACTAAGATTTTATTCGAATACGGACATAAACGTAACTTACACGCTGGTCCGCAGCTATTGCTAGCTACAATACGAGAATATGTGTGGCCTATGAACGGTAGGTATATAGCACGCCGCACCGTGCGTAATTGTTTTAAATGTATTATTAATGTTAATATTATTAATGGCGACTCCAAGGTAAGACAATGAAACCTATGATGGCACATTTGCCTTCCCATCGCGTTACGCCAAGTTTCCCATTTCAAACCTGTGGTCTTGATTTCGGAGGTCCGTTCTTTATTGTTAATAAAAAGGGACGTAGTTCGGTGCTTTTAAAACGCTATCTTTGCATATTTGTATGTTTACGATACAAATGCGTACATCTCGAACTCGTTAGTGATTTGTCAAAAGACGCTTTTGTCATGACGTTCCGCCGCTTAGAGGAAAGCCATCGGAAGCTTACTGCGATAATAGCCGCAATTTTGTTGCAGGCGCTAAAGAAATCAATATTTTTTTTTAAATGTAACACACATTCTATATCTGACTTTGCATGCGAAGAAGGAATTAAATTTTTATTTTCTCCCCCTTACGCACCTCACTTCGGCGGCATCTTTGAAGCCGGTATAAAATCCGCTAAATTTCATTTAAAACGTGTTATGGGTAATTCTCATTTGACATTCGAAGAATTATCCATTTTTTTCACACAAGTGGAGGCTGTATTGAATAGTCGGCCCCTTTATCCTCTACCTACATCCCCTGATGATCTCCTCTGCCTATCTCCTGGAAGTTTCCTCATTGGCCGGGCTCTCACCACAATACCTTCACCCGCAGCGGGTGAAGACCAAGAGCGGCTCTTGAGGACTGCAATGCGAACAATTTAAATCGTTATGAAAGGTTGCAACAAATATACCAACACTTTTGGCGTCGCTGGCAGCGAGAATATATTGCTGAACTGCAGCAATGGCACAAATGGAAAACCAACTCCTCCAACCCCAAAGTAGGAGATTTAGTACTTATAAAAGAAGACGATGTTTCTCCGCTCTAATGGAAACTTGGACGAATCTCAAGATTATTCTACGGTCCAGCTGACAATATAGCCCGAGTTGCAGATGTAACTACTCGAGGAGGATGCTTGCGCCGCCCCTTGGTTCGGCTGTGTCCCTTGCCTACTGCTGAGGAATTAGAAGATTGAAATCCGAAGATTTTAATGGGGGCAGGATGTTAACGCCTGATAGAATATCAATCGCAAGTGTAGTGTGTGTTTGCGCGACCTATTTATAAAGACAGTAGTTTTGCGTTAGGCACCTGTCATTCTTTCACTTCAACTTTAGCTACGCTAAGAACAACACTGTTACCAAAACCCACATCCATCAAACGCTGTTGTTTTCTTTGGAGACTTGGGTAAGTAGCATTGACTTACAAGATGTCATTTTTGATTCCATTCCATTAATAGTTAACGCTAAGAGAACTTATAATTGTCATCTCCTAAAATTTATAGCTATCGATTATGTAAATAAAAACTATAGTAATTTCTACAAAATATTTACTGATGGATCAAAAGATAATGATGTAGGGGGTGCAGCGTTTTTCGATCCATGTCTTGATTGCTATGGTAGGTTTAGAATTGACGCGAATAAATCCATAATGAATATTGAACTAATCGCCATAGCGGAAGCTTTATCGTACATACATACATTCAATTAATTTTGATAAATTTGTAATTTTGACTGATTCCAAAAGCTCATTGCAACACTTGGCTCGATGTACCTCTCACGTGAGAGGCATACCGATTGCATATCAGATATTGCAGTCAATTCTTAATCTTAAATCTCATCACAAGACAGTGTGCCTTCAGTGGATTCCTTCACATGTTCAAATAAAAGAAAATGATCAAGCAGACCTTCTTGCAAAGCAGGCGATTGCAGATGGAGTTCCGTTAGACCAGTTGTCTCTGTTTTCAGATTTTATCAGGCATGTTAAAAACAAGTGTGCTGATGTTTGGCAAGAATATTTTGACGAAAGATCACGGGAAAAGGGAATCTGGTACAAAACCATCCAACCTCTAATAACCCAACATCCTTGGATTGATACTACATTGTTCATGCGAAACAATTTAAAATCTGTACTTAGATTGCGATCTGGACACATCCCTTCAAACAAATTTACTTTTCTCATGAATATAGTTCCATCTCCAAACTGTAATGATTGTGGTGTGCTCGAAGATCTCCAGCATATTTTATTGGAATGTGTCCGTAACGCAACATTTAGATCCACTTGTGTAAATAAGATTCGTCAACTAGATGTAGGTATTGTAAATAGCATTTTATCCAACCCTAGTTGTGAAGAAGTAGAGCTCTTAATTAAGTTATTAGATTTAGGTTTAGTTAAGCATTAAGTTTTTATTTTTTTGTGAATTTGTTTCATTTCTTTTTCTTATACGGACGATGTGGTCGCTAAGCGACAAAGTCTTAAATAAATAAAAAAAAAAAAAAACAAACGCTGTAAAGAGACAATATAATCTTCAATTTGAACTCTGGAATTTCAATAATGTTCCTCTGTGCATTAACAGTTAGTAACATATAATAAAATCAAATTAAATGTGTTAGTATAAGGTCTATATTTATAATAATTCAATTTAAAATGTCAAGGCTAGGTTCATACACAAGATTAGGATCAATTGTGTCACGAGCTAAGCTAAAGGTTGGTGGTGCTTAACAGCCCAGAGAGCCAAGATTCCACAATTGTACGCAGAGCGATCGGCCACAACAGCCAGCATACTGTTAGGACTGTCGCGAATGCGGCGCATCAGAGAAAGGGTTCTGCTACGCATTATCGCATTATAGTCGATAACTCTGGCACCTGCAAACATCCCCGATGCGCTACAAAACCGCAGCAGTCCCATCAGCATCCTAAAACCATTGTTATACTGTACTTGTAGCGCTTTGCAGGCCTTTTTTGTATACTAACTCCACAGACTGCACGTGTAGAAATTTTGACAGAACGCCGTCAAAAGTGTCTTTTTGACCGGAGTTGAACATCGTGCAAATCTGCGAGCCAGCATATTACATCGCACAGATGTCGCTCTGTGCTCCCTCTTTATATTAACATCATCAGTCATATCATCAGTGACCCAGTGGCCCAAGTATTTAAACTTCTTATCCCAAGTAAGAGGAGTGCCATCTAGTAGACCGGTAAAGTAGGATAGGTCTTACTTCCAGCCTTAAATGGCATCACCTCGCTCTTTTTAGTGTTATACTTGAGCCCATGAGCCTCTGCGTATGTTTCACATATATTGAGCAGCTTTCTGAGCGCACTAATTAAAGGACTCAGCAGAACCATATCGTCCGCATAACTTATGTTGTTAACTACAGTACCGTTAATCGAGCATCCGACTTTGGTTCTGCTGAGTTCCTCAATTAGGCGATTCAAGTAAAGGTTGAAAAGCTTTGGAGAGCTTATTCCATCCTGCCTTACACCACATTGGAGAATATATTCTTCCGAGAAGGAGCCCGCCCAACGCACCTGGTTAGTTTGATTTTCGTACCAGTACTTGAAAACAAAAATTTGTTTTTTTTAAACTTTCGCGATCACGACACATTATTAACACATATTTAAACGGGTATTTATCGCGCTATTTACCTTTATTATTGCCCGACGTTTCGACAGGATTGCACCCATCGTGGTCCCGGGAAGACTGACATGTTAGAGGTGACCGCAGCAAAGCGAAGGCGTCTTTTCAGACTACCCTCACTTGGTCTTCATAAATATAAAAACTTGAGATTAAGGCTGTTTCACACTGGGACAGCACACTACACTAACTGTATCAGCACACTTAGGTTGATTCACACGTCGAGTACACTTGGCTATCACTGGATTCCATGAGGCAGAGAGTCTGAAGCCGTCTTCACGATTGAAATTAGGACACTTCTTAATTTCAATTGCTTCCCGAACCATTCTCTTGTAATAGTGCCTCTCGTTGGCTATAACTTTGGGATTGTGGAGTTCAATCCAGTGATTGGGTCCTGAGTCCACTACATGCTCAGCTATAGCAGACCTGGTCACTTGTCGATTTTTCACCGCTGCTATGTGTTCCTTTACACGTTCAGCGACTGTGCGCTTCGTTTGGCCTATGTAGGAACGTCCACAGCTGCGATCGATTTTGTAAACACCAGGAACTTGCAAGGGTACTACATCCTTAGGTGTACGTAGACGCTTAGCCACTTTAGTGTGTGGGGTGTAGATTGACTTTATTGAAAACTTCTTAAGTAAGTTTCCAATTTTGTCCGTTACACCTTTCACGTACGGCAAGAAGGCTGACTGTCTCTCGACTTCCGTTTGCTTATCTTTGCGCCTACGACTAGGATTCCATCTATGAGTCATGTAGCCATTCCGCTTGAGAACTCCCTGAACATGATTCAGCTCTCCGGGTAAATGTTCAGGGTCGCAGAGGTCATAAGCTCTATTCATCAGTGACGAGACTACTGACTGCAGATGTGACGGATGATGGTGCGACGCAGCGTTCAGGTATCTATCGGTGTGTGTCGGCTTCCTGTACACGGTATGACATAAGGACCCATCAGGACTCACCATGACTTTCACATCCAGGAAAGCTAAAGATCTGTTCTCCTCTATTTCATGCGTTAGCCGGATCTTCGGGTGTAGGGAATTCAGATATTCAGTAAGCTGATTAACTTCCTGGCTATTGTACCCGTTGATCACGCAGAAAATGTCGTCGACGTATCTCTTCCAAAGTTTTATACCGCAGGCCGTAAGATCAATCATAGTTTCAAAATGTTCCATCCAGATATTGGCTAGTACCGGGGCCACCGGGCTTCCCATAGCTACACCATCAATCTGGAGGTAATGTTGCCCTTGGTATAAAAAGAAATTGCCATTAAGACAATTCTGAAGCAGAACAGCATACTGATCCGGAAGTTCATCGTCACTTAGTCTCTGCCTTACAACATCAATCCCTGAGAGGAACGTTGGTGAAGAGAGACTCGACGTCAAAGCTTACCAGTAAGTCCCCAGGTGGAGACATCCCGGGACCACGATGGGTGCAATCCTGTCGAAACGTCGGGCAATAATAAAGGTAAATAGCGCGATAAATACCCGTTTAAATATGTGTTAATAACAAAAATTTGATCTTTTGGAAGAGTTATTTTTTTTTATTTATTTATTTATGTATAAAAGACTCTTAAATAACATAATATAAACGTCTAAAAAACCGTATTTAGTTTGTCTTAGACGCTAATGAAGAACATTCCTCAAATTATAATAACATAAGTTAACAAAATTATAAATGTACGTAGCACAGTAACAGTAGTAGCACAGATGTAGTAGTTCGAAGACATTGTTTGAGCGCACTCACATTCCAACGTCCTTATCTGCGATGACCTTCAATTGCAACTCAGACAAGGTGCACAAGAATGACTGCGCTGATGCCTATTTACGCAATAAATCTTTTAGATGTCCTATTCGATATAAATAATCGTAAAAGTTGTATCACACTGTAGCTTTTGCCAAAGAACACTATAGGAAACTAAGTCAAATGCCTTTGACAAGTCCAAAAAGCACGCAAAGACAGGCGTTTTTTTATTTGTGTAGTATTGGACGGCATTCTTGAGGCAAAGACTGCTGACTCTGTTGACAGTCCGGGCCTAAAGCCAAACTGAGCGTCATTCAGAGTCAGGTGCCTACTAAGATGATTATCAAGCAAGCCACCTTTGCAATAACCGTCGCCAGCGAGATAGGTCTATAGTTTGACTTGTCAGAGACATCACCGGTTTTATTTTTAATGACAGGAACAACAATAGTTCTCATTAGATCTGGAGGTAAATAAGAGTGACCAATACAAAAACCAAATAACATAGCAAGCACTCTGGAAGTGCTCCCTACTGAGACCATCATGTCCTGGTGATTTACCATGTTTAATGTCTATAATAGTAGTTGCAATATCTTTAGCAGTTACCTGCACATGAAATTCAGGCAGACTATTCTCAGCAGAAGGCTCATCCAGCATCAAGCTGACTGTTGGTGGGATGACTTTAAAATGATCTAAGAAAATATTTGCAAGATTTTCACGATTAAAGCAGAGGGTCGACAGAGTGGGACATTGTGGGACATTGTGTGACAGGAGGTGAGCGGTGATTCGTGACGTCACATTCAAAAATACATTTAAATGTAGGTTAATAAAACTAATTTCGGCAATGCTGTTTTGGTTTCTTTATCTATCTAATTAACTTTAGTTTCTTATATGTATGTATATATATTTATGACCCACGATGTAAAACCGTCTACCAGCTAGCATTATTGAAGCGTGCTCGATACAATCCTATCGAAGGCAGAATATAGAGGTAGAAGTGGCTTATTAACAAGTCTCATATCATAATTATGTATCTGTAATTTACATTTTTATTGTATTTTTTATAAACTTTATTTTATGATAAATGTTCTATAAATGTTCTGTATTTAATAACACTTTAGCATGTATAGCTTACCTATAACTTTAAAAAGTATGAAAAAATTCAAAAGTCAATAGTCCTCAAGTCCTCAATGGATACACAGATTTTTATGGGTCACAATACACTAGAACATCATCTTTCAAACAAAATAAAACTAAATGAGAGCTACGTATCTGGCAGACAAACAGATAAAACCTGTTTGCATTGGGGATAAAAATAAGTTGCACAATAAAGACAAAGTTAAAGACATTTATTTGCAAAAAACATGTGTTTACAACACAATATAACTATATTCAAAATTCAGCTTTATTTTTGTACGTAGCGCTGCATGTGGAGTAAACGGAGTGCTCCTATACTAATTTCCTTTCTATTTTAAATGTTAATGCAAAATAGTGCTGATATTCTTATTTATTATAGCTAAGTCTAATTAATTAAATCGGTGTACTGTTATGTTTAACTATTCCTTTAATCTGTTCCATAAATTCTAATTGATTATAAAGGAGAGATTTCCTTCTGGACGTCTTGCGCTGTGTCCAAGATCAGACGCCGTCACTCCTCTTTCCTTTATTGTTTTTTGATGTTCCTGAGATTATTCGAGGAGCGGCGATGCTGTGCGTTATGTGCGTGATTATTGGACAAACGGTCTTTTTTGCTCGCCCTTGACGCGCCTGCTTCTTGAAGTTCCGAGCCTGAAATAAGCGGATTATCTACAAAAGGGTTGCTGATAAGGCGTTTGTGAGCTTTGACATAAAACATTCGAAGACTTTTGTAGAGTTTCAATCGGGTATGGAAAATAGGTAGGTATAAATAATGGTAGGTATAAATATGCCGTGGGGTGCCGGCTGTAGAATGTTGCCCCTCCTTTCTTGCCTGTGGATGCACTAAGAATCTGCTAAGGGATGCCTTCGGAAGATGAGCAGCAGCGTCTTCCGCGTCTTTAACACCGTATACTGCGCTCGCCAACCCGCTTGCCAAGCGTGGCGAGTATGGCAATAACCCCTCATGATAATAACACAACCAAGGACCAGGCCCCGAGTCCCCGGCAGCCCCGCTAGTCGTGGCTACGGTAGCGGCCACGGTAACGGCGGGGCTAGGGGTGCTAAGAATCCCCGGGAGACGGACGGCTACCAACCCCAACGACGACCACTGGCCCTGGTAACACACAACATCCGCACTTTGAGCACAGACGAAAAGATTGTTGAGCTGGAAGAAGAAATGAGTAGGTTACACTGGGACATTTTAGGATTATCAGAAGTCCGTAGAGAGGGCGAGGACACGATATCCCTTAAGTCCGGTAATCTACTCTATTACCGGGAGGGCGACCAACAATCCCAAGGTGGTGTCGGGTTTCTCGTTCACAAGTCACTCATTAACAACATTGTCACCATCGACAGTGTGTCGAGCAGGGTCGCATACCTAACACTCAGAATATCTAAAAGATATTCGCTGAAGGTCGTTCAGGTATATGCGCCGACCTCGTCACACCCAGATGAAGAAGTAGAGTCTATGTATGAGGACATTAGTAGGGCCATACATACAAACAAAACTCACTTCACTGTTGTTATGGGGGACTTCAATGCAAAGTTAGGCAAGAGAAGCGATGATGAGTTGAGAGTGGGGCAATTTGGGTATGGGCAACGGAACCCCAGGGGACAGAGGCTGGCCGATTTTCTGGAGAAAGAAGGACTCTTTATGATGAATTCTTTCTTCCAGAAGCCGCCTCACAGGAAATGGACCTGGATGAGTCCCGATGGTTTCACGAGAAATGAGATTGATTTCATCTTGACCAACAAGAAACGGGTATTCAATGATGTCACTGTGATTCACAGGGTGAAAACCGGAAGTGATCACCGAATCGTTAGAGGCACATTGAATATGAACGTTAGACTTGAAAGGTCTCGTCTGATGAAATCTACGCTCCGTCCCACTCGTGCACATATCCAAAACCTCGAGAGCTTTCAACTCGAACTTTCAAATCGCTTTGATTGTCTGGGTCTCGAAGAACATGCATCAGTGGACGAGATCAATAACAGGTTCGTAGAAACTGTCCATACGGTGGGGTCTCAGTTCTTTAAGACGCCCCGTACAAATAGACCTCAGAAACTCTCTGATGACACTCTTAACCTCATGGCTGAACGACGCTCATTACGACTGCAGTCTCCCGATGATGCTAAGTCACATAGGCAGCTCAATAGACAAGTTTGGAAATCCTTGCGGCACGATATTCGTACCTTTAATACAGCTCGTATTAAAGATAAGATAGAGCGGAACAAAGGCTCCAAAGTGTTCGCGAGAGATATGTCTATTGGGCAAAGCCAGATGACGAAGCTGAAGAGGGAAGATGGCAGTATAGCGTTAAGTAAAGCAGAAGTGTTAAGGGAAGTCGAAAGGTTCTATGGACAGCTCTACGATTCGGTCACTAAACCTGTTTGCAGTGTGGCAGAAGATCCTAGAGCCAAGCTGACCCGACATTATACCGAAGATATCCCGGACATCAGCCTGTACGAGATCAGGATGGCCCTGAAACAGCTTAAGAACGACAAGGCGCCGGGGGAGGACGGAATCACTTCAGAGCTTCTGAAAGCGGGTGGATCACCGATACTTAAAGTCCTTCAGAAGCTCTTCAACTCCGTCTTGCTCGAAGGTATTACCAGGCGTCCGTCACTCGCTCAAGGCCACGCGTTAAATGCCTACCGCTCTGCACATCGCCGGAGTTGCTTGTAGGGATGTTCCGATACCATCAAAGTATCGATACCTACTCATATCAGTAGTACTCATATCGTTTTACGATACTACTCATATAAGTAACCATAAAGTATCGATACCTAGTTATAACGATAGGTTTTAGTATTTTTAGTTAAATTATTTTATAGTATAAATTATATATATATATTAGTTTATTTTTAGTAAAAGAGCAATAATAGTATAGGTGTGTAAAGTGTGGCGTGTACTTAGTTCGTTATGTCAAAGATTATAACTACTACCATAGTATACCTACTGCGTACGGAGAGTAGGTAGGTACTTACCTCCCTGTACAAAGGTCGCTGCTTTTCTTAACCGACTTAAATAAAGAGGATGTTCTCAGGCCATCTGATTTTTTTATTTATTTGAGAACTCTATCGTTTATGAACTGATTATTACTATATTGGATTAACGGGTATTTATCGCGTAATTACCTTTATTATTATCCTGACGTTTCGAACATCGAAAGGTATCCATCATTTTAAAAAACTAAATCATATTTGAGCAACCAATAATAGCTGTTTTTTTCACCACATTCGTTTTATTATAAAAATCTCATCGTAGAAGCGCAACCCTAGCCCTAGCGATGCCGCGTCACAGATTACTTGCAAGTAGGTAAGGCGGGTGAGCAAAGCAATCTCAACGATTTTGTAGGCTATTATAGCGTAGGTATTTTCGCTTTTGTATTGGAGTGATGTATCTGTTAGTTTCTGTAATCTGTGGTATTACGCCAAAAACATGGAACAAAAGCGTCGTGGTACTGTTCTTTAAGAAAGGTGACAAAACCTTGCTTAAGAACTACAGACCGATCTCGCTTTTGAGCCATGTTTATAAGCTGTTTTCAAGGGTCATCACAAATCGTCTCGATCGCAGGTTTGATGACTTCCAGCGTCACGAACAAGCCGGGTTTCGAAAAGGCTACAGTACCATAGACCACATTCATACGCTGCGGCAAGTGATACAGAAGACCGAAGAGTATAACTTGCCGCTATGTCTCGCGTTTGTGGACTATGAGAAAGCCTTCGATTCGATCGAAACATGGGCGGTGCTCGAGTCTCTCCAACGATGCCGAATTGACTATCGGTATATCGAAGTGTTGAAGTCTTTGTATAGAAACGCCACTATGTCAGTCCGAGTACAGGAACAGAGTTCGAAGGATATTCCCTTAAAAAGAGGCGTAAGACAGGGAGACGTTATTTCTCCGAAACTGTTTACGACCGCTTTGGAAGATGCCTTTAAGCTCTTGGAATGGAAAGGACTAGGCATCAACATTAACGGCGAATACATGACTCACCTTCGGTTTGCCGACGATATTGTGGTCATGGCAAAGTCGATGGAAGAACTCGGCACGATGCTCGAAGGCCTCAACCGAGTCTCCCAACGGGTAGGTCTTAAAATGAACATGGACAAGACGAAGATTATGTCGAATGTCCATGTTGCGCCTGCCCCAGTTATGGTTGAGAACTCGGCTCTCGAAGCTGTCGACGCGTATGTATACCTAGGACAAACAGTCCAATTAGGTAGGTCCAACTTCGAGAAAGAGGTTAATCGACGAATCCAACTCGGATGGGCAGCGTTTGGGAAACTACGCAACGTCTTTTCGTCCAAAATTCCTCAGTGCCTTAAGACGAAAGTCTACAATCAGTGTGTGTTACCAGTGATGACATATGGAACCGAGACGTGGTCATTCACGATTGGCCTCATGAATAAGCTCAGAGTCGCTCAACGAGCTATGGAGAGGGCTATGCTCGGGGTTTCTTTACGCGATCGAATCAGAAATGAGGAGATACGTAGAAGAACTCGGGTCACCGACATAGCCAAACGGATTAGCACGTTGAAGTGGCAATGGGCAGGCCATGTAGCTCGCAGAACAGATGGTCGATGGGGCCGAAAAGTTCTCGAGTGGAGGCCACGGACCGGCAAGCGCAGCGTAGGACGTCCACCAACAAGATGGGATGATGACCTGGTGAAGACCGCAGGTCGACGGTGGATGCAGATCGCTTCCAACCGCAATAACTGGATATCCATGAGGGAGTCCTATGTCCAGCAGTGGACGTCCTACGGCTGAAATGATGATGATGATGATAAATAATGGGAATCCTCCGTGAATAGCCTGTCTGCTATATTTAACGGCAGAGTTTATTTTTGCTATATCTACAACTGTCGAACATTTCTCTGTTCAAACTAAGCGTTGAATGAACTGAAATTATATTTGGCGCTAAATCGTGAATATCGAGTTTCTATGTAGCTTTTTATTTATTTATTTATTCAAAAAAAACCAACAGCTTTTAAATATTTTATATATTTGAAAAGCTGTTGGTACATCTGCTTAAAAATAGGAAGCCAACAAAAGATTTTCACAAGTAGTAGATAAAAGTAAAAAATTAAACATTGTTAAACTCATACTAGATATAAAAATATAAGGAAAACTAATAGTAATACACATTTTTACTGTATTGAATAAACACGTATTGACTTTGATTAATAACAAAGCTTTTGCACCTACTAGAATAAAACAAACTAAAATAATATAATTAATAATAATATAATAATACGTTCACAAGTCACTCATCAACAACATATCACTATCGACAGTGTGTCGAGCAGGGTCGCGTACCTGACACTCAGAGTATGTATCTAAGCGATATTCGCTGAAGGTCGTTCAGGTATATGCACCGACCTCGTCACACCCAGATGAAGAAGTAGAGTCTATGTATGAGGACATCAGCAGAGCCCTACATACGAACAAAACTCAATTTATTGTTGTTATGGGGGACTTCAATGCAAAGCTAGGCATGAGAAGCGATGATGAGTTGAGAGTCGGGCAATTTGGATATGGGCAACGGAACCGTAGGGGACAGAAGGCTGGCCGATTTTCTGGAGAAAGAAGGACTCTTTATGATGAATTCTTTCTTCCAGAAGCCGCCTCACAGGAAATGGACCTGGATGAGCCCCAACGGTTCCACGAGAAATGAGATTGATTTCATCTTGACCAACAAGAAACGAATATTCAATGATGTCTCTGTGATTCACAGGGTGAAAACCGGCAGTGATCACCGAATTTTTAGAGGCACATTGAATATAAACGTTAAACTTGAAAGGTCCCATTTGATGAAGTCTACGCTCCGACCCACTCGCGCACATATCCAAAACCTCGAGAGCTTTCAACTCGAACTTGCAAATCGCTTTGACTGTCTAGAAGTAGATGCATCGGTGGACGAGATCAATAACAGGTTCGTAGAAACCGTCCATACGGTGGGGTCCCAGTGCTTTAAGACCCCCTGTTCCAATAGACCTCAGAAACTTTCTGATATGAACACTCTTAACCTCATGGCTGAACGACGTTCTTTGAAATTGCAGTCATTCAAATTCTTCGTACCTATTTATATTACCTTATATTTTTAATGACAAAGCTTTAGTTATTTTTGGTAATGTTTGTCATATTTTCAATATTGATCTTTATGTTAACTTGTATATTAATTCATCCTATTTTTTCTCTTCTTTTTATCTTAGCGCACATAATAGAGTAAGCTATGTACACTTCAATTGTCGTCTGTATCAGATCAATACTTTATACTATATACATGTGTTTTTTTTATAATTTGTAAATACTTTCGATGTCAGTGTACTTTTAATAAACAAATAAATACAGTGGACCTAAGTCATTTTATGGATACATCCGCCAACAACTGATATCAAAAGTTCCAGTGCCTCCATCATTACGAGATAACCTTACTAAAACGGTAAAAAATTACCATGAACAGGTTGCTGACATTTTTGCAAGATAGTTTGAAAAATCATATGCGATAGAACCACCTCATGTCCTGATTCCACAAACCCAAGCACCAAGAGTTGGTTGGTAACTTCTTGGAAAATGTGCAGTTCTCTCCAGACTTAGTCCGGAAAACCATTATGTTCCTCATAGACAACACAGCTATGGGCCCTGATGAAATATCTGCAATACTACCAAAGAAATGCAGTTCAGTCATAAGTAAACAATTGTCAACCTCAATGACCAACTCGCTGAACCTAGGTGAACTCCCACTTGATTGGAAAGAAGCAATTGTGACACCAATTTGTAAAAAAGGGAATAAACGTATTGCGGCCAACTCTCGCTCAATAAGCCTTACCTATAGTTTGTTATTTTTTATATTTTTTTAAACCGTACTTAGGTTTTCAAAGAAATGAATAATCTTATCAAAAAATTTACGGTTCCGGTGGGATTCGAACCCACGTCCGTCAAATCAATACTTGACGCTTCCTTAAGCTGGAAGTGCTTTGTCCGCTAAGCTACAGAACCCATGTCGGGACCCGCTGAAATCCTTGATAAGGTGATGTCGGTTTGAGCAACCGAAGAGCGCCGTCTACAGGTTTATGCTACCCGAACTACTAAGTCTTCGATTTAACCATATATCCATCTTTGGCGTGAACTTCATTGATGTTTTTGTTCCTTGTGAAAAACAAACGTTTATTTTATGGATAAATAAAATTGTAAGTAAGCTTAGGAACTAACTAGATTAAACTTAGATTAAACTTAATTTAAAATGTTAAAGTCGAGTGTGAGTATCCACACAAACCCCGCTGTGGTTTACGGATACAATAATACTAAGAAAACCATGAATTTTTATAGTAAAGAATAAATAAAAAAAAAAAAAGGTAACTACTAGAGTTCTCCTGTTCATTGTCTGAAGTTGCATTCAGTAGCAATGACTAGAGATGTCGCTATAGCTTATTCTATAGTTTGATTCGCGGTGCTCCGCCATCTCCCGCCGGAACTCACGCAGCTCTGATATCCATTCCGCATGCTCCCGTCTCAGCTCACAAACGTCCTCGGCGGCCGTGGCTCCGGCCGTGGGAGTTAAGGCTCGACAGTCCCCTCCAGCGTCAGAGGTGGCGGCGGCGGCGGCTTTAACCCTAGAAAGATAATCATATTTTAAACTACGGTAAAGATAATCATGCGTAATTTTCACGCATGCATTTTAAGACCCTCTTATTCCGAATTTAGCTAATAGAATTAGATAAAAGGTTTATAAATAGGTTTATTGGGTTTAAATGATATAATAAATACCAAAAATATTGTATTTTTTTGTATATTTACTAAAAGATGGACGATTAATCTTAACTTATACGTAAACTTTCAAACTCAGATAACAAATTTTAAATAGCTTCCATTTAGGGTAATAACAGTCGTATATTCAATCATAATATAGCTTTGGAACACATCTATATTATGCTCTCTGCAAATAACGCTTTTGCAAATTTTGCTGGAAGGATTAGCTTTACGCCTCATTTTTGAACGGCAATAAATAGTTTATTTGGTTCTGAAGTCTCTGTGTTGTTTTTATGTTGAACTAGAGGATACATATCAGTGATATTATCCCGCAAATATCTTTTCAATATCTAAGCGTTTGGTCTTGAATAGTAAAGTTACAGCCGTGTACTTAGATTTTTTTATATTTTTTTTGCGGCTTAGAGGCTTCTCGTCCTTACTCACAACATTGTAGTGGTATATTATAAAATAATTTATGCAGCCTATGCAGGCCACGTTAAATATGTCGTAAAATAACGCCATAGTACATCTTTCTGTTGCAATTTGCAAGACATCAAGGAACCCATTTCGTCCAGTTTATCGACTCCGCCTTTTCAACACATAATAATTTCTATTTTATGCTTCGAGACGGCTCTTTCGCTTGTGGTTTACCTACATACGCCTCTTCTGTGTCACTCTGTATATCATAGTTGCTGTCGTGATTATCTTGTTTGCTCGCAGGATCGTTCGAAACCATGTCATCACTCTGAAGAAGAGCAGAACAAATATCTTCCTCATCCAGGTTTGGTCTAGTCATTGTTGCATCAGGATACATAAAATATAAAACAATAACATAAAACGTTACTAGATGGCGCTATTTTAGTGTGTAACCTATGGTATAGTGCAGGCGGCTACGTACAACACGGTCAATGACACCTGACAGCTGATTATTAAAAACTATGGACAGCTGTTTGCTAGGTACCTACCCGCTTCAAAACAATAATAAATGTTTCTCAAAATAATTTGACAACAGTTTTCGATTTTATCACGATAATCCGGACACACAGAGGCACGCAAACACTAACACAGGTCAGTTGACAACTTGTTTTTATTTATACACCGAGATAAAAACAAATACAGGTAGAAAAGTAATTTTGCGACTCGAAATATACATCACGTAACGTCACTTAACCACGTCAAGGACGACACTGATGACTGATAATAGCAAAGGAACTCAGAAAATTCTTAGCAGAACAAAATATTATTCTCAATGAATATCATGGTTTCATCCCCGGACGTTCAACACTTACAAATTTATTATGCTGCATCGATTTATGGACCTGGGACTGGGACAATCGTGAGCCTACTGACATTCTCTACCTATAAAAAAGCGTTTGATAGAGTACCATCAAAGCGACTCCTGTCAAAACTGGAACACTATGGTATCCGAGGCCATCTCTTAAAGTGGATAGAGGACTTTTTATCCAATAGAACTTTAAAAGTTCGAGGAGGCGAGGCATATTCCAAACCACATAGTGCACAGCGGAGTCCCACAAGGATTAGTACTTGGACCAATTCTTTTTGGGATTTTCCTAAAAGATACATATAGGACAACACATTCAATCACAGTTATCTTTCTTCGCAGATGATACAAAAAATATGGAAAAACAAGAACCCAAGACTAAACTATTATATCAATAACCATGAAATTAAGTAGATTGTCAAAGATACCTTGGTATCAATATTACTTCAGACCTGAAATAGGAAACTTATATCTTGGAAATTCAGTTTCAGTTTATTTATTCAAAAACAATTACATTCTGTACAAATTTAGGTACAATTAATTATATTTAATATTTATACAATGACTTATAATGATACAAAAAACAAAGAACATAATAATGTTCTTAAATAAATAGCATGCAATTATTATTTAGGTAATCTAAATCATCATTCTAGCATAATAATTACTTTCGTGTGATAAACTCGTCAATTGTGTAAAAACACCCCTTCAGCAAAATTTTTCTTAAATTATTCTTGAAAATTTTTATATTGTCAAATTACCACCTTTCTATCTGCATCTCTTTAAGATTCTGTGATGACTTTCCTATACAGTTTTATATATTTATTTTGATATGTGACCAAAGATTCGTGACTCTTTTGTTAAAGGTGTTGAGGAACCTCTTCATTTTGCTTGCTGTTTTTATTCCTTTATATATCCATCTTGTTTCGATTTGTTTGTGTGTGTTCACATGTACTTCATTTTTTGTAAAAGACATATCAAAAATGTTTTGGAAATTTGTCAAAAAGTTCTTACTGCCCAATAAGTCCTCCTGTAAGCTCTGCCTAAATACTTTTTTCTGAGCCTCAGAGAAAGAACGTTGTTGCATTCTAATAGAACTCTTATTTTCAGTAAAGTCACACCTTCCAAATCTAGACTGCAGAGTAAACCTGCATGTCCCTCCACAATACCATTTTCATCAACATTCAAGTTTGTGACTTTTTCATTTGCCAGGTTTGTAAGAATGTTGACAATGCATGATTCATGTCCATTCCGAAAAAAGGTTGGCGAGGTTAATAAATCGCTGAAATTTAAACAATTAAGCAAGGTTTCAAATTCATTTCTATGTTTGCTTTCTTTAAGTAAGTCTATGTTAAAATCTCCTAAAATAGCCTTTTGTTGAAGAAGTGTTTTTATAAAGATTCTAGTCTAGTTATAAAATCACTGAAATTTTTATCATCTGGCACTCTATATAGACAACATATGTTTAAGTGTAGCTTAGTATCTCTAGCCCCACTTATTTTAAAATTATCTAGTTTATATAATTTCTTACATATGTCAAGCTCTTCGGTGTTATTTTTAATGTGTGATAAAATTAGTGTTCCTCTCCTTTTTTTGTTGACTCCACAGTTAAATGATGCCATATTATAGTTTTCCAAATTAAATACATTAATAGTGTGTTTCTTAAGAAAATGTTCTTTTACGCATATGTAATTTATGTCAATATCCATATCATGTAAATATATTTTTAGGTCATCTTTTTTGTTTGATATTCCACATAAATTTTGGTATAGAATATTTATTCTAATATATTGAATATTTAGAATATTTAGTCTAATACGGAAGTATGTTATGATAATTATTATAATTCAAAATATATATCAAATCTATTGTTTTTACATGAGTGTGTAGGTTATAATAACTCTCCTGAAATAGGGTTTGCAATTTTTTTCTGAGGTCATAATTTTTTTCGTTCTTGTGACATATTTGTAAAATGTCCTTATGAATGTACCTACATACAGTCCCTTTGTCAAATTTGTACATGTTGTTTTTTTCTATATTCTCCGCCAAAGAAAGTATTTAATTCAAGCATAGTTGCATTTTCAAAGTTAGAACACATCAGGCGAAATGCTTTGTTTACATTATATTTATTTAAAATTGTAGTTTTATGGACTGCGCCAAGCAGGACGTTTGTGTGTGTGAGCTCACTAATGCAACAGTATAGAGAAGATTGCAATTCCAAAAGGTTGGAGTCATTAGTACCGGTTAATAAAATTACAAAGTCCTCCTTTGTGTAGTCCTTACAATAGTTGCTTTTACATAACTCAATAACATTTTTGGTACTTGCATAGGATTTTATGAAAGAGAATACAAGAAATCGGTCCCCTAGAAGTGTCTGCATCTTTTCGCCAATACGCCTGCCATTTTCATCCGCAAGAATGAAAACACGTCGGCTTGTTCGGATGTTAGTCTTGCTTTTAGTTTTTTTTGTAGCTACTGCGATCTTGTAATTTTTTTATTTTTTTTTTGACAATTCACACAGCATCACCTAGCCCCAAGCTAAGCAGAGCTTGTGTTATGGGTACTAGATGACTGATATACTTAATACAATATACTACATAGATAGATATTTTTTATTATACTTAGTCTGGCCATAAATACTGTTACAATTAAAAATAAACAAAATATTTCATTTGAATTTGGAACCTGTTATTTTTATATGATTGTTCATTGTGTTTTCTCATTTTGGCGCCAATAAATTGTACAATATTTTGCGATATTAAAATGGAGTGGGGTGATAAAGAGAACCGAATCGCTGTGATTGCATTGCACAAAGTAGGTATGGAGCCAAATGCTATTTTTAAAACTCTCCATACGCTTGGTATTAGTGAAATGTTTGTGTACCGGGCTATTAATAGGTACAATGAGACCTCCTCTGTTTGTGACAGAAAAATATCTGGCCGTCCACGTAGTGTTCGTACGAAAAAGGTGGTCAAAGCAGTAAGGGAAAGAATTCGAAGAAATCCTGTCCGAAAGCAAAAGATTTTATCTCGGGAGATGAAGATAGCACCTAGAACCATGTCGCGTATTTCAAAAGATGACTTAGAACTTGCAGCCTATAAGAGACGTACTGGTCATTTATTAACTGATAATTTAAAAAAGAATAGGGTGGTAAAATCGAAACAATTACTGAAGTGGTACGCAAAGGGAGGTCACAGAAAAATTTTGTTTACGAATGAGATTTTTTTTACAATTGAGCAACATTTAAACAAACAAAATGACCTTATTTATGCTCAAAGCTCTACGGAAGCTTCCCAATTTGTCGACAGAGTGCAACGTGGGAACTATCCGACTTCAAAGATGGTTTGGTGGGGTATTAGCTATGAAGGAGTAACTGAGCCATACTTTTGTGGAAAAGGTATCAAAACATCGGCACAAGTGTATCAAGATACCATTCTTGGGGAGGTAGTGAAGCCCCTTAACAACACCATGTTCAATAACCAAGAATGGTCCTTCCAGCAAGACTCGACGCCGGGTCATAAAGCTCGGTCTACGCAGTCTTGGTTGGAAACGAACATTTCGCACTTCATCAGAGCTGAAGACTGGCCATCGTCTAGTCCCGATCTTAATCCGCTGGATTATGATTTATGGTCAGTTTAAGAGAGTACGGCTTGCTCTAAACGCCATGATAATTTGGAGTCCCTAAAACAATCCGTACGATTGGCAGTGAAGAATTTTCCCATGGAAAGAGTGCGTGCTTCTATTGATAATTGGCCTCAACGTTTAAAGGACTGTATTGCAGCCAATGGAGACCACTTCGAATAAGCTTTTTATATTTTAAATTGTTTTATATTTATGTATTATACTAACACACTGTAAAAGTAATAAATGTTATTTGCAAGAGAAAACAATGTTTTTCTTTGTTACAGTATTTATGGCAAGACTAGGTATATAGAAAACATCCAGAACACCCTGAACAAATATCTGCAGGTCATACAGACATTTGTTCCGAGGCGGGATTCGAACCCGCAACCTCTTGCGTAGCAGGCGGACCTTCGCCCGCTGCGCCACAGAGGTCGTCAAGGTTTGGGTTTGTCGTACGTACTATTAATGTCGGGATTACAGGCAGGAGTAGAAACTCTCAGTCGCTTTTCCTCTGCATTTCCGCTAGTAGATTCTATTTTTCTGTTCTCCTTTTCTTGTATCAGTGCGTTTTCTAAATTATTTGCCTTTTTTACTTTTGGTTGATCTTTCTTCTTGCTGTTACTTGCCTGATTTCTGTTTGACAGTATAAGAGGACTATTTGTAAAACTCAAATTGTATCAGTAATTGTAAAGAAAGCTAACTCAATTATGCATATCATAAGGAAATCATTCACAAATATAGACAAAAACCTATTCATTAAACTCTACAAAACGTATTTAAGACCACTAGTGGAGTATGCATATCAGAGCTGGAATCCTTATTCCAAAAAAAGATATTGAGTTACTAGAAAAAGTTCAACGCAGAGCAACGAAAATGGTTCCCTGTCTAAAAAACCACCCTTATGAGCGCCACCTTAAAGAACTTGGACAAACCACATTGGAACAATTCAGAAAACGCGGAGACTCAATATAAACAATCACTATAACGTAACATAATTATCAAGCTTATATAATATGATCAATAACACAATATTGAGAGGACATTCACTGAAGCTACAGATGTGGCCAGGTACTAGCAAGCCAAGAAAGCATATTTTGCCCAACCGTGTTGTTAAGGACTGAAACCGGCTTCTAGAATCAGTTATTAGTGCTCTTTCAGTGAACAGTTTAAAAAATAGACTAGATAAACATTTAAAGTGCACTGACAATTAACTTGATATACACACATCAGCTTAAGCGGTCTGTGTATTAAATAATAATAATAATTGCACAGCCCGTACTTGTAGTGTATCCTCTCAGCCACCATTATGAAGAGGGACAGCACAGCGAGCTCCACAAACAGCGCGAAGGCCGGCGCGGCCTGGCCGAGAGACAGCGCGCGCGGCCGCTTGCCCGAGCACGCCGGCATCTCGCCCGCGAAACGCGCGCGTGACGCGCGGGTCAGGCCGCGCTCTAACAGCCGCGCCAGGCTGGGGAAAGATACCACGTGGATGTTTAGTAGGCGTCCAAAAAGGGGCTAAAAGTTATATAAGCAAAACGCGCAACCGCTTGCCCGTGCACGCTGGTACCACGCCCGATAACCGTGCGCAACGCGCCAGTGAGGCTGCGCTTTAATAGCCGCGTTTGGCTGGGGATATCGCGTGGACGTTTAGTTCGCACCCAAAAAAGGACTAAAATTTGAATTTTACCTATATGAAATGTAAATCAAACTGGTAAGAATCATGATTTTGAGAGCACATAGGCAAAGCTGTCAAAATGTTAACATCACGTCATGTTGGCACTCAACGCGTGGTTTAGTGCAATTACTAAAGCTGTCTGTATCCCTAAAATTAAAATCAATCATTTTATAGTGTCGAGGAGTATATGAGTTGTTCATTTCAAGATATTATGTAGAAAATATATGTTTTGTTTGTTTTTTTAAGTGTATTAAGTAATATGTGATTAATGATTATGTTCGTAATTATCTGTGTATATTTTGACTTCTGTGTGTAAGTTTTGACTTGCCTGTTATGTAATATAACATAATAGTAAATAAATGAAACTGAAACTGTAAAATACGTTCACCTATTTTCTCTAATGTGTGCCAAGCGTGGTGCGTATGGCAACTACCCCTCATGTAGATCTATGAGGGAGGCCTGTGTTCAGCAGTGGACGTTAAACGGCAGAAATGAATGAATAGAAATATAAATCTTGTTTATTTTCATCTTACTTTTACTGCAACCGGGCAACTTTTTGCTCGGAAACTTAAATAGAACCACATCAACAATAACAAATCGCTTGCATTCGGTCCAGCCAATGGTTTATCCGAGGTTAATTCAGTCCCGGTTATAGTTCGTGCATGCAGTACAAATCTGCATCGCGCGGTCAAACACGCCAGTCGCGACCACAGGCAACAAGTGGACCGGACCAGCCAAAAAGTAAAAAAGCACGCAACAGATTCCACAGCTACGGGACAAGTCAATAAAATCTACGGTTTCCACTGTAACGAGTTTTAATATTTTTTGTTGACAAATAAATAAATAAATAAATAATGCTGGACAAATCACACAGCATCATCTAGCCCCAAGGTAAGCAGAGCTTGTGTTATGGGTACTAGATGACTGATATACTTAATACATTATACTACATAGATAGATATTTTTATTATATATAGAAAAACACCCAGAACACCCTGAACAAATATCTGCAGATCGTACAGACATTTGTCCCGAGGCGGGAATCGAACCCGCAACCCCTTGCGTCGCAGGCGGACCTTCGCCCGCTGCGCCACAGAGCTCGTCAATACAAAACAAATGTTCCTATACCATCGATAAAACATTGGTTTGTTGAAAAAAAATGTTTGCTGCCAGTCTGGTTTATTTATTTTCACGTTACAGTTATGGCGCCACTGAAAATCAGTGCCGTGTTCTCACGACGTGGTGGACCAATTTATGTCTTATAAAACTTTAATTTTGTTTCAATGTTTATTTCTAGTGTTCATAAAAATACATACTGATATTTATTCATAAATAAAATAAATAAACAAATAAATAAGAGTCGTAAATAAATAATTTATATTTCTACCTGAAGTTTATATGTTTGTTATTCTTATTGTAAAACAATCGCCGTGTTGGCCGAGTGGTATGTACTCCCGACTTTTAATCCGAAGGTCGTGGGTTCGTTACCAGCAGTGCACCAATGGATTTTCTTTTTTGAAAAATTGTATATGCACACTTAACACCAAAATAAAATCATAATGTTAAGTTTCCCCTATTAAAATAACACACACATTAGAGAAAATAGGTGAACGTCAAAAGTGTTGGTGTGTTGGCTAACAGAGTCTGAGCTATTCACGTTAACGAGCTTTTTGTGACTTCTTGATAGTCTTTGAATTTCAGAACCTAGAAATTCATTAATTTATTTCCATTGTTTGTAATATAAAACATAGACACGCCCACGTTTGAAAAACGTATTCATGATTTTGTCAATAACTTACTTTTTTTACTTAATAGGTTTAGTATTTCGCCTTATTTTTATTAAGAATATTCTCTGGTCAAGGCTCTATTTGTTTAAAAAAAAGAAAAAAGTGATTTTTTATATTCTATATTACCTCCAGCTGAAGAACTGTCTGTAAGGACTTCTCCTCTGTACGTAGATGTATGTATGGGAAGGCCGCATCATCTGCAGCTGTCCGAGTTCACACATCTGGGCGTCGGAGAAGGACGGCGCAATCACCTGCCTTGCCGTGTATGGCTCTATATGGAACGCGTACTCTGGATAATGGAAAGCAATATCAACTGGAATACTATTGAAAATCACATTGCTAAACAAGCAAGGAACTGGAATCCAGTAAGGGAAACATTAGGTAGTTTCCAGTCCCGTGCGTTATCACCACATTTTTTTTCATTTATTAATTTAATACATTTGATTAGAACGGCTTACACCACTTACACCAATCAATCAATATTAACAAAAAATTATGCACATACTGAGCATCGCTCAGCCATCGCCAAATCAAAAACTGTTGGGCTCCACAAAAGTAATTTGGTACCTCAGATCAAAGAATATGGCGGATAATTATTGTATTTGCCCGACTGGGGGACCTAGGAGTCAAGAAGACTAATGAACATGGATATCTTTTGATATCAAGTACAATAAAAGGCAGAATTTCGCACCACCAAACATTAGACCACATTTTGTATGTGGCAGGTTGTATCCAGTGTATACTCCTCTGATATAAATGTAAAACTAATACACAGGAATCCATTAAATAGTTTTGACAAATCACCATGAAGTTCGTCCATTGTATAATAATCTTACATAGTACGATGTTATATCAACTTTGTAAACTCTTTTATAGAATGTAACCTCCAGTTTGTATGAGGCGCACCCCCTCATCGACCTGCTGCAACGCGTCCACTTTCCTTTTTGCAAACGTCACCTTCTTATCTCGCAACCGATCTTCTACAGGATTTTTGAATCCACTGTAGTAGTACACGCCTGCCAAGTTTCTCTGAAATACATTAAAGATTATACGTTATCAACACCACGAGATCGCTTCACGGATTGACTAAGACAGAGATTGTGGTACCAAGGCAGGGTCGAAGTGTAGCGCCAGAAACAGCATTCACTCATTTTTCTCATTCAGCATTCGCCCTTTAACCTCTGAATGTAAACTATAACGCTCTTCAAAATGTCAGTGTTGCATAAGGTCCCTTTTCTGCCATGCATTGCCACCATAAGGAACACATGCCTGGCATTAAACCCAAGTTTAGACAGGGAGTTAACGAGTGTAAGCTCGAGCGCGTTTGAAGGCTAGCCACTATTTTCTACCACTTACTTTAAACACGGATTGGCTGCGGGTATGCTACTCGAGGTTATTTGACAGAAAGAGGACCATGAGAAGCGAATAACATTTTAGAGGAGTGTTATTGCTCACATTCTTACGGAGTTTGTTCAACCCCTGTGTCCACCAAAAGGGTCCTTACATCTAGCCAGCCCCTGGTATAGCCGATGTCCTCGAAGATGATCTCAAAGTCGCTGGCGATAAGGCCCTCCAGGTTGGTAATGGAGGGTGACGAGGCGTTCAGCAGCCACGACACCACGCTGCTCGTGTAGTAGTTGTACAGAAGCATGCTGAGGAGACCCACCACCAGCATCGCCATGCGACGACCTAAGGAAAACTTTTCGTGTAAGTTTTGTTTTCCCAAATTTCTTAGGGACTAGTTGAAGTTGAGTTCATTGTCATTCCATAATAATAAGAAGTGACTCATTTTTTTTTCACTCAACTTTGTTTGTTATACGTCTAAGTTAGCGAGTTAGAAAATTATTGTTGTGGACAAAATTTATCTACCTCACTAACTTACAATGAAACTTATGTTATACGATTTTTGTATAACATTTGTAGAGGTATAATGTAACTTCTGATATGAGGGTAAATCGACACCCTTTTATGTATTTGATGTTACCTTGACTTTTCATGTTTTCTGGTGCACCTTCTTCGAAATCTAGAAGAAAAAATCATCATCAACAGGCTATAACACTTTAAAAGACTGGAAGGATTTGCCGTAAACTTCACGCTCGGCATCTTAGAGAGTGATCGTTAGTGCAAAAAAGCATGAATCCCACTTAATTCTTTCACTAACATAATTCGGTGCAATTATGTTCAAACGGCAAAGCTTTTCAGTAACAATATTGTATGGAAACAAATGTTTTCATGATGATAAAGAACATCGTGAGAGAACTACGGCTTAGTCAGCTTCAGATGTATGTACCAGTTCTTTCCACTGAAGATAACCGACTCAGCTGAGGTATACTTGTAGATCGTGAGTTTACAGTTGCAGTTGTTTGGATCATCTTTAGAAGATATGTGAAAAGCCAATTTATTGTATGATAGTACCATAGTGCCGTCGTACCTTGCTGGAACATAGCCGCAGTTACGCTGAAGAAAGCATACGTAGCTGGACGTTGCCTCGACTCGAGGCAGGCGGCGACAGTGAGGGCGGCCGCGCAGGCGCCGCTCGCGGCGAGGACGCACCACCACACGCCGTCTGACAGAGGGGATATGAACCGGTTCTCGTAGTCCCCCACGCCTTTGTCGGGGATCAGGTAGTAGAACTTCGATCTAGAAGATGCCACTTTTTAACGGGTTGTTTAAGAATTTCAAGCTTAAGATTCACTGTAGGCACAAACGAGGTTAAGTTTTTTATTTAACTTTAACTTGACATGTAAACATTTTCAATGAAAACAAAAACATTTTCAAGAATCAAGAATCAAAAAATACTTTATTCAGTGCGGCCGCATGGACCTTATTGACGCGTCACAAATTACAAAATAAACAACACAAATAAATAGAATAAGGCACATAATTGAATCTGTTCACTTCAGATGACACGCGAGTTAGGAAAAGAAGTGAACAGAAGAACCTAACTCGGTCGTTATAGTCATCATTTAACAATTTTATTTTGTCTTATGTTACGTTTGAAGGAGTTGGAGCAGATTCCTTCCCAAGTGGTTTTGCCCTCCAGGTAATCTGATATTTTATAATAAGCTTTATTGCACAGATTGCGTTTGATAATGTTTTTGAATTTATTCAATGATAACTTCTGCAACTCACCTGGGAGTTTGTTGTAGAAGCGTATACATTGCCCTTTAAAAGATATTTTCACCTTATGGAGCCTAGTAGTGGGCACAGCGAGTTTATTCTTATTTCTTGTATTTACATTGTGACTGTCGCTGTTTTTCTTAAACGAAGCAATATTTTATGGGTGTACAACAGGTTCTAAAGTTCAAGATTAATCAGACTCAAAAACTTATGTCAATGGAGCACCAAATGATTTTTACGAGCAGTAGTATGAAATATTTGGTACTCCAGTGACATAAAAATGAAATAATGAATGAATGTAATATTTTGTTAAGGTTATAAATAAATATTTATGATAATTACGATTATAGTGAGCACTTTATTGCACAAAGAAACACAGTTAATAACAAAACAAGTTTACATTAAATATATACACAAATTATATGAAAGACAATAATATTATGTGCTGCAAAATTTTTAAAATATTACTGCGTTATAAATATATTGCGCCGTGCACAAACGTAAAACAGTCAGTAAACGCAAACGTAATCCCACTTCTGACACCAATTTGTTACAAACTGTAGGTTCGGGATTAAATAATATAGTCCAATTTTACCAAAATTAACACTTAAATCACAGACCACACCAATAAGAATCTCACAGCAGATTCACACAGGAAAACTTCTTCACTGAACACCACTAAACACTTGTTCACTATTCACTATAGCACTTGTACTACACACTGATCACTGTATTCACTTTGAAGTCACTCGGATATATCGCACTGTTCGCTTCCGTAGCCAAATAAAAACTGTCTACTCGGTAAACACATCCGCGTATTTATATCGCACATAAAGAAGATTCTCGAAGCTGAAGTTTCTAGATTCACACACAATAGAGACAGGACAACAAAAGACAAGTAAACAACTTTTATAACTTTGTTTACTACCCGCACTATTGTTTCAAAACCGGTTTGTCGGCCGCTCAAACACCGGTCCTTTCTGGATCTTGGGCAAACGTAAACCAGTAAGTTCGCGAAGTTAAGAAAATTGGACTACATTATTTAATCCCGAACCCTCAGCTCGTAACAATATGTAAATATTAAAGGTTATTAATTTTTATTAAAATGATTACCTACAAAAGTTAAAACTGCCCTGATGATTGCCAATATAAAGATATGATACAATTAAAAGAAGACCAAGCATGGCTTGAACACAAGCTCATGCGCAGAAGTGGGACAAGAGAGACAGATCGTGATTTAATAGTTACTCCACATGGTGAACAGGCGGGAAGCAGACGTCGACCCAGTTCAGATACAGCGTCACCATCCGCGCAGAAGTGCTCGACACATCCGCTTCCTCCCAGAATATTGCGTTCGTCACCGCCTGCGACGCAATGCATAAAAATGGTTATTGCGCCAACCGGCCAAGTCTCATTTGCATTCAGATCACTTCTGAGGAAAGTAGGGAAGCGAGGAAGAAGTGCGTAGAGTGAGAAGTGAGGCCTGACGTAGAAACAGTTGCAGCCAGCGTGATCGCGCAAAGCCAAATGCAACGTGATTAGTTAGTAAAGCAGGGTATAAACACATAATTGCCATATCGTACTACCTGCGGCAATCCGGCAGCGCGAGTAGCTGCGCTTATGACCAAACCATCTCAGCCTTAGGACTGACGTCCGCGTCCATTGCCGGGCGCGAGCTTCCCTCTTGGATCTTCAAAACCATGAGGGGTTTATTGCCATACTCGCCATGCTGTGCAAGCGGATTGGCGAGCGCATTACGGGATGTTGATACACGGAAAGACGCTGCTGCCCATCTTCCGGAGGTGTCCCTTGCCAGATTCTTACTGCATCCGCGGGCAAGACAGAAGGGGCAACATTCTTCTGCCGGCACCCCACGGTTTATGTATTGACAAATGTAAACGTGAAATTATATTAAGCTATCAAGCAAACTAAGGTAAATTGATAGATGGCTTTATTACGAACTACGAGTATAACGCTGAAACTATCACGAACTATAACAATAAATTTACCAAAGTACTATTCCTTATTGGCGACCCAATCCATCGTCCGGTGACGGTATAGTTCAATCTGTAAAATAATGCAATGGATCAGCTGCGTAGATACGCCTACGTTACGAGTTGTAGTCAAAGTCAATAAGTGTTTATTCAATAAAGCAAAACGCTACTTAGAATAATTTTATTAGTTTAAAAAAATAAGAACAAAACACATTCATATTGAATAAAGCGCATAATTGAATTCGTTTGCTTCGGAAAACTGTTTTTTTCAAGTGAGAGAAAGAAGCAAACAAGAAACCTCACTCCTTTCATTGTTACAATATTTGTCTTAATATTATGCTCAATTTAATGTCCGCAAGGATATTAGATGATTTGGATATTGCAAGATGACATCATTTCTTATTGCGGTTGAACCAAGCAACACTCGAATCGAGGTCAGTATCATTCAAAGAAGCATCTATGGAGTAATAAGCTTTTTTTTCTAAAAAGCCGCTTGCAATTATTACTTTATTGGATTATCGGGTATTCATCACGTTAATACCTTTATTTTTATTCCGACGTTTCGACCGGATTGCACCCAGTCGTGGTCGCGGGAAGACTGTGTCTTGAGTCTTCCGGCGACCACAACCAGGTAATCCAATATTTTTTTTTTTTTTATTTGGTTCACAAATTGAAAATATACACATGGCTTACAAACTAACATGTAACATGTAAAAAAAAAATACTCGGTGCAATTTCTAAGACCAGTGAACACAGCATGCTTCGTGTGGACATCATAAAATAAAAAAAAAATTAAGTATTTTTCGTTTAAAAAATAAAACTTAATTAAACTAAGTACCAATAAGAATGAGAAAAAAAACAAGTATTCAATCAATCAAAACAAAAAGAGAGAAAAAGAAAAAAAATAAAAACATTTTTTACGAATTATAAATAACAAAAAGAAATCTTATAATATGGCTTTGTATATGTTGGCCTTGGCCGTGGCTACAGAACCCTGAAAAATATCATATTTTAAGCGTATTCCATTATAAAAACTGAGCATTCTATGAAGTGGAGAGTGCTGTCCGACATTCGTCCGACAATATGGTAATCTAAAGCTTTTTCTGTTAGATAGACGGCTACCCTGTCGAGGAACTTCTATTTTGACGTGCTGTAAGAGATCTGGACAGTCAATAACGCCATGTACGATTTTGTAAAGGAACAGAATATCGGATGCTTTGCGACAAATAATGACAAATACAAAAAAAATATTGCATTAAAAATGGGTCTTACTGTAAATGGTGCATTTGTTGCCTGTGTTAGTTTTCACTGTGTTACAGGATACAGTTCTCTCTTTCCTATAAAAATCCATTGCATATTTTCCATAACTAGTTGATTTATTATAGCTATTGCATAACTTAAAGCTGTATTACACCAAACAGTATTCAGGGCCCGGTAGTTAGGGCGATTAGGGAGTAAGGCTTGCCGTGCCGGGTCCGACCGGTCGCCCTAGTTAGGGTCCCTTACGCTCTAACTCTTATTACACCACTCTTAGTTAGGGTAAGGGTCCCTGAATACCGTGTAATGTAATACAGGCTTTATATTAATAATTGACAACAACCAACATAAAAAATAAAAATAAAGAAGAGAGTAGGAGTAGAATTGCAGCTGTAGTGTATGGATGTGTGTGCGTGTGTGAGTATACGGGTTAGGGTTATATGGTGAGACCATCATTTCAGCCGTACTGAACAGGCCTCCCTAGTGATCTTCACGAGCGGTAGTTTCCATGTTCACCACGCTTGGCAGGCGGGTTGGCGAGCGTAGTTCAGGATGTTGATACACGGAAAGACGCTGTTGCCCATCTTCCGAAAATACCCCTGAGTAGGCTCTTACTGCATCCATGGGCATAAGAGAAAACCGTTCTACTGCCGGCACCCCAGGGGGGTAATGTTGCATATATTTAGGAACAATTTCCTAGAGTGTCTCTCATGTACAAGTGTTACCTGAAGTTGTGGCTGTCCCTGATGAGGTTGAGGAGCTGGCTGGCCACCTTAGTCATGGCGTTGATGCCGCGCGTGTACTCGCTGGAGGCCAGCAGCGCGGGCTGGAACTGCACGCCGGCCGCCAGCGAGTCCACCTGCACGAGTTACATGCATCATAATCATTCAATCGCCCAACATACCTCAGTGCCACGAAAGTCTACAATCAGTGTGTGTTACCAGTGATGACATATGGAACCGAGACGTGGTCCTTCATTATAGGCCTTATGAATAAGCTCAGAGTCGCTCAAATCTATGGAGAGGGCTATGCTCTCTACGGGATCGAATCAGAAATGAGGAGATACGTAGAAGAACTCGGGTCACCGACATATCCAAACGGATTAGCACGTTGAAGTGGCAATGGGCAGGCCATATAGCGCGCAGAACAGATGGCCGATGGGACCGCAAAGTCCTCGAATGAAGGCCACGGATTGGCAAGCGCAGCATAGGATGTCCACCTACAAGATGGGCAGACGACTTGGTGAGAACTGCTGGTCGGTGGTGGATGCAGACGGCTTCCAACCGCAGTACTTGGAGATCAATGAGGGAGGCCTTTGTCCAGCAGTGGACGTCCTACGGCTGATATGATGATGACGACGAAGCATTTAAAGTTTATTCCTTTAAAAATAACATAATTTAACAGGAATTACATTAATATATGATACCATAATCTACGCATAAGCTAAGAAGTTATAACTTATCTATACTTTAAAAACTAGAATCTATACTAATATATAAAGCTGAAAAGTTTGTTTGTTTGCTTGAGCGCGCTAATCTCGGGAACTACTGGTCCGATATGAAAAATTATTTCAGTGTTAGATAGCCCATTTATCGAGGAAGGCTATAGGCTATAACATCACGCTACGACCTACGGGAGTGGAGCAGTAACCAAAGATGCGGGTGAAACCGCGGGCGACTTCTAGTAATATTATAAAAAGGTAAAGTTTGTGAGTTTGTGAGATTGTAGGGGGTAATCTCTGGATCTACTGAACCGATTTTCAAAATTATTTTACTAATAGAAAGCCACAGTATTTGTGAGTGTCATAGGCTGTAAATTACCGCCCAACGAAGTGGACACCGGGTCAGCTAGTTTAGTTATATAGTGAGTTAAAACATAATTGAGATTAGTGCAAATATACATATTTGCTGTAAACATTAATTATTTAATTGTAATCGTTTCCATACAACCATTACGCCTGGAAGATATTATCTTAGAAACTGTGTAATTCTAGATAGCTCATAGCATCTTTGTTTTGTTCATCGTCTCAGCCGCAGGAGCACTATCCACGTCTACTGCTGGACAGGGCTTCCGTGAGGGATCTCCAGGATCATGAGGCAGCTGTTGCCATACTCGCCACGCTTGGCATGTGGGTTGTTGAGCACAGTGTGGACTGTTGATACACGGAAAGACGCTACTGCCCATCTTCCTAAAATAACCCTTAGCAGATTCTTACTGCATCTACGGGCAAGAGAGTAGGAGCAACATTCTACTGCCAGCACTCCACGGCCAATGTTTTGTTATAATTTATATTTTTACTAAATATATTTCTTCAGTATTTTTTTTTATTTGTTGTACCTTATAGTGATATTTGTTTATTTATTGGGTTCATAAATGAATGCTAGAATGAAATTGAGATGAATAAGATGGAGAAACCTCACTCTTTCACTTCTTCTATTTGTAATCACATAATTATTGATTATTATCACATATTTAAACGGGTATTTCTCGCGCTATTTACCTTTATTATTGCCCGACGTTTCGACAGGATTGCACCCATCGTGGTCCCGGGAAGACTGACATGTTAGAGGTGACCGCAGCAAAGCGAAGGCGTCTTTTCAGACTACCCTCACTTGGTCTTCATAAATATAGTAACTTGAGATTAAGGCTGTTTCACACTGGGACAGCACACTACACTAACTGTATCAGCACACTTAGGTTAATTCACACGTCGAGTACACTTGGCTATCATGTGTTTATAATGTGTCGTGATCGCGAAAGTTTAAAAAAGACGAATTATTGATTGTCCATAATTATCACCATCATCAGCACGCTCATTAAAGTCAGTTTTTAGGGTTCCGTACCTCGAAAGGAAAAAACGGAACTCTTATAGGATCACTTTGTTGTCCGTCCGTCTGTCTGTCAAGACACTTTTTCTCAGGAACGCGTGGAGGTATCAAGCTGGAATTTATATCAAATACTCAAATCTACTGTCCCTTGGAGCTGTAAAAAAATAAAACTTCTAAGCCAACGCAATCAAAATACACAGCCGTTTATGCCGCAAATTTCCGCAAATTTTCGACACTCGCAAGGGAATCAAAACCTACAGGGTACTTCCCGTAAACTCAGAATCTTGAAATTTGGTACAAAGTAACGACTTATAATACAGATAAAGGAAAAACTGCGAAAACCGTAAATTTTAAGTTACATCATGTAATAAAAATATTTTAAATAATTTTAAACTTACTACCCCTTTCCTCATGAACACGTAGAGGTATTAAATTGAAATTCATATTAAAAACTCAGGTTTTATATACATATTTATAGATTTGTATGGAACCCTCGGTGCTTGAGTCCGACTATCACTTGGCCAGTTTTTTTTTTAACTTACCGCAGTCACAGCTCGTAACGTCAGATTATGGAAGTCCGACCTACGGCTGTATTTGTAGTCAGTGAGTACTATGTGCAGACCTGAAATACATCAAATCAAATCAGCTGATACTAGGTTCCTATGGTCGGTACCATAGACGTAGAATTTTTCACTACGTTCAAAAGACCAACAAAGCGTGGGAGCGAGAGTTATTTAGTTAATACACTCTGCCGCGAGAGAAAAAGAGATAGCGAACCAAGATGCCGATATGTCATTGTTTTCGCGAGTAAGAGCCCAAAGCGTCCCGGCCTGTTCCAAGTTGAGGTGATTTTTGTTAAAATAATTAATAATCTTACGATTAAAACATAAAATTGTTATTCTGCCACCATGGTGTCTTGTTCGGTGAATGAATGTGACGTTACAGGACGTAATAACCCGCATAAATTCACGTTTCACAGGTAATTTATGACTATTTTTACTAAGTTCTTCTTATACATTATTTCGTCATTTTTTGTTTGAAAATGAGGCAAAAAAGCTATTGAAAGCTTAGATAATAGGTTTCCCTTTAGACTTATCACCAAATTACATTGCTAAATGAAGATTTTTTGTATATTTGGTGTAAAACTTAAAATTGTTTGGTTACGATAGGGATTGACTAAGTGATGACGTCATAAGTATCGATAGTTGATAATTCGTGTCTGCCGGTAGGTTCAATGTGATTGCCGATCGTATGTAAAGTACAATAAAACACAACTTTCCAAAAAAAGAAACGAAATTTAATAAAATCTACAGGGTTATACAGCGTGTCCCGTAATTGGGGTACTAAGCCGAAAGGGAGGTTTTCTACCCCCCCTGGCAAACAACGTTTGTTCTACGACTTTCTTGATTTTCAAGTTTTTCAGTGATAAGATAACGTTCAAAGTTTATACCAATTTCATAAGAGTGACAACCCTGCTCTCAGCTGTTACGGGCAATGACCTATTGACCGCCGGGGATTCCCGCGGCGCGCCCGCAACGCGCTTATGCGTATATTGAGTGTGGGTATAGGTGCGTGGTGTGCGTAGGCGCGTAGGTATGTATTACGGATACACGTCTGTTATACATTAGGGTTGACAGCGACTTGGAAAACTTTAATTTTGTATGGAAACCTGAAAATACGTTTTTCTGAAATCTTTCTTCGCCTTTGCATTCCTTTGGTGGGGGGTAATTTGCAGCTCCTCGCTTCATACACCAGTTACGGGACACCTTGTATATAATATTATAAATAGGGTTACTGGTAATTTAGTATAATACTGTATTTAAAATCCTATTGGGGAGGTATGAGGAGCTATGAATTGAGCGCCATTTAATAACGTTCCGTGAAAATTTACGGTTTTCAAGTTTTTGAATTTATTTTAAAAAATATAAAATATAATATGTAAAAGGTAAACAAAGTGTCCCATTACTTTTCTGCCGACCCAATAGTATGTTTTTTTTCATTCGAAGACATTATTTTTTTAATGCTGTAAATGTGAATATGGTATCTTATTAATTTCGTTAGCTGGAATCGAATACCTACTTTTATTTTCATTTTGTTATAATGAGACGTAGTTTTGAATTTTAAGTGCGGTACATTGCCTACTTACAATAAATACTGTATTTTAACATTGGATACGTTTTATTTCACATACATAGTAATAAACACACATACACAGAAACATCCATACTTACGCATTTATGATATTAGTGGGATATTCTCGACAACGCAAAAAATCGCTTCTTTCATACTAGCTTCACCAAGTCATTTTATTAATAAATTATTTTTTACCTAGCTTTAGCTCTTCATTTTGTAAAAATGGGAATTACTCACGTAGTATTGTAACGTCGAACAAATAAATAAATGAATAGTATATCTCACGTTAATTTTGAAAGTGAAATAGCTTTAGCTCTGTTGCTATTTGTTTACCTGTTTGAAAAGTATTTGATATTTTAAATTATAAGATACTTTTATATATCACTTCGTTAAACATACTCATTAGTATCCTATGATTTCGCCAGTAAGATTATCGATAATATTATGCTAGAGTAAAGACAACACTATTTCACGCTCTCATTTACATTTAATTTTTTGTAACACCGGTTAGCTGTCACTGTTGGTCTTGTACATTCTAAGCCTATGGTCGGTACAGTATTATTATAATCATCATCGTAATTTCAGCCCGTTATGTCACACACTGATAAGGTATAAACCTCCTTTTTAATACGTCATTGTTTAGCATCGCCCGCCCGCTCGGTCTAGTTATCGACTTTTATGGTATAGGCGATGATGTCACAAGTTGTAAAAATTCGTTGTTCTTTGTTCTCTGCTTTAGCGTCGTTTCTAGCGAATTTCGTTGATTTCTCCTGAATCTGCCCTGAAGAGAGGCGAAACACGTGTCGAATTCTTTTTGAGTATTCTTTCAAGCGCTGATTAGATACAGGTTAGCAGATTTTTTACTAAATATTTGCTCATTTAGATAATATGCCATTGTTTATGGTCTCTTGCTATTCTTGTTCACTGATTCCCAACATAACTAATAATGTAACTGGACCATCACCGGGCGGGTGATCTCGCTCAGGCCACAAGCGCGTCTCAATAAAATAAATAAATCTTGCTGAACATTCTACACAGCACCATAAAGCCTCAAGGTAAGCAGAGCTTGTGGTACGTTTAATACATAAATACATTGCTTTGTAAATCATACAAAGATATTACCCAGACCTGTTTTATCACTGAAGTCAGTTTTTTGTTGAAAAATTAAAGAATTATTCACGACAAACGAATGCATATAACGTAAAACTTCATCGAATTTAGCTTCAAACCTGGCTTAAAAAAACATATTATGTGGAACCTACAAGAAACAAAAAAAGAGCGTTCACCAGCGTATGCGCTCCACGAGCCAAGAGGTGTCATCTCTAGGCCATTGCCCTGGATCCTGCCGAAGTTGAAAACGTCTGTGAGGGAGTAGTTATCTCCTGAAAAATAAAACAGATTCTAAGATATCGTTTCTCTCTATGAAATGATTAACGTAAATGGTTCAGTTAAGTTGTACCGACCGCCTTAGTGAATAAAGTATAGAAGATTGAGATTAAAATAGCTGCTTATTTACATACTAAAAATACTCATTAATAATCAGGAAATCATTATGAATCGAATGTCAAAAAACTTGATAAGGGTAAACAATTATGAAAAGGAGAATTGTAAACGTGGGAAATGAAGATATTTGCTTGTGACTTTACAGGAATGTTTACCGCTTGCCGATGCCGCAGCGACGTTCGCGTCGATACTCAAGTTGAGATTTCCAAAAGTGTTTTGTATGAACTGGACGGTGTCATTATCTTTATTCAGAATCAACCAGATGCGCTCGGCATCGAATATCCTCACTTGAGAAGCCTGTAAAAGTTAAAATTAATTAATTTGGGTTGTTGCCATACTCAAGACGCTTGGCGGGCGGGTTGGCGAGCATAGTATGTTGTTTACACGGAAAGACGCTGCTGCATATCTTCTGAAATGGATACCCCATTGCAAGATTCTTACTGAATCCACGGGCGAGGGGACAACATTCTACTGACGGCACCACGGCTGAAATATGATTTATTTTTAATTGAGGATAGTTTAATTAAGTATATTTTATGTATTTTAGTCTAAATAGTATTTATTTTTAATGGGTGCTTTATATGCCTGAAATAAAAAAATTAGTCGTAATTTATTTATTTATTTAATACTATGCACAATTATACATACACACACAAAAGGTAGGCTTAATGCTAAAGCATTCTCTACCAGCCAAACCTGTAGTTTAGAGTGTGGTTGGCGTGCTATAATGGTACTTACTTAAAATCTAAACAAACAGAAAATTACATTTAATCAAATTACACTTCACAATAGAACAGTCGAGGGTTAAGCAAGGGTTAAGCATAATCATCATTGTCAGCTTGTAGTGACCCACTGCTGGGCATAAGCCTCCTTCCCTAACTGCAAATCAGCTCTACTCTGGGCCTTTTTCATCCAGGTCTTGCCCACGTCCATCTAGCAGGTGGTCTGCCGAGAGGTCTCTTGAATCCCCGAGGCCACCACTCAGTCAAAGCTTTACTCCATTATTATTATTAGATACTAATCTAAAACACACCTTACTTAAAACCAATTTCGCTTCATCACACGAGCCCTCCAGCAACATTCCGATGTCGGCCCCCAGCAGCTTTTCATACGCGAGACGCTCTATAAGTTCGTCTACCTCGGGTCCTATTTGAATCACCGAAGTCATCACCTTTCTTTCAACAAGGTGTTTAGCTAATAAATAATTTCCTAAAATCAGAGTATTTAATACACAATCAGAGCTTGCATATTTCCCTCCAACTTAGCACCAAAGTACTTGCTTTACATTGCTTGCTTGTAAATTAACGATAACAACTTAAGTAACTTACGGTTTTGAACATCACAGGAGAAATATGTTACAAACTTAACGTTTCTGTACAAAAAATAATCAACAGCTAAATTGATATCATTTAGGCCGAGACCCGAGACCGCGATAATTAAAGGTATTGCAATTAGCAGCCTCATATTAATTAACAATTAAAAGAGAAGCTTGTAGTAACAAGTCTTATCGAAATAGACTCGAGGGGATCGTGTTTTGAAATTTGGATTTCGCGTTAGATTTTGCGGTCCCGTTAGTGTGTCGTAAAAATGACGAATCGGAATCGAGTGATGGGTTTCGTGATGCATCGCGGGCACAACGCTGGTATGCCATCAACCTATCTTCCTGTCAATCACTATGAATGGACAATGAAAGTCCGACCGACGCTAACTCGAATCTATCCTCTACTCGACGCTGCCGCACAGAATATATTTTATGTTGGGACACCACGGGCGACCTATCTAATTATTATTTATTTTTAGTCGTGGCAGAGAACTCTCTCTGCCTTGACAGTAACGCTGAGTTTTGCTTGTCATTGGTAAAAAGTCAGTGTAAAAATCAGCGAGGAGTGGAAATCCGATTCTTGCGTATGATACTTATATACGCACGTAGTACCTAGATGAACACAATATATTTAAATAAACAATAACTCAGGACTAAAGATGGTGACGACACGTGATTGTAACGACTGTCCCAGCCATCCAGACGTCAAACGTAAGCAACGAACTGCAAATAATCCGCCACAACTGCCTATTTATACTGTATCTGAATAAAATATTTCAGGAACGAACAACAACATACATATCTAGCAAAAAAAGACCTAGATGGGTTGGTATTTATCTCGCCATATTGTGCTGAGAACTATTAAAAAAGTACATTTGCTAATTTAAGATTAATTAAACAAGAACTCAGGCGTATGCAAAATCTAAGACCCAAATTATTTACTTACTTCTCAGCCCGGAATCACCCACTGCTGGGTATTGGCCTCCCTCAGTATTTGCCAGTCTCCTCTGTCCTGTTCATTTTGCATCCAGGTGTGCCCAGCGAAATCCAAATTAGCTCGATCGAAATTCATTTACGATAATCGGTTGAGCTGAGTTGCAAGATTTGATTCGGATCAACAAATATTTCATGCTAAATAAAAGCTTTCAAAAATTCAAATACTAGTTTAGAGTTGTTAGCAACTTTACAAGCGATTTGATGGCAATTGGTTACCTACTTACCTTGGCCAGCAATCATTTGCCATTATGATTGACAGCGCATTTGCAATCTTTTCAAGGTAGCATCAATAGTTGATAACGGCACTAATGTTGGGCGAGGTTCTACTACTTATTTGTTTAAACTTAAATAACCTGAGTCAAAAGTCAAATTGACAAGACAAGTGTTCAAGTATTCAGTTATTCAAAAGAGCAAAACGCTACATATAATAGTCAGTTTACAAAATAAAATCTAAACACATTTATATTCAATATAAAACACATTAGTGTGTATGTGTGAGCTATGGGGTGCCGGCACTAGAATGTTGCCTCGCCTCTTTTTATTGTAGATGCAGTAAAAAATTTCCAATTATACCTCCGGAAGATGGGCAGCAGCGTCTTTCCGTGCATCAACATCCCGGTACTGCGTTCGCCAACCGTCCGCCAAACATGGCGAGTATGGTACATGCTCATGTATGGCACATGTATGGTTCATAATCTTGGAGATGCATGAAGGAGTTCTATGTCCAGCAGTGGACGTGGACAACCAGTCCTAAGGCTGAAATGATGAAATGTTTATCGATGCGTCGCTCTAAAGTAATAAAAAGTGCGGGTTATTCGAATCAGTAGTCAATAATAAGTTCACGCAACGTCCCGCGTCGGTGAATCACGACAAATTATAGCGCAGCGCCATTACTGCCAATAATGTACGGAACTAGCCGCCTCCATAAACTTCGCGCCACGGTGTGGTACAACCAGATCAAATATTTTGATTTTACAACACAATTTATTGAGGCATTCCACGTACCGCACCCAGATAAACTACACCAAGACGAAGCGCAACAAAGTACAAACAAAACAACAAAAACAAAACAAAAATACATTTATTTACTGTAGTGCCAGGAAGCGCACCAGTCTTTTGCGCGTCATTTAGTAGGTATCAACAAAACTGTTATTCTGTAGCAGCTGTCACTGTCATTCAGTAGGTACCTGTCAACGTCAATTTAGCTTGAAGGGTTGTTCTTTATGGCGTGTGTTCGGTTGATGTTTGACGGTTCTATCACAATAAAAGTATCAGTGAAATAAACTGGAAACATCGTTTATTTACACAACAAAATTAGCAGGTTTTTTATGGCTAAAAAACTAAATTGGACAGAACAAGTGGCAAAAAATTTATCTCACCTTAGCGTTTGACACTATGCAGTGGTGTTTGTGTGGCTTTTAAACTGTGCTACTGAGCAATGATAATGTGAATTAGGATACGAACGCATTTTGAAAAAGTTAGAATGTGTATGCAGACAGACCGATGAATGATTAAGTGTGCAAATTAAAGGTAATGGAATGCATAAATGAAATAAAAGAGATCGGAGACAAGTCTCTTGCATCTGCAACTTTGCTGAATGCAAATTCTCTCCAATACAATCAGCATCAAAAGTATATCAGCATGCAAGGTATCAAAACGAACTCACTTTCCGAAATTCAAATTTATATACGCTCTTAGACTACCCATATTGATTTAAAAAGCCAGTGTTATAGAGATCTAAGCAACGACCTGTCATAAATATCTGCGTTACCTTGGCGTTCATTACCCGGATAAATGTATTTTAATGTGTTGTGATTGCGAAAGTTTTTTAACAAGATCTTTAAAATTACTTTTTAAAAACAAGCTTTTATTACTTGCTAATAAAAGTAACTAAAAAGTTTAAAATCTCCATTATGAGACACATCATTCAGCTCAGTCGGTAACCGTGAAGTGAATCAAATTTAACTTCCAAAATTTGATTACAGACAGACAATGGGACAGGTGAAACTAAATAAAAACTTGTAAAAAAGACAATGTGTATTATATCAATAAATAAGTGTTCTAGCATAATTTTATCGTTCTGTTTTCTATGCACTGTGTTGTGATACACAATTACGACAGTAAGTTCGAGTTGTGCGGAGTGGCCCGCCGTCCACCAGCGAGTGGCGTAGTTTGGAACTCGCACCAATACGAAGATACTTACAATTGTCATCATAAATGTTCATTATTTTAAACAACTTACAAAAAAGGAAGTTCTCAAGTAGGTACATATGTAGTCTGCATTTTTTGATGTGAAACATCTTTTGCGGGGGATAAAACCGTACTAGGGGGCCTGCTGCTCTTCGTCCATCCTGTTCATCGTGTTGACTGTGGCGACTAGGGCTACTGTGGCGACCGTAGCGACTGTGGTGACGATGGCAACTGGGGCTACTGTAGCGACTGTGGTGACTATGGCGACTGCGGTGAATTTTTTTTACATCTCCCAGGCGTCTGGTGACGGCTTAATTTGTTTTTTAATCTTTGTTACCTTAACTCCGTCGTTTACTATAATTTTCGAGTTAGAATAAATATACTATAAATTAGGTTCCATTTTTTTTAAACTCATTTCTGATGTGGTCCATGAGGATTCGAGGGAACTCCTCAAATATTGTAGGTAAACTTACAGCAATTTTGGCCATATCATCATTTCAGCCGTAAATCGTGCACTGAAAACAGGCCTCCCTCATGGATCTCCATGAGAGGTGGTTGCCATACTCGCCACGAGGCGAGCGCAGTGCGGGATGTTGGTACAAGGAAAGACGCTGCTGCCCATCTTCCGTCGCAGGTATCCGGAACCCCCACGGCATGTTTAGGCATATAGCTCAAGGCATTTGCATTCAGAAATTATAATTTGGTGAAATGGAACTAACTATGATGACCACAGATGTTTCGCAACTCTTCAATATTACAAAACTCACAAGTGATGACATCGAAAGATGGCTAATATAATATATTCCTTGACTAATCATCATACTTACCACACATCATCATCATGAGCACCAAGGCATTGGAATGAAATTTAATGGAATTAAATAATGCTAATTGTTGCCCTGCAGTTGGACTATGGAGGCTACATAATAATAATAATAATAAATAATGTAATAGTGTGTACTGGAGACCCATAGGTTGCTCCATAGGCGTTATGCCCTAAAGTTAAACAAGCGGTTGGGTTTTATCAACTTCATAATGTTTGCTTCTTTTAAACCCTGGTCTGATGATAGGATCCATGATAAATCAAGGGAAATATTCAAATGTATTAAGCATAGATATAGCGTATTTCATTTCATTTTTTTTTCATTTAATTAATTTCCAAAAACAAAGATACTCTGCATGCGGAAGTCCAAATTAATATAATATTTAACATAACAATAAAATCAAATTACATAACATAAAAGCATCAATAGTTAATGAATGATTTAAGATTAAAAGAATATAATAAATTAATAAAATCGAAAATGTCAAAGATATAAACATAAAAAGACAGAGAAATTATAAAACAATAAAAATAATAATACATTACAAAACATGTCAGCAAATATTTAAAAAAAATTATAATAATAAATTGCAATTAAAACTCATAAAACCATAATAATAGTTGTCAAAAAATATTTAATTAATTTTTAAAGTTTCGTGATTTTTTTAAAAAACTATAGTAAAACTAAATACTAATTGTCGCTAGAATTCGTCAATTGAGTAAATGCATTTATTAATAAGGAAGCTCTTAAGTTTGTTCTTAAACGTTAGTGGTTGATGAATTAGCTTTTTAATATCTGTAGGTAACTTGTTAAAGATTTCAACAGCTTGGTAGTTAGTGCTATGATTAACTATTTTTAGTTTTGGGTAAACTGTATTTTTAATGTTCATATTTCTTGTTTTTAGCCTTATCTCCCTTGCCTCCTTCGTTTCATACAGTATTGGGTATTATAAGCAACATTTTCGATTTTCTCATTGATTTGGAGTTGGTTTGTTTTGTTGACAAATTAATGGATTACCTGTTTATCTTAATGTACCTTTTATCTACTATGTATAAATATATGTATGTGTGTGCTCTGTTTTCCAATAAATGAGGTTTATACTGGTACCTATCTCTCTGTATCGACAAAAACAAATCAATATCATTTTATGCAAAATAAATAATTAATAACCGAAACACTTTAGCGCGATCCCAGTAATATCTATAAAGTTCCAATAACGCGGCCAGGTTGGAGCAGATCCTTTACCAAAACGGTTTCAACACCGCACGTAATTACACCGCAAATATTCACGCCGTGCTATCCTGGTCATTAATGTATTTCGTGCAGTATAATGTACCTGTAGTTTCCTAATAATAAATTGAGACGAAAATGTTCGCATAGTTTTAAATAATTCTGTCGGAATCCATCGGACGATAATTAAGAAAGGTCAAAGGCGCAAACGGAAAATGGCGTGTAACCTTTTTTTAAACACAATATTAAACCTATTATAATGTAATTAAGAGTTGATCAGAAAATCGAGTGTTTTTCTAACACAAGCTTCTATATTAAAGTGTACCATTGTTTAACAAGTTTATAAAATTAAAAATTTCAAATAACCCCCGACACTTTACCTAGTCTCGGAGGTTACCTATCTAATTCTAAATTATTTATTTTATTTTTAATTTTTTTTTGAAAGGGGTACCCTCAGTTTTGCACTCTACACATCATACCCTTTTATTTGATACCACGCTTGGGTATATTTGAAAACATTTCGATTGTTCACCCCTACTTTCAACCCCCATATATCATGAATCGCTCGACCGATTTATATAAAACTTTCAGTTTTGCATTCTACACGCCATTGCCTTTCATTTAATTTCAAACTCGGGTATATTTGGAAACATTAAATTATTCACCCCCTCTTTCACCCTCCATATCCTGTATACTTCTTAACCGATTTTGATAAAACATGTTGAAGAACCACCGCTAGAAAGCCAAGATCGGCCAAGTACGAGTCGGATTTGCGCACGAAGGGTTCCGCACCATTAGTCTGTGAAAATTATAAGCATCTACCGGTTGCCCCTTATAATATCGCTCTTTTTTGTCCAGGGCAAAAAAATATATAACTAAAAAAAAGAATATAAAAAAACAATGAAACGAGTTTATTAGGATTTCTACAGTATTTGGTATTCTAGCAACACGGAACACTTATTACAGAATGGTCTAAGTACATAACATAAGATGTAATCAAATAAACTTATCTTTATTTCTGAAGCTGCACCACCAAAAAAAAGCGTGCCTGACCCGCCATTTCCATCTTATACCTTGATCAAAACAAATTGCTAAGACTAATCACAACAGAACAGAAAATACAATTATTAATAGTAACTATTTTTAACATCATATAATATACTAGACTTATGTTGAAACTTATTATATAAGATCATTCTTATTCATAAAAATACAAATATTCTTCAAGCCAATATTTAACAATTTTTAAACCGAAGTGAACACACGAGGTACAAAAGTATTTTTAAAGCTTTTAAAACAATGGAGCCACTTCTAAATTAAAATATTGATTTATAAATTATCTAATAAACAGATTATCAAGCTATATATTTAAACAATAACGAAATGTTTTAAATTACTCATAGTGATTCATATAATATCGAAACAAGCGACATCTGTTACATTGTGGAGGAACTAAGTTGTATGTTTGTTGACAAAATCTCAGTCTCTTGTAATGCATAACAGAAGCTTTTTTAATTTACATAAAATCTATAAATATTAGACAGGACTATTAAATATTAGGGTTCGAAGGTTATTGTTTCGTTAAAAATATAAAACTCTTAATTTCTATTTCGATTTTCATCTAATTTCATTATCAGAAATTACGCATTAGGGACCTATAATTGTGACAAATTATCAATAAAATCTTTATATCTTTATTAATCTGTTACGCGCGTCGCCCATATAAATGCTAATTCCGCGGTAACGAGCTTTTTAACTTAGTTCCTATTAACGAGCGTTCTTAGCCCGCTTATTTACTTGAGCACTTAAGGAACGTTAACTCTTAAAACTCGGAAAAGCGATTTTCTCTCACTTCCGCCTACTTACAGGTAGATTGCGGACAGTCTCATTTTCTTTGCGTTCGTAGAACACGATTCTAACCAGAAACTATGAACAAACGAACATTTGGTAGTGGATGCAGCTAATTGGTTTTTGATCAGTTACTACAAGTAGTTAGTAGTAACGAACTCGCAGTAAACTTTCCTAATAATCGTGCGAATATGAAGCGCATTTATGTTTCATATGCGATAAATATGATCAAATATCTTTCTTTTGAAAGAGTTAATTAACAGTTACATTGCAGCTACTTATGTAGATATCTTTTTTTTGGCAGTTTTTGCAATATACTTTTTATCTTCGTATCACAGTGCTTAAAACAGGGAAACAAACAGATTAATTCATGTGCCTTATCCCCCTGTACTTATAATATTTTTATTTATTATTAGTGGACGTATATGTTTTAAAAAGCCGTGTTGGCCGAGTGGTATGTACCCCCGACTTTCAATCCGAAGGTCGTGGGTTCGATACCGGCCGTGCACCAATGGATTTTTCTTTCTTGAAAAATGTATGTGCACACTTAACACGAGCTTTAACGGTGAAGGAAACATCGTGAGGAAACCCGCGGCTTAGCTTACTAGCTAACTAAGCCGTAAAGCAGCTATTATTCAGAGGAAAGAACAGGTCAATACCTGTTCTTTCCTCTGAATAATAGCTGACTAAGCTGAGAGGATGGTATAGGTTCTGGACAAGCCTAATCCATCTAACAATGTCCCAGGCACTGCAGCGTCCCGTACAGCATGATTACCAGTTGCTAACGCTGTCTAATCATCTATAATAGATGCAAAGGCCTTACTATATGTTTTATAAATTACAAACTAAGGATATAAAGTCAACAAATTTTGTAATTTTGATTCTGATAGTTCATCTCGCCAATCCCATTCCTAACAATTGTTATTATTATTTTCTTTTGTTAATTATATTTGTCTTACCGCTGGGCAAAGGTCTCCCCCAACTCTTCCAGTCATCTCTATCCTTTATCCTAACATTATAAGCAATATTTTGTCACTCGTATCTTTTTGTAGTCACAACCGCGTTGGTCGCACGCAATTGCGCCAGTAGGTAACATAACATAATCTTGACAAAACGAAGAGGGTGAATCCGGGTCATTCCCGGTCTCTGGTGTAAAATGTAAATTATGCACGTGACGACCCCAGCCCCCCTCCTCCCGGCTCCTGATTCACGGCGACGGCGAATGACCCGCTTCACTCTCACTTGGCTCTGAACAAAAATAAACTTCACGGATGTTTCTTCAGTGAGTTTGGTCAGCACTTTCATAGGCATACGCGAAGATAGTTCAAGAGATTATTACTTTACTAGTCGCACTCCGCAGTTTCACCCGCTAGTTCCAGTTCCCCGGGGAGTACGAGGATAAAATATAGCTTATGTTACTTAAGGATAATGTAACATTCTAACGGTGAAAGAATTTGGAAAATCGGTCCAGTAGTTTTTTGAGTTTATTCGTTGCAAACATATATTAAAAGCAATAATCTCAAAGATATGAGAAACTTTATCATGAAGAACTTTAACATACTTTCTGTACTTTTAACACTTTACATTTAAACTTGCTCTTTGCCTTAATTCTTATGCTTCAACTTTGGTACCTTACTGCTCACTACCTGTCCTGCGGATATAATGGCTTCTTCCCAAAAAACGTTGGGTTACCACGCCGCCATAAAATACCCGCGTCTTCTTGGCGGAGAATACGAGCCTCTCATTGGTCGGATATCTCTGGATTGGTATCTACCAATCCAGTGACATCGGAAGTAATATTTTGTTTATTAGAACTTATTATATACGAAGGTGGATTTTAATCATTGTACCGTTATTAATAGTAATAATTCAATACTCGATTATTACAACAGTTATACACATCGTTTGGCAATTCCTTGTCAATTCATGGCAAACGGAAATACAATGTATTCACCTAAAACTTGTCTTTTATGTAAGTTGCCAAACAGCATACCTTTAACTTTACCTAATAACTTTAATATTCAATTAGTGATTATACAAATGGTTATATAAACTGTAACAGCTCGGCCATTTGACTTTAACGAGTCCCATCGTTCATGTATAAATGCCTTCTTGATATATACCTATAATTTTGTTTTTAATGTTAAAGCAATAGTTACTCCTTTATGATAATATGTTGTTTAACATTAAATCTTTACTTTTAACTCGTCTGAGTAATTAATATTATACTATTAACTTTTAGAATTTAATCGTAGCGACTAACTAGAATATTATATTATCTAGGGTCTTGATAATCATATTTGTTACCCGATCCATAACAATGATCGTTACCGGTTAACCATTATTCGTTACTCGATCCATGACATTGATCGTTACCAGTTTATTATATTGTTAACTCGATCCATGACATTGATCGTTACCAGTTTATTATTTAATTACCCGATCCATGACATTGATCGTTACCGGCTCAACTTTACTTTATTGCCCGATCGACTGATCGTTACTGGCTATCATAACTTTAGTATAAACATCAGCTTCATTAAATGTCATTAAGTAGCTTCATTACTAACTTCAACTTGAATATGTACTCAAAGTGACTTTGACTTTACCTTCACTATGAACTTTATTTCCATTATGATCTTTAGCTTGATTGTGTACTTTAGGTTCACCAACTGGGTACTTAAGTTTCATTATGAGTTTTAGCTTCATTATAAACCTCAACTTCTATACAAGCCTAAGCTTCATTATAAACTTTAGCTTTATAATAACATTAGCTTCACTATGAAATTAGCCCATAAGTTTTACCATAAACTTGAGCTTGACTGTGAACTTGAGCTACTATAAGAACCTTAGAGACTTAAGAACCTTAGACATTTATGAAGAGATGACGAACCTTGTTGTCTTGTGTAGACTACGTATTCCTTATTAGATGTTAAAGACCTCATGATTCTTTATAGCCTTAACTAGACGTAAGTAATTATTGGACTGCATAGTCATTACAGGATTTAATAATATTTACGGAACTTAATAGCCATTACTGAAATTCATAGTCATATGGTCGTTATCAGATTTCATGGACATTATAGGATTTATCGCACCTTATGGATTTGAACTTAATAGATTTGAACTTTATAGACATAAACTTTATAGACATAAACTTTATAGACATGAACTTCTAGACATGAACTTATAGACTTCTAGACTTGAACTTATAGACTTGACCATATATACTTGACTTTACATACTTGACTTTACATACTTGACTTTACATACTTGACTTTACATACTTGACTCTACATACTTGACTTTACGTACTTGACTTTACGTACTTGACTTTACGTACTTGACTTTACGTACTTGACTTTACGTACTTGACTTTACGTACTTGACTTTACGTACTTGACTTTACGTACTTGACTTTACGTACTTGACTTCACGTACTTGACTTCACGTACTTGACTTCACGTACTTGACTTCACGTACTTGGCATTACGTACTTGGCATTACGTACTTGGCATTACGTACTTGGCATTACGTACTTGGCATTACGTACTTGGCATTACTTACTTGGCATTACGTACTTGGCATTACGTTCTTGGCATTAAGTACTTGGCATTATGTACTTGGCATTATGTACTTGGCATTATGTACTTGGCATTATGTACTTGGCATTATGTACTTGGCATTATGTACTTGGCATTATGTACTTGGCATTATGTACTTGGCATTAGGTACTTGGCATTATGTACTTGGCATTATGTACTTGGCATTATATACTTGGCATTATATACTTGGCATTATATACTTGGCATTATATACTTGGCATTATATACTTGACATTATATACTTGGCAGTATATACTTGGCAGTATATACTTGGCAGTATATACTTGGCATTATATACTTGGCATTATATACTTGGCATTATATACTTGGCATTATGTACTTGGCATTATATAATTGGCATTATGTACTTGGCATTATACACTTGGCATTATATACTTGGAATTATATACTTGGCATTATATACTTGGCTGTAGCGGCGTGATCCAGCTACTTTAATTATTATAATATTACTTGCTTTCCTAAGGGTAAGCTATCAGGAGGGTTTTGAATAAAAGATGTTTGCGTAACAAAAATGGCGAATGTAATGAATTTTAATAATACAATAATCTAGGAACACGGGGTGAGGAACAAAATGAACCAATTAGAGCGCACTATTGAGTGATGACGCCGCGTTCTCATTGGCTGTCCATCGCGTGATAGCCGCTCAGCGTGTCGCGTCCATTGGCTGGATTTGCGCGCGAACATGCCCGCGGCCTTGAAAGCTGTAGCTTACAATAATCTTCTTTGTGTCTTCTTTTCATGTTTTATTCATCATGAATTAATGGGCATATTCTAGTATATGCCCGTCTTAACGTGCCTGTCGATGTCCGTATGTCGGCTACTCTTGAGATGCCGTCGTTGCCGTGTATGGTCTTCACAATACGTCCCAATGGCCATTTCAAGGGTGGAAGGTTACTATCCTTGATTAAAACAAGCGTGTCAGGTTTTAGATTAGTTGTGTTATCCTTCCATTTTGTCCTGGTTTGTAGCTCCGAGATATAATCCTTGACCCAGTGCGCCCAAAACTGCTGGCGGAGCTGCTCCACTCGCTGGTAGCGTGAAAGTCGGTGGACAGGTAAATCCCGCAGGTCATCTTCACAGACTGGTGCGGTGAGAGGTCTGCCGATCAGGAAGTGTCCAGGGCTGAGGGGATGATTATCTTGAGGGTCTGAAGACATTGGTGCCAGTGGTCGAGAGTTTAGTACAGCTTCGATTTGGGATAAGAGGGTCGTGTATTCCTCGAAGGTCAGGTGTGCGTTTCCCATGACTCGACGTACATAAGTGGTACTTACATGATTTGACACCAGCTTCCCACAAGCCCCCAAAATGCGGTGAATATGGAGGTATAAATGTAAATTTAATAGATTGACCCCTTGCGTAATCAATAATATCTCCCCTACATTTTGATAAAAACTGAGCGAAATCATTATTTAGACCAACAAAATTCCGACCATTATCTGAATAAATTTCTAAAGGTTTACCGCGCCGAGAAATAAAGCGCTTGAGCGCGAGTAAATACGCATTAGACGAGAGGTCGCTAACTAACTCCAAATGAATCGCACGTGTAGTAAAACATATAAATAGACAAATATATGCCTTTATCAATTTCGCGCCTCTGCCCTTTCGGTTAAGTATGAACACTGGCCCTGCGTAATCCACTCCTGCGCGGTAGAAAGGAAAGCTGGCAGTTATCCGTTCTTTAGGCAAGTTGCCCATAAGTGGGCTTAATGTTTTACCCCTAAAGCGTGTACAGACAACACATTGATGAGTCACCTTCCTTGCTAGGTTTCTACCGGATAATGGCCACCAATCCTCGCGTAATTGGTATAGTAATGCTTGCGGGCCACAGTGCAGTGATTGTACATGTGTGTGTCTAAACAATAGAAGCGTGAAATGATGTTCCGACGATAACAGGATAGGGTATTTTTTGTTATAATTAAATTCAGGTGAATTATTTATTCTACCTCCTACTCGAATCATATTAGCGTTATCTAAAAATAAATTTAAACTTGCAACCCTATTGTTTGATTTAATATTTTTTCCCTTTTTTAATAAATTATATTCGAACTCAAATGATTGCATTTGAGATAATTTTGCAAGTGTATTAATAGCATGTTTCGATTCATTTACTTGAATTGCCCGATTCATTTACTTGAGTTGTCAGCTTTGTTTTGTTGCGTGCATTATGGATAAAACGAAGTACGTATGCAGCGACATGAATCATGCGATTAAAATGTGAAAACCTTGTAAAAGGAAAACATGTAATATCTGTGTTGTTATTACATTTTGTTAACAATGAATTTATAACGTTCGATTTAAGCTCAGGTAACTCATTTGGTACAATTTTATTAACGTGTGAAATTGAATGTGTTATCGATTTATCGTAATGAACAGAGTCCTTTAGAAACATAGGGCCCTCCCACCATAACTGCGATGAAGATAAATCTTCCAGATATGTTCCACGGGTAACTAGATCAGCCGGGTTTTCCTTGCCGCCTATATGGTGCCAGGGACACTCGTTTGTAAGTTCATGAATTTCGGCGACACGGTTTTGCACGAAAGTTTTTAGTAAATTCGGTGCCATGCGAAGCCAGCCTAATACAATCGTGGAATCTGTCAAAAATATGACGTCATCGAACTTACGAGTAAGTGCAGTGCGAATTCTATCGTAAAGTTTCGCACCTAGTAACGCGCCGCATAACTCTAATCTGGGGATACTTATTGGTTTTAATGGGGCTACTTTACTTTTAGCAATTAACAACTGAGCTGTCACCGTGTGATTATTGCTAAAAGTGCGCACGTAGGCCGAACAACCGTAAGCTGTTTGAGACGCGTCTGTAAACACGTGTAACTCGGTCCGCGTAGTATTGCATTGAAAGACATGCCGTGGAACCTTTATCGTGCAAAGATGCGACAGACTCGTAACAAACCGGTTCCAGCTATGTGTGACGTCATTAGGCAGCGGGTCGTCCCATTGTAGCTTTAACAACCAAAGCCTTTGTAATAAGACTTTGGCGATGATTACCGATGGACTCAATAATCCTAATGGGTCAAATATCTGCGATATAGTTGATAATATTATGCGTTTAGTGACAGGATTATTAGTGTCGGTTTGAATCTGTGTATTAAAATTAAATTCATCTGCGACGTTACACCAACTTAAGCCTAAAGTCCTACACTGACTATTATCTCCTAAATTTAAATCTCTGAGCGTATTGTGTGTATTTAATGACGTCGATGACTCATTGTCAGGTTCAAAGTTAAAAACCCACTTGCGCAGTGGAAAGCAACCGGACTGAAGTGTTTCAACCGTGCTTTTACAAATGTTTGTTAATTTATACCTGTATTCGCATGAGGTCAATAAGTCATCTACGTAAAAATCATCATTTATTACTTTTTTAACCTCGGGGTCTGAACAGTCCTCGGCTAACTGTTTTAAACACCTAACACTAAGAAAAGGCGCCGATGCTGTTCCGTATGTGACAGTATTTAGTTTATAAAACTCGAGCGGACTAGATGCGTCGTCTCGCCAAATAATAAGTTGCATGTCGCGTTGTGGCGGATGTACTTGTACGTGACGATACATCTTTTCGCAGTCCGCAATTGCCGTATATTTAAACTGCCTAAAGCGTAAAAGGATACCCAGCAAGTCTCCTTGGATAGGAGCCCCAATGAGCTGGATATCATTGAAAGACTTCCCACTACTAGTCGCAGCACTAGCGTCGAACACAACACGAAGCTTCGTAGTCGAGCTGTGTTCACGAAATACCCCATGATGGGGCATGAAGTAGTGAGGATTTGTGAAGGATTCAACCTTAGTCATATGACCCAGATTGATATATTCGTGTATAAAATCAGTATATAATTTCTTATAACTATCAGGTGCGTGTAATAACCTTTTTTCTAAGGACAAAAAACGTCGTCGTGCCTGAGGGAATGAGTCACCTAATACGTCAACAGATTCTTTGAGTGGGATGTGTACACAGAACCTTCCATCACTTTGGCGTGTAGTAGTTGTGATGTAGGACTGTTCACAAGCCCTCTGTTCACTCGTGCGTATATCCCGAGGTTGAGATAACTCCTCCAGCTCCCAGAACTGACGTAGCTGATTGTCCATTGATTGTGTGAAGTTACATTGGATTGGTCTATTATTGTGCGTAATATGATTAATAGGACCCGAAATAATCCAACCTAACTTTGTGTTTTGTAGGTACGGACCGCTTGGTAAACGCATCTTGCCATCGATAAGCAAGTCCCAAAAAAGATCCGCACCTATCAAAATATCTATCTTTTGTGTGCCTAGAAATTGTGTATTTGCCAGCTGTACATTGCTAGGTATATTAAGCCGTGCATTTTGTATTTTCACAGCGGGCATAGTAGCTGCTATCTCCGATAGAACGAAACACTTAACGCGCATCGAGTAGGTGTTTACGCGTGATTTAATTTCAATATCACACGCTTGTGACGAATGTGATATTACATTACCTACCCCTCGTATCTCATGAGTGGACTGTATTAACGGAATGTCTAAGGATTTACATAAAGAATGTGTGATAAAACAACTTTGACTACCGCTGTCGAGTAATGCGCATACAACATGATACTTGTTATTTTTATCAGGAATCTCAACCAAAGCTGTCGATAATAAAACCGGGTTAACATTAGTGTTTTTCATAACCGTGTGCGTATCGGTATGCACATTGCTAACTTGAATGAATTCATTTTCTACATCTGCGCTGCGCGAGGAGATCGCGCTAACCTCCACGGCCGTAGTCGCTGTTTTAGCATAGCTAGTAGTATGATTTGAATCGTAAGGATGAATGAGTGAATTGTGTTTCATACTACACTGTTTACAAGATCCGAATAAGCAATTTTCTAAAGTGTGCCCAGAACGCAAACAATTCTCACATAACCTGTGATCATGGATAATCTTTAATTTTGATTGCAAATCCATATTAATAAATTTGATGCATGTGTATATTGGATGCTTTCCGTTGCACACAACGCATTTATATTTGTGCACTTTACGGTCCGAAGAGGATTGTGGTTCATCGGATAAAACATTACAATGTGAAATGTTATTTGACTTCACTACTGAATTACCTTTCTTAGTTTCGGAATTGTTAATGTGATGATCTTTACTGTGCGATAACGATAAAGTTTCCAATAAATCAGCCCTGTTTTTAAGAAACTTAATAAGCTCGCTCACCTTCAGAGTGACTTTAGAGTTTGAAATTGATAACAATGAACCTTTGTGTTGTTCCCACTCTCTTTCTGTCATTTTATCTAACTTGGAAGCAATGATGTATATTATAAGTGTATCCCAGGAGTCTGTAGGCTCACCAAGGGTTTTTAGTGCGCGTAAATTGTTAATAATAACATCTATAAGATTCCTTATCAGCGAAGGTGACTCTTTGGACAATGACTGTATTGAAAATAAAGCTTTTACGTGACTATGCACCAATAATCTAGTGTTATCATACCTATTGAGAAGAAGCTCCCATGCAACACGATAATTATCAGAAGATATTTCTATAGAATTGATAACTAGCTGTGCACTTCCTTTCAACGACGACTTCAAATAGTGCATTTTTTGAATATCACTTATATCTGCGGAGTTGTGGACTAGAGATAAATAAGTATCCCTGTACTCGAGCCAGTGTTCATAAGTTCCGTCAAATGTAGGCAAGGTGATTGTAGGTAATTTAACTGAAACGGATTTATTGGAATGATGACATGTGCAACCATTAGATACCTCTCTACTATTATTGCCAATAACAGTTTCAGCTCGTGCAAGAATAATGTAGTAACTATCTTCAAATTGCTGACGTTGGTCTAACTGTGCATCGATGTCCGAGTCAGGAACAATTTCCTCAATCTTGGACTGAATTTCATGGAATTCGAATGGCTTCGTCGCTATCCGGCTCGAAGGACCAATTTATGTAGCGGCGTGATCCAGCTACTTTAATTATTATAATATTACTTGCTTTCCTAAGGGTAAGCTATCAGGAGGGTTTTGAATAAAAGATGTTTGCGTAACAAAAATGGCGAATGTAATGAATTTTAATAATACAATAATCTAGGAACACGGGGTGAGGAACAAAATGAACCAATTAGAGCGCACTATTGAGTGATGACGCCGCGTTCTCATTGGCTGTCCATCGCGTGATAGCCGCTCAGCGTGTCGCGTCCATTGGCTGGATTTGCGCGCGAACATGGCATTATTTACTTGGCATTATATACTTTGCATTATTTACTTGGCATTATATACTTAACATTATATACTTGGTATATACTTTGCATTATCTACTTGGCATGATAAGACTTGGTATGATAAGACTTGGCATGATAAGACTTGGAATGATAAGACTTGGCATGATAAGACTTGGCATGATAGACTTGGCATGATAGACTTGGCATGATAGACTTGGCATGATAGACTTGGCATGATAGACTTGGCATGATAGACTTGGCATGATAGACTTGGCATGATAGACTTGGCATGATAGACTTGGCATGATAGACTTGGCATGATAGACTTGGCATGATAGACTTGGCATGATAGACTTGGCATGATAGACATGGCATGATCGACTTGGCATAATCGACTTGGCATGATCGACTTGGCATGATCGACTTGGCATGATCGACTTGGCATGGTTGACTTGGCATGGTTGACTTGGCATGATCGATTTGACTTGACATGTGATATACGTGACTTGACATGTGATAGACGTGACTTGACATGTGATAGACGTGACTTGACATGTGATAGACTTGACTTGACATGTGATAGACTTGACTTGACATGTTATAGACTTGACTTGACATGTGAAAGACTTGACTTGACATGTGAAAGACTTGACTTGACATGTGATAGACTTGACTTGACATGTGATAGACTGGACTTGACATGTGATAGACTTGACTTGACATGTGATAGACTTGACTTGACATGTGATAGACTTGACTTGACATGTGATAGACTTGACTTGACATGTGATAGACTTGACTTGACATGTGATAGACTTGACTTGACATGTGATAGACTTGACTTGACATGTGATAGACTTGACTTGACATGTGATAGACTTGACTTGACATGTGATAGACTTGACTTGACATGTGATAGACTTGACTTGACATGTGATAGACTTGACTTGACATGTGATAGACTTGACTTGACATGTGATAGACTTGACTTGACATGTGATAGACTTGACTTGACATGTGATAGACTTGACTTGACATGTGATAGACTTGACTCGACATGTGATAGACTTGACTCGACATGTGATAGACTTGACTCGACATGTGATAGACTTGACTTGACATGTGATAGACTTGACTTGACATGTGATAGACTTGACTTGACATGTGATAGACTTGACTTGACATGTGATAGACTTGACTTGACATGTGATAGACTTGACTTGACATGTGATAGACTTGACTTGACATGTGATAGACTTGACTTGACATGTGATAGACTTGACTTAGCATGACATGTGATATACTTGACTTAGCATGACATGTGATATACTTGACTTAGCATGACATGTGATATACTTGACTTAGCATGACATGTGATATACTTGACTTAGCATGACATGTGATATACTTGACTTAGCATGACATGTGATATACTTGACTTAGCATGACATGTGATATACTTGACTTAGCATGACATGTGATATACTTGACTTAGCATGACATGTGATATACTTGACTTAGCATGACATGTGATATACTTGACTTAGCATGACATGTGATATACTTGACTTAGCATGACATGTGATATACTTGACTTAGCATGACATGTGATATACTTGACTTAGCATGACATGTGATATACTTGACTTAGCATGACATGTGATATACTTGACTTAGCATGACATGTGATATACTTGACTTAGCATGACATGTGATATACTTGACTTAGCATGACATGTGATATACTTGACTTAGCATGACATGTGATATACTTGACTTAGCATGACATGTGATATACTTGTCTTAGCATGACATGTGATATACTTGACTTAGCATGACATGTGATACACTTGACTTAGCATGACATGTGATACACTTGACTTAGCATGACATGTGATATACTTGACTTAGCATGACATGTGATATACTTGACTTAGCATGACATGTGATATACTTGACTTAGCATAACATGTGATATACTTGACTTAGCATGACATGTGATAGACTTATGGACCTCTTAGACCCCTCTGAGGCCAGAAGCCAGAAGGCCTCTTGGGCCTCTTTGACGTCTTGGACTTTAAAAGACTTAACGAGGCTTAGTCTTAGACTACATGTTTTATATGTATACATTGAGAAAATAAACTTTACAAAAACTTTATCAAAACCTGTAGCAAAACTTTATAAAAAACTTACTGCTTTATCGGCTACGGGGTGACCGACCTTCATGATACCTCGAATGTGTCTGGTGTCCGGGATGCATACTGGAAGCGGACCTACTTGCGCTCTTGGCACTTGTTAGTGCTAGCGACCACGCTCTTCCTCGAGGCAGTCCATGGCGTTTGCAGATTTTGTCTTAACCCATGGTCTCGGAAAAGAAACGAAATAATACATGTATAACCAAATCAATTTTACTTGTGATTATATGCTTTGCAGATTGAAGACACTTGGTAGATTATATGCATAGAATATTCAAAATAGGTACGTTAGCCTAATTATGCATGTAGTCTTTCTTAAACCTTCACGTTCACAAAACATTTAAATATCAACATAGGTATTCACTACGTTATACCATTATTACCTTTTATAGGAATCAAAACAACAGCCCTGTACTACCAGGTAGTTATGGTTAGCCCTCACCCTTCTGCATTAGATTAAGCCTAGATTCTACTTTCTGCATACGCAACATTGTAGTTTCAGGAATTGTATTTATCGCTAACTAAGCGTCTAGACTAAGTCCGGTGACGGCTCTGCGACCCGCACCCGAACAATCTTACTTCATTATATTCTTGCCTCCAAATCGGCACAGACGTAATCACGTAGTTTTAATTTTAGAATTAATTACCCAATATTGTTTTTTAAAAAGGCAATATTACGTTCCCAAACCAAGAGTGGCGCAGCCGCAACGGATTTTCCTCATTTTCACGGGTTTTACGCGATTTTCCGACGTCCAAATTCGTCCGGAAATATATTCTCGAAAATTCCAAAAGTGATAGAGTAAAATCTGACGAACCAAATAAATTACTCTAGTGAAACGGGTTAGGAAAAGTGAGTATGGGAGTAGCAGTCGGTTGGTGAGTAAAACTTTTCGCCAATCCTTGTTCCCCTAATCCTCCTATATATTTTATATATATTTTCCTAGTTTTTAAAAAACGTATTTTGTTATTATTGAGATCAAACCTCTCTCATTATAACTGATCTGGTTAATTTGTATGCAATTCTATAGCGTTAACCTTCGTTCTAAAAATAGAACATAGAGTAAGAAAAGTTTAGAAAGTACAAATTTTAAAATTCATTTTTGTACTGTAGTTAATTTTATTTTAGTTTAGTGTTAGTGATCTACAAATCGATCATAATTTAATGTTTAAATAAGATTTAAATTTTAGAAATATTTTATACAATTTTCAGATATCCAAAACTTTATTTTGCTTTTACTGTTTTATTTTTTTGTGTGTTCTATTGATTTTTACTGTGTTTATTTTACTGTGCATTTTTGTGTATTTTGTGTGTGTTTTTGTGTAATTTGTTTAAAAGTGCGTATTCTCTGAGTAGTGCTTAACTCTATCAATATGACGACGCCCGAGATAAAACTTGACCCAATTCCAAAAGAAATAATAAGTTTAATTCCTGTGTTTAGAGGAGACAAAAGACAATTAAATTTATACCTTAGAAAATGTCAATATATTATTGATCGGTTTTATCAGGCAAATAATGAAGAACAAAATTTATACGTCTTCAACGTTTTAACGAGTAGACTTTCAGAGAATGCAGCTGCCCTCTTATCAGAAAGAGAGGATGTGGTGACTTGGTCCGCCTTAAGAGAACTACTTATTCAACATTTTGGAGATCCGCGTAGTGAAGCGTGTATTAACATAGAATTAGAATCGTTAAAAATTAAATCAGGAGAAAGTTATTTGGACTTTTGCAATCGAATCCAAAGTGTGAGATCACTATTAATGTCAAAAGTGAACACTATTGAAGACAGTGATTTAAAGCGTGCCAAGTTAATAATCTATAACAATACAGCCCTGAATGTATTTTTATACAACCTTCCTGAAAATATGGTTCGGATAGTGAGGCTTAAGACACCATCCACCTTAGAAGCAGCATTAAGTGTTGTGCTTGAGGAAGTTAATTTCCTTGAGCAATATAATATGAGAAATCGTATCCATGGTAACAATCAGATAGGTTCGAGACCATTGGTAACACAACCATCTGGGTACAGGCCTATGTTACCTAATAACAACTTAACACCTAAATTTAATTTTGGTATTCCCCAAAATGGGCAATTTAGGATGCCCCTAGGTCAACCACAGAACAATGAAGCGGTCCGCCCACAAACATTTGGGTATCGACCACAGTTTGGCCTTCAGCCTCAGCAACAGTTTGGCTATAGGCCACCCCAACAATTTGGTTATAAACCACCCCAACAGTTTGGCTATAAACCACCCCAGCAGTTTGGACAACACGGTCGGCCATTCCAATATGGAGTTAGCCAACCGCAGGTTCAAAAGCCTCAGGTACAAAATACCGACGTATCTATGAGGACAGCACCTCTTAGACCTCAAGCACCTCCTCAAGGTTTTAAATTAAATGAACTAAATGAAAACGAATGCGAACCCAGCTATGATTTCGAATACGACTATGATGATTTTGAATATTGCAACGAAAATTTCGAGGATACGGAACTAAGTGACGTTCATCAGGCGGTGGATTTTTACGATCCTGCCCCCAACGACAAGAAATCCTAGAAATAAATTGTGACCCAAATCTAAAACTTCCCTATATTTATATAGAAGAAATAGACGCAAAAATGATGATCGATACTGGTAGCATGAGATCATTCATAAGCCCTCGGAAGGCATATGAATATTTTGGTGGCTTTATTTGGAAAGAACCTTTTCAGGTAGTTAGCACCCACGCGTCTAGTAGACACGATGAAGTGATGGAAATCCCTCTCTTGCCTACTTTTGTTAGCAATGAAATTCACAAATTCTATTTATATGAAGTAGACAAACGATATGACGGTCTTATTGGAAACGATCTTTTACAGCAATTAGGTGCAATTATTGATTTAAAAGAAAATCTTTTGAAAACTACCACTACATGTATTCCGATAATCAATAATAATTTAAATTATACGGTTCAAATACCATCACGATCTGAACAAAGAGTTAAGGTACCGATTAATCAACATTCGGGTGAAGCTATTCTTGATTTTCATGAATTCACGAACGGTGTACGAATGCCGAGTGCGATTGTAAATTGCATCAACGGTTATGCATCTACGGTCATTCAGAATATCTCAGACCGACCAATATTCTTAACAATTAGGCAACCATTAATGGTAACAAAATTTGATACTACCGATTGCGACCTAAATATCATAAATAACATCACGGATATAGAAACTGAGAACTTACTTGAAGAAAATTTAAGTAAACTCAGACTTGACCATACAAACGACGAAGAACGCGAGAGGATATATAGACTTTGTATGGATTACAAGGATATATTTTATTGTGAACAAATTCCCTTGTCATTTACTAATCAGGTTAAGCATCAGATAAGGACTAAGAACGAGGATTCCATTTATGTGAAGCCTTATAGGCAGGCCCCGTTTCTTCAGAACGAGATTAGTAGACAGGTTGAAAAGCTGTTAAAGGACAACGTTATCCAGGAGTCTCACTCTCCTTGGAGTGCACCCGTGCACTTAGTGCCCAAGAAGATGGACGCATCTGGCGAGGTCAGATATAGAATGGTAGTTGACTATAGGCGATTGAATGAGATAACTATTGATGATAAGTATCCCTTACCAAATATAACAGACCTTTTCGATAAATTAGGGAAAAGTGCGTATTTTACTACACTCGATTTAGCTAGCGGTTATCATCAGATCGAAATAGAAAAGAGAGATAGGCAGAAGACAGCCTTCAGCACACAAAACGGCCATTTTGAGTTTCTAAGAATGCCGTTTGGGTTAAAAACAGCACCTGCGACATTCCAAAGGACAATGGACAATGTTTTACGTGGTCTACAAGGACTACATTGCATGGTTTATTTAGACGACATAATAATCTATTCAAATAGTCTAGAAGAGCATATACAAAAATTACGAACTGTTTTCGACAGAATTAGAGCAACCAATTTGAAAATACAATTAGATAAATCTGAATTCTTACGAAAAGAAGTACTTTACCTTGGCCACACGATAACAAAAGAAGGATTAAAACCTAATAATGATAAAATTGATGCAGTATTAAAATACCCTATACCAAAAACTACAACAGAAATAAAAAGTTTCTTAGGACTCGTAGGCTACTACCGTAGATTTATTAAGGACTTTGCTAAAATAACTCAACCATTAACAGCTTGTTTAAAAAAACGTAACGGAATTGTAATCGACCAAAAGTTTGTTGACGCATTTAATAAATGCAAAGAACTTTTGACGCATGCCCCACTATTACAGTACCCTGATTATGAAAAACCTTTCGTACTTACTACTGACGCATCTAATGTAGCAGTAGGTGCAGTACTTTCTCAAGGACAGATTGGTAGTGACAAACCCGTAGCATATGCTAGTCGAACCCTTAGTGATACAGAGTCACGTTATAGTACGATCGAACGTGAATTACTCGCTATCATCTGGGCAGTAAAACATTTTAGACCCTACCTGTACGGTCGAAAGTTTTATATATATACAGACCATAGACCATTAATATGGCTTCGATCTCTAAAAGACCCGAGTAGTAAACTCACTCGTTGGAGGTTACGATTACAGGACTATGATTATGAGATGATTCATAAAGCAGGTAAGCAAAACGCTAATGCGGATGCCTTATCTAGAATTAAGATCAATGCTTTAGGGTCAGACGACGAAAATCAATCGATGAAAGTTAATGTTGATGATAAAGACGAAAAACTAAAGAAACATCTAGATAATGTAGTCAAAGATATAAAAAGGTTAACAGCAGAAAAGAAAATGGCACGTCATGACTCATCAACGACGACAGTATCAGACTCGAGTAGGACAGCTACAGCTAGCCCTATAGCGATTTCTGACACCCTATCAAGACCACCTAGTATTGAGAATTTTACTGAATATCCTGTACGATCTGAATCAAGTGAATCACAAACAGTTCATTCAGCTGTAGAATTAGAATCAACCGGTATACCGATTTTACATGAAGCTATAGACACAAAACCTAATCAAATTTTAATATACTCATGGTTTAAAAATCAAATGCAAGTAAAGAATTTATCTCGAGAGACACAAAAGGTTTTGGAAGTTTTTCTACCAACGGACAATCCGGAATTGGTTAAAGAATTCCTAAAGCAATACATAAAGCCGAAGATTAAATATTTTATCTATTTTGAGGAAAAGGAACATCGTAGGTTATTCGGAAATATTATAATTCAGCTTTTTCAGAAAGGTATGGTTAATTTTTACGAATGTACAGAACGAGTTATTACTATTGAAGATGAAGGAGAACAGAGAGCAGTAATAATTAAACATCATGAAGGAAAGACATGCCACCGTGGTATTAAAGAAACGTTAGTTAGAATTCGTAGAAATTACTATTGGAACAGAATGCAAGAAACCGTAACGGCAGTCATAAATGCTTGCGGAGCCTGTCAGAAGATGAAATATGATAGGAAACCCATCAAACCTGTATTGCAGTTAACGCAAACACAAGATGCCCCATTTCAGGAGATTTTTATTGATCTTTTTAGCATTGAAGGTAAAACTTATTTGACACTAATTGATGCCTTCAGCAAGCTGGGACAGGCCATAGAAATTCAAAGCAAATCTACTCCTGAGGTAATCCGAGCCTTGATGAAGTATTTTTCATATTACGGTATTCCTAAAAAGATAAGTTCAGATCCCGGAACGGAATTTAATAATGAGTTAATGAAAGAATTTTTAAGTTTACACAAGGTTCAACTTCACATTGGTACGCCTAATAACCCCAATTCGATGGGACTTGTTGAGCGTTTCCATTCAACAATAATTGAAATCTATAGATTAGCTAAATATGAGAAACGATGCACCGATGCCGCATCCACTATGACGTACTCAGTTATGGCATATAATCACACCATTCATTCGGTTACTGAACTTACTCCTTTTGAAGTTGTCTTCGGACACACTGACACAAGCAGCCCTTATGGCATAGAATTAGAAAAACGTTATTTTCAGAAATTGGTTAAAGATCATGCGAAGCGAATAAAGGTTTTATACGAACATTTAGCTGAAAAGATGGTAGAAACTAAAGAAAAGAATAGGAAAAAGAAAGGCGGTGAAGCTGAAATAGAGTTTCCTAAAGGAAAAACTATTTATGCAAAGGATGTTAATAAACGGAAAAGCAAGGATAAACCTCGATTTATTAAAGCCAAGGTTATAGGTGAACCTGAACGGAACGTTTTACCCATACAAGTAGGAGAAAGGAAAACTAAGGTTCCTATTAAAAATATCAAACGCCCTCCGCAGGTGGTGCAGCATTCTGCTGATAGCGATGCCATCGCTGGCGCTTCATCTGCAATCACTTAAGGGAAATCCGGGAATTCTTCCAGTAAAAGAAGGTCAAGCATACGTACAAACTGACCATTGGACTATAGTTAAGGTTATATATTTAGAAAGGATTTATAATGATTTAAATTACATTTCTACAAACTTTCACCAACTGTGTAAATTAATTGATTGGAATAAACCATATTCTCAAGAGTTTAAAAGTGTGAAAATGCATACAGAGTTTATACGCGACATAACGTATGATAAATACCGACAACTTGTTCCGCAGCAACGATTGAAAAGAGGCCTAATAAACCCATTGGGTTCCCTTATAAAAATTGTCACGGGAAATCTTGACAATAATGATGCTATTAAATTTGATAAGCTTACGTCCGAATTAACTCATGATCATATTATAATTTCTAAGAAATTGACCCTGGTCTCTAAAATGTTTGAAAGTTTTATAAATGTAACTGAAACTATTAATGCAAACACTGTTAGTTTAGATAACCGTTTAAAGAAAGCAGAAATAATGTTAAGAGACTTAGCTGTTAAGGAAAACAATTGGGTTTTCTACACATACATCGTAGGATTATTTAACAATTTAACAGGTAATTTCCGTACTGTTTTTATTAGATTAAGTGAAATTGAAACTGCTCTAGCCTTAAGTAGAGTCTCTATACTACATCAATCTATCGTTAATTCTACTGAACTGTTATACCATATGAGATTGATTTCTAACTCTGTAAGCTTAGTGTATTCGCCTACCGAAGATAATTTGTTAAAATTAGAGGAAACAATATGTGTAAAATCTTATATTAAGAAAAACCAGATCACATTTATTATGGAAATTCCTATTACTGATAATTGTACTTATAACTATTATAAAATTTATTCCTTACCTATTTTCCACCAATCCGAAAATAAAACCGTATCTATTTTTCCCAAATACCCTTACCTTTTGGCGAAAGGAATGAAATACTTACCGATTGTGAAACCATGCCGCCCGTTATCTACTGGCGACCTTTTTCTATGTAATGCAGACAACCGAGCTTTGTACCATGAGCTCACCTGCATCGAGCAGCTGATGAAATTCGACGATGACCTTACTTATTGTACGCAGCATCAGATCCAACTGGAAGATGTAAGACTCCAGCGAATCAACGCCGATACCTGGATCCTGTTTAGTAGACTGATGACTACCCTAACTAAGCATTGTGACAACGAGGTCGGTAAGCAGCCTGTATTCGGAACATACATCGTGACCATCGACGAGCCTTGTGATTTGGAGATCAATGGAATTCGTATAAGCCACCGAATCTACATAGAATCGGAAGTTGTGAAGCCAATTCCAGTTTTCACCCTGCCGCAGCTACGCGTGAACGCGAATCTATCCGGTGCACGAGCACTGAACATGAAAGGAATCAGCTTAGACGAAGTGAAGTACATGTCGTATTCTTTAAAGCATAGTGCAGTTATTGAAAGTGTTTTGAAAGAAAGGAAATACTATAACTTCAGTGAAAATTTAGGTTACGTTACTTTAGGCTTAGTAATCATAAGTTTCATTGTATTTTTACTATATGTGTTTCGGCTAAAATTGCTGAAAATTGTATCATTAAAGCAAAATTATCGGAACAAATCTCAAATCGATCCAACCGATAATTTTCCTCTTAGGGATGGAGGAGTTATGGTTAGCCCTCACCCTTCTGCATTAGATTAAGCCTAGATTCTACTTTCTGCATACGCAACATTGTAGTTTCAGGAATTGTATTTATCGCTAACTAAGCGTCTAGACTAAGTCCGGTGACGGCTCTGCGACCCGCACCCGAACAATCTTACTTCATTATATTCTTGCCTCCAAATCGGCACAGACGTAATCACGTAGTTTTAATTTTAGAATTAATTACCCAATATTGTTTTTTAAAAAGGCAATATTACGTTCCCAAACCAAGAGTAGGTACAATAATGTTTTAAATTCTTGTTGAAAAAAAAACACAATAGTGCTTATAATTCATTTTCGCATGTCCCATGTAAAAACCAATAAAATCGTTAATTACTACAAAGGAGTACCCTTGCCACGTATTTGACGGTGATTCACCGGGTTAAAGAAATACGAGGAGTGCCCCGATCACTTTCTTTTACCAGTGCTTATTGGTTAAAACACGTGCGATCAAACTTTGTATTTCTTTCCCTTCAGTTACGTAACATGACTCGTAAATTCTACCGCAAAATTGAACGGTGATGAAAAAAAACTTAAATTGCGGATATGTACTTACATGGCTTGTGGGCGTCACTGGTCATATACCACTTCTGAGATATTAAAAGCAATAATCTCAAAGATATGAGAAACTTTATCATGAAGAACTTTAACATACTTTCTGTACTTTTAACACTTTACATTTAAACTTGCTCTTTGCCTTAATTCTTATGCTTCAACTTTGGTACCTTACTGCTCACTACCTGTCCTGCGGATATAATGGCTTCTTCCCAAAAAACGTTGGGTTACCACGCCGCCATAAAATACCCGCGTCTTCTTGGCGGAGAATACGAGCCTCTCATTGGTCGGATATCTCTGGATTGGTATCTACCAATCCAGTGACATCGGAAGTAATATTTTGTTTATTAGAACTTATTATATACGAAGGTGGATTTTAATCATTGTACCGTTATTAATAGTAATAATTCAATACTCGATTATTACAACAGTTATACACATCGTTTGGCAATTCCTTGTCAATTCATGGCAAACGGAAATACAATGTATTCACCTAAAACTTGTCTTTTATGTAAGTTGCCAAACAGCATACCTTTAACTTTACCTAATAACTTTAATATTCAATTAGTGATTATACAAATGGTTATATAAACTGTAACACATACATAATTATTTTATTAAAAAACTAAAACCGACTTCAAATGATAATAAATTAATAGTAAAAAATACTTTTTAACAAACAAGCTTTTATTTAACCCACTAAAAATAATAAAATAAACATTTTCCAATAAAGTTTAATGTCAACTTGAAACGTCTATACACAAAATAAAATGTTTGTCGCGCATAATCTATGCTCACAAATCACGAGCATAAAGGTAATTAAAATATTATATTGTACCTATGTGCGTAGCATTCTCGAGTATTGTTCGCAGGTTTGGAGTCCCAATTACGATGTGTATGTTAACAGGATTGAATCCATTCAGCGTAGATTCTTAAGATACTTGCAATTCAAATGTAAGTGTTTCGATGACAACTACGTTAATAGATGCAAAAGACGACGTATTATTATGTATATTGCCATTATAAGAAAGAGGCCAAATTGCAGACATTGTTTTCCTTAGTAAGATAGCACAGAGCAAAGTAGATGCCCCTAATTTATTTAAAAATATTAAACTAAGAATTCCAAGTAGATCATTTAGACATTCAGCTCAGTTAGAGTTCCATTTAGTTTTACCAATTATAGGCAAAATGCATTTTTAGTCGAGCGGTAATTACATTTAATAACTCAAGTGACATCCAAGAAACCTTTTTATAGAAGAACCTTTTTATAAAAAAAACCCTAAAACTAAAAATATTTTTTCCAAACGCTGGTTTTGCGAGACCACTTAGCTGCTTTTTATCCTTATATTTTTTTGTTATTGTTTTTCAATTCATTTATCTTGGTCTTTTTTCTTTAACCTGATTTTCGTGTCCAATTTTACTAACAAGCAAGCTATATTTGGACTCAATATGTGGAGACGCTTTTACTGTTAATAGCTACTTTCACATATAAGTTTTTAGTTATTAAATACTGTTTGTCCTCCAACAATATAAAAAAAAAATACTCGTGCGAGTGCAGTACGGGATGTTGATATACGGAAAGACTCTGCTGCATATCTTCCGGAGGTATCCATTGGCAGATTCTTACTGCATCCACGGGCAAAAGTAGATAATTCTACTGCAGGCACCCCACGGCTAATCGATGTGTAAGTAGGTATACCTCACATAACATAAGACAAAGTTAAGACAGAAGACGGTTAACTAGCTATTTGAGTTCGCTTAGCGCGCTCAGAAATACAACGTCGAACTATATTTAACTTCTTCATCTTAAATGTTGCCGTGAAGTGACGGCAGTAGAACGTTGCCTCTCCTCTCTCGCCCGTGGATGAAGTAAGAATCTGCCAAGGGATACCTCCGGAAAATAGGCAGCAGCGTCTTATTATATATCAACAATGTAGATACATATATATAAAAGTGTTATATATATATATATATACAACAGGGTTATTGCCATACTCACCACGCTGGCAGCCAAACCATGATCAGTACTTATAGATCCATGAGGTAGGCCTATGTCCAGCAGTGGACGTTCTACGGATGGTGTGATGATCGTGATGAAATCTAACATAATTATCCTATAAATCGAACAGTTAACTATTTACTTACTCATAAAGAAGAAAATAAACAAATATCTGTAGATCGTACAGAAATTTGTCCCGAGGCGGGAATTGATTGAGGTCGTCAAACTGTGTCCAGTAATAGTCTAGGCGAAAGTGCTGCAACCTTTACCTAAATAGCTAACTGCTACACCTAACTCATTCGGAATAAACTGAGTCCGGAGATAGTGAAACTGCTCCGTGTAATGTTTTATGTAGGAGTAGTGTGCGCCCGCGACCGCAGCCGCGGCCGGTCCGTGTGAGGGCGACCACTTCAATAATGACTGTTGTTCGCAACTAAGACACGCCGCATACCGACCACCGACCCTTCCCACGCATTGTTGTTGTAACGGAGCTGTGGACACGAGTTACTTATTGTTTGTTTATCGAGGGTTGTTTGTTTTTGCACGTTTTCGTTGATTGTGCTGTGAAATTCACAGCCATTTTTCCACTGGATCTTCCATATCATTTGAAAGTTATTGCCACACTAGCTTTTTTTGGTAGGCGTGTAATGTTGGTGGGCGCAGTATGGGAAGTTGACCCGGAAATACGCTGCTGCTTATTATTATTAATAAGTGTTTATTCACTAGAGCTAAAAGCTACATAGAATTGTCAATTTACAAAAAAAAACTAGATATTTTTTTCCAAGCGAGGGAAAGAAGAACTGTCTCCTCGAGCAAGAATGGAGAGACAAAATTCTACCGCCGGAACCCCACGGCTGCAACATTCTTAAAATTAATGGCAATCATTTGTTTTATATAATTTTTATTTTTACACATATCTAATTGTTACATTTAGTTTCATATTTGATTTGATGAACTTAGGAATTCCTCAACTCATATCTGGCTTATCTTAAACAAACCTAAGCATCCATCAAAAGTGTTATCAGAAGATTCAAATTTAATTAAATTCAAACAACATTTGTCTATCCACTCAAAATAAAGTGAACTTAACTTAAATTGTTACTTAATATAACATTTAACCTGTTTTGCGAGGGATGGGTGGCTTATAAGAATCTGCACTAGAAGTCACGAGTGCCCCATTCCACGAAGATGTTTTTATACTATGTTTTGGGATAGGTTAGTTGTAATCAAAAATCTTTTACCGTTCAGTTATTTTTAACTGTGAATTTGAATAACAAAAGCAATAATTACGAGTAGATCCCCTAAACTTCCTTGCATGGGTTCTCCTGATCATGTAAACAATATAATTAAGATCAACACTTGTCGCTTATGCACGCGCGCGCCGTTTTTCTCGCGGCGCGTGATTTCATGGCGTTACATATTTCAGCAATTTTTGTAACTAAGTCAAAAACTTTAACTACTTAAGAGAAAAATAAAGGGTGCAAATAAAGCCATTTCATATGTTTTAATATAATATTTCACATTCCCTAGTACCTTAACCTAATTTTTGAGACCTCCTTTTAGTCCTCGTTGCAATCAAAATAAAAAACCTCCTTTTAGTCCTCGTTGCAATCAAAATAAAAATAATTACTAACATTCCTATGCTTGAAATATTAGTGAAAAAGAAATATCTAATACCATTTTACAAGTCTATTAGCAGAAGCCAAGATATCCATCTGCGACAGGCACATATAAAGTAACACCATAAAATTGTTCCTATATATCATTTAGGTCCGAAACTCGAAAATAGTTATTTGTTATACAAGAGTGCAAAGTTGCTTTTTAACCGCGTGCTCAATTTTGATGACCGAGCAAGCGAAGGATTCTAAAATAGAATCACGAGTGCAGCCAGTGATTCAAAAATTAGAATCCTGAGAGTCAGCGAAGAAATCAAAAGAGCATGATGTGAAAAATCTTTGCACTCGAGTGCAACACGTAACTTTTCATTGCACGAGGAAATTACTAAATGCAAAAAAAAACATTTACAATCACAAGATACTTTTATTTCAGTTTAGGTATTAATTACTACATTATGATAGGTAAGTATTACAGAATAATCTTTAAATTCTAACAAATATTAATTAGGTATAATTAAGATAAAAATAAAGAAACGTTGCTACAGTTACTTACGATTGTTTTTTAATTTCTTGTTATTTAACCTAAGGTTTTAACAACATGACGTAAAAATAAAATGGCGCGCGCAAAGCAAATTAAAAAAAAAAGTACACCAAGAAGTTTCCGAGTCTGAGTTTTAACAAATTAAATAAGGTTGTATGATAAATTCGGCACTATAGAGGTACATATAAATAAATAGGTTTAATGATGTTTTGAATTCATAAACTTAGTGCACACGATGTTCTAAATTCAATTTACTTTATCCTCTAGCGGATAAAAACGGATTTTGCACTCAGATATAGAAGAGCAAAAATACTCTTTCTGAGATAGGGGGACGGAAAGGTATTTGCTCTGCATGTGCACATAGCGATGATACTTTCTTTACGTTTTCTGTGACACCAGGACGATTCAACTGTAAATAATAATCTGTAGCTATTTAGAGCTCCTCTACGAAATATCTATGCCGTAGAAGAAACCGTAGCACCGTAGCTCCGTAGCAGGTAACGGGCTCTCAGAAACATCAACCGCTGTTTGTCTCGATCTAACCACTAACGACTATCTACAATGTTAAGATCTGCAACAAGAATACTGGCTGTACGAGGAAGACAGACATACTTTACTAGTTTCCACTACAAACTCCGGGTTTATCGTGTTGAAGACAAATACGCATTAAACATAAAAATCTATTTTATAATATAAGTACCCGCCCCGTCGATCTTTGAAACCTAAGTTAATTGTCCTGAAAGTGCAAAATTATTATGGCAGACGTAAAAGGCTTTATCTAACACCAACCATTGTTAACGAGCTATTGAGCAACATTACAAGCAAACATGTATTGAAGACTACTTTACATAAGCATTACGTCTTGTTGTGTCCATAACAGTTAACTATAATTGAAAACCTGTAGTCTATATCTTTATGTAGGTAAGCATAGCCATCTTTAGGTAATTTGTATAATTACTTAGATTAAGCATGGTATCTGGAAAGTTTGTTGTTTTGTATACATAAAAAAATATCTTAATATATATTTGGTTAATTAGTGTAAAGAAAAATTGCATTAGTCATGTTGTCGATTCTGTTTTATACTTCCTAGAACTGATTATAATTGGAGATATGACGTTTCTAAATTTAGAGCTGTCAGCGTAAGATAGATTATAACTGTTCCGTTTTAATTTTAGAACAGCACTAACCGAATAGCTTTATGTCATTTTAGTACGTTTCGACGCTAATCTGATTAGCTTTAGCTAGTTGGTCTAAAACCGAATAGCTTTAAGTCATTTTAGTACGTTTCGACGCTAATCTGATTAGCTTTAGCTAGTTGGTCTAAAACCGAATAGCTTTATGTCATTTTAGTACGTTTCGACGCTAATCTGATTAGCTTTAGCTAGTTGGTCTAAAACCGAATAGCTTTATGTCATTTTAGTACGTTGCGACGCTAATCTGATTACCTTTAGCTAGTTGGTCTAAAACCGAATAGCTTTATGTCATTTTAGTACGTTTCGACGCTAATCTGATTAGCTTTAGCTAGTTGGTCTAAAACCGAATAGCTTTATGTAATTTTAGTACGTTTTGACGCTAATCTGATAATCTTTAGCTGTTGGTCTAACAACCGAATCGCCACAAATATCAGATAAAATAAATTAATTAAACTAAGTAGGTAGGTACATTTATAAGTTCGTTATGTTCACGAGAGCTGCTGCCGACAAACTGTTTGGCAGGCAATATTTCAAGATAAATATACATTTACTAGAAATAAATAAATAAAAAATGTACTTGTTTAACGCATTTAGTGATTAGGTCTTGTGCAAGCTAACCTAGCCGTCTCCTCGCCAAGGTTTGTAGGTATGTATATTCGACTCCAAATATGTTCACCACATCCGTAAGACTGCGGCCCTCGTCCACAGTTGGACATAGGCCTCCCTCATGGATCATGAGATGATTGTTGCCATACTCGCTATGAGATGTTGATACACGTAATGATGCTGCTGCCCATCTTCCGAAGAAATCCCTTGGCGGGTCGTATTGAATCCACGGGCAAGAGAGGAGAGGCAACATTCTAAGTGGCACTAGAGGTACAGCTAAAATATTACGATTTGACTAAAAAAATCAAATTTCAAATTCTTAACGCACTTCAATTTAAGGCCTTTTGTTCGGGCGGCTGCACACATACCTACTGCTAGGTACGCAACGGGCGCCGCAAGGCCTCCGCGCGCGGCGCCCGCTACCCGCGCCTTGTTGAACACGCGCGCGATACGAATGTTCCGGAATTAGCTGAGCATGTACCCACTGATAACACGTAGCTTTACATACAGAGTGCTCTGATGTAATTGTTTAATCATCTCGGATACAGAGCATTCACATTTTAGAAGAAAGGTTACCAGAAATTTTAGTGAAACTCACTGCAAAGAATTTTATTAAGATATCTGGTAACCATTCTAGGTTGCACGTTTAGGTTATGAGCACTTACCTACCGTGCATTTGCACAACATATATTATATCATACTCTAAGTTGACTGCTCAACAAAGGTCGACACTCGAGGTTTGCCAATGAGCTATGGAGCGCAGTATTCTAGGTTAACTTACTGACCAAATTCGCAACACCATACTGCGCGCCAAAACTCAAATAACAGATGTCACTCAGAAGGCTGCCAGGCTAAAGTGGGACTGAGCTGGCCACGTCTGTCGTATGCCGAATGACCTTTGGGCTTTCATAACAACAGAGTGGGTCCCCAACGCTGGAAGGAGGCGACGCGGCAGACCTAGACTGAGATGGCGCGCCGAACTTGACTTGTTTTTACAAGGTTGGTCCTCCATAGCACAGGATCGGGATAAATGGAAGGGGGATAGGGAGGCCATTGCCCTGCAGTGGGACGAAAATGGCTAGTAATAAATAATAATACTATAAGTACTTTGTTTCTAGTCCAAAGGTTGTTGTTTCCACATCCCTGCATACGCATTAAGTGGTATAACGAAAAATTGCATTTAAACCTCTATCCAATTCACTTATGTTGTAACTGTAGGAATCAGCTCGTGTCGGAACACGGCGGCGAGTGCCCCCGCGGCGCGACAAGTGGCGAGGCGCAGCCAACGCAGTGCCGCCACTACACCACATACGCCAACTGAACATTACTACAGAAGAAAGGAACTAAAGGCAGAACACTTTATCAAAAATAACAATATAATCATTATTTCAGTCTTCAAGGAAACCATACAAAAACGTATATAATTTATCTAAGGACCATAGTAAATAACTTAGACACTAACATATGTACATATAAAATATTCTTAACTAACGTGTCGTTGACACTGGGTCACAATGTTAGGAGATAATTACTATCTGTCAGATACACTTCTATATAAGTCAGATACACTTCGAGATTGATCCCATTTTTAGGGTTTTGGACCAAAATGGTAAAATGGAACCCTTATGGTATCACTTTTCTGTCTGTCTATCACAAATGGATATCTTGAGATCTACTGATGCTATCGACTTGAAATTTCAAATGGTATAAGATAACGCTTTTTCACTAATATGATATATATTAAAATGTTGAAATATATTCTTATTATGATTGCAAGGGAGGCGGAAAGGGGGTCTCAAAAATTTTAAGTGAAGTTACTAGGTTATGTGAGGTATCATATAAGAGGCATTTGCACATAAACAAACAGATATTAGTTTGCTCTAAGCTTTTAAGTTTTCGATTTATTTATACAAACGTTGAAAAAAATAGCGTCGGAAATTTCGAGATAAACACCCAAAGTATGTAAAGATTACAGGGAAAGTTATAGCAAACTCTCTAATTTGCATAGTTTTTTAAGAAGAAAGTGTAAAAAATCAAAGTCTAAAAGGGATCAAGGGAACAACTGCTTAAATATTGAATTTATTTATACACAAATTATTCACTAAAAATGATTTGGTGAAGTGGGATCATCATGCTCAGGGTCATGGAAGTCCTTTGTTTTTCGTTGAAATAATTTAAGAACTATTAAAATTTTATTCATATTCTATAGTTTTTATTCTGTATTTGGTAATAGAGCTCCTAGAATTTCAAAATTTAAATTACTTTTTAAGCACTTACCTACCAGTTAATTTCTGAGCGCTTTGGTCTACCTTTATAAAGACTTAAAAGCATGCATGCTATTAAGATTTACAGCATACCATTGCAGCGCACTTTCCGCCCTCGCTACGAATGTAGTCGTTGTAAAATGCATCTGAAAAGTTAATTAGAGTTCATATTTGAATGTTCATTATTTTAACGGCGAGAGCGATGTAATAAGGTCTACGACGACTCTATGTCTGCTTTCTCATTGACCACATAATAGCCTGGCCTTCACTTCAGTAATGATCTACGATGTAGACACGGCTGCGGTAGTAGACTAAGGTCCAATTTTGTAATATAAAACTGCACTCAGTCAAAACCGGAACAGAAAATAACCGCGAGAAAACCGGGTACGTTTTAGAATTACTATTTGTTTCTAAACATTTGTGGGAGAACGATGTCAATTGCCGTGGGGTGCTGGCAGAAGAATGTTACCCCTCCTCTCATGCCCGTGGATTCAGTAAGAGCCTGCTAAGGGATACTTCCAGAAGATGGGCAGCAGCGTCTTTCCGTGTCTTAACATCCCGTACTGCGCTCGCCAAACCGCCTGCCAAGCGAGGTGAGTATGGCAACTACCGCTCATGGATTTGTAGTTGAGGGAAGCCTGTGTTCAGTAGTGGACGTTATATGGCTGAAATGATGATGATGATGCATACATTATTTCAATTCTCGGAATGAAATCATGACGCTTGTATTTTCCAGGACAACAATGTCTTCCCGTCTAGCAGGCGTAGTGAAACGCCGGCGGTGTGCACGTATCGTGACGTCACACCGGCTGCGCTAAAAGCGTTGTGATGTCGCGGTGGCGCGCGGCGGCGGTCGACACACTGTCCTACTGCAGATTAGCCATAGCTAACTGCACATAGATCGGTCACACACAACCCACGGGAAAGTCACTTTATCAAACATAATTAAGCGGCTAGACCGTAGACTTTATGTCAGCAGCCGCCTGTCATAGACAATACAGGGTGTATTATTTGGTTTACTAACCCAAAAGGGGGTTTGAACCCACAAAACAAGTCGTTTTGGAGGGAAAAAAGTCGGGAACTATTTTGTTTTTATTATTTTTATTTACAATTTTACTAGTATATGTAGTGTGAATATGAAACCCTTGGAAATAGCACAGGTTGTCATAGAAACAAAATGTTTGTAAACAATTAATTTAAGCATGGAACATCGCCCTATTTTAACCTGTCATGGTGTTATAATTGTAGAGAAATAAATATATATAAACTTAACCAAATTTGACCCCCCGGGTGGGTCAACTTTATTTTGGTGCTTTTATTGCAATAAAAATGAATTTTACGGAAGAACCACAAATTATAATGTTTTAAATTATACACCATTGGATTCATATTGAAATTTTCTACTCAACTTTATTTTACTTTACTTTTTTTTATTGTACGTTCTCGACCCGGACTCAGTTTTCGAGCTCCCAGAGAATCACCCAATAATGGTCATACGGCAGCCACTACGCTGTGGCACACATTGATCTGGAAAATAATGCTTGAATCATTTGCGGTAATGGATGGCGAACAAAATGGCAGGCGTAGCACACTTGAAACAATGTCCTCACAAGCGTAGTGCTCGACAATGTGCAAGGTACATTCAGCGCTGAAAATAATCGGTGAAGGTAAATTAACGGTGGACATTTTACACAGCTCTTCTAAGAGCGAATCTAAGCTTAAGGAGTATTAAAGCTTCCAACTAGGCAAAAATATTAAGTAGATCCAACTTCGAGAAAAAGGTCAATCGTTGAATCCAACTCGGATTCAACTCGAACCGGAACCAAGACGTAGTCTTTCACTATTGGCCTCATGAATAAGCTCAGAGTCGCTCAACAAGCTATGAAAAGGGCCATGCTCGGAGTTTCTCTACGGGAGCGAATAAGGAGATACGTAAAAGTACTCGGGTCATCGTCACAACCAATTGAACTAGCACGTTAAAGCGGCAATAGGCAGACCATATAGCTCGCAGAAAGGATGGCCAATGTGGCCGCAAATTTCTCGAATGGAGGCCACGGATCTGCAAGTGTAGCGTAGGACGACCACCTACAAGATGGGTACACGACTTGGTAAGAACCGCACATCGGCGGTGGATGCAAGCCGCTTCCAGCTGCAGTACTTGAGATCAATAAGGGAGGCCTATGTTCAGCAGTGGACGTCCAACAGCTGATATAATGAGTTGAAAATATTACTCGTACATTTATACAAACTTAAGTCTGATCAGACGATTATAGTCGAGGTTGCCAGATTCCATTAGAAAAATTTACATAGTGAATGTTAGAAAGTCTGATTTGAAGTATAGCGCAGAAGGCTATTAAGTTCAAAAAATGTTATGCTTAACCTCGAAATGAGTCTCAACAGGCTAAAGATGATGAAACATGTTTTATTACAATTTAAATATGTAAATTAAATTTTAGGACCGTGTGCATTCAAATTGACTTATACTATCTGGAAACTCAAAAAGACTCAAATCATGGTAAATATTATTATAATGTTCACTTCCTGTCGCGTGCTCTCACAATGCCATCTACTACCAAACAAAAAACTTATCTAGCGGAATTACTAACAAAATACTTAAAATATACCTAGAAAACACCTTAAAACACCCAGATTCCGATTAAACATCGCATCATGCAAATATTTGGCCCGCGTCCGTAATCTTATTATACACTCTGTGGTTTCAATCCGCCGGAAATAAGATCCAATAAAAATAGTAAGTAACCGGAATGCCGCGGAGTACTTAGTGCGATGCATAATTGAGGCTACACTAATGAGGACCGCCGCCAGCTCATCAATGGTTAGTTAATGTCTTTCCTGAACTCCGCAGTTCTAGAGAACAGACTAACCGAGGCACTGAATGTTGTCCTCTTTATTTGCAGTTGGGTTTTACCCAACTGCAAATAAAGAGGAGTTGAACAGAAGAAATGTGTTAAAGGTTTAGTCAGTTCAAATGTTTATGCAAAGTCTGGGTTAAATTGGAATTTATTCGCTTGGGCCAAAAGCCTCGTAGAAATGTAAATTAACAAAAAAAAAACAAAACAGATAAAATTTGGTTAAAGCACAAATCATTGCATTCGTTAGCTTCAGAATACTTTTATCGAAGTGAGTACAGTATCATATTTCATATGTGTACATATACATATGTATATATTTCATTATTTCATTTATTTTGCTTTATATGTACATAGATAGATAGATAGATAGAAAATGCTTTATTGCACACCTTAAACTAAACAAATTAACAAAAAAATGAGAAACACTAAATATAAAGTGACAATCGTACATATACGGTTAAGTACATGTACGCGACAGTATGCTAAAAGAAAACAACTCGCATATTAATAACTAGTGTGGAAAGTCCTTAAAGAGAATGGCGAGACGAGTTTGAAGCCATTTCAAGATTATCGCCGGTAAAAGCGTTAAATCGCGAAAGTGTGAAGGAATGATAGGGAACACAACAATGGCTGAAAAATCTAATTATTATTCTGTATTAATACTAAAAACAGCAATCGGGGACCACCATGGCGTATCGATCGTACAAACACATAAACATTTTCAAATATATATATTTGCAATCTCCAAGAGCGATATGTTTTAGCCTTCAAGTAACAGACAACAAAACGTACAGCCATTAACTAAAGCAAGGAAAGAAGCGCAACGCTTTTGTTTCTATTAAAAACGTAGAGATAAAAGAGCTGCCACTTGATATAATTGAAATGAGCGAGAAATGATGACGGCGATTTATAAAGAGTAAATAAAGTGTAGTGCAAATCCTAGCTGTAAGTAGATGCAGGGCGCCGGCTGGCCGTGGCGGGCGATCTATCACGGCTAACGCCGGCGGGGCCACGGCGCCGGCGGCCCGCGGGGCGCGTCCGGGGCCCCAGCGGTCGACGCACCTGTGCTCGACGCCCCGGTTTTGTAGAATTTAAAGACATTTTTAATCAAAATTACTGGCAGGCATGTTTTATAAAACTAATAAATATATATTGAGAGAAAATGTATGTCATAATATGATGATATCATAACGATATTTATAAAGTAGAAAGTAAAGTAAAAGAAAGTCTAATTTATTATAAATCATTAATAAAAATAATCAACTGTAAAAACTGAAACAAACATTTTAAGACAACATTTAAGAGACTCAAGATCAAAACATATACATATATTACCTTTGAACAACAGTTAACTAGAGAACCATATTTTTAGGGTTCCAATCCAGACCAAAATGGTATTATAATAGCCTTATAGTGTGACTTTGTCTGTCTGTCTGTCACAAATGGTTGATCTTAAGAACTACAGATGCTATCGACTTGAAATTTGAAATAGTATAAGATAATGCCTTTTCACTATTACGGAATATATAAAAATGTCATTTTTAAAAACGGGGATTACCCACGTAGTATTGAATCGTCCTCGTTCGGTCTCTTCTTTTTTTGTCTTCACGTTTAGATTTTTCAAGATTTTTTTACTTACTCGCAGGTCCCCGCGGCGCTCGTGGCCCCACGCGCGTCGCTCACCGGCTTTATAAATGCCGCGTCTTTGCTTTGCTTCATAATTCCCAGGTGAGGACACTGCTCTATACGGCTCTATGGAATAACGGAAATTAACAATGCTCAAACATTTTTCACTGCTTATTGCTTCTTACTACTCTTCTCTTTCACAGTCGATACGCTTGTAATATTTACTTTAAAACTTTTCATAAGCGATTTGAAAATATTAAATGATGAGCCATCCCAGGACACCTGGCAGATGTGAAACATTAAAAATATTTTTATAAAAAGCTAATTTGCATGAAATTATTATTGACGCTCGTCATATTCTCGTGTCATATCTTGTGCTATCAGTCTAACCCCCGCAAAAGATGTTTAACATCAAAAATGTTCGAGAGCGTCAGCAGCTCATGGTATGCAGCTGGTATGCAGCTGATGCGCCGTGCCTGACACATTTTTTTTGGATTAGCATTTCAGCGGAAAACGGTACGAGATAAAATCCTGTATTCAATAATAATTATTTAATAATTTCTTTTTGTGCTTTGTCCCATTTAGCTGTATCTTATAACTTTTAACGCCTTTTAGTCGAGAACTTATTACGACACTTTTTAGTCGCAACTGGAACAACTATGCTACGAAAATATTTCTATTTTCTACTACATCACAAATATTAGAATGAAGTTGTTTGCAAATAGAATATAATAGGACCACTCGCACATTCCATTTTATATTCCTTTTTTACTGTGTTTTCACTGCCGAAAGCAATCAATCAATATATATAAAACTCTTCCGGTACTGAGTGACTGAGTGACTGACAGACAACGCACAGCCTAAACCACTGGAATTAGAGACTTGAAATTTGGCACACATATACCTTGAGTATCCTAGAGGTGCACTAAGGAGGGATTATTCGAAATTCCCACGAGAACGGGAACTACGCGGGTGAAACTGCGGGGTGCGGCTAGTATCCTTATAAACCTAGCCTTCTACGCTACTGTCACTATTACGTAATTAAATATAATTTATTTATTTTAATACCTTGAGGTGCAGGCAGAAGAATGTTGCCCTTCCTATCTAACCCGTGGATGCAGTAAGAATCTGCTAAGGGATACCTCCGCAAAATGAGCAGCCGAGTCTTTTCGTGTATCGATAACCCTTACTGCGCTCGCCAACCCGCCTGCCAAGCGTGGCGAGTATAGCAAAAAACCTCCATGATGAGTACTACGTAGTGATCCATGTGGGAGACCTTTGTCCAGCAGTGGACGTCCTACGGTTGAAATGATGATTTATTTAAAAGTTTATTGCACATTACAATCATAATGTACAAAAGGTAGGCTTAATGCCTAGCTTATTTTATTTGAATGTAAAATCTGTTTGATCACTAACCCTTAAACCAATCTATGCCATGCCGAGCAGGCGCGCCCGGTTAGAGGGAGAGAAAGCTAATTTCCTCCCCTATTATAAATTCATGGATTTCTTTGTGTTACCTCAAAATAAGTTGTTTGTTTCGCCATCGGGGAAGTTTGACCGCGGACTCACAAAGGGCTGTAATTGCTCCCTTCGCCGCCCTCTCGACCCCCGCGCTCAGACCCCATTTACACAATGTAATTGACCTGTGCTTTGAAAACGTGCAGGTTGAGTTTGCACGTCGAGTTCACTGCATTTTTGGAGATCACGCGTGTGTGTGGACTCGCAAGTGCACCGGCTTTTAAATCGTTGGGTGTTTAAATATTTTAGCACATTCTAAACACTCAAATTATAACATTTTTTTATATTTGTATTTATTAAAATGATAACAGTTTGTCAGAGAGTTTGTGTATCATCACTTTATTAATGCTGTACACAATATGTTAAACACAACTTAACTTTCATGTGCTTTTACTTAACATCCTGTCACCTTTGTTATAAATATATTAAGAGTATTTATTCCATCATCATCTCAGCTGTATGATGTGAATATGCCCACGACCAGGCCTCCCACATGGATCCCCAAGTTCATGAGGGGATTGGTGCTATACTCGCTACGCTTGGGTTGGCGAGCGCAAAATATTAATAGACGGAGAGACGGCACGACATTAGTAAAAGCCTATTTATAACAGAGTTGCAGTACGCCTTTCAGAAACCTAACGTACAATACAAACAGTTAGAATAGATAAATTAAGCTACCGACTCAAACCGTTCTCGGCCGGCCTTCATAGATTAAGGTCTAAGACGTTTCCCCCTAGGAGGAGCCGCGGGGGAGGGCAGGGGGGCGACCTGCGACTGCAGTTTGGATACCCTCTGGCCTTAGATAAATGGACAACAGTAAATTTTGAATTGCATTAAACCGTTGTCTAGTCTAGTGCGGGCAGCGGGACTTACCGTTATGTACGGTTATTGCCGAAAAATACCTCGCAGTGTTTTACAGAAGGGGAAATTCGAGAGATCATAAATATCTTCTTCATCTTATAATATCTCTTCCTGGACTAGAAGGTTTTGTAAAATAACATAGTTCATGAAGCATGTACAAAGAATCCTTTTGCTGGTATCCTGATTTGTGCAATTTATATTTTTAATATAGCCGCACCCCGCAGTTTCACCCGCGTAGTTTCCGTTTCCGTGGGAATTTCAAAAAATCCCTCCTTAGGATACCCTCTAGGATACTTAAGTTATATGTATGCCAAATTTCAAGTCTATCAGTCACTCAGTCAGTAACGAAAGAGTTTTATATATATTGATTGTCATCTAGCTTCCTGGTCAACATCAATACGTGTGCAAAGTTAACAAACCTCCATCCAAACAAACTTTCGGCTTTATAATATTAGTAGGATTCATTATTGTACGTCATAAATATGATAAAATCGTTGATACTTTTAATATCTTTAAGATCTTCATGTATTTCTACCTACACAATTTAACAATAAAACTACTCTTATTCTTAAAGTATTTGTATATTATTATTATTATATCCTAGCAGGCGGGAAAGGCTGCAGTGCAAAAAAAAATAGTTCACTGTGCTGTCTATTTCTTGGTGAACGAAAATCACTAAGAAACGTACTAAGAAATAAAACTCGCGAGCGTAGAAATTGCTACTTTACCATGTGGGAAACCTCGCACAGATCGCATAAATAACCAAACAAAATGTTTGTCTTCTGCAGTTAAACCTATGTGGCGCAGCGGCGAGGGCCCGCTTGTGATGCGAGAGGATGCTGGTTTGATTCCCGTCTCGGACAAATGTTTGTACGATCTGCAGATATTTTTTCACGGTTTTCTGGATGTTTTTATACATATAAAAGTAACAAATTCTATCTGTATAGTTTAATAGTATATCGTCATCATCTAATACCCTTAACATAAGATCTGCTCAGCTTTGGCATTAACTCAGCATTATTTATTATCATTATTATTTTCTTAAGTTTAATATAATCAATAATTAGTTAAGGTTAATTGTCAATAAAATTTATAAACAATTTTATATACAATAGTTGTAGCTGAACTAGCTGCACGAAGCTGACTAAAGGTGTGCCCTGCGGGGACTTCAGTTCTGGATGATTCAAATACTTACTACTTGTATACATCTGACAGAACAGTCAGACAAAACTTTTCTTCTTTTTTAGTGTGCCGACATATTTTTAAAATAATTCCCAGTTGTAGCCAGTGGTGACAACTGGAAATAACCGGTGTCTCTACGAAAGTCAGCAATCATCAGAGACTGCTTTAGTTAGTGATGTGGAGCTTCTCCCTAACCACAGGCGTTAGTTTTTGAACCAGAATATTCTCTTGCGGACAGGCCTCCTCCTATTTGACACTTTCAAGAAGCAGAAGGTGTAACAGACTGACAGCAAGCAGATAAAGCAACATTAAAGCAACCTTTACGAATATTCTAAAAAGCTTAAATGTCGTGTAAATCGTAATCATAAACCAACAATAACTTTAACTGAATTCACAGGCTCCGGAACTATAGAGTTCAAAACTGTATTTCAATTGCCCCAGACTTCCCAACGTCTTTACTTTCAAATAAAATGAACTCAGCTAAGTTGTAAAATGTAATTTATTGACTGGCCCTCGCAGAGCCGAAGCGATTGAACTATGCATTGCTGTCTGTTTGAGACAGTGAGTTCCTCCGATTGTACAGTTTGGCCGAGGGCCGCGGGCTGCGTTGTTCACTGAGCGGCCACTTCAACGTCTGCAGCGCGCCGCAAGGGACGCTCCGCAGCACCTGTAGGTCTACCATGAGTTATCACAAACAATACTCGCTAAAGACTGTAGTTAAAAATATATACTATTTTTATAATTCTACTTTTAATCATTTATTTATTCATTTAATCATTGTTATGCATGATTTATAACTTATTTAGCTATAAATACTGTAAAAATTATAAATTATCATAGAAGAGCGAGACCTTCTAACACAAGTATTTTTATGCTTAAAGGAAGGTCTCTAACACTGTCATGTTATTGTAACTATTTTTACAGAAATAAACCTTATTTTATTTATTTATTTATTTTTTTGTATAAAACTTGTACAGCGCCTTTAGTATACAATAAGATTAGTTATGTATATATATTTATTAGTTTTAAAATTACAGGATTTTATCGCGTACCTTTTTTATTATTTTCCCGACGTTTCGAACACATTTCAGCGTTCTTGGTCGCGCGAGGACTGAGTCAAGAACGCTGATATAATAAAAAAGGTACGCGATTTAATCCTGTAATTTTAAAACTAATAAATATGTTAACAAATCGCGAAAGCTTAACAAGTAATATGTATATATAGTTAGTTTTTAGTTATGGTTCGGCAAACTATATTACAGCTACTGTAGTTTGGGCTTCGTTTGCTTATATTTTGGTACAATGAGTTACAAATCTGATAGATTTCATAATAACGTACTATTACTTCTGTAGTAACGCAGGCAATTGAACAGTGACAACTCATGGTAGACACACTGGATGTTTTCAACAGGCTGATTACGTAGGTATCTCCTGACAGGTTTGCATCAGGTGTAATCTCGCGATCATCCATTGCTGTCAAACGTTAATTCCTTTGTATCTAATACAAAATTGACGTTAGGCAGCGTTAATCGCTGGATTTACGCCTGTTGCAAACCTGTGGCGAGATACGTAATCAGCGTAATCCAGTATAATCTCCGATATCGATAACGTCCGTTTCTGTCAAGGCTGTTAACCTGTGGAACGCATTGCCTGTATCTGTCAGGCGTGCTCCATCCCTTTAAATCTTCAAATCAGGCTTTTAATCTTCATTAAGGCACATTCTTTGTTCTGTTGTCACTAGCTGCTTGATTCATTAACACGTTATTTATATTAAACTTATTATTAACATGTAAGTATAGATATTGTATATTATATGTTTTATGGTGAATGCACAATAAATAATTTATGTATCTAATCTATCTATATTATGTCTATACGTTATCTATGATACTTATGTTATGTATGATGTATTTGTTATTACTTTAACCTTCATGTACACCATTATAACCCCTTGTCATATATTACAATCCAATTCATCCCAAGATTGCCTGGTAGAGAATGCTCTTTAGCGATAAGGTCGCCAATTGTCACTTTGTTTTTCAGTGTTTCTTGTTATTATGTTTAGTTTTAAGGTGTGCTATAAAGTATTTTCTATCTATCTATCTATCTAAGGTTGTCGCAGTGATGTGCCGTGGATGGGCACTGCTCCAAGCACCATGGTTAATGTCGGGTAGCGACTGCGCGTGTTATAGATTTATACTAATAAAAAATAAAACCGGGCAAGAGCGAGTCGGACTCGCGCACCGAGGGTTCCGTGCCATCATACAATATCATCATCATCATTACAGCCGTAAGATATCCACTGCTGGACATAGGCCTCCCTCATTGACTTAGAGATCCAAGTGCATGAGGGGTTGTTGCCATACTCACCACGCTTGGCAGGCGGGTTGGTGAGCGCAGTTCGGGATGTTCTTGCACGGAAAGACGCTGCTGCCCATCTTCCGGAGATATCCCTTAGCAGATTCTTACTGCAGCCACGGGCAGGAGAGGAGCATACAATATAATATATGACAAAGGCGGTTTTATATTTGTAGGAGAACCTTGACAGCGCCATCTCTTGTCTGATAGCGGAACTTATGTAGATTTTTTACACTTTCGATGATTTCTAAAAAAGTATGCTATGTAGAGAGATTGTAATAAATTTCCTCTAATCTTTACATATATTTCTAATAGCAATAATAGTTTCAGAGGTTTATCTTCGCAAACTTCGGAGATAAGGGGGGGGGAACGCTATTTTTTCAACATTTTTGTAAATAACTCAAAAACTATACAATAAAAAGGAAAACTAAAAACTGTTTATTAATGTGCAAATGAATACCTTTCATATGATACCCCACATTAACTATTTACTTTACAAAAATTTTGAAAACCCCCCTTCCACCCCCCTTGTCCAAAAAACTATGCTAATTAGAGAGTTCGCTATAATTTTCCTATAAAGTTTACATACACTTCTATTAGCTTTAAAAGTATCACGGGGTTATCTCTGCAAACTTCGGAATTAAGGGGGGGGGAACGGTCGTTTTTTCAACATTTTTGTAAATAACTCAAAAATGATACGTTTTAAAGAAAAATTAAAAACTGTTTATTAATGTGCAAATGAATACCTTTCATATGATACCCCACACGGCCTAGTAACTTCACTTAAAATTTTTGAGATCCCCTATCCGCCCCCCTGCAATCAAAATAAGAATATTTTTGAACATTTTTAAATATGCTATATTAGTAAAAAAGTGTTGTCTTTTACCATTTTAAATTTCAAGTCGATAGCATCAGTAGTTCTCGAGATATCCATGTGTGACAGACAGACAGACAGACAGACAGACATAGTGATTCTATAAGGGTTCCTTTTTACCATTTTGGTCCGGAACCCTAAAAAGATAATTATTCATTATAATAATTTATTATACTTTCTTCTATTACTTAATCCATAATTTACACACTAAGAGATTAGCATCATACAGTCCAACAAACTGGATAAATAACAACCCGAAAATAGCATCGTCATCATCATCATCATCTTTATCATCATCATCGTCATCACCATCATCATCACTATTATTATTACGTTACAATTACATTGCATAACAATATCTACATAGATATAACAACCTAGCAGAAATAACAATAAGAAACAATGTACTTAACTTGCTTGTCGCCTCGTAATCGGAACAGAACTGACTGAGCAAGCCACTTGCAACTGCTTTTATAATAAAACGTTATTTACAACTCATAAAACAGCCGACGATAGCCGCCTGTACAACGTGGACCAATCACAGCCCTTTCTGGTCGAATAACAATACATTTTATATACAACTCATTATTTTGTAGGGTAACTATATACGTAATTAACTTATTATTATAGTTATGATTATTCATAATTATCACATTAGTAAAGAACAAAGTAAACACAAAGAACATTAATAAATCAGACGTCACAGCCGTCCTTCTTTGACAAACATTTAACAATTTCAACAATAAAACAGTAATGTTATGTTTTTAAATATGTATCAAATATAACTGTAAGAATTACTAATAAATGTTCAATTATTACATACTTCCAAATCCAAGTATTTCAATTGGTTGTTTCATATTCGTAAAGTGACGTCGCTGTAGCGGCAAGCTCAAATACCTAACCAGTTTTAAAACAATATCGAATTGTGAGAGTGTTTTACAGTGATTTAAGTTTATTTAAATCTTAATTTCCCGTCACGGCCATTCTGATAATTACTTCGTTCCCGAAGTACTAAATTTTCTAAAAAGAATAATACATTTTGTCTTAGATCGAATACATTGAGTGTTTTCTTAGTCTACTCCTCAAATTGAGTAATTTTCAGTATTGATACTAGTCCACTGCTCACATTCAGTGACATCACTTTCAGCATTACTACCTATCCAACTCCTCACATTGAGTGGACATTTTTGTTTACACCTGATTTCAAATAGTTATCATCCCTACACTACATCGTTTTTCACATCATTAGTGTTATCGTCACATCAAAATGTAACCAGCAAATCGTTTTACATTTTAATTATAGTCACATCTTAATTTACATTTTCTTAACCATCAGATCGTTTCACATTTTTAATAAAGTCACACTTTATTTTACATTTTCTTTACCATCAAATCGTTCCACATTGTTATTGTCTTAACTATCTTCAGTTTAAAAATTCTACCCTCTCTTAATGGTAACTCACTGGCTTTGCTATAGCCGCTGTCATGATACTGTTCCAGTTAAATTCAATAACAAAATATATAATAATAAATATAATAATAAAATATTTTATAACCGTCCGTGTCAAAAAACGAAAAATTAAACTAGGTTTATAGCAGTGCCCCGTAGGGACCTACCGGTCTTAACAGTTTATTAAGTTCCACTCCAGTTCTGCTCTGCACCAACTGTCGTGATCTTCTTAATCCACGTGGCTGCGCCGTTGCCGCTCTTTCCGAGATCAAAACCTTGTAACGCGAAGTCACCGTGTTGTGGCTTTGATGAGACAGCATCGTGTAGGTTTGGCCTTCAAAAGACCTTGTTGTGGCTTTGATGAAACAGCATCGTGTAGGTTTGGCCTTCAAAAGACCTTCTGGTACCGTAGGTGTCATAAATCCTGAAAATAAGTAAAAACATGTTTTAACTATGTATATGGCATGGCATAATATCCCACACTTCTGATGTTATAGATTTATACTAATAGTCACTGTAGCGGCAAGCTCAAATACCTAACCAGTTTTAAAACAATATCGAATTGTGAGCGTGTTTTACAGTGATTTAAGTTTATTTAAATCTTAATTTCCCGTCACGCGCACTTCCACTAACATCACACAAATGTCACAATTTAGCAGCGAAGGCCATACAAAGGCAACTTGCGCTTCTCTAGAGCTAGATAAGACAGGAATATTCTTTATTTCATTTCAGTCTTTATTATTATATCAATCGCAAAACAAATGTTAATTGTATTTGACACGGTTTTCTGCCGAAACGAACTGTCTTAACCAATCGTGTCGATTGGCGAATGATTAAAGAATACGACATTTCGCCGGTTGCAGAAGGTTGCATAGAATTCAAGTCATAGTATGCAAGTAGTTCCTAAACGATTTAAAAATAGGGACCCTATTTTTAAATCGCTAACTACTAAATATGTATAAATATCTTTAAATCGGAAATAACCAATGTTATCCAGTGAATAGGACTTTATATCACTTTAAGGCATGATATTAAAATCCTTTTCATGGTTTGCAGATATTCTAAACCTTGATATTCTAAAACTTGACAAAGATCTTAAAGCTTTTTGAATTAAGATAAACCTTATCTATAAGTTGTCTATTTATCTTTCCTAACTAAAATACTGGAAACCGCAAAAGCCTCAAATTATGATAATCATCCCGACTGATCATATAACTGTTTACCACAAATAATGATGTAATAAATATTATATCAGTATTAGTGAACCTGGATGGATCTGTTGGCAGGATCCAGTAAGAGTGACCCTCATGTTCAGTAGATTGGCTTTAAAAATAAAACCGTAATAGAGCAAGTCAGATTCGAGGCGCATCGAGGTCCCATGAAACAAAACAATCAACCAGGTGTCGAAATGTTTTCTGTGCTTCGATAAAGGTAAATTCAAAAGTTTTGAGTCTGATCTTATCTCTTTTTTAGTGAAATGTTTCACTTATGAAATAATAAATGATCATAAACCTTAACACCAACCAGAATATACCGTTTTTTGTTAAACATTGTACTTTCGTTTTATTTATTTATTGAATAATTATTGAATAACGGTTACAACACCAATAACACTAATTACTTAAATAGCCTACAAATTGAAATTAAATAAAATTATATAATTAAGACACAATAAGAATTATTAAACAAATATGATATAAAACAAAAAAAATCATGATTAAAAGGAAAATAAAATGCAGGTCAAAAACAAAAAAAAAACAACGATTATGTAATAACTAACGGTCTCACAGTACCTAAGGCAGACGTGTTGCAGGTCTTTCCATTTACAAGTGAATATGTCAAAGTCGTCGGTGGGATTTATAAGATTGTTGAAGGCAGCGAGGGTCCTTGATATTGGAGAATTAGAGCGCGCTACCATGCGACTTGACGGTTGAGCAAAGAGCTTGTGTTTCCGGCTTCGAAAGCTATCGATTTATCAGGGGCGAAGAGCAGAAGCGACCCATTAAGCAAATCTGGGGCATCGATCACACCACGGAAGACTTTACAGATGGTAGTCAGCTGATCTCGAGCTCTCCTGGTTTCAAGAGAGTTGTATCCTAGGCATCCCTGCAGGAATCCTGTCAGATACATAAATGGGTAGTACCCAAATTAGTTTAAATATAAGCGCTTATCAAAATATATATAAGGCCAAGTCTCTGAATGGATTTCTTAGCCACCACAGCGATGAGATCCTGGAACGTAAGCTTTCGATCGAACATGACCCCCAATTTCTTCATCAACACTGTCCTAGGGACCACGTGCCCAAGGATGTTATATCCGAAGGACCATTGGTTGCCTTATTTGACCGAAAGTCATCACGGAGCATTTGACAGAGTTAAACTCCATTTTATTATCGAAGCTCCATTTACACACTGCATCAATGTCTCGCTGTAGTGCTAAGCAATTGTTCAGAGAGTTAATTGATCTGTACAACTTTAAGTCATCTGCGTATAACAGACGATGGGAAAACGATAGACAACTAGGTAAATCGTTAACCATTAATAAAAATAACAAAGGGGCCAAAATTGATCCCTGACTGACTCCGAAACGCGTATGGTAGAGCTTAGACTCGTAAATTCCAAGCCTGACATACTGTTGGCGATCTCGTAAATAGTTAGCAATGAGTCTAAGCAGAGCAGGGGCGAAGCCTACAGCACTGAGATTCGCCAACAGTGTGTCATTGTTCACTCTATCAAACGCCTTTCGGAAGTTAAAGTAGAGCACGTCCACTTGCCGTCCTTTATCTAGCTGCGTAGAGACATATTCAAACAGAGTAAGCAAGTTGGTGTTGACGGACCTCTTTCGTCTAAAACCATGCTGAGCATTGCTAAGAAACTTCTGCACTTGGGACTAAAAATTAATTGGTGTAAAACATTTTCAAAAATTTTGCCAGGGGATGATAAAATTGCTATAGGACGATATTCTTCCACGGATATTCTGTTAGTAGACTTTGGTATAGGAATGATTCTAGAAATTTTCCACTCTGGGGGATAGATACCGGTTTTTAGCGCTAGATTAAAGGTAAAGTGGGAGGACACTTTTGTTCTCCCACTTTACCACATCTCCTCATCCGCTTCAGAATATTTGTTGGCACCCCGTCTGGTCCAGCAGAGTTACTAGACTTAGTTTTCCGAATGCCATCTACAACATCCGGGGGCGTGAAGCGGAAAATATTAATATAATTACTATTGTAGCTACTATCATAGTTATTAATACTTTCCGCATCAAGCAGTGGCGTGTTAGGTAGAAAAACACCGGCAAAAAAGTCCGCAAAAGCCTCGGCGGCTCGGCACCAGTATACGCTGTACCTTTATAGGTAACGTTATGTTAGAATCTACCTTTAGCTCGAAGACTTATGCCGCCAAAATTTACGTGGATTTATGGCAACGTCGTCTTCGATTTGGCTCATATACACACTATAGGCGGATTCCGTAGGTGACTTTAGTGAGGACCTCAGCTCTGAAAATGACTTATAGCAGTCTACGGATTTACTACGTCTCCAGTTTACATGAAGTTTGATTTTCCGCCCAATATCATGGATAATATCAGAAACCAGAAAGGTATATCTTATTCCTCGACCCCTTGCGACATTTTTTAGGGATGCAGGTGTCGAAGATATTATAAATAGTGCCTTAAAAAGTGAAAGTAATATATATAGTATACTTAATAGTGCGCCTTGTGGGGCAAATATGGTGCCACTGAAAATCAGTGCCGTGTTCTCACGGAGTGTGCTGAGTTGGTGACCAGTTTATGTCTCATAAGATTTTTATTCTGTTTAAATTATGTAATTTTAATTTACCTGTGTACTTATGAGTCGTAAATAAATATTTTCTTATTCTTATTCTAAAAATTATTTGTGGCACTCTCTGAATCTTTGCATGCTAAAACACTATCAAAAGTTTTGATATTTTGATGAGGATTATTGTGTAATTTTTAGGTAATTAAACATTCTTGTACAGTTAAAGTAGTCCTCGTGAGCAGAGGCGGGCGCGGGTCGCGAGAAATGTGCAGCAATCAACTGAGACGAGGCACAGCGCGGGGGAGCTTCACTGTCACAGACTGGGACATGCAGTGAAACAACTACCATTATTATATTATGACAAACATTGTAATAGTGTTTTTTTATAGTACTAAATGACGAGACTAGCCGAAGGCCCACCTGATGTAAAGACACCGCGGTGATCACGTTCACAAAGCACGGTACCTACGCTGCATTGCATTGCGCCGGTCATCCTGAGACAGAGTTGTAAGGTTTTATGTGCCCCTAATTTCATCGGCTCCCTTACCCTTCAAACTAGGAACAGGAATGCTTCTTGGCGGCAGAAATAGATATGGTGGTTAGTCTTCCCCGGATGAAGTCTTCACAAGAAGTTCTTTTACTCTAAAAATTCTACTCAGAGATACGTAAAATATGTTTTAAGCCTAAAGAACGTTGATTGATTCAGTCGTCAGACTCCGCGAAAATTCATTTAGTAAAATATTTAGTTACGTATTTATTATCCGCTAACCTAAGTTAGCGAATTTTTTACTAAATATTTTTTGTCTTCTCTACAAAGTATAAATTGAAGTCGCGTCCCGCTTCTGTCTGTCTGGCTTTTAATTTATGTTTTGTCTTCTCTTCTCTACATAGTATACATTGAAGTCACGTCCCGCTTCTGTCTGTCTGGCTTTCTTCTCCTATACCACGCAACGGATTTTGATGCGGTTTTCATCGATGGATAGAGTGTTTCAAGAGGAAGGTTTAAAAGTAAAATTCATTAGGGTTTAGTTGGGTTCACTGAACTATGATGAAGATCGTTAAAGCTGTCAGAAAGTTTCGTGAGTGGGTCGCTAGTTAATTTATATACTAAAGAAAGATGTCCTTCTGTATGTCCGGGACCACACAGCGCCGCGCGCGCTGAAGCCATTTGTAATGACATATGTACGTGTGCTGTGCCCTCTGTTAACTCGCTGCCATGTTCCTGCATTTTGCGCTCATTACTTTATCTTACGCGGTTGAGTAGTCGACTCATTTTCATTACATTCTTTGGCCTATTTTAAACTGGATTTTTGTTTTATGTAATTAACTTGTCTATTTTTTATTAGCTTTTTTCTCTATTGTTCGTTACAAAAATAAAAAGATCCATTAAAAATAGTTATATTATAATACCGTTGGGTTCTGCCACTACAATGTTGCCTCTCCTCTCTTGCCTGTATATGTAAACCTGCCAAAGGACCTCTGGTAGATGGACAGCAGCGTCTTTCCGTGTATCAACATCCCGTACTGCGCTCGCCAACCCGCCTGCCAAGTATGTCAACGACCCCCTCCTGACCTTGGTTGATCCATGAGGAAGGCCTATGTCCAGCAGTGGACGAGCAGTCCCACAGCTGATATGATGATGATCTTATAATACTGTTCATGGATTAATGTTCTATTACAAATGAACTTAGCAAAGTTGTTTCACAAGAAACATTCTAAAGAAACTCTCGCCAACAAAACTTTATCTTACACGAGCATTCGCAAAGCCATTTGACTTGGGTTAAGTTAACAATATAAAACGAATACGTACCTAAATACCTGAAAACACCTTCACGTAGCGGAGAAAAACTCTCGGATGAATATCGCCAACAGCTCCAACGCTGCAGCTTTTTGAGCCCTGAGTCTTGGAAGATAGAGTTGAAGTTTCAGTGGCTTGTGGGGAAAAAAGGAGGTGGTACAAGAGTGCATTACACATTCGCCCCGGAGTTGTAAAGTTAGAGTCGTGTTACTACGGCGGAATGCTAAAACATCGGCGCGGGTCGGGTATGCACCTCAGCTCCGCCTGTTTCGGCGTCTCGCCTGTTGTGAGTGCCACAATATATAGCTGCAGTCTATCACATCTGCTGAACTTTCAAGGAAAATATGATAACTTAAAAGTTTTGCTGAGAAATGGGTATACATTTTCGAAAGCTGCAGCTTTCAGAAATGAAAATAAGTTACAAAAGTCGTCGGGAGGAAGTTAAACTGCTCAATTAAATTTCCAAATACACATTCTATATGAATAATTATTAGGATCGTAATTGGTTTGGGAAGGGTTTAACCCTAACTTTTATCAATAGTAAATATTTACTAGTCGAACGATATCAACCTTTATATCATATAGCTTGCGGTGAACCCTTTCTGTGTCAAAATATTCCTTTCAACTATATCTTAGTAATTTGAAAGGGCGATCTTTCTATTGAATACTATGTTGGTCCTATGTCTAAGAAGTTATTTTTACTGTTCAAGTTTCACAGAAGCACATTTTGCTATTTAAAAGCTTTACTGTATTACTCTAAATTTTAAAACAAGTTTATGATAAATGATCTATAGTTTCAATATTTAAAAAAATCACGGTATTATGTTGGTAACGATGACTTATCGGCATCGCACATCACTATTCGTGTAATCCCGTCCATCAAGTACGACGCTGCCACAGTTAATTTATACCGTTACAAAATTCAGAACTTGACAGTCGGGATTTTAACAGCAGTTGTCGCAGCGAACTATAAGGTGTGATTATCACACCGTTCGTACAACTTAGTATAAATAAATAAATAATGCTGGACAAATCACACAGCATCATCTAGCCCCAAGCTAAGCAGAGCTTGTGTTATGGGTACTAGATGACTGATATACTTAATACATTATACTACATAGATAGATATTTTTATTATATATAGAAAAACACCCAGAACACCCTGAACAAATATCTGCAGATCGTACAGACATTTGTCCCGAGGCGGGAATCGAACCCGCAACCCCTTGCAGCGCAGGCGGACCTTCGCCCGCTGCGCCACAGAGCTCGTCGCCGATGAGTCGAAATTTAGGTGAACTTACGCTATATAAAATGTCTAGATCTAACTGTGTACCTATTGCCCAATCGTACAGATCACGTGCAGACACAGCGAAACATTGAACATATTGGAGTACCTTTTCATTAAGTCGTTCAATATCGGTGAGCTTCGGTACGGTCGAGTGTGGCGTCAGCGAGGGCACTGCCGCGGGACCAATATCTGTGTCTGCAGGTGGCGAGGGTCGCGGCTACGGACACAACACCTGGCTGGCCTGTTTCGGATACATGTCATTTATTTGGGAAAATGTCTGTTGAATCTGCACATTGCAACATGTTATTATTATGATTTAGAGCGAATGTTTACACGTTTTGTAAAATGAGTATCATCATCATCATTTCAGTCGTAAAACGTCCACTACTGAACACAAACCATGAAGATTCATGAGGGGTAGTTGCCATACTCACCACGCCTGGCAGGCGGGCTGACGAGCGCAGTACGGGATGTTGATACGCGGCAAGACGCTGCTGCCCATCTTCCGGAGGTATCCCTTAGCAGGCTCTTACTGCATCCATGGGCATGAGAGGAGGGGTATCATTCTACTGCCGGCACCCCACGGCGGCAATACCTACTATTAAAGGCGCACAACTACATTACGGGATCATAAGTTAGTAATGAACTAGTGCACGGGGCACATTGCGCCCTGCGGAATGCCTGGCTTGCATCCGCCCGCCCGAGAAGCCGAGGTATGCCTGGAATGACAGCCAGCTCTCATTGTCCGTCATCAGTGATTGCCTGCCGAATCGGCTTTCACGATTTCCACTGCGATTTGTGTTATAGTTATGTTTTCAATTACCTATTTCGAATATTGTAAGACTGGCTGAATGGTATGTTACCCAACTTTCAAGCTAAAGGCGACATAGGTCGTAATTAAATTATAAAGGAGATAGGGGAGACCTTTGCCCAGCAATGGTACACATTATATGATAAAAAAAAATACAATGGTAATACGCGGACTGAGGGAAGCCCGCTGCATACAAACCGACGCGAAAAGCTAGCTTTAAATGAAAGGTCGTAAGCGACAAAACAGTTATTCCCGTTAAGAATAAAAAGTATTAGTAATAATGTAAAATCTACTATTTTGTAAATGGTGTATAAATATAAATGTATAGAAAATTTAGAGGCATAATTAATTCGGTTTCGTTCAGCTGTAAAGTGAAAACATAAGTTACTTCATCATTTCAGCCATAAAACGTCCACTGATGACAACAGGCCTCCCTCATGGATCTCCATGAGGGGTAGTTTGCCATACTCACCACGCTTGGCAGGCGGGTTGGTGAGCGCAGTATGGGATGTTGATACACGGATAGACGCTGCTGCCCATCTTCCGGAGGTGTCCCTTAGCAGGCTCTTACTGCATCCACGGGTAGGAAAGGAGGGGTAACATTCTACTGCCGGCACCCCACGGCATACATATACACGGCAAGTTACTTAATATTCAATAATTTATTGTGTTCTATAATGTAGGTAGAGTGGTGTTGACAATGGAGTTAGGTAGCAATACAGACCTTATTGGTCACAATAATAAATATAGAAGAGAAAAAGACGTCATCGTTAATGTACTGTTGTAATCTAATGTGTGTTAGTTATAAGGGTTATATTATATTCTTTAAAGCAAGCAAAAGAAAAATGTTATATAATAAAGTGCTAGCAAAGAAAAATGTTATTTATAAATCCTGACTGTTCTTCTTCAGATGCTGCGCCTTCATCTCGAAATATTGTATCTTTTACAGGTACATTCAAAATTGTATGTTTTTTCCGGCCATTTGTCGATGCCGTCCATTCCATACGAATTTAAATTAGGAATGCATAAGACCAACATTAAATAAATAAAATAAATAAATAATGCTGGACAAATCACACAGCATCATCTAGCCCCAAGCTAAGCCGAGCTTGTGTTATGGGTACTAGATGACTGATATACTTAATACTTTATACTACATAGATAGATATTTTTATTATATATAGAAAAACACCCAGAACACCCTGAACAAATATCTGCAGATCGTACAGACATTTGTCCCGAGGCGGGAATCGAACCCGCAACCCCTTGCGTCGCAGGCGGACATTCGCCCGCTGCGCCACAGAGCTCGTCAAACATTAATTAGGTAAATCAAGTTTGGTTCTATTGTTCCTTAGAAATAACCTTTTCATCATGATCGTCAACGGCTATATCAGTTCTCAGCTGGACGTGGCGTGTTACGCATGCGACACTGAACTCAATTTTTTTTTTATTCCAGGTGGGATTTCTGGATATAAAATGTTAACTTTTACTGCAAAAACTTTTGTGTTTTTCCTTATGGACTTGTAATTGTCAGATATATATTATTTTAAGGCTTTCACAAAACCATAGTTTAGAATTTTAAGGGATCCTCAATCACTTGTTATCAACATCGGTTGTGCAATGCAACGAGCGATGAAACGGACTCCATCCAATTACAAAATAGCATCAGCTGCTTAATAGGCTAGTAATGGATAGGACTTAGGGACATGCCGGTGTCTGGCGAGGCTGCGAGGCTGCGAGGCAGCCGAGGCAATCCGAGGCAGTTGCACATCGTCTGTGGCCGCCGGCGACAGAGACGGATGCAGGCTGCGCCCGCAGAGCGTCCTCTCCAATAGAGCCAGAAAGAGACTTAAATAAATAAATAATGCTGGACAATTTACACAGCATCATCTAGCCCCAAGATAACTAGAGCTTGTGTTGTGGGTACTAGATTAAATTTATATAGAAAAACACCCAGAACACACGGAACAAATATCTGCAGATCGTACAGAAATTTGTTCTGAGGCGGGAATCTAACCAGCAACCTCTTCCGTTGCAGGCGAACCTTCGCCCTCTGCGCCACAGAGGTCGCCTTGCACCTTAACCTTAGTCATCATTTCAGTCGTATCACATCCACCACTGAACGTAGGCTTCCTTCATGGGGCTCCGTGAGGGGTAGCTACTTAAATATTTAATTTATTCTGTTTTTAGTATTTGTTGTTGCAGCGGCAACAGAAATGCATCATCTTTGAAAATTTCAACTGTCTAGTTATCACGGTTTATAAGATAAAGGTTGATGGTAACAGGCAGACAGACAGCCAGACAGACGGACAGCGAAGTCTTAGTAATAAGGTCCTGTTCTAGACCGATCCGTGTCGTCTAGACAGCCGCGAAACACGGACTATGTTTTTCGACCAATATCTACATAAGCTAAACTAAATCTAAAATTAGAGTAACCAACTCACCAATTGATCTGACCTGAGCCGACGATCGTGTAAAGTGCTTGTGTAGTGAGTCGTGAATGTCTGAGCTAATTATGTTTGTGTACGTAGATCCAGATTAATGACGCAAGGTCAAGATTCGTCCTTCAAAATGCGGCGTCACTGTTCCTTCTGTGTAACGCTAAACCCAAATTTGCCCTCACAAATATATGTATAAATCCCCAATAATGCTTGAAGCGAATTTTCCAACTATATTCCAATAAACGAAAGAGTGTTCTAGCCACGGATTCTCAAGATAAAAAAGATACAAAAAACAAAATAAATCCTCCAACCAAAAACAACTAATTTGCAAGATGTCTTAGTACCTTTGCTTAGTACAAAGTAAGTTCACAATGACAATCAACTGACATGAAGTGTCAGCTGTCTAAATGCAAAATCAATTAACAATCACTGTCAATATCTTTACGTTTTGGCTTTTCCTTGCATTATTCGGGCCCAAACAGGTCCCGTTTTTACCCTTTGGGTACGGAACGAAGCGAACAGATTCATTCAAGTGCCTTATTTCCTGTTAACATAAGGTTAAATATTTTTTTTTTATAAGTTGACGTGTCTATGTTTTGTAATTGCAAACTATGGAAATAAATGAATGAGATTCTGTTTCTGAACACTACAAACCTACCATTTTACTACGTGTAATATTTTTTACAAAGTGTAGTTCCGCGTAAACAGATTTTAATAAGAACCTTTCTAGAGCATAAAATACGATGTTTTTTTTATCATAACATCCTCAAACATAAAAAAAGAAACTTAAACTTTTATCCCTTGAAGATGTGTCAAATCTGGTGTATATTATATTTTTTTTAAGTTATGGTTAATGCAGAGGATTTTATATAGTTGTTATATTATAATACTTCCTAAAGAATATGAATACATATGAACAATTTTATTGATCTTAGTCTAAGTAAATTTTCTTGATTTTAGGTATTAATATCTAAGATTCTTACATATTAATACCTAAAATCAATAAGTTCTTGTTGTTGTATTAATACCTAAAAACTTCATTACACTAAAAATAGCTATCCTTGACGATTCAGAAGATAAATGTATTTAACTTTACGAATAAAATGTTAATTTTAGGGGGCGAAGCCCCCTATTATGCATAGCGCTGTCTGTCTGTCTGTCTGTCTGTGCATGACACGATTACAACCAAACGCGTTGACCGATTTACATGAAACCTTTTTTGTAAGCACTGTCTTATTGAGAGAAAGGTACTGATTGATATAGGTCACAGGGATCGGAGTTATTGTGACCTCAAAAGGTAAAAAATGGCAGTTTTCGGAAACCTTCGCCCCTTTTTCTGGTACCCCTGTACCAATACTTGTTAATTGTAGCTCATAAAGAATAGACACTCGACACTTAACGGGTTTTTTTAACTTGCTGACGGTCGGTAATCGACACTTAAGTATTGTCTTACACTACTGTACTCTTTTATCTGCGTGTTAAGGACGCAATATGCATATTTCCTTATTTTACCATGAAGTAACTAAGTTAAGTTATAAAAAATAATTTGAACTGGTTTGTCTCATTTAATAGCACAAGATTTGTGAATATTTACTACATGATACTGAAATGAAAATGGTATTAAAAAAACACTTCAATGTGTCGGTCGTTAAACAAGTATTTTATGAAACGACTAGCTTCTACCCACAACTTCCGATGCGTTGCACTCGAATTAAAAGTAGTATATGTGTTAATCCTAGTCAACATCTATACTATGTATATGCTTGCAAAGTTTCAGCTGGTTCTGTTCGTTAATTTTATGGATGGTTGTTACTCTTTAACGCAAAAACTAGTCTACGAATTGAGCTGAAATTTTGCATACGTATAGATTTTGACGGATACCCGGATAAAATATAGCATTAACACATAGGGTTAATTTTATCCGGGTACAACGCAAACGAAACGGCGGGCATAAGCTAGTTTATAAATGGGATATTCTCTACAGACGGAAAGTGTCATGCTCTGCGTTACCCAAGTGCAAGTAGTATCTAGTTGTGCTGCAAGAGATAGCGGTCCTCAGCATGTTTACAGCGGACGGAGGCTGCACTTTATCCCTCCGTCTAAATCACCGGCATTTGGGGATTCGGACAGAGCACGGCGATCCCTCATGGAGACGGATTGCAGGAATGTTAATAAATGCAACTCCGTTGTTTTGTTTATCTCCAGAAAACTGTTTGTCTAATAAATTATTTGGAAGGACATGGGCAAAAGTCAGTTTGTTTAGGAATGTTCGACAAGGTTAGCTTCAGACGTATTTAAGCTGTTTTATTCTCTGAATAAAGAACAAGCAGATAAATGGTGTAGTTGCGGGATAAGCCAGATTCATCTTCCAATATCCCAGGTACTGCAGCGTCCCGTACACGAATACCATTTGTATTAAAAATGTTAAAAGCCAATTCATTAACACAGAAGGTACCTGTGGATGCTAGCTGTGAGTTTAGTAGCATGGCGCACTAAGGAGCGCTTACTATTACATTACACGTTCTCGTCGACAAGACTACTTTTAAGCAGATAATGGTGTCGATTCTGTTTTACACTTCCTAAAGCTATGATTATCGATACGACGTTTCTAAATTAAGAGCTGTCAGTTGAATTGGGTATTATTGTTCCCTTTTAATTTTAGAACAGCAATAATCGAATGGCATTAAGTAATTTCAGTCCGTTTTACGTCAATTAGCTTTAGCTAGTTAGTGCTCAACAAAATCGCCACCAATGTCCGAAGTTGTTAACATTCAAAAACAAAACACGACGCAACTAGACGTGTAGGTATGAGTGCCAATTACTAGTGCCCATATTGTAATGAAGTAATGTAATACCCTGTATTTTACGTGTATATTAACACCCATTACCCGTATATTTCAAAAGTCATCGTGCAATAAAATTAACTGTAAAAATCCGGGCGCCGAACAAAGGCAGTGCATAAAAAACAAAAACAGGTGTATCTGACCGGAGCCCGCGGACCGAAGTGGTTTCTGTCCAGCGCGGGAGGAGAGGGGGGGGGGGGGGGGGGCTAAAGCCGAATTTCCGGCGACACATTGTTGTCGTAATGCAAGCGAAATATGCCGGCACATATTTCCGTATTTAGTTGAGTGCCGGATCCAGCTGTGGGAACGCTAGGCGCTGCAACTGCACTGGGTAGCCATCATTCAATCAGTAGTTGCGACATCTCTATCACTGTTTGATTATTGAACCCTGAAAATAGCAACGAGAGGTAAAAAGCTTCACCTACTACGAGTGGTGGTATAACCATTATTGTTTATGGTCATGCAAAACCAATAAATAGTAATGCTGGGAAATTCGTCAACGAGAACTTTTTAATTTTTGGGGTTCCGAACCTCAAGAGGGAAAACCGGGCCTCTAATAGGATCAATCGTTAGTGTGTCTATCTGTCCGACTGTCATGACCCTTATTCTCTGAAGCGGCTGAAGTTACTTAAAAAAATGTACCAGTTAAGGTCTGCAGGCAATTGATCCCTTCAAGGTTTCTACCTCAGTTTTTAACTATTGAAGATTAAAGAAAAAAGCGTTTGAAATTCGAAAAGGCCTTATAGGTAGTTTATTTTTTTTAATACATCTTTAGTGTTTAAACGAACAGACCCCATAAGAAACACCGACCTACGTGCAATAACCGGCATTGCAGACGTAGGCATGAAGACGGCCCGCTTGAAATGGGATTGGGCAGGCCACGTGACTGGAATGCACCCAGGACGATGGGCCAATCTCGTCACACATTGGGTGCCAAGCAGACAACGACGTCGCGGTAGACCCAAAAAGAGATGGCGAGACGACGTGGATGCATTCGAAACATTGTGGCCGGAAGTAGCAATCGATCGTGATGCATGGAGAGAGAAAGGGGAGACCTTTGCCCACGCGTGGGACAATATAGGTTAGTAAAAAAAATCTTTAGTGTGCTACGAACGCGAGTTTGAATTGTCTTTTGTCTATACTATATATTATGTGGGTAACCTTTTCAGTATCCCTTCAGTAAAACTACTGTGGCTACTTCTATATACATACTACAAAAGCTTGAGGAAAAAACACGTGAAAAATATTTATAATGAACTAGAATACTTACATAAAGTTTCCTCATGTATGAAATGTATTAACTATGTTAGATTGTTAACATAACTAAACAAAATATCTTTATACACTTTCACGTTTAATATACCGTATATTAGTAAGATAGAGAAATATTCACGTACTTACTTTGAAATATCGGTACAAAGTCAATTATGTATAACAATGGGATCGAGCACTATTACAGCAGCTAGAGTGGAGCGGGGCGGGCGGCGCGGGGCGAGGACAAACCGGCGATAATTTATGTGCCGCGCGGGAAATTACCGGCGAACCCGCACCACATGCAAAACCGGCCTTGCGGAAATGACACACGGCTCAAAGTTAAATGGCGCCGCCGCTTCCAACGATCAAGGCACTGTAGTTGTAACTTTAAAACAAATGCGATATTGCTAAAATGCTTGTCAAAGGAAAGACATCGGTTGTGAGAGGATGCAATAGTATTTGTCCTAAACTATAGAAAATCTATTAGTATTAAAATTGCTATATATAAAGTATCTTATATAATTGCGATTTAAGAGTTAAAATGTTGATTTCCTTAAATAGTTATCTAAGTGTGTCGCGAGGTTTAATTTTGTAAATGGCACAAATAATTGCCCTTTTTTGAAGGACAAAGATTGTCTGTTTATCGGCCGCCCTTCCCCAGAGCAGAACATCATAAGACATCACACTATGAAAGTAGCTAAAATAAACCAGTCTAGCTGCAGCTTTATCAGTGATAGTTCTTATTGTTCTAACTGCATAAGCTGCTGAACTAAGCCGACCTGCAAGTGTTATCTGAAAAAGTTATCTGATCTCTGATCTCTGGCCGCAGACCTCAACCTTGTGTACTCTATCAGAAAAATACGACTGAAGGATATCCAGAGCCTTGCTTTCAATGCCGTAATATTTAAGCTTGCTTATAAGGGTTTTGTGACAAAGACAATCAAAGACCAAATGCATTTTTCGAACTTTCTCAGACCTCAAACATATGTTTTAAGAGTTTTGTTCCCGCATCGGTGGTTGATTTACCTGAACGTCGAGTTCATCATCATATCTCAGACCGGATCATCGCTGGGTATAGGCCTTCCTCATTTCTTGCCAGCCTCCTCTGTCCTGTGTTATTTCTACCAATGTGTGCCCAGATACTTTTACAATATCGTCGACTCAACGCACTTTCGGCAACCACAACCTCTTTAACGCATTGTTAATATGACGTAAATATTTACGTAAATATTATATATATATATTATAACTGTGTGTTAAATAACTATTGTTTCTAAGTTGCGCATAGACGAGTGACAGTTGTCTTCAAAAATTAGGTGAACCTACCAGTGGTAGGCACGTAGAGTACAAAGCGGTACATGGTTAAAGGTGCTGAGGTCCGTGTTTGAAGCTTTGGGACATGAAAATTAAATTTCCTGAAGCTACTAGAAAAGCTAGCTATTGAAAATTTCGTTTGGCTTTACAGACCATAATTTACTAAGGTTTTGGTGTATTCGCTACAGGTACTTTTTGCCAAAAGTTGAAAAATATCAAGGCGTATTGTAGTAAGCATGATTGATTTATTTTACAGGTCGTCCGATCTCAATATTTTTAAGGAGGTAGGATTATAAACGCCATCTTTAAAGGATAATGAGAGAGTGCCAAGCTTACGAAGACGACGCCAAAGTCATAATGCACCAGAGGTTTAAAAAAATGCCCGCCAACATGGCCAGCCAAATAACATAAGTATTTATAAACTTGACACTGGCGGAATTGTGTAAAACCAAACACAATAAACCATAAAATAAAAAGACAAGACAAAACAAGAATGCACCAAGCGTAGACAAAGCAAGAGTTAAGTTGACCACTCCACCATGTAGGGAGGTTGGAAGGAAGAGAGATAGTTAGACTATCATTCAGCCTGTATGCCAAGCGGAAAACCGATCACATTAAAATCGCATCATTTATTTAGAAAACCTTTTTATCACCATTATAACATTATTTACCGCAATCATCAAGACCCGTGCTAGTTAAAAACTGTGTTACAGCAAGGCAAGGTCTATCAAACTATGTGCACATATAAAAATACATCACAAGGTCGTAGTTACATATACTTATTACTAATACATAAAATAGATACAAAAATAGAATAAAATAACATCTAACTACACACTTAGTTTATATATATAGGTCATCTGATTGGACACGTCGCCGATGTGATGACGGATGCGCGGAAAACAAGATTGTTAAAAAAATATTAGTGGGCTATTTGACGACTGTTATGAGTTCGCTTAAATAGATTATTTGTAGGCCTAACTACGACTCAACTAGTAAGTAAGCTACTAGCGATCATGACGACTGGCTCTAATTGTGTAGATAGTGAGCTAATAAATAACGGTGGCATTATGCCGGTATCGCCGCATCTTGTTTATTATTATTGGCTCGTACAATACGCGGACAATATTGTATCGCCGCTCTCTTGAGGATGGGGGCGCTGAGTCCACGGCGGGGCGAGATTCAATCTCTCTGAGAAATATCTGCTTTTAGAAACAGAAATAACGATCTACAACAATCCGGCTAAGTGCGAGATACACGAACGCAGTTTTTTCACAAATTCTTATATTTATTATTATTTCTCGTTAAGTCGTGAAGTCGTGAGGTTGTGAAATCTTTATGTTTTGTTCTCTCAACACCAAAACCAATGCTGACAAATTTAATAATAAGAATCATGACATCTTGGCTACCCCGTGGAGTTTAGGAAAACTGAACTGACGACTGACTTTATAATTTTACAAGAAGCCCACAGTTCTCATTATTGACATAAATGAACTTACACGAGAGAATGACTTTTCAAATGAAACGCAAATGAAGCACACGTGCGATGTGTGGGAGCACAAGAATGTGAATAATGATTCGCAGACGACATGTCGTTCCCGGGCGTTATGAATGTGCCCTTTAATGGCCCGTGAAGAGAAGTGGCCATATTTGCGCACGGGCCGTGGCATTTCACCGGACAAAGCAGCTCAAATAAGATTCTATTCTATACATTTCTGGACTATATTGAACTAGTTGCTCTTCTTTGTTTCTATGGGCTTATTATATTGTGCTTTATATATTTTTCAACACACTTGCTCGTAAAGTGAGCCTTATTAAATCGCTTTTAGAGCCATAAACCTAGTACGCGTGCGTTATAATATCACACACTAGTGCGTAATAGAATTATCCCTACAAAATTAAATTAGTACCTTACTGTAAGTTATATGCGAGTCTGTATATGAGTGCTGTATGAGATCAGGATGGCCCTGAAGCAGCTTAAGAACGACAAGGTGCCGGGTGAGGACGAAATCACTTCAGAGCTTCTGAAAGCGGGTGGATCACCGTTACTTAAAGTCCTTCAGAAGCTCTTAATTCCACCTTGCTTGAAGGTAGAAGCTAGAAGGACGCCAAAAACATGGAGCGAGGGCGTGGTGGTTCTGTTCTTTAAGAAAGGTGACAACACCTTGCTTAAGAATTACAGACTCATCTCGCTTTTAAGCCGTGTTTATAAGCTGTTTTCAAGGATCATCGCGAACCGTCTCGAACGCAGGTTTGATGACTTCCAGCCTCCCGAACAAGCAGGGTTCTGAAAAGGCTACAGTACAATAGACCACATACATACGGCGGTGCTTGAGTATCTCCAACGATGCCGAATTGACTATCGGTACATTGAAGTGTTGAAGTGTTTGTATACAAAGGCCACTATGTCAGTCTGAGTACAAGAACAGAACTCGAAGGTGATTCCCTTAAAAAGAGGCGTAAGACAGGGAGACGTAATCTCTCCGAAACTGTTTACGACCGCTTTGGAAGATGCCTTCAAGCTTCTGGAATGGCATCACGCACCTTCGATTTTCCGACGATATTGTGGTCATGGCAAAGTCGATGGAAGAGCTCAGCACGATGCTCGAAGGCCTCAATCGAGTCTCCCAACGGGTAGGCCTTAAAATGAAAATGGACAAGACGAAAATCATGTCGAATGTCCATGTCGTGCCTGCCCCAGTTATGGTTGAGAACTCGGCTTTCGAAGTTGTCGACGCGTACGTAAACCTAGGACAAACAGTCCAATTAGGTAGGTCCAACTTCAAGAAAGAGATCAATCATCGAATCCAACTCGGATGGGCAGCATTTCGGAAACTTCGCAACGTCTTTTCGTCCAACATACCTCAGTGCCTTAAGACGAAAGTCTACAATCAGTGTGTGTTACCGGTGATGACATATGGAACCGAGACGTGGTTCTTCACTATGGGCCTTATGAATAAGCTCAGAGTCGCTCAACGAGCTATGGAGAGGGCTATGCTCGGGGTTTCTCTACGGGATCGAATCAGAAATGAGGAGATACGTAGAAGAACTCGGGTCACCGACATAGCCAAACAGATTAGCACGTTGAGGTGGCTATGGGCAGGCCATATAGCGCGCTGAACAGATGGCCGATGAGGCCGCAAAGTTCTCTAATGGAGGCCACGGACCGGCAACCGCAGCGTAGGATGTCCACCTTCAAGATGGGCAGACGACTTGGTGAGACCCGCTGGTTGGCGGTGGATGCAGACGGCTTCCAACAGTACTTGGAGATCAATGATGGAGGCCTATGTCCATATATGCGAGTCAACAGAGCATTTTCAATTTAACCGGGTAATACAGTTATTTTCTTGAGTAACACCAAAGAGGTTTTATGCCGCTGAAAATCCATATACATATGTATATATTTGGAATAAATTGTACGTCGTTAATGAAGTAAAACAAACATTTATTATTATCAAGTTATTCATTTCACAATAATTTGTTATAAAATATTTAAATAATTGCATTTTATCACTTAAAATTATAATTTACAAGAAGGCTGTATGTTTACGCACCTTGCACTGGGCGCGGTAAAAAAAACTTGCGCGCCATTTCCCATATTCCATATTCAAATATTAAAACTAAAGCTGTGATGCTTTAGTTTTCATATTTGGTTTTATCGTATTCGTCGCTGTGTGGTAAATTAATTTGTTTTTTCCTCGCAAGTGTGTTGAAAAACGTCGTATGACACGCGTGATCATTGATCATTACACTCTCGGCTCCATTACGCCCCCGCCTTCGGCTCGGGCTGCAATCTCGCCTCGACTGTAACGACCAACATTGCACACTTGTTTCATAATGTACTATTATGGCTGGGTTATTTAATTTTCCTTCGCTACTTTTTTGGCAATTCTGAGAAGTTTATTTTTCCATCTGTTCCGACATGCAAGTTTCATTTTCACTTAACTTTTTGATAAAATATGATAGAGAAACGTAAGTAAAACAGAAAGATGCAGCTTGAACTATATTTTTTAGAAATGCAAAAATGTCTATTTCGCAAAATTTGTTAGTTATTTAGTTTTCCAACTACAGGGATGTTTACAGTTTTAGAACTTCGACTGAACTTTAGCTGCTACAAGTAATACCTTAGAAGACTGGATAAACTTAAGTTAGTAATTTGAGATTATCTCATTTAACTTATTTTATAAACTCTACACAGGCATTTCGAATATTTTAGTTCTACGTCTACGTCTTTCTACGATTGCGTAAAAACAGCAAAACAGTCTTAAAGTATGGCCGTGTCCAACAGTAGTCTGCTCAAGATTAAACTGCTCTTATAACCGCGACAAACAGACTGGGTGCACTGAGTAATGAGCCGAGAGTATGTAAGTCTAAGACGTCTTATTGCCTACCGCGGGTAATAAGGCGTCCTAAACTAGGCGGGTATTAATAAACCAACAAATAGGTACATGCAGCCTTCTCCCCAGGAACGTCACTCATAACTATGTGCAGAGCTTTAAACAATAACTGTGTCTGTTACTGTGTAAGAGGCCTCGAGACAAATGGTTGCTTTAACTGCAGATAAAATGGCGCAAGTTCAGTGGATTCATTCCAGCAATATAATGAGGGCCGATACTGATGATCATAATGATAATAAAATTAGTTTTGTCATATGTTTTGGGGCAAAGCGAAATCCAAAAACGTGATGGAACTTTGAAATGAAAGCTTATTTTTTGCAGAAGATAAGTCGCGCAACGTGCCTTGGGGTGCCGGCAGTAGAATGTTACCCCTCCTCTCTTACCCGTGGATGTAGTAAGAGCCTGCTAAGGGACACCTCCGGAAGATGGGCAGCAGCGTCTTTCCGTATATCAACATCCCGTACTGCGCTCACCAACCCGCATGCCAAGCGTGGTGAGTATGGCAACTGCCCCTCATGGAGATCCATGAGGGAGGCCTTAGTTCAGTAGTGAACGTTTTACGACTGAAAAAAAATGAAGTCGCGCAACGTCTGCGTTGGTTTCAAAATCCTTTCATTTGTGCAAAGGAAGGCATGAAAAGAAATGCGCGAGTCCTTATCAAACAGCATCGCACGCGTGCAGTACATTTGCGAGAGAGGGCACTTTCTTCCGCCTCTACTCGATTTCAAACGAGTGCTTGCATAACTGAGGCGTGTTCAGGCTCATCTCGTGAGATGCACATTCGCCGCCGCACGCGGGCCACGTCGCGCCGTACAGAAGGTAAGCTTCTTAGACCCGAGTTCACCAGCAGATGATTAAAATTACAAGAAATAGGTAAACAGCTGTATAACAACAAAATTTAAGATGTAAGATGAGATAAGATTATATTCAAATACTTTTAAACTGGCTTGTATATGATGGTGTGGGAAAAGCAACAGGAAATCGAACTACAAAACAGATAAAACCACATTTCATCGGTAAATAAGAGTAAAAATATAATTTTAAAATCTACAACTATTTTAGCACGGCTCAAGTAAAACTGGTCTTTTGAAATGTCACTTGACTATGCTTCTCGCTTTGACTTAGCTGCAATGCCTATGACGTCATCTCATTCTATTTATGCTTGAGTTGTGTGGTGTTGTACTAATATAATAACATTATGAATCGATACTACCGATATTACAAGAAGTAATTAAATGTAACTATTTTTGGACTGATTTTTCAATCATCTGATAAGTCCTAAGATATAAATGTCCATCAAACTTAACTGGCTATTTATCAATACAATAAAAATTAAAAAGCCGTGTTGGCTGAGTGGTATGTCCCTCGGCTCCCAACCCAAAGCTCGTGCGTGGGTTTGATACCGGCCGTGCTCCGATGGATTTTTTAACATGAAAAGAATAAGTTCATATTTATCACGTGCTTTAAGCGTGAAGGAAAATATCGTAAGGAAACCTGCGGCTTGAGACTACTTTTATTAAATATAAGTATAGTGTACTACTTTAATTAAATAATCTATTTTCTAATGCTTTGTTAACGATCAGTTAGGTATTTTTATGTGTGGTTTTTCCGTGACTACGTTAAAAGATAGCGACAGCAGCGAAATATTATTTATATTTTTTTTAAAGTCACGCGCGTTGGAATCCGTATTTTATGTTTGTTTTCATTAATTAGCTTTAGTACTCATACAGTTTGTTTATGTAATAATTTATTTATAAGCCTACTTTGTGAAGAAAAATAAAGATATATTTGATTTTGATTTTTGATTTTGATATTGGACAACTGTGACGCTTTTACCCGACTGCCGAGGAAGGGTATTGTTAAAACTTTATTCTGCACGGAAGTCAGTTCAGAATAACACCAAGGAAGGAGATTCTCCCTAGGCTACTCCAAGAAGGTTTGTTTGTATAGAGTACCGTGTTATTTGTTTTTGTTTTGCAAAAATAAAAGGAATTAAAAGAAAATTTCAAAAGGAGTGAAGTGCGTGGTGCCGTGGGGTGCCGGCAGTAGAATTTTGCCTATCCTCTCTTGCCCGTGGATGCAGTAATAATCTGACATTATTACTGCTGACGATTATTAATAATGGTAAAGTAACTTTTTTTTTTTTTAATTCCTATTTAATATCACTAAGGTACACTTGTAGTTGTAAACGATAGCTACTTTTCTATTTCATTTGTTTAAATTATCAGATTTTCATAATCGTTCACGTAAATAATATGACTAATCGATATAATGAAATCGATAAAAATATTCGCTTGTCCAACTCCAGTGTAAAATAATAACATTACCCAGTTTGACAACTTCAAAACGCAGCCGTTACTGCAGTTTTATGGTGTATTGTTGTTTTGACAAAATAAATGACATTTCCTCGATGTTGTAAACTGACAAGCTCTACGTCATACGTTTTCATGATGTTTTACCACATACGTCATACGTTTTCATGATGTTTTACAAAGCACATTTCGCATGCTCTTAAAAAAATATCTTAGGATAATCTTTTTTTTTATGACGTGTAGAATTTATCGTAACTTTATCAAATAAGTTAACATCAATTCTGTGCCAATTAATAAGCAAACGAATACCCGCTTCCAGTTTTAATATTTTGCGAAGAAGAACAAGACAAAAAATTATATATTCATATTTACCGAAAACGAACAAGATAAAAAAATAATAATCATAAATAAACTCTTAAAAAGTATGGTTCAAAGTCAAATGTCAAAACTTTTGCGATCTCAACACATTATTGCATTAATAGATTATCGCGTATTTACCTGTAATTTTATGCTTCTGCTTTGAGCGCTACGTCTACGATTGTCGCGACCCCTCTCGCCCCGGCGACCTCTTTATGTCCCCTTTTAGGATATCACCTCGCGCTCACCTGCACCGGGGGATTCAATGCGTCTCGCTGACATTGAAATCTTTATGTTGCTGTTTTTAAAGAGCACTGCCATTTTGGATTTAACTTTTGGTGTTTTAGCTATGTGCGTGTATTTGTTGTGCAAAAGTGAGGCTGCTCGTCAACTTTGAGCGGAGCGGGCCCATGAATGACAATTCTAACTGACATGAATTGATATCTTTATCTCAGCCGTAAGAAGTCCACTGCTGACATAGGGCTTAATATTCATGAGGAGGTTGTTGCCATACCATGAGTTTAACAAAAACTGTCTTAGCCTGATTTGTCTTATGATATTTAACCAAAACATTCAAGAAGAATAAACTCGTAAAAAATATGCTTCAATGGATGTTTCGCATTTATTAATTTTCTCATGTTTCAGGCCGAGCGTCACTACGCTTGGCCTGAAACATGTCCAGCTTTATTATTATAGTATGTTTATAAATACTAGTCAATGTCCTCCATAGTGACTGTGTTTTATTAAGTCAAGAACTTATACGCTTTTTTGTTCCACTCTTTCAAGGTCAACCAATTTTGTTTTTAAGCTATTTTTTTATTAAAAATTAAAAATGCAATAAAAATGTTTGTCTCCGACGGGACTCGAACCCGTAACGTTCAGACGAACACCTTTAACGCAGGCTGACTTTACCATTCGGCTACGGAGCAATTAACTGTCGGGTCGAAAATCTTGACTGCCTTTATCGGTTTCGTACCGAGTAGCGACATCTAGCAGAAATCTTTAGAGATATTCTTGCCCACTGTCCGACAACAAGTAGACAGTATTAGTGAAGAGATGTCGCTTTAGTTAATTTTATAAGCTATTTTTGTATTTAAAGTGTAAACCCAAATAAAGTATCATTTATAGAAAATGAAAAATGCAATCAAATTTTTTGTCTCCAGCGAGACTCGAACCCGTAACGTTCAGACGAACACCTTCAACGCAGGCTGGCTTTACCGTTCGGCTACGGAGCAATTAACCGTCGGGTCGAAAATCTTGACTGCCTTTATCGGTTTCGCACCGAGTAGCCACATCTAGCAGAAATCTTTAGAGATATTCTTGCCCACTGTCCGACAACAAGTAGTCAGTAGCAGTGAAGAGATGTCGCTTTAGTTAATTTTATAAGCTATTTTTGTATTTAAAGTGTAAACCCACACTAAGGTATCATTTATAGAAAATGACAATTTTTTGCAAAAACTCAATGTCAGCGATATTTCTTCTATGTTAAGGGTTGGCATTTCAAAATAAATCAGCCTTGACTAGTACGACTCATAACGGCGACAGATATTGTGAGCGTATGAAAGGTGATATAAAAATCTTTGTGTTCTATTCAATTAGGTGCTCGTTAAAATCTGCATGAGTAATAGGGCTGAGCCTAGTAAGTAAGGTCAACATCAAGCATGTGTTACTTGTCATTAAATATTACCCTTGTAAATATTGTTAAAAGAGCCTAATTTTCAATTAATATACATACATATGTGGTTTTTTTGTGACAAAAGTCTAATAGAAAGGTATAATAGTAATAGTAAATAGTAAAAGGTAGTGGCAAGTAAAGTGGGCGGAGTGTTAACACAGACAAGACAGGGACAATCGGGACACAACAAGTCAGGCGTCATCTAAATCCATCGCTCCCGCGACTTATTAGTGAGGGGATTTTACTGGAGCACGAGATATATGGATACTGAAAATTCTAAGAAGAAACTTGTGGTGAATTTTTTACCTATAATGTTGTCAATACGAAGGGGTACCCAAAAGAAACCATCCCACTTATTATACTAAAGCCGGGACACCTCCCGGGAAACCCCCGGACCGGTCGAAGAACCACCACGAACCGGCTGTACAGCCACTACTACCACCAACAGCGACTGTACCCAACTTGGAGGGTGCGCAAGGACTCGACGCAGGCGGAACTGTCGCTCCGTCAAGCGTGGAAACCAATCACCCTCCCAGCGAGCGTGTGCAGCCTAGACGCCGTGGCTCTTCCGACGAAGAGCATGGCGATGAGAAGCGGCTTAAGCTGAAGCTGCACTCACCCCCGACACCGCCGTCTCCGAAGACTCACAACTCACCGCAGCCAACGAGGATCCCCCTGTTGGTACATTCAGTGCGATCGGCTCCAATGAAGATGACCCTGGGTCACTCAGATATCATACGGCTTCCACAGCCACGATCCCCCACTCCAACTACGTACCCATCACAAGACGGAGGTGAATCCCTCGCCGGACCCTCCGGCTTGAACACCTCAAGCCTATTGATGGAGAACAATCCACCTAATTACTCCGACAGTGAGCGCACCGATTCCGTACCATTACCAGACACGCCTACCCACGACTCCACATCGTATGTGGGTATCGAATCGGTAGCGCCTTTGGACCAAGCCCCAATTACCTCACCACTACCACCAACGCAGAGATCGACAACCTCCTACGCCGCAGCAATAACAGGCCCACCGCGCCCACGCACTGCAACTCCAGAGCCTATAGATGAAGCAGTGGCATCCAAAGTCAGGCAGCAACAAACTACCACCTGCCCAGGAAATCCTCCGACTGGCGGCGCCAGCCAACCGCATCCTTCAACGACTCACTCCAAAACTTATCCGCCTATAGTGGTTGAAAACCTACCAAACTGGACCACACATTTCGCCACCTTAGCGCAGAAACTAGGACACACCCCGAATGCGCGCCCACTAGGAAAAGGGGTCCGCTTCATACCACGCTCCCCGGAAGAATACAGAATAGTCCAACGCCACTTGGTTGAGGCTATGGAGACAGAACCAGGACTGGCCTGGTTCTGCTACAGCATGGCTTCCGAACTACCCACAAAGGTGGCAATCCGAGGCCTTCCGGTGGACACCCCACCAGCTGACATCCAGACTGCCCTCGAATCACATGACTTTAGAGTACGGTTCGTCCGGGCAATACCACCAATAAGAGGTAGACCTGGTTGCCTGTTCCATGCCCAATTAGATCATCTCAACCAAGAAGAGCTCGCCCGTCTCTACTGCATTAAAGAGCTGCTCTACATGCCGGGCATCACCGTAGAGGCTTGGCGAGGAGCCGCAGGAGGCGTGGCACAGTGTCACCGCTGCCAAGCGTACGGCCACTCTTCTAGCAACTGCTACCGGCCGCTGCGCTGCGTAAGGTGTGGCGGCGAACATCCCGCATCCAATTGCCCCCGCCCAGTAAGTGAGAAGCCGACTTGCGCAAACTGCAGCAAGCCGCACACGGCCAACGATCGTCGCTGCGCCGTATTCCGACGTGAGGCCCGCAAACGAGGTGTGAAAACTCCAGGACCTCCGCCCCAGCTACCAAGTGTCATGAGAAGCCGGACCGCAGCAGCAGCACCAGCACCAGACTACGCCCATCTGATGAACCACGAGGCCATGGTACATACACCGGCAAATCCGCCGACTGACCGTGGTGCTCACCTAAAAAGGAAGACGAAGAGAGGAGGTAAAAGGAAGAGGAAACCAGTGGCTTCTTCCTCCCCTCACCCGCCATCAGCCACTACTGAACAGCGAGAGCCAACGCACCATAAACCACCGGAACCGCCTTCTATCCCGGAAGTACAGCTAGCGTCTTCAGCGCCCGTAGCTTATCATGCCCAGAACGCGTACTATATACTGGATGCCCCCACATCACATCCAACTCCAAAGGTGCACTTCAAGCCCACTGCACACTCCAGTACAGAGGTACCTTTACCTGCACCCAGACTACTCACAAGGACAGGTTTGCATCCAGGCCCTCCATCACAGCGAGGAGAACACCAGTTGCTCCACTCACGAGCACCACAAACGCAGAGTGCACCAACACCAACAGCAACCCACAAAATGGCGGGCATCGCCGGGGAACCGATGTGGATCATGCTCAGGATTCTGGCGGATCTGCTCACCACCATTGTCGCCGGGGGAGACCTCAAAGAAGCGGCGATGCGGGGACTGACCACCATAAACGAAAACCAGTATGGGTAGCCACAACCATCTACGGCTCCTATACTGGAATCCCGGAGGGGTAAGAGACAAAATCTCGCCCCTACGCCTACTTGTGCAGTCACAGAACGCCCATTTACTTTTGATTGGCGAGACAAAACTTCACCCCAATTTCGAACTCAGGATTCCTAACTATTTCTGCTACCGTCGCGATGAAATCTCCCCACGAGGAACAGCTTATCGAGGTACGGCGGTTTTGGTCAGGAGAGATCTCGTTCACGAAGAGTTGCAGGAACCGCCTTTTGAATCTCTGCGCTCAAATGGGGTCCTGGTGAGCGCGAGCGGCAGAGAGCTCAGAGTCTTTGCCGGTTATCGTCCGCCCGGTACGTACTACTCACGACGAGATACCGCAGCCATATTCCAAGGAATCACCACCCCTACGATCCTCGTGGGTGACTTCAACGCTAAACATAGGGCCTGGGGGTCGAGAACTATTAACCCAGCGGGACGCCAGTTATTCGACGACGCAGAGACCAATGATTTCGAGGTGCTGGGACCAGATGCTCCAACACACATTCCCAACTGCACACAGCATGCCGCAGACGTGCTCGACATCGCCATGCACAAAAATATACGTTGCCCGATCCACATCGAAGTACTATACGACATGGAAACCCAGCACCTCCCAATCCTCATCACTCTCGCCCTGGCGGCGAACTTCACAGTGCCCCGAAACTTCGTAGAAAAAACGGACTGGGTAGAGTATGAAAAGACGCTTGAATCTCTAACTGTTGTTGGTAGAATATCAACTCCAAAAGAAGTCGAGGACACCGCCATTTTTCTCCTTCACAAAATGAAAGATGCGAAAATTGATGCCTCGAAACCTGCCTCATCTAGACCACCACGACGAGACCAACTTCCTGGGCCAATAAAGGAAAAGCTGCGGAGAAAAAGAGATGCTCACCGACTCTGGACCCGAAGTCGATGCCCAAGAGTGAAGACAGAGCTCAATAAATTAACCTCAGAAGTCGCTCAAGCTGTCGAAGCCTGGCGAGGTGCTAGCTGGGACGCCAGGATAGACAAAGCTGAGGAACGAGATACAAACCTTCACGCTCTCAATCGTCAGTTGACAAGCACACCAACTCCCACATTTCCGCTGTTGAACGACCAGGGGCAGCGTAAATTTGCACCAGCAGATCGGGCCGAAATACTGGCGGCCCACTTGGAGGTGCAATTTTCACCACACCCCGTAACCACAAACACCCCGGAGACATTAGCTCACCACACCCTCGTTAAAGCTACGGTAGAAGAATTCCTATCGCACCCGAAACCACCACTTGACGGAATCGCATTTATCTCCCCGGCCGAAATAAGGAAGGCGATCCTCCGACTCCCCAGACGCAAAGCACCAGGTAGTGACGGGCTACCTAACTTAGCCCTACGACATCTCCCTCGCAGAGGCATAGCTGCTCTTGCTATGCTGTTCAACGGCATCCTGCGCACCGGCCATTTCCCCGACACCTGGAAAGTGGGTAAGGTAATAATGCTACCAAAACCAGGTAAAGACAGGCGCTATCCCGCAAGCTACCGACCCATCACACTGCTATCTACCACTGCCAAGCTGTTTGAGCGCCTGCTACTGCGGAGACTGGTTCCGCACATTGAACCTAGGCCCGAACAGTTTGGATTCCGCAGTCAGCATTCCACAACGCTCCAGCTCACACGTATCCTGCATCACCTTGCTCACGAACTCAACAGCGGCAGCTCAACAGTCGGGGTCTTCCTAGATGTCGAAAAGGCTTTCGACCGAGTTTGGCACGTCGGCCTTATCCTGAAGCTGATCGCCTCCACCACACCACCAGCGATCATTCACATCATCAGGTCGTTTCTCACGGACCGAAGCTTCTTCGTCTCAGTCGAACAAGAAGAATCTCAGCCACGACCAATCACCGCCGGTGTTCCCCAAGGCAGTTGTCTCTCACCAGCACTCTACGCGTTATACACTAACGACATCCCAACCTTAGAAGGCCATCTCCTGCCCGGCGAACGGGATGTCACACTAGCGCTCTTCGCGGATGACAGCGCCTACTTTGCTTCCTCAAACTGCCCAGCTACAGCCCGTCTCCGAATGCAACGCCTCTTAGACATCCTACCAGCATGGCTAGACAAATGGCGAATAGCCGTAAACGTCGGGAAGACCGCCGCACTCCTCGTTACCCGCCGACGCACTCCGATGCCGCCACTCCAACTGCGAGGCCAAGCAGTAGAATGGCAGACCTCCGTCCGGTACCTCGGCGTCGATATCGACAGATCCTTGACGATGAATGCCCAGGTAGAGCGAGCGTTAAGACAAACGCGCGCTGCCCGGGCAATGCTCCGACCTGTCTTAGCATCGAGACTACAGCTAAAGACGAAGATGGGGGTTTACAAAACCTACATCCGCTCACGACTCACATACGCGACGCCAGCGTGGTACGCGCTATGTTCAAGTACAAACCGCAAGAGAATGCAGGCTCAGCAGAACATTGCCCTACGAGTCTGCACAGGAGCGGGGCGCTACGTCAGGAACGACGTCATCGCCCGCGATGTGCAGATGCCCAGTGTTGAGGACTTTGTGGTTAAGTTGGCACGTCGAATGTACGATCAGGCCGACAATAGCCACCATATACACCTCAACACCATCGCCCCGCTGCACACGCGGCCCCCAGACAGCAAATCTTCCTGGAGACCTTTGCCCCGTGAGCTCCTAGGCCCAACTGACTCCTCGTAAGGCCAACCGACTCCTCGTAAGGCGTTGGATTTAATAGAATGCCATAAACGGCAACACCCCTGGACTCGGAAGTAGTTGCTTCCGAAGTTGAAGCTAGAGTAAAGATCGCAGGATCGACTCTTACCCGCACTTCCCAAGAAGAAGAAGAAGAAGTGTAGAAGACCCGATTGATGCAGCCGTTACTGCAGTTTTATGGTGTATTGTTGTTTTGACAAAATAAATGACATTTCCTCGATGTTGTAAACTGACAAGCTCTACGTCATACGTTTTCATGATGTTTTACCACATACGTCATACGTTTTCATGATGTTTTACAAAGCACATTTCGCATGCTCTTAAAAAAATATCTTAGGATAATCTTTTTTTTTATGACGTGTAGAATTTATCGTAACTTTATCAAATAAGTTAACATCAATTCTGTGCCAATTAATAAGCAAACGAATACCCGCTTCCAGTTTTAATATTTTGCGAAGAAGAACAAGACAAAAAATTATATATTCATATTTACCGAAAACGAACAAGATAAAAAAATAATAATCATAAATAAACTCTTAAAAAGTATGGTTCAAAGTCAAATGTCAAAACTTTTGCGATCTCAACACATTATTGCATTAATAGATTATCGCGTATTTACCTGTAATTTTATGCTTCTGCTTTGAGCGCTACGTCTACGATTGTCGCGACCCCTCTCGCCCCGGCGACCTCTTTATGTCCCCTTTTAGGATATCACCTCGCGCTCACCTGCACCGGGGGATTCAATGCGTCTCGCTGACATTGAAATCTTTATGTTGCTGTTTTTAAAGAGCACTGCCATTTTGGATTTAACTTTTGGTGTTTTAGCTATGTGCGTGTATTTGTTGTGCAAAAGTGAGGCTGCTCGTCAACTTTGAGCGGAGCGGGCCCATGAATGACAATTCTAACTGACATGAATTGATATCTTTATCTCAGCCGTAAGAAGTCCACTGCTGACATAGGGCTTAATATTCATGAGGAGGTTGTTGCCATACCATGAGTTTAACAAAAACTGTCTTAGCCTGATTTGTCTTATGATATTTAACCAAAACATTCAAGAAGAAGAAAGAAGAAGAAAATCATTTATTTTTGACACACACACAACATATACAAATTACAAAGAAAACATAAAATAATCAAATTAGGCTTACACTGTTAAACAAAATTTTAAAAATATGTACAACCAATGCTGCGTGAGGTCAAAAAATGGACACTGCCTCAGTATTACCGCAATCACGTAGCAAGCTACGCGGTTGCGGCGCTGATTTTCAGGCAGGTCCGTGTGACCGCCTCGTCTGCCAGTGCAAAGCGCAGGCGTACAAAATAAATAAATACCATTTATACAGCAATAATATTACATACAATAATAGAATACTTAATTAATGAATAAATGAGGAGAGTAATATAATATAAATACGTGACCGACCAACCATCAAACCACACCAACACAGGCACAGCGAACACCTGTGGACAGGCCATTAGCGTGCGATACTCTGTGGTCGGTGTGGTCTTATCTATGGCCATTTGTGTGAAAAATGAAAAAAAGATGTCTACCGACAGGATTACAAGGTTATGAATTAACTTCGTTTACCGTCACTCCAATTCAAATTTGGCGTAGGTATGAAAAGTGTAACAGAAATCGTGGACTGTGTAGACTACCTACCTATGGACAAGTGTGAAACCATTGCGCAGGGAAAGTTAAAGACGCGGATCAGAGCCAAAATGATGGTGGCTAAGGAGTTTGAGCTTGCCATTCGTAGCAGTAACTCATCTTCAAACCCCGATACGCGTCCCGTGCAGAACCAAAGGTAAGAGACTTGTGCCTAGGAGTAAAATATATAGATTTAAACGTGCATGACGTAAAGCGAAGCTGAGTGAATCTCAGCTCTATTGGATATCACTATTTTACAATTTTAGTACATTATTTTGCAGCGCACGAAAACAAGCCGGGGCGAGAGAGAGAAAGAGAAGAGGCTCAGGCTGTTTGAATGCACCAGCTCAACACAGCTAAATGCAGTGCCAGGTTGAGTGTTCTGTGGGTTGAACAGGCTCATGCAACTGATTTCAGCCCCGATCCGTGCGCCGTGCTTATGAACAAAGGTAAGTTGCCCTAAAAGGAATAAACATACATTAGAGAGTTCTTATTTTAAGACAAGGCTATTTATTTAAAGCTAGTCTCAGTACACAGACTAAATGAAGCTATCCGCCTTATGTTGAAATGTATTAAATTACAGCGCATATGTACAAGCCAAGGGCAAGTGAGAAGAAAAGCAAGAGGCTGAGTCTGTAGTAATGCAGGAGAAATTAGCAGAGACTGTACATTAACTGTACCAAGCTCACATCAGAGGTCTCCATTCTTCTCAAGCTGGATGTGCATACAATAAGAGGTAAGATGGCAGTAGCAGGTTAAATAAAAATTATTTATTTGCAGCTAAAAGGAGTTGTTGACTGAGTAAGTACTTTTTTACCACACATCTAAAAGTATAAACTGTTTTCAGCATGCGCACAGGCGGAGGGAGGTCATTCCACACCTTGGAAGCTGCAAATTTGAAGGCACCACGAAAGACCCTAGACTTATGTCTAGGAGTATCGAATACATGAGTGCATGCTCTGCTGGGTAGTGAAGACTGACAACGTGCCCATGTGAGTTTATTGTATAAATATGGTGGACACTTACCTGCAATTACTCCGAAAAGAAGCGTTGCAAGATGTAGTTTTCTACGTGCCTCCATTTTAAGCATTTTAGATGTATTCAGAAAGGGAGTTATGTGAGATCGAGGGGGTATAATAAAGCTGAAACGTGCACAAGCATTCTGAACACGCTGAATTAAATTAGAAGTTCGTTTAAGAATACATGGGCCATAAACAGTGTTACAATAATTTAATTTTGATAATATTAAGGACTCACAGAGAGTAATTCTAATTTGTTCACTCAGGAAGGGGCGGATTTTATATAGAATTTTAAGTCGGAAGAAACAGTTTCTCACACTCTCAGACACATGTTTTTCAAAATTAAGAGAGCTGTCCATGGTCAGACCAAGGTTTCTTACCTCAGAAACACGCTCTACAGCAGTTCCATCTACAATTATGTCCAATGTGACATTATGTAAGCACTTTAATTTCTGCCTTGATCCAGTAAGCATGAATTTAGATTTCTTTGGGTTAATAATTAAGGAATTATCTCTAGACCATTTAGATATTTGGGCTAGGTCAAAGTTGATTTTATTTACTGCCTCACCTATCTTTGATGGAGGGCAAGAAATGTAAAGCTGCAGATCATCTGCATATAGGTGGAATTTAGAGTGTACTATTGACTTTATTATATCTGAGCTGTACAATGTAAACAAGGTCGGACCCAGTATGGAGCCTTGTGGAACCCCTCTAGTGACATGTAGAGGCCTAGAGTGACTCTTAGGCTCATTATTAAGCTCGACAAATTGATAGCGGTGGTTCAGGTAGCTTTCAAACCATTTTACAGTTAAAACATCAAAACCATAATAAGACAATTTGGATAAAAGTAGGGAGGTATTCAAAGAATCAAATGCGCGGGAAAAGTCAAGTAGTACAAGAATGCTTATCATGCCACTATCCTGCGCAGTGAGCAAGTCATCAACAACATTAATAAGTGCTGTGGAAGTGCTATGGCCCTTCCGGAAGCCTGATTGAACTTCAGGAAGGATCCTGTTATCTTCTACAAATTTTACTACCTGCAAGTTAACAATTCTTTCTAGCACTTTAGAAAGACAGGGTAGTAAGCTGATTGGTCTTAAATCGCTACATGATAGAGGGTCGTTATTCTTGGGAATTGGTCTTACCATAGCCATCTTCCACTGCTCAGGAAATGATCCACTGAGTATAGATTGGTTGATAATTGAAGTGATAGCTTTTAGTGACTCAGGTAGGGTCAATAATAACATTTCCAAGGATATACCATCAACCCCTACTGCATTCGATTTCAGGCTTTTTATAGCTTTCATAACAGCATCTTCGCTGACTGTGCCTAATGAGAAATGTTCTTCTGAACAATGTCTATGAAATTCATAATATGTCAGAAGTGATAAAGGAACATGTTCAGCACCAGGCACCTTCAGAAAGTGACGATTGATAAGATCAGGGTCATTGAAACCTGGTGGAAGCTCGCAGGACTTGTTAAATGGAATGATAGTACTTTTTAAGTTAGACCATAGCTTCTTGGAATTTTTAACATTCCTATTAATGTACTCACCAAAATACGCCTTTTTTTCACTGAATATTGCGGCAATCACAATATGTTTCATTTCAATGTAACAGTTTTTGGCTGAAACAGTTTTAAGATGCCTGTACTTGTTATGATACCCATCCCTGATCCTGATCATAGACTTAACAGTGTCTGTAATCCATGGGTGGGGGGGTTCCTTGAATTTAGTTATCTTAAAGGGGGCATGCAGGTTAAAAAGCTGAAGAATAGTGTCAGAGAAATAATTTACAAGAGAGTTTACATCTGTTTGGCTACAAAAGTAGTCCCAATTAATTCTGTTGAGGTCCGCTAAGAATTGTTCCATTAGAATATTTTTAAATGGTCTGTATGTAACTAAACGAGGGGTAGATTTAATTTTCCTCACATCAAGCTCTACCATTACCATGGCATGGTGACCAAGATCAGGGCAATACTTGACAGTAGTGTTGCGAACTGGTCCATCAGTGCAGATTGTATCTATTAGTGTGGCACTGTGGTCTGTAAAATGAGTAGGTTCATTGATTATCTGACATAAGTTGAGAGTGTGAAGAAACTGCAGAAATAGTTTAGTTTTGCTTGATTCTGGTGTTAAAATGTTAATGTTGAAATCTCCTAACAAAACAAGAAATGAGTAGTTTGCTATTGAGGTAATTGACTCTGAGAGAGCATCAAAAAAGGAATGAGGGTCTTGCCATGGTGGACGATAGGCTGTGCCAATAACAAGTTCCTGGTTGTGTGCTCTTACCCTAATCCAAATTTGCTCAACAGAGGGTGAGGGGGGGACAACACAAGGCCTAGTACTTATACCTTTTCTAAGGTAAAAGGCAATCCCGCCCCCTTTCCCCTTCTTTATATGAATAGGTCTAGGGGATGAACGCAATCGATATCCTGGAACCATTGGGGCCTTGTACTCCTCACCAACTCCCAACCAGGTCTCATTAATGGCCATGACGTCTGGTTTCAAATCATCCATAGCCGCTATGAACTCATCATGTCCAGTGTTTAGTGAACCAGCATTAAAAAGACCAACTCTAAGAATCTTATCAAAGAGTTTTATAAGTAAGCATAAATATCCAACTGATTGAACATAAAATTGTAATCTTCATAGTATAGACCTGGTCAAGCTCACCTAGTGAAAGTTCAAGTAAAACCCAGCCAAAGCAATTGTACATATAATGGAATAAGTAGGTATAGGGAACAAGGTAATAGAAGAACACAATATATATTAAACAGATTGGATATGTTATGATTAGGGAAAAGTTAATACACACATGTAAAAGACAATAATAATACTTTACAATATATAGTATGTAGATTAGATATGATATAATTGGGGGATAATTATTTATATGAATGTATGGATAAATGGAATATAATGTGTGTGCTAAATAATAACCTTTTTTATAAATGAGCCCCACGCAGACAATGCAAAAATGTTCACATTGAGCCATGATTATTAATAAGCTATGATTACATTTATTTTTACCTGTACCATCATTGATAAGCTTCCATTGTTTTAAATAAAATGATAAAATAAAAATTGCTAATACTATTTGAATAGAAGTGGTAGGAATTGAAGACTGTAATATAATTATTTTTACAACACTGACTGATGATCCTAGTGAAGAAATAATAATCATATTTTTCATACATGAAAAACTAAGGTGGCAGTTAAAATAGAAAACATGAAAAGCAAAAGTTAATAAAGTGAACAAAGTTTTTGGATTTTTGGTTATATTATTTTCCTTCGCACCATAATTCACAAAGCCCATATAAAAAGTGAATACTAAGCCAGGTCTGTATCTAAAACTTAAAGTTAAATTAGCAAAAAGAAAGATAACAATTGAACTATATGTAGTTAAACTTATGAGACATTTTTTAATACCAGGTGCTGCGAACCAACCAAAGTATGACAAAAAACCCGTTCAACATCTTCTTTGCACTTAATTGGGTAAGCTGGCTTCCCCTCCGCCTGCCTGGCAAATATCCGACCGCGCTTTGTCCAAGAGTAGCGCCATTGAAGTCTGCGACATTCCTCCCGGACTTGATGAAAGAGAACACGATTTACTCGAGATAAGCGTTCATTGAGATAAATGCGGTCACCGCCTGGGTGCCCAGCATCAGCCGAGCTTAACGTTCTCCGGACTCGAGCCCCCTGGAGCATTTGATCGCGCAGTTCACGCCTAGTGAAGCGTACCACGACCCGACGAACGCGCTGGGCGGCACCCCCGGCCGCGGCGCCCGCCGCCATGCCAACCCGCTCAGCATACACGATGTCCCGCGGCTCCAGCTCAACCCCTAACTTGGAGGCTAGCACCGTGACCGCATGGATTACGTTTTCGCCTTTTTGTTCAGGCAGTTGTCCGATTTCGAGGTCTGATTGGAGGGACTCTTGGTCCCGGTCGTGAAGCTCAAGAAGAATAAACTCGTAAAAAATATGCTTCAATGGATGTTTCGCATTTATTAATTTTCTCATGTTTCAGGCCGAGCGTCACTACGCTTGGCCTGAAACATGTCCAGCTTTATTATTATAGTATGTTTATAAATACTAGTCAATGTCCTCCATAGTGACTGTGTTTTATTAAGTCAAGAACTTATACGCTTTTTTGTTCCACTCTTTCAAGGTCAACCAATTTTGTTTTTAAGCTATTTTTTTATTAAAAATTAAAAATGCAATAAAAATGTTTGTCTCCGACGGGACTCGAACCCGTAACGTTCAGACGAACACCTTTAACGCAGGCTGACTTTACCATTCGGCTACGGAGCAATTAACTGTCGGGTCGAAAATCTTGACTGCCTTTATCGGTTTCGTACCGAGTAGCGACATCTAGCAGAAATCTTTAGAGATATTCTTGCCCACTGTCCGACAACAAGTAGACAGTATTAGTGAAGAGATGTCGCTTTAGTTAATTTTATAAGCTATTTTTGTATTTAAAGTGTAAACCCAAATAAAGTATCATTTATAGAAAATGAAAAATGCAATCAAATTTTTTGTCTCCAGCGAGACTCGAACCCGTAACGTTCAGACGAACACCTTCAACGCAGGCTGGCTTTACCGTTCGGCTACGGAGCAATTAACCGTCGGGTCGAAAATCTTGACTGCCTTTATCGGTTTCGCACCGAGTAGCCACATCTAGCAGAAATCTTTAGAGATATTCTTGCCCACTGTCCGACAACAAGTAGTCAGTAGCAGTGAAGAGATGTCGCTTTAGTTAATTTTATAAGCTATTTTTGTATTTAAAGTGTAAACCCACACTAAGGTATCATTTATAGAAAATGACAATTTTTTGCAAAAACTCAATGTCAGCGATATTTCTTCTATGTTAAGGGTTGGCATTTCAAAATAAATCAGCCTTGACTAGTACGACTCATAACGGCGACAGATATTGTGAGCGTATGAAAGGTGATATAAAAATCTTTGTGTTCTATTCAATTAGGTGCTCGTTAAAATCTGCATGAGTAATAGGGCTGAGCCTAGTAAGTAAGGTCAACATCAAGCATGTGTTACTTGTCATTAAATATTACCCTTGTAAATATTGTTAAAAGAGCCTAATTTTCAATTAATATACATACATATGTGGTTTTTTTGTGACAAAAGTCTAATAGAAAGGTATAATAGTAATAGTAAATAGTAAAAGGTAGTGGCAAGTAAAGTGGGCGGAGTGTTAACACAGACAAGACAGGGACAATCGGGACACAACAAGTCAGGCGTCATCTAAATCCATCGCTCCCGCGACTTATTAGTGAGGGGATTTTACTGGAGCACGAGATATATGGATACTGAAAATTCTAAGAAGAAACTTGTGGTGAATTTTTTACCTATAATGTTGTCAATACGAAGGGGTACCCAAAAGAAACCATCCCACTTATTATACTAAAGCCGGGACACCTCCCGGGAAACCCCCGGACCGGTCGAAGAACCACCACGAACCGGCTGTACAGCCACTACTACCACCAACAGCGACTGTACCCAACTTGGAGGGTGCGCAAGGACTCGACGCAGGCGGAACTGTCGCTCCGTCAAGCGTGGAAACCAATCACCCTCCCAGCGAGCGTGTGCAGCCTAGACGCCGTGGCTCTTCCGACGAAGAGCATGGCGATGAGAAGCGGCTTAAGCTGAAGCTGCACTCACCCCCGACACCGCCGTCTCCGAAGACTCACAACTCACCGCAGCCAACGAGGATCCCCCTGTTGGTACATTCAGTGCGATCGGCTCCAATGAAGATGACCCTGGGTCACTCAGATATCATACGGCTTCCACAGCCACGATCCCCCACTCCAACTACGTACCCATCACAAGACGGAGGTGAATCCCTCGCCGGACCCTCCGGCTTGAACACCTCAAGCCTATTGATGGAGAACAATCCACCTAATTACTCCGACAGTGAGCGCACCGATTCCGTACCATTACCAGACACGCCTACCCACGACTCCACATCGTATGTGGGTATCGAATCGGTAGCGCCTTTGGACCAAGCCCCAATTACCTCACCACTACCACCAACGCAGAGATCGACAACCTCCTACGCCGCAGCAATAACAGGCCCACCGCGCCCACGCACTGCAACTCCAGAGCCTATAGATGAAGCAGTGGCATCCAAAGTCAGGCAGCAACAAACTACCACCTGCCCAGGAAATCCTCCGACTGGCGGCGCCAGCCAACCGCATCCTTCAACGACTCACTCCAAAACTTATCCGCCTATAGTGGTTGAAAACCTACCAAACTGGACCACACATTTCGCCACCTTAGCGCAGAAACTAGGACACACCCCGAATGCGCGCCCACTAGGAAAAGGGGTCCGCTTCATACCACGCTCCCCGGAAGAATACAGAATAGTCCAACGCCACTTGGTTGAGGCTATGGAGACAGAACCAGGACTGGCCTGGTTCTGCTACAGCATGGCTTCCGAACTACCCACAAAGGTGGCAATCCGAGGCCTTCCGGTGGACACCCCACCAGCTGACATCCAGACTGCCCTCGAATCACATGACTTTAGAGTACGGTTCGTCCGGGCAATACCACCAATAAGAGGTAGACCTGGTTGCCTGTTCCATGCCCAATTAGATCATCTCAACCAAGAAGAGCTCGCCCGTCTCTACTGCATTAAAGAGCTGCTCTACATGCCGGGCATCACCGTAGAGGCTTGGCGAGGAGCCGCAGGAGGCGTGGCACAGTGTCACCGCTGCCAGGCGTACGGCCACTCTTCTAGCAACTGCTACCGGCCGCTGCGCTGCGTAAGGTGTGGCGGCGAACATCCCGCATCCAATTGCCCCCGCCCAGTAAGTGAGAAGCCGACTTGCGCAAACTGCAGCAAGCCGCACACGGCCAACGATCGTCGCTGCGCCGTATTCCGACGTGAGGCCCGCAAACGAGGTGTGAAAACTCCAGGACCTCCGCCCCAGCTACCAAGTGTCATGAGAAGCCGGACCGCAGCAGCAGCACCAGCACCAGACTACGCCCATCTGATGAACCACGAGGCCATGGTACATACACCGGCAAATCCGCCGACTGACCGTGGTGCTCACCTAAAAAGGAAGACGAAGAGAGGAGGTAAAAGGAAGAGGAAACCAGTGGCTTCTTCCTCCCCTCACCCGCCATCAGCCACTACTGAACAGCGAGAGCCAACGCACCATAAACCACCGGAACCGCCTTCTATCCCGGAAGTACAGCTAGCGTCTTCAGCGCCCGTAGCTTATCATGCCCAGAACGCGTACTATATACTGGATGCCCCCACATCACATCCAACTCCAAAGGTGCACTTCAAGCCCACTGCACACTCCAGTACAGAGGTACCTTTACCTGCACCCAGACTACTCACAAGGACAGGTTTGCATCCAGGCCCTCCATCACAGCGAGGAGAACACCAGTTGCTCCACTCACGAGCACCACAAACGCAGAGTGCACCAACACCAACAGCAACCCACAAAATGGCGGGCATCGCCGGGGAACCGATGTGGATCATGCTCAGGATTCTGGCGGATCTGCTCACCACCATTGTCGCCGGGGGAGACCTCAAAGAAGCGGCGATGCGGGGACTGACCACCATAAACGAAAACCAGTATGGGTAGCCACAACCATCTACGGCTCCTATACTGGAATCCCGGAGGGGTAAGAGACAAAATCTCGCCCCTACGCCTACTTGTGCAGTCACAGAACGCCCATTTACTTTTGATTGGCGAGACAAAACTTCACCCCAATTTCGAACTCAGGATTCCTAACTATTTCTGCTACCGTCGCGATGAAATCTCCCCACGAGGAACAGCTTATCGAGGTACGGCGGTTTTGGTCAGGAGAGATCTCGTTCACGAAGAGTTGCAGGAACCGCCTTTTGAATCTCTGCGCTCAAATGGGGTCCTGGTGAGCGCGAGCGGCAGAGAGCTCAGAGTCTTTGCCGGTTATCGTCCGCCCGGTACGTACTACTCACGACGAGATACCGCAGCCATATTCCAAGGAATCACCACCCCTACGATCCTCGTGGGTGACTTCAACGCTAAACATAGGGCCTGGGGGTCGAGAACTATTAACCCAGCGGGACGCCAGTTATTCGACGACGCAGAGACCAATGATTTCGAGGTGCTGGGACCAGATGCTCCAACACACATTCCCAACTGCACACAGCATGCCGCAGACGTGCTCGACATCGCCATGCACAAAAATATACGTTGCCCGATCCACATCGAAGTACTATACGACATGGAAACCCAGCACCTCCCAATCCTCATCACTCTCGCCCTGGCGGCGAACTTCACAGTGCCCCGAAACTTCGTAGAAAAAACGGACTGGGTAGAGTATGAAAAGACGCTTGAATCTCTAACTGTTGTTGGTAGAATATCAACTCCAAAAGAAGTCGAGGACACCGCCATTTTTCTCCTTCACAAAATGAAAGATGCGAAAATTGATGCCTCGAAACCTGCCTCATCTAGACCACCACGACGAGACCAACTTCCTGGGCCAATAAAGGAAAAGCTGCGGAGAAAAAGAGATGCTCACCGACTCTGGACCCGAAGTCGATGCCCAAGAGTGAAGACAGAGCTCAATAAATTAACCTCAGAAGTCGCTCATGCTGTCGAAGCCTGGCGAGGTGCTAGCTGGGACGCCAGGATAGACAAAGCTGAGGAACGAGATACAAACCTTCACGCTCTCAATCGTCAGTTGACAAGCACACCAACTCCCACATTTCCGCTGTTGAACGACCAGGGGCAGCGTAAATTTGCACCAGCAGATCGGGCCGAAATACTGGCGGCCCACTTGGAGGTGCAATTTTCACCACACCCCGTAACCACAAACACCCCGGAGACATTAGCTCACCACACCCTCGTTAAAGCTACGGTAGAAGAATTCCTATCGCACCCGAAACCACCACTTGACGGAATCGCATTTATCTCCCCGGCCGAAATAAGGAAGGCGATCCTCCGACTCCCCAGACGCAAAGCACCAGGTAGTGACGGGCTACCTAACTTAGCCCTACGACATCTCCCTCGCAGAGGCATAGCTGCTCTTGCTATGCTGTTCAACGGCATCCTGCGCACCGGCCATTTCCCCGACACCTGGAAAGTGGGTAAGGTAATAATGCTACCAAAACCAGGTAAAGACAGGCGCTATCCCGCAAGCTACCGACCCATCACACTGCTATCTACCACTGCCAAGCTGTTTGAGCGCCTGCTACTGCGGAGACTGGTTCCGCACATTGAACCTAGGCCCGAACAGTTTGGATTCCGCAGTCAGCATTCCACAACGCTCCAGCTCACACGTATCCTGCATCACCTTGCTCACGAACTCAACAGCGGCAGCTCAACAGTCGGGGTCTTCCTAGATGTCGAAAAGGCTTTCGACCGAGTTTGGCACGTCGGCCTTATCCTGAAGCTGATCGCCTCCACCACACCACCAGCGATCATTCACATCATCAGGTCGTTTCTCACGGACCGAAGCTTCTTCGTCTCAGTCGAACAAGAAGAATCTCAGCCACGACCAATCACCGCCGGTGTTCCCCAAGGCAGTTGTCTCTCACCAGCACTCTACGCGTTATACACTAACGACATCCCAACCTTAGAAGGCCATCTCCTGCCCGGCGAACGGGATGTCACACTAGCGCTCTTCGCGGATGACAGCGCCTACTTTGCTTCCTCAAACTGCCCAGCTACAGCCCGTCTCCGAATGCAACGCCTCTTAGACATCCTACCAGCATGGCTAGACAAATGGCGAATAGCCGTAAACGTCGGGAAGACCGCCGCACTCCTCGTTACCCGCCGACGCACTCCGATGCCGCCACTCCAACTGCGAGGCCAAGCAGTAGAATGGCAGACCTCCGTCCGGTACCTCGGCGTCGATATCGACAGATCCTTGACGATGAATGCCCAGGTAGAGCGAGCGTTAAGACAAACGCGCGCTGCCCGGGCAATGCTCCGACCTGTCTTAGCATCGAGACTACAGCTAAAGACGAAGATGGGGGTTTACAAAACCTACATCCGCTCACGACTCACATACGCGACGCCAGCGTGGTACGCGCTATGTTCAAGTACAAACCGCAAGAGAATGCAGGCTCAGCAGAACATTGCCCTACGAGTCTGCACAGGAGCGGGGCGCTACGTCAGGAACGACGTCATCGCCCGCGATGTGCAGATGCCCAGTGTTGAGGACTTTGTGGTTAAGTTGGCACGTCGAATGTACGATCAGGCCGACAATAGCCACCATATACACCTCAACACCATCGCCCCGCTGCACACGCGGCCCCCAGACAGCAAATCTTCCTGGAGACCTTTGCCCCGTGAGCTCCTAGGCCCAACTGACTCCTCGTAAGGCCAACCGACTCCTCGTAAGGCGTTGGATTTAATAGAATGCCATAAACGGCAACACCCCTGGACTCGGAAGTAGTTGCTTCCGAAGTTGAAGCTAGAGTAAAGATCGCAGGATCGACTCTTACCCGCACTTCCCAAGAAGAAGAAGAAGAAGTGTAGAAGACCCGATTGATGCAGCCGTTACTGCAGTTTTATGGTGTATTGTTGTTTTGACAAAATAAATGACATTTCCTCGATGTTGTAAACTGACAAGCTCTACGTCATACGTTTTCATGATGTTTTACCACATACGTCATACGTTTTCATGATGTTTTACAAAGCACATTTCGCATGCTCTTAAAAAAATATCTTAGGATAATCTTTTTTTTTATGACGTGTAGAATTTATCGTAACTTTATCAAATAAGTTAACATCAATTCTGTGCCAATTAATAAGCAAACGAATACCCGCTTCCAGTTTTAATATTTTGCGAAGAAGAACAAGACAAAAAATTATATATTCATATTTACCGAAAACGAACAAGATAAAAAAATAATAATCATAAATAAACTCTTAAAAAGTATGGTTCAAAGTCAAATGTCAAAACTTTTGCGATCTCAACACATTATTGCATTAATAGATTATCGCGTATTTACCTGTAATTTTATGCTTCTGCTTTAAGCGCTACGTCTACGATTGTCGCGACCCCTCTCGCCCCGGCGACCTCTTTATGTCCCCTTTTAGGATATCACCTCGCGCTCACCTGCACCGGGGGATTCAATGCGTCTCGCTGACATTGAAATCTTTATGTTGCTGTTTTTAAAGAGCACTGCCATTTTGGATTTAACTTTTGGTGTTTTAGCTATGTGCGTGTATTTGTTGTGCAAAAGTGAGGCTGCTCGTCAACTTTGAGCGGAGCGGGCCCATGAATGACAATTCTAACTGACATGAATTGATATCTTTATCTCAGCCGTAAGAAGTCCACTGCTGACATAGGGCTTAATATTCATGAGGAGGTTGTTGCCATACCATGAGTTTAACAAAAACTGTCTTAGCCTGATTTGTCTTATGATATTTAACCAAAACATTCAAGAAGAATAAACTCGTAAAAAATATGCTTCAATGGATGTTTCGCATTTATTAATTTTCTCATGTTTCAGGCCGAGCGTCACTACGCTTGGCCTGAAACATGTCCAGCTTTATTATTATAGTATGTTTATAAATACTAGTCAATGTCCTCCATAGTGACTGTGTTTTATTAAGTCAAGAACTTATACGCTTTTTTGTTCCACTCTTTCAAGGTCAACCAATTTTGTTTTTAAGCTATTTTTTTATTAAAAATTAAAAATGCAATAAAAATGTTTGTCTCCGACGGGACTCGAACCCGTAACGTTCAGACGAACACCTTTAACGCAGGCTGACTTTACCATTCGGCTACGGAGCAATTAACTGTCGGGTCGAAAATCTTGACTGCCTTTATCGGTTTCGTACCGAGTAGCGACATCTAGCAGAAATCTTTAGAGATATTCTTGCCCACTGTCCGACAACAAGTAGACAGTATTAGTGAAGAGATGTCGCTTTAGTTAATTTTATAAGCTATTTTTGTATTTAAAGTGTAAACCCAAATAAAGTATCATTTATAGAAAATGAAAAATGCAATCAAATTTTTTGTCTCCAGCGAGACTCGAACCCGTAACGTTCAGACGAACACCTTCAACGCAGGCTGGCTTTACCGTTCGGCTACGGAGCAATTAACCGTCGGGTCGAAAATCTTGACTGCCTTTATCGGTTTCGCACCGAGTAGCCACATCTAGCAGAAATCTTTAGAGATATTCTTGCCCACTGTCCGACAACAAGTAGTCAGTAGCAGTGAAGAGATGTCGCTTTAGTTAATTTTATAAGCTATTTTTGTATTTAAAGTGTAAACCCACACTAAGGTATCATTTATAGAAAATGACAATTTTTTGCAAAAACTCAATGTCAGCGATATTTCTTCTATGTTAAGGGTTGGCATTTCAAAATAAATCAGCCTTGACTAGTACGACTCATAACGGCGACAGATATTGTGAGCGTATGAAAGGTGATATAAAAATCTTTGTGTTCTATTCAATTAGGTGCTCGTTAAAATCTGCATGAGTAATAGGGCTGAGCCTAGTAAGTAAGGTCAACATCAAGCATGTGTTACTTGTCATTAAATATTACCCTTGTAAATATTGTTAAAAGAGCCTAATTTTCAATTAATATACATACATATGTGGTTTTTTTGTGACAAAAGTCTAATAGAAAGGTATAATAGTAATAGTAAATAGTAAAAGGTAGTGGCAAGTAAAGTGGGCGGAGTGTTAACACAGACAAGACAGGGACAATCGGGACACAACAAGTCAGGCGTCATCTAAATCCATCGCTCCCGCGACTTATTAGTGAGGGGATTTTACTGGAGCACGAGATATATGGATACTGAAAATTCTAAGAAGAAACTTGTGGTGAATTTTTTACCTATAATGTTGTCAATACGAAGGGGTACCCAAAAGAAACCATCCCACTTATTATACTAAAGCCGAAAGTAGGTTTGTTACCTCTTCACGCAAGAACTAGCATACGTATCGAGCTGAAATTTTGCAAACGTATAGATATTGACTAGGATTAGCAGATAGGCTACTTTTTAACCGGGTACAACGCATGCGAAGCGGCGGGCACAAGCTAGTAATTTATAAACCAAAAACCTTTAATGCAATAAAAGTACTCTCCATCGGCACAAATACACTTGTCCAACCTTTAATTCATTCCAATGCTCAATTTTTTTAAATAAGTTTTCAGTAATGTCCGAGAACGTTTCTTCCGGTTTCTACGGAGAACGCAGAGCATTCTCCGTCGTTTTTTTCTTTACTTCAGTAATGTCAGCAAAGCGCTTGCCTTTCATTTCTCTTTTCATTATACGCCTCTAGCGGCAGGACGCAGTACTACAAAAACTCTGCCTACCACAATATCAGTTTGGATTATTTTGGGTTCCCCGTGTATAAAAAAACCAACGAAGCAATTCATATTTTTTGCTGCGTGATGGCGACAAATATTTTATCCTACATCCAAGGCAAACTATTTATGAGTCTCGTTAAGAATTTTTGCGTCATAACTGCGATTTGTTTTCATGGTGCCGAATCCGGTTGATTCATGAAATATGGCTGACATAGGAAATACACAAAATATGGCTGGCATGTCCTTCACACTTATCGACTTATGAGAAGACTTCATCCAGAGTTTGGTTATCGAATGACACCCGAATAGGTCTTCCTGACAACAATAAATGAACATCTCGAAGCGGCGCGCTCATAGCTCCATTAGCTGAATTAAACGTCTCATATACGTGGGAATGTGGGTAATATACTAGCGGTGTCTCCCCTCCGGCGGGGGGTGGGGTGCGGGGGGCCGTCCCGCAGAAATATTACTTTGTGATATATAGAGCCTCCGTGACAGTGAGTGGCCTCAGCGCCAGCGCTTCTTAAATCGAATGTCGGGACTTGATGGGCGCTGTGACAAAGGATGTGGGAATGAAGATGAAATGAAAATTGTGATGCTTTTATTATTCGAATGTTCTACTTATCCTCATAAGACCTTTTAGGAGAATCATTAAGGTACCTTTTATTCATACGCTCACCTACAAGAAGTACGAACGAGTTGTGTTCTTCAAACACAAAGTAAGAAGTTAAGCATGTGGCATCATCAGCTCACAATAGACAACTTACACATATAACAAAAGATTAAGTTTTGATTATAAATATTGCTAATAATGTGACTTCTGATCTAACTTGTTCTGTAAAGGATTCGCTATCATTTTTAAGTAAGTTTATACCAGCGTCTAATTCTATGTTCAGTCTTAAACCAGTCAATACGCAGAGGGTCATAAATTTAATCAGAAAAATTAAGCCAAAAAAAACAAATGATTTTTGGTATATCACACCCTACTTATTAAAGAATCTAGAATGTGTTATTGCTGAACCCCTTATGAATATTATTAATAATTGTATTGGAACTGGTATTTTCCCTGATCAAATGAAAATTGCAAAAGTGGTGCCAATTCATAAATCAGGAAAAATGACGTTATGTACTAATTATCGACCAGTTTCTGTACTGCCTAGCATAAGTAAAATCTTTGAAAAATATTTAGCAGAAGAATTGGTCACATTTCTGCTCAATAATGATTTATTGAATTGTAGACAATTTGGCTTCCAAAAAGGAAAGTCCACAAAACATGCTATAACTAGGCTTATTGAAGATGTATTCATGGGCCTGGAGAAATCGCAAAAAACGTATGGAGTGTTTTGCGATCTCTCCAAAGCCTTTGACTGCGTTTCTCATGACATTCTAGTTAAAAAGTTGGAACACTATGGTGTTAAGAATACGGAACTAAAGATTTTTAAAAACTATCTGTTAGACAGAAAGCAAGTCACTGAACTAAATGGTTGTAGATCTACTGAAGGTGTTATATCTTTAGGAGTTCCACAAGGATCAATTCTGGGTCCTCTTCTATTTTTAATTTATGTAAACGATATATCTGTAGTATGTAAGGAAGTTGACGTGATATTATTTGCTGACGACACTAGTTTAATTATTAAGGATAAGAGTGACGAAGCTGTAAGTGACAAATTTATCAAAGTGATACCTGACTTAAAAGAATGGTTCTCTGCCAACAATTTAGTACTTAATATTGATAAAACGCATATTTTAAGATTTTTTTTAGGATCATCAAAAACATTGCCTCAACCTTTTGCAAAAAATGCTATAGACAAACTGTCGTTGCCATATACAGACTGCATAAAATTTTTAGGTATCTGGCTAGATTCAAAATTGACATGGGCCAATCATATAGAACAATTAAGTAAAAAACTTAGCTCAGCTACTTACGCAATTAAGAAAATTAAAGAACTGGGGGGTATAGAAGCTGCAAGACAAGTATACTTCGCATACTTTCATTCAATAATGAGTTATGGTATCATGTTTTGGGGTAATGCAGCGGAATCGCACAGAATATTTATCTTGCAAAAACGATCTATCAGATACATAGCAGGTTTAAAGTCCAGAGATTCTTGTAGAGATATTTTTAGAGATTTAAAAATAATGACAATGGCCTGCGAGCAAATTTATCAAATGATTATTTACATGAGAGAAAATCTTAATAATGTTATTGAACATTCAGAAATTCATGATCACGACACTAGGAACAAGGAATCGATCGTAACTCCATATACGAGACTAGCTAAAATTAAAAAAAGTTTTAAGTGCTTATCGATCCAATTTTATAATAAAGTACCTCTTGAATTAAGAAAAAAACCTGACATGGAATTATTTATATTTATTAAAAATTATTTGTTGAATAAGAGTTACTATACTGTTGACGAAGCTTTGGCTGACAAAAACTTATTTTGTGATGAGGTGCTATATACTTAAGCTAGTTTTAAGATTTTTTCTTGTATCTCGTATACATTGTTAGCTTTAATATTATATTGTTTTGTTGACTTATCTAAGTACATGTAAATGAGGAAAGATAAATAAAAAAAAAAAAAAAAAAAAAAAAAAAAAAAAAAAAAAAAAAAAAAGTCATCATCATCATCATTGCAGCCGTAGGACGTCCACTGCTGGACATAGGCCTCCCTCATAGATTTCTAGTTATTGCGGTTGGAAGCGATCTGCATCCACCGTTGACCTGCGGTCTTCACCAGGTCGTCAGCCCATCTTGTTGGTGGACGTCCTACGCTGCGTTTGCCGATCCGTGGCCTCCACTCGAGAACTTTACGGCCCCGTCGGCCATCTGTTCTGCGAGCTACATGGCCTGCCCATTGCCACTTCAACGTGCTAATCTGCTTAGCTATGTCGGTGACCCGAGTTCTTCTACGTATGGATCTCCTCATTTCTGATTCGATCCCGTGCAGAAACCCCAAGCATAGCCCTTTCCATAGCTCGTTGAGCCACTCTGAGCCTATTCAGGAGGCCAATCGTGAATGACCACATCTCGATTCCATTTGTCATCACTGGTAACACACACTGATTGTATAATACATGTGTAGACTTTCGTCTTAAGGCACTGAGAAATTTTGGACGAAAAGGCGTGACGTAGTTTCTTAGACGCTTCCCATCCGAGTTGGATTCGTCGACCTCTTTCTCGAAGTTGGACTTACCTAATTGGACTGTTTGTCCTAGGTATACATACGCGTCGACAACTTCGAGAGCCAAGTTCTCAACCATAACTGGGGCAGGCACAACATGGACATTCGACATAATCTTCGTCTTGTCCATGTTCATTTTATGGCCTACCCGTTGGGAGACTCGATTGAGGCCTTCGAGCATCGTGCCGAGTTCCTCCATCGACTTTGCCATGACCACAATATCGTCGGCAAACCGAAGGTGATTCATGTATTCGCCGTTAATGTTGATGCCTAGTCCTTTCCATTGCAAGAGCTTGAAGGCATCTTCCAAAGCGGTCGTAAACAGTTTCGGAGAAATAACGTCTCCCTGTCTTACGCCTCTTTTTAAGGGAATATCCTTCGAACTCTGTTCGTGTACTCGGACTGACATAGTGGCGTTTCTATACAAAGACTTCAACACTTCGATATACCGATAGCCAATTCGGCATCGTTGGAGAGACGAGCACCGCCCATGTTTCGATCGAATCGAAGGCTTTCTCATAGTCCACAAACGCGAGACATAGCGGCAAGTTATACTCTTAGTCTTATGAATATGGTCTATGGTACTGTAGCCTTTTCGAAACCCGGCTGGTCCGGGACGCTGAAAGTCATCAAACCTGCAATCGAGACGATTTGCGAGAATTAATGGGTTTTTTTTATTGTAAGTAAACGTGTCTATGTTTTGTAATTGAAACTATGAAAATAAATGAATGAATTACTGAATATATACTATTGTTTTGTTATTTTTCATTATTCCTATTATATATTAAATTTTTAGGGTTTTGTACCTCAAAAGGAAAAAACGGGACCCTTATAGGATCACTTGGTTTTCCGTCTGTCTGTCTGACCGTTTATTTCTAAAACGTGTAAAGGTATCGAATTAAAATTGAAACCATTTACTCAAATCTACAGCTTCTTTAAGCTGTAAAAAAACAATATTCTAAGTTAACCTGAAAAAAGCTACGACCATTTACTTCGCAAGAAACATGTTTCGACATGCTCAAAGGAATCAAAATTGATGGAGTTCTTCCCGTAGACCTAGAACTATTAATTTTGGCAAGGTCGTATCTTTTTATACTGTAGACACAGACAAAAATACAAAATGATACATTTGCTATGGAATCAAAAAAAAATCGACGCGCGGTCATAAAGAGGATGGGTGGCCGAATCCTTTTGTTTATTTTAAAACTTTTATTAAATCAGACTAATTAATAATTATTATTATGTAACTACATACCTACGGAACATTATACTATATATAACTTTTTATTATATAATTGAAATTAAAATTATTAATTTAATTGATAATAGTTATTATGTTACGACATACCTACGGAAACCTCGGTGGGCGAGTACAGCTCGCACTTGTCCAGTTTTATTGGGAAAAGAATCCCTTATAATCATTCAATTTAACAAAATAAATAAAGATACTAAGAGCTCCTTCTCCATGCTTTCATGTGCCGCTGCCATTTCGTAGGGTCTTCGTAGGAGCGGCGCAGCGTTCGTAGCTCGTAGCACTGACGGCGGATCAGTGTCCGTACAAAAGACTTCAACGGGAGTCTATTCACTTCTCTAATCTACGTCAGAGAAGATACCTAGATAGATGATAGATAGATAGATAACTCTTTAGTGTACTAACTTAATACTAACGCAAAACAATATACCATAGAAAGACTTACTAAAATTAAACGTAGAAGTACAGTACTTATACATATTAACTCATCTGTGATTTAAATTCACAGGAAAATATGTATAAAGGCTCTTTGCCAAATAAGTGAATTCTGACTAGCCGTGGGGTGCCGGCAGTAGAATGTTACCTCTCCTCTCATGCCCGTGGACGTGTGATTAGTAGTGGACGTTTTCCGGCTAAAATTATGAACTAGGTAAAACGGTGGAGATCGAGGATGTACAAGATCAAGTAGAAGAATGAGGGTGCCATTTGCCCTGACGTGAGACAAAAGGACTAGCATTAAAGCAATATAAGATAAATTTAGCCGTGGGGTGCCGGCAGTAGAATGATACCCCTCCTCTCATGCTCATGGATGCAGTAAGAGCCTGCTAAGGGATACCTCCGGAAGATGGGCAGCAGCGTCCATCCGTGTATCCACATCCCATACTGCGCTCACAAACCCGCCTGCCAAGCGTGGTGAGAATGGCAACTACCCCTCATGGAGATCCATGAGGGAGGCCTGTGTTCATCAGTTGACGTTTTATGGCTGAAATAATGAAGATAAATTTTATGAAAAGTTTCAAATAATTCGAATTTCTTTTAGTTGCGCGATATTTTACAGATTCATTTAATAAGAATCCTCTCTTGCCCGTGGATGCAGTAAGAATCTGCCAAGGGAAATCTCCGGAAGATGGGCAGCAGCGTCTTTCCATCTGTCAACATCCTGTACTGCGCTCGCCAATCTGCCTGCCAAGCGTGGTGAGTATGGCAACATCGCTACATGATCAGTACTTGGATGTCTAAGTGCATGAGAAAGGCCTTTGTCCAGCAGTGGACGACTAAGGCTGTTGAATGATATTGACATAGATACTACAGGTGTTGCTACGTGCAGTGGTATAAAACGTGTAAAAGTCGATTAACATTGTTATAGGTCGCTGTTAGGTAAATCTGATCTGAGGCTTAAGGCTCTCTGAGTTCTCAAGTGATCAATATTGGATGCACAAATGCATTGCAGAGGTTTATAAAGCCGTCCAGCAATATTCCGAGTCGGCGGCCGCCAGTGTCCGTTACCAATTACGAGACGATGCAAACAGCAAATTGATCTATTTGTGTACCTTCCATCCGTAACTCGCCTCGACCGACGTTGTGCTAGTTCTGTCTGTTTTCTTATCCAATTTACGCGAATGATATAATCTAGAACAAATGTTTTAACGTGGGGTGCCGGCCGTAGAATGTTGCCCTTCCTCTCTAGCCTGTGGATGCTCTCTGCAACGTCTTTCCGTGAATCAACATCCCGTACTGCGCTCGACAATCCGCCTGCCAAGCGTAGTGAGTATAGTAATAGCCCCCTCCTTATCAAGAGGGAGACCTGTGTCTAGCAGTGAACATGGACAACAGTCCTACGGCTAAGGCAAAGAAAGTTGAAGTTAAATGTTTCACCATTTATTAAAGGCCATCACCATGTCACAGCTAGCCAAATCTCCCCCCCTTTTTTCCTAGCCGACCTTAGACAAAGACCTCTCCGTTCCCACTAGACATCACGACCCTTACCATCGAGAGCGGTTTACTTACTGACATAATTTTGAAACCCGACAGCAGAGATGAATCTGTAATATTCGATGCTAAGATATTTTGAACACTTTGGGAGAGATATGAAAATAGTGACTCTGGTAGCGTAGATAAAAATGAACTTTTGTAAACAAGATGTTTTTAGTCAGTTTGAGGGCTGAGATACAATTAATCCTGACTGCACCATCTAATTCGTTCAGCCATCTTCGTTTAAGTCTGCCGCGTCACCTAATCGCTGGGTTTGGTCGGCAGCTACCTTTACCCACAACTCTCCTGGCATTCGGCAGACGTGCTCAACCCAATCCTATTTAAGATACAACTGCAACTTGCGTCTGGGTGCGCAGGTCAGTGGTACGGATCTTGTCCGTTTATCTGAAACAAAAAATTTGTTTGCAAGGTAACGAAGATAAAGTAATTATTTAATTTGTCAACAAAAAACCGACTTCAATGAGATAAATTGTATTACTTTAAAATACTTAATGAAATTATGACTTATTGGTTTTCTCATAGATTCCATTATCAGAACTGGACCAAACTGAAATGATCACCTCAGAAGTGCACTCTTACGAATATAAGAAGAATTTTGAAAATCGGTCCACAATTGACGGAGAAATCGGTGAACATACATTAAAAAAATATAAATATACAGTCGAACATAGAACCTCCTCCTTTTTTAAGTCGGTTAAAATAATAATAATTGACTAATAAACTTTTTCCTTATTTTAAGTCGTTTAAAATATTTAATTCACTCGTATTAACAAGGACGTAAACTCAATGGATACTTAACAAGGCTACAAAAATGTAACATTTACAAGACAAAATAAAAGCAGCGTTAAAGGTGTCTCGGAGGTTACGAGCCGCGCGCAAATATCCACGAATAAAACGAACTTAACGCCTCCATCAAATATTGAGTGCCACACTGATACAGTTTAGAACCGCGATCGGATCCCTTGCTTCAACACTATTCTTCACAACAACTACGACAAAATAAAAATAAGATTTATGATGTAAGACGTGTGTCCCAACGTAGCGTAGGTACACATATCAACTTCTTATCCAGTTTTCATAAACAAGGTGTCAACATTGATTTGTTAATATCTTCCTGTCTATGAGTAAATATGTGTTACTCAATCGCATAATGTACTATGCTTGGGTTTTTAAGGAATCGAATCAGAAATAAATTATTTTAAGTCGCTTGCTCGCCGCTGCGCGCATAGCACGCGCGGCACAATGGCTACGGTGCGGTCCCCAACTAACGTAGTGAATAATTGCGGTAGTGATGTTGTAAATGACGAATCCCAGTGCGTAAAATGTAAAATTGTGATAAACGAACTGCTGACTTTCATAAGCCATAAAGTCGACACACTGCCTGAACCAGCTATTTTGCAGATTTGTTTAAGTGCCTATTCCTATGAGGAAATCGAGACTGCACGGGCAATCTCTGCGAAACTTATGGCGCCGAATAAAAAGTTTTTAAGACGCAAGGAGGGATCAGAGCAAAGAAGCCTACAGGATATAGTCAAGCTAATTAAGGAGTTTGATCCGGATTGTTTGCCTATCTTTGTTGCAAAAAACCTGAGCCGTTTACCTGCAGTTTCTTTTGACTATGTGGATGTATCGGCGTTTCTTAAGGAAATGGCGGTTTTACGAAAAGACGTAGCCCTTATCAAATCCAACAAAAATGACGATGACAGATCAGATATTAACTGTCTGAAAACTGAACTTGAGGAAGTAAAAAAAATGATAAGAGAACTAAGTTCGTACACTGAGCAGAGCAGCGGCTTAAAAACAGATCAAGCAATCAGCAAGAAACAATGCGCAGAACAAGAAACTGCAACCGACTTCGCACTTAAATCTACTTTAGTCTGTGAGAGCGGGGGCGAGGCTACACATGCACTAAAATACGGCATGAGTTATGTGCAGAACGAAAAAAATGATGCAGTAAGCGATCGTAGCAAGCGTAATAACTTGCCTAATGCAAATGCATCGGCTAAGCGCAAGCAGGACAGGCGCCCGCGTTCAAGGACGCCCGGTCCCCAGTTGTCACCGAGCGCAGTGTATACTGCGCTCCCATCGTATCGCGATATAGTAGTGAGCGCAGGCGCACCGGAGCGGACACACGCCCGCGCGCCGCGCGAGCCGACACTGAATGAGAGCTTTACTGTGGTGGAGCGTAAGAAGCGGAAAAGGTTATGTAACTTTATTGGAACCGGGCAGGGTACGAGTAAGCTACAGGTAGCGGAATTCACGTCAAATATTTATGTATCAAGACTGAATAAATCCACCACTGCTGATGACGTTCGTGAGTACATTATTTCAATGGGACAAGAATGTAAAAGTATAGAATCCCTGACACAAAAAAAAGAAACGGAGTTTAACTCTTTTAAAGTTACTATACCCAGGAATAAGCTTGATTTATTTTTGAACGAAAGTTTTTGGCCTATAGGTGTAAAATTTAGGCATTACCGTGAATACGCGGCGAGAATAAGGACGAATAATACTCCACAACATGCATAGTACAACCTCAAATGTATCTATAGTCTCGTTTAACTGTAAGAACGTCAAAAGATCCGTCCAAAGCGTCCGGGACCTGTCCAGGTCAGCTGATATCATCGCGCTACAGGAAACTTGGCTGCAGCCTCATGATCTTAATTTCATCCATGAAATTAATAGGGATTTTGGCTGTATTGCCAAGTCGTCTATGGATACATCTAAAGGTATACTCAGGGGAAGGCCCTATGGTGGCCTGGCCATATTATGGCATAAGGCCAAGTTTCCAAATGTCTCTCAAGTAGAATGTTCATGTGACCGTATCATGGCCGTAAGGATATCCGTAGACTCGGGCACTTTTCTAGTTGTGAACGTGTACATGCCTGTGGACGATGTTATGAACATTGCGGAATTCACTGAATGTCTAGCGCTAACCAGCGCTATAATTGAGGAAAGTGACCTTCAAGTAGCATTTGTGATTGGTGATTTTAACGCGCATCCTAGCAAGCCCTTTGGTAGGGAGATGAAGCTTTTCTGTGAAGAACTACAATGGGAATGTGCAGACATCAACATTCTAGGTGTAGAGTCTAGTACATATACCTTTATGAGTGACGCGCATCACGGGTGTATGAGCTGGTTGGACCATTGCCTTGTAACAAGAGCTGCATGGGATACTGTTGTGTCTGTGGACGTACTTTACGATGTGACATGGTCCGATCACTTTCCATTACGTGTTGTGTGTAACTTGGGAAGTGTGCCAGTTGTTTCAGCCAGCTCAAACAAATGTGATGTAATGAAAAAAATACGATGGGGGGAGAGGGACTCTCTTCAGATTAAAACATATAATAAATACTGTTTTGAAAATATTGACAACTGTGATAATTTTAAATTTAATTGTATCTGTGATAATATTTTAAACTGCACTCATTTTAATGATTATTATAATTATATTGATAAATATTATGACCATATAACCAAGACAATGCAAAGGGCAGCAATTAAAAGTGCCCGTAACAGTGCTAAAATCAAACGTAAGAAGGTGATTGGTTGGAATTATCATGTCAGGGACAGCCATCAGGCAGCTAGACTAAGTTTCGGCTATTGGGTGGAGGCCGGTAGGCCTTCGGTGGGACCTTTATTTGATAAAATGCGTAGTACCCGATCGGAATTTAAAAATAAAATAAAGTGGTGTCAGCGGAATGAAGAACAAATTAAAATGAATATATTAGCCTTGCATAAAAATGACAAGAATTTTTCTAAATTTTGGAACGCGACTAAAAAACTAAATTATAAACAAAGCTTACCGGTTTCAGTGGAAGGCCTGCAGGAACCTCTATCAATAGCTGAAATGTTTGCTAAACGTTTTAAAATCATGCCGCAGCCTGCAAGGAGTGTGCCATCTGCCGAAGCCATACCGTGTGACTACCATCCTCAGATCACGGCTAATGACGTGAGAAGAGCGGTCAAAAGTATGAAGCGCGGCAAATCACCAGGCCACGATGGTCTCGGCATTGAACACATTCTTTGGGCTAGTGACAACCTATTTGATCACCTTAGTTTGTTCTATTGTTTATGTATAAGATATAGTTATTTGCCATTAAATCTCATGAGGACTATAGTAGTACCTATTACTAAAAATAAGACTGGCGACCTTACTTCCTCTACAAATTACCGCCCGATTTCATTAGGTACGGTGATAGGTAAAGTTTTGGAGCGGCTTATTCATCCAGATCTGCTAAATAACCTGAATATTGATGACGCGCAGTTTGGTTTCCGCCCCGGTCTCTCAACGGATTCAGCCATAATGAGTTTAAAGACTACGGTCAATTATTACACGTCACAAGGTACATCTGTCTACGCTTGCTTTTTAGACCTAAGTCGTGCTTTTGACCTTGTGAATTATGAAATTCTCTGGTCAAAACTAGTAAACGCGCAAGTACCAAGTCATGTTGTCAATTTGTTGAGATATTGGTACGGAAACCAAATCAACAATGTAAAGTGGGGCGACACGACCTCTAGCGACTATAGGCTAGACTGCGGGGTTCGCCAAGGCGGGTTGACTTCTCCAGACCTGTTTAACCTGTACATTAACGATCTGATCGGGGAGCTGAGGAGCACTAGGATCGGATGTCATGTCGGCAATGTCTGTATAAACAATCTGAGTTATGCTGACGATATGGTGCTTCTCAGTCCCTCGATCAAGGGTTTGAAAAAGCTTATTTTAATCTGTGAACAATATGGTATTGCTCATGGATTAAAGTACAATGTCATTAAAACCGAAATGATGGTGTTCAGGTCTGGTAAAGGTCCAGAGCGGGTGCCAGAGGTGCGCATGGGAAACACGCCAATAAATCTAGTCAAGCAGTTTAAGTACCTTGGCCACCTGCTGACAGAGTCATCAAAGGATGATGCAGATATAGAGCGGGAAAGGAGAGCTCTCGCCGTCAGAGGCAACATGCTCGCACGCCGATTCGCCAACTGCAGCACTGACGTGAAGAATACCCTATTCAAAGCATATTGTCTGGGTATGTACACCTGCCAACTGTGGTACAACTTCACTCAGAAATCCTTCAGCACCATACGGGTCCAGTATAATAATGTATACCGGGCCCTTATGAGGCTGCCACGATACTGCAGTGCGTCGACTATGTTTTCTGAGGCGGGAGTTCCTGACTTTTTTGCAATAAGACGGACACGAATAGCAGCTTTCTGGAATCGGCTAAGTCGCTCCAAAAATACTGTACTGGCGGCTGTTTCTGAATATTTAATGAATCCAATATACAAGCACTGGATTTGTGTTCACACAAATCCAAATAAAAAATAGGTAAAGATATTTATATCTTATATTATTTTTAAGCATACAATTCTTTATAATGTTTGTATTACGTTTTTATTGACACATTTTGCTTTTGTATTTTGTGATATGGGTCTTTGCCTGAAATAAAGTGATTTTATTTTATTTATTTATTTATTTATTTAACTGCGCTGAACTGCATTTGTATTTTTATAAAAATTACATAAAAAAATAATTTTTCATCTTATATCTTTCAGACATTTCTGAAAAAATAGAAAAAAAAATAAAGTTATGAGGTAAGGAACGCGGCTAACAATAGATGACCGATGTGGCCGAAAAGTTCTCGAGTGGTGGCCACAAACCAGCGAGCGCAGGGTGTCCTACCCTGCGCTCGCTGGTTTGTGTTCTGGTCTCCTCCAACAAGATTGGCTGACGACCTGGTGAACACCGCAGGTCGACGTTTGGAGCAGGTTGCTTCCAACTGCAATAACTGGAAATCCATGAGGCCAGCTGTGGACGTCCTACGCGGCTGATATGATGAAAATAATGATGAAATCGCAAAAAAACGAAAACAAGTTATTTAAATACAGGTTTTGAAAAAATATTGTTAGTTTCGGTCATTGTTTACAGTACGCTGATAGTGTGATTTGATTACTCCTACCCCAACTGTAAGTACAACATTGCCGAACAAAGTTACTCAATTTAAAACAAGAAATAAACTTTTATTCGCGATATTAATCCACGCGCTGGCGGGCAATTACCGCGAACGAATATGCGCCGTATTAATAACACAAACAGCTACACAATCGTATAATTTAATCATCATATTCTCGCGCCGGGCGAGGGGGTAGTTAATCCTGTAAATGAACAATAGCTAATGTAAGCTGCGGCGCGAGCGTTACACATATTATCCCGCCGCGCCGGCCGCGGCAGACGGGCGTGCGGCCGCGGCAGACGGGCGTGCGGCCGCTTAGACACCATAAACGGCAGGCTGATTAGCTACGAGTATTTCGCGACAGGTTGGAACAGGCTTAAATCTCGCAATCATCGCTGCCAATGGTAATTTTTTTATTAGAAAACATCAAGAAGTTGACGCGACGATCGCAACATGTCGCGAGACACGTAATCAGCCTACCGGCCTGTGATATTTTAACGCTATCCCAATATAAAATCAAATGTTAGTTTGGATGTTTGTAACCTCTTCAAGCAAAATCTCCCAAACAGATTGGTTAGACTTTGTACTTACGTAGACTAAGATCATGAGTAATAAATAGCGTGCAAAGCCGCGGGCAGATGCTCGTAATTCTATTTTTGAACGTGCTTTTGATTTTCTACACTAGAACTAATAATTGATATAATTATATTCAACCGAAATCTACAACACGTAACAACGTAATCAAACTATACTATTAAGTTAAGCTACCATTATGATAAAAAAAATCTTAGAAATTATACATCACCTCATGCCAAAAAAATTTAATCTATTGCTAGATGATGTTGTATGAATTTTGTCCACAGCATTATTATTGTTATTGCAGAGTATTATGTTCATAATTCAGTTAACAATAGCCTTCGACAAAGGTAAATTCAACGATTTCCACCTTACCTTTATCGAAAGCTATTGTTAACTGAGTGCAGAGAAAGGAGAAGATTGTCATGTCGTAATTTGTTTCTAAGATCTTTAAGTTTAAATGTGGAGTCCACTTTGAAACAACGATCCATTGTTTCCAAATTCTTTCCTACAATTTTTAACACCCGACAAAAAAGAGGGGTGTTATAAGCTTGACAGCAATGTGTGTGTCTGTGTGTCTGTCTGTGGCCCCGTAGCTCTTGAACGAGTAAACCGATTGGAATACAGTTTTTTTTAAGTAGGTTTTCCGGTGGTTGTTCTCAAACCTATTTAATAAAAATCGGTTAAGAAGTTTACAAGATATTGGGGATGAAAGAGGGGATGAATAATCGACTGTTTCCAAATATATCCGAGTTCATCATCAAATGGAAGAAAATAATGTGTGTAGAATGCAAAACTTAGGATACACATCACAAAAAATAGGCAACCTCCGAGACTAGGTAAAGTGTCGGGGATTAATTTTATTTTTTTTATAAACTTGTATAACAGTCAAAAGCGCTCGTTTGCAAACGTCAATAAGTACAGTAGAAGGGCGTCCGGCTCGTTGTCCTCAGCAGTGCGTGTGCGTGGATCACCCGCAAGCCGCCCCTGCTAAGCCGCTAACTAAGTAATGTTTAATGCGGACTTAGTGAAACTTAGCGCCACTTTTACTTCGCCGCCCGGACAATACGCTGTTTTACTTGGACTTTTACTTCGGTTCCAACGCTGTTGTCGACGGATTACAGCACTACGTTACACTAATCTGTCTGTGTCACTAATTATTGAAGAGCACTCACTGTCCTGTTCTCGTAACAAAAAATGGCAGGCGTAGTATTCATACAAGTTCAAATGAAATCCATTTTATGTTTTTACAGACTTAAAATGTTTTTTTATAGTCAAGTTTTCGAGATTAAGCATGTGCGATGGATTTTCTAGAGACCTTGCAATGGTTATAAGGGTTCCGTAGTACTACGAGGAACCTATTTTTGCCTATCTGCGGCTTTGCAAAGAGGCTGTTAGTCCAACAAAATTATTTTGCATCGACAAATAAAATAATCACGCCGAAATAACAAAAAAAGTGATGGAAAAACAATTTATCTTAGGTACCTGCCCCACACGGAAAATGGGGATGATTTTTCTTTCCTTGTTTATCTTATCGTGTTGGAAATCGTTAAATAGGTATTTTACAACTATTGAGGTACATAGACAAAATTTTTTGATTCATAATTTAGTTAGCAAAATACCTATTTAACTTTAAAAAACATCCAATTTTTTGTCCAATTATTTCATTATTCATGAAAAAATTGATTAGAACGGATTAATAGGTTTATAAAATAAACAACAGTACTTTGTTCTATTCTATTGTAATTATTTTACTTTATAACAGCATTAATATAGCAATGAATACTAGTTGCTGACGTTTTATAAATCATTTAGTTTAGTAGATTTGAAAGGCCAATTTACCATAGCAATAACCATAATCGCAATCCCCGAATAAAGTGGAAGAGTAATTCATACTGAAAAACCTATGGCAGTGGTTTATTCGTTATCCCGAGACATTTAATTTCGCAGCTCGTAAAAGATATTTCGGCGGTGGCCGTAAATAACTCAGATTGGCCGTGTCCAGACTGTCCGGCCGCCCGCACGTATCACGCGCGCGACACGCCGCCGACGCGCACAGGACGCGCGGCCGACCCGCTCCTCACCCGCGCGCCGCCTGGTAAAATATTGCGAAAGACACCGTCGATACAATAGGGCTACCAGTTATCGCACGTTTTTGATTGGAGCGCAAGGCAGATACTAATATTTTAGCTCGTATTCAAAGGTTGTTTGACGGCGCCGCGGCAGTTTGACAGTCAATGCTTAGCCGTGTGTAAAACTGTGTAAAGTAAGATAAGTAGGAAAGGCTATCTAGGAGTACGTTTTTGACTAAAAAATATGCAATTTATAGTATATTTATTTATACAACGTGTATTATAACATGTGTACTAACCCGAATGGGGGGTTTCAGAAACGGGTAGTGGAAATAAAATCGGGAATTCATAATTTTTATTTTTATTTGTCACTTTACTAGATGGTGTGATGTGAAAACGATCCTGACGTCATAATCAAATTTTTTTTTTATATTTAATAAAAAAAAAAATGCGGTTATAGGTATTTTATTTGTACCTGTACGGCAACTCTTCGCGGAAGTCCATGACCCTGTCAAGAATCAGCTGGCTTTTCGTTTTTTGTTGTCATTATCGTAAAGTCAGCTGTTGAAGTTTAAAACTTTCGTGGTCTTTTCTTGAATGAAAATCACTGAACCCTGAAAGTAGAACAAAAGTTGTTCCTTGGGGTGGTCAGAATCACCCCCTTTCGGCTTAGTACACATGTATATAATATACACGTAGTATTATACTTTATGTAACCTTATGTGTTTTATATTTATTACATTATGCTGTTTTATTTTTTTATAATCTTAATAACTTTTATTATTTATTTATAGTTTGCATTTTTTTTGTAAATTACTTATTCATCATCATATTTATTTTTGCACCACCACAAAACTCTGCACAAGCAAAGATTGGCTGGAAGAAAATGCTAAATAAATTAAAAACATTATGTGTTTTGTGCAATAAAGAATTTTCTTATCTTAACTAAAAAGGTATTTTTATTACCACTATAAAAATTATAAAAATAAGTTGCGTATGAAGAAAACTAGTTCTAAAATTTATTTGTTTTTGTGGTTTAGTACTTTCCATGGTTCATCTAAAACAGTTGCGTAGTCAAGTAGCATTTTTTATATTTCTTATACAGCGCAGTGCAAGATTTTGATATACGGAAAGACGGTGCTGCCCGTCTTCCGGAGGTATCGTTCGTCAGATTCTTCCTGCATCCATGGGTAAGAAAGAAGGGGCAACATTCTCGTGCCGGTGCCCCACGGCTTTATAATATTGGTATAGACAAGGCGCCGCGGTAGCCCTAGCGCGCGGCGCCGCGTGCTTATTGACACTGACACATTTTATTACTATTGCCCCGCGCGGCCATTGTAGCTCCATCATATTTATTTATTTTTTATAAAAGGGACACATATTGACCCCATTATGTTATAGCTACGCGTCTCGGGAATACTAATTTTCACCTAGAAGGGTTCGGGACAGGAAGTTATTTATTTTTATCGGCCTTTTCTGAGGCTAGGTATCGCTATTATTATAACTTTTTTTATTTATATTCCAACTATACCAATGAAAAGCGACAGAGGCATATCGACACAGAATAAACTTGTAATTAGCGAAGAGCTAAAGATTAGCGAGTATCGGGGCGGGCGGCGCGCGGTGTGGTGACGACGGGCGGGAGGAGCCGTGATGCCGCCAGTTCCGCCGTAACAGTCTGCGAACACGGATAAGAAGCTCCGAGATTTCTCGAAAACTGCGAAAACTCCGCACAAACAAAACTCGTAAAAGCCCTCCTCGCAGCAAGTACGCTTAATTGTGTATGTAGAAAATGTGGTGACAAGGCGGACTAATGCACCCGCCCCGCGCCCCGCGCCCGCCGCCCGCCCTCCGCCCGCGGGACGCGCCCGACACTCCAGAACAAACTTCGCAGAAACATTTAATGTTTTGATTGTATTAAACGTATTCCCTGAAAATGTACCACAAATATTAGCTAAGAAACTTTACTTAAGATATTTCCATATAGCCATGTTATAACTGAATTTCGCATTTCCTCCTTATCTGTACGCAATAGGGGCTAATTTAGTTTCCGGATTACTTTGCCGGGTGAACTTAATGTTGCGGGGCTTAGAATGAGCTTCGCCAGATGATTTCGTTCCCATACGTACTGTTGTATCCGGAGCGCGCTGCGTCGCGCCGCCACGCCTCGCGGCGCTCCAGGACAGTAGACGTCAGCATTGCGACGTATTGACTCCCAAAAGTGCGCAATTGTTAACATCGAAAACATTGGAATTATAGTTATCGTCTTAATAGAGACGATTAATTGGTTGGATGTGTAGAGATTTTACATCCAACCAATTAATCATTCATGTGCTTTAGGTGTAGAATGTGCTCGTATGTCATCTGTAGCCCTTTTCTTAGCGACTATGCAAATTGTAAAACAATGAACATGCAGGCACATTCGATACTTGTTGATGCTACTGAGGTACTTAGTTTTTATTTTACCTCTCAACATAATTTTCGTTGAAAATTACCGTGCAAAGTTCGGCAAACATTTCTGAAACTCGCGCGGAATTCTCATACATCTTAACTTCGTTTACTTACATAATTTTCAAGAGGTTTATTAGACTTCAAATTATACTCAAGCCCTAGATTCAAGCACGTGCTCGTAACTTGGCACAACATTTTAGTGTTTGAGTTATTGTAGGTGTGCGGAGTCGTGCTGTGTAGTCTAAAGCTTTGCCGTGCTTTGAGTTGACTCGGCATATTGACACTGACGTAGTCGGGAGTTAGCGGCTGCAGAGTTAGAAGATGTCTCAATTGATTCCACTGCAGTTTAGTACGCAGAAGCAGAAGTGAACTTCGAAGAACTAAGTTGGCAGTTCAGTAGAAGCTAGTATATTCATGTCGTTCCTACTATGAGTCCAGCTGTCACTTTTGAGTGACATGGCGTCATTAAATGAAAAACTCATCGTAAAAAGCCATATCCAACTCCTGCTAGATGAGCCTCAGACGACTAAGTAGTTTGGAGAGCTCAATTAATTATATACATATACAAAGAAGCCTATTTTAATTGAAAGTTCAACAATAATAAGTCTCTATAGAAATCACTAATATTCTAATCGACCATTAACCTCAACCTAAGTAAATGCTAAGTGACAAGTAAATGAGGAGTGGAGCAGCCGCCGGGCGTGCCGGCGCGACGCGGCTTCCCGCGAACGCGCGGTAGGCAAACACTAGCATACTTTGTTTGCTCTAGATAATTAATATGTCGGCAAGTATCAGTTGCGAAACGCCCTGGCTTGTTTACTGATAACTAGAACTTGTAGGCAATCGAAGGGTTTCACTATCAGGTTGTTGTTAGAGAGATAAAATAAACACAGCAAACCAGCTGGAAAACAAAGTGTACGGGGTTGGTAACACTGATGTGAGAAACAACAGATATTCTGAAATTAAACTCACAGTCGTTAAAAATACGCGCTAAGGATGCAAAACATAAGCAATTTGGACGTAAATTGAGCCTTCAGATGCAGCACTAGTATTATTTTGAATAATAGATGGAGCTTCAATACAATAGATGAAATACATTAACCCGCTCATCTAGCGCCACCCTCCACACAATAGACATGAGATATTTAAGGAGAGAGCACAATTTAATCACTTAAGGCGACGCATTGATCGATCAAATAACAATGTTAAAACGCGGACTCCCTCAGTCCGCGTTTTAACATTGTTATTTGGTGCCTGCATACAAACTGACGCTTCAAAATAGTAATACTTACTATTCATTCAAAACAGTAACATTATTCACGTTTAAAATAAACACTAATGGTAAATCCTACCACTATTTTGAAAAGGGTGTATAAGTATAGAAAATTTAGAGGCAAAGTGAAATCAGTTTTTGTGTTTTTTTTCCGTTGTAATAGTTAACCAATCATATAAACCACCTACCAATTTAAAGTAAAAAACATGAAAAAATAAAACCATTTAATGTCAAATCCAAATGTTTTGTAATTGCTGAAAAAAGCTAAAATAGCTAACGCCAATTTCGCCAATGCGTCTTCTTAACCCTTGATCCGTCATCACGTCGCAGCACGCGCCTCGCGCTCGGCCATGGATCGCAGTCGCTTTCCGACCCCGGCTCATTTTTAGGGTTCCGTACCCAACAGGTAAAACGGGAACTTAGAACGCTGTCCATCTGTCTGTCCGTCTGTTTGTCTGTCTGTCACCAGGCTGTATCTCATGAACCGTAATAGACAGTTGAAATTTTCACAGGTGATGTATTTTTGTTACGGCTATAACAAAAAATACTAAAAACAGAATAAAATAAATATTTAAGGAGCCATACAACAAACGTGATTTTTTTGCCGTTTTTCGCTCGATATTCGAAACATTCACGCGCGCGTCCGACTGTACTTGGCTGATTTTTTCAAGCAGATTTCGACAAGGACTGTTGACCCGTTGAATGGTGCTCGTGAACGTAAGGGCCGCTGGTTGTTCCAGCTATTTAATGCTCTCCGGGCAGGTGTTTTGTCTGCGAAACCGTTTCGATTTATCACGTTTGGGTGAGTTTGCATAGAGCTGGCTGGTTCCGCTGTAGACATACGACGTAGCTTTGTACTATGTAAGCGTATGTGGTTAAATACATCTGCACTAGGACGTGTAGCTCTCCGGAAGCGCCGTCGGCCGCCGATGCGCTTAAAGTTAAAGGACACTTCCCAGATGCAAATACATACATTTTGTATTGTATAACACATTATGGTATTTATACATATTGATGACCTCTATGGCGCAGCGGGCAAAGGTCCGCCTGCGACGCAAGAGATTCCCTATGATTCCCGCCCTGGGACAAATGTTTGTACGATCTGCAGATATTTGTTCAGAGTGGCTTTTACCGCTGAAGTCAGTTTATAACATATAAGAGCGTTTACGCCTAGCGCGCGATGTCAAGTTTAGGTAATTCAAACCCACACAGAAGCGAGCGTGACAGTGTGAGTAGCGCTGGCGCGTTCTATTATGTTATAGTCATACTTAACCACTTTGATCCATTCTAGTGAAATTGTTATTGCAATTATTTAATTTAAAATTGAACTTAAACATATTACTAAGTTACGAGTAGGTACAAATAAAACTCTTTGGTACGGATAAAGTCGAGTTTATTTTACATTATTATTAAATGTTTTACATTAATAATAAATAAAATTAATATGTCGTGGTTCTTAGCGGCATCGACTTAGATTTTTTTTTCAATTATTCTGCGGCCCTCAAACACCGTGTTTATTTGAATTGGAATTTTGCCTGCAAATTAAAACATAAGATTTTAAACAACATATTTTTTTTAAAGTTTAGGTTAACATAAGCATAAAATAGTAAAAAGATTATAATATAAAGTAGTGTAGAATCTAGTGGTCTGATTTTTTTAACTACTTAAGATAACTTACCAAATTCGACAGTTCTATGTTTTCAGATGGTGAGACTATTAGAATATAATAGAATAGAAATATGTTTATTTGGTTTACATTACAGCACAAGCATAGAACAAAAGACACAAAGGAAAATAATATATAACATAGTACCTAGCACCAATAGCAATAACATTGCAAGTACCAAATTAAAATTAAACAGGTTGGGTAATTCTAGGTACATAAGGCAAAGGATAACAATGAAAAAATAATAATAATAACAATAAATCGAACCTATAAACAAAGTTAAAACAAAAATACATAGTAGGCAGTAAGCTGCCGTATGCCCCAACCACAACGAGAAATATACTTATCTAGATACTATCCTATCGGTAATCCAGTCATTGACCCTAAGAGTAGGTAGTGAAAGATGTGCTGCAGTAAAACCAGAAGGGACGGATGTCAGCTTGTGTTCCTTCGCACCATAACACGAAGGAACGCTGATTTTCAGACCCCTCCTAAAAGGTAAGTGATACCACGAGCAGTGGCCAGCGGTTTTGTAACTAATTGAAAAATAAAACATAAATAATTAAACAATAACAAATACTTATTAAAACAAAAATAAAATTAATAGGAATAAAGCATGCAAAAGCAACGGAACGTGAAATGTAAAGCGGAACGTAGAAAAATATACCAACTAGTGAACTAAATTATCTGTGACCTTAGAATAGATTTCCTCTCAAAATTGTTAAAAGAACTGTTTCCTTTTTTGTTAACTTTTATCCAATAATTTGAACTTTCTAAAGATTACGAACTTGACACTGGCAGAATTATGAAAAACCAAACACAAAAGCCATACGATAAGAAGAAGAAGATAGAAATAGTACGTTCCGTTCCTTTTGCAAAATATTTGCCAAAAGAACGTTACGCCATAAAAATATTTTACAAGATAACAACAATGTTATAAAATACTTAGGGTAGAATGGAGCGCGCACGAGGATGGATAACCTTCTTTTCTTTTTGACTAATATAGAATTCTGAAAAAAATACAGTCATCATCATCATTTCTGCCGTAGGACGTCCACTGCTGGACATAGGCCTCCCTCATGGATTTCCAGTTATTGTAGTTGGAAGCGATCTGCATCCACCTGCGGTCTTCACCAGGTCATCATCCCATCTTGTTGGTGGACGTCCTACGCTGCGCTTGCCGCAGATGCCGTTGCCTCCACTCGAGAACTTTTCAGCCCCATCGGCCATCTATTCTGCGAGCTACATGGCCTGCCCATTGCCACTTCAACGTGCTACGTACATATCTCCTCATTTCTGATTCGATCACGTAAAGAAACCCCGAGCATAGCCCTCTCCATAGCTCGTTGAGCGACTCTGAGCTTATTCATGAGGCCAATCGTGAACGACCACGTTTTGATTCCATATGTCATCACTGGTAACACACATGGTTTGTAGACTTTATAATTGTAGAAAAAAAAACAGTATATATTATTAAATCATCGGTGATGGCGTATTATGACGTGAAAGGAGAAAAAAGTAATTTACATTTTAATAGTTTAAAATAACGTTAATACTATGTACCTCCATATTTTGGTTTTCACACTAAACTACTTTCTAATTTTCTTCACTTGAGTTTTTTTTATATTGCCTGAAGTGAAACCATCAACCAATAAGCACACACCTTGTTATTTGAAAGCAAGCATTATGCAGTAAATCATTTCAGCCATAAAACGTCCACTGATGAACATAGGCCTCCCTCATGAATCTCCATGAGGGGTAGTTGCCATACTCACCACGCTTGCCAGGCGGGTTGGTGAGCGCAGTATGGGATGTTGATACACGGATAGACGCTGCTGCCCATCTTCCGGAGGTATCCCTTAGCAGGCTCTTACTGCATCCATGGGCATGAGAGAAGGGGTATCATTCTACTGCCGGCACCCACGGCAAAATGCAGTAAATAAATAAAAGAAAATAATGTTGATGAAACATACGTAGGTTTATAAAAAGTAACTAAAAAAAATTAAACAGACCTCAAGACGTAGAAACGCTCAGAAGCAAAAATTCTTGGATTCTTTTTAAAGTCGGAGCCAGCCCAAAATTATTAAAAATCTACCTTATAGTTTCAGAGAAATGCGCGGACAAACATACATAAATAAATATTATGAAACTTGCCACATTTGCTTAGAAGCCCACATAGACCTACAATATACAAAAAATATATTATTATATAATATGAATAAACATATCAGTATAGTACATGTATAAGGATAGGAAAATCTGTAATGTGTATCTAACATTGGCGAAGCCGTGGGTTGAAGCTAGTATAACATAGTAACTTGTTTATATACCAACCTTTTAGCTCTTGCATTTTCCATGTTTTCTACATTTTTGCGCTTTCGTTTCTTCGCTAAAAATAACTTTGTTTTATTTCCCATTATGTCTGAAATATGATTTGTTACAATATAAATTTCTAAAAATATGTTTGCCATCAAAAATAATCATAAAATATTTTACTTACCAAAGTACCAAAATTATTCGATGACGCTATAATTGTCCGCTCGCCCTATACGCACGACAAAGGTCAACACAGGTCAGTCAGAGCGCCAAGCGACATGTCCACACTCTAGGAAGCCTTGCGGCGGACTGACTTGAAATGATTTGCGCGCAGCGTTTTAACGTAGTTTTAAAATATTTACAGAAAAATAATAACAACATAATAATAAAAAATTTAAATGTACGATTTTGAAGAAAATGCTCTACTTTATTGGTAAGCGATTATTTTATTAAATTAGATAAGGTATATCGGTGAAAAAATCATTTAAATTTCGTTATATTTCACATTTTTTGAATTTTAATTTCTCATAGTAAGATAACAAAATCAAACATCTTTTTTACTAACTATTTTCCTAAGGATCTTATTTATTGGTTATTATTTTTTATTAATTAGATATATCAGTATTTTCATAATATTTTGAGCTTCGAAACTGATGCTGAAAGGGAAATTAAGAAAACCTCTAACCAGTTATCTTGATATAACGCGTACATACTATATTAATCGAAATATTTTCTTTAATAACTATTTGGATAACTAAATTTCCTAAAATTATTATTAATTAACATATGGTGTAAAATAAGTGGTTCATGATATTAACGGGTTTGAAAAGTACTGTTTTTGAGCCAAACTGCGCATGGAAGGCGTAAACGCTCACTAAATAAGTTACATTCAAATATCGAGTAAAGAAAATAAAGCTTTTGTATTTTTCTTTATTTCATGTATCAGCATTATGTTTTTGTATGTGTACGTAATATAAGAGATTTTACCTTATCGTAACACAGTTAATAACTAGGTTAGGGTAATAATTAAAACATTATTAATAAGGATTTAATGAATAAATGAATTGAAAAAAAAAATATAAAAAATGCTGGACAAATCACACAGCATCATCTTGCCCCAAGCTAAGCAGAGCTTGTATTATGGGTACTAGATAACTGATATACTAAATACATTATACTACATAGATACGTAAATCATTTGATTTGATATGTAGTTGTTGTAGAATGTACCGCTAAAAGAAAGCAAAAAGCTCCCATAAAAAGAATAGTTCTTAGTTATTCTTCTCAGTAAGCTGCATCAGCGGCCATTAAACGCATATTGGGGGAACCAACAGCTTGTTAGTTAAATCCCGAAGTGCATAAAATAACGAGCTCATTTCCGCAATACGCGCAGCATCATGCATTGAAACCACTTTCCGCGCGACGTGGGCAATGCAGCCGATCGGGGTGGCCCGTGCGGCGGGCTCCGTTCACAACGTCCCTCGTATATTTTAGCCAGTAACAAATGTATGTCCGTCCGAGTGTGGCTTGAATTATCGCGTGTTAGCCCATGGGTGAGGATTTGTGGGGTTATTATTTGCTAACTTTGCTATTCGTTAAGGTAGAATTGCAAAGGTGCAATTATTTTGTCGAGCGGGCGAAGGTACGCCTGCGACGCAAGGGGTTGCGGGTTCGATTCCCTCCTCGGGACAAATGTCGGTACGATCTGCAGATATTTGTTCAGGGTGTTCTGGGTGTTTTTATATATATAATAAAAATATCTATCTATGTAGTATAATGTATTAAGTATATCAGTCATCTAGTACCCATAACACAAGCTCTGCTTAGCTTGGGGCTAGATGATGCTGAGTGATTTGTCCAGCATTATTTATTTATTTATTTATTTTTCGGAATTGCATGTCAGGATTGAGTTTTGTTAGAAATCAGTTATTTTGTTATCCTAGCTTACATGTTTATGTAAGTAAATGATCTTGTTCTTTATCTTTATCTTCGCCTCGGCTTATACTTGCCGATTGTTGACTGCTGTGATGTGCTCCTCGACCCGTTCGGCTAACGTCCGTTTAGTTAGCCCTATGTGAGAACGGCCACAGCTCCAGTCAATCTTGTAAACGCCAGGCATTTGCAGCAGTATCCTATCTTTAGTACAGGATAGGATACCGCTGAGAAATTTTATATACAATCCTGCAATTTAATAACTAATAATAATGCTAACAACACGGAAAGCCGTGTATCAACTTCCCATACTGCGCTCGCCAACCCGCCTGCCAAGCGTGGTGAGTATGGAAACTACCCCTGATCCTTGAGGGAGGCCTGTGTTGAGTAATGGACGTTTAACGGCTGAAATAATGATGATGATATAGAAAAACATCCAGAACACCCTAAACAAATATATGTAGATGGTACAAGCCAACTACCACCTAAGCCAAAACTTTGTAATATGTATGTATATGTATGAAATAAATAAATCGGAATCTGAATCTGACATTTGTTCCGAGGCGGGAAACGAACCCGCAACCTCTTGCGTCACAGCCGGACCTTCACCAGCTACGCCACAAAGGTCGTCACCACGGAAAGATGCCGCTGCCGATCTTCCGGAGGATACCTCCTTCCTTAGCAGTATCTTACTGCAACCACAGGCAAGAGGGGAGGGCCAGCATTTTACTGCCGGCACCGGCAAGTAGCACAGTTACAAGATGGGAACTACCAAAGCGGGTCTGATATCCGGCCGCAGCGTCGTAATGCGGCGGCATTAGCGCGCGGCTATTCCGTGTGAGCTCAAAGCTCCGGGCGCTCCTTTGGCCCGTGCGTTTCTTCGACTTGTTCATTATTCACGTGCACTCGCGTCCTCCCGACCCACAGCGCCGGGTTCTGCTCAACCATCATCATCATCACGCTCCCTCCCTCATGGATCTCCAAGTAGGTACTGATCATGAGGGGTTGTTACCATACTCACCAAGCTTGGCAGGCGGGTTGACGAGAGCAGAACGTGATGTTGAAACATGGATGATGTCGCTGTATTCCTTAGCAGATTCTTGTTGTATCCCACGGCACCCCACGGCAAATGACTTACTATTTCGATCAAGTAAAAGTAGCCTTTCAAACAAAGTGTGCTCATAGCTGTGAAAACAGCTTCGGTTAGACAATTGTTAAACTGAAAAAATATGCAGCTTTCGTATTACTCACACGTTAACGTTTAAACATTTTGAAATAGTTTTTTAGGGTTCCGAGGTACAACAGGAAACCTTATAGTTTCACTTGGTCTGTTTGTCTGTCCGTCTGTCTGCGGCTTTACGAAGAGACTGTTAGTCCTAGAAAGCATTCATCATTTCAGCCGTGATATGTCCACTACTGAACACAGGCCTCCCTCATGGATCTCCATGAGGGGTAGTTGCCATACTCACCACGCTTGGCAGGCGGGTTGGCGAGCGCAGTACGTAATGTTGATACACGGAATGACGCTGCTACCCATCTTCCGGAGGTATCCCTTAGCAGGCTCTATCTAGAAAGCATTATTATTTATAATTTTTTTTCTTGATTTTCCCATGGTGTTAGGTATTGTAGAATAGAAATTTTAAAACTATTTCGACTAGCTTTGCAAATCTAAAAAAATCATGCGTATATTTTTAACCATGAACTTTCTAGAAAAACTATAACGGGAAAATGTAGGTACATACATACATCTACATACGAGTACATACAAAAGTTTTAGTTTTGGAGATATTGTCGCTCAAATAAGTGATACGATTAACAAAAATACCGGAATACTGTAAACCCAGAACTCAATTATTACCTGTTAATATGTTTTGTCAAAAACATACACCAAGTTCTAACAACAGGTCTGCGGGTGACGGGAACCCTTCACAGCGCGTGGCCTGACACGCACCTGGCCTCATTTATTTATGTACTTTGATTCTCGCTTGTGTCTGTAACACTACGCCTATTAAGAAAGTTCAGTGCTGTTTAAATTCTGAGAAACTTTGAGAATATATAAGTCAAAGTTATAATGCGAAGATGGGCAGTCACTCTCTTGGATCAAACTTTGTCTAAATAATAGTGGGCACATTTTTCAGTCTGCCGACTGACACCAGAGGTGAAAGGTCAAGCCTCGCAAGGTTCACTATAATTGCTATTTTAGTCAGAGGCAACGATTAATGTCCATCGCTAATGGGACGTACTTACAACAGATCTTTCGCATAAAACAATTTCAGAATACAGAATATCTTTCTAGTTTACTGTTGTACTTACATAGGTGTTGTACAAGTGTATGCAGTCTGTCCAAAACTGGACATACCTACAACAAACCAAGAACAATGTAAAAACAATAACTAAAAATAAAAAGTTTTACAAAAACAAATCTTTTTTAGTTATTTCGTATACTCTCGTAGTATTCTTTGAGATTGTAAAATACTCTTTTTATCATCCATTTTTTGAGACAATTTTTAAAACTAGTGGTTCTTTCTATTGTTTTTATATCTATTTATTATAAGTGGACGTTTCAATGTTTTTTAATTGCAAACTATAGAAATAAATGATTGAATTTCTGAATCTAATGGAAGATTGTTATAAATTTGTAAAGCTTTAATAATATAATTATGTGCTCTTGCTATACATACTGTTATTAATTTGTGGATTTTGGATTTCAAACATTTAACTCTAATAATATATATACATATATTTCAAACCTTTAATTCTAATAATATACATACATATATTATTAGAGTTAAATGTTTGAAATAGCCATGCATATGCATGACTCCAGCCCTCATCTGTCTAATCTGAAACTGGAATATCCGCAAGGTTTGGTTTGGAAAATGTATAACAAACGAAGAGGTAACGTGCGCGGTAAATCATCTCGCGTCCGGCGGAGGAATGCAATAAATAAAATAATTAGATAATAAATAAAGCGATACTGCTTGCAGGTCACGCGGCGATGCCGTTTATTTGTTTAATCTAAATGCTAATTGCTGGCAGCGGCCGGGGGGGGGGGGGCGTGCTGCGGGGCTGCGGGCGGGGGGACGCGCACCAGCTCAGTAGGGCTTTGTAGTGTCTCGGACGATACATTTAGTGCCTGTCAACGAATACTTTCACATTAAATTATCCAAAGATTAAATTAATCCAAAGAGGACGGCGAACCCACTAAACTAATTCAACTTTATTGGCCACAAATCAAGTTAACAAAGTTACAAAGTTTAATGCTTAATTCCTGGATCTTCGAAAGTTATATAATAGTAAAAGCACGTAATTAATTTCACCAAGGTTTATTTAGGCTTAACTAATATTTGGTATGAACCCCACGCTGCAAAAAGCTGTGTCCTAATTATTAATGTATAAATAAAGAGCAGAAAGCAGATAGAAACTCATCACTAAGTCGGTTAGTGCGCCGCGCCCGTTCGCAGTCGGACTGAATGACGGACAAAAGAACATGAACAGCATAAATACTGTGCATTAAAACACGATTTGTCTCATTTGCACAAACTTTAATTGAAGTCGGGCACCGGAGGTGTCGACCAAAGCGCTTTACAATAAAATTGAGTCGGTCGGTTGAACTTTAACTTTTGTCACATGCTAATGGTGCTCTGGAGGTAGGGTTTCCGTGCCGCAGGGTCACTGTGAGTGGTGACGATGACGCTAAGCGCTCGCTACGTATGCGCTACGAATTGCTACGAGCTTACTATGACTTGTTACGAAACTACGAAGATAGTTTTGAATAATTTAAAAAATGTTGATTTGTATTTTAAAAGACCACAAAAAGTCTTTTAGAACATCAAAATCATCTCCTAATAACTGAACAGTTTCAGTATTCGCAGAGTGGGCGCCGCCCGCGCCGGGCTTGTGGACAAAAAACGAGCACCGGCGCTCCAATTAAGACAATTACTCGACAAATTCAACAGATCGCCCCAAACACCACGCGGAATTCGTTAAGGCTAACTTGTTTTCAATTAAAGCCAACTTCGGAGCGAAACTTCGATTGCGAAACTGAAAATGAGCACAGGATGATACACAACTGTTACTAACATGCTAGTTTAACATGAATAACACCATCAAATTGATATTCCAAGTAAATTCTTGGCTCCTTTTATGTAGAATTTGTAAGAAAAGGGTGTTGGCATATCACTAAATATGATTGATATTCGTCCCTTGCTCATCCGATAACACGATGCCGCGCGCCGGCCGCCGAGCGCGGAGCCGTCGCACTAGTTGAATAACGGTACGTGAGTATAACGATATCGCTACGTTATCGCATCACATTTGCCTTTGACTGCATAGCTGCTGTCTCCTAGACAGATGTGTAACTCAATAATACATTATGTCTGATAGAGATCATTGAATTGATACTAGACGAGGAACTGTTAACTAAACAAGCTTTAACATCTCGTAGTCTACTTATAAAAGCTTAAAGAATGACAGTAAGCGTTGTACTCAACTAAATAGTTACCTATCTTGTTTATTGTTCACACAGTAGGTATAACTTAACTGTTTTAACACACAAAAATATCTTGATTAATGGTCGTCATATTGTAGTGATAGTTCTAAAAATCAAAAGAAACGTTTCCGAAACCTCTCTGCGCTATTAATAAAGGAATAAATGCAACAATGCTGAAGCGGATCCGTGGTTGTTCCGGTGTGAGGCACGGCCCGGCGGCATCGGCAGCGACCCTCGATGGATCCTCCCTTTATTCAATTCGTCGTTTTGCATAAACTGTTTACGGAGCGCGGCGGCCCGTCAGCCGTCGTTCCTCAGCCTTTTGACGGCGAGGGGGGCGGGCGGGGTGGGGGGGGGGGGGGGGGGGGGGGGGGGGGGGGGGGGGGCACTCGCAGCACGGCCAAGTGTGAGCGCTCATAGCCGTTGCTTGTTGTGTAAATAGTTTAAAAGGCATAGGACGCCGCGCCAAGACAGGTCGAGCACGATTTTTATTCCATTCGAATCCAAAATATCCAGCTGCCCTTAGGTATCACTTGTACTTATTAGACTTAGTTTATAAATAAGGCACAAACCTGTATTATTTCAAACCCGATATCATTCGGAATAACTACATGATGTGTCATAATATAATTTTAGGGTTTCAGACCAAAATGGTAAAAAGGAACTCAAGGACAGTTGTGACTTTGTCTGTCTGCTTGTCTGTTAGATCTTGAGAACTACTGATGCTATCGACTTGAAATTTGAAATGGAATGGACACAAACCTTACTCACTAATATTGCGACTGAAAAACATTCTTGTTATGATTGCAAAAGGGGCGGAAAGGGAGCCTTCAAAATTTTAAGTAGAGTTACTGGGTCATATGGGGTATGTGATCATGTGAAAGGGTTTAATTTTCACAATAAGAAACAGTTTTTATTTTTCCTTTAAGCCGTAAAGTTTTCAACTTATATATGTATTTACAAAAATGTTTAATAAAATCCGTTTCGTTAAATGAAAAATATTTCTTTTGAAAGCAAGCGTCCGTTGCGTGCGCTGCGTAAATGTTTTTAATGAATGCAACTATCATGTATTTTGCGGAATTGTTCCCCTACAAAGTTCTAAAAAAAGTCTTTGATATCATATGTCTATATAGTATATCCTTTTAAGGTTGACTCAGTATATCAAGCCTCATCCAAATAAATACGTTATAAATGTATATTAAATATCTTTAACTCTCTCATCATCATCATCATCGTTTCAGCCGAAAAACGTCCACTACTGATCACAGGCCTCCCCTCATGGATCTCCATGAGGGGTAGGTAGTTGCGATACTCACCACGTTTGGCAGGCGGGTTGGCGAACGCAGTACGGAATGTTAATACATGTAAAGACGCTACGGCCCATCTTCTCTAGATATCCCTTAGCCAGGCTCTTACTGCATCCACGGGCATGAGGGGAGTGGTAACATTCTACTACCGGCGCCCCACGGCAAAGGAAACTTAGTCACGTCTAAATGGGAAACAATCAATAAGAATGTTCGGGAAGTTATACAAACATGCAGACTGGCTCCAACCAGTTCATGAAACCCAAAAGTCATCTCTTTTGGACAACTGTACAAACAGCAAATAACAAGAAAGTCCCGTCCCCGTTTGGTCGGAACAATAATGCAATAAGTGCAAATGTGTTTGTTTGTCCCGGCGCCGCGCCGGCCGCCCGCGCTCAGCCCGCCGCGTCCCCGTGCCGCCATCCTGCCGTGAACAGGACATGTTCTGTTCTCCGCAGGAATGCTTAAACTCAATGTTTTACTTTTTGTGCCATTTGAAGTTGCTATTTCACTGCTTTAGTTTCATCAGAGTTGTCCTGAGGTAAAGATATTTCCTAAATTCGTTTATTCATTCAAAGTTCTTTAGGTACATTGCTTTTGTTTTATATGACAGAAAAATACTTTCATACGATCATTTCCCTATAGTATTATTATTTATGATAAATGTTTGGGCTCCGTCAAACAAATTAGGAAGGGTAGATGTACGCCGCGGGGTTACAAGGCATTGCTCGTGATCTGCCTATTAGCTATCTGTACCCTGCAACTGACGATAAGGTATCTTGACTTTTGTAACAGGAATAATTGTGAACTAACATTCATTCGCTATATACTAGCTATCAAACCGATCTGGCATCCAGCACCTATCCCATCACAGTAGCAAGGGATATGCGTGTAGTTGTCATGGGCAGGAAGCATTGCTCATAATTGAATACAGTCCTCAACATCTCCCCGGCAGTTGGAATCGCTGCCGCAAAGAGTAAACAACATGGCGAGCTCCCCAGGTAACAAACAGTACTTTTTTAGAATATTGAGGAGTTATATGGCCTCAATAACAGTCGGCTAGGCGCAGATAACCTAATGCTTATCGCATCACTCAGCGGTATAACAATCATAGAAGATTAGGTCGCACCTAAGCAGCGGCTTAGCCGGGATCATAGCACCGTTACAGAGCACCAAGCCCTCACACACACGTACCAAGTAATCTCGCTCATGATCTCAGAGACATTGGCATAAAGATTATTCGTTTGTTCTCCTTTCATACAACGTTTATCAATAATTTATGTTTAGTTATCGTATCATGCCAAACACTTATTTTATAAGTTATATTTCATATATAGGTAAAATATAAAATAGCAATGGAAGTACCTAGTAGAAGTCACGCGAGGTGCCAGTATCGTACACGTTTGGAAAAGTACCTATAGGTGAATCAATATCGCTCATCGTTAAAGGCATAAAAATATTATTTGAATAGGGTAAATAGCCGCGCTATCAAAAGAGCAAAGTACCCTTACCCACATCTTTAAAAAGGCCCCAACTTTTTATTCACATCCATTCGTAATCGCTTCTCCGGAACTTGACGGACAAAAAGTTTGGGCTTTTGGGTTCAACTTCGAAGACAGGTGATGTTACTATTCATCATCGGGTCTCAGCCGCGGGCGGGGGAGGCTGTATGGCGAGGGGGGAGGGGGCACACGCAGGAAATAGAAAAACTTGGCTCATTTACAATGAGAGTCGCAGAGGTATTATTTTTACGAGCTCGTCGCGGTCGGAACGACTCTGTTTGTTATTATTAAGTTTATTGTGCGGAGTTTGGTAAACATAGTTTTAAAATTCAGAGTGCTCTCAGTTGGAAATCTCTTAAAGTAATGCAATAATTGAATAACGAGATTTTCTGTGGATATTATGATTGTCGACGTTGTTTTCGTCATCTCCGCAAATGCCTAAAGCGTATCGATATCGGGACATCGCATTCGCCGACAGGTCGGCTGTTCAGTGAGATGCGAGCGCGTCCCCCCGCGCCGTTCTGCAATATGTTGCACACAGAGCAGCCTCTCAGGCGGGTGCGACGGGCACTAGATGAATAGTTAATCACTATTCAGTTGAGATTTCATGGCGTATTATGCCTGTTAACCAAATCACCATCAACTGGCTTTTATAGGTGCGACGGATGACTCCAGTAGCCTGTAAGATATCGTACAATAACGGATGGTAAATTAGTTAATGTTTATTTCAAAATTTCCAGGAAATAATTTCATTGTACATCTATACTTAGTTAGAAAATTTCTGAGGAAATCTTCAGCTATATTATCAATAAATAAATATGGCCAAATATTTATTTATTTATTTATTTGTACAGTAGATATAAAGCATACACCACTAGACGTTAGAATATGTATAAAATAAAAATCAAGAACAAGAACAATCAAAGCCAGATAAATAATAATAAAAATTAACAGGAAAAAAACTGGGTATGACAAGAAATACTAGCTATAAAATATTGAAAATAAAATAAAACACGAGAACATAATCAAAAGAATAAAAAAAAGGTAAAATTTACAAAATACACAAAAATATAATGATTAACAACATTAGAAATATCTTCAGAGCACAAACAGGTTTTCTGAAATATGTTAATGTCCGCAAACAAATCAATTTTGGGATTAAGTTTCAGAAGATTTTTTATGTATATTCGAACTCTGATATGTATAACGCCAGGATTTAACAATATGTAAGTATTTATTATCTCAGGAACTGCAGCGTACAGAGTAATAATATTAACTTTGTGCAGCGTCTTGGACCACATGAATACCAGTTGCTGTATTTACTGGGGCTCTATTTATGAATCGCCTATGCCTCGGTTACACTTAGCAAGTTCAGCATGCATCAATAACGCTCCGGGTAAATACCAACATTCGGAGAAAGCCCGAACGCACAAACAAATAAATAGGCGGGTACTTCACACAACGATGAGAAATAGATATGAGATGTAATCCGCGAGAGTGCCTCCGCAGCCGCTTTAATATTTATTATTTGATGTATTAGTCCTACACGGATATTTATTCAAGTACCTCCGTACCTGCCGCACGCCGCGGGACCGGGTACTGGAACCCTCCAGCAATCATTACTTACGAATGTAGGCGGATTCGTCTTCCGGTAATCTCGCTATTCTGTTATCGAACAATTTCTTGGCATTTGTTGTACCTAATTAGTGGGAATTTCGGTTAATTTAAGGTGTATGAGCTATGCCTCGTGGGGTTTTGTTTTCAATACTAGTTAGGTACAGTAAGTAACACCCCCCCCCCCCATTAATGCATGTGTGAAGTAATCCCAACCATATGAAAGTCTAGCCTACTTTAGAACCTAAGTGATACATTCCTAACATTTAGTAATACTGTGACTGTCTAGTTTTAAAGATCCCGATGTTGTGTTAAGCTTGGAGTAGAAAATAAAATTTTAATTGAGTTTAATGTACAAGGCAAAATATATTAATTTATCCTAAGAACATGACAAAGCTGCAGCCTAATGGTGAAAAGCTTATTCTAGAGATGCAGGATCAGCTCGGCAGAACTCCAATCTATCTATGAGTAAGAAAGGTTTATATTAATACAAGTATATAACAAATATTTAAACAGCGCGCATTAGTTCAGTTGGTTAGTGCAAACTTAGAAATCTAGTTCTTTGATTAATACTAGTAGACGACGCGAGAGGTTCAGAGTGAGATGAAGTGACGAGTTCGATGCTTATTTACTAACTCGAACTGATACTGAATTAAGTCGTAAGGAGGGAATGGAAACCTTTGTCCATCAGTGGGACAGTAACGACTAAAATAAATGGTGGTCAATTAGTAATAGTTAATAAGTTAATTAAAGTTATGGGGATCAATTGCATTTTTAAAATGTAGTAAAATCAGAGGCCCCGCCCCGCCTTTAATTGTGAGACTCTTCCGGTGAAGCATGGGCGTCTCCCCACTTCGCCTAGAATTAATAGCTTTGACCTACTACTATTCATTCCAAGCAGATTATTTTACTTCTAGTGGTCCACTCTGATGTGAACGGGTATTAAATATAAGATAAAATAAATGAATAGATAGGCAAAAAGGGGCAAAAGAGGACAAAACAAATAGATCCGAAGGAATAAGGAATAGGGTCGCCATTCCTCTTTGGACTACCCATGTCCCCTCGGAAATTACGTCAAATAATTACCAATATTGTTCGACAGTCTACATTTTAGACTCCTGTCTATCATTTAACAGATTAAAACACCATCGATACACTTTATAGAGACACAATATAAACTATTATTGAATAAAACGAAGGGTTTATGGGATAGGGAGGCATTCCTAAATGGCGTTTCGACGATTTCAGGACAGATACAAAACCCTACACAGATGCCGAAAGAGCAGTCTTCCTCCTATGAGAGCATGGTATCGGTCCTGGGGATATAAAGTATTTACTTACCTAATGTGTGAAAGGACAGGATAGAACTGAAATCTACCTAGATCTTAATAACTAATTGGTAAATCCAGTTTCTGCATCTCGTCAAAATCTAAAACCGAGAAGCTTAATAATTCTATTATGCTTCATAAATAAAATAATGTTACTCGTTAGATTTGAAGTATCGCAGCGTCGCCAATGATCTTAATTATATGGATGAGCTTTAGAAATAAATTCCACGTTTAGTTATACTATCAAGTCAAATATATTCTGCTTTCCGTTCATATGCAAAATGTCTATTTCGCTAATAACTTTAATATCAGGAAAGATGAAAGGAATTACACATTCTGTAGAAAATTTATAACATGCCATCTAGAAGACTAAATATTAATAATCATCCATTAAATAATTTCTCCCTTCCGCTTCAGCTGTTTTATGTACTTGTGCAGCGGCTGGATACGCGTATGTCAGGCGTGTGTATATATCCGTATGGGGTATATTTGCCAGTGTAAGCCGAATCGACATGTCTTTGTTGGACAGGATGGGGCGGAGGATTATCCGCGCCGCTTTTGTAGAGGCGCAGGCTCGTCTTGTTTGTTTGTCCAACATGAGGCCTTTTTCGGGGGTTACTCCCAGGTAGTTGGCGCCTGACATCCACTCGATGGGGTGGTTGAGGAGATGCATGCAGGTGTTCAATTGTGGTGGTGCGCTTCCGGGAGAAGGCTGCCGCTTGCGTTTTTTTTAACGTTCACGGATAGTCTCCAGTTGGCCAGCCACTCCGGAAGGGAGTCTTAGGTGCGCTGCATCTTCAGCTGGGCATGAGATAAACCCATCGATGTGGTGATGTAGGCCGCGTCGTCGGCATAAAGGGCCAGGAGTGTGTCGTCAGGGCATGGGATTTCATCAGTGTACCACGAGTAGCATACTGGTGAAAGGTGTAACCCTGTGGCACACTGGCTTTTATCGGGCGCTCTGTCGATAGGTGATCTTCCACTCTAACCTTGAAGCTCCGGTTCTTGAGGAAAGAGGTGATCCTCTGAGGGGTCTCCGACTGTAACAGCTTAAACAGCAGCCTGTCGTGCCAGACCCGGTAAAAAGCCTTTTTCATGTCCAGGAATACTGCTACTGCGTGTTCCTTTCTGTTCATGGTGTGCGTCAGGTGGTGCAGTACCCTGGACAGATAGAGTGTGGTGCTGTGTTCGGCTATCCGCCTTTCCCAGTGCTGTGCTGCATCTTGTCGTAGTTCTGCTTTGACGACCTCACAGATAGCGTTTAGGCGTGTCTTCAGTGCTGGGTCTCTGGTCTGTTGTCAAAGGGCGAGCGGTAGGGGACGCTGCTATCGAGGCGTAGGACGTCGATTGCGTTGAAGTAGGTGATGGTGTGGTCATCATTCTTTCCCGTTGCGGTAGTTGTTTCCACTCTGCTTCGGTAACTTGCCTTTTTTGACTCGGGTCCTCCGGCGATGTTGGAGACTCGATTTCCGCCCGTTTACGGCGGAGGTTGGGCTGCGAAGCTTGGGGGGGTCGCATCTCGTCATTTATGATGATCGTCGCCTCTTGATCGTCGGTTTGATTCGCTGGTGTTCCACGGAGCGTCATTTCCTGTCCCTTTTCGTAGGTCTTAAGTGCCTCCACGAGACCTGGGGTGTCTGCCACCTGTCTCCTAAGGTGCGCTGATAGATAAGTCGATATAGTGCGCCGCCTTTGGACACAGCGGCCCTCTGGTGGTCGTTTGCGGCGTTTGTTTCGCCGCGGGAAGGGCAGGTGGGGGCATCACTTGTGACGGCGATGTCCTTCCGGAAATAGATGGTCGGGCCTGTTTTAGGCTTCTCTTGATCTTGGTCCTCGATCTGGACACAGACCGATCGATGTCCGAACTAGCGGCTCGGCTAGTGGCCGGGGACTCAAGAATGAGGCGTCCTTTCTGGCAGTTCGTCCTTCATGGACGGTTCGGACTGACTCGAAAGGTTGCTGCGTTCCGACAAACTTTGTCGTTGCTGGGTGCCTGAGTATCTAGCTACAAATTGCGGAACTCGTGGGGCACTGTCCAGTGCGCGACCTTTTGCAAGGGGAGCGGGGTCCGGGGGGTCCCGCTTCTTTCCAACATCTTCCTTCTCCATAGGCAATCCGCTCACAGTGCACAATTACAAAAACAAGCACAAACACAACACTTATTTCCAAATTGGCAATGGGCCCAACTCTTAAAATACGCTGTCGAGATCGTAAGTTACAGAGAGGTCCGTGCGCACGCGACTACTTCGGTTGGCAGCGTAGCCACTCCCGACCAACCAAATGAAAGCGTCATGTCAATAAATGTGTCTTGTTCTTCTTTTGTAAATTGACTATTCTATGTAGCTTTTTACTTTAGTGAAAAAACACTTATTCTACTTAGAGAACTTAGAGTTTGATCTTTTTTAAAATCAGTAACTATGTGGAGGTAAAATTCGTGTCTAAAAGTCCTGTTACAGGTTTTCGAAAACCATTTCGCCGCATCAGATCCCCTTAAAACATGGTAGGGTAGGGTAACCGTAGGTGGCAGCATGTTGGGTACCGCGGCGTCGTGTCCGCCGCTGCCCGGCCGCATTACCATACAACAACCTCCGCTATGCAAATGGGCGCTTTGTGCCGCGCATTAGCACCTCCCGCGCGCGCCGACGGACGGGACATTGATGCCTGCATAATTATACATCGGCTACATGCTACAGAATCTATCCGAAACAGATTTTTTTTTTGTATTTCTAATGGAAATTTGGAAATCTGAACTCTTCCTTCCTCAAAGCTGTAGTCGGGCTCTCAGTTCATCCGACACTACGTCGAAAGTATTTACTAGCTCATGCCGTCCCAAATCAAAGGTGCTAGGCACAGGTCTCACCCAAAGTCCTCAACCATCACGATCCTTTGAAGACTCCCGCCCCTCCTGTCGAAGGTGACGAGATCGTCCTGCCAACGCTATCTCGGCTGATCCATACACCGCCTTCCGTCATCGAGGAGCCATGGTGTTTTGATGTAAGCCCACTTCTCCGGCTCACATGGCCCGCCCAGTTCCATTAAAATGTGTCAGTCTTTGATTTATTTTTTTGGGCCACGAACAAGAGAGTGGGGTGCCGGCTGTTAAATGTAGGCCCTCCTTTCTTGCCTGTGGATGCAGTAATAATTTGCCAAGGGATGACTCTGGAAGATGGCTAGCAGCGTCTTTCCGTGTATCCCGTACTGCGCTCGCCAACCCGCCTGCCAAGCATGGTGAGTATGGCAACAACACCTCATGATCAGTGCTTGGAGATGCATATGTCCAACAGTGGTGCCGTACCAGGCGGAGACTATGTTGAACATGAATTCGTCAGTAAAGTGCAATTAGTAGAGGCAGTGCGATCTCAAGCTTCAGTTGAATTCGTAAAGTATCGCCGGAGGTAGGTGTATCCCCGGCCCTCTCGGCGCCGCCGGCGACGAAGTAGGTCGCTTACATTTTTTATCTCAGAAAGTACTTGATTAGATTAGCCGCGCCCGTGTTCTTATTAAATCGCACTCAGCTCCAGTTAATTCCGTGCTTTAGTTAATTCATTATGTTAATTATAAGCGCAAGGACAAAGGTCTCCTTTTTTTGTTCTGACAATTAACTGCTGTTGAATCTCGACTAAGTCATTCATTGGTAACGACACTCCAGCGGCACTACCAGTCGTGCGGTTTACAGTTAACGACACTACCAAGCCTATTTTGGATTAAATTGTAGGTACCTACAGTCAACACAGCAGAGTTCAGTCTTTTTTTATAACTTAGTAAATCATGAAATAAAAAATATATAAGTACCATCGAACTGAGAAACCTCCTCCCTTCTTTTCGTCGGTTAATAAGAGCCAGCTTCAGATACATTGGCATTATTTGCGCGTCCGACGGTGCCCCGCGCGCCGGCGACATGCCTCTAGTTTAGGAGACTAACGACTAATTATTCAAATTAAACAGACACAATTCATGGTAAAATTTATTGAGACATTAAGATGGATTACATGTTTAGCATTGTTGCGTTTATCTCCTTAGCAACTAAATGAGTAACTTAATTTAGTAGGAATAAAATATACCTCGGTAAGTAATATAATACTGCCCTCCTTATCATAAACGCAATAACTCGATTTGTGGGGCCTACAGTTATTGCGTTTATGATAAGGAGGGCAGAATAGCACTCGTTAAAATATCAAGTGAAATAAATCTAATTTGAAAGTTAAAAATAATTTTCTTAATATCTTACAGGTAAGTAGACCCTGCGATCGTTGATCGAGCTTTTGAACTTACAAATAATGTAATTAAATAGAATAATAGTTAATAAAGTTTAGTAAATTAATATTAGTGATAGGTACTTTTAGAAGCTCAAAATATAGTATCGAGTAAACAAGTAAAACTTCGATGACATCGAATTGGTGTTATACATTTGATAAGTTTAACATTGATAGAACAATAATGATGGTATCAATGAGCAGTGTGAGACCGTGGGGTGCCGGCAGTAGAATGCCTCTCCTCTCTTGCCTGTGGATGTAGTTAGATACTGCCAAGCGATACCTCCAGAAGATGTTCAGTAGGGTCTTTCCGTGTATCGCCAACCCGTACCCGTACGAGTTCGCCACAACCCTTCATGAAGATCCATGAGGGAGGCCTGTGCCCAGCCGTGGACGTGGACGTCTTACGGCTGAGATGATGAACGATGAGCTTTATGACAATGCGATGTACACAGCCTCGAGCAAGCAGCGCCAGCGAGCCGGCGCGCCGCGGGGCGAGCACGCGGCCGCGGGGCGAGCCGGCGCGCCGCGGGGCGAGCACGCGGCCGCGGGGCGAGCACGCGGCCGCGGGGCGAGCCGGCGCGCCGCGGGGCGAGCACGCGGCCGCGGGGCGAGCCGGCGCGCCGCGGGGCGAGCACGCGGCCGCGGGGCGAGCACGCGGCCGCGGGGCGAGCCGGCGCGCCGCGGGGCGAGCACGCGGCCGCGCGGCTCGGCTTTTCTCTTCCAGCCGCAGGACGTCCACTGCTGGACGAAGGCCTCCCTTATTGATCACTAAGTACTGATCATGAGATACTCAGCACGCTTGGCAGGTAGGTGAGCGCAGTAGTATGTAGATACACGGAAAAACGTTGCCGCCCATCTTCCGAAGGTATCCCTTGGCAGATTCTTACTGCATCCACGTGCAAGAGAGGAGGGGCAACATTCTACCGCCGGCCCCCACGGAAGGAGCGCGCTGCCCCCAGGCACCGGGCCGCCCCCGGGAGGTCACCTCCTGTCCACACTATGCTCTAAAACAGGCTCTTCGATATCAATACAATTCAGTTTGTACAATTTCACCAAGAACACGCAAATAAGGTTAAAATTGAGCTTTGCCTTTACTAGTAGAGACTACTAAAGGTTTTTCAACAACAATTAATATAGCTTAATTGGAAGGAATCTTTGCTGCATTCATAAGACTCATTCGTATACCATTAAATATGAAAAGCGTTATTATTAAGTTAAGCCGAGCAAAAATACATAACTTTTACCCATAACTAGGGGTTGGTAAACTTGCTTTTACAAAAAAAAAGATAACTTACAAAGCTATAATTTAATTTTAGGCCGATTTTTTACCTGCGCCTTTGACATTTCTATTTTAAACTTTCGCGATCACAACACATTATTACTAACTATATTGAATTATACGAAAGTCGTAGACGTAGGTATGCGGATCGCAAGCTTGAAATGGAGATGGGCAGGGCATGTTGCCAGGCGAGACGACAGCCGATGGACCAAGGCGGTTACAGAGTGGTTTCCGACGGAAACAAGACGGCCTCGAGGCAGACCACCTGCCAGATGGGCGGACGATCTGGCCAGGGTTGCCGGACGACAGTGGATGAGACTTGCACAGGACCGTTTACGTTGGCGTGCTGAAGAGGACGCCTATACCCAGCAGTGGGTGTCAACGGGCTGATATGCTGATGATGATGATATTGAATTATTGGGTACTCAGCACGCCAGTCTTCCCGCGATCACGACCGGAGCATGAGTTTTCACAATTTGTACTCGCTAGCGACTGTAGTTAAAAAAATGTATGACAACTTATACAGCGCCTCTAGCGGATAGTTTAGTACTAAAATACGCAATAAACTATACAGCGACTGTAGTTTGGGCTTCATTTGCTTAGGATTTGGTGGCATGAGTTACAAATCTGACAGATGTCATAGAAACGTACTATTACTACTGTAGTAACGGCAGGCGATCTAACAGTGACAACTCATGGTAGACACACTGGTGCAATCCGGTCGAAACGTCGGGATTAAAATAAAGGTAATTACGATACATACCCGATAATCCAATATAGTAATAATTACATTTGTTAACCGTGATAAATCCTTCATCTTAGCCAAGTAAAGCACATAATACTGGACGCTTGACTTTGTCGGCCCCATCTCTCAGTCCGACACCATCCTACACGTTACAGCTAACTCAGTAACTAAACGCTTTCAATGCGATTAAAAGCAAATTCTACCACACTTTATTCAGAGAATTTCTTAGAAATATTGTTTTGCAATATAGGTCGTAAGTGCAATTATCTTGAGTTGAGCAATACAATGAGCGTTAAGAAGTCACATAATCCTATTATTGCGCTTGCCTCAAATCGATGCCAACCAAATAAATCAAAGCATTTCGATAAGTTTCTCAAAATTGTGACTTGTATAAAATTCACTCACTTAATTAATTAGCAGCTTTAAACATGAGACACAAAGTATCAAAATAACTGAATAAAGTTACAGGGTTTTTTTATAAAATTAAGATTAGCGACAAATCGATATGTAAGTTAGAACGGAACACACTGCCTAGTCGCTACGTTACACAAATATCAACAAACTCGTTTCAATAAAGCTTTCAATTAACTACCATCAGTCTATACTTTATCATTTCAGCACGCCGTTTTAGAATACCGTTACGTATATACTGTTTCACATACAAAATATATATCATCTATCTTTATAACTATTTATTACTCAATGGTCAGTACATATTTACAATGACGTGTGAACATGAGACATTTCATACTTCGTAGCAAGGATTAACAATGAAAAGTTCTTACTTTTTACTTCATTTCACTAAATTTAATAATATTTTGATTATCTAATATAACAGTAAAATAGTATTATTGTTATTTACTTCATTGGGAATATATTTCTATCTAGGTACATAATATCCAAACTAGTATGTAGTAGATAAGGACCAGTACAATTGTTGATATAAGTATGTGCGTTTCGCTGAAATCACTAGCATAGATCAGATTCACAAAATGCTTGTGCGTTATATTTTATTAATATCAATCAATTTGTTAAAACTTTATTCGTATTATAACCGAGCTCAAACTGCGTTAACCTGGACCCAGTATCTACCTCATGAGCAAGAGTAGTGTTCTTTTATTCAGTATTCTACTCTTTGCCTCTTTGCATTTCCACCGGGAGGAAAAGTCGATGTTCTACGATGATGAGGCTTCATTATTCGCACGTTTACTATATTTAAGGGTTTGTCAACTTATCATTTAGCAGGAATTATTGAAGTGATATCGGCTACGGTTCAGTTAATAGTCATTAAATTATTCAATCGTCTATGGTTTTTTTCGTATCGTCTTCGTTTGTTAAATCGTTGATGAAATCCTTTATTCTGTTCAAGCGACATCATGAGGTTACTTCGTCATTACATTAAAAAAATAACTGGGCTCAATCAAGACAACACACGAGGACGTGGTATACGTCCTCTTAAGTTGTAACCGATTGATTACATCGTCTATGCGACATTTAGAATTCGAATAAGACATCGAAACCGCCGGAATATTGTCGCGATATCGGCCTCGCCACTTGATTGGAATTTGGAACTTCTATCGCGGTCCCTGCGTCTCGAACACGATGCAGCGACTTCTATTTTGAAATAACGTTATTCGCCGTCCGCCGGCGACGCGGGCGACAGGGGCGGGTGCGGGACGCGGGGACGGCATGCGCGCGCCGTCCGCCGGCGACGCGGGCGGGTGCGGGACGCGGGGGCGGCACGCGCGCGCCGTCCGCCGGCGACGCGGGCGACAGGGGCGGGTGCGGGACGCGGGGGCGGCATGCGCGCGCCGTCCGCCGGCGACGCGGGCGGGTGCGGGACGCGGGGGCGGCACGCGCGCGCCGTCCGCCGGCGACGCGGGCGACAGGGGCGGGTGCGGGACGCGGGGGCGGCATGCGCGCGCCGTCCGCCGGCGACGCGGGCGGGTGCGGGACGCGGGGGCGGCACGCGCGCGCCGTCCGCCGGCGACGCGGGCGACAGGGGCGGGTGCGGGACGCGGGGGCGGCATGCGCGCGCCGTCCGCCGGCGACGCGGGCGGGTGCGGGACGCGGGGGCGGCACGCGCGCGCCGTCCGCCGGCGACGCGGGCGACAGGGGCGGGTGCGGGACGCGGGGGCGGCATGCGCGCGCCGTCCGCCGGCGACGCGGGCGGGTGCGGGACGCGGGGGCAGCACGCGCGCGCCGTCCGCCGGCGACGCGGGCGACAGGGGCGGGTGCGGGACGCGGGGGCGGCATGCGCGCGCCGTCCGCCGGCGACGCGGGCGGGTGCGGGACGCGGGGGCAGCACGCGCGCGCCGTCCGCCGGCGACGCGGGCGACAGGGGCGGGTGCGGGACACGGGGGCGGCATGCACGCGCCGTCCGCCGGCGACGCGGGCGACAGGGGCGGGCGCGGGGTCAGGGCGCAGGGTGCGGGGGCGGCGGGCGCGGCGCGCGGCGCAGCGAGTAGGTCTCGGGGTGGAAGAGCGGCGGGCACTGCAGGTGCGGGTAGGGCCCGCGCACGCCGCCCGCCGGCGACGCGGGCGACGACTGCAACAAACAAGCGGCACTGATACTCCAGAACACTGGACAATAGCTGCAATGACCGATTATGCTCAGCGATGGTGTTGCTGTTGAGGGCTGGGGGGTGCGCGGGAGGGGGGGGAGGTACCTGCGAGGTCGCGGCGCGGGCGAACATGAGGCGCAGGCGCGACACGCCGGGCCCCGCCGCGCCGTCACAGCCGGCGCCGCCGCTCCAGCTGCAACAAGCACACCTAGCTGTAACATTACTATTACGTACGCACTATTAAGTAATCATAATGAATTAGGTACACTTTACAATGACGTGATTATTGAAAACTTATTGTTGGTGCTAATTAATGAGTGCGCATTGTGTGGATGCTGCTGCGCTGGCTCACGTCAGCGCCGCCCGCCGCGGGCGTGTGGTTACTGAGGAGGCGACACCGACGAGCAGCAGCCAACTCGACTCCAGCCGCGCTCGCCGCGGGCGTGTGGTTACTGAGGAGGCGACACCGACGAGCAGCAGCCAACTCGACTCCAGCCGCGCTCGCCGCGGGCGTGTGGTTACTGAGGAGGCGACACCGACGAGCAGCAGCCAACTCGACTCCAGCCGCGCTCGCCGCGGGCGTGTGGTTACTGAGGAGGCGACACCGACGAGCAGCAGCCAACTCGACTCCAGCCGCGCTCGCCGCGGGCGTGTGGTTACTGAGGAGGCGACACCGACGAGCAGCAGCCAACTCGACTCCAGCCGCGCTCGCCGCGGGCGTGTGGTTACTGAGGAGGCGACACCGACGAGCAGCAGCCAACTCGACGCCAGCCGCGCTCGCCGCGGGCGTGTGGTTACTGAGGAGGCGACACCGACGAGCAGCAGCCAACTCGACTCCAGCCGCGCTCGCCGCGGGCGTGTGGTTACTGAGGAGGCGACACCGACGAGCAGCAGCCAACTCGACTCCAGCCGCGCTCGCCGCGGGCGTGTGGTTACTGAGGAGGCGACACCGACGAGCAGCAGCCAACTCGACTCCAGCCGCGCTCGCCGCGGGCGTGTGGTTACTGAGGAGGCGACACCGACGAGCAGCAGCCAACTCGACTCCAGCCGCGCTCGCCGCGGGCGTGTGGTTACTGAGGAGGCGACACCGACGAGCAGCAGCCAACTCGACTCCAGCCGCGCTCGCCGCGGGCGTGTGGTTACTGAGGAGGCGACACCGACGAGCAGCAGCCAACTCGACTCCAGCCGCGCCCGCCGCGGGCGTGTGGTTACTGAGGAGGCGACACCGACGAGCAGCAGCCAACTCGACTCCAGCCGCGCTCGCCGCGGGCGTGTGGTTACTGAGGAGGCGACACCGACGAGCAGCAGCCAACTCGACTCCAGCCGCGCTCGCCGCGGGCGTGTGGTTACTGAGGAGGCGACACCGACGAGCAGCAGCCAACTCGACTCCAGCCGCGCTCGCCGCGGGCGTGTGGTTACTGAGGAGGCGACACCGACGAGCAGCAGCCAACTCGACTCCAGCCGCGCTCGCCGCGGGCGTGTGGTTACTGAGGAGGCGACACCGACGAGCAGCAGCCAACTCGACTCCAGCCGCGCTCGCCGCGGGCGTGTGGTTACTGAGGAGGCGACACCGACGAGCAGCAGCCAACTCGACTCCAGCCGCGCTCGCCGCGGGCGTGTGGTTACTGAGGAGGCGACACCGACGAGCAGCAGCCAACTCGACTCCAGCCGCGCTCGCCGCGGGCGTGTGGTTACTGAGGAGGCGACACCGACGAGCAGCAGCCAACTCGACTCCAGCCGCGCTCGCCGCGGGCGTGTGGTTACTGAGGAGGCGACACCGACGAGCAGCAGCCAACTCGACTCCAGCCGCGCTCGCCGCGGGCGTGTGGTTACTGAGGAGGCGACACCGACGAGCAGCAGCCAACTCGACTCCAGCCGCGCTCGCCGCGGGCGTGTGGTTACTGAGGAGGCGACACCGACGAGCAGCAGCCAACTCGACTCCAGCCGCGCTCGCCGCGGGCGTGTGGTTACTGAGGAGGCGACACCGACGAGCAGCAGCCAACTCGACTCCAGCCGCGCCCGCCGCGGGCGTGTGGTTACTGAGGAGGCGACACCGACGAGCAGCAGCCAACTCGACTCCAGCCGACCAGTGCTCAGGGATAGTAGGGCCGTGCGGTGGTCCAGTAAACGTAAAAAACCCATTAAACAATCAGTGTTACGATAGATAGGTATTAGTTAGAACGTAATCGTCATTTAGGTACATTATGAAACATTGTTCTAACATTCATTTAGCATAAGCACAAAATTGTTTTATACGAGTATGTTTTACTAACCCCTTAAATTGTAGCTCCTCATTTCATCTCATTCAGCATTCCTCCCTCGGGAGCATGTTCGATACATCGACCACCATTTCCGCATCTTCAGCAGTTTGGCCTAAGGAGGTCGCACGGGCGCCCGACGTGAGGCAGTGCATCAGCAGCATCCACACAAACCGCACTCATTAATTAGCATTAACTTTAAGTTTACAATAAATACTTAATTGTAAGGTGAACTTAATAGTTTCAATCCAGCATCACGGGAAATAGCAAACGCGATTTCCTACAGATACAGAAGATACAAGTGAAACTAATAAGGCGTGTTAGAGGGCGGGTTACCTGTCGTCGGCGGGCGCCGCGGGCGCGCCGGGCGCGGGCGCGCGGCTGTGCACCTGCGCCAGGGAACTAATAAGGCGTGTTAGAGGGCGGGTTACCTGTCGTCGGCGGGCGCCGCGGGCGCGCCGGGCGCGGGCGCGCGGCTGTGCACCTGCGCCAGGGAACTAATAAGGCGTGTTAGAGGGCGGGTTACCTGTCGTCGGCGGGCGCCGCGGGCGCGCCGGGCGCGGGCGCGCGGCTGTGCACCTGCGCCAGGGAACTAATAAGGCGTGTTAGAGGGCGGGTTACCTGTCGTCGGCGGGCGCCGCGGGCGCGCGGCTGTGCACCTGCGCCAGGGAACTAATAAGGCGTGTTAGAGGGCGGGTTACCTGTCGTCGGCGGGCGCCGCGGGCGCGCCGGGCGCGGGCGCGCGGCTGTGCACCTGCGCCAGGGAACTAATAAGGCGTGTTAGAGGGCGGGTTACCTGTCGTCGGCGGGCGCCGCGGGCGCGCCGGGCGCGGGCGCGCGGCTGTGCACCTGCGCCAGGGAACTAATAAGGCGTGTTAGAGGGCGGGTTACCTGTCGTCGGCGGGCGCCGCGGGCGCGCCGGGCGCGGGCGCGCGGCTGTGCACCTGCGCCAGGGAACTAATAAGGCGTGTTAGAGGGCGGGTTACCTGTCGTCGGCGGGCGCCGCGGGCGCGCCGGGCGCGGGCGCGCGGCTGTGCACCTGCGCCAGGGAACTAATAAGGCGTGTTAGAGGGCGGGTTACCTGTCGTCGGCGGGCGCCGCGGGCGCGCCGGGCGCGGGCGCGCGGCTGTGCACCTGCGCCAGGGAACTAATAAGGCGTGTTAGAGGGCGGGTTACCTGTCGTCGGCGGGCGCCGCGGGCGCGCCGGGCGCGGGCGCGCGGCTGTGCACCTGCGCCAGGGAACTAATAAGGCGTGTTAGAGGGCGGGTTACCTGTCGTCGGCGGGCGCCGCGGGCGCGCCGGGCGCGGGCGCGCGGCTGTGCACCTGCGCCAGGGAACTAATAAGGCGTGTTAGAGGGCGGGTTACCTGTCGTCGGCGGGCGCCGCGGGCGCGCCGGGCGCGGGCGCGCGGCTGTGCACCTGCGCCAGGGAACTAATAAGGCGTGTTAGAGGGCGGGTTACCTGTCGTCGGCGGGCGCCGCGGGCGCGCGGCTGTGCACCTGCGCCAGGGAACTAATAAGGCGTGTTAGAGGGCGGGTTACCTGTCGTCGGCGGGCGCCGCGGGCGCGCCGGGCGCGGGCGCGCGGCTGTGCACCTGCGCCAGGGAACTAATAAGGCGTGTTAGAGGGCGGGTTACCTGTCGTCGGCGGGCGCCGCGGGCGCGCCGGGCGCGGGCGCGCGGCTGTGCACCTGCGCCAGGGAACTAATAAGGCGTGTTAGAGGGCGGGTTACCTGTCGTCGGCGGGCGCCGCGGGCGCGCCGGGCGCGGGCGCGCGGCTGTGCACCTGCGCCAGGGAACTAATAAGGCGTGTTAGAGGGCGGGTTACCTGTCGTCGGCGGGCGCCGCGGGCGCGCCGGGCGCGGGCGCGCGGCTGTGCACCTGCGCCAGGGAACTAATAAGGCGTGTTAGAGGGCGGGTTACCTGTCGTCGGCGGGCGCCGCGGGCGCGCCGGGCGCGGGCGCGCGGCTGTGCACCTGCGCCAGGGAACTAATAAGGCGTGTTAGAGGGCGGGTTACCTGTCGTCGGCGGGCGCCGCGGGCGCGCCGGGCGCGGGCGCGCGGCTGTGCACCTGCGCCAGGGAACTAATAAGGCGTGTTAGAGGGCGGGTTACCTGTCGTCGGCGGGCGCCGCGGGCGCGCCGGGCGCGGGCGCGCGGCTGTGCACCTGCGCCAGGGAACTAATAAGGCGTGTTAGAGGGCGGGTTACCTGTCGTCGGCGGGCGCCGCGGGCGCGCCGGGCGCGGGCGCGCGGCTGTGCACCTGCGCCAGGGAACTAATAAGGCGTGTTAGAGGGCGGGTTACCTGTCGTCGGCGGGCGCCGCGGGCGCGCCGGGCGCGGGCGCGCGGCTGTGCACCTGCGCCAGAGAACACACGTCATGTCGGGCTCACAATAGATACTGTCAGTCAATGCGAAGTGGATGAGACTAGCACAGGGCCGTGATAGATGGCGCAAACTACGGGAGGCCTATACCCAGCAGTGGGTGAAGGCAGGCTGTGTATGATGATGATCAATTTAATTCATTCGGAATGTAAAGCACTCGGTTCGAAACCGATAAAGGCAGTCAAGATTTTCGACCCGACGGTTAATTGCTCCGTGGCCGAACGGTTAAGGCAGCCTGCGTTGAAGGTGTTCGTCTGAACGTTACGGGTTCGAGTCCCGTCGGAGACAAAATTTTGATTGCATTTTTCATTTCTATAATGATACCTTAGTGTGGGTTTACACTTTAAATAAAAAATTGCTTATAAAATTAACTAAAGCGACATCTCTTCACTGCTACTGACTACTGGTTGTCGGACAGTGGGCTAGAATATCTCTAAGAATTTCAGCTAGATGTCGCCACTCGGTTCGAAACCGATAAAGGCAGTCAAGATTTTCGACCCGACGGTTAATTGCTCCGTGGCCGAACGGTTAAGGCAGCCTGCGTTGAAGGTGTTCGTCTGAACGTTACGGGTTCGAGTCCCGTCGGAGACAAAATTTTGATTGCATTTTTCATTTCTATAATGATACCTTAGTGTGGGTTTACACTTTAAATAAAAAATTGCTTATGTAAAGTACTGTTGCGCACGGCGTAAGCGAAATTAATCCAGAAAGGACCGGTGTACGAGCAACCCAAAGAGTCCAAAGGTCACTGTATTGTTTTCAACACAAACACGTGAAGTTTCGTTCTGTCCTTAAAGTCATGCTTAGGAAACCGTACAGGCATCCAACAACTGAGCTGTACAATGATAGTCGCGTTTTAAGCGTTCGACAACATTTTATTTACAGGACGTCCCTAGCTGCGCATAAATCAGTTTTACTTTCGGAAAATCTTAACAATTGGCTAATAAAAGAGTTTTTAAAATTCCTACCCCGTCGGTAAACACATTCTTTGCTTACCGCTTTGGTGAAGAATTTATTAGGGCACATGTCTACAACAAAGTGGTAAAATATTGTAATATAATAGATAAGTCAGTCTGTGAAGCTAAACATATTGTATTGAAATGGTTGCTCACTTTAAACTACAAAGATACTGAGGATGAGGATATCCTTAAAATATTAAGTTAGGCTAGTAATCTCATTTTTAATATATTTTTATTGTTTTCATTTTCATAAATTCTGTTTCTTTTTATCATTAATTTTATTTCTGTCTTCTCTTATAATTATTACGAGTCAAGTAGTCACACCGGCACAAACAACTGCACAAGTTCATGTGAGATTGGTCTCCGCGGTACAGGCTTGGATAGCTATGTAATGTTTGTTTGTTAGTCTTTATGGTATTATGGTATGGCGACAACTATCATTGTAATGAACTACTTATTATATTTTATTCTTCTATATTGTATTGTTATTATATTGTTATTAAAGCCGTGTTGGCCGAGTGGTAGTACCCCCGACTTTCGATCCGAAGGTCGTGGGTTCGATACCGGCCGTGCACCAATGGATTTTTCTTTCTTGAAATATTTATGTGCACACTTAACACGAGCTTTAACGGTGAAGGAAACATCGTGAGGAAACCCGCGGCTTAGTTAGCTTCAGACGTATTGACCTGTTCTTTCCTCTGAATAATAGCTGACTAAGCTGAGAGGATGGTATAGGTGCTGGGCAAGCCTAATCCATCTAACAATGTCCCAGGCACTGCAGCGTCCCGTACAGCATGATTACCAGTTGCTGACGCTGTATAAATCATCTATAATAGATGCAAAGGCCTTACTTTTTTTACTATATTGTATTGTTATATATCAGACAGTGGGCAAAATACATCCCAAGATTTCTGCTAGCGGTGCTTCAACCGATAAACAGTCAAGATTCTTGACCTGGCCACTAGCTGTTAAGCGCGTTAAGGGTGTTCGACTGAACGTGCAGGTTCGAATCTCAGAATCCACAAAGGCTAGAGAAATAGTCTACATGTTTGACCAAACGACAAGTGGTTCCGTGGTCGAACGGTAAAGTCACTCCGCGTGATGGGTGTTCGTCTACACGTGCGGGTACGAATCCACAAAGGCAACAGAAAGTTCAATGTTTACTTTATCGTTCCTCCGGAGCGAGTCCCGGCGGCGCTCGGGCGGCGCGGGGGGCGCGAGGGCCGCGGGGGGCGCGGGGGGCTCTCCCGGAGGATACACTACCTTCTCGTAGCTGGAACAAATTACACACTATTATATAAAGATTACAAAGATACGTCCTTGCCGTGATGTGACCGCGACGTTTTGTTTCCACAAATGAGAAGGCTCGCTGGTTCGGAATCAGTGTACCTACCCTAAACGCTGTTAGCCGACGTGGTGTGTGTTATTTTTAACAAGGAAGTTTGTGCAATACGATTGCACAATAAATGGTAGCAATAACAGTTGGGTTTATTGGAATATAAGCCTTACACACATTAAAGACAATGCCACAGTTTTAGGTTTCAGGGCATTACTAACTTAAACAGGTAACTTAGGTGATTATAGAACAAACAGATTTAAATACTATAGAGACTTAAAGACTAAACAAGCAGTTGGGAATTCACAACATAACTTTTGATATAGCGAAGTTAGTATAACCGTTTTGAATCAGCGATTTTGGACGCATCCCGGGCCGCAGCTGACGTCGCTGTGAGACAAGCACGCGCCACACGGCGCCGTCCTGAACGTGTGTTAGTAATAGGTTTATACTATATATATGTTACATTTAAGGTATACATCTATGGGCCGTAGAATAAGTTATTTAAGATCTGTGTACTTTTCTATTGTTGCTTGATAATAAAGATATTATTATTATTATATTGTAAGCATACTGCACAGCAGATATGACTCACCCATCCTTCCCCTTGGCAGCGGGCGGCGGCGCGCGTGCGGGCGGCGCGCGGGCGGGCGGCGGGCCCGCGGCGGGCGCTGCGGAGGAGACGGCGTCAGTGGAACAACTCATCACTTCTAGTACTTATTTTATGATAAATTATGATACGCCCTTGCCGTGATGAGACCGCACCGTTTTGTTTCCACACTTAATTAGTTAAGAAACAAAAATCAAAAATACCTTATTCAGTGCGGCCGCATGGACCTTATTGACGCGTCACAAATTACAAAATGAAACAACACAAATCAATAGAATAAAGCACATAATTTAATCTGTTCACTTCAGATGACACGCGAGTTAGAAAAAGAAGCGAACAGAAGGGCCTAACTCGGTCGTTATAGTCATAATTTAATTTTCAGTCATTTGTAATCAGTGTACTTCTAAACACAACACAACAGTGTTAACCGGACATGAGGTATGTTATTTATTTTCGCAACTTAGTGCAAGTTGATTGCACAATAAATGGTACCAATAACAGTAGGGTTTATAGGCAAAACCAGTGTGCGTGCATCGGCATTACTGTTAACGCACACATGAAGACAAAGCCACAGTTTTTGGTGTCAGGGCACAGCGAACGATTGATATCTTACCCGCATGCGGCTTAAAGTTATTCTCATGTCAGCTGAAAGAAATTAGGAATCGTCTAATTCTAATTCTAGTGGGGTTACCAGATCTGCACTGACGTCCCGCATTGGGGTGTATTGTGAATTGTCCCCCGTGACACTGCCCCGACCCCAGCCAACCCCACTCCTTGAAGTACCGGAGGACTCCGGGAGGGTGATTACGTATCTTGCAATTCTATATCTCGCGTGGTGTGGCGTACGTACCGGCGGCGGGGGGGTCGGGCGGCGCTCTGGCCGGCAGGGCGCGTGGTGTGGCGTACGTACCGGCGGCGGGGGGGTCGGGCGGCGCTCTGGCCGGCAGGGCGCGTGGTGTGGCGTACGTACCGGCGGCGGGGGGGTCGGGCGGCGCTCTGGCCGGCAGGGCGCGTGGTGTGGCGTACGTACCGGCGGCGGGGGGGTCGGGCGGCGCTCTGGCCGGCAGGGCGCGTGGTGTGGCGTACGTACCGGCGGCGGGGGGGTCGGGCGGCGCTCTGGCCGGCAGGGCGCGTGGTGTGGCGTACGTACCGGCGGCGGGGGGGTCGGGCGGCGCTCTGGCCGGCAGGGCGCGTGGTGTGGCGTACGTACCGGCGGCGGGGGGGTCGGGCGGCGCTCTGGCCGGCAGGGCGCGTGGTGTGGCGTACGTACCGGCGGCGGGGGGGTCGGGCGGCGCTCTGGCCGGCAGGGCGCGTGGTGTGGCGTACGTACCGGCGGCGGGGGGGTCGGGCGGCGCTCTGGCCGGCAGGGCGCGTGGTGTGGCGTACGTACCGGCGGCGGGGGGGTCGGGCGGCGCTCTGGCCGGCAGGGCGCGTGGTGTGGCGTACGTACCGGCGGCGGGGGGGTCGGGCGGCGCTCTGGCCGGCAGGGCGCGTGGTGTGGCGTACGTACCGGCGGCGGGGGGGTCGGGCGGCGCTCTGGCCGGCAGGGCGCGTGGTGTGGCGTACGTACCGGCGGCGGGGGGGTCGGGCGGCGCTCTGGCCGGCAGGGCGCGTGGTGTGGCGTACGTACCGGCGGCGGCGGGGTCGGGCGGCGCTCTGGCCGGCAGGGCGCGTGGTGTGGCGTACGTACCGGCGGCGGCGGGGTCGGGCGGCGCTCTGGCCGGCAGGGCGCGTGGTGTGGCGTACGCGTGGTGTGGCGTACGTACCGGCGGCGGCGGGGTCGGGCGGCGCTCTGGCCGGCAGTGCGCGTGGTGTGGCGTACGTACCGGCGGCGGCGGGGTCGGGCGGCGCTCTGGCCGGCAGGGCGCGTGGTGTGGCGTACGTACCGGCGGCGGCGGGGTCGGGCGGCGCTCTGGCCGGCAGGGCGCGTGGTGTGGCGTACGTACCGGCGGCGGCGGGGTCGGGCGGCGCTCTGGCCGGCAGGGCGCGTGGTGTGGCGTACGTACCGGCGGCGGCGGGGTCGGGCGGCGCTCTGGCCGGTAGGGCGCGTGGTGTGGCGTACGTACCGGCGGCGGCGGGGTCGGGCGGCGCTCTGGCCGGCAGGGCGCGTGGTGTGGCGTACGCGTGGTGTGGCGTACGTACCGGCGGCGGCGGGGTCGGGCGGCGCTCTGGCCGGCAGGGCGCGTGGTGTGGCGTACGCGTGGTGTGGCGTACGTACCGGCGGCGGCGGGGTCGGGCGGCGCTCTGGCCGGCAGTGCGCGTGGTGTGGCGTACGTACCGGCGGCGGCGGGGTCGGGCGGCGCTCTGGCCGGCAGGGCGCGTGGTGTGGCGTACGTACCGGCGGCGGCGGGGTCGGGCGGCGCTCTGGCCGGCAGGGCGCGTGGTGTGGCGTACGTACCGGCGGCGGCGGGGTCGGGCGGCGCTCTGGCCGGCAGGGCGCGTGGTGTGGCGTACGCGTGGTGTGGCGTACGTACCGGCGGCGGCGGGGTCGGGCGGCGCTCTGGCCGGCAGTGCGCGTGGTGTGGCGTACGTACCGGCGGCGGCGGGGTCGGGCGGCGCTCTGGCCGGCAGTGCGCGTGGTGTGGCGTACGTACCGGCGGCGGCGGGGTCGGGCGGCGCTCTGGCCGGCAGGGCGCGTGGTGTGGCGTACGCGTGGTGTGGCGTACGTACCGGCGGCGGCGGGGTCGGGCGGCGCTCTGGCCGGCAGTGCGCGTGGTGTGGCGTACGTACCGGCGGCGGCGGGGTCGGGCGGCGCTCTGGCCGGCAGTGCGCGTGGTGTGGCGTACGTACCGGCGGCGGCGGGGTCGGGCGGCGCTCTGGCCGGCAGTGCGCGTGGTGTGGCGTACGTACCGGCGGCGGCGGGGTCGGGCGGCGCTCTGGCCGGCAGGGCGCGTGGTGTGGCGTACGTACCGACGGCGGCGGGGTCGGGCGGCGCTCTGGCCGGCAGGGCGCGTGGTGTGGCGTACGTACCGACGGCGGCGGGGTCGGGCGGCGCTCTGGCCGGCAGGGCGCGTGGTGTGGCGTACGTACCGGCGGCGGCGGGGTCGGGCGGCGCTCTGGCCGGCAGTGCGCGTGGTGTGGCGTACGTACCGGCGGCGGCGGGGTCGGGCGGCGCTCTGGCCGGCAGGGCGCGTGGTGTGGCGTACGTACCGGCGGCGGCGGGGTCGGGCGGCGCTCTGGCCGGCAGTGCGCGTGGTGTGGCGTACGTACCGGCGGCGGCGGGGTCGGGCGGCGCTCTGGCCGGCAGGGCGCGTGGTGTGGCGTACGTACCGGCGGCGGCGGGGTCGGGCGGCGCTCTGGCCGGCAGGGCGCGTGGTGTGGCGTACGCGTGGTGTGGCGTACGTACCGGCGGCGGCGGGGTCGGGCGGCGCTCTGGCCGGCAGTGCGCGTGGTGTGGCGTACGTACCGGCGGCGGCGGGGTCGGGCGGCGCTCTGGCCGGCAGGGCGCGTGGTGTGGCGTACGTACCGGCGGCGGCGGGGTCGGGCGGCGCTCTGGCCGGCAGGGCGCGTGGTGTGGCGTACGTACCGGCGGCGGCGGGGTCGGGCGGCGCTCTGGCCGGCAGGGCGCGTGGTGTGGCGTACGCGTGGTGTGGCGTACGTACCGGCGGCGGCGGGGTCGGGCGGCGCTCTGGCCGGCAGTGCGCGTGGTGTGGCGTACGTACCGGCGGCGGCGGGGTCGGGCGGCGCTCTGGCCGGCAGGGCGCGTGGTGTGGCGTACGTACCGACGGCGGCGGGGTCGGGCGGCGCTCTGGCCGGCAGGGCGCGTGGTGTGGCGTACGTACCGACGGCGGCGGGGTCGGGCGGCGCTCTGGCCGGCAGGGCGCGTGGTGTGGCGTACGTACCGGCGGCGGCGGGGTCGGGCGGCGCTCTGGCCGGCAGTGCGCGTGGTGTGGCGTACGTACCGGCGGCGGCGGGGTCGGGCGGCGCTCTGGCCGGCAGGGCGCGTGGTGTGGCGTACGTACCGGCGGCGGCGGGGTCGGGCGGCGCTCTGGCCGGCAGTGCGCGTGGTGTGGCGTACGTACCGGCGGCGGCGGGGTCGGGCGGCGCTCTGGCCGGCAGTGCGCGTGGTGTGGCGTACGTACCGGCGGCGGCGGGGTCGGGCGGCGCTCTGGCCGGCAGGGCGCGTGGTGTGGCGTACGTACCGACGGCGGCGGGGTCGGGCGGCGCTCTGGCCGGCAGGGCGCGTGGTGTGGCGTACGTACCGACGGCGGCGGGGTCGGGCGGCGCTCTGGCCGGCAGGGCGCGTGGTGTGGCGTACGTACCGGCGGCGGCGGGGTCGGGCGGCGCTCTGGCCGGCAGTGCGCGTGGTGTGGCGGGGTCGGGCGGCGCTCTGGCCGGCAGTGCGCGTGGTGTGGCAGGGTCGGGCGGCGGCGGGCGGCGCTCCTCGGCCTGCTTCTGCAGCATGAACTGCTCCAGCGTCACCAGCCCGGCGCCGCTCTCCGCGCTCTGCGGACCAATGTGAGCTTTGTTATAACGGCATAACAGTTTAAACTCGTCTGAGCACCTAACACTCGGTACGTGCTGCGTAATCATATAAATACACATGAAGATCTGCCCATTATTGATAGGCAACAAGCTAGGCTATGTAACGAATATAGTTAGTAGTAAAACTTTTTGTGAACAATTCATCCACGTATAAGAATCGGTGGATAGTGCGTAGCGCACCGTAGTACTACGAGTACCACCATACCTACTTATTTCTGCCGCCAAGCAAGATACAAGATACAAGAACTTTATTTGTACGAAACACAGGTTACAATAATGGTCTTTAATAAAAATAAGTTCAGCCATGTCTCGCCGCAGATGGGCATACAAATATTAAAACCTAGTTATTGATATGATCTATTTATTTAAATAATAATAATAATGATAAAAATGAAATTAGTCGCATGCAAATAATAGTAGGTACTTTACAATAATAATTTAACAAACAATAATTTATAAAACAATGTCAGAATGAGGTGAGTAGTATATTTTTTTTTTTGGTCTTAGTCAAATTTGTCGGTTAGATATTCATGCACGTTATAATACGCTTTGTCTGTCAATAACGTTTTAACTCTACTTTTAAATAGGTGTAAATTCTCAATTTCTTTGATGCATTTAGGTAGTTTGTTAAATAATCTTGGTCCCATGCAGAATATACTTTTATCAAATAGGGCTGATTTGTGCCATGGCATGGCTAATCTATTTACTCTCTTGCTTTGCAGGTAACCAAATTCATATAAGTTTCTTTTGAAAAAATATTACTGCTTTTAATATATATATAGATGGAAATGTTAAGAGTTTAAGTTTTATAAAATGAGGTTTACACGAGTCAGTATTTTTAAGTCTGGCTACTGAACGTACACATCTTTTTTGTGCTATAAATATTCTCTGCCGATCAGTACTATTCCCCCAGAATATCACTCCATACCTCAAAGTAGAGTTTACATATGCGCCGTTAGAACCGCAGTCACATTAGCTACTTTGCCTAACATAAATAGTGCATAGGAAAATTTATTGAGTTTTTTACAAATATAGTCAACATGATCAGTCCATCTTAAATTACGGTCAATATGTAGTCCCAAAAATTTAGTAGATTTAATGTTATTAATTTTATGTCCTAAATATTGTATGTCAAGTATTGGCATGTCACGTTCTCGGTTTGAGAATGTCATGATTGATGTTTTGTCCAAATTAATAATTAGATTATTCAGGGTCAGCCAATCTATTATGTTTGATAGAGTATTATTAATGTCAGAGCTGAAGTCCATATTCTTATTATATTCAAAAACTACAGTACTGTCATCAGCAAACATTATTATTGGATGATGTGTGGTATTCGGGAGGTCATTAATATACAGTATGAATAACAGAGGACCTAATACACTCCCTTGTGGCACACCATATGGTGTTTGTCTTAGGTCTGATTCATATATACGCTCTTGTTTCGATTTTGGGCACAAACGCGTTATTTGTGTTTTTTGCCATCTCCCTTTAAGGTAGCTACTTATGAGATCCAGTACATTTCCACGAATCCCATAGTAAGATAGCTTGTTAAGGAGTGTATTGTGATCTACGAAGTCAAAGGCTTTGGTGAGGTCCATGTACATAGCACATACTTTATTTCTGGTATCTATATTATTTATTATGGTTTTTAAAAATTTAAATATGGCTGTGTTTATGCTTTTGTTCCTTCGGAATCCCACTTGCTCATCTACCAGTATATTACATCGTTCTAGGAACGAGTAAAGACAGTCATATATGTGTCTCTCAAATACTTTAGATAATACAGGAGATAATGCAATAGGTCGGTAATTATTAATGTCCTCTTTAGAAAGTTTTTTGTGCAGTGGCTTTATTAATGTAATCTTAAGTTTGTCTGGAAACACACCGTCATGTATGCATAAATTAATAATATAACTAATGACAGAGCTCAGTGGAAGGGCTACAAGTTTAATAATTTTAGTGTTTATATCATCATATCCCGTGCTATTTGTATTTTTGAGCGAGCTTATGATTTTTAGTATGTCGGGGGGCGTTGTTGGGTTCATAAAAATTGAGTTTACATTTCTACAGTTACCTGTATAATGGTTTAGGGTTGGGTGTAAGGTAGGTTTTGCTAAATCTATAAAAAAGTCATTAAAAGCTTGTGCTATTTCTCTAGGATCTGTTATTATTTCATCGTCTGTTTTAATTTTATGAATGTCATATTGTGGCTTTTTTGATTCATTGTTTTTTATAACTCTCCAAGTGGCTATTGATTTGTTACTTGCTTCAGCTATCATATAACTGTTCTGTGCCTTTTGTGTAAGTTTTATGATTTTTTGTAGTCGTTGAGAGTATTCTTTAAAGTAAGACTTATTTTCTGCACTTCTATGTTTTCTATAATTCCAGAGAAGCTTTCTCTTTCGTTTCGAACATATTTTAATACCTTTTGTAATCCATCTTTTGCGTTTTTTTATTGTCATTCTTATCTTCTTAATGGGAAAGCACATGTCATAGATTAATTTAAAGGTGTCATAAAAAGTATTAAATGCTTCATTTGGATTTTCAATTTTATAAATGTCATCAAAATTAAAATTGTCAATATAGTTTTTAAATTGTGTCATGTAATCTTGACCGTAGTCGCGTCTGAAAGTATACCAGTGTGTCATAGTACATGTCTGTTTTGTGGGGCAAGTTACATATTGAGCTTTGTGGTCAGAGAGGGCAAGTTCGATTAACCTACTATTACACCCACGTATATTATTATGCAAAACGTTATCAAGGCATTTACCACTATCAGGGCGAGTTATTTCGTATATTGTGATTTTTAAATTGTATGTCATGGCAATTTCTTCAAAACGCTTTGATAAGGTAGTTTTTTCTAAAACATTAATATTGAAGTCACCACAGATAATGACTTTTTTGTTTCTCTTACAGTATATATACAATAATTGTTCAAATTTATGAAATAATGTATTAATTGAGGTTATGTCATATTTTGGTGGCCTATAAACACAGATAATAATAATATTATGGTCTTGTAATTCAATTGCACTACATTCAATTAGATTAGTCAGACTTAAATTCTCAACTTCGGTTAATCTTCGGTACTTATGAACACTATGAACAAGAATACAGGAGCCGCCATATCTGTTTTTTCTGGTAAAGTAAGAAGCAAGAGAGTAATTTGGGATATTTAGGAACTCTACATCTTCACGCAACATTTTGTGCTCAGTTATGCATATTATATCTGTACAATTTGGTAAGTTATCATTTTCAATTAGGTTAATATACAGCATGTCAGATTTGGTTAATAAACCATTAATATTTTGATGAATAATGTGAATCTTATTGATCTCGAAAGGAGTGATTTTGGTTAATTGAGGTTGTGTTAGGTTTCTGTATAATCAGTTCCTCAGTTTGCGTCGACATGTCAATTGAGAATTTACATTCCTGGATTATTAGTTCCTCGGTTTGGGTGTACTGGTCTACTGTACACTTATGATTATTCGCATTGTGAGCTTTGTGCATCTCAAGTTTATACTTGTAATCTAATTGAAGTATGTGTCGTAGTAGTATTTTCGTTAACTCTATTGTGAAGTACCTTTTAGGGGGTAGGTATCGCATATAGTCACAATCTATATATTGCACGTTGTCGCGGTATTGACAGACAAATCTTAGCAGATAGTTAAGATTAAATTTGTTGAGGTGTCTATTGAAAGGTATTTCATTTATAAGTATATTAACATTCTTGTGTACTGTTCAAAACTGTGTTAGTGCAGTTTGTATTTCAAAGGGATTTGTATCATTAATACCTCCTAGAATGAGGACATAGTCATTTTTTCCTAATTTACAGATCAAATCATTATCAGAATTAAGTATATTTAAAATTGTCGCATTTGGTTTACAAAAACATGTTACTGCATATTCGGTTCCCAGCTTCTTCTGCAGATTTTGTTGCAGGCCTCTTCCTCGCTGGTCAGCGAGAATTACAACTCTGTTTTTTACTTCCTCTTTCTTAGTCCCATGTTTTCCGGACTGTGGAGTACTTAGAAAGTTAGGTTTTTCAATGGTGGTAGGTATTGCCCATCTTTTGGAGTCCTGGGCAAGTTGTAAGTGTTGGCAGTGGCGCTTATTTCCAGTTTTGATGTGGACGGAATAGGGGTAATTATACCTAATTTTTGTGCGATTGGTTCTGTCGATGGTTGCGGCGATGATGACGGTAATGGAGGCATCAGTTTCGGTGGCGTCTGCGGTGGTGGTCTCGTGTTTGACTGTTTATCGAATGTATTTATAATCCTGTGATATTTTGTGATCTTCTAATTCTGTTGTGATGCACTGTGAGTCTTCCAAAATAATGCCACCAGCAGTTTTAGCGGTAAGGATTATGGTTTCGTCACTTTCCGGCTACAATTCACACTTTATCTAAATTTTTACATTAATTATCGCAGAGCTAGATGATGCTAGGACCGAGAACCATAGACGAAAAAAGTAGGTAATGTCTGCATTGCTGTGTTCCGGTTTGAAGAGTAAGGGGGAAAGTGACCGTGATCACCGCGTTATTGCCGCGACGCGCCAGTGACCGCTATCGCCTGTTCCGCGCCGGACCTATGTCACTACTCTAACTAATTCCCGCGCAATCGATCATTATTCATATTATTCATACCTAGCTTCCTCTCTGTCGTCTTCTTCCACTTCTACTATTTGCATTGTACCCTGTCGCGTCCGAAATTACTTCCTTTTGTGCTTCACTCTTTCGTACAATATGTGAAGTCTGCGATTTTATTCAGCATCCACCGTTAGAAACCTGCTAAGTTACCTACCGTAGGCCACAAATGTTAGTACATTTTTGCACAGAAAGTTTACAAAAAATAAAACTCCTAGTCCTGCAACTTACATACTCAAGAACACGGCCCTGACTGCTCGTTTATTCTCAATTACGTGTGCATTAAGATTCTTCGTTCTTCCCAAGGGCATCACAACACAATGTGTTATTGTCAAATTCAAGTTTGAATCCATTGAAAATGCGTTCGAAGTTTTAATAATCTATTGCAGTCGAGTACGTATGGTTCTTATACAGAGATATTGAGATGATTTTTCACAACAACTAATATCCTATCATTTTGATTGTAATTAATATTACTTTGCTAAGACTTATACCCGGGCACTTGTGATAAATTGTATTTTTTAGAGAGCCAACATTCAGTTAAAATGATAACGTCACAATTTATACTTAATCTTTCCTGAAAAATACTAAAGTTATCAAAATTTTTAATAATACTTCGAATGTTTTGTGTTAATATTGTTAGTGGATTTTTGTAAGACAATACATATTTTTTTGCACTGTTCGGTGTCACAGCTTTTGGATTCTGATACAGTAAAGTTGTCTAAACCATTTATTAAATCATTTAACATCTTAACTAAAACAAAATGAAAGGTCAGAAAATAACTAATATGGGGCTCTCTTAGGCGCCTTCATAATCAATCGAATTAATGTACCTTTTTTTCGCCATTAATTTAGCTGGGCAGTCGGAACAACCAGTTTTGTGATTACTCGGCTTTTTGAAATGCAGGCAGGTAGCACATTTTGGGTCTTCAGTCTTCCTTGTGCATTCCTGTACAGCGTGTCCTTGTCCACCACAGTGACTGCAGTTGATGTTGGTCTCTCTGCAGGTCTTTGCCGCGTGTCCATATTGTTGGCACTTGTAGCATCTAGTAACTAAGGTAAAGTCCCAAACAGGACATGACGACCAGTGCACGAACACTCTCTCTTTAGTAATAAGGGCTTTGCGGATAACAGCTGGAGCCTCAAGTACGTAGTTGCAGTAATCGGCGTTACTTTTTCCCGACTTGTGGCTTAACCTGATTTGGCTGAAACATTCCTCAAGGGTCACGTCCTGAAGTGTCTCTGTTTTGCCTATATAAGCAGGACAAAACTTCTGTTTCCTGCATTGACGTGGGCACTCCTACAATCACTACTCAAGGCTTACGTTTTTTGGGTTTCGTCGACCTTTAGACCTGAATTTGTAAGCACTGAATTTTTCAAATTTTCTATGTCGTCCTGATTTTCTGTGCTTATTATAACTGCTCCATTTTTTGTCTTCCGTAGGTCTCTGACATGTAATTTCATTTCTTCGGGACAGATAATTTTTTGAACCAGAGATTTTTTGGTTTCGTCACTAGACTTCATTTTGTCATTTGGGTAAATGGCCACGGAGCACAAATGATTAGGTCTTATAAAACTGTTGGATCCCTTCTTGACCATATCCGCAAAAGAAGTGAATCGGCAGGTCTTGAGGTCTCAATGATTTTCTGTAGGTCTTGTAGCCGCTGCTGTCTTGTCGCTCTCGGAGGACATTATCGGTGGAGTGGAAGCGAACTGCTTTCACTTTGAGGCCTTGGTAGAGCATCGCTATTTGCGCTAATTCGTAGGTTTTGGTCCGAATTCATCTTACTGTCTGCTGCGATAGTGCTCATTTCATTTAGTAAGTGGTCTATGGGCGTCATCCAGCCTTGTATCTCCGATGTAGAGACACCTTCAGCTTCGCCTACTTGTTGAGGGCCGGGGCGCGTGTCAGCGCGGGCGGAGCGCGGGCGGAGCGCGGGCGGAGGACGGCGCAGTCCTGCCGCTCCGATTGAAGGGACTGCTGTCCATGTTCTCTTTCAACTTGGAAATAGCTAATAATAGTCCATTTTTTAATTCACTTTGACACAATAAAATAGAAAGATATTCTATAAGCACTGTGACACAGTTTATGTTGGTCACGGAAACGAGGTCACAATTCAGCATATCGCACCTCCAGTCGTAGGCTGACTCAATCCAAAATTCATGTTTTTTGGGAACTGAAGAAAACGTGTTTCGGTCCTTGACAGTTTTTGATAAATCATACTATAACCTATAACTTTATGAAACAGAGCTATTACAGTTTCTTTATTACAGTTTCTGATTTACTAGGCGATAGAGCGCACTTTTTTGAGTCGTTCTGTATACTTAACTTAATTCACCCAAATTTTGAAATGAGTCAGTCTACGACTGGAGGTGCGATATGATTATTTGTTAATTTGAATACATGCACACGTCCGATGTTAGCAACGGCTCGAGCGGTCGGCTGAGGGGCCGGGCCTCAAGCGCAGGGCTCGGCGGCTCGCGGCGGCGCCTGCACAGCTCGGTCGGTACTGTTCTCGATTTGGAAGAAGCTGTTCATTTTCCTACAGAATTTCTTAATTCTTTGAACCCGTCTGGACTCCCTCCTCATAAAATGGTGTTTAAAATACATAGGTTGAAGTGTTATTTGATTAAGAAACCTGAATCCACCTAAACTTTGCAATAGCACGCGTTTGTTTTTACCAACAAATGCGTAAATCACTAAAACTTTCATAATAGAGTGCACAATACTCATCGGATGTGGTACTGGAGAAGATGTATTGATTCCCCGAATTCCTCTGATACCATCAGGTTTACATCGGGGTTCCAATTTAAACGCTTACAATTTCTGATAAAGATATCTTTTGCAATGACCATTAATAAATAGCAGGGTGAAACTTCCAACGTTGCAGGCTTAGATTTGAGCGTTACGTGTTTTACACATGGCCAATATGTGTTGCTCTTTCAAGAGTAACCTCCAAGGAAAACATGTTTGCATTGTGTAATGACAAAAAAGCTGTGAACGTTGTAAAACATTCTGTAGTATATTTAGTATCAGCATCGCACCCGTGCGAAGCCGGGGCGGGTCGCTAGTTAATTATAAACACGTTATTCTCCACACCAAAAATATTTATAAGACTTAAAATATTGAAGGTAAAATATTTATACCTTGGTAACTTTAGGTTTAGGCGGCTGCAGCAAAGGCTTAGTGACGAAGTCGCTCTTTTCGAAGTCCAGCAGGTTGGGGTTCGAGGCGTGGATGTAGTTGAGGGGCTCGGGCAGGCGCGCGCGCTCCCCCCCCGGCCCCCCGCCACCGCGCGGGGGGCCGGGGGGGCCGCGCGGGGGGGAGGGGCCACGGTGCTGCTCCGCGGCCGCCGGGACAGCCGACTGCTTGTTCTGCCACAGATATACGAAACAATAAGAACCTTCGTATGCAGGGATTGCACACCGGGATAAGTGGAAGAGTATTGAGACCCAGCCGTTAGATCCAACGGGTTATTTGCATCAAGCCTTTTAAAAACTCCAGAAATAAACAAATGAGCGGTTTATCGTGCATTGCGTTGCGCGCGTCACTCTGAGGCATCGAGTTGTCTCAGACCGTTCAAACCGGAACACAGCAATGCCAGCATTACTGCTCGGCGGCAGACATAGGGGCCGACCACAACCTCTAAGCCGGCTCTCGTTGTACACGACGAGCTTGACAGAACGGCTGCTCACCTTAACCTTGGAGTCGTCCTTGGGCTTGGTCCGCGAGAAGAACCGCAGGTACTTCCTGTCGAGGCTGGCGGCGGCGCCCACGAGCTCGCTGGACTCGCTGCGCGGCAGGCGCCCCGCCAGCTTCTTCAGCGAGCCGAACTTGCACCTGTCCCTGTCGCGCTCGCCGCGCTTCTCGGGGCTCTCGTTGTCGGACTCCGTCTCCGAGTAGTCGGTCTCCGAAAAGTGGTTCGATATGTCCGACTGGAAGTAAGTTTACAAAAATACAAGTTATTTATTTATTTATTTATTTTATTTCGGAAAGCCATCAGCTATGAAACACAATTTACTTAAAAACAAAACTAGAAACAGTAAGCTAATAACAGGCCTTCACTAGTGGATACAGGATATAATAAATATATAGTGAGAACACACCAAAATAGTAGATACTAATTAAAATTCATAATGAACACACAAAAACAAAAGATCTGTCATTGCCTTCGCTGCAATATAAATAAAAAAAACTAAACATTATTACCTACATGTAAACACAAAATAAACAAAGAAAGAGAAAACAGAACAATTACTATCACAAACTAAAGAAGTTAAGAGTCATGCATCGCCTTGCCTTGGTAACGGTAGTTTGAAAAGGATCAATGTCCAACAACTTGCTATACTCATTGACAGTTCTACTCGCACGCACCATAAAAGAATTCTGCCTATAGTTGGTGGAGGCACCAAGAATATGTAAGGGCGGATTATACCTAAGCTGCCTGCACGGAACATTAAAGTGAAGCTTGCTGAGGAGTTCTGGACAATCCACATCATTGTGAATAATTTTTAAAATATATAGGTAATCACTTATGTCACGACGTGTTTTTAAGGGTAAGAAATGGAATTTTTTGCAGAGTTCGATATAACTATATGAATAATACGGTATTTTAGTTCTATAGCAAAGGTACCTCAGGAACCTCTTCTGAATTCCTTCAATTCGGTCAATATACATACGTCTGGTAGCGTGGATTCCATATTTGAGAGGCGTATTCTAGATGACTCCTCACAAAAGTACAGTATAACAGTTTCATAGTCTTAACATTTGTAAAACACTTGGAGAGGCGCATAGCAAATCCCAGTGACCTTGAAGCTTTACTGACAATGTTATCAACTTGGACGTCAAACAGTAACTTAGAGTCATGGAAAACGCCGAGGTCACGCATACCAGTACATTTAATCAATACCTGCCCACCCAAAGTATAGTTTGTAGGGATATTACAAGGTTTACGTGAAAACGTAGTTACACAGCATTTAATGGGATTGAGCTCAAGCTTATTATCCATGCAATATTTTTCAAGACGAGAAAGGTCTAACTGAAGTGCTATACGATCTAAATCTGATGAAATAGAAGAAAATATCTTCATATCATCAGCAAAACACAGAACATTGGTCGACTGGAAGCACAAATCAATATCCCTTATATAAATAATAAACAAGAGCGGGCCCAGAAGGGATCCCTGAGGCACTCCACTTGGTATTTGAACCCAACTTGACACATAATTATTTAATACAACGGCCTGTGATCTGTTCTCGATGTAAGATGCAAACCACCTCAGCAAATCACCTCGAATTCCGGATAGAGAAAGCTTGCTCAGCAACGTGTAATGATCTATCCTATCGAACGCCTTACTATAGTCGGTGTATATGACATCAACTTGGTTCCCATTGTCCATAGCTATGTTAGTTCATTATTGTACGAGCATTTGGCGGTTACTGTCATCATAGGGAACATAAGTTTGAAATGAAAACATCCGCCACTCACGGGATGCAGCAGGCTGGGCAGCAGCGTGGCGCGGTGGATGAGCTGGATCCAGGCCAGCATGGCGTCGCGCGAGTCGCACGCGAAGTAGAAGGCGGTGCCGGTGTGGTACACCTTGAAGGCGTGCGCGCGCGACTTCACCTCGCCCGCCGCGCACGCCGTGTAGCCCTCCAGGTAGATCATGCAGTCCGCCTTCGCGCACTGGAACAGGACAGCAAACCATTGCAACGGGCCTTCTCTGCCGCCGGAGGCGCGCGTGTGCGGACGTACCTCGGGCGTCCTGTACGCGTAGAGCAGGTTGTGCGCCAGCAGCAGGTGGCGGCGCGCCCAGCGCGGCTGCGCGGCGGCGTGGCGCGCGCGCACGCGCTGCCACACGCCGCCCGCCGCGCCGCGCGCCGCCAGCGACACCGCCGGGATGCTACGACGCTCTGGAATCACATATCACCACCATTATCATTAAATTGGAATCATTTGACGCCCCCAAGTCCAACGGCGGCTTGCCGTATAATCGTGAGGCTAGGAGAATGGTTACCGACCACAAAGGTCCAACAGAAAATGAGAGTGGATGATGAGTTTAACCCAAGGAAATGACGTCGCATGATTAGAAGCGCACTGAGAAAAGATGAGGTACGGTGCTGCAATGGGAGGCACTCACTTGCGAGAATGGAACTCTTCTTCTTCAAGCTCCTCGACTTGGAGGTCGGGAAGATGCCTCGCACGGCGCTGGTGGGCGACAGCGCGGCGCGGCCGTCCGCCTGCGCGCCCACCACGATGTCGGCGGGCGGCGCGGGCGCGGGCGCAGGCGCGGGCGCGGCGGCCGGCGCGCGCATGTCCAGCGCCGTTATGTTGCGCAGCGGGGCCGAGATCTGCGACCGTGAACATAAGAACCCTAAAGCTACTTTACACCTATAAACTTGTCAGCGTATGTACGTCAAACTTTGGTGAGCCATACGCCCAACTCTGTGTGTACTGTACCTGCGCGATGTCTATGTGCCGCGCGGCGCGGAGCGGCGGCGCGGGCGCGGGCGGCGGCGCGCGCGGCACGGCGCGCAGCACGCCCAGCTCCACGCCGGGGATGGCCCCGGGCGACCGACTCACTGCACTCTCTCTGACAAAGGAGATAACACTTTACTAGGGGGAACACGGGGATATCATAATTATAGGCAGATTTAAGGACAAAGAGACGCTAATACACTTACAAGCGTAACAAGTTCGGAGCAAACACTGAGAAGTGAGATAATAATAATAAAAAATTCGTAATTTTAACTTATGTTTAAGTAATGTCGTATAATTTAAGTATTCCTAAAAGGCCGTGATGACAAACATAATCGAAGGCCTTAGACGGGTCACAAAATACACCATTTGCATTTGTGGAACTCTCCCAGACCCCTCCTACATGCTGCGTGAGCACAGACCTGTGGCGGGGCGCGGGCGGCGCCCAGTCCAGCAGCGAGCGGCGGCGGTGCTCCATCATGGCGATGGTGCTGGTCTCCAGGCGCCTGCTACATGCTGCGTGAGCACAGACCTGTGGCGGGGCGCGGGCGGCGCCCAGTCCAGCAGCGAGCGGCGGCGGTGCTCCATCATGGCGATGGTGCTGGTCTCCAGGCGCCTGCTACATGCTGCGTGAGCACAGACCTGTGGCGGGGCGCGGGCGGCGCCCAGTCCAGCAGCGAGCGGCGGCGGTGCTCCATCATGGCGATGGTGCTGGTCTCCAGGCGCCTGCTACATGCTGCGTGAGCACAGACCTGTGGCGGGGCGCGGGCGGCGCCCAGTCCAGCAGCGAGCGGCGGCGGTGCTCCATCATGGCGATGGTGCTGGTCTCCAGGCGCCTGCTACATGCTGCGTGAGCACAGACCTGTGGCGGGGCGCGGGCGGCGCCCAGTCCAGCAGCGAGCGGCGGCGGTGCTCCATCATGGCGATGGTGCTGGTCTCCAGGCGCCTGCTACATGCTGCGTGAGCACAGACCTGTGGCGGGGCGCGGGCGGCGCCCAGTCCAGCAGCGAGCGGCGGCGGTGCTCCATCATGGCGATGGTGCTGGTCTCCAGGCGCCTGCTACATGCTGCGTGAGCACAGACCTGTGGCGGGGCGCGGGCGGCGCCCAGTCCAGCAGCGAGCGGCGGCGGTGCTCCATCATGGCGATGTTGATGGTCTCCAGGATCTTCTCCGCGGTCGTCTCGTCGCGGGGCCCTGTGCCTGGGGCAGACCACTCATTGAAGTAAATGTTACATCAAGCTCAATGTAAGAAGCTAAACTAGAAAACGTCACGATATCATTAATTGAAACAAAAACCCAACTGCGGGCATAAATGAAGGCCCAAGTATAGACCTTTGGGGCCCTCCTACAGGCACTAGTTACTACTTGACATACAATTATTTTTTTCTTTCGGACTTCATATTGTTGCAGATTATAATTATTTCAAAGAATTAACGTTTTCATTAAAACGTAGATGTATACGACAAAGTAATAGATTATGTTATACCTTGCACTGCGAGGGGGGCCTGCGGGGGGGCCGACAGGACGGGGGGCGGGGGGGCCGATAGGACGGGGGGCGCGGGGGCCTCCTCAGCGCCGCGGCGCTGCTGCATGGCCTCGCCGATCTGAGAGGACGACTTTAGGAACTCCAGGATCTGGTCCGCCTTCTCCGCCGACTGGACCATCAGCTGGAATATGTTTATAGGCTCGTTGATAACCTTATAACGAGGAGCAGCATTCGATACTGAGCGCACTGCGCTGGCGGCACGCGCCGAGTGCAGCTGTTTCAACGTCGACTAATTGACATTACTCGTTGCTCGACACGTGTTGTTTTTAGAAAGAGCCTCTAGTGCTGAGCCTGTGACCTAGTTACTGAGGTTGAAACTCAACTTCAACTTTATTGCAGCAAGACTTGTCTTAAGAGATGTCATGTCTTTTATCTATTAGATATGTAGTACTTGAATCAAAACAGGACAGTTTTGGAACTCTCTAACGACAAAGTCCGGCACAGTTTCGAAATGTGCCTCCTTGAAAAGGCTGATGTTCTCCATTCCTGCACAGCCCAGCGTCTGGCAAAGAAGCGTCTCACCGCTTTAAACGTCTAAGTAGCTAATAAAAATTAGTTACCGTGTGGGGCTCCAGGTCGGGGCGCGGCGCGGGCGGGGACTCGGGGATGGGCGGGGGCGGCGCGGGCGCGGGCGGCTGCAGGTCGTAGGCGGGCGTGCTGTGGCTCTTGTCGAGGCGGCCGTTAGTTACCGTGGGGGGCTCCAGGTCGGGACGCGGCGCGGGCGGGGACTCGGGGATGGGCGGGGGCGGCGCGGGCGCGGGCGGCTGCAGGTCGTAGGCGGGCGTGCTGTGGCTCTTGTCGAGGCGGCCGTTAGTTACCGTGGGGGGCTCCAGGTCGGGGCGCGGCGCGGGCGGGGACTCGGGGATGGGCGGGGGCGGCGCGGGCGCGGGCGGCTGCAGGTCGTAGGCGGGCGTGCTGTGGCTCTTGTCGAGGCGGCCGTTAGTTACCGTGGGGGGCTCCAGGTCGGGGCGCGGCGCGGGCGGGGACTCGGGGATGGGCGGGGGCGGCGCGGGCGCGGGCGGCTGCAGGTCGTAGGCGGGCGTGCTGTGGCTCTTGTCGAGGCGGCCGTTAGTTACCGTGGGGGGCTCCAGGTCGGGGCGCGGCGCGGGCGGGGACTCGGGGATGGGCGGGGGCGGCGCGGGCGCGGGCGGCTGCAGGTCGTAGGCGGGCGTGCTGTGGCTCTTGTCGAGGCGGCCGTTAGTTACCGTGGGGGGCTCCAGGTCGGGGCGCGGCGCGGGCGGGGACTCGGGGATGGGCGGGGGCGGCGCGGGCGCGGGCGGCTGCAGGTCGTAGGCGGGCGTGCTGTGGCTCTTGTCGAGGCGGCCGTTAGTTACCGTGGGGGGCTCCAGGTCGGGGCGCGGCGCGGGCGGGGACTCGGGGATGGGCGGGGGCGGCGCGGGCGCGAGCGGCTGCAGGTCGTAGGCGGGCGTGCTGTGGCTCTTGTCGAGGCGGCCGTTAGTTACCGTGGGGGGCTCCAGGTCGGGGCGCGGCGCGGGCGGGGACTCGGGGACGGGCGGGGGCGGCGCGGGCGCGGGCGGCTGCAGGTCGTAGGCGGGCGTGCTGTGGCTCTTGTCGAGGCGGCCGTTAGTTACCGTGGGGGGCTCCAGGTCGGGGCGCGGCGCGGGCGGGGACTCGGGGATGGGCGGGGGCGGCGCGGGCGCGGGCGGCTGCAAGTCGTAGGCGGGCGTGCTGTGGCTCTTGTCGAGGCGGCCGTTAGTTACCGTGGGGGGCTCCAGGTCGGGGCGCGGCGCGGGCGGGGACTCGGGGATGGGCGGGGGCGGCGCGGGCGCGGGCGGCTGCAGGTCGTAGGCGGGCGTGCTGTGGCTCTTGTCGAGGCGGCCGTTAGTTACCGTGGGGGGCTCCAGGTCGGGGCGCGGCGCGGGCGGGGACTCGGGGATGGGCGGGGGCGGCGCGGGCGCGAGCGGCTGCAGGTCGTAGGCGGGCGTGCTGTGGCTCTTGTCGAGGCGGCCGTTAGTTACCGTGGGGGGCTCCAGGTCGGGGCGCGGCGCGGGCGGGGACTCGGGGATGGGCGGGGGCGGCGCGGGCGCGGGCGGCTGCAGGTCGTAGGCGGGCGTGCTGTGGCTCTTGTCGAGGCGGCCGTTAGTTACCGTGGGGGGCTCCAGGTCGGGGCGCGGCGCGGGCGGGGACTCGGGGATGGGCGGGGGCGGCGCGGGCGCGGGCGGCTGCAAGTCGTAGGCGGGCGTGCTGTGGCTCTTGTCGAGGCGGCCGTTAGTTACCGTGGGGGGCTCCAGGTCGGGGCGCGGCGCGGGCGGGGACTCGGGGATGGGCGGGGGCGGCGCGGGCGCGGGCGGCTGCAGGTCGTAGGCGGGCGTGCTGTGGCTCTTGTCGAGGCGGCCGTTAGTTACCGTGGGGGGCTCCAGGTCGGGGCGCGGCGCGGGCGGGGACTCGGGGATGGGCGGGGGCGGCGCGGGCGCGGGCGGCTGCAGGTCGTAGGCGGGCGTGCTGTGGCTCTTGTCGAGGCGGCCGCGCGCGCGCTCCTCGTCCTCCGCGGGCGGCGGGGGGGGCGCGGCCGCGGGCGGCGGGGGGGGCGCGGCCAGCCCCAGGCACGTGCGCGGCCGGGACGTCTCCAGCCCCGTGCTGTACGACACCGCCTGCAACAGTGTCACTAGTAAACCCACCAAACCCAACTAAAAGTCCAATGAGACAGAATACCTGTCCGATGATCCAATTCTGAATCTGTTTATTTTTATGATTAGCGCCGTTGAGTGTCAATGGGCAAAATTCACAAGAGAAGGGAATTACGCATATAATCTAAGGTCATTCTGTAGCGGGTGCAAATCTGGTGAAATATGTAAGTTCCGTTGGCGCGCACCTTGTCCCGGGCGAGCGGCGCCACGTCGCCGCCGCACGCGGGCGAGTCGCCGGCGCCGTCGCCGCGGCGCGCCTCCTTCAGCTGCTGCCAGAACTGAAATATAACAAAATCAATCATATATTACACATTACATTTACGAGGTTAGTGAGCTATCCTTAAAATATAAAAATATGCCGTCGCTGAGTTTTCTGTAGAGCAATAAAAAAGGAACAATTCCACCGTAGGTACATTGATTTCATTTCAAAGAGCGCCTTTCATGATAACTTCCAGACGGCTATATTTTTCCGACGTATTCAACTACCGTCGTCATATATGGCAGTGCGGGTTACTACGTAAATACGAAGTAACTCGCACGTCGATTTTTATCATTAAATCAGCCTTAGGACAACTGTCCACGTCCACTGCTGGACATAGGCCTCCCTCATGGATCTCCAAGTCCATGAGAGGTTTGCAGCCATACTTGCCACGCTTGGCAGGCGGGTTGGCAAGCAAAGCAGTGTCTTATAGAGATATCCCTTGGTAGATTTTTATTGCAACCACGGGCAAGGGAGGAGGGGCAACATTCCAACACCCCATGGCGAGTTTCGGTTCCACCCCCCCGCCGCAAGATGTTGACATGACATGTTGACGCCACGGGGCTGCCGCCGCTCACGGAGTGGCGCCGCTGCACCAGCGCGCGCGGCTTCGGCGGGTACATCCTGCAGACATACACATTGCGTCACCTGCTCGATGGAGTGCGCGGGGCGGCGCGCCACGGGGCTGCCGCCGCTCACGGAGTGGCGCCGCTGCACCAGCGCGCGCGGCTTCGGCGGGTACATCCTGCAGACATACACATTGCGTCACCTGCTCGATGGAGTGCGCGGGGCGGCGCGCCACGGGGCTGCCGCCGCTCACGGAGTGGCGCCGCTGCACCAGCGCGCGCGGCTTCGGCGGGTACATCCTGCAGACATACACATTGCGTCACCTGCTCGATGGAGTGCGCGGGGCGGCGCGCCACGGGGCTGCCGCCGCTCACGGAGTGGCGCCGCTGCACCAGCGCGCGCGGCTTCGGCGGGTACATCCTGCAGACATACACATTGCGTTCAGTCTCTCCACTAAAGTTTAGTCCAGCATCAATGTTTAATAGTAAATTAAAATCTCTATTGACTACAAAATGTTATTATAATGTAAATGATTTTATGTTTTTTTTTTTATTTAAGGTTCACAAAACTGGTTATTACACTAAAAATAATAACTAAGTGCTAATGTATGGGTTATATCTAAAATGTGTGTATAACCTGCTTGTTGTGAACACAGCTTGCCTATAATAATGTTACTCTCTGATAGGTGAAACAATAACTAAAAATAAATAGAAGATATATACATGAATAAACTTAAAGTTACAGACTGGGCAGCCTCTTTAAAGTGGAGGCTGGTACAGAAAATATATCTGCGTTTAGATAAATTTTGTTATAGGTAGAACACATGCGATTTATTGTAGAATGACTACAATATCAGAATGAGGAATTTGAAAATTTTTTCGATTACAGAGACGGCTGGAAGAACGGGGAACGGCTAGCTGGATGTTTAACCTCTTGAAACCTCTTTGGTTTCTATTGCCAAGACTAAAAGTACCGACTGATTTCTTATTGTGCAGTTTTGGGCCTACCTTCGCATTAAAATCGCCAATAAAGTCGTGTAATGGCTTTTGTTATCATTCATGGCAGTGGAAACATCTTCAAAAAACTGTTCAATTTCCTCGTCAGTAATCTTAGATGTTGGAGGGTATACCTGAATAACTTTCTGAGTGTAACGCTTATTCAGTTTAATAGAAACAAAAGCAGCGCGGGTAGAAATACTTTTACAGTTCTGGATTGCAGAAGCAATCCGTCGATGGATAAGAAACCCAATGCCACCATACGAGGAGTCTTAGAGTTCCTCTCCGTTTCGGCGAACCTCAGATCGACCTATGAGGTCCCACTTGATCTTTTGCGCTTCAAATTTCAATTCGTAAAGCTTCTCGTCCGTTCGGAGCGTCTTGGCGTTGTAGCACGCCAAGGTCAGGGTCGTTTGGGTTTGGTGGCAGGGAATCTTCCAGAGATTCTTCGCACCCTCTGCCCCACCGTTACCGCAGCCGCCACCAAGACCTAGAATAGTGGGGCTGCTGGGGACTGAGGGCCTTTGAGTGTTGTTTGTTGTCATGAAGAGTTTGTTGGCCATAAAACGCTATGCTGGCCAGTGCGTGTTGGCGAGTTTTGCGTCAGAGCCTCGTTCGTTGGTTGGCAGGGGATACCGCGTGCAGGTGAGGTTGACTTGGGGCCCGATAGATGCTGGTTGGGCCCCCTTTGTTCCCCCTTCGCATCTACTTTTATTTATTTTCACAGTGAATCAATAGTTTATCGCAGCGCTCACTCATCAATCGGTAGGTTTTTTGTCTCTGGAGTTAGCGTGCATTTTAAACTTACGATGATACTTAGCTTTTTCTTTGAGAGCTTGTATTAATCCTCAGCTAAACCAAAAAAGGTATTCATTGAGTCTTTTGCGTTTCAATGGAGTATTATTAGGTATAAGTGGTTTAAGTTATAGAATATATCAACAGCTTCGTCTACGGTGCGACAAGGTTTAAAGTGCTCATTCCAATGTATCTGTTGTAGTTCTACTTGCATCTAAGTATCACTGGCCTTTGATAATTGAAAACTGTTGATTTTTCGATTTTGGGTGTTCTTGCTTTATTAATTTTAATTTTTACACTGATTTACAAGAGTTGGTGAATACCAAGTCCAACAGACGATTATGTGTGTTGTGAACTGCGTTCAATTGGTAGAGTCCGTGTTGAAGGAAATGGTGTCGATTAGCATGTTCTCCAATTGACTCGAATAACCACTGGGAAGCATGGATGTTGTGTTAGGGTCTGGGTGCCACTGGATGAGCGGAAGATTGAAATCGCCTGTTAGGAGTAACACAGATTTTGCAGGCATTTTATGTTGAACTACGTCTGTGACGCCGGTAATCTGTAATATTTGAAAGAACGCACTCAAGTCGACCAAATATAACAGGAAGTGCTAAGTAAAGATTACAAATACATATATTTTGGGTATGAACGCCGTGTTTAAATTTCATAGTGATCCACAGGTCCTCTTGTGAGGACTCCCATTTTGGTTTACGTGAAGGTGAATATTTTTTTAAAGGATTGCAACGAGAACTCCACCCCCTTCCTGTTTTCCACTAGAGCCAGCACAACGGTCGCGCCGGAATATTGTGTATCGGTTATCAAAGGGCTCGTGGTCGTAGACAGAACTGTTCAGTCATAAGTTATAATTTACCATAATGTAACCTCATTGTTTAAAGTGGTTGTGACGTGTTTTGTACGTTAAATAAATAAATAAATAAATAAAGTCAGGTCTCCGTAAGCAAACTTACATCCAACTCCTGCTTTCAAACATTATTAAGTACATTTGTGTTTTGGTCCGGAGACCCCTAACATTTTGGTACAGTATTTTTAAATTATATTGTGATATTGTGTAGTTTTGTACAACCATAAACACTGGCTAAGTAGTAATTTAATAAAGAATACTTGATTTTTACTTTAATATTGCAAATAACGTCTATAGAGAGTTCAGATAATGTTCCAGTATATTTATGTTTTTTTTTTAATGTTATTTTTTTTGTGATTTGTGCGTGTGGTGAATAAATGTTTTTTAACGCCGTTTGTGCCGTGGGGTGCCGGCAGTAGAATGTTGCCTCTCCTCTCTTGCTCGTGGATGCAGAATCTGCTTAGGTATACCTCTAGAAGATGGGCGATGGTCTTTCCGAATTTAAAACCCTTACTGAAAGTAGGCCAAAAACACAGGTTCTAAAAAATTCTTGGCGCCTCTTGCATTTCTCCATTCAATAAAATTACCATAGGCCTTCATATATGTCTCCCGGGATTTTGCAGGTAATAGATTATCCATCACATTTCTTGCGTCAGTTCTAAAACTCTCAGGAGTTAATTCTATACTTTCACTGTCACTTGACGAACTCATTTTTCAAAACAAAACCATGAATTTCAAACAATTTGTGAAAATAGACGAAAACGCGGGGTGTAGTTCGCGCGTTTTTATAACAATATTTGCGTTCGATATCTTTGGCGCTGATCACTAAGATGTTCCAAATTCAAAAAGTGCGCGGCAATGATAATTGCGGTCAAACATAATTGCGGCGCAATTATAATGAGGATTAAAAACTCATTACTGCCCGCTAAAAGTTTCTTATAGAAAACACAACCTTTGGGTGTACTTATAGGCGAACCAAGTCCTCCTTTTCGAATAGATAGGATGGAATAGTAGATTGTTAAAGATTGTTAGATTGCGAAAGAATCAATTCCCGAGATATTTAGACGGCTATAGTCCGAGTTGGAATTGATTCTTTTACCCGTGTTAAACACTCTACTTTTCATTTCGAATGTGAGAAAAAAAAACTAGTTTTTTTTTTTTTTTATTCTTATTTTAATGACCTTTGAACAACATGTTCATGTCGGTCAGATAATGTAACACGGGTAATTAATTGAACATAAAAAAAACAAAAAAAGTTACTTCTACAAAAGAAAAAATAACAACAAAACTAAAATAATTGTAAGAGTACGTACCTAATAATCTATCTAACATTAACTAAATTATAAAGCAATAAAGCTTCTTTGCTTACGGGATATGACAATATCTGATGAAAAACACCTAGATCCACAGTATTAATTTTGAGTTCAGCTAGAACTTGCCGCCTCTCGGCTTCGTTCCGGGCACACTCCGTAAGCACGTGGTACGCATCTTCCGGCTTATCGCAAATCTCGCAATTAGGTGACGACACTTTGCCCATCAAATGAGCAAACGCCGCTAGCGGCATGTGCCCGGAACGAAGTCTGTGAGCAGTCACAACATGTTTCCTACTTATATCCCCCCCAAACCACGGCAAACGAGGAGGTCGACTTTGTATAATTTTATACCAAATTCCTTTAGTCTTCGAGCGTTCATCAAAATATTCCCGCCAATTATCTTTGCAAATTTTTCTGTACTTTGGTAATATTTCCGGATATGATGGTAGAATGAAAACCTCCGCTCCATCTGAAACAGCTGACCTAGCTAATCGGTCGGCCTCCTCGTTCCCCGACAAGCCTATGTGAGACGGAATCCACTGGAGTATAACTTTGACGTTGTTTACATTAAATTCTTCCAACTTTCGGAGAATGTCATAAGCTATCCTTATACCTCGATTTCCAGATATGCAACCAATAACATGTTGTAGGGCACTTTTGCTATCGCTAAAAATTACAATTTCTAAGTGAGTGTGTACATAGCTAAAAATTACAATTTCTAAGTGAGTGTGTACATAGTATTTAATATAAGTCAAGGCTTCCGATATGGCAAAAAGTTCCATAGACATTATACACACGCTAGACATGTTCTTATAGCAAACTGATTGCTTTGAAATAGAATCATAGAATGCCGCACCAGATGTGTCGGTGCACTTTGACCCGTCTGTATATATTTTAAACCAATTCCTGTATTTAACATCCAACTCGCACAGTATGTCATTTTTTAATAAATTTTGATCATAATCTTTTTTAGCTTTTTGAACACATTCTAAACTATCCTTAACTACGTATTGTAAATTAATCTTTGATGGCCATATTTCAAGAGAAAACATTGCTAATGGGTGAGACGATGATATTTTTTCTTCCTTTACCAAGTTATATGCATAAATCAACAAAGGTTTTTTTCTATTTGACCAAAATGAATTGTCGCAAAGTGCACCGAGCGTTTTAAGACAGTCTGTAACTATACCATTTGTCCAAGATTTAGCTTTAAGACAAAACTTAAAGGCCAGATATTGTCTCCGTACAGCTAGTGGAGGAATGCAGATCTCGCTTTCCATCACATGTAACGGCGTAGTTTTTATGAATCCACCTATGATCCTAAGGGCCTGGTTTTGGATTTTATCGATTTTACACGTATGGGTTTTAGCGCTGTTGTCATATAGATAGCTACCAAAATCCACACGACTTCTTATTAGATTAATATATAGCCTTCTTAAGTGTTTGGGATGGACTCCCCAACCAGAACCAGCCAAAACTTTTAAAACGTTCAAAAACTTTAGAGTCTTTTCACAAATCTCATTTACATATATGCCTACCCCACCGAAGTGATCGATCTAGCCAAATACCCAAGTACCTAATATTTACATCACAAGTTAGCGGTGTATTATTAACAATTAGTTCTATTTGATGATGTCTGCGACCCCTACTATATAAACAGAACTTTGATTTATTTGCCGAGATATCTAATCCAATATCAATTAAAATTTTAACAATGCTATTCAAGGAATGTTGTATAGTAAAAACGCAATTTTCTACTTTCCTATCACTCACAAAAACAACGAAATCGTCCGCGTATTGTGCAATTTCAGAAGACACATTTTTACATACATATTTCAAAAGTTACAATATTAAATAACAGCGGAGAAATCGGATCTCCTTGGGCTAGACCCTTGGAGGTCCATCTCACCATAGATGAGTCATCACTAAAATCATCCTGTATTTTAAATGCCGTTCACTTAAGAATTCCCACAGATAATTACTTATTTTCGCTCCAGCATTCAGACGATCAAGAGTAAGCGTAACTTTGTCAACAAGTACATTATTATAGGCGTTCTCAAGGTCAAGGTAGCATGCAAGCGTAGGTATGTTTTTAGTGAGACCTACTTGTATTGTTGACACTAATCGGGCTACCGAGTCAAGGCACGATTGAGCTTTTCTAAAACTCGATGTGTACGGTGATAATATGTTATTCTTTTCGATGAACCATTCCAATCTTTTTGCTAACATCAAATGAAATATCTTACACAAACATGATATCAATGATATAGGTCTTAACTTGACATCCGAAGGATCAGAATTGCCTATTTTTGGAATAGGCACAATTTTTATATTCCTCCATTGTTGTGGTATGTACCCAGAATAAAAAATATCATTGTATAAATTGATTAAATATGATTTTCCGACTAAAGGTAAATTAAAAATCATGGAATAAGTTATGTTATCATCTCCGGGAGCTGAATCCTTCTTTTTTAGACATATTTCTAATTCGCCTAAAGTAAAATTTTGTTCCAATATGTTATTACGTGACAAAAAAACTGGTTTACTAATTCTTACGAAGTCGGGTGCAAGATTACATAATAACTCCTGTTTCTTAACAGTGGGTACTTGAAAACGGTTTTTTCTATATCCCTTTATCCATCGCATTCTACGCCACATGTCAGATAAAGAAGTAGATTCATTCGTAGAATTACAAAACTCTTGCCAATTGTTTGACTTTGCCCGTGATAATTCTGAACGGACGATTTTATTCCTATTTTCCAAAGCTATCAAATTATCAGGAGTTGGATTACGACGAAATATACTTAGCGCAAGACGGCGCTCAGCTACCAATTTTGATAACTCAGCGGTCCAGTACGGCTTAGGTATAAACTTGCGCTGGGGATCTGTATTTATTTTTAACCACGGAATACTCTTATCAGCTGACTGGTTTATTACACCTACGAATGCATCATACCTTTCTTGTATGTTATCCCGACTGATCAAGGAGTGAATCGTATCTTCAATGCATTTAGAATACAGCGGCCAGTTTGCCTTTTTATAATTACGTTTTTTAATGCAATGAGTAACGTCATGAAAACAAGTATTAATTTTAAGTATAAAATGGTCACTACCTAAGTTTTCGTTGAGAACTGACCAATTGAAATGAACAACTGTGTCTGAAGAAGCGAAAGTAATGTCAGGAGATGATTTTTGTAAAACATTATTTACATACCCAGCTCGAGTCGTACTACCGTCATTCATGTGAATAAAACCATGTTCTAGGGAAGAATCAACAATTTGCAGTCCTCTAGTATCATTTTTATACGACCAGTTCCTATGGTGAGCATTAAAATCTCCCGCAATTAGAGTTTTCTTACCAAATTTAGAAAAAAGTTCATCCCAGTCTGACTGCGAGGTGTGAACTGACGAAGGACAATAGATACATACAATTTTTGAAATAAATTTACAATTTAAAATTTTAACTGCTAAAGCTTCTATGCCTGTATTAGTTAAATTAAGTGCACATACCTCTAATGGATCGATGAGCGAGTATACCTACTCCTCCGTATGAGTCACAACGGTCCTTTCTATACCAAATATAGCCACTTATGTTAATGTTAATGTCTTCATTCAACCACGTTTCACTGATAATAGCTATATGCACTTTTTGTTGAAATAAGATACACTCGAACTCAGTCTGTTTTGGCTTAATGCTCCGAGCGTTCCACTGGATTACATTAATAAAACGTTGCCCTACACAACTGCTATCCATTTTGAAAAATGGATAGGATTTTACTAAGGCAATCCTCTACCTTGAAAAACTCGGCTACATACGAATAGCACTCTTCAAATAAAATACATAAAAAGTTATTAATTTTTTCCTCCAGTGGTTTCACGGAACTAAAAATTTCCCGCATTTTATTATAAAGTCTCATAAAACTAAACCCTTTCCTCTTCGCTGATTTTTCTTGCGTGTTTTCTTCGACTGTTTCTCTTCTGATCTCTGTATTGGCTTCACTCTGACTTGCACGCTCAGCATTTTTCATCGACGTATTATTTTTATCTTTCACCTGCACTATCGACCGTTTGTTTCTTGAAGTTTCTTCTGTAGAACCATTTCCTTCAACATTACCCTCCAGTATCGGATGTGACATCAATGCCTCTCGGTAGGACCCTGATTGGATTTGTTCCGCAGACTGCTCCGCTACCTCCATAGATTCCAGATCGATGACATAGTAATTATCTATTTTAGCTTTCTGCGACTCCTGATACAAAAACTGAGTTTTCTTATATACGCAGTTCTCATCGCGCATAATGGCCCGGATGTCCTTTTCCATTTGATAAACTGGACATTTTGATTTCTCTAAAGACATATGTTGACCTTTACAGTTTATGCATTTAAAATCTTTGGTATCGCAATTGGAATGGTTCTTTCCACACTTGGGGCAAAGTATTTTCTTGATAGGGCAAAATTTTACCCTATGGCCATACCGCCAGCAACCAGAACATTGGGACACGGGGAAGTTATACGGATCCACTACAAACCTGCAACCATATGCTTCGACATACGGAGGTACAGTGGTACCTTTGAAACATAAACGAACTGTTTCACTATCTACCCATTTGCCTTCATTTGTTTGTCGTTTCAAACGAATAATTGATAAAATCTCGCAGAATTCACATTCAAATGTTTTCTTTAACTCTTCATCATCGATCTCCAAGTCTACTTTCCTTACTATACCGTAGCGTATGTCCGACTCATCCATCCCTTGACATTTAAATCCTTTTTCTAAAAATTCTTCATTCTTTAATAGTTTTTCTGCTTTCTTTCTACTTTCAAAACTCACAAGCACCTTGTAAGTACTTTTGTACCTTATTTGTTGTATGTTCTCGATATGAAGGTTCCTAAATAATTTAGCGAGTGCCATCTGTTTAGGCAATGGATCTGCCGACGTAATACTAATCACATACATCTCGCAGGAAGGCGGCCGTGATTGGCCCTGCGTATCCATAGTTTTCTCGTTAGACACTGATTTTCTTAAATGATTCCCATTGCGCCGCCTGAGTTTACGAGTAACCGGAATAAATTGTTCTTCATCACTCTCGTCGTCTCGCAATCTTTTTGACCGTAGTAAGGAGCTGTCAGACATGACATTCTCCGGCGACTTTATGGAGTCTCGCTCGTCTAGCTCTTCACCGCCCGACATCGCCGCAAACACCGCGCGCGCGGTGTGCTCCAACCGTAAGGGAAAAACAAGCCTTGGTGCGTGCACTCCCTGTGCCGATCGGCGCGCGAAAAAAAAAAAAAAAAAAAAAAAAAAAAACTAGTTTATCTAAACTTTTTATCGATATTATATCACAATATTAGTAGTACTTACCTATTTAAAATTAATTGTCAAATTAGGACCTATTTTTTTGAATTCTTTCACAGATACATAACAGATTACTCTCCCGCCAATTCATGTCGACTTTTTAAATTTTAAATATGGAACTCACCGCGTAATTGTTGCGGCTTATTCCGCTCAAAGAAGTTTGCGCTAAGTTCACATTGGCTGTTTAGAAAGTCACATGGCCGCAGCATTTTTTTTAATTAGTTTTTTTTTACATAAAACTCTTCATAGCTGACAGCAGTTCTATTTTTAAAGTTCATTCCGGCCCTTAGGTGGGAAGTAATTTGTATGAGTTTTTCCCTCTCTATAGGGAAGCAGCATTTTCCACCTAATAATCAGATCAAAACAAGACTACTTTCCGAGTATGAGAAATGAAAATGAGGTTTACACACTCCGTCAGCTCTATTATCTTATTTCGGGTGTGTCTGTAAAGTCTCGTCTTATATCAATATGAAGTCTTGATAAGGAGTCTCCCAATTTTTTGACGAAGTAATGCTTGAAATCGTCTTTGTTATTGATTACTGATGATTCCGAATCTTGGGTATGCACATCTACTTGTCTGCAATCAAAACATCTCCACGATGCCTTGCAAGTCTTCGTTTCTTTACAAAAAAATTCTGGCGCAATCCCCACGCATTAGTAATGGAAAGTTGACTTACATTTAGCAGATACTTTGCGTTCGCTAGCTTTTATTTGTTTATTTGATTGCTACAAAGTGGCGTAATCGTATGGAACTGTTAACACTTTCGATTTTATAAATTAACTTGACACTGGCGGAATTGTGTTAGACCAAACACAAAAGGCCATAAAATAAAAAGACAAGGTTTCAGTAGTTGGTGAGATTATCTGTTTAAACTTTCCTAGTCGTATTTTCTCGATTATCAGCCAAATTCAGCATTGAAAACACTAACACCAAGTGTGTACCTGGTGTGGTCGCCCGGCAGGTGCGTGGGCGAGGCGGGCGGCGACAGCGGCTCGCTCTCGTCCGAGGAGGACGCCGGCGCCTCCTTGTGTGCCTCCGCCAGGAACGAGCTGCTCATTATGAGTCCAAGTGTGTACCTGGTGTGGTCGCCCGGCAGGTGCGTGGGCGAGGCGGGCGGCGACAGCGGCTCGCTCTCGTCCGAGGAGGACGCCGGCGCCTCCTTGTGTGCCTCCGCCAGGAACGAGCTGCTCATTATGAGTCCAAGTGTGTACCTGGTGTGGTCGCCCGGCAGGTGCGTGGGCGAGGCGGGCGGCGACAGCGGCTCGCTCTCGTCCGAGGAGGACGCCGGCGCCTCCTTGTGTGCCTCCGCCAGGAACGAGCTGCTCATTATGAGTCCAAGTGTGTACCTGGTGTGGTCGCCCGGCAGGTGCGTGGGCGAGGCGGGCGGCGACAGCGGCTCGCTCTCGTCCGAGGAGGACGCCGGCGCCTCCTTGTGTGCCTCCGCCAGGAACGAGCTGCTCATTATGAGTCCAAGTGTGTACCTGGTGTGGTCGCCCGGCAGGTGCGTGGGCGAGGCGGGCGGCGACAGCGGCTCGCTCTCGTCCGAGGAGGACGCCGGCGCCTCCTTGTGTGCCTCCGCCAGGAACGAGCTGCTCATTATGAGTCCAAGTGTGTACCTGGTGTGGTCGCCCGGCAGGTGCGTGGGCGAGGCGGGCGGCGACAGCGGCTCGCTCTCGTCCGAGGAGGACGCCGGCGCCTCCTTGTGTGCCTCCGCCAGGAACGAGCTGCTCATTATGAGTCCAAGTGTGTACCTGGTGTGGTCGCCCGGCAGGTGCGTGGGCGAGGCGGGCGGCGACAGCGGCTCGCTCTCGTCCGAGGAGGACGCCGGCGCCTCCTTGTGTGCCTCCGCCAGGAACGAGCTGCTCATTATGAGTCCAAGTGTGTACCTGGTGTGGTCGCCCGGCAGGTGCGTGGGCGAGGCGGGCGGCGACAGCGGCTCGCTCTCGTCCGAGGAGGACGCCGGCGCCTCCTTGTGTGCCTCCGCCAGGAACGAGCTGCTCATTATGAGTCCAAGTGTGTACCTGGTGTGGTCACCCGGCAGGTGCGTGGGCGAGGCGGGCGGCGACAGCGGCTCGCTCTCGTCCGAGGAGGACGCCGGCGCCTCCTTGTGTGCCTCCGCCAGGAACGAGCTGCTCATTATGAGTCCAAGTGTGTACCTGGTGTGGTCGCCCGGCAGGTGCGTGGGCGAGGCGGGCGGCGACAGCGGCTCGCTCTCGTCCGAGGAGGACGCCGGCGCCTCCTTGTGTGCCTCCGCCAGGAACGAGCTGCTCATTATGAGTCCAAGTGTGTACCTGGTGTGGTCGCCCGGCAGGTGCGTGGGCGAGGCGGGCGGTGACAGCGGCTCGCTCTCGTCCGAGGAGGACGCCGGCGCCTCCTTGTGTGCCTCCGCCAGGAACGAGCTGCTCATTATGAGTCCAAGTGTGTACCTGGTGTGGTCGCCCGGCAGGTGCGTGGGCGAGGCGGGCGGCGACAGCGGCTCGCTCTCGTCCGAGGAGGACGCCGGCGCCTCCTTGTGTGCCTCCGCCAGGAACGAGCTGCTCATTATGAGTCCAAGTGTGTACCTGGTGTGGTCGCCCGGCAGGTGCGTGGGCGAGGCGGGCGGCGACAGCGGCTCGCTCTCGTCCGAGGAGGACGCCGGCGCCTCCTTGTGTGCCTCCGCCAGGAACGAGCTGCTCATTATGAGTCCAAGTGTGTACCTGGTGTGGTCGCCCGGCAGGTGCGTGGGCGAGGCGGGCGGCGACAGCGGCTCGCTCTCGTCCGAGGAGGACGCCGGCGCCTCCTTGTGTGCCTCCGCCAGGAACGAGCTGCTCATTATGAGTCCAAGTGTGTACCTGGTGTGGTCGCCCGGCAGGTGCGTGGGCGAGGCGGGCGGCGACAGCGGCTCGCTCTCGTCCGAGGAGGACGCCGGCGCCTCCTTGTGTGCCTCCGCCAGGAACGAGCTGCTCATTATGAGTCCAAGTGTGTACCTGGTGTGGTCGCCCGGCAGGTGCGTGGGCGAGGCGGGCGGCGACAGCGGCTCGCTCTCGTCCGAGGAGGACGCCGGCGCCTCCTTGTGTGCCTCCGCCAGGAACGAGCTGCTCATTATGAGTCCAAGTGTGTACCTGGTGTGGTCGCCCGGCAGGTGCGTGGGCGAGGCGGGCGGCGACAGCGGCTCGCTCTCGTCCGAGGAGGACGCCGGCGCCTCCTTGTGTGCCTCCGCCAGGAACGAGCTGCTCATTATGAGTCCAAGTGTGTACCTGGTGTGGTCGCCCGGCAGGTGCGTGGGCGAGGCGGGCGGCGACAGCGGCTCGCTCTCGTCCGAGGAGGACGCCATGTAATAATGTTAGTAATTTTCGGGTGGACGTGTCGAGTGATAGTACTTCATTGTTGTATATGTGTTTAATGTAGGAAGGTGCGATGAGTTCTGTCTGAATACATACGAGTCTTAAGGTACTATTAATTATTCTATGGATAAGGAATGCGCTTACACTACATCTATATTTTTGGGGACAAATAATTTGAATATGACAATGTTCAAATTATTTGCTTACAATACAGAATTCTTAAGTAGGTTCTTACACTACATCTATATTGTTTATATATTACAATTTATAAAGTTATCTATGTCATAAATTTAAATTCAATCTATATTTAAACAATTTCAAATAAAATATGTCACCAATATCAATAAATCATTTTTTTTTAAATCATAGGTACAATTTTATATTTACTTAAACAGCAATATATCTGAAAGTTTCTTAATTTTGTTAATTAAATTATTTTATTTCATACTTAATTACAAGTAAAGTAATACAAGACAAATAGGTGTTTACCTAAAAAAAATCTTCCAAAAAGTTTGATTAAGTTATTTGACATACAATATAATTAGAAACACTCGTAACAATATAAACATTCTTTCAATGACTGCTAGGTATCAATTACAATTCTTTAAATGTACAGTTGGCTACAGAAGTGTCAAAACAAATACTTGATTTAAATTATTATCTTTACATATTTTAATTCAATACTATCTTTCTGTTTATTATATAATAAAAGTATTCATGAGGGTTCCGTATTTAAAATTATAATACTACTTTCTTAAACATAAAAAAATATATTAAATCATTTAAAATTGGACTTGTTCTACATTTCCTTTAAACTTATATACCTATTTATTACCTCTTCAAAATAACCTGTCATAAATTGATAAAAATCGTTCAAATCAACTATCCTTTCTCACGAAATTTATTTCTATACTTCCACGTCATAATACTCTTGTCTTCCACATTTGTCATACATATATTCCAATACATTTTCTCGTTCTCTTTTATATACTTTTCATCTACACTGTCAATATTTAAATTATCGTTCCTTAATTTGCATAAACTCTCATTACTCTTCTCTTTCTCTTTCTTACACTTTTCTTGTACACAGTCCGTTTTATATATTTTTTCTTCAAACAATTCCGTTAGATCGCATTTATCATCTTTAATAGTAACATTTTTATTTATTTTTATATTTATCTCATCTTTTTCATCCATATTCGTCGAGTTAGTTTCATTCTCACTAAATAAGTTTTCTAAATTCCATTCATTATTCTCATGCTCATCATCATATTTGCTTCCATTTTCTCTCTTATCAAAAACACTTGTCGACTCGTCTTTCATTCCATCAACTAACTCGTTCCCATTACATATGCTCGTCTCAAAATTCATACCTATATTTGTTCGATTACCATTCCTGTAAATAGGCACTAAAGAACGTGTGACACAATTCTTACTCGTTATCTCAGGCGTCTGATTTCGCTGAACCTGCTGAATTTGAAACTTCGTCGCTATGTTGTTACACAAGCGTTGCTTCTTTAACTCGTTATTATTTTTATGATTACATTTAGTTTCTTGGATAATGCAGCTTTTTGTACCGTATTTCTTTTCAATATGATAATTACTTTTCATCTTAAAACTTTTATTCCTAGCACAGTAACCATTCATTCGTTCATTATAAATATAAAAGTTCATATTTTTGTTCAAATTACGTCTGTCACGCTGTATCCTTTGTTTCCTTTGTATCCTTTCATTTTTAATCATATATTCTTCCTCAATCGCAACTTGGATGGCTTGGTTAAGTGAATTAAACTGCCTACATGCCATAATTAGCCTTAAACGATACTCTGAGATTCCGTCACAAAAACATTTAATTGCCGTTTTCTCGTTTACGTTTAATAATATTTTTTGATTATTTCCTTGTGAGTCACCCAAAAACTCTAGCTGTGCATAAGTCAATTCTACCAATAACTGATCAATTTCCTCTCCGAATTCTTTAACACTTTTATATTCCTGTTTACAATTTAATAATTTAGTTTGCAAATAAGTAAATGATTTTCTTGGCAATAAGTATTTTTTCATATCATTCATCATTTCATGTACATCCTTATATTCCGATTTTAAATAAAATTTACCTTTTTTACTAAGCCTGGTTTTCAAAACAAAATTGATTAGCATTTTCTTCCCACTTTCACATAACATATCACTGTAAAAATCTATTCCATTCATTAAAGTTCTGGTCACGCTTTCTTCTCCGTTCATAACTGGTAATAAGTCTATTGCCGTACTTAAATCAAAATTTTCCGATCCCATTTTAAATTAACACAAATCTCACAAAATACTCATAAAAATTACCGATACTGGTCAATTTACTGTTCCCTATGTTATTTAATAATATTCTTTCAAATACTATTTTATTATTATTTATAAGTTTAATATGTAAAATATTCTCTAAACTTCTAAATTACCAAAAATTATATTAATTTATATTACTTTTATATTTTTTTACTGACCTTATCGCAAATTACATAAAAACCTCATAAGTACTTTTTTTCTCTTCATTCGAAGTCACGTTCAGTGCTGTATGCGAAGACTGGTGCTTGTCCTAGTCCTGCTCCTCTGGAAAGGCTGCTTGGCACTTCCCTCGTCTGGACGGCTGCTTGGGCCGGGCTATACCCTGGACACCACTGCTAACTGAGCCGGGAATACCCCTGGACTCCTCCAACAAAACAAAAAGTCTTCTTTCTTCTTAATCTTCTCACAATAGAATATCTTCCTTAAATTATTTATTCTTCATATTTTTCATCTTCATAAAAAATGTATCTTCATAAAATGTATTCATTTTCTTTCTTCAGAAATTAATTATCTTATTTCTTCATAATTTTTCATTAAAATATTTCTTCTTTATTCTTAATACTTATCATTTCTTCATTTTTCTCATTTAAATACTTCTTCATTTTCGTATTTTATTCTTCTCTTCTTACATCACAATGTTTTTTTCATTTTCATAAAATTATTTCTTCTTTCTTCTTTATTTAAATTCGACTTACTTCATAATATGATTTCTTTTTTCAGTAATTTTTCTTGCTTCAAAAAAAAAATATTTTTCTTTCTTCACTTTTCTTCTACATTTTTCCCATCTATATTTTTGAGGAAAATGTTCAATGCGCACTATTTTATCCTTCTCTTCGTTTTCGGCAAGATCGCCATGTAATAATGTTAGTAATTTTCGGGTGGACGTGTCGAGTGATAGTACTTCATTGTTGTATATGTGTTTAATGTAGGAAGGTGCGATGAGTTCTGTCTGAATACATACGAGTCTTAAGGTACTATTAATTATTCTATGGATAAGGAATGCGCTTACACTACAGGCGCCTCCTTGTGTGCCTCCGCCAGGAACGAGCTGCTCATTATGAGTCCAAGTGTGTACCTGGTGTGGTCGCCCGGCAGGTGCGTGGGCGAGGCGGGCGGCGACAGCGGCTCGCTCTCGTCCGAGGAGGACGCCGGCGCCTCCTTGTGTGCCTCCGCCAGGAACGAGCTGCTCATTATGAGTCCAAGTGTGTACCTGGTGTGGTCGCCCGGCAGGTGCGTGGGCGAGGCGGGCGGCGACAGCGGCTCGCTCTCGTCCGAGGAGGACGCCGGCGCCTCCTTGTGTGCCTCCGCCAGGAACGAGCTGCTCATTATGAGTCCAAGTGTGTACCTGGTGTGGTCGCCCGGCAGGTGCGTGGGCGAGGCGGGCGGCGACAGCGGCTCGCTCTCGTCCGAGGAGGACGCCGGCGCCTCCTTGTGTGCCTCCGCCAGGAACGAGCTGCTCATTATGAGTCCAAGTGTGTACCTGGTGTGGTCGCCCGGCAGGTGCGTGGGCGAGGCGGGCGGCGACAGCGGCTCGCTCTCGTCCGAGGAGGACGCCGGCGCCTCCTTGTGTGCCTCCGCCAGGAACGAGCTGCTCATTATGAGTCCAAGTGTGTACCTGGTGTGGTCGCCCGGCAGGTGCGTGGGCGAGGCGGGCGGCGACAGCGGCTCGCTCTCGTCCGAGGAGGACGCCGGCGCCTCCTTGTGTGCCTCCGCCAGGAACGAGCTGCTCATTATGAGTCCAAGTGTGTACCTGGTGTGGTCGCCCGGCAGGTGCGTGGGCGAGGCGGGCGGCGACAGCGGCTCGCTCTCGTCCGAGGAGGACGCCGGCGCCTCCTTGTGTGCCTCCGCCAGGAACGAGCTGCTCATTATGAGTCCAAGTGTGTACCTGGTGTGGTCGCCCGGCAGGTGCGTGGGCGAGGCGGGCGGCGACAGCGGCTCGCTCTCGTCCGAGGAGGACGCCGGCGCCTCCTTGTGTGCCTCCGCCAGGAACGAGCTGCTCATTATGAGTCCAAGTGTGTACCTGGTGTGGTCGCCCGGCAGGTGCGTGGGCGAGGCGGGCGGCGACAGCGGCTCGCTCTCGTCCGAGGAGGACGCCGGCGCCTCCTTGTGTGCCTCCGCCAGGAACGAGCTGCTCATTATGAGTCCAAGTGTGTACCTGGTGTGGTCGCCCGGCAGGTGCGTGGGCGAGGCGGGCGGCGACAGCGGCTCGCTCTCGTCCGAGGAGGACGCCGGCGCCTCCTTGTGTGCCTCCGCCAGGAACGAGCTGCTCATTATGAGTCCAAGTGTGTACCTGGTGTGGTCGCCCGGCAGGTGCGTGGGCGAGGCGGGCGGCGACAGCGGCTCGCTCTCGTCCGAGGAGGACGCCGGCGCCTCCTTGTGTGCCTCCGCCAGGAACGAGCTGCTCATTATGAGTCCAAGTGTGTACCTGGTGTGGTCGCCCGGCAGGTGCGTGGGCGAGGCGGGCGGCGACAGCGGCTCGCTCTCGTCCGAGGAGGACGCCGGCGCCTCCTTGTGTGCCTCCGCCAGGAACGAGCTGCTCATTATGAGTCCAAGTGTGTACCTGGTGTGGTCGCCCGGCAGGTGCGTGGGCGAGGCGGGCGGCGACAGCGGCTCGCTCTCGTCCGAGGAGGACGCCGGCGCCTCCTTGTGTGCCTCCGCCAGGAACGAGCTGCTCATTATGAGTCCAAGTGTGTACCTGGTGTGGTCGCCCGGCAGGTGCGTGGGCGAGGCGGGCGGCGACAGCGGCTCGCTCTCGTCCGAGGAGGACGCCGGCGCCTCCTTGTGTGCCTCCGCCAGGAACGAGCTGCTCATTATGAGTCCAAGTGTGTACCTGGTGTGGTCGCCCGGCAGGTGCGTGGGCGAGGCGGGCGGCGACAGCGGCTCGCTCTCGTCCGAGGAGGACGCCGGCGCCTCCTTGTGTGCCTCCGCCAGGAACGAGCTGCTCATTATGAGTCCAAGTGTGTACCTGGTGTGGTCGCCCGGCAGGTGCGTGGGCGAGGCGGGCGGCGACAGCGGCTCGCTCTCGTCCGAGGAGGACGCCGGCGCCTCCTTGTGTGCCTCCGCCAGGAACGAGCTGCTCATTATGAGTCCAAGTGTGTACCTGGTGTGGTCGCCCGGCAGGTGCGTGGGCGAGGCGGGCGGCGACAGCGGCTCGCTCTCGTCCGAGGAGGACGCCGGCGCCTCCTTGTGTGCCTCCGCCAGGAACGAGCTGCTCATTATGAGTCCAAGTGTGTACCTGGTGTGGTCGCCCGGCAGGTGCGTGGGCGAGGCGGGCGGCGACAGCGGCTCGCTCTCGTCCGAGGAGGACGCCGGCGCCTCCTTGTGTGCCTCCGCCAGGAACGAGCTGCTCATTATGAGTCCAAGTGTGTACCTGGTGTGGTCGCCCGGCAGGTGCGTGGGCGAGGCGGGCGGCGACAGCGGCTCGCTCTCGTCCGAGGAGGACGCCGGCGCCTCCTTGTGTGCCTCCGCCAGGAACGAGCTGCTCATTATGAGTCCAAGTGTGTACCTGGTGTGGTCGCCCGGCAGGTGCGTGGGCGAGGCGGGCGGCGACAGCGGCTCGCTCTCGTCCGAGGAGGACGCCGGCGCCTCCTTGTGTGCCTCCGCCAGGAACGAGCTGCTCATTATGAGTCCAAGTGTGTACCTGGTGTGGTCGCCCGGCAGGTGCGTGGGCGAGGCGGGCGGCGACAGCGGCTCGCTCTCGTCCGAGGAGGACGCCGGCGCCTCCTTGTGTGCCTCCGCCAGGAACGAGCTGCTCATTATGAGTCCAAGTGTGTACCTGGTGTGGTCGCCCGGCAGGTGCGTGGGCGAGGCGGGCGGCGACAGCGGCTCGCTCTCGTCCGAGGAGGACGCCGGCGCCTCCTTGTGTGCCTCCGCCAGGAACGAGCTGCTCATTATGAGTCCAAGTGTGTACCTGGTGTGGTCGCCCGGCAGGTGCGTGGGCGAGGCGGGCGGCGACAGCGGCTCGCTCTCGTCCGAGGAGGACGCCGGCGCCTCCTTGTGTGCCTCCGCCAGGAACGAGCTGCTCATTATGAGTCCAAGTGTGTACCTGGTGTGGTCGCCCGGCAGGTGCGTGGGCGAGGCGGGCGGCGACAGCGGCTCGCTCTCGTCCGAGGAGGACGCCGGCGCCTCCTTGTGTGCCTCCGCCAGGAACGAGCTGCTCATTATGAGTCCAAGTGTGTACCTGGTGTGGTCGCCCGGCAGGTGCGTGGGCGAGGCGGGCGGCGACAGCGGCTCGCTCTCGTCCGAGGAGGACGCCGGCGCCTCCTTGTGTGCCTCCGCCAGGAACGAGCTGCTCATTATGAGTCCAAGTGTGTACCTGGTGTGGTCGCCCGGCAGGTGCGTGGGCGAGGCGGGCGGCGACAGCGGCTCGCTCTCGTCCGAGGAGGACGCCGGCGCCTCCTTGTGTGCCTCCGCCAGGAACGAGCTGCTCATTATGAGTCCAAGTGTGTACCTGGTGTGGTCGCCCGGCAGGTGCGTGGGCGAGGCGGGCGGCGACAGCGGCTCGCTCTCGTCCGAGGAGGACGCCGGCGCCTCCTTGTGTGCCTCCGCCAGGAACGAGCTGCTCATTATGAGTCCAAGTGTGTACCTGGTGTGGTCGCCCGGCAGGTGCGTGGGCGAGGCGGGCGGCGACAGCGGCTCGCTCTCGTCCGAGGAGGACGCCGGCGCCTCCTTGTGTGCCTCCGCCAGGAACGAGCTGCTCATTATGAGTCCAAGTGTGTACCTGGTGTGGTCGCCCGGCAGGTGCGTGGGCGAGGCGGGCGGCGACAGCGGCTCGCTCTCGTCCGAGGAGGACGCCGGCGCCTCCTTGTGTGCCTCCGCCAGGAACGAGCTGCTCATTATGAGTCCAAGTGTGTACCTGGTGTGGTCGCCCGGCAGGTGCGTGGGCGAGGCGGGCGGCGACAGCGGCTCGCTCTCGTCCGAGGAGGACGCCGGCGCCTCCTTGTGTGCCTCCGCCAGGAACGAGCTGCTCATTATGAGTCCAAGTGTGTACCTGGTGTGGTCGCCCGGCAGGTGCGTGGGCGAGGCGGGCGGCGACAGCGGCTCGCTCTCGTCCGAGGAGGACGCCGGCGCCTCCTTGTGTGCCTCCGCCAGGAACGAGCTGCTCATTATGAGTCCAAGTGTGTACCTGGTGTGGTCGCCCGGCAGGTGCGTGGGCGAGGCGGGCGGCGACAGCGGCTCGCTCTCGTCCGAGGAGGACGCCGGCGCCTCCTTGTGTGCCTCCGCCAGGAACGAGCTGCTCATTATGAGTCCAAGTGTGTACCTGGTGTGGTCGCCCGGCAGGTGCGTGGGCGAGGCGGGCGGCGACAGCGGCTCGCTCTCGTCCGAGGAGGACGCCGGCGCCTCCTTGTGTGCCTCCGCCAGGAACGAGCTGCTCATTATGAGTCCAAGTGTGTACCTGGTGTGGTCGCCCGGCAGGTGCGTGGGCGAGGCGGGCGGCGACAGCGGCTCGCTCTCGTCCGAGGAGGACGCCGGCGCCTCCTTGTGTGCCTCCGCCAGGAACGAGCTGCTCATTATGAGTCCAAGTGTGTACCTGGTGTGGTCGCCCGGCAGGTGCGTGGGCGAGGCGGGCGGCGACAGCGGCTCGCTCTCGTCCGAGGAGGACGCCGGCGCCTCCTTGTGTGCCTCCGCCAGGAACGAGCTGCTCATTATGAGTCCAAGTGTGTACCTGGTGTGGTCGCCCGGCAGGTGCGTGGGCGAGGCGGGCGGCGACAGCGGCTCGCTCTCGTCCGAGGAGGACGCCGGCGCCTCCTTGTGTGCCTCCGCCAGGAACGAGCTGCTCATTATGAGTCCAAGTGTGTACCTGGTGTGGTCGCCCGGCAGGTGCGTGGGCGAGGCGGGCGGCGACAGCGGCTCGCTCTCGTCCGAGGAGGACGCCGGCGCCTCCTTGTGTGCCTCCGCCAGGAACGAGCTGCTCATTATGAGTCCAAGTGTGTACCTGGTGTGGTCGCCCGGCAGGTGCGTGGGCGAGGCGGGCGGCGACAGCGGCTCGCTCTCGTCCGAGGAGGACGCCGGCGCCTCCTTGTGTGCCTCCGCCAGGAACGAGCTGCTCATTATGAGTCCAAGTGTGTACCTGGTGTGGTCGCCCGGCAGGTGCGTGGGCGAGGCGGGCGGCGACAGCGGCTCGCTCTCGTCCGAGGAGGACGCCGGCGCCTCCTTGTGTGCCTCCGCCAGGAACGAGCTGCTCATTATGAGTCCAAGTGTGTACCTGGTGTGGTCGCCCGGCAGGTGCGTGGGCGAGGCGGGCGGCGACAGCGGCTCGCTCTCGTCCGAGGAGGACGCCGGCGCCTCCTTGTGTGCCTCCGCCAGGAACGAGCTGCTCATTATGAGTCCAAGTGTGTACCTGGTGTGGTCGCCCGGCAGGTGCGTGGGCGAGGCGGGCGGCGACAGCGGCTCGCTCTCGTCCGAGGAGGACGCCGGCGCCTCCTTGTGTGCCTCCGCCAGGAACGAGCTGCTCATTATGAGTCCAAGTGTGTACCTGGTGTGGTCGCCCGGCAGGTGCGTGGGCGAGGCGGGCGGCGACAGCGGCTCGCTCTCGTCCGAGGAGGACGCCGGCGCCTCCTTGTGTGCCTCCGCCAGGAACGAGCTGCTCATTATGAGTCCAAGTGTGTACCTGGTGTGGTCGCCCGGCAGGTGCGTGGGCGAGGCGGGCGGCGACAGCGGCTCGCTCTCGTCCGAGGAGGACGCCGGCGCCTCCTTGTGTGCCTCCGCCAGGAACGAGCTGCTCATTATGAGTCCAAGTGTGTACCTGGTGTGGTCGCCCGGCAGGTGCGTGGGCGAGGCGGGCGGCGACAGCGGCTCGCTCTCGTCCGAGGAGGACGCCGGCGCCTCCTTGTGTGCCTCCGCCAGGAACGAGCTGCTCATTATGAGTCCAAGTGTGTACCTGGTGTGGTCGCCCGGCAGGTGCGTGGGCGAGGCGGGCGGCGACAGCGGCTCGCTCTCGTCCGAGGAGGACGCCGGCGCCTCCTTGTGTGCCTCCGCCAGGAACGAGCTGCTCATTATGAGTCCAAGTGTGTACCTGGTGTGGTCGCCCGGCAGGTGCGTGGGCGAGGCGGGCGGCGACAGCGGCTCGCTCTCGTCCGAGGAGGACGCCGGCGCCTCCTTGTGTGCCTCCGCCAGGAACGAGCTGCTCATTAAGAGTCCAAGTGTGTACCTGGTGTGGTCGCCCGGCAGGTGCGTGGGCGAGGCGGGCGGCGACAGCGGCTCGCTCTCGTCCGAGGAGGACGCCGGCGCCTCCTTGTGTGCCTCCGCCAGGAACGAGCTGCTCATTATGAGTCCAAGTGTGTACCTGGTGTGGTCGCCCGGCAGGTGCGTGGGCGAGGCGGGCGGCGACAGCGGCTCGCTCTCGTCCGAGGAGGACGCCGGCGCCTCCTTGTGTGCCTCCGCCAGGAACGAGCTGCTCATTATGAGTCCAAGTGTGTACCTGGTGTGGTCGCCCGGCAGGTGCGTGGGCGAGGCGGGCGGCGACAGCGGCTCGCTCTCGTCCGAGGAGGACGCCGGCGCCTCCTTGTGTGCCTCCGCCAGGAACGAGCTGCTCATTATGAGTCCAAGTGTGTACCTGGTGTGGTCGCCCGGCAGGTGCGTGGGCGAGGCGGGCGGCGACAGCGGCTCGCTCTCGTCCGAGGAGGACGCCGGCGCCTCCTTGTGTGCCTCCGCCAGGAACGAGCTGCTCATTATGAGTCCAAGTGTGTACCTGGTGTGGTCGCCCGGCAGGTGCGTGGGCGAGGCGGGCGGCGACAGCGGCTCGCTCTCGTCCGAGGAGGACGCCGGCGCCTCCTTGTGTGCCTCCGCCAGGAACGAGCTGCTCATTAAGAGTCCAAGTGTGTACCTGGTGTGGTCGCCCGGCAGGTGCGTGGGCGAGGCGGGCGGCGACAGCGGCTCGCTCTCGTCCGAGGAGGACGCCGGCGCCTCCTTGTGTGCCTCCGCCAGGAACGAGCTGCTCATTATGAGTCCAAGTGTGTACCTGGTGTGGTCGCCCGGCAGGTGCGTGGGCGAGGCGGGCGGCGACAGCGGCTCGCTCTCGTCCGAGGAGGACGCCGGCGCCTCCTTGTGTGCCTCCGCCAGGAACGAGCTGCTCATTATGCTCCTGGAACGATAAGGTATACATTAATGGATTCATTAAAGTTTTAAATTACGCCACGCGGGCGGCGGGCGCGCGCCGCCAGCTCGTCCTGGGTACTGGTGGCACATACCCCGTCTGCAGCGCGTGCAGCCTGGCGGGCACGTAGAGCGCGCGCGGCGGCGGGCGCGGCGCCAGCGGCAGCGCGGGTGGCGGGCGCGCGCCGCGGCGCCGCAGCCGCAGCGCCAGCTCGTCGCCCGCGCCCGCGCACAGCGCCTCCACCGCCTCGCCGCTCCAGCCGATGACGCACTGGCCGCCGACCTGCGGGAAGGCACGGTGTAGTAGCGAGCTGGCGGCGCGGCGGGGGGCGCCGAGGGACGGGCGGTACCTGCACGATCTCGTCGCCGGCGTGCACCTGGCCGGAGGCGTGCGCCGGCGAGCCGAAGCGGATGTCGGCGAGCTGGTGGTGGCCGCAGGAGGAGGGCAGCACGCGGAAGCCGAGCGGGCGGCGGCGCTGGCGCAGGCTGACGGCCTGCAGCGCGGCCACGCCGAGCACGGCGGGGTCCAGCGCGCGCAGCAGCTGGTCGGCGGCGGCGGCGGCGGCGCTGCAGGCGGCGTGCACGGCGCGCGCCGGCGCCTCCGCGAACCGGTCCCGCTGCGCGCTCGTGGCCGCCTCCAGCGCCAGCTGCAGCAGCGCCGCCTTGCGCGCCGCCAGCCCCAGCGCCACGCCCGACCCGGCGCCGCTGCTCGCCGCCCATCTGTGCACGACACCCGACACGCTTCAGACATCATGACGCGGGATCTATATCTTAATTCTAATTAATCTATAATGAACTTTGTAGAAAGTTTCATTTTCCCCTTCTTTCTATGAGACGTGAAATTGCTGATCTATCTTTACTGCTCAAAATAACTTCTAATACGATTGTTGTCCTGAATTGCTTGGTAAAATCTCTATCAACACCCCTTCTAAATAAACCCGATTTACTTCTATTATTTCCACTCCTACTGTACGAACTAACTACAGACAAAATTCCTTTATATGGCGAGCTAGCGATCACTTTAATAAAATTTGTAGGCAACATGACTTGGATCTATTCTGCTCAAGCGTTAATTCAGCCAGACAGCGGTTGAGCGTGAACTATTTCGATAATAGCCTAAATATAGGTGACTAATATTAGATAGTAGTTTATATATTTTTTTTTTATTTGGTTCACAAATTGAAAATATACACATGGCTTACAAACTATAGATAGGTATATATTATAATATAGAAGATAGTATTTATTTTCCCCCTTGTTTTTGTGTCCGAAGCGTACTGTTTATAGTTTTCTCTCTTATTACTTTCTTATATGTATCTATTAGTGATAACCTATTACTTGCTTTATGTTTTCACACTGTTGTATACTAGCCGTTGGTTGTCCTAATAAATAAATAAATCTGTCACTAAGATTATACATAGATTACAGACTCATATTTTTTGCTTATTCGAATTAAAAAATATTTCGATAGTGCATCGTTTAGGAGGCTCATGGCCGACATAAACTGTACTGTACACGACGTTCCGTTACGGAGTAGCGCTGTTATTTTTTAATTAAAATACAGTTTTATTAATCAACAATCAGGTTTAAAATTAAAATTTAGTTTATTTGCAATTGTTTTGCTCTCCAAGAATATAGAGTGCGCAGCCATTCGAGTCAAGCAATTACCTTTTATTATGTATATTGGTATTCTAGAAGCGTGATTATACAAGAAATCTAGGTCACACTCAATTTATACCTACAAAAAAGTATGCATGTTTGTTTCAAAATCAAGAAGCATAACAAAATAATTGGCACACTTACTTTCTAATTGCACACTCTAATCCGTAACATATTTTATAATGGCTCTGAGGTTTTGTTTTTGTACCTAGCAACAAACACCAGCCTGGAGGATGAATATTACTAAGATACCAGGATGAAAGGAAAGAGCTCCCGGAGCACTCGCGGCAGCTCAGACAGCTCGTACTGCTGCAACCGCACACAACGCACTGACCTGTCGAGCCAGCAGGCGAGCGGCTTGACGGCGTGCACGACGCGCGCCACGTCGGCCAGCGCCTGCGTGTCGAGGCGCGCGTCGGCCTGCGCGCGCAGCTGGCGCGCCAGCGACGTGGCCGCCACCGACACGCGCAGCGCCAGCTGCTGCACGCACTCGCGGGACAGCTCGTACTGCTGCAATCGCACACAACGCACTGACCTGTCGAGCCAGCAGGCGAGCGGCTTGACGGCGTGCACGACGCGCGCCACGTCGGCCAGCGCCTGCGTGTCGAGGCGCGCGTCGGCCTGCGCGCGCAGCTGGCGCGCCAGCGACGTGGCCGCCACCGACACGCGCAGCGCCAGCTGCTGCACGCACTCGCGGGACAGCTCGTACTGCTGCAACCGCACACAACGCACTGACCTGTCGAGCCAGCAGGCGAGCGGCTTGACGGCGTGCACGACGCGCGCCACGTCGGCCAGCGCCTGCGTGTCGAGGCGCGCGTCGGCCTGCGCGCGCAGCTGGCGCGCCAGCGACGTGGCCGCCACCGACACGCGCAGCGCCAGCTGCTGCACGCACTCGCGGGACAGCTCGTACTGCTGCAACCGCACACAACGCACTGACCTGTCGAGCCAGCAGGCGAGCGGCTTGACGGCGTGCACGACGCGCGCCACGTCGGCCAGCGCCTGCGTGTCGAGGCGCGCGTCGGCCTGCGCGCGCAGCTGGCGCGCCAGCGACGTGGCCGCCACCGACACGCGCAGCGCCAGCTGCTGCACGCACTCGCGGGACAGCTCGTACTGCTGCAACCGCACACAACGCACTGACCTGTCAAGCCAGCAGGCGAGCGGCTTGACGGCGTGCACGACGCGCGCCACGTCGGCCAGCGCCTGCGTGTCGAGGCGCGCGTCGGCCTGCGCGCGCAGCTGGCGCGCCAGCGACGTGGCCGCCACCGACACGCGCAGCGCCAGCTGCTGCACGCACTCGCGGGACAGCTCGTACTGCTGCAACCGCACACAACGCACTGACCTGTCGAGCCAGCAGGCGAGCGGCTTGACGGCGTGCACGACGCGCGCCACGTCGGCCAGCGCCTGCGTGTCGAGGCGCGCGTCGGCCTGCGCGCGCAGCTGGCGCGCCAGCGACGTGGCCGCCACCGACACGCGCAGCGCCAGCTGCTGCACGCACTCGCGGGACAGCTCGTACTGCTGCAATCGCACACAACGCACTGACCTGTCGAGCCAGCAGGCGAGCGGCTTGACGGCGTGCACGACGCGCGCCACGTCGGCCAGCGCCTGCGTGTCGAGGCGCGCGTCGGCCTGCGCGCGCAGCTGGCGCGCCAGCGACGTGGCCGCCACCGACACGCGCAGCGCCAGCTGCTGCACGCACTCGCGGGACAGCTCGTACTGCTGCAACCGCACACAACGCACTGACCTGTCGAGCCAGCAGGCGAGCGGCTTGACGGCGTGCACGACGCGCGCCACGTCGGCCAGCGCCTGCGTGTCGAGGCGCGCGTCGGCCTGCGCGCGCAGCTGGCGCGCCAGCGACGTGGCCGCCACCGACACGCGCAGCGCCAGCTGCTGCACGCACTCGCGGGACAGCTCGTACTGCTGCAACCGCACACAACGCACTGACCTGTCGAGCCAGCAGGCGAGCGGCTTGACGGCGTGCACGACGCGCGCCACGTCGGCCAGCGCCTGCGTGTCGAGGCGCGCGTCGGCCTGCGCGCGCAGCTGGCGCGCCAGCGACGTGGCCGCCACCGACACGCGCAGCGCCAGCTGCTGCACGCACTCGCGGGACAGCTCGTACTGCTGCAACCGCACACAACGCACTGACCTGTCGAGCCAGCAGGCGAGCGGCTTGACGGCGTGCACGACGCGCGCCACGTCGGCCAGCGCCTGCGTGTCGAGGCGCGCGTCGGCCTGCGCGCGCAGCTGGCGCGCCAGCGACGTGGCCGCCACCGACACGCGCAGCGCCAGCTGCTGCACGCACTCGCGGGACAGCTCGTACTGCTGCAACCGCACACAACGCACTGACCTGTCGAGCCAGCAGGCGAGCGGCTTGACGGCGTGCACGACGCGCGCCACGTCGGCCAGCGCCTGCGTGTCGAGGCGCGCGTCGGCCTGCGCGCGCAGCTGGCGCGCCAGCGACGTGGCCGCCACCGACACGCGCAGCGCCAGCTGCTGCACGCACTCGCGGGACAGCTCGTACTGCTGCAACCGCACACAACGCACTGACCTGTCGAGCCAGCAGGCGAGCGGCTTGACGGCGTGCACGACGCGCGCCACGTCGGCCAGCGCCTGCGTGTCGAGGCGCGCGTCGGCCTGCGCGCGCAGCTGGCGCGCCAGCGACGTGGCCGCCACCGACACGCGCAGCGCCAGCTGCTGCACGCACTCGCGGGACAGCTCGTACTGCTGCAACCGCACACAACGCACTGACCTGTCGAGCCAGCAGGCGAGCGGCTTGACGGCGTGCACGACGCGCGCCACGTCGGCCAGCGCCTGCGTGTCGAGGCGCGCGTCGGCCTGCGCGCGCAGCTGGCGCGCCAGCGACGTGGCCGCCACCGACACGCGCAGCGCCAGCTGCTGCACGCACTCGCGGGACAGCTCGTACTGCTGCAACCGCACACAACGCACTGACCTGTCGAGCCAGCAGGCGAGCGGCTTGACGGCGTGCACGACGCGCGCCACGTCGGCCAGCGCCTGCGTGTCGAGGCGCGCGTCGGCCTGCGCGCGCAGCTGGCGCGCCAGCGACGTGGCCGCCACCGACACGCGCAGCGCCAGCTGCTGCACGCACTCGCGGGACAGCTCGTACTGCTGCAACCGCACACAACGCACTGACCTGTCGAGCCAGCAGGCGAGCGGCTTGACGGCGTGCACGACGCGCGCCACGTCGGCCAGCGCCTGCGTGTCGAGGCGCGCGTCGGCCTGCGCGCGCAGCTGGCGCGCCAGCGACGTGGCCGCCACCGACACGCGCAGCGCCAGCTGCTGCACGCACTCGCGGGACAGCTCGTACTGCTGCAACCGCACACAACGCACTGACCTGTCGAGCCAGCAGGCGAGCGGCTTGACGGCGTGCACGACGCGCGCCACGTCGGCCAGCGCCTGCGTGTCGAGGCGCGCGTCGGCCTGCGCGCGCAGCTGGCGCGCCAGCGACGTGGCCGCCACCGACACGCGCAGCGCCAGCTGCTGCACGCACTCGCGGGACAGCTCGTACTGCTGCAACCGCACACAACGCACTGACCTGTCGAGCCAGCAGGCGAGCGGCTTGACGGCGTGCACGACGCGCGCCACGTCGGCCAGCGCCTGCGTGTCGAGGCGCGCGTCGGCCTGCGCGCGCAGCTGGCGCGCCAGCGACGTGGCCGCCACCGACACGCGCAGCGCCAGCTGCTGCACGCACTCGCGGGACAGCTCGTACTGCTGCAACCGCACACAACGCACACCACTCAATATAACACTGTATTTATGCCCTTACAATGATTCTACATATATCCTCTGAAGCAGGTACATAAATATGGCGTATCATGGTGTATCATGGCTATGTGACTTCCAATCTGAGGTATGGCTTGATAATGAGGCTCGAGTGAAATAGTCTGCTTTTTAATTCATAAAAACGTATGTATAAGAGCCTTACTTACAAAATCGGAAGCAACTTGTACAAATACGCGGATACACATCTCGAGAACAGACAATACCGACAGGTGTTCCACAAGGATCACACTTGGGCCCTTTATTTTTTATAATTTTCATTAATGACCTTGCATGTACTTTAAATTGTAGCATAAAGATGTATGCTGACGATTTGAAATTATTTGCGGAAGTACAGAGTACGGAAGACGTTGAAAATTTTCAAAATAAGGTAGATAATTGGTGTGCAAATAACTTTATGACACTAAACACGAAAAAATGTTACCAGATCAAGTTTACTAGGAAGAAGTGTCCTTTGAACGCAAAATATAAATTGAACAATACTGAGCTGACGGAAGTTACTAATATAAGGGATCTGGGCGTCATAGTAGATAGCTCCTTAAACTTTCGTTTTCATTATGAATCGGTATAATGAATTGGCTATTGAACAGAACGAACTCGATATCTTTCACCCTAGGCTAAGCTACTTTAAAAATAAACTTAAGAATATTCTCCATTTTAATATCCCTCATAAATATGATGCTCCGCAGGGCATCCAGAACATTATTAACACTAGATAGTAAATTAATATACATATATATGGGTATATTTTTTTTCATTGGTACTTGTTTATTACATATATTTTGTTTATTTTTGCTATTTTCTAAGACGGTACTTAATTATCTTAATTTATGTCCGCTTAGTATTTATATTATGTTTAGCTGAGCACACATATGTTTATGTTGCAACGTAGAACATATTTTTAGTTCTTAAACTTATTTTTATTGACGTTGTAATGTGTTTTGTGTGTCTAATAAAATAAAATAAAATTATGACCACATAATTAAAAAGGCATCCCAAATATGAGGTTTTGTCTCAAGGCAAGTAAAAACTTTTAAAAATCCACATGTACTACTTATGTATAACTGTTTAGTCAGGAGTATATTGGAATATAATAGTTGTATTGGGTCACCAGGATACGCTGTGCACTGCAATAGAATAGAAAGGGTACAAAAAAAGTTTCTATATCACCTGCCATACGCAAATATGCAATGCAAGTCTCTGACGTCTTACGAAAGTAGACTACGCTGTTATGATATGCAGACCCTGAGTGCACGTCGGAAAGTTGCAGACGTTATATTTGTATATAAGACTCTTCACGGCTTGTTGGATTGCACTGATTTTCTACAAAATGTTGATATTAATGTTCCACGGCGTGGCAGTCGTCTTGTTAACCAAAAATGTTTTAGGTTCCCACATTGTAGGACAAATATTGGTCAACGTAGTCCCATGTACGAATGCTTTTGAGCATTACACTTACAACGGAATACAAAAAGAGTATGATTTATTTCTTGGTTCTCTAGTCTCAGCTAATAATAGAGTAAAAAAATGTTTTTAAATACTCAATTTAACCTGATTTTTTTTTGTGTGTAATTTTATTTTTATTTTTTTATTTATTTTTCCGTCCTACTTTTAATTAATTTCCTAGTTTATATTATCTTTTTTTTAGATTGTTCGTTACATGCATGTTGTATTCACTGTAGTTAGAAATTACATACATTATTATTTAGTGTGAGCTTTAGTTATATTTCAAGTTGTGAATACATTCCAGTTTCTACCACAAAGTCTTTAAACTCTTCTCACCTGATCGCCGAGTCCTTACTTAGCAAAAATTTACCTAAATGTGATAGTAATTTTAATTTCCAATATGTGGACAGCAGCGATATAGTTAAAGCCTTTAAAATGTTAAATGTTAAGAAAACTGCAGATCTCTGGGGTATTTCTGTAAACATTGTAAAACCATTGGTAGACACAATCGCACCTGAGCTGGCTCTTATATATAATGAATGCATTGACTGTGGCGTATTTCCTGATCTAATGAAACACAGTAAAATAATACCTTTATTTAAATCAGGTTCTAAGTCGGACCCCACTAACTTTAGGCCGATATCAGTACTGCCGACATTTAGTAAAATTTTTGAAAAGCTTATTTTAAATCAGCTATCTAAGCACTTTGCCGACAACAAATTGCTTCACTGCAAGCAATTTGGCTTTACTCGCGGCCGTTCCACTACTGATGCTGGTATAGAGTTAGTCTCGCATATCTATGATGCCTGGGAGAGGTCGCAAGACGCTTTAGGTGTTTTTTGCGACCTTTCAAAAGCATTTGACTGTGTACACCATGAAACATTAATCGGAAAATTGCGCCACTATGGTGTTAGAGATATCTCTTTGGATCTACTTATTTCTTATCTCAGTAACAGGATACAAAGAGTTGATGTTAATGGAAAACGTTCTTCGGGATCTGTAGTTACAATGGGTGTACCGCAGGGATCAATTCTTGGGCCTTTTCTATTTTTAATTTACATTAATGATCTACCTCATCTTGTCAAAAACAATCATGAGATTGTATTGTTTGCTGATGACACTTCACTTTTGTTCAAAATGAAACGACGTACCACCGATTATGACGAGGTGAATAATGCAATCTCAGAGGTTGTTAATTGGTTTAATGTCAATAACCTATTACTTAATGAAAATAAAACAAAATGCATTAGATTTACTCTTCCTAATGTAAAACAGGCTGATGCCAAGATTAAATTAAAAAGTGAAAGTTTAAACCTTGTAGAAAAAACTGTATTTTTAGGCATAACTTTAGACAATAAGCTTCAATGGGGCCCACACATAGAACAACTATCGGGTAGGCTTAGTTCTGCAGCATATGCAGTCAAAAAAATCCGCCTTCTTACAGACGTTGATACCGCTAGACTTGTTTACTTCAGCTATTTCCACAGCATTATGTCTTATGGCTTACTACTGTGGGGATGTGCTGCAGATATAGACACCGTATTTGTGCTGCAGAAGAGGGCTATTCGTTCTATCTACAATATGGGTCCCAGAGAATCACTTCGCACTAAATTTAAAGAAATAAATATAATGACAGTAGCTTGTCAATATATTTATGAGAACCTGTTGTACACCCATAAAAATATTGCTTCGTTTAAGAAAAACAGCGACAATCACAATGTAAATACAAGAAATAAGAATAAACTCGCTGTGCCCACTACTAGGCTCCATAAGGTGAAAATATCTTTTAAAGGGCAATGTATACGCTTCTACAACAAACTCCCAAGTGAGTTGCAGAAGTTATCATTGAATAAATTCAAAAACATTATTAAACGCAATCTGTGCAATAAAGCTTATTATAAAATATCAGATTACCTAGAGGACAAAACCACTTGGGACGGAATCTGCTCCAACTCCGTCAAACGTAACATAAGACAAAATAAAATTGTTAAATGATGACTATAACGACCGAGTTAGGTTCTTCTGTTCACTTCTTTTCCTAACTCGCGTGTCATCTGAAGTGAACAGATTCAATTATGTGCTTTATTCTATTTATTTGTGTTGTTTTATTTTGTAATTTGTGACGCGTCAATAAGGTCCATGCGGCCGCACTGAATAAAGTATTTTTTGATTCTTGATTCTTGTGAATCATACAATAAAAAAAAAAAATAAGAGCCCTTTGTAACATTTATGATCCTCCTGTATTTAGTAAGCATCTTGTTCCAAATACATCAAATCTTGCATCTTACGGGTTGTATCTATAGTACCTATATATGAGGTGTGCGTTTTTAGGGTTCCGAACCCAAAGGGTAAAAACGTGACCCTATTACTAAGACTCCGCAGTCCGTTTGTCTGTCTGTCACCAGGCTGTATCTCATTAACCGTGATAGCAAGACAGTTGAATTTTTTACAGATGATGTATTTCGGTTGCCGCTATAACAACAAATACTAAAAACAGAATAAAATATATTTAAGGGGCATATGGAACCCTCCGTGCGCGAGTCCGACTCGCTCGTGGTCGGTTTTTATTATATAACAACAGGAACACTATTGTAACATTATATAACAACAGGAACACTATTGTAACATTATATAACAACAGGAACACTATTGTAACATTATATAACAACAGGAACACTATTGTAACATTATGACATCAAGGATCATGCATTAGCGGAATTAAAACTAGATAATTTCTTTGTTTGTCATAATAAAATGAAGTAACGCCTGATTCTATTAATTATACTATTGTAACAGTAACCTTATTGCACATAGCGAGATAACTAGAAAAAGATTTCGCAATAGAAAGAGTAAGTAAGGTATTCTTGGAATGTCTGTTAAAGTTTTCGCTCGGAAATAAGTTTAAAACTATAACATTTCGCAACTGTAACACTGAATCAAAAAAAATATGGTTTTAACATACCTATTCAACGATACCCCATGATAGGAAAGTCAAGAAAGAAAAAGTTCATACCTCACGTGTATCCTAAACCCAATTATTTTTTAGCGTTACCTCTCCTATTGCCATGCAAAATTACAGCTCTCTAGGACAGACAGACAGACAGACAAAGCGAAACTGTAAGGGTTTCTTGTTTTACTACGAAACCCTAAAAACGCGCCTTTTTTATGGCTTCTTGATAAAATAATGCTCCTATAATGTTGGTGAATGTCTACAAAATAATTAATTTCTGTGCTGATTTTGATTTTTAAAAGGTCTATTTTATTACAAATTAATTATAATGATATTTAGGTGTTATTTACGGATTTCGAAATTATTTTTTTATGACATTTAACTTCAATATTAATTCTACTTATTTAATGACCATAAGGTAATATATTTCATTATTGTAAACTCCGCTGTGGGGTGCCGGCAGTAGAATGATACCCCTCCTCTCATGCCCATGGATGCAGTAAGAGCCTGCTAAGGGATGCCTCCGGAAGATGGGCAGCAGCGTCTGTCCGTGTATCAACATCCCATACTGCGCTCACCAACCCGCCTGCCAAGCGTGCTATGGCAACTACCCCTCATGGAGATCCATGAAGGAGGCCTGTGTTCATCAGTGGACGTTTTATGGCTGAAATGATGAAATGATGATTGTAAACTCCGATGAGTAAATTGTGTGTAAACTAATTTTAGGTAACTTATGATCAACCTGTACCAACAATTACATTTCATAAATGGTTTCCACATTATACATTATTATTGATGCTATGAATGCGCGCACAGGCAGATTACAGCAGCCAGGCTGCATAGTCATAATGTAAGGACTTTTAGTAGGTACTGACTCCCGCTCATAGCCCTCTCAGCCTACTTGTTAGTAAAAATAAACTGCACCCACAGATTTATATTTAATCTTTTAAAGGCACCTTCAGCCAAAAACAAAACAAAACCTAAGCAAGTGATGGTATCTGAAAAGATGATATTTAAAAAATTAGCCAAGTGCGGGTTGGACTCGCACGCAAAGGGTTCTGCGCCATTACTTGGGCAAACAACTTATTTTTGAGGTAGCACCACCCACATTTGGTTGTAGTTTTCAGTTATCTACTCACTTTTCAGATAGTTTTGATAAAATATATTGCTCAATTCTAAATAGTCAAAAGTCAATAAGTGTTTATTCAATAGAGCAAAACGCTACAAATAGTCAATTTACAAAAGAAGAACAAGACACGTTTAAATTGAATAAAGCACATAATTTAATTCATTCGCTTCAGATAACTTTTTTCCAAGTGAGGGAAAGAAGCGAATAAGAAACCTAACTCTTTCGCTTATATTAATTGTTACAATTTACATTGTATCCATAAAGGCGACCTCTGTGGCGCAGCGGGCAAAGGTCCGCCTGCGACGCAAGAGGTTGCGGGTTCGATTCCCGCCTCGGGACAAATGTCTGTACGATCTGCAGATATTTGTTCAGGGTGTTCTGGGTGTTTTTCTATATATAATAAAAATATCTATCTATGTAGTATAATGTATTAAGTATATCAGTCATCTAGTACCCATAACACAAGCTCTGCTTAGCTTGGAGCTAGATGATGCTGTGTGATTTGTCGAGCATTATTAAAAAAAAAAAAAAAGGGCTATGGTAACTAAATAGTGCATAGTAAAGGAGATGGGAGCCCCCTTAATTTGTTTTACTTTAACAACTTATTTTTAAAATGAACATACAAATATCGTCGTTCTGAGCTACGGTTTTTATAGGCCTCATTTCATGTATTTGCGATTTATCATTGTTATTATTATTGTGTTTTATTGTTCTTCTTTTTATGTGATTCCTCCTCAGTGTTGCAATTGTAATAATTATTATTAGTTTTGTTTTTATCTAGCTTTGCAAGTTGTATTGATGCGTCACGCCGCACAGTAGTTTAAGCTGGCGTCACTAAGAACCAGCGCCATGGTGGGGTACTTACAATCATTATTTATTTTCTCTATTATTGCCTATGCTGAGTGGCAACCAAATTTTGTTGTCAATCATTTATAATCTGTTTGTTTCATGTAACATAATGTATATATTTTATGTGTGACACAAAATAATCTTTTTCTTATCTTATCTTATATTATCTTTAAATAAATATAAGTACTGTAAATATTTCAAGTGGCTACCTGTTGCCGTTACTAAGATAGAGCAAAATACAGCAAAAAACAAGTTTGTTGTGTAGGAGTCCTCCTTAGACATTTATTTTATTCTGTTTTTAGATAGATAGATAGATAAACTCTTTATTGTGTAAATCATACAGACAAAAATAAAAACAAAAATAACTAAAATTAACTTAAACTACAAAAACAACAGAAATAAATAATAATGTTTTTAGTACCTATTTGTTGTTATATCAGCAACATAAATACATAATCTGTAAACATTTCAACTGTCTAGCTATCAGAAATACAGCCTGGTGACAGACAGACAGATGGACGGACAGACAGACAGATGGACGGACAGACAGACAGACGGACGGACAGACAGACAGCGGAGTCTCAGTAATAGGGTCCCGTTTTTAGGGATCCGGACTAAAATGGAAAAAGGAACCCTTATAGAAACATTTTGTGTGTCACAAATTAGATATCTCGAGAACTACTGACATTATCGTCTTGAAATTCGGAATGGTTAAAGATAACACTTTTTTACTAATATAGCATAATATGAAAATGTAAAAAAATATTCTTATTTTGATTGCAGGGAGGCAGATAGAGGATCTCAGTTTTATTTAAGTGAAGTTAATTTGTGTGGGGTATCATATAAAAGATATACATTTGCACATTAATAAACAGTTTTTATTTTTCTTGTAAACCATATTGTTTCCGATTTATTTACAGAAATGTTGAAAAAACGACTGTTCCCCCCTTTATCTCCGAAGTTAACAGAGATAAACCCGTAAAACTTTTACAGCTAATAGAAGTGTATGTAAACTTTATACGAAAATTATAGCGAACTCTTCAATTTGCATAGTTTTTTAGAAAAGCGGCGTGGAAGGGGGGTTAAAAATAAAAAAAAATGTGAAGCTACTAGGTTTGCATATCAATAAACGGTTTTTAGTTTTGCTTTAAGCCATATAGTTTTCAACTTATTTACAAAAATGTTGAAAAAAATAGCATTCCCCCTTATCTGCGAAGTTTGCAGAGATAAACCCCTGTAAAGTTTGCATTATATTGCTAATAGGAGTGTATGTAAAGATTACAGGAAAACTATAATGAACCCTCTAATTTGCATAGTTTTTTAGAAATCATCGAAATTATAAAAAATCTACATAAGTTTCGCTGTCAGACAAGAGATGGCGCTGTCAAGGTTCTCCAACAAATATAAACCGCCTTTATCACATATTGTATTGTATGATGGCACAGAACCCTCTGTGCGCGAGTCCGACTCACTCTTGCCCAGTTTTATTTACCTTTGGGTATGGAACTCTAAAGGAAAAAAATGAAGAGATGTGATTGTTTCCAAAGGATTGTGATGGTTGGTATTGTTTGGCTTGTGGCTGTTTTCAAAACAAACTGAATTTTCCTGTACAATGAAAGCCAATGATGGAGACAACAAGCCAATTCAGGTGGTGTTGCCTGTGTCACTGGACAGGCATACTAATACGATTTCTTGTAGCATTCTTTGATGAAAGTATTATAAACTTTGATAAAGACAAACAAAAGGAGGGCAAATGATTCATCAACAACATTGTAAGAAACTACAACTGCACAAAATACAAACATACTTAACAGAAAAACACTTCATGAATCACACACTGCAGAGATATACAGTCAGACACACAGATGCCATGTTAGATGTAAACATGGACTTGTTATGTATACAGCAGCCCACCAGTGCTCAGATAACACTTGTCATGATAAATGAAGTTATGAGTGTAGGTACATTACAATGACTCATATCACAAACATGGACTATAGTAAGATGAGCTACTAATAATTTTCTAATTTTTAATTCTGATATGTATATGGGATTATGCATGTTTGTGTATTATTTACAAATTAGGTGAAATAATTTTATATTATGTAGTTGTTACTTTTTTAACTCCAAAATGACCAACAGTAGCGATGTGAACATACCTATGGTAGATCAACCTCATACCGATAGTTAAATATATTACACCTTGAGTTACTTAGAAGCTACCACCAATTTGTTAAAATAGCCGATAGTGATGCTTACTTAGCATAGTTTTAAACATTCTTAAAAAAATTTCTGCATTAATTTATTTAAATTGAATTCATAATGCTTAATGATGTGTATAGGTATGAAATAGTGTCACACAAGCAATGTGAACCTTACAAGTTAGTTAAAATTGCAAGAGAATATACTTTATCATCACAAATTATAATTATATGAGGACTGAGGATTCATATGTCTGCATAAATTGAAGTCAAATTGTAAGGTTTTATGAAATTCTCCACAGCACCGATACATGGTAGTACTTACAAAGTTCCTCAAGTGTTCGACGGCCTCCAGCACCAGCTCCTGGTGGCCGATGACGTCCATGCCGAGGTACTCCAGGTCATCGCAGCGCAGCATGAGCAGGCGCCGTCCGTCCAGCCCGCGCGCCCGCAGCGACTCCACGTACCGCTCCACCGGCGGCCCCAGCCCTGCACCACACGCAAATAGCCTTTCACATGCTATAAACATCATTTATGCAGCGTCAGTATACGGGACGCTGCAGAGCCAGAGGCAACGTTAGAGGGATTAGGATTGCCCAGCACTTATACCATCCTCTCAGCTTAGCCGGCTATATTGTTTGCACTGCATCAGTGAACATCACACACAGAACATGGGCTCCGTGAGTCACCTCGCCTTGCAACCGTCACGAACCTGCAAGCCAGTCCGCCACCTGCTCCGGGGTCCATTCAGCAACGTTCAGGCCGGCCATCGTCAACTTCGCGCATCTTTCAGCAGGACGCTAATGTTTACTGTTGTGGTGTTTTGCTCGTTGAGAAAATGCGAGCGAGCGCAGCCGCAGACCAGAATACGAAGCGCACGATCGGTCGGTTTTCTTATTTTTGGTTTGTTTGTTTGATTTGATTGATTGACTTGACTTGACATTGACATACGACATTGACGTTCATGATACAGTTTCTTCAATGACAGATGACAGTGACTTACTACTTGACCTTTGTTTGACAGTGACATCACGTGACATCTGCCATATATCACCAGCCAAGCCTAGCCAAGCGCACAAAAGTTCTTCTTGAAAATCGCTAGATGGCGTTACCCGTACTCAAAGAACAGCCGTTTAGACTCTGTTTTTAGGGTTCCGTATTAGTAGTAGTACCAGACTATTATTCACTAGTCTCGAGACTACGATTGGTTTAGGTTCTGTAATCTGGGGATTAGTTCTGAAAACACTTAATTATTTAGTTTTTAACCAACTTCAGAAAAGGAAAAGGTTTTTCAATTCGACCATAGGTAATATATATTTTTATATGTGTGTTCGCGGATAACTTCGTCGTATAAGAACCGATTTTGATGGAGATATCCCAAGGGATACCTCCTTGCCAACGCCCTTAACATTGGACCAGATATGGAAACCAGGATCTGATGATGGCATCCCATAAATCGATGGGGAACCTTCGAAAATCGTAGGGGTGACTAGTGCGCTTGTAAATTTCTTCATTAAGTATTTTGAAGCACTACAATGTTATTTATTTATTTATTTATTAATTATTAATAAAGGAGTCTGATGATGGTGCCGAAAGACAGTCGAGGGAACTCCTCAACGATTTACAGCAGTTACCTTGTGCTTGGGCTCGAATATTTTGTATTGATGAGAACTTTAGACCTAGATGGGTTGTGCCTGGCATTAGGGGCCTCATGATGAAGACGAAGGACAATTTATGGAAACTCCTCAATGGGTTATAGTAGCTACCTTGTGTTTGGACTTAATTCATACAAAGTTTTTGTATTTTTTTGTAAAAAAATATAGATTTCCTCATTGAAGTCAGTTTTTTTTGTTGAAAATCTAAATAATTATTAATTTTTTTCAATGGCCATGCCACTATGTTAATTTACTAGCACCTTTAGCAGAGGCAGGCACCTGAGCGTGCTTCTAGAGGAGTATGGAAGCAATTAAGTGTGTAAACCACACGTAGACAAAGGATTTAATTATTTGACCTAGACTTTGAAAAGCTGCTTCACAGATTTTATGTTATGAACATTAAATTTTTAAGGTTCTCTATTTCGTGTCCGAAATTTTATTTCCCTAATAAAATATAATACTTAATCCATAAAATTTATTTTCATTAACATTGATTGCCTGAATAATCACAATCTTTAATATAAGGATCCCTACATAATATAGTTTCAACTAATATCGGTATCCATAACGATTACGATCCATAAAGTGATTCGCAAATAAGTAAAGAAATCCATAACATTATCTCTTATAAATTATTCTCATAATTATTTATTTGAATAATTTTCATGTTCCATAATATTTTATTGGCGGCCGCTGCAGCTGTCGCGTAGTTTTTTTACTAGCCTTACTTATTTATTAGCACTTCTTGTCATTTGAAAAACCTAATAACCTAATAATACTGTCTCTCCATTTCGGTTCTGTCCCAGGCAGTGTTTTCAGATACCTAGTTGTAAAAAGCCGTGTTGGCCGAGTGGTATGTACCCCCGACTTTCAATCCGAAGGTCGTGGGTTCGATACCGGCAGTGCACCAATGGATTTTTCATTCTTGAAAAATGTATGTGCACACTTAACACGTGCTTTAACGGTGAAGGAAACATCGTGAGGAAACCCGCGGCTTAGTTAGCTTCAGACGTATTGACCTGTTGGCTGTTCTTTCCTCTGAATAATAGCTGACTAAGCTGAGAGGATGGTTGGTATAGGTGCTGGGCAAGCCTAATCCATCTAACTATGTCCCAGGCACTGCAGCGTCCCGTACAGCATGATTACCAGTTGCCGACGCTGTATAAATCATCTATAATAGATGCAAAGGCCTTACTTTTTTTTAGTTGTAAAAAACTACCTACTAACCTAGGTATACATACATATGTATGCTGTCCTTCCGTCTCGATTTTGCCTCTGGAAGGTTTGATAATCTTTCGAAAATATTCGGGATATTAAGTTTTATGATTCGTTATTATTATGACTGGAAACCCATCAGGGAGGCCTATAACCAGCAGTGGACGGCCTACGGCTGAAATGATGATGAATGATTATTATGACTCAATGTTTGTAAAGATGAAAATTATGGAAATTAGGTATATAATAGGTAAAATAATTTTATGCGTAAGGAGCATTGGATGAACAATCTTATTGCAAAATATATTTAAAGGACCTTAATAAATATGGATGGTGATGTTTCGGAGACACTTGTTATTTTTTGTGATTTTCGGACAATCGTTTTTCGGAGACAAAATGGGCACCCAATTTTTAAGTGTGTAGCAAAAATTAATGTTAGGTGGTCGAGTCGACATGCGATATAGAAAAAGATCATTGAATTTTATATAGAGGTAGGTAAGCTAACCTCACCTACCTTTGTACTTCCCCCTTTTGAGGGTTCCGAACCAAAACGGTAGCTAAATAAAATAACCCATAAAGTGTGAATATGTCTGTCTGCTACACCTAGTAATATGTTGTATTTATGTTTGTGTTGCATTTTGATTTGTGCTGTAGATTATTTTATTGTTTGTCTGATTTTATTGTTTGTCGTCGGTTTATTCTCTCTGTTCCCTTCCCTCAATTACCCCTGTCATTCCCTGTCCTTACCATCTGTGGTCGTGGAATCACCCGGGGCCCCAACTGGAAACCAGCGCAGCATCTGAACCTTGCCAGGTGCTGCACAATGCTAACTTGGGACCTGTTTACCCGCGCCACATGCATTCCTGTCCGAGCCTGTCCGCAATATTATTTAAATTTATTTTAACGTCTTTTCCTGTTTTGTTAGCTTATAGTTCCGTGTTTCTATTTGTGCGCGAGCTAAATAAAACTATCTCCATAATCACGGGAACTACTTTTACTATCGACCAAACTAGTTCCATTGCGGTAGGTATCATAATTAAAGCGCTTTTGCATATTTTCAAAATATGCAAATGAAGCCCTTTCAATTGGTAATTTTTGAAAACTTTTTCATTAGGCACCTACACTTTATATTTTTCATAATAAGCCATAAAGTTAAATGACTTTATAGCTTATTAAGAAAAACATAAATAAATGAATATATAAAGCTAAAGAGTTTCTTTGTCTGATTGAAAACGCTAACCCCAGAAACTACTGAATTGAAAAATTATTTCGGTGTTGGATAGCCCAATTATCGGAGAAGGCTATAGAACATCACCCTGTGGCCAATAGGAGCGGAACATGATCGAAATGTTTAGCATACACGGGGAAAATGTATTCCTTTCGAGAGCTTCCTGCGGGCGCTGCGTGAACGGTTCTGTTACGCAACCATCACGTAGGGCGGCATAGTTGTTTCCCTTAAAAAGTTCGAAAAAAACTTAATCTTTTAAAGTTGACCTTTTTAGCATTTTTTAATGTTATAAAATATGTTCTAAAATAATACTTTTCGAAGGTGTTTTTTCAAATGTAGTATTTTTAATTCTTATGAATAACGTTATTCATCATAAGTGTTAAATTTCGAACAGAATTGCCGTTTACACCATTACGGCATCATTTGAATTTAAGAAAAAAGTATCATAAAACATATCACAGTTAGCCGCGCGCATATTAGGTAATTATAAGCACAGAATACATTACATTACAATTTCTTTAAATTTCAATAATAATAATAATAATTTTATTCAAAAGAGGTTTACAGACTTACTTAGCCTAACTTATATAAAAAGAACTAAATAAAACTAAACACTTAATACGAAAAACCTATATCTAGGTTATCACTATAGAGTCTTTTTATACTATGCAAGCTATAAACATTATTTTTGCGCTAGGCAAGCAAGTAGTAAAATACAGGACCGTTGATTAGTCAGGTCGACTTCCCTCCGTACTAGTTTTCACTGTATGACGGCAGGGGCGTCTTGCTCCACCACTCAAGGTTTGTATATACCAAGACTTACGTACCTAATTAATTATAACTTGTGATAACTGAAACCCTAAAATATAACAATTTATCAATACAAATACATTTAGTTTCCTTTTAATTCGGCAATAAAAAATAATAAAAGTATACGCAGGATGGTTAATATATAAATAGTAAAACAAATAAAATTAAGTAAAAATACATAAATTTTTTACCAATAGATACATATACAGATTAAAATATGGATATACATATAAGATTTAATGAGCCCTAATTTATGTTATGACATAGTTGCTAGAAGATCTTCAGTTTCTGTGTACTCCAGTTACTTAAGATAATTTGCCAGCTTATTTTTACATGCGTATGCAGTCTCATGCGCAATGTTTATTTACCTGTTGACTTTGTTGTAGATGCGGGGTCCAATATATTGGGAGAATCTATGGGAAAATTGTGTACGATATTTAGGAGTTTTGTAAATAATGTCATATCTTCTTTTGGAAATTCTGTTAGGATCTGATATTATTTTATGTTGTTTTATTAAGATTTGATGGATGAAAGTTTGGCGGACTGAAAGCACTTGGGCATCTTTGTATAAATTGGTAGTGGGGTACAGGTATGGTTTTGATAGCATCACTTTCAAGACGGCTCTTTGAGCTCTCTCAAGATCAAGCAAACGTGATTTTACAGCTCCACCCCATACCTGTATGCCGTAAGAAATGACGGAGTGACATAGTGCATAGTATACGTTTTTAATTACAGTAACATCACCAATGTGTCGTAGGTTTTTGAAAATGAACATTAATTTACGAACGCGTCCGGACAGCAGGGTAATTTGTTCGTCCCATTTTAAATTTTGATCGACAACTATACCTAAGTATTTGATGTTAGCGACCTTTTCTAAACTATCACAGGAGCATGTGCTAACGTCATGGCAAAGATGCGTTCTAATTTTGAAAGAGCCAGTGCTTGGTTGATCATTGTTTTTAATTGTAAATGTGATATATTTGGTTTTATTTAAGTTTAATGTTAGCAGATTGTGATCTAACCATTTTCTTATTTCTGATAGTCCGTCTTCAGCAAGTGTTTGCGTTTCATTCCAAGATTTACCATTAAATATTATTGCTGTGTCATCTGCGAAAGTTAAAAGCCTGGCATTTTTCAGCTGTAATCTGCAAAGGCTATCAATATAAATGAGGAACAGTGTTGGGCCCAGGACACTGCCTTGGGGCACGCCATAAGACACTGGTTGAATATTACTCACGTCCGAGTCAATTTTGACACATTGATGTCTTCCTTCTAAGTAACTCTTGAAGAGATTAAGTGGTATACCTCTTATGCCTATAAGTTCCATTTTCTTTACAAGCAAGGGAATAGAGACGGTATCAAAGGCTTTCGCCAGGTCAAGAAAAATACCCACGCATTTTATCTTATTGTCCAAATTTTGTACAATATTAGTAACTAGTGAGTCTATAGCTTCAGAAGTGGATTTTTTCCATCGGAAACCAAATTGATTTTCTGATAATAGGTGGTATTTTTCTAAGAAACCTAACAATCTTTTATTTAAACATTTCTCAAAAATTTTGGAAAGCGTGGGTAGTAGCGAAATTGGCCTATAGTTATTTACGTCATCTCTATTCCCAGCTTTGTAGATCGGTATAACAATCGAGTTTTTTAATACATCAGGGAAGACACCGCTGGATATGGAGAGATTACAATGGTAAGCTATAGGTTCCGAGATAATGTCAGAAGCCTGTTTAAAGAGTACAGATGATAGTTCATCCCACCCAGAGGAATAAATCTTCCGAAGTGACATAATGATTCCTTTTACTTCAGTTACATCTGTTGGGAGCAAAACTAAGGAGTTTTTAGGAGTAGTGGCGTCAATACCATACAAGTTAACAAGCTCACCTTCATTAAATTTAAGTTTGTTAAGTATCTTGTCCGCTAGATTTTTTCCAACATTGATAAAGTGAGTGTTGATAGCATTGGTTGAATCAGAGTTTTTGAGAAGTTCAATTGGGTGTTTGGTTTTTTTATCTAAGTTACATATAGTTTTTATAACGCCCCATGTCTTTTTAGAATTGTGTATATTCTCCTCAATTAAGTTTTTTTCATGTTGTTTCTTAAGGTTTTTAAGTATTTTATTACAGTGATTACGGTAGCGCAGATATACATGCTTTTTTGCTTTGTCAGAAGGTGCTTTTTTCGTATTTTGATGAAGAATATCCCTAAACTTAATGCAACGTAGTAGCCCTGGAGTAACCCATGGCTTAAGACAACGTTTTCTTATCGGTACAACTTTATTGTGTGTGTGTTTTTTGTATAGTTCAGAGAGTTTCATAACAAAATATATCCTAGTTGCTGAATTTGCCTCATTACATTCATACACGATTTTTGGCCAATCAGTAGCAGAAATTTCAGTAAGCAACGATTTAAAATCAGTTTTTTGGATATTTGTGTAATTTGAAAATTTATATACTGATTTATTATTTATATTCAAAATTAAGGAAAAGTGATCTGTGATTGTTGATTGACAAATTATTGTTGTGGTTTGGTTTTTAGTTTTTGCAAAGCAGTGATCTATACAGTTAGCAAGTCTTGTTGGGATTGTATGGGTAGGAATTAAAGCATGTGAAGCCAACAAGTTGAGATAATCTGATGAGCGCCTATCTGTATTCTTTTCTTTGATATCTATGTTAATATCTCCAACTAAGATGATACTCTGAAATTCTTTTATATCAGTCAGGAGTTTGTCTAGTGTGACTTGAAACTTGTTAACAGAGTAAGTGCATGGAGGTCTGTATATACATATAATTGCCACCTGGTTACCTATTTCTATTAGTAGGCAGTTTGCATCATCCATCATAGGCTCACTCACTTTTATTTTCTTCAAAACATTCTTTATATATATAGTTACACCACAATTTTTATTAATATGTCTCCGTGTATGTATCCGTTATATATGTAGTATATCCTGGAATAGAAGGTATGCAAGTACCAGCAGACAGCCAACATTCTGTTAAAACAATCAGATCAACATCAAGGTTAAATCGAGAAAGTAGTATCTCAAAATCATCAAAATTACGTGTTATACTCCTTATATTCTGCGCTACTAATGTAAGACCTCCATTTCTATTACACGTCTTTTTAATGTATCTTTTACAGTGATTTGGATTTGTAACAGATATTGACTTTCCAGTGTTAATCACTGTGTCAATGTCAGGAAGAATATCATTTAATTCGTTCATTGTATACTTATAGCAAAACTGTTATAGAATAAACAATATTATATACATAAGAATTCAAATGTATAACGCCAAAATCGATATACACAGTAAATATAATGGGTAAAATATGTAGAATAGTTTACAGATTTGTAAAACTATTTAAATTATAAATTTAGAGTCTACAGAGAGAGTAATGTCTACAAGATAAAAAATAAACAAACTATGTATATGAAATGCTATATGTAACGCCGTTAATAATTTGTAGCCTAAAAGAAGAGCCGAATTATGCAAAATAGGTGAAACAAATAAGTAAAATTAATCTATCAACCGATCTGCAGGTTTTAATTTTGTGCTGAGAATTACATCGATCAAATTGATAGTTAAGGCAATATCAGATAACTGTTAATATAATAATGCGAGTGCGTATTTTAATTAACAGTACCTACATAAATAAGTGCTGTCATTATCTGCAGTTAATGTTATAACTATTATATGATATACAAATATATGCGGGATACGAGTATATAAATAAAGTAAATTATATATATTGATTATGATGATAGTGAAGAATACCTACATATATAGGTGCATACCTACGACCCACTCTCTTTCTCTCTATTAGGTATGTGACGCAGACGAAGTTGCGCGAGACAGCTAGTTTATCTATACTACTAATTCCTTGTCTCCAAAGTTCGCAGAGATAAACCTGAAACTGTCATAGTTAATAGAGGTGTAGGTAAGTAAAGATTACTCTAATTAGCTTATAACTTATTATTAACTTATTAAACATTATTTACATTGGTTTCACTATCGGACATGAAATAGTACTAAGGTATTGTAAGTATGATTGCATTTAATACTTAGATAAATAGGGACGGCAAAATTTGGCTCATTGCGGGTTACCTATTTTCAAAAAGGAGGTTCTATGTTCATAGACATAGACATAGACATTCCTTTATTCGCTGCTGCAGTACAAAGCATACAAAATATTAACTTAAAAAAATTACAAATTTAAACTTAACATACAAATACTAAATAAGTAATAAAAACTTAATGAGGAAATGGCTGTGTTACAGCAGCAAAAAGGTCTCGGCTCAGCATAAATGCCTTACCACTCGAGAGTAGATAGGCGCTGATATTCTGCCGAAACCATGTGATCACAAGACCCTATGAGGCTTACGATTAGTGTGATATGTGTTACTAGTTCATGTAATAGTGAGTGTGAAATAAGGGTAATAGTAGTTTTATAATAAGCAAATAGTATACCTACTTCAATACAAATAAAAATAATAATATATAGTGATATATAATGTGTGTCTGACTGTGTGAAACGGATATGTACCTATTGATTAGTATATAAGGATAAATTAAAGAAAGTAAAGTAAATAAATATAGTTATAGCCCAATAAGCTGGAAACTCTGTTCAGCGAAAACCTAGCAAGAAAATGGTGCACCATCGCGGGTCATGGCTCCAGGCAACCCTGTCTTTTGATGATTTAGTAAATAAATTTTAAAACGGTTCTTAAAAGTGAATTTTGATTTTAACAGTCGCAAGGGTGGAGGGATATTGTTCCAACATTTGGTTGCCTGATAGCGAAAGCTTCCCCTAAACGCTACAGTCTTATATTTGCTATAGTGCAACAAGTTTCTTGCAGGCCTTAAACTATATTTATTTTTGAAATTACTTAGTTTTGAGAATAAGTATTCTGGAGACTCAAACTTCATGACGCTATGTACCAAAACTGCTAGGTGCAAATGCCTTCGCGAAGCCATGTTGAGCGTGGATGAGTTGTTAATGTATGGCGTGACGTGCGTTCGCGGTGGAATGTCGTAACAAAACCTACAGCATGCATTTTGCACCCTCTGTACAAGACGGGCCGTTCTCGACAGTAAACGCGGGCCATAAACTAAGTCACCATAGTTAAGCTTCGATAGAACTATCGACTCACAAACTTTTATGCGGATTTCTTTTCTTAGAAAGTTCTTAATTTTATAAAGGAGCTTTAGTCTATAAAGGCAATTTCTTGCAATGCTCTTTATGTGGTTCTCAAAGCGAAGAGTATCATCAAATAAGATACCAAGATTTCTAGCTTCATGTACACGTTCAATACTTTGGCCATGAATATTGATATTTGGCAAATGCCCTGAAATGCCTTCTATCAAACGCCTTGAACCAAAGATCATAAATTTAGATTTTAAGGGATTAAGAAGAAGAGCATTATGATTAGACCAGTCAGCTATTCGGCCCAGGTCATCATTCAGTTTGCCAGTACCGCAGAGAACATTCCCCGGATCCACTGGCAAGTACAGCTGAACATCGTCGGCATATAAATGGTATTTGCAATGTTTGATCTGCCAGCAAACATCAGCACTATAAATAATGAACAGCAGTGGACCAAGGATTGAACCCTGCGGCACACCTCGAACAACTGATTTACAAGATGATGACAGTTGTGTTCCGTCTTGCTTAGTAATCTGCACAAACTGAGAACGATCACTCAAGTAGCTCGCAAACCATGCAACCGCCGCAGCATCGACTCCATAATAAGAGAGTTTTGAAAGAAGCAATGGGATACTTATCGAGTCAAACGCGCGAGAGAAGTCTAGAAGTACTAAAATAGTCCCTAACCCTTGATCTTGTTCAGTAAGAATGTTATCAACAACATCAAGTAATGCCGTCGTAGTCCCTCTTTCTCTACGAAAACCCGATTGGACGTCTGGCAAGATCTTATTGCGTTCAATGAATCCGCTAAGTTGGCTATAAACCACTTTCTCCAAAACTTTTGAGAGAACCGGAAGAATGCTGATAGGTCTCAAGTCTTTCAAGTCAGTCGGGTGGGGGATTTTAGGAATGGGGTTTATTTTAGCAATTTTCCATTGACTGGGAAAAGTAGACGTAGTTATGGATTTGTTGACTATTCCTGTTATCAACGACAGTGCATAAGGTAGTGTCAACAAAACCATATCCATGGAAAGATCGTCTACTCCTCGGGCGCTTGTTCTAATACTCAAAAGAATTTTGGCTATTTCCTGTTCGTCTACTTCATGTAATGAAAAGATTTCATTACAAAATTTATTAGATTCAAAAAATGAACGGTTAGAGGTCGGGATATCAGTCGAGCCGGGAATATTTAGAAAATGATTATTTATAGCATCGGGTTGATTAAAAGTATCTGGTAAAAATTTTTTTGACTCTGCGTGTAATACATCCTCTTTTAAATTTTTCCATAGCCTTTTTTCATTGTTAATTTCCAAATTAATGCGAAAGTCATAATACGCACGTGTTTCGTTATATATACTTTTGGATACAAATGGGATACCGTAACGCTTGTTAATGTTAGTATGTTCGTATAACGTGTTGCGATGCTGCGATTGCATGCGCCATAATTAGTGAAAATGCTTGAAAACTATAGGTTATTTTGTACGAGTAAGTACAAACGTAGGTTTCGTAAGAATGATTTACTGATTGTACCTACCTAACTACAAAAGATAATTCTTTAATTTTTAACCGACTTCAAAAAAAGAGATTCTCAAGTCGTCTGTATTTTTTTCATTTTAATTTTTCTCTTAACTCATTTCTGATCCATGAGGAATCGAGGGAGCTCCTCAAATGTACAACATATAGCGACTTTGGCACATGAATGTTCGATCCTCCGTTTCTTCCGTCAATGGTGGACTGATTTTAAATGTTTTATTCGACAGTGCGCTCTTCCGAGGTGGTCCCATAGGAACCAAGTCAGGGAAGTCGGTTTTATTGTTGAATACATAAATAATTTGTCAACAAAAAAAACCGACTTCAGTGAGAAAATCTTAAATGTTGCATAAAATTACCTAAAACGTTATATGTATGCTTATTGCATTTGAAAATTTCTCTTGATTTATCATGGATCACATCAACAGAACTGGATTTAAAGCAAGCAAACATTATTAACTTAAACAAAAAACCCAACCGCAAGTTAAATTTAGGGCGTAGGTAACACTATAGGTACCTTGAGGGACGCCACCTACACACTATTACATTATTTCATTTCAATTACCCTACCTGCTTAATGCTAATTATGATGATGGTGAGGTAAGTATGATGATTAGTGGATAGGGATATATATTCTTAGCCGTCTTTCGATGTCGTCACCCGTGAATTTTGTAATAATGAAGAGTTTTGATAATCATCTGTGGTCTTCTTCATCAGTTCCACTCCACCAAATCAAACTTTCTCAATGCAAATGCTTGAACTTAAGCTAAATATGCCAAAGTCGCTATATGTTGTACATTTGAGGAGCTCCCTCGATTCCTCATGGATCAGAAATGAGTTAAGAGAAAAATTAAAATGAAAAAAATACAGACGACTTGAGAATCTCTTTTTTTGAAGTCGGTTAAAAATTAAAGAATTATCTTTTGTAGTTAGGTAGGTAAAATCAGTAAATCATTCTTACGAAACCTACGTTTGTACTTACTCGTACAAAATAACCTATAGTTTTCAAGCATTTTCACTAATTATGGCGCATGCAATCGCAGCATCGCAACACGTTATACGAACATACTAACATTAACAAGCGTTACGGTATCGTGCTATGTTTCACTGCAAAAGCTTCACGAACTAAACCACCTATAACCTTACGCCAGAGAAAGTACAAAAGCTATTCTTAGGATTTCTTTACCGGAAACCGTTTAGGTATTATCCCTACATATACCTTACAAAGTTTCTTAAGGGCATATTAGGTTTTAATTCATTGGATACGAGAAGACTATTTTATTAGGATCTTCTTCGTACTTATACTCGTATGCAAGCTTCTGAGTAGTGCACTGGACTTCTGGACTGTCCTATTTACTCAGTGAGTGAAGACAGTCAACGCTGTGTGCGCGAAAACCGTACTCGTTTTGGATCTGGCCGAGTAGGTACCACTATTTGCACCAACTCCTCCCAGGACGGCCGAGCGGCAGGTAACAGGCACTATCTCGTGCACCAAGAAACTTATTTTTTTAATTAAACAAGTTTATCTCGCCATCATCTTCGTCTGGGCCTTCCACGTAGTCGTCGTCTATCCGAGAGCCAGTCAGTTGCGATCTTCGGCCACTGCTCGTCTAACATACGGCATACATGTCCAACAAAGTCCCATTGAGTCTGGCGGCTTCAATACCTATAGTGTTTGCAAAATTATTTACTATCGATTTTATAATGCTCGGGGAAGTCGGCAATTGAAACCCACTTTTTGCGTATCTAATGTACGTACTCGTATGTGTAACAAATGTCGGGAACCAGAATATGTACCTACAAAATGAACGGAGGGAAAAACCACCATTTCACACTATTCTGGAAATCATGGTCTTTATAAAATTGTATTTTTATAAGTAGGCATCTTGTCTTTTTAGGGTTTCGGACCAACATGGTGTGACTTTATCTGTCTGTCACAGATGGACCTTGGGAACTACTGGTGCTATCGACTTGAAATTTGAAATAGTATTAAGTGCTCGTATTAATTTATTTAATCATCTTCGAGATCCATAATAGATTATTTCAGAATTTTTGAAAATTATTGAAACATTATTGAGTTAGTATACTTTTTATAACAGTTGAATAAAATATAAATTAAAAGTTATTTTATGAGTTTTAGTTCAATTTTCTAATAAAGCGTGTTTTTTTAGTTTTTTTAAACTATATTTTATTTTTCACTTTTTAGTTCAATTTGCTATAAAACCATGTTCTGTACTGTAAAGAAGTACAGTACAGCAAAGTATCAGGTAAAGTATCAGTAAGTAATCAAGATAATGAGATAAGCTTATCAAAATATTGTATTGTCGGCGGTCGTTGATAAGTCTACAACGTTTAAAGTAAATCTGATCTCTTAAAGTGGGGCAAAATCGAGCCCCATTGAGTCTGTTACAAACAAGCAAACATAGAGGTGAAACTAATAAAAGCGTGTTAAAAAAGGAGATCATCCTCATACTTACAGTTGACAAGCGTAACGCCACCGTAAATATGAATAATACTGGAATTAATACGGCTCATAACAACGGACTTTATTGAACGCCAAAAAGGTGGGCTAATTTTGAACCCTAGGAACAGGAACCATGAGACTTTTTAGTGAGTTTTCACGTCACGCATGAACATGGACTTGCCAATATCTGGATGTAGCATTTTGAAACTTTATAACGATAGATCTAACAGCATTCAGCGTAGAACTACGTATACGAGTACAAGATATAACGTTGACGATGTTTTCTCCGCGATCGGCGCGACAGTCGCGAAGACCCTATCCTAATTATAATACGTATCTACTTACATAAAAATAAAGATACACGCGCATATTTTATCACACATACATTTCAATCAATTATTTATGAATGTGTTCACGAAAGTTTAAGAGACAAATAAACGTCATGAAACGTTAATTTAGGGTCCTTATAGTTCGCCCCGTCCCTCTGTATTACGTCTGTCCGTATGTCATAATCGTTTTATTTATTTGTTGCATATTTAGCTTTATAAGCTTATAGACACCATTTTACCACACTATTTTATCTCCTTACTTATTCCAAACAGGAAGCTTACTACTAAGCAGAATCGCGAAGAATTTTAAGGAAAACGTGTCTTAATCGGCTTTTATTTTATTTGTTTTTATTTTATGGTGTCGCTAGGTGGTGGTTTTTTAGAAGACCTAAGGATCTGTTCACCCTCTTTAGATGTGTGTGATTTTTTATTTTAGGTAACTTTATTTTCTTTACAAGCAATGAATAAACCTTTGATGCAATTTATTAGGAACCTACCATTGAAGCGAAACGAACTTGCACTTGTCTTTATTAAGTACTTAACTATAAATAGCTTTAATTTATTTTCTCATACGTATTTATAAATTAATGACTTGGAAGTCAAAAGCTGCACACCGTTGCGTGTTTCATTAAAATATCTAGTATTTCAATGAAACACGCTTCGGTACTACGGGATGACCCGCCGAAAGCATATAACTATTAAAATCATCATTAACTGCTCGTTTAGTCAGAGAACGCGAGATCGTCACCTCTTATCTTTGCGGCGCGCTGGCGGGCGCGCGGTGGCTGTGTCGCGCATGTTATTATCATTTTAGGGCTTTGTAAGCACATTCCGGGTCGAGCCGGCCGTTCCGCGCCCCCGGTGGACCGACCGGACGGCAGCGGCTCACCTTAGTCGTCGATAGCATCTCGGGATATTTATTGGGGCATCAAATGGGACCGGTGTAGCTCGGTAGCGCTCTTAAACCCGACAGTTTAATACCACTCGTAAAGCGGCCGGGGCCCGAGCACTCCTGATAATTTCTCTTATTGTCTCGATAAATTAGCTTAATTAGGGTGTAAAAAATGTGGTGACGGGCGCGGAATCTAGTGCGCGGTGGGTGGCCGCACCTGCCCAAGGCACCTCATTGTCCACAATTAATATTCTAACTGGGGGTTTTAGTGGCTTCTGGCCTTTACGAGCCTCGTTACGTAACACAGTGTCTCACCTACATAGCGGTAGCGATGACTCTACATTACCGTGGCCTCCTCCTCCACATGATGTGGAGGCATGGAGGGTGTAGGTGCCTGAGCAGGGCCTGGGAAATAATAAAGCGGCAACAGAAAACCAGTGTAGAAGGTGCTTTAGTACTAAAAATAGCTTCCACCTACTTTTAAAACCTAGAAATCTACTTAAACGTAGTAAAGAGTACCTACTTAAATGCCTGTCTAATCTAAGGCAATTCAATTTTATCGCAAGTAATTAGGGTCAAGGCATGCAATTTGAGCACCGCTGCGTTTAACGAGTGCAGTTGGAGTTCCATAGGGCGCATGCGCGGAGAAACGGCGGCGATCAATCACGTCGCGACGTAAATGCCCCGTAAATACCCGTAATGACAACGTAATGGCTGTAAATTGAGGAGCGCTAGTTTTATCTACGTACTTATAGATAAGTAATGTGATTTGTTGCCGGCGGCCGCGCCGGCGCAGTCGTTAGTGTCCTCGCTGTATTCGCCGATTGCATATTATTTACGAGCTACGTGAAATATGGCTCAGATAAGATAACATACTGAAATGCTGCCTAACTTTATTCCTATGCAGTGGAAAAATTTTAGAACCAAAATGAAAGTTTTTTAAATGTGTAAAAAAAGCGATGGCCGCAATGGAGATAGTAAAGAAATTAAGTCAAATTGGCTGGTTTCTTCGGATTTAGTAACGAATTACAACTATTAATACAAATATACGACATTTATTTGGAAGTGTAGAGAATACACTCGATTGTGAAATCAGAACATCGAAGTGGCAATAACGTCAGTGCTTTAAAACTATTACGAGGAGGAACCAACACTCGTGTGTGTGCCTGACTCGAACTTGTGTACCAGCTCGTACTATATTTTACACGAAGCTTTGCTCGCGATCAAGGTGGTTTTACTAGCACAAAAAAAATAAGACTTATTTTGACCATCGGTACTTAGTACAATTTAATTACTTTTTACTTTTTGATTACCAATTTAATTAATTGGCTTTCATGTAGCAAAGTATTGCTATATGAACCATAGAACTAGCGATAAAACATGCAATCGCCGATGTGTTTTTACTGTTTTAATTTAACTAGACATAGGGAAAAACACAATTACTTTGTAATTTTAAAACTAAAGTTTAGCACAAAAGTTAATTTGTTTATATACTTAGTTAATGATTTCTTGGTTAAGTATATGTGTATCACCTAAGTTGATTTTTGTAATTTTGTGTTAAATAAATGCATTCGTATCCTTATCTTCTAAATATAATGTTAACAAATCGTGCAAGTTTAACAAGTTCTAAAGCACAGTTGGTCCCATTTTCTGTCGCTTTTATTTACTCAATATTCCACCGTTGCTCCTTTCTTGTTATAAAACATCTTTTTTTAACGATATAACGGTATAACCGACAAAAATATAAATGACGCGACAAGCCGCCGGCTCACGTTTAGCTTACTGAACCGACTCGTTGTTATTATCCGGGTGACCTAGGAACCTGAATCTGAATCCATACTGACTGTTACACCTATTTAACCAACTTCAAAAAAGGAGACGATTTTACCTCGTGAATCCGAAAATCCAATGATTTCAATTATATTTTTACCCGAATGCTGCAAAGCCACGATTAGGAGTATGTTTTTTGTGTTTTATTAGGTAAGTAATACACACTAGTTTTCACCGTAGCTCCTTAATTACAATGGAGTCATGCTGATGTACCTAACCATTGACATTATAACCGACTGCATTTGGGGAGTTGGTTTTAGCCCATTAACCCGAATTACAGTAGATAATAGGTACTTAATTTTTTTGCTGGAAAGATACAATCGTTAGCGCCCAACCACCGAAGTTAACAGTTTTTAACCGCCATCGCTTAAATTGTATTTTTCTTAAAAGTACATAACAAGCTTTCTAAATAACGGCGGCGCTTGTTGCGTTCGTCTAATCCAATTTGAGTTATTAAAGAGTTTGTCACTTGTATCACTTCCTTCCTTTATTATCATAGATTCATCGAGTCCCCCGGGGGGAGCAGCGTGCCCGACGTCTCCATCCAGCACCTGCTGCCAGCGCCATGTGCCGTCCGCCCCGCACTGACTGCTGCGCGAGCTGTGGGCGCACCCTGCTCCCTTCTAACTACCTCATATTTTATTCAAACTCACATTTTTCGTCCTTAATTAGTACAAATTCCTAAGAAACAATTATGTGACTACATAAGGGAAGCGGTGTTTGTTAATTTATTAGCTCAATAGGCGTAGGTGAGCACGCGCAGGCTTAACAAACACAGATGCCGCTCAATGAGATGAGACTCGTGGTCCCCGCTCCTCAGCAGTGCACGGCCCGGACATGCTTCCGCCGTGGCTTCTACGCTGCATATGCAATAACAGATTTTTCCTCTGGGAAAATTTTGCTCTACGAAATATAATATTGATATTCTACCTCTAATTATTAGAATAAAATTAACGAGCAAAATACAACTGATGGTACAAGATTACCCCCACAAGAGCACTGAGTTTCTAATGCTTCCAAATCAAATTTATATGAAATAATTACAGTGTTCTTACATCAACTTTGTATTTTATCGAAAAGAAGTTGTCCAAAACACCAAGATAGATAGTAAGTAGGTAATAAGAAATTTATAACTACCTACTTAAACATTTTGATGCATGCGTAAATGGACAGGAAAAATCAGTGGTCGATTTGACTATGTAAAATAGGCCCAAGCGATTAGCTATGTTTTAATCGATAAATACCACTACCAAAAACGTATGTTTCTTAGGCATACATGGACACGGTCGGCCTGTAGAGTGTAGATGCTATATCTGTGTCCGCTGCAGGCTGGCAATGCGTGGAGTTGGTCGGCGCATTCCGGCGCGCGGGCGCGGGCGCGGCCCTTCATCTCGCCGCCGCCACGCCCAGCGGAGAGCGCAATATGGTCGCCATTGTCCGACAACAGCAAAACATCGTACTTTTTGCAGCCGCCGTTTGGCAGCCGCGCCGGCTCCCACCGCTTTATGAGACGAGCTTAGGAAGCTTACCTAATTGCACTCAATTTATACTCATTTACTGAAATATTTTTTGGTCAAATAAACATTTTTTTCATTTATTTTTTCAATCTTTCTACTAAGTGCAAAAGGAGCAAAGTTATCTGACCTTAAAAAAGTTAAGAAACCCAGCGAATTTAGGCATAGAATAGTTTAGTTACATACTAGTATTTCATATTCTGTTAACACAAGTACTTTAAACTCATTAACAATGAACCAAAATTGTAAAACTCTACAAGACATCACACATTTTATAAATACTACGTAGGTATTAATCATCATCACCTCAGCCGAAGGACGTCCACTGCTGAACACAGGCTTCCTCAAGGATACTATAGTCTGTAAAACTATAGTATCCTTGAGCCTATGTTAGCATGATCGCTGCGACAGCTTTCATCAAAATCCAGCAAATTAAGTCATTAAACTCTTTAGCGATAAGGCTGCCAATTGTCACTATGTTCTCAAGTTTCTCTTGTTATTATGTTTAGTTTTAAGGTGTGCAATAAAGTATTTTCTATCTTCTATCTATCTAAGTAATGAATGTTGTAACCATAGATTCGAGTATAAAATAACCTGTGTCAATGTCGTACTTGAAGGGTGGGACGGCACGGATAGCGATGTGCGATGCCGATGATGTATCGTAACCAACATTACCGTCATATTTTAAACATCCTCCCATCCCTATTCGTTTCACTAATGTAACTTGGCATATGTCGCAGCGATCAAACTAAGTTTTACAAACTAAAGGTACTCATCATGAGGGGGTTTTGGCCATATTCGTCACGCTTGGCAGGCGGGTTGGCGAGCGCAGTACGGAATGTTGATACACGGAAAGACCCTGCTGCCCATCTTTCGGAGGGATCCCTTGGTAGATTCTAATTGCGTACAAGAGCAAGAGAGATGGGGCAACATTTTACTGTCGATATCCCCACTACTTATACTTAATTTTAAATGAAAAACGTTATCTAGGAATTATTATTGACACAAAACTCTACAGTACAACAATACAGGTTCTGCAATATGTGTCACATACTCTCAAAGCTGTTTCTAAGCTTTAAAATAGTTAGGCTTCATTACCTGCAATATTTTGTACTTCACGTCGTACGTCTTGTCGATTCCCAAGAGCTATTAATTTGCCTCACGGTATTTGGTATAAGAGTTTCATTAAATGTAAGATAAGGCCTCCTAATACAGATATTATTACGAAGAAAGAGGTTATATTTAGAAAAAAATGTAAACAAACGTCTAGTCGGGTACTTGAAAGATAAGTCGATTCTGTCTTGTATGCAGTTTGGTTTTAGAGCTAAAGTATCTACTTCCGATGCAGTTCACCAATTGACTGGCTATCTTGAACAAGAACTTGATCAGGGTAACCATACAGTAGGGATGTTTCTAGACCTTGCTATAGCGTTTGACACTGTTTCCAATTCCATACTATTGCGCAAGCTTGAAACATTGGGTATCAGAACGGAACGGCAGCACGGAACTGAAACTCTTCAGGAGCTATCTTGAAGATCGTTCTCAATACGTAAGGATCGGTGATGTTCTCAGTGATGATCAGACAAATACTGACTTTGGTCTACCCCAAGGCAGTATTTTTGGGCCGACCTTATTTTTGATATACATCAATGACCTCTGTAATCTAAAATTAGATCATGGTAGAATAATATCATATGGCTTCAGTACAATTTACTATTAACTATTAAGATCTTCAACTGATCTAAGTCAAATATTATATGCACACTATTGCGAAAATATCCCTAGCGACCATTGTTCTATTAAAAAGTAGGTACCTACCTGTAAGATAAAATACCTCCGCATAATTTTAGATGAAGCTCTGTCTTTTAAACCACACATGAGGCTCTAGTAGGCAGAGTTCGCAAGTTGATTTTTGTTTTTAAGAAACTACGTCATATTGCGGATCGGAAACTTATGATAAGCATTTACCAGACCCATTTATCGATCAATTTTATCTTACAGCATTACGTCATGGGGTGATGGGGATAGGTAAAACGTTATTACTAACCGTACACAGCACATAACCTATAAATAAAAGGAGGAATAATGTCTGCCTTATGCAACCAGGTAGAAAACATGTCTTTTCTCATAGATTTTATAGTTTCCTTAGACCATTTTTGTACAAAATAATGTATGCGTTAGCCAATATGTCTTAATTCTAAAAAAATTAAAATTGTTTTTAGGAACTCTCATCTCAAAAGTATGTCAAAATGACGATACCGCGAATTTATTAGCTTTAATAAAGTAGGTTAACATTTTATTTTCTAACGATAGTTTGTTTTCGATAGTCAGCAATTATATTGTAAGTTTCTGCTTTAAAGCAATATTAGTTTTATTTTATATATTTTTTTTGTTATTTATTTTAGGCTTACATAACAGATCTGTTTTTGCTCGTGACCTCGTTTTGCCTGAAAAACAGGATTACCTTGTTCAGGCACATGACTAATACGTTAGGTTTTTATTAGGGGTGAAGCCCCGTTATTACGCATAGCCTGTCTGTCTGTCTGTGCATGATACGATTACAACCGAACGCGTTGACCGATTTACATGAAACCTTTTTTGTTAGCACTGTCTTAATGAGAGAAGGGTACTGATTGATTTTGGTGACCGGTCACAGGGACCGGAGTTATTGTGACCTCAAAAGGTCACCAAAGGCAAAAAATTCAATTTTTCGGAAACCTTCGCCCCCTTTTCTGGTACCCCTCTATCAATCATCATCATCATTTCAGCCGTAAAACGTCCACTACTGAACTAAGGCCTCCCTCATAGATCTCCATGAGGGGTAGTTGCCATAGTCACCACGCTTGGCAGGCGGGTTGGTGAGTGCAGTACGGGATGTTGATATACGGAAAGACGCTGCTGCCCATCTTTCGGAGGTGTCCCTTAGCAGGCTCTTACTGCATCCACGGGTAGGAGAGGAGGGGTAACATTCTACTGCCGGCACCCCACGGCTCTATCTATCAATACCTCCTCCTATATCCTCTATCAATACTTGTTAGATATAAGTATCATGGTTCTTAGCCGTAATAGTTATTCAACTAAGTTATAAAATGAACATTAATTAAAAGCTTTTAACTCCGCAAATGTAGAAAACGATATTAACAACTGATAAATGTAGATATATGAGTTGACAGTTTCCGTGCGAGTTTGCAACAAAAACTAATTTCCGACGTCCATTTAGAAGCCTCAGGTAATGCCCCATTAGATGCATGCTCATGCTTATTCCTAATTAACCACACTCACAAATAATACACATAATAAACACCCAACCATAGGAGGATACAGGTGAACCAGTAATAGTAAGTTTTTATTTATAGCAATTTTACAAATTATTTGGCCACTAACTTGTGGCCCATGCGTGGCAAGGTTACAAAATCACAAGGTTTTTTACTTTATATTCGGAATCTAACATAGATGGTTTCCTCACAGCAGACCTCGAATGGCTACACAGATTTTCATAGAGCTTCATGAAACTGAAAAACGGATACACTTTATCCCGCGCAAACAATTCCGAGGGCAGGCGCTAGCCTAGAATAATCGAATAGCTAGTTTTAGTGAGTAATTAATTAATACAATTAAAGTTTTAATGAGCGGGAGCTGCTCTACGTAGAGTGACAAAGCGTGAACATACCGTAACCAAGAATGTTATTAATTGGCGACGAGAGCAGCCGCCCGGCCCCGCACTCGCCACGGCGCGGCGCGGCTGCGACAGACGCATGTCTAGGACCTCCGAACACTCATACTACGCAAACATGCTTTGTTCATTCCAACCGCAGGATGTTGGAATAGTCAAAATCACAAACCTAAACGAAACAATTGAATTATACTAATTATATTAAAGTTCGCTCCGAATGACAGGCAAGTCTGGAAAACAAACGAAAAGAACCTCACTTTTATCGTAATTATAGTCACCTTCAAAGCAAATTCCGTCTCAAAATATTTTGTCCTCTAAATAGTCCGATATCTTTTTTACTGATTCAATTATTTCAGACACAAGATCATCGACTCTTTCAAAATCATTTGTCACAGAAATATATAATTAAGTAAGTTGTACTTAAGATTAGGTTATAGACCTAGGCTTAAGACAGGAACTAGAAACAGGACTTTTTTTTATTAACTACTAACTACAACTCGTATCCACTACTTTTCTAAGGTTACGTTACTTATTATAAAAAGGTTTTTCAACAGCAATAATTTATTAAATGTCAGTAATTAAATTAACACAGAAATATTTTTATTTCCGTATCATAAAAGTCCAAGTATGCGCTTCATTCAACGTGACAGAAAATAGATTGCTCAAGCAACGAAGTTGTCGGCAGGGCGGGCGGCGCGGCGCGGCGGCGGGCGGGGTGTGGGAGCACAATAAGCTGTTGGTTTGACAACAACAATGCGCGCCGTGCCGCGTCGGCTCCCGGCGCGCGGCGCGGTGAAACCGCGGGAAGGCTCTCACAAACACAGCCATTTGGCGGCTTATGAGTTTGCCTTGTGTGGGTAATTATTTCCTTGTGCGAATGAAAGTTCTCAGACGTCTTTATTCATTCTGTAATTCAGAGATTTCCGCTTTCTACTCAAGTATGTTTTATGTCTTGCGACAGCAACTGTTTAATGATTAGAGTCATTATCTACATTTGGTTTATTGTTAGTGTTTGGTAGTTATTGTTTATTTATTGGCTAAAAAGTGTTAAATAAACCCCGAACACCGCACTTGAGAGACAACCAACTAAACTTTAGGCACAAATTATTTATATTTTTGGTTCAATATTAACCGGCAATAACATTTTATGACAAGAGAACTATTTTTCACATTCTGATTGCATTATGATAAAATATCAAATAAGCCCTAAATCAAACTAAAAACAATATAAATTATTTACTGGAACAATTCCAAAACGTTATCAATGGCAACGTATTGTTCTCTAATGTTTGGTTAATTACGACCGAATCAAAATGCAATTTATTATCCTACAATTGAGATAGAGATAAAAGTAACAAAAATTTTAATAAGTTCCTGATAAAGAGGTTATTACTCATATAAACATCAAAATATTGTAAATAATTTCGTTTTGGTATTTAAAGTGGAACTTGTACGTGTATTAGTAGAGGACGAGCTCTGTGGCGCAGCGGGCGAAGGTCCGCCTGCGACGCAAGGGGTTGCGGGTTCGATTCCCGCCTCGGGACAAATGTCTGTATGATCTGCAGATATTTGTTCAGGGTGTTCTGGGTGTTTTTCTATATATAATAAAAATATCTATCTATGTAGTATAATGTATTAAGTATATCAGTCATCTAGTACCCATAACACAAGCTCTGCTTAGCTTGGGGCTAGACGATGCTGTGTGATTGGTCCAGCATTATTTATTATTATTATTATTATTATTATTATTATTAGCGCATTGCTGCCGCCGGCCGCGGAGGAATGCCGGTCAACAACGCCCATTCGAACTAACGCTAATTAGCTACGCCTAATTTTCATATATAAAAATACCACACTATCGTTATAAACAAAAACTAAAATAAATCCCTTCCCAGAAAACGCCAAATGTAGAGTTGATTGACTTCAAACTCGCTTAACCGTATAATTTTCTCGGAAAGTTTGGTTCGATGAAGTTTTCCATGAAGAGGCTCTTGACGTCGAAATCCATTAGATTTTCTCATAATCATCGCACTTAATTTAGCAAGTTCCGCCCCTCGCGGCCGACACATCTCCGCACGCACACCTCCCGCCGGCCCAGCAGCCACGAGGCTCGTTCCTCTGCGCGCCGCGCCCTGCACGGGACGGGAGGGGGACACACTGAGGGTGAACATGCGACTGTGTGTGAATAAGGACGCTGTCATTTATTTGGTCCTTTCTTAAAACATACAAACTTTTTTACAAAACTCGTTTAGCCACTGTGCATTGATAACAAATATGCATCACAGCTAACAAAAAATGTTTTTACGTTTCAATGTTTTAATTTAGGAACCAGTCCCAATAAATTTTAGCTTCTGTTCTTAATAACTACCAAATACGATCATGAATTACACGTACGATTTGGTGGTATACACGTATATATGGGTTCGATATTGTTGACAACTATGTATATCAAGTACCTTCAATGGTCCTTTAGAACATGTTCAACACTCCCCCCCGCTGTGTAATTAGAGCTGCTTCCGTGACGTAAGCACTCGGAGCGCATACGAGCACACAGATGTAGGTGCAGATGTGGGTTCCTTAAATGTAATGATGACGAAGAGGAAATGGTGACAGTTTTCTTTAACACTCTAGATACTGAGATTACTGGCGGTCTACCAAATTTTAGGTGAGGTAGTCCAATATGCCTCCTTAGTTTTCTTTAATAGTTTTTAGTTTTTAATACTGCTGTGAAAAGAGAAAAAAAATATAGGGCAAAATTTCAGCGTTCCGAAAACTCAAGAGATAAACTTAGTTATGATATTTTGCGTGGTCGTTAATCCAAACTCCCATGTAGCAAGCCGGTGCTGACATCGCCAACCTATTTGTACGCCACTTTTCATCTTTATACGTATCGTGATGATTCTAATAATCCTATTCGGCTAACATAACAACACACTTGCTATTCTCTCAGTACAATAGAATTAACGAAGAAGACGAAATATTCAGTAAAATCGAAACAACTACAAGGGCCCCGACCTGAATCTATTTATCTGATTTTTACCAAGCTTTGCGTTGCATTGCAGGCATTATCCACCTACAAAAAAAAATTGTCAGCCGGAGTACTCCTAACCGAAACCAAAAACAATTTTTGGGTTTCGAAAAAAATTCTCAAAAAAGGTGATCTGAGAGAATTTTGTAATTATAGGCTTAGGTACTAGCTTATGGCCGCCGCTTACGTGTGCAAAATTTCAGCTCAATCCGTAAGCCAATTTTTGCGTGAAAGAGTAACACACATCCATCCATACAAACTCACAAACTTTCGCGTTTAGAATATTAGTTGGATTTCTGTACTATCATGTCTGAGTAATTAGTGGTAATAGTCACACGTCGTTTGTAAGTATAATATAATATCTGGCCATTCTGTGCAAACATTATAGACTTGATTCGATGCAATATACACCGATTTCTAGAGTGCTTTTGTTAAAGTAAGCCGAGTAAAAATATTACATAATTTAAGAATGAAAAATGAAAATGAAAAAATATTGATTTAGCAAGCAAAACATTTCGGTACAGATTAATCAACGGCCTTCACACTAGGCATAGCCTGTATCGTGGAGGCCAGACAGAGACTAACATTCACGGAATTATGGACTACCTATACATACTATATATATATACATATATGTATTATTTTTTAAATAAATGTTACCCAATTCAAAGAGAGAAAACAAAAATAACATGATAAACTACCAGAAACAATAAAGAAACATAGAAGGTGCAATTTTATAGCTAATCTTTCTTGTACATTCTAATGAGATAAATTCTAATTTACATACAATAAAGTTAAACAACTTATACCTAGCCAATAACAAAAACGAAACAGTGGTTGCAACTTTTCAAAACTAATAACTTTAAGACACTATGCGTAATAAATAAGTCTTCAGTAGACTCGTAGGAAAGGGTAAGAAGCCATTTGGTAATTAAACGCTTTGCCTCATGAGTGGATTTGTTCCTTAGATCACAGTGCTTTGCAACTGTATTATAAATAAAACATTTAATAGGGTTGCCAAAACGAAAAGCGAAGCACGTTTTACAAGAAGGAGCTGGTATTTTATAAACTCTTCTTTGAATGAGCTGAAGATGAAATGAGTTGAAGAAGAATAGCCACAATCACAATATAAATACAAAAATAAAAATAAACTCACTGTGCCCAATACTAGGCTCCATAAGGTTAAAATATCACTTAAAGGGCAATGTGGCGCAGCGGGCGAAGGTCCGCCTGCGACGCAAGGGGTTGCGGGTTCGATTCCCGCCTCGGGACAAATGTCTGTACGATCTGCAGATATTGTTCAGGGTGTTCTGGGTGTGTTTCTATATATAATAAAAATATCTATCTATGTAGTATAATGTATTAAGTATATCAGTCATCTAGTACCCATAACACAAGCTCTGCTTAGCTTGGGGCTAGATGAAGCTGTAATTTGTCCAGATAATTGTTAAATGATGACTATATAATAACTGAGTTCTGTTCTTCTGTTCGCTTCTTTTCCTAACTACTTTTCCTAACTCGCGTGTCATCAGAAGATGTAAGTGTGAGATAAGTTTATATTGAATTGAATTAATATGAGAAGTTATGGGCTTGTTTTAGAAGCTTCTGTTTCATGAAACGGTCTGAGGTTTGAACTTCGACTTCAACATGGCTTGTTTCAAAAATGGTTTGTGTTACAAGGTTTCGGGTTTGCTTACAATTTGGTAGCATGAGTTACAAATCTGACAGATGTCATAGTAACATATTGTTACTACTGTAGTAACGGAAGGCGATCTAACAGTGACAACTCATGGTAGACACACTGTATCTAGGTACAAGCTTAAAATTTTAATCTGTCTCGTTCATCTGACGTGTGTGCAACTTGAGATCGAGTGAGAAGGTCAATCAAAACTCAACTGTGGAACTCAAATATGAGTCGTATAGAAACAAAACCAGCAAAAAAACCTATTTTTATATTATAAAAATAGGTTTATTTATTAATTCTATGAGTTTTATTGGTTAATTAGCCGTATTTTCACTATGAATAAAATAAAGTATTGTTTGCATAAAAAGTTAAAAACTTTCACTCAATATTTACAGGTGCTTTGATACAAAGAGTCGCGCAAAAAGTGGCCTAAATATTGATGTATTTGACGAATGTCCGGCAGCACCGGCCGTGGCCGCGGCGGCGACGCGGCGGCCGGGCGGCAGGTGGGCGCTACTTATCATCATAATGTAGACATAACACTTATTAGTACGCATTAAACCTAATTATCTCTATAACAATACATGGTTATAGCTCTAAAATAGTTAGAATGCTACGGACGTAGGTACTAGGTATCAATTAGTACTCTCTGTTAAAACAACCAGCATAAGTTAGTACAAGGAATAGGTTAGCACCCATACTACACCAACTAGGTTGTAGCAGATAAGTAAATATTTCCCTTCGGTATCTTAATTTAGTACCCGCAGAAATTATAAGTTATTCTGATTTTACGAAACATCAGAAGGTACCTATTTGTACACTTACCAGTAATAACTTAGGTATGTTGTCAAGTCATATTTATTACCTTATTTTGTAGGAAATGTTTAATGTCTAGGTTTCCGATAGTGTGCTGACAGGCTGGATAAATACTGAATTATGCGGCGAGGGTCGCGGACATTTAAAAACAATAGAGTTCCGGTTCCGGCGCCGCGTGGTCTGCGCGCGCGCAGCTGACTGGCACAAAACAACGCGGATCATGCATAATTCCACAAACCATTCAATAGCAATCACTCATGCAGATAATCAGGGCTTCGTAAAAAGATAAAACACCGCATGGCTACATAGGCGAGTCAAGTTTGCTTATAATTTTTCTGATGATGTGTAGACGCTTAGCAAGTTTCTAGTTTAGACAAGTACCTAAAATAATTATTTTAAGAGTAAAATCTATACTTAATAAGATTTGCAGGCGATTTTGATGTAAATACCTTTTGCAGGGGGTAAAACCGATCGGACAAGAGAGGTGACGCGTGACGCTTCGAGTGGTGCGAGTTAGGACTATGCCACTGTGTTAGTGCTGCCCTCGTCCATCGTGCCCATCGCCAACCTCTTCAACAGACTGTGGCGAGTGAGGCTACTTGTAGCGGCTGTGGTGACTATGGCAACTGGGGCTACTGTAGCGACTGTGGAGACTGTGGTGAAATGTTTTACATCTGCCAGGCGTCCTGTGTGTGACGGCTTAATTTTTTTTACGTGAAAATGCTGGTGTTTATTTTTGCGAGGCCGGGGGCATCGAGCGCTTACATAAACAATTATAACAATAATTTAGAGTGGTTTCCTCCAAGTTCTGATGATGATGCCCGTCCACTTTCCACACGTTCAAATGATGACTCAGATATTATAGCTAAGTATCAGTTCGTCGCGGCAGTGACGTGCGTTAGCGGAGAGGGCAGTTCTTGCCGCATGTCGGCCGCCATTAGCATACAATGGCGCGGACAGCTGGCCCGGCCGATGTTATCGCACGCCCTGGGCACTAGCTGGACTGACAACTAGTGGACTACGTCACTCACCACTAGTCGGCAACTACTAATTTTTAATCAAAATATTTATACTAGCCGCACTCTGCGGTTTCACTCGCATAGTTCCCTTTCCCGTGGGAATACGGGGATAAACTATAGCCTATTTACTCAGGGATAATGTAGCATTCCGCATGTAGTATGCCGTGGGGCACCGGCAATAGTATGTTGCCCCTCCTCTGTGGATGCAGTAAGAGCCTGCTGTATCCCTAGGATACCTCCGGAAGATGGGCAGCAGTGTCTTCCCGTGTATCAACATCCCGTACTGCGCTCACCAACCCGCCTGCCAAGCGTGGTGAGTATGGCAGCTACCCCTCATGGAGATCCATGAGGAAGGCCTGTGTTCAGTAGTGGACGTTTAACGGCTGAAATGATGATGAACGATGAATGTAGCATTCTAATGGTGAATTTTTTTGTATTTTTTTTATGAAAATCGGTCCGGTTGTTTATGAGCTTACCTATTCGTTACACAACACACAAAGTACAAATCTTTCCTCTTTATAATATTAGCATAGGTAAAATTAGAAGAAGACTATTCTATACCCCAGAACTGATTTACGTGACTTTATCGCGTAATTACCTTATTTTATTAATTCCCGACGTTTCATAGTCGGTAGAAAGTGTCCTGGAAAGTGAAATTACCTACGCAATGAACTCCCGTTAATCAGTTTTACAATTATGTCCACAGGTTGCGAAAGTTTACAAAGTACAGCATCCTATATTCAGAATTTCCAATGTATCTCAAGTATAAATGAAAGCTGTCAAAGTTTGCTGCACTGATTCTGACCAAACAACTCCTCCTGTTTTTGTTAAATAAATAGATAAATAAGTCACACAACATCATCTAGCCCCAAGCTAAGCTGAGCTTGTGTTATGTATGGGTAAAAGATGACTGATATACTAAATACAATAAACTACATACATATATTTTTTTTTTATATAAAGATAAAAATCCAAAACACCCTGAACCAAAATCTGCAGATCAACAGACGTTTGTCCTGAGGCGGGAATTGAACCCGCAACCTCACGCGTCGCAACCTTCGCTCGTTGCGCCAAAGTGGTCGTCAAATTATTCATTATTATTCTATTATTAATATTAATTATTATTGCTATATTTTATTTTGTGTTGTCAGATCTTCCTCATACTCATAGTCTAGTCTAGCGTATTCAATATATGCGGCACCAATGAACGTAAAAGCAGCTATGTATAATTGTTGCCTGCTCGTACCTACTCCGCCGCTCGCCATCGACATTCCTACAACATTGTTCACTTGAGATAAGGCTTATTTATTAGGTAAGCATTCGTAATAAATAAACCTAATCACCCAACTTGCCCCACACAAATCAAACTAATGAATTACCGTGACTTGCCCACGAAAACATACTTACGGTATGTATAACTGCTTCCTTAGCTCTGGATACTCACGGATAGACCAGGTATGTATGGCTGTGCGCGCGGCGACATAACGCAATATGGCGAGCGAGGGAGATTTATAGACCTGGCCGGCGGACCAGTCGCACCACGACCCGAATGCTCCGACTTATTGCACACAAGCTCTATCTACTTAAATATTTCAACCGAATTCCGACGGTTAAATGGCTCTTCTAACGTGCACTTTAATTATTTTCGTAATTACGAAGTATCGCTTTAAACGCTAAAGGTTAGTTATGATCCATTTAATGTCCATTAAATGTATTTGACGGATGGAGTTAATCTGCTCACGCCTAGAGCAGCGGCCACGACACGCGATGACGCGAGCTGACACGTCACTGATGTCTCTGCCTGTCTCCAGTTCTTCAGATACCTATACAGGGTTTTGAGCCCTTGAAAACAAGTCGTTTTGGAGCGGAAAAAATAGAAATTTGTATTTTTAGGGTTCTGTACCTCAAAAGGATAAAAACGGAACCCTTATAAGATCACTTTGTTGTCCGTCTGTCGGTCAAAAAAAAAGAGACGACCATTTATGCATGAAAAAACGCATGTTTCGACATCCTCAAAGGAAACAAAATTCATAGGGTAATTTCCGTATTATTAATTATTAATATATTATTAAGGTTGCATAGTTGTATATACGTAATCTTCGTAACTGTAGATATAGAGAAAAAAAAAACAAAAAAATATTTGCTATGGAATCATAAAAAAAATCGTCCTTAAAAAATGTACGAATCATCGAAGTTAAACAACACTAAGCACGGTCATAAATTAAATGGGTGACCGAATCTTATTGTGCATTTTTAAAATTCATAAAAATTGTTACCACAACGTCTGTCAGATCAGCTAATTTATAATAATATAATAAAAAAATGTTCCTACGGAACCTTCGGTTGCGAGTCCAGCTCGCACTTGTTCTTTTAATTATTTTTATTGACATTTGTATCAGGTAGTGGACGTGCACTGGCGTTGATGTTGTCATAATCGTATAGTCAGCTGTATATGTTAAAACTTTCAAGGTCATTCCTCGAATGAACCTCACCGAATCCTGAAAAATCATAAAAACTAAAGTTGCTCCTTGGGGTTGACAAAATTACTCCCTTTCGGGTTAGTACCTACACATATACCATAATACAACCCTGTACAGGCTAGTTAGCAAAACTTAACTTAATACTCTAGGGTTTTTAGATCTAATTATATTACTCTTGATTATTTAATGTTTTTGGCTAATTGTTATCTTTTTAGGGTTCCGTAGTACAACAAGGAACTTTTATAGTTTCTCTTTGTCTGTCCGTCTGTCTTTACGAACAGACGACATGCAAAATTGCAAAATTACAGCTTTCTGCTTCGGTTTGCAAACGACATCGTGGCCATGCAAAGTCGATGGAAGCACTCGGCACGATGCTCGAAGGCCTCAATCGAGTCCTCCAACGCGTGGGCCTTAAAATGAACATGGACAAGACGAAGGTTATCGCATGTACACGTCGTGCCTGCCCCAGTTATGGTTGAGGACTCGGCTCTTGAAGATGTCAACGCGTACGTATACAAAAGTCAAAGTCAAAGTCAATAAGTGTTTATTCAATAGAGCAAAACGCTACCATAGAATAGTCAATTTAAAATAGAAGAACAAGACAGATTATAATTGAATAAAGCACATGATTACATTCGTTCGCTTCAGATATTTTTTTTCCAAGTGAGGGAAAGAGGCGACCAATAAACCACAGAATACCTTGAACAAACAGTCTAATTAGGTATAGGTCGGCAGCGTTTGGAAAAATTCGCCTTGGCTTCTCGTCCAAAATACCTCAGTGCCTGAAGACGAAAGTAACAGTTGCTAGTGATTCAGATTCAGATCATTTATTTGCTATGGATACCTATAGGTACCGGATGACATATGGAACCAGGACGCGGTCCTTCACTACTGGCCTTATGAAAAAGCTCGGAGTAGTTAGTTTTCCTTTCTAGTTTTCCTGCCCACATTGTATTGGGTAAATAAGAATTTCAAAACCATAGAGGGGTTGCAAAGACAATTTCTGGATTTAGAATTCCGTTTGCGAAATATTAATGTTTATATATAATTTTCGAGCTTTTCCTCCTTCTAGAATCAAAACTGCTAACTTTTCAAATGTAAAAGAATCATGGATGTAGTTTTAATCATAAACTTTTTAGGAAAACTCTATAGCGGTTAAGCTAGTTGTTTTAGTTTCGGAGAATATGTCGCTCAAATAAGTGATATTTTACCAAATTTATTCGTCTGACTCAGTTAACAAGGAAGTTGGTGAATTGCAAAATTTGCTCTTAAAGCAGAGCCTTTGATATTAGCAGGCTCAATGTGAATGCGGTGACTGAAGCGGGATCCATTGTGGCGGCGCGGTCCCCCGCGCCCGTTCATTATGAACTATGAACGGATCAATTTCACAGTCGTCGCTCAAAGCCGCCGCCCGACCCCCCCCCCCCCCCCCCCTCCCCGCCCCTCCTCCCGCAACCCCGCGCAGTCCCCGCGCCCCGCGCCCCACGCCCCCGCCCCCCGCGGGAGGCATTCCTTGCGAATGACACACGGAAGTCCTCAGCTAAAACTTGTCATCGTGAGAGGTCACCATAATAACATAAAATCACCAAGTATTATGTTTCAGTAAAAACATTTAGATGCAAGTAAATTTATAAATATATACAAATATTTTTATTTTACTAAAAACCTATGTTTACAAAACTAGGTAAGTTCACCCCTAACTGCCTACAAATATCGTACGTTGAAACCATTTTTATATAAACAAAACAAATACCTAGACTAGAAATAGCCTATGCATATGTACTATATTTAATATTCTAATTTCATATTAATAAAATTGGTTATTAATACGTTAGATACCTACTATAACTTTAGACTACGTACCTACGAGTACTTTATTGTAAGTTAAAACTAGATTAAACACAATAAGTAAAAGAAAAGATTAGGGTATTACTTAAAAGAAAAAAAAAATATAAATTATTTACGAGTATACGGAAAAGTTTAGTAATGACAAAGTGCTGACGCTTCTGTTATTATTAGGTACGTGATAATAGTAGGTACATATTATGTACTCGTAGGTATATATGTATGTTTACCTACACTTTTTTCGCCTCTTCGTATGTGTATTTCTTTTAGGTTATAAATTGGCCTTTCACACGTATTACATAGATGATTGATACAGCATAATAAGCAACTACTATTAATGCTGTACGGGACGCTGCAGAGCCACCACATTGTAAGATGATTACGCTCAGCACCTATTCCATCCTCTTAGCTTAGTCTGCTATATTCAGAGGAAAAACATGGCATGCGTCTGATTCTGAACACGTGTGATTATGATAAATTAGGGAGAGCAGGCCTCGCCCGAGCACCCCTGCCCCCAGCACCCGGGGGGGCCCGCCCCCGGGGGGGCGCGCGCGGGCGGCTTCAGACGAGGTTACTTCACTCAATTTGCGCCGTTAGCGAAGCGGCCCCAATTTTTCACAGTTATCGAACAATCTACCGGAGCACGCAAAATCACGTTAAACAAGAGCTCAATTTTTTACTCCCCGCTGCATTTCAGTACTTTGCGCGTAGCCTCAAGTCCCGTGTTCACACGCTGAGCACTCGGAAGTGACCACTATGTCCACGCGGTAAATGAGACATCTCGCAGTTCTGCGACGCACGCTCATTTTTTAGGGTTCCGGACCAAAATGGCAAAAAGGAACCCTTATAGAATCACTCTGTCTGTCTGTCTGTCTTTCTGTCTGTCTGTCACACATGGATATCTCGAGAACTACTGATGCTATCGACTTGAAATTTAAAATGGTAAAATACAACACTTTTTTACTAATATAGCATATATAAAAATAATAAAAAATATTCTTATTTTGATTGCAGGGGGGCGGATAGGGAATCTCAAAAATTTTAAGTGAAGTTACTAGGCCGTGTGGGGTATCATATGAAAGGTATTCATTTGCACATTAATAAACAGGTTTTAGTTTTCCTTTAAAACGTATCGTTTTTGAGTTATTTACAAAAATGTTGAAAAAACGACCGTTCCCCCCCCCCCCCCCCCCCCTTATCTCCGAAGTTTGCAGAGATAACCCCATGATACTTATAAAGCTAATAGAAGTATATGTAAACTTTATAGGAAAATTATAGCGAACTCTCTAATTTGCGAAATTTTTTAGACAAGGGGGGCGGAAAAGGTTTTCAAAAATTTTGTGAAGTTAATAGTTAATGTGGGGTATCATATGAAAGGTATTTATTTGCACATTAATAAACAGTTTTTAGTTTTTCTATAAGCCGTATTGTTTTTGAGTTATTTACAAAAATGTTGAAAAATTTACCGTTCCCCCCCCTTATCTCCGAAGTTTGCAGAGATAAACCAGTGATACTTTTAAAGCTCATAGAAGTGTATGTAAAATTTATAGGAAAATTATAGCGAACACTCTAATTTGCATAGTTTTTTAGACAATGGGGGTGGAAGGGGCGTTTTCAAAATTTTTGGAAAGTTACAAGGTAATGTGGGGTATCCTATGAAAGGTATTAATTTGCACATTAATAAACAGTTTTTAGTTTTCCTTTAAGTCGTATAGTTTTTGAGTTATTTACAAAAATGTTGAAAAAAATAGCGTTCCCCCCCCTTATCTCCGAAGTTTGCGAAGATAAACCTCTGAAATTATTATTGCTATTAGAAATGTATGTAAAGATTAGAGGAAATTTATTACAATCTCTTTACATAGCATACTTTTTTAGAAATCATCGAAAGTGTAAAAAATCTACATAAGTTCCGCCATCAGACAAGAGATGGCGCTGTCAAGGTTCTCCTACAAATATAAAACCGCCTTTGTCATATATTATATTGTATGCTCCTCTCCTGCCCGTGGATGCAGTAAGAATCTGCTAAGGGATATCTCCGGAAGATGGGCAGCAGCGTCTTTCCGTGCAAGAACATCCCGAACTGCGCTCACCAACCCGCCTGCCAAGCGTGGTGAGTATGGCAACAACCCCTCATGCACTTGGATCTCTACAGAGGCCTATGTCCAGCAGTGGATATCTTACGGCTGTAATGATGATGATGATATTGTATGATGGCACGGAACCCTCGGTGCGCGAGTCCGACTCGCTCTTGCCCGGTTTTATTTACTTGACTAATGGCGCACTTATAAGGTTATATTATTCTCTAGGAACACATTGTTATGAGGTAGCGCTGTCCTGGCGGCCCAAATAAGGCATACAATATCTGCAGCCTGACTCACGGATAAGTCGTGCACCAATGCTAACTGAATCGTATTTTTCCGCTGGTAGAGCCGGCTCGAGGCGGCGCGCAGAGATCTGATATGCAGAGTCCGTCCGTCCGCCCGAATGAATCATGACGTTCTACTGCAGTAGGTGTTGTTTGTTCTCGGCTCTTCTTCCGGCTGGTACTTTAATTAAACGCGCATAAATTACTGTTGTGTCGTAAATCAATCGGCGGGGCGGAGCGGCGCGACATCCCGCTATAATTACCCGCGGCTCAATGGACGCCGCTGGGACTTCAAACGGCGCAGCGTCGGGATTCTAGCGCGCTGCCCACTCCTGCCCGCAGCAGCCGGCCTGCTGCGCCGCATTCCTCCCGCACGACGCCTGATCGAGACCCGGGGCCAGCAACTCACACCTGCCCCCCCTTACTGCTGTCCTGTTCCAACATGTGCCAGCTCACAACTCCGCAAGGAACATCTTGCCTATTGCAAATAAATTAAACCTAATCTTTACCTACATCTATAATCTAAAATCTATTGCAAACATACTGTTTTATAAGAATTAAAACGAAATAGTATAAAATTTACCTCTTACTAAGTCTTTAAAATGTTAGGTTGGTTAACTCAATCCCATATAGCCATTGATTGAGTTTCAGGGTACGAACCCCCCATATATTACGTATACCCTGAAACTTTGTCGCATTTAATTTTAAGGAGGTTTACGCCGCAGCCTCGAGGGCGGCGAGTGATGCAAGCATTGATGCCGAGTTGATTGTTATACGCATACCGCTATCTTGCATGCTCCTAGCAAGTAGCGATCACAACAAAGCGACACGACAAGTCGTTAATGCGAAGTGCTCGGTAATAATGTAGTGGCAGGTACCGCTTGTAGCGATAAATACACTATATGCGGCGGTAATGCTGTTAAAATTAGCCGCTTCGGTTGTGTGTTGCGATGCCGATCAACTGGAGTGGAACCGAGTGACCTCTCCATCTCCCGCGGCCGGCGCGCCCGCTAACGCAGATATAGGCATTCTATATGCGTTCTAACTAAGTAGTTTGCCTACACACGTACAGTATGTTATAGTGGCAGCTGTGTTGTTAGCGGAGCTAGTTGCCAGCTATCACGTGTGAACGACAAACACCGTGTAGCGGCTGACATATTGATGTATCGCGCACTTCATTACATTAACGAATGGCAATTATTTATAGGATAGAGTCGTCGCAAACCGCCAACTTTTCTCAGAATGACCTTTCAAATAAGATAGAATAGCTAATGGGCGCGCCGATGAATCTGCGAGTGCGCATCTAGCGCTTTGTCTCGGACGACGAACTCCGCGGCCGCGACAGATTTATAGGCGGCGGCTGATGCTAACTGCTTCGGCGGTACCTACGGGACCACGCCGTTCGCAGAAGAGTCGGTCGGCTCGGCGCGTTCGGAGGAATGCTACGTTGTCTCAGTTTTGTTTTATAATCGATGGGCGATCGGCCGATAGAAGTTTCTCAGAAGCGGCGTAGTTTCGACTCTCGCAACGTAGCGCGGTTCCCACGCGCGCGCTCAGCGCTCGCGTTAATTGCGCGGCTCGTCATTAACGCAGCCAACAATCGGTAGCGCGGCTCCTTTGCGGTGGCGGCTTTTCCGATGCGAAGATCTCGCTCCGCTGGAGCTCTGCCAACAATGCGCCGCCCGCGCCCCGCGCCTCGCCCTGCGTCACCTGACATCACACACTAAACGCTTCAGATATTCACGGTTTTCAATTAGAAATTTGCCAAACGGCCGCATAACGACGTTAATTGAGAGCGCTCGCGGCGCGCCCCGCGCATTCCGCCCGGCGGAAGAGCTCGCGGCACGAATTTACAACATTTATCCGTTTGTGCTATAAATCTACCAACAAAAGAATAGAATGATAGAAGTGATGCGGAGCGGAAGAGGGGGCGGAGGGTCGTGATTGTCGGCGCGGCCGCGAGGGCGCGTCCCATCAAAGCAAGTATGCGCGCTCGCTGTCGCCGGAAAAACTAATAAAAGGAAGATATTAGACGCGCTATTATGTCAGCACCCTTCCGCCGCGTCGGGCCCTGCTCCGGAGCCACCCCGCGCCCGCGCCTGGCTTCTGCTCCAGTGCCGCGCGAGGCCCGCTGCTCTCCCAGCGCTACAGCTCTCCTATGGCACTTGCTCTTCCAAACATCTATAGTGCTATCCTAATCGTATTATTAATTAGGAACATGCTTATCGTAAGCAATGTACACAATTGTAAATGGAACTTACATTTACACAAGAGCCACAGTCTCGACAGTCCCACAGACCCAGGAAGCACCCACACATCGAGCACTCACTATACGGCGTCACAATTCTCGCAGAAAAATCGTTGGCAGACCCTAGAATACAAGCGTTTTATTGCATTATCTGGCCAAAACGTGGCCGAAACCTCGAGAGGAACTCAGGAAGTGAAACGGACTAGGTAGGTACCTACTGAACTTTATTGGTATTAGGTAATACATACCTAGCCTAATTTTGTTACTGGCCCAAATCCGTTTGGATCTACTGCGGCATTCAGTAACGATTATTATTCGGTTTAAAAAATGTATTTCTCATAAGACCAGCTGTACATTGCGATATGAGAAAATATGATATATATATGAGATAAGGATATGAGAATGATTATAAGTAATAATAATATGTCCGAACTGGTAACGGAGCATGGAATAAATAATGTTTTACAAGCTTTTATTTAGCTTGCCATGTATGTATAATATATAACTATGTTTGTTCGGGGGGAATCTTACTACTCAATTTTGAAGCAGATATCATCAACCTAATGCATGGTCAGCTATGTGACGTCACTCTGAATCCAACATGGCGTAACACCCAAGATGGCGGACTAGTTATTTTTAATGCACTCCTACAATATGGGTATCAAATGAAAGGGCTTGCTGAGAATAATTCTAAAACGAAATGACGTCAGTTTGAATCCAACATGGCGGAACACTCAAGATGACGGACTAGTTAATTTTAATGCACTCCTATAATATGGGTATCAAATGAAAGGGCCTGCTGAGAATAATTTGAAAATGTAATGACGTCACTCTGAATCCAACATGGCGGAACACCCAAGATGGCGGACAAGTTATTTTTAATGCACTCCTACAATGTGGGTACCAAATGAAAGGCCTTACTTAGAATCATCTGAATAATGAAATAACGTCACTTTAAATCCAATATGGCAGAATACTAATAATGATGGCCTACTAGTTATTTTTTTAATGCAATACGGATATCAAATAAAAGGGCTTGCTGAGAATTACTCGAAAAAATAAATGACGTCACTCTAAATCCAACATGGCGGTATACTTAAGATGGCGGACTAGTTAAGAAGTATGCTGCCAGTTATAAATACTATGTTGGGTTTGTAACAGTACACAAAATGCAGGGTAGCTGTCGACCGTGCCGTTGAATACTTGGGCTCGAAGCTCTTCGATGATGATCAAGCACAAGCATACGTGGTCTCAAGTAGGGTCACATCATTAGAAGGTCTACTTATAGAAGAGCTTGTTCCAAATTATCCGGCAAACAGCCTTGCAATAATGATGCGTTGAATGAGATGAACAGACTGAGAAACCTGTCCATACTAAAAAAGATAAAATAAATTAAAAGTAAAAAAAAGTTAACTAACTAGCTTTTATTTAAACGTACTAAAATAATAAAATAAATATTTTCCACAAAAGTTTAATGTCAACATATAACGTCATTACATAATTTATGTGATATAAAAGCTTGACGCGATATTTACCTGTGCACATAAATAACTAAAATAAATAACTTGATCTAATTGATTTTAATAATTTTTCATACATAGTAGTTACAAAGCACCTTCTTAAATCTCGCGACAAGCTATTCATCATTTCAGCCGTAGGACGTCCACTGCTGGACATAGGCCTCCTTCATCATGGATATCCACAAGCTATTATGTCACATAAATTTTGTAAAGACGTTATAAGTTGACATTAAACTTTCATGGAAAATATTTATTTTATTCTTTTTAGCACCTACGTTTAAATAAAAGCTTGTTTGTTATTTTTTTTTTTACTTTCAATTTATTGCAACTTACATTGAAAACAATGTATATAAAGACACAATCACAAAGGGTTTACAAAGAACTTGTATAAACTTTTACACTAAAACAAACTTTAGTTTACATTTTTAGTACATAAACAAAACATAAAAGATTACTTCACGTTCTAAAACTTAATTCACAACAAATGGCCAGTAGCTAGTCCAATGCTTCTCAAACATAAAAATGTGAATACCCTCACTTTACTCGCGGTATGTGGAGTTGTGGTTAAGATAGTCCAGGAGTAGAATATTGCCCCTCCTCTCTTACCCGTGGATGTAGCAAAAAATCTGCAGAAGATGAGCAGCAGCGTCCTTCCGTGTATCTAGAACCTGTACTGCGCTCGACCGTGTTTTTTCTAAATAATGATAGTTACCTATTTATTTTATTATTAATTATTTTTGTAAAGGTTAACAAAATATACAATACGAAATAGCTTTTAGACGAAATTTTACATTTATAATTTTGACTTTTGCTTGTTTCGTTCGTTCGTTTCAGCTGTAAAACGTCCACTACTGAACACAGACCTCGCTCATGGATCTCCATAAGGGGTAGTTGCCATATTCACCACGCTTGGCAGGCGGCTTGGCGAGCGCAGTACGGGATGTTGGTACACGGAACGACGCTGCTGCCCATCTTCCGGAGGTATCTCTTAGCAGGCTCTTACTGCATCCATGGGTATGAGAGGAGGGGTAACATTCTACTGCCAGCACCCCACGGCGTTGCTTTTTTGCTTTGTTTCTTTTTTATGTTTTAAAAATTTTAATTTTTCCTAACTATTTCAGTGACGAAAGTATATATTGTTTTAAATTATTTTTAAATGTTTCCATAGCGGTACATTCTATAATATTATGAGGCAGTGTGTTGTAGAGGTTGGTCCCTTGAAATAATATATTTTTTCTTCCGTATCGTTGTGTCTATTATTATTTAAACCTGAAACAAAATGAGTTCGTACATTTATGAAATTTAATTTCATACTAACTTGTAATCAATACCTCGAGCTGATTCCGTTTCTGATTTCTAACAATACAGTCATCTTTGCAACTTTTTCACGTTCACATTTTAATTATTTTTAAAAACTTGTAATGGAGGTGAACGGAATGCAAACTTTCTATCAATCGGTAAACATTGCCATTTTTTCCATTAAATACATAATTACTCCCATGTTAGGAGGTTAATTGAGTTACTTATTTGTGGGGATGAATTAATTAATGATCGAACGAGAAGTCACCTCCGCCGATATTTCAAGGATTAACAGAACACGTAAATGCAATATTATTCGGAAAATAAATAGAAGAGGCAAATTATGAAACGTACAAGGCATGAGAAATATGCACGTGATCGGCGCGCGAGGGTCGAGTCAATAAGCACATTCCGCGACCGATTCCGAATCAAATAATGCTGAGTCGCGCCGAGGGCGAGGGTCGGTCCATCCTTTGTCGTCCTCTAATTGATCCCGACAGCTGCATACGGCTATTGTTTGCAAGCAATTCGCTCTGCACTTGCCGTCGTGTTTGCCGAAGTAAGTGCCTTTCATCATATTTTAATTTGATTAAGTGGGTAAGTAGCTAGTATTTTTATTGTGTTATGGTATCTCACATGACAGCGGTTGGTGATTTTTTTATCTCATTATTTTTTTTTTTTGGTTATAATATATAATTTCTGTAATAACATAAAGCCGGTGATGGTCTTTATGGAAGCAATCAGAAATACACATTATGTTTCCTGGTATTTCTTTCGTAAATTACATTTATTATTTCCCGATGTTGACTTTATTGACGTCGCATGTGCCTTTTTGACGCCACGCGGACGCACTGAATAGTTGTCCGGTTCCATGTGACTGCCAGCCGTGGTATAGCCAGATTTTACAAAAACAATAAATGTTTGAACAAGAATCTTTCTCCCTTTTCAGATGATACGAGAGAGCTACCCTCGACCAACAAAACAAAAATCTGTGAGTTGGTACAATCCTTCTGGGATGTAATTACAAATGTGCTCGTAGGGAGCGCAGGTAGGCCGCGGGGGCAGGCGGGGGTCCGGCCGCCCCGCTCACCTGAGGAGCTACAAAGCAAGTGCCGACCGTTATTTAATGAAAACGCTGCCCCTAATTCATAGTTGAACAAGTGTAGGGTCAGGACGTTCCGGAGTAATGAAAAGTTTAATAACGCGGAGCACGTGTGGCCCGACCCGCGCTATCTCTCTCAATGCACAATTTATTGAGAGCAATTTCGCATGTCATAAAACCGAATTAATATCGTCCCTTCCCGCGAGCGGGACCGACTATTTGTCAAATGGCACGGACGACGAATTAATCTTTTTAGAACACTTGTCTGCTGGTGCCATGGTGTCCGCGGGGGTTGCGGATCCATTCGGGGCGCCGGCGCACGTGCCTCGCTTTATGACCCTTTATTGGTTTTCATTGCATCGGGTGACAGGATTTAATTTGTTGACTCTTTACAAGGATATTTTATGATGACCCATAAAACTAGCTATAACTATCAATGTCTACGGGTGCCGTATCACGAGCTACCTAAGAGGCTGTGGAGGCGGATTGGTCTAATGAAAAGCGACTTGAAGTCGCGCGTCACGGCGCGGTCGCGCGACGCCGCGCTCGCAACCTGAACAACTCCCCTTGAGTCTTGATTCACATTATCATCGCGACACCGCTCGCCATCTCTCTTATTTAACTCAAGGGGTATTTCTTATAACAACATTTACAGGTGTTTTTCTTTCTTACCTTCTTTTTATTAACAACTTTTATTCGTTCGTAATTGATTACCTATTGTGCCCTGATTGATTACCTACAGTACCACTGTGTATCTATTATCATAAAATTCCCTGTATGAAGATTATAGCTACAAAAACTCGGATATCTTATCTTGGACGCAGTAGTACTTTAATAACATAAGGAAAACAAATAGTGTTTATGATGAATTGAACATTGAAAGATTGCAACCCTCGAAGTATTTACTTCCTAAATAATAACGAAAATACAAATAAGCGAGTGCTGTCAAGAACGATCAGCGTGATCCGCGGATGAGTTCACCAGTAGCTTCCAGTACTGCCCTCCATCTCGAAGGGTTAATGGGGAATTAAACAAGGGCGCAGACTCTACCCTGAGAGCAAGGAGGCGCGGCGCGTCGCTAGAGCGGGACTGGGCAAACGTTCAATATTCTACAGTCGTTTAATAATAACTATGTAAAGTTATTATATGCCCTGATGGGTACTACATTTATGAGATCACATTGGCAACTAAAACTAAATCTTACTTCAGACTCTTAGGGCGACTTTCGCAATCTAGTGCTCCAGAAGCAATGTCTCATAAACGGCGAGGAAAAGTCAAAAAGTAGGCACCTATTTAAGTGTTTATTCAATAGAGCAAAACGCTACTTAGAATAGTCAGTTTACAAAATAAAAACAAAACACATTTAAATTGAATAAAGCGCATAATTGAACTCGTTCGCTTCGGAAAACTTATTTTTCCAAGTGAGGGAAAGAAGCGAAGAAGAAACCTCACTCATTGTTACAATAATTGTCTTAATATTAAGCTTAATTTTTATGTCCACAGGGATATTGGATGATTTGAATATTGCAAGATGACATTATTTTCTATCGCGGTTGAACCGAGCAACACTCGGCCAAGGGTCAATATCATTCAAATTAGCATCTATAGAGAAATAAGCTTTTCTATGAGATTTTGTTTTATAAAAAGCTTAAACCTATGAAGCCTCTCAAACTCGATCCACGATGATAAGGGGGGGACTTTTCGAGTAAAAAATTATATATTATTTCGTGTTTGTGGTGGATGATCCACCACAATGGATCACAATCCTTTTTTTTGGGTTTTGGCAATCCTACGCGTAACAGCTGTTGAATTTACTTCCTATCGATTTTATTGTTTTTATCAAGTAAATAGATCTCTTTCCCAAATTCATCACATAATGTAGTGTAAAATGACTGTATAATTAGTTAAAATGAGTGAATTTCTGAAATTTCTGAATCAACGCACTCCTATAAATAGTGTATTTAAATCTTTACTCAGAGACTTTAAGCTTTTGTTAGGTTTGCATTATTTTTTAAGTGCAAGCTATGGAATTTTTTTTAATATAACTCACAGAAAGACCTTGACTATCTTATTGTGATTTTTTTATAGGGCGTCTAATAAGTAGGTCTCTATGGGTGATAGAATTGTTGTCTCATCTCTGCGCCTCGCCCGTTCGGCGGGCGCGGCTCCGGGCCCGAGGGGAGCAATCGCCGGGTAATGGCAGTAATGGGAGCGCACACACGCGCCGGCGCCGGCTCCGCGGATTACCTTGTCCCCAGACAAGGAGATGCGACCGATTAGCGCTATTATACGTCCGGATCATAGCTCAACGCACAGATGGAAGTTTTATAACAGGGAATCACACTACGGCCACGACGTGTAAAAGTGATACAAGATGTATTTGCACATCTAGCTCAGTCCTAAAATAAACAGCCAAAGGTAAGTATGTATTTTTAAAAGGTAGCCTGCTGAGGTGGTCCCACGCTTGTTTTATTAAAGCCCCCTAACTGGTTCAGATAACATCTACAAGCGGAGTTAAGAGTTACAAGAATCATTGTTATCTCATAAATCAAGGAGCACCGATCGTTGCCCCATTACATTAAAAGGTGACTTCATCGGTTTTTGTGGTATTGTTTTGTGATAAAAACGCAGTTTTTGTGTATGGAACCGAGATGAATTGACGTGTGGAGACCGTGGTGACAGTCGCAAGACGGATGCTGCGAGCCGGGGCGCCCCGCCGCGCCGGCCTGGGAACGGCCCCAGATCTCTATCTCCGCGACATCAATCTCGCACTCCAGACTCCAACAGCACCACGCACGCAACGAGCGCCGCGAGCACCACTCCGCGATCATTTGTCACACGAACTTTAAATAATGATTGAATAACAACAGCTTGAAATAACATTTCACTTCGTCATGCTGGATCGACCTGTTGTGCCTCACCGGACACACCATCACTCAGGTGTGGGCCAGACCGAGCTTCATAAATCAAATTAACTCCTTAGGATTTTGAAGTAGCGAATATAAATACCCGCCAAGTCAGATGCGATTGTAATCCTAGTAGACTAATGAACTGATCCAATTGTGCAGATATAGTTAACTTCACTCTCACCTGAACAGTTCGAGATAGTTCGGGTAGGACCGCCGGTGCTACATATAGGCCACGTATAGGTAGTTCGTCGATATTCACCAGCCGCTACATTGTGTCGGCGCGCGGTGTGTTAATCGCGGAGTGGGGAACAATCGGCGGCGACTTCACTCCCGACGCCAAATTGATTCAGCTTGGAAGTTGTCTCGTTTTTGTTGCAACTCGAGCAATTGTTCACCTGTCTACCCCTCACGAGGGACCGCTTCATCCGCCTGCTCTCCGCGCTATTTAATCCGCGGGATCGCGGCCGGCCGGCGGATATACAATTCGAGGCATCTCGGTGCGCTTTCGCATTCGATTCCCATCGCAGCATCGCGAGATCCCGCCCGATAAGCTCAATAAATTTAATTAAACCCCGAGATCGGTCTCACGGCCGCGCCGCGGTGCGATCTGCAGGCAAATTTGTTCGCCCCCGAGTTTTGCCGAATTAATTAAGTGACAGAGTCGGTCGGCTCGGTCGCCACAAAGACGTCGCCGCATCAAAGATAGAGCAAAAAATGCGTCGTGTCGACCTCGACTCGCGACGTTTTCTAGCGACAAAGGACTTTTTGCGGGCACACCACTCGACCGCGTGCCATTCTAACGAATTTCTCTAATGTTCCTTCTTATAGACACGATTCTTCGACATCGAACGCTTAAAATAATTGCCAGATTTCATTAAAAGTGTCTACTTTTCGCTTACCAATTAGGTTGCAAGACATCAATCCAAGCCTTTGGTATCTTTTGTTCAGCGTGTTGAGCCGGTGCGGGGTCACCATCAATTACCGATGATATCAACGCCGCGGGGGCCGGCCGGGGCCACGGAGGCCGCGGGGCCGCTCCATCCATCTCGCGTCTCCGGGAGACCTTGAGTCAACGACTTAATTTTATTGCCCTCTTTGACAATGCTGTCACCTGCCGAAACAAATGTAATTATTAAATCACTAGATTTTAATCTGCGAAGTTTACTTAATAAGCTTTATGTATACTAAATGATCGTGGGTTTGATTATATCTGACGGGGTACGTATTGCAATGTCAAATATAAAAATATCTGCAGTTAAATGCCGATGTCCAAAACCTCTAAAATTGCAACACGTAATATCCAAACACCATAGGTAATTATGTAACACCGACGTACGAAACACCTCAGTTTGTAATTCCGAACGTCCCGATTACCTAATTATTCAATATAAAAAATACAAAAAAACTCTTATCATGGTTTAACTAAATAAAACCATTACGTGTTGTTATTTTAGGGGTTTTGAACATCGGCATTTAACTGAAGATATTTAAAGTTTTTGATATTCGAATACACGAAATAGTTGGAGAACATACTATTATAATGGATTTTATATTATTATAATAATAATATCTTTATTCTCAGGCAACAATAGAAAAGTACACAGATCTTATCTTAAATAACTTATTCTACGGCCCATAGATATTATGCTGTTCCTAAAGCAATTATTATTTTTAGATGAAGCTACAGCTAGACTGGTTTAATTTAGCTGCTTCCATAGTGTGATGAATGTCATATGGTACCTATCCTGCTTTGGGGAAAGGCGATATACACTACACAGACAACCGTCACCTTCGAAAAAGTTTCCTGAAAAGAACGTGTTCAATTATGTATGTGCTTTATTCAATCTAAATGTACATATTTTGTTTCTCTTTTATAAATTGACTATTCAAAGAAGTTTTTTATTCTAATAAATAAACACTTAGTGAATTTGACTTTTCCCTTGACCTTAAACTTAATTGAACAAAATATTCTCATACGGTCTACGTTCTGATTTCTTACACTGACAGTTAAAACTCTCACTAGTTCCTGCCTGGATCTGCAGAGCAGGTCAGTGGAGGGGATCCATTACAAGCTGCACAAAAATACAGCACGGCATCAGGAATCTGTATTTCGCTTAGCGTGCAAATTAATGTAGATTTGTTTTTATTTTATATTGACTTTTGCGTTGGCGTTGACTTATTTAGTCCGGGTTGGTGCGACGGGCGACGTGTCGCAGCGTCTCGCCGGCTGCGCGCGCGCCGCGGGAGCCGGCAGCTGGACTCGAACCCGCGCCCGCGCCTGCCAACTGCAGCGCTCACTATCTCGCATATCTGAATACATACTTTTCGTTTTATTGAGTCGTTTGTCGCGAGGAGCTGAGAACCGTTGCATTCCACAGAGTGTATGCCCGTGATACCGTGACGGACCACTCTGTCCTCCTACACTGACAACAATTATAATTTAGCTTAAGTAACCGGTAGTTAGGTACACTAGCTAAAGCTATGTACTTTACTCGGCATTGTATTAAAAAAAGGTGAAGAAGAAACCTAATAGACAATATTATGTACTAAAATTCTGAAAACAGCATTGATGTGGGTTATTTCTTGTCCACGCCAAATTAAAATTTTATTGCAATAACAACCTATTTAATATTCAATACAGCAATTACAATCGACACGGTAATAAAATAAATAATAAATAAATAAATAATGCTGGACAAATCACACAGCATCATCTAGCCCCAAGCTAAGCAGAGCTTGTGTTATGGGTACTAGATGACTGATATACTTAATACTTTATACTACATAAATAGATATTTTTATTATATATAGAATGTAATGGCGCTACCGTACACGTAATAAACTTTTTACTGGCCACTTTTACATTTTAATAATATTAATACGATAGAAATGGAAGCCTCCAGCAGAGGTGGAGGGTCCGCCGGCCGGGGGAGGGGGGGAGGGGGGCTCACAAACGCTGAGGAATGTCCGGCATGCGCTTTTTGTAGGCGACCAAAGACATCGATTACCTTTAAATTAATATTAAACATTCTCATGACAACGTGCCGCGGGGTCGTTGGAGAGAGCATTCCTGGCATCGGAAGTAAATTATAGGCTATCGAGATCGGTAGCGGCTGCCGAGCTGTGGGCTCTGGCGGGCGCCGACACTCGCGGCTGCGCCCGACCTCACTTGCACGCACACATCCGCACTGTACGGTATCCCGACTGTACTGTACAATACTATTACCACTGTTACCCAGACCGAAGCTAGCACAACTGTTTGCAATAACGGAGGAAGGCTTCGCTCGTTTGAAGCATTATTTGAGCATTCGCGAACGAAATGCAAATTTGTTACGTAGACAGACGTTGTGATTTGTGCGTTTTTTTTTACTCATAATAAATTCTACTTATAATCTCTTTAGTTAATTCGTCTAAACTGAAATGTTAATTTACAACCTGTAGGTCCTTTAGGTTCCGTAAGGGTCGCGGGGTGCGGGGGAGGTGGGGGGGAGGGGTGACACCGCGCCGCGGGATCCACTGCCTTCGATAAATAACCTCGTCTATTATTGATGATGCGAACTAGCGCCGCGATGTTATCACCGCATTCCCCCCGCCCGCGCGCCCCGCGCGCCCCGCCCGCCCCGCCAGACGGATCAATCGCTAATTAATTTAAATGACTGGAGAGTGGAGAATGGCGACCGCCCGCGGGTCACAAAGCGGGTCACCGAGCTACTAGACACGGTGCCATCTAACCGCAAACAGTGATCGCTTCAAACGCGAAAAAAAACACAAGGCTCAAACTTTCGTTTATATCGAGACAATCCGAGCAGAAGTGACGGGCCAATATTGTTAATGTTTAGAAGTACGCTTCCCCTTATAAGTACCTTGCCTAGCCGTAGTGTGCCGGCAGTAGAATGTTACCCCTCTTCTCATGCCCATGGATGCAATAAGAGCCTGCTAAGGGATACCTCCGGAAGATGGACAGCAGCGTCTTTCCGTATATCAACATCCCGAACTGAGCTCACCAACCCGCCTGCCAAGCGTGGTGAGTATGGCAACTACCCCTCATCCATGATAGAGGCCTATGTGCATGTGATGATAAATAACTACCTACTTATGTTATCTTTTCAATTATTGTTAAAAGTAAACTCGACGCTAAAGTTTATAAAGAAGCATTACTCAGGACGTTGGAGCACCGCGCGCCGTCCCGGTGAGCTGGCGGCGCGGCGCACACATCGCGTCTTCAGGAGACGTTTGACAGTTTATCACCTAGATGACGCGCCGTGACTTAGTTGGAAACAATTATTATGCAATATTTTGGTACGGGATATTTACCAAAATTTGAGTCTTTTTGAGTTTCCCGATATTTCGGATAAACTTGTCAACAGTTTATCCGCATTCATAATAATGTTGTTATAAACCATGGTAGGTTCAAAAGTTATAGTTGGTAACATTAATCTAAGTAAACGCTTACGATAACTCTCCCTCTCACTAGATTCGTGTATTTTCTCAGTCACAATTCAGAAAGCAACCTGAAGAACCTAAAAAAATCAAGGCTCTGATCACTTCTCATGAAGTTACCTACCTAACTAGTGACACGCTAGATCATGTGCTGTGCCTCTGCAGTTGGCTCGTTATTTGGGTGACTTGGGTACAGTCAGCATTAGGTACCTACCTTTGTTTTCGTCATTGCCTAGTGGGGTCGAGGAGCTTTTACAATAGTATTTTCTAGTCATTCAATTCAAACCAGTAATAAAGATAAGGTGTAAAACCAAAATAGAAAATGAAACATTACAATCATCACCATCATCATTCTCTCCCGTAGGACGTCTACTGCTGAGGGGTTGTTGCCATACTCACCACGCTTGGCAGGCGGGTTTGCGAGCGCAAACCCGCTGTTGATAGAAGGAAGACGCTGTTGCCCATCTTCCAAAGGTATCCCTTAGCAAACTAACAAGCTACTAACAAACTCCACCTAAGCTTACCCAAGTGTAATAAAATAACCTTTACTAAAAATCATAATGTCATTCTACACATATATATCATCTCTTTAGTGCTCCTCTAAAAACTGTGACTTCGATTCTTGACCTCGGAGTCCTATTGGATAGCAAGCTCACATTAGACCTCCATGTTAACGCAGTTGTTAATAAAGCCTTTAAAATGTTTGGCTTCATACGCAGGTCGTCTGCTGACTTTAAGCGATCTCCCACCCATATTTATTTATATAAAACGTTGGTACGCTCTCAACTGGAGTATGCCGCCCCTGTTTGGTCCCCTTTTTATACCAAGTACATAGAGGCAATTGAGAGGGTACAAAGAAAATTTCTGCGCACGCTTAACTTTAAATGTTATAGACACTACCTTTCGTATAATAAATCTCTTGCCAATTACAAACTTCTTTCTCTAAAGTCCAGACGTACATATCTCGAGATGGTCACCTTGTATAAAATTGTACATAATAACTATGACGAATCGATCTTGTTCGGAAACTTTGTTACGTGGTCCCGAGAACCTGCAACCAGCGAACATGTCGTACCCGTTCTCTGTTTGCTCTGCACAAATGCCGAACCAACTCGGGACTTCGTTGTCCAATCCGACGCATGGTTGCTAATTATAACTATAACTTTGAGAGCATAGATATTCTTGCCAGCTCATTTATACACTTTTAAAAAATCTAAAAACCTAATGATAGTAACTACACTTTCCTCCTTCTATTTACTATTTCTGTATAACGATTTGCTGAACCTTTTGTAATCAATATTTATATATATTTATTAATAATTATCATCTAGTATTATTTTGTTAATATTGTAACCGGTACTACGTAGACTTGTTTGGCGAAAGCGCGAAAAGCTTTTTAAAAAGAAAAATCAAAATTAAATTTAAGTAGAATTTAATAATGAATTAATTTAGATGCTTAAACTATGGCTCGTCAATTACGACTGCCGCTAGAGTCAAGAGTTATCCACATCGCCGGACATTGATAAGAATGTCCAGACGCTAGGTCAGCATTTTAGCACCTGAGAATGCGTGTGGGCGATTCGCAGAGGCATGTTGTTAAACAATACTATGAACGATAATATGAACATTATGGAACGCTGAAGACGGACCCAGATGCCATAACTCCTCCCTCCTGTAGTTCGAGATTATCCGCAGGATTATCTCGAATTTTATTCATATTAATACAAAAGTGCTTAATTCTATGCTTACAAGCAAGTAACATAATTAAAAACATTAAAAAGACACAAAGAGACAAATTTCCTAAACTAAAGCTTTTATAAACTAGATCACTATGATTAACTTCACTTTCTCTAATAATTTCACTTTCACTTTTCTGCAATAAGTAATTTAAAAACTGAATATCGGCAAGATCGATCCTATTGAGATTGACGGGTTTCCTCTCCATATCCGATGAACTGGACAATATCTTTGGCAGATTTATTACGGGAATCTTCGTAAAGATGATGTCTCTACCATGTGTCAGATGTCTTTTCAGTTGCAAGTTTTTTATTTTAACTTGACAGTTATTATCCAAGGTTAGGATGTAAGTTCCACGGATGTTTTCTTGTGAATTTTCGTTCTCACAAAATCTTGTGAGTGACGTTTCCAATTTGGTATAAATGATCCATCGATTGGGTTGTATAAGAAAAACCTCGACGTCATTAAATGAAACAGGAACAGGGTGACAGCTCGAAATATTGGTGGAAAATGTCATCAGCTCTGTGATACAGTTGTCTTCGGCTAGTAGTGGATCATCGCTCTCAAAGCACAGGAAGCGCGTTTCGTCAATTTCTCGGCATGACTGGGAGAGCGGCTTTACCTTCGACCCCTTCACAAGGATATAAGGATATTTGGGTAAGATAAGGGTTGTTTGGGAAGGTACAATAGTGTCGACAGGTAAAGGAAATAATTTATAGTAATTGAAAACTTCATTTCTTATCAGAGGGATTTGCATAATTAATTTTATCTGATTTTGTTTTACATAAGCTTTCATTTCTATGCATTGCTCTATTTTTACAATATTTTCATGCTTTACAGGATATACTAATTTGTTCGTTTTCTCAATATCTTCTAACAATAAAGTCAATTCATTAGTATCAACAATAGATGGGTGTAATAGTTTATTTCTAGCAAACGTAATAGCCGTTTCAATCTCATTCAATCGCATGTAGAGTGTTTGGAAGTTGTGTAAATATATATTATAGAAATGAATAATTTTGTTACCAATTTGTAATAGTTTCGTGTTATTTAAATCGCGATTAAGATCAAGAATATTTTGCTCAAATTGAATGAAATTGCTTTTAGTAGAATTGGCTATTTTTGTCAGTTTACCCACCATTTCGGCAACAATAGTAATTTTATTATCAATTGCATCTTGTTTTGTTTTTACTCCATGGATTAGCTTTTCATACATGACAGCGTCGTCATTATCAAGATTGCCTGTGATCGTCTTGATTATAGAACCAAGAGGATTAATCAAACCGCGTTTAGATCTGACCGATGGAATCAATTGCTTATATTTTTTCAAGGTGATATTCATATTATAATCAGTTTCCAATTCTACTTCTAGAAAGTCGGAATCGAAAAACTTAGTATCATAACAGCTCTGGACTTGTCTTTTCAAACTTATATAACTATCAATGTTTAACTCTAATTCTTGGTAAGTATGTTCTAAATCTAGGATTTTTATAACAGTCCATGAATCATGGCTGACAACAGCTTGACCTTCCTTTACAGGTAATAGTCCCGGATTCCTGTCAATCAGCTGCAGATGAAGGGCCTGGCTTCGGATCATTAGGACCGCAAGAAGAATCAACCTGTGGAGGACGCCTTATGTCTTTAATAGGAACTTTAGTATTCCGATTATGAGTTGTAACTGGTACAACGTTTCGTTCAATAGCTCCAATGACCTGAGCTTTCTGGTAGCGAGGCTTATCTTTACTACGCCTAGTGTTTACGCCTTTGATGAATATCGTATCGCCTATGTCTATATCAAAATCTTTCTCTCCGCCTCGTTTCTCAATCATAGTTCTCTTTTTATCAATGATTCTATCAGTCAAATATTCATACAAAAATTTTGTTCTTTTAGAATGTTCTCTAACTAATTGTTGTGTAAAATGTTTGTTAAAGTCTACATGAAATATACTATTAGATTCGGTGTGGCCGAAAACTACTTCAAATGGAGTAAGACCAGTGGTAGAGTGAATCGTATGATTATATGACATTATAGCATATGCCATAACGGACGCAGCGTCTGTGATCTTTTGTTCGTATTTCGCTATACGGTAAATTTCTATCAGAGTCGAATGGAATCTCTCAACTATCCCCATAGAGTTAGGATTATGAGGAGTACCGATGTGCAATTCGATCTTATAAAATGTCATCATCTCTTTCATCAGTGTATTATTAAACTCAGTTCCAGGGTCCGAGCTGATTCTACAAGGTGTTCCGTATAAGGAAAAATACCTTATGAGTGCTCTAATTGCCTCAGGGGTGGATTTACTACTAATTTCAAAGGCTTGACCGAGTTTGCTGAAGGCATCAACTATTGTTAGGTAATGTTTTCCCTCGATAGAAAACGTGTCAATAAATAATTCCTGAAATGGTTTAATTTGGGTTTGTGATAATTGCAATTCTGGTTTTAAAGGCTTTCGGTCATACTTCATTCTTTTACAGAGTTCGCATGCATTTATAATACTGGCCACTGTTTGGTCCATGTTGTTCCAGTAAAAGGTACGTCTTAGATGAACTAACGTCACCTTTATTCCCCTATGGCTATTCTTCCCTTCATGATATTTTAGCACAACATTCCGCTGTTCCTCTTCACTATCAACATAAACAACTCTTTTAGTACATTCATAAAATTTAACTGTGCCCTTTTGGAAAAGTGACAAAGTGACTTCCGAAAATTGTTTGCGATGTAATGCATCTTCAAAGTAAAAGAAATGTTTTACTTTGGGTCTTATATATCCTTTCAAAAATCTCTTTATCAACTCGGGATTATTAATTGGTAAATGAACTTCTAACACCTTTTGTTTTGGTCTAGACAAGTCTTTTACCGTCAACTCATTTCTATTCCAGGTATGAACCAGGATCTGATTTGGTTTCGTATCAATGGCCTCCTGTAAGATAAGAAAACCATCTGTATCTAAGTCGCGCGCTGAATGTATAGTGCCTATACTTTCTGGACGACCCTCGGAAGCAGATGCGGTGCTACTACCCATAGATTGAATTGAGTGAGGAGATCGTCTACGTTTGTTACTTTTATCTGATGCAGATGATATCGTTATCGGAGATGGCGTTCTTACACGCGGTGTAGAGGTGCGAGAAGTGTCGTTTAGGTTTTTACTTAAACGACTTATTTCTTCCGTTAAGTCAATAATATGACGCTGGAGCTTTTGTTCTTCGCTATCAACGTTAACCTGCATCGAAATATCATCATTTCCATTTAAAACATTAAGCCTAATACGTGAAAGAGCATCGGCATTACAATTTAGTTTACCTACTTTATGTTGAATGTCGTAATCAAATTCCGATAATCTTAATTTCCATCTTGTTAATTTACTATTGGGTTCTTTTAAGGATTTTAACCAGGTGAGAGGTCTATGATCAGTGTAAATCATGAATTTGCGTCCGTATAAATAGGGACGAAAATGTTTTACAGCCCAAACTACCGCAAGGAGCTCCTTTTCTATGGTACTGTATCGAGTTTCAGCGTCATTTAGAGTCCTACTTGCATACGCTATTGGCTTATCACAACCTTTAGGTCCCTGCGATAAAACAGCCCCTACTGCATAGTTGGACGCATCTGTCGCAAGGACAAATGATTTGGAAAAATCGGGAAATTGTAAGAGTGGTGCATTTGTTAGAAGCTCTTTGCATTTTTCGAATGCGTCAATGTATTCTCTTTTTGTAAAATCAATTTTGTTTCTTTTCTTTAAGCAAGATGTTAATGGCTGAGTTAACTTGGCAAAATCTTTTATGAATTTACGGTAATAACCCACCAAGCCTAGGAAACTTTTAATTTCAGTCGCGGTTTTTGGCAAAGGAAATTTCATAACAGCCCTTATTTTGTCGTCATTAGGTAAGAGACCGTCCTTGGTGATGGTATGACCTAAATAAAGGACCTCTTTTCTAAAGAACTCACTTTTGTCTAGAGTCACCTTGAGGTTTGTTTCTCGTAGTCTGTCGAATATTCTTCGAAGTTTGTCTAGGTGTTCTTGAAGGCTAGATGAAAATACTATGATATCATCAAGGTATACTAAACAGTGCATTCCTTGAAGACCCCGCAATACATTATCCATAGCACGCTGGAACGTTGCTGGAGCCGTCTTTAAACCAAAAGGTAGCCGTCTAAACTCAAAATGTCCAGTTTGTGTTGAAAAAGCCGTCTTTGATCTATCCGCCTCGTTTACTTCGATTTGATGGTAGCCGCTAGCAAGATCTAAAGTGCTAAAGTATTGGGCTTTACCTATCTTATCAAGGAGATCGTTGATGTTAGGTAGCGGGTATTTATCATCGACTGTGATGCCATTCAAACGACGGTAGTCGATCACCATCCTATACTTTCTTTCACCAGATGCATCTATTTTCTTTGGTACAAGGTGAACCGGTGCACTCCACGGAGAGTGTGAATTTTGAATTACATTATCTGCCAATAATTTTTCTACTTGTTTTTCAATTTCCTGATTTAAAATAGGTGGATGTCTATACGGTCGAATGTATATAGGATCTTCATTAGTTGTTTTGATATTATGTTTCACTTGATTGGTGAACGACAACGGTATTTTATCCGTGTAAAATATGTCTCGATATTCGTGACAAAGCTTGTAAATACTATCACGCTCTTCCTTATTCATGTGGTCTAATCGCAATTTCGCTAAATTATCTTTCAACAATTCATCAATCATACATTCGTCTCTCATAACATTAACCTCACATTCCTGATTTTAAAATAATGTGACATCAAATGGTTCCTTGAATTGAATCTTACATGGGATATTTGAAGCATTTTGTATAATTGTGTCTGCAAAATAGTTCTCACACCTAACGAGAGCGCTAGGCATGCGAACGCCATCCTGGAATTGTAAAAAGTCCAGAATTGCATCGCCTTCTTTTAAAGTGGTTGGGATCTTTACCCTGGTCTCAGTTCGTGGCAGTATATCAATCTCATACGGTGGATTGTAGATGATTGGGATTGTCGCATTATGTGTTACTAACATTTGGTTGCACATATCGATGTTAGCTCCTAATTTTTTTAAAAGATCGGATCCTATTAATCCGTCGTATCTACCGTCAACATCATAGACGTAGAATTTATGAGGTAGCGGGCTTCTAAATGTCCGTAACAATGGTATGTATATAATTTCATTGTGCATGCTCTGAGCATGAGTGCTTACAACTGTAAACGGTTCGTAATACCTGAATTCATTAAAAAACTCGTAAGCTTTGGCTGGACTCATAAACGATCTACTACTTCCAGTATCTATCAAGAATTTCGCATTTATTTCCGGGATGTTTATGTGAGGTAACTTAAGTATGGTATCACAATAATTTAGGTTTATCATTTCACTGTATTGCTGGAGGCAATTTCCTGAAAATTTTCCTCATTAGTGTTATCGTCTGTGTTAATAATTTCAGGAATCGCAGAAAGGTTTCCTTCAGGCACACAACTATAATCACCCATAGGGTATTCTACCCCGCCATACATCTCATTCATACCCAACTCATATTCGTTCATACCATTGTAACAATCGTTCACACCATAATTACTCCCACTATAACCTTGATCAATGCCATCTCCATCCATAAGATATAGGTCATTAGCTATCATATTTTGTCTAACCGGCGCTGTGCGCATAGAGACGTCTGTTTCCTGAAACCTAGGAGCCTGTACCTGAGGTTGCAGTGCACTAAATTTGTTTTGTTGTAAAGGCTGAGGCTGGTTCTGCATACCGAACCTAAAACCTTGCTGATGAGGAATACCAAATTTAAATCCGCTATGATGGAATGGCGCACGTTGCGTAGGAGCCTGGCCGAAGTTACGTTGGGGTGAGTGTTGTGGGGCCCCAAAGCGAAAGCCTTGCGTATGCGTGGGTGGTGCATATCTCAACTGCTGGATAAAGTTAGGTCTAAACCCACCTTGATTTTGAGGTATGCCAAATCTGAAGTTACCTTGTGGAATGCCAAATCTAAACCCTTGAGGAGGTGTCAATGGCTTTGACACATTCTGTGAGTTTTGCGTTGTACTTGGTGACTGTGTTGATGTTTGTTTTATCAACTTATTTTTTGCTTCATATTGAAATTTGAAATTAATTTCTTCAGTTACGATGCTTAAGGCATTTTCCAAATTAGTACAACCTTTTAGTCTCACTATACGAATCATATCTTCCGGTAGATTAAACAAAAACGTGTTCAGAGCCATATTATTGTATATAATCATTTTAGCTGCTTTGATTCCTTCATCGGTAAGTCTATTAACCTTTGAAAACAACGAGCTACGCACATTCTGAATTCTGTGACAAAACTGTATAAAAGTTTCACCATGTTTTAGTTTAAGTTGTTCGAGTTCAATCGCAATGCATTCCTCCGATCGAGGGTCACCGAAATGTTGCGTAAGCAATTCTTTTAGTATATCGTAAGAACTGATATTTGGGTGGTCACTAAGTAGAGTCGCAGCTCTACCGGTAAGTCTACTTGATACTGCATGGAACAAATACAAGTCTTGTTCTACGTTTCCCGCGATTCGGGAACCTCTTACCACGTAATCGCATTTTGAGAGGAAAAGATTCAAATGGTTTTCCTCTCCGTCATATTGCGGGATAAGGGTTAATGTTTCCCTCGGTATTGCTTTCACAATAGACATTTTAATTTTATTATACAATTAACTATTTTAAAATATCCTAATCACTCTGTAACTTACTTTAAATTTCGCTAATTTGAGCGTAACTAACTTAAGATTAAACAATGTGCCAATTTTTGTGCAACAAAATCAGATAATAATATACTAATTAGGCCTGACGATTTAAGTTCAGGATAGGAGGAAAAGACACGGGAATATGAAAATAGGAAGTGAAGAGGTTTACTCACAAGCCACTCGATCCCATGTCCTCCGTTGAGCCGAATCTAGAGCCACAATCACACGCGATCACCGGGAGTCGTATTTATTTGGTTCTCGTTTCCGCGTCCGCGTAAAGACGGTTTTCGTCCGGAACTTCGCTATACCGATTTTTGGTGTACTTCGCGAGCGCTAATTCACGGGAAAAGCGCGGAAAATCCGATAGGCTGCGCCAGACTTGTTTGGCGAAAGCGCGAAAAGCTTTTTAAAAAGAAAAATCAAAATTAAATTTAAGTAGAATTTAATAATGAATTAATTTAGATGCTTAAACTATGGCTCGTCAATTACGACTGCCGCTAGAGTCAAGAGTTATCCACATCGCCGGACATTGATAAGAATGTCCAGACGCTAGGTCAGCATTTTAGCACCTGAGAATGCGTGTGGGCGATTCGCAGAGGCATGTTGTTAAACAATACTATGAACGATAATATGAACATTATGGAACGCTGAAGACGGACCCAGATGCCATAACTACGTGGACAATGTTGTTTGTGGGCGCAGTATTACCGACTTTATTATTTGAAACCTACCTTTTCATGTTAAATTGTATATTGTGGTTGTTTATTGTTCCAAATAAATAAAAATAAAATAAAATTAGCAGATTATTTCTGCATCCACGGGCAAGAGAGGAGGGGCAGCATTGTAATTTAACAGATTTTGTCAGCGGATCCCAAACCTTTGGCTAAGTTAGATATTTACAGCAGAAGGTTAGTTATTAGTTACAAGTATCAAAACACAGCTTAGTTTATAAAGCGGCACCTAGATGAGAGAGATGTAGAGGAGATTTGGGCTATTAAATATTGGAACCCTTTATTGATTTACAACCGGCGATGATTGCTGATAAAGTCGCGCCACGGCGGCGGCGCAGGCGGCGGGCGGCGGCGCGCATACATATATTACTAAACTCATCAATACATAACAATAATGACATTCAATAGTAATTCTATCATCAAAGGGTTTGAATTATGTGGATTTTCTGTCTTTACATCTGATAACATGATCAAATGGTATGGTATTTAAAGTTCAGTTTGTATGCTTTATTATGGTAGCCAGATTTATACTCAGGTAAGTAGGTTTAATGAAAAACCCCAATATTAATGTTGAACGTTAACAAGATAAAATCAGAAAAAGTTAAACATACAAGGATCACGAGTTAATTTATGAAATCATTATCTTCGGTACCGCGGCGTCCGCGGCCGATGGAATCAGATCATATGAAACCGACGGAGAGGGACGGAGAGGAACCGGGTTGCTTGTTCAATACCTCGTCGGCACTTGCTCTTTGAACGTTGTGTTTACGGGAATGTGTGGGACCATATCTCACAGTGATTCTCAATCACGAGCCACGATGATTTATTTGGTTAGTTGTAGCAGAATAGATTATTTCTTTGTAAATATTATTATTCATTACGCGTGCATGTCACTAAACTCCTTCAAGGTTGGACCGATTTTATTTTTTTTGTCATTCATGAAAGGGTTCACTTAGATTCACAATTGAACCCGGTAGCTGGTGCTGCAATAGAGGTGCGATACTGAGTTAGCCGAGTCAGCTAGTTTTTTTATATATTATTCCTTAGTAGGCTCTTACTGCATCCACGGGCATGAGAGGAGGGGCAATATTCTACTGCCGGCACCCCACGGCTAGATATTTAATGCTAATGTTAGATATTTTAGTGGAAACTCGAATCACCCTTTTAAATATTGTATCATATATTTTGTACTAGCTGACCCGGTGCCCACTTTGTTGGGCGGTAATTTATAGCCTATGACACGCACAAATACTGTGGCTTTCTATTAGTAAAAGAATTCATAGAGAGTAGATCCAGAGATTACCCCCTACAACTCTTTATAATATTAGAATAGATAATACATTCTAAAACAGTTTATCATTCATCGTTTCAGTAGTAAAACGTCCACTACTGGACACAGGCCTCCCTCATGGATCTCCGTGAGGGAATAGTTGCCATACTTCTTCTACCATAGAAATACCATAGAATAGTCAATATTCTTCTAATGAAAATTGACTGTTCTAAGTAGCGTTTTGCTCTATTGAATAAACACTAATGACTTTGACTTTGACTCACCACCTTTGGCGGGCGGGCGTGTGAGCGCCGTACCTGCATACGGGATGTTGATACACGGATAAACGCTGCTGTCATCTTCTAAGACAGTTAATAACCACCACCCACCCAATAAGTGTCTCCCCGCGACCACGACCAGTTGCAATCCGGTCGAAACGTCGGGATTAAAATAAAGGTAATTAATTACGCGGTAAATACCCGATAATCCAATATAGTAATAAAATGTCTACTAAATCTACTTATTAAAGATTTTATTAAGTAGAACGATACATTGGCTAATCCAATGGCTAATAAAGCTTCTTTAGAAACCCGCTTATTCAGTTTCAGACCTGTTCTTACCTGAGAATAATTATGGCAGACAACGTCAAGCCATTGAGTACAAACAAGAAACTAACACTCTACAATATTCAGAATTTCCATCCCATATTATAATGTGTAACACTCGTGTTACCACGTGCAACTTGGTTTTCTGACTGGCAAATCAAACCAGTCGAGACTACAGGAGTTGCGAACACGAAAACTTATATTTATTTATTAGCTGTCCCGGCGAACATCGTATCGCACTACAACTACTACTATTACTCTTATTAATAATACCCTACTACTATTACTACAACTACTTACCTACTACTAGGTACTACATACCTACTAAGATAGCAACCTTATCAAGACATAAAATATAAGCAGCTTGAGTTTAAGTTTAGCCACATGATAAAATTTCTGAACGCACCTATAAATATTTGACAACCAAAAAACGTCAATATCTAAAAAATATTAGAAAATGAAATACATATTTATGAAGTATTTTTTTTGTGAACTTTTACGATGTTTAAATATGATGTTTAAATTTTAATCGACTTTTAAGGAGGCGGGTTTTTTATATCTTTGTTACTTGAGTACTCTGTTGTTTATGAAAATATATTTTTGTGTTTGACTAAAGATACACTGGATACACCCCAAACATTTAAGTGTTTTTGGTCAAACAAGTCAATCATTTGCCCTCGGAAAGTATAATTTGGTGTACTGAAACTGATGAAGTATACCACAGATAAGCATCGAAATTCGACGTAAAGAAAGATACCTATGATCAATATACATAGATCTATACATTTATGATCATATCATTATCACCATCATCTGACCCAAATGGGCATGGAAGTCAGTTTTTTCTTTAAAAATTAAATAAATCATAATTTTATACGTATATCATCGTAGGGGAGAGTGGGGTAAACACGAACGCGGGGTAAACCCGAACGCAACGGTTCTGATGTGTTAGAAAGAGATAGAAATATTTCACTTGTCGCCATCTCGGAGATCACGTCACCACTAGTGCCAGTCAACGACCCGAGCGACGCGGACGCACGTACTTATCAAGGTATGCATTTTGTTATATTTTCCAAGATTTTGATGTAATTTTTTCGTTAATTCAACTTGGTATTACTTGATTTTTAATAATAATATTTATTTAACTTTTACTTACTGGAACACTTAGATATTAAGCTGCTAAATAACAATGACGCAATCGGCAAAAGTACTATAACCTAAAATATTTATTTCAATATTTTTTTTTCGATCCGGCGGGGTAAAGGCGGTCACTCCATGTTGGGTAATCCCGAACGTTCGTCATTTACCCCATCATTTTCATTCAACCATTGATACGAATACCCAACTCTCAAATAACCAAGCAACTGAAGTTCAACAAGTTCCCAATGCTGATACGACTGCATTAACACAAGTTCACAGTGTTGAAGATTTAAATGTCATCCGATACAGGTCTTGCTAATTCACAAACTAGCACACTATACAAGCACACGTGAAGTTCATCTATCCGATATTGTTGAATTGCCTGTGATTCCTCCAAAAGTATCAGAAGGCAATATTAGGAAGAGAAAATCTACTATTCTGACGAGCACACCTATAAAAGAGCAGTTAGAAGAAAAGGAAAACAGAAAAAGAGCAAAAGCAGAAAGCAAGGAAAAACCAGAAAAAAACCAAATAAAGGATCTCAAATAAAAAGACTGAAATGTAGAATTAAAGAATTTCAGGAATATAAAAGAATTTAATGACCCTAGTCAAAATACAAAAGAAAAAAGAAGGGAAATGAAGACTTCTTTTGTATTTTTTATGAAGAAAAATATATAGATCCCCCCGTTGAAGACTGGATAATGTGTTACGTGTGTGGAAAATGGGCTCACGAGAATTGTACCGACGGACAGTCAACATCGGAGGGTTATAAATGTGATCACTGTCGTTTTAATGTTACGTAATTACGTACGTAATAACCCCACTTGGTGTTCGTGTTTACCCGACTAATGTCGGGGAAAGCCGAACACTAAGAGTTTTGTTTTTTATACATATTTTCATACTTTAATAAAAAAATATAAATGTTGTCTAGTTAATTCGTTACATAGATTAGTAAACTTTATAAATAAACAATTAAAGAAGCTCTGTGATTAAATTTCACTGTTTTATTTGAGTTTTCCATTAGGTGTTCGTATTTCCCCCACTTTCCCCTATCTTAGCTCTACAATGCCTTTGTTTATTTGTTGTTTAGTTTTTAATAAATTCATAGGCTCTTTAAACGTATCACTTTAATGGTATAGTTAATCTAGAATAGGAACTAGATTGTTTCTCACATTATTATATCCATACCTGTAGTCAATTGTAATAATTAGTAAACAGTAGGATATGCGTGTGGAATGCGACAAGCGCGGTGACCATGGGCCGTGCAAAGGATCGCCGAGTGATCGCCCATAAATCACGCGTCTAATTAGAGCTAATTTATGTGCGTCGTTATAAAGTGAATTAGCGGGACAAATGCACCCGAGGCGGGGCGCGGCGCGGCGGCGGCGGGGCGGCCCGTGGGACCCGGCAGGTCCCGGTGCCGAGGCAATTAATTAAAGGTCACTGTGCTTATTTCACTAAATAATTATTTTTTAATTTACCAACACAAAAGAGAGACTTATTGATTTATTCCTGCTGAGGGTATCCAAGTCACTATAATGTACGCCTAGTACATTTCCCTCGATTAATCGTGGATCCCATCATCACATCCTGGTGTAAAAACAAGTAAACATTATAAAGAACACAAAAAACTCAAGCGCAAGTTTAAAATCAGACCATGAAACTATTACAATTGTAATGAATCCCATCATTCGAATCAAGTTTTGAAAAAAAATGGGACCTAATTGTAAGAAGTTTTTTTGCAAAACGAATTACAAAAAATCGTAATTTGTTTTGCAAAAAATACTCTTTGCTCAGAATGTTCTGGATCACGACTCGAATAGTAAATAATTAATCGTGAAGAGAGGTGCTCTACCACGAATCAATCTCAATCAATCTCAGCTGATGGTTCTCTTTCCCCTTCCTTCAGATGAGATCAGATAAGATCAGCGGAGATCCGTGATAAGGTGGCCGACTTTTTACAGTTATATTTGTAAGTAGGAGCTGATCTAGATTTATACGATCCCGATTCGATTGTTAATTTTAATGTACAGAAAAAGTCGTAAAGGAGGCATCGGTGTTGTTTTGTACAATAAAGTTTGATGAGTCGTTTATACGTCTCGGAAATGTTTGTTATCTGGTCGGGGCGCTGTTCCGGGAAGCGATCCGTGGACCACTCGCTCGCAATTACATAAACTCACCACTATCTGATCGCGGCCGTCGATCGGCGGCGCGCTTTGTGTTCTCAACATGCATATTCATTCACGATTAGCTCCATTCCGTTTGATGGTCTATTGCCGACGCTTTTTGTGGATCAGCACTAACAGTTCTCGGTAGTGATTCCCCCCTGCCCTCTCCCCCGCGGCTACCGGGCTCAGCCCGAGATCGCCACCTCCGTGTTATCTTATCTGCGACATTAAAAGCCACTTCAACACGAGTGTCCGCTCCGAGCACCCCCTCGCGATATCCTATCAAATCTCTATCGTCGTTACAGAACGTTCAAATTTCTTTACGTGAGCTGAGATGTTCCGAGATAAAGCGAGCACCTCGTAAAACAAATGTGTGCTCCGGCGGTGGCCATTAGCTTATCGAGGACGCGTTAATAAGGAGTGGAAACTAATTAGGCGGTCAGCGAGACGGCCAGCCGCACAGTGCAGGCACCGGCTCCTCTCGCAGGCACCGGCTCCTCTCGCAGGCTCCGCTCCCCCGCTCCCACGGTACTCGCAGACGGCCAGCCGCACAGTGCAGGCACCAGCTCCTCTCGCAGGTTCCGCTTCCCCGCTCCCACGGTACTCGCAGACGGCCAGCCGCACAGTGCAGGCACCAGCTCCTCTCGCAGGTTCCGCTTCCCCGCTCCCACGGTACTCGCAGACGGCCAGCCGCACAGTGCAGGCACCAGCTCCTCTCGCAGGCTCCGCTCCCCCGCTCCTACGGTACTCGCAGACGGCCAGCCGCACAGTGCAGGCACCAGCTCCTCTCGCAGGCTCCGCTCCCCCGCTCCCACGGTACTCGCAGACGGCCAGCCGCACAGTGCAGGCACCAGCTCCTCTCGCAGGCTCCGCTCCCCCGCTCCCACGGTACTCGCAGACGGCCAGCCGCACAGTGCAGGCACCAGCTCCTCTCGCAGGCTCCGCTCCCCCGCTCCCACGGTACTCGCAGATGGCCAGCCGCACAGTGCAGGCACCAGCTCCTCTCGCAGGCTCCGCTCCCCCGCTCCCACGGTACTCGCAGATGGCCAGCCGCACAGTGCAGGCACCAGCTCCTCTCGCAGGCTCCGCTCCCCCGCTCCTACGGTACTCGCAGACGGCCAGCCGCACAGTGCAGGCACCAGCTCCTCTCGCAGGCTCCGCTCCCCCGCTCCTACGGTACTCGCAGACGGCCAGCCGCACAGTGCAGGCACCAGCTCCTCTCGCAGGCTCCGCTCCCCCGCTCCCACGGTACTCGCAGACGGCCAGCCGCACAGTGCAGGCACCAGCTCCTCTCGCAGGCTCCGCTCCCCCGCTCCCACGGTACTCGCAGACGGCCAGCCGCACAGTGCAGGCACCAGCTCCTCTCGCAGGCTCCGCTCCCCCGCTCCCACGGTACTCGCAGATGGCCAGCCGCACAGTGCAGGCACCAGCTCCTCTCGCAGGCTCCGCTCCCCCGCTCCCACGGTACTCGCAGACGGCCAGCCGCACAGTGCAGGCACCAGCTCCTCTCGCAGGCTCCGCTCCCCCGCTCCCACGGTACTCGCAGATGGCCAGCCGCACAGTGCAGGCACCAGCTCCTCTCGCAGGCTCCGCTCCCCCGCTCCCACGGTACTCGCAGACGGCCAGCCGCACAGTGCAGGCACCAGCTCCTCTCGCAGGCTCCGCTCCCCCGCTCCCACGGTACTCGCAGATGGCCAGCCGCACAGTGCAGGCACCAGCTCCTCTCGCAGGCTCCGCTCCCCCGCTCCCACGGTACTCGCAGATGGCCAGCCGCACAGTGCAGGCACCAGCTCCTCTCGCAGGCTCCGCTCCCCCGCTCCCACGGTACTCGCAACATTTGAAATTCACCACAACCTGCCGCAATAACTCCTTCTTAAACGGCCTGATAAATATATAAAAAAGAGGAATCATTTTGTGCCTTATGTAGTGTGATCCCCGATTAACTACTCCCTCTTACTTAAGAATCTTTCTACGAGCAAGGATTTATTTTTAAAAGGCATTTTTTTTTGGTGTTTCAGACCAAAATGGTAAAAGGAACCCTGGTGTGACTGTGCCTGCCCATCTTTCTGTCACAGTTAGATATAACTTGTTAAACTTTCGCGATTTGTTAACATATTTTTAGTTTTAAAATTACAGGATTTTATCGCGTACCTTTTTTATTATTTTCCCGACGTTTCGAACACATTTCAGCGTTCTTGGTCGCGGGAGGACTGATGTGCTGGGAGCTACCGCCGCGAATTGATGGCAGAATCCACGACTACCCTCAATTCGTCTTCAGATTCAGAAATGTCCAAGTTCACATTACGACACACTACACTGACGGTATCGGACTGCTGTACCGTCGGAACACAACGCACACACTTATTCAACACAGGATTCCATGCAGAAGAGAGACGAAAACCATCTTCACGATTGAAATTTAGGTGTTTCTTGATCTCAATTGCCTCTCGAACTATCCTCTTATAATAGTGTCGTTCTTTGGATAGAACTTTTGGGTCGTGTAGTTCTATCCAGTGGTTAGGTCCTGACTCCAGTAGATGTTCGGCAATCGCTGACTTATACACTTGCCGATTTTTGACCGCGGCTATATGCTCCTTGACACGTTCGGCTATTGTGCGCTTAGTTTGCCCTATGTATGAACGGCCACAGCTACAGTCAATTTTGTATACGCCTGGCATTTGCAGCGGTATGCTATCTTTTTTTTGGTGTTCGGAGCTGCTGAGAGACTTTTGAGTAGGGAGTGAAAACTGACTTAATTGAAAATCTCTTGAGAATATTTCCAATCTTATCCGTCACCCCCTTCACGTACGGCAGAAAGATAGGTTGTCTGCTGACCTCCGGCGTTTTTCGGCTTTTCCGTTTTATAGTTTTTCTACTTACATATCCGTTGTGTCTAAGAACCTCCTGAACATGGCTGATTTCACTCTCCACATGTTCAGGGTCGCACAGATCATGAGCCCTGTTAATTAATGAAGCCACAACAGACTGCAAGTGGCACGGATGATGATGCGATGAACGCTGCATCGACTGCTGCATTGACTGTAGCTGTGGCCGTTCATACATAGGGCAAACTAAGCGCACAATAGCCGAACGTGTCAAGGAGCATATAGCCGCGGTCAAAAATCGGCAAGTGTATAAGTCAGCGATTGCCGAACATCTACTGGAGTCAGGACCTAACCACTGGATAGAACTACACGACCCAAAAGTTCTATCCAAAGAACGACACTATTATAAGAGGATAGTTCGAGAGGCGATTGAGATCAAGAAACACCTAAATTTCAATCGTGAAGATGGTTTTCGTCTCTCTTCTGCATGGAATCCTGTGTTGAATAAGTGTGTGCGTTGTGTTCCGACGGTACAGTTAGATATCTAAGTCAAATTCAATAAGTGTTTATTCAAGGCGCTTCTAGTGCTATCGACTTGGGGTTTGGATGTGTGATATAAAGCTCGTAACATTATTGCAAATATATTTCCTTATTCGTATGTAGATGGGGCTGCATAAGATCCATATCTTAAAATTTTAAAGTTGTGCAACTATGTAGGTCAAGTGAGTATCATTTTGAAGAACCTCTCCTTTGCATTTTATTTTTTTTAGAGCTGAAATAAAAATATACACAGTATATTAATCGAAAAATAAGCATTTCATTAATTTCATATAAATAGTAATTCATGGTCCACCAAGCTGATTTTATTTTTGGGTAATTCAGATAATGAGAAGTTGTATAGTAAATTAGTAGTAGTAGTGGAGTAGTTGCAGTTATAGAGTAGTAGTAGTAGAGTAGTTGTAGTAGTAAAGTAGTTTTGTTTAATTTATTTTTTATTGGTTTTAACTAGACAACTACCGACAAAATGTTTTTGTGTAATTTAAATGAAGTAGTTGTATTAGTAGTAGTTGTAGAGTAGTCGTAGTAGTGAAGTAGTTGTAGAGAAGTAGTAGTAGTAAAGTAGTTGTAGTTATAGAGTAGTAGTAGATTATTTGTAGTAGTAGAGTTGTTATTGTAGTAGAGTAGTACTAGTATTAAAGTAGTTTTTTTTACATTTTTGTATTATTGGTTTTGATTTAACAACTACGGAAAAAATTTCGTCCGTAACCTTTTTTTTATATTTATAATGTAATTTTATTATTACAACTTATGACACAGTTAGTTAGTTTTAGTTTTGTATTATCTATTTAATTACATATTTACACCTATTTATTTATAAAAAGTATCAGCTATCGTTAGATTAATTAAAATTAATGAGAGATAATTTAGCAGGCTTTCTCATCTATTGACTTGGTCACTCACTGTCACTGTCTTCAACTTCACAAACTGCATTTCTACGGCGCTGTGTCCCGGCTGCGGATCCCACAATGTTGTGTTTGTTGTTGATTGTAGTTGTAAAGTATTGTACAGTAGAGTAGTAGTAGTAGGACGGTACGAAGTTCACCGCACACCTAGTTTTATATAGGTATTGTATTTAAGTATTTACATAGTTTAATTACTTACCACACTCGACGAGCTCTGTGGCGCGGCGGACGAAGGTCCGCCTGCGACGCAAGAGGTTGCGGGTTCGATTCCCGCCTCGGGACAAATGTCTGTACGATCTGCAGATATTCAGGGTGTTCTGGATGTTTTATATAATAAAGCTAAATAAAAAAAATATCTATCTATGTATGCCTTTGCCCTGCAGTGGGAAACATAAGGCTTATAAATATAATAATAAATAAATAATCTATGTAGAGGTAGTATAATGTATTAAGTATATCAGTCATCTAGTACCCATAACAAAAGCGGGCTAGATGATGCTGTGTGAATTGTCCAGCATTATTTATTTATGTATTTTTATTTATTTTACCACTTTTTTAGTGTCAAGAAGAATTCGTCGGCAAATAAAATTCAAGATATTTACATGGCACCTAATAAGGCGCCGTTAAATTTTATTAGTTTGTACAGAAAAGGTGTCGCGCTGGATCGCAATGCGCCGGCAGCCGGTCGCCGCCTTTCAGATGGCGCAGTGAATGGTTATGAAGCAGAAGAGATTAACTTCATATTATCTCAACAATAAAACGATCATGCGTTGAACATTCCTGACTTCAATCAGCCGCCATTTAAATATCGTAAGTATTTATGAAACGACGCCGCCAGAATGTCATCGTTCTCTACTGGGCGCTCCGCCGGCGTCGCGGACGGCCTGTCTGACTGTGGATCAGATTTTGTTAGTCAACTTATTATTTGATTGGCATTCCCAGTTACACGTACAATTACTGCTTCCAAAGAGTGGAGAATTTTGCACTAGGTTTTCATGGTATATAATAAACTATATTACTACACTACATTACAGCCTAGATATTACTTTTTACCAAATAGTGACTTGCAGTTTGATCGCCAAAATAGGTTCAAACCATCTTGTGCATTTACGAGAACATATTCTTTTTAAACCCCTGAAATATAAACACGTAGATAGTAAATAAAATTCATAGTTTGAGTGTACTCCAGGTCAACAAATACTATTTCGTTTTATGTTTACAAACTAAGAGCCAATATGGTTTATTCTGTTTTGTGTAATTAAAGAGAGGCCAAGAGCGAGACCCTGTGACCTCCGTAAACAGGCATGTTATGTCTTAAGCTTACGGTACACACAGATGTTATTTATTTATATACTACCTATATTGCACCTTTATTGTATTTGTGGTTTTTATAATAAATTATTCTTATTCTTATATTATTGAGACGGTGAGTACGAGACAAATGGATGTAAGTTAACAGAGGAAAGCATATTCTTCCCGTGGGCGATGCCGGCGAGAGGGCAGTCGTCGGCGCTTTATGGTGATGGTCGGTAATTGGTGTGCGGCGCATAAGTCACCGGCGGGCAAGATGGCCGCTGCGGATGCCGTAATTGCTTTCGTGGAAGCCGCCGCCGCCCGCCGCCGCATACAGATTGCAGCGCCCGCAAAAACACCCGCCGCAATTAGACCCCCGCCCGCGCCCTGCCCTCCTCCTCCGCCGGGCCGGGCCTGCTCGGGCCTGCTCGGTCGGACCTTACTATTGTTATATCCAGCCGGAACCATACACTGACTCTACAACTACGACGCTGCACAGCACAGTCCACTTCCCGAACTTGAATAAACTAATATTATGACTGAGGCAGTCATAATATATTACTCGTATATCCTCGTTGATTATGTACCAACTCCGTAATGCCAATCATCTCCTCGGAATGGAGCCGGCTGCCAGCCCCGCGGAAGGCGTGAGCCAAATCGTATGACGTTCAGTTTTGGACTGATCCGAGCCAATAATGTTGTTTAACTGTTCGACATTTGAAAATGTTCGTAATGTTGGATAATTGCTCCAATCGCACAAGTGGAGCAGATATTTGTACTTTTAAGGAATGGAGTATTATGGGGAGTCTGGCCGAGGTATTCACCACGAGCGAGCAAGCGGCGTCGAACGAGCGTCGTGGGATAAGATTGTGTGTCGACCGGCGCACTGCGGCCTTGCAGGGACGCTTTATTTTTATAGAGCTGCTAATTAAATAACAAAATTCCTAGGTAGTGAGTTTGATGTAGGAACATTGTGTAGATGGCAAAGTCAATCATCCGCATAGGTAGTGCGATTGATAGAGCTATGCCAAGTATCCGCGCGCGAGCGTCGAGTGACGCCGGACTCCGCCGGGAATGCCGCCGCCCGCGCGCGACTCTAGCCGCTCTCCCGCCGCGCTAGAGTCGCATGTGGCGCGGCGCGGCTCGGGGGCTGCACGCTCGGGTATCGCAACTATGTACAATGCTCACTACGCCGATGAGGAATCGCATAGTGATATGTCACATTTAAATGTTCGTTCTATCCCTGAAATTGATAAATGAGTTGACAATAGTTTTGCTACATCGCTTCATAAATTCTTAGTATTTGCTTTCCTACATACCTACGCATACGTAAATATCTAACGTGTGGTTTGTTCTTATGTAGCATAATGTAGGAAAGCTAAACTTTCACCGGGACTTGGACTAATTGAACTCTGTGTTTTGATCAGATTGTTTTGTTTGTTAGTATGCCGCTCTAGTTGGGTAACACATTACGTAATGGCAACAGTTCTTGGAAGAGGGCGGCAGCAGCGAGCTGGTTCCCGGAACAGGCGCCTCCGCCGTCCGCCGCGCCGGTCGCACGCCCCCCGCCCCCGCCGCCGCCTGGCCTCTCCCCCGCTGCACGAGAATTCCACATCAACTGGATTATGACAATCTCATTAAGGCTTGGCCCAAACGGGCCACTAGGAGTACTTGCCGCTGTGGTTGCCTAGCTTAGCCACTACGCAATGACAGTTACCGTTGCCACTAAAAATTACTACTTTATTTAAAGTAAGGCGTTCGTGCCGGGCACTGCCGCATCCCACACAGCATGAACACCAGTGGCTGACGCTGTATTAAACATCTCCAATAGATGCAAAGGCCTTACTAGTCCCGCAATGCACGTCCTACAGCTGAGATGATAACTAAAATTTTTGTTTCTACAAAGCCTGATGGCGGCTGCGTGTCACAAACCTCTCGATGGACTTTACTTGACTATGAAACTGTACTCGATTTGGGACTGGAAATTATTAACAAGCCACTTACAAATGACGTTTAGTCGTTTTTATCGAGTCGGGTACTTTTAAGCTTTGCAACAAAGTAGCATCGATGTTGATTTGTCCAACTAATCGTTATCCATAGACGGCGTGCCGTTCGAGACCCAAATGTTTGAAATTTAATGGCGTGGTTTTGATCACGTTAATTGGCTGATACAAAGTCTCAGAAATTTGAAATATTTCATCTCCTGTGATAATTTACTATTGAATTTAGGACGGTCTTAAAATCCTGCTGTAAATTGTGGTGTAATATATTCGCAAGTGGAGTCGCGGGCAGCTGCAGTCGTGCAGCGAGCGTGTGGGCGTGGCGGGGCGGGCGCCGCCTACCGCGCACACAGGCGCGCACGCGTGTGTGTGCGTGTGTATGCAAATGAAGAGTTCGCTTGCGAGCGGCGAGATACGCGACAGACACAGACACTCTTCCTAAATGCCGCAAAGCACGCTACATTTCGGTGCTACGTCACACGCAGCCGTAGACCCTCTACGCATCTCGTAGCACCCTCGTAGAACATTTAAGTGGATAAGGTTGTATGCGGAACATAAACAAACATTGTCTCGTTGCTTTCGGACGTAAACTCGTAGATGCCTGATATTCCTAGGCCTATATTATCGGATCCCTCCCGATCTGCACAGGCAATAAAGCACGATTTGCGAGAATATAGTGCTTCCTTGCGCGAATACGTATCTCCTAGCAGATATATACATTATAACAATTAAACATTAATACAATAATAAAGAAATTAAACAGCGAAATTTATAGAACATAATATTCCTCATAAATTTGTACCTCATAAAGAAGCCCAATACTTCAACGTACAATATTTTATGAGTATAGTAATTGTACATTTAATTTAAGTGTAGGGAACACTATACTTTCATGTAAAAAAAAATATAAGTACGCTTACATCTGTTTTGAAACGTAGGTACAGTAATTACAATACGTATGGTATGTTAACATTTTATTATTATTATTATTATGAGCCATTTGGGTCCCACTGCTGGGCAAAGGCCTCCCCCAATTCCCATTAACATTTTATTAGTTAGATAAAATTCCGTTTGATTTATAGCAACATTATGTCTATTTTGCTTTATCTCTTGAATGTCTTCGCGTCAACCTTTTTGCGTTCTACAATAAAATAAAAAAAATAAAAACCGCTACACGTAACAAACAGAAAAATCTAAATATAACAAAAAAACTCAGCTTGCTTGTTATTGTTAATTCAGGTGTTCACTTAACGTAAAATTGTATAGAATTTAAACAAAATGAGTTCTATGATCCTCTATCTATCTGCCTCAATAAAAAATATTGCATACTTCAAACAAAAGCCAGAACTATTCATTTTCACCATAGATCCTCCTGATAGCTCATCGGATTAGTATAAGAGTGATATATATACATTTTGACCACAGTGACTGATTTTTGGACAGGTATAATAAATAATGCTGGACAAATCACACAGCATCATCTAGCCCCAAGCTAAGCAGAGCTTGTGTTATGGGTACTAGATGACTGATATACTTAATACATTATACTACATAGATAAATATTTTTATATTATATAGAAAAACACCCAGAACACCCTGAACAAATATCTGCAGATCGTACAGACATTTGTCCCGAGGCGAGAATCGAACCCGCAACCCCTTGCGTCGCAGGCGGACCTTCGCCCGCTGCGACACAGAGCTCTTCTATTTAGTAAGTAAGGCCTACGCATCTATTATAGATGATTTATACAGCGTCAGCAACTGGTAATCATGCTGTACGGGACGCTGCAGTACCTGGGACATTGTTAGATGAATTAGGCTTGCCCAGCACCTATACCATCCTCTCAGCTTAGTGAGCTATTATTCAGAGGAAAGAACAGGTCAATACGTCTGAAACTAACTAAGCCGCGGGTTTCCTCACGATGTTTCCTTCACCGTTAAAGCACGTGTTAAGTGTGCACATACATTTTCCAAGAAAGAAAAATCCATTGGTGTACTGCCGGTATCGAACCCACGACCTTCGGTTTGAAAGTCGGGGGTACAAACCACTCGGCTAACACGGCTTTTTGGTATATTTAACTATGTGGGGATAAGAGGGATATAAATAGTTCGGCGAGGGACAGAATAACGGGTCCAAAATTAGTGAATGTTGTGTGTGAGCACTTTTCAGGAAGCTTTGTGGATGCCGGTGGAGCGTAGCCGGCCGCGAGGGAAGCCGCGGTCAGTCAGTTAGTTATCTCTGTTTGTTCATTTTAGTTTTATAGCGCATTAAGTGAGGCCGACTACAGAAACTACTTCTAATAAACATTAAATATTTAATGGGTGGTCTTAACGCTGGCTGCAGTTGCCTGGGTGATGTTTTACGAACACTTCGCTTTTTATGGTTTCCATTCCAACACACATAACATAATTAGTTGTTATCAGAGAGCGTTATAATATTAACAGTAATAGGTATTTGAAAAGTTGCACATAATATTAAAATGGTATTTTGTTTCAGTTATTTATAACTAACTTTGTTGTACTTTATTTTCGTTTTACTATTTTTATACATTTGCGCATTTTTATAAACTGTTTACTTACAGAACCTTGTTAAGTTGTTATCAATGCAAACAAAGACAGCGGAGTATTTCAAACGCTGCAGTTAAAAAGTTTAAGGTAAAGATAAGTAAAATAACCATAGAGGTCGCGAGGCGCGGCGCGAGTCCCGCGGGAGTGGACCTTGACTTCAGTTTATAAGTGTTTTGTTTTGTTTCCTGTCACTTCTCTGTTTTAGTTAAGGTACGGTTATACACCTACCATACCACCAGTGGTATGGCCAGCGGCCAGTGATACGGTGGATCCCAAACGGAAGCAGCGATGGGGATGGAGCCAGGGCAAGGCTGTGCTGTTTCGGGCCCAGCGGGGGCACAGCGACGGCCTCGAAGCCAGGGGAGGCTGCGCTGTCCCACGCGCAGCATGCAGCAGGCCGCAGCGAGCGCCACCTCATTATGGCAGTAATTAGCAGCTCTCCACGCCTGGCTGCTCCGCAGTGCTGTGACCGCGCCACGCCGCGCGCCGCTGCCACTCAGACACTCAGTAGACACACTACATATCTCATAGCAAAATTATAGTGCACTGAATCTAAATCTAACTTATACTAGTAACTCGTTGTTCGACATGACATATATGTTGACACCTACACGTAGAGCATCCTTAAACCAAAACGCTTGTGTGTTTAGGTTCTTCTGACTTACCTGCCTCTTACTCTTCTACAGCGCCCAAAAAGAATGTAAAATATGAACTTTGTTACATGAGTAGAATACACCTGCTAAATACTATAAAATTGCCTCGGATGATAGTGATAGATGGAAGTGTGGTCGCAGTGTTGCATCTGGTGGCGCGGGCAGTGCGCCGCGCACCGACTCGTGACTCGCGAGTGAGAGCTCCAATTCACATAATTAGTTAGAACAGGCTTTGTTACCGATACTCTATTCTGAAATACCACTTTAATTGTCCGTATTCTGTAAGTTGTCTTCGAGCCGTTTACTAATGAGCTGGTGATGTGAGTTTTCAATCTGTTGGAGCGAGTGTTCGGGTAACTAACGGTCGGCGGGAGGAGCGCCGTTCATCATTGAATGGCAGGTGACGGAGCCGCGCTATCCGTCAGCCCCGCCCGCGCCGGCGCTGCCAATATCTCATCTATCTTTGAATGAAGGTCTGGATCAGGGCTGCTGAAAGCGCGCCAGCCGGCCTATGGCACATGAGGGCTTTTGAGGTTCAGAAATGCAAAAAACAGCTATTCCATAACAAATTGTTCAAAGCAATGTTCGAAAAGACTGTATAGGAAAAGTAGATACTTACTAAACATATTGGTACGAACAAACTTCTACCTAAGTTGAGTAACAACAGAATCAGTCAGACCGTTCATCATTTTATTTACGATAAAGATTTTTTTTTTATTTTCTCTAACAAGAAGTCATGCACTTCTAAAAACATTTTTAAACCTTACTAGAAACTTAACAACAAATCAACATTTCTTTGAAATTATGCTCCTTTGTAGATAATAAATGGATGTTCTCGTACGACACGCGAGCAAATGCGGAGATGTAATTAATTTATCTGCTCCGCAGGGAGGGGCGGGGGGAGGCGTGGGGAAGGGTTATGACACTGAATGATGAGACGCTTAAAAAGATGTCAAACAAAGTAACAGCCCGCAGAACGAGGCACCGTTTTACTGATTGGAGTCTTCAGGGCAGAGCGGGACTTTCTGAAATTATTTACAACTTTTTTTTTTGCTACTTTAGTAATTAACCCGTCAATCCATTCTCTATTGGTAATTATTAACAATTCGACATACTTTTTAGAGAGTGATCAAATAAATCCTTATCTGTCTTATAAAGTGCGCTGAGATAGTTTTGAGCACGGCAGATGGGGCGCTTTTGGCGTGCATTAGTGCATGTGGCCATAGGGCCAGCAGTGGGACTAACGTGAATGAATTCTGGCGCGCTGCTCCGGTACACAGAGCCGGCTCGCTTTCCTAAATAAGCCAGGACTCTCCAACATTCCCCTAATTATACGACAAGTTGTCACAAGCTGGTGCACGATGCGCGTGCCTGAGAGATTGACAACAGAAAGTTGCGTCCACACCCATGCAGATCCTGGGCATTCCTGTCTAATAAAACACTAGTCGCCTTATATTTAAGATAGAACTTACTATTAGCGACATGGTTGCCCACTCTGTTTCTAACCTGAGTGTAGCATCAATGCTTGTGTCATTGAGTAATGAATCAGCATTGCACGTGCGCTGGGCTGATCGGCGCATGAGTGGCGCGATGTACCGATACGCTAACGAGATGTGATGCTCAAAGTGCGCCGCCGATACACTGATCTCACTCGCACTGAATCATACAATAGGCAGTATTTATGATCAAAAGCCAATATAGTGTGTCAGTTAAATAGTAAATAATTCTTAATTTATTTTTACAGACTTTAATAACAGTAGGAGGTTCAAGTCTGTGTTTGTTTTCAATATATTATTTTATTTTATTATTATTATTATTTAGCCTCCACTGTCCCACTGCAGGGCAAAGGCCTATATATGTTAAAATTAATTAATTCGTTATGAATCCTATCATCAGAACAGATTTGAAAATGTATATTTATGCTTATAGATTCAAAATTATTATTTGATCAGCATGTAGACAAAATTACCTCGAAGGCGATGAAGATGCTGGGTTTTCTTTTCCGAGTGACCAAGGATTTTAAGTCTATCAAGAGTCTCAAAATTCTATATTGTTCACTGGTCCGTAGCCACCTTGAATACGCCTCACAAGTATGGAACCCTTGTTACAATAAGTACGTAACCCAATTGGAAAAACCACAGCGAAAATTTTTAAAATTTATCAACTTTAGACAAAAGATATTTATTAGAGATTATGAAGATAGCTGCAGACACCACCATCTATTGCCCCTTAAGTTAAGAAGAGAAGCGGCCGACCTTTCACTCTTACATAACATCATCCTAAACCAAGTAGACTCACCTCCACTATTATCTATATAGGACTGTCAGTCCCACCGAATCGAGCCTCGCGACGTAATAACTTAAAGTTTCATGTCACGGCCTGTATCACCAAGTACAGAAAAAATACGTTCCTGCTGAGAGCTATGCATTTATACAATAGCAGTTACTCTAGTAAGATTGACCTATTTTACGCAAAACATGATATTTTTAAAAGGACAATTGAAACAAACTTTTTTGAGACATAACAATATCACGCACACATCTTTACATATATATTTAAATATTCATATACCTACTATTAGTTATATTTAGGTTGTACATACACATATCAGCTACACTTATTTAATAATCACTTACAGGCAAACAAACAAACAAAACATTTTCTTCTATTAGTTTTCTTCTGTTAATTTAGCCAATGTACATTTTATTTAAGTTAAATTTGTTTAATTTTACATATGTATATTCTTAAGTTATCCATTTGTGGAAACTGTTTCTAGCTTTAGTTTAGCCACGTTATGTTTGTACTACTTTACTTAATATTAAGCTTTTTGTTTTCCATATAAATAAAATAAAATAAAATAAAATATTTTTATGTTTCAACAAAAAATACCGTCTTCAATGTTAAAATCTAAATGTCGCTGAAAATACCCAAACCGCTAAATATAGCATTATATTCATTTTGTAAAAACGGGATTTACTCACGTAGTATTGTAACGTCGAAGCGCGGACGGGCATTCAATCCCATGATGATGATTTTCTTGAAAAATCGAAACGTGTCGGAATAATCTTCGACGTTACAATACTACGTGAGTAAATCCCGTTTTTACAAAATGAATAGTATATCTCACGTTAATTTTGAAAGTGAAATAGTTAACCTTTACGGGAAGGTATGTCTACAAAATGTGAAACGGTTCAGTTATTTAAGAACTAAATTAGTCAAACTGGAGTGCGGTTTATCATACGTTAAAAAGTGCAATGAGGCGGGAGTAATACCGAAATTCATGCGTTTTAAACCAGTAAAGTGTTTCCGGGGCTTCGATAAGTTCTTTAATAAAGTGAACAGAGAAGTGAATGCGCGGGTAGTGCGTGATTTTTATCGCAATATTGCGCTGGTGTCCGTTGAGTTGTTTCGCCTACATTTACATCTTGCAAACATGCTAGTGGCGAGGTTGTGGAATGTCTTAGACGCAATGTCTTTTATTAGGTCGGACAAAGTGAGAAATTCGGTCACACTCACTCACCAGTCGAAACTGAAACGCCTGATAAAGGACTTACAGCATCCGAATTTTAAGCCTTGCCCCATCGCCGTGAAAAATACCGTGGTCAACCTGTCCTCGCGTACCTTGTCCGAAGATATGACCCAGGTTCTAGCAAAAGGCCTAAACTACGCTCCTACACCACACAAGATTCCGGTTGAGTCCATTGTTGCGAGTGTGGAAGACTTGATAGCCCGGAACAAGATACCTAAAGCAGATTCAGAATGCCTACGACAAGATGTGTCCACGATATTGCGGAGATCAAGATTGCCGAAGCCTAATACTTCAAGACGCGAGTTTAAAGCCCTGCGAAGCTTACGCGACGACGCTGATTTATTAGTGTTGCCAGCTGACAAAGGTAATGCGACAGTAGTCATGGATACCGCGGCCTACCAGCATAAAATGTTAGACTTGCTCAGCAATGCGAATACTTACAAACAAGTGTCCTTTAATCCAACTGCTCGGGTAGTAGCCAAGATCAGAGAGCTACTTCTCACTATGCCCGATGAATTATATGGAAGGCTTCGATGTGTTAACCCGACGTCACCTAAGATTTACGGCTTGCCTAAGATTCATAAATTAGACTGTCCCCTTCGTCCCATAGTAAGCCAGGTTGACTCGCCGACATATAAAGTGGCTCAATTCTTGTCCGGGGTACTACAACCTCTCACAGGGAAGTCTAGTAGCTATGTCAAAAACTCGATCCATTTTACCCAGTTGCTGGAGGAGGTGGTGGTGGGTCCAGAGGAAGTGATGGTGAGTTTTGATGTGGCTTCCTTGTTTACTAGTGTACCGATAGCAGACACCATAGCTATTATTCACAGTTTATTTTTAGCCGCCGACTTACCTATCGAGTACATGAGGGTTATCGAATACACCCTGACGAGCGGGTACTTCTCATGGCAAGGGCAATATTATCTGCAGCTGGAAGGAGTAGCGATGGGTTCGCCAATAGCTCCTGTGGTCGCCAATATATTCATGGAGTGGTTTGAATCTTCTGCACTAGACAGCACGCCCTACAAACCAAAACACTGGTGGCGATACGTGGATGACGTGTTCGCAATCATTAAGGAAGAACATATAGACGGGTTGTTGTCACATCTGAACTCCAGACACCCTAACATTGCGTTCACTGTGGAGCGGGAACAGAGGGGAGAGTTGCCTTTTCTGGACGTGTTGGTGAAGCGAGGACCTTCGGGACGCTTATTGCATTCAGTATACCGCAAACCAACACACACAGATAGGTATCTTCGAGCTGACTCGCACCACCACCCATCGCATCTGGCCTCGGTACCTAGGACTCTTATAAACAGAGCCCTAAAATTGTGCGACCCTCAACACCTAGATGTGGAGCTCTCACATGTGAAGAAGGTACTGGAAGAAAATGGTTACACCTGGAAGCAAAGTTGGCGAATTGCAAACCCTTCTGCTAATCAGCGCCCGTCGTCGGTGGAGAGATCTAGAGCTTACCTTCCCTTTATCAAGGGGGTGACGGATAAAGTCGGACACTTGCTACGAAGAAAGTACGGTATCAAGACGATTTTCCGTCCCCCCGCACAACTTAGGAATCTATTAAGATCTCCAAAGGATAAAGATCCCTTGGGTACACCGGGTGTATACAAAATTCCGTGCGATTGTGGACGATCTTACGTAGGCGAGACGAAGAGAAATATATCAACCAGATTGTCGGAGCACATACGGGCCATGAAGAATGCGGACGCAGATAAGTCAGCAATAGCAGAGCATGTGTTGACTTCCGGTACTGCGCATTACATCCGGTTCGACAAGGCTCAAGTGCTCGCTAGGGAAAAGTTCTTTGTGCCACGTAAGATCCGCGAAGCCATCGAGATTGGGAGAACCAGCAACTTCAACAGGGATCAGGGATGGTTAGTGCCTGCAGCATGGAATCCTTGCCTCAACCTGTATAAGAGCGACACGCAAGGTGGGCCTTCCACATCCAATGGAGATGCAGTAAGCGTGTTCTGTTCATCGACATTTAGTCGAGACGACAGTAGTGACGATGAACCTGCACCGGACACATATGCCAGCGCCACTACTCCAACAACGACGCCTGCAACAGCGCAAGCACATCATGCGCCACGCCGACCGCGCCCCTCCAGTCGCGCCGAACGATACGAAGCTCGCGCGGCACGCGCCGCTGCCAGCGCCAGTGTCGTGTCGGCCCCACGCGCGGACGGGCATTCAATCCCATGATGATGATTTTCTTGAAAAATCGAAACGTGTCGGAATAATCTTCGACGTTACAATACTACGTGAGTAAATCCCGTTTTTACAAAATGAATAGTATATCTCACGTTAATTTTGAAAGTGAAATAGCATTATATATTTATATTTAGACATTTAGATTATTATTTCATTTGAATGAGGTGTTCAGAGTTAAGCAAACACTAATTGAATAAAAAACCTAACCGCTAGTTTAAATTTAGGGCTTATAATATAGGTATAACTATGCCTTGTGGAACTCCAGTATTATAATTATTTTATTTCAATGACCCTGATGATGGCGATGGAGTATGAGATGAGTGGATCGGGATAAGTAATAATAATAATAATAATAATAATTTGTTTATTTACCAATTAAGCACATATAAAAGTACAATTTTGTTTAGTTTATATTATATAACATGCAATTCAATAAAATTATTGGTAACAATGAGTATATTACTAAAGAAAAACAATTAATATATAACAATGTAGTATGGTATGTAGATAAAGGCAGTCAAGATTTTCGACCCGGCGGTTAATTGCTCCGTAGCCGAAACGGTTAAAGGCAGCCTGCGTTGAAGGTGTTCGTCTGAACGTTACGGTCAAACGTTAAGTCAAAGTCAATAAGTGTTTATTCATCATACCTACCTAGTAAGGAACTTAAAATAGTCAATTTACAAAAGATAATCATAACACATTTAAATCGAATAAAACACATGATTAAATTATTCCATAAGTGAATCAAGTGAGAGAAAGAAGCGTAAAAGAAACCTATATTAACTTAGCCATCTTTCACTTGGAGACCTTTAAATGGCTTCATAAACTGTGTTACCTTGTTACTATTTAAGCATTATTATGCCGATGGTCTTCCTAATATAAATAAATAAATAAATCACCAAATACTCAAATCTACAGCCTCTTTAAGCTGTGAAAAAGTAAATATTGTAACTTAACCTGAAAAAAAGATACGATTATTTATGCCGCAAAAAACGCATGCTTTGACATTCTTAAAAGAATCAAAACTCATAGGGTACTTTCCGTAGACTAAGGCGGTTCACACACTGCCACGCATCACGCTGCATGTTGCGTGAATGCGTCTTCTAACGTTGCTTGTAAGTATCTCCGTTTGTATAGAAAACACGCACAGTCCAACACACCGAAAATGCATCTACGCGCGTTCATGCAGATCACGCGCTTAGGCTCGGAGAAACCTGCACCCACGCGCGTAGGTGCGGGGCGAGACGCAAGGTATGGCACACCGAGTCCCGCAGTCTTGCGAACAGCTTTGAACGAAATGAGTCAGAGCCGCTGTGAACCCACAAAACGCAACTACGCGCGTGAGTGCGTGAAAAACCCGCACGATTCTGCAGATCTGCACTCCCACAAATACACGCCTACGCGCGTCGACACGCAACATGTAGCGTGGTGCGTGGCAGTGTGATAACCGCCTTAGAACTATGAAATTTGGCAAGGTATATCGTCTTAAGTCAAATATTTAAAGTGCATGCTATAACAACATGCTGTGAATTAAACATATTTCATGTAACTACTTACTTATTAAGGAAATAAACAGGCTTTCATATCGTCTTAAACTTTCGATAGAGGGAAAAATCCAAAAAAATTACATTTGCAATGGAATCATAAAATAAAACCGGGCAAGAGCGAGTAGGACTCGCGCACCGAGGGTTCCGTGCCATCATACAATTTATGAGTAAAATATGATAAAACCAATTTAATATTTGTTGGAGAACCTTGACAGCGCCATCTCTTGTCTCATAGCGGAACTAATGTAGATTTTTTACACTTTCGATGATTTCTAAAAAACTATGTAAATTAGAGAGTTCGCTATAATTTTCCTATAAACTTTACATACACTTCTATTAGCTATAAAAGTTTTACCGGTTTATCAAAGGGGGGGGAACGGTCGTTTTTCTACATTTTTATAAATAACTCAAAAAAGATACGGCTTAAAGGAAAACTAAAAACTGTTTATTAATGTGCAAATGAATACCTTTCATATGATATCCCACACAACCTAGTAACTTCACTTAAAAAAATTGAGATCTCCTGTAGCTCCCTGCAATCTTAATAAGAATACTTTTTAACATTTTCGTATATGCTATATTAGTATAAAAGTGTTATCTTTAACCATTTCAAATCTTAAGTCGATAGCATCAGTAGTTCTTGAGATATCCATTTGTGACAGACAGAAAGACAGAGTGATTCTATAAGGGTTCCTTTTTACCATTTTAGTCTGGAACCCTAAAAACAGTTCTTAAAATAAGTACGAAATCGATCATCAAGGTTAAGCAACCCTACTCGCGGTCATTGGATGGGTGACCGAATCTTTTCGTGCATTTTTTAAAACTTTTAGGCACTAATATTTATTATGATCCTACATACCTACGGAACCTTCGGCGGGCGAGTTCCGCTCGCACTTGTCCGGTTTTATTTCCAAGGTCAGCTGACCCTGGCAATAATCAGTTGCCGTTTTGCGTTAGATTGACATTTTCGTATAATTTTACAAGCTTTTATTATGCTTGCCCTCATTTCATCGTCATTTCATTTTCGAATTATTCTCAGCAAGCCCTTTTATTTGATACTCTTAATGTAGGATTCCATTAAAAATAACTTGTCCGCCATATTGGGTGTTCCGCCATGTTGGATTCAGAGTGACGTCATTTCATTTTTTGAATTATTCTCAGCAAGCCCTTTCATTCGATACCCATATTATAGGGGTACATTAAAATTATGTAGTCCGCCATCTTGGGTATTCCGCCATGTTGAGATTCAGAGTGACGTCACATAGCTGACCATGCATTTTCATCTAAAATAAACATGTATACAAAATTTCAGCTCAATTGGTTGAAGATATGTGCTTCAAAATTGAGTTGCAAGATTCTGTGAACAAACATTCACATTATACATACATCCTGTATTGTATGTATGCAAGCTAAATAAAAGCTTGTAATAAAGCTGTTTCTGTTGGAACTTTCGTGGTTTATTTCTTAAATGTAAATAATCTAATCCTGGAGAGTTTACTTATTTTGTCGTTTTCGTTTGAGAGAAATTACTTACTTATTTTGTCATTCTAGCTTACACATGTTTATGCAAAGAAATGATCTTTATCCTTATCTTTAGAGTCGTAGAACTAAAGTTGTTTCTTGGGGTGGTAAAAACACCTCCTGGAACAACTTGTGCAGAATGTAGGTATTATAATCCACCTTGTCATGCACGGCGTGAAGAGCAGACCCGCGCCCGCGCCGCCTCATTCACGCCCGCGCCAGCGAGTGAGGGCGCGCGCGCAGCGGCCGGCCGGGATATTAATATCCGTCGCGATTTATGCGCGGGCGACACAACGCCCGGGATTTATTGCACAATGCACGTGTGGAACTACCGAACTTATAACACCAAATAACATTTGTCTAAGTAAAAAAACTCTCACTCGGATTATAATTATTTCCAATTATTACAACCAATCTGACCAAGAGTCATTTCCTTGAAAGAAGTCCCGCGGCAAATTAAATTCACTAAGCACGTGACCAGCGCTGCTGTGCATTGCGCATAGCAGCGCTGGCTACTCTACAGGTAGATTTTGAGGGTTAACTACCTACATATGTACTTCAAATACGCACAGTCGTGAAAGCCGTGGACGGATGTGTGAAGCACTGATGATATAACAAATCGACCAAGCGCGAGTCGGACGCGCGCACGAAGGGTTCCGTGCCATTAGCCTGTGAATATTTCAAGCGTCTACCTGTTGCCGTTATTAGTATCGAGCAAAAAACGGCATAACGTTGTTGTATGGGGGTATTATATTCTGTTTTAAGTAGGTATTTGTTGTTACAGCGGCAACAGAAATACATCATCTGTAAAAATTTCAACTGTCTAGCTGTCACGGTTCATGAGATACAGCCTGGTGACAGACAGACAGACAGACAGACGGTCCGGTGTCCGTCTGCCTGTCTGTCTGTCTTAGTAAAAGGTCACGTTTTGTACCCTTTAGGTGCGGGGACCCCTAAAAACTGAATTATAGCCTTGATGTTTTTAGAGACAGGATTCCAAGATGTCGGTAGCCTAAATCCATCTGAGTAGTGACATTATATTATTTTACGGTCAATTCAATTAGATAATTTAAAATCACTATATCATAGACTTATTTTGTTTATATCATATTCTTAGGTCCTGACTGAAATCCAGCGCACTCTAAGTAGCATTAATTATGTGTGGGCACAATGCTGCGCCAGGTCCTGTGGGACTCGCACAGCTTCATCTGTGTGTTTCTGTGTTTCAAGTTGGGTTGAACATGGCAAAGTTAATATATCCACTAATCATCATCAGGGTCACTGAAATGAAATAATTCTAATGATATACTATTTTTACTAGATATAAGTACAAATAAATTTAATTTACTAACGGTAGATCTACAAAACTATTAAGCTTATTTCAAATCAGGATATTCAAGAAACAAAAGCCGTCACGACACCGACTCAACACGAAATCCAAATAAGGTAAAACATGTTGTCCTATTTGTTCAACCCCATCAACCATTTCACGCATGTCATAACAACCATTAACAATGCTTATTAGTTATTAAAGGAGATGCTAATACCCGCAATAACTATATTTAATAACAAGTATGCTACTAAGCCGCCAGCGGCCGCGCGGTGATTACACGCCCGACGCGCGTAATGGAGCCGACGCGCCATAAATCCATAGATCGGTTTGAAGTGCGCGTCGTTATAATACAATAAACATATCAGCGGCGGCACAAGGTGCTCTGTGTCCTCGCGACGTTTCCTCCATTTAAATTAATTTATTTGGTGCGCGGAGAGCGACGCGGCGCGCGGCGGCCGGCCCGCCCGCCGCCCGCCCGCCCTCGTAAACATGTCAGCCGAGACGGATCGCGCGCCCGGCCGCGAGCGTCCGACCCAGCGGCAGAACCACGCGATGAGACCCTTGATCCCAGCCATGGACAACACGGAGTAGAAACCCACTGGAGACGCTGGACAAACAGAACGACCGACGGACAAACTTTTCTGTAATTTGTAATAGTAATTTTTGTAGTATTTATTGTAGTTCGGAACAATGTCTCATATATTTATGAATTGTGTGAACCACGGGGCATTTGAGGCTCATCGATGTAGATTTAGCGTAAGTAAAGCAATGACAAGAATCCTTCTTGCAATTTGTCGGGAAGGGGCGCGCGGCGCGCGTTCCCTCCGCGCCCATTCACGTCGCGAGCGGGGCCGCAGGCGGGCGCTAGCTTGCTACCACTGAAACTCCCATTATTTGCGGCCACAATTAGAAACCGATGGAAGTGCTGGATCACTCTCATAGCCAAATCTGTCCACATGGCCGCACCTACTGCTGCGGCGGACGTGAACAAAAGTGCATTCTTCACGAGGATTTATCGGCGCAGCGGCGCGGGCCGGGCGGCGGGGGAGCGGGAACGATTTACTCCCGAATTAAAACACAAAGGTATATTGCCGTTGTATTTTAGGCGCGATCCTCCGCTCTCGACTAATGCGTCGCCCTGACACCGCCCGCTGTAAATCACGCCCGATTGTCACGTCTGTCAATGTTTAACTTTGTAACAAATGACTTTTATATAATTGTCCCCGAAATAGCGTCACGTATGGATTAACAGCCGCCGGCGACGTGCGCGGACGCCGCGGCCCGCGCGGACAGCCACCGGCGCAGCTCTGAGGTAAACGATTGCAACCCGCATCTTATCTTATTTTTCAATTCAATAGCCTTTATTAGCAATCTCAAAACTACTTTAACAAAAAAATAAATTATCTGTAATGTTCAGACATCGGTAGAATTCTGACAGTTTTGATTTTTAGCATAGGACATAGACAAAGACTTTCATTTATTTACTAATGAACACACAATACATTTTAAAACATAAAGAAAACATTTACATTTCATCATTTCAGCCGTAATACGTCCACTAATGAACACAGGCCTCCCTCATGGATCACCATGAGGGGTAGTTGCCATACTCACCACGCTTGGCAGGCGGGTTGGCGAGCGCAGTACGAGATGTTATACACAGCAACACGCTGCTGCCCATTTTCCGGAGGTATCCCTTAGCAGGCTCTTACTGCATTTAAGGGCATGAGAGGAGGGGCAACATTCTACTGCCGGCACCCCACGGCATACATTTACACATAGTTTATACTTAAAAAGAAAAACAGCAATTTAGTAAAACAAATAGGAACAATAGAATAAAAGTTAAATAATGTGTGCCACAGTAGCAAATTGGTCTCGGCGCAGCATTATGCCCACTGTGTTAGCAGCGGACGCTGGTAGTACCTACCTATGCCACCTCTTCCTAGATCGGAAGTCAATGAGAAAAAAATGAGAATAAGAATAAGATTAAGAAAACTTTATTGTTAAAATTTAAACAACGGGGGCTGCGATGCTCTCGGCAGTGTGGTAGCCTCTGTGTCAATTGATTAGGTAGGTAGGTATACTTTTTATTTTATTTTTATTATTTTTTCTCATAAATTTATTATCTTTTTCTTTTAATGTATACTCTTAATTTTTGTCAACTATTTATGTTCTTGAACTATTTAGCATATAATGTTCACTTTTTTGACACTGCCATGCTGTTTTTGCAGTGCGCACAAAAGTTATGCTACAAGCTAGGTCTAAACCTTATTTTTTATTACTTGTGTTGTTAATCTTGTATCGTGTATTGTGTGCCTTAATAAATAAATAAATAAATTGTTACATTTTCCATGTACATGAAATTGAACCATGAATTGACCATCTTAAATAAAATAAGTGTAAAAACTATTTTATCCATTTCGGACATACAATACTCATCACTTACCTAATACGAAGCAATAGAAGAAAAACACATGAATTAGCCAGAAACTGACAAACCAATGAGTTACACTTAAATTCATATTTTATATCATCTACATATGTATCAAAGTACTCTTTGAGATTATAATGAACCTTGTATACAAGCCAATTTCGTAACTTACCTACTCTTGAAAATATTACCATTCAGCTGTTTGATCTCCAGTGGTAGATGTCGCATATTTATTTGTGTTTAAATTAATTAAGTAGAGTATTGAATAGTTTAGCAATTTCTTTGGAATTAGTTACATCTCGACCCTCCGTTTTAACCTTATCTATTACTATAGATATAGTAGTTGTTATTGTATTTGTGTTAGTTGTGTACAGTTTTATTATTCCCCATGTAGCCTTAGATTTATTAGTAATTCTATTTATGTATCTAATATTAGATATTTTTTTGGAAACTCGAATCACCCTTTTAAATATTTTAATATATTTTGTATGAGTTTCGTTATTTTTTTCATCTTTACTTATTTTAATTTCTATATAAATTTAACGTTTTTCTTTCGTTTTTGAATCATGCATGATGCTTAACGTTTTGCATCATAATTCCTTTTGATTTCCAATTCTGTTTTCTCTTATAAGTAACTTTAGATTTTTCTATTGGTATACAAAGCTCGTATATATATATTATCTGTAGTAATTCGATAAATTTTATGTAGGCTGCATCTGGCTGAGATTCACTAATCCAATTTATGACCGCGCGTAGGGTTTCTTAACCTCGTTGATTGATTTGGTACTTTTTATAAAGACGATTTTCTAATGATTTTATTGCAAATGTTATAGTTTATAGTTTTTAGATTTATCTACAGTATGAGACGATATACCTTGCCAAATTTCATAGTTCTAGATCTACGAAAAGTACCCCATGAATTACGATTCCTTTGAGGATGCCGAAACATGGGTTTTTTGCGGCATAAACGGTCGTATCTTTTGTTCAGGCTAACCCTTATAGGATCAAATAATAAGTGCCTCACAGGAGCACTCTTTAAGCTGTGATAGTTTTAATATTTAAATTTTTACAGCTTAAGGAGGATGTAGACTTGCGTATTTGGTTTTAATTTCTACTTGATACCTCTACGCAAGGGTCTTGTCAGACTGACAGACAGACAGACAGACAGACGGACAACCAAGTGATCCTATAAGGGTTCCGTTTTTTTCCTTTTGAGGTACGGAACCCTAAAAATTACGCCAACACTCCATACAAAGTTACACAAACCCCTTTACAACATTGTATTTACCTAGTTCCTAGAGCTTTGATAGCTATGATATGAGCGATAGAAGCAAAATTCAGCAGTCTATCCTATGGCACTAATTGTTTAGAGACTTAGTATAGTATGTGTCATCCATTTGCACACATATTACACTAAGTCTTAAATAAACAAGTGCAACGGGAGGAAGGGCCGAAGGCACGATCTCGGCAGCACCGGGCTTAGCCCCGTGACGCGTGCTCCGGAAGCGCCGCGCTAAGCCTGCGCTAAGCTCGGGTTAATCCCCGCTAACTGCCGGCTCCTCGCCAGCGCCAGTGAAGACATAAGTAATCCTTACTATCTCTCGCGCGATCCAAGTAAACAAGGGTCGCAGTGTCAATGCCTAATCAAAACAACTCGAGGCTATTTTTAAAAGAGCTTTAGTGAACACGCAACTGTGGGTTGACTCTTGATGTTTTTACAGAATCTCGTCGACAAATAAAGGGGATAATTCTCAAGGCCTACGTGAGTGAGCCGAATAAAACAAACGAACTGAACTGATTTTTTTATCTAATTTAATGATTCGTTAGATGACAACTCAAACGCAGGATTTGTTTGCAGCTACTTTTCTTTTGTTTCAACAGAGATTGTCGTTCAATGTTATGATCAATATCATCATTTCAGCCGTAGGACGTCCACTGCTGGACATAGGCGTCCCTCATGGATTTCCAACTATTGCGGTTGGAAGCGACCTGCATGCATCCTAGTGCAATATTGAAGCAATATCGATATCTCCGTGGGGTGCCGGCAGCAGAATGTTACCTCTCCTCTCATTCCCGTGAATGCAGTAAGAGCCTGCTAAAGGATACTTCCGGAAGATGGGCAGCAGCGTCTTTCCGTGTATCAACATCCTGTACGGCGCTCGCCAACCCGTTTGCCAAGCGTGGTGATTATGGTAACTACCCCTCATGGAGATCCATGAGTGAAGCCTGTTTTCAGGTAGACGTTTTATGGCTGAAAGGATGATGATGATAATCGATATCTCTATGCACCAACAATTGACGGTTTGGTTCAACGATTGATAATTGCTCAAGGTTCAAATATCTTCACCTCCTTTGCGCCTTCTGTCCATGCCTTATGTACCTATCTATTGTAAGGCCGAGAATAATTTTGTGCGAGGTTTTATATTTGGGTTTTATGGACATGTGGTCAATGTGTACTCGGTTATAACTCTTCCCATCGTGTGGAGGCGGTGTGATGAATATATACGCGAAATGAAGTGCGCGGGGTGAGGGGCGCGGGCGGGGGGCGCGGGCGGGGGGCGCGGGCGGGGGGGCGGGGGCGGGGGCGGGGGCGGCCCGGGGAGCGTGGCACTGCTCCTCCGGGTTTCATTAACCATGAAAATTGCAATTCCGCGCAAGCGACGAGATTGCGTCATAGCCAAATTGCCGTGTCAATTTAATCTGAGTAGTGCAGATTCTCAAAGTGGAATTTGTTTTATGAACAAATATATAAAGTGAATAAATTTTGCTGTCATGGTTAGTTGTTACTGTAATTAATCAGAACAGATCGAAAGAAGTGTTATGTATGACTTTGCCGAAAACACTGGCTAACAAGGCTGGCTATTAGCGGCGCGGGCGCAGCTTGCCAAGCTGTCATTCACGAGCAACCGACGACGCAGCCTGTCGCATGCCGCCCGCGCCGCGCCGACAGCGGCGCGACGCGGCGTGACGCGGTGGGGCGGGCGGGACGCCTCTCCTAGGCATTCCTCTCGACACCGTTTGGCATAATGCTGTGTAGTATCTCAGCAATGCGAGCGATATATTCATCCGATCAACGAAAAAAATAACTAAATTCGGTCCCGCCCAACCCCTTAAGCCCTGCGAAGGTATTGTTATACCACAGAAAATAAAATTCCTACTCTCTAGTATCACAGACCCCTTTTCCTGAACAGTTTCCTCCGCGACTGGCCAGCCCGCGCGCCGCTCGGCGGAGGCGGCGCGGCGCGTCATTTGTCGCGCGCGATACGGCGCTCTCACAGACATCATCGTTAGCTGCATGCGTTTTTGTGGAATATCGATATCTCATTACTGCCGGTATCGGAGCGGGACAAAAACCGCAACCCACCTAATTGGAATGTGCGCTGCATGTGGCGTGGTGAGCGTCGGCGGCGAAATAGTCAACTCACTATGCATGCATGTTGTGGAGAGTTGAGACTGGCTCTGGCGGGCTTCGGGCCAAACTGCGCTGTGAATTTACAAAGGGTAGGTAGGTCGGTACGAGTATCCGTGAATGGCAAGGTGAGTTCGAAAATAGTACAAGGCGCCTGACGATGGTCCATGAGCTGCGAGGTGCAGTCATAGTTCCAATGAGACCGCGACTCGTAATCATTGCTATCTCAGCCGCAGGGTGTCCACTGCTGGACATAGGCCTTTCTCATGAGCTCCGAGTACCTACTGATCACAAGGGGGACATAGTCATATTGCCCACCACGCTCGGCAGGCGTTTGGCGAGTGCACAACGGGATGTTGACGCACTAACATACGCTGCAGTCGCGCGCGGGCGCTTTTTGTTGTTGGACGCGTTCGCTCCGTAACAAACCGGTTCGAGCGGAGTTTCGCTACACAATAGTGCAGGCGCATGACGCCGTAATTAAATGAATAGATTTGAAATTCTTAATGATGACGAGCAGGACGTGTCAAGTGATTTAGCGACAACCATGCATAATTATAGAGAGATGACAAGGAGTTGTGGATGTTTGGAAGATATGGAGCAGGATGTGGGGCATGATTCGAGAAAAGGATCTAAAAGGAGTCTAGTTGAACAAGGTGAAAATTGGAGTACCGTAGGAAAAAAAGGAAGACCAGTCGGCGAGTTGAACATTGACATGACTCCCGTTGAGATATGCATGACTTGTGAAGAAAAATTACCAAGACAATTTAAACTTGCAAAAATGTTAAAATCAGAGAATATACAGAATGTTTGTCGAGTTAAGTATATAAATGCTTATAAGGTTTTGATTCAATTTTCTAAAGAAGAGAGCGCAGATTCGTTATGTTACTGTAAATTGTTTAATGAAAATGGGTACAAGTGCCAGAAAACGTTTGAAATAAGCCAATCGTACGGAGTTTTAAAAAACATTGACCTTGACCTTTCTGAAGAGGAAATTATGGAGGGTATAAGTTGCGATCTGGTTGAGATAATTGCAGTAAGAAGACTTAAACGCAGGAACACTGTGGACGGTAAATGGCAGTTGGGTGAGTCAGTGAGAATATGCTTCAAAGGGTCAACTTTGCCCTCATTTGTCAGGGTATTTGATACTCGAGTAAACATTGAACGCTACGTGTTTCCTGTAACACAGTGTTCTCAATGTTGGAGATATGGCCATGTACTGAGAATGTGTCCGTCCTACAAAGCGTTATGCCCCAAATGTGGGGGCAGTCATAACAACTGTGAAACCACAAAGTTTAAGTGCAACAATTGTGGTGGTAACCATATGGTGCTATCAAGAACATGCCCTGTATTCTTAAAAGAAAAGAAAATTAGACAGCTTATGTCAGAATTCAATTGCTCATACAAACGAGCTCTTACGTTATATATCCCCCCCTCCCCTACAGTAGTTCCACACTCGGTAGAAGATTTTCCAGAACTATCTACCAGATATGAAAAGGACGCATCAGTGATTCCAACCACAAGCTCAGCAACCGTGGGTACAAGTGAGACATTTGCTGACAAAACCAAAAAATCGAGAGCCGAGCCTCAAAAGAAAATTAGGAAAAAACGAGACAAGAAAAAAGATTATACTACAACAGATATGGATATAGATACGAGATTAATAGAAGAAGAAGACAGTGAAAGTGACATAGAGGAACCAGCAGATGAAACGCAGAAGAACTCCGAATGTAAGGAAAACATATCTTGGAAGATTGTACTTATAAGGTTAAAAGAAAAAGTTTTGGATGAGAAACTGACTTTGGAAGAGAAAGTAAGAGGCTGTATAGAAGTTATTTATAAAAGTGCCATATCATTCGCTGTACAATACCTTTCAGATATGCCTTTTTTTGCATTTCTAAACAACTATGGATTGTGACAACCTTCGAAATTCTATTAATATACTGCAATGGAATGCGCAGAGTATAATTCCAAAATGTCTTGAGCTGGAAACAATCCTTAACCGAGAAAAAATTCACGTGGCAATCATTAGTGAAACTTGGCTTGACGAAGAGAAGAACTTTCACATACACGGATACAACGTCTTTAGAAAGGACCGTCAGGATGGATATGGAGGAGTAGCAATTTTGACACATCGATCCATTTCAGCACAAGAATTTATACTTTCACATCCTAATAGACGCATTGAGTTGATTTACATAAAAGTACAAAACTGTGAGCACATCAAAAATATAATTTCAGTATACTGTCCACCAAATATAAGTACATCTATAGTAGATTGGGATCGACTATTTTCTGGAATCAATGGAAGATCAATCGTTGCCGGCGATTTTAATGGTCATCATAGCAACTGGTCTTCCAAAACAGATACTAGTGGTGGTTACATATTTGATAGTGCAATAGATAACAATTTTATTCCGCTTAACGATGGAAGTTCTACGCGCATTAAGTTAGTTAATGGAATAATCCAGAAAACCACACCCGACGTTTCATTTGTTTCGACAGATGTTGCTCTTAAATTTGGCTGGAAAACGATTAATGAAAATTTGGGCAGTGACCACCTCATGATTAAATTTTTTGTGGAAAACAGAGGAAACAATAGTTTTAAAACACGAAGAAACTTTAGAAAAGCAGAATGGCTGGGATATAAATCTAGGATACAAGAAATGCTAAATGGTTTTTTACTTTCAACGGAACTTCAACATGCTTATGATAGATTCATAGATGTTTTAAACCGATGTGCTGATGAGTTCATTCCTAGTAGCAAAATCTATAACAATCCTATCAGAGCAAACAAATTTCATCCTAAGCCATTTTGGACTCAAGATATGTCAAAATGTGTTGCTGAAAGGCGTCTAGCATTGGCTATATTTAGACGAAACCCAACCCCTCAAAATCTTAGTGTTTTGCAAGATAAAGTGGCTACTGCACGATCAGTTATTCATAAAGGCAAGCGAAAATCGTGGCAGGACTTTTGCGACTCCATAGACAGTGCAACTTCATCTAGTGATATGTGGACTCGAATGAGATGGCTCAAGGGCTATAGGTCATCTAAACCAAGCGTGGACAAAGAAAAGCTGAATAAGATGTTGTGCGACCTGGCTCCTGATTTTGTAGTACCTAATAAACCTGACTTTTTGTCTGAGAATAATTTGTTGAGCAGCCCGGTTTCGTTACAGGAACTTAACAATTGTATAAAGCGTTCGGATACAGCTCCTGGTTATGATAATATCTCATATTCAATGATTCTCAATCTACCGGATTCGGGCAAAACAATATTGATTTCACTATACAGTCGGTTTTTATCAACCGGTTTTGTTCCTAGGCAATGGAGAATGACGCATATAGTTCCTGTACCGAAACTGGGTTGTGGGAGTGGAGTGTCTTCGGGAGTTAGACCAATTGCCTTACTTAGCTGTTTATGTAAAATTTTGCACACGATTGTCACTCGTAGATTAGACTGGTTCTTGGAGAGGAATGATTTGCTTTCGAGTGAAACTGTTGGTTTCAGGAGATCTAGATCATGTTTGGATAACTTGGTTCGAATAGTGTCACGCATTCAATCTGGTTTTACTGAAGGAATTCCTACGGTCGGATGTTTTTTGGATATTGATGGAGCCTATAATAATGTTAATTTAACCAGTCTGCTTAAAATAATGGACGGTATTGGGGTGGGATCTTCTCTTTGTTACTATTTATGGGAGTTCCTAAAAGAAAGACAGTTATCCATTGAAGTAAATAACGAGGAAACTCTTCGTCGCACCACAGGAATGGGTCTAGCACAGGGGGATCCTCTATCCCCGATTCTATTTAATATAGCTACAATAAAGATTTGTCAGAATATCCAACAAGTATATGTTTCCCAGTATGCCGATGATTTCGTTTTGTATAGCTCTCATAAAAATTTAAGCAAGGCAATAGCCAACATTCAAAACGCATTATTTTTGTTTATTAGTTTAATAGAGGAAATAGGCCTAAATATATCTTGTAGAAAATCTAAGTTATGTATTTTTAGTAGAGGAAAGAGGAATTTAAATATAACTTTAAGCATTAATAATAATGGTTTCATACAACAGGTAGACAGTGTTAGGTACTTGGGAATGTGGTTAGATAGAAGCTTGAGATGGGGCAGACACATAAATGAAATAAAAGATAAAGTATTAAAATATATAAATGTTTTCAAAGTCCTAGCGGGGGAGAATTGGGGAATCCATCCTAAGCACCTAAGACGGTTATATATCTCAATTATTCGAAGTAGACTTGATTATTGTAGCTTTTTATATGATAACAGCGTATCTAGTCATTTACAAAAACTTGATCGGGTTCAGAATCAGGTCATGAGGGTAATTGGGGGATTCATCAGAAGTTCACCCATTCATGTGATGCAAAGTGAGTTATGTCTTCCACCATTAAATACTCGTAGAACTTACCTTTCTGGCAAGTTTTGGTTGCGAGCAAAATCCTTTGAGAATAACATAACTATCCAGATAATACAACAACTTGCTAGTTCTTGTCTCAAAGATTATTGGAGTAGGAAAAAACTGCCTTTGTTGGTACATACCTATCGGGAATATAGAGATGTTAAGCTAAATGTGTCATGTAAATTACCAATATATTTATTAGATAAGTGGATCTCCTATTTTGATGTATCAGTTAATGTTAAATTGAATGTTGAAGGAATTACTGTACCAAAAAGAATGATGAATAGTACAGTATTGCGAAACCATTGTAACTCAATTTTAAATCAAATTTATAAAGATAATTATTGTATCTATACGGATGGTTCAAAGGATGGAGTGGGTTCAGTAGGGGCAGCTTTCTTTGACCCTCAGCAAGATATACGGGTAAAGTTTAAAATTGACACTAGTATATCTATAATGCATACTGAACTGATAGCGATTTCTGAGTCATTGCTTTATATATTATCGGTAAACTACAACAAGTTTGTTATATTCTCAGACTCAAGAAGTGCGCTGCAACACTTGGCTGGGATAACCTCGAATATTCGAGGACTTCCTATAGCCTACACCATTTTAGATACTATTTGTAAGATCCATGAGGCTAATAAGTGTATTGTGATTCAATGGATACCATCTCATATAGGAATCGTGGGTAATGATGAAGCAGATCTAGCTGCACGTCAGGCGGTGACCGAAGGTATTTATTATTATTGCGCTCCAGTCTATAGCGAAATTCTACCCAAGGTTAAAGCCAGCTGTCAAGAGATGTGGAGTGAATACTTCAATGAGAGATCTCGTATTAAAGGAATTTGGTACAAAACGATTCAACCTGATCTTCCTCGTTACCCATGGTTTGAAAAAGTAAAAATGCAGCGAAAGATTATAATTAGTTTATTAAGACTGCGTTCAGGGCATATTCCGACAAATAAATTTAAATTTTTGATGAGATTGTCTATTTCACCGAATTGCCTTACATGTGACAAAGTAGAAGACGTGTATCATATCTTGACGGAATGTGCCCGGAATGCAGACCTACGCAGAAGATTACGATTAATTAATGACAACAATGTGGGTACTTGTAATAGTTTCTTGTCTTCGCCCTTATCTGACGAAGCCAAGAAACTAGTCAAGCTATATTTAAATTGTATTGGTGATGGGTAATTAAATATTTTGGTAATTAGTTAAGGTTTTTGTAAATGTTTTTGATAGGTTAGGTTAGGTAGGCTCGTATGTAACATAACTTTGTTTCAACTTATATAGGTTTAAGTTAGTAGATATACATGTATTACTGTATTACGGGAGTGACATAGTCAATTGTCTGACTAAAACTCCCAGGTCAAAATAAAGAAATAAAAAAAAAAAAAAAAAAAAACATAGATAGATAGATAGATAGATAACTCTTTATTGTACCCAGCTTAATTCTAACACAAACAATATAATAAAGGAAGTATAGTATAATTAACGAAAAGCAGAAGCACAATGGGCGGCCTTATCACTGTAAGCGATCTCTTACAGGCAACCTTTGGATGGACAGAAACAACAAGAAAGTAAAAACACGGTTTCGTCATAGTATTTAAACTAGAGTACGTAATAGCTATAAATATATACTTAGCTAGTATAATTACATATTTAATAATAATAAACAAATCAATAATCGATTTTTTATAAACTACATATATAAATAATAAGAAATATAATACATACTACATAATAAATATATATATATATTATAAACTGATAGGATATACATATGTTGTTAACTTTGTGACAGATAGTGGTCGAACACTAGCTTTTTGAAGATAGGCAGAGATTTAGCTTTCCTGATGTCAACCGGCAGAGCATTCCATAGTTTGATCGCTTGTACCGTGAACGAATTTTCATAGAAAGTTGAAGAGTGAACAGGAGTTTTTAGTTGAAAAGTCTCAGAAGAGCGCGTTGCACGATCATGGGAGAGATAGAGAAATTCAAAGCGCTCCTTGAGATAGGGAGGAGAGGAAGGATTAAACAGGACATTGTACAAGAAAGAAAGAATATGAGCATTCCTGCGGGATCGTATTGGCAACCACTTAAGCTTACTGCGGAATTCTGAGACGTGATCAAATTTTCGAAGGCCAAAAATGAAACGAATACAGAGATTCTGCAGGCGCTCAAGCTTGTCAAGAAGGGCTTCAGTTATATTAGAATAGCAAACGTCGGCGTAGTCGAGTATAGGAAGTAAAAGAGATTGTGCAAGCGTAACCTTAGTGGATGTTGGTAAGAAGTTCCGTAGCCTCCGCAATGAGGCAGCCGATGCAAACATTTTCCTGCTCAATTCGTTGAGATGAGGTACCCAAGACAACTCTCGGTCTATATGCACTCCCAGGTTTTTAACTGTGCCACTGTATGGTATCGAGATGCTATCAAATACAACTTGTGAAATAGTGGACCAGTCTATCCTTGCAATCATCCGAGAACTGCCTACAACAATGGCTTGGGTTTTTAGAGGATTTACTTTAAGTCCAAAAGTTCTACTCCACTCTAGAATTCGCTCCAAGTCACTGTTTATTATACGGACCGCTTCATTTAGGTTGGTAACCGGTGTCTGCGTATAAATCTGGAGATCATCTGCGTAAAGGTGGTAGGACGAAGATAATGACAGAGAGATAGAGTTAATGAAGATGGAGAAAAGAAGAGGAGATAGCACGCCGCCTTGAGGTACACCGGCAGACAAGTCGCACCAGGAAGAGTAAGTCTCATTCACGCGAATGCATTGCCGGCGACCGAAAAGATAACTATGAAACCAGGCAATAGCTTCCTGAGATATATTAAGCGAGCGGAATATACCTAGAAGAATGTCGAAGTCTACATTATTAAAAGCATTGCTGAAATCAAGCAATAACAGTAGAGTCACCTGTCCATTGTCCATACCCAGACGAACGTCATCCATTATTTTGGTTAAAGCTGTAGTCGTGCTATGACCACGGCGGAAACCAGATTGAAAAGGGTTCATAAGGGAATTTTTATTAATAAAGGAACTTAATTGTTTGTGAACGAGACGTTCTAAAACTTTTGATAAAAAAGGAAGGATGGATATGGGACGGAAATCTGTAAAAGCGGAAGGGTTGGACTTTTTAGGCAAAGGAATTATCTGGGCATTTTTCCACACACTAGGGAAAAGACCAGTGGATACAGAAAAATCAAGAATGTGTTTTAGGACTGGGATGACCTCGTCGAGTATGGGCACCAACATGTTGCGACTAATACTGTCATTACCGATGGCATTGGAGGAAATAGAAGAAATGCTACTTTTAATGTCGCAGTCCGAGAAATTACTAAAGTAGAAAGATGGAAAATCTTGGGGTGGAATAGATGAGAGATTTTTAAGGGTATTGAGCTTATCATGTCCATAGAAGACGGAAGAAGAGGAGAAGTGCTGATTTAAAGAGTCAATATCAAAAGATTTAGGTACATTATTATCGGTTTTAGATTTTCCAACCCCTAGTGTCTTCAAGAATTTCCAGACTTTAGCGGAATCATCATTTTCCACAGATTTATGAATGAATCGGCGTTGTGCATCCCTACACACCTTATTGCAGTGATTCCGGTGGTCGACATATTTATCGTGGTTGGCCTTCGATGGACGACATTTATACCTAAACTTTGCCAGATTTCTTTTGTGCATAGCAGCTTTTATATCGGTTGTGAGCCATGGTGCTGGAAGGTGTTTAATTTTGATGGCTCTCAGAGGTGCATGCTTGTCATAGAGAGAAATAAGAGCAGTGTTAAACAAAGAAACCTTGTCATCGACGGAGCAAGCACGAAAAACATCATCCCAGTCTATATTCGCTGCATCCTCACGAAGAAGATCCAGATCCATGCCACCAAAGTTACGCTGCATGATGATTTGAGGTTTAGCCTTAGGGGCACGGATTTTATATGAGAGAAAAATTAAATCATGAAATGAAAACGCATCTGCTGTGTATTGACCATGTTTGGAAACATTATTAATGGATGAAACAAGTATCAAATCCAGAAGAGAGGAAATACAATTTGGGAAATGATGGGTAGGAGAAAGAGAAAGAATTGATAAATTACTGGCTTTAACAATAGATTCCAACTGTGCTGAACGGGAATCCCTTTTAGCAAGGCATGTGTTAAAATCACCTAAGATTATTGTGTGGGTAAAAGCTGGAGTGAGGTCTTCCAAGAGCTTTTCAAATAACGGAAAGAAGTTCAATTTAGAGGAAGGGCAATAATAGACTCCGAGTAGTACCTTGGTATGCCTGAGTGTAACCTCTATGAAAAGGTGTTCAGCTAAGCCGGCTGGTTGGGGAGACATGCTGATTACTGAAAATGGAATGTGAGAGCGAAGGTAAATAGCAACGCCTCCTCCAACTCTTCCGATTCGGTCATTGCGAATGAGGACAAATCCAGGCAGCGAATAAGATGTGGAGGGTAAACAAGGTTTAAACCAGGACTCGGAGACTAAAATTGCATGAATATTTTTATTGTCAAAAGACGCCAGCATATCAGGGTAGTGGGCAGGAATACTCTGCGCATTTATGTGGACTACGTTAAAGTTCTTGGGAACATCAGCAAACTGCGACACAAGTGTCTCAGAAAGCGAAGCGATACTACAGAAACTGTCCGAGCTCGGCGGATCATCAGAAGAGGAACAGGATTCAAAAAGCTCATCTTCACTGTCACTGTTGGGAAACAACATTGAATAAACTTAATAACATAAACGTACTTCGATAAAAATATATATAAATATATCTATATTATAAAATAAATAAAAAATAATAAATACCTAATAATAAAACCTAGTATAAAAGTACCCCACAGGTACTGACTGACTTTTTGCATCCACCCGCCAGTTATGTTAAGGTAAGAGACAATTTATATTAATAGGTATGGAAACAAAACATAAAATAAAAATAAAACAAAAATACCAAAGCTAGCCTGACTATACGCCTACAGTACAAAGTAAAGAAGTAACACAGCTCACATAAAAAAAAAAAAAAATAATAATATTAATAAAACAAACAACTATGTACTTAATTTGTTTTCTACCTATTTTTGCTCTCCAAGTTAGTGGCATGGCAATTGTGAATTTCATTAAAAATAAACAATGTTATCTGCCCCAAATTTGACATTGACTTAAGACACTTTGAAGTGTCACCAATGTCGCCAAGCAAAAATAAGAAGAAGAGAAGTCTGTCAATTGTCACGTGACTTGTGTGTGACTGACTTATCAGTGTAAACAAAGCAATTAGAAAAAATAGGAAAATTGTGAGACTATTACACGGTAGTTCGGAAATAGAAAGAAATTAAAATTGTGTAGATTACGAGAACTACATTGCAAACGTACACAAACCTACGAGCTTGTACCAAGGGACAGACAAGCTTAGCACTAAATACCGGACACTGACTGAACTACTTTCTTGCCATTTTCACCATACGCTTGGCCCTTGGTTCTGCTGCCTCCTTAGTCACTGCTTGCGGCTTCAGGGAAGCCACTGGTGGCTTTGGAGAGGACGCTGTTGCCGCCGACTCCACCTGCGATGGCTCCACTATCTTATTGAGGTCGCTCATCCAGTTTACGCGTAGCCTATTTCCAGCAGGCCCGATGACATACACATTGCCTTCAGTCGTCCAACATTTTGAGATTCCAAAGCGCTGCCTGGCGGCCATGAACACTTCATGTCGAGATTTTGTCAGAAATTCTGACAGTGATACTCCAGAACTCTTTAAATTTGTCTTGGAGGACCAGACTTTATCTCGCACAGCAATGTCACGCAGTTTGAAGAGAATGGGACGGGGCTTAGTTGTTGAGGCCCTACCCATTCGGTGGCAACGACTTATGTCAATACTGGAGAACTGTGACATCTTCAGCTTCCCGGTGACAACTTGTACTACAACCGATGCGGTCTCTTCCTTCTGCTCTTCAGGGACTCCATGGATCAGAAGTATTTTCCTTCTACTGCGCATCTCTAGATGATCAATGGACCGTGTTGTGAGCTCAATTTGGTCTTGAATTGTACGCATTGCAGATAGAGTGAAGGCCTTAAAGCTTGTGAACTCAGCAGCCAGAGATGAGAGGCTGGGTGTCTGTGCCTGGTCAAGACCTTTACGGAGTTCACCTTCAAAATACTCCATTCGCTGGCTGAAATCACTAATCATCTGCTGGGCTGAAGAGGGATATGCAATGTTGTCCATGGTAAAAGTGAGGTTATGTTTTGAAAAAGTTTCACAAGTAGTTGTATTGAGGAAAGTGCTTGGTAATAAGAGGAGATAACACTTAGTGGCGGGTGACTTGTGTTAGTGATGCATTAGAGGCATAACTTAAGTATGTAAGTAGACTTGTACTATTTTAATTAAATATATTAAAAATATTTAAAAAACTTGATGTTCTATATATGACTACCCGCACACGAAAAAAAAAAAATCAACATACGCTGCTGCACATCATCAGGGGCTATCTCTTAGCAGATTCTTACTGCATCAGCGGGCAAGAGAGGACATTCCATTTACCGGAACCCCATGACCGATTCATAATGCCTACTTATTAGATTTTTTTTGAATCAAAATTATTAATACCCAATTTCAGGTTAATTCCTCAACTTGTTATCGTTGGCTTCGATGCTAATGTCTCTGGACTAAAACATTAATTTCTTTGTTCTGTTGAAAATACCTATAATTAGGTACATGAAAAAATATCATTCTTCTTCTTTTGTTAATGGCGTGAAATTCTGGGTCTTTAGTCGTTTCGCACCACACGCGATTCGGACCGCGGTGCGAAACACCCAAGTACTGTTTCTGAATGGGGCCATTCGCACCGCAGTGGCTCGGTGGTGCGAATCGCCCAAGATTCTTTTGAAATGGGTCGTTTCGGACCACGGGAAAAAACGACTCGATGCTCATTTTGTAAGTCCAATTTAAAAATATCATTGGTCATGATCTTTTGCTAAACAGGTTGTATTACATAATCTAACAATTGGGGCTTGCAATCCTGTGTTGGTGTGACAGAAAGGAGTATGTAGTAGTTTAGTGGTTGCACTTCTAGAGATTATAGTTGGGACAGCTAAGCCAATATTGTTAGTAATAGATATGCAGTCTATTTTATTTTCTATTATTTTATGAAAGAATGAGAGTTCTATAACGTTGATTAAAAAAAATACCGCTGTGATTGATTACCTAGTCACAAGTAAATAACAATGTACGTCATACCTGTGATTACAAATAGTTAATTTTTAGTAAAATGTATAATGTTGACCAAACTGTGATTTAAAACCTACCTATTACTTTAGAAACGATACACCTGTTGAGCAAATATAATTATTACATATTGCAATTATTTCTTCACTACCCATATTTCTTCTTATCTTAGTTTAGTTTTAGTTCAAAAGTTTTATATTTTCGTTGATCAAAAAAACAAATACGGCTGTGCTTCTTAAGGATTACCTAGTTATAAGTTCTTAAATAATAATGTACGTCATACCTGTGATTAGCAATAGTTATTTTTTAGTAAAATGTTTAATGTTGATCAAACTGTGATTTAAAAGCTACTTATTACATTAGTATTTTTTAAACTATCGCGATCACGACACATTATTAACACATATTTAACCGGGTATTTATCGCGCTATTTACCCAGTCTTCCCGCGCAATAAATAGCGTCAGTAAATAGCGCGATAAATACCCGGTTAAATATGTGTTAATAATTTACCTATTACATTAAAAAATCTCAAAAATCAGCTGTTGAGCAAATATAATTACTACATATTATCTTGCAATTTTTTTTATCACTATCCATGTTTCTTCTTATAATCTGTAAAAATAAATAATTGAAATCTTAAAATTTTTGATGCGTGCCTAAATTGGACTTACAAAATCGAGTCGTTTTTTCCCGTGGTCCGAAACAACCCATTTCAAAAGAATCTTGGGCGATTCGCACCACCGAGCCACTGCGGTGCGAATGGCCCCATTCAGAAACAGTACTTGGGTGTTTCGCACCGCGGTCCGAATCGCGTGTGGTGCGAAACGACTAAAGACCCGAAATTGAAATTCTGGTGTGATGTCACTGCGACACAGCCACAACGCAACACACTTCTATCAATTGGAATGACGGATGTTTTGTGCCACATCAGCCTTTTGCATATGGGGAAGAACTTACCTACCAGGAACTTTTACCATTTCTCTCCGCTTGTGCCCGGTGCTCCGGTGCCTAACTATGGTAAAAATTGTTCGAATATCGTTTGTTTACGATGAATTTCCTTCAGATAGATAGCCCTATAATATATGTATATAACTAAGTATTAATGTGCTATAAAGAATTTGTGAGTGCACTCGAATCAATTGGCTTTCAAAAATATATTGAATCGAATTGTATCAATTCAATACATATAATTTTTAAAGCCCTTTTTTAAGGATCTCAGTTGGTATTAGCTTGCATACCTGCGCAGTTCGCGAGTAGAAAGACACATTACATTGCAACGGCGTGTCGGCTCCGGCTCGTTATCTCCCGAGACGCAGCCTCCGGCCCCGCCCACTGCAGCCGCGCCGCTCCGTATCTCACGCCGTGCTCGACCAGTACCTGCTCTCAATATGTGCCTATATCACCTCCATTGGAGCGCCGTAATAGGTGCAGGTTCTCTGGTTTATCTCGTACTTAGGAACGGAAGGCGCTCCGTGTTCAGAGGTCAGCACTGTCCGTGCCGCGGCGAGCCGTGAGCGCACGCGCGTTGCACTGCTCATAGGTTTCTACTTCATGCTTGTTAAGGTAGCGGCAGCTCGCGATGTGAACTAGCGCTAGTTTAAATGAATGTGACAGGATAAATTAAGAGCCTGAATGTTTTTCCATTAATAGAATTCATTAACCTGCAAATGAACATGTTGATATGATAGCATGATAAATTGGTTTGATGTAAGCGCATTCTGTTAGAGTGGAGCATGTCCGCGCGGCGCGGATGACGGCGCCCGGCATCTGACGCGGGAATGCGGATAATTCTGTATGATCTCGTGAGCGTCAGCAGATGGATATCGCGGCGCGGCGTGCGAATGTGACGGCGCGGGCGTCACGCGCGGCGGCGGCGCTGCACGGCGCGCGGCGTCGTTACCGCGCGCAATTACTTGCGCTATAAATAACAGGAGACAAAGCGATGCGATGCGCCGCGATACGCGATAGTCCCGATGGAGAACAAAAGGCCCGTCGCTCGCAGCCGCATTCGCCCGGCGACGTGTTAATTCCTCCGCGCCGTCGCCGCCGCGCGGCCCGATACCATCTCCGCGGACACAGATATATGATCGCGCAGGATAATGGTTGGGTCCAGCGCCCTCCCTCCCCCTGCCCCTCGGACTCCTCTCCCGACATACTTCACACCTGGGCTTATTGTTCTCATCGAGCCGGTAACTACGCCGCTAAACGCTCTCAATTAAATATGCACTGCAAACACGAGTCTGGTTATGGATTGTGATTACGTAGTGGTTCATTATATTTATTGTCGTAAGATGAAAATTGATTTCTGCGTGATAGCCTTGCTCAAAGTCAAAACGTACCCAAAGGCCACAAAGAAATATTTTACAAAAGAAAAATATATAGTATACCTATAGTAAACCTACATATAAATTTGGAGTTTTACTAAAATATATACCTACCTACTGTATATATGTACCTACAGGAGCGCGTGTTGGCCGAGAGAAAATTGACCCCGAGACCTACATATAAAATTAGGGAGACAAAATAGAGAAACACATTTAATTTTAACAAAGCGGTTCTCTATTTTGTCTTCCTAATTATATAGGTATGTCTAATATTACCACATTATTAATTCATAAATGTTTTTTTCATAAAATTACCTGCGTAACCAGGATCTCTAATACCTAATAGATCCCACTAACTCGGACTCCATGTGATTAACCACTAACTCGGACTCCGTTGCGATTAACACGCTTATAGTCGTTCGCAATATAATGAAATCCATAACATTATTAACTCATGAACTTGAACTTTATAGTTCATAGTTAGTTCATAGTGTATTTATTCATAACAAAACGTTACATGTCTGGTTGTTTGCAATACATAGTTTTAACCTAATTAATAAGTAACATTTAAACACCAATGTGTGCTGCAAAGTTAGTAGGAAATTAAATTAAAAAATAAACAATTACAATAATAAAAATCAAAAAGGTCAAAAAAAATTAATTGATAATAATTATTCAAATACAATTTTACGTCACAAATTCTTCAAAGCTATAGAAAGTTTGGTCGATCAGCCAGCGTTTTAGACGAACTTTAAATATATTGGTGCTGTCAGCTTCCGTAATGAGCGTTAGCAATCTATTGTACACCTGCGGGCCCATGAAATGGGTCAATTTAGACGATTTGGTAAGCGTCCGCGGTAGTGACACCAGTTTATACTGGTTACGGGTACAGTAGGTGAATTCTGCGTGAGTCGCGTAAGCGCCGAGGTTATTTCTCACATACATCGCCACTTGATAGATGGCTATGCAAGGCAATGTGAGGATACCTAGGCTTTTAAAGTACGGCCGCGCAGAGACATCGCTCTTTATTCGCACCAACGCGCTCTTTATTCGCTTTATTGTACATAATATGTACAATAAAGCGAACTGCCGCATCTATGTGTGCCCAACCAAAGAAGAAATTCTAACGTAAATTGTTCCTGCAAAATAACCGTTTAATTTATCAATAGAATTCTGGGGGCGTACCACTAACTCTAAGAACCGTCACGGATCTATCGCGAATCTATAACGTTCGTTTCTTCTTTCGTTAATCGCACTTTACGCTAACGAAACAATACCAAAACAAGCCTGCCTTAGGCCTGCTTTGGGCCTGTTTTAGTACGAAATAAATGTAATATTACTTTGATATTGCTCTAAGAGTTCGTGGTACGGCCCCTGGTCAATAATAGTTTTCTTGAACTCATTTAGAAGTAGGTACTAGTAAATATTTAGTATAGCATGATAAGGCTCGAAGGTAAGTGATGTGTTTTTAGTACAAATAATACAAGAGTTCCTATTTTGTAGTATAAATTAATTATGACTGTGTTAAAATTTGAAATTTTATTTTGATGAAGCTTATTGTGTAGGTATATAATAATGGTAACGATTTAATATTTTCATAATAAATGGTACTTAGTTTATATTTTGATAGATTGTATTTATGATAGTACCTACCTATTATATTTTGATAGTAGCTGAGTGACAAGAGCAATGCCATTAATCGTGATAACTATAGCAGTGAAACTCATTTACTTATTTGACATTTTTGTAAGCTTTACGTAAAATTTACTTACTATTACTATTAGGTGTTACAGTACCTGATTAACTGATTTGTGATCTCTTTAGAAGACTTAAATAAAGAAGACTTATAATTATAAAAGGCCATAGACTTATTAATTATTGCAAAATAAAGTTATATTTTTCTCTATGAAAACCTCGTAAGTATCATGTGAGTTGCCTGAAATAAGTTAGAAAACCTCATAAGTATCAGTATCTCTATTTATACTAAAAAATCATAAAAATATACTACCTCGAATGAAAACTGATCCGATTTAATCATTGAAGCACGCATAATATTACCGCATGTCCTAACGAAATTTTACACGACACGTTTTTTTTTGTTCCTGAAAAGTTAGCATGTCACCACTCAAGAGGTTTTCACTCTACGGCGACGATATGTAACTATGTTTGTTCGCGGAATCTTGCAACCCAATTTTGAAGCAGATATCTTCAACCAATTGAGCTGAAATTTTGTATACATGTTTACTTTGGATGACAATGCATGGTCAGCTATGTGACGTCACTATGAATCCAACATGGCGGAACACCCAAGATGGCGGACTACATAATTTTAATGTACCCCTATAATATGGGTATCAAATGAAAGGACTTGAGATGTAGATGACACTGAGAATAACTCAAAAAATTAAATAACGTCACTCAGAATCCAACATGGCGGAACACCCAAGATGGCGGACTTCTTACTTTTAATATACTCCATAATATGGGTATCAAACGAAAGGGCTTGCTGAGAATAACTCAAAAAATTAAATGACTTCACTCTGAATCCATTATACTTAGGTAATATAGACGATAGCATCAACAACACTCATAATTAAACAGACACTGTATGTATGCATTTGCCGTACTCATATATCAAACTCTGGCACGTTTACTTGGACGCAGTGCCGCCTGAAACAGGCAGATGAACATACTAAAGAGTTGAATTGAGTAGCCATTATGCCCCCACGGGCATAAGAGAAGTGGTAACATTCCATCCTTACATCTGGATGCAGTAAGCGCCTGCTAGGTATGGGATACCTACTTTCCGTGTATCAACATCTCGTATTGCGCTCGCCAACTCGCCTGCCAAGCTTGGTGCTGGTGAAAATAGTAACAAACCCTCTTGATCAGTATTTGGAGATCCATGTGCGAACAGTGGACGTCTTACGGCTGAATACCCAAGATGGCGGACTAGTTATTTTTAATGGACTCCTACAATATGGGTATCAAAAGAAAGGGCTTGCTGAGAATAATTCGAAATTAAAATGACGATACTCTGAATCCAACACGCCGGAACATCCAAGATGGCGGACTAGTTATTCTCAATGCACTCTTCATTCATTTCAGCCGTAAAAGCCGTCTGCTTAAAAACAAAATCAAATTTATAAAATGCCTCAGGTGGCCGCCGCGGCTCGCTCGCTCGTGCGTAGTCATTTCGAGTTTTACTAAAATATATACCTACCTACTGTATATATGTACCTACAGGAGCGCGTGTTGGCCGAGAGAAAATTGACCCCGAGAACCGAGTAGACCCCGTTCTTCCGTCTCTGTTCTGCCACTAGAAGGTTTTATAATCGATCGAAAATATTCGGAAGAATAAGTAATAAGATTCTTTATTATTTTCATTATGACACATACGTACGTTTATAACGATAACTATTATGGGAACGATTATAATTAGGTAGGTAACATAACTTTAAGCTTACTTATAGAACATTAGGAAAAACAATATCTTATTATATACATGACATTAAAGGGACCATAATATTATGGATGGTGATGTTTCGGAGATTATGTTATTGATTGTGATTTTCGGAGACGCACCCGAACAGATATTCAACTCGTTTGCTTCGCACAAAACGTTTTCTTCCCACTGAGGGAAAGAAGCAAAGAGGAACCTCGCTGTTTCACTTTCATACGTATTATGCTTAATGTTAAGTCCGCAAGGGTATTGGATAGTTTAGTATTCTCCAACTTTGCCCAACTGGTCGGGTAAAGTGGCTGTAATTTTTCAGTGTAATCTACCCCACTCTGGAATGCAAGATGACCTAATTTCCCGACCCTGAGTCAATGTCATCATTATAACAATAAACCTAAATACCTAGGTACATATCTGTGGATGGCCCTCTATGGCTTAATAAGAGTGCTATTAGAAGGATCACTCTGTTATGTTTGAAGGCGCTTCTGAAAACCAGCGCTCTGGCAGCCTTCCTACACAACTAATTCTGAGTAGCGGCAAATTTTCGCCTAATTTTGTGTTTATTTTTTATTTATTTCTTTAACTGATTGATTAATAGAATCAGGCGTTACTTTGCGGAAATCCATATTATTATGACAATAAAATGCAATTAAAAATAGATATTTTCATTGCATTTTATTGTCATAATTTAACTGATTGGTTAAACATTGACATGTTGCAAATAAATTATTTCTATGTGGATTTCTATTTACCTATTAGGTACCTACTTATAGTCCGTCCTTAAGGACTGAGGTATCTCACATTTGGAAACAAAGCTGACCTCTGTGAGACTAGGCCGAAGAGCGCGGCGTGTAGAGCAGCGCAGCAGTAACATGCGCGGGCGCCTAACGAGCCGCGCTCCATTAGCGCGCGGGGGGCGGCCGGCTCCTGTGAAACGCGACCCGGCCGCGCAAAAAGCGCCTCATGTGCCGGCCGCGGCGGTGAGGAGCCCTCCAACAAACCGTTAGTGCGGCGAGGCGGCACATGCGGCGGAACTCTGATGATGCGGTTCCGGCAGCGCCCCGCCCGCATGTTCATTATGCACGCACACTAATGACACTCATCTCAGCTCATTATTTCATTATCACCAGATTATTAATTATAACTGTAATTTATAAGCAGCTGTGTCATAGATGCTGAAACGACGGAACTCATTTATACTTGCCTGTCAGTTTTTGCTGAAACGAGTCCCCTCGAGCGCGCGCTGCGCCGGGGCCGGGGTCGCTCGCTGGAATTTAAACAGGTTTTTTGCACGATGGAAAACGACATTAGTAGGCATCTATCCTCACTGGAACTCGGTAAACATTACAGTCCAAGATTACTAAATCTAACTTGTACCAGACCTCAGATAGGTGTGTACCTAAATGTCGGCCGCGTCGCCCAGCTTGCACAGGCAGGTGGCGGCGAGCCTGCCGCGTGGCAGTCGCGGAGCCGCTGCAGGACGCCCGCGGGCCGCAGGGGTCGTTCTCACGGGGCGGGGGGAGGTCGGGGCTCGCACATTCCTCAGCCAAATGCACAACACTTTTGCTTTATTTACACACATTCGAACGTCGACGGCGATCCGTAATAGTTTGCCACATTCTCGATACTTACGCAACACCGCTGCATTCGTTGGTTGCCCTTTGTTCGGGAAGTTCATATGTTTTTTTATTTCTAGTAACTCGCGTAAAAAAAATATGCGTTAAAGCACATTCGAGTTCTTGAGAAGAATGCGTGAGAGCCTCCATTACGACCGCCGCGGGAAGTTTTTGCGGGAGCGGGTTAATATAAGTAATCGCCAGTTTATCGCATGTGCAACCGCTGCCTCATTGTAGCAGAATTGTTAATAACTCGTCCCATTAGTTTGAAGTTTTACTACGAAATTGTCGGCGCGCCTTTGTGCGATGAAACCATCCAAGTATTCCGCTGCGGTCAGTTTCAGCTCGCAAGAATCAAAGGGAAATCTATAGTTTTTGTGTGCTTAGCGGAATTACCTGAGATCCATACTAATGTAACCCCCCCCCCCTTTCCCCCACGCCGCTGCCCACCCCGCCCCGCCCGCCGCCGCGCCGTCTCCTCGCATTGTGCCGTTTTTGCGCAAGGCTTTGTTCCAAGCCGAGCTCATTATTTAGCGATACATTCTCATAACTGGTATTTATGAGCTATCGAGCTATCAACGGGAAGCTCATCTGCATTACGCTTCGCTAATCGCATCGTTCGCAAGGGGCCACCTCCACCCCGCCGCGCCGCGCCGGCTGAATGAATCATTAGAGTGCAAAGGCGCTCGTTTCGGAGTCTGTTCTGTGGGTAGAGTTCGTTTATCGCTCAATAGCGCGCCGGAGCCGCGGCGTCTGGCGACCTGCATACGTAAGCAGCGCCCGGGGAGCCGGGACGTCCCACGCCGCTCCTCGGGGACGACACTTCCTGCTTCCGCCTGGGACAGTTCGCGTCAATAAGTAGGTAAGTTACGAGCCGCGGAGCCGGCGCCGACGGCCGTAACCGATATCTACTAATTATATTGTCAACGCCGGCGCCGTTAACGCTCCATTAGCATAAATTAAGCGTCGCGACTAATCTCAAGCGAGTGTTGAGCCTCGGCGGCGCGCGCAGAGACCGAGGAATGTGTCCAAGAGTGTGGTTCGTGTTACCACCGTGCGGCGCCGCGCGGAGACAATGCGCCTATTCCGGGCGCGGCGCGGGGTTGTTGTCGCGTGTTTACAAACATCGCGGCTAATGGAGCTATTCCCGGACGCGATTCTTCTCCAGATAATAGACCCCCCCCCCCCCCCTGCCGCGGCCCTCGCTGCAACACGCTATTTTCAGCAGCGGGGGCGGTTTCAAAACAGATAAAACCTTTGTTTCCTAATGCGTGACTTGTATATTCTCCGTTTATATTACCTACCGTAATGTCAATAAGACATTATTCTATGCAGTTAAAGTATGTTTAAAAATACCCAATATAACGAAAATGTCTTACGAAAACTATTACCTAGTTAGAGAATTGCCTTTTCCTTTTATGTTTCTCTGCATATTGCCTGGATCTCTAAAACGCCATAGCTATACAAATAGGAACAATAGTTTCTTAGGTTCTGTAATCTGTGGTTTCGCTACGTCTATCTGCGGCTTTTTAGAGATAATTTTAATCCTAGAAAGCTGTAATTTGGTTCTTAAAAATTATATTAATTTGGGCTTACGTCTAAGATGGGATGTTTCTTTTATGGTTTATTTTATACCCTCGTGTACCCGTTATACATCGTGTGAGGGTATCGTTGAACCTTCTGTCCAGCCATGGAACTCCAAAATCATGATAACGTTGTTGCCGTACTAACCACGCTTGACAGGCGGGTTGGCGAGCGAAGTACGGGTTGTTGTGAGAGTAATATGATGTTAATGTCTGTATAAAGTAGCTGTGAGATAGTATTGATGAGATATGAAGATCTTATCTACATAACTATAAGAAGTGAATAATAATAAGCTAATTTAAACACTCAATGTAGAGTAATCTTTCGTAAGGTGAAGTTTAGAAAATTAATAATCCTACCCTATAACTATGAATGCCACGTGGTAAGTAGATATTAATTAAAATATCAAATTATTTTATGCTGGTGTCCTTACAGCATTATAATTAAACCTTAAATTAACCAATATCACTATTTTATTCTAGTTACTATTCTATCATCACATAATAATTCAACAGAACACAAAGAGAGTTTTGTCTAGAGTGGGAAGCTCAACCAAAAATTTAAAACTTTAAATGTTTGTAAACGGAACTCTTGTTCGCAACACTCAATGGTTTACAAGTCGACTCCGCGACCACCCCCCGGCTTCGTTGAATAGGTTTTTAAAAGGCAGCACAATTTTGCCGCAGTAATAATCTACCAAGATAGGTACCCCCGGAAGATGAGCAGCAGTGTCTTTCCGTATATCAACAACCCATACTGAGATTTTAAAGAAATACACATGACTTGAGAACCTTTTTTTAGTCGGTTAAAAACATAGCATATCAATGTCTCTACACTCCACTCTCTTTGATTGTTCACTTGCTGAAACACATAGCTTATCAATGTATCTACACTCCACTCTCTTTGATTGTTCACTTGCTGAAACACATATGTAGCTTATCAGTCTCTACACTCCACTCTCTCTGATTGTTCACTTGCTAAAACACATAGCTTATCAATGTTTTTACACCCAACTCTCTTTGATTGTTCACTTGCTGAAACACATAGCTTATCAATGTCTCTACACTCCACTCTCTTTGATTGTTCACCTGCTGAAACACATAGCTTATCAATGTCTCTACACTCCACTTTCTTTGATTGTTCACTTGCTGAAACACATAGCTTATCAATGTTTCTACACCCAACTCTCTTTGATTGTTCACTTGCTGAAACACATAGCTTATCAATGTCTCTACACTCCACTCTCTTTGATTGTTCACTTGCTGAAACACATAGCTTATCAATGTCTCTACACTCCACTTTCTTTGATTGTTCACTTGCTGAAACACATAGCTTATCAATGTCTCTAAAATCTCTCTGATTGTTCACTTCCTGAAACACGGGGTTACGTGCAAGATGCAAGATTTTTCGCAATTAAAGTTCATCGACAAATAATACAGTGAAACTGCGGCTACTTCGAAGATCTAACAATGACCGAATACTAGAAGCCTCCAGGTTGTTGCAATTGCAAACCAATTAACGATATTAAATCAATATGGGTTTAATTTTCCCCAAAAAAAAAACAAATTTAATAATCCTGATGACAGGTATAAAATCCAACTATCTTCCGATATCATTTCATGTTAATAAAATCGCTACTCGTGATTTTATCACGTGTTTAAGACGGTTTGTATTTGTCTGAGGAGGACCTTCACAGCGCCATCTGATAGCGGAACTTATGTAGGTTTTTTTAACATTCGATTACTATACAACTATGCTAATCCAAATTATTAATTTACTAAAACCATTTTAACACAACACATTACCGCAATTATCAATACCTTACCTCCCGTGCAAGTTAAAAATCTGTGTTACAGAGAATTAGAGATTTTGTTTTAATTTTTCTATTAGCTATAAAAGTTTCAGGTGATAAGGAAGAGAACGGTATCTTTTTCAGCATATTTGTAAAAAAATGTCGAAGACTACGGCTTTAAGCAAAACTAAAAACTGTTTAAAATGCAATGAAAATATCTAGTTTTAATTCCGCTAATACTGAGATGTATGAGCACCACTTACCCGCCCGCTAATTATGCACATGCAGGGAGAACTAGGTTGTTAGTGCAACATGCATACCCAAACCACAGAATAGTAATGTATACAGTATTTTAACTCGGCCGTATTTTTGAAATAAATACCTACAGCCGCGCGGTACGTAAACATGCGATAGGGCTGCCCACCTCCAGCATTTTAATTAAATTTGCCTACTTTGTGTTTCCATTTAGTTTTGTGATTGTAAATATTATTTTTTTATATAAACAAATATAATACTTTGTGAATTGAATAGATAAATTGAAAATATAGTGTAGAAAGAAGACGCAGAAGTACTATAAAATAACATTGTTATGAATTATTAGAATAACCTACAATCTAAATGATATAAGATAATAAGACCCAGTACTTTTACCTCACGTTTTAAAGTTCCACTCTTACTGATGAAAGCGTGATGTAGGTACCTACCTAAAATTACGCTTAACGTAGGTATTATTTAAAAATATTTTCACCTTCTACGTAAACGAAGTCGTGGGTAAAAGTTAGCGTTAGCCCAAAGAAACTATTCCACGCGGACGAAGTCGCGGGCAGAAGCTAGTCAATAATAAATAAAATACCACGTCTTTACTTTGAATTATACAAATTAAAAAAACGAAACACACATGCCCCGAGGTTTTTACACAAGCGTACCTACCGTATCATGATTCATAAACCGCCTATAACTACCTATTTCACCCGTGTCAATCACTTTCCTTTACTCTATTCACTTTATTTAAGAATCCAGACATATTTTTTTTCGGGAGATAAAAGGAAATACTTGTCCATTAAAAAGACACAAGTATGTACCTACCTACTGGTAGTAAGTAAAATTATTTTATAGTCTTACCTTTCAGAGTTTCCAGGTAATCTAAAAAAGTTATCTCTGGATGCGTTCTTGAAGATTTCATGCAACCAAAAACAGCACAATACATCCTTGAAAAAATCTCGCGGTTATTGTTAAAAAAATAACACACCTCCGTTCGTCACTGCGGCACAGTCGCGACTGTTTAGATGCCGAGAGAGAGCCGAGATCGAGGCGCGTAGGTATAGCTCGCGCTTCGTCCGTTTGTATGAAGTCGGACAACTGTATACATTACTATTCTGTGCCCAAACCCACAAAACGACACGTGTTTCGCCTCTCCGCGAGGCATCATCAGGTGAGACGCCGCGGTGTATCTCAAGGGATATCTCCTTTCCAACAAAAAACAAAATCGGTTCATAAACGATAAAGTTTTCCGCGAACACACATAAACATTATATGCAGTCTAATTGAACACACATAAACATATATGCAGTCTAATTGAATACACATAAACATATATGCAGTCTAATTGAACACACAAACATATAGGTATAGGTACGGTCTAATTGAGAAACCTCCTACTTTTATTTCGTCGGTTATAAATTAGTTTAATGTTCTGTAGATAATGTTTAATCTTCAAATTCTGGTTATTTTAATTTTGTTTTAGGTTTAGCAATGCGGCCGCCCCTTAAGTTAATTTACTTATTTAGTTCTCTCTTATTACTTAGAAAATTAGTTTCTTATAGCTAGTTGAACATAACAGCTGCAGTAAAAATGCATACAATGAATAAACAGGTGGTGCAGTATAATCTCAAGTATGGTTACGTACCGAGTGACATGGAGTTGCCGTAATAAACTAAGAAGGTTGAGAAGCGCGGTGCGGTCGCAGCCGCCGAATTTCAAATAATAGTCTCATCGGGATTGATGCGCGGGCGCCGCGCCCGTCGCTACACAATGCCTCTATTTCAGACGCATCGGGAATGCGCGCTCCGAGCGCCGATAAAATTAGTAAATTATTTCTAAAGTGCTCATAAAGAGACGGCGTTAAACGTTTTACAGCTTTCACAAAATTAGATTTATTTTCCTATTCCAGGGTAATTCCGATGCCCCAGGGATACATTAGCTCTACCATTTGTATAACATTATTTTAGTGAGAAACGTTAAGAATTTACTTTTCGGTACGGAATAGAGATTTCAGTCCGGCGCCAGTGCATTTATTTATTCAAAAGATTGCTGAGTGGGCTTCACATACCCCAAACACTAGTCTGGAAGTCCTGCCCCACGGGGCCGAACGCAGAGCTGTCCTCTGATGGCAGTAAGCGGTAGGAGCTGCTGAACTCGGTACCTACTACTGTTAATTTCCTGTCAAAGTCAATTATTATTTATTACCTTGGACACAAACTATGTGGCGTTAGAGTGGTAAGTTCGTCATTTATATCGTTTGTCTGAGTAAACATTTATTTTGCCAAGTGGGGGAAATAAGCAAACAAGAAGATGAGTAGATCAGATACTTCTGATTGATTTGTTATAATTTGTAGCGAGATATGATGAGTGGTTACAGGTAGAAAGCGATCTCTTTATTAATGATTTAGTGTTGTGACTATCGGTTTTACTAGTCAGCAACTATCACCAGACCAGTTGCGGACTTCTCTCAGTCACAGTTGATATCCAGTTCGTGTTGCGTTCGAGTGTAGCTGCTAGTAACGGCAACGGCAACACATATATCTCCACTATTTGTCGCTTTCTAACTATTTGTAGTTAAATGCTTTCAAAACCTGCTTCCAAATATTGGTAGGTTAAAATTAAACTCAACTAGTTCTCAGGTAGTTACAGTTCTTAGTGTAAACTAGGTGTTCTGGCTGAATGTTTGTATGTCCGTAATTTTTGTCGAAGATTACTCTTGAACGAATGATCAGATTTTGATGAAATTTAAAACTTAAGGAGATATCTGTGAAAATCGATGGTCGTAAGTAGGGTAATTTTGATTTATGTGGTAGTTTTTGAGTTATGGGGTGGTCATCTTTTTTTTGTCCGATTATAACTCTTGAACGGATAATCGGATGTTGATGTTATTTGAAACTTAAGGAGATTACATCAATAGAAATCGATCGTCGTGGGGGAATTTTATTTAGGGGGTAGTCAAACTAGTTTAAAACGAAAAGCTTTAAAACTCTGGGATTCATCTTATGGAATAGCAAGGAATTTAGGCGCTCATCTACAAAATTAAAACTTTTTTACACACTTGTTAGGCCCATTCTGGAATACGGCAGCTTAATTTGGAACCCGCATATTATCTAAAATCTTCATTTATTCTAAAAGGATAGAAAGTGGTGCAAAGACGATTTTTATATCACGTAGGTATCATAATATGTCGATAATATGGCTACGAAATTGCACAGCTATAAAAAAGACTCGACCACTACAAAATTAATTCAGAAATTCATTCATTTATTTCCATAGTTTGCAATTACAAAACATAGACACGTCAACTTACTAAATATAAATAAAAACATATTTAATCATTATGATAAAAAGAAATAAGGCACATGAATGAATCTGTTCGCTTCCCTGTCTTAAGCACTGTGTTATGAAGCGATTAGAAAACACAGTTCTTTTTAATAGGTTAGTTTTTTTAGTTGTTTCGGAGTTGGAGCAAATTTAATTCGAAGCATTTTTGTCTTCTTGATAATGAGATATTTTATAGTAAGCTTTATTGTGAAGAATTTATATTTTTTTTAACTTATTGATAGAAAATTGCTGCATTTCTGTAGTAATTTTATTATAGAAGCGTGTACACCACCCTCTGAAAGATACATTGACCTAACGTAGACTAATAGTGGGCAACGCGAGTTTATCTTTATTTCTAGTATAATATTAACATTGTGCAATTCACTTTTTTTAGGAAAACTATTAATATTTTTTTGTGGGTATACAGCAGAATTTCGTAAATATATTGACACGGAACTGTCATTTCATTATATTAATTTCTTTAAATTTATCACGTAGCGATTCTCTGGGGCCCATATTTGATTGCACGAACAGCGTAAACAGCATAAACAGTGTTTATAAGTTTAGCTCCAGCGCACCCCTACACTATGCCATAAGACATAATACTATGGAAATAATATTCAATTCAGTGACTATGGAAATAGCTAAAGTTACCTAATCAGGGTAAAAAACAAGTCTAGATGTAGCTATTTCTGTGAGGTAACGAACTTTATTGACTGCGCTCTCGTAAAGGGACGATCATGATCTTGATCTAACTGATCCATTACCTACCTAAATTTAAGAGAAGCCTTCGTAACATTTTGTTTGCTAAAATATATAAATAAATAAATAAATAAATAAATAATGCTGGACAAATCACACAGCATCATCTAGCCCCAAGCTAAGCAGAGCTTGTGTTATGGGTACTAGATGACTGATATACTTAATACATTATACTACATAGATAGATATTTTTATTATATATAGAAAAACACCCAGAACACCCTGAACAAATATCTGCAGATCGTACAGACATTTGTCCCGAGGCGGGAATCGAACCCGCAACCCCTTGCGTCGCAGGCGGACCTTCGCCCGCTGCGCCACAGAGATTGTCATTTTGTCAAATTGATAATTCTTAAGTTTTGCAATTACGAGTATAATATGTCAAACTATTAAAATCCCTAATTTCTTGTAAGTTTTTTATTTCTATTATCAAATCTTTTAAAATTGTTTATTATTTATATGGACTTATTTTATTTTATTTTTGTATTTTTAGTATATGACAAACTTTTTTTATTGCAACGTTTGAAACCCCTAATTTCTTGTATATTTTTTATTTCTATTTTCAAATCTTTTAAAATTGTTTTCGTATAAAAGTCTTTAATTATGATGAAACTCATAGTTTCTACAAATAAGTACCTACCTACTATACTTTTAAGTATTTACCTAATTCTATATTATTTTTATTCAAGCATAAGTTTAGTTTAATTTAGTCGAGTAATATTAGGGGGCGAAGCCCCTTTATATAGAGGTACATAGCGCTGTCTGTCTGTCCGTCTGTATGGGACGATTAAAACCGAACGCGTTGACCGATTTACACGAAACCTTTTTTGTTAGCACCGTCTAATTGAGAAGGGTACTGATCAAGGGTATTGATTTTGGTGACCCTAGGGTCACAAGGAGTTATTGTGAACTCAAAAGGTCACCAAAAAAATAAGTCTTCAAATGGCCGAAAACGTCCAAAAAGACAAAAATGTCATTTTTGACCTTTGGTGAACTTTTGAGGTCTTTGCCCCCCTTTCTGGTACCCCCGTACCAATGCTTGTTATAATAACGCATGCTGTGGCACCCTGTTATCGGAATAGTACATAGTTCTAATATTTTATTTTATAAGTAAGAAAAAATGTTAAGTGCTACTTCTGTTGGGCGCCCTTCTAAATAAATAAATTATGAAACATTGTTCTAACATTCATTTACCTAGCTTAAGCACAATATTGTTACATTCAAGTATGTTTTACTAACCCCTTAAATTGTAGCGCCTCATTCCCTCACCCGGCATTCCTTCCTCGGGAGCATGTTCGATACATCGGACACCCTATCCGCGTCATCAGCAGTTCGGCCTAAGCAGGTCGTCCGCCCGCGCACCCGGCCGGCGTGGCGTGGCGTGAGCGCCGCCGCATGCACACAAACCGCACTCATCAATTAGCATTAACATTTACAATAAAAACGTCATTGTAAAGTGAACTAATAGTTTCAATCCAGCATCCCGGGAAATAGTAAGCGCGATTTCCTACAGTTAGCAAGTCTGCAATAATAAGGCTTTGACAGTAGTAGGCAAAATTGCTGTTGTTTTTTACCATTTGGTGGGTTCAATTCTCAGTTCAGGCAGGCGATTATTCAAAAACTTTTAAATGCACTTTAAATTGTTAAAAAAATCAAAATGAAGTCTTCTTTCAGTAAAATTTTCTTCTACAATATTTGAGGTAGGTAGTTTCCGGAATAGCCATGGGCCGCCCTGTAAATCTGTCTTGGCAGATTTCGACGACTGATTTGCACTGGCGTACTTAACTTATGGAATTTAATATAATGCTTGTTAAAGGTAAATGTTTTTATAATTATAGGTACTATAACTACTTAAACATTACAAAAAAACCTAATAATTTTGAATGCTCATAATTTTATTATCGGCCGGTAGCTTGTTAAAGATTAAAATTAATGGCGGTAACGCTTGGCTCGGAGCGGGCGCGTTATCTTTACGAGCCATAAATATTATCTGTGGGTCTGCGGCGGCGGAGCACCTGTCTGCGTTCGCGCACTCACTCACCTCACGGCTCGGCTGGGCAAGCGGCTACTACCGAACTAGCTACTCTATAGTAAACTAGCCGCGCCCCGCGGTTTCGGCCGCGTAGTTCCCGTTAAACCTAAAAGCAAGACAATGCTTACATATCTAATGTGTATGTAGTAGTTACTGAGGGTTAAATAAACTAGGCTAACTTAAAAGTTGGTTCACATCTGTCACTAGCATGTTTCTAGACGTGAAAATCTCTAATCGGCCTTCTGTAATTGAGACTAATGATAATAAGATATTATTGCTGTTGGTTTTCCTACGAATAAATTAATAAATAAAATAAAATAAGCACCGGCTTAGTAGTAACTGCTCCGTATTTGTGTCCTCGCAGACTCGGCTAGGCGGGTAATCACTAAGAGAGCAGCGGTCATCAACAGCCAGAAAGATTAGCTTATGCATGAGACACTAATCAATTTAGCAACCTCCTGCCTGCTGGTCCTCCTCGGCAGCCAGCAGGCCCATCGCGCACAACATTTTTTTTATACGATTAAATAACGAAACAAGCCGAAGGCCCACCTCATGTAAGGTGATAAGCTCTACCTATTACAATTGCAATACAGCGGTGATCACGTTCACTAAGCACGTGACTAACACCGCATTGCATTGCGCACGTAACTCTAAGACAGAGTTGTAAGGGTCTCATGTGTCCGTAATATTACCGGCCCCCTACCCTTCAAACCGGAACACAGCAATGTAGACATTACTGCTTGGCGGCAGAAATAGGTATGGTGGTAGTAGGTATTGCCTCGGATGAACTCTTCTCAAAAAGTTCTACTACTCACTAAAATGTTCATCAAATATAGTCAATAATCAGAGGAGCCGGCGCGGCTTATAACTATCAATTGTTTTTCTGCAGAATTTGGAGAATACTACGCGGATAGGCTTGTGGCCCGCTAACCTGATTACATTATGTCCGTTTAGATAAAACTTGCATTTAGTAAATACTCTTCATTCTACGAAAGGTCTACGCTTGATCTACGAGCTCCCTACGGAAGATCTATGCGCGCCCTACAAAAGATCTAAGCTAGGCCTACGCGTGACCACGAACGAAAGTTCTACGCTCGGCCTACTGAAGATCTACTCGTACATGCGGCATACGATACTGCAGGATCACAGGGATGCGCATTTTGTCAGTCTTCTTCAGTCTACGCTTGTCTTAGTATTTATTTATCCCCTTACCGAAATTCCAAACCCATCTATTAAGTTAAGTTTTATTGTTGTGATTAAATCGCGGATTGCGCGCGACACCACTGTGCGCCTTACTTCCAAGCTGTCAGCCGCTGCTGCACTGTGCTCACACTTCCATGCGCAGCGTGCCCGCGGCGGCGCGGCGCAGTCCCGCGCCATCCATCCAGTTGTCCAGTCGACGCCGACGTGTGCGATCGTTTCGATTTCGATTCCGTTGCGATCGGTCCAACTTTCGCATACCACTTTTCTTCCCATCAAAGCCCACATCACTTATGTATATATAAATGCATGATAGCTGCCTATATCATTCGTACTACCTAGTTACCCTAAGTCTCATAGTTAATCGTTTCATACTGCTGATATACAAAGGAACATAATGATTAGATCCGAGTGATTCAATAAACTGTACTGAGGTCACTAACTGACGTATGTACATATGTGTCTACCGCTACCGACTGGCGTGCGTGTGCGGGTGCCGTGTCAGTGTCAGTGTGGTTGACGATGTTGCTGACCTCGCACTTGTCTGACAGAAACCTTCAATTACTCCTAAGTCCTAACATGGCTTAGTGCGGGGGATGAGGTGAAATAAAACAACAGATTTAAAACAATCACAGTAGATATTGGAATTTATACAGCAAGTTCGTTTGAGTGGTGGCTCGCAGGCCAAACCTACGAGACAGCGCCGCAGCCGCCCGGGGGCGGCCCGCGGCCCGCGCCGTCCACACGCGCTGCAGCCGTCCCGGCCCGTCCCGGCCCGTCCCGTCCCGTCCCACCCGTCCCACGCTTGTTAGCCACAACCTGGAGCAAGCCCCCTGTCTCGATAGCTAGTGCTTATAATTCTCGCCGGCGACATTCCACGTACAATTCCATTGTGTTGTTTTGCCGGATCTCGGAAAAAAACCTGACGTGAAATATGCGGCTCATAAAATAATTCACAAAATCCGTAACAGCGGCTCGGTTGATAAATTAGCCGTTTTACCGCAACTCTGTAATAGTGTCGGATCGATGTAAAAATACATTGATTCATTGTGTCCGCATGCGGCCGCGCCCTATTTCTGTCACGGAATGCCATTGTCTGCGCCGCGGCTTGATTCAATACTTCTACATTCGAGGTGAGGGTACCTACGTGTCCCGTCCCGTCTCATCCCATCCCGTACCGTCCCATCCCGTCCCGTCCCGTCCCGCCCCGCTCGCTGCAGCGCGTGTGCTATCTACAAAGCGTGTCGCATTACATTACATTAGGCCTAACTACATTTATGTACACTTACCTACATACAACTAGATCTATACGTACAATGTCTATGCAGTAGATTTATATATACATACTACAAGCTACGTGCCCTGCAAGTTCAGGCGGCCGTCCACTTGGTGCATGAAACATGTGAAACACAGGTTCAAGACATTTTATAATCACAACATTGAAAACTATTGTTGACATTCAATCAATTAAAAAACATAATTGTGTGAACCAGTCACTGACTCCTGACCGCTCTCCTTGTACAGAAGCATCGAGGACATACCCAATAAAGAGGAAAAGTCATTTATATTGTCTAAACAACAATTGCGCTAAAAATATTTCATAATTGTACGGAAAAGCCTGGAAAAGTACACAGGTCGGCTGTCGGCGCTATGCTGTCAAAGGCGAGAGACAGTTGTCATTGCATTAGTGCAAAGCACTAATGTATTTCGGAATTCTTATGAGCTTATTTCCCCTCTATTGGATATGTGCTCGATGTGCAGAAACGACCGTTTTGTTTTATGGATTATGTCAGTCACCAGTTCATACTAGAAATACTACCTACTTAATAATATAAGTAGTATATCGATACATGTTCCCGGCCGCCCGGGGAGATAGACTGCTCCGCTGCGCTGGGCTGGTTCGCCGAATGCCTCTCTCCTCCGCGCGAGCGCGCGGCGTGCTCGCGTCCTCCCGCACACATCGGCTGCGCGCGTTCGCGACGCGAGATCAGTTTTTATCGCAACAAACATTACCATTACATGCCTTATATTCAATTCATCAAACGAGAATGACTGTGAACAGAATACGGTAAAAATTAAGGCAATTGAAACGTATGACATTGTCATCCCTATGGATTCCATGCGGCATGCTCTTGGCCCGTACACAGGCCCAGATAGATAGATAGATAAAACGTTTATTTACGCCCAGATCATACACAAATATTTTTAATTTTGCTTTTGTATACGCTATACTATCAGATTGAATCCTGATCCGGTCTAGTTCTTTACTAAAGGGTTACAATGTAAAACTGAGATGAGTTCCGCAGCGGAGCCGGCTGGAAGCCCGGCGCTTCTTGCCTTGCGTGTAATTGATACTAATCTACAATGCCTAGCGTTCATTATTGAAGCGGTCGCAATGGCGCGATGGTGCTGCGCGAACATTCCTGCTGGTTGTCCGCTCAGCTGACGACATGAGCGTCGATGTGGTCGTTTATGCGGACAGGCGACGTACATGGCTAACACATGCACATGTCAAGTCGGCGCGCGGGGAGGCGCGGGCGCGGCGCGGCGGGGCGCGGCGGCGCGCGGCGCGGTGACTCATCGCATATTTATGATATTCCGCAAAAACGCGCAAGTGCTGCGACGAGTGGACTTGTGCATTCCGGTAATAAGACTTGATTTGACGGATTCAATGAATTTATTGAATAGGAACGCACTCGTAAGGAGCGGAGCGAATCGAGCCGCGATGCTTTCTGTGCTCGATCCTGCGTGACTACGAGATACCTTTGGAAGGAAGCAGTGCCTTGGTAAATGCAGACCACTCATACTTTTGCACGTCAGGTATTTTGCACACGGATCAATGTTTTACAGAAATTCTTTGCAATAAAGTTTGACGAATTAAAAAGTAAGAGATGAAATAATTATCAGAATACTTATGCTTTTACATTTTTTTATTTATTGTGGATAGTATTGAAAAAATGTTACTGACCTCAGATGGCCATGACAACGTTACCGGACTATGGCGAGCGCAGAGGGCGCCCAGCCGCAAAAGTTAGGTTGGGGCGGGTAGTCGCAGAGTAATCCCGAGATTAACGGGTTGGGGTGTTCCTCCGCCACTTCATAAAAAAGTTCGCTTCGAAGCAGTTTTAATAAAGTGTTCGATGGAGTCGAGTTTGAGATCTCGGTGGAGGTCTTTATTGCGCATGTACCATGGGCAGCCCGTGGATCTGCGCAAAAAGTTATTTTGGACTACCTGAAGGCATCCAAAATGACGGGACTGGCCAAAGACGACAGAGTAATATGTCATTAATGGCCGTACAACTGTTTTGTAAAGTCGAGTTGAGAAGGCTGTTTAACCGGCTAAGCACAAACTTGGCGCGATTAGTGACAGTCCTTATTTGTGGATAGAAGGTGAGACGTCTATCTAGGATTACTCCCAGATAGCGAGCTGACCTAACCCATAGGATGGGTTTATCAAAGAGGAGGGGAGGCTGGGTCAAGAGGGGACTCCGAGTGAAGTACACTGCTGCACTTTTCGTCGGGTTCACCTCTATGCGCCACTTTCTGAACCAGGCACCTAGTGGTGGGCCAGGTGTCTAGGGTGTCTAGTGCAGCCTGCAGCCTTATGCGTACGCGACTCTTGTTCTTGTCGGACGCGTACAAACCCGTGTCATCGGCGAAGAGGGCAAGTTCGACTTGCGGGTGTCGGGGGACATCGCTGGTGTACAGCGTGAAGAGAAGGGGAGCAAGGACTGAGCCTTGAGGAACTCCAGCTCGGACGGTTTTGGGGTCTGAGAGCGTGCCTTCCACGCGGTATCGAAAGCAGCGGTTCGACAAGTAGTCTCGTAAGATGAGTACGAGTCTGTCTGGCACTCCAAGCAGGAAAAGCTTGTAAACCAAGCCGTTGTGCCAGACTTTGTCGAAGGCTTTCGCCATATCGAGGAAGACAGCGCCCGTATCTGCTGGCCAAGTGTAATGCCACTTAGTCAAGATGTGCTTTGCGATGCGGAGCACCTGCTGAGGTGAAGAGTGATGGACTCTGAAGCCAAACTGCTCGTAGATCTTCCCGAGAGAGCTGAGGAGACTGATAGGACGGTAGGATGCTTTTACATTAGGTATGTCCATTCGTTTATGGTTCAGGTGTGGTGAGGTGTGACGTCAGCAGCAGCCCTGCGCCTCGACTCAAATTCAAACGTCTTTAATCGTTCGCTGCTTGTTATGGTATGATTAGTAACACCATGGTTGCATGTAAGAGCACTGTTAAATCGGACCAACTTTAGTCTCCCAAAATAATGTCTATATTGCAAAAAATATTAAGAAACTACATATTTTCAACAAAAAGTTAAACTACATACATCGTTACCTTAAACGTATCTAAGCACTCCATTCGACACAGTATTGTTTTTGGTCATCGCTTGTCTCTTATAGCATTTATCACTCAATGTTTACACAGTAAAGTATTTGTGAGCCGGCTACAGCGACCTTGTGTCCTCTATAACTGGTGGCGTGCACCACACGGCTTGGAAGTGTCCTGCACAGGCGCCTCCAGTCGTGCACCACACGGCGCGTCCGCCGCCGCGAGCCGCCGGCCCGGGCGCGCTCAGAACCAGTACAGGTCCTTGGAAGTGTCCTGCACAGGCGCCTCCAGTCCTGCAACAATACGCCACATAAATCTCCTCGCTTTAACAATCACTTGACATAATATGAAGGCACAAATCACGTTAACACAAGTTGCAATTCGGAATCTGGTTCAAGGTCGTATAGGGCGAATAAAACGAACTAAACCTGAACCTAACAGAGCTGAAGTGCATGCGAAGCCCTTGACAGCTGGGGACACCCCATACTGAATCCTGAAAACCTTAGTGGATCCGAACGCCTTCAAAACAAAATGGCTCTGTAGCCATTTTGTAAAGGCTACAGCAAAACGCCGAGGAAGAGTCAGAAAACATTGTAACATAATCGTAATCGTGACTAAGGCTCTTTCTAACGTGATGCAAAGCCTTGTTGCGAGAAAGCCACTTAGCATTGAAACTGGAACATCTGGAGCTAAACCAAAAACTGCAAAACTCAATAAAACTCCCCTTGACGCTGACGCCCTTGAAAGCTGACAAAAATCTAGTCCAACCACCGTTACTCTGTGAACCTAAATTCATTGCGGACCATCTCACAAATGCGCTTTCGGAATACAAAGCAATTCCACGCTCATCGTTAAGGAGGAAACCTGTAAAACAATCTTGCAGATAAGCTATTTTTCGGACAGTGGGCAAGAATATCTCGAAAGATTTCAGCTAGATGTCGCTGCTCGGTACGAAACCGATAAATGATTTTGGACCCGACGGTTAATTGCTCCGTAGCCGAACGGTAAAGGCAGTCTGCGTTAAAGGTGTTCGTCTGAAAGTTACGTGTTCGAGTCCCATCGGAGACAAAAATTTTGATTGCATTTTTCACAATCTTACAGATGTACCTCAAAGGTAAATAACGACAGCTGGAGGCTGAACTCGAGAACTCAGAAGCCGCCGTGTACGACAATGCCACCTCTCAGGTTTTGAGAGGTAATATGGCAAGACAGTACATGGCAGCCTACGGTACCAAAGGATTCGTCACAATCAACGAAGAAGAGTCAAAACGCCAAGGATAGTCTTCAATACCCATTTTGGTCACCCAATTGTGGTAGTCGCAAAGTGTACGAAGGTGATGCTGGAAAGTAGGATCCTAGCCAAGGCTGAAAACCTGCCCAGGTGTTCTGTGACCGACAACACCTTCAAACAGCAAATGACACAAAAAATAACCTGGATCAACGGAGTTCCAGGTTGTGGAAAGACAACTTGGGTTATCAGAAACTTTAGCGGTGAGCGAGACTTGGTAACAACAGCAACTACCGAAGCGCTACGTGACATACGGGAAAAGTTGGCTCCTAAGATCGGGCCGGTCGTAAACACCAGAGTGCGCACTATGGCCTCATTGTTGGTGAACGGTCGTGTAATAAAGGGCAAAGCCCTGATGAGTCACTTTGGGGCTATAGTAACGGCAGCCGATTTGACAGTAGCCGCTGAAGTCATACTCCTTGGAGACAACAACCAACTTTTCATATTCATAGTCATTTATTTATACTTTTATGTACATACATACATAGACCGTGAAAACCTCTTTGAGATGCACTATAAGCGCCCAAGTCTTGCAACAGAAATAACTCAAGAACTGCTGTGCACGCGTAGAAAACCAATGGACGTAGCGTATGCCCTGAACGATATCTACAGTAGCATATACTCATCCAAAACACAAATACGATCAATGAACCCCGTGACTTAGGATGAGTTACGAATATCCAAAAGCAAACAGGACACACTATACCTAGTCCACACTCAGGCTGAGAAGGTGCTCCTTATCAGTCAAGAATACGGGTCCGCAGAAGGGTCGCACGTCTACACTATTGTTACATGAGGCTCAAGGGTTAACATTTAAAAATGTCATTATCGTAAAAACAACAAAGAAAACGCAGTTGCACAGCAGCGTCTCCCATGCAGTTGTTGCAATTACAAGGCACACAGGTAGTTGCGTCTACTACACGACCAACCGTGTGGACGACGCGACAGCCCAGCTGATCCAAAAGGCCTTATCGACAACAAATACAAAAATAAGGGACTACAACATCAACATGGCAATCCGCAGTGACACAGCGGTCGTAGCAATGCTGATGGAAGTTGAGGACAGTGAGTGAGTGACCGTCAAATCATAAATAAAGTGAAGTCAATAGCTGAGCAAGCCTGCAGAATCACAGATTTCGCCGGTTTATATATATTTTTATTTCTTTCCACTCTTTTGTTATTTATTAATTTAACATCATCCCATTTCATTACTTCTTATAAATACATAGATGTATGTAATTGAATAGATATATTTCAACAAACTATGTAATAAGTTAAAATATTAAAATCATATTACTTATAAAATATAATATTAATCATGTAATTAGGTATGGATACATTGTGTACCTAAACTACATGATTTATGATTCTATAGATGGTTGTAATAAGATAACAAATTTACTAAGAACATTATTTTATGCAAACAGTAGTAATAATAATCTAAAATAATAAGAACATTTTATATTGTATACTACGTTTGGGAAACTACGCAACGTCTTTTCGTCCAAAATTCCTCAGTGCCTTAAGACGAAAGTCCAGTGTGTGTTACCAGTGATGACATATGGAACCGAGACGTGGTCATTCACGATTGGCCTCATGAATAAGCTCAGAGTCGCTCAACGAGCTATGGAGAGGGCTATGCTCGGGGTTTCTTTACGCGATCGAATCAGAAATGAGGAGATACGTAGAAGAACTCGGGTCACCGACATAGCCAAACGGATTAGCACGTTGAAGTGGCAATGGGCAGGCCATGTAGCTCGCAGAACAGATGGCCGATGGGGCCGAAAAGTTCTCGAGTGGAGGCCACGGACCGGCAAGCGCAGCGTAGGACGTCCACCAACAAGATGGGATGATGACCTGGTGAAGACCGCAGGTCGACGGTGGATGCAGATCGCTTCCAACCGCAATAACTGGAAATACATGAGGGAGGCCTATGTCCAGCAGTGGACGTCCTACGGCTGAAATGATGATGATGATATTGTATACTAAGATGAGTACCTACTCCTCAAGTAAGTAGCCAAACGTAGGATTATGATAAATTTATATTTTTTATATTAAGCAAATAAGGGCACGGATGACATTTTTTCTGTAGTTTTTAAATTTAACCAATAAAAAAAAGCTGCTTGCGAAGGTAAATACAAAGTACTAGTATACTACGAATACACATAAAAGCGCAAACGTTTCCCATAAATTATTTATTTAATTTTTGGTGTCTGAATTTAGGAAAGTGCAGTTAATTTATATTTCTTGTAGTTATGTTATGCAAATCATAAATACAAGAAATAAAAATCAGTATAAAAAGGTGTGACAGTGTTAAGGTGGATGAGCGTAGTTTCTGCCAGTGGAGAGAAGAGACAAGGTGGCAGACCACAGCGTCTGATGCCATTGGACGTCCCCGTGGCTCGGCGGGTCGAGGCCGGCTGGGACGCAAGAGATTGCTTTCCTCTAGATATTTGTCCTGGGCACACCATTGTGGACGATAATACACATATTTACAACAAAAAATACATAAGGTGTACAATCAATCATCTGGCGCATGGGGCACACGGTGGGAGTGGACCTGCTTTGGGGCTGGATGGTGCTGACTGTTTCAGTTGTTCAGAATTATTCATTTGAATTGCAAAGAGATAAAGCGAGGATTCGTGTAGTTTTTGGATTAGTTTAGTGCAAGTTGAGAATTGAACCGCTTGACGCGCTGGACGCGAGCGCGGCGCCGGCGGGCCCGGCACAATGGAACAGTTAGACAATGCTGTTCTCGTTCTCGGCCGAACCCCGCGCCCGAACTAATTGTTAGCATGCCGCTATTGTCTGCTAAGTCGCTAACAAGCAAGGCCATCATCATAATATTGCTTGGGCGACTGGGTAATACCTTCGTTTCGGCCGTAATACGTCCACTCTGAACACAGGCCTCATGGATCTCCATGAGGGATAGTTGCTATACTCACCACGCTTGGCAGGCGGGTTGGCGAGCGCAGTACGGGATGTTGGTACACGGAAAGACGCTGCTGCCCATCTTCCGGAGGTATCCCTTAGCAGGCTCTTACTGCATCCATGGGTATGAGAGGAGGGGTAACATTCTACTGGCGGCACCCCACGGCGTGGGTATATATATACACCAAATATTTGGAGCTAAATCTAGATTTAGTAACGTTACCGAATTTTTATCTGGAATCTGAAAAGCTACTCCTTTTATGAAACTTCCTCAAAACAGCCGGCTGGACATTTCACACAGGCAGCACAATCCCGCTCTACAGAAAGCAGTATATAATATGTAGTACAATGCTTGAATGATACCCGTAGAATACTTTTTGTATTATACTTATCATCATGCATAGAAAAATACCCAGAGGTAAGACAAACATCCAGAAAATCAAAAATCCCCACCACAATCGATTTGTATTGATGTAGTCTTCCTATGTTTTGACGAGCTCTGTGGCGCGGCGGGCGACGGTCCGCCTGCGACGCAAGAGGTTGCGAGTTCGATTCCCGCCTCGGAACAAATGTCTGTATGATCTGCAGATATTTGTTCAGGGTGTTCTGGATGTTATCCCACTAATATTATAAAGCCGAAAGTTTGTTTGAATGGAGGTTTGTTACCTCTTCACGCAAAGACTAGGCTACGAATTGAGCTGAAACTTTGCACACGTATTGATGTTGACCAGGATTAACACATAGGCTACTTCTTATTCGGGTACAACGCATGCGAAGCGGCGGGCAGAAGTTAGTTCTATATATGTATAATAAAAAATATCTATCTATGTAGTATAATGTATTAAGTATATTGGTGATCTAGTACCCATAACACAAGCTCTGCTTAGCTCGGGACTAGATGATGCTGTTGAATTGTCCAGCATTATTTATTATTTATTTATTTATGTTTCAAATTTACTCACAATCGGATCATCCGTTCAAGAGCTAGCCCCGGACAAACAAAGCGACTGAACCCCCGTGTCTTACAAACAACTCCATAAATCATTGTTGTAATCATAACATTCAAACTTACTAGTTCTTTGACGCGGTTTAGCCCGATTAGTTTTATGATTTAGATACTCTATAATGTAAGATTTAGGCCTACCTACTCGTTTCCCAAATAATATAAATTGTGTTTTATTTAAGCGCTGCATCGCTCAGCCGGCGGCTGTGCCACACGGAACAACTGTAATTCGAATACTATTTTGGCGGTATGATCATTATTAGGTTATTGCAGATTGCACATTATTGCAGATTGAATAGTTAATGAATTGTGATTGACATAATTATTCAATTGCATCGGGAATGCAGATCATTCCAACTAAATTCATAAGGGCCTTGCCGAGCCTTGGGCATGCCGGGGGGTGCCGGCAGTAGAATTTTACCCCCTCCTCTCATGCCCGTGGATGCAGTAAGAGTCTGCTAAGGGACACCTCCGGAAGATGGGCAGCAGCGTCTTTCCGTGTATCAACATCCTGTACTGCGCTCGCCAACCCGCCTGCCAAGCGTGGTGGGTATGGCAACTACCCCTCATGGAGATCCATGAGGTAGGCCTGTTCTGTATTGGATTTTTTACGGCTGGAATGATGATATCCATAGGGGATCTAGTGCTAGAGTACTGAACGATGGTTAACTGCGAGGCAAGCATGTTACCTCACGGGCATCACTATGACGGTTAATTGCAGCGCGCGAGGGGGTGAGGGGGAGGTAATTGACACGGCGCGGCGCCGCGTGCAGTGGCGGGCCCGGGCCGGCTGGCGTGGCCCGGGGCGCGGGGCGCGGGGCGCGGGGCGCGGGATCGATCGCGCCGCGGTCAGCGCGCCGCGATTGGCCGCCCGCGCCCCGCCCCGCCCTCCCGACTACACCCCACGGCCGGACTCTACACGAGCTATCTTCCCGCGACGACCACATTATTAACTACTTATTTTTCATTTTGAAACTACCGGGCCGCGCCGCTTCACTGCTTTGCTTGTTTATTTCGAGAGTTGCTCGTGGTAACTGAAACTTCAATCCAGTTCACGTAATCCAACAACGTTGACATAACTTCGGGCAAAAACATAGACATTCTGATAAAAAGCAACTAATAATTTGGCTTTTATATACCACTGGGACTCTAACCGTCCGCGCCTAAAATACTCCTTCCCGCAATCATCATAATGTTTACACTAAAACATACGAGTAGGTACTCAGTTCTTACTCAGTGATCGAGTGAGTGCTCTACTTCGCTGAGGAGTTTGAAAACTTGGTAGTTTGAATAGGAAAATTGCGGGTGGATTTTAATGTTGCTCGAAGGCACGCAGGGCAGCGCGGGAACAATGGCGTGCGTGACGTCACGCGTGGTATTTGTCAATATGCGCGCGCCCCGCTCCCCGCGCCCCGCGCCCGCCGCGCGCCGGGAGATGGCAGCGCCACACTATAGCCAGGGGACGGCTACACGAGCCACCTTAAGCATAAAGCTCTTGAGTTGTATTTTACGCTTGTCCGGCAAAGCATTCGCTGAGGTCAAAACGTAACAGGAGCAAATCAGTCAGTCTCTGATATTATGTTCAACAAAATGACACTTTTTACTCCAAAATAAATTTATTTATACCAATACATATTATAAAAGCCAGCAATTTAATAGAACGGAGGGTCTCGGCGGGGCGGGGGGGGGGGGGGGGGGGCGCGGGGCCCCCGCCCGGCATTAAGTTCCCGGAATTGTTATCAATCAAGTGGATGGCGCGATCGCAGCGCCGGGGGCCGCGGGGGAACCAGACCCAAGAATTTAATTTGCGAGGGAAGGACGCGCAAATTAATTTTAATCATCGTCATTAGAGGCCCGCTGCAGTGCCTTTCTACTCGCCGCCAGCTTTTTGATGTGAAAGATCTATAGCCACACGTAAAACCCATTTCTGGCGTGGCGACGCATGCCGGTGGCGACGCGTCGCCACGCTATATGATGGTATATATTATATTTGATGGTATATATTATATATATTATATAATTTTGTACCTTTTATTACTGAATAAAGCATTTGAATTTGAAAAAAAAAATATATATATTGTACAAGGAACATAGTTTATTTCTAATTTGTACAAGGAAGATAAAATATTTCTTATTTTTTGAGTCGCCAGGATGTAAAAGGTACATATTATCACGTATAATTTCTACGTGATAAATCTTAATATTATAACAAGTCACGATTATGCGTGTATAGCAATAAGCTTCCTATATAATTATGTAAGTATTGTTTAATAAATCAGTTGTGATCAGAATTTAACTAGAGTATCAATATATAACTCCAACATTTCTTCGAGCCGGATATAACGGCCGAGGTCACGCTCACCCATTGTCTATCGAAGGACAAATTGACAATATAGTAAGTCGGATCTAAGTGAAATCCGCAGCATTTTTATTTTATTTTAAAGAGCTACGTTGCATACAACACGTAGTATCTTTGTGTTAATTAATATTAGCTTCAGTGTCGGTCGTCAATCAAGTCGGCAGCTTCAGTGGAACGAGAAAGTATCCTGTATCCAGTAAGATCTTTCTATTATTTTCACCATGGAGGCTGTGTTGCATAAACTGAGTGGACTTCTTGACGAAATGAAGAAGCTTGAGATAAACATTGGCAAGGATTCAGCGAGTCGTAGGACATCGGAGTACATTGAGAAACGTTTGGATAGGTTAGATAACTTATGGGCAGATTTTAAGGTGCTAAATGAAAAGTTGTCTGAGTATGGACAGCCAGACCATCAATATTATGTTGAGGATCAATTCGGGAAGACGCGGAGTTATTATGAAAAGGTTAGGAGGCATATCATATCTCTTGCAGAGCAGATTAAGCCAACGGGTACTATGACCGCACCCACCACCGTCTCTCTGAGCCCCTCAGAAAAGGCCGCTGACATGTTGGAAATGCAACGCACATTGTTTAAGGAATTTGAACGATTCATCGGTGGTTTCAGGGCTGAGGATATTAACGTAAAGTGGGAGCTCGAATATAAGTTAAATTGTTTGACTAAGAGATGGTCGGAGATAAACTCTTAATATATAGGCATAGAGAAGATTCTGAAGGGATCGGATGCTGAGTACCAGGACGAGTTTATCTTCTATGAAGAGCACTTTGAAAATACGAATAGAGCGTTGAACGAAAAGCTAGCATCCACTTCTCATCTCCAGCATTCCACGCCAAGGTTAGAAGTACCAACATTCTCGGGTAGTTTTTTGCAATGGCCAGCATTTCTGGATTTATTCTCAGAGAGCATCCATAATAATCATCTGTTGACAAATTGCCAAAAGATGCAGCATTTGAAGAGTAAGTTGAAGGGAGAACCAGAACGTCTCATACAGCATCTTCATATTTCCTCGGAGAACTACAATACCGCGTGGGACATCTTGAATCACAGGTACAATAACCCTCAACTTTTATTTTCGAAGCATTTGGATTTATTTTTGAATCAATCTAGCGCTACCAGACAATCTGCTAAAGATTTAAAACGTATTTACGATATCTCTAAGGAGAATATTCACGCCATACAGAATCTCGGGATTGATACGAGTACATGGAGCCCCATATTGGCTCATCTTATTTGTAAAAAGTTAGACCCGGAGACGGTCATAAGTTTCAGAGAGAATCGCAGGGCTCCACGAGAGATACCCATGTATCAAGAGCTTATGGATTTCATTGAAAATAAATTTATTTCATTGGAACCAATTTCAAACAAGGATAAATCTACAGGGACGCAGTCAGAATCTACAACGTCATCATCCTCTCAATTAAATAGTAAATTCAAGCCGTTTTATAACAGAAAATTTTCGCCTAAAGGCAAATCAAGCGAACGCGGATTCGGGTCGGCAGCCTGTACTTTTAATTGTTCGTTCTGTAAAAAGAATCATATTATTTATAAATGTAAAGAGTTTTTAAAACTCAGCTCAAAGGAAAAGTATAGCGAAGTGTCAAGGTTAGGATTGTGTCAAATATGCCTGCATCAGCATGAAGTAGGTCAATGTCTTTCAAAGCGTAAATGCAGTGTATGCAATGGTCAGCATAGTTATTTATTACACGATGCTATTTTGTTTATGAATTTTGAAAGCCAGTCCAGTCCTGCAACGATAAATTCGTTACCGAAGCTTATACAATCTACGAATAAGGATCTTAGAGCAAATCACGTTGCTAGCGATAGTGAGGAAATTTTACTTACCACGTTAGCTCTTAGAGTGAAGGCAGTTGACGGGACGTATGTAACATTAAGGGCCTTGCTAGATCAAGGTTCTCAGATTTCGCTCATATCTGAAAATGCAGTCCAGATGTTGGGACTGCCTCGGAGATACTATAATGCTTCTGTTACTGGGATCGGCGAAGGATCAAAACAGAGTAGGGGTATCGTTTCAATTGATATAGAGTCGATTTATGGTAATTATAAATTTACCACGCGTGCATTAATAATTCCACGGTTAGTTAATAATTTGCCGAATGTGTCTTTCCCGAAGCAATCGTGGGAACACCTTGGACATATTCAGCTAGGAGATCCGGATTATAACATATCAAAGCCGATTGATCTTCTGCTGGACGCCAGCGTGTATTCCGAAATTTTGATGGGTGGTTTAATTAAGGGACCAGTAGGAGGCCCCATAGCCCAGCAAACGCGCTTAGGATGGGTATTATCGGGTAGTGTTAGAAATTTTAAATGCAATGTTGTTATAAATGACATGGCAGATCTTTCTCAATACTGGGAATTAGAAGAAATTTGTGATATGGATACTAGTCTTAGTGCGTCGGATAAATATTGTGAGGATCTATACCAAGCAACGACAAAACGGCTAGGTAATGGTAGTTACGAGGTAGCAATACCCATGAAACCTTATTTTGAACGGGACTTAGGCTTATCTAAAGATAGGGCTCTTGCGCAGTTTTATAGTACTGAAAATAGATTTACAAATAATAAGGAATTTTCAGAGAGTTATAAGAAGTTTATGAGAGATTATGAGGAATTTGGACATATGAAACGTGTGCAAAGTCACGGTAATAATTTATGTTTTCTTAGACATCACGGGATTTTTAAGGATAAGAAAATACGCGTTGTATTTAATGCTTCCGCGAAAACGTCTTCTGGGAAAAGCCTGAATGACCTTATGGAGCGTGGTCCGAATTTGCAAAAGGATCTGCAAAGTCTTATCCTTACATGGCGTCACCACAAGTTTGTGGTCACAGCTGATATAGAAAAGATGTTTAGAACCATTTTTGTAAGAGAGTCTGATCAATCGTTGCAGAGTATTGTCTGGAGGTCTTCTCCTCAGGAACCCATGGGGGTGTACTCCCTAACAACTCTTACTTACGGGACGAAATCTGCACCATACCTTGCTATGAGGACTCTGAAGCAAATCGCTATGGATTATTCTGATACGAATAAATATCCTTTAGCAGTAAAGGCGCTACAAGAGTCGTTTTATATGGATGATTTATTGGAAGGAGCTGAGACAATAGAGGAAACAAAGGACTTACAGCAACAAATGATCGGGATCCTTAGTGAAGTTGGCATGAATATACGCAAGTGGTCTAGTAATACCCCGGAGCTCACCAAGGATTTGCCTACGGAAAGTTTAGATTCTCCTCTAAACTTCAAAGGTGATTCCAGGAAAACGCTCGGTATCAGCTGGAGGCCAAGTACAGACACGTTCACATATCAGGATAAGTTCAAGGAAATAGTTGATGATAATAAGCTAACTAAACGAGAGCTATTATCTCATATATCTAAGATATTTGATCCCCTAGGTTGGATCTCCCCGCTGACGATAAGGGCTAAGCTACTATTTCAGAAGACATGGTTGGAAGGTAAAGATGCTTGGGATAAACCATTGAGTGAAGAACTCACCAAAGAATGGAATTTTTTAAAAGCAGATTTTCAGAATATACATCAATTAAAGATACCTAGATATTTGGGAAATAAAAATAATGGTTTTCAAATACACGGATTTTGTGATGCGTCAGAGAAAGCCTACGCTTGCGTTGTTTATATAGTAACAGAAAATGATAAAGGGGAATACACATCGAGGTTGATTGCCGCAAAGACGAAGCTGGCCCCAGTTAAGACTTTACTTAGTTTACCAAGGAAGGAGCTGGTTGGTGCAGTACTTTTGTGTCGTTTGATGGAAAAGGTTTTAAATACTTTTTTTGAAAAGGATATAGTCATGTACGCCTGGACCGATTCGATGATTGCTCTAGGATGGATACATGGTGGGGTTAATAGATGGAAGCAGTTTGTAGCCAATAGAGTCGAGTCTATCCTTAGAGTTATTCCTGCAGCAAGATGGCGACATGTGCGTTCAGAAGATAACGCCGCCGACTGTGCGACAAGAGGACTGAGCGTTACCCAGTTATCTGAACACTCCTTGTGGTGGGAAGGCCCTCGATGGCTTCATAACTTTGATCCAAAACAACAGAATTCAGTAATATATGAACCTCCCTCTATTGACGCGAAAAGGATAATTGTAAACGCAGCTTTACTTGATACAAAGCATAATCTAATATTCAGGCTTTTAAATGATTGTCAGTCATTAGAGCGCGTGGCAACAAAGGTCGGCTGGCTCTTGCGTTTTACAAAATGGTTACGCAATAAGCAAATAAATAAACAGAGCTATCTGACGCTAAGCGAAATGACTCATTCGTATAACTTAATAATCAGAACGGTGCAAGATACTGAGTTTGCGGAAGAAATAAAGCGATTAAAGGAAAACAGGCCGCTGAAACGCGGGAGTAAACTTTTATGTTTGAATCCATTTCTAGATGAAATGGATGGATTATTAAAGGTTAGTGGGCGACTTAATAATTCACTTTTACAGCAATCGGTTAAAAATCCTATCATATTATCAAGTCACAGCCGTCTTACTGAGTTAGTCATAGACCAAGCGCATCGAGTCACGCTTCATGGAGGTCCTAGTCTCACTCTAGCATATATTAGAGATAAATTTTGGATAGTAAGTGGACTTCGGACTGTCAAACGTGAGCTCAACAAGTGCGTTAGGTGTAGAAGACACAGTGACCGCTGCAAACCACAGCTCTTAGCAGACCTACCTAAGTCAAGGGTAACACCTTCCTCACGAGCCTTCTCGCGTGTTGGAATAGACTTTACGGGACATTTTGACATAAAGGCGAACAAAGGACGGGGGGTAAAGACTCTGAAGGGATACGTGTGTGTCTTTGTGTGCATGTCGACGAAAGCGGTGCATTTGGAACTGGTGTCGGACCTTAGTACTCCTGGGTTCCTAGCTGCGCTTTCTAGATTCTGCTCACGCCGTGGTACACCAAATCATATTTATAGTGATAATGGAACGAATTTCGTAGGAGCGGACAGAGTCCTCAGAAAGCAGTATGACGCAATCATAAAGAGCATCAACCCAGATATCATTTACAGAGAGAGCAAGATGCAAATACAGTGGCATTTTAACGCACCAGCATATCCTTCCGCGGGCGGTTTATGGGAGGCCGCAGTTAGACGGATGAAGTATCATTTAAGGAGGGTTGTGGGGGAGCAAAAACTGACTTATGAGGAATTTATAACCGTGCTATATCAAATAGAGGCTTGCCTTAACTCTAGACCTCTTATCGCTCTTACGGAAAACCCTGATGACATTTATCTCACTCCCGGTCATTTTTTGATCGGAGGTTCTTTATTGGCAAGACCTCCATTGGATTCCGAAAACGTCAGTCTGACCACCAGATGGCAAATGGTGCAAGCCATTAATAAGGACATATGGAAGGCTTGGTCAACTGATTATTTGCATCAATTGCAAGTCCGGTCCAAGTGGAGAACACCATCAAAGAATCTTGAGGTTGATGACGTCGTAATAATTAAGGATGATAATTTACCCCCAGGGAAATGGTTAATGGGGAGAATTATAGACGTTCACCCTGGGAAGGATGGACGCGTCCGAGTAGCTTCTATTAAAACAAAAAACGGTATTATTAAAAGGCCTTGCTTAAAACTTTCCGTTTTGCCAGTGGATAAACATGTAGATAAAGATAACAATGATGATATTGATGTCCAGGAACACAATTTACCGAGACGAATGCGTACAAGGTCTAGCTTTTCACATCTTCTCATGATGACTCTTATGTTGTTTATGGCAGTGCTATCTCCAGCATTAGGCTCGTACAATATTACACATTTGGAGCAAAATCAAAACTTTTACTTTGAAAGGATAGGAGATTTGAACCTTATTCGAGGTGAGTGGAAGCTTGTAGTTTATTATAATATGTCAGCTTACTGGACTGGATTGAAAAATATTGATAACTACGTTTCGCATTTGAATAAGTACATGGCTTCGGCACCGACACCGCTGCCGATGCAATACAATGGTATCATTTCCCAGCTAGAGCATGAGATAAAGGAAATCAAACATTATAATGAAATTCTTACATCACGTCATATTGGTAATCGGCAAAAGAGAGGTCTGGTGAACGGCGTGGGTTATTTGGCTAATGCGTTGTTTGGTGTCCTTGATGATACATTTGCGAAGCAATATGAGAAAGACATTGAAAAAATATCTCAGAACGAAGGCCATTTAAACCTACTAATTAAGAATCAAACTACCATCATAGAGGCTCAATATAATATCATGAAGAGAAATGAAGACATCATGAACAGTAATTTTAAATCAATAACACGGCAGATGGAGGATATGCGTGAGCATATGAGTCAGATAGAAATGGAGCAAGTCAGTGAACTTAATATTTTATCGTTATCAATGACAGCGAATATCATCGTGAATAGCTTAAGGCGCATACAAGACGGTTTAATAGATGTTCTAGCCGATATAACGCACGGTCATATCAATATGAATATACTGCCACCAGAACAGCTCGAGAAACAAATAAGCATCATATCCAGTCATTTACAAGGAGAACTGACGCTTGCTTTAGATAAACAAAGCCTATATGATCTCTATAAACAAATGAAAGTATGCGCTAGAGTTGGTGAAAACTCTTTAATTATACAAATCAAAATTCCACTTATAAGCAAAGATGCTTTAGAATTAGACAATATTGTCAGTCTACCACATCAAAATCATGTAGTCCGTTTCGTTACACCATATATAGCATTTAATATACAAAAGGATATTTTTATTTTAATGACGACAGAGGATCTTCATGCATGTATGCATATTTCTACCGATCGAATGTTATGTCCTTACGACAAACCTATTTATGAGCTATCACTTGCAAAGGAAATTTGTAATACAAGCATAACCAGCAAACAAAAATTATGTAAGACGGAGGCCGTAACCTGTACAGAACAATGGCTTAAGTTACAGAGCAATAATCTGTGGCTATTTTCGTGTTGTGATGACACATGCTCTGTGCGCATTTTTTGTGCTGACGCTGACATAAAAATGGAGACAATGACCAACAACGGATTGCTGAGTCTAGGTCAAGGTTGCATCGTAAAGAGTAATGACATTTCTATATACGGTCACAATAATTTTTTGAGTAATGTTTAAATAGAAGGAAATCTGCAAGTATTGCCTGAGTTTTCGATCCTTAACAAAATCATTAACTCGTCCATAATAGCAGAATATACTATAGTAAACCATACGGAAGAGTGGTCAAAAATTAAAGGTCAAATAGATGACATAAAAGCCCAATCAAACGTTTCTCTCGATGTACATGACATCCACCAATACACGCTGATGTACTCAGTAATATGTATACTCGTACTGGCAAGTGTGTGTTATTACATTGTACGACGGAGAAGGTACGCGCGGCGAGCAGCGGACCAACAGGTGACACGGCAGCGAGAACTGGCGTGCACTTCTGCGCCCCCGGGAGGCCAGCCAGCCTCACAGCAAAAGATGGATGCAGGGCAGAGTGTTATCTCAGTGTGTGATTTAAAAATGCAGTATAGAAACGGGCTGGATGTCCCTAATTAAGTGCTTAAATGCTTAATATAAATTCAAAGAGTGATCTCAGTGTGCAAAAAAAACGTGGTATAGAAATAAGCTGGATGAAAGGTTGGAAGTTAAGTTTCATTTGATTTTGTAATTAATTTTTTACATTTAACTTCCATTAAGTTCCATTTGATTTTGTAATTAACTTTTTACATTTAACTTGTACCTAGTATTAATAGTTAGTTTTTATAATTTGTTTATTGCTTTATTATTAGATTGATCTTTCTTATTTTTAAGTCGCCAGGATGTACAAGGAACATAGTTTATTTCTAATTTGTACAAGGAAGATAAAATATTTCTTATTTTTTGAGTCGCCAGGATGTAAAAGGTACATATTATCACGTATAATTTCTACGTGATAAATCTTAATATTATAACAAGTCACGATTATGCGTGTATAGCAATAAGCTTCCTATATAATTATGTAAGTATTGTTTAATAAATCAGTTGTGATCAGAATTTAACTAGAGTATCAATATATAACTCCAACATTTATATATTATATACAGTCTAATTTTCTGACGAGACATGCCGAAGGTTCTAAGGTCTTTTATTTATACGACTGAATGACGAGACATGCCGAATTATTTCCGTGCAGTCATAGAATACAATAAATTTCAAAACCAATAAAGATAAACTACCATTGATCTTAGCTGGTGATTTCAATGTAAATTTTGCAAAAGATGAATCAATGCCATTAATTACGTTCCTCCAAGAAGAATTTTAACAGATATGGAACAACAATAGATGCTGTATTTATTAGATATCTTGATAATGTTATGTCCAATATTTTTTTTGTAACATGCTTCAGTTATCTATCATCGACCAATTGTCACAGTAATACCGTCAGAGGCAACATCTAGGTAATAACTATTACCGAAGTTACTGATCAAACGAATTAAGTTGTCACGATTTGAAATAAATTTTAAATTAAGTATTTAATGAAAATAAATGTTTATTAAATAAACAGTCATCATTTTATTATATATTATTTTTATTATATATTTTTTTTATAATGTAAATCCATTATTGGTCGTAGGATATATATGTAATTTAGGATAATGTAGATTAAGGACTGTGGATTTTCTTTAAATAAATAAATAAATTTTCTGAAAAAAATTTCGTAATATTTTATTTTATTATTATGTCAAATTTAGTTATTATCGTAATCTGTTCTTCTCTGCATATTACTTTTACAAAATAATGTCGATGTTTCACATTTGTCAGGCGTCCCGGGACGGCTCACAATTTTTTACAACTCACATCAAAACCCTCGGGCCCCTGTTCCCGGACCCTGCTCACTGCTCAAAATCAATCTTCACATTGCTGTTGTTCCATTGCCAATAAGAAACAACCCTTTCACTCAGGTGATCGCCGCCGAGTTATACGGATCCATGACGTCGGGTAATAAATATACTAGGAATTCTAACGAGAAGTTTCTCCCAAAACAAATGAACGACTGTTGAATTTATTAGACCGCAATCTTCTTTCAATAATAGGACGGACGTGCCGCGACTGCTCGATCAGATGTGCCCGCGAGGCCGCGGCGCAGAGGGGGCGTGGCCGCCGGAAGTACCCACACAGGAATGCTTTGTGTCGTCACGCGGATAAACGTTTAAATCATCATAATTATAAAATGTACATTCCAAACAAAAGGAATTTCTTTGAAATTTTAAATAGATCAGTACCCGCGGGCCGCTCGCAAGCACACGCGCGGTGCTGGCGCTGCCCGCGCACCGCGCAACTCCTCGTTATTTATCGCGTTCCTTCAACTCGAATTAATAAATACTACAAAGTTACAGAAATGCCTTTGATTCGGCATCAGAGTCGGACGAGTTTAACAACTGGAAAAAAACAACTTGGAGTCGCGTCGACCGACGCTGAGAATGAATGCGTTGTACATTGTGGAGCGTATCGAGAGTGCCGCGTCTCGGAGCGGGAGGGGACCTGGGGCACGGCGCGGACGGACAGGCTAGGCGAGGCGAGGCGAGGCATACTGACCGTGCACGGGCGGGTAGGAGTAGGAGGCGCAGGCGGGGTCGAGCGGCGCGTGGTGCTGCGGCCAGTCCACCGGCTTGTACTGCGGGTGCATGGAGCGGACGGACAGGCTAGGCGAGGCGAGGCGAGGCATACTGACCGTGCACGGGCGGGTAGGAGTAGGAGGCGCAGGCGGGGTCGAGCGGCGCGTGGTGCTGCGGCCAGTCCACCGGCTTGTACTGCGGGTGCATGGAGCGCGGCAGCAGCAGCGAGCCGTAGCCGGCGGCCGCCATGTTGTGGTGCGTGGCCGCCGCCGCCGCCGCGTGGTACTCGGCGGCGTGGCGGTGCGCCGCGTGCCCGTAGTGCCCGCCGTAGTGCGCCTGCCACGGGTCGTACTCGTACAGCTCCACGCCGCCGCCGCCCGCGCAGGCGCCGCCCAGCGCCGCCGCGTTGAAGAACGACGCGGGCAGGTTGCGCGACACCATGGGCACGCTCTCTGCAACCAACACGCAACACGTGAGCGCCGGCCGCGACCGCAGGCGGGAATGCGCGGAATGCGAGGACGAGCCGAGTAAGGCAGCGCTATGCGTTTTTGTCGCGCGGCTCCTTTTGGGAACCCTTTGATGGCCCTCGTTTTTGCAATCTAATCGCGGCCGCGAACCTAATTCCTGAGCCGGCCTCGCCTCGCATCGACCCCCTTTTAGGTCGCATGTAGTTCTCGGCCGGAGGAACCGGTTGGTGCGTTGCGTCATGTGCCCCGTCGTCAGCGCGTCGACGCGACCTGCGAACCTCCCCGCTCCCCTGACCCCCGTACATATAATATTATATCATTTGCACACAGTCACATACGCTAACAATCACCTAATAATATAATCTCTTCTGCACGCAATCATATACGTAGCTCTATATATGTATATATTATATAAGTCCAGCCGAACATAATCTCAAATACCCTTACTTATGATCGCAAGTCTGAATTCGAATAGGCTCAATAACGAGCGGAAAGGAGCTCATTGTCGGTAGATAACCGGCGCTCTACAATAGCAAATGAAGTGGTCGCGGAGCCGCCGCCGACTAGGAGTGAATAACTCCGGCGGCGGCGGCGGCGGCGGGCGGGGAGCGGGGGGCGGGGAGGGGTAAATGGGCTCTAGTTTGTAATTAAAGAGCACGTTTAATGAAGGGCTCGCCGCGCCGCGCGCCCGCGCGAGGCCGCCGCGCGCCGGACGCCGCGCGCTGCGGCTTTTTACGCGCGTCCCGGGACGCAGCACCTGACCGGTTCATGCATTTTAATGAACTGGAAACTCACCTAGCGAGAGCGAGCCAAACCAGAGCCGCTGACAAATCCGCGCAGATCCATGCAAAACGAGTACTAGCAAGCAAAGCAACATAGTGTCGTGAGGAGCCGGCAGTAGAATGTTGCCTCTCATCTCATGACCGTATACGTACAGTCAGAATCTGCCAAGGGATACCTCCGGACGATGAGCAGCAGCGTCTTTCCGTGTATCAACATCCCGTACTGCGCTCGCCAACACGCCTGCCAAGCGCGGCGAGTATGGCAACAACCCCCTAATGATCTTAGTCTTGTGATCCGCCCAGTGGGAGTGGACAGCACTGCCCTCCTGAGCTTAAAGTGCAGTAACAGCAAAAACGTGGTTTCGAGAAAAACGGCGTTTTAAGTTTAGACTCAACAAAAAAAATGTAAACGAGCATTTTTGATAAAAAAATTTAATGCAAAGTAAAAAAAAAAATATAATCCTAAGCTCTGGTACATTATTATTTCTTTTAGATGCGATAGTTATAAGTAGCCATTAGTTGTTTTCAGCCCCTATTACTGCAAGTAACTTTTGAAAGAATCCCGTTAAAAAACTTAATAAAATGCAGTAAAATATACTGATACTGCATTTTAGTATACTTAAGTGTCATTTTTACTTACTCAAGTACAGTAATTATGTGAAAATATGTACTGCAATTTAATAGGTAATTATTAAAAAAATATTAAATTTCCTCGCTTTTAGCTTTAGTTCTAATCAAATTGCACAAGTCAAATCTCAGTAAGAGCACAGATTACTGGTAAGAGTGTGTGTGTGTAGGTATTTGTTTGTTTCTGCGTGTGTCTGTGTTTGTGTGTGTGTGTGTGTGTGTGTATGTGTGTATGTTTGTATTGTGTGGTAATGAGAGTAAACAGATGATAATGTGGCGTTATTCAAAAGGGTTCTGATGGTAGTGCTTCCTAATGCAGAACTGAAAAAATATCATACGTTTCATCATAGCATGAAGCTTTGAGCCAATCCGAAATTAACACTTTGCATTTGTCCGTCGACAGGTGATAAATTTGCAGTAATTTATTTGCTTTATTACTAAGCCGAGGACTCAAAACGTCGTAATGACGAGCTGCAAGGGCTAGACGATGTCGTGGAATTGGGAAAACTTTATACTTAAGGCGCTTGGTAATGTTGACCTCTGGATTGTACGGAGTAGTAGTATGTTTCCGGAGGATAGTTTGCATTACCGAGACGTGGTCATTCCCGATTTGTCTCATGAATAAGCTCAGAGTCGCTCAACGAGCTATGGAGAGGGCTATGCTCGGGGTTTCTCTGCGGGATCGAATCAGAAATGAGGAGATACGTAGGAGAACTCGGGTCACCATATTATTGCATATGTCACATATTATTAAAATATGGGATTATCGGGTATTTATCGCGTCATCATCATCATCATCATTTCAGCCGTAGGACGTCCACTGCTGGACATAGGCCTCCCTCATGGATTTCCAGTTGTTGCGGTTGGAAGCGATCTGCATCCACCGTCGACCTGCGGTCTTCACCAGGTCATCATCCCATCTTGTTGGTGGACGTCCTACGCTGCGCTTGCCGGTCCGTGGCCTCCACTCGAGAACTTTTCGGCCCCATCGGCCATCTGTTCTGCGAGCTACATGGCCTGCCCATTGCCACTTCAACGTGCTAATCCGTTTGGCTATGTCGGTGACCCGAGTTCTTCTACGTATCTCCTCATTTCTGATTCGATCGCGTAAAGAAACCCCGAGCATAGCCCTCTCCATAGCTCGTTGAGCGACTCTGAGCTTATTCATGAGGCCAATCGTGAATGACCACGTTTCGGTTCCATATGTCATCACTGGTAACACACATTGATCGTAGACTTTCGTCTTAAGGCACTGAGGAATTTTGGACGAAAAAACGTTGCGTAGTTTCCCAAACGCTGCCCATCCGAGTTGGATTCGTCGATTGACCTCTTTCTCAAAGTTGGACCTACCTAACTGGACAGTTTGTCCTAGGTATACATACGCGTCGACAACTTCGAGAGCCGAGTTCTCAACCATAACTGGGGCAGGCACCACATGGACATTCGACATAACCTTCGTCTTGTCCATGTTCATTTTAAGGCCTACCCGTTGGGAGACTCGATTGAGGCCTTCGAGCATCGTGCCGAGTTCCTCCATCGACTTTGCCATGACCACAATATCGTCGGCAAACCGAAGGTGAGTCATGTATTCGCCGTTAATGTTGATGCCTAGTCCTTTCCATTCCAAGAGCTTGAAGGCATCTTCCAAAGCGGTCGTAAACAGTTTCGGAGAAATAACGTCTCCCTGCCTTACGCCTCTTTTTAAGGGAATATCCTTCGAACTCTGTTCCTGTACTCGGACTGACATAGTGGCGTTTCTATACAAAGACTTCAACACTTCGATATACCGATAGTCAATTCGGCATCGTTGGAGAGAATCGAGCACCGCCCATGTTTCGATCGAATCGAAGGCTTTCTCATAGTCCACAAACGCGAGACATAGCGGCAAGTTATACTCTTCGGTCTTCTGTATCACTTGCCGCAGCGTATGAATGTGGTCTATGGTACTGTAGCCTTTTCGAAACCCGGCTTGTTCGGGACGCTGGAAGTCATCAAACCTGCGATCGAGACGATTTGCGATGATCCTTGAGAACAGCTTATAAACATGGCTCAAAAGCGAGATCGGTCTGTAGTTCTTAAGCAAGGTGTTGTCACCTTTCTTAAAGAACAGTACCACGACGCTTTTGTTCCATGTTTTTGGCGTAATACCTTCGAGCAAGACGGAGTTGAAGAGCTTCTGAAGGACTTTAAGTATCGGTGATCCACCCGCTTTCAGAAGCTCTGACGTGATTCCGTCCTCCCCCGGCGCCTTGTCGTTCTTAAGCTGTTTTAGGGCCATCCTGATCTCGTACAGGCTGATGTCCGGGATATCTTCGGTATAATGTCGGGTCAGCTTGGCTCTAGGGTCTTCTGCCACACTGCAAACAGGTTTAGTGACCGAATCGTAGAGCTGTCCATAGAACCTTTCGACTTCCCTTAACACATCGGCTTTACTTGACGCTATGCTGCCATCTTCCCTCTTCAGCTTCGTCATCTGGCTTTGCCCAATAGACATATCTCTCGCGAACACTTTGGAGCCTTTGTTCCGCTCTATCGTATCTTTAATACGAGCTGTATTAAAGGTACGAATATCGTGCCGCAAGGATTTCCAAACTTGTCTATTGAGCTGCCTATGTGACTTAGCATCATCGGGAGACTGCAGTCGTAATGAGCGTCGTTCAGCCATGAGGTTAAGAGTGTCATCAGAGAGTTTCGGAGGTCTATTTGTACGGGGCGTCTTAAAGAACTGAGACCCCACCGTATGGACAGTTTCTACGAACCTGTTATTGATCTCGTCCACTGATGCATGTTCTTCGAGACCCAGACAATCAAAGCGATTTGAAAGTTCGAGTTGAAAGCTCTCGAGGTTTTGGATATGTGCGCGAGTGGGTCGGAGCGTAGATTTCATCAGACGGGACCTTTCAAGTCTAACGTTCATATTCAATGTGCCTCTAACGATTCGGTGATCACTTCCGGTTTTCACCCTGTGAATCACAGTGACATCATTGAATACCCGTTTCTTGTTGGTCAAGATGAAATCAATCTCATTTCTCGTGGAACCATCGGGGCTCATCCAGGTCCATTTCCTGTGAGGCGGCTTCTGGAAGAAAGAATTCATCATAAAGAGTCCTTCTTTCTCCAGAAAATCGGCCAGCCTCTGTCCCCTGGGGTTCCGTTGCCCATACCCAAATTGCCCCACTCTCAACTCATCATCGCTTCTCTTGCCTAACTTTGCATTGAAGTCCCCCATAACAACAGTGAAGTGAGTTTTATTTGTATGTATGGCCCTACTAATGTCCTCATACATAGACTCTACTTCTTCATCTGGGTGTGACGAGGTCGGCGCATATACCTGAACGACCTTAAGCGAATATCTTTTAGATATTCTGAGTGTTAGGTATGCGACCCTGCTCGACACACTGTCGATGGTGACAATGTTGTTAACGAGTGACTTGTGAACGAGAAACCCGACACCACCTTGGGACTGTTGGTCGCCCTCCCGGTAGTAGAGTAGATTACCGGACTTAAGGGATATCGTGTCCTCGCCCTCTCTACGGACTTCTGATAATCCTAAAATGTCCCAGTGTAGCCTACTCATTTCTTCTTCCAGCTCAACAATCTTTTCGTCTGTCCTCAAAGTGCGGATGTTGTGTGTTACCAGGGCCAGTGGTCGTCGTTGGGGTTGGTAGCCGTCCGTCTCCCGGGGATTCTTAGCACCCCTAGCCCCGCCGTTACCGTGGCCGCTACCGTAGCCACGACTAGCGGGGCTGCCGGGGACTCGGGGCCTGGTCCTTGTTTTTACAATCATAAGGGGTTGTTGCCATACTCGCCACGCTTGGCAGGCGGGTTGGCGAGCGCAGTATAGGGTGTTGAAGACGCGGAAGACGCTGCTGCCCGTCTTCCCAAGGCATCCCTTAGCAGATTCTTACTGCATCCACGGGCAAGAGAGGAGAGGCAACATTCTACAGCCGGCACCCCACGGCTAATCGCGCTAATATTTATCGCGTAATTACCTTTATTTTATTCCCGACGTTTCGACCAGGTGATCCCATATTTTGATAATGTGTTGTGATAACGAAAGTTTAAAAAAGACTGTCACCGACATAGCCAAGCGGATTAACAAGTTGAAGTGGCAATGGGCAGGCCATGTAGCTCGCTGAACAGATGGCCGATGGGGCCGAAAAGTTCTCGAGTTGGGACCACGGACCGGCAAGCGCAGCGTAGGACGTCCACCAACAAGATGGGCTGACGACCTGGTGAAGACCGCAGGTCGACGGTGGATGCAGATCGCTTCCAACCGCAATAACTGGAAATCCATGAGGGAGGCCTATGTCCAGCAGTGGACGTCCTACGGCTGAAATGATGAATGATGAGATGACCTACCTCAGGGTTTTTTTTCCTTTAATTGTTTCATAATCCTTCGCTTTTGTATTGGAGTGATGTATCTGTTAGTTTCTGTAATCTGTGCTATTACTTAGAACTCAAAATGTCACAGGATTCATGACAAATGAATCTGACTATTCCTTAGAACATAATTTTTTTTTGGGCTCGAATATAATATACACTTTTAATTAGGTCAATAAAAATTAAAACTCGATTCTGAATAAGAATAAGAAAAAAATATTGTCAAATGTTTAGGTTTACATGAAGGTCTTACAAAGAATAAGGTATCATACAATATTAAATTAGCAATATGATGATGGGAATCCATGAAGTATAGAGGTATAATAGTAATAGTGTCTACACTAGAGTTGCGGTTGGGTTTTATGTTTCACTTTATGATGTGAGCTCGTTACACCCAGTTCCGATGATGGGATCCATGATAAATGAATAGAGGGAGATACTCAAATGTAATACCGGTCCGATAAAAAGGCGTACCGACGCACTTGCGCGCAGCAGCGGCCACGGCATCCTGAAGATGTTTTTAGCCAGGGAGACTGGGATGAGCATATGATGATAATGATGGGCTCTACCTGATTCAATTTTATTTTTTTCTGACATTTTATTTTATTTTAGTACTTTTAATTTTTTTTCTCATTCTTATCCAATTTAATTCAAGTTTTTTAATTGCGTGCTCTCTATTTATGTGTAATTTTATATTAATTTTGAATATTTGCTGTGACGTTTTATTTTATTAATTCTGATTAATTATGCTACGCTAGTTTTAAGTAATAATAAAAATAAACTTTATTTGGTTACTTACAAAAAACAATGTTTTTTTTACATACGTATAGAATATTAAATAATAGGTAGTATGGTATTAAAATTAATATTAAAATGCCGTGGGGTGCCGGCAGTAGAATGTTACCCCTCCTCTCCTACCCGTGGATGCAGTAAGAGCCTGCTAAGGGACACCTCTAGAAGATGGGCAGCAGCGTCTATCCATGTATCAACATCCCATACTGCGCTGACCAACCCGCCTGCCAAGCGTGGTCGGTTTTTTTGTAAAAAAGAATTAAAAACTTAACTTTAAAATATAATACAGTCCTCGCCCGGCTGAGCCGAGACTTCCTATAATAGGCGTGAACTTTTAAGTAGGCGTCCTAGCAAATCAGAGAAAAGTATCTAATACACTAATTCTGCAGAAATAACAATTAAAAATAGCCTTTTTAGGGTTCCGTACCTCGAAAGGAAGAAACGGAACCCTTATAGGATCACGTTGCTGTCCGTCCGTCTGTCTGTCAAGACCCTTTTTCTCAGGAAAGCGTAAAGGTATGAAGCTGGAATTTATATCAAATACTCAGGTCTACTGTCCCTTGGAGCTGTGAAAAAATCAAACTTCTAAGCCAACGCAATCAAAAGATGCAGCCGTTTATGCCGCAAATTTTCGACACTCGCAAGGGAATCAAAACCTACAGGGTACTTCCCGTGAACTCGGAATCTTGAAATTTGGTACGAAGCAACGTCTTATAGCACAGATAAAGGAAAAATTGCGAAAACAGAATTTTTTTAGTTACATCATATAAAAAAAATATTTTTAATAATTTTAAACTTACTACCCCTTTTCTCATGAACGCGTAGAGGTATTAAATTGAAATTCATATCAAATACTCGGGTCTATAATACCTACCTTTAAGATGTAACAAAATCAAACTTCTATGTCGACGCAATTAAAAAAAACAGCAATTTAAGCCGCATATTTTCAAACTCGCAACTGCTCGCAAGGGAATCAAAACCTAAAGGGTACTTCCAGTCGACCTAGAATCTTGAAATTTAGCATGACGCAATATTTTATAGCACATAACGGAAAAAATCCAAAAACCTTAAATTTTTGTTACATGTTATGGATTTCATTTTGCAATAAAAATACCATAACTATGATTCGATTGTCGCGATGGGTGAACTTTTACTGATATACCTACAGGTTTGTACGGAACCCTCGGTGCGCGAGTCCGACTCGCACTTGGCCGGTTTTTTTTTTTTTTTTTGCGATCACAACACATTATTACTATATTGGATTACCGGGAATTTAAAAACGTCGCGGTAAAAGTAAAGGTAATTACGCGATAAACACCCAATAATCCAATATACTCGTAGTAGCAATCAACAGTCCGGTTTGGTTAACAAGTGTATAAAATTAAAAATGTAAAGTAATCCCCGACACATCACCTGCTCTCGGCAAAGATTTAAATCTTTGAGTTTCAGAGGTTACCTACCTTTTAGCAACTCCTAACCCATCTACATATCTGCCCTTTCATTAGACATTGGTTATATTTAAAAACATTCGATTGTTTATCCCACTTTCACGCCTCATATCTTATAAATGGCTCAATCTATTTCTATATTAACTTTTGCATTCTATACGAGTTTTCGCTCAAATAAAATGTACCTATATATAAAATGTATAAAGGTTCTGTACAGAAAGCGTCATAGATAGTATCCCCCTTGCACAAGACATCCAGCTTCAAATTCCTACGGCCCCGGCACCTCGGCGGGTGGGGCTGGGGGGTTACTTCATTGTGACGAGCACTGTACAACCTTGGCCAAGATTTGTAAAGAAGCTCGTCGGAGGAGACCACTCTTTTGTTTACTAAATCGGACCGGTGCAGGCCAAGGTAAATAAAACCGATAAAAAAACAGAGGACTTGAGAACGCCTTAGTACCTTTTTTTTTAAGTTGGATGAAATAAAATAAAGTAGTTTCGGTCGTTGACTCTCTTGGCATTGTAGAGCGGTCGTGGTCATTATGCAGTCCAAGCCCTCCACTACACGCTGCACAACACCATCGCCGCTCGACCGACACTCCGACGTAGTTCTCCCAGGACCGCGGTGGTTGCGACACAGCCGAAACGTCGGGAATGATTGAGGTACATAAGTAAAGAAAGACCACGATGAATTCCCGTTCCGATCACTAAAATGTATTATGTAGTATTGTCATGGGCAGTTAGTTGCGGCTCGCCTGTTGGTGGCCGCTCTGGGGCAGTCGTGCAGGGAATCACTCACCTTTGTGCTTGTCGATGGCGAGGGCGCGCGAGAAGTGCTCGTCGACGACGGCGGCCACGTCGCCCGAGTAGTGCGTGAACACCACGCAGTTGGCGCTGACGTACTGCGCGCGCGCGCCGCGGCCCGCGCCCGCCGCGCCGCCCGCGCCCGCCGCGCCGCCGCACTCGCCCTCGGACTCGGAGGAGCCGCCGCCTGCAACCCGCGCACGCTACAGCCACGTTACACGACATCGTCGGCGCCGGCTCAAGGTCGAGATCATGGAAGACCACTCGACCGACCTTGAGCTCGACGTAATTTGGTTAGCTTAATTGGGGCCGTAGAATATTGCCTCCTCTCTCGTTCCCGTAAGAATCTATCAAGGGATACCTCCGGAAGATGGGCAGCACAGTATCAACATCCCGTCCTGCGCTCGCCAACCCTCCTGCCAAGCTTGGCGGGTATGGCAACCCCTCTAATGATCTTGGAGATACATGACGGAGGGCTATGTCCATTAATGGACGTGGTCAGCAGTCCTTTGGGTGAGATGATGATGATGATGATTTTCATTGGAAGAACTAACATAACAACCCTTGAAATTGTATATTGTAGAGCTGGCATCTAATAGAGAGCGTGTCACTGTCGCGCCGGCGCCGGCGACACTTTAGAATGTCAAGAGTTGTTAGTTCCTCGCTGTGACGGGCGGCTGCAGTCGGGTCTCACCATCAGCGCTGTGTCGCGAGTGCGCGGACAGGTCCTCCTCCTTGGCGCGCAGGCGCGCGTGCGCGTGCAGGTGCGCGTGCGGCGGCGACGCGGGCGAGTGCGCGCCCGACGAGGCCGAGCCGGAGCTGAGCGCGCCGCCCCCGCCGCCCGCGCCCCCCGCGCCGCCCCCCGCGCCGTACGCCTCGCCGCCAGCGCCGCTCTGCACGTTCAGCTGCAACACACCGCCCAGCGTCACTCTCCGCCACATACGCTTTAACGAGAATACCACCACCGCAATAACGCGAGGTGAGGTGTTCTGTTGTCCTTATCGACGGACTGCAACAGACGTGGTCATGGACAACATCACACATAATAGCTCTCGATTGACCGATCACCTAGTTTTAGGATTCCGTACCCAAAGGGTAAAAACGGGACCCTATTATTAAGATTTCACTGTCCGTCTGTCTGTCTGTCTGTCACCAAGCTGTAACTCATGAACCGTGATAGCTAGACAGAGAATAAATTTTCGCTTTCGTTCCCCAGAGACCTCCGCGCCCGCCGAGTACATTCGATACAGATATAGCGGAGGCTTCTTACGATGCAGGTACACTACCTGCGCGCAGGCATGTCGTACGCGGCTCAGTTTTTGCGACAAAAACCAGCAAATTAATTCTCCGACGAGCGGCTAATGAGCCGTAGAGGTCGCGCGAGCCTTGCGCATACTCTGGTACTGGACGAGTGTACCGCTCGCGCACAGAATGCAAACTACGTTACCCAAAACTAAGGTAGAGACGGAAATTAAAGGTATCTTGACGTACATATTCACCTACAAATGTAAGTCATTACTTATGATTTGTAAGCATGCATTTTTCATGATGATCCTTCATCATAAAAAAAGTTTTTTAGACTTAAATTAAGTACATGGAACTAACAGAATCGCGATGCAAAGTTTTGAAACTTTCAGTACGTCGGTTTATAATGCCAATCCCATCTTTGGTGGTTAGAGCTATCGTGATGCCTTTGAATATTAACAAAGCCTTGAATGACATTCACTGTTTATAGTAGGTGCTCAATCACTGCTCTTCATGCACACCGATCAGAGTGGATGACTACTGCAGCAGAAATGCGCGGGAGAGCTCAGTCATGCACGCTCTACTGTTCATGTTCATACAAAAGACAACAACGCGCGGAGCCCAAGTGCGCAAAATAACATACAACGATCTGGATAATGACTTGGCACCCGATTTTTTTTATCTACGAGTAGCATTAACTGATTTTATTTATGTAAATCAGTACAAATCTACGACCCTGCTTTGTATAATTATTTTAAAGTCATCGTTATTATTTCAGACATAGGACGTCCACTGCGGTACATTCCTCCCTAGTGGATTTCCAGGTATTGCGGTTGAAAGTGGCCTGCATCCACCGTCAACCTGCGGTCTTCACCAAGTCGTCTGCCCATCTTGCCTAGTCCTACACTGCGCTTGTCAGTTCGTAGTTTCCACTCAAGAACTTTTCAGCACCATCTTTTCTGCGAGCAACATGACCTGCCCATTGCCACTTCAACGTGCTAATCCGTTTGGCTAAGTCGGTGACCCATGTTCTTCTACGTATTTCCTCATTTCTTATTCGATCGCGGAGAGAAACCCCGAGCATAACAAGGGTAGCCACAATATGGACATTTGACATTCAAGCTTCGTCTTGTCCATGTTCATTTCAAGGCCTAACCGTTGTGAGACTCGATTAAAGCCTTTGAACATCGAGCTTAATTCTTTCATCGTCTTTGCCATGACCACGATGTCGTCGGCAAACCGAAGGTGAGTCATGTATTCGCCGTTAATATTGATGCCTTTCCATTTCAAGAGCTTAAAGGCATCTTCCAAAGCGGTCGTAAACAGTTTCGGAGAATAACATCGCCCTGTCTTACTCCTCTTTTTAAGAACTCTGTTCCTGTACTCGGACTGACATAGGGGCGTTTCTATACAAACACCTTCAACACTTCGACATGATACGGCATCGCCGATGGTTAATACGGCATCGCTGGAGAGCCTTAAGCACCGCCCATGTCTCGACAGAATCGAAGGCTTTCTCATAATCTACAAACGCGCGACATAGTGGCAAGTTATACTCGGGAATCACTACTTTGCCGTAACACAGTCTTTTGACTAGCACGGAAATTAATGACACCTAAACTGTTTAGGCACCGACATTTTTACGATGATGCTCACTTGCATTGGTTGACTTAACTAAAAAGTTATATTATTAGAAGAATAATCTAAAAATATTACGTCTTTTCTTTTTATTTTTATGTTACCTAAACTGTTTTGTAAGTTATGTTGAATAAATTATTCTTATACTCTCAGGTATTCTTGTATGATTTGCCGCAGCGTATGAATGTGGTCTATAAGTTCGGTAGCCTTTTCAGCACCCGGCTTGTTCTGGCTGAAACTCATCACATCTGCGATCAAGATGATTTGTGTAAAGACGGTTTAAGTTGACATTAAACTTTGATGGAAAATGTTTATTTTATTATTTTTAGTACGTTTAAATAAAAACTTGTTTGTTAAAAAGGTTTTTTACTTTTAATTTATTTTTTACTGTTTAGTTATCACTGGACAGTTGGTTTCTTGTCTATTCATCTCATGCACGCCATGTTGGATTTTGAGTGATGTCATATAATTGTTCGAGTAACTCTCATCAAGCCCTTGCTTCCTAAAAGCTAAAATAACTAGTCCGCCATCTTGGGTGTTCCGCCATGTTGGATTCAGAGTGACGTCATTTCATTTTTTGAGTAGTTCTCAGCAAGCCCTTTCATTTGATATCCATAATAAAGGAGTACATTAAAAATTATGTAGTTTAGCCATGTTGGATTCAGAGTGACGTCACATAGCTGACCATGCATTGTCATCCAAAGTAAACATGTATACAAAATTTCAGCTCAATTGGTTGAAAATATCTGCTTCAAAGTTGAGTTGCAAGATTCCACCAACAAACATAGTTAAAGATAAAGATAATTTATTTGCAAAAAACATGTGTAAATAAGTTGACAAAATATGATTTATGACACAACATGCTTGACCAGTAATATTGGTATGCAAAAAATGTCAAGAGAATGGCATGCTTAACTACCTACTATATATTTAGATATTATAAACTACTAGTTAGATTATAAACTACTAGTTAGTCTAACAAAAATATACTTTTGATCTTGAAATCGAACCATGTGAACAGTTACGTACATACATTTAATTAGACTTAGTCATTTTATTTACTTATATGAACAAACGCGGTAATATAGCCAAATTGGCATGCAAATACATACAACATACATTGCTTCAAAAATATGACCCTCCTTCTGGCAGTCAAGAAATAAATCGTAGCACTCAGTACTAACCTAACCACACTCATAATTTCATCACAAGTAAAAATGCTTACCGCCCAACGAAATGGGCACCAGGTCAGCTAGTCTCACTAATATTATAAAGTCGAAAGTTTGTTTGTATGGAGGTTTACTCTGAAGGTTACCTCTTCACGCAAAAACTAGCGTACGTATCGAGCTGAAATTTTGCAAACGTATAGATGTTGACTAGGATTAACACATAGGCAACTTTTTATTCGGGTACAACGCATGCGAAGCGGCGGGCACAAGCAAGTTGTTTATATACAGAGGAATATTTGTAGTTAAAAACTACTAGTTAGTCTAACAAAAATATACTTAATATCTTGAAATCGAACCATGTGAACAGATACTTTTTATGATGTTTTAATCGATCCTGTATCTCATGAGGAACGTTTAGTATGTAGTGGAGGGAGTGGGGGGCACTGGGCAGGGGGCGGCGGGCACTCACCCGGTCGTACTGGAAGTGCGGCGCGTGGTGGAAGGATCTCGCGGCGCCGCGCCCGTAGAGGTAGGGGTAGTAGGCGCCGTACATCACCTCGCCGCAGCTCACCGCCATGCCCGCGCGCGCCGCGCCATCGCCGCGCCGCCGCCGCCTGCGCCTGCGCCGCTCTGCAAACATACACACATTGTCAACCTTTCAAACTAATTGTGATTTTATCACATTACTGTACAACGTGTCCCGATTTAACGAAATTCACCGATAGGCTTGCATCGGTTGTAGACCTACTCATGAGTTGGTACGGAAACAATAACAAACTTATAAAATTTAAAATTAAAAAAATTTAAAATTTAATATTAAAAACCTTGTTAAATCGATACACCTTATGACTGTTATGAGAGTTTTGAAATTTTTCTGATTTTTACCTATTCAAAAATAATCTTATTCTTTGACCGACTTAAAAAAAAGGAAGAAGTTCTCAAGCCGTCGGTATATTTTTTTTATCTTTGTTGCCTCAGAAATCCGTCGTTTATGAAATGATTTGGATTTTTTTTTTAGTTTGAATAGATACTTTCAATTAGGATTAATTTTTTTAAAACTTAATTCTTATGATGAGAACATTGAGGAATCAATATTGAACAGAACTTCTCAAATATTGTAGGTATATAGGTAGGTATATAGCGTTTTCGAAATATTTTGCTCAAGGTCAAGCATCCAGGTTTGGTGAAGTGGAACTGATGAAGAAGACCACAGGGCCGCAGGTGATAAGTCTGGGAACACTTTGGTGTTGATCAATTTTGACCACTTTGTAACGATTTGTTAAGTAAGATTTTAGTAAATCGTGTGCCTTCACACGAAGTAACTTTTTCATGACTGATTGTGTCGAACGGTTTTCTGAGATCAATGAACACACCTAGTGCAATATGCTTTTGATCGATCTTTAGTTTTATTTGCGTGGTTAGATCAGCTGTTGCAAGGGTGTTAGATTTTGCTCGAAATCCGTATTGTTTATGTGATAGGAATTATTTGATGAAAGGAATGTATAAAGTCGCGTGTGGATGACTTTTTCAAAGACTTTGGAAAAAGTGGGAAGAACAGAAATTGGGCGGTAATTTTCGGGATCTAGTTTATTTCCAGTTTTATGAATTGGTGTATTTTTTGCATATTTAATACTGTCGGGGAAGACACCCTGTTCCAAACAGCGGTTTACACAGTTTGTGAGATCATGAGCTATGAGATTGTTTACGCATTTTATTGATTTAGCTGTGATTCCATCTATTCAAGAGCTAGTATTTGTTTTTAAGTTGTTAATAATTTTAATTATGTCATATGAAGTAGCTGGTTTAAAACGGTTGAGGTCATTGGTGTAATTATTTTGAATTATTGTGAATGCTTGGCTTTGATTACTTGTTTTCGGAATTTTACTAGCTAGGGTTGGCCCAATCATTGAAAAATATGTATTAAATTAGGAAATATTACTGCAATTCGCACCTAATTCTTTGTGCCCATCAGTGTTATTATTATTATTGTATTGTATTTCTCTTCGTGTTTTAATGATCTTACTTTAATTAGGGTTATTCCCAGTGTTTGCCAAATAAAGTAGTGTTTACGTAGTTATTTAAGTTTTAGACGCGTATTTGTGTAGTGTAGTTATTATTAATTGTTTACCTCGTGCGTGGCAGCCCAGGTTGGTAAATAAGCCCAGGTTGTTTTCCGACGGAAGATCAGCGTTGTGCTAATCTGAGATTTACACAACATTTATGCTGAGCCGGACACCAATTTGAAGCATCTTGTTTTTTTTGTCCTATTCATTACTGTAACTCTAAGTCTGGCGTATTACGTCTAGTTCTAAGTTTGTAAAAATTGTTGATGCTCCAAATAAAGTAGGTAGATTTTAACCCATTATGACCTGGGTTAATTTAGTGTTCCAGAATTGTTTGAAATTTTAATATGTTGTTGTTATGGGTCCACCTAAAAATAATTCGCAGTTAAAAGGTTGGTCCAACTTCTACTTCTGGAGAAATCAGCCGGTGCCGTTCGGCACCGCTAGGTTCATGTCTAGTCTTAGGTATTATTTTATGTTTATTGAAATATTTTTTTTTTTATTTTTTACATCGATAAGGGGTCTCGACTTCCACATCTTATCCGTGGCAACCGTATTATTGTTATCTCCACAATGTAAAAAACGCATAATTGTCGTAAATCTGTCTCGTCGCATACAGTTGTAAACCATCAGATTTCTCATGTCTTCGCCTTGGTCCCAATAATGTCTCTTAGAAGGAACAGTATTATATCCAGATAAAATAAGTACCCCCATGAAAGCCTTCATATCTTCAGGAGATATTTTTGGATCAGGGCAGTTAAGAAGAGCAGCATATTTTTGCGATTGATCTACTAAGAGGTTTATAACGCTCTCTCCCAAAAAACAATCCAGCATCTCCACAGGCGATTTTCCTCTATAATTCAATTCATTTAAACTATCTCTTAAGGATCTCAAAATCTCCTTCAGGAAATATAGGAGACTGGTGAAGTTAATCATCATCTATCCAGATACGAGATCCTTTTTTGGACTTTTTCGATGGGGGTTCTTCTTCATCAGAATTGCCGGATATACTCGAAGAATCGCCAACTTCACCAGCACTGCTTTCGATTTCACGACCTGTACCCCGAGAAGATGCAGGGCGACGAGATGCAGGGCGCCTACGTGAAGTGTGGGACCCACGAGACGGCTTACGAGAATCGCGAGATGATCCGGCTTCAGGGTCAAGAGCAGAGGGTACATTCTTGCAAATGGATCGTGTTTGGCGAGTAGATGGCGCCAGTACCACTTCGCATCCAGCATTGAGTTGCCGACCTGTAAGATTGTTTATAAAACCGCCGTCATCTTCGTCGGCTGAGTCCTCGTCTGAGCGAACTGCAGGTTCTGGAGGTTCGATGTATATAAATCGAGGCTCAAGGTCCTCGTTTTCTTCGAGGACAGCTAGTGCCTCATGTACTGTACATCCCCTGAAACAAAAAAATAATAATTTACACACGAATAAACTAAAATAATCTAAAAAAAAGAATATTTTGTAAGACTGATGCATCTACAAAAAACTACATAACGGCCTACGGGTGCCGTTTGGCACGCATTACTTTTCGCGTAGAATACAACGACTAAATAAATACGATTGCATAATATTAGTGTATTATCAGGACACACGATGTTTTTAAACAAATAAAAAGTACATAAAAGTCACAAATTACAGAAAATAACAGAAATATGAGCTACTTACTTGAATGTGGCATCCATTTTTTTGTAAAAAATAACAAACACAATTATCACGCGTCCTTGACGGTTGCAACATGTGCACTGGTTGACAAAGCGTACTAGACAAGAAAGCTATGTCTTTCTTGCACCGCATAGACAATAAAACTTTTAAAATTATCATTTACGACAAGCGCTGGCACCTCTAGGTCAGAATGGGTTAATCTTCTTTTTTTTATTCTGTTCTTTTAAAACTCTGCAATATTACAAATTTCATAGCTGACGACATCGGAAATATTGCTGAGATAATTATAATCTACTAAACATCATACTTACCTACCCATCATCATCATTAGCATCACGGTCATTGGAATGAAATAATGTAATAGTGAGTACTGGAGTTCCTAAAGGTAGTTTTATGCCCTTAATTTAAACTTGCGGTTGAGTTTTTTGTTTTACTAATATCTTTTAAACCCTGTTATTATTTATTTATTTTAGGAAGACTAACAGCACAATTGAAACATAATATTATATAAGTAATCTAGAATATATTATGATGGGATCCATGACAAATCGAAGGAAATGCTCAAATGTAGAAGATTTAGGTAATCTGGTTAGTAGCATACTTAAGCCTTAAGAAGCATACAGTTTGGTTATTTTCACCAACATTTTAGATTTCAACGTGAGAGAGAGTGAGTCTATCACTCTCTGACTTCTATGTTTTATGGACTACGCACAGGTCACATACGAAAAAGCCGTGTTGGCCGAGTGGTAGGTATGTACCCCCGACTTTAAATCCGAAGGTCGTAGGTTCGATTATCGGCCGTGAACCAACGGACCATATAGACAGTCTATGTCTAAGTATACCGACACCGGCAATGAAGATTTTTCTTTCTTGAAAGACACGCGCTTTGACGAATAAAAACATCGTGAGGAAACCCGTGGTTTCTCTTGTTATTTCTCTCACTCCCTCAACTAAGCTAGGAGGATGGCATGCCTAGGTGCTGGGCAAGTCTAATCCATCTAGCAGTGCGCCAGGCACCGCAGCGCCGACCAGCATAAAACCATGTAAAGGCCTTTCTATGTCTAGGTATCAATACAAGGATTAAAATTGTAAGGATATCTGTTTTAATTGAACTAATTTGTTAACTGTTACTTAATAATTGGTAATAATTTGTTAGGATTAATGACATTTATTGAAATAATTTTATAAGCAAGAAAGTTAAACTTCCGGTGATCTTAGAGATGCACTATATTTTTTTGACCTATAAATTACTTTGTAATTTATACTTAATTTATTTATAATTTTTCACCATAATATTAATCATTATTTCAAAAGGAGTTACATTTTGAGAAATAGTGTTTCGTTTCCGCTCGTATTTCCGCTTAGTCACAAAGTTGTTTTTGTAGAAGAGAGTAGAAGGAATCCGGCATTCGTGCTTGGAGGTTAATGGAGTAAAGACGTACCTATTCAACTATGTAGAGGTAGACTGTTTAAAGTTTGGTGTTCTGCTGGAAGGCTTGATTAATCAATTTAAAGCACAAGATGAGCACTAACCTTAAGGTTAGTGCTCATCTTGTGCTTTAAATATTAGTAGATCGTGAAAACCTAATGAAAAAAGTAATGGACACGAGCGGCTTCAAGTGTTCTCTTTAAATTCTAATATTACCCCTTATAAAATGTACTTGTTTTTTACCCGCAACTTCGACCTTGGATGGATTTAAAACTGCCTGTCTGTCGACCTCTCCCCGTGTCAATCCGTGGCAGACGCATTTTCTTATGTATGACTTGTCGTAAAACTATACCTGATTTTAGGCTGACGGAAGCTGCAGTCACCAAACTATTTTTTAGGGTTCCGTAGTCCAACGAGGAACCCTTATAGTTTCGCCTTGTCTGTCTGTACAGACATACAGATGCTGCGTTGCAAAGAAAGTATAAGTACTAGAAAGCTGTAATTTTGCATGGACATGTAAAATACCTAATAACGCCGAAATAACGCTAAAAAAAATGCTAAAAAAATTATTAATTCGGGGTGCCTCCCATACACGTAAAGTGGCTGCCAAAAAATATAGCGTAAATTTATTTTCCCTTGACATCAACCAACACCTGTCAAAGGTGACATTACAGTACGATTTATTTGTTTTTAGCCGTAGAGTATCGTAGTAGAGTAGCAGGTGTAGAATTAGAGTAGTAGGTAGTGGTGATAGAGGTAGGTAGTGGTGATAGAGGTAGGTAGTTGATTCTGAGGCTGTACGAAGTTCGCCGGGATAGCTTATCTCTAATTAACAAATAAATGCCTATAAATAAATTAAGCCAGGTACGTGTCGGGCCACGAGCTATGTGGAATGTCGTAGTTAACCGTAGACCTGTTGTTAGAAGTTATTGTATGTTTTTTACGTTTACCAAAACATTATTAAGTTAGCTGGATGATAGATATGGTACGCATGTACCTACAGTTTTAGATTAAACTCCTGACATAAAATGAAGTAATTTTCTGTTGAGGTTTAATTATGATGAATAATAATCAAGAGGTTAAAGGATATTTGATCCATGCGTTACTTTGCTTTACCTTCCCCCACAACAAACACCTCCGTATTAGTTAGTGGATTATTTGTACCTTGCTCAAAATTTTACAGTAATCTATTACTTAATACTTAGATGGCAAAACCTAGAAGCAGTAATAGTTTTTTTTTTTTTTTTTATTTAGTATAATGTTAACAAAAGTAAACCTATACTAAAATATATTACAATCTAGCCAGATTGGCCAATGAGTAACTTAATGCTAACTTAGTTTTATAAGAATGTAAACTGTAAGATAGTGTCCATCAGCACTTTTCTTATTGTCTCTAATTAAGGGGAAGACACTTTGTTTTTGTGTTCTTTGTTTAAAATATAATATTCACTTGCACTGTCACTGATTGTACTATGTTAGCTCAAAAGGTTTTGTTCTCTTGAGCCTTCTCAATATGTCGGTATGATCGAGGAGCTGGATTGCCTCGATGTTAACATGATGATGCAGTCTGTGTTCATGACTCTTTGCATATTTCTGTATGACTTTGTCGACGGCCTGTATATTGAGGTCCCGATGGAGGTCGTCGTTTCTTATGTACCACGGCGCATTGACTATTGCTCTGAGTACTTTATTCTGAAACCGTTGAATGATATCTACATTGCTTTTTTTGGTACAACCCCACAGTTGTATTCCATAAGTCCATACTGGCATGAGAACTTGTTTGTAGAGAAGTACTTTATTGTGTACTGCCATTGAAGAATTTCTTCCAAGCAGCCAGTACATCCTTTTGAAACGAATTTCTAGCTCTTCTTTTTTCTTTTTTACATGAGCTTTCCAGCGAAGTTTGGCGTCCAGCGTCATGCCCAAATACTTTGCTGTATTTTGGTATGGTATGATTTTATCGTCGATGAATACAGGGTGGTAATCTTCTCTTTTATTTGTAAAATTGATGTGTATTGATTTTGATTCATTTAATTTAATCCGCCAGATTTTTGTCCAATCATATATTTTATTTAAAGCTACTTGAACCTTTTCGGCTGCTTCAGCTTGTGTTTTTCCTACAGCCATTATAGCAGTATCGTCCGCGAAAGTTGCTATGGTGTTGTTTTCTGTTTCAGGGATATCACTTGTGTATAATAGGTACAGGACCGGACCTAGTACACTTCCCTGTGGTACCCCTGCTTTGATTGCTTTCAGTTCAGAAAACGAATCTTCTTGTCTAATTCTAAATGCTCTATCCGTAAGATATGATGCTATTAAGTCTACATATTCTTTTGGAAGCATTCTTTTTAACTTGAATAGATTAAAACATGTACCAGATCTATGGAAAGTTGCTGAAGTGATAATGATTCCGAAGCCAGGAAAACCAGCACACGAGACTTCCTCTTACAGACCGATTTCTCTGTTACCCATAATTTCAAAGTTATTTGAAAAACTTTTCCTAAAAAGGCTAAAACCAATACTACTCAGAAAAAAACTCATTCCGGAACATCAGTTTGGATTTAGAGAACAACATTCAACGATTGACCAAGTCCATAGAATAACAAATATTATAGAAAATACTCTAGAAAATAAAGAAGTCTGCAGTAATAGTGATGCATGCAAAGTTACTAAGATTTCAACAAAAATGAGCTGTACAATTAAGTTGTGTGGTTTCTGGCATGAACAATAGTTAACCGCGAAGTGCCTCAGTTGGAATCACTAAATGCCGTGAATGCTGGACTCGTGACAACGGGCAGAGGTGTCGTACTGCGACATTGTACTCGTAGCAAGACTTCTTCAGTTTCATCATATATCAAACTAGCGACCCGCCCCTGCTTGCTAAATGCTAAGTACTAAATATACTACAGAATGTCTTTATATACAACGTTCACAGCTTTTTTGTCATTAGAAAATACAAACATGTTTTCTTTAGAGGTATCTCTTGAAAGAGCAACATATAAATTGGTCATGTGAAAAACACTCAACGCTCAAATCTAATTAAGCCTGTGACGTTGAAAGTTTGACCCTGCGATTAATTAATGGCAAAAGATATCTTTACCGGAAATTGTAGGCGTTCAAGTCTGTATTCGATGTCTATGCCTATTCTGGCTGGAAAATATTAATTTAAATTACATGCTGTAAAGGAAACTCAGAAACTCATTCGTTTCTTTCCATAGTTTGCAATTACAAAACATAGACGCTCAATACAATAAAAAAAAACATATTTAATCTTATGTTAACAGGAAATAAGGCACAATCATGAATGTAAGGGCCATATTATTATCATTCTTTCTGTTATGGGGCATGCCAACTTATTGTACCTATGGCATAGTTTTATATTGTTAGCTGTTGTTATTTGTTATTTTTACTAACCTAGATTTTTAATATAAGTTTGCCTAATTATCTTTTGCCTTGCTTCCTTTGTGTACTTATGTAATGACTATCTGCTCTTTGTAATTAATGTTATATTAAAAATGTGAATTTATATAAATGTGTATCGCAGTGCCGCCTGCGCCACACAATACGGGCGCCACTGAAAACCAGCGCTCCAGCAGCCCTTGTGCTGATGTAGCAAATGCTGAGGGGTAGCCTTATTGTTTTCACCTCTCTATCATGTAATTAAATAACTGTATCTGTAATGTAAGTGATTGTGATAACAATAAAAAAAAATCTATTCTATTCTATATTGATCTATATTAAATGCACAATGTATTATACTTAATGGATAAGGATTAATGCTGTATTGCTTAGCCATTATTTCTCGTAAAAAGTAGGTAATGGATGAAAATATCTTAAGAGATAGACATATACCATCGCGGACTTTATTGTAGAACTTTTTAAGGTGTATAATACTGTAGTACATTGTTTTGATCTATCTCGTAGGGTTCAACTAGCGTTTGCAATGTAAGCGCAAAAACATGTGTTTATTTACGACATCACCATTAGAAAACTCTAAAATTATCAGTGTTTGTGTCAGTGGTGAATCAATCTCTCTCGAATCTATTAAAAAAAAACCGCATCAAAATGCGTTTCGGTTTCTTGTTCGCTTCTTTCTCTCACTTGGAAAAAAAGTTTTCCGAAGCGAACGAATTCAATTATGTGCTTTATTCTATTGAAATGTGTTTTGTTCTTATTTTGTAAACTGACTATTTTAAGTAGCGTTTTGCTCTATTGAATAAACACTTATTGATTTTTATTTTTATTTTGCGTAGTTTTAAAGATCTAAGCATACATAGGGACTTTAGGGACAGACAGACAGCGGGACACGGCTTTGTTTATACTATGTATTGATCAGCCGTAGGACGTCCACTGCTGGACAAAGGCCTCCCTCATGGACGTGCAGGCACTGCGGTGGGAGCAGGCCGCTTCCACCGCCGACCTGCGGCTCTTACCAAGTCGTCTGCCCATCGTGCGGACGTCATACGGCGCGCTTGACAGTCCATGGGCTCCATTTGAGAACTTTGCGGCCTGTGTTTTGCGCGCTATTACGGCCTGCCCATTGCCACTTCAACGTGCTAATCCGTTTGGTTATGTCGTTGACCCGAGTTCTTCTTCGTATCTCCTCATTTCTGATACGATCCCCGTATTTTCCGGTGTTTATTTGTATCTTGTGCACATGTATATTTTTTGTGAATAAATAAATATTAAACTGATTGAAGCCTTCTTCAGGCACTGAGGTTGGACACAGAGACGTGCTGAAGTTTTCCAAACGCTGCCAATTTTACATTTACAAAAATATAATTATATTATAGTCCTAATATAATCATAGACAATAATATAATATTATTATAATTATATTATATAATAGTCTAGTTTTAAATTTGTCCTATGAACTTGTCCTGCCTTATCATTATCAGATAACGGTTGAATTAATTAATTAGTCCCTTCGCTGTCTTACATCTTTAGAGCAGCACAAACTCAGATATAGAAAGACATTTTTGGATAGTATGGGATTTTTTAAATAGAAAATTGTTACAAGCAATAGCTTTTTTAAACTTTTATGATCCCAACACCTACAAAACTTTGAAAAATCATGGGATTTGGGCGAAAAAAATGCGCAATATGACGATATAGCTACGCGTCCATTGGCCCGCGTCGGACGCACCGTACCCTCGGCCCTCAACGGATTCGATGCGATTTTTCAATGCGAGCGGCGCGGATAGTGGACGCAACTCTATGTAAAAAATATAAACACAATGCAAACTAAAATCCGTTGCGGGCTGTGCGTGCGGTCCGTCCGGCGCGGGCTAATGGACGCCTACCTTACAGTCCAAAACTTCCGAAAAACTGACCTGGCTCTATACACAAAATCAAAACGTTGCATTTGAAATTACACACAAAATGCATTTCCCTGTGTTTATTACACACGAAATTCACATCGTAGGAAAAGGTGTTCGAGATTATTACTACGGAATTTTGGAAATAATCATAGATTTAAAAACCGGGGAAAATTTTGACTTATTTATTTTACTAGGTAAGAGAGAGTACTCTTTACGCCACAAACTGTACATAGGTGTGAAATTCCACTTAATTTCACACTTAGGTACATATTCATTTTGACATGTCTAATAGATAGCTATCTAGACCTAAATAGCTAGTAAGGTATTGTCATATACGTGCTCAAGGTTAGATTGTACGAGGTACATTTTGAAGTATGTATTCTTCAGACTTCACAGAACTTGATATTAAAAGTAATATCCAATACTATTATTTCGGTACTATATTTTAATAATATAAGATGAGTACTAATAAGGAATAGTTAGTCGGCGCCGGCACCCCACGGCAACATTACCTATTTCTAGCAAAAAATCAGTCAAAAATTATTGATCACTTAAACAATACGACAACAGTAAAAAAGAGATTGTTTAAAAAAAATGTACCGCCCTATACTTTGAATGTGCACACGCTCTTATTTTATTTTCTAATTTTAAAAAGCTAGAGACTGGGTAGATCGTATTGGGGAAAACCTTTGCCCAGCAGTGCGACAACACAGGTTAATTAAAATTAGGTACCTATATATTTTTTTTTAATTAGCCTATTTTGTCCCACTGCTGGGCAAAAGCCTCTCCAAGCCAATATATACATATAACCGTATAGGTGTATGGAAGCGCTGGCAGATGGACTTGTTACCTTTGACAGGGGCTGGCGGGAGTCTGCAAAGCATCGTAATGGTTGGAAGATTTTAAGGGAGACCTTTGCCCAGCAGTAGGACAACATAGGTTAAATAAAAAAAAATCAAACACTATAATAAAAAATAGGAAACATTAACGAACAGGTTGGGCTCTGGCCACTGTTGCTCCTTTGCCTGAGTCGCATTAGGTCCTAATTAGTCAACTCTGTTTAAATGTTTAATTAAAAGATTAAAATCTTTGATCACCATAACGTTACACAATCAACATAGTATTCTAATAATAAAACAAGCATTGGTACGGGGGTACCAAATAAGGGGGGCGAAGGTCACAAAATAACTCATAACTCCGGTCTCTGTGACCCTAGGATCCCCAAAATCAATCAGTACCCTCACAGAATATTTATCTATAAAATATTATGTGGTACCCTTCTCTTATTAAGACGGTTCTAACAAAAAAGGTTTCATGTAAATCGGTAAACGCGTTCGGTTGTAATCGTCCCATACACAGACAGACAGACAGCGCTATCTATGAAGCCCCCTACCTATGTAAGTGTTGTGCAAGTTGCCAGGTCATTTATATATCAGAAACAATAAAGTAGGTACCTACCTAATGTTCTGTAAGTGTAATCACCAACGCTGGCCATGTCTGTTAGGTAAGATGTTAGGATGTTAAGCCACAGTTAAGCTCCGTGTTGTCAAAACCGTAAAAAACTGTAGTTTGAATGTACCTACATCACGTCTCAAGCAATCAAATGCTTTGGATAGTAAGTCGCGGAAGATCTAATATATTTTGCGGATTCTCCATAAAATAAAATAATTCGATTTTTGGATAGCCATTACAGGCGATCTATCTATTTTTTTTTAAAGCCAAATTGAGATTAATTCAACAGATTGTTGTGTATTTTTATCACTGTTTCTGTAGTTTAGAACCATTAGAACGGACCGGCAGAATACAAATGGGCCTCTTAACTGACCTTGGAAACTACCCAAGGTCAGTAACAAAGATTTTTAAATCGGAAGCAAATAAGCCAGGTTTGTTTAATAAATAAGTTTTGGTGGGTTTTGTGAATTGATTCGTTTTAGAAAGTGAAATTATAAATTTGATCCGAACTGATCTGAGCTGTGTCTGTTGTAGGTCAGAGTGCAATCCCTTATTTGTCAATGGTTATTTATTTGTCAAAAAAATTGTATTAGCATTGCAGCAACAGTAGGTATACAGGTATACCTAGGCAACCTTTACCCTTTGAATATAGGGTAATCTGTGATATAGTAGGTACCAACTCTACGCACCGCGGGATGAAACAATTCTTTATTTTTCAACAAAAAGCCGACTTCAACTAGCCCTTGTGATGGCGGTAATGATGGCGATTATGAGTAGGAAGGTGCGGCCGTGCTACAGGTACAACAACTTTGCCACCGTCCTACTTTTTTCTACAACTCATGAGTTTACACATTGCGGTTATAGCATTGAAAAAGATTTCGCTCAAGGTTTACTTACCTATTCTATTATTAAATACACTTGATTATATTAAATGTTATGTACGTATGTATGATCTAGATTAGTACCTTTGTTAAATAGTCAGTTCACATTAATTTATACTTAGCATTATTACAATAAGTTTACAGATTTTAGATTTACTAGGTACCTACTATCGTTATAGATGTTCGTCTCTTTGTAGTTATTTCTTGACCTTGAAAAATGCAGCCGTAACAGTGCTTATATTTTATTATTACATAATATATTATGTTAGTCTGTAAGGTATGTATTGAATCTTCGTATAAGGTATTTTTATGTGTGCGTGATTGGATAGACTTTACCTTGCCGTAACACAGTTTTTAACTAGCACGGGAGGTGAGGGCTTGAAAATTGCGCTTAATATGTAATACTTTGTAAAGATTTTAAATAAATAAATGATTGATTGAAAAATGATTGAGGTACATCATAGTTAACAGGTACATAGTAGTTAAGGTACCTACCTACAGAAAGAAGGAAAGAAAAAGAAAAAAAAAATATTTTCTTTTTCTTTCTTACCTAATTTACTTTCGTAATTCCCATCCGTGAATTTTTAACGTTAATCCAGTGGTCTTCTTCATCAGTTTTACTTTACCAGATCATATCTACTTTCTCATAGGTAGGTAGATAGGTATGTCAAATAATAGAGGTTTTAATACAAAAATACATAGGTAGGTAATTCACAAATATAAAATAATTACCTACTTATTACCTACCATAATTATCGAGGTAACTTACACGGTAGGAAACTTGGTTTATTTGAGATCGGTAGAGTAGAGATGGGTCCGGAGATCACACGGACACGGTTGCTTGCTATGGCTGAGGCAGGCTCAGTCCATTACCAACAACCAACGAGGTAGGCATTGTGTTTTATTAGGTGGGCTAAGTAAGTTTCTATATTCTACAAGGTATGTTTATTACATTATGTGACATAGTCATCACCTTACGTGCGCCGCGGTTCCAAAAATCCAAAAGTTAAATCCTTGCACTTTATGGGTAAAACAATAAACACATACACTGAGTAGGTATTTATGGGAGGCACAATCAGTAACAAGCTCACACACTCCCGGTCACAGTGTTATCACAGCACTAGTCGCGCGCGCGGGTTCCCCTGCTCGGGAGACATTGCGTCGGGGTCGGAGCGGAGTGCGGTCGACGCGGTCGGAGGTACGTGCGAGTCGACGCGCCGCGCGGGACTGGCGGCCTGGCCCCGCGGCGCCGCGCGCGCCCCCGCCCCGCGCGCGCCGAGCTCCCATTGGTCCTGCGCCGCCCCGCCCGCCGCCTCGGGGCGGGCCCCGCAGCCTCCAGTATCGCGGCTGCCTTCTCTTCTGTTTACTTTACTAACTCCGCTCCGCACGCAGAGCACACGGACTAGACTACATTGTAAACGGGAAGAATAGAGGCCCATTCATTCATCCCTAACTAATACTGCTAATAACTAGGAAGCCGTGGGTAACTTACACCTGTTTGTTTTAGAAAGAAGATGTAAACTAATTCAGACAAAGGATATAGATTCAGATGAATTAAGCTAGGTACTTATGCCATCCTCTTACCAAAGATTTAACTCTTTGCCTCTTTAGGTACAGCTTAGATAATTTGACATAGTTACTTAAACAGAAAACACACGCCAATGCGTCTGAAGCTTTCTTCGCCGTTAAAGTTGGTTCGTGTTATGTTAACGTGCACCACACACAGAGGTAGGTACCTACCTACCTACTTAGGTAAATAAAAGATTTTAAAAATAATCCTTTATTTTTACCCATCTGCCAAGGAAGGGCATTGTTTTTCGCGCGTATTTAGTATGTTTGTTTGTTTCTAAATTTATATATTTCCACGATTCTTCCAAACGGCTAGATGGAGGTCGACAATTAAGTAGGTACCTATTGTTAAATTCGTCTCAAAAACCCGTGTCCTTATAAAATCCGTATTAAAAAAAAGGCCAAGTCGCGCACTGAGGGTTCCGTGCCATCATACAATATAATATATGATAAAGGCGGTTTATGTTTGTTGGAGAACCTTGACAGCGCCATTTCTTGTCTAATAGGGGAACTAATGTAGATTTTTTACACTTTCGATGATTTTTAAAAAAGTATGCTAATTAGAGAGTTCGTTATAATTTTCACGTAATCTTTACATACACTTCTAATAGCAATAAAAGTTTCAGAGGTTTATCTCAGCAAACTTCGGAGATAAGGGGGGAACGCTATTTTTTTCAACGTTTTTGTGAATAAGTTAAAAACTATACGGCTTAAAGCAAAATTAAAAACTGTTTAATAATTTTCAAATGAATATTCTTTCATATAATACCGCACATGACCATTCGGACTCCACATTTTTTTTAAACCCTTTTCCACCCCCTTTATCTAAAAAACTATGCAAATTAGAGAAATCGCTATAATTTTCCTATAAACTTTACATAGGTACACTTCTATTAGCTATAAAAGTTTTACGGGTTTATCTCTGCAAACTTCGGAGATAAGGGGGGAACGGTCGTTTCTTCAACATTTTTGTAAATAACTCAAAAAATACGCCTTAAAGGAAAAATAAAAACTGTTTATTAAAGTGCTAATGAATACCTTTCATATGATACCACACACGACCTAGTGACTTCACAAAAATTTTGAAAACCCCCCTTCCACCCCCCTTGTCTACAAAACTATGCAAATTAGAGAGTTTGCTATAATTTTCCCATAAACTTTACATACACTTCTATTAACTATAAAAGTATCACGAGTTTATCTCCGCAAACTTCGGAGATAGGGGAGGGGAACGGTTGTTTTTTCAACACTTTTGTAAATAACTCGGAAACGATACGGCTTATTGGAAAAATAAAAACTTTTTATTCATGTGCAAATGAATACCTTTCATATGATACCCCCTCATATGATACCTAGTAACTACACAAAAAAATTTAAAACCCTTTCCACCCCCCCTTGTCTAAAAACATATGCAAATTAGAGAGTTGGGCGTCATAATCGCATAAGCGACAAAGCCCTTCTTAATGAATAAAAAAAAAATTAGAGAGTTCGCTATAATTTTCCTATAAATTTTACATATACTTCTATTAGTTTTAAAAGTTGTACGGGTTTATCTCTGCAAACTTCGGAGATAAAGGGGGGAACGGTCGTTTTTTCAACGTTTTTGTTAATAACTCAAAAACGATACAGCCTAAAGGAAAACTAAAAACTGTTTATTATTTTGAAAATAAATACCTTTAATTATGATACCCCACACAACCTAGTAACTTAAATTAAAAATTTTGAGATCCCCTATCCGCCCATATTTTTTAAGCATTTTTGTATAGGTAGGTATGCTATATTAGTAAAAAAGTGTTGTCTTTAACCATTTCAAATTTCAAGTCATTAGCATCAGTATTTCTCGAGATATCCACTTGTCTTTTTTAAACTTTCGCGATCACGACACATTACAAATTTAACCGGGTATTTATCGCGTTATTTACCTACCTATTACCTATTATAGCGCGACGTTTCGACAGGATTGCACCCATCGTGGTCCCGGGAAGACGATGGGTGCAATCCTGTCGAAACGTCGAGCAATAATAAAGGTAAATAACGCGATAAATACCCGGTTAAATATTTGTTATTAATATATCCATTTGTGACAGACAGACAGAGTGATTCTATAAGGGTTCCTTTTTACCATTTTGGTCCGGAACCCTAAAAAGAGAACATACCTATAAACAATAATTTCGAAAAATACGTATGACTAAAACAAATAATAAAAAGTAAAGATAATAAGCCAGAAAAGGTTAGCCAACAACTCCATGAAGTTTTTCCGTCTCATCGTAAGTCAACGGTTGCAGGACTTCATAGAGGATTCTGTTACATGCAAACCTTGTCCTGCCTACTAATCTCATCTTCAAATCCTAAAGGGCGCTCCACATTCTCAAGAGAATCTCGCGAGAACGCGAGAAACATGCGAGAAACATGAATGAATCATTCACGTTTCTCGCATGTTTCTCGCGTTCTCGCGAGATTCTCTTGTGAATGTGGAGCGCCCTTTAAGGCCGCTCTACATTCTCACGAGAATCTCGCGAGAACGCGAGAAACATGCGAGAAACGTGAATGTGGAAGCGATTCGCGTATTCTTCTCATCGCTTCCACATTCACGTTTCTCGCATGTTTCTCGCGTTATCGCGAGATTCTCGTGAGAATGTAGAGCGGCCTATTATACACAAACGATTATTTAAGTAAGGTCCAAGAAAATTTGAACAGCGCCAAGCAAATCTAGTTTGCCTTTTTTTAGTTAAAAGGTAGGTACTTTGTAGGTACATTTCATGCGCTTGACGGGAAATTAAGATTTAACTAAACTTAAATCACTGTAAAATACGCTCACAATTCGATATTGTTTTAAAACTGGTTAGGTATTTGAGCTTGCCGCTACAGCGACGTCACTTTACGAATATGAAACAACCAATTGAAATACTTGGATTTGGAAGTATGTAATAATTGAACATTTATTAGTAATTCTTACAGTTATATTTGATACATATTTAAAAACATAACATTACTATTTTATTGTTGAAATTGTTAAATGTTTGTCAAAGAAGGACGGCTGTGACGTCTGATTTATTAATGTTCTTTGTGTTTACTTTGTTCTTTACTAATGTGATAATTATGAATAATCATAACTATAATAATAAGTTAATTACGTATATAGTTACCCTATAAAATAATGAGTTGTAAGTATATAAAATGTATTGTTATTCGACCAGAAAGGGCTGTGATTGGTCCACGTTGTACTGGCGGCTATCGTCGGCTGTTTTATGAGTTGTAAATAACGTTTTATGATAAAAGCAGTTGCGAGTGGCTTGCTCAGTCAGTTCTGTTCCGATCACGAGGCGACAAGCAAGTTAAGTACATTGTTTCTTATTGTTATTTCTGCTAGGTTGTTATATCTGATGATGATATTGTTATGCAATGTAATTGTAACGTAATAATAAAGATGATGATGACGATGTTATTTTCGGGTTGTTATTTATCCAGTTTGTTGGACTGTTTGATGCTAATCTCTTAGTGTGTAAATTATGGATTAAGTAATAGAAGAAAGTATAATAAATGATTATAATGAATAATTATCTTATTTTTTATTAGTATAAATCTATAACACGCTCTTCTACAACAACGAGTATCAACTTTATCAACTGTATAGGGGATGGAGTTTTGGATGGAGTGCTGTCTTAATACAGTGTTTTTTATAAATACCTAACTGTCTTACTGTAGGACACCTGAATCTTTTAAAATGTTGAACTTTTAAAATGGAACGCTGGGCTCTTTCTGTCTGATAAGGCTGGTTTTACTATTTTTTATTTGTTGTTATAACGGCAACAGAAATAGGCACCTACGTCATCTGTGAGAATTTCAACTGTCTAGCTATCACGGTTCATGAGATACAGCCTGGTAACAGACAGTCAGACAGACGGACAGCGAAGTCTTGGTAATAGAGTCGCGTTTTTACCCTTTAGGTACGGAACCCTAAAAAAGACCCTAAGTAGGTATAAGGATGACAATGAATTTAAATTATACTCCTGTAAGGCACAAACAACTTCATATTTATCTTGAACTAGCTGACCCGGCGCGCGGCGCGCTTCGTTGGGCGGTAGGTACCTAAGCATTTTTACTTGTGATGATATTATGAGTGTGGTTAGGTTAGTACTGAGTGCTACGATTTAGTTCCTGACTACCAGAAGGAGGGTTATTTTTAAAGCATAGGTATATAATATGTATGTTGTATGTATTTGCATGCCAATTTGGCTACAATTACCTACTGCGTTTGTTAAAATAATAAAATGATTATAATTAAATAAATCATGATTATTTTCCAATTCTAATTAGCCGTGTCCCACTGCTGGGCAAAGGCCTACTCCCCAACTCTCCATGCTTCTCGATCTGCTGTCAATTCGACCCATGCACACATACGATCATGCATATTGGTCTAACTCGTCACGCCATCGTTTCTTCGGTTTGCCGCGGCGTCTTACCACGGCGGAATTATCTATACAGTGGTCCAACTTCATACAAACGGACGAAGCGCGAGCTATACCTACGCGCCTCGATCTCGGCACTCGCTCGGCATTTAAACAGTCGTGACTGTACCGCAGTGACGAACGGAGGTGTGTTGTTTTTTTAACAATAACCGCGCGATTTTTTCACAAAAAATAAGTTCAAGTACCTACCTACGTATTTAATAAGTCGAGTAGGATATACTGTGCTGTTTTTGGTTGCATGAAATCTTCAAGAATGCATCCAGAGATAACTTTTTTTAGATTACCTGGAAACTCAGAAAGGTAAGACTATAAAATAATATTACTTACTACCTAGTAGGTAGGTAGGTACATAATGTGTGTCTTTTTAATGGACAAGTATTTCCTTTTATCTCCCGAGAAAAAAGATGTCTGCATTCTTAAATAAAATGAATAGAGTAAAGGAAAGTGATTGACACGAGTGAAATAGGTAGATAAAGGCGGTTCATGAATCATGATACGGTAGGTACGCTTGTGTAATAACCTCGGGGCATGTGTGTTTCGTTTTGTTAGTTTGTATAATTCAAAGTAAAGACGTGGTATTTTATTTATTATTAACTAAGTAGCTTCTGCCCGCGACTTCGTCCGCGTGGAATAGTTTCTTTGGGCTAACGCTAACTTTTACCCACGACTTCGTTTACGTAGAAGGTGAAAATATTATGGTTAAATAATACCCACGTTAAGCGTAATTTTAGGTAGGTACCTACATCACGCTTTCATCAGTAAGAGTGGAACTTTAAAACGTTAGGTAAAAGTACTGGGACTTATTATCTCATATCATTTAGATTGTAGGTTATTCTAATAATTCATAACTATGTTATTTTATAGTACTTCTGCGTACACTATGTTTTCAATTTATCTATTCAATTCACAAAGTATTATATTTGTTTATATAAAAAAGTATGTTTACAATCACAAAACTAAATGGAAACACAAAGTAGGCAAATTTAATTAAAATGCTGGAGGCGGGCAGCCCTATCGCATGTTTACGTACCGCGCGGCTGTAGGTATTTATTTCAAAAATACGGCCAAGTTAAAATACTGTATAGATACTTACTTATTCTGTGCTACTAGGTAGTAAGTAAAACTATTTTATAGTCTTACCTTTCAGAGTTTCCAGGTAATCTAAAAAAGTGTGAAATGGATCTGGATGCGTTCTTGAAGATTTCATGCAACCAAAAACAGCACATTATATCCTACTCGACATATTAAATACGTAGGTAGGTACTTGAACTTATTTTTTGAGAAAAAATCGCGCGGTTATTGTTAAAAAAACAACACACCTCCGTTCGTCACTGCGGCACAGTCGCGACTGCTTAGATGCCGAGCAAGTGCCGAGATCGAGGCGCGTAGGTATAGCTCGCGCTTCGTCCGTTTGTACGAAGTTAGAACACTGATTCTGTGCTTACGGTGATGGAAAACTTTGACCCCTTGGTGCCCTTAGACCCTAATAATAAAGCTATTTAATCAGTGTAGATTTTATTAATTTCCAATATTTAAAATCACAATATTATATAAAATATAATTATAATACAGGTAATTCTTCTTCAATTAATTTAAAAATTTTGGGAAAGGATTGGTTGCTCGAATTTTCATCATGAACTATGCCGTGGACTATTTTAACTCCGTAATAAATCAGCTTATAATTCAATTAATCCCATCCAAATCAGTCCGGGTTAACTCATATGGTTTTCCCCAGCGCTTATCAAAGTTATTAAAATTATATAACTTTTATTGAAAGTGGCATTGAGAAGCATCCCATTTTGGTCTTATATAAAAACTCTCTCTTTATTAACTGTGCTGAGTCCTTTTATATTCTACTAAGTATCATTACTATTTGTAAAAGCTCTGTTCCTTTGATTTGGAAAAAAAGCATTTATCACACCCATTCATTAAAAAGGTTCTAAAACTGATGTCGTTAATTAGAGACCAATATCTAAACTCTGCATTATTGCAAAATTATTCGAGAGGATTATTTATAACCAAATTTACGCCGCGGTACACCATTCCTTCGACACATCTCAGCATGGTTTCCTAACGGGACGTTCTACCACCACAAACCTTGTTCTTTTTAATGACTTCTTAACGAAGGCCATGGATAACGGCTCCCAAGAAAATGTCATATTATACACTGATTACAGCAAAGCATTCGATAGAATTGACCATGGGTTGCTGTTGTCCAAGCTTAACCTCATCGGCATTTGTTGGCAGGCGATTTGCTGAGATGGTTCTCGTCCTATATTCAAAATCGTTCACAGGCTACGGTTATAAATATTTACATGACTAGTTGGGTTACCGTCCCTAGTGGAGTCCCCCAGGGACTTTGCTGGGCCCTCTTCTTTTCCTTATATTTATCAACGACATTCCTCAATGCTTTCTTAACAGCCACTTACTTTGTTTTGCAGATGAAAATTTATAGAGTCAATAAATCATCCGATGATATTGAGAAACTTCAAGCTGATCTTACCAAGCTGGACAGATTTTGCTTGGTTAACAAACTAGATCTTAATCCCTCGAAATGTTCTATTGTTACTTTTACCCGAAAAACGAATACCACGCCATCAGCTTCTCAAAAATGAATTACTACAAAGGTATACCACGACAAAGGATTTGGGTGTCATGCATAACTCGAAACTTATTTTTTATAAACATGTTGATGCCATCGTGACCAAGAATGTTGGGTTTTATTACGAGGAGTTCGGTTAGTTTCAGTAAAGTCAAAACATTTAAAGTACTTGTACTTTTGTTCGAAGCATTCTTGAATACTTATCGCAGGTCTGGAATCCCCGGTACGGTATTTATATTGATAGGATTGAACGAATCCAAATTCAATTCAATAAGTATCTTTAATTCCGTTTAAAAATTCCTAATAAGTCTTTAACCTCTAATGAACTTTGTAGAAAATTTAATTACGAGCTTTTATTTAGCTTGCCCTGTATGTATGTAACTATGTTTGTTCGCGGAATCTTGCAACTCAATTTTGAAGCAGATATCTTCAATCGATTGAGCTGAAGTTTTATATACATGTTTACTTTGGATGACAATGCATGGTCAGCAATGCGACGTCACTCTGAATCCAACATGGCGGAACACCCAAGATGGCGGACTACTTATTTTTAATGTACCCTTTCATTTGATACCTACCCATATTATTATGGGTAGGTATCAAATGAAAGGGTTTGTTGAGAATAACTCAAAAAATGAAATGACGTCACTCTGAATCCAACATGGCAGAACACCCAAGATAGCGGACTACTTACTTTTAATCTACTCCTATAATATGGGTATCAAATGAAAGGACTTGCTGAGAATAATTAAAAAAAATGAAATGACGTCATTCTGAATCCAACATGGCGGAACACCCAGGATTGGACTGGACTCGACTGGACTGGACTGGCCTGCACTGCACTGGACTGAACTGAACTGGACTGTACTGTCATGTACCTACTATTCTGTACTGTCCTGGTGAACTACTTATTTTTTAATGTAGGTACTCCTATAATATGGGTATCAAATGAAAGGGCTTGCTGAGAATAATGCAAAATATTATATGGCTTCACTCTGAATCCAACATGGCGGAACACCCAAGATGGCGGACAAGTTATTTTTGATGGACTCCTACAATATGGGTATCAAATGAAAGGGCTTGCTGAAAATAGTTCGAAAATGAAGTGACGATACTCTGAATCCAATATGGCGGAACATACAAGATGGCGGACGGACTAGTTATTCTTAATGATAAGATAGATAAGATAATCATTTATTTGCTGAATATAGGTACAATAGATCTTATATAATAACAACAATTTCCAATACATTCTACCTCGTGAGGGCGTGCAAAATAGAATATAATAATTATGGATTCATGCAAGATAGGTAGTAAAATTAACAATTATTTATTGATTATGGTCATAGATTTAGTTAATGTCAAATAAAATAAATTAGATAAAATGTCAACATTTATAATCTAAATATTCTTTTAAGTCATAAAAATATTTGTCTTGTAGCCAATATTTTAATTTTAATTTAAATAAATGTAATTGCATTTTTTTTATGTCACTGGATAATTTGTTAAAAATTGTAATTGCTTGCTGATAAACATTATTTTTGATAAGTTTTAATCTACAATGTGGAACGTAAAGCCTGTCGTTATGTAAAGTAAAATAAAATAAAATAAAAAATAAAATGTCTTGTTTGTCTTTCCAACATATCTGAATGGGTTTTAAAATAATATGGATATTGTTTCACAAACACGCATATTTCCCTTATGTAGAGGTACATGCACGGCAGCGGAAGAATATTGTACATCTTAAACAAGGGCTTACAGCTACCCGTACTCCTAGCGCCACTTATGGCCCTCACACACTTTTTTTGAATAAGAAACGCCATTTCAATGTCGGTTGAGTTTCCCCACAACATTAATCCATATACTAAAATATGATGATACATATCCGTGATACACTTTCAGCGCTGCATCTGTAGATACGCGAAGCCTTGCTTTTTATAGCAAAAACGAATCCATCCAGCTTATCACAAATATACTTTGTCATGTATTTCAGACCATACAGATACCCAACTAAATTATTGTACAATGAATCAGGATTACTAACTATCAGACAACTATATATTCTATATACAGTACTTAAAGTACATAAACACTTAGACTTTGACCCTAACAAAATAACACAGCGTAGGAAAGATAAAATTGTTAAAACCACATCTGTAACATCCAAGTTTGCTGCACGCCAATTTACATCTCAATCCGCTTACCTGCTTATATATAATACAATTAATAAAAAACTGAATATTTATGTCTTAAGTAATTATGAATGCAAAAAGAATCATAAAGAATGGCTACTACACTTAAGCTATGATGAAACAGAAGCACTGTTATGTTTTAGAACGCTCCTAAGCTCTACCCTAGGTATTTAATTTATACTGCTCTACTACATAAAACTATTTAGTATATTTAACATATCAGACATTCTACTCTTTCTTAACACCCACACACACATACTATCACACACACACACACACACACACACACAAACACACACACACACGCACACACAACCACACAAACACATGCGCGTACAGAACAGTTTTTATAAAAATCATAAAGAAATAAGGTCAATTTAACTTATTTCTTTTGTAATGGTTAAATTTTTGTCTTTTCTATAACTATACAAACTTAACTAAATGTAACTCAGTTTTAATAATACCACCCTAAAATTAATCAAAATAGCTTAATCTACTTAATGTTATTGTTTTTGGCAGAGCGAGATTTCCCTAACACAGGTATTATTTACTTAAAAGGGAATCTCAAACTATGTTATTGATAAGTGAGCTAAGTTGATGAATAAATATTTTTGTATTTGTATACTTAACGTGTGTTTTCCAGTTGCAATGTTGATCAAGCCAAATGCCTAAAAACTTAGCTGTATCAATGGGATTGTTATTATAATTAACAGCAACTTTTACTTTTGTTTGTTTATAATAGGATCCGAACTGTATAATATTTCGCACCTCCAGATCTAAAGGAAGTCAACTCAAAAATCTCGTTTTTTTATTAGGGTTCCGGACCAAAATGGTAAAAAGGAACCCTTATAGAATCACTCTGTCTGTCTGTCTGTCTGTCGGTCACAGATGGATATCTCGAGAACTACTGATGCTATCGACTTGCAATTTAAAATGGTAAAAGACAACAGTTTCTTACTAATATAGCATATATAAAAATGTTAAAAAATATTCTTATTTTGATTGCAGGGGGGCGGATAGGGGATGTCAAAAATTTTAAGTGAAGTTACTAGGCCGTGTGGGGTATCATATGAAAGGTATTCATTTGCACATTAATAAACAGTTTTTAGTTTTCCTTTAAACCGTATCGTTTTTGAGTTATTTACTAAAATGTTGAAAAAACGACCGTTCCCCCCCTTATCTCCGAAGTTTGCAGAGATAAACCCGTGATACTTTTATAGCTAATAGAAGTGTATGTAAACTTTATAGGAAAGTTATAGCGAACTCTCTAATTTGCATAGTTTTTTAGACAAGGGGGGTGGAAGGGGGGTTTTCAAAAATTTTGTGAAGTTAATAGGTGATGTGGGGTATCATATGAAAGGTATTTATTTGTACATTAATAAATAGTTTTTAGTTTTCCTTTAAGTCGTATTGTTTTTGAATTATTCACAAAAATGTCGAAAAAACGACCGTTCCCCCCCTTATCTCCGAAGTTTGCAGAGATAAACCCGTGATACTTTTATAGCTCATAGAAGTGTATGTAAACTTAATAGTAAAATTGTAGCATACTCTCTTATTTGCATAGTTTTTTAGACAAGGGGGGTTGAAGGGGGGTTTTAATTTTTTTTGTAAAATAAATAGGTGATGTGGGGTATCATATGAAAGGTATTCATTTGCACATTAATAAACAGTTTTTAGTTTTCCTTTAAGTCGTATAGTTTTTGAGTTATTTACAAAAATGTTGAAAAAAATAGCGTTCCCCCCCCCCCCCCCCCTTATCTCTGAAGTTTGCGGAGATAAACCTTTGAAACTTTTATTACTATTAGAAGTGTATGTAAAGATTAGAGGAAATTTATTACAATTATTAACATACATATAACCGGGTATTTATCGCGTAAATTACCTTTATTATTTCCCGACGTTTCGCTTGGATTGCACCAAGCATGGTCCCGGGAAGACTCAAGAAACGTCGGGAAATAATAAAGGTAATTTACGCGATAAATACCCGGTTATATGTATGTTAATAATGTGTTGTGATCGCGAAAGTTTAAAAAAGACAATTTATTACAATCTCTCTACATAGCATACATTTTTAGAAATCATCGAAAGTGTAAAAAATCTACATAAGTTCCGCTATCAGACAAGAGATGGCGCTGTCAAGGTTCTCCAACAAATATAAAACCGCCTTTGTCATAAATTATATTGTATGATGGCACGGAACCCTCGGTGCGCGAGTCCGACTCGCTCTTGCCCGGTTTTATTTTAGTTTGGCTCACCAACGTTGTCTAAATATCATTACCTATCGACCAACAAAACAGATTTAAAATTACTTCTACTACTCGACGTCGCCATAAACCTGTTTTGATGGACGAGCGGTCCCCGCTCCTCGCCCGCTAAACGGAGACATTGCCAGTTGTAACCAGTGTGGCAAGCCGAGTGCACCTGTCCCTCGTAAACAAAAAGGTATCATTTTGATTTGCATCCATACTGTTGAATATTGTCGATTATATTATTTAGAGTTGACGCCGTATTGTTGATTAGTGCATAAGAAATCAATACTACATTTTGAGTTGAACTCGTGTTGCTGGAAAGTTTTGTAAAGTGTTTGTTTTTATTTTGAATTAATACCGTATTGTTGAAACAAATTTGAATTTGTAATTGACCCTGTTTTGTTCAATCATTTTTTAAACTGCAAAATCTTTTTATAAATTAATTAATTTTGTTCTGTTTTTTCTGGATATCATAGATGTTTTTAACTAGACATTTTTTTTTGTTTTATCTGATACATTTTTGAGTTAGATCTCTTTAGATGGTCTCTGCAAAATACATTTAAATAATCTAGTTTATGAGACCTAAAAAGCTAAACCGATGGCTTATTATACATTTGGCTCACAAGGTCCCATCACTAGATGAAATATGCATTTTATATTTAAGGCAAACAATGAAACGTTTTTTAGTAAATATGATATACCTAAGATAAGGATAACGAAGACACTCTTCCTAATATAGAACCCACTCAACAGGAAAATCTTGTAAGTGTCTTCAAAATTTCGTCAAGCGATGAAGTCTCATGTAAGGAAATCCATGCTGCCTTACCTGCTTGTAGTTGCCAAACCAATTCCACACACTTCAAATCAACAGAAACCTGGTGGTCTTAACTATTATGTTTCACCGATTCGCAGCGATGAAAGTGATATTGATGACAGCGATAGAGATCCCAATTTTGAAAAAGTGTAAGTAAAGCAATATCCTACTGAACCATCTTCCAGTTCGTCCGATACCAGCAGTAGCAGCTGGAGTTCATCAAGTTTATCGGACATTAAAAAAAAAGTAAAAGTAGAAATGGAAATCAAAACAGCTGAGAAATTCTGGCAAAGCCTAGCAGTCGTTGTCAAAATCAAAAAAACAAGTGCCAGAGAGAAGAGTTTAGACACCCCTGTAGAGACAAATGAAGACTCAAATGCAAAAATAAGATCGATGAAATGACCCTTTCGGCGGTTAATGACCACAATTAGAAATGGCCACAATAAAAAAAGACCACTTCTTAAAATGACCACTTCGTGAAATGACCACTTCCTAAAATGACCACTTCGTATAATGACCACTTCTTAAAAGGACCACTTCTTGAAATGACCACATCTTGAAATGACCACTTCTTATATAAAATACATATTACTAGCTGACCCGGTCAACTTCGTACCACCTATCCAGTCAATGAAGTAAGTAGGTATCACCATCAGTGAAACCATTGACAACATTTTAAATAATAGCCGCCCCCGTCCCTATAATACCTACTATTAAAGGTTAACTGGAAGAGATCCCTTGTAGGGTTAAGTTCGCCTTTGTACCTGTGTTATTTTCTATGAATGTATTTTTAACTATTTTGTGTGCAATAAAGTTAAAACGAACCCCGGAGGGAAGCGATTGTATTTTTTGAGGATGTCCAATGGAAGCAAAGAAGATGCTAGATTTAAAGAAGGCGAATATTATTGCAAGATATAATCTCTACATATCTCCTGGGACTCGAGTATGCGAGTATCATCTTCGCTTGGAACAGAATTGGACGGACAGGGCCGGATTTAAGGGAGGGCAACCGGGGCGAAAGCCCCGGGCCTCCACAAACAGGGGGCCCCACAATAGGGACTTCGAAAAAAAATGTTTCAAATTCCAACTAGTAAACATCTTTTCCTTTGATATTTTTTTGGCTCTTTTTCCTTTACCTACTTTGTACATGCATGATTATTTGATTATATTATTCTTAAATATTAACAGAAATCATTGATCTAGATTTGTTCACTCTAATCAGGCAATCAGTAAAATATGAAAATTTCTAATGGCCCTGATAAGCAGTTGCAATTTACTACCCGTCTTGAGGGAGTATCCTAATGGCTCAATGGCTGAGTGGGGTGGTACTTGCCCGCAACCTCGCAGGTTGGGTATTCGATTCCGTGTCTCGACAATTTAAAAAAAAAATATATTCCTCTATACGTATAAATTAATTGCAGTATGTGAACAATTTGTTATATAATTTATAAACAAATCAATTATTATTGACTAATTGGTAATTTTTTTCATATGTTTTATGCAGCAAGATATATAGTTTGATAGGCAAATAATTATTATTGTGACACAATTAAATGCTATCAATTATTCTGATTATTTCTGATTATTCACGAACTTTACTGCATGCAAGAAATTGAAAAAAATCATAGTCGATCAATAATAATTTATTTGTACTTATTAATTATTGTCATACAAAATCCACCTCATCATGACAAGGAGTCAAACGCTTATATTAACAATCGAGTCGTAAGTCATGTGTTAGCGACGAAAACAAATATTCTATCCATATTATATCTATTTGTAAAGGATGAACATGGGGGTACCGAGGGGCGCGGGGTAGGCTCGCGCGCGTCCTACAAATGGACAATGCAATTAGAGGTCAGTCGGTCACTGCAGCGTGCCTCAGGTAACCCGCATGTTCCTCTCGCTGCCAAATTGTACTTTTCTTACCGCGAATAAACCAGTGATTTAAACGTAAAAGTTGTGTCTATAAATAATATTCACCATTAGTTTTCTGCAACGTTATCATCATGCATGATCGAGGAAAGAATGTGCCCATTGAAGTTTCCGTGCGTAATTTCGTCTTCATGTTGTTGTCTATTCTTTTATTAATATACTTTTCCAAAAAGCATAGTTTTCTTCAACCAGCGAGTGTGTTTTTTTTGCCCTTTGCCTGTCCATGTGTATCCACAATAGAATAAAAATTGCCAGTTCGGATGGGGAATTTATAGTATATTCTGCGGATTTTACAAGCCTATTCAGCCATCTATTCTATTTATATGTGTTTGTTAAATACTAAGAGAATCTACTTAATTTCACAATAAATTCACATAAACGTACGGACAAACACACACATACATACACAAACACACACATACATACATACATACACAAACACACACACACACACACATACATACACACTACAAGCACGCGCGTCTACTGTTGCCCGGACTCTTATGAGACCGGCGTACTCAGAAGTTCGCCTAGGACATTCCCCAGCACAAATTAACCAAACGCTTGGACATTATTACTTGCACCACACCTCATGACGTATTTTAGCAATAACAATCTACCCTAATTATTTTTTCTCGTTAATTATGTTTCTGTTTTGTTTGATCTTCTTTTTAAATTGTCTTGCTAACAGTTTTAATTTGTATTTTTGTTTTAAGAAATTATATATAAATGTATTTTAAATCACTGTATGTAAGATAAGGAAGAGTGAGGCCTCCTAATACAGGTATTAATACTTAAAAGGAGGCTTCGATTACTGCTATTATCAATGTTATTTTTGTGAATAATAATAAAAAAATAATAATTTGTGAATAATAATAAAATAATAATTTTGAATTTGAAATTATTTATTGAAAAACTCGACTGAAAAAAATTGTTAATTTTATTTGGAAAATAATTTGGGGCAAGGGAGCCTTCGCTCTTTTGTTGCCATGAGGCCTCTAGACCTCTAAATCCGGCCCTGTGGACGGAGATAGCAAATTTCCATAAAAAATTACTGATTTTAATAGGGTTCATGTGCAGGACATTATAAACATAATGTTGTTACCGTTAAGAATGACTAATTTTACAATCGCAACTGTCCTTGATTAAATAAATGTGTTCATACTAATGCATTTCTTTCTTTAACGTCAAATTGTGGGGTGATTCCTACCTGTTACCTCACACACTAACCGTCCAACCAGGTCGACAGTGGTTGGTCGTTTAGTAATAGACGAAGAAGTGGTCATTTTAAGAAGTGGTCATTTTAAGAAGTGGTCATTTTTAGAAGTGGTCATTTAAGGAGTGGTCATTTTAAGAAGTGGTCATTTCTAATTGTGGTCATTAACCGCCGAAAGGGAAATGACAAGGCAACAGCTTTTCAATGCATATTGGGAACTCGGAAATCTGGAAAGGTAGAGAGAATTTGTAGTGCGACATTCACAAGAAATAAATCCTAAATATCGATACTCAAGTACACAAGATTTAAAGAGCTCTTAACACCGCCTTTATTTTGAGGTTAATGGATCTAAAATAGTATGCAAACCATTTTCCAAATCGACTCTTAACTTGAGCGATAAAACAATAAAAACAGCACTTACCAAAAAAACGGATGCAGGAATGATTAAAGCTTATAGGAGAGGAAACATGAAAACCATCCAAAAACCCACCAACCCACAAATAAAACAGAGTGTGATTGATTTTATAAATATTATTCCAAGAATTGAATCCCACTTTTTAAGGGCTCAAACAACACGACAATATTTCAAGTGACAAATCACTGGCCGATATTTATAGAGATTATAAGCTTCGTAAAATGGATAATTTACCCTTTGCTACGTCTTCAACATTCAACAGATCTTTAACACCGAATTCAACATTTCTGTCTTTTTGCCAAAAAAAGACCATTTTATTTTATTTATTTAAACAAAATCCACAGTCCTTAATCTACCTTATCCTAAATTACATATGTATCCTACGACCAATAACGGATTTACATTATAATAAGTCCATAGTGATCTTTGCGAAAGATACAAGAACACGAAAGAAGAAGGAAAGCGCAAGTTAGCCCAAGAATATGAACCGCGTCTAATAGAGAGGACTTTGGCAAGAACTGAAAAAAATACTACAAAAATAGGACCGATGGTTTCTGGCCTTAGTAAAACGAAGGAAAACAACGTCAAGTCACTATTATTAAACGTCACAGCTGCTTACGATTTGCAAGCTGTATTGCAGATTACAAAGGGACAAATGTCTCTATTCTTTTATAAATCCCGTATCAACTGTTTTAATTTCACCGTGAGTGATTTAAGAGCTAAAGAGGTCGTTCGCTTCTTTTGGGATGAAACAGAAGGAAAGTTAGTTTGGTTTTAATCATAAGTTGCAAGTTGATTTCTCAGCTAACCTACTTTTGTGAATTAATTAGTTATTACCTAAATATTAAGAGAAATGTGCATTTAAAATTATTTTCCAAAGAGTAGATTTGCCTACATTTTTTTGTTATATTTCTGAGAAAACTTATTACTAAAAAGACCTAATACTACTTTTAGAATTAAAGAAAACGAGAGACAATAGTTTTATCATTACTTTTATAGCATTATTAATAAAAAATATTGTTGACCTTTTTGTGTTTTCTGATTTGGACTTATCATAAATAATAAGAAAAGCTATTACATTTTTGATTTATGTGTCTCATCAAAAGAGAGTTAACTCAAAATTTAATTCATCAACACAGAGTCAACTCTAAATGATAAAAATATATACACAATACATACTTGATAAACAAAAGAGAAATAACTCAAAAAATCCAATTTTCTGCTCAAATACATGTCTAAAACACAAAAATCCTATAACATATTTCTTTTAGCTGCACATGTATATCATAAATATAAACAAAAAACTCCTCCAGTGCATCACATGTATGGCAATCAGTTTTTCGTCTTTTCTGAAAAAAGTGTTTTTTTGAGTTGAACCTGTTTAGATCTAGGGGTGCGATTTGTCTTTGTCAAATTAATTTGTAGGTTATTTTTTGTCAACTAGGTATTCAATTGTTTTAGATAAAGTTATGTTAATTTAATTTTCAAATTTTATATTATTTCCCCCTCTTACAATAATTGTAGTATCGTCAGCCAATAAGATGTACTCCAAATTTGTTAAATTTGAAACTTGATTGTAGGTATATCTATTTTGTTTCCCTTAATAATGCTTGACACCTCACCACACTGCTGTCGGTGACTTAGGTAACTTTGAAGCCACTGATTTGCGGTACCTCTTATGCCGTATTTGTCTAGCTTAAACAGCAGTAACGTATGGTCAACAAAGTCAAATGCCTTTGACACATCTAGTAGTAGAGCAACTACAGGAACTTTGTCATTTATGGCTTCCATCACTAATTTGATAACGCAACGTAAGCCAGAGAAGTAGAACTATTTTTACGAAATCCAAATTGCTCAGGGTTCAATATATCATGTCTTGAAACAAATTTTCGCAACCTCATTAACAGTATTCTCTCAAATATTTTTGAGAAAACCAGTACTAAGGCTACGGGTCTATATAATTATTTAGGTCCGACCTAACCCCCTTTTTAAATAGAGGCTTTACTATTATAGACTGCTTTAGTATATTTGGAAATACGCCTTCTTCAAACGATCTATTAATCAAGTACCTAACTAATTATTTCAGAAATATGTATATGAAGCAATTTAATCAACTTTGTATTGATTCCGTCTCTATCTACAGAGTTGGTATTTTTGAGGCTTCTAATAACTCGACACTTTTGTTTTGTCAGTTGGATGTAAAAATATTATTGATGTGTGGGAATCAACGTGTTGAGCCATGTCTGATGAATGAAAATTAAAATTGCTAAGTATTAATTTTGATAAGTCGATAAAATATTGATTAAAATGCACTCCTATAATATGGGTATCAAATGAAAGGCCTTGATGCATTGAAGTATTATTACTAGCGTATAGAATTGTCACCCGCGAACAACAAGTTTGCGCCATGAGTTGTTGCCGGCCGGCAACAACTCATTTAGTCGTTCGTCGACGCCCATCGCGACCGCACGCGAATAAACCCAAATTAAAAATGCCGTCTTGCGTGTTAAAAACGTGTAATTAATCAATCAACTGCGAAGAAAAAAGATAGTGGCGTGACTTATCATCGGAAAGTAAAAAGAATATCAACTAAAACCAACTAAAATTAATTTTTGTACATTATTTTCTATTGTACTGACATTTTGTTTGAAAATCATAGATTATGAAAAGTGATTCGTACAGATGGGATGTGTAGGTACCTACTAAGGGTTGGCGACAAAGGTTTAACTGATTATTTTTAACTCATATTACTCGCCCTATGCCGTCTGTCTGATCAGTAACAGTAGGTACTCTAGGTACCTACTGTAGGTATCTTTTGCAATCGTCATTACTTATAAACTGAAGCTGTATTATACCTATATTGTTGTCTGAACAAATTCTTAATGTAATAGATTGACGACCTCTGTGGCGTGGTGGGCGAAGGTTCGCCTGCGATGCAGGAGGTGGGTTCGATTCCCGCCTTGGGACACATGTTTAGTGATCGCTGCAGATATTTGTTCTGGGTGTTCAGGTCATTTTCTGCGTATAATAATAAATAAATAGGTATTTATGTATTGTATTGTATTTATTATATCAGTTATCTAGTAGCCATAACAAGAGGTCTGCTTAGTTTTGGGCTAGATAATCATCATCATTTCAGCCAAAAAACGTCCACTAATGAACAAAGGCCTCCCCCATGGGTCTCCATGAGGGGTAGTTGCCATACTCACCACGCTTGGCAGGCGGGTTGGCGAGCGCAGTACTGGATGTTGGTATATGGAAAGACGCTGCTGCCCATCTTTCGGAGGTATCCCTTAGCAGGCTCTTACTGCATCCACGGGCATGAGAGGAGGGGCAGAGTGAAATAAAGTGTGGGGTCTAGTTAGTGTAAGTACCTACCTACCTATGTACGTACTTGTTGGATAAAATACCAATTTATTTAAAAAAAATGACTTTAAACGCTTAACGATTCGTTTTAATTTAATGTACTTAAATATTTTTACGTTTTGAAATATAATATTCATAGGTACCTACTGCATTAACATTACTGCATTAATAGCTGTCTGAAGTGTCCCTTCTGCGGTGAAAAAAATCTATTAGAGCGACATGTTGTTACACTATGTTGAACGAAACGTGTAAGCGCCACGAAATTCACGGCGCTTACGACGTTTTGGTCGCGAGAAAACTATTCTCTATTAGCGATCTAGCGCTGCATGTATTGATGGTATGGATAGACGACATTCTAATCGTGTAGCGCTGCAGCGAATACTTGTGTGCGGGGGCGAGCGCGCCCCGCGCAGCCACCCCCGCTGTCATCAAGTTGCGACACGTTTTTTGTTTGGTATAGCTACTCTAACTATTTACAACTCACTGCCTTGATGAGAGTTACTCGAAAAATTAAATGACATTACTCGAAATCCAACATGACGGTAGGTATACCGTCTGCCATCTTGAGTAAGTAGGTATACTTACTCAAGATGGCAGACTAGTTATTCATGCACTCTTACAATATGGGTATCAAATGAAAGGACTTGCTGAGAGTTACTTGAAAAATTTTAAGACATCACATCACTCTCAATCCAACATGGCGGTCATGAGGTGAACAGACAAGAAACCAACTGTCCAGTGATTAGATAAGTAAAAAATAAATTTAAAGAAAAAAAAACTTTTTAACAAACAAGCTTTTATTTAAACGTACCTAACCATTAAAAAAAATAAAATAAACATTTTCCATTAAAGTTTAATGTCAACATAAAACGTCTTTACACAATAAGTAGGTATAGGTACCTATGTAATAAAAAAGCTTGTCGCGAGATTAACCTGTGTGCCTGTAACTTGATCCAATTTTTTTTTCAAACAATGTAAAAATTCGGGTATCTACCTGCTTAAATCTCGCGACAAGCTTTTTTATTACATATATTGTGTAAAGACGTTTTAAATTGACATTAAGTTAAATATATAAATTAAACTTTAATGGAAAATGTTTATTTATTATTTTTAGTGGGTACGTTTAAATAAAAACTTGTTTGATAAAAAGTTTTTTTTTCTTTAAATTTATTTTCTTTCTCTTTCTGTGAGACGTGAAATTGCCGATCTATCTTTTCTGCTCAAAATAACTTCTAATACGATTGATTGTCCTGAATTGCTTGGTAAAATCTCTATCAACACCCCTTCTAAATTAACCCGATTTACTTCTGTTATTTCCACTCCCACTGTAGGAACTAACTACAGACAAAATTACTATACCTATATGGCGAGCTAACGATCACTTTAATTTGTAGGCAACATGACTTGGATCTATTCTGCTCAAGCGTTAATTCAGCCAGACAGCGGTTGAGCGTGAACTATTTCGATAATAGCCTAAATAAATATAGGTGACTAATTATTAGATGGTACCTAGTTTATGTTATAGTAGATAGTATTTTATTTTCCACCTTGTTTTTGTGTCCGAAGCATCATCATTTCAGCCATAAAACGTCCACTGATGAACACAGGCCTCCCTCATGGATCTCCATGAGGGGTAGTTGCCATTCTCACCACGCTTGGCAGGCGGGTTGGTGAGCGCAGTATGGGATGTTGATACACGGATAGACGCTGCTGCCCATCTTCCGGAGGTATCCCTTAGCAGGCTCTTACTGCATCCATGGGCATGAGAGGAGGGGTATCATTCTACTGCCGGCACCCCACGGCGGTCCGAAGCATACCTACTGTTTATAGTTTTCTCTCTTATTACTTTCTTATATCTATTTGTGATAGATAACCTATTTACTTACTTGCTTTGTTTTCACACTGTTGTATACTAGTTTATTATAGCTGTTGGTTGTCCTAATATATAAATAAATATATTTCAAAATGTATGTGAAACTGTGGGGTGCCGGCAGTAGAATGTTACTGCTCCTCTCATGCCTGTGGATGCTGTAAGAGCCTGCAAGATATACCACCGGAAGATGTGCAGCAGCATCTCGCTGGGTATAACAGTACTGAGCTCACGACCACCCGCCAAGCGGTGAGCATGGCAACTGTGTCAGTAGCAGTGCTAGTAATAATACTTCAATGGTCAGTAGTGGATATTTTACAGCTGAAATTATTATTATGATGTGAACATGATATTTTTTTATGTTTCAAGTACAGTGTTTAATAGGAAAAAGGAGGTGTGATTAATAAAGCACCTCTGTTTTAATGTCAAAAAATATTTATTTAAAAACTAAGCCATTTTTATGTAACATGGTATAATTAAATATTGAAAAAACCTTAGGTGATAACCCGGTGCGTGGGGCAGGAGTCACCAATGATGCAAGTCAAATTGACATCATCAGTGGTGAGATAATTAGTACTTATTGCAGCATGTAACATACAGTATGTATATTTAGTATTTATGATGGTAAATGTCTTCCACTCTGGACTTCCATGGCGGTGAGACTGGAGATGGACTAGTGACTACTAAAAACTAGGAGTCAATTAATCCGTTTAGTCCACACCACATCATTATCACCACAATTTTTTTTGCAACAATTAGGTTCGCAGTTCAGAAATGCTAGTAACATTTTTGGTTTGTGGAGGTATGCATCCATGGATCAGACTACGCTTGTTTTTGATAGTTGGTTAATATCTTAAATAACTATAGAGACATATTCACATTAGATTCTATCACAATATTTGCTGCTTCAGATCATCACACATTGCTCAACAGATTTGAATAAGCGACAGAAACTCGTGATGAGGTGCATCACACTTCTAAGCAGTTCCCAATGAATAAGGGTCACATCAGGGTAATCCGAAACCTGGTCTCATCGGAGCACTATGCTGATGGAGGTAGGCTCCTGAGGTGGTCCAGCAGAGCGCGCTCAACGAGCGGCAAGGTGAAACGGTCGAAGGAGGCGCCGCAGCACACGTGCACGGGACAGCGCAGCGCCGCCGCCAGCCGCCGCGCCAGCGCCGGCGCCGCGTCCTGCGGCCCGCCCGCGCCCAGCAGCGCCGCGCAGGCCGCCGCCGGCGCCGGCAGCCCGAGCGCGGCGTGCGCCAGGCGCGCCTCGCTGCCCGCGCCCACCCACACCAGCAGGGAGCCCGGCATGCGGAGAGTCGCGACGCGACACACCATTTCGCCCTTCCACACCTCGATTTCGTACACTCGCCATGCGCTTTCGCGGTACGTTATGGTCCGCTTCGAGGTGATCGTGCGGGGTCTACCTCTCTTCGCCGCTATATCCATTTGAGGAATCTGGCAGTTCGATGCGAGTTACTTATCGATCAATTCGAGAGCGAGTAAAAACAGACATGTAAGATCAGCGCATCACAGAAAGACATACCTATAGCAACAAAAATATATTATTTTCCCGCAAAACATAAGCGAAAGCAAAAACTACATTTCGACACCTGCAATTTAAAACATGGTAACTCATTTTTCACTACTTTTCAGTAGAGCGAATCAAAGATTTAAAAATTTCTTACTTTGTTCCTACAAGTCCTAGGGCCCTCCAACTTTGTAAATATATGTAAAAAGGAATAATCTACATTGCTGTATGACTAATACGTTGTTTACTTATGTATTTTATATATTTTTATGACTTACAATGATGTTTCACGAAAAACGGTTTTCTAAATTACAGTTGTAACTCAGACATACAATGCAATTTAGTATGATAATAACTAATTCACCGAGAAAAATAATTGTAAGTCTGAGTTACAATGCACAATATTTATTTCATTCTACTATTTGAGTTACCATAAAAATAAAAAAAATAATTAATTAGCAAAATTTTTATTATTATTATTCTAAAATATCAAAATTAACCTAAAGCTAACCTTTACAATCAGGTTCACAAAGTTTCTAAATTTTACAAAGTAATGTAACATAAACATATTTTTAAAATATTGTATTAAACTTTTTAAGGACGTACAGTTCCCGTTAGGCTTTATTGTATTTGGGTGGAAGTGGGGGAATTGTCTTTTGTGACAGAGGAATGGCTTGCTTCACCCTCCAGTTCCACGAACTACAATAAAGTTTGACAGATAATGTAAGATGAAATAGATAAATTAAATCTTTACTGAAAAAAAATAACCATAAACAAATCAGCCTTTCAATTTATATCATCATATCATTTTGCCTCTGCTTCCACGCAAGTTCATTATATTTGCGTGAAAGCAGAGGGAAAATGATCAAACTTTGTGTCAGAAAGATGGCTTCCTTCATCGTCCAGTTTTAAGCAACTACAATAAAGTTTGACAAGAATGTAGCACAGAATTTTTTTAAATCTTTTAATTTTTTTTATCCGCTCTATTAGTGCGTGCATTGCGTCACCCTCATTTTGAGAGTGTCCAACTTCGAAAAAGTGATGATTTATAGTAATATTGAACATCTTGCTATCATACGCGTACATCGAAAATACTATCCTATTTTTATTTTGTCCACCGCAGCTATCGGAGTAGTAATTGAATTCAGTATAACCTTCCTGAACCTTCATTTTTATAAAGTCGAAAACAAAACTACTGATTTCATTCGAGCCTTTACGTCCGATAGTTTCGTCTCACACATAGCAATATCCTACACGTTTACCCATATTAAAAATAGTGAAATTATAAGTAGCAAGTTTCCTTTTATAAAAAAAATTTATACTTCTGACTGTGGAGTGTTTAGAACATTTTGTAAATCATAAACTGCTGTTACAACAGAATCAGAGTTCTTGGCTCAGTTCTTGTCAATGTCCTTCAAAGTTCTAACTACTTCTTTATTTGCAACATGTAAAGCTAAATCATGTTCTGACTTACTTTTATCAGTTACACAAGCGTTTCTAAAAATGTCACATTTGGGGCGCTGGTCCTTCTTAGGCTTATTAAACTCAATATTAAATTTCGTGATAAATATTTGTCTATATTGCAGAGATGTAGCCACTTCCTGATCAGGATGTTTTTCTTTCATAAATTCATTATATAACTTATAAAGAATAGGTAAGCTTAGTTCTGCATCCAGGTATTGTTTAGATGATCTACTTCTTACGTAGTGTGAGTCTACCAATGGTATTTATATGTGATTTCGAATAGATTGTTTAATTTGGTCGGGAATAATTTTTTGCGCGAGCGATTGCCTCTAATATAATTTAAAATGGTACCTGTAGCAGAATTATTCATTTTTTTGAAAAGAGTTTGTATCCACATATCGCATATTGAAAAGGTATTTAATAACATAGTTTTACAAGTTCGTATTTCTTGACCATCTAAATACAAATAATACTCAAAAGAACACTTACGTCGGCTAGATGAAGCTGACCCAGCCATAATTTGTTTTCTCGAAACTATTTTGACAAGTCGACTTGAATAATCAGCTGGTTTATTATGATCACCTAATGACCAAAAATTATTGAATATTGAATTTCTTTGGTTTTCTATAATCAATTCTCGACATTTACAACCACAGCTTGGCTTAATTTCTTTTTTTGGTATTAGCTGTCCCTTTCTATTAGTGAATTCTTCGCCTAAATTTTACTTACGTTTCAAATATAATTATGTTTTTAAGAACGACAACATCGTAACTCAATTTACGATGAAAGTTGATTAAATATTTTCATTTATGTAAACTATCTTACCAAGAAAAAAATTGTATATTATGTTACAATTATTGTTTCGTAAAATTATTAATACTTACCACGAGCAAGTGTGTGTAACTAAAGATACCTTTTTATCAGCGTTAGTGGACGATTAGTTACAATGTTTTTACGCTGGCTAAAATCGTAACGGGAGTGAATTAAGCTACAAGGGTAAGTGCAAATAAAATCGCATTTTTTTATTAGTAAGGCTGTGTTTATAACTCAATTTCGCAAAAAAGTGAGTTACAATGTTTTAAATTGCAGGTGTCGATTTGTGCTTGGCTCCGTTATCGTAGGATAAGTGTTCTGTCTCTGTCTGCTGTTCTGTTCTGTCATGTCGTGCTTGGTTGGTCTCAGCTGTCAATTGTCAAGGATAAAAGTCAAATTCAAATCGACACAATCACCTTGATATTGCTATTAGCCGTAGACTTTTAAACAAAAAAAAAACTAAGCTTTATAATATAAAGCTAATTTACGAATAGGTATATCAAGGAAAGAAAAACTTATCAACAATTTACGATTCCAGTGGGATCCCACCGAAATCGTCAAAAGGAAATTGATAAGGTTCTTCATGTAAAATGTTTCCTTGGTTATACACCATAAAATTACAAACTAAGTTACGAATAGACATAAACAACATACAGTTTTCCAACGTTCAAACTTGATTACTTTTTCATTCCTTCGTAAATCTTATATATTTTGTAGCGTAATCGCATACATAGACACAGAATTTTACCGTAATCGTATGCCTTAGTACGCCATCTATTAGATGCTTGACAAACTGCAAGTTACTCATAACTGCTCATAACATAAAACCACAGTGTATAGATACTTATTCTGTGACTTTCTGTGATAAAACTGTAGTCTGCGGTAAAAATTAATGAAAGCGCCTCATTGTTAGTAAATCTTACTGACAGAATCTTACTTGTTATTTTGGCCAATAAGATATCGACATTTGTATCTAGTAATCTACTATTTGACGATTCATTTGTCGTGTTTACACATGATTGGTCAATGTGAAATTAAAATTACAATTGTACCAATCACGTCTTAGATGATGCTGTCATTGTCAAACAACACCAACAACCGTCCAACCACATACAACCAACAGCACGGAATCTTATCCATCCGTATGCTTCACTTCACTCACAATTCACAAAGCAAGCCCATTTTAACTTATCATTCGTTCGAGCACCACTTCGTTTCATTCGACTCAATTCGATCTGCTGTGCTGGTCTTTGTATTTTCATTTTTATTTGAACTTGTGAAGCGTGATGTTTTGTGTTTAAAAAAAAGGGGGTGTCGTCGGTGTGTTTCTTAATAGAAGATAAAAGAGGCCTAGTCATGAGATACAACAAAATACTTTGTATCTGCGTCCTGTTCCTAACAGGTAAGAATATTTCGCCGACGCGGCGGCGGCGGCGCGGCGGTGGCAACGCGTTTTAAAAATAAATCTGTGCTAGTAAATTGCACCAAATGACTTAAACTTAGTCCATTAAAATAATCAAAAGAACATCACCGCATCAGCCTGGACTTCTCATATAATTTATTAGACTGTAGACCTAGAACTGTCTGGCAGTAGGGACACCTCCCCTTAATATTTGCCGGCTTGCTAGCTTTACTAAATTATGTGTGAGTTATCTGTAAACACTGGGGTGCACATTAGGTGTCCATTTACCTGTTGGTTGGGGACCAGAATTTACCACATTCATTGTTAATATAAAAATGTATTACTTAATGCCTTACGCTTTTGCTATTGAGCCTACTGTCCAGCTTTCGTGTCAAAATCTTCCCTCCTTATTTGTAAAGTAATGAGCATGGATTGGATTTAATCATGATACATATGTGTTGCAGGATGTACATTTGCACAAGAAGAGGGAGTGGCGGGCTCCGTGGAAGAGGTCACTCTGGATGCTGACCTTGGGTCTTCCCGTGAAGGCTCTCGCACAGGTGAGTGTATTACCTTTTAGAACACTTAACCCCTAATAGAATCTGATGCTTAAGCACAACTTAATTAACAGTTTTATGAATATATAACAAAAAAAAAACAATACAATGCTTAAATTTATGCAGCACGAACTCTTTGAGGAGGTTATCTTTGTAACTAAACTAGTTGTTGAAATAAATTATTTACACATGTCAGTAATGGCCCATGCCGCACAGTAACAAGTGTTGATGAAGTAATTAAAATATAATCTGTATTCATTTCTAAAATAAAGATCAGTAAAAAAATATATACAAAAAAATTAATTATTATAAAGATTCTACTTACTTATAGTTCAATTTATTTACTAAAGCTATTAAAAAAAGACCATGGTTTTAATTGGTCATTTTATTTGTTTTACATACCTGTTGTTGATAGGCATTTGTGATATCTGTATTAGGCTAATCTCTAAGCTAATAATCTGTGATAACTAGTGATAAGTGAATTTGCTTCTAATTTATTTATTTATTAGGACAACCAACAGCTATAATAAACTAGAATACAACAGTGTGAAAACATAAAGCAAGTAATAGGTTATCACGAATATAAATTTGTAAGAAAAACTTACTTTAACAAATGACATTTATGTAAATGTTTTTGAAAATTTTGAATTCCGTTTTGAAATTACCAACTATGAAAATAAAGGAATGAATTTTGGTGATTCAGTAACATTACTTATTTTTATTTTATTATTGATGCTTGGAAAATTAAAAGATTAACAATAGGTATACCATGAGCTTTCACAATTACACTCGCTAGTTATAAAAATGTATGAAAACTTGTACAGCGCCTCTAGCGGATAGTTTGGTATTAAAATATGATACTATGGCGACTGTAGTTTGGGCTTCATTTGCTTAGAATATCTTCTTCTTATTTTTTGGCTTCTGTGACTAGCGGTCACAATTCTGCCAGTGTTCTGTACAATGATACTTTCATAAATTACGCACTCCGGCGTAATCCAGCTTAGAAATTGGTAGCATGAGTTACAAATCTGATATATGTCATAGTAAAGTGCTAGTACTGCTGTAGTAATGTCAGGAAATCTAACAGTGACAACTCATGGTAGACACAGCTTATAAAACAAAGAAATGGTAAGGAACACAGAACAAATCTTGAAGACCTTAAACAGTTTTCACTTTTAAAACTTAATATAAATATTAAAGTTAAATTAAACAAAGGTATATTTATGGACGGCACAAACTAAGGGAGGAGGACACCCGCAGTGGGGGAAGCCGGCTGTGGGTGATTATTTATATGCTTGCACGGTCGTGACGGTCGCCAGCGTGTATACAGACGAAAGAATGAAAGGTTTGCGCCATGTACTGTTGTGGAAACAGTAGGTTACCAAGCACGCACTGACTTGGTGATCTTCGAAAGAGGTGGAATAAATGCTCAGGGGTATTGTATCAGAAGTGTTAGATAGAACCTAATGTAATGCCATTTGCTCCATTTATCGGCAAATATTTTTTTATTAATGCAGGATAACGCTCGCCTTCACGTTGCTTGAGTCGTTACCGAGTACTTGGATACCGTCGGCATTCGAAAATTATCATGGCCATCCCGGAGTCCAGATTTAAATCCCATTGAACACATATGGGACAATTTAAAAAGACGCGTTCGAAGCCATATACCAGCTCCAACCACCATAGATGAATTAAAACAGTCCGTGATTGAGGAGTGGCAGAATATTCCACAGCAACAGATTAAAGATGTCATCGACAGCATGCCAAACCGTTTGATGGAAGTTATCAGGGCTAGAGGTGGAAATACGCATTATTAGACATCATTATTTCATGTGTTTTTTTTTATTTTTACTCCATATCATCACATTTCCCAATTAACAGTAATTACTGGTCAGTGATTTTTGAAGAATTTTTCATTAAAAAAATACTAATTCAAAACAAAATCATCTATTATTTAAATCAAAATCCCTACGTAATACAATAGCATGCAAAAGTATAACCACAAATTTTTTTTTCGCCAAAAACATGAAAAGTCCAGGTGGGCGGTGAATAATGTGCCTGTGAGTTTACATATTAGTACATAATTATATAAATAAAAATCTGTGAAAACAATATTAAAAAAATATGAAGCCTTTAAATTATGTTTAAATACAATTAAGGATTTTTGAAAATATTATGTTTTCCATTAAATAAGTCAATATAGAGTACAGTGCATTGTACGACAGGATTACACCCATATCCTGGGAAGACTGATAATGTACCTGAACTGATTAATTTACATTATCAGCTAAATTTAAATCAATTGAATTTCAAGAATGAAATAAATTTAATTTGCACAGAAATTCAAATATACCAAGGCTGCCCGAGATAGTCATTTGCCAGACAAGCCTTAAATGATGAGTTGTAGGGTAAGATGCGCCTACTAAATAGATAGATAGATAAATCTAGTTGCGCTTCTTGTCATCCGCGGCGAGCACGCGCAGCCGCGCCTTCAGCCACGCCGAGTCGCGCACGTGGTGACTGCGCCGCCGGTCCGCGCGCGCCTCGCGCGCCGCGTGCTCGCCCGCGCCTGCGTACCAGCCGTACCTGCGGACAAGCCGAGCCGCGGTCAGTGCCCGCTGCGCCCTCTCCCCCCCCCCATGCCCCCCCCCCTCCCGCGACATACGCACACGTGCGACTCGGTGAGCGGCGCCGGCAGCGTCTCTCGCGGGCCCAGCGCGAACATGTCCGTGATGCGCTGCAGCGCGCGCTGCTCCGCCTCGCGCTCCGCCGGCTGGCGGGAGTCACGCGCGTAGAACTTGCCAGTTACCGTGGCCGCTGCAACAGAAATACGTCGCGCGTATCACCGTCTCCTCCCCGCGCTATCGTCTCCTCTCCTCATTTCGTTTCCTACACTCGATACTGACGCAGCGAGCGCGGCTTGACCGCCGACACGTAGGAGCGGCCCGGCTCGCGCTGCGCCGCGAAGCGCAGCTTGAAGGAACTCTTGTGATGCGCGTCGTGGGCCTCCGCCCTCGGCGCCCCGTCCCCCGGCGCGGCCGCGTCCGTCGCCGACATCGCGCGAGTCAAGGCGCGGTCGCCGGGCGACGGTTGCTAGGAGACTCTTGTTTGTGCGCAGATGCGGAGGCGGTGCTGCGCGAGGAGGAGGCCATCGACCCCGACGCGCTGAGCGTGGCGCAGCTGCGCGAGCTGCGGGACAAGGCGCAGAATTACACGTTCCAGACCGAGGTCAACCGCATGATGAAGCTCATCATCAACTCGCTGTACCGCAACAAGGAGGTAGGTGGCGCGCGCGGTGCCGCATCCGAGTGCGAGCGCAGGCGCCCTGACTAACCGTGCCCCGTCCGTCGCAGATCTTCCTCCGCGAGCTGATCTCCAACGCGTCGGACGCGCTCGACAAGATCCGGCTGCTGTCGCTGACCGACCGCGACGTGCTGGAGACCAACCCCGACATGTCCATCCGCATCAAGGCGGAGCCCGACAAGCGTCTGCTGCACATCATCGACTCCGGGCTCGGCATGACGCGACACGACCTCATCAACAACCTCGGCACCATCGCCAAATCCGGCACTGCCGACTTCCTCTCCAAGATGCAGGACGTCGAGCAGGTACGTGCCGCCCCTCGCGCCCCCCGCGCCGCCCCCCTTCCCGCCGCCCCTCTCATACCCCCCCTCCCGTGTTGCAGAGCGGCGCGCAGGAGATGAACGACATGATCGGGCAGTTCGGCGTCGGCTTCTACTCGGCGTTCCTGGTGGCCGACCGCGTGTCCGTCGTGTCCAAGCACAACTCTGACCTGCAGCACGTGTGGGACAGCGACGCCAGCTCCTTCACCGTGGCCGAGGACCCGCGCGGGCCCACGCTCAAGCGCGGCACGCACATCACGTGAGTACGGACCCTCGCCCGCCCCCCTCGGCCCCCTCGGCCCCCGCCGCCGCTCACGCTCACCGCCCGCTCGTTTCAGGCTGCAGATGAAGGAGGAGGCGTCGGACTACCTGCAGCCGGACACGATCCGCGCGCTCGTCAAGAAGTACTCGCAGTTCATCAACTTCCCCATCTACCTGTGGGCCTCGCGCACCGAGACCGTCGCGGAGGCGGAGCCGGCGCGCGACGAGGACGAGGACGCGCAGGTGGAGGAGGACGCGGAGGCGCCGCGCACGGCCGAGAAGACGGTGTGGGACTGGGAGCTCATGAACGACAACAAGCCCATCTGGACGCGCAAGCCGCACGAGGTGCACGACGACGAGTACACGCAGTTCTACAAGACGCTCACCAAGGACGCCGAGCCGCCGCTCTCCAAGTGAGTACACCCCGCGCCGCGACCCCCCCCCCCCCCCCCCCCCCCCCCCCCCCCCCCCCCCCACCACGCACGCCGCTACAACCCTCTGTCCACAGGGCGCACTTCGTGGCCGAGGGCGAGGTGTCCTTCCGCGCGCTGGTGTTCGTGCCGCGCGCGCAGCCCGCCGACACCTTCAACCGCTACGGCACCAAGAGCGACCACATCAAGCTGTACGTGCGCCGCGTCTTCATCACGGACGAGTTCAACGACCTCATGCCCAACTACCTCGCCTTCATCCAGGGCATCGTGGACAGCGACGACCTGCCGCTCAACGTGTCGCGCGAGACGCTGCAGCAGCACAAGCTCATCAAGATCATCAAGAAGAAGCTCGTGCGCAAGGTGAGCCCCGTCCCCGCCGCCGCCCCCGCCCCCGCCCTCACCCCCGCCCGCGGCCCGCGCTCACGCCCGTCCGTTGCAGGTGCTGGACATGCTGCGCAAGATCCCGGCGGACGAGTACGCGCGTTTCTGGAAGGAGTACTCCACCAACGTGAAGCTCGGCGTCATGGAGGACCCGTCCAACCGCGCGCGCCTCGCCAAGCTGCTGCGCTTCTACTCGTCGCGCTCCGGGGACGAGATGGCGGCGCTCGAGGACTACGTCGCGCGCATGAAGCCCACGCAGAAGCACATCTACTACATCGCCGGCGCCAGCCGCCAGGAGGTGGAGAAGTCTCCGTTCGCGGAGCGCCTGACGCGCCTCGGCTACGAGGTGCTGTACCTGATCGAGGCCGTGGACGAGTACTGCCTGTCCTCGCTGCCCGAGTTCGACGGCCACAAGTTCCAGAACATCGCCAAGGAGATCTTCGACCTTGAGGAGGGTGAGTATGGGCTGGGTGAGGACGGCGCGGGGTGCGGTGGGCGGTGGCAGTAACGGCGTCGTGTTGCAGACGCGGGCGCGCTGGAGCGGCAGGAGGCGGACAAGGAGCAGTTCCAGCCGCTGACGCGCTGGCTGGGCGAGAAGCTGGGCGCCTGGATCACGCGCGCCGCCGTGTCGCGGCGCCTGGCGCGCTCGCCGGCCGCGCTGGCCGCCACCGCCTTCGGCTGGACCGGCAACATGGAGCGGCTGGCGCTCTCCAACGCGCACCAGAAGGCGGACGACGCGCAGCGCCGCCACCAGCTCACGCAGAAGAAGATGCTGGAGATCAACCCGCGCCACCCCATCGTGCGCGAGCTGCTGCGCCGCGTCAAGGACGAGCCCGACGCGCCCGCCACCGAGCAGGCGGCGCTCACGCTGTACCGCACGGCGGCCATCAGGTGAGTGTGCGTGTGCGCTACTCAACCCGCGCCACCCCATCGTGCGCGAGCTGCTGCGCCGCGTCAAGGACGAGCCCGACGCGCCCGCCACCGAGCAGGCGGCGCTCACGCTGTACCGCACGGCGGCCATCAGGTGAGTGTGCGTGTGCGCTACTCAACCCGCGCCACCCCATCGTGCGCGAGCTGCTGCGCCGCGTCAAGGACGAGCCCGACGCGCCCGCCACCGAGCAGGCGGCGCTCACGCTGTACCGCACGGCGGCCATCAGGTGAGTGTGAGTGTGCGCTACTCAACCCGCGCCACCCCATCGTGCGCGAGCTGCTGCGCCGCGTCAAGGACGAGCCCGACGCGCCCGCCACCGAGCAGGCGGCGCTCACGCTGTACCGCACGGCGGCCATCAGGTGAGTGTGAGTGTGCGCTACTCAACCCGCGCCACCCCATCGTGCGCGAGCTGCTGCGCCGCGTCAAGGACGAGCCCGACGCGCCCGCCACCGAGCAGGCGGCGCTCACGCTGTACCGCACGGCGGCCAGCAGGTGAGTGTGCGTGTGCGCTACTCACGCCGAGCCTCCGCCCGCAGGTCCGGCTACATGCTGCAGGAGGGGCAGGCGGTGGAGTTCGCGGAGGAGGTGGAGCGCATGCTGCAGGGCGCGCTGGGCGTGGCGCCCGACGCGGCGGCGGAGGCGGAGCCGGCCGACGAGCCCGCCGACGAGCCCGCCGACGAGCCCGCCGACGCCGACGAGCTGGACGCGGACCACGACGAGCTGTAGGAGCCGAGCGCGCGAGACTGCCACTGGAGTGCCCGAGGAAGGATGTTTTTATATTTTAGTTTCGCCGATGGACTGTAAATAAATTATTAATATTATATTTATTTTTAGAGTTTGCATTGTTTCTATGCCTCCTCGCCCTTCTCATGAATGTTTATAAACTGACGTCTGAATTCGTCCGAAGCCCCCGCCTTGTAGTTGTATAAAAACACAGCTAAACCGCAATTAAATAATATATAGGATATCTTTGAGAGAATATTTTTGGCGCGTCTATCGTTTGCTAAAGACAGGGTGTATTATAATATGTGTAGTAACCCCTAAGAGGTGTGATGAAAACAAGTAGTTTTGCAAGGGGGAAAAATCGGGAATTCGTTTTTTTATATTTTTATTATCAATTTTACTAGTTGGTGTTATGTGTAAATGATTCAAAGGTCAAATTTGGATTTCTCAATATTTTTTTAATTAACCTCTGTGGGTCTTTTTATTTGTACATGTACGGCAACTGTTCGCAGAGTTCAATGACCTCGACAATAATAACCTGACATTAGGTTGGCATTATCGTATAATCAGCTGTGAAAGTTAAAACTTTCGCAGTCTTTTCTTGAGTTAAAGAATCCTGAAAAGTCGTAGAACAAAAGTAGTTCCTTGGAATGGTCAGAATCACCCCCTTTCGGCTTAGTAAACATGTTATAATACATCCTGTATAATCATCAGACACGAAAGTACCTATTATAGAGCCTTGTGGTACTCCAGAGGGAATGGAGGCGAAGTTTGAGCAGAAGCCACCTATGACCACCGCTTGGGAGCGGTTAGGCAAATAGGACTCCAGCCATCTGAGTAGGTTGCCACGGATGCCGAGCTCGAACAGCTTGTGAAGGAGAATGGTGTGGTCCACGCGATCGAACGCTTTCTGAAAGTCTGTGTAGACCACATCTATATGCGATCCTCCATCCAAATTGTTAGTAACATTGTTAATGAAGACTTCTGAATTTGTGGCTGTCGAACGACCTTTTATAAACCCATGCTGTTCTACCGGGATGGAGGTGGATAATAGAGGGTATATACGATTATGAACTATCTTTTCAAATATTTTACTCAAAAAGTTTAAAATGGAAATAGGGCGATAATTTTCAATTACTGTTTTAGAACTCTTTTTATTGATAGGAATTATGAAAGCTTGTTTCCAGATGTTCGGAAAAAAATCGTCCCTACAACGATTGAAAATCATTGGATGTTGGCGCACCCAACGTTGTTGCACATCTAATAAAAAATATTGGTGGGATATTGTCGCTTCCTGCTCCTTTGGTTTCATCTAAATTTTGTTGCCTTTAGCAATCATCCTAGTAGAATCTTCTCTTTCTAAGTTTGGCAAAAGTAAGATAATCATTAGGATTTTTGTACCGTTTTTATGAGCTTTATATTTTTCTTTAATTAATTTAATAAGAGCACGGCTATTACCAGATCAGATAATTATAAGTGCTGGAGACGCGTGTTTGCGGTATGAACTGAAATATTCATTTACGTAAGATGGTATAAAAATCATCCACTATATCATTGGTACTATCTCCGTCAGTCTTGAATTTCCAGTAATTTATTTATGCTCTTAAAATCGTTACGTCTAAATTGATACTTTTATCCGAGGTTGAGGTTTTAATGGTGGTATTGAAATGTCTGTAGCTATAGATAGGGGTGGATGAAAAGTATCCTCATTCACGATGTAACAAGAAGATTTATTAATGATAGATAACTGATGATTCCGAAAAAACTAAATCAAGAGTATTCAATTCAATTTATTTATTATTCAGACAATTTTACAGTCCAATGTGTTAGTCGGCTTATAACTAGGGATTAATACTTAAAATTAATTAATGATTATATTATTACTTTTGTTTGTGAGTTTATTGTACTGCGAAAGACCAAGGACTGAGTAATCAGATCTAATGCCAAATTATGAATTTCAACGGAACATTTTCTTATTATTGACAGATCTTCAGATGCCCAATTTACACAAGGGAGATTAAAATCACCAACCACCATAAAGTGACCATCAGGATGAGAGTTGATGACTTGGGTCATCAAGTCTATGAAAGCATGGGTTCGTGAGATCATATTTGCATTGGGAGGAATGTACACAACCGCAATATCTTGCACAGAACCGAGAGCTTGTGCAGAAATAGTAACACAAATGCATTCTAAATCTTGTCCTTGACACTCGGGTCTCGCGCAAGCATACTAATGTGCTGCGCACAAGATCATTACTCCGCCCCCAAATGATGCACGATCCCTACGGATGTAGTAGTATGGCGCCGATATTTCGAACGCGGCAAGAAGAGGAGAGGAGTTTTGAAAGTCACTGGCCTAGATGCTTTCGACCTCAGTGTTGTGAAAAGATGCGTGCATAATTTCCATAAAACGGAAAGGGAACTGCCTACCATAAAAATAAAACCGGGCAAGAGCGAGTCGGACTCGCGCACCGAGGGTTCCGTGCCATCATACAATATAATATATGACAAAGGCGGTTTTATATTTGTTGGAGAACCTTGACAGCGCCATCTCTTGTCTGATAGCGGAACTTATGTAGATTTTTTACACTTTCGATGATTTCTAAAAAAGTATGCTATGTAGAGAGATTGTAATAAATTTCCTCTAATCTTTACATACACTTCTAATAACAATAAAAATTTCAGAGGTTTATCTCCGCAAACTTCGGAGATAAGGGGGGGGAACGCTATTTTTTTCAATATTTTTGTACATAACTCAAAAACTATATGACTTAAAGGAAAACTAAAAACTGTTTATTAATGTGCAAAAGAATACCTTTCATATGATACCCCACATCACCTAGTAACTTTCCAAAAATTTTGAAAATGCCCCTTCCACCCCGATTGTCTAAAAAACTATGCAAATTAGAGAGTTCGCTATAATTTTCCTATAAAGTTTACATATACTTCTATTATCTATAAAAAAATCACGGGTTTATCTTTGCAAACTTCGGAGATAAGGGGGGGGGGAACGGTCGTTTTTTCAACATTTTTGTAAATAACTCAAAAACGATACGGTGTAAAGGAAAACTAAAAACTGTTTATTAATGTGCAAATGAATACCTTTCATATGATACCACACATCACCTATTTACTTTACAAAATTTTTGAAAACCCCCCTTCAACCCCCCTTGTCTAAAAAACTATGCAAATTAGAGAGTTCGCTACAATTTTCCTATAAAGTTTACATACACTTCTATTAACTATAAAAGTATGACGGGTTTATCTTTGCAAACTTCGGAGATAAGGGGGGGGGGGGAACGGTCGTTTTTTCGACATTTTTGTAAATAACTCAAAAACTATACGGCTTAAAGTAAAACTAAAAACTGTTTGTTGATGTGCAAATGAATACCTTTCATATGATACCCCACATCACCTATTAACATCACAAAATTTTTGAAAACCCCCTTTCCACCCCCCTTGTCTAAAAAACTATGCAAATTAGAGAGTTAGCTATAATTTTCCTATAAAGTTTACATACACTTCTATTAGCTATAAAAGTATCACGGGTTTATCTCTGCAAACTTCGGAGATAAGGGGGGGGAATGGTCGTTTTTTCAACATTTTTGTAAATAACTCAAAAACGATATGGTTTGAAGGAAAACTAAAAACTGTTTATTAATGTGCAAATGAATACCTTTCATATGATACCACACATCACCTATTTACTTTACAAAATTTTTGAAAACCCCCCTTCAACCCCCCTTGTCTAAAAAACTATGCAAATTAGAGAGTTCGCTACAATTTTCCTATAAAGTTTACATACACTTCTATTAACTATAAAAGTATGACGGGTTTATCTTTGCAAACTTCGGAGATAAGGGGGGGGGGGGAACGGTCGTTTTTTCGACATTTTTGTAAATAACTCAAAAACTATACGGCTTAAAGTAAAACTAAAAACTGTTTGTTGATGTGCAAATGAATACCTTTCATATGATACCCCACATCACCTATTAACATCACAAAATTTTTGAAAACCCCCTTTCCACCCCCCTTGTCTAAAAAACTATGCAAATTAGAGAGTTAGCTATAATTTTCCTATAAAGTTTACATACACTTCTATTAGCTATAAAAGTATCACGGGTTTATCTCTGCAAACTTCGGAGATAAGGGGGGGGAATGGTCGTTTTTTCAACATTTTTGTAAATAACTCAAAAACGATATGGTTTGAAGGAAAACTAAAAACTGTTTATTAATGTGCAAATGAATACCTTTCATATGATACCCCACACGGCCTAGTAACTTCACTTAAAATTTTTGAGATCCCCTATACGCCCCCCTGCAATCAAAATAAGAATATTTTTTAACATTTTTATATACGCTATATTAGTAAAAAAGCGTTGTCTTTTACCATTTTAAATTTCAAGACGATAGCATCAGTAGTTCTCGAGATATTCATGTGTGACAGACAGACAGAGTGATTCTATAAGGGTTCCTTTTTACCATTTTGGTCCGGAACCCTAAAAACTAAGACAGAAATTGCAAAGAGACATTGATTTCAAAGGATCTGAAACAAGCCTGAGGACCATCCTCAAAAATTTAGGCTTCAAGTGGAGAAAGACACAAAACAACAGGAAACTGTTAATGGAGAAATGGGATATAAGATTAAAAATAATTGAATATTCAGAAAACATTACAAAGTATAGACAAGAAGGGAGACCCATAATTTATACCGATAAATCATATCGTCGGTGATACGTCAATACCGCTTATGAGCACTGTAAATACCGCGTATCTGCACTAGTAGCGAAATTGAATTATCGCACGAAGGGATTCCTCACGCTAATTTGCAATCTAAGGGGTCAAGGCTAATTATCTTTATCATACTTATAAAGTAGGGTACAGAGACGTCACAAAGTGCTCATAAGCGGTATTGAAGTATCATCGACGATATGTAGATTCATCACATTAAAAACCAAAAGCTTGGAGTGATGAGAGCAATGAAGGTTGTAGAAAACCAATATTTTAAGGACAACGCTTTTGTCACTCACTGTACACGCAGGAGGAGAAACAGGTTTTGTACCAAACGCATTGCTAATATTTACAGCAGGTTTTTTTTTTTTTTTTTTTTTTTTTTTTAATAATAATAACGTTTATTGAACAAAATCAAGATATTACACATATTACACAGCAGTGGCCCCCAAACTAGGAAATCCTGTATCTTGGGGACCTCCTTCCTTATGAACAAATAAGTTAGATATATAGACAATAATTTAAACGTTAAACAAAAGATAAATATTATGTTAAAAGATACAAAATTTGAGAAAGAAAACAAAATTAAAAGGCTATAAAGTGCTAAATTAAAATTAAAGGTACATACAAATTGACTTATATATTAATTTTTTTTATTTAAAAATTCTTAGTCGGTAAACTTATGGTAACTTGTGTTTAAATATTATACATGTGTGTGTGTTTGTGTGTATATACATATATATATATATTGTACATGTGTGCGTGTGTGTGTGTGTGTGTGTGTGTGTGTGTGTGTGTGTGTGTGTGTGTGTGTTATAGCGCGTGTGTGTAAGAGTTGGTTTGAAAACCAAAAACTATGCAACAAAAGTCAGGAGATGCTCAGTTTCGTTGTAATCAAGCGACAAAAGCCAAGTCGTAGTTTTAAATTTACATTCTGTGTGGGATTTGTCGTGAATACACAGTAATTTATTTATTTTATTATATAGGTAGTTAGACATATAAGTGAATTGGTGTTGTAAATAGGTTGTGCGGGACAGAGTATTGCTGCAAATTTTGTAGTTTCTTCGTGAGATTGGTAAAGCCTTGTTGTAGAGAGTTGTTTTGTGTTTATTTAGGATGGTTTGTAAAATAAATGTTTGTCTAATAGTAAGTAATTTACTTTCTATGTAAAGTTGTCTGGTTGGGTACCTGAAGGGCTTGGAGAGCATGACCTTAATGACACACCTTTGTGCTCTTTCAAGAGGTAGGAGATGGGTTTTCCGTGTTCCACCCCATACTGTTATACAGTATTGCGCTATTGTTTGACAAAGTGCTTTATAGACAACTAGTATTAGGTTATAAGTGGCTATACCCCTTAGTTTTTTGAATACCCAAGAAAGCTTACGCATTCTACTTGCCAAAATTTCAGTGTGTAAATTCCATTTACAAAGATCGTCTACCATGACTCCTCGGTTTATAGAATCTTTATTTCTCAATAAGAACAATAATATTCACTTGGTTGAGAACATTTAAAGTTTTTTAACATGTAAAAGTCTACGCATTAGTGCGCTACCTGCTAACCTTAAGTAATTTAATTTTAATGTAATGTACATACAAAACAAAACCGAGAAATCAAAGTACCAGAACAAATTACTCAGTGATAACTAAAACAAAAGGTACTGATCTTCGCAATCATGTCATTTATTTATCTACCTGCATTCCTACACACGTTTGTCTATTTCACAGCTCAACGTCTACGCGTGTGTGTGAGTAGTGCGAATAGTTGTTTGCTACAAGTACAAGTCGACCGGCCGCTGCATTGTTCTAGTCAAGCGTTATTGTATTGCAGTGGCATAGTGTGCGTGAGATAGTCCGGGAGTCAGTGGTTTAAGTTTTACATTTATTTAGTTTATTTTTTTTTACATGCTATTAAATAATGTAAAATATCATTATATGATATTAACTTTTTTTTTTTTTTTATTCTTTGCAAATCTATATGCTTAGGTATTTATTTAATGAAAAGAAATAATGTGGTAAACTATTTTATATAAACAAAATATATTGTGCAAATAAATTGTATTGCTGTTTTTATTATGTTTTTCTGTTATTTAATACTATTTGTTTAACTTTGTTTCTAAAAAGTTCTGTTATTTAATACTATTTGTTTAACTTTGTTTCTCCTAGGTATTTAATTTCATTTGTTCTTTTAATTTCTAGGCAATCGCATTTGTCAGATAATGAACAAGTACAATTATTATTGTGTAATTTTAGTGTAAAGTCCTTGGGTGGTTTTGTGTTTTTGGTTATTGTAAAGGTCATAAATTTGGTTTTGTCAACGTTAAGAGTAAGAAGATTTTCATTAAGCCATTTAAATACCTCTTGAATGCCATTTTCTGTAATTGAGTGCACCTCAGCCCAAGACCCTCCATGAAATACTAGAGCCGTGTCGTCTGCAAAGCTATAGACAGTGCCGTTGTGTAAAGTCATGTTACAGAGATCGTTTATGTAAATTAGGAAGAGACTCGGTCCGAGAACACTGCCCTGTGGTACGCCAAAATACATAGGAGAGGGATTACTAATGTAAGTATCAATTTTAACTCTCTGAAATCTATTTGTCAGGTAGCTTTCAAAGATTTTAAGAGGGATTCCACGTATTCCAAATTTATTCATTTTATCTAAAAGTATGGGGATAGATACGGTATCGAATGCTTTTTTTAAATCGAGAAATACTCCAATAACCTTTTTATTTTTGTCGACTAACTCAGTTATGTTGGCTACTAATTGATTTATTGCGTCCTCAGTGTTCTTTCCCTTTCTAAAGCCGAATTGAGAAGAAGATATTAATTTATTTTTTTCCAGAAATGAAATAAGTTGCCTATTGAGCACTTTCTCAAGTATCTTAGATAGAACGGGTAGTACAGAAATAGGTCGATAATTATTGACTAATTTTTTGTCTCCTTCTTTGTGGATTGGATGAATAAGGGATATCTTAAAAACATCCGGGAAAATACCTTTCTTCATACAAAGGTTGCATAACTTAGTCAGGTATGGAACAATAATATGCTTGGCCTTTTTGACGAAAACAGTTGGAATGTCGTCCCAACCACTCGCACTATTATTATTAAGGTTCATTATTAGGGAGTCAATTTCAGTCTCAGTCACATCTAACAGCACTATGGAGTTAGGAATTAGGGACTGTAATCTTGTAGAACTATAGGCTGTAGAACCTGGAGAGTGTATTTTCTCGATGTCACGAGCCAAACGTTTTCCGATAGAGGCAAAAAAATCGTTTATATAATTAACTGATTCACCAGGTATAGTTTTTGTTGATAATAGATCTGTAGGAGACGTTTTTAATTTATTTGTGTTTGTAAGCGTTTTTATCTTTTGCCACATAAGTTTAGTATTGTTACCAGCTTTATCCAATTCTGCTCTTTCATGTTCAGTTTTAAGTTTTTTTATAATCGAGTTACAGAAATTTCTGTATCTTGTATACGTTATTTTGAGAACTTGATTTCCTGGGTTTTTCTTTAGTTTAAGATGCATACGGTCTCTGTTTTGTATGCATCTAAGTATACCCCTAGTAATCCAGGGCTTAAGGATTCTTTGACTACGGGGTACCAGCAATAGTTTTGTATGACTGTTAATAGAATTCATAAGAGCATTAGTTAGTGTTTGCGCAGCAATATTTGGGTCAGAGGTTTCCATAATTGAATTTAAATCCGTGCTTAGAAGGTGTTTTATAGCATCTTTATAGTTAATTCGCTTTACAGTTTTTTCTGCTCTAGTGTTAAGACAGTTATTGGTAGCAAGAAGCACAGCTTTATGATCTGTAATAAAGGTGTTGAGAACTAAGCATGTTCCGGTATATTTCGTTTTTACGAAGACATGGTCATAACATTTCTGATCTCTCGTAACAAGTGTGTGAGCTGGAAAAAACCCTAGGCTGTAAAGAAGGTCTAAATAGGTTGAGCTGTTTCGATCCTCGTTTTTAGGTTTTATATCGATATTAATATCTCCAACAATGTATATGTTATTAAAATTGATTAATTTGTTTATTATGTTTTCTAAAGAGTTAAGGAATTTTTCAGTGCTTAATATTGATGGTGAGCGATATAAAGAGATAATTGCTGAGTCGTTGTGTTTTATTATAAGACATGTTCCGTCAACAAATTGTGGCTCTTCAGTAGTACAGGGAATAGAATCTCTGACGTATGCAACTATTCCATCATTTTGGTTCCTCAATTTAGTAGTAAAGAACGTTTTGTAGTTACTTAAAGTAGGAGGTGTTAAATAACTTCTTAACCAACATTCAGTAAGAATGATAAACTGGGGTTCTAAGCTACATCTATGAAGCAATACTTGAAATTCGTCGAGGTTTTTATAGACACTTCTAATGTTAAGTGCCATAATTGTATTTATTGTGTCAGTATTGTTAATAATAGAAGTTTGTGCAATCTTCAGGATTACAAAAGGTAGCTCGCATTATGCTAAGGTCGTCTAGCTCACTTGTTATAATATGAATAGGCGTGTTATCCATATAAGAATTTGTAAAAAGTCTGTGTTTCAGCTAAATGATCGCAAGCCATAGTGCTTTGTGCTGGAGTCTCCAAGGTTATTATCTTACACTTCGTGATAATATATCGCATAGGGTTTACATGTTTTCTAATTTGATGTGTATGTGTTAATTGTGTGATGCGTGCGTGTGTGATATTGTTTATGAATATATATGTGTGATTTGTGTGTGTATGTGTTTGAAAAAATTGTGAATCTTTTGTGTATTGTGTTAGGTGTGAGATAGCTAATATTTTTATATAAATTAACATGTTAATTTTAAGTAAAGACATTATGTATAACACATCAGTTACAAGAAGAATATAGAACTGTACTAGTCACTTTTTAGTTGGCAGGCGGTCCATGTCACTGTCGCTAGAAATGCGTATGGCTGGTTGGCCGTCACCTTTTCGCAGGTATACATATCCGTGTGAAGTCCAGCAGTACTTAAAAGAGTTTGTCCTAGCATAGTCCCTTGCTAATGTAAATAGTTTCTTATTTTTTGTTGTTAGAGTTTCCGATATGAAGACTCGAGTAGATGGTCCAGGCAAACCGAGTGAAGACGACTCTAGTAGTCCATTTCTGTCGCGTTTAAATTTTTTCAAGGATTCCAAAATCGCATCTTTAGCTATAACCGACGTTAGTTCGACAACAATCGGCTTAATCTCAGCTTTCGTCTTTGTCCGAAATACATCCTTAATCTCATGATGTTGGATCGGAGTTTGAAGCTTACGACTTATCTGGATAACCATATCACATAGATCTTTTTTGGTTTCTCCTGGTTTCTGTGTAAAGTTACGAAGCTCAAGGCCCGAAGACCGAGCAAGTCTCTCTATATTTTCTAGTTTATCTTCCAGTGATTTGATGTAGAGAAGCTGATCTTTTTTCTCATTTTCCATCGCAATGAATTTCTTTTTCAGCTCGTTGTATTCTTCGGAAAGAAAATCGACGGTTTTTTGAATTTCTAAGTTTTGTTGTTTAATTTCTTTAACAGTCGACATAACAACGGAAAGTTTGGATTCTTGTTGTGACATAGAATTAGACAAAAGTTTTCTCAAATCATCAATTGATGTTTTTAGTTCGTCTGTACCTATTTCGCGTCTTCTTTTCCCCAATTTATGTGCCACATAGTTAACTCTCTGTTGCGCGCTAAACGTTGGCGTTGTTTGAATAGGTGGTGGCGCTGAGTCATAGTCGGTCTTGGGTACGCTCTCCGTTTGCATCTGACTAGGCGATGGGGGGCAAGATGGAGGGGTACGAGCGGTGCGAGGCATTTTACGGATTTGTACCAGGAGAACAGCGTCAGTTAAGAGTTAAATAATTAGTGACAACAATGTGTTAATTATTCCCCGGTAGAAACAAACAACCAAAATCCTCGCCTGCTTAAGTGAAAAGTACCAGGCGATAAGGAGATATGAGGCGGTGTAGTGAAGCGCAGTGCAGTCCACGGGTCCACTGACGTCACAGAGCGCGTAAGAACAGTATAGCAAGATGTAGTCTATTGCTCGCACGCGTGCGGCCGTTGCTTACGTACGTATTAGGTGGGGCGTTGGGCGAGGTAGCAGGCGTGGGGCGAAGCCGGTCGGGTCGATGTTTGTAGGACCTCCTCCTATTTATGCACTCCTATTATTTAAACAAACTATTTTTGCGAATTTTGTTTAATATTTTTTTTTTATTTTATTTTAAAATACAACAGATTTGGGTTGGTAAATACGTCTGAACTCCTCAGAGGTCCGGGTGGAAGGGTTTCAAGGTTCAAAGCTCGGTGACTACCATGATAATATGAATTTCCAAAATTATGACAAGTGGTTGCGGACCCAGTTGATTCCTAACCTACCACAAAATTCTGTTGTGGTGGTGGACAATGCATCATGCCACATCAAACAAGAAGAAACTGCCCCAATTAGTACCACAACCAGGAAGGCAGACATGTTAGCATGGCTGCGTGAAAAAACATTGAACATTGCCTTACTATGCTCAAACACGAGCTGTATAAATTAATATGCTTACATAAAGATTTGCATAAAAAATACATGATTGACAATTTGGTGGAAGCTCATAATAACAAGGTATTGAGGCTGCCACTTTATCATCCCGAACTGAACTCCCAAAGAAATGGCATGAGCAGCTATCAACATGCTGCCCAGAAAAATGTATCATGCAAACTTAATATTAATGAAAACTTAATCAGAGAAAAAGTGGCAGCGATGGGTGATGTTGTGTAGATATAACTTGATGCTATAGTGCCATCTTCCCGTTTCAGCTTCGCCATCTGGCTTTGTCCAATAGACATATCTCTCGCAAACACTGGAGCCTTTGTTCCGTTCTATCGTATCTTTAATACGAGCTGTATTAAAAGTACGAATATCGTGCCGCAAGGATTTTTTAATTTGTCTATTGAGCTGCCTATGTGACGTAGCATCATCGGGAGACTGCAGTCGTAACAAGCGTCGTTCAGACATGAGGTTAAGAGTGTCTTCAGAAAGTTAGTTCTATTTGTACGGGGTGTCTTAAAGAACTGAGACCCCACCGTATGGACGATTATCTTCTAGACAATCAAATCGATTGTGAGATCGAGTTGAAAGCTCTCGAGGTTTTGGATATGTGCACGAGTGGGTCGGAGCGTAGATTTCATCAGACGGGACCTTTCAAGTCTAACGTTCATATTCAATGTGCCTCTAACGATTCGGTGATCACTTCCGGTTTTCACCCTGTGAATCACAGTGACATCATTGAATACCCGTTTCTTGTTGGTCAAGATGAAATCAATCTCATTTCTCGTGAAACCATCGGGACTCATCCAGGTCCATTACCTGTGAGGCGGCTTCTGGAAGAAAGAATTCATCATAAAGAGTCCTTCTTTCTCCAGAAAATCGGCCAGCCTCTGTCCCCTGGGGTTCCGTTACCCATATCCAAATTGCCCCACTCTCAACTCATCATCGCTTCTATTGCCTAGCTTTGCATTGAAGTCCCCCATAACAACATATGTACATAGACTCTACTTCTTCATCTGGGTGTAACGAGGTCGGTGCATAGACCTGAACGACCTTCAGCGAATATCTTTTAGATATTCTGAGTGTTAGGTATGCGACCCTGCTCGACACACTGTCGATGGTAATAATGTTGTTGATGAGTGACTTGTGGACGAGAAACCCGACCCCACCTTGAGATTTTTGGTCGCCTTCCCGGTAGTAGAGTAGGTTAACGGACTTGAGGGATATCGTGTCCTCGCCCTCTCTACGGACTTCTGACAATCCCAGAATGTCCCAGCGCAACCTACTCATTTCTTCTTCCAGTTAAACAATCTTTTCGTCTGTCCTCAAGGTGCGGATGTTGTGTTACCAGGGCCAGTTGTCGTCGTGGTGGTTGGTAGCCGATCGTCTCCCGGGGATCTTAGCACCCCTAGCCCCGCCGTTGCCATGGCTGCTACCGTAGCCAGGACTAGCGGGGCCGCCGGGAACTCGGGACCTGGTCCTTGTGTGTCTGTTCATGAGGGGTTTTTCCCATACTAACCACGCTTGGCAGGCGGGTTGGCGAGCACAGTATAAGTTGTTTTAAAAACTCGGTAAGACGCTGCTTCCCATCTTCCGAAGGTTTTCCTTTGCAGACTCTTACTGTATCCACGGGCATGAGACGAGGGGTAACATTCTCTGCCGGCACCCCACGGCAATGTATAGCTCCTCTTTAAATGGGGGGAACATATTGTTTTATTATTTAATTATAATGATTTATTGTTACTTAAATAAAAATAATTATAATCCATGATGACACGAGTTTTTAATTTTGCAAACATTTAATTAGGAAGCAGCATGGGTTATACATATATAACACAGAATAAGTAAATAGATATTTTGTGTATATTAATTGTATATATATATTTAAATATACAAAGATATTATGTTAAATAATAACATTATTTATTACCGAATAATATTTTTTTGTATATGTTTGAAATCTACGGTAATAACACATTATACATTTAGTATTAAATAAAAGCAGGTATAGTTTCACCAGTTTGCCCTCATGCCCTCATAAGTGGACAATTGTTTTGAATAAAAATACTGTAGGATGAATATTAGCATTAAAGTTTCTACCTACTAATTTTATATCAAGTTTGTACAAGGGGTTGGAATGATAAGAAAAATATTTTAGTATGTTGCCTTTAAAATTCGTAGGTATTCGCAGTTGGTTCAAAAGTTCTGTCCTGATATACAGAACATTATGTAGAATTTTGTAGGAAGAAACCTACAAAATTATAAATTCGGGCCTTTTTTGTTTGCCGCTACCTGGTAATAAAAAAAATGGTTGGTGGAAAATAAGTTAGATCTTTGTATAATAAATAATAGACGGTAATTATCTCGCAAAATGTTCTGCATTCAAATAATATTTCAGTCATGATTTTTATTACAAAAAAAAATGCTTAAAATGGTTTTCCACTTCATTGTACCTACATGCGTGACTTTGAATTTGCGGCTACGTTCACAGGGCTCAAGAAGTTTTACGCGAACTGAACCCATATTAGAGGAGTATATTAAAAATAAGTAGTCCGCCATGTTGGATTCAGAGTGACGTCACATAGCTGAACATGCACATCCAAAGAATGACGAGCTCTGTGGCGCAGCGGGCGAAGGTCCGCCTGCGACGCAAGGGGTTGCGGGTTCGATTCCTGCCTCGGGACAAATGTCTGTACGATCTGCAGATATTTGTCCAGGGTGTTCTGGGTGTTTTTCTATATATAATAAAGATATCTATCTATATAGTATAATGTATTAAGTATATCAGTCATCTAGTACCCATAACACAAGCTCTGCTTAGCTTGGGGCTAGATGATGCTGTGTGATTTGTCCATTATTTAAAAAAAAAAAAAAAAACATGTATTACCTACATTTCAGCTCAATTGGTTGAAGATATCTTGGTGAAAACATCTTTACATCATTGTCTCCTGCTACTTGTACAAAAACTGGAATCAATTGGTATTCGAGGTACTGCACTCTTATTATTTACGGACTATTTAAGTGATCGTAAGCAAAAGGTTAAAATAGATGACTTCATTAGCAAAGAAAAATCAATTGAATACGGTGTCCCTCAAGGCAGTGTACTTGGCCCTACTTTATTTTTGATATATATTAACAATCTAAGTAAAATGAAAATCAACTAAGGACAAGTCGTGTCATACGCAGATGATACTACAATTGTATTTTCAGGTGACACATGGGACTCTGTGTTTAGTTCTTGTGAATCTGGTCTGAAAAAGACCGCAGTATGGCTAGACCAAAATCTTCTTACCCTAAACACACTCAAAACAAACTACATCTGCTTTTCTATTTATGATAACAGCCAACCTCCACCTGATTTACAAATACAAATTCTCAAATACAGCAACTGTGACCAATACTGTTCATGTATCAAAATAAATAAAGTGCAGCAAACTAAATATTTGAGTGTAGAGTGTAGTAATAGACCAAAGATTATCTTGGCACATGCACATCGAACTTATTATGAACCGAACAAGAAAATTAACATGAACATTCTTTTGAATGTTACAACATACCTCTCCTCACAACCTCTCTAGCGCAATCAGTTTTAGATTATTGTTTGCCAATATGGGGAGGAGCCACTAAAATCAAATTTTTAGAATTAGAAAGAACACAGCATTCACTATTAAAAGTCATATTATTTAAGCCTTTTAGATATCCTACATAAAACCTCTACCTAGACGCAGGTATTTTATAGGTAAGAAAACTTTATATCAAGCAAATAGTTCTCAAAAAACATAAAAATCTTACATATGATCCTAAACATGCAAAAAATCTGACTAGAAGAAAGAAAAATCCAGTGACTACTTTACCAGTGCAAACAACTTTTGCAAAAAGACAATACCATACTCAATCATCCCAGATATATAAATAAAGATCTTAATTTGTATCCATTGACTCATTATTGTTGCAAAAACGCCGTCACTGAATGGCAGACGGCAAAAAGTTATGATGACATTGAGAAGCTAGTACAAGCGATGATATTATAAATAAACTGGTAGTATAAAGAGTATAGATTCCTTAAAATTAAATTTATGCATGTCTGTTAAGTTTCAATTCAGTTTACCTTCATTTATATTCTGTTCTTATAAATATTAAAATAATGGCTATGTAAGAATGGAGTCTTCTAGCACAAGCAATGTTTGCTTAAAAGAAGACTCCAAACCCTATGTATATCTAATTTACCTATAAATTACAGAAATAAACATTTTTGTTTTATGTAGGCCTTGTTATGTTTCTAAAATACTAGAATTTAGTTCCTATCATACAACCTGTCATTACAATAATAGTAGCTTCAATTAAAACAAAAAATAACATCATAAAAATATAATTTAAATATCATTCTACTCTTACACAATGAAGTTTAGACTAGGCACGCATTTCCGCGTAGCGTTCCTTTGTCAGAACTCAAACATCACTTCATGCGAGACAGACAATTGCACGAACAGCCCGGCATACACTTGATTGTAGTTTGACTACCATACGCCGGACGAGGGCCCGTCAGACGGGCAGCAGAGTGCGCTCCGGCGGCGCGCGCGGCAGCTTGGCGCGGTGGTAGGCCAGCACGCCGGCCGCCGCCAGCGCCATGCCCGCCAGGTTCAGCGGCGGCGCCGGGTTGCGCAGCACCAGCAGCGACGCCAGCACCACCATCACGCGCTTGGCGCTCGACGCCACCGCGTAGCCCAGCGGCGACACGCGCGACAGCACGCTGAACGCCAGCATGGCCTGCACCCACGCCAGCGCGCCGTCCGCCGCCAGCAGCAGCGCAGCGCCCGCCTCCAGCTCGGCGGCGGCCGCGCGCAGGTCGCTCCAGGCCCACAGCGGCAGGAACAGCGCCAGCGCCAGCTGCGACAGCACCAGCAGCAGCCGCAGGTGGTGCAGCCCCGACTCGCCGAGCGCGCGCTTGCTGTAGATGTGCTGCAAAGACAGCAGCGCCGCCGCCGCCAGCGCCGCGCCCAGCCCGCCCGCGTCGAACCCGCGCTCCGTCAGCGACGCCACGCCCACGCCGCCCGCGATCAGGAGCAGCGCCCCGCGCACGCGCGCCGGCTGCCGCTCGCCGAACAGCACGTACGTCAGCGCCGCCGTCCACAGCGGCGTGGTCGCCTTCACCGTGTGCGCGTACGACACGGGCACCTTCCACAACGAGACCTGCGAGCACAGCGTCGTCAGGAACTTGGCGAGCGCGAGCGGCGCCAGCGCGCGCCACCAGTAGCGGCGCGGCAGCGCGCGCGCGGGCGGCACGCGCCCGAGCCGCAGCGCCAGCGGCGACAGCAGCACGGTGCCCAGCAGCTGCACCATGCTGACCGTCATGGGGTACGGGAAGCGCGTGAGGGCCAGCTTTCCGACCACGTTGGACGCCGAGCTGGCCGTGTACCAGGCGGCGCACAGCGCGCCCACCACCAGCGTCTCGCGCCGGGACTCCTGCATGCTGAGCTCCGCGCGACCATCGGTTTCGGTCGCGAGCTGCTAGCGGCGAGACCGACCACGCATGGCTCCCGCCCGAGCTTCTTCCGAGCGACGACCGCGGGCGCCCGAGAGATCTTCGAAGTCGGAGTTCTCTATCCGAGGCAGCCTGGACTGGGCTTGGAAGCGATCGCTCGGCTCAGATTTGAAGCTTAAATAGGTGGGCTTCTAGCCGATGTCTTGATAAACCTGCTATTAAGCCAGTTTTAATTTAATACTCCACGGAAACAAGTAAGTTCTATTGCGGTCGGTTCCGTCAGACATAGGGTTTCTTTCTAGCTGCCAGCTGGCACATCACACATCTTTTTTTCCAACTGTTCATCTGACTGACCGACCTGCCAGCCAGTAAAAGACATGTCATTGTCACACTCACATGTAAGGATAAATGACATGTCAACACATTCTAGTCTAGCAAGTGCTTCTTCTTCTTTTCTTTTTAATGGCTGATGCATGCCACTTGCTGCAACTCTGCCAGTGTCAGGTAGGTAAAAGTATCATAAACGTGTTGAGAGCGGGTAAGGCAATTTTAAGCCACAACATTATCGGAAAACAAAATGATTAAGCCAAGCAAAAGCAAATAAAAACAAAATAAAAAAAATATATTTCTACGTAAAAGTAAATTAATGATGCTTCGATCAGATAACCTATTTAAGTTATCAACTATTATTATAACATATTACAATCTAAGATTATTCATATTTACAAATTTACAAAGGATAAAATTAATTAAAGGAGAGAAAGTAAGGGAAAGCAAAATTTTGAAGCAGGTAGGACGCGGGATTTCCTGAGGGAGGACATCATAAAGGGATAAGCGAAGTTTAGGGCAATTGAAGAAAATGTGGTCTACATTTCCTTCCTCCAATCCGCACTCACACATTGAGTGATCCTTGATCCTAAGTTTCGCAAGAAATACAGGTGTACAAGCATGACCCAGTCTTAGGCGGCAGATAGTTGAAGTGACGATCTTATTGGACTTGCGGAACTTAAAGAACCAAGGAATAGGTGGGATATCTGGTTGGATATCAGAGTAGTACTTGCCTTTACACAGCTTCGAGGAATTCCACAAATCCGTCCAGGATTTTTGAAGAAAGATTTTTGGAAGAAGGCTTAAATCGTGGCAATATAATTGAAAATGCTCAGGAGAACCTATCTGGATAGCGGCTTTTGCGCATGAGTCAGCTAATTCATTGCCTAGAATCCCAGAGTGTCCTGGAATCCAAGCTAGAACTACATTAATGCCTAGATTGTGACACTCAAACAGAGAAAGTTTAATTTTAAGAATAATGGGGAAACGGGATATTGATTTAAACGGGTTAGACAAAATTGATTGGAGGCAACTTTTCGAGTCAGAAAAGATTATAGAATTATTTAAGTGATGTGATTTTACAAAGAGAATGGCTTCTAGAATAGCAACTGCCTCACCAGTAAATACCGATGAGGACGAGGGACACTTAAAACTCAGGGTTATGTTGGTAAAAGGTATCCATACCGCAGCTCCAACCTCACTATCAACTGACAACTTGGACGCATCGGTGAATATTAAGTGCCAACCATCAAACTTGGAATTGAGTACGTAGTTAAATGTACATCTCGCGTCAACTGAATCCTTTTCTACCCCAAATTGTAAGATAACACGAGGCTGGAAAAGTAAGGCATCATAGGGAATAAGATATAGCGGGTACATTGAATACTGCCTGACAGGACTCTGAAGATCGGAAAATCTTTTAAAACTACGGAGGATACAAGGAATTTTATTACAATGACGAAATAAATTATTTAGGTAGGATAATTTAGCAAGAAGAGGATGTTTAGAATTTTGGATCAATTTAAACAAAAATCTATCCGATAGATATTGTCTGCGCAATTTCATGGGAGGCTCGCCACATTCAACCTGCATTGCGTTGATAGGCGAAGATTTCATATAGTAATTTTAATTTCCAATATGTGGACAGCGGCGATATAGTTAAAGCCTTTAAAATGTTAAACGTCAAGAAAACTGCAGATCTCTGGGGTATTTCTGTAAACATTGTAAAACCATTGGTAGACACAATCGCATCTGAACTGGCTTTTATATTTAATGAATGCATTGACTGTGGCGTATTTCCTGATCTAATGAAACACAGTAAAATAATACCTTTATTCAAATCAGGTTCTAGGTCGGATCCCACTAACTTTAGGCCGATATCAGTACTGCCGACATTTAGTAAAATTTTTGAAAAGCTTATTTTAAATCAGCTATCTAAGCACTTTACAGACAACAAATTGCTTCACTGCAAGCAATTTGGCTTTACTCGCGGCCGTTCCTCTACTGATGCTGGTATAGAGTTAGTCTCGCATATCTATGATGCTTGGGAGAAGTCGCAAGACGCTATAGGTGTTTTTTGCGACCTTTCAAAAGCATTTGACTGTGTACACCATGAAACATTGATCGGGAAATTGCGCCACTATGGTGTTAGAGGTATCTCTTTGGATCTACTTAATTCATATCTCAGTAACAGGATACAAAGAGTTGATGTTAATGGAAAACGTTCTTCAGGATCTGTAGTTACAATGGGTGTACCGCAGGGATCGATTCTTGGGCCTTTTCTATTTTTAATTTACATTAATGATCTACCTCATCTTGTCAAAAACAATCATGAGATTGTATTGTTTGCTGATGACACTTCACTTTTATTCAAAATGAAACGACGTACCACCGATTATGACGAGGTGAATAATGCAATCTCAAAAGTTGTTAATTGGTTTAATGTCAATAACCTATTACTTAATGGAAATAAAACGAAATGCATTAGATTTACTCTTCCTAATGTAAAACAGGCTGATGCCAAGATTAAATTAAAAGGTGAAAGTTTAAACCTTGTAGAAAAAACTGTATTTTTAGGCATAACGTTAGACAATAAGCTTCAATGGGGCCCACACATAGAACAACTATCGGGTAGGCTTAGTTCTGCAGCATATGCAGTCAAAAAAATCCGCCTTCTTACAGACGTTGATACCGCTAGACTTGTTTACTTCAGCTATTTCCACAACATTATGTCTTATGGCTTACTACTGTGGGGATGTGCTGCAGATATAGACACCGTATTTGTGCTGCAGAAGAGGGCTATTCGTTCTATCTACAATATGGGTCCCAGAGAATCACTTCGCACTAAATTTAAAGAAATAAATATAATGACAGTAGCTAGTCATGGTTAGCCCTCACCCTTCTGCATTAGATTAAGCCTAGATTCTACTTTCTGCATACGCAACATTGTAGTTTCAGGAATTGTATTTATCGCTAACTAAGCGTCTAGACTAAGTCCGGTGACGGCTCTGCGAACCGCACCCGAACAATCTTACTTCATTATATTCTCGCCTCCAAATCGGCACAGACGTAATCACGTAGTTTTAATTTTAGATTAATTACCCAATATTGTTTTTAGGGTTCCGGACCAAAATGGTAAAAAGGAACCCTTATAGAATCACTCTGTCTGTCTGTCTGTCTGTCTGTCTGTCTGTCACACATGGATATCTCGAGAACTACTGATGCTATCGACTTGAAATTTAAAATGGTAAAAGACAACACTTTTTTACTAATATAGCACATATAAAAATGTTAAAAAATATTCTTATTTTGATTGCAGGGGGGCGGATAGGGGATCTCAAAAATTTTAAGTGAAGTTACTAGGCCCTGTGGGGTATCATATGAAAGGTATTCATTTGCACATTAATAAACAGTTTTTAGTTTTTCTTTCAAACGTATCGTTTTTGAGTTATTTACAAAAATGTTGAAAAAACGACCGTTCCCCCCCCCTTATCTCCGAAGTTTGCAAAGGTAACCCCGTGATACTTTTAAAGCTAATAGAAGTGTATGTAAACTTTATAGGAAAATTATAGCGAACTCTCTAATTTGCGTAATTTTTTAGACAAGGGGGGCGGAAGGGGGGTTTTCAAAAATTTTGTGAAGTTAATAGGTGATATGGGGTATCATATGAAAGGTATTTATTTGCACATTAATAAACAGTTTTTAGTTTTTCTATAAGCCGTATTGTTTTTGAGTTATTTACAAAAATGTTGAAAAATTGACCGTTCCCCCCCCTTTATCTCCGAAGTTTGCAGAGATAAACCCGTGATACTTTTATAGCTAATAGAAGTGTATGTAAACTTTATAGGAAAATTATAGCGAACACTCTAATTTGCATAGTTTTTTAGACAATGGGGGTGGAAGGGGCGTTTTCAAAATTTTTGGAAAGTTACTAGGTAATGTGGGGTACCATATGAAAGGTATTCATTTGCACATTAATAAACAGTTTTTAGTTTTCCTTTAAATTGTATAGTTTTTGAGTTATTTACAAAAATGTTGAAAAAAATAGCGTTCCCCCCCCCTTATCTCCGAAGTTTGCGAAGATAAACCTCTGAAACTATTATTGCTATTAGAAATGTATGTAAAGATTAGAGGAAATTTATTACAATCTCTCTACATAGCATACTTTTTTAGAAATCATCGAAAGTGTAAAAAATCTACATAAGTTCCGCTATCAGACAAAAGATGGCGCTGTCAAGGTTCTCCTACAAATATAAAACCGCCTTTGTCATATATTATATTGTATGCTCCTCTCCTGCCCGTGGATGTAGTCTGCTAAGGGATATCTCCGGAAGATGGGCAGCAGCGTCTTTCCGTGCAAGAACATCCCGAACTGCGCTCACCAACCCGCCTGCCAAGCGTGGTGAGTATGGCAACAACCCCTCATGCACTTGGATCTCTAAGTCGATGAGGGAGACCTATGTCCAGCAGTGGATATCTTACGGCTGTAATGATGATGATGATATTGTATGATGGCACGGAACCCTCGGTGCGCGAGTCCGACTCGCTCTTGCCCGATTTTATTTAAAAAGGCAATATTACGTTCCCAAACCAAGAGTGGCGCAGCCGTAACGGATTTTCCTCATTTTCACGGGTTTTACGCGATTTTCCGACGTCCAAATTCGTCCGGAAATATATTCTCGAAAATTCCAAAAGTGATAGAGTAAAATCTGACGAACCAAATAAATTACTCTAGTGAAACGGGTTAGGAAAAGTGAGTATGGGAGTAGCAGTCGGTTGGTGAGTAAAACTTTTCGCCAATCCTTGTTCCCCTAATCCTCCTATATATTTTATATATATTCTCCTACTTTTTAGAAAACGTATTTTGTTATTATTGAGATCAAACCTCTCTCATTATAACTGATCTGGTTAATTTGTATGCAATTATATAGCGTTAACCTTCGTTCTAAAAATAGAACATAGAGTAAGAAAAGTTTAGAGAGTACAAATTTTAAAATTCATTTTTGTACTGTAGTTAATTTTATTTTAGTTTAGTGTTAGTGATCTACAAATCGATCATAATTTAATGTTTAAATAAGATTTAAATTTTAGAAATATTTTATACAATTTTCAGATATCCAAAACTTTATTTTGCTTTTACTGTTTTATTTTTTTGTGTGTTCTATTGAATTTTACTGTGCATTTTTGTGTATTTTGTGTGTGTTTTTGTGTAATTTGTTTAAAAGTGCGTATTCTCTGAGTAGTGCTTAACTCTATCAATATGACGACGCCCGAGATAAAACTTGACCCAATTCCAAAAGAAATAATAAGTTTAATTCCTGTGTTTAGAGGAGACAAAAGACAATTAAATTTATACCTTAGAAAATGTCAATATATTATTGATCGGTTTTATCAGGCAAATAATGAAGAACAAAATTTATACGTCTTCAACGTTTTAACGAGTAGACTTTCAGAGAATGCAGCTGCCCTCTTATCAGAAAGAGAGGATGTGGTGACTTGGTCCGCCTTAAGAGAACTACTTATTCAACATTTTGGAGATCCGCGTAGTGAAGCGTGTATTAACATAGAATTAGAATCGTTAAAAATTAAATCAGGAGAAAGTTATTTGGACTTTTGCAATCGAATCCAAAGTGTGAGATCACTATTAATGTCAAAAGTGAACACTATTGAAGACAGTGATTTAAAGCGTGCCAAGTTAATAATCTATAATAATACAGCTCTAAATGTATTTTTATACAACCTTCCTGAAAATATGGTTCGGATAGTGAGGCTTAAGACACCATCCACCTTAGAAGCAGCATTAAGTGTTGTGCTTGAGGAAGTTAATTTCCTTGAGCAATATAATATGAGAAATCGTATCCATGGTAACAATCAGATAGGTTCAAGTGCGAGACCATTGGTAACTCAACCATCTTGGTACAGGCCTATGTTACCTAATAACAACTTAACACCTAAATTCAATTTTGGTATTCCCCAAAATGGGCAATTTAGGATGCCCTTAGGTCAACCACAGAACAATGAAGCGGTCCGCCCACAAACATTCGGGTATCGACCACAGTTTGGCCTTCAGCCTCAGCAACAGTTTGGCTATAGGCCACCCCAACAATTTGGTTATAAACCACCCCAACAGTTTGGCTATAAACCACCCCAGCAGTTTGGACAACACGGTCGGCCATTCCAATATGGTGTTAGCCAACCGCAGGTTCAAAAGCCTCAGGTACAAAATACCGACGTATCTATGAGGACAGCACCTCTTAGACCTCAAGCACCTCCTCAAGGTTTTAAATTAAATGAACTAAATGAAAACGAATGCGAACCCAGCTATGATTTTGGATACGACTATGATGATTTTGAATATTGCAACGAAAATTTTGAGGATACGGAACAAAGTGACGTTCACCAGGCGGTGGATTTTTACGATCTTGCCCCCAACGACAAGAAATCCTAGAAATAAATTGTATAGAAACTGAGAACTTACTTGAAGAAAATTTAAGTAAACTCAGACTTGACTATGATTATGAGATGATTCATAAAGCAGGTAAGCAAAACGCTAATGCGGATGCCTTATCTAGAATTAAGATCAATGTTTTAGGGTCAGACGATGAAAATCAATCGATGAAAGTTAATGTTGATGATAAAGACGAAAAACTAAAGAAACACCTAGATAATGTAGTCAAAGATATAAAAACGTTAACAGCAGAAAAGAAAACGGCACGTCATGACTCATCAACGACAACAGTATCAGACTCGAGTAGGACAGCTACAGCTAGCCATTTCTGACACCCTATCAAGACCACCTAGTATTGAGAATTTTACTGAATATCATGTACGATCTGAATCAAGTGAATCACAAACAGTTCATTCAGCTGTAGAATTAGAATCAACCGGTATACCGATTTTACATGAAGCTATAGACACAAAACCTAATCAAATTTTAATATACTCATGGTTTAAAAATCAAATGCAAGTAAAGAATTTATCTCGAGAGACACAAAAGGTTTTGGAAGTTTTTCTACCAACGGACAATCCGGAATTGGTTAAAGAATTCCTAAAGCAATACATAAAGCCGAAGATTAAGTATTTTATCTATTTTGAGGAAAAGGAACATCGTAGGTTATTCGGAAATATTATAATTCAGCTTTTTCAGAAAGGTATGGTTAATTTTTGCGAATGTACAGAACGAGTTATTACTATTGAAGGTGAAGGAGAACAGAGAGCAGTAATAATTAAACATCATGAAGGAAAGACATGCCACCGTGGTATTAAAGAAACATTATAATTTTATATTATTAATATTAGTTAGAATTCGTAGAAATTACTATTGGAACAGAATGCAAGAAACCGTAACGGCAGTTATAAATGCTTGCGAAGCCTGTCAGAAGATGAAATATGATAGGAAACCCATCAAACCTGTATTGCAGTTAACGCAAACACAAGATGCCCCATTTCAGGAGATTTTTATTGATCTTTTTAGCATTGAAGGTAAAACTTATTTGACACTAATTGATGCCTTCAGCAAGTTAGGACAGGCCATGGAAATTCAAAGCAAATCTACTCCTGAGGTAATCCGAGCCTTGATGAAGTATTTTTCGTATTACGGTATTCCTAAAAAGATAAGTTCAGATCCCGGAACGGAGTTTAATAATGAGTTAATGAAAGAATTTTTAAGTTTACACAAGGTTCAACTTCACATTGGTACGCCTAATAACCCCAATTCGATGGGACTCGTTGAGCGTTTCCATTCAACAATAATTGAAATCTATAGATTAGCTAAATATGAGAAACGATGCACTGATGCCGCATCAACTATGACGTACTCAGTTATGGCATATAATCACACCATTCATTCGGTTACTGAACTTACTCCTTTTGAAGTTGTCTTCGGACACACTGACACAAGCAGCCCTTATGGCATAGAATTAGAAAAACGTTATTTTCAGAAATTGGTTAAAGATCATGCGAAGCGAATAAAGGTTTTATACGAACATTTAGCTGAAAAGATGGTAGAAACTAAAGAAAAGAATAGGAAAAAGAAAGGCGGTGAAGCTGAAATAGAGTTTCCTAGAGGAAAAACTATTTATGCAAAGGATGTTAATAAACGGAAAAGCAAGGATAAGCCTCGATTTATTAAAGCCAAGGTTATAGGTGAACCTGAACGGAACGTTTTACCCATACAAGTAGGAGAAAGGAAAACTAAGGTTCCTATTAAAAATATCAAACGCCCTCCGCAGGTGGTGCAGCATTCTGCTGATAGCGATGCCATCGCTGGCGCTTCATCTGCAATCACTTAAGGGAAATCCGGGAATTCTTCCAGTAAAAGAAGGTCAAGCATACGTACAAACTGACCATTGGACTATAGTTAAGGTTATACATTTAGAAAGGATTTATAATGATTTAAATTACATTTCTACAAACTTTCACCAACTGTGTAAATTAATTGATTGGAATAAACCATATTCTCAAGAGTTTAAAAGTGTGAAAATGCATACAGAGTTTATACGCGACATAACGTATGATAAATACCGACAACTTGTTCCGCAGCAACGATTGAAAAGAGGCCTAATAAACCCATTGGGTTCCCTTATAAAAATTGTCACGGGAAATCTTGACAATAATGATGCTATTAAATTTGATAAGCTTACGTCCGAATTAACTCATGATCATATTATAATTTCTAAGAAATTGACCCTGGTCTCTAAAATGTTTGAAAGTTTTATAAATGTAACTGAAACTATTAATGCAAACACTGTTAGTTTAGATAACCGTTTAAAAAAAGCAGAAATAATGTTAAGAGACTTAGCTGTTAAGGAAAACAATTGGGTTTTCTACACATACATATATCGTAGGATTATTTAACAATTTAACAGGTAATTTCCGTACTGTTTTTATTAGATTAAGTGAAATTGAAACTGCTCTAGCCTTCAGTAGAGTCTCTATACTACATCAATCTATCGTGAATTCTACTGAACTGTTATACCATATGAGATTGATTTCTAACTCTGTATAAGCTTAGTGTATTCGCCTACCGAAGATAATTTGTTAAAATTAGAGGAAACAATATGTGTAAAATCTTATATTAAGAAAAACCAGATCACATTTATTATGGAAATTCCTATTACTGATAATTGTACTTATAACTATTATAAAATTTATTCCTTACCTATTTTCCACCAATCCGGAAATAAAACCGTATCTATTTTTCCCAAATACCCTTACCTTTTGGCGAAAGGAATGAAATACTTACCGATTGTGAAACCATGCCGCCCGTTATCTACTGGCGACCTTTTTCTATGTAATGCAGACAACCGAGCTTTGTACCTTGAGCTCACCTGCATCGAGCAGCTGATGAAATTCGACGATGACCTTACTTATTGTACGCAGCATCAGATCCAACTGGAAGATGTAAGACTCCAGCGAATCAACGCCGATACCTGGATCCTGTTTAGTGGACTGATGACTACCCTAACTAAGCATTGTGACAACGAGGTCGGTAAGCAGCCTGTATTCGGAACATACATCGTGACCATCGACGAGCCTTGTGATTTGGAGATCAATGGAATTCGTATAAGCCACCGAATCTACATAGAATCGGAAGTTGTGAAGCCAATTCCAGTTTTCACCCTGCCACAGCTACGCGTGAACGCGAATCTATCCGGTGCACGAGCACTGAACATGAAAGGAATCAGCTTAGACGAAGTGAAGTACATGTCGTATTCTTTAAAGCATAGTGCAGTTATTGAAAGTGTTTTGAAAGAAAGGAAATACTATAACTTCAGTGAAAATTTAGGTTACGTTACTTTAGGCTTAGTAATCATAAGTTTCATTGTATTTTTACTATATGTGTTTCGGCTAAAATTGCTGAAAATTGTATCATTAAAGCAAAATTATCGGAACAAATCTCAAATCGATCCAACCGATAATTTTCCTCTTAGGGATGGAGGAGTCATGGTTAGCCCTCACCCTTCTGCATTAGATTAAGCCTAGATTCTACTTTCTGCATACGCAACATTGTAGTTTCAGGAATTGTATTTATCGCTAACTAAGCGTCTAGACTAAGTCCGGTGACGGCTCTGCGAACCGCACCCGAACAATCTTACTTCATTATATTCTCGCCTCCAAATCGGCACAGACGTAATCACGTAGTTTTAATTTTAGATTAATTACCCAATATTGTTTTTTAAAAAGGCAATATTACGTTCCCAAACCAAGAGTAGCTTGTCAATATATTTATGAGAACCTGTTGTACACCCATAAAAATATTGCTTCGTTTAAGAAAAACAGCGACAATCACAATGTAAATACAAGAAATAAGAATAAACTCGCTGTGCCCACTACTAGGCTCCATAAGGTGAAAATATCTTTTAAAGGGCAATGTATACGCTTCTACAACAAACTCCCAAGTGAGTTGCAGAAGTTATCATTGAATAAATTCAAAAACATTATTAAACGCAATCTATGCAATAAAGCTTATTATAAAATATCAGATTACCTAGAGGACAAAACCACTTGGGACGGAATCTGCTCCAACTCCGTCAAACGTAACATAAGACAAAATCAAATTGTTAAATGATGACTATAACGACCGAGTTAGGTTCTTCTGTTTGCTTCTTTTCCTAACTCGCGTGTCATCTGAAGTGAACAGATTCAATTATGTGCTTTATTCTATTTATTTGTGTTGTTTTATTTTGTAAGTTGTGACGCGTCAATAAGGTCCATGCGGCCGCACTGAATTTTGAATTTTTTCATAGCTCCAAGTATTATGCGCAGGCATCTAGATTGTATTTTATCAATTTTGTCTAGGCCTGATTTATTGCAAAGATTAAGTAGCAATTCACCATAATCTAAGTTGCTCCGAACTATAGCATTGTATAAGAGCTTTTGTGTGTATGGGTGAGAGCCCCACCACACCCCTGATAGAGAGCGTAAAATATTAACATTTCTCTCACATTTTTGTGTAAGGTACATAAAGTGAGGAATACCTGACATTTTAGTATCCAACGTTATACCCAGAAATTGTACACTACTTGAAACGGGAATTAAATCTCTACCTATAAAAATATCTACTGAAGGGATGTTTATTTTCTTAGTAAAAATTACAACAGAGCTCTTGGATGGGGAAAGGGATAAACCATGGTCGAGAAGCCAATCGTTCAGATAGGATATTGCAGAATTGAGACGCGAACTTGCCACTTCTGGCGAAGGAGAGGAAACATATAAGGCAAGATCATCGGCGTACTGCAAAACTTCACAAAAAGAGTTTACTGTTCGCTCGAGATCATACGTGTAGAGGCTGAACAGCAACGGGCTCAAAACAGAACCCTGTGGTAGACCTTTCCAAACTGTTCTCGGTGAAAGGAGACCTAGAGGGGATTTAATAACAACAGATCTCTCCATTAACATAGAGCAGATAAAACGAACAAGTTTTTCGGGGATTTTCAGCTGAAGTAGTTTATTTCTGAGTACCGGAAGAAGGACGTCATCATAAGCCGATGCTATATCGAGGAATACACCGACTAAAATATTTTTTTCCCTAAAAGCAATATGGATATCCGTTGTTAATAAACTGAGGTTGTCCAAGGTGCCCATTCCTCTCCTAAATCCAAATTGGGTTTTAGCGAGGACGGCACCATTTTCTGCCCACCACTCAAGACGGCGTTTTATCAAATGTTCCGTCACTTTGGCCATTACTGATGACAACGCTATAGGTCGACGACTGGATGGGTCTGAGGGATCCTTGCCAGGTTTAAGGATAGGGACTATGATTTGCGTTTTCCACTGTTCTGGAATTATACCACTATCGAAGAAGGAGTTAACAAAAGACAAAAATATTTTTTTTATTTTTTCTGAAGATTTGGTCAGGAAAGAATACGGGATGCCATCTATTCCAGGGGAAGAGTCAGTCAGTCCATCAAGTGCTAGAGACAATTCGTTAAATGAGAAAGGGGCGTCCAAGTTAGATGATTGAGGTAAAAACAAAGGGGTTGGTGGTAAGGATGAAAAAGGTGGAACAAACGGAGGAGCCAATTTGTCTGAAAAGGCCTCGAGCCAAGATCGTGAGCTGAAATGTTTTCTATTTTGGAAGATCCCCTATAACGTTTAATCTGTTTCCAGACCAAACCGGGAGGAGTTCTGGGCGAAAGCTTTTCACAGAATCCTATCCAACCTTGCTTTTTTTTCCTGGAAGTTAATTTTCTAAATTTAGCTGCAAATTTTTTGTAGTTTAAAAAATTATTTATGGTCATTGATTGACAGTATGTTTTCTCAGCCACTTTGCGTTCCTTAACTGCCGCTGTACACTCCGCGTCCCACCATGGGGTGGAGATATTAAAGTCCCGAGAGGGTTTTTTAATAGGGATGTGCAGGTCAGCACAAGAAATGATTTTGTCAATAAAGTTATTATACGATAAAGTGGGGGAATCTAAAGAGTATTCATGGGAATCCATGTTATTGTCAAGTGAGGTTGAATAGATAGATGACCAGTCAGCACCAGAAATAATGTATTTTAAATTGGGAGTTGGGTTACAAAAAGGGGAGACGCTATGAGGGAGATTAATATGAAGAGACAATAATATGGGAAAGTGATCGCTACCGTATGTCTGAGGTAAAGTTTTCCATAAAATGTCAGGAAAAAGCGTTGAGGAACACAAAGAGAGATCAACGGCACTTTTCGGATTTTGGGAAGGATATACTCTACGAGTGGGAGAACCGTCATTGAGGAGGCAAAGATTAGCTTCATCAATGATTTCTAGAAGAGAGTGACCAAAGAGATCTGAGTAGCTGTGACCCCATATTGTGTTGTGGCCATTAAAATCGCCCATAACAATCATAGGAGAAGGAATAGACGTAAATAGGAGAAGGATATCAGGGATTAATAAGGAGTTAGGATGAGGTATATATAATGAAATAAATGAAATGCCGAAGGACCTGATACCTACAGCGTTGATATCAGGGGGGAGAGAAGGGAGAGTAATTTTTGTAAACGTAAGGGAGCGCCTAATTAATAAGGCGCTCCCGGCACCAGACCGCCCATCAGCCCTGTCGTCCCGAAGGCATGTGAAGCCAGAGATCCGAAAATGGGATCCAGGCCTCAGCCAAGTCGTCTCGGACGGCAATAACTGCCGGGCGGAACTCGTTGATTAAATGAATTAATTCATGCGCTTTTGCACGCATGCTCTGGGAGTTCCACTGGAGGAGGACCACTGGATCCATTATGACTAGATAGGGAGACTAATTGTGAAAGTTTAGAGGCGACGTTGGACGGTAGGGAATGAGGGTTTGTTAAAATTATGTCTATTAAAATTGTGAGGAGTGTTTGGATGAGGTTGTCATTCAATGGAGAAGATGATTGATGCATGCTAAGAGCACATCCATTTGTAAGACTTGAGGTAGGGTTTGCGACAATTTCCCTGTAGGCATTCTTATCGAATGTCTTACCCAAAGGTGTTTTTGGTCGAGGGTTGGCATACACAGTCTTTACGTATGAGCGAGTAGGTTGACGAGCTAATTCAGCGGATTCAGCCATTTGCGATGGTTGGACAGAACTCGGAAAGGGGAAAATATCTCGAGCAACTTCAGAGAACGGACGATTAACCTTTGGAAATTGACGAGAAGCTTCTTCGTATGAGATGTGATTTTGTGCCATAACAATTTTAATTGATTTTTGTCGTTCTTGTTCCGAGCATGTCTTGCTAGTGGCAAAGTGCCGACCTGAGCAATGGAAGCAAGTAGATTCAGCCTCGGGGACATCGCATGTATCACCCGAATGTTCCTTAGAACAACGGAAACAATTTGGCTTCGATCTACATTGCGCTTTTGTGTGTCCATAACGACAGCAAGTAAAACATTGTATAGTCGGGTATTGGTATAATTCGACAGGAAGTGAATTGTAATAAAGGAATATCCGGGATGGAAGGGTTTGACCTTGGAAAGTGATAACTACAGTTTGGGTTGGTACCCAAGAAACTTTACCATCATCTGTTACTTTTCTATTGAGACGACGATCCTTCAATATAATGCCACAACCAGCAGGAAGTGTCACATCCTCAACGAATTCGTCCATGGAGAGATCAGTTGGAACATCACGGACAAGGCCCATCCTGGTGACGTTGTAAGTAGGAATGCAGGGTACATACTTACACATGGGCAAAATTTGGGAGGTTATAAATTTATTCGCATCATCGGCTGTATTGAATTCAACTGAAATTTTATTCCGACCGATTTTTTTGACGCCCTCTGGGCAAATATTAGCAAACTTATGTTTTGCTAGGAATTGACCGAATTTAATTGGTTTTAGAACGGAACCTGCGGAAACATCGGATTCTGCACGCGATACATGGACAATATCACAATCAACACAAAAAGGTCGTCGTATAAAAGTTAGGATCCCTACCACTAAAACCGCTTTTGCCAAACGGTTCAAATATTTTGCCTTCCCTTTCATTTATCGTCGCGTGATCAAACATTGCGATCTATCCAGTTCCCTTTATGGCGTGAAGGAAAAAATAAGACGTTGGCTGCTAACCCTAGACTACGATGCTACTGAAGACCTCCTTAGCATTCTGCGATGAGTATTCCAAGCTTACTTACTTATTTATTTATTATATCCCATATATATTCCCCCTTCCCCTCCCACACTCCTAAAAAATCGATCATATTGCTATGCAGAGAGCTCTAATTGCATTTTCGCTTAGTTGGACTGTTATATTAGTTATTTTTGTTTTCTTTTTCTTTTCGTAAACTTAAATTCAATGTTTTATAGTTATAGTTGTCATTCTGTTCTCTTTTAATTGTTTGCCTTGTAACTCGAACTCTGTAATGAGGTCTCCCGCGATACAGGCTTGCCTCGTGCGGGGACCACTGTCAAACATGTATTGTAAAATTTTTAACTTTGGCTAATAAATTATTTTGTATTTGTATTTGTATTTGTAATATATGGTCCTTTATCTAAACTAGTGTAGGCCTGTATAGCACCTACCACTATGGAAGGATGGGTAAAAATAGTTTGAATGGACGGAACATTCAACTCAGGTGAAGTAATTACTTTTTTGGATGGGTTTATATCGTCAGACTCCAGTCGACGTTTTGTTCCAGAACTTACGCTTTTGCCTCCATGATGTTGGCCGTCAGGGGGGTCAGGGGGGACCGGGTCTAATTCCATGATTCAAATTCGAAGCAAATAAAGCCTCAAACTTGAGTCAAGTACATGAAATAATAACGAAAAAAGACTTACTAATTACCGGAAAACAATAAACACTTCTAATTGGCTAAATCAAGATGAAAATTTAAAAAATCCACAAAATGAAAACCGAACACGTTGAATCACTTTCGCGCCCAACGCAGAGTCGTAGCAAGTGCTTAAGTGGTATCATAAAAAGAAAGAGTACGTTGACATTGCAAAGATACAAAATATTTACTGTACAAAAACAGTGCCTGCTACATAACTTATGAGTTATAGTTGTGTGCTGAGTTCTGTAAAATTATGCCGTTTGTACAGAACTCAGCACACTCCGTTGGTCTGACTGCACGGGGCGGAACTGCTCTGCAGCAGAGCAGAGATGCATTTCTTAAAGTGGGTGATAGAAGAGCTAATTTCTTATTTTGTTGTATATAAACGGGTGTCGGATATGTATATTTTTTTAAATTATTTGGATACCTATATATTTTTTAATTAGGTTCCTAATATTTTTGGGTAATAATCCCCATCGCAGTATTCAAATGAAAAGCCACCATTACCGCAATTCTTAACCTAACCGACAAACTCAAGCCCCAGCAGTGGCGATCAGTAGATATTTATAGCAACCATCCTGTTTTACACATTCAAATTGTTTCTCTTGTTATTTTTGGTTCAAATAATCTGCTTTTTAATTTTATTTAGATTTAAGTTTGTAAGTGGTAGTAAACTGTTTAGTCGCTAAATTGTGCACGCTGTGGCAACCTGTAATTGAGGAAACACACAGTCAAAAATATTTTTAGAACCTATTATTAACTCATGTTATGTGATTTTCTTGTTGGATGCCCTTTAATAAATAAATAAATAAATAAATAAACACGAAGTCACCGCATTTGTAAGGAAAAATTATTATCCGTGAATAACTCTCATAGTTTTTGCAGCACAACATATTTTTTTCTGACAATCGTAACACAGTGTGTATCCTAAATTAACGCATACGCAATTTTAATGTTACTTAATCTGTGTATAAAGTATTAAAAAGCTGTTTTGCATTTTTTTTCTTTGAGGAAAACGCAATTTTATTGTTCCACAGATTACAGATGCTGCAGGCTGCCTTAGACGATATATAACAGGACAAAGCACGCGCCTATTTCTCAATAAAAAAAATTCTTCCATTTTTAGCGGGGGAGAAGAAACACACACTTTGTAACCATAGCTACACACATGAAAATTATTTGTGTCTTTATAAACACACATAGACATAATATATTCTCAACACTAGTTTAAAATTTGGGAAAAATACGCAACGCTACGCACACAGTCATGTCATGACTGACATATACTACATGCAAAAAAACTCAAGCGATTTGGGCTTCATTGTAGAATTACATAAGTAGAAACAATAAACCTATATTATTATGTTGGTGTTTATTATAAAACAATTTTTAATCTTAAAAGTCGTGATATTGCTACATTTTTATTACAAAATGAATCCATTTACGCGATATTATATCAATAATATCGCGTAAGTATTCTTATTTGTCAAGTCATCAGACTTGACGAGCAAGAATAAGAAAAAGCATTTTTTACTGAGGGTATTATTGCGGATTACAAAGCTCCGAAAAAATAATAACATGCAACCAATCAGCATTTATTTTTCCATAAATTGTGTAAAAAGTGGGAATGAATTATATTGGTAACATTATTTCTCAAAATGACAGTAGGGGTTGGAAGTATCGATAATCAAAGGTCGATATTCGGTTTCACAGATTAAAGAATCGATTGTTATATAATGCGATAAAATAAAATAACCAGTTTTGTAGGAAAGATTTATAATCAATAAGTACATACTTTTACATTAAAAAACACAGTATTATTCTTTAAATTAATAGGTACCTACTTGAAATATAAAACTGAAATCAATTTGTTTTGGCTATTGCAGTGTTTATGTTTAAAATATTATATTACTTAGCAAGTAAAAAACAGAAATTATTATTACAGAATCCTTAGCGGATCAAGAGATACAATATCCCAGATGAATATTTGTTCTGTAAATCAAATAATTAACGCAGAACATGTTACCTGCTGTGAGCCTGCTAAGGGATACTTCGGAAGTTGCCCATCTTCCGGCGTATCCCTTAGCAGACTCGACTGTAGCGTCTTTCCGTGAATTAACATCCCGTACTGCGCTCGCCAACCCGCCTGCTAAGTTTGGTGAGTATGGCAACTATATGGAGATTCACGTGGGAGGCCTGTATTCAGTAGTGGACGTTTTACGGCTGAAATGATGATTATCAAATTATATACCTAAATGCAGTAACAGGAAATACTGTTTGAATCATTCTGCCACACGTTGGGTAAAAACAGTATGAAAATCTTTTCTTATAAGGTAACATATATAATAATATGTTACCTTAGGACTCCTTATTTTATCAACTTATTTAGAAAATTCTATTTGGGTTCGAATAGATACACTTCAAGTATTAATCCCACTTTATAAAATCTCATGTCTGGTGAGTTATTAAATATGGTATCCACGAGGAAGGTAACTTTAGTGAACTTTCCAAATAATGTAGGTTAAATAATTTAGCATATTTTGCTAAATGTTATGCATTTGCATTCAGAAAGTATGATTTGAAGTGGAACTGATTTGGATAAAAATGACCACAGATGGCTATTGAATTTTTTTTTCCGAGGCGGGAATCAAACTCGCAACCTCTTGCGTCGCAGGAAACCTTCGCTCGCTGCGCCACAGAGGTCGTCAAATAAAAGTCCTACAAACAAAAGTTGTACAAAAAATATTCATGGTCAAACTTCAAAATTATTGTGTTCTTTCATTTCTCTCGTAAACGGTAAATTTAATAACAAAAATATATGTCACAAAATTGTAGCTTATGTAATAAGGTGCACAATATGTCACTATTTCAGAAATATCGCAATTCGAAATGTTGGAGAAAAATAATTCCACATAACAAGAACAAATGTGCTCACCACCTCTTAAGTTTTTAGGTGTTTTTTCGGCAAGTGGAATACGACTTCATCTATTTTTAGTACATCTCTTTGCGGGAAAACCGTTTAGAACATAATTTTTTTATTTTTTTTCTGAGACTCACAATTACATTATTGTATATTTTACATGAGCTACAATTTTGTATGGCTTTATTCCTCAGATATAAATTATCGTTAAAGAGAGATATGCAAAAACCTGACATAGACCTTAAAAAACTATCAGGCACACGTGACTTTCGATTTTAACGTATAAGTGTTTCTACCCATCTGTACCAATTTACGCGATGTCCCCATAATCCAATATACATAGTAATAATGTGTTGTGATCGCGAAAGTTTAAAAAAGACAACAATTACAATTATAACAATTTTGTTACGTAATTAATACGTAACAAAATTGTTTCATCGATATCGATGGAAAGCATTTTGAAGTGATTAAAGGAAAAATCTCATCCCTCGAACTAGTCTTGATTTTTTTTACAATCAAATATTTTTATTTAATGTGTTCGATCTCAAATAACGAAAAACTACGAAATGTAAATCTACGAAATTGGTTAATATTTCCCAAGAGCTTATCTATCACACTGCAAAAGCGATTCTGTGACTGGGAAATCGATTATTGAATTAGTTTTTATAAACCCGTTAGATTTTGGTGAATAGGATTAACAGAGGGGAAGGTCCGTCGGTGAGTAGTCCTTAAATATCTCGTCTAAGCATCAACCTCAGGCATCAACTATCACTAGCAGCCGCTAGTTCTCTCATAATTACTTGCTCTGTGGTTCTATCTGACACTCAGCAGTGATATGTCTGTCAGTTTTTCAACCATTAGAAAGAAAAAAAGAAGAAGTCTGTCAGTTTCAGTCTTTGTCAGCTGTGTGTGAGTGAAGCAACTATTGTGATTTTATCAAGTCAAAGCAATAAGCAATTGGCTGGCTTAGAAAGTTGTTAATTTTTTATGCATAGTTGAATTTATCGTATTTGCCTTTGAGAGGTCTTGATTAATAATTATTATTACCTCAAACTTAAACTACAAAATTTAAAACGGAATCGGTGATGTCCTAAAGCACAAGTCTAAAATAAAGTTGCACCCAGTTTTCAACATTTTGCAAGTTTTATTTATGAGTGATTTTTGGTTTTCTTCGATATATAAGGATTGCATACAGCTTTGCTAAGTAAGTATGGGAAAAGTTTAACTTTGAGCTAAACCAACTACAGCAATATTTACATTTGTAGAACTTGAACTCACCAACTTGCCAAGGTACCTGGTGCATGGATCTGTTTTTTTTTTCAGTTTACAAAGGTACCTAATATATGCAACACATATTATAGAAAAATAGTACAAGTTTCAGAGTTAGTAGGTAGTTATTTGCATTAATTCATATTCATGTGCATTCTAGCAACTGTACATGGAGACTCAGCTACCAGAATAGTTTGACAGTAGTGACCCTGCTCTCAAGAGGATGGAAGGAGGAGGCAGCCTAGTTTTGTAAAGCCAAACCAAAAAGAATAAATCAAAAAGTTTTTTGCCAACAAGTTTTTAGAGGGCTTTGATTTGAATGCCCACTGTTTGTCTCATAGATTCCATGTCATTTTTGTATGACCCCATTCTATCAAATCAAATTATAATATGCAAAATCGACATGCAAATACTTAATAGGTTAAATAAATAACAATACTGAATATTTGACAGCACCATCTAGCCCCAAAGAAAGAAAGCTTCTGTCTAGTGGTGGGAATCAAACACTGCCTGCCGTGTATCAGTCAGTTATTAGAATAATTATAATCAACCTATTGTGTAGTCGAGTTCAAATAATATACATGTCTCATGGATCTCCAACATCATGAAGGGGTTGATGGCATACTCGCCGTTCTTGGCAGGCAGATTGGCAAGTGCAGTATGGGATGTTGATACACAGAAGGCATACTCGCCGTTCTTGGCAGGCAGATTGGCAAGTGCAGTATGGGATGTTGATACACAGAAGGCATACTCGCCGTTCTTGGCAGGCAGATTGGCAAGTGCAGTATGGGATGTTGATACACAGAAGGCATACTCGCCGTTCTTGGCAGGCAGATTGGCAAGTGCAGTATGGGATGTTGATACACAGAAGGCATACTCGCCGTTCTTGGCAGGCAGATTGGCAAGTGCAGTATGGGATGTTGATACACAGAAGGCATACTCGCCGTTCTTGGCAGGCAGATTGGCAAGTGCAGTATGGGATGTTGATACACAGAAGGCATACTCGCCGTTCTTGGCAGGCAGATTGGCAAGTGCAGTATGGGATGTTGATACACAGAAGGCATACTCACCGTTCTTGGCAGGCAGATTGGCAAGTGCAGTATGGGATGTTGATACACAGAAGGCATACTCACCGTTCTTGGCAGGCAGATTGGCAAGTGCAGTATGGGATGTTGATACACAGAAGGCATACTCGCCGTTCTTGGCAGGCAGATTGGCAAGTGCAGTATGGGATGTTGATACACAGAAGGCATACTCACCGTTCTTGGCAGGCAGATTGGCAAGTGCAGTATGGGATGTTGATACACAGAAAGATGCTAGTGCCCATCTTCGGAAGGTATTCCTTGGCAGGTGCCTACTGCAATATAAATATATCAGGGCGCAATGATTCACATAAAGTTGATAATTGGTGCCAATGTTGAGTATACAAAAACAAATAAAATGTCAAGTCCCCACAAATTTCACTTCTGCACAAAAAGTTTTCAAGGTCAAATGTTCAATTATCAGTTTTTTAATTTTCCTTGTAATCAATAATTTCCATCACAAACATTTCTTTTTTCCTCTTCTGTAGTAATCCATGGTTAGTCATTAGACTATAACTATTTTGTTAGTTTTTAAATAAGCACTCTGGATAGCAGGTTGGTATGGGATTGGAGGCGATTGCAATATCTATTCCTTAGTGTCTTTATTTCCTTGTCTACTGTGGGAACTTCCAGGTAGTTGCAGATTTCCTTGTTGGTGATAAACCAAGGTAAATTTGTATGACCATGCAGAATCTCTTTTATTGTATCTATAGTATGTACAACCTGTGTAATGTATTTGTATATGTGCATGTAGTTGGAGAGGCCTTGCCTAGCCGTAACACAGTTTTTAACTAGCACGGGAGGTAAGGTCTTGATAATTACTGTCAATATGTTATATGTTGTTATAATAAATAAATGATTGATTAATTGATTGACTAGGGTAGTGTATTATATTATCTGTGCTGGGGTCCATCCAAGTAGCCAGTACGACTCTTGTACCTGAAGTCCAGCTCTTCTCAGCTCTGGAAACATTGACATGATCTTTCCAGGTAGGGCATCCAGTGTGAATCCAAGATATTTAATATTGTCTACTTGCAGAAGTTCTGTATCAAGGGTGACATCAGTTACCTTTACACAGTACGAAAGTTACATGGGTTGATTTATTTATTTATTTAGTGAAATTTGTTCAAATACGCGTTTTAAAGAGCTGTTGACGCTTTATTTAGAAAACCATCACAGGACAAGATTGCGCATCAGAAAAAGTGGCAGTAACTGTATGTTGAGATTGAGAGGTCCGAAGTGTAGCTGTTATAGATCACTGGACCCAAGACTACCCTCGAGAAACCCCCGCTTTAATGTTGTGGAAAAGTGGATTCTCCATGCTTGACCTGGAGTATTTTATCCGACGGATAAAACCGGTTTATGGGGCAGGATATGTGTGGTAGTTGCGTCTTTAAATTTTCACAGAAGTCCCTTGTGTCAGACCCTATCAAACTCCTGCTGTATGTTGAGGAAAGCTGCAGAGCAGTATTGTCTTTGTTCCAGACACTGATTGTTGAAAACACTGTGCACTTGCTCAATCGTGAACTGTCCTTGTGTGTGTGTGTGTGTGTGTGTGTGTGTGACTCCCTTTTCCGCATTTGGACTCCAGGTTGGTCCATTATGACGAGCTCTGTGGCGCAGCGGGCGAAGGTCCGCCTGCGACGCAAGGGGTTGCGGGTTCGATTCCCGCCTCGGGACAAATGTCTGTACGATCTGCAGATATTTGTTCAGGGTGTTCTGGGTGTTTTTCTATATAATAATAAAAATATCTATCTATGTATTAATAATGTATTAAGTATATCAGTCATCTAGTACCCATAACACAAGCTCGGGATATAACACAAGCTTAGCTTGGGACTAGATGATGCTGTGTGATTTGTCCAGCATTATTTATTTATTTTATTTACTTATTATGCGTGAGGTGTCTGGCTAGCATAGCCAGCCCAACTCCGACCAGAAGCGCAGAATCTTCCTGGGGTCTTCACAGGCTTCTCGAAGTGACCTCATGTGGACTGTCCTTTTTTGTGCTAAAACACACTCGATAATACCATGTTTGTACCTACACAAGGCGAAAATCCTTACCTTGCTGTAACACAGTTCTAAACTAGCACAGGAGGTAAGGATCTTCTATACGGTAAAGTATACTTACCTACTGACTTTTTTGTTTGTTTATTTTATACACCTGTACTAAATCAAAACTTATATTGTGAATTCCCAACTGTTTCTCTATTCTATAATTACCTAAGTCTTTTTAGGGTTCCGGACCAAAATGGTAAAAAGGAACCCTTATAGAATCACTCTGTCTGTCTGTCTGTCTGTCTGTCACAGATGAATATCTCGAGAACTACTGATGCTATCGACTTGCAATTTAAAAGGGTAAAAGACAGCAGTTTTTTACTAATATAGCATATATAAAAATGTTAAAAAATATTCTTAATTTGATTGCAGGGGGGCGGATAGGGGATCTCAAAAATTTTAAGTGAAGTTACTAAGCCGTGTGGGATATCATATAAAAGATATTCATTTGCACATAAATAAACAGTTTTTAGTTTTTCTTTAAGCCGTATTGTTTTTGAGTTATTTACAAAAATGTTGAAAAATCGACCGTTGGGGGGCCCTTATCTCCGAAGTTTGCAGAGATAAACCCGTGATACTTTTATAGCTAATAGAAGTTTATGTAAACTTTATAGGAAAATTATAGCGAACTCTCTAATTTGCATAGTTTTTTAGACAATGGGGGTGAAAGGGGTGTTTTCAAAATTTTTGGAAAGTTACTAGGTTATGTGGGGTATCATATGAAAGGTATTCTTTTGCACATTAATAAACAGTTTTTTGTTTTCCTTTAAGTCGTATAGTTTTTGAGTTATTTACAAAAATGTTGAAAAAAGTTTCAAAGGTTTATCTCCGAAGTTTGCGGAGATAAACCTTTGAAACTTTTATTACTATTAGAAGTGTATGTAAAGATTAGAGGAAATTTATTACAATCTCTCTACATAGCATACTTTTTTAGAAATCATCGAAAGTGTAAAAAATCTACATAAGTTTTGCTATCAGACAAGAGATGGCGCTGTCAAGGTTCTCCAACAAATATAAAACCGCCTTTGTCATAAATTATATTGTATGATGGCACGGAACCCTCGGTGCGCGAGTCCGACTCGCTCTTGCCCGGTTTTATTTTATAATCTATGTCACTAGTTGTTTTATGTTATGTATATTTTAGATAAGTATACAACTGTGTTTTCTAAAAAGATAAATAAAGTTATTTTACTCTTATTCCAAACTTTATGGTCTAAATTGGTAAAAATGTATGGTCAGGTATCAGGCTATATTTTAATCGTTTGACAAAGCTATTTTCCCATAGCTTAAGAGAGAACTGGCAAGAGGTTTGTATGTCTGTAGAATGTTACCTCTTTAGTTGGTTTACCCGTTCTGTGGATCACGCTGATTTGGGAGATCTTCCACATCAGTGGGTAGTATGTTGCGTTGAATGTAGATGTCAGTAGGACTATAGTATGTTGCGTTGAATGTAGATGTCAGCAGGACTATAGTATGTTGCGTTGAATGTAGATGTCAGCAGAACTATGGCTTTCTTGGGTAGTTTTTTCAGAACCTTGGGGGTAATAAGGTGCTGTTATTTTATTTTGTTTATTATTTTAGAACTTACAGCTAGCAATTTAATAATGAAAGAAATAGGTACAGATAGCCAATTACAAGTTTTCACATATGGAACTTATCTGGTCAAGTTTACTTATTTCAGGCCTTTCTTCTCTGCTGGGACTGACGGGCTTCAGAGGGATGTCTAATTAGTGTTGCTGGTCGAGCATGTCATCAACTTCCGGTGCATCTGAGTCATTGCCTATGTAAGGCTTAAAGTATTATAGGCTTGTTGAATGTTTCGGCCTTTTGTTCGTTAGTTCGTGCCCATGTGTTTTCTGGCGTTATAATGGGCGACTGAAGGTTTTTGTAGGCTTCCACCAATGAGTGGTTTCCCTTTGAGTGTGGTGAGAGCGATTGCATGTGGTCATCAAAAGTAAAATGGTAAAAGGGTTTGTACGAGTCCTTTAAGCATTCTACAGGTTTTATTTAGGGTTGTCTTATTATTGGCTGTTGTTTCAAATTTCTTTTAGTGTCCGTTTTTTAATATCTTTGGATTGATAACATCTGGTAGGTATACATTGCGAGCGATCATGTGAAATCTGAGGGATCATCTGCAGTGTTCTTCCAGACCTCCACCTGAATGAGATTGGTGATAGTTTTGCACCCTTCGACCTCGTTTGAGTTAGTGCTTTTAGAGTTCCAATCGCCACCTGATTTAGAGCGGGGACCAAGTGTGGAAAAAAATTATTGAGCATAGTGTCCTTTATAATGTGACGTGGGGGGGCGGGCAGTACATAGCTGAGATATTGATAGTTCCGAACACGTCGTGTACAGAAACAGCTTGCAGGTGTGGGGAGGAATAGTTTTACTCGCACAAAGTGCTTTATATTACTTGATTAAAATAGTTGCGCCACCTTGACTTTTGTGACTACCATTTGGGTGAGGGCCGAGGGCAACACTAACAAAAATTGTTTATTACCAATAATTTAATGAAATTGTTTACATTCATAACCATTCAAAAATAAAACACGATTGTTTTATTTTTGTGTCTGTTCTTAATGTAGGTACTAACACTCAGCAACGCGTTTAATAACGTTGACTTTGAAATACTCCTTTGGATCCTTCGCTCTCTTAACATTTTTCCAGCAGTGGCTGATTGGTTTTGCAGTTATCTGCAGGGGCGACGCCAGCGGGTACGCATTGATGATGGTGGTAGGTGCGACATATCTGCAGGCGTCTTTCAGGGCGGCGTTTTACGCCCCTCTTCTTTTCGCCATTTTCATGAATTAAATATCCCATCAACTAATTTCATAGGCCTCCGTAGCCCTCTGTCCGATGCTATTGAGACCATCAACAATGACCTGAGGCGAATATTGGACTGGAGCAAGGCCTACGGTATAAGGGTGAATCCAAATAAAACCCAAGTTATAGTTGTTGGAGGCTCGCGAATGATTTCCCGAATCGACTGGAGTGGTCTTCCTTCTGTATTATTCGCACACAATGCAGAGCAAATCGGTGAAAAATTTAGGCGTCCTCATTGGTAGAAATCTATCACGGGGACCTCAACTTACTGAAATCAGCCGAGCTTTTGCAACTATAGGATATTTGCGGAGACTAAGAAACTTCCTTCCTACTGCCACTAAGGTTTCTCTTGCTCAATCATTTCTTCCTATCCTAGATTATGCCGATGCATCCTTTCTTGATCTGACGGAGCAACAATTGGACAAGCTTGAGCGCCTGATAAACCTCGGAATACGGTTCATATTTGGCCTACGCAAGTATGACCATGCTTCGGAGTTTCGCAGGGAGCTAAAGTCAAAAGTGGCTACCATACGGCTTGGTCGGAATTTCCATTTCTTATTCTTACTCTACAATATTCTTTTTACTCCTTCTACTCCTCCTTATCTCAAGGAACGCTTTATGTTTCTGCACCTTTCCTATTCTCGATCTCTTCGGTCTTCTGACACTACACAAATCGTTTACTGTCCAGGCTGTAAACCTGTGGAACGCATTGCCTGTATCCATCAGCCGTGCTCCATCCCTTCAAGTTTTCAAATCTATGGTTAAGGAACACTATTTGTCCTGATGAAATTAGCTGCTTGATTCATTGTCAAAATAGATAATTTTTATATTTATTTATATACTAATATTTGTCTTTTTTAAACTTTCGCGATCACAACACATTATTAACATACATATAACCGGGAACTCTTCCCGGGACCATGCTTGGTGCAATCCAAGCGAAACGTCGGGAAATAATAAAGGTAATTTACGCGATGAATTTCTCTTATTTTTTATTAATTTGTTTAGTTTAAGGTGTGCAATAAAACATTTTTTATCTATCTAACACTATTGTCTGTTGCTGCTTTAATTTTGTAAATCCCGTGACATCCTGTAATTACAAGTTAGAGTTAGTGTCAGGTTGTAAACCTTTTAAAATCTAAGTTGTTGCGTTAAGTGTAAGGACGGGATAAATAAATAAAACCGGGCAAGAGCGAGTCGGACTCGCGCACCGAGTGTTCCGTGCCATCATACAATATATATGACAAAGGCGGTTTTATATTTGTTGAAGCACCTTGACAGCGCCATCTCTTGTCTGATAGCGGAACTTATGTAGATTTTTTACACTTTCGATTATTTCTAAAAAAGTATGCTAAGTACTCAGACACTTAGTTTGTAATAAATTTCCTGTAATCTTTACACACACTTCTAATAGCAATAAAAGTTTCAGAGTTTTATCTCCGCAAACTTCGGAGATAAGGGGGGGAACGCTATGTTTTCAACATTTTTGTAAATAACTCAAAAATTATACGACTTAAAAGAAAACTAAAAACTATTAATGTGCAATTGAATACCTTTCATATGATACCCCACATCACCTAGTAACTTTTAAAAAATTCTGAAAACCACCCCCCATTGTCTAAAAAACTATGCAAATTAGAGAGATCACTATAAAGTTTACATACACTTCTATTAGCAATAAAAGTATCAAGGGTTTATCTCTGTAAATTTCGGAGATAAGGGGGGGGGGAACGGTCATTTTTTCAACATTTTTATAAATTACTCAAAAACGATACGGCTTAAAGGAAAACTAAAAACTGTTTATTTATGTGTAAATGAATATCTTTCATATGATACCCCACATCACCTAGTAACTTCACTTAAAATTTTGAGATTCCCTATCCGCCCTGCAATTAAAATAAGAATATTTTTTAACATTTTCATATATGCTATATTAGTAAAAAAGTATTGTCTTTTACCATTTCAAATTTCAAGTCGATAGCATCAGTAGTTTTCGAGATATCCATGTGTGACAGACAGACAGAGTGATTCTATAAGGGTTCTTTTTTACCATTTTGGTCCGGAACCCTAAAAAGAATTAAGTTCAGTTTTAAAGTTATATCATGCTCACATGCCTTCCTTCACTTACTTCGTTATTAAATTAGTAGGTATTACATGCTATCTTCTGGTATAAAGATAAGATTGCTCGAAACCAACAAATCCGAGATCGAACATCGGGCATTAACAGCGCTACTCTCGCGGACAGGTGCGGCCGCGGCGGACGGGGGCGGGGGGATGGTGCGATGGCGTCCCGGCGGCGCGTGACGCGCAAGTGGGAGGTGTTCGCCGGCCGCAACCGGTTCTGGTGCGACGGGCGCCTCATGACGGCGCCGCACCCGGGCGTGTTCGCGCTGACGCTGGCGCTCATCACTGGCACGTGCGCGCTGCACTTCGCCTTCGACTGCCCCTTCCTCGCCGCGCGCGTGTCGCCCGCCGTGCCGGCCGTGGGCGCCGCGCTGGCGGCCTTCACGCTGGCGGCGCTGCTGCGCACGGCGCTCTCCGACCCCGGCATCATCCCGCGCGCGGCGCCGCACGAGGCCGAGGACGCGCCCGCCGACGCGCCCACGCAGCGCCCGCCGCCGCGCGCGCGCGAGGTGCTGGTCAAGGGCCGCCCCGTCAAGCTCAAGTACTGCTTCACGTGCCGCATGTTCCGCCCGCCGCGCGCCTCGCACTGCTCGCTGTGCGACAACTGCGTGGACCGCTTCGACCACCACTGCCCCTGGGTGGGCAACTGCGTGGGCCGCCGCAACTATCGCTACTTCTACGCCTTCGTGGTGTCGCTGTCCTTCCTCGCCGTGTTCGTGTTCGCGTGCAGCGTGACGCACCTGGCGCTGGCGGCGCGCGGCGCCCCGGGCGGCGGGCTGGCGGCCGCGCTGCGCGCCTCGCCCGCCTCGGCGCTCACCGCCGCCGTCTGCTTCCTGTCCGTGTGGTCCGTGCTGGGCCTGGCCGGCTTCCACACCTACCTCGCCTCCACCGACCAGACCACCAACGAGGACGTGAGTACCTCCCGCGTACCGCCCCCCTCCCCCCCGTCCCCCTCCGCTCACGCGCCCTCGTCTCCGGTTGCAGATCAAGGGGTCGTTCTCGATGCGGCGCGGCGTGGCGAACCCCAACCCGTACTCCCGCGGCAACGCGTGCCTGAACTGCTGGCACGTGCTGTGCGGGCCGCTGGCGCCCAGCCTCATCGACCGGCGCGGCGTGATGCCGCCCTGCGAGCTGCCGCCCGTGCTGCGCGCGCCCGCGCCCGCGCCCCCGGCCCCCGCGCCCGCGCCCGCCCCCGCGCCCGCGCCCGCGCGCCACGCCTACATGAACCGCTCGCTGGACCTCGACCCGGTGCCGCTGCAAGGTGACCGCTACGTCTCTTTGATGGTTGAGACTCGCTGCTATGCACGTGCCCGGGTTGGCGTTGACGTGTGCCGTTTGTCGGTTGCAGAGGTGGTGGTGGGCGGCGGCGCGCTGAGCGCGTCTCGGCTGCGGCTGCTGCACGACACCACCATGATCGACGCGGCGCTGGACCTGGACGAGCCGGAGCCGCCGGCGGGCGTGCACGCGCCGCTGCCGCGGGGCGCGCCCAGGCAAGCCACGTGACGCGCCGGGGCCTCCGGCGTGCACGCGCCGCGGGGCCCGCACAGGCAAGCCACGTGACGCGCCGGGGCCTCCGGCGTGCACGCGCCGCGGGGCCCGCACAGGCAAGCCACGTGACGCGCCGGGGCCTCCGGCGTGCACGCGCCGCGGGGCCCGCACAGGCAAGCCACGTGACGCGCCGGGGCCTCCGGCGTGCACGCGCCGCGGGGCCCGCCCAGGCAAGCCACGTGACGCGCCCGGGGCCTCCGGCGCGCACGCGGCTTGCCTGGGCGGGCGCCCCGTGACGCACTGGAGCGATGCATTTTTATAGAATAAATCCGATATCGAAGTGTTCCGAAGTGGTTTCATTTCCAGCACCGTCCTCCGCTCATAACTCAAATTCTAACAAACGCTCTGTTTGTACACCCACACAGTTTCACATATTTATTAATGTATTGTCACCTACCACCTAACTATTTGTACCTGATTCACAAACAATAAATGAATTATGAATTATGAATTTCACCAAAGTACATGGCATGCAAAATTACACAAAATAAATTAAATTATTAGATGTCACTAGATAACGATCATGATTCGATACGTCAATTATATATGTATGTAAGTACCTCTATGTAACTATGTTTGTTCGCGGAATCTTGCAACTCAATTTTGAAGCAGATATCTTCAACTAATAAAGCTGCAATTTTGTATACATGTTTACTTTAGATGACAATGCATGGTCAGCTATGTGACGTCACTCTGAATCCAACATGGCGGAACACCCAAGATGGCGAACTACATAATTTTAATGTACCCCTAGAATATAGGTATCAAATGAAAGGGCTTGCTGAGAATAACTCAAAAAATGAAATGACGTCACTCTGAATCCAACATGGCGGAACACCCAAGATGGCGGGCCACTTACTTTTAATCTACTCCTATAATATGGGTATCAAATGAAAGGACTTGCTGAGAATAATTAAAAAAAATGAAATGACGTCATTCTGAATCCAACATGGCGGGACACCCAGGACTGGACTCGACTCGACTGGCCTGCACTGCACTGCACTGCATGCACTGCACTGCACTGCACTGGACTGTCATGTACCTACTATTCTGAACTGTCCTGGCGAACTACTTATTTTTTTAATATACTCCTATAATATAGGTATCAAAGGAAAGGGCTCGCTGAGAATAATGCAAAAAATTAAATAAATAAATAATGCTGGACAAATCACACAGCATCGTCTAGCCCCAAGCTAAGCAGAGCTTGTGTTATGGGTACCAGATGACTGATATACATAATACATTATAATACATAGATAGATATTTTTTTTTGTATATAGAAAAACACCCAGAACACCCTGAACAAATATCTGCAGATCGTACAGACATTTGCCCCGAGGCGGGAATCGAACCCGCAACCCCTTGCGTCGCAGGCGGACCTTTGCCCGCTGCGCCACAGAGCTCGTCTGTATGGCTGTATGTATCAATTATGGCGGAACATCCAAGATGGCGGACTAGTTATTCATAATGCACTCCTATAATATGGGTATCAAATGGAAGGCCTTGGTGAGAGTTAGGTACTCGAAAAATTAAATGACATTACTCGAAATCCAACATTACGGTATACCTACTAAGATGGCGGACTAGTTATTCTTAATGCACTCTTACAATATGGGTATCAAATGAAAGGCCTTGCTGAGAGTTACTTGAAAAATTATATGACACCACTCACAATCCAATATGGCCGTCATGAGACGAACAGACAAGAAACCAACTGTCCAGTGATAACTAAAAAGTTAAAAATAAATTTAAAGTAAAAAAAACTTTCTAACAAACTGCGGCCAGGAAGTCGAAAAAAAGACCTCCAGCTCCGCAGCGCATTACGCCTGGAGCCGAGCTTCGCCCACCTGGTCGAATAGAGGTAGGTAGTGTTCAATTACCTTCTTGGAGACAGCAGGAACGAACGTTTTCCACCCTCATACACTGTACATACATGTATCCCAAATTAACAAAAACCTGCCAGTAACATTTTATAAGTTTGTGAAAACTGCACAAATAAAGTGGTCCTTCGAGCCGGATTGGTTTTTGTTAAGCTAGAACTCGTAGTTCTATTCTAGCCGTGCTAGATTCATATTTTATACCTAACTTGTAGTTAGTGTAAAATTGTAGATACAGACGTTCTGTACCAACCAATATTTCCTTTTCTGATTTTATTAGACATCTAATCGTGTTTTATCTAGCTCGTTGCTTGATAATACTAAGTAAAGACGTTCTTTACTGCCCTTATTTATTACAATTAAGTACATTTGCAATACTCATTGTAAAATTCCGTCATTAGCATTCAATAACCCTCGTAAACTTGTCTTTTGCTGGCAGCTTCATATTTATATATTTTTACATTACACACACATATATTTGTCGTACATACATATATTATTTAGTGTATTTGTGATTAATTTGCATCGTTTCATTCCACGCTATTTGTCCACGCTAACTGTGTACTTAGTAAAAGAAAATGGCGCCTCGCAAGCGTAAACGTAGCAAACGTAGTTTATAAAGGCCGCTCTACATTCTCACGAGAATCTCGCGAGAACGCGAGAAACATGCGAGAAACGTGAATGTGGAAGCGATTCGCGTATTCTTCTCAAGTTCTCGCGTTGTTCTCCGGCTGTTCTCCACTTTTTGTCGGTTTTTTGGCGCGAGACAAAGGAGCGCGAGAACGTGAGAACAGGCGAGAACGTGTATTGACTCCACACTCGCATGTTTCTCAGTAGCGCGCGAGCCGCCGACTTGAACGGTTGTGTGTTGTGTACCGCGTGGCGTCAATATGAGCGTAACTTGGACAAACGAACTTGAGTTGAAATTTTTAGAATATTTCCACGCGGAACCCGTGCTATGGAATACAAATTTAAAAGACTACAAAAATAAACTAAAAAACTACTTCGGCGTCCATCGTCATCGAGCGCGAGAACTGTAGTGAGAACTATTTGAGAACATTGTGAGAGTGTGTACCCAAAAGAAGTTCTCGCTACAGTTCTCGCGAGAATCTCCGGAGATTCTCGCGTGAATGTCTCGTGAGAATGTAGAGCGGCCTTTAGAAATACCTAGGTACATATTCAAGAACTCTGCAGATAAAAAAAAGATCCGGACATAGTCTGTTTATCAGAAACTTTTATTGAAAAGGGTCATGAGAATTTAATTATATTCCCTGATTATACTTTAGCTACATCTTATTGCCGTGAATGTAATACCTACTGATATTAAGAAAATAAATAAACGGCGAGGTGGCATTTGTATTCTAGTTAAAAATGAATTGATTTTTAATGAAATTACGACCATTCAAGAACAATGTATGAACTTCCATTTTGAAGCCTGTGGAATCAATTTAGTATCTATAGATCATCATATGATATGGGTTATTTGTTATATATAGAAAAAACACCTACATCCGATTTCCACTTGTTTATTAAAAAAATTCGTATTCTGCTCCATAATTTTTGCATTAAAAGTAAGAAAAGGGTTATTATAGTGGGAGATTTAAATATAAACACACTAGAGAAGGTAAAAAAAAACCACAGAGTTTCGCGAACTGTTTATGAATTATAATCTCATCATACACATACATAGATCAGGCAACACGGCAAAAAAGCTGTATTGATCACTTGATCAGTAATATTACTTCAGCTAAGGGGGAACTTTTACACTGGGGAATCTCTGACCATAATACGGCACAACCATGTTCCCACAATACCTAATTATACATGTTCTGAGTATTTTTTAACTAGCAGGAATTATAACTCTGAAAACTTTATTTCATTTAAAAACTGCCTCAAAAAATTATCCTTCTCTGAAACTTATTCAAAATTTTTGACCTTTAGTTATCCATTTTGATTTGTTATTGTTATTTTTGTTTGTCATTTGTTCTATTATAAGGAAAGCAAAGATTATAAAAAAGGAAAAACAATTCTTGAAAGTTTAGTCAGGCTAAAAATTAGCTGCAACACAAAAATAATGTTACGCTACAGATACTACAGATCTAAAACCATGACAAATAAAAAACGTTATAAAAAATATTCACTTCTTCTTCGAAATTGTATTGATCAATCAAAAAAAACACACAAAGGAGAGTATGTAAAAAAATCTAAAAATAAATGCAAAACTTCATGGAATTTAATAAAGCAAGAATCTAATGGACCCAAACAATTAAAACTAATAAATAAAATAGAGAAAGGCGATGTTATTATATCGAACCCACTAACAATAGCGGAAGAATTTAACAACTGCTGGATTGACTTGACAAACAAACAAAACAATAACCTTCGTATGACCTACAAAAATAGTGACTGTAATAGTATGTTTATAGAGCCGTTTAGCTATAACGAAATAAAAAAAAATATAATTAAACTTAATAATACCAAATCAGTAGGCTACGACGGTTTTTCTACATCTATTCTAAAAACGTGTGTCAATGAGCTGGTGCCAGTACTAACTTTCATGATTAACTTATCATTTGAGGAAGGTTGTTTTCCTAACTCACTAAAGTTTTCCGCAGTGAAACCGCTCTTTAAGAATGGAGTCAAAACAAAAATTGAAAACCACAGGCCAATCACCCTTATACCAGTTATATCAAAGATATTTGAACTGGCCATGCATAATCGTATGCTCTCCTTCATAGGGAAGCATCATATTTTAAACACCGATCAGTATGGCTTTCAAAAGGGTAGATACATCAGCTTGCTTCAATTTGACTAAAAAAATATTGACGACTTAGATGACGGCAAGTGGGTAACAGCTGTTTTTTTTGACATGTCTAAAGCCTTTGACTTCGTTTCACACGATCTACTACTCAACAAAATTGAAAAATACGGCATAAGAGGACCGGCGTTGAATTGGATTGACTCATACTTACGTAATGGAATGCAGAATGTCGAAATTTTTAATATTAATGACGAAAGTGATCACTAGATCCTAATCCGGCATCAGATCTGAGTGATACTGATCTGAGCAGAAACAACAGGGGTCCTAAGACGCACCAAGAACGACTTACCTCAAATTACTCCACACCCATGTACTCTTTTTGCCGATGATATCTCTATCATTATTTCATCAAAATCTGACATCCATAATTTTGTACTCTTGACATAAATAATACAATAATTTCATCTGACAATAACCTTTGTGTGAATTTAATAAAGACAAATTATATTCAATTTAGTAATTACGGTAGAGTGCGTCGTGAGCTCAGTATAAATTATAATGGCCAAGCTCTAACTGAAGTGAACCAAACTAAATTTTTAAGCATAATTTTAGATCGAAACTGCAATTGGAAGGCACACGTTGACCATGTCTGTAAAAACTAAAAAGATTTGTTTACGTGCTATATGTGTACTACGCCGAGGGGGGGGGGGGGGGGGGTTCAGACCCCAATGATGATCAGTTTTGGGGGGGAGATAATTAAAAATCCTATTTTCAGTTTCCCATACAAAAAGTTTAAATTTCCTAGTGCCTAAAAAACGTGACAGCCCTGTCCGGGCAATCTATAACCTCTGCAGATACATAGGTAGGTATTTATCTTCGCAGGTAGATTTCCGTTATGGCGGGACATTACTCGACGATTTATTTAGTAAATGCGTAAGTAATAATAAGATGTGTGTATAGGTACCTCAACCTAGGTAGTATTAGTAAAGTTTTAAGTAAGTACCTCATATTTTCTCGCTTGTCAGATGTCTAGACGGCTTCTTATTTCGATTTCGTAGGTCACTCTCAGAAGGTACACAATCACAGACAAGTAATTCACTCACTTCTAGCACTAGGTAGGTACATTTACACAAGGTAAAGATGACAGGTAAAGCTATAAGGCTAAAGTAGTTATTTTAGACGTATTTAAAAAGTTCATAAACAAACAAGTCTTATTTACATACGTAGGCTTTGTGTAGCCGCTAGGACAGTTTCCCGGCTTGGCACACGATGTCCTGGAAACCGCTCTGTGTACATCCTACGTGCCAAGGTTAAATATGCTATATATATAGATATCGATCATTACCTACTGATGAATAACGAAATAGGTACGTCAGGTTATTTGGTGGTGGTCGAAATAAAAAGCTTGCCTGTTTTTTTATTCTTTAATGACAATGAATGAAAATTTATTGTCCTTGAAATAGGACATACTTGTTAGTTACCTGTCTTTTGTAAGTTTTACGTTTAATTTTAATAAATTATATCCATCCGTATCCACGCACATTTATGTATTTATTATTTAATGACATTAAATGAAAATTTATTGTCCTTGAAATAGGACGTACTTGTTAAATAACTGTCTTTTCGTAAGTTTTACGTTTAATTTTAATAAATGATGGATACGCACATTTATGTATCGTTCTGTTAAGGCTTTTATCAAATCACTTCTTTGATGCGGGATGATCATCACAGGTTTGATGCGGGAAACTGTCCGACTTGATGAATTGATATTACGTAATATTTTCATCCACCGTGGGGTGCCGGCAGTAGAATGATACCCCTCCTCTCATGCCCATGGATGCAGTAAGAGCCTGCTAAGGGATACCTCCGGAAGATGGGCAGCAGCGTCTATCCGTGTATCAACATCCCATACTGCGCTCATCAACCCGTCTGCCAAGCGTGGTGAGAATGGCAACTACCCCTCATGGAGATCCATGAGGGAGGCCTGTGTTCATCAGTGGACGTTTAATGGCTGAAATGAATATTTTCATTATTATAAATTATTTTTTTATTACCCTTCCATAGAAATACCCTTCCATACATCGAATAACAGCTTCTGCTACTTTGCATATTCTGATTATGTCATCAGATGGATAAACCAGTCCGCCCTTATCTTTGGCTACTATGAATTTGTGTAGCGAATTTATTTGTTTCGTAATAGTGTGCCAGCACAGACGTCACAGTTTAATTTCTTGATCAAAATTCGGGCAATGTAACCTGCAATGTGTGCTATAGCTTGGGAACTGAATTCTGAAATGTTACTTAACAGCTCACCAATTTCTTGTTCTTCGGTATGGTCTTCTATCCAGTGTTCATTTCTCAAATCTAAACCAGTTGTTTTATTTATACGTTCAACTGCGGATAAAAAATTAATAGGGCGAGTAATAATGGAGTGTAAGAGCAAAGCTACGGAGTTCTTGTGAATATTGTTGTTTTGTAACAACACCTGATTTTAAATTTTATACTTGTCTAGTAACCAAATCATTCACCTGGAAAAAAATTAAGAGGTAAGTACGTAGTTTGATAATAAAATTAACGTACCGTTGTCTATGCACATTGTCACATTAGTGACGCCATATTCAGTCAAATAAATAAATTACGCTCACCTTAACATTAGTGTTTTTAAGATTAGTTATTTTCATTATTATTATTGAACTTTTTTCTAAATCCTTTAAAATGTCTTCAATTTTCTTGACTTTCTTTTTCACTTACTTTCTATTTTGTGTTTGTAGTCTCCTTATTTGCAATTTCTGTCTTTTAATTATATTTTAATTCCATCATAACTTCCTGTTTAGTTTTATTTTCCGATGAGTAGAAGCAGCTGAGCTGAAGTCTGTATTGCTATAAATTTTTGTTTTTTTCTGTGTGACATAGTTCGTTAAGTCTTCTGAATCAAGTTTCCGCTTATGTCTCTTTGGCGTTGAAGAATTTTCTGAACTCGGTGTTGCTGAGAGATTTTGTGCCTGTAGTTTTTAATACGTTTCATTAGATTTAGATTTTACTATTTACATATCTCACAACACAGACTCCTTCCAGAGATCTAGTGCGGGGAACAGCGCTCATTAAGGTACACTCGTCATAAAATACCTGCTTATTCGATGTTTAAAAATATCACAACTCGTACCAGTGTTTTTCGCTTTTGCTAAAATAAACTTTATTTTATTATTTTTATTTTTATCTATTTACATATCTATTCGTCACATACATAGATAAAGGTAATTAATTAAAATAAGATGTCTTGAATACAAGTACCATAATTTATCTGAAAACACAAAATTTTTAGAGTCGATATAGCTGTGTCAACAATGTATTTGTTTCTACTTTTTTTATTAGAAAATCTTGGTTCATAAAGTGCTCTGAGCAAATTGTGCTGGTTTTTGAAGGAAACCAATTTTGTCTCCCAATTGCATCGATCCATTTTTTTCTAATGTCTGGTGCCTTGGGAAAACTGAAACCAGATAATACTTTCTTAAACTTCTTGATAGTTTGTCTATAATTTTTACCTTGTACCCAGTGGTTGGGTATGAACCCAGGTCTAAAATACATCCAGATTAAATCATCACAAAAACAAAACAAAAATTAACGCCCTGAAACATACTTATATGCTAATGTTTACAAAATCATAACCATTAAAGTCATTGATAGCACATTCGTGATTATTACGGCACATCCCTAATTAAGTAGCGAAAATTGCGGTTTAAGAAAAACCGACCTAAAGTGTTATGATTCATAGTCTATTTTTCTATTTCTATGTTCTACGATACTGAGGTCATCGTCCCGACAATTAGGGTAGTCACTGCGTAAAAATCAGCTGTTAATGTTAAAAGTTTCTTCTTTCAGAGATACCAATCGAAATTCGAAAAGTCGTTGAACAAAAGTTGTTCCCCGGGGGGGTGTAAATCCCCCCCCCCCCTTCGAATAGTACACATATTATGATGCATTCTGTATAGGCTTCGCAAGACTACTAACATTAACACAACACTGACATCATATCACGGATATTTGCCTCTGTGTTGAGATACGGTCTAATTTTATACGGAAACTCCACTGATATTCAGAGGGTTTTTATTGACACAGAAGAAATGCATTCGGGCTATAGTCGGCATACCACCCTGGGAGTCATGTAAACCCATTTATAAAAAAGTTAGACTTTTAATTCTACCCAGTATGTATGTATGTCTTTGAAGCTGCTAAATTTGTAATGGAACATTTAGACCAATTTTGTAAAGCTGGTGATATCTTTACTAGATGTGTAAGAGATCGTGACAGAATTGATTTTCAAGGATTCCAAAAACTACGCTCTATAAAAAAAAAATCTGTTTTGCAATGTGTGGACGCATATACAATAAAATTCCGCGAGACATTAAAGACCTACCGATAAAGCTATTTGAACATAAATTAAAATTATAGTTATAATATGACAAACAGTTTTACACAGTTTCATAATTATTAGATAAAAAATTTGACATACCCATTAATTATAATTATTTGCATGACATTATTATTATTTTATTAATTATTGATATTTAAGTTGCCGTGGGGTGCCGGCAGTAGAATGATACCCCTCCTCTCATGCCCATGGATGCAGTAAGAGCCTGCTAAGGGATACCTCCAGAAGATGGGCAGCAGCGTCTATCCGTGTATCAACATCCCATACTGCGCTCACCAACCCGCCTGCCAAGCGTGGTGAGTATGGCAACTACCCCTCATGGAGATCCATGAGGGAGCCCTGTGTTCATCAGTGGACGTTTTATGGATGAAATGATGAAAAATGATTAAGTGTTATTATTGTGTTCATTTAGTGGATGTAACTATTGTTGAATGAAAGACAGAGCAGCAGCGATACCAGTTTATTCATCAGCGCACGAAAAGGAAAAGAGAGCTGTACAACATTTCTTCTTAATTTATAGCCTTGTTCTATTGCCACCTTCGCTTGGTCGGGCTTACCGACATTCGTCATGCCGGCCCTACCGCGACAGATGGCAGCACTAGTCTTAACGTATCCGATTCGTAACATTTCTTATAAATTATTTTAATTGTGGCAACACTGTGACAAATACCATGGAATGATTTAAAACGAAATGTCAACGTCAAGACCAGCTGTCACAAACAAGTTCGATTCTCGCACGCAAATTAGTAGGTACTTGATTGAACTGTTTACATTTGAAAATATCAATTATAATGCATGAGATTGCGGTTAAAATATTGTAAAAGTTACTATTAATGACAGTAAATATCATGAATAGTGAATACTAGGTTACAAAAAGGTGCAAAGCTTGCTTTCATACATAGTGAATACATGGATTACTAAATTTATTTTAAATGATGGCTTATGTAATAAGAGTTATAACTTCGTAACATTAACATTTGCATGCCGGATAGTTCGGTCAAGTATGTGATACCTAACAATATACATAAGTAAAAATATCTGTGTAAAACAATTAATTTCTACTTGAGGCCATACTTGAGGCAAATAAATTATTTCATTATTCCATTACAAATTGAGACCTTATAATTTACTTTACTTCTTATAATCTGATTTAGATTTCCTACTTCAAGTTTATATTCTATCAATATTTCTAATTCTTGTCGTTTTAAAGTAAAACAGGGCATTCAAGCAGGACGTGAGTGACTGATTCTTTCGCAATTGCTTCGCGGATGCACGATGGGCTCTCTTTACACGGGTTTTATTAGGGTTAGGTTAGGGTTAGGTTAGGGTTAGGTTAGGGTTCCCCACCGATGTGTTCCCACGTTGTCGTCGTGGTGGGGCTTGCGTGTCTTTATGATCTTGTGGGCTACGCCGGTAGAGCTACTCATGCCGGAAGGCCACAAGGGAGAGACGAGACCAAGAGGAACACATGTATGTATGTTTATGTATTTATTATATTACATAGTTTATTTTATCATGTATTTATGTATCTATTTGTATTTATTTATTTTATCTGTGGGCGTATCGGGGTGCTTAGGTGGGGGGTGGGGGGCTCTGGGATAGGGGTGCGTAGGCTTCGGCGCCGTGGTTCTTTTTGGGACTTCGGCGGTAATCTTAGGCTCTTGTAAATATTTGTTTTCTTTTCTCTTCTTTATGTATATAATATTCACCAAATCCTACGGTTCTGGCGCCCGCTTAAGGGATGTATGGCCGAGGGGAGCTCGGTCGTTAGGGCGCCCAGGGGGGTTGGTCCTCCCTCTGTGACCCAGAAAGGACCAACAACGATGAAAAATGGCAAATGTTAAAGATATATTATCCCAGGAGGGTACCGGCCTCACCGAGGTCGGAGAATCCCTTACTGCTTCATCTTTGTATGAAGCAGTCGGTCCCGCGTATTCTGGGGGGGCCAAACACTGCCATGCCCGTTTACGGGCGACCAAAGGCCTTTTTCAAGGCCAAACCGAGGAGGAGGGAGATGTTGCTGGAGATAGTTCTTCGGTGATGGATGTCGAGGCGTGCGCTTCGAAGGCGTGTTCTTACGTAGGTTTGCGTAGAGAGCCGCGTGTGGTTTTGACCCGACTATCGGAGTCGGATACCGATAAAAGTCTAGAGACCGTTACGTCTGGGACTATATCGGATGGACGCGACAAGTTTTGGAGAAAAAGGCCTATGTCTGATTCTGACTCGGATGTCACTGTCACAAGAGAGAGGTCGTCTAAAGTGACGAAATCAGGTAGAGGAAGAGGGCGCCCGCCCACTACTGGGCAGTTTGTTGCCACAGCCAAGGAAAAACAGGCCCTGAACTCCAGCAGGCGAGAGGAGTTCCTCATCGATGCTGCTGAGGAAGTGGCCCTTAAGACAGAGAAGGCTAGAAGTTCTCGTTTGACGCTTCCATCGCGTCTTTCCAATCTTCTGCCTGGAGAGGTGGACGACATACTAGCGTCGTCTCTGAACAAACAGGTATTGGCTTGCGTTGACATCATTAAAACGGTGTCTCGCAAGTCCAGTCACCTAAGTGGGCCATTTCAGCGGTCACTAAATGAGGCCTCTGAGTTTATAGTTGAGGCGGTGGAGGTTCTCCGTAAGCGCTCTGCTTCAGATGAGACAGCAAAGTTACAGGCTGACAACGCACGCCTGCAAGGAGAGCTAGCAGCGCTCCGCAAGGAGTTTGCAGACCTAAGGGGGGAACTGCTGCGGGCAAGACCTGCTGCAGAACCTCGGGACACAGTTGGACAGCTGGATGTCGAGGGACTGTCGCGCAACATCATGATCCAGGTCGGGAATATGGTGAACGCCAGACTGGAGGGTCTCGAGGGAAGACTTCTGCCTGCAGTCCGACTGCGTCCTCCCTTAGCTGCTGACAAAGCGCGAGAGCAGAGGATTGAGGCGGAGAGAATATTTCATGACGGTGCGCAAATAACGCCGGATCATCTTACGAGGAACGTTCCCTCACAGATGACAGACAAAGTGACCTCGGACCCTAAGCAAGTCAAAGGCAAAGGTAAGGGCAAGAAAACGAAGAGTCTGGCAGCCAAGGAGGCGGCTGCAGCTCGGGAGCCACTCCATAATCAACACCCTGAACCAGCATCTCAGAGTGAGGCATGGAGCAAGGTGGTTAAAAAAGGCCCTAAGCCGAAAGCTAAGAGCACGGAGAAAAGCATAGAAGGGGACCTAGCGCCTCCCCCCTTTAAGCCTAAGCTCAAACTCCGTCAACCTCGCTCAGCAGCCATTACCCTGACATTGCAGCCGAGCGCCATAGAGAGTGGAGTGACATACGCTTCCATTATTTCCGAGGCCAAAGAGCGCATCGACATAAATGAGCTAGGTATTGACGGAATGCGTTTCAGGACGGCAGCAACAGGCGCCCGTGTGCTGGAAATAACCGGCGCCTCTGGAGCTGAAAAAGCCGACTCTCTTGCAAATAAACTTAAAGAGGTCCTGAGCGGTGACACGGTTCGTGTGCAGAGGCCAGTAATGAGAGCCGATTTACGAATTACAGATTTAGATGACTCTGTGACCTCAGCAGAAGTTATATCGGCTGTAGCGATAGCAGGAGGATGCACAACGGACGTCATCAAAGTTGGCACACTTAGCCCTCGGGGCACGCTCTGGGTGAGTTGCCCTGTTGCGGCTGCGAGAAAACTGGTGTCGGTTGGTCGGCTTAAAGTTGGCTGGGTTTCGGCGCGTGTGGTACTTTTAGACCGATTACCAATGAGGTGCTTCAGATGTCTCAAAATTGGCCATGTTGGAAGTAATTGTACATCTGAAGTGGACCGCAGCGGCCTTTGCTTTCGTTGTGGCAAACCAGGCCATAAATCGAGGGACTGTCAAGCTGAACCGCATTGCGTTATTTGCGCAGCTGTCGACAAGCCAGCTGAACACCCACTGGGAGGAAAAGTGTGCCCCAATGCCAAAGCTAGGAATCAAGAGACGAGTCCACAAAGCCAAACGGACCCTAAGAGGAAAAATAAGGGGAAAAGTAAAAACAAAGTCCCACAAATTGAAGCAGAGGTGGATTTAATGGAAACCTCCAATTAGGATGGCCTTACCGTTTCTTCAGGCGAACATCATGCACTCTGCCAGAGCTCAGGATCTTCTTATCCAAAGCATGGCAGAGTGGCAAATTAAAGTGGCCGTCATTGCTGAACCATACGTGGTGCCTTGTCGGAATGATTGGGTTGGTGACCATGAAGGATTGGTGGCTATCACTGCCCCCGCCGCTGCTGGCTCCCCGCCTTTTGAGAAGGTAGCAAAGAGTCGGGGATGCGTCTTGGCTGTTGTGGGTGGTGTTGCGGTTTTAGGGGTGTATTTCTCACCTAATCGGAACCTTGCTGAATTCGAGTAGATGCTCGATGAGGTCAGGTCTTTGATTGGACAGATATCCCCCTTACCTGTATTAGTCGCTGGCGATTTCAACGCCAAATCTACGGCGTGGGGATCTCCAGCGACCGACGTCCGAGGGGAGACGTTAGAGGAGTGGGCGGTAACAACCGGGCTTATCATCCTTAATAGGGGAACGCAAAACACGTGCGTGAGACAACAAGGAGGATCAATCGTGGACATCACGCTTGCGTCCCCTCGCCTGGTTAACAATGTCCAGGGATGGAGAGTGATAGAGGATGTAGAGACATTGTCGGACCACCGTTATATCAGGTATGATGTCTACACTACCCCCACTACTCTGGAAAGAGACGTTGAGCCTGCTATCAATGGTGGTCCGCGGTGGGTACTTAGTCGTCTAGACAGGAATGTTGCTAAGGAAGCGGCCATTGTGGAGGCCTGGATCGCAGGCCCCGGTCTGGTACAAGAAGTTGACAGCGGCGCGGAACACCTAGCAGCTGCCTTAACTCGTGTGTGCGATGCATCAATGCCACGAGCTAAGCCGTTCCCGCCCCGGCATCAGGTGCATTGGTGGTGCGCAGAACTCCAAAATCTTCGCGGAGCCTGCATAGTTGCGCGCCGCCAATACACTCGATACAGAAGAAGGAGGCTCCGTGATCTAGCTACGGAAGATGAACTTTATGTGGCTTATAGATCAGCTTGCAAAGCTCTTAAGGTTGCCATCACTAAGGCCAAAGAAACCGCGTGGGTGGAATGGCTGGAAGTACTCAACCGAGACCCATGGGGAAGGCCTTACCGTGTTGTGCGGAAAAAGCTTCGGCCTTGGGCGCCACCGCTAACTAGTAGCCTTCAGCCGCAGTTCTTGGAACAAGTGGTGAGTACTCTTTTTCCGCAACGGGTTGAGTGGGTTCCGCCAATAATGGCTCCAACAGAGTCTACCTCGGATGACGGAAACGGGACGGTCCCACCGGTAGGTGAGGTGGAGATAAGGGCGGCTGTTCTTAAACTTCGATCGAAGAACACCGCCCCAGGACCAGACGGAGTACCAGGGCGTGTCCTGGTACTTGCAATGAAGGAAATGGGTGAGTGGGTGAGAGCGCTGTTCACAGAATGTCTAGACCAAGGCCGGTTCCCCAAGGCTTGGAAGACGGGTAAACTTGTTCTTCTCCAGAAAGATGGGCGCCCGGCTGAGCTGCCGTCGGCCTATCGCCCCATAGTGCTACTCGATGAGGTAAGTAAACTCTTCGAACGTGTGCTTGCACATCGCCTCAACGAGTGCCTAGATCCGGGGCTGCATGACGCGCAGTTCGGGTTTCGCCGGGGCCGATCAACCCTGAGTGCGATCGCGCGGGTACGAGACCTTGCAGAGGTGGAGGTTTCTCATGGTGGAGTGTTGTGGGCGGTGTCTCTCGATATCTCCAACGCTTTCAACACCTTGCCATGGGAAACAATAAAAGAAGCGCTGTTGTACCACGGCGTGCCGCGATATCTTCGGATGATTGTGGCCGACTACTTCGCTGGTAGAGCAGTCGCGTTCCCGACGAAAGAGAGTTGGGTTAGGAAAGAGATGTCGTGCGGTGTTCCACAGGGTTCGGTCCTTGGACCGCTCCTGTGGAACATTGGCTACGACTGGGTGTTACGCGGAGCCACTTTACCGGGGGTGAGTGTCACATGCTATGCAGATGACACGCTGGTTACGGCCCGTGGAAATACCCACAGGGAAGCGGCCCATCTAACCACCGCCACCAACACCTTGGTGAGGGTCGAGCAGTTGGAGTCGCGTCATAGTGATTTTAAATCATTTGTGGTGCGCATCCCAGCCGAGAGTATTTCGACCTTCACTAAGGAAGAATTCTGGCCGAAGAATGTGCTGTTCCGGCGTTTTCGCGGACGATTACCGATCGCAGCACATATCGAGTGTCACACGTCACCGACAATTCGTGCTAGTAAATAAGTTTTATTATATTATGTATGTTAGGTTAAGGTATATATTTTCTATGGGCCGTGTGTTGCCTGAAATAAATGAATTATTATTATTATTGTTGCCCAGGTCGTATCGAGGATACGAGCATTAGGGCTTGAGGTCGCACTACACAAATCCGAAGCCATAGTCTTCCATGGACCTCGCAATGCACCTCCCCGCGATGCATCTATTATGGTAGGCGGAACTTCCATCCCTGTCGGGTCGACGATGAAGTACCTGGGAATCGTCCTCGACAGCAGATGGAAGTTTGTAGAGCACTTCCGGCGCTTGGCTCCGAAGCTGGTGAAGACCGCTGCAGCTTTAGGGAGAATCCTCCCAAATAAAGGGGGTCCTAGAGGAACTTGCCGTCGCCTATATATGGGCGTTGTGCGCTCGATGGCGCTGTACGGTGCGCCAATATGGGCAGACACTATGAGTGCTCATAACATACCTTTTCTGCGGCGTCCGCAAAGGGTAATGACACTTAGGGTAGCTCGGGCGTACCGCTCAGTATCTTACACTGGAGCATGTCTGCTCGCAGGCAGCCCGCCTTGGGACCTGGAAGCGGAGATGTTGGCGGAGGTATATTGGAGAGGTATATGGGCACAAGAAGAAGGTGGCCGTCCGCTTCTGCAAGAAATTGCGAAATGGAGGGAAGAGTCCCGCGAGAAGGTGTTACAGAAATGGATTGATCGGTTGGAGGACGCAGGGCCTAGCCGGGATCTGGTGATGGCGATTCGACCCGTGCTGAAGGAATGGGTAAATCGAAAGCATGGCACACTTTCGTACCACCTGACACAGATACTAAGTGGCCATGGTTGCTTTGGAAAATATCTGTGCCAGGTGGGGCGAGAACCATCAACTATGTGCCACCATTGTAGAGGGACTAATGACACGGCACAACACACGCGCGAGGAATGCCCAGCATGGGCGGAGCCCCGCGCTGCCATGTCTGGTGTGGTGGGGCAAGATCTCTCGCTGCCGGCTCTGGTCAAGGCCATGGTGGGTAGCGAAGAAGCTTGGATTGCCGTATCAACATTCTGCGAGGAAACGCTAACGCAAAAAGAAACAGCTGAGCGAGAACGGGAACAAGACCCGAACTCGCTCCCGATGCGCCGCAGAAGAACTGGTCGGCGGCGACTGGCATTTATAGCGCGAATGCCGCCATAAAGGGGGCTTGCGGGCGATGGATCGGGGGATCTATCGCCCGCAATAAAGCCCCGTGCTATAAGGCACCCTTGGTGTTCTGGGGTGCCTTAAGCTGAGGACATGAGGACATGACAGGCTTGCAAGCCTCGTTCATGAGATGGGCCTGAAAAGGCAACCGCCGATGGGGTCGCGGATGAAATGCGTAAGCCTACCCGTGGCCCCATCCTGTTGCGCGGTGGGAAGGAACACCCCAGGTTTTTAGTGGGTACACTGCCTTTATCAAGGCGGGAATCCCACATAACCATCAGTCCCCCCGGGCTGGTGGTATCTATAAAAGATTTTCCTGGGAAAAAAAAAAAAAAAAAAAAAAAAAAAAAAAAAAAAAGGGTTAGGTTAGGGTTAGGTTAGGGTTAGGTTAGGGTTAGGTTAGGGTTAGGTTAGGGTTAGGTTAGGGTTAGGTTAGGGTTAGGTTAGGGTTAGGTTAGGGTTAGGTTAGGTTAGGTTAGGTTAGGTTAGGTTAGGTTAGGTTAGGTTAGGTTAGGTTAGGTTAGGTTAGGTTAGGTTAGGTTAGGTTAGGTTAGGTTAGGTTAGGTTAGGTTAGGTTAGGTTAGGTTTTTTTTTTTTTTTTTTTTTTTTTTTTTTTTTTTTTTTTTTACAGTGAGGAGCCTCTGGCGGAACCAGAGTACTTTTTATTTCTTTATCTAAACTTATTTACATAACTTATTATTTACGTTCTATCTTAGATTTATGTCTATTTTAAATATATTTACTATACGTACTTATTCTACTAGACGTTACAATACGTTCAAATCGTAGGGGTTTCTCACTAGGGGTATTATGCTTATGGTTAGTTACATGTTTTATTTCAATAATAAAGTTTCTCCAGCAATCATCTTATGACTAATTAATTACATAAAATCTTTCAAATATTTGTGTACATAGTTTTTATCTATTTTAAATTTTTATGCTACTTATATTTTATGTATAACATATATATTCTTTAATATGTATGTATCATAGATTATCTATCGCTTTGTTTCTCTTTATTACTTTGTTAGTTATATTCGTACAAAAATCTAGAAATTTTTCTCTTGTTTCATTATTAGTTAACAGACAATGTGCGTTTGTTGCGCTTATATGGCAGTTTATTTGAAATTCAGCCTCGTACCTCTCATAACCGAAAACGGGACATTCAAAGATCACGTGTTCAGCCGATTCACTTCTCCCAGGTTCACAGATGCATGATGGATTTTCTTTGCACTTGAATCTTTTCAAGTACTCGGAAAACCCACCATGCCCTGTCATGAACTGTGTTTTTGTGTAGGTAGGTGTTATTTTCCTAATCAGTTTATAAGCTTTTAAGGCGTCCGGGAAAAATATTTTAGTGGTGGCTGCCTGTGGGCCTGTTTTATAGCGCATGTTCCATTTTTCTAGAGAGTCTTTGCGAATCTGACTTTTGATGTGCGAGATCGGGCATGCATCATAGTCCGGCTTTTTCTTGGTCTTTAGGGCTGCCTCCTTGGCCAGGACATCCGCTCTCTCATTTCCTTCCATCCCTGCATGTGCTTTTATCCAAAATAATGAAATCTCCTTATTTTGGAGCAAAATCATTTCAAGATTTCTTCTCGTTTCTACTGCTAAGGGATGGGTGGAGCTGAGGTTTTTAATCGTCTCTAGGGCTGCTCGTGAGTCACTATAGATTCCGAAGCTTGTTTCATGCCGCCTGAGAATCTCGCGAGTTGCTCTATAGATTGCGTAGAGCTCGGCCTGATAGACAGTGCAGTATGATGACAGTTTTATCTCGAGGGTTTTGGTCTCGGCTCTACTGTTCCAAACGGATAACGCCGCTCCGACTTTGCCCTCAATTTTACTGCCATCGGTAAAGATTCGGACTGCTTGTGTGTTGTTACGCTCTACGTCTTGGTCGTCTATCAGGTTGTTGAACTCTACTGTCCTATGCTTGGCTGGGTGCGGCTGCAAGTGGAAGGCTGTCATCCTTTCTATGTCCCTGTCCCCTGGTATGTGCTGGGTGACTCCTCGCTTGGCCTCGTAAAGGGCAGCGGCCTCTTGGATCCTAAGATCTAGCGGAAGTAGACCGGAGAGAACCAGCGCGGAGTTCAGGGAAACAGTCCGGTATGCCTTTGTCAGCTTTTGTGCAAAGAGTCTCTGTACTGAGTTGAGCTGTTTTTGTATACTCAGTTTTGTTGTTGCGGGTGCCCATGCGCTAGCAGCGTACATTATCACGGGTTCTACTGCTGCTGTGTAAATGGTTCTTATTATTTCAGGATGTAAACCCCAGCTGCACTTGGCTGCCCGTGACAGCTGCTTGAAAATGTTGAGGGCTTTTTTGCAGGCATTCGCTGTGTGCCTGTTAAATGTCAACTTATCGTCAATTGTGAACCCTAGGATTTTAATTTCCTTCGACATGCCAATGTCGACCTCCCCCATCCTCAGGAGTGGCGTATCGTACTTAAGTTTTCTGGTGATAGTAATTGCGTTTGTTTTATGTGGCGCGAACTTAAGTTTATTTCGGATACCCCACTCCTGAACATGGGCGAGGGCGGCATTGGCCTGTCGTTGTACCTCCAGAGCGGTTTTACCATCGACGACAAGGACTACATCGTCTGCGAACGCTTGCACGTAGTCACCTCTATTCTGCAGCTCTTTGAGGAGGGGATCCAAGATGAGGTTCCAGAGTATTGGACCTCCTATAGACCCCTGTACGCATCCCTTGCTTGTTTCCCTGACGTGTTCCTGCCCCGCATACCGCACTCTCACTCTCCGATCCTGAAGGTAGCTGTCGATTAGCCGCCTCAAGTTTACTGGACAGTCTGATTCCGCCAGCCTCATTTTAATTGCAGGCCACCATGCGCTATCAAAGGCTCCCTCTATGTCCAGCGAGATTATGACAAGTATTTTTTTCTCATCTAATTTAGCTTTAATTCGCTGCATAAGGTCATAGAGGGAGTCTTCGGTGCTCTTTTGGGGCATGAATCCATACTGCTGGGTACTCATACGCGGAATCAGATGCCACTTGAGTCGGCCAACCAACATCTTTTCTAAAATCTTTCCTAAAACCGGGAGGAGTCCTATGGGTCTGTATGATTTTGGGCTCGTGTAATCGTCTTTTCCCGGTTTTCTTAGAATTACTACTATCGCTTCCTTCCACGTGGTGGGAAAGTGGTTTAGGCTCAGACATTTATTACATAGGGCGAGGAACAAGCCAGGGTTACCACCAATGACCTGGGCGCAAATGTCCGGTGTCAGTCCATCTGATCCCGGAGCCTTCTTTGGGTTGAAGCTCTTTGCCGCAAAATTGAGCTCTTCAAGGGTAAACGGTGGATCAATGAGCTCATCATTTTTCCACTCGTTTACTTTTTCAGCTGTTTGTCTTGTGCGGCTCTGGTCTTCATTGTCTTCCCCCTCTAGGTCCTCCGGGTAAAAAGTCTCAGCAACGAGTTTTGCCGATTCCCTACTGTCCAATGCGCGACCATCCTTTACCAAGGGTAAATCTTCCTGTCTTTTTGCTGTACATTTTATGATCCTATAAATCCCCTCCCATAGTCCCTCTTTATCTTGTTTTTCACAGAAACTCTTCCAGCTTGTTGTTTGTGCTTGTTTTGCCTCTGACTCATAATTTTCTTTTGCTTTTAGGTATTCTTCAACGACGTGTGGCCTGCGGACGAGAGCTGCGCAGCGGATTCGACGCTTCAGTGTTTTGACTTCTTTCTTCAACCTTTCGAGTTTCTCCGACCACCATGGTAATGTAAGTGTTTTATTTTCTTTCTTTTTTGGAATCGTATTATTGCATGCTTCTATTACGTTTTTAATTAAATTTTTTGTTGTTTTTTCTAGGTCTGTTTTACTTTGTAGTTTATCTATTTCTATTTTGTTTATTTTATTTATCTCTAGCAATTGGGCCAGTTTCTCATGAAACTGGCTCCAATTCGCTTTTTTGGTGTTAAATATTCTTGTATTTCGATGTATTTTAATTCCTTTCGCTTTCTCTAATTTTATTTTAAAGGTTAGGTTAGGTTAGGTTAGGTTAGGTTAGGTTAGGTTAGGTTAGGTTAGGTTAGGTTAGGTTAGGTTAGGTTAGGTTAGGTTAGGTTAGGTTAGGTTTTTTTTTTTTTTTTTTTTTTTTTTTTCCCTACCGCCACACAGATGGCAACGCCGGCTACTGCAGTTGCATACTAATTTTTTGTTGTTCAAAGCTAATTAAGTCTAATTTCCTAGCGGGATAGGTTTCGTGGGGGGTCCTCTATCGTAGATAGAGTTATTTCTTATCGTTTATTATTTTAATCTTATAATATTCTTATTCTAGAGTTAACAATATAAATGGGAAGACGGGGTTGTAATTTTTAACAATTTTCTTAATATCTAACTTAATACGTCTTATGTAAGTAGTTTTATTATGCTTTTTATTTTGTACATGAGTAAATTCCTATTTCTAATTCTTATTTGTTATGTACATGTTATCTTAATAATAATATCTTATATTTATCTTAATGCTGTTGCTATATATAGTAAAATATATATTACAGCATTATTTATTTACTTATTTCTATTTGCTACTTGACGTGCTATTTCGGTACAGTATCTTACAAATTGAGACCTTGTGTTTTTACTTGTTATAATCTGATTAATATTTTCTACTTCAAGCTTACATTCAATTAATATTTCCAGGTCTTGTCTTTTTAAAGAGAAGACAGGGCATTCAAACAGGACGTGAGTGACGGATTCTATGGCATCTGGTTCACAGATGCACGATGGGCTCTCCTTACACTTGAACCGGTTCAAGTATTCTGAGAACCCACCGTGCCCTGTCATTACCTGTGTCAAAAAATATGTTGGCTCAATTTTACGCACCACTTTATAGGCCTGTATAGCATCGGGGAAAAATAATTTTGTTATTTTGCCTGTTTCTCCGGACCTGTATCTCCGATTCCATTCGTCAAGCGATTCCGATCGGATTTGGCGCTTGACAAATGAAATCGGGCACATGTCATAATCAGGCCGCCTTTTTGTGTTTAACGCGGCTTCTTTTGCGAGCTGGTCCGCCCGCTCGTTCCCCTCCAGTCCTGCGTGGGCTTTGATCCAGAATAAGGCAATGTGCTTATTCTGGAGTCTGCTCGTTTTTATGTTTTCACGAGCCTCCACGGCCAGAGGATGAAGGGAATTTGGGTTCGCCAAGGTCTCGAGAGCAGAACGGGAGTCACTGTATACTCCAAAGCTCTTTTCGGTCCGTTTGAGGATCTGCTCGGTAGCCCTCCATATGGCCAGTAGTTCCGCCTGGTACACAGTGCAATAGGATGACAGTTTAAGCTTGAAGGTTCTGGTCTCGGTCTCACCGTCCCAAATAGACAGAGCCGCTCCAACCTCGCCTTCAAGCTTGCTGCCATCCGTGAATATTCTTATTTCGTAGTTGCTGTGTATGTCGACTTGGTCTTGGTTTTCCAGGGTTAGGAACTCTAGGCGCATCTGTTCTGCTGGGTGTTTGGTTTGGGCATAGGGTGTTAATTGTTCTACCTCTCTGTCTCCCAGCGCCAGCCGCGGTACCCCCCTCCTGGCTTCGTACAGGGCAGCTGCCTCCTGGACTCTAAGATCCAGTGGGAGTATCCCGGCCAGCACCAATGCTGAGTTGAGGGAAACTGTTCGATAGGCCCGCGTCAGTTTTTGGGCAAATCCTCGTTGTACCGCGTTCAGCTGTTTTTGGACTCCAAGCTTCTTTGTAGCCGATGCCCAGGCGCTGGCAGCGTAAGTGATTACCGGTTCTACGGTTGCATTGTAGATTATGCGGATGACCTCCGGATGCAGTCCCCAGCTAATCCTGGCGGCTCTTGATAGCTGTTTGTAAATATTTAATGCCCTCCTGCAAACATTTGCGGTGTGGGCATTAAATGTAAGCTTACTGTCGATTGTGAGCCCCAGGACTTTGACCTCGTCCGTCATCTCAACAGCGACCCCGCCCATGCTCAGTTGTGGTGTATCATATTTGAGTTTGCGTGTTATGACCATAGCTTTTGTTTTATGTGGCGCAAATTTAAGTTTGTTTAAAGTACCCCACTCCTGAACATAAGCGAGGGCGGCGTTGGCCCGCCGTGACAGGTCAAGTGCCGTGTCCGCATCGAAAATTAGAACGACGTCATCCGCAAAGGCTTGACAGTAGTCTCCACGTTCTTTTAGTCCTGTTAACAGGGGGTCCAATAGGAGGTTCCAAAGAATTGGGCCGCCTATGGACCCCTGAACACACCCTTTACTGGTGGGTTTTGTGTGTTCTTGGCCACCGAAACGTACTTTGACCTTTCGGTCCCTAAGGTAGCTGTCCACGATCCGCCTGATGTTAACCGGGCAGTTTTCCTCCGCCAGTCGAACCTTAATTGCAGGCCACCAGGCTGCATCGAAGGCTCCCTCTATGTCCAATGATATCATTGTTATTATTTTCTTATCATTTAATTTTCCACGGATATGGTGTAAGAGGTCATAGAGGGAGTCTTCGGTGCTCCTCCTTGGCATAAAGCCGTACTGGCGGGGGCTCAGCCTTGGGATGATGTGCCACCTGATACGCCCTACCACGAGTTTTTCCATGATTTTTCCCAGCACTGGCAACAGTCCAATGGGTCGATACGATTTGGGACTTGTGTAATCGTTTTTGGCCGGCTTTCTCAGCACCACGACGGTGGCTTCTTTCCAGATGGTCGGGAAGTGCGAGAAAGCCAGGCATCTGTTTGCCAGTGCTAGGAATAAATCTGGGTCGCGTCTTATAACCTGGCTGCATATATCTGCTGTGAGGCCGTCTGCTCCTGGGGCTTTTTTGGGGTTAAAACTTTCCACCGCCTCTCTTAATTCATCCAGGGTAAATGGTGGGTCATGTGTCTCACCATGTACCCATGCATTTACTTTTTCGGCTTTCTGTCTAGTTTGGCGGTGGTCAGTGTTGTCCAGCTCTTCCAGGTCCTCAGGATAAAAGGTTTCCGCTAGTAGTTGGGCCGATTCCTTTGGGTTCAAAACTACCCCATCCTTCACCAGGGGTGTATCCTCCTGTCTTTTTGTTGTCCTGTTTATTACCCTGTAAACCCCTTCCCATACTCCTTCCTTGTCCTGCTTCTCACAGAATCCTTTCCAGCTCTCAATTTGGGCTCTTTTGGCCTCACACTCATATCTTTCTTTTGCTTGCAGGTACTCTGTCACGACTTTCTCTCTCCGGACTGGTGCAGCGCATTTGACTCTTCGCCTCTTGGTGTTGACATCTCTCTTCAACGCAGCGAGCTCTTCGGACCACCACGGCATGGTAAGTTTCTCATTCATTTTCTTTTTAGGTAAAATTTCTGTGCATGTTTTTGTTATTGTATATGTGTAATCTACTATTTTCTGTTCTAATTCTAATTTGTTTTTTGTGTTTTCTATTTCAGTTTTATTAATTTTGCTATCTATTTTTAATTGGTCTAATTTCTCATGAAACTTTTTCCAATTAGCTTTTTTTGTGTTAAAAATCCGTGTTGTCCGTTGAATACTAGTGCCTTTTGCTTTCTGGAGTCTAATGTTGAAAGTGATGCCGTTGTGGTCCGAACTCACGATGTCGTCCTCTACCTTCCAGTCCTCCACCAAGGGAAGCAGGTCAGTCGTGCACGCAGTCACGTCGATGAAGCTCGTGAACCTTTTATATCCTCTTATTGTATCAAAGGTCGGAGTATCTCCTTCGTTGAGTACCTGCAGGCCGATTTCCTGGAGTGTTCCGGCCATCTCTTCCCCTCTGTGGTCTGTTTGATGGCTTCCCCACCAGGTACTCTTTGCGTTTGTATCGCCCCCGATAATTATTCTTTCTGATCCAGCTTCATCTGCTATCTTTTTCAGGTGTTCACAATACGCTTCTATGGGCTGGTCTGGCTCGAAGTAGAAGGATACAGCGGTTATCTCCCAGGCTTTGGTGCGGATCCTTACCACAACGATGTTGTTTGTGGTAAGTTTTGGGCATAGTTGTACGTCTAGGTTATTGTCAAAGACAACAATCGCTGCTTTAACATTTCCGTCTCCGTTGGTTATGCTCTGGAAGGTTCTTGTACCGCTGTATTCCTTCATACTCTTTGTTCCGCCCACGTACGGCTCCTGAAGCAGTGCAATTGCAGTCTTCCTTTCTATGGCTTGTATCATCAGCTCTTGAGTTGCCAATTGCTTTCTCTGAAGGTTAGCTTGAATTACGGGGTACGATGCTTTACCTGTTGGGTTGCTCACTGGGTCGCCTTTAGCAGTACGCTACACTGGTTCTGGCAAGCGCATCCCACCTGCGCCTTATAGAACATTCTTGACTGAATGCATTGTGTTCTGTCGTGGGGAGTTTTGCGTGCACGCAGTTGCAGCAGGATGGAGCTGTTCCCATCTCCCAGCCAGGGCACTGAGTCCTCATGTGCTCTCCTCCACAATGGCTACATTTTGGTTTTGCTTCTTTGCAGAAGCGTTTACCATGTCCGTAGCCAAGGCAGAGGGAGCACTGTACTAGTGGGGACTGATCTTCTACTTTGACTCTTTGGAGTTCTATGCGAGCTTCTCCAGCCTCGATCATGCGTCTCCATATTTTAGGAGACACTCTTATGACCACATGGCTCGTGTGGGGGTTCCTGGTCTTTTTCCTGTAGCGGATTTCAGTTCTACCGTCTGTTTTGTCGAGGTCCTTGTAGATGTTACCATTTTGTTTTCTCAGGTAGCTTAGGATGTCTTCGTCAGTGTGGACTTGAAGAACGTTCCTGAGAATCAAAAGAGGGTCTTTATTAGCTATTTCCTCGACACAGAGGTGGTCTTGTGCTTTCTGCAGTCTTTCTTTCAGTTTTTTCCTATCCGCTTCAGTTCTACAGCCCATAATTATCTTCTGGTCTTTCGCTTTTCTTACTGTGTCCACTCTTATTTCTCCATCCTTAGCGTTTACGACTTTTCTTATTCTGTCATAAACCTCTTCCCCCGTTTCCGTTTCGTTCCTAGAGGTAACCACTACGGAGTGCATGGTAACCTGTTCGCGAGGCTGCCTTGTGGATGGGCCTGCCGTGATGCTCGCGTAAGTGGCTTTTTCTAGGATCTCTTTTTGTTTATCTATTGCCTCCTTGAGGCTATCTATCTTTTCGTTACTTTCTTTTAGCAACTTGCTATGCTCCTTAATCTGGTTTCCAAGATCTTTGTCGCTGTCAATTTCCCTCCTTTCATCCTCAGTGCTTCTTATCTTGTTTAAGTCAAGGGTTCTCTGTTCCTCTAGCTCCTTGACGATCTTGAACAGCTGTTTCACTACTTCTGTGAGGTTGGTTTTATATTCACCTTTTATGTTACCTGAATTGTCAAGGCTTTCCATTGCTATGTCCAACCAGGCTTTCGCTTCCGCTGTCTTATTGGGTTGTTTCTCAATTTTCGGCGGCTGGTTCACTTTGGTCTTTTTAGTTGTTGTTTGTGAATTCTTCGTTTCTGCCGTGGTTTTTTGTGTTTTGTTTTCTTGGACTAGAGTTGCGGGGGGTTTTTGTTTTAATCTTGTGGAGGGAATTTGGGGATCTTTCGAATTGAGTTTTGTCGTTTCTTCGGGGGATTCTTGTGTTTGTTTGGTTTTTGCTATAACCGATCTTATTTTATCCAGTTTGTAGGTGCCTGGCGTTTTTGGTGTTGTGTCGGACGTTTTTTGGTTCCCTTTTGGGGTTGTTTTTATTGGTTCTACAGTATTTTCCTTTGATCCTGCGTTCGTCGACTTTTCTGGGGTTTTTAAGGGTTTCCCTTGGGTTTGTGGGGAGCGTAACACGTTCATTGTCTTTCTGTTTTCCCGAGGTTTGTCAATTCTAATATTTAAGGTTTGTATAAGTTTTAAAATTATGTATTCTAATATTTATATTTTTTGTTGCAGGTTTCTCCGTGTTCGTCGGGTGGCGGAGGGTACGTGTCTACGTGTGTTTTCTCTGTTTCAGGTGCTTCGGTCTTCGGGATGGCGTTATGTACAAGCAGATGGTAAGTACCCAGGTAAGCTATTCTATTAGATAGTGCGTTGACTCTATTTTGGTAGAGTCGGGTTTATTTGTACTTCCAACCTTTCTTCAGAGAAGTCAATTAGGGTAAGTATTGTATATAATTAAGATACTATGTTCATTAAATTTGTAAAAGTTGTAAATAAATTATTTATTATAATAACCTAATTTTGTGTTTTCTGTTTCAGGCTTCAGTTCAACAGGGCTGTAGGTGTCAATTTGGAGTACAAGCAAGTAAGTAAATTATCTAAAAAATTTTTTTTAGCTCTATGTAGAGTCTATACTCTACATAGATATTTAGTTGTTAATGGTACTATTTTTAGGTTATCCTTAGTGTGTCATTAAATTTGAACCAAATATTCTATAAAAATTTTGTATACTCTACATAGAGTCCAGTTTAAAGTGCGAAGTCAAAGTCCTGTGAATGCCCTGTTTAACAAAGAAAACCGTTTTAAGATAGGACGTCTGGTTGCTGAGTTATAGCCGTTCAAATATATCCAAGATGGCGGACAAAGATGGCCGCTTAATATTAAAAGTACAATATCTCAGCCGTCTTTCGCTCTATCGAGCTGGGGTTTGCTTGATGGAGCTCTGCTGTAGGTGTGTGACACTCCCTCAATCCTATTTTTTGTCGGTAGAGCTATGCTCTACATAGAGTCGAAAATATCAAATCAGGCTTGCGGGAGTGACGCCAACCACCACAAAGAAAGTCCCAGCCTTCTGCGACAACCCAGAGAGGAGCTAGAGCTATTTAGAGATTTTCAAAATGGCGTCCAAAATGGCCGCCAAATTTTTTTTTTAATGCTATAACTCGCTCAGTTTTTGTCGCAAAAAGGTGGGGTCTTCAACAATGGGCTATCCTTGACCCTGGCTGACCAGGTAAGACGTCAAATTTACAATTTAAATCTCACAAAAAAGTTATAAGTTTTCCAGGTAAAATCAGTAGTTTTACCTACGACAATGTTAATAGTGAAAGTCCCGTCTTCCTATGATGATTAGAGAAAAAGATACAGTAAGTTGAAAATTTTTAAAAGTTTTAAAAATGGCCGCCAAAATGGCCGACTTTAACTAAAACACCTATAACTCCGTCAATTTTTAAGATAAGTATCCCGTGTTTGGGTTTGTCTAATGCGTCTTTACAAGAGGAATGTGATGACAAAGCTAGATTAATTTAATATTATAATATGACTTTATATATATCAAAAAACTATTATTTAATAACAAAAAATTTCGTAAAAATTTCAATTTAAGTCCAATTTTCTTGGAAAAAACGCCAAAGTATCTTAAAAAATATTTACTATCTACTACTATAAAAACAATTTTGATATATGTCCAAAAGTTGGTGCCACGTGTGACCTTGAATTTTCAAAAATCAATATCTCCGTTATTTTTCCTTGTGCGCAGTTGAAATTTTGTGTGAGGGTTAAGGACCACTCAGTCAACAAGTAGATATTTTAAAAAGGGGGGGTAAAAGATTTCGTTACAGAGATATTAATTTTTGAAAAACCAAATTTTTTAAAAAGTCTATATCTCGGCGACCACTTAACTTAGAAGAGTTCCAAAAGTGCCTCCGTGCTCCTCCGGTTTGCCGCCAGCCGATCCTTGGGTAAAATGGTTTCCAGCTGCTCTGGAACTGCTACCTCGTGGCCACGTGCTTCTTGTTTTTTTGTTGTTTTCTCCGCAACTGTGCTGCGGAGAAAAATCCGTAAGGTGGTTCGGAGTAGGCCTTCACAAGGCCTTCCCGTAGGTCAAATAAAAATCGTGTGTCGTCGCTGTAGATTTTGAGTAAATCGACGTCAAAGTTTCGAAAAATTCACAAAATACGGTTTTTTCTTAATAACTTTTTCAAAAAATCACTTTTGGCAACGCGGTTTGTGGGACCGTGTGCGCCTTCACTGCCCGCGTCTTTTGAGATATCGCACGTCACTGTAGCTTCACTTTTTCTAATTTTAAGGAATTTATTTGCGCGGAAGGACTTATATTCGTGGCGCTTTTGAGTGCGTTCGGAGCGCGAATGGTTAGGTTAGGTTAGGTTAGGTTAGGTTAGGTTAGGTTAGGTTCCCCACCGATGTGTTCCCACGTTGTCGTCGTGGTGGGGCTTGCGTGTCTTTATGATCTTGAGGGCTACGCCGGTAGAGTTACTCATGCCGGAAGGCCTCAAGGGAGAGACCTGACCAAGAGGAACACATGTATGTATGTTTATGTATTTATTATATTACATAGTTTATATTATCAGGTATTTATGTATCTATTTGTATTTATGTATTTTATCTGTGGGCGTTTCGGGGTGCTTAGGTGGGGGGTGGGGGGCTCTGGGATAGGGGTGCGTAGGCGCCGTGGTTCTTTTTGGAACTTCGGCGGTAATCTTAGGCTTTTTTGTAAATATTTGCTTCTTCTGTCTTCTTTATGTATATAGTTTTCACCAAATCCTACGGTTTTGGCGCCCGCTTATGGGATGTATGGCCGAGGGGAGCTCGGTCGTAAGGGCGCCCAGGGGGTCGGTCCACCCTCTGTGACCCAAATAGGACCAAACAAAAAAAATGAAAATGGCGAATTGTAAAAACATATTACCCCAGGAGGGTACCGGCCTCATCGAGGTCGGGGAATCCCTTGCTGCTTCGGCAGTCAGTCCCTCGTATTCTGGGGGGGACAACAACCGCCTAGGCCTTTTTCAAGGCCAAACCGGCCTTTCTCAAGGCCAAACCGGCCTTTTTCAAGGCCAAACCGGCCTTTCTCAAGGCCAACATGGGAAAGGTGGGACGATGCCTCTTCGCGATGCGAAAGGCAAGTTTAAAAAAGGCCCTTCTCAGGGCCAACCTGATGAAGAGAGGTGTGTCGATGGGCCTTGCCCTGCTACGCTCCAGCCGTTTGTTGTCTTGACTCGACTGTCTGAGTCGGACACAGACAAGAGCGTGGGGAGTGACAAGGTGTTATTGGCCAATAAGGAGTACGTGGCGGCGAAAGCCGCGAAGGTTACTCCAAGTGAGAATGTGCCGGTTGAATCGGCGCCTGGTGACTTGTCGGAAGTCGATTCAGACGTGTCTTTATTGACTGTTTCATCCCGAGGTGCATCGCCTGGAACTATGATGAGAAAAGAGGAGGAAAGTCGCCTTTGGCGAAAAAGGGGAGTTTCCTCCAGTGAGGAAAGTGCGGAAGGAGAGGCGCAGCTCAAAGGTAGGACGTCGAAAAGAGGTCGTGGACGTCCGGCTTCGACCGGCAGCTATGTCGGTCTGCACAAAGCCAGACAAGAGCAAAAGCGTCTTCAGGAGGAAGAGGCGATGCTGCAGGTGGAGCGACTATTCGAGGAGAAGGAAGAGCGGAAGAGGAAAGCTGCTGCAGCTACCTTCCGTAAAGTGTCTAAAGCAGGGCCGTCTGCTTTTGACATCACCGCGGCAGACCTAGCTGGACTTGTAGGAGATGCACTTTCGTCAATCAACGACGTCTCCTGCAAGTCCAAACACATAAAGGGGACTTTTCAGAGAGCACTTAACGACGCCTCTGAAACTATCCGTAGGGCCTTCGCCGAGATGAAGACCCGCACGGTTACGGAGGAAATTGCGCGCCTCGAAACGGCTAATATAAAACTCATGGCGGAGGTCGCTACTATGCGGAAGGAAATGGTGGAGCTTCGGAGCCTCTCGCGGCCTACCGCTCCCGCAGCCATAAACATGGAGGAGATTGCGCGTTCAGTCATGGTCCAGTGTGGGACCATGCTGAATGCGCGAATAGAGGGGCTAGAGGATCGCCTTCTGCCGGCTAAGCGCCTCAGGCCCCCACTGGCCGCAGACAAAAGGAGGGAGTCAGACGATGCTGCTGTAACAGCTGCAATAGCGACAACTTACACGCCTTCCCCCCCTCCTGCCCAAGCAAGCACCAGCGGGACTGGGGGAAAAAAGGGTAGAACCAAGGCGGCCAAAAAAGTACCCAATCCGTTGCCTCCTGCCCCGGTTTCAATGGACGAAGGATGGAACGTGGTAGCACGAAAGGGTACCAAGGCCGCTAAGGCACCAGAGGCTCAAATGGCCCAAGCCACTCGGCCAACTCCCGTAGCGAAAAAGGCTCCTAAGAAACGGGAGCCGAAACTTAAGGTTCCCCGGACTGCAGCGATCGTGCTTACGCTGCAGCCGGAGGCCGAAGAGAAGGGGACCACGTATGCCCAGGTGCTTGCTGAAGCGCGTGAGAAAATCGATGTTCAGGCCCTGGGCATAGAGGGACTGCGATTCCGCACAGCCGCAACAGGAGCCAGGGTGCTGGAAGTGTCCGGTGCCACTGGAACCGAAAAGGCAGACTCCCTCGCCAAGAAACTGAGGGAGCATCTAAGCCCGGAGGTTGTAAAGGTGTCCCGCCCGGAGAAGTGCGTGGCATTACGCCTCTCTGGGCTGGATGATTCCGCCACAAAGGAGGACGTGGCGGCGGCCGTCGCCAAGTGTGGAGGCTGCTCCGCAGAGGCCGTACATGTGGGGAGTGTTGTGAGGCCACCCGGCCGGCAGGGCACAGTATGGCTCAAGTGCCCTATAGCTGCAGCCAAAAAGGTTGCAGCTGGCCGAATTTTAGTGGGCTGGGTTTCGGTGTCTGCAAAGATATTGGAGCCCAGGCCCCTGCATTGTTACCGCTGCCTAGAGGCGGGACATATGGGGGTGAAGTGCACGGCTGGAGTCGACCGCAGCGAGGTCTGTTTCAAGTGCGGCAAGCCTGGGCATAAGGCTGCCCAGTGCGAAGCTGAGCCGCACTGCCCGGCGTGCGAGGCGACAGGCAGAAAAGCCGACCACCCGGTCCGAGGCTGCAAAGGCTCGGACTTGGCAAAAAGAGGAGGAAAAAAGAAGGCTGGTGTAGGCGTAAATGCCCCCTCGCCACCATCTTCGCGCCCAGCGCGAGTGGAGGATCGGATGGAAACAAATTAGATGGCCATCCGATGCCTCCAGGCGAATATCAACCACTGTGCCAGAGCGCAGGATCTATTGCTCCAGAGCCTGGCAGAGTGGTTGATACAAATAGCCGTGGTTACCGAGCCCTACATGATCCCCGCCCGTACTAACTGGGTAGGAGATCGGGAGGACTCGGTAGCCATATATGCTCCGGCGGCCGGTGGCTCCCTGCCCTTCGAAAAAGTAGCGAAGGGTCATGGATGCGTGCTGGCCGTTGTGGGTGGTGGCTGTGGCGTGGCGGTAATTGGGGTGTACTGTTCTCCGAACCGTAACCTGGCCAGCTTCGAGCAGACGCTCGCAGAGGTCGGGTTTCTGGTGGGAACAGCACACCCCAGTCCGGTGTTGGTTGCCGGGGACTTCAACGCCAAATCAACGGCGTGGGGCTCTCCGGCTACCGACGTGAGAGGGGAGGTGTTGGAGGAGTGGGCGGCGTCCCTAGGCCTCAACATCCTCAACAGGGGCATCGAGAACACGTGCGTGCGGCAACAGGGTGGGTCAATAGTTGACTTAACATTCGCAACGCCTTCCCTGGCGCGCCGTGTTCTCGATTGGAAGGTGGAAGTAGACGTAGAGACGCTATCGGATCACCGATATATTCGGTTTAGCGTCTCTGCGTCCGCTGGGCAGGCCCCAGCTCCCCGGGCCAGAGAGGGCCCAAGGTGGTCACTGAGGGGGATTGACCCGGAGTTGGCGAAGGAGGCGGCCATCGTGGAAGCATGGATGGCTGACTCGGACCTGGGGGATGTAGACGTCGCAGCAGGGGCACTCGGTGAAGCCCTTGCACGCATCTGTGACGCCTCCATGCCCCGGGTCAAGACGTCGTCGCCACCCCGGCGCATGTACTGGTGGAGGCCGGGGCTCAGGGAGCTCAGGCGGGCTTGCGTTGTGACGCGGCGTAGTTACGCCCATTACCGCCGGAGGAGGGTGCGCGACGAAGAGGTCGAGAGGGACCGCTACGCCGACTACAGGGCCGCCTGTTCTGATCTTAAGGCGGCCATTAAAGATGCCAAGGAATCGGCGTGGCAAGAGTGGTTGGAGTCCCTCAACCGCGACCCTTGGGGTAGACCCTACAAGGCGGTGACGGGCAAGCTACGTCCCTGGACTCCTCCTCTCACGGCGACCTTGGAGCCGGAGCTCTTAGAGCGAATCGTGTCAGCTCTCTTCCCTCACAGGGAGGCATGGCACCCACCACCCATGGCTCCTCCAGGAGTGGAGGAAGCCCATGAGGACACCGAGGTGCCTGGAGTCTCGGAGACCGAGTTCGGCCTGGCCGTGCTTAGGCTTAGGTCAAAAAACACGGCACCCGGACCGGACGGCGTGCCAGGGCGCGCTCTGGTGTTGGCGGCCGGGCAGCTTGAAGATCACATACGATCCGTGTTCTCAGCTTGCCTGGCGCGGGGCCACTTTCCGCAGTGCTGGAAAAGCGGAAAGCTGGTCCTGCTTAGAAAAAGTGGGCGCCCAGCCGATACCCCGTCGGCCTACCGTCCGATCGTGCTGCTGAGTGAGACAAGCAAGCTCTTCGAGCGTGTGCTCGCTGCTCGTCTCACTCAGCACATGAGGGAGGTAGGACCAAACCTAAGCGACTGGCAGTTCGGCTTCCGGCACGGGCGCTCAACGGTGGACGCTATCGCTAGAGTGCGTGAGTTAGCGGAGGAGGCGGTCTCCGAAGGCGGGGTGTTGTTGGCAGTGTCGTTAGACATTAAAAATGCCTTTAACACCCTCCCTTGGGAGACCGTGATGGAGTCCCTTAGATACCATGGTGTGCCCCGGTATTTGAGGGACTCCGTGGCGAGTTATTTCACCGACCGGGCCGTTATGTACCCGGCCCGGGACGGTGAATGGAAGATAAGGCGGATGTCGTGCGGTGTTCCACAGGGTTCGGTCTTAGGACCGCTCCTGTGGAACATCGGGTACGACTACGTGCTCCGCGGGCGGAACCTACACGGTGTCGGTGTAGTATGTTACGCCGACGACACCCTGGTAACTGCCTGCGGGGGCACGCATAGGGAGGCGGCCATCTTGGCCACGGCCGGTGTAGCCCATGTGGTCCACAGGATCAGGACCCTTGGGCTGGAGGTGGCGCTGGAGAAGTCCGAGGCCCTCTTCTTCCACGGACCTCGGAGATCTCCACCGCGGGGTATGGAGATAGTGGTGGGTGGAACCTCTATTGTCGTCGAGTCGAAAATGAGGTATTTAGGCCTCATCCTCGACGGCAGATGGAGGTTCGCGGAGCATTTCCGGCAATTGGCGCCCAAGATCGTAGCCTTTGCCGGAGTGCTCGGGAGACTCCTACCGAATTTAGGAGGGCCCAGTGTGAGTTGCCACCGCCTTTATGCCGGAGTGGTTCGCTCCAAGGCGCTCTACGGAGCGCCGATATGGGCGGACGCCCTAGACTCTGAAAACCTGACCCTGCTGCGACGTCCGCAGCGGGTCATGGCAGTCAGGGCGGCCCGAGCGTACCACACCGTCTCGTTTGAGGCGGCGTGCGTGCTGGCCGGTACACCGCCGTGGAACCTCGAGGCGGAGGTGTTGGCGACGGTGTATCGGCGCAGCGCAGAGGCCAAGATGGCAGGAGGGTGGCCACTCCCGGAGGAGATCAGGCGGTGGAGAGAGGGTGCCCGCGAGGATCTCCTCCTGGACTGGGCACAGAGACTGGAGTCCCCGGCTGCTAGCCGGGAAATGGTGGCCGCCTTTCGCCCCAGCCTCCAGCAGTGGGTCGATCGGCGGCATGGCGCACCGACGTTCCGTCTGACGCAGATCCTCTCCGGGCATGGTTGCTTCGGGAGGTATCTGTGTCGGGTGGCACGTCGAGAACCCACAATGGAATGCCACCATTGTGGGGCGCCGGAGGACACGGCGCAGCACACCCGCGCCGAGTGCCCAGAGTGGGCGGAGCCGCGCGCAGTGATGGCGGCGGCGATAGGAGGCGACCTCTCGCTGTCAGCCATAGTCAGCGCTATGGCTGACAGTGAGACGAATTGGGAGGCCGTAGCCACTTTTGCGGAAGAGGTGATGCGGACGAAGGAGACGGCGGAGAGGGACCGAGAGGCAGATCCTCTCTCGGCCCCTATCCGCCAACGGAGAACGGGCCGTAGGCGGCTGGCGTATGCCGGCCGCATACTACCCTGAACGGGGACCTGTTGGGTTGCGGATCGGGGGATCTGCTTCCTGACCTGAGGAGTCCCGGGCTGTAAGGCGCCTCGTCACGTGTTCCGAGGTGCCTTAAGCGGAGATATGGGGAGGGCATTTTACACCCTCCCGAGGAGGGCCCTCACGGGCACCCGCTGAGGGAGTTGCGGGACGCATTGCGACACCGTGGCTTCCTCCTTGTAAAGCGGCGAGGGCGGAACACCCCAGGTTTTTAGTGGGTACACTGCCTTTATCAAGGCGGGAATCCCACATAACCATCGGTCCCCCCGGACTGGTGGTATCTATAAAAGATTTTCCTGGGCAACAAAAAAAAAAAAAAAAAAAAAAAAAAAAAAAAAAAAAAGGTTAGGTTAGGTTAGGTTAGGTTAGGTTAGGTTAGGTTAGGTTAGGTTAGGTTAGGTTAGGTTAGGTTAGGTTAGGTTAGGTTAGGTTCGCTTGGGAAGTGGCGCGAGCGGCTCGAGGAGCCGAGGAGCTCGCGCCAACGCGCCGTCGACGCTGTTCTGCCTAGCTTCGAAGCCTGGCTAGGGAGGGAGGGAGGTAACGTCACCTATAGACTTACTCAGGTACTCACCGGGCATGGTTGCTTCGGTGAGTACCTGAGTAGGATCGGACGCGAACCGACACCGCAGTGCCACCATTGTGGGTGGGGCCAGGATTCCGCCCAGCACACGCTCGAGGATTGCTCGGCGTGGTGCGTGGAAAGGCGGAATCTGGCCCTCAGGATCGGGCAGGATCTCTCTCTGCCCAGCGTAGTTGCGGCTATGCTGGCAGATGAGACGGCGTGGAAGGCGGTGGCCTCTTTCTGTGAGACCGTAATGGTTCGGAAAGAGGCCGCGGAGCGGGATTGCGAGAGGGCTGATCCCGCTCGTAGAAGGCGGCGGCGGGGTGCAGGCAACGGCCGCCCCGCGCTGCCTGCCCCGTGAGGCTACGGCGTCATGGGGCTGCGGCATCCCCTATAGGGGACCATCTGGGTCCGTAGGGTAGTCAGAGTGAGGGCTTTGGACTATCCCAGACGGACCCAGGGAGGGCGATGGTGCATAATATGGCTATGCACCATCGTAAGTTCCGCGAGACGTAGGGGGCGTTAGTTGTGGACGCCCCCGGGACGAGCTCAGGCAAGGTGCTATAGGGGCTCCGGAGTGTTCTTTATGAGGAACCGGAGCCCCTAGTGCACCGAGGCCGGCCATCGGGGTGGTTTTAGTGAGTCGTCAGGAGACAACCTCACATAACCATGCTGTGCCCTTAACGCAGCATGGTATCTGACCGAGCAGATTTCCACCCCGTCACAAAAAAAAAAAAAAAAAAAGGTTAGGTTAGGTTAGGTTAGGTTAGGTTAGGTTAGGTTAGGTTAGGTTAGGTTAGGTTAGGTTAGGTTCCCCACCGATGTGTTCCCACGTTGTCGTCGTGGTGGGGCTTGCGTGTCTTTATGATCTTGTGGGCTAAGCCGGTAGAGCTACTCATGCCGGAAGGCCACAAGGGAGAGACCTGACCAAGAGGAACACATGTATGTATGTTTATGTATTTATTATATTACATAGTTTATTTTATCGTGTATTTATGTATCTATTTGTATTTATGTATTTTATCTGTGGGCGTATCGGGGTGTTTAGGCGGGGGGTGGGAGGTTCTGGGATAGGGGTGCGTAGGCGCCGTGGTTCTTTTTGGGACTTCGGCGGTAATCTTAGGCTGTTGTAAATATTTCTTTCTTGTCTCTTCTTTATGTAAATAATTTTACCAAATCCTACGGTTTTGGCGCCCGCTTATGGGATGTATGGCCGAGGGGAGCTCGGTCGTAAGGGCGCCCAGGGGGGTTGGTCCTCTCTCTGTGACCCAGAAAGGACCAAACAAAAATGAAAATAATGGCGAATTGTAAAAACATATTACCCCAGGAGGGTACCGGCCTCATCGAGGTCGGGGAATCCCTTGCTGCTTCGGCAGTCAGTCCCTCGTATTCTGGGGGGGACAACAACCGCCTAGGCCTTTTTCAAGGCCAAACCGGCCTTTCTCAAGGCCAAACCGGCCTTTTTCAAGGCCAAATCGGCCTTTCTCAAGGCCAAACCGGCCTTTCTCAAGGCCACATCGGCCTTTCTCAAGGCCACATCGGCCTTTGTCAAGGCCTACCAGATGTGGGGAAAGTAGGTGTTGAAACGCGTGCTTCTAAAGCTTGCGCTAAAGTTGGCATGCTTAAGGAGCCACGTGTGGTGCTCACTCGCTTGTCTGGCTCAGATACAGACAAGAGTCAGGATCGAGTTGGAAGTGAGGAAGCTGAGCGGAGACGTACTGTTGACTCTGCACCTGGTCCGGTCCTGTCATCGGACGGAGAATCAGACGTCAGTTTAAGAACGGTCACGTCCCAAGCGTCATCAACTGGAGCGAAACAAAGCCGCCTTTGGCGTAAGAGGGGTGTTTCCTCAAGTGAGGAGAGTGCAGAAGGGGCACCGAGACTCACAGAAAGGACGGCGAAGAGAGGTCGCGGTCGTCCGGCTACGACCGGCAACCATGTCGGTCTACACAGAGCCAGAAATGAGCTGAAACGCCTCGAGGAGGAAGAGGCAAGGCTGCAGGCGGAGAGAAACTTTGAGGCCGAGGAGGAGCGGAAGAGGAAAGCAGCCGCTGCAACCTTCCGAAAGATTAAAAAAGCGGGTCCGGCTACACCTGACATTACAACGGCAGATTTGTCTGGACTTGTGGGAGATGCGCTCGCGTCTATCAATGACGTCACCTGCAAGTCCGGACACCTGAAGGGGACATTCCAGAGGGCCTTAAACGAGGCCTCTGACACTATACGCAGGGCGTTTTATGAGATGAGAACACGCACCGTCACGGAGGAGGTTGCGCGCCTCGAAGCCGCTAACGCGAAGCTCATGGCGGAGGTCGAAACTATGCGAAAAGAAATGGCGGAGCTTCGCAATCTATCGCGCCCCCCTGCTTCCACTCCAATAAACATGGAGGAAATCGCGCGTTCAGTCATGGTCCAGTGTGGGACCATGCTGAATGCGCGAATAGAGGGGCTAGAGGATCGCCTGCTGCCGGCTAAGCGTCTCAGACCCCCATTGGCCGCAGACAAACGGAGGGAACCAGACGTCGCTGCCCTAACACCTGCAGTGGCAACAACTTCCATGCTTTCCCCTTCTCCTGCGCAGGCAGGCACCAGCGGGGCAAGAACGAAAAAGGCCAAGAACAAGGCGGCCACGAAGGCACCTCGTCCATTGCCTCCTGCGCCGGACACAATGGATGAGGGGTGGAATGTGGTGGCCCGCAAGGGCTCAAAGGCAGCAAAAGTCCCAGCGGCGAGTCCAGCACAGGTCATCCGGCCAACGCCCACGACGAAAAAGGCTCCTAAGAAACGGGAGCCGAAACTAAAGGTTCCCCGGACTGCAGCGATTGTGCTTACGCTACAGCCGGAGGCCGAAAACAAGGGGACAACATATGCCCAGGTGCTTTCTGAAGCAAGAGAAAAAATCGACGTTCGGGCCCTGGGCATAGAGGGACTGCGGTTCCGTACAGCCGCAACAGGTGCCAGAATGCTGGAAGTGTCTGGTGCCGCTGGAGCCGACAGGGCAGACTCCCTCGCCAAAAAACTGAAGGAGTGTCTAAGCCCTGAGGTGGTAAAGGTGTCCCGCCCGGAGAAGTGCGTGGAATTGCGGCTCTCTGGGCTGGATGATTCCGCCACTAAGGAGGACGTGGCGGCTGCCGTCGCCGAGTCTGGAGGTTGCTCCGTGGAGGCTGTCAAGGTCGGGAATGTTGTCAGGCCTCCCGGCCGGCAGGGCACAGTGTGGATTAAGTGCCCTATAGCTGCAGCCAAAAAGGTTGCAGCCAGCCGGATCTTAGTAGGCTGGGTTTCGGTGTCTGCAAAGATACTGGAGCCCAGGCCCCTGCATTGTTACCGCTGCCTAGAGGCGGGACATATGGGGGCGAAGTGCACGACTGGCGTCGACCGCAGCGCGGTCTGCTTTAAGTGCGGCAAGCCTGGGCATATGGCTGCCCAGTGCGAAGCTGAGCCGCACTGCCCAGCGTGTGAAGCGGCAGGCAGGAAAGCCGACCACCCGGTCCGGGGCTGCAAAGGCTCGGCCCCGGGAAAGAAAGGCGGGAGCAAGAAGGTCAGCGTAGGGTTGAAGCCCCCCCCCTCCTCGCAACAATCTTCGCGCCCAGCGCGAGCGGAGGGTCAGATGGACACTAATTAAATGGCCATCCGATGCCTTCAGGCGAATATCAACCACTCTGCCAGGGCACAGGATCTCTTGCTCCAGAGCCTCGCAGAGTGGTTGATACAAATAGCCGTGGTTACCGAGCCCTACATGATTCCCGCCCGTACAAACTGGGTGGGAGATCGGGAGGACTCGGTAGCCATATACGCTCCAGCGGCCGGTGGCTCCCTGCCCTTCGAAAAAGTAGCGAAGGGTCATGGATGCGTGCTGGCCGTTGTGGGTGGTGGCTGTGGCGTGGCGGTAATTGGGGTGTACTGTTCTCCGAACCGTAACCTGGCCAGCTTCGAGCAGACGCTCGCAGAGGTCGGGTTTCTGGTGGGAACAGCACACCCCAGTCCGGTGTTGGTTGCCGGGGACTTCAACGCCAAATCAACGGCTTGGGGCTCTCCGGCCACCGACGTAAGAGGGGAGGTGTTGGAGGAGTGGGCGTCGTCCTTGGGCCTCGACATCTTAAACAGAGGAATCGAGAACACGTGCGTGCGGCAACAGGGTGGGTCAATCGTTGACCTCACGTTTGCAACGCCTACCCTGGCGCGCCGTGTTCTCGACTGGAAGGTAGAGATAGACGTAGAGACGCTATCAGACCACAGATACATTCGGTATAGCGTCTCTGCGTCCGTAGGGCAGGCTCCGGCCCCGCCGGCAAGAGAGGGACCCCGGTGGTCGCTGAGGGGGATCGACCGGGAGCTGGCGAAGGAGGCGGCCATCGTTGAGGCATGGATGGCTGTCTCGGACCTGGGGGATGTTGACGTCGCGGCGGATGCTCTGGGCGAAGCCCTTGCACGCATCTGTGACGCCTCCATGCCCCGGGTCAAGACGTCGGTGCCACCTCGGCGCATATACTGGTGGAGTCCGGGGCTCAGGGAGCTCAGGCGGGCTTGCGTCGTCGCGCGGCGTAATTACGCCCATTACCGCCGGAGGAGGGTGCGCGACGAGGAGGTTGAAAGGGACCGCTACGCCGACTATAGGGCCGCCTGTTCCAATCTTAAGGTGGCCATTAAGGATGCCAAGGAGTCGGCGTGGCAAGAGTGGTTGGAGTCCCTCAACCGCGACCCTTGGGGTCGTCCCTACAAAATAGTGACGGGCAAGCTCCGCCCCTGGACTCCCCCTCTCACGGCGATCTTGGAGCCAGAGCTCTTGGAGAGGGTGGTCTCAGTGCTCTTCCCCCACAGAGAGGCGTGGCACCCGCCACCCATGGCCTCTCTAGGAGTGGGGGAATCCGACGACGAGGTGCCCGAGGTGTCTGAGGCAGAGTTTGGGCTGGCCGTGTTGAGGCTTCGGGCGAAGAACACGGCCCCCGGACCCGATGGCGTGCCGGGACGAGCGCTGGTGTTGGCAGCCGGGCAGCTGGAAGAGCACATTAGAGCGGTGTTCTCGGCTTGCCTGGCGCGGGGCCACTTTCCGCAGAGCTGGAAGAGCGGAAAGTTGGTCCTGCTGAGGAAGAGCGGGCGCCCTGCTGACTCCTCGTCGGCCTACCGTCCGATCGTGCTGCTGAGTGAGACGAGCAAGCTTTTCGAACGTGTGCTCGCTGCTCGTCTCACTCAGCACATGAGGGAGGTAGGACCGAATCTGAGCGATGGGCAGTTTGGTTTCCGGCAAGGGCGCTCGACGGTGGACGCCATAGCGAAGGTGCGAGAGTTAGCGGAAGAGGCGGTCTCCGAAGGCAGGGTGTTGCTGGCAGTGTCGTTGGACATTAAGAATGCCTTTAACACCCTCCCTTGGGAGACCGTGATGGAGTCCCTCAGATACCATGGTGTGCCCCGGTATTTGAGGGACTCCGTGGCGAGTTATTTCACCGACCGGGCCGTTATGTACCCGGCCCGGGACGGTGATTGGAAAATAAGGCGTATGTCGTGCGGTGTTCCACAGGGCTCGGTCCTGGGACCGCTCCTGTGGAACATCGGGTACGACTTCGTGCTCCGCGGGCGGAACTTACACGGTGTCAGCGTAGTCTGCTACGCTGATGACACCTTGGTAACTGCCCGTGGGCGCACACACAGGGAGGCGGCCATCTTGGCCACTGCTGGAGTAGCCCATGTGGTCCACAGGATCAGGACCCTTGGGCTGGAGGTGGCACTGGAGAAGTCCGAGGCCCTCTTCTTTCACGGGCCTCGGAGATCTCCACCGCGGGGGATGGAGATAGTGGTGGGCGGAACCTCCATTGCCGTCGAGTCGAAGATGAGGTACTTAGGCCTCGTCCTCGACGGCAGATGGAGGTTCGCGGAGCACTTCCGGCAATTGGCGCCCAAGATCATAGCCTTTGCCGGAGTGCTCGGGAGACTCCTCCCGAATTTGGGAGGGCCGAGTGTGGGGTGCCGCCGCCTTTATGCCGGTGTGGTTCGCTCCAAGGCACTCTACGGAGCGCCAATATGGGCGGACGCCCTAGACGCTGAAAACCTGACCCTGCTGCGACATCCGCAGCGGGTCATGGCCGTCAGGGCGGCCCGAGCGTACCACACCGTCTCGTTTGAGGCGGCGTGCGTGCTGGCCGGTACACCGCCGTGGAACCTCGAGGCGGAGGTGTTGGCGACGGTGTATTGGCGCAGCGTAGAGGCCAAGATGGCAGGAGAGTGGCCACTCCCGGAGGAGATCAGGCGGTGGAGAGAGGGTGCCCGCGAGGATCTCCTCCTGGACTGGGCACAGAGACTGGAGTCCCCGGCTGCTAGCCGGGAAATGGTGGCCGCCTTTCGCCCCAGCCTCCAGCAGTGGGTCGATCGGCGGCATGGCGCACCGACGTTCCGTCTGACGCAGATCCTCTCCGGGCATGGTTGCTTCGGGAGGTATCTGTGTCGGGTGGCACGTCGGGAACCCACAATGGAATGCCACCATTGTGGGGCGCCGGAGGACACGGCGCAGCACACCCGCGCCGTGTGTCCGGAATGGGCGGAGTCGCGCGCAGCGATGACAGCGGTGATAGGAGGCGACCTCTCGCTGTCAGCCATAGTCAGCGCTATGGCTGACAGTGAGACGAATTGGGAGGCCGTAGCCACTTTTGCGGAAGAGGTGATGCGGACGAAGGAGACGGCGGAGAGGGACCGAGAGGCAGATCCTCTCTTGGCCCCTATCCGCCAACGGAGAACGGGCCGTAGGCGGCTGGCGTATGCCGGCCGCATACTACCCTGAACGGGGACCTGTTGGGTTGCGGATCGGGGGATCCGCTTCCTGACCTGAGGGGTCCCGGGCTGTAAGGCGCCTCGTCACGTGTTCCGAGGTGCCTTAAGCGGAGATATGGGGAGGGCATTTTACACCCTCCCGAGGAGGGCCCTCACGGGCACCCGCTGAGGGAGTTGCGGGACGCATTGCGACACCGTGGCTTCCTCCTTGTAAAGCGGCGAGGGCGGAACACCCCAGGTTTTTAGTGGGTACACTGCCTTTATCAAGGCGGGAATCCCACATAACCATCGGTCCCCCCGGACTGGTGGTATCTATAAAAGATTTTCCTGGGCAACAAAAAAAAAAAAAAAAAAAAAAAAAAAAAAAAAAAGGTTAGGTTAGGTTAGGTTAGGTTAGGTTAGGTTAGGTTCCCCACCGATGTGTTCCCACGTTGTCGTCGTGGTGGGGCTTGCGTGTCTTTATGATCTTGTGGGCTAAGCCGGTAGAGCTACTCATGCCGGAAGGCCACAAGGGAGAGACCTGACCAAGAGGAACACATGTATGTATGTTTATGTATTTATTATATTACATAGTTTATTTTATCGTGTATTTATGTATCTATTTGTATTTATGTATTTTATCTGTGGGCGTATCGGGGTGTTTAGGCGGGGGGTGGGAGGTTCTGGGATAGGGGTGCGTAGGCGCCGTGGTTCTTTTTGGGACTTCGGCGGTAATCTTAGGCTGTTGTAAATATTTCTTTCTTTTCTCTTCTTTATGTAAATAATTTTACCAAATCCTACGGTTTTGGCGCCCGCTTATGGGATGTATGGCCGAGGGGAGCTCGGTCGTAAGGGCGCCCAGGGGGGTTGGTCCTCTCTCTGTGACCCAGAAAGGACCAAACAAAAATGAAAATAATGGCGAATTGTAAAAACATATTACCCCAGGAGGGTACCGGCCTCATCGAGGTCGGGGAATCCCTTGCTGCTTCGGCAGTCAGTCCCTCGTATTCTGGGGGGGACAACAACCGCCTAGGCCTTTTTCAAGGCCAAACCGGCCTTTCTCAAGGCCAAACCGGCCTTTTTCAAGGCCAAATCGGCCTTTCTCAAGGCCAAACCGGCCTTTCTCAAGGCCACATCGGCCTTTCTCAAGGCCACATCGGCCTTTGTCAAGGCCTACCAGATGTGGGGAAAGTAGGTGTTGAAACGCGTGCTTCTAAAGCTTGCGCTAAAGTTGGCATGCTTAAGGAGCCACGTGTGGTGCTCACTCGCTTGTCTGGCTCAGATACAGACAAGAGTCAGGATCGAGTTGGAAGTGAGGAAGCTGAGCGGAGACGTACTGTTGACTCTGCACCTGGTCCGGTCCTGTCATCGGACGGAGAATCAGACGTCAGTTTAAGAACGGTCACGTCCCAAGCGTCATCAACTGGAGCGAAACAAAGCCGCCTTTGGCGTAAGAGGGGTGTTTCCTCAAGTGAGGAGAGTGCAGAAGGGGCACCGAGACTCACAGAAAGGACGGCGAAGAGAGGTCGCGGTCGTCCGGCTACGACCGGCAACCATGTCGGTCTACACAGAGCCAGAAATGAGCTGAAACGCCTCGAGGAGGAAGAGGCAAGGCTGCAGGCGGAGAGAACCTTTGAGGCCGAGGAGGAGCGGAAGAGGAAAGCAGCCGCTGCAACCTTCCGAAAGATTAAAAAAGCGGGTCCGGCTACACCTGACATTACAACGGCAGATTTGTCTGGACTTGTGGGAGATGCGCTCGCGTCTATCAATGACGTCACCTGCAAGTCCGGACACCTGAAGGGGACATTCCAGAGGGCCTTAAACGAGGCCTCTGACACTATACGCAGGGCGTTTTATGAGATGAGAACACGCACCGTCACGGAGGAGGTTGCGCGCCTCGAAGCCGCTAACGCGAAGCTCATGGCGGAGGTCGAAACTATGCGAAAAGAAATGCGGAGCTTCGCAATCTATCGCGCCCCCCTGCTTCCACTCCAATAAACATGGAGGAAATCGCGCGTTCAGTCATGGTCCAGTGTGGGACCATGCTGAATGCGCGAATAGAGGGGCTAGAGGATCGCCTGCTGCCGGCTAAGCGTCTCAGACCCCCATTGGCCGCAGACAAACGGAGGGAACCAGACGTCGCTGCCCTAACACCTGCAGTGGCAACAACTTCCATGCTTTCCCCTTCTCCTGCGCAGGCAGGCACCAGCGGGGCAAGAACGAAAAAGGCCAAGAACAAGGCGGCCACGAAGGCACCTCGTCCATTGCCTCCTGCGCCGGACACAATGGATGAGGGGTGGAATGTGGTGGCCCGCAAGGGCTCAAAGGCAGCAAAAGTCCCAGCGGCGAGTCCAGCACAGGTCATCCGGCCAACGCCCACGACGAAAAAGGCTCCTAAGAAACGGGAGCCGAAACTAAAGGTTCCCCGGACTGCAGCGATTGTGCTTACGCTACAGCCGGAGGCCGAAAACAAGGGGACAACATATGCCCAGGTGCTTTCTGAAGCAAGAGAAAAAATCGACGTTCGGGCCCTGGGCATAGAGGGACTGCGGTTCCGTACAGCCGCAACAGGTGCCAGAATGCTGGAAGTGTCTGGTGCCGCTGGAGCCGACAGGGCAGACTCCCTCGCCAAAAAACTGAAGGAGTGTCTAAGCCCTGAGGTGGTAAAGGTGTCCCGCCCGGAGAAGTGCGTGGAATTGCGGCTCTCTGGGCTGGATGATTCCGCCACTAAGGAGGACGTGGCGGCTGCCGTCGCCGAGTCTGGAGGTTGCTCCGTGGAGGCTGTCAAGGTCGGGAATGTTGTCAGGCCTCCCGGCCGGCAGGGCACAGTGTGGATTAAGTGCCCTATAGCTGCAGCCAAAAAGGTTGCAGCCAGCCGGATCTTAGTAGGCTGGGTTTCGGTGTCTGCAAAGATACTGGAGCCCAGGCCCCTGCATTGTTACCGCTGCCTAGAGGCGGGACATATGGGGGCGAAGTGCACGACTGGCGTCGACCGCAGCGCGGTCTGCTTTAAGTGCGGCAAGCCTGGGCATATGGCTGCCCAGTGCGAAGCTGAGCCGCACTGCCCAGCGTGTGAAGCGGCAGGCAGGAAAGCCGACCACCCGGTCCGGGGCTGCAAAGGCTCGGCCCCGGGAAAGAAAGGCGGGAGCAAGAAGGTCAGCGTAGGGTTGAAGCCCCCCCCCTCCTCGCAACAATCTTCGCGCCCAGCGCGAGCGGAGGGTCAGATGGACACTAATTAAATGGCCATCCGATGCCTTCAGGCGAATATCAACCACTCTGCCAGGGCACAGGATCTCTTGCTCCAGAGCCTCGCAGAGTGGTTGATACAAATAGCCGTGGTTACCGAGCCCTACATGATTCCCGCCCGTACAAACTGGGTGGGAGATCGGGAGGACTCGGTAGCCATATACGCTCCAGCGGCCGGTGGCTCCCTGCCCTTCGAAAAAGTAGCGAAGGGTCATGGATGCGTGCTGGCCGTTGTGGGTGGTGGCTGTGGCGTGGCGGTAATTGGGGTGTACTGTTCTCCGAACCGTAACCTGGCCAGCTTCGAGCAGACGCTCGCAGAGGTCGGGTTTCTGGTGGGAACAGCACACCCCAGTCCGGTGTTGGTTGCCGGGGACTTCAACGCCAAATCAACGGCTTGGGGCTCTCCGGCCACCGACGTAAGAGGGGAGGTGTTGGAGGAGTGGGCGTCGTCCTTGGGCCTCGACATCTTAAACAGAGGAATCGAGAACACGTGCGTGCGGCAACAGGGTGGGTCAATCGTTGACCTCACGTTTGCAACGCCTACCCTGGCGCGCCGTGTTCTCGACTGGAAGGTAGAGATAGACGTAGAGACGCTATCAGACCACAGATACATTCGGTATAGCGTCTCTGCGTCCGTAGGGCAGGCTCCGGCCCCGCCGGCAAGAGAGGGACCCCGGTGGTCGCTGAGGGGGATCGACCGGGAGCTGGCGAAGGAGGCGGCCATCGTTGAGGCATGGATGGCTGTCTCGGACCTGGGGGATGTTGACGTCGCGGCGGATGCTCTGGGCGAAGCCCTTGCACGCATCTGTGACGCCTCCATGCCCCGGGTCAAGACGTCGGTGCCACCTCGGCGCATATACTGGTGGAGTCCGGGGCTCAGGGAGCTCAGGCGGGCTTGCGTCGTCGCGCGGCGTAATTACGCCCATTACCGCCGGAGGAGGGTGCGCGACGAGGAGGTTGAAAGGGACCGCTACGCCGACTATAGGGCCGCCTGTTCCAATCTTAAGGTGGCCATTAAGGATGCCAAGGATTCGGCGTGGCAAGAGTGGTTGGAGTCCCTCAACCGCGACCCTTGGGGTCGTCCCTACAAAATAGTGACGGGCAAGCTCCGCCCCTGGACTCCCCCTCTCACGGCGATCTTGGAGCCAGAGCTCTTGGAGAGGGTGGTCTCAGTGCTCTTCCCCCACAGAGAGGCGTGGCACCCGCCACCCATGGCCTCTCTAGGAGTGGGGGAATCCGACGACGAGGTGCCCGAGGTGTCTGAGGCAGAGTTTGGGCTGGCCGTGTTGAGGCTTCGGGCGAAGAACACGGCCCCCGGACCCGATGGCGTGCCGGGACGAGCGCTGGTGTTGGCAGCCGGGCAGCTGGAAGAGCACATTAGAGCGGTGTTCTCGGCTTGCCTGGCGCGGGGCCACTTTCCGCAGAGCTGGAAGAGCGGAAAGTTGGTCCTGCTGAGGAAGAGCGGGCGCCCTGCTGACTCCTCGTCGGCCTACCGTCCGATCGTGCTGCTGAGTGAGACGAGCAAGCTTTTCGAACGTGTGCTCGCTGCTCGTCTCACTCAGCACATGAGGGAGGTAGGACCGAATCTGAGCGATGGGCAGTTTGGTTTCCGGCAAGGGCGCTCGACGGTGGACGCCATAGCGAAGGTGCGAGAGTTAGCGGAAGAGGCGGTCTCCGAAGGCAGGGTGTTGCTGGCAGTGTCGTTGGACATTAAGAATGCCTTTAACACCCTCCCTTGGGAGACCGTGATGGAGTCCCTCAGATACCATGGTGTGCCCCGGTATTTGAGGGACTCCGTGGCGAGTTATTTCACCGACCGGGCCGTTATGTACCCGGCCCGGGACGGTGATTGGAAAATAAGGCGTATGTCGTGCGGTGTTCCACAGGGCTCGGTCCTGGGACCGCTCCTGTGGAACATCGGGTACGACTTCGTGCTCCGCGGGCGGAACTTACACGGTGTCAGCGTAGTCTGCTACGCTGATGACACCTTGGTAACTGCCCGTGGGCGCACACACAGGGAGGCGGCCATCTTGGCCACTGCTGGAGTAGCCCATGTGGTCCACAGGATCAGGACCCTTGGGCTGGAGGTGGCACTGGAGAAGTCCGAGGCCCTCTTCTTTCACGGGCCTCGGAGATCTCCACCGCGGGGGATGGAGATAGTGGTGGGCGGAACCTCCATTGCCGTCGAATCGAAGATGAGGTACTTAGGCCTCGTCCTCGACGGCAGATGGAGGTTCGCGGAGCACTTCCGGCAATTGGCGCCCAAGATCATAGCCTTTGCCGGAGTGCTCGGGAGACTCCTCCCGAATTTGGGAGGGCCGAGTGTGGGGTGCCGCCGCCTTTATGCCGGTGTGGTTCGCTCCAAGGCACTCTACGGAGCGCCAATATGGGCGGACGCCCTAGACGCTGAAAACCTGACCCTGCTGCGACATCCGCAGCGGGTCATGGCCGTCAGGGCGGCCCGAGCGTACCACACCGTCTCGTTTGAGGCGGCGTGCGTGCTGGCCGGTACACCGCCGTGGAACCTCGAGGCGGAGGTGTTGGCGACGGTGTATTGGCGCAGCGTAGAGGCCAAGATGGCAGGAGAGTGGCCACTCCCGGAGGAGATCAGGCGGTGGAGAGAGGGTGCCCGCGAGGATCTCCTCCTGGACTGGGCACAGAGACTGGAGTCCCCGGCTGCTAGCCGGGAAATGGTGGCCGCCTTTCGCCCCAGCCTCCAGCAGTGGGTCGATCGGCGGCACGGCGCACCGACGTTCCGTCTGACGCAGATCCTCTCCGGGCATGGTTGCTTCGGGAGGTATCTGTGTCGGGTGGCACGTCGGGAACCCACAATGGAATGCCACCATTGTGGGGCGCCGGAGGACACGGCGCAGCACACCCGCGCCGTGTGTCCGGAATGGGCGGAGTCGCGCGCAGCGATGACAGCGGTGATAGGAGGCGACCTCTCGCTGTCAGCCATAGTCAGCGCTATGGCTGACAGTGAGACGAATTGGGAGGCCGTAGCCACTTTTGCGGAAGAGGTGATGCGGACGAAGGAGACGGCGGAGAGGGACCGAGAGGCAGATCCTCTCTTGGCCCCTATCCGCCAACGGAGAACGGGCCGTAGGCGGCTGGCGTATGCCGGCCGCATACTACCCTGAACGGGGACCTGTTGGGTTGCGGATCGGGGGATCCGCTTCCTGACCTGAGGGGTCCCGGGCTGTAAGGCGCCTCGTCACGTGTTCCGAGGTGCCTTAAGCGGAGATATGGGGAGGGCATTTTACACCCTCCCGAGGAGGGCCCTCACGGGCACCCGCTGAGGGAGTTGCGGGACGCATTGCGACACCGTGGCTTCCTCCTTGTAAAGCGGCGAGGGCGGAACACCCCAGGTTTTTAGTGGGTACACTGCCTTTATCAAGGCGGGAATCCCACATAACCATCGGTCCCCCCGGACTGGTGGTATCTATAAAAGATTTTCCTGGGAATCAAAAAAAAAAAAAAAAAAAAAAAAAAAAAAAAGGTTAGGTTAGGTTAGGTTAGGTTAGGTTAGGTTAGGTTAGGTTAGGTTAGGTTAGGTTCCCCACCGATGTGTTCCCACGTTGTCGTCGTGGTGGGGCTTGCCCCCACCGATGTGTTCCCACGTTGTCGTCGTGGTGGGGCTTGCGTGTCTCTGTGATCTTGAGGGCTACGCCGGTAGAGTTACTCATGCCGGAAGGCCTCAAGGGAGAGACTAGACCAAGAGGAACACTTAGGTTTATGTATTTATTATATCACATAGTTTATATATAATTTATTTATGTATTATTAGTATTTATGTATTTTTACAGCGAGGTGGGCTCCTCTTCGTGCTCTCTGAGTAGCAGACAGCACAGCTGATGGAGCATGAGACGTGCCCGGCGTGTACTTACACTACCACCGGGCAGGAGCTGGAAGATGTTATCTTCCATGCCAGCGTCGTATATCGGAACCCCAACGAGCGTCGCGGTCATGTCTCGTAACGTGAGTTGGGACCGATGGCTTTGGCTTAATTGCCCGGGCCGCGAGGAGTAAACCTCTATAAAATAATCCCGAAGGACAAGTGGCGGTGCAGCATGAGGTCTATTCTCTAGGAGGATGGCTGGCCGGAAAAGTCAGTCGCTACTGCACCTAGGCGTTGCGCCTGGGTATGGATCACCTACCCTTCCCGGATACACGAGGGCACTGTTCGGGTCGTACCTTTTCCCCGGTACTCGTGGGATTTTTTATGCATTCAAACACACAAAAAACTCCCGACTCTGGGGCGGAAACTCCTCAGGGTCTAAAAGGCCCTTCTCAGGGCCACCCCAAAGGCCCTTCTCAGGGCCAACCCGAAGAGATGAACGGCAGCGTCACTAGACGGGGTTCTGCCTCTTTGGATAAGGATGCGTGTGCCTTGGAGCCACGCGTCATGTTGACTAGGCTGTCAACTGAGATGATGGAGGTCACCGCGCAAGCATCCGACTCAGATGCCAGCGTGGAAACTGTAGCCTCGTCCGTGCGGTCTGGTCAGGGCCGCCTGTGGAAGGGCGTTAAGAGACGGCGTGATTCGGTCTCATCGACGGACACCGATAGTCTGGTGCCTGAGACTTTTAAGACACCTGTCTCAGATTTTCCAGGTACCAGTCGGAGAAAGGTTGGAAGGAAGGACTTCCTTCTTAGAAAAGAGGCGGAGGCTGAGGTGTTGCTCGAGGAGCAACTCCTGAAAGCTGGAAGCGAAAGGGCAGCGCTAGGGTTGGTGGTGTCGGGCGAGGAGGATGACCGATCCACCAAAGCTCTGAACGAACGCATTCTGGCGGATGTCGCCATGATTGTGAAAGTGGCGACGAGCTCAAAGAACCTTAAAGGTGGGTTCACAAGGGCCCTTAAGGAGTCGGCGGCCTCCATAAAGAAGGCAACGGAAGTCATTAGCAGTCGGTCCTCTACGGAGGAGACCGTGAGATTGCAAAAGGACAACGAGCGCCTGCAGGCCGAGGTGGCAGAGCTCCGCAAAGACCTAGCGGAGCTCAGAAGGACAATGGAGACACGGGTTCGTCCCGTTACCATGGAGGTGCCAGAGGCCCTTCCTGCTCATGGTGGCCCTTACGCGGAAGAACTGACGCGTTCGATAATGCTACAGGTCGGTGGCATGTTGAACACGCGGCTTGAGTCGTTTGAGGACAGGCTTCTTCCGGCAAAACGCCTCCGGCCACCACTTGCGTCTGACAGAAAGGTGAATCTGCCAGCACCAGTGGTTACACCAGCACCTGTCCAAGGGCCCGAGCAGAGTGCAGCTGTCTCGAAAGGAAAAAGAGCTGCCAAGAAACAGCAGGAATCTATCCCTGTAGGACAGCCACAAAACAAGGTGGTTCCCCGACCCCTACCGCCAGCACCTAAAACTGTTGAAGAGGGTTGGTCGACAGTAGTGAAGAGAGGGGCTAAGAAGAAGAAAAAAGGTGCAAAAACTGCGGTCTCCGCTATTGCGGCACCGCCTAAGGCAGCCGCCAAACCAGCCAAACCGAGCAAGATGAAATTGCGCCCTCCACGCACCTCGGCAGTGGTTTTAACACTGCAGCCGGGGGCCGAAGAGAAGGGCGTAACATACGCGAAGGTGCTGGCCGAGGCGAGGCAGAAGGTAGAACTTGCTGACTGTGGCATTGCTGGTGGGTTCAGATGCCGTAAAACGGTAACCGGTGCCCGCATTCTGGAAGTACCAGGTGCAACAAGCGATGATAAAGCGGACTCTCTTGCGCAAAAGCTGAGAGAGTGCCTAGGCGAGGAGGTGAAAGTCTCCAGGCCCACAATCTGCACAGAGCTGCGGATTATTGGGCTGGATGACTCAGTCACCTCTGAAGAGGTAGCCTCTGCTATTGCAAGGACTGGTAGCTGCCCAGTAGAGTCCATAAAGGTAGGAGAAATACGTATGGACTCACGGGGCAGCGGGGCGGTGTGGGCCAAATGCCCAGTGGCGGCAGCTAAAAAGCTGCAGGCAGGAGGCCGTTTACTGGTCGGTTGGGTTTCGGCGTCAGTTAAGATGTTGGAACCCAGACCAATGCGGTGCTACCGCTGCCTAGAGATGGGGCACGTGCGGGTGAACTGCACCGCAGAGGTGGACCGCAGCGATGAGTGCTATCGCTGTGGTCAGCCTGGCCACAAGGCGGTTGCTTGCCTGGCTGCTGCGCCTAACTGCTCATTGTGCGCAGCTGCCAAGAAACCAGCAGATCATAGGTCGGGAGACAAAAGGTGTTCCCGGCCTAAATCTAAAAAGAAGACTAAAGCTGCCAGGAAGAACCTGGCAGCTAAGAGGACCCCAACTCAAGCGGGGGACGAGGAAGCGATGATAATTAATTAGATTAATTATGGATCATCGTCTCCTTCAGGCGAATATTAACCATTCCGCTGGTGCACAGGATCTTCTCCTGCAATCTATGGCGGAATGGTTAATACAAGTGACGGTGGTTGCCGAGCCGTACTTTGTCCCGCCCGGTAACAGCAACTGGGCGGGGGATGTTGACGACTCGGTAGCCATCATTGCGTCTACTGCTGCTGGGGTTTTGCCTCTAACAGTGGTTGCAAGAGGCAGAGGTTACGTCGCGGCAAAGTGGGAGGATATGGTGATTATTGGGGTCTACTTCTCCCCCAACAGAATCCTCGCTGAATTTGAAGCGTTCCTGGGCGGGTTAGGGGCCCTCATAGGGCAGACCCTTCCATGCCCAGTGCTAGTCGCAGGGGACCTTAACGCCAAATCCACAGCTTGGGGTTCCCCTCAGACAGACGCTCGCGGTGAGGCTCTGGAGGAATGGGTGACGTCGACTGGCCTCTGTATTTTAAATCAGGGGTCGGTCAACACGTGCGTGCGACATAATGGGGGGTCGATCGTGGACATCACATTGGCATCCCCCACCGTCGCGCGCAGCATTTGTGGTTGGCGGGTTCTGGATGATGTGGAGACGTTGTCGGATCATCGGTACATCCGATTCGATGTCTCCGATTCCCCAGTTGCCGCGAACTCACGTCACCCGAGATGGCAGACCCCGATATCGCCAAGGTGGGCTCTGAGAAGCTTGGACCTAGAGGCGCTGGTGGAAGCCTCAATTGTCCAGGCCTGGCAGACCCCACCTGTAGGGCCGGTAGTGGTGGAAGAGGAAGCGGAGTGGTTTCGCGTTGCGATGACGCATATCAGCGATGCGTGCATGGCCAGAGCCAAGCCACCCCTTCCCCGGCGAAGCGTGTACTGGTGGTCGCAAGACATAGCTCGCCTTCGCATTAGCTGCGTTGAGGCCAGACGCCGGTACACCCGCCACCGGCGAAGACGACGTAGAGATGCTGAGATGGAGGAGAATCTGTACGAAGAGTACAGGGCCTGTAAGAAGACCCTACAGATGTCCATCCGCTCCGCCAAAGAGAGGTCACGGGCGGAGCTTCTTGAGACTCTCAATGGAGATCCATGGGGGCGCCCCTACAAGATGGTCCGTGGCAAGATCCGACCATGGGCGCCTCCACTGACCGAGAGTCTCGAGCCTCAGCTGGTGGAGGATGTTGTCTCCGCCCTTTTCCCAAATGGAGCCGAGCATCAGCCTCCCGAAATGGTCGCACTGGAAGAGATCAGGAGGAGGGAAGAAGAGGAAGACGAGGTGCCGCCGGTTCTAGCTGCTGAACTTAACCTGGCCGTCCGAAAGCTCCGGGCGAAAAACAAGGCTCCGGGGCCTGACGGAATTCACGGCCGGGTATGGGTTCTGGCGCTAGAAGAGCTCGGGGACCGATTCCGTTGGCTACTAGACGCCTGTCTAGAGACGGGTCGGTTTCCGACCACGTGGAAGACGGGTAGGCTCGTCCTTCTAAGGAAAGACGGACGACCTGCAGACTCTCCGTCCGCGTACAGGCCGCTGGTGATGCTGGATGAAGCTGACAAGCTCTTCGAGCGAATAGTAGCTTCTCGGCTCATCCAGCATCTTCGTAGGGAAGGACCGGACCTATCTGATCAACAGTTTGGATTCCGGGCGGGCAGGTCGACGATTGACGCGATAGGTCTCGTCAGGGCTCGCTCGGATGAAGTGGTAGCTAGCGGCGGCGTTATGTTGGCGGTATCATTAGATATCGCCAACGCGTTTAACACGCTGCCGTGGGCTTGTGTTAGGGAGGCGCTAAAGTACCATAAAGTGCCTCCCTATCTCAGTCGGATAGTTGCAGCGTACCTTTCCGACCGTTATATCTCATATCCTGGACGGGGAGGTGCGCTGCTGAGAAGAGCTATGTCGTGCGGTGTTCCGCAGGGCTCGGTCCTCGGACCGCTCCTGTGGAACATCGGCTACGACTGGGTCCTACGAGGATCTCTCAATCCGGGCGCCGGCGTCATCTGCTACGCAGATGATACGCTTGTGACGGCCCGGGGCGAGACATTCGGGGAGGCTGCCTGTTTGGCCACGGAATCGGTGGCAATGGTGGTGGAAAGGATAGGGAGATTGGGACTCCGGGTGGCGCTCAATAAGTCGGAGGCTGTTTGTTTTCACGGCCCACGACGAGCGCCACCAAGGGGTTCCACTATCTCTATCGGGCAGGTGCGTATCGAGGTCGACTCCAAGATGAAATATCTTGGGCTCTTCCTCGATAGCAGGTGGAGCTTTCGCGAGCACTTCACGCGCATGGCCCCCCGATTGATGGGTGCGGCGGGCGCGCTTAAACGCCTGCTGCCTAATCTTGGGGGTCCCAAAGCGACAAGCCGCCGCCTGTATCTGGGGGTGGTGCGGTCGATGGCCCTATACGGGGCGCCCATCTGGGCAGACACCCTGACGGACAAAACCATCGCTCTGCTGAGGCGGTCTCAGAGAGTGATGGCCGTTGGGGTCGTCCGAGGTTACCGCACCATCTCCTACGAGGCGGCCTGCTTACTGGCGGGGTCCCCTCCATGGGATCTTGAGGCCGAGTGCTATGCCGCGACTTATGAATGGCGCATAGCTCTCCGACTCCGAGGGGAGTACCCCCCTCCGCCTGGTGAGGTGCCCGCGTGGAAGCTCCACATCCGACGGGTTCTGAGGGAGAGGTGGAAGGAGCGGCTGGCCAATCCAAAGGCCGGCAGCTGGACCGTCGAGGCTGTCCGCCCAGTACTGGAGTGCTGGTTGGACAGGGCACACGGGTCGCTTTCCTTCCGACTGGTGCAGGTGCTGACCGGGCATGGCTGCTTCGGCAAGTACTTGTGCCGAATAGCCGGAAGGGAACCGACGACCGAGTGCCATCATTGTAGCTGTGACGAGGACACGGCGCAACACACGCTGGAGGTGTGCCCAGCTTGGGCCGATGAGCGCCGCGCCCTGGTCGCAGTAGTGGGGGACGACCTCTCGCTTGCAGCATTGATCAAATCAATGCTGGAAAGCGAGACGTCATGGAGGGAGGCGTTATCCTTCTGTGAAATAGTAATGTCACGGAAGGAGGCTGCGGAGCGGGAAAGGGAGATATCCTCTACCCTCCCGATCCGCAGCCGGAGAGTCGGGCGTAGGAGGAGGCTCTTCAACGCCCACCTACATCCCCCATAACAGGGGCGTTGGCGGTCGAGTCGGGGGACTCCACCGCCGACAATATAATGCCCCGAGGTGGCGCGCGCGGGTGTGTTCCCGTGCGCCACTGAGTAGGTGTGTCGGTGTTCTCCTGCACTGACGCACCCGAGGAGGGGCCCGCAATGGTGATTGTGGGCCGACGCCGTCGGGACTGTGGAGGAATGCTCACGTGCTCCCACGGTTCCTGACTTAAAGGCGTGAGAAGGAACACACCCCAGGGTTTTAGTCGGTATAAGGAGTCCGACATAACCTCCTTGCCCCCCCGGGCTTGGAGGTATCCATAAAGGATTTCCCTGGGTCAAAAAAAAAAAAAAAAAAAAAAAGGTTAGGTTAGGTTAGGTTTTTTTTTTTTTTTTTTTTTTTATTTTTTTTTTTTACACCTCTGGCAAGGCCAGAGACTATTATTATCTTTATTATTATTACTTCAATTAGTACATACATCATTAAAATTATTTAGTTCATAATGTTATTACAAACATATAAATAACATTATAACTATAACATAAATATTATAATATAGAGTTTATTAATTTTACAACTTTTCATAATCTTTTATTTTACATGATTACATCATTATAATTTACGGTACGTACATACATATATTATTAAAATCATTCACCTCATTATTTTATTACAAACTTTTCAGTGATATTATGACGACAACATAATTTTTCATAATATATCATTCTATATTATTTCCTAATTATTATTCCTAATTATAGCATTACAATTATCCAATATATTCATATACATTATACAATTGCTTTATAATATACATTTAATTAATACAACTTTTCATAATCTTCCATTTTACATGATTACATCATTATAATTTACGGTACGTACATAAAATCATTCACTTCATTATATCATTACAAACTTTTCAGTGATATTATAACGACAACATAATTTTTCATTATATGTATGTATATCATTCCATATTATTTCCTAATTGTTATTCCTAATTATAGCATTACAATTATCCAATATATTTATATATATTATACAATTGCTTTATAATATACATTTAATTAATACAATTTTTCATAATCTTCCATTTTACATCATTATAAATTATTTTATCAAGGTACATACATTGTTAAATCATTCAATACATTATTTAATTATAAACATTTCGATGGTAATTATAACAAATCAACGCAATTATTCAAAATATAATTCTATTTTATCTCCCAATTATTGTTCCTAGTCCAGAATTTAAATTTTTTAATATAAATATATTGACAAAATTGTTTTATATTAGATTTTAATAATTACCACTTTTTACAAACTCACCACTAAAATATAACCATGTCTCGTGTAGTTGTAAAATTATGTTTTATTCCTTAAAACTACTGCCTTAAGCACGTCTGTGCAAAATGACATCAGTATGTTTCTTGTAGAGCGATCAGACATAAGTTCGCTCAAGCACTTTGACTCCAGCCTGCACCCCAATTCCATTTCCGCATTTAGTCTTTTGACTGAAAAAACCGGGCAGTCGAAGAGCACGTGTTCTATTGTTTCGTCTTTACCGGGATCGCAAATGCATGATGGGCTCTCCTTACACTTGAACCTATACAAGTATTCGGAGAGCCCACCATGCCCGGTCATGGCTTGCGTCATAAGGCTGGTGGGTTCGAAATTGCGTACAATTTTGTAAGCTGTTAATGCGTCCGGAAAAAAGAGTTTTGTTACTCTTGCCGTTGCACCTGACCTGTACCTCTGATTCCATTCCTCCAACGACTCCGAGCGGATCTGTCGCTTGACGAATGAGATCGGACACAGGTCGTAATCGGGCCGTTTTTTCCTGTTCAGCGCGGCTGCCTTTGCCAACTCGTCCGCTCTCTCATTACCCTCCAATCCTGCATGAGCTTTTATCCAGAACAAGGAAACTTCCTTGTTCTGGAGTCTGCTCGTGTCAATGTTGGCACGAGCCTTCACGACGAAAGGATGTAGGGCAGTTGGGCTTATTATGGATTCCAGTGCCGATCTAGAGTCACTGTATATGCCAAAAGTGGTCTCTGAGCGCCTTAAGATTTCCCCAGTGGCCTTCCATAGGGCAAAGAGTTCGGCTTGGTAGACCGTACAGTGGGACGACAGCTTTAACTTCAGGGTTTTGGTTTCGGCATTACCTTTCCATACGGATAAAGCTGCGCCGACCTCGCCCTCAAGTTTGCTGCCGTCCGTGTAGATTTTAACGTCGTAGTTGGTGTGCAGGTCTACCTGATCTTGGTCTGCCAAGCTTATAAATGTAATGCTCCTATGGTCGGCTGGATGCTTCATTTGAGCGTAGGGTGTGAGCCGCTCCACCTCCCGATCTCCTAGCGCTGGCCGTGGTACCCCCCTCCTTGCCTCGTACAGGGCGGCTGCCTCCTGTATTCGGAGGTCAAGAGGGAGTACCCCAGCCAGCACCAGTGCCGAGTTCAGGGAGACAGTGCGGTACGCTCTAGTCAGCTTCTGGGCAAACCCTCGCTGGACCGCGTTCAGTTTTCTTTGTGTGCCAAGTTTTTTGGTAGCTGGTGCCCAGACACTAGCGGCGTACATAATGACAGGCTCTACCGTGGCGGTGTAAATAATTCGGATGACTTCGGGGTGAAGTCCCCAACTGATCCTGGCGGCCCTAGACAACTGCTTGTAGATGTTCAATGCCTTCCTGCACACGTTAGCGGTGTGGGCATTGAACGTTAGCTTGTTGTCTATTGTGAGCCCCAGGATCTTTATTTCATCCTTCAGCTCAATGTTAACCCCCCCCATGTTCAGGATTGGGTTGTCGTATTTCAATTTCTTCGTTATTACCATCGCGTTGGTTTTTTGCGGTGCAAATGTAAGTTTATTTTTAACGCCCCAATCCCGAACATAGGCGAGTGCTGCATTTGCCTGCTGTGACACCTCCAGACCTGTGTGAGCATCAAAAACCAGCACCACATCATCTGCAAAAGCTTGGCAAAAGTCTCCGCGGTCAGTTAGTCCCCTTAGGAGCGAATCCAAGAGTATGTTCCACAAGATAGGACCCCCAATGGAGCCCTGGACGCATCCTTTGTTGGTGGCTTTTATGTGCTCCTCACCGGCGTACCTTAATCTGACCGTTCTGTCTTTAAGGTAACTGTCGAGGATCCGCCGGATATTCACAGGACACCCAGTCTCCGCCAGTCTTGTTCGGATCGCCGGCCACCACGCACCGTCAAAGGCACCCTCTATGTCCAGTGAAATCATGGTAACGAGCTTTTTCTCCTTAAGCTTACCGCGTATGTGTTTCATCAGGTCATAGAGGGCGTCTTCCGTGCTCTTTTTCGGCATGAATCCGTACTGGCGAGGACTAAGTGTGGGAACGACATGCCACTGAATGCGTCTAACTACCATTTTTTCGAGAATCTTTCCTAGCACCGGCAACAGACCAATCGGCCTATAAGATTTTGCTTGCGTGTAATCATCTTTACCTGGCTTCCTCAGTGCCACAACAGTGGCCTCCTTCCAGGTGATTGGGAAGTATGAGAGAGCCAGGCATTTGTTGGTGAGTGCTAGGAAAGTCTCGGGGTCCTGCTTAATCATGTGGGCACATATATCGGCTGTGAAGCCGTCCGATCCCGGGGCCTTTTTGGGATTGAAGCTATCCACCGAGGCACGCAGCTCCTCTAGTGTAAACGGTGGGTCGTTTTGCTCGTTTTGTCTCCGATCGTTTACCCGGTTTGCAGCTTCCCTGGTATCCCGGTGGCCTGCGTTGTCTGTGGCCTCTGAGTCTTCAGGGTAAAAGGTATCTGCAAGAAGTTTCGCCGATCCTTTAGGGTCAGTCACGATCCCTTCCCTAGCTAACAGAGTATCTTCTTGTCTTGTTTTTGTCCTTCCTATAACCCTGTATATACCCTCCCAGACCCCCTCCCTATCCTGTTTTCCGCAAAACTCCTTCCAACTAGCAGTCTGAGCATCTTTGGCTGCATTTTCATACCTACTCTTTGCTTCCAGGTACTCCTCCACGACCATCTGCCTCCGGACTGGCGCTGCACATCTGACTCTCCGTTTCTTGGTGGTGAATTCCTTTTTGAGGGCCGCGAGCTCGTCGGACCACCATGGTAAGGTAAGTTTTTCTTTTGTTTTCTTTTTTGTTATGGTATCTCTGCATGTGTATGTTATATTTTCTGTTAATTTAATTATGGTTTGTTCCAGTTTAGCTGCGTTGCTTATTTTATCAATTTCTTCCTTGTTTATATTACTTTCTAGATTGAGTTGTGCCATTTTGTCATGGAAAAGATTCCAATTTGCTTTTTTTGTGTTATATAACCGTGTTGTCCTTTTTATTGCAGTTCCTTTTGATCTTTGCAGGTTCAGTTTAAAAGTTATACCATTGTGGTCCGAGCTCGTCAGGTCCTCCTCCACAATCCACCCTTCCACAAAGTCTAGGAGGTCAACAGTGCACGCCGTGACGTCTACGTGGCTGGTGAAGGTCCGGTTTCCCCTTACGGTGTCAAATGTTGGGGTGTTCCCCTCGTTTAGCACCTGTAAGCCAATCTCCTCCAATGTTCCAGCGAAGTCCTCACCTCTGTGGTCCACTTTGTTGCTGCCCCACCAAAGGTTCTTTGCGTTCGCGTCACCTCCAAGTATGAGCTTTTTTGATCCAATTTCTTGGCCGACCTTCTTAATGTGCTCCAGGTATGGCTCTATGGGCTGGTCTGGCTCAAAGTAGAATGAAGCTACAAAAGTTTCCCAGGCGGCTGTACGGATCTTTACCACGACAATGTTATTAGTGGTGAGATGCGGACATTGCACCACATCAATATCGTCATCATACACCACTATTGCGGCTTTTACTATTCCGTCACCGGGATTGGTGTTCTGGAAAACTCTTGCACCACGATACTGCTTCAAACACTTTGCCCCACCCACATATGGCTCCTGGAGCATTGCAAAAGCTGTTTTTCTTTCGCTGGCCTGAAGCATCAGCTCGTTGGTCGCTAGTTGTTTCTTTTGGAGGTTCGCCTGCATTACCAAAAGTTGTTGTTGTCTTGTTTGGGTGCCCGTGACATCCTTAGCAATAGGCAATGTTTGCCCTTGCAAGCGAGTCCCACTTTCTTCTTATTGTACACTCCTGGCTAAACGCATTGTGGCCTACAGCACTTAGTTTTGCTTGCAAACAGTTACAGCATGTTGGCGTTGAACCCTCGAGCCATTGTGCACACTTAGATTTTATGTGTGGTCCTCCGCAGTGGCTGCACTTCTCAGTAGATTCCTTGCAAAACCGCCTGCTGTGCCCATATCCGAGACACAAGGAACACTGAACGAGTGGTGACTGGTCAGCCACTCTTATTCTCTGTAAGTCTATGTGTAACTCTCCAGCGTCCAGCATGCGGTTCCAAAGCTTTGGGGAAAGTCGTACAATGATGTGGTCTATGTGGGGGTTTCGTGTTCTCTTCCTGTATCTGATCTCTATGCTGTCGTCCTTTTTGTCGAGGCCTCGGAATAGGTTTCCGTTTTGGTTTCTAATGGAGGTCAGGACGTCTTCGTCTGTGTTGTAGTTCAAGACATCCTTCAGAACCAAAAGAGGGTCTTTGTTTTTTATATCCTCAACATTTAGACTATCTCCAGCTTTTTTCAGTCTTTCTTTGATATTATGCCTCTCCTCTTCTGTTCTGCACCCCACTATTACCTTCCTGTCCTTTGCTTTTCTTATTTTATCGACTTTGACTCCTCCTTCCCTCGCATTAACAGCCTTTCTTATCTTATCTAGAACCTGCTCTGATGTCTCGGTCTCCACTTTAGAAGTGACCACTACGGAGTGTAAAGTGGTTTGATCAGGAGTGTGCCGCCTGGGTTGACCAGCCACCACGCCCGCATATGTGACCCTCTCAATCGTCTCTGTTTGCCTGTTCAAGGCGTCATCTAGGTGTTTAATGATGAGCCCTGAGTCCTGGGATGCGACTGCGCTCCTTAAACTCTCTACTGCCGTCCTAATGGGGCCTGTGGTTTCCAGCGCTGTTTCCTTAAGCTCGGAGAGACCGCGTTTTAAGTCATCGATCTTAGAGGACAACGCTGCCGTCTCCTCACCAGACCCCGAAGACAGTCTAATCTCCCCGATCTCTTTGGAAATCGACTGGACCACCGCCTGAGTATCGCCACAAAGTTCCGCAATCTGTCCAAGTTCCTGGTATCTATCCACAGAGTCAGCCATTGCCTGCCTTACTGCCAGGCAAATATCGCTCTTGTCTATGGATAGCACCGGACTGTGTTGTTCTTGGACGTGCGGTTCCTGCTGCTTGGAGGCCTTTTCAAGGAGGCTGTCAACTGTTCTTCGGAGCGTGTCTAATTGGGATGACAAGTTTCCCGTATTTGTCACCAGTTTGGTCATTTCGGTGGTGACCGAGTCCCATCTTGAGGCGTCGACGTGGCTACTCCCCCCAGCACCCACGCTCTCATGGCGGACACTCTTATTTAGCTCCTTGACGGCCTGCCCAATCTCTCCGATTCCCTGGAATGGTAAGGCCGTCTCGTAATTCAGCCAAAGCCGGATCGCCTTTGCCTCCTCCAGGGTCCCAGAGATGTCTGTTCGGGCAAGGCCAAGTTCAGAGCCAAATTGCTCCAACACCTTTTTAAGCTCTTTTGTGTGGGCCCTTTCGACGCGGATCAATTCCATCGCGTGTCGCGTACGCTCTTTTTCGAGGTTGTTTTTGTGCCTCGACCTCGACTCAGACAACGACAATACCGTCTCGTAAAGAAAGTGCAGACACTCCAGGGCTACAATCTTGCACTCTTTTTTCATGTTCCCTGCTGTTTCGAGTGCTGCCTTTCCCTTTAAGAGGTGGTCGTTGGCCTGTTTGGATGCTGAGTCGGTTTCCACTCTAGTGTTCCTTTTTGGCGTGGTATAAAGAACGCTGATACGTCTTTCCGCGTTCTCTAGTATTGAGGATACAATTGACGACTCAGGATCATCAGTGATAGTATTCGGGGTATCGGGGCGCAAGATATCGACCTCTTCCAGCAGCTTATCCACCATCTCCAGTGTATCCAGGCTTTCAACATCGAGGATCGACGAAGGTGCCGGGGAGGCATTTTCGACTTCCGGTTGCCCGGTTTCGCTCCCTTCTTTCTGGAGTGATGGTGATGGGTCCGACACAGGGGACGCGAGCTGCTGCTGAGAGTGGTCAGGCAATTGGGCGGGCGGGTTCGATTTTTGCGACATCAACTTTGAAATAACCTTCTTCCTGAGGGACTTTACCGGTTTAGCTGCAGACGTCGAGGCTGTCGCTGCTGATTTCGACGGTTTCGGATCTCCGGATCTTGCGGGCGGCTTGGAAGACATGATGCTCTGCTTATGTTAATTAGGCTCTAGCTAGTATGTCCGTATGGATCCGGATAACTGATTTTTAGATACGCAAAGCTCAGCAATCCCTTAACCTCTCAGCAATTAAAGCGACAGAATTAAACTTTAATTTCCAACAAAATTAAAGCAATCCGATGTCGAGCCCCAAAGCCAGCCAATAATCACCAAATTACCAAATTTACCCTCAAGCGGAGAGGAATGGTGGCTATCTCGTAGTCTAGGAAAACCTCAACAATCAATTTACTCAATTCAACAATTAATCAGATAAATAATCAGTTAAATATTTTTCAATAATTTAAAATCAAACTTAAATCAATAAATAATTACAAATTAACAATCAATTAATCAATAAATAAATTTCCACCAAATTAAAATTAAAGTTAAAGTAAATCAAATAAAATTACAAATTAACAATTAATTATTCATAAAATAATTAATTAATAAATTTCCACCAAATTAAATATAAAATTAAAATTAAATCAAATTAAATCCAAAGTAAAATTTGCTCTACATAGAGTGGAAAAGATCAAATCAAATCAAGCTTGCGGGAGCGACGCCAACCACCACAAAGAAAGTCCCAGCCTTCTGCGACAACCCAGACAGGAGCTAGAGCTGTTTGAAAATTTTCAAAATGGCGTCCAAGATGGCCGCCAAGATTTTGAAAGCCTGTAGCTCTCTCAGTTTTTGTCGCAGGAAGCTGGGGTTTTGGGTCTTCGGGCTATACTTGACCCTGGCTGTCTGTGTAGGGGGTCAATAACAAAAAATTTATAACACAAAAAAGTTGTTAATTTTCCAGAAACATCTGAAAGAAAAGCCAGTGCCAAGGTCAGCTAAGAAAACCCCGTTGTTGTACGATCATTAGAAGTCAAATTACAACAGTTTGAAGATTTTAAAAAATTTTAAAAATGGCCGCCAAAATGGCTGTCTTTTACTTAAGTCGCTCTAACTCCGTCAGTTTTTAAGATAAATATCCCGTGTTTGGGTTTGTCTAAAGCGTCTTAATAAGAGGAATGTGATGACGGAGCCAGATTAATTTAATATTGTAATATGGATTAATATATATCGAAAAACTATTATTTAATGACAAAAAATTCTGTAAAAATTCCAATTTAGGTCCAATTTTCTTGGAAAAAACGCCAAAGTATCTTAAAAGTAATTTACTATCTACTACTATAAAAACAATTTTGATAAAGGTCCAAAAGTTGGTGCCACGTGTGACCTTGAATTTTCAAAAATCAATATCTCTGTAAGTTTTCTTTACGCGCGGTTGAAATTTTGTATGAGGGTTAAGGACCACTCAGTCAACAAGAATATATTTTAAAAAGGGGGGGTAAAAGATTTCGTTACAGAGATATTAATTGTCAAAAAACCAAATTTATTCAAAAGTCTATATCTCGGCGACCTCTTAACTTAGAAGAGTTCCAAAAGTGCCTCCGTGCTCCTCAGGCTTGCCTCCAGCTGATCCTTGGGTGAGATGGTTTCCAGCTGTTCTGGAACTGGTACCTCGTGGCCACGTGCTTCTTGTTTTTTTGTTGTTTTCTCCGCAACTGCGCTGCGGAGAAAAATCCGTAAGGTGGTTCGGAGTAGGCCTTCACAAGGCCTTCCCGTAGATCAAATAAAAATCGTGTGTCGTCGCTGAAGATTTTGAGTAAATCGACGTCAAAGTTTCAAAAAATTCACAAAATACTGTTTTTTGTTAATAACTTTTCCAAAAAATCACTTTTGGCAACGCGGTTTGTACGACCGTGTGCGCCTTCACTGCCCGCGTGTTTTGATGTATCACACTTCACTTATTTCACAAGATTTCTAATTTTAAGGAATTTTTTGGCGCGGAAGGACTTATATTCGTGGCGCTTTCGAGTGCGTTCGGAGCGCGAAAAAAATGGGTTAGGTTAGGTTAGGTTAGGTTAGGTTAGGTTAGGTTAGGTTAGGTTAGGTTAGGTTAGGTTAGGTTCCCCACCGATGTGTTCCCACGTTGTCGTCGTGGTGGGGCTTGCGTGTCTTTATGATCTTGAGGGCTACGCCGGTAGAGTTACTCATGCCGGAAGGCCTCAAGTGAGAGACCTGACCAAGAGGAACACATGTATGTATGTTTATGTATTTATTATATTACATAGTTTATTTTATCATGTATTTATGTATCTATTTGTATTTATATATTTATATTTAAAGTTTATATATTACGTTTATTTATGTAACTTATTTATGTATTATATTTATAAACTGAGGTGGGCTCGCCTTCTTGCTCTCTGAGCACAGTTGGCGGAGCGCGGGACGTGCCCGGTGTGTACTTACACTACCACCGGGCAGGCTTTGGAAGATTATATCTTTCATGCCAGCGTCGTAGATCGGAACCCTGACAAGCGTCGCGGTCATGTCTCGTAACGCGAGTTGGGACCGATGGCTTTGGCTTCATTGCCCGGGCCGCGAGGAGTAAACCTCTATAAAATAATCCCGAAGGACAAGTGGCGGTGCAGCATGAGGTCTATTCTCTAACGAGGATGGCTGGCCGGAAAAGTCAGTCGCTACTGCACCTAGGCGTCGCGCCTGGGTATGGTTCACCTACCCTTCCCGGATACACGTGGGCACTGTTCGGGTCGTACCTTTTCCCCGGTACTCGTGGGACTTTTTTATGTATTCATCAAATTCAAAAAAAACCCCTGGCTCCGAGGAGGAAACTTCTCAGGGCCCCAAAGGCCCTTCTCAGGGCCACCCCAAAGGCCCTTCTCAGGGCCAACCTGATGAAGAGAGGTGTGTCGATGGGCCTTGCTCTGCTACACTCCAGCCGTTTGTTGTCCTGACTCGCCTATCTGAGTCAGACACAGACAGGAGCGTAGGTAGTATGGTGTCATTGGGAAAAAAGGAGTACGCGGCGGCGAAATCCGCGAAGGCTACTCCTAGCGTAAAAGTGGCGAACGAATCAGTGTCTGGTCACTGCTCCGACGATTCAGACGTCTCATTATTGACGGTGTCATCCCGGACTTCATCGCCCGGAACTAAGAGGAGGAAAGAGGAGGAAAGCCGCCTCTGGCGGAAAAGGGGTGTTTCCTCAAGTGAAGATAGTGCGGACGGGGAGCCACCGCACCAAGGCAGAACATCCAAGAGAGGTCGCGGACGTCCGCCTACGACTGGCACCCATGTAGGTCTGTTTAAAGCCAGACTCGAGCAGAGGCGTCTCGAGGAGGAAGAGGCGATGCTGCAGGTGGAGAAAGAGTTTGAGGAGAAGGAGGAGCGAAAAAGAAAAGCCGCTGCTGCTACCTTTCGCAAAGTGGCAGCAGCAGGACCAGCTGCCTTCGATATTGCTGCGGCGGATCTATCAGGACTTGTCGGAGACGCCCTGTCGACGATCAAGGACGTCTCCTGCAAGTCAAAACATATTAAGGGGACCTTTCAGAGGGCTCTAAATGAGGCCTCTGATACCATCCGAAAGGCTTTCTCCGAAATTAGGACCCGCACGGTGACGGAGGAGATCACTCGCCTCGAAGCGGCAAATGCGAAGCTCATGGCGGAAGTCGCTACCATGAGGACTGAAATAACAGAGCTTCGCAATATATCGCGCCCCCCTGCTTCCGCTCCAATAAACGTGGAGGAAATCGCGCGTTCAGTCATGGTCCAGTGCGGGACCATGCTGAATGCACGTATAGAGGGTCTTGAGGAGCGCCTGCTGCCGGCTAAGCGTCTCAGACCCCCATTGGCCGCAGATAAAAGGAGGGAGTCAGTCGATGCTGCTGTTACTGCCGCAGTAGTGACCACTCGCATGCCTTCCCCCCCTCTTGCACAAGCCAGCACAAGCGGGACTGGGGCAAAAAAGGCTAAAAACAAGGCGGCCACGAAGGCACCCCGTCCGTTGCCTCCTGCGCCGGAGACAATGGAGGAAGGGTGGAATGTGGTGGCCCGCAAGGGCTCAAAGGCCGCAAAGGCCCCAGTGGCGAGCCCAGCACAAGCCATCCGGCCTACGCCGATAACGAAAAAGGCTCCTAAGAAACGGGAGCCAAAACTGAAGGTCCCCCGGACTGCAGCGATCGTGCTAACGCTGCAGCCGGAGGCCGAAAAGAAGGGGACAACATATGCCCAGGTGCTTTCCGAAGCGCGAGATAAAATCGACGTTCGGGCCCTGGGCATAGATGGATTGCGGTTTCGCACAGCCGCAACAGGTGCCAGGATACTGGAAGTGTCCGGTGCCACTGGAGCCGAAAGGGCAGACTCCCTCGCCAAGAAACTGAAGGAGCATCTAAGCGCGGAGGTAGTAAAGGTGTCCCGCCCGGAGAAGTGCGTGGAATTGCGCCTCTCTGGGCTGGACGATTCCGCCACAAAGGAGGACGTGGCGGCGGCCGTCGCCGAGTCGGGAGAGTGCTCCGTGGAGGCCATCAAGGTCGGAGATATAGTCAGACCTCCGGGCCGGCAGGGCACAGTATGGATTAAGTGCCCTATAGCTGCAGCCAAAAAGGTTGCAGCTAGCCGGATTTTAGTGGGCTGGGTTTCGGTGTCTGCAAAGATACTGGAGCCCAGGCCCCTGCATTGTTACCGCTGCCTAGAGGCGGGACATATGGGGGCGAAGTGCACGGCTGGCGTCGACCGCAGTGAGGCCTGCTTTAAGTGCGGCAAGCCTGGGCACAAGGCTGTCCAGTGCGAAGCTGAGCCGCACTGCCCGGCGTGCGAGGCGGCAGGGAGAAAAGCCGACCACCCGGTCCGAGGTTGCAAAGGCGCGGGCTCGGCAAAAAGTGAAGGTAAAAAGAAGGCTGGTGTAGGCGTAAAGGCCCCCTCGCCACCATCTTCGCGCCCAGCGCGAGCGGAGGATCGGATGGAAACTAATTAGATGGCCATCCGATGCCTCCAGGCGAACATCAACCACTCTGCTAGGGCACAGGATCTCTTGCTCCAGAGCCTGGCAGAGTGGTTGATACAAATAGCCGTGGTTACCGAGCCCTACATGATTCCCGCCCGTACAAACTGGGTGGGAGATCGGGAGGACTCGGTAGCCATATACGCTCCAGCGGCCGGTGGCTCCCTGCCCTTCGAAAAAGTAGCGAAGGGTCATGGATGCGTGCTGGCCGTTGTGGGTGGTGGCTGTGGCGTGGCGGTAATTGGGGTGTACTGTTCTCCGAACCGTAACCTGGCCAGCTTCGAGCAGACGCTCGCAGAGGTCGGGTTTCTGGTGGGAACAGCACACCCCAGTCCGGTGTTGGTTGCCGGGGACTTCAACGCCAAATCAACGGCTTGGGGCTCTCCGGCCACCGACGTAAGAGGGGAGGTGTTGGAGGAGTGGGCGTCGTCCTTGGGCCTCGACATCTTAAACAGAGGAATCGAGAACACGTGCGTGCGGCAACAGGGTGGGTCAATAGTTGACCTCACGTTTGCAACGCCTACCCTGGCGCGCCGTGTTCTCGACTGGAAGGTGGAGGTAGACGTAGAGACGCTATCAGACCACAGATACATTCGGTATAGCGTCTCTGCGTCCGTAGGGCAGGCTCCGGCCCCGCCGGCAAGAGAGGGACCCCGGTGGTCGCTGAGGGGGATCGACCAGGAGATGGCGAAGGAGGCGGCCATCGTTGAGGCATGGATGGCTGTCTCGGACCTGGGGGATGTTGACGTCGCGGCGGATGCTCTGGGCGAAGCCCTTGCGCGCATCTGTGACGCCTCCATGCCCCGGGTCAAGACGTCGGTGCCACCCCGGCGCATATACTGGTGGAGTCCGGGGCTCAGGGAGCTCAGGCGGGCTTGCGTCGTCGCGCGGCGTAATTACGCCCATTACCGCCGGAGGAGGGTGCGCGACGAGGAGGTAGAAAGGGACCGCTACGCCGACTATAGGGCCGCCTGTTCCAATCTTAAGGCGGCCATTAAGGATGCCAAGGAGTCGGCGTGGCAAGAGTGGTTGGAGTCCCTCAACCGCGACCCTTGGGGTCGTCCCTACAAAACAGTGACGGGCAAGCTCCGCCCCTGGACTCCCCCTCTCACGGCGATCTTGGAGCCAGAGCTCTTGGAGAGGGTGGTCTCAGTGCTCTTCCCCCACAGAGAGGCGTGGCACCCGCCACCCATGGCCTCTCTAGGAGTAGGGGAATCCGACGACGAGGTGCCCGAGGTGTCTGAGGCAGAGTTTGGGCTGGCCGTGTTGAGGCTTCGGGCGAAGAACACGGCCCCCGGACCCGATGGCGTGCCGGGACGAGCGCTGGTGTTGGCAGCCGGGCAGCTGGAAGAGCACATTAAAGCGGTGTTCTCGGCTTGCCTGGCGCGGGGCCACTTTCCGCAGAGCTGGAAGAGCGGAAAGTTGGTCCTGCTGAGGAAGAGCGGGCGCCCTGCTGACTCCTCGTCGGCCTACCGTCCGATCGTGCTGCTGAGTGAGACGAGCAAGCTCTTCGAGCGTGTGCTCGCTGCTCGTCTCACTCAGCACATGAGGGAGGTAGGTCCGAACTTAAGCGACTGGCAGTTCGGCTTCCGGCACGGGCGCTCGACGGTGGACGCTATCGCTAGAGTGCGGGAGTTAGCAGAGGAGGCGGTCTCCGAAGGCAGGGTGTTGTTGGCAGTGTCGTTAGACATTAAAAATGCCTTTAACACCCTCCCTTGGGAGACCGTGATGGAGTCCCTCAGATACCATGGTGTGCCCCGGTATTTGAGGGACTCCGTGGCGAGTTATTTCACCGACCGGGCCGTTATGTACCCGGCCCGGGACGGTGAATGGAAAGTAAGGCGGATGTCGTGCGGTGTTCCACAGGGTTCGGTCTTAGGTCCGCTCCTGTGGAACATCGGGTACGACTACGTGCTCCGCGGGCGGAACCTACACGGTGTCGGTGTAGTGTGTTACGCCGACGACACCCTGGTAACTGCCTGCGGGGACACGCATAGGGAGGCGGCCATCTTGGCCACGGCCGGTGTAGCCCATGTGGTCCACAGGATCAGGACCCTTGGGCTGGAGGTGGCGCTGGAGAAGTCCGAGGCCCTCTTCTTCCATGGACCTCGGAGATCTCCACCGCGGGGTATGGAGATTGTGGTGGGCGGAACCTCTATTGCCGTCGAGTCGAAGATGAGGTATCTAGGCCTCATCCTCGACGGCAGATGGAGGTTCGCGGAGCACTTCCGGCAATTGGCGCCCAAGATCGTAGCCTTTGCCGGAGTGCTCGGGAGACTCCTCCCGAATTTGGGAGGGCCGAGTGTGGGGTGCCGCCGCCTTTATGCCGGTGTGGTTCGCTCCAAGGCACTCTACGGAGCGCCAATATGGGCGGACGCCCTAGACGCTGAAAACCTGACCCTGCTGCGACGTCCGCAGCGGGTCATGGCCGTCAGGGCGGCCCGAGCGTACCACACCGTCTCGTTTGAGGCGGCGTGCGTGCTGGCCGGTACGCCGCCGTGGGACCTCGAGGCGGAGGTGTTGGCGGCGGTGTATTGGCGCAGCGCAGAGGCCAAGATGGCAGGAGAGTGGCCACTCCCGGAGGAGATCAAGCGGTGGAGAGAGGATGCCCGCGAGGATCTCCTCGTGGACTGGGCACGCCGATTGGAGTCCCCGGCTGCTAGCCGGGAAATGGTGGCCGCCTTTCGACCCAGCCTTCAGCAGTGGGTTGATCGGCGGCATGGCGCACCGACGTTCCGTCTGACGCAGATGATGGCGGCGGCGATAGGACCTGACCTCTCGCTCTCAGCCATAGTCAACGCTATGGCTGACAGCGAGACGAAATGGGAGGCCGTAGCCGCTTTTGCGGAGGAAGTGTTGCGGTCGAAGGAGACGGCGGAGAGGTACCGAGAGGCAGATCCTCTCTCGGCTCCTATCCGCCAACGGAGAACGGGCCGTAGGCGGCTGGCGTATGCCGGCCGCATACTACCCTGAACGGGGACCTGTTGGGTTGCGGATCGGGGGATCCGCTTCCTGACCTGAGGGGTCCCGTGCTGTAAGGCGCCTCGTCACGTGTTCCGAGGTGCCTTAAGCGGAGATACGGGGAGGGCACTTTACACCCTCCCGAGGAGGGCCTTCACGGGCACCCGCTGAGGGAGTTGCGGGACGCATTGCGACACCGTGGCTTCCTCCTTGTAAAGCGGCGAGGGCGGAACACCCCAGGTTTTTAGTGGGTACACTGCCTTTATCAAGGCGGGAATCCCACATAACCATCGGTCCCCCCGGACTGGTGGTATCTATAAAAGATTTTCCTGGGTAACAAAAAAAAAAAAAAAAAAAAAAAAAAGGTTAGGTTAGGTTAGGTTAGGTTAGGTTGGACCACCCCCCCCCAGTGTACAGCGTCGGCCGACAGGGGGGACCTGTGCTTCCGGTGTGGAAGCGCAGGCCACAAGGCGGCCAGCTGCAAGAAGGCCAACCCGCACTGCGCTATATGCGCGGAGGCGGGTAAGCCTTCCGGGCATGTGATGGGGGGGCGCAGCTGCGTTCCCCCGAAGGCGAAGGTCAAGGCCACTAGGACCCAGGCCAACCCTGCGGCTGGTAGCCAAGCCGCCCCGGAGGTCGTGCGCCAGGAGGCGAGCGAGGAAGTTGCGATGTCTATCTGATGGATCAGGTCCGACATCACAACTTCCTCCAGACGAATCTGAACCACTGCGCCCAGGCCCAAGACCTGCTCATGCAGGCTCTGGCGCAGTGGCAAATAGACGTGGTGGTAGCAGCGGAGCCGTATTACATCCCCTCTTCCCACCCCTGCTGGGCTGGGGATTTGGACGGCTCCGTTGCTATTGTGGGCCGAGCGGGCGGAATGCCCCTCTCAGTTGAAGAGAGGGGCTCTGGATATGTAGTGGCCAAGTGGGGAGAGTATGTTGTAGTGGGTACATATTTCTCCCCCAACAAATCCGCTGCGGAGCTGGAGGTCTTTGTGGACCTCCTGGCCGCAGCGATAGGACGACAGGCGCCACGTCAGACCCTCCTCCTAGGTGACCTGAACGCCAAGGCCCGGGACTGGGGCAACCCCTCCACTGACTCTCGTGGGGAGATTGTCAGGGAGTGGGCGGTTGTCATGGGGCTGACCCTGCTCAACAGAGGGTCGGTCCATACGTGCGTGCGACACAACGGGGGGTCCGTGGTGGACGTTTCGTTCGCCACCCCGTCCGTCGCTGCACGTGTCCGGGCCTGGAGGGTGATGTCGGAGGTGGAGACTCTCTCGGACCATAAGTATATAAGGTTCGAGGTATCCACCTCCCATAACGAAAGAGGGTCTCGGAGCGAAGCTCGAGCGGATTTTCCGCGCTGGGCCATCAGCCGTCTCGATGCCGAAGTGGCAAAAGAGGCGGCGATCGTCCAGTCGTGGCTTGCCGCCCCCGCGCACCCAGAGGTCGATGTCGCTGCAGGCCATTTCCGCAAAGCGGTGACGGCTGTTTGCGACGCGGCCATGCCGAGATCCCGTAGCCACCCAGAGCGCCGCGAGGTTTACTGGTGGTGCTCGGAGATCGCGGAGCTCCGGGTTGCCTGCTCGGAGGCGCGGCGCCCCTACACCCACTGTAGGAGGCGACGCCATGGCCGAACGGATGAGCAGCTGTCGGCTGAGCAGCTGGAGGTTGAGAGCCAGCTGCATGAGACCTACCGCGACGCCAAGCGAGAACTGCAGCTGGCCATCGTCAGGGCTAAGGCACAGGCCTTTGGTGAAGCCCTGACCAGCCTGGACAGGGATCCTTGGGGGCGTCCTTATAAGGCGGCCCGAAACATGTTCCGGTGTCGGGCGCCCCCGGTCGCGGAGTCCATGGAGCCTGAACTCCTGGACAGGGTGTTGGGGGGGCTCTTCCCCGACAGAGACCCTACCTATACCCCTCCGCCGATGTCGGGCACCGTCTCCTCCTCCGAGGAGCTAGACGTGGCCTCCATCCCGCCTGTCTCAGAGGTGGAGATGGAGGTAGCGGTCTCCCGCCTACGGGGCAAGAAGACGGCCCCTGGCCCTGACGGAATCCCAGGGCGAGTCCTCAGACTTGCCCTAAAGGAAATTGGTGACAGGCTTCGGGAACTGTTCAGTGCGTGCCTCACGTCGGGGCGGTTCCCGAAGCCCTGGAAAGACGGGCGTTTGTGCCTATTGCGGAAGGAAGGACGACCTGTCGACTCGCCTTCCGCATACAGGCCCATAGTGCTGCTGGATGACACGGGCAAACTGCTTGAGCGAGTGGTGGCCTCCCGTGTCATCCGGCATCTGGAAGGAACTGGGCCTGGTCTTTCAGGGGCCCAGTTCGGGTTCAGAGTGGGGCGGTCTACCATAGATGCCCTGCTCTGGCTCAAAGACTGGACTCAGGCGGCGGTTGCAGAGGGAGAAAGGGCGTTGGCTGTTTCACTTGATATAGCCAACGCCTTCAACAGCCTCCCGCACAAGACGATACAGGAAGCGCTCCGCTACCACGGAGTGCCCTTGTATCTGCGGAGGCTGTTGGGCGATTACCTGGAGGACCGTGAGGTACTGGTGATGGGACGCGACGGTCTGAGCCGCCGCCGCGTCTCTTGTGGGGTTCCACAGGGGTCGGTGCTGGGACCGCTCTTGTGGAACATCGGCTATGACTGGGTGCTCCGCGGTACGCTCCCCGCAAGTATACGGGTTGCGTGCTACGCGGATGACACCTTGGTCGTAGCCAAGGGGAAGGACCTCAGGGAGGTGATGCGGTTGGCCACGGTGGGGACAACACTCGTGGTCGGCCGCATACGCTCCCTGGGTCTGGAGGTCGCCCTCTCCAAAACCGAGGCCCTGTTGTTTCACGGGCCTCGGAGGGGACCCCCTCCAGGTACGCGGGTGGTACTGGACGGGGTTTCAGTCAGGGTTGGGACCCAGATGAAATATCTGGGTCTCATTCTAGACGGAAGATGGGGCTTTGGTGCCCACTTTGCAGGATTGGCCCCGAGAGTCGTGGGGGCTGCTGCCGCCTTGGGGAGGCTGCTGCCGAACGTGGGTGGCCCGAGCGCCAACTGCCGTCGGCTGTACTCCGGCGTGATCCGGAGTATGGCCATGTATGGGGCACCCGTCTGGGTGGACGCCCTCAACCGCCGGAACGTGACACTGCTGCGACGGCCGCAGCGGGTCATCGCGACGAGGGCAATACGCGGGTACCGGACGGTGTCGTGGACGGCAGCGTGCGTGTTGGCCGGTGATCCCCCCTGGGAGCTCCAAGCGGAAATCCTCGCCGAAGTATACCACTTTGTGGCGGCGAGGAGATCCCGAGAAGAACCTCCAGGGTGGGAGGAGGTCACGCGCATGCGAAAGCAGGCGCGGGCCGCCCTGTTGCGGCGGTGGACGGAGGACCTTGCTCCACCGGTCCCAGGTCAGTGGACGGTGGATGCTGTGAGGCCGGTCCTCAAGAGGTGGGTGAGGCGGCGGCATGGGTCGCTGACCTTCCGATTGGTGCAGGTGCTTTCCGGACACGGATGTTTCGGAAAGTACCTGCACAAGATCGCGAGGAGGGAGGCCACCCCAACCTGCCATGAGTGCGGAGCAGCCGAGGATACGGCGCTCCACACGCTGGAAGTGTGTGCCGCATGGAGCCAGCAGCGGCGCACACTCTCAGCATGCATTGGAGGGGGAGATGTCTCTCTGCCGAGCATAGTAAACGCCATGCTCGGCAGTGAGACATCGTGGCAGGCAATGGTCTCCTTCTGCGAGGAGGTGATGACGCAGAAGGAGACTGCGGAGCGGGCCAGGGAGGACGATGCCTCTTCTGACCCGCTCCGCCGTAGACGAGCGAATGGGAGGAGGAGGCGGTTTGCTCGCCTCCTCACTCCTCCTGCATAATTGGGGTCACTGGTTGAGAGTCGGGGGACTCTCAGCCGGCTTGCACGACCCCAAACGTCTTGAGGGGGGTCCTTGTGAGTAAGGACGCCCCTCCGTGCCGGGGCCCGGTTGCTCGCAACTGGGCCTGCCGCCGGGGCAAGGTGGTGAATGCTACCGCGACCCCACCTTGCCTCATTTTGGCGGAATGCGTACTCACCGTGTGGTTTTTAGCCGGTAGGAGTCCGGCATAACCACTCTAGCGCCCCCGCGCCGGAGTGGTATCCATGAAGGATTTTCCACACGCACAAAAAAAAAAAAAAAAAAAAAAAAAAAAAAAAAAAAGGTTGGACCACCCCACCGATGTGTTCCCACGTTGTCGTCGTGGTGGGGCTTGCGTGTCTTTATGATCTTGAGGGCTACGCCGGTAGAGTTACTCATGCCGGAAGGCCTCAAGGGAGAGACCTGACCAAGAGGAACACATGTATGTATGTTTATGTATTTATTATATTACATAGTTTATTTTATCATGTATTTATGTATCTATTTGTATTTATATATTTATATTTAAAGTTTATATATTACGTTTATTTATGTAACTTATTTATGTATTATATTTATAAACTGAGGTGGGCTCGCCTTCTTGCTCTCTGAGCACAGTTGGCGGAGCGCGGGACGTGCCCGGTGTGTACTTACACTACCACCGGGCAGGCTTTGGAAGATTATATCTTTCATGCCAGCGTCGTAGATCGGAACCCTGACAAGCGTCGCGGTCATGTCTCGTAACGCGAGTTGGGACCGATGGCTTTGGCTTCATTGCCCGGGCCGCGAGGAGTAAACCTCTATAAAATAATCCCGAAGGACAAGTGGCGGTGCAGCATGAGGTCTATTCTCTAACGAGGATGGCTGGCCGGAAAAGTCAGTCGCTACTGCACCTAGGCGTCGCGCCTGGGTATGGTTCACCTACCCTTCCCGGATACACGTGGGCACTGTTCGGGTCGTACCTTTTCCCCGGTACTCGTGGGACTTTTTTATGTATTCATCAAATTCAAAAAAAACCCCTGGCTCCGAGGAGGAAACTTCTCAGGGCCCCAAAGGCCCTTCTCAGGGCCACCCCAAAGGCCCTTTTCAGGGCCAACCTGATGAAGAGAGGTGTGTCGATGGGCCTTGCTCTGCTACACTCCAGCCGTTTGTTGTCCTGACTCGCCTATCTGAATCAGACACAGACAGGAGCGTAGGTAGTATGGTGTCATTGGTAAAAAAGGAGTACGCGGCGGCGAAATCCGCGAAGGCTACTCCTAGCGTAAAAGTGGCGAACGAATCAGTGTCTGGTCACTGCTCCGACGATTCAGACGTCTCATTATTGACGGTGTCATCCCGGGCTTCATCGCCCGGAGCTAAGAGGAGGAAAGAGGAGGAAAGCCGCCTCTGGCGGAAAAGGGGTGTTTCCTCAAGTGAAGATAGTGCAGACGGGGAGCCATCGCACCAAGGCAGAACATCCAAGAGAGGTCGCGGACGTCCGCCTACGACTGGCACCCATGTAGGACTGTTCAAAGCCAGACTCGAGCGGAGGCGTCTCGAGGAGGAAGAGGCGATGCTGCAGGTGGAGAAAGAGTTTGAGGAGAAGGAGGAGCGAAAAAGAAAAGCCGCTGCTGCTACCTTTCGCAAAGTGGCAGCAGCAGGACCAGCTGCCTTCGATATTGCTGCGGCGGATCTAGCGGGACTTGTCGGAGATGCCCTGTCGACGATCAAGGACGTCTCCTGCAAGTCAAAACATATTAAGGGGACCTTTCAGAGGGCTCTAAATGAGGCCTCTGATACCATCCGAAAGGCTTTCTCCGAAATTAGGACCCGAACGGTGACGGAGGAGATCACTCGCCTCGAAGCGGCAAATGCGAAGCTTATGGCGGATGTCGCTACCATGAGGACTGAAATAACGGAGCTTCGCAATATATCGCGCCCCCCTGCTTCCGCTCCAATAAACGTGGAGGAAATCGCGCGTTCAGTAATGGTCCAGTGTGGGACCATGCTGAATGCACGTATAGAGGGTCTTGAGGAGCGCCTGCTGCCGGCTAAGCGTCTCAGACCCCCATTGGCCGCAGATAAAAGGAGGGAGTCAGTCGATGCTGCTGTTACTGCCGCAGTAGTGACCACTCGCATGCCTTCCCCCCCTCTTGCACAAGCCAGCACAAGCGGGACTGGGGCAAAAAAGGCTAAAAACAAGGCGGCCACGAAGGCACCCCGTCCGTTGCCTCCTGCGCCGGAGACAATGGAGGAAGGGTGGAATGTGGTGGCCCGCAAGGGCTCAAAGGCCGCAAAGGCCCCAGTGGCGAGCCCAGCACAAGCCATCCGGCCTACGCCGATAACGAAAAAGGCTCCTAAGAAACGGGAGCCAAAACTGAAGGTCCCCCGGACTGCAGCGATCGTGCTAACGCTGCAGCCGGAGGCCGAAAAGAAGGGGACAACATATGCCCAGGTGCTTTCCGAAGCGCGAGATAAAATCGACGTTCGGGCCCTGGGCATAGATGGATTGCGGTTTCGCACAGCCGCAACAGGTGCCAGGATACTGGAAGTGTCCGGTGCCACTGGAGCCGAAAGGGCAGACTCCCTCTCCAAGAAACTGAAGGAGCATCTAAGCGCGGAGGTAGTAAAGGTGTCCCGGCCGGAGAAGTGCGTGGAATTGCGCCTCTCTGGGCTGGACGATTCCGCCACAAAGGAGGACGTGGCGGCGGCCGTCGCCGAGTCGGGAGGGTGCTCCGTGGAGGCCGTCAAGGTCGGAGATATAGTCAGACCTCCGGGCCGGCAGGGCACAGTATGGATTAAGTGCCCTATAGCTGCAGCCAAAAAGGTTGCAGCTAGCCGGATTTTAGTGGGCTGGGTTTCGGTGTCTGCAAAGATACTGGAGCCCAGGCCCCTGCATTGTTACCGCTGCCTAGAGGCGGGACATATGGGGGCGAAGTGCACGGCTGGCGTCGACCGCAGTGAGGCCTGCTTTAAGTGCGGCAAGCCTGGGCACAAGGCTGTCCAGTGCGAAGCTGAGCCGCACTGCCCGGCGTGCGAGGCGGCAGGGAGAAAAGCCGACCACCCGGTCCGAGGTTGCAAAGGCGCGGGCTCGGCAAAAAGTGGAGGTAAAAAGAAGGCTGGTGTAGGCGTAAAGGCCCCCTCGCCACCATCTTCGCGCCCAGCGCGAGCGGAGGATCGGATGGAAACTAATTAGATGGCCATCCGATGCCTCCAGGCGAACATCAACCACTCTGCTAGGGCACAGGATCTCTTGCTCCAGAGCCTGGCAGAGTGGTTGATACAAATAGCCGTGGTTACCGAGCCCTACATGATTCCCGCCCGTACAAACTGGGTGGGAGATCGGGAGGACTCGGTAGCCATATACGCTCCAGCGGCCGGTGGCTCCCTGCCCTTCGAAAAAGTAGCGAAGGGTCATGGATGCGTGCTGGCCGTTGTGGGTGGTGGCTGTGGCGTGGCGGTAATTGGGGTGTACTGTTCTCCGAACCGTAACCTGGCCAGCTTCGAGCAGACGCTCGCAGAGGTCGGGTTTCTGGTGGGAACAGCACACCCCAGTCCGGTGTTGGTTGCCGGGGACTTCAACGCCAAATCAACGGCTTGGGGCTCTCCGGCCACCGACGTAAGAGGGGAGGTGTTGGAGGAGTGGGCGTCGTCCTTGGGCCTCGACATCTTAAACAGAGGAATCGAGAACACGTGCGTGCGGCAACAGGGTGGGTCAATAGTTGACCTCACGTTTGCAACGCCTACCCTGGCGCGCCGTGTTCTCGACTGGAAGGTGGAGGTAGACGTAGAGACGCTATCAGACCACAGATACATTCGGTATAGCGTCTCTGCGTCCGTAGGGCAGGCTCCGGCCCCGCCGGCAAGAGAGGGACCCCGGTGGTCGCTGAGGGGGATCGACCGGGAGATGGCGAAGGAGGCGGCCATCGTTGAGGCATGGATGGCTGTCTCGGACCTGGGGGATGTTGACGTCGCGGCGGATGCTCTGGGCGAAGCCCTTGCGCGCATCTGTGACGCCTCCATGCCCCGGGTCAAGACGTCGGTGCCACCCCGGCGCATATACTGGTGGAGTCCGGGGCTCAGGGAGCTCAGGCGGGCTTGCGTCGTCGCGCGGCGTAATTACGCCCATTACCGCCGGAGGAGGGTGCGCGACGAGGAGGTAGAAAGGGACCGCTACGCCGACTATAGGGCCGCCTGTTCCAATCTTAAGGCGGCCATTAAGGATGCCAAGGAGTCGGCGTGGCAAGAGTGGTTGGAGTCCCTCAACCGCGACCCTTGGGGTCGTCCCTACAAAACAGTGACGGGCAAGCTCCGCCCCTGGACTCCCCCTCTCACGGCGATCTTGGAGCCAGAGCTCTTGGAGAGGGTGGTCTCAGTACTCTTCCCCCACAGAGAGGCGTGGCACCCGCCACCCATGGCCTCTCTAGGAGTAGGGGAATCCGACGACGAGGTGCCCGAGGTGTCTGAGGCAGAGTTTGGGCTGGCCGTGTTGAGGCTTCGGGCGAAGAACACGGCCCCCGGACCCGATGGCGTGCCGGGACGAGCGCTGGTGTTGGCAGCCGGGCAGCTGGAAGAGCACATTAGAGCGGTGTTCTCGGCTTGCCTGGCGCGGGGCCACTTTCCGCAGAGCTGGAAGAGCGGAAAGTTGGTCCTGCTGAGGAAGAGCGGGCGCCCTGCTGACTCCTCGTCGGCCTACCGTCCGATCGTGCTGCTGAGTGAGACGAGCAAGCTCTTCGAGCGTGTGCTCGCTGCTCGTCTCACTCAGCACATGAGGGAGGTAGGTCCGAACTTAAGCGACTGGCAGTTCGGCTTCCGGCACGGGCGCTCGACGGTGGACGCTATCGCTAGAGTGCGGGAGTTAGCAGAGGAGGCGGTCTCCGAAGGCAGGGTGTTGTTGGCAGTGTCGTTAGACATTAAAAATGCCTTTAACACCCTCCCTTGGGAGACCGTGATGGAGTCCCTCAGATACCATGGTGTGCCCCGGTATTTGAGGGACTCCGTGGCGAGTTATTTCACCGACCGGGCCGTTATGTACCCGGCCCGGGACGGTGAATGGAAAGTAAGGCGGATGTCGTGCGGTGTTCCACAGGGTTCGGTCTTAGGTCCGCTCCTGTGGAACATCGGGTACGACTACGTGCTCCGCGGGCGGAACCTACACGGTGTCGGTGTAGTGTGTTACGCCGACGACACCCTGGTAACTGCCTGCGGGGACACGCATAGGGAGGCGGCCATCTTGGCCACGGCCGGTGTAGCCCATGTGGTCCACAGGATCAGGACCCTTGGGCTGGAGGTGGCGCTGGAGAAGTCCGAGGCCCTCTCCTTCCATGGACCTCGGAGATCTCCACCGCGGGGTATGGAGATTGTGGTGGGCGGAACCTCTATTGCCGTCGAGTCGAAGATGAGGTATCTAGGCCTCATCCTCGACGGCAGATGGAGGTTCGCGGAGCACTTCCGGCAATTGGCGCCCAAGATCATAGCCTTTGCCGGAGTGCTCGGGAGACTCCTCCCGAACTTGGGAGGGCCGAGTGTGGCGTGCCGCCGCCTTTATGCCGGTGTGGTTCGCTCCAAGGCACTCTACGGAGCGCCAATATGGGCGGACGCCCTAGACGCTGAAAACCTGACCCTGCTACGACGTCCGCAGCGGGTCATGGCCGTCAGGGCGGCCCGAGCGTACCACACCGTCTCGTTTGAGGCGGCGTGCGTGCTGGCCGGTACGCCGCCGTGGGACCTCGAGGCGGAGGTGTTGGCGGCGGTGTATTGGCGCAGCGCAGAGGCCAAGATGGCAGGAGAGTGGCCACTCCCGGAGGAGATCAAGCGGTGGAGAGAGGATGCCCGCGAGGATCTCCTCGTGGACTGGGCACGCCGATTGGAGTCCCCGGCTGCTAGCCGGGAAATGGTGGCCGCCTTTCGACCCAGCCTTCAGCAGTGGGTTGATCGGCGGCATGGCGCACCGACGTTCCGTCTGACGCAGATCCTCTCCGGGCATGGTTGCTTTGGGAGGTATCTGTGTCGGGTGGCACGTCGGGAACCCACAATGGAATGCCACCATTGTGGGGCGCCTGAGGACACGGCGCAGCACACCCGCGCCGTGTGTCCTGAATGGGCGGAGCCGCGCGCAGTGATGGCGGCGGCGATAGGACCTGACCTCTCGCTCTCAGCCATAGTCAACGCTATGGCTGACAGCGAGACGAAATGGGAGGCCGTAGCCGCTTTTGCGGAGGAAGTGTTGCGGTCGAAGGAGACGGCGGAGAGGTACCGAGAGGCAGATCCTCTCTCGGCTCCTATCCGCCAACGGAGAACGGGCCGTAGGCAGCTGGCGTATGCCGGCCGCATACTACCCTGAACGGGGACCTGTTGGGTTGCGGATCGGGGGATCCGCTTCCTGACCTGAGGGGTCCCGTGCTGTAAGGCGCCTCGTCACGTGTTCCGAGGTGCCTTAAGCGGAGATACGGGGAGGGCACTTTACACCCTCCCGAGGAGGGCCTTCACGGGCACCCGCTGAGGGAGTTGCGGGACGCATTGCGACACCGTGGCTTCCTCCTTGTAAAGCGGCGAGGGCGGAACACCCCAGGTTTTTAGTGGGTACACTGCCTTTATCAAGGCGGGAATCCCACATAACCATCGGTCCCCCCGGACTGGTGGTATCTATAAAAGATTTTCCTGGGTAACAAAAAAAAAAAAAAAAAAAAAAAATTAGTTTGGACCAAGAGGAACACATGTATGTATGTTTATGTATTTATTATATTACATAGTTTATTTTATCATGTATTTATGTATCTATTTGTATTTATATATTTATATTTAAAGTTTATATATTACGTTTATTTATGTAACTTATTTATGTATTATATTTATAAACTGAGGTGGGCTCGCCTTCTTGCTCTCTGAGCACAGTTGGCGGAGCGCGGGACGTGCCCGGTGTGTACTTACACTACCACCGGGCAGGCTTTGGAAGATTATATCTTTCATGCCAGCGTCGTAGATCGGAACCCTGACAAGCGTCGCGGTCATGTCTCGTAACGCGAGTTGGGACCGATGGCTTTGGCTTCATTGCCCGGGCCGCGAGGAGTAAACCTCTATAAAATAATCCCGAAGGACAAGTGGCGGTGCAGCATGAGGTCTATTCTCTAACGAGGATGGCTGGCCGGAAAAGTCAGTCGCTACTGCACCTAGGCGTCGCGCCTGGGTATGGTTCACCTACCCTTCCCGGATACACGTGGGCACTGTTCGGGTCGTACCTTTTCCCCGGTACTCGTGGGACTTTTTTATGTATTCATCAAATTCAAAAAAAAACCCCTGGCTCCGAGGAGGAAACTTCTCAGGGCCCCAAAGGCCCTTCTCAGGGCCACCCCAAAGGCCCTTTTCAGGGCCAACCTGATGAAGAGAGGTGTGTCGATGGGCCTTGCTCTGCTACACTCCAGCCGTTTGTTGTCCTGACTCGCCTATCTGAGTCAGACACAGACAGGAGCGTAGGTAGTATGGTGTCATTGGGAAAAAAGGAGTACGCGGCGGCGAAATCCGCGAAGGCTACTCCTAGCGTAAAAGTGGCGAACGAATCAGTGTCTGGTCACTGCTCCGACGATTCAGACGTCTCATTATTGACGGTGTCATCCCGGACTTCATCGCCCGGAACTAAAAGGAGGAAAGAGGAGGAAAGCCGCCTCTGGCGGAAAAGGGGTGTTTCCTCAAGTGAAGATAGTGCGGACGGGGAGCCACCGCACCAAGGCAGAACATCCAAGAGAGGTCGCGGACGTCCGCCTACGACTGGCACCCATGTAGGTCTGTTTAAAGCCAGACTCGAGCAGAGGCGTCTCGAGGAGGAAGAGGCGATGCTGCAGGTGGAGAAAGAGTTTGAGGAGAAGGAGGAGCGAAAAAGAAAAGCCGCTGCTGCTACCTTTCGCAAAGTGGCAGCAGCAGGACCAGCTGCCTTCGATATTGCTGCGGCGGATCTATCGGGACTTGTCGGAGACGCCCTGTCGACGATCAAGGACGTCTCCTGCAAGTCAAAACATATTAAGGGGACCTTTCAGAGGGCTCTAAATGAGGCCTCTGATACCATCCGAAAGGCTTTCTCCGAAATTAGGACCCGCACGGTGACGGAGGAGATCACTCGCCTCGAAGCGGCAAATGCGAAGCTCATGGCGGAAGTCGCTACCATGAGGACTGAAATAACAGAGCTTCGCAATATATCGCGCCCCCCTGCTTCCGCTCCAATAAACGTGGAGGAAATCGCGCGTTCAGTCATGGTCCAGTGCGGGACCATGCTGAATGCACGTATAGAGGGTCTTGAGGAGCGCCTGCTGCCGGCTAAGCGTCTCAGACCCCCATTGGCCGCAGATAAAAGGAGGGAGTCAGTTGATGCTGCTGTTACTGCCGCAGTAGTGACCACTCGCATGCCTTCCCCCCCTCTTGCACAAGCCAGCACAAGCGGGACTGGGGCAAAAAAGGCTAAAAACAAGGCGGCCACGAAGGCACCCCGTCCGTTGCCTCCTGCGCCGGAGACAATGGAGGAAGGGTGGAATGTGGTGGCCCGCAAGGGCTCAAAGGCCGCAAAGGCCCCAGTGGCGAGCCCAGCACAAGCCATCCGGCCTACGCCGATAACGAAAAAGGCTCCTAAGAAACGGGAGCCAAAACTGAAGGTCCCCCGGACTGCAGCGATCGTGCTAACGCTGCAGCCGGAGGCCGAAAAGAAGGGGACAACATATGCCCAGGTGCTTTCCGAAGCGCGAGATAAAATCGACGTTCGGGCCCTGGGCATAGATGGATTGCGGTTTCGCACAGCCGCAACAGGTGCCAGGATACTGGAAGTGTCCGGTGCCACTGGAGCCGAAAGGGCAGACTCCCTCGCCAAGAAACTGAAGGAGCATCTAAGCGCGGAGGTAGTAAAGGTGTCCCGGCCGGAGAAGTGCGTGGAATTGCGCCTCTCTGGGCTGGACGATTCCGCCACAAAGGAGGACGTGGCGGCGGCCGTCGCCGAGTCGGGAGGGTGCTCCGTGGAGGCCGTCAAGGTCGGAGATATAGTCAGACCTCCGGGCCGGCAGGGCACAGTATGGATTAAGTGCCCTATAGCTGCAGCCAAAAAGGTTGCAGCTAGCCGGATTTTAGTGGGCTGGGTTTCGGTGTCTGCAAAGATACTGGAGCCCAGGCCCCTGCATTGTTACCGCTGCCTAGAGGCGGGACATATGGGGGCGAAGTGCACGGCTGGCGTCGACCGCAGTGAGGCCTGCTTTAAGTGCGGCAAGCCTGGGCACAAGGCTGTCCAGTGCGAAGCTGAGCCGCACTGCCCGGCGTGCGAGGCGGCAGGGAGAAAAGCCGACCACCCGGTCCGAGGTTGCAAAGGCGCGGGCTCGGCAAAAAGTGGAGGTAAAAAGAAGGCTGGTGTAGGCGTAAAGGCCCCCTCGCCACCATCTTCGCGCCCAGCGCGAGCGGAGGATCGGATGGAAACTAATTAGATGGCCATCCGATGCCTCCAGGCGAACATCAACCACTCTGCTAGGGCACAGGATCTCTTGCTCCAGAGCCTGGCAGAGTGGTTGATACAAATAGCCGTGGTTACCGAGCCCTACATGATTCCCGCCCGTACAAACTGGGTGGGAGATCGGGAGGACTCGGTAGCCATATACGCTCCAGCGGCCGGTGGCTCCCTGCCCTTCGAAAAAGTAGCGAAGGGTCATGGATGCGTGCTGGCCGTTGTGGGTGGTGGCTGTGGCGTGGCGGTAATTGGGGTGTACTGTTCTCCGAACCGTAACCTGGCCAGCTTCGAGCAGACGCTCGCAGAGGTCGGGTTTCTGGTGGGAACAGCACACCCCAGTCCGGTGTTGGTTGCCGGGGACTTCAACGCCAAATCAACGGCGTGGGGCTCTCCGGCCACCGACGTAAGAGGGGAGGTGTTGGAGGAGTGGGCGTCGTCCTTGGGCCTCGACATCTTAAACAGAGGAATCGAGAACACGTGCGTGCGGCAACAGGGTGGGTCAATAGTTGACCTCACGTTTGCAACGCCTACCCTGGCGCGCCGTGTTCTCGACTGGAAGGTGGAGGTAGACGTAGAGACGCTATCAGACCACAGATACATTCGGTATAGCGTCTCTGCGTCCGTAGGGCAGGCTCCGGCCCCGCCGGCAAGAGAGGGACCCCGGTGGTCGCTGAGGGGGATCGACCGGGAGATGGCGAAGGAGGCGGCCATCGTTGAGGCATGGATGGCTGTCTCGGACCTGGGGGATGTTGACGTCGCGGCGGATGCTCTGGGCGAAGCCCTTGCGCGCATCTGTGACGCCTCCATGCCCCGGGTCAAGACGTCGGTGCCACCCCGGCGCATATACTGGTGGAGTCCGGGGCTCAGGGAGCTCAGGCGGGCTTGCGTCGTCGCGCGGCGTAATTACGCCCATTACCGCCGGAGGAGGGTGCGCGACGAGGAGGTAGAAAGGGACCGCTACGCCGACTATAGGGCCGCCTGTTCCAATCTTAAGGCGGCCATTAAGGATGCCAAGGAGTCGGCGTGGCAAGAGTGGTTGGAGTCCCTCAACCGCGACCCTTGGGGTCGTCCCTACAAAACAGTGACGGGCAAGCTCCGCCCCTGGACTCCCCCTCTCACGGCGATCTTGGAGCCAGAGCTCTTGGAGAGGGTGGTCTCAGTGCTCTTCCCCCACAGAGAGGCGTGGCACCCGCCACCCATGGCCTCTCTAGGAGTAGGGGAATCCGACGACGAGGTGCCCGAGGTGTCTGAGGCAGAGTTTGGGCTGGCCGTGTTGAGGCTTCGGGCGAAGAACACGGCCCCCGGACCCGATGGCGTGCCGGGACGAGCGCTGGTGTTGGCAGCCGGGCAGCTGGAAGAGCACATTAGAGCGGTGTTCTCGGCTTGCCTGGCGCGGGGCCACTTTCCGCAGAGCTGGAAGAGCGGAAAGTTGGTCCTGCTGAGGAAGAGCGGGCGCCCTGCTGACTCCTCGTCGGCCTACCGTCCGATCGTGCTGCTGAGTGAGACGAGCAAGCTCTTCGAGCGTGTGCTCGCTGCTCGTCTCACTCAGCACATGAGGGAGGTAGGTCCGAACTTAAGCGACTGGCAGTTCGGCTTCCGGCACGGGCGCTCGACGGTGGACGCTATCGCTAGAGTGCGGGAGTTAGCAGAGGAGGCGGTCTCCGAAGGCAGGGTGTTGTTGGCAGTGTCGTTAGACATTAAAAATGCCTTTAACACCCTCCCTTGGGAGACAGTGATGGAGTCCCTCAGATACCATGGTGTGCCCCGGTATTTGAGGGACTCCGTGGCGAGTTATTTCACCGACCGGGCCGTTATGTACCCGGCCCGGGACGGTGAATGGAAAGTAAGGCGGATGTCGTGCGGTGTTCCACAGGGTTCGGTCTTAGGTCCGCTCCTGTGGAACATCGGGTACGACTACGTGCTCCGCGGGCGGAACCTACACGGTGTCGGTGTAGTGTGTTACGCCGACGACACCCTGGTAACTGCCTGCGGGGACACGCATAGGGAGGCGGCCATCTTGGCCACGGCCGGTGTAGCCCATGTGGTCCACAGGATCAGGACCCTTGGGCTGGAGGTGGCGCTGGAGAAGTCCGAGGCCCTCTTCTTCCATGGACCTCGGAGATCTCCACCGCGGGGTATGGAGATTGTGGTGGGCGGAACCTCTATTGCCGTCGAGTCGAAGATGAGGTATCTAGGCCTCATCCTCGACGGCAGATGGAGGTTCGCGGAGCACTTCCGGCAATTGGCGCCCAAGATCGTAGCCTTTGCCGGAGTGCTCGGGAGACTCCTCCCGAATTTGGGAGGGCCGAGTGTGGGGTGCCGCCGCCTTTATGCCGGTGTGGTTCGCTCCAAGGCACTCTACGGAGCGCCAATATGGGCGGACGCCCTAGACGCTGAAAACCTGACCCTGCTGCGACGTCCGCAGCGGGTCATGGCCGTCAGGGCGGCCCGAGCGTACCACACCGTCTCGTTTGAGGCGGCGTGCGTGCTGGCCGGTACGCCGCCGTGGGACCTCGAGGCGGAGGTGTTGGCGGCGGTGTATTGGCGCAGCGCAGAGGCCAAGATGGCAGGAGAGTGGCCACTCCTGGAGGAGATCAAGCGGTGGAGAGAGGATGCCCGCGAGGATCTCCTCGTGGACTGGGCACGCCGATTGGAGTCCCCGGCTGCTAGCCGGGAAATGGTGGCCGCCTTTCGACCCAGCCTTCAGCAGTGGGTTGATCGGCGGCATGGCGCACCGACGTTCCGTCTGACGCAGATCCTCTCCGGGCATGGTTGCTTTGGGAGGTATCTGTGTCGGGTGGCACGTCGGGAACCCACAATGGAATGCCACCATTGTGGGGCGCCTGAGGACACGGCGCAGCACACCCGCGCCGTGTGTCCTGAATGGGCGGAGCCGCGCGCAGTGATGGCGGCGGCGATAGGACCTGACCTCTCGCTCTCAGCCATAGTCAACGCTATGGCTGACAGCGAGACGAAATGGGAGGCCGTAGCCGCTTTTGCAGAGGAAGTGATGCGGTCGAAGGAGACGGCGGAAAGGGACCGAGAGGCAGATCCTCTCTCGGCTCCTATCCGCCAACGGAGAACGGGCAGTAGGCGGCTGGCGTATGCCGGCCGCATACTACCCTGAACGGGGACCTGTTGGGTTGCGGATCGGGGGATCCGCTTCCTGACCTGAGGGGTCCCGTGCTGTAAGGCGCCTCGTCACGTGTTCCGAGGTGCCTTAAGCGGAGATACGGGGAGGGCACTTTACACCCTCCCGAGGAGGGCCTTCACGGGCACCCGCTGAGGGAGTTGCGGGACGCATTGCGACACCGTGGCTTCCTCCTTGTAAAGCGGCGAGGGCGGAACACCCCAGGTTTTTAGTGGGTACACTGCCTTTATCAAGGCGGGAATCCCACATAACCATCGGTCCCCCCGGACTGGTGGTATCTATAAAAGATTTTCCTGGGCAACAAAAAAAAAAAAAAAAAAAAAAAAAAAAAAAACTAGGGCGACTACTAACTACTAAAGTAGGTTAGGTTAGGTTAGGTTAGGTTAGGTTAGGTTAGGTTAGGTTAGGTTAGGTTAGGTTAGGTTAGGTTAGGTTAGGTTAGGTTAGGTTAGGTTAGGTTAGGTTAGGTTAGGTTAGGTTAGGTTAGGTTAGGTTAGGTTAGGTTAGGTTAGGTTAGGTTAGGTTAGGTTAGGTTAGGTTAGGTTAGGTTAGGTTAGGTTTTTTTTTTTTTTTTTTTTTTTTTTTTTTTTTTTTCAGTACCGAGGCTTTATTCTTCTATAAGGTATAGAAATCTTATTTAACTTATAGATAATAACAAGTCATTTTACTTATAAGAGGCGGTACACATTCTAATTTAAAAAAAAACGGATATTTTCAACACTGGTTGCTTCGAGTTTTGTTTTTACATCTATCTATTTATGTGTTCCTGGTATTGTAAATATCCATTTCTGGCAATATATTGCATTTTCAACTATCTATTTATAAATTAAGTCCTACTTATAGATCTAAATTTAATTTGACAAAATCAAAGTTTACAAGTTAATTTCTTAAACTAAAAACCATATTTTAATGCTGATCAGAAATCCTCTGTATAGAACAAAAAGTTCATCTCAATGTACCAGGAACACATAATCAGACAGAAGGTAACAAAAGTTCCAAGGGATTCCGCCTTTGGCACTTCCGCCACCCCCACCCACTCATGCGCTCCCGGTACCCAATTTTTACAATCTCTATTTACAAAAAAATATTATTTATATAAAACCAGGTAATGAATTAAGCCACTGTTTCCACTATCCACTATTTACACTACTATGCGTATCCACTACACTACACTAATATGGGTATCCACTATTTAAAAAAAAAAAAAAAAAATATTATGTATATAAAACCTGGTAATGAATTAAGCCACTGTTTCCACTATCCACTATTTACACTACTATGCGTATTCACTACACTACACTACTATGGATATCAACTATTTACAAAATATTATTTATATAAAACCAGGTAATGAATTTAGCCTTACGATTTTACGAAACATAATATTATGAGTACGTCATAATAATATATTTTGTTTTCTTGGAAGTTTTATACAGGGTGTAAACAACCGGTTTTTTGTTTACATCGTCATATTGTCCTAATAGTTTACAGGGTAAGAAAATACGGGCAAAAGTATTTCAAGGGTAATAGAATAATAATTAATCGTGAAGTGCAAGAAGTTATATACAGGTTGTCGACTTTTGATTTTACATATATATTGTCTTATAGTCTTAACTATTTTATGTAGTGAAAGTCAGCAAGTTAAAAGTATCTAGGTGGTTTAGTTTATAAATAAGAGCTATATTATGATACTTTATTTTATATAAATTGTGCTGTCTACTGAGTTATGTTTTTTAGTAATCTGATATAAGGTTCGACTTTTATTTTGCTGATAATTTTAAAAACTAATAAAACTGATTTGTATAATTAAGTTTCGATTTTAAAGAACTATGTTCGTTTACATATTTTACATAAATATGTTTGAACATAGCTAATTATTGTCTGAATATATATAATTTATAATCTACTATACTACTATATACTTTGAATTCGAAACTTTTATTATGTAATATGATCTGACTTTTCTTGTTTATTCATGCACATTAAAATTTAATTGTACTTACAGTTTTCTTCCTACCTTCAATTTTATAACTTCACTTTAAATAAATAAATAAATAGATTCACTTTTAACTTCAGTTGTTCACTTTTCACTACTATACTCGTTCGCTCATTTTCACTTCCTAGATATAGGCAACACAAGATCTCGCTAGGGCGTCCCATCGTTGGCGAACTGGACACTCCAGCGCGAACGCACTATGGTCGATCTTGCCACGTTTCCCCAGCCTACAATTTTTACAAGAGGGGTGGTCCCCCACGATCCAGACAGGGCAGTCTCTGCGTAAGTGTTGTCCACCACAGTGGCTGCAGAGGTCCGCTTTTTCGGTGCAGTGCTTCCGTCCATGGCCGAAGCCAAGGCATCTTGTGCACTGCACCAGCGGACTCTGATCATATACTCGCCTCCGTTGTAGGCCGATGTAGGCAAATCCTCTCTCGGTTAGATTTTTCCAGAGCTGTGGGGATACTTGGAGGACGATGTGGCTTTCTGAGGGGTTTCGGGCTCTCTTCCTGTATTTTACAAGTGCGCGGTAGTCTGCGATATCAGCAATGGTATCGGCGTTCTGCGTTTGTAGGGATTCAAGGATTTCTGCATCGGTGTTGGTAGATAGAACATCCTTGATGATGACAAGTGGATCTTTAGGGGTGGCAGTCTTGAATTTTAGGCCGAGACCAGATTTGCTCATAAGACTCTCCACTTTTTTCTTCTCGTTAACGGCATTGAAGCCTAGTACAACCGTCGCGTCACGGGCCTTCCTAACTGTGTCTATTTGAAGACAGGATTTCCGGGGTTTGATTGCTGTGTTGATGTGGTCGATGATTTCTTGGCTAGTTAATTGCGGGTCTTCGCTAGTTACTAAAAGATTGTGTGTGGTGGATGGTTTTGTGGTACGCTTTGTAATATCTGCATATGAGGTTGCGGGGATGTATGCCGGTGTATTGCGAAGTTGGTTTTCTTTAATCTGGTCGAGGAAGAGTGACTTGAGATTTTTTACTTCAGCGAGGACATCTTCGGGGTTAAGTCCAGGTGTGGTTTGGGGGTCGTTGGAGCGAAGTTCGGCAATTTCGGCTTTTCTTGCTTCCGAATGTACTAGAAGGTCTATCACGAGGGTATGTAGGTATTTGACATTTTGTAGTACACTTTTTTTTATTGTGGTTTTGAGGTTGCCGGATAAGTCCATTTGGTTAATTACTTCTTGGAGGTGGTTATCTGCTAAGACCTTAATTTCGTCTTCCGACCTGGAGCGCAAAGAGTACTGGGAAGAGGCTTCCGAGAGGGATGATGGTGTAGGCGAATTTTCACGTGATGAGGGCGCTGATCTAGGCGGGTTCCTGGATGATCCCGCAGCGCTGACATTTCCCGCACTTCGGATAATGGCCTCCTTTCTAATGGGTTCAGCATTTCCCGACGACAGCCTGGTTTTCTTGGTTTTGTCCATTTTTTTTTTTTATTTTCCTACCTCACTTATTTCCTTTGTTCGAGAACAAAGGAAAGAACAAAGAAAACGGAGGAAAAACGGTGTAACTAACTGTAGGGTTTAAATTTAACTGTTTTTTATTAAAGGTTTAGTAAGGAGACACTTAACTGTTGATTTGACACAATTTTCACTGTTATTGCTTGAGGTTTACTATTTTTACCGGATTTCTTATCTTCCTACCTTATTTCCTTTGTTCGAGAACAAAGGAATTTAGTAAGCAGGCACGTGGTTTGCAAAAACACAGGTTTCTTGTGGAGGTTTTGGGATTTTGGGGATGCAGGTAAGGTTCCGTAACACTATGTTGGTGGTTATACACTTTAACTTCCGGTTTTGTAGTTATTTAATTATAATTCCTTTGTTTCAGAGAACAAAGGAAAGAACAAAGAGAACGGGGAAAAAACGGCGTAGTTAACTGTAGGGTTAAAATTTAACTGTTTTTTATATAGGTTTAGTTAGGGGACACTTCACTGTTGATTTGACACAAATTTCACTGTTATTGCTTGAGGTTTACTATTTTTACCGGATTTTTTAAGATTTTAGAATACCAGGAGCGCATAAGGTGAAGTTGAAAGTAGAAGGAAAAATCCAAGATGTTGGTTACTAAAATGTTCACTGTAGTCACTGTATCACTATCACTGTAGTTCACTTGATAATTAGTTTGGTAACTTAACTGTCGGTTAACTGTCGGTTTTGTAGTCGTTTAAATATAATTCCTTTGTTTCAGAGAACAAAGGAAAGAACAAAGAGAATGGGGAAAAAACGGTGTAGTTAACTGTAGGGTTAAAATTTAACTGTTTTTTATATAGGTTTAGTTAGGGGACACTTCACTGTTGATTTGACACGATTTTCACTGTTATTGCTTAACGTTTTCTATTTTTACCGAACTTTTAAAGATTTCAAAGTACCAGGAGCGCATAAGACG